>CM060420.1:67695886-72495886 GCA_030545235.1 Helianthus tuberosus
ACCTTACCCTATATATATATATATACATATATATATATAGGGGAATGTTCAAATGAAAACCACTTTTATTCTGAAAACTCGAAAACTAACTAAAAAAAAGCCTAAAAAACACACCAATTTTTTTTTTTACAAATTTTTTATATATAATTTTTTTTTCAAAAGAAAAAAAAAAGATTTGTAGTACACATACACGTGTGTAGTATTACACATGTGCACTACAATTTTTTTTTAAAATTTTTTTTATATATAAAAAATTGTGAAAATTGTTATGAAAAAAAATAATTTTGGTATTTTTTTGGCTTTTTTTAATTAGTTTTTGAGTTTTCACAATAATTAGTTGTTTTCATTTGAACCTTCCCCTATATATATATATGGGAGGGTTCATTGGGGAACACTAAAAAAGCGGGGAACCGGTGAACACTGTTAAAAATTATACTTGACATGTTAAAAATTATTATTTTTTCTAAATTTTTGGACGCTTTTTCTTATAAGTACATGTAGAAACATTTTTAATAAAAAACTAAAAATATAAAAAAATATTTAAAAAAATATTTAAAAAAATTTAAAAAATTATATATTTTATAAAATTAACTTAACATGTTAAAAATCAATCTTTTTTAAAAAAATTTCAGTGTTTTTTCTAATAAAAATGGGCAGAAACTATTTGAATAAAAAATAATTTTTTGTTAAAAAAATTAGCCTTTTTATAAATTTTTTTATATTTTTAGTTTTTGATTTTTTTATTAAAAATGCTTCTACAAGTATTTATAAGAAGAAGCGCCGAATTTTTTTTTTAAAATGTTGATTTTTAACATGTTAAGTTAAATTTTTAAGAGTGTTTCTCGGTTACCCACTTTTTTAGTGTTCCCCAATGAAACTCACAATATATATATATATATATATATATATATATATATATATATATATATATATATATATATATATATATATATATATATATGGATGTATTAAAATAAAAACCACATACAATTGCGAGAACCGCATGAATCCCTTATCCACCATTTATCTTTGGTGATGGACGGTTGAGATTAAAAGAAAAATAAAACACATTTTTTAATCTTTTTGTCTTATTATGTTTATAATATTTTATTGTGATAAAGGTATTATGGTCATTTGGCTATTGTCATAAATCAAATTAAAAAAGTATTTTACTCTCACCTCTTTAATACGAATCAGATTTTTTTTATAAATATTTTTTATAGATTTATACAAGCATTTTTTATAGTTTTTTTTTTTAATTTTTACGACCCGGTTTTACGCCAAAAATTATTTAATGACAAGCATTTTTAAACTTTTTTTACGCCAAAATTTTTTTTACGTAAAAACATTTTTTATGCCAAAAATTTTTTACGCCAGGAACTTTTTTAACGAAAATTTATTTTTACGAAACAATTTTTTTTACAAAAAACTTTTTTTCTAGCGAAAAACTTTTTCTTACGAACAATTTTTTTTACAAACAACCTTTTTTAACAAAAAAACTTTTTTTACGAACAACTTTTTTTACAAAAAAACTTTTCTTTACGAAAAACTTCTTTTTACAGAACACTTTTTTTTACGAAAAACATTTTTTTTACGAAAGACTTTTCTTTACGAAAAACTTTTTTTTTACAGAACACTTTTTTTTACGAAAAACTTTTTTCTTTTATGAAAAAAATCACGACTCAACCAAAATCACGACTCGTATATGTCTCAGGTAAGTTGATCCTTATCATCATCGACTGAAAAAATAATAAAAAACCAACAACAAAAATCAAAAACAATGTGTGGATCTTGAAAAAAAAAACAGGGTTTGGCTCAAAAGGTTTCCGGGAATCATGACTGCAAAGTGGGGTTGCGGGTGGTGTGCATTAAGGGTGATATGATTTTATTAATATTTTAAGCTCGTTTTACACATTAGTCAAGTTTTAAATTTATAAAACACGATATTATACTAACACTAAACATACACTTGGGCAAGTGCACCAAGCGCGAGCGTAATATAGTGTTGGTAAGATACCGAGGTCGTCCAAGGACACAAGAGCTTTTAATAACGGTTTATCGTCAACGTCTAATCACTCTAAATTTTTGAAAAGAGTTTTTAAATATGAAAGTAAAACTAAAAATAAAAAGATAAATAAGATGAAAAACAAATAGACAAGATAGAATCACTTGGATCCAACTCATCTTTAATGCATCCTTTGATGATTTCACACTTTCCAACTTTTTAAGAGATTATCTTAGATATAGTAATAGGCCCCTCTTTTGAAGGTGACGTTACCCTCAACCCAGTGGTTTGAGTCAGCAGGGATATAATCCCAAAGGGTCGGAATATTTAAAGATAATTAAGTAAGTTATTAATGCGAAAAGTGGTAGGCCCCTCTTTTGAAGGTGACGTTACCCTCGGCTATGTGGTTTGAGTCAGCAAGGATACAATCCCAAGAAGTCGGTTTAAAGTATTAATAGTAGTTTACATATGAGGGGTTCAAGTTATTCGCACCCCCGCCATCCAATACCTTTGGGGCATTGAAGGAGGTCCTAGTAAGTTTGAACCAAGTCCACACAGGATCTATACACTGAACGTGACAAGAACTTTACCAAACCACCCTCCTAACCCCCTTCCAGGTAGTTAACGCGCTTTATATAGACCGTAAAGACACGAATGCAAATCAATGACATCATGAAGAAATGGTAAAGAAAATTCACTTTCAACATAAGAAACTAGTTATTAAAGTCATTAATACAAACCCAATTAAAAAGTCCCAAAAGATTAAAAATCAAAAGTAATACATTAAAGACTTGTCTTCACCAACTGATGTAAGAGATTAGCCAAACACGGCCTTTAATTGACAAGAACTCTTACGATCAATCTTGGATCCCGAGACTACTACACACTCTAAAGATGAAAGATGGATGATGGTAGTGGGTGTTGGTGTTGTAGTGGTGGTGGAATGGTGGCAAAGTGGGAGAGAAATGGTTTGCCAAGGGATGCCTTTGAAGTGAACCAAGCACCCGTATTTGTAGCCTGAACAGAGCCCCGACCACGGCCCCGTGTCTATTGGGCACGGCCCGTGGCCATCCTTCTTCTCTTCCTTCATTTAATGCATCTGTCAGCAGAGGGCCCCACACGACCCCGTGTCTTCTGGGCACGGCCCCGTGGTCAACTCTTTGTTGTACTATCAAGATTCTTTAAATCTAAGAGTTGACCACGCCCCATGGTGAGCTGGGCACGACCCAGTGGTGGGCGTAGAAGCTTCTGTAGAGTTTGTCTTCTTGTTTCAGGGCTGACCACGCCCCATGCCCAGCTGGGCACGGCCCCGTGGTCAGTTTCTGTCTTCTTGTTTTTGCGTTGAGAGATGCTGCCGAGGGGTTGGGCATGTCACGTTATTCCTTCTTCTTGTATTTATGTTGGTTTTGGCTGCTTATTTGTTCATTTTGTTCTTTTATACTCGTTTGGTCCTGTAAATTCAAAAGGAATAAAGAAACACGCTTTTTCCAACATTAGTACTAAAAAAGGGTTGGTTTTATGCCTCAATTGATGTAATTTGTATGTTGCATTTTGTACACATCAAATACCCCCACACTTGAATCTTTGCTTGTCCTTAAGAAAAACTCTTTAAATGTGGCTTACACACCCAAATAGAATATGTAGAGAAGAAGTTTTGCGGATTGTCTTGAGTGTCGGGAATCCAAGATCTTTATTAAGTTTTATTTATATTTTATTTACAATCCTATTCGTCATGATTTATTTAGAACATTTTTTAAGAAAAAAATATTTAATTGGGCATAACATGCCTCTTTAAAATTCTATTTATATACAAGTTCACATACCTCACGGGAGATCACTCAACACTCGGCCGAAGGTGTATTTTTGTGAAACACTCTTTTCCGTCATGGAACTTATTTCTACCATATGCTTGCCAAGTAATCAAGCCTCCTCCTTTTTAACTATAAACATTAGTAAATATCTAGAGGACTTTAGGAAGGGTTAGACTTGGGCTAAGGGTATATGGTTTTTGGTTAGTAGTTAGTGAAATGGCGAAAAGCGTAAAAAGCGTCGGTTGCCGTAAAACTTTTTGTTTTTGTGACATTTATTCAAACTAAGCATATTTTCAAACAAGATTTTTGAGGAACTTGTTTGGTTATTGCAAAATTCTCTTTTTTTGTCACAGGATAACCGAGCTTTTTTACTAAAACAAATGGGTTTGAAAGGAAAAAGGTTTTGGTGGGTAATGGGTGTTTGTTTTACGGGTTTTGAAACGAAAAGGTTAGGCTCAAAAGGGTTAACTACGGGGGATTTTTGGTAGGGGTAAAAAGAAGAAAAACAATGGTTTTGAAAGAAAAATGGGTTAGTGCTAATGCCTCCATCATTTACTTACTTGGGTTCAAGTTGGTAAGGACCGGGAATTCACACAAGAAACGAAGCGGCTATTCACACAAGAAACGAAAATGAGCATTTAGTTTAAAGATGTATGCATGTATGCTTAATAAAGGCTCAAAACTCACTTATTGTGGGAATGGGTTTATATTGTGATCGAGTATATATAATCAAATTTTAAAAAGATTTGTCATGCCTTTTCATAGTTTTCTTATTTGGTTCTTTTTTACCATGACACTATCGGTTGTAAATTTGTAAAAACATAACCTTTTTAGAACTTGTTATTCCCAAATTAAACAAAGACAAGTAAAAAAATGAAAAATTTTGAAAAGATTTGGGGTGATTAGCGGTTCCAATAGAGTTTTGTGTAAGGAATGTTATTAGGACTTGCAAGGTTCAAGGTTTTAGCATCCCCCCACACTTATATTACACATTGCCCTCAATGTGTCCCAAAAATAAGTTTTTAGGTTGATTTGAATGTGAAAAAGTGAGTTAAAAACAAGGTTTTGTGTTACTGGGCACCTGGCCACTGGCACGTGTTGGCTGGGCACGACCCCGTTGTCAGAGTGCCAGTAACAAAGCTTACAGAAAGCTGGCCACGGGGCGTGCCTGGTGGCCACGACCTATGGTGGGTTGGTTGCAGAAAATATAGCAGGTCAGGGGGATGGACACGGGGGCGTGGTCAATAACCACGGCCCCATGGTGGCAGTCTGCAATTGGTGATACAGCAGGTCAGGGGGATGGACACGGGGGATGGACACAGGTGTTTGGATTTCGTTTCTGATTTCCGGGCTTATGTGGCACTAATGCTTAGTGCCTTCAAGCCTCATGTGTACCTGTTTTGCTATACAGCACACCAAAGAAGATACAATACTACATCCTAATTTACCAACATTTCAAATCCATCATCAACACAAACATAAAACTAAAGAAAATGCAGAAAATAAAAGTGTCTAGAAAAGTAAATTGTTTAACCATGGTACACAAGCCAGTAAATTGTTCATAGAGTAGGGAGGGTTAACCTAAAAAACCGCATCCGTCACCTACCACACCACCTCCATCACCTCTGCTCAATCCATGTCCTCATCATCATCGCCCTCCTCACCATGATACGCCATGTGCTCCCAGATGTACGTGATGTCATCCTGCATAGTAGCGACGGAACGTTCCACCGCTCCAATCCGGGTGTAGGCGTTGCTAGTCATGTTGTACGTGTTCTGGGTACAAAGAAGGTTTTCCTGCAAATGGTCAGTTAAACTTTGAAAATTAGGAAACCCGCCTCCTTGAGAGGAGGAACCGCATGGTAGCTTTGGTGTTGAGGGGGAGGACGGCTTGGGTCGTCTTGTAGGGCTAGGACTTCTTCCAGGTCCCATGTGTTTCCTCGAGCGTTTCAGAAGCGGACCGACCCGTTATCCATTTCTTGGACGATTCCCATTGAGCGGCATTGGGCTATACCTGCCCGGACCTCGCACCCCGGTGAAACGATTTTGGCAAGAGATGGACATAAGTCTTAAAGAGGCGGTAGATCCATCCCCCGAAAAAATCGGTATTGGAGAAGAGGCCAATTGGTTGAGGTGCATGTTCTTGAGGAGTAGGTGTGTGACATCAAGAGGTATGCGGTTGTGGATGTAATAGAGGCAAGTAAGATCATGGAGGTTTACCACACCCGAACTATCACGCCGTTGACAGAGGGAGTTGCTAAGGACCCGGTGGATGTAACGGTAAAGGGGGTCTCGCAACTGGGAGCTTTTTGTGACGCTTGGATCGTATAGCCCATCTCCTATTTAAGCCTATGTCGTTTGGCGCATGTTGGTCGGAATTTCATGGAGACAACCCATGAACTCTTCTTCAACTGACTCTTCTTCGGTGAATAAGCCCACATTCAAACCGAATTGGGATATGGAGATGGAAAGTAGCTCCCCAACACATCTGAACTAAACCCCATCTTCGTCAAATGGGTATTCCTTGGCTTTGAAATTGAAAGTGCTATAGAACTCCATGTTATATTCGTAAACGAAATGGAGCTTTGTGCCAAGAGCCACTCGGAGCGGTCCCGTGACTTGCGTGTCATACTGGCCTTGTTGCCCCACAGTTTCAAGAGTTTCATAACATGCTTGTTTTGGTGCCTCTTCTGGCCTTGTTTGGAGTATTTCATATCGAGCTTGGTACTCCCATTCTGCTTGTTTGAACTTCAGAAATTTGCTGGCCATTGCTGCAAAAGAGAACCACAGAACAATTAGTGCATTATGATAAAATTTCAGAAAAAAACTGAAAACAGGGAGTTGGACACGGTCCCGTGGCCACTGGCCATGCACCGTGTTCAGCAATATTCCCTGGCTACGCCCCCGTGTTCGCTGACCACGCCACGTGGTCAGGCTTCTGTTACTGCAAAACTTCAATTTTTGTCTCGGTTTCGAAAAGTTGAAATTTTTTAGTTGAGTAGGGGCGGTTTCCCCCGAAAATGAAACCCCAAGTGTTGTTTTTCCAAAAATAAACTGTTAGCCCTATCAATTTTAACTTTTTTGGTTCAAGAACAAGGGTTCATGGTTTATACTTGAAATCGGGCGATTCTATGGACAATAATGGTTGATTTACTTCCTATAACATGAATCTAAACTACTACTACTAGATCTAAACAAAAATTTGGGATTTGGTTTGGTTCAAGTTCAAGAACCCTAGATTTTTCCCCAAATTTTTGGTGTTAATCTACATGCAAATCGTTAGACTAACTAAAGAAGATGTTAGAATCATACCTTGTAGTTGTTGAGAGGAAGGAAAACGTGAAAAATGGCAGAAAATCGCAGAGGAACCAGAGAGTTTTCGAGGAAACGGGCCGTGGTAAATGAAGAACTGAGAAGACAAAAGGGGATTATACCCGTCTACACACCGACCACGACCACGTGTGTAACAACCTGCATGTTTGTGCGTTGTTACTACTCATTACTCTCGTTATGCCTAGCACCAGAGATTCAGATCATAAAGTAACTATATAGGGGATGGATCATGAGAAAACTAGTTTAAATGAGAAAACCAAAAACCTAACAAAAAAAGGCTAAAAAAAAAAAAACCTAAAAACATACCAAATTTTTTTTTTTTTTTTTTACAATTTTTTTTTAGAAAAATCGCTACTTTTTATGTATGGAAAAAAAATTTCAAAAAAAAAAAAAAAAAACCTAAAGCCCCCACCCCCACCCCCCACCGACACCCCCCAAAAACCTAAAGCCCCCACCCCTACCCCCCAAAAACCTAAATTCACCCTCCCACCAAAAGCCTAACCCCCACCCCCCAAAAACCTAAACCCCCCCACCCCCACCCTCCCGAAAACCTAAAACTAAACCCTAAACATAAACCCGAAAAAAACCTAAACCCCCCCACCCCCCAAAAACCTAAACCCCCCACCCCCACCCCCCAAAAACCTAAATTCACCCTCCCACCAAAAGCCTAACCCCCCCACCCCCCCAAAAACCAAAACCCCCACCCCCACCCTCCCGAAAACCTAAAAATAAACCCAAAAAAAACCTAAACCCCCCCACCCCCACCCCCACCCCCCAAAAACCTAAACCCCCCCTCGCCCCCACACCCAAAAACCTAATCCTAATCCTAAACCTCCAAAAAAACTAACCCTAAAAGCTAAACTATACTCAAAAAGCTAATTTTAAGCATGTAATGCAATTGTAGTACATGTTATATTGCACATGTGCACTACTATAATAATAGTGTTGAAAACAAGACGACACCATAAATCTTTTTTTATGTCATAAAAAATATGCTCGAATATACTTTAATGAAAGGTACAAAAATTTGTGATCTAATGGTGCCATTTTTGTTTTAAAATGATAACGTATGGAGAATTGGGAAATGTTTGAAAAGTTATATTTTTTTTTTCAATTTTACCCCTCCTTCATTAAAAGTCCCCCCCTCCTTTTTAGTGCTTTTTTGGTTAGTTTTTTGGTTTTCTCATTTATATCTAGTTTTCTCATGATCATCTCCCTATATATATATATATATATATATATATATATATATATATATATATATATATATGCATGGATATGTGTGAACAAACTATCGCAACGCTCAACGCGCGAAACGAAAAGTCGGAAACCAACTTACTAAAGCCCTTCGATCGAATGACCATTCGATCGAATGGTCATCCGAACGGATGACCATCCGATCGGATGGCCATCTGATCGAAAGGCCATCCGATCCATCTTGCACTGCCTTCCTCTTTTTTCACCTATAAATACCCCACTTGTCACATCAACAACAGTTGATGTGACAGCCTCATTTGACCCGCACGCTCTCAAGCTATTTTCTCTCGATTTCTTGCAATTCTTGTAAGTTTTCATCTCAAATCTTGTACTTTCTTGATCTACACACACTTTCTCATAGATTTTCACTATCAAAACTTAACTTTTCACCATGAAATCGGTGGATTTGGGCTGTTTTAGGGTGATGTCATCATGGATTCTCATGGACACCAAAGTGTAACCTCATTCCACCAAGAATAGCTCAGATCTGAGGGATTTCTACAATGTTTTAACACTGATTTCACCTAAATCTAAACATTTTCAACTAGATTCAACCTTTCTTCAAACTTTCTTAACTTTTTATTCAAAACCGATAGAATCGGAGCTCGTTCAGGCCTTCTACTCATTCCTTAGTGAAGTGCCGGTCCGAGAACAGATTGTTATCAAGGAGACAACCGACATAACGGGTTGAACATGAAATTCCATCGAGAACAGTTACTGATCAGACGGGGTGATTCCCATCCGATCGGACGACTTGGACTTGGTATGGTTTATGTTGTTCAATACGTTGTCATACCGTCTCGGTTAAACCGCAAAACTTTCTAACTTAACGAATTCTACAAATTTTAAAATGATCAGGTCACTGCACGGATTGCCGTCCGATTGGATTGCCATTCGATCAAACGACAATCCGGACGGATGACTTTTGGCTTTTAACACTTAAGCAACTTCGCAAAAGTTCAAACAAACAGGTCACTCAGTCGAACGACCATCCGATCGAATGACCATTCGACCAAGTGACCAATTATTTACAAACTATCAACCCTTCAATTGAATAGCCATCCGATCGAACGGCCATCCGTCCGGATGACCATCCGATCGAATGACTTAATCTATACTTCAACGAAAACTTCAAAAGTTCTACATTTCAACAGCACACTCGAATGACCAACTGACCAAAGGGTCATCCGTCCGGATGACCATCCATCCGAATGAGTCATCCGATTGAACCACCCTTCGACCCACCATCACCCTCAACGCACTATTTCACGCTGTGCAACGCTTACGCTAACGTTCTGTGATCAGGCTAACTCAGGCGTGCTCTCAATCAATCCAATCAAGTTGTGTTTACTTGTTGAACACCTACTGTGAGTATACTCGAACCCTTTTTATCGCACTTTTGGGTGTAACATACATTTATATCAAAATCGCACTTATCAAAACAAATCAACTATTTAGACTATTTATCACATGCGAATGACTGACTTACATATTGACACGTGATGCTAGTTATATATGTGCTAGGACTTTTACTCGTGACGTCCCGCCTTAACTAGTATAGTACTAAAGCACCCGACGGGGTCTAGTTAGGATGAATAGCAATCGCAATCGTAGCACGAGTGACTTAGCTGATAGTACCTGTCTTGTATATATGTTGTGTATCTCGTTTATGTATGTGGTAATTCGCAGCACTTTTTATCTACTATGCTACTCTATCAAAACTTGTATACTCACCAATACTTTTGTATTGACGTTATTTTAACGTATGTTACAGGTCTAGCCGCAGTCTACATCAAATCAAGCTAGGAAGTCTAGAAACACACCTAAAATCTAAGTTGTCGGACTTGTATTGTTTGAGAGAACATGAAATTCGTGACAACTTATGTGATTGTATTTGTTTATTACTATGGGATAATGAACGCATTAAATAATGTCGCAAATTAGTTGTTATGGATTCTCTTGAGCAATCTGAATCGCCTAGTGCCGCGCCCCGATGATTCTGCCATCAGTTGGGGTGTGACAACGTGGGCGGCCATAATTAATTTTTTTATAGTGCACGTGTGAGTGACCTGTTTTCCCATAACTGGTTTAGTTACCTTACCAATTTTTGAAGCTTTCCCGATGTCCATTACCTACAAGTCATTATGTTAATTTATATATATACACTAACCTTTCTTAATCATACCTCGACCGCTTGTAGCGAAATCTCTTCCTCATCATCCTCAATGAATCCTTGGTAGAGTTTAAGCCTTTGTCCGTTGACTTTGAATGGGATGCCATTTTGAGATTTAATCTCGATTGCACCATGTGGAAAGATATGGGTGATTGAAAAAGGTCCCGACCACCTAGACTTTAATTTTCCGGGATATAATCGAAGTCGTGAATTAAACAATAGCACTTGATCTCCTACTCGAAATTAATTAGGCTTAATATGTTTGTCATGTAAGTTTTTCATACATTCCTTATAAATTTCGGAGTTAGAGTATGCTTGTTTTCTTAATTTGTCTAACTCCTTTAATTGATAAAATTGATTCTTTTCGATGGTTTCATGGTCTAAGTTTACGTTTTTTAATGCCCAGTAAGCCCTATGTGCTATCTCTACTCACAAATGACAACTTTTTCCATAGACAAGCTTATATGGGGTGGTTCCTATTGTTGTTTTAAAAGCGGTTCGAAAAGCCCATAAAGCGTCATCTAATTTATCGGCCCATTCTTTTTTATTTAATCCTACAGTTTTCTCAAGTATTCTTTTTAAACCTCGATTAGTCACTTCGGCTTGTCCATTTGTTTGAGGGTGATATGCGGTTGAGATCCGATGATAGACCCCATATCTTGTTAAAAAAATTTCAAGTTAATGATTACAAAAATGGGTACCTCTATCACTTATTAATGCTTTTGGAGTACTGAAATGAGAAAATAGCCATTTCAAGAATCTTACCACAACTCTTCCATCATTTGTTGGAAGAGCTTCGGCTTCAGCCCATTTTGACAAGTCATCCATAGCCACAAGTATATATTTGTTTCCTTTTGATGGTGGGAAAGGTCCCATAAAGTCTAATCCCCACACATAAAAAATTTCACAAACAAGAATGCCATTTTGTGGCATTTCATTTTTGGAAGAAATATTACCTGATCGTTGGCATGCATCACATGTCTTGATAAGACTTTGTGAGTCTTTATAAATGGCCAGCCAATAGAATCCTGAATCAAATACCTTTCGAGCGGTACTAGTGGCTCCGTGATGTCCTCCATACAGATCTTCATGACCATGGTGGAGAATCTCCTTTGCTTCACTACCATGTACGCATCGTCGGATGAGTTGGTCGGCACAAATTTTGAAAAGATAAGGATCTTCCCAAAAATAATGCTTTACATCGGCAAAGAATTTTTTTCTTTGATGATGTGACCATCCTTTCACAACTATCCCACTAGCTAAGTAGTTGGCGTAGTCGGCGTACATGGTTCTTCTCGGTATTCCACCATTTCTAAGGATTCCGTTGGGAATTTTTCATTGATGAGCTTGTCCCTGGTTGCCTCCAAAGCTGGATCTTCCAAGTGCGATAGATGATCGGCATCAGTGTTTTCAGCTCCTCTTTTGCCTGTTATTTCTATGTCAAATTCTTGGAGGAGTAGAATCCATCTGATAAAACGCGGCTTGGCATCCTGTTTCTTAAAGAGATAACGAATGGTTGCATGGTCTGTATAAACTATCGTTTTAGAAAGAACAAGATAAGAACGAAATTTATCAAAAGTAAATACTGCAGCTAGTAACTCTTTTTCAGTTGTGATGTAGTTTTCTTGTGCATCATTGAGTGTTTTACTAGCATAGCATATTTGGTGAAAATGCTTATCTTTTCGTTGTCCCAAGACAGCTCCAACCGTAAAGTCACTTGCATCACACATGATTTCAAAAGGTAATTTCCAATCAGGCGCTATCATGTTGGTGCTTTGACTAGCATTTCTTTTAATGTTAGAAATGCTTGGTTGCAATCCTTGTCAAAGATGAATGGTGCATCCTTTTCAAGTAATTTTGTTAAAGGTCTTGAAATTTTTGAAAAGTCTTTGATAAATCGTCTATAAAATCTGGCATGCCCTAGGAAACTTCTGATGGCTCTAACGGAGGATTGAGGTGGTAATCGGGAGATGGTGTCTATTTTAGCCCGATCAACCTCCATTCCTTCACTTGAGATTTTGTGACCGAGTACTATTCCCTCCGTTACCATGAAATGGCATTTTTCCTAATTAAGGACGAGGTTAGTTTCCTCACATTGGGATAGCATTCATTCAAGGTTATCGAGGCATTGGTCATATGAATCTCCAAAGATAGAAAAGTCATCCATGAAAACTTCCATGGTTTTTTCTATCATGTCATGGAAAATGGCCACCATGCAACGTTGGAAAGTTGCGGGGGCATTACATAGACCAAAAGGCATGCGTCAATAAGCAAAAGTTCCATAGGGGCATGTAAATGTTGTTTTTTCTTGGTCTTCGGTAGCTATCGGTATTTGAAAGTAACCTGAAAAACCATCTAAAAAACAATAAAATTTATGACCGGATAATCTTTCTAACATTTGATCAATAACAGGTAAAGGGAAGTGGTCTTTCCTTGTTACCTCATTTAATCTACGATAGTCTATGCAAACTCTCCATCCGGTGACGGTCCTCGTTGGTATTAATTCATTTTTTTCATTAGTGGCCACCGTCATACCTCCTTTTTTGGGAACTACTTGAACGGGACTCACCCAAGGGCTATCGGAAATGGCTAGATGAGTCTGACGTCAAGTAGTTTGATGACTTCATTTTTAACCACTTATTGAACATTTGGATTTACTCTATGTTGTGGTTGTTACTGATTTATAGTCATCAATCATCAAAATTTTGTGCGTGCACATGGAAGGATTTATTCCTTTTATATCTACAAGCTTCCATGCGATCACGTTTTATGTTTTTTCAAAAGCGTAATTAATTTTTCTTTTTCTAAACTAGTTAATTTTGAGGAAATAATTATGGGTAACTTACCATGCTTGTCTAGAAAAGCATATTCCAAACCTTTTGGGAGTTCTTTGAGCTCAAGTGGTGGGTCTTTAGGAGACTCTTTATTTGGTCGCTCATTATTTCGGTCGAGAACTTAAAAGGTTTGTTCAATGGCGACCTCCTCTTCAACAAGTTGGTCGATTTCGTCCTCCGTATAGGGTGGTTCAACTTCATCTTCAATTAAGGGGTCGTCGTTGCCGATTGGATATTTCATTGATTGGTCAAGATTGACATACCTTTTGTCGTCCCCTAATTGAATTGGTAGGTTGTTTTGCTTCCTATTGATCAATGCTTGATGAGTTTTCATAAAAGGTTGTCTCAACACAAGTGGAGCATCATCTAGAATGACGAAATCGGTTGGGACTACCGTTTGATCTGTTTGCATTAACACATCCTCAATTACTCCCCTTGATTTTATTACTTTCCGATCAGAAAGAAAAATGGGGATTTGAAGTGGAGAAAAATCACTAATACTTAATTTTTTGAAAATATAGTTTGACATTATATTAACACAAAGATCTTTATCAATTGTAATATTACTAATAAAGGTGTTTTGAAAGAAACATGGAAATGGTGTAATGTTAATTTCAAATTGCTCATCTTTTATTAGCGTGGTTTGATCGTTTGTCAATTTAATGCTTACTATCTCGTCAATTTTAGTGTTAGTGTTTAACTCTTTTAAAAACTTAGCAAGAGTAGGTACCAAACAATGATTTTCGAAAGAAGGTGGCAAAAGGTTAATTTCTTGAAAATTTGATTCTTGAAAATTATCGTTTTTGGACTTACCTCTTTCGTCGTTTGGTTCATACGTTGGTTTTTCACTTAGTTGTTCTTCCATTTTTACTTCTTCAACTATTACTTCCTTAGTACAAATAGCCTCTTCTCTTTCACGGGATTCTTCTATTAAGCATTCAAGATTTTTGAGACTTTGTATAAGGCTTTCGGCTTCAGGGATGATAGTTGGTGGTTCATGAAAGTTAGAGGGATAAGTGTCCCAATCAAAGCTTGATTCTGGAAGTTCAAACCTTGGTTCCTCATAGTAATCGTATGAGGTGGATGGTTGTAAGAGGTCACAATATTGTACCGAGTGAGGATTACCGTAAATGGTACAATGTTCTTCCTCGTAATCATCCTCTATGTAGTAGTGAGTGTAACCTCCTGAGTATTGATCCATGAGAAATCACTCAGCAAATTACAGAGTCTCGAGACCAGAAAACGAAATTAAAAAGCTGAAACAGAAGCTCACCACGGCCCCGTGGTCAGCAGACACAACCACGTGGTCAAATTATGTATCTGGGCGTTTGAAATATGTTACTGGTTATGTGCAGCACGAGGGCGTGTCCAGTGGGCACGGCCCCGTGTTTAGCTTGCTGTTATGCTAAAAATTCCTAAAAATTGAAAAACAAGCACGCAGTTTTGAAAATGTTTTGAAAAAGGATTAGGCCATCGATTTTAAGCTTTCTTAAAATCCTTGTGTCCCCGGTAACGGCGCGAAAAACTTGGTGTTCGTTATGCGTGATATGATTTTATTGATATTCTAAGCCCGTTTTATGCATTAGTCAAGTTTTAAATTTATAAAACACGATATTATACTAACACTAAACACACACTTAGGCAAGTGCACCCATTGCGAGCGTAGTATAGTGTTGGTAAGATACCGAGGTCGTCCATGGACACAAGAGCTTTTAATACCGGGTTATCATCAACGTCTAATCAATCTAAATTTTTGAAAAGAGTTTTTAAATATTAAAGTAAAACTAAAAATGAAAAGATAAATAAGATGAAAAACAAATACACAAGATATAATCACTTGGATCCAACTCATCTTTAATGCATTATTTGATGATTTCCTCACTTTCAGACTTTTTAAGAGATTATCTTAGTTATAGTAGTAGGCCCCTCTTTTGAAGGTGACGTTACCCTCAACCCAATGGTTTGAGTCAGCAGGGATACAATCCCAAAGGGTCAGAATATTGAAAGACAATTAAGTAAGTTATTAATGCGAAAAGTGGTAGGCCCCTCTTTTGAAGGTGACGTTACCCTCGGCTAAGTGGTTTGAGTCAGCAAGGATACAATCCCAAGAAGCCAGTTTAAAGTATTAATAGTTGTTTACATATGAGGGGTTCAAGCTATTCACACCCCTACCATCCAATACCTTTGGGGCATTGAAGGAGGTCCAAGTAAGCTTGAACCAAGTCCTCACATGATCTATACACTAAACGAGACAAGAACTTTACCAAACCACCCTCCTAACCCCCTTCCAGGTAGTTAACGTGCTTTATATAGACCGTAAAGACACGAAAGAGCAAATCAATGACATCAAGAAGAAATGGTAAAGAAAATTCACTTTCAACATAAGAAACTGGTTATTAAAGTCATTAATACAAACCCAATTAAAAAGTGCCGAAAGATTAAAAATCAAAAGTAATACATTAAAGACTTATCTTCACCAAGTGATGTAAGAGATTAGCTAAATATGGCCTTTGATTGACAAGAACTCTTAGGATCAATCTTGGATCCCGAGACTACTACACACTCTAAAGATGAAAGATGGATGATAGTGGTGGGTGTTGGTGTTGTAGTGGTGGTGGTGGTGGAATGGTGTAGGATCGTTTTGCGACCTATATGAGTCGTTCAGAGTCAAATCTAAGCTGTTTGAAAGGCGAAAACAGTCAAACAACTGAGAGTCAGTGATAGAAAGGTGTAGAAACAGAGAATTATACTTACAATAGGTTTTTCATTGATATTCAACTTGATTACACGGTGAGAATTCGGCAACACTTCGTTACACGTTCACCTATTTCGTAGCAAATGAAAAACCAACAGCCCTATTTATAGGACAACTGATTTCGCACGAAATGGCATGTTGCCATTTCGTACGAAATGACCAAGTTTAATTTCGTACGAAATGACTTAAAACCATTTCGTGCGAAATGACTACTAACATACATAAAATTACATTTTTGACATATTGACCCCTATTACAAGCTACCGACATGACCTAGACTGTAGACGTAGGCTATAGACATTATGCACCAACAAACTCCCCCTTGGATATTGCCGGAGTCTTCAGTCAGGTCTTCAGCACTTGCTTTACAGAGACTTGAACTTTTCTTCCCTTGGCTTAGGCTTCCTTAGTAACAACTTCTTAAGCTTTTCATTCTCTTCGACCTTTCGCTTTTCCTCTGCAGCCATTCTTTGCACAACAGTATGCCTTAACATCTTATCTTTCTCTTCACGATCTTTCCTTTCTTTCTCAGCCTTCCGAGCTTCTATTTTCTCAATCTTTTGCCACTTAGACGACCATTTACTCTCAGCATTGATTCCTTTCTAGAAGCAGATAGATACAACCTTCTGAAACTGCATTGCCTGGTCTTTATCTTCAGCTTTAAACCCAATTTTGTTAACAAACAAACACTCTATGTCTTTTGCTGAGCAATTAACCAACCACAAAGGATCATAAACAGAGATGTATCTGACTTCATTTTCAACTTTGTAGGTGATCACAGCCTCAGTTGTCAAACAGCTGTACACCCAATACAAGAAACCTGTATGGAAATCTTGCTCCATTTTTGGCACATGAATGTTTTTTTTTATCAATTTTGGCTTCTTTATCTTCAGAATTCTCTCTTCAGCACCTGTTTCAGGATCCACTCTCTTCACTTTCTTTGGATAGTGAGGTTTCCAGTGCTTGAAGTCTTTGAACGTTTCATACTTCATCAAACCCCAAATAGGCACATCATGTTTTCTGATAGGATAGTTCAAAGTTCTAACTTTTGACAATTTTTCAACATCCCACCAGGGTAGAGACATGATATCCTGAATATACTCAAAATACTGCACCCCATATTCTCTTCTGATTGCATACACGTTCACTTGTGGCAAGAATCCGCAGCTGATAATGTCACCAAGAGAAATTTCTCGGTCTCTCTTATAAAACTTCAATGGACGTTTGAATTTTCTTTCAGTACTGTTTCTAAACCATTTCTTCCTTTCTTCACGACTTTCATCTTTTGTCGTCCCATCAAAATTCTTATCCTTTAAGCATTCTTCAACTTTCCTTCTCAACTCATCTATATTCGCTTGACTGAAGAATTCAACAAGCGTTGGAAAGTTTGAAGTATCAACATTCACAGACGATTCTTCATCACTACAATCTTCAACCTCAACCCTATCGTAGTTATCTGCCTCTTCAACATACTTGTACTGATAATCGGGTTGCTGATTGATATCAAACGCATTCAACTCTTCTTCCAAATCAAACTTGAAAGTACTTTCATCAATGTGCGTCATCTTAATGATATCATCCATTGTGTAAGTATGCCTGATTTCACCTTCCTATACATCATGTTCTAGACGCAGAATCAACTTTTCATAATCACCAACATTATGATCATCAACATTCTCCCCCTCACCTTCAGCATTATCTGGTTCTTCATTAGCATCGTCTTGAAGATAATCATCGACATTCTCTTCTGTTGACGCTTCTGTAACTTTAATGCCTGCACCACCTGGACCATCGTCATCATTATCATCATCACTATGACTACTAGCAGAAAATACATCATCTGCATCATCTGTCTTATCTTCATCAACATCCTCTTCTTCATCATCCTCTTCAACATCTTCCTCTTCAACATCTTCCTCATCATCATTAACATCATCAATTAATACATCCTCTTCAAAAATACCAGAAACGGCAGATATAGGACGAGGATTTTGAACAGGTGATTTAGAAACAGTAGATGGAACAATTGCCCTCTCAGTAACTTCAGAAACACCTTCAACACCTTTACCCTTATTTTTCATCTCAGCATCAATAGCAGCTTGACGACGAGCTATAACTTCTTCAACTTGAATTTCTTCAAACTTTTGTTCAACAGATTTTCCAAGCAAATTTTCTAACACTTTGTTCATCATATACATCTCGTGTTCTTTCTTTGCATTGGCAGCTTCTAACTCTTTGTTCTTTAACTTGAAATACTTGTTCTGCTCATCTCTGCGAGCCTTTTCTTCTTCCAACTCAGCAATTCTAGCTTTGAGAATATCAATGTCAACCTGATCAGCTTCAACTTTTTGCAACAATGACGAGTTTTCAGCTTCAACTGACTTGACACGCTTTTCAAGTTTCTTCTCACGATCTACCAACTTTTTGTTCTCAACCAACACTTCTTCTACCTTCTTTTCCAACTTCTTCACCTGTTCATCATTTACAAAGCTGAAATCTCCAATATCATCGAGAGGAATATTCACTGGAACTTGAGGAAAATCTTTAAAGCCTGAAGAACCAGGAGTGGTTTGAACTTGTGGTTGTGTAGATGGTGGAGTTTGAAAGATATATGATGAAGTAATAACAGGTTGTTCTTGAATTGGTGATTGATGTGGTGGTGTAGGTTGTTTTGGTGGTGATTGATGTGGTGGTGATTGATGTGGTGGTGATGGTGGTGGAGTAGGTTGTTTAGGTGGTGTAGATGGTTTTGGTTTGGATGAACGTTTAGGATTCAGCTTGACTATCAACTTTCTTCTTGCTGCTTTAGGAGAAACCACACGTTTTCTTGCACTAGCCTTCTTCCTACCACCAGATGATGGAGGTGTTTGAGATTCTAGAACATGCTCAGGAGATGGATTGTATAATTCATCATCTTTTTCCTCTCTCCTTTTTCTCTTTAACTGTTTCTCTTTCTCCACTTCAGCTCTAATTCTTTCCGCACGTTCATTTTCATCAATTTCTTCTTCAGATGAGCTTGGTGAACTTTTCTCTACATCGTCACCTTCTTCACCAGCTGCCTTTTCTGTTTCAGCATTATATTCATTAAGAGATTTCAAAAACTTTGCAGATTCAGGAGATAAATGAACTTGATCTCCTTCAACGTCAACTTCTGGTTCTTCTTCCTCTGACTCATCAACCAGCATTGTCTCAATACTTTTCTTTTGACGTTTCTTTGGTTGAGAAGATGAACCCACTTCAGTTTGTTCTTTCGGAGTTCTCTTGCCTCCTCTTTTCTTCTTTTCTTTTTCTTCCTTCAAGAACCACTCACTTCTTGTGTTCTTGAAATCTACAAGTATTTTCAACTCCTCTGCATAACTTGTTCTTTCATTTCTTTGTCATTCCTCCATTTGAGATGATCAACAGGATCTGGATCAACATAATTTTCATCCTTGATATACCCAAAAAATTCTGTCTTTGTTTTTGATTCTGGATGCTTTTTGTGATATCTAGCCAATACTTTCAATGTTTCATTATCCATGTGGTATAAAGCCAACAAATCATTTTCTTCATCTTTCTCCAAATCAGGATAAGCATGATCTAACATCATCTGTACAAATCTAGGATAAATCCATGTTTTGCTTTTTGATGTAATATTCTCTTTCATGTAATGAAAAACAATCTTTGAAAAGTTATACTTCTTGTTCAACACAAGTGCAGTTACCATGCACATTTGATAATCCCGCATCACATCATAACCTCCCTTCCTGTGACTCAGTGCATGAAGAATTGAATGAATAAAAAAATGTAAGGCTTGGAAAAACATGCTTTCAGGTAGTTAGCACTGTTCAGTGGTCCACTATATCCCATCCTTAGCATACAACCCTTCACCATCTTTTCTGGAAACTTTGTCGGAGAATTTTCATCGTCAGGAAAATCCAACACTTCTCGAATCAGTTGTTCTGTAATGATGATCGGTTTATCTTGGTCATTCAAGCTCACAATCGAATTTATCGTTTTGTTTTCTTCGTCATACATTGCATTTTTCCATAAACATTCAATGTGTGATTCAAAAGCAAGATGTTGATCTGTTAAGGCCTTCTGGATAGGTAACCTTTTCATGAACTTCAGAATCCCCTTGAAATCGACCATCTTTGGTAACTTCTCATCATACACACAGCAGATGTTGTGTAATGGATCGAATTGAACATTTGACGCCTGAAAAACAACAACATACATTCAAATTAACTCTTAGAATATTTTTCAAAAACATATCATTCATGCGAAATGATTTCAAACGAAATGCCATTTCAAGCGAAATAGTAGACTCAAACGAATGACATTTACAAGCGATATAACAATTCATGCGGAATGACGTTTGACACCAAATGCCTATTTCGTGCGAAATGGTTGTTTTGAAGCGAAATACCAGTTTAACACAAAATGCCTATTTCGTACGAAATAGATCGTCATTTTGTTTGAACTTCCAGTTCATGACCAAATGTCTCAAAACCTTATCTGATGATAAAATTGATACCCTAGGTTTGTTATTTAACAGATTCTGAGTACAAGGGTCTCTTTTATTTTTAGTTTTAACCACATACTCAACCCAGATCTAAGTTCAAACTTTCAGATCTACCGTGTTCATGCGAGATGACCAAATTGAACACCTAAATCAGATTTATATCACATTCCGAGTTCATGAGTGTGTTAATCGGTCATTTTTATACACAAATAAACCCTAGATCTAATGTTTCAAGTTCTGTTCATCGTCAACCAGTCCTTTTGGTTCAAATAAACATAAATCCTCACCTTTCCCATGATCTAAGTTGAGCAAACCAACTTAAATCTTGATTACGAGCAACAATAAGGCAAGATAACGGCTTAAATCGATGAACATAGGGATTTCATATGAAATCGCCTTGACAGAGGTTCTTTGAAGCGAAATGACAACAATGAACTGTTCAAGCGAAATACAGCTGCTATTTATAGACCGACTCATTTCGTGCGAAATGAGTTAAAGGCAGTTTCAAGCGAAATCACATTTTCAAGCGAAATGGCTATTTCGTGCGAAATAGTCATTTCGTTTGAAATGGCAATTTTTTCAAAATTTTTAACTTTTTGACTTTTTGTATTTTTACCATCACACCCAGTTAACCAAGTCCAAGTTAATGACCTTGGTCAACTGTTTAGCCTACCAAGTCCAAGTTAATGACCTTGACTGACCAAATTATGAAGTAGCTGATTTTCTGAAACTGATTTTAGTTCAAATTAATGAACTTTTAAACTTTCAAGCAATTACCAATCACTTTTTCTCAAACTTCTGCTTACCCAACCCTCATGATCCAACTTGTTCAGCATGCAAGACTTTGATCATCAGATCACCAACGTCCGTTGTCGAAAATAAGATGAAAATCAAATCTTTTTGGATTTTTTTAACTTTGCTAAACAAACAGACAATCTTTTTGGATTTTTGATAAGCAACAAACTGTACACACACTATTTTTGGTGAGCATGTTAGGGGATCATATCAGCTTCTGACAAGATACAAGCACCGTTAGGCTTTGATTTCATATTAAGCATTAAACAATTCGCTTTGATTGTCGATATACTGATCCTCTTAAATCTTCACACAATTTTCAATCTGTTCAGGATACGAATGGCCTTAACTTTTACGCGTGTACCACCTCAGAATATACTCCCATATCCAGATCACTATATTCAGTCTTACAGGTGAGTGCACACTAATGATATCTGTATTAGGTGAATGTGAGGCCATGAGAGCTCAGGCTAGAACTTCCGTTCAATCAGAGAGATGATGGCTCGACTTTCGGTGGGTTCCCTTAGGGAATCTTTTTTACAACAGCACATGATTAGCATTTTGCAATGTTTCATCATTTTTTATGCTGAGGGGAGGCTTTATGAATAAAGCTGTGCAGAGTATTATACGAGGACTAGGCTATTGCTTCCGCAAAATCAGAAGTCCTGGTATAATACCCCAGATATCATCACGTACAAAGACCTAGTATGTCAGAAATAGGATCTTTCAAACAGGATTTCAGGGGTTACCTATATATCCTGGAGATGTTCCCCACGTAAAAGCAAGTTATGATTTTTGTTTATATCCCAAACAAATCTACTAAATGTGTAAAAACCTATCGGCACATCATCAGCGAGACTGCTTAACACATTTTTAACTATACAATTCTTTAACGTACTGCATCTGTCTAGCTGATGTACTATCATTTCCCCTTTTTATACAAAGTCTTTTTTTTCTTTCAGATTTTCTAATGTTTTTGGATTTTGACATTTTATCATGTTTTTGGATTTTCTGCAAACTTTCTCCCCCTAAAAACAAAAACATATTTTTGTGTTTTTGGTTTTATCAAAAGCAGAAAACAAACTATACAAAAACTTTGACAACATGACGTGGATCACTTCAGATCGCCGTCCTCCTCGGCTTCACACTCAACAACCCTCCCAGAAAACAAAATTTTCAAACCATTTAATTTTAAAAGATAGTTAAATCTTGTTCTATCAAAAGGTTTGGTATAAAAATCAGCTCTCTAATCATCGGTGTGTATATGTTCAATGCGAATCAATTTCTTCTCGTGACAATCACGGATGAAATGATGTCGGATTTCAATATGCTTTGTTTTAGAGTGGTGTACCGGGTTTTTTGTTATGTTTATCGCTGCCTCATTGTCCACAAATATAGATGTGTCCAAGAACTGCAAACCAAAGTCCCTCATCTGCTGCTGGATCCATAGGATCTGAGAGCAACAGCTGGAGGCCGAAACGTATTCAGCCTCGCATGTAGAGAGAGCGACTGAGGTTTGTTTCTTGCACTGCCAGGTGACTAGTCAAGTTCCAAAGAACTGACAGCCAGCAGTGGTGGACTTTTCATTTTGCTTGCAGCTACCAAAATCCGAATCAGCATAACCTGTGAGAGAAAAGTCACCAGACTTAGGATACCACAAGCCGGTGCTTGGGCAGCCTTTAAGATACCGTAAAATACGTTTCACAATTGTCAGGTGTTACTGTCTTGGGCTGGACAGATATCGGGTGCATAAGCAAGTCGGATACATGATGTCCGGGCGGGAAGCAGTCAGATACATCAAAGATCCAATTATCGACCGATAATACGTCTCATCCACTTTCTCTCCACTCTCATCCGGACAGATCCCGTGATTTGGAGCCAAGGGGGTTGATGTTGGAGTAGATTCAGACATGTTGAACTTTTCCAGAACATTGTTCACGTATATGGTTTGATGAATGAAGATTCCTTCGGGCATTTGCTCCACCTGTAGCCCTAGGAAGAACTTCATCTCCCCCATCGAACTCATTTCAAACTTTCTTTTCATCACTTTCTCAAACTCTTTACACAAATCATCATTTGTCGAACCAAAGATGATGTTGTCGATGTAAATCTGCACGATCAATAGATGCCCTGCAACCTCTTTTGTAAACAAAGTACTATCAACTGTCCCTCTGGTGAACCCGTTGGCCAGCAGATATTGGGAAAGCGTCTCGTACCAGGCTCTCGGGGCCTGGTGTAGTCCGTAAAGCGCTTTGTCGAGAAGATAGACTTTGTTTTTGTGCACTGGATCTGTGAACCCCGGCGGTTGTCCAATGTACACTTCTTCTTTGATTTTTCCATAAAGGAAGGCAGATTTCACATCTAGTTGGTAGACTTTGAATCCTTTCCAGGACGCGAATGCCAGGAAGATTCTTATCACCTCGAGTCTAGCAACAGGTGCATACACTTCCGTAAAGTCAATGCCTTCTTGCTGACTGAAACCCTGTACTACCAATCGTGCTTTATTTCTTACAATCACTCCTCTATCATCTCTTTTACACTTAAAAACCCACTTAGTCTTTATCAGCTTCTGATTTTCAGGAAGATCTACCAATCTCCATACTCCCAGCTTCTCAAACTGCTGCAGCTCTTCCTGCATAGCGTTCACCCAGCTTTCTTCAGTTAAAGCTTCCTTATACGTTCGTGGTTCAACCTGCGAGATGAAACATTTTAGTGAGAAATCAACTTGTAAAGGAGCGACAGTTGTATAAAAACATGTATGAGCTCTGTTGATCTGATCCCGCATTTTTACTCCACTCTGAAGATCACCAATTATTTGCTCTGAAGGATGATAAGACAAAGTTCTTGGCATGATAGTGTCAGGCACGTTCACTTCCGATTGCAGGTTTGTGATGTCTTGATCACCAGTGTGATCAACAGCTTCTGTCGTTGCAACATTTGGTTCCTCGTCAAACATCGGATCGGGTTCCGATTCTGAGTCGTCAGATTGATCAAATGTTGGAGCTGGTTCCTCTGGGGCTTCGTGTGCTGTTCCACTTGGACCGGCCTCGTGATCGTTTGTACCCACGGCGGGCTGAGAAACTACCAACGGTCTTGGCACCTGATCTTGTGACAAAGATTGTTGATGTTGGTATAATAGTATGAGTTCCTCTACACTTGGCTCAGTCGGCAGTTGGAAAGACTCCCAGAGGTTGTCATAATCGAACATCAATCTTTTTCCGGGAAGTTGAGGTGGAGGTGTAAACCTCTGACAATCAGCATGCTGAACCTGAATTATCTTCCCCAGGCATGGAACGAACACCCTCTTCAGGGGACTCGCATAACCTACAAAGAAACCCTCGTTACTTTTAGCACCAAACTTACCATCTGGATCAATAAAAGTACAAGGAGATCCAAACGGTTCTAAAAACTTCAAATTTGGCTTGTAACGATGAAGAAGTTTGAAACAGGTTTTCTTCTATTTCTTCACTGTTAGGACACGATTCAGTGTATAACACGCTGCTGCAACTGCTTCACTCCAGAAAAATATTGGCAACTTGGAATCGGCGAGCATAGTTCGAGCTGTTTCAATTAAGGTGCGATTCTTTCGTTCAGCTACACCATTTTGCTGTGGAGTGTATGGTGCACTAAATTCATGAAGAATTCCTTTCTCATTACAAAAATCGAGCATACGATTGTTTTTGAACTCCGTTCCATTGTCGCTTCGTATTCTCCTGATCGGCAATTTGTACAGCGTCTCCATCTTCTTGAATAAGATCATCAACGAATCAAATGTTTGATCTTTTCTTTCCAGACACATCACCCATGAAAATCTAGTGAAGTCGTCAGTGACTACTAGATAGTACAAGTCTCCACTAATGCTCTGCACATTAACTGGTCCAAAGAGATCCATGTGGAGTCTCTCGAGCGGTACTCTGATTGAATTCAGCAACTTCTGTGGGTGTGTCTTCTTTGTTTGTTTTCCCTTCTTGCACCCTACACAATCATCATTTAAATGAAAATTTTTCAGATTTACACCTTCTACAAGATCATTGTGCATAAGAAAATTCATTTTAATAGACATGAGTGTGGCCCATCTTTCGATGCCACATTCTTGACTCCTTTTCTGTTGCTTTTGTTTTTGTCACAAAACACTGTTTCTTTTGATCTGTTGTTGTTGCGACACTCATATCCAGGACATACAAATCATTTTCCCGGGGAGCTCGCATCAACACCATGTCTTCAGGAATTTTAAAACCAGGTTTTATAATTAAACATTCATTTTTTGTAAAGTGTACTGTAAAAGACTTGTCACGGATCTGTGAGATGCTCAACAGATTGTTTTCAAGTTCGATGATATAGTTCACTTTGTCAAATGTTACGACTCCATTTGTTAAAGTTCCTTCACCAACAATTCTGCCACCCTGATTTCCTGCAAATCCAACATATCCTCCGTTGATAGATTTGACATCATAGAGCAAAGCCAACATTCCCGTCATATGCCTTGAAGCTCCGCTGTCCATGATCCACTTTGAGATTATTGACCTCGGAAGCCCCTGCATACATCAAAGAAATTCATTCAAACAATGAAGCCCATGATTTCTTTACCTTTGGAACACTACTAAACACAAGATCACATGACACATCAACTTTCGGAATGTTAAAGATGACGTTTGGAACAGCAGGTTTGAATTTTGGTTTTAAATCTCCCTCCTTAATTGGTGGGAATTCCTCAAGCAACTTGTCTAGTTCAAATTCCAGTTTTTCAACATCATTTTCAAAAACTTTTGATTCAGATTTTAGAACATTTTCCATCTTCTTCTCTTCAACTGATTGTTTTGATTTTACCACCCATGATTGGTTTTCAAAAATTTTCGTCTTCGGATAAACCTATGAAGTCTTTTGGATTTTTGAAGATTCACCAATCTTAAAGGTTGATTTTGGCTTTTCTTCGGATTTCAAAGATTCACCTCTTTTCAAAATTCAAACGGGGGAAATCATTGGTGTTTTGCCCTTAACATCAGTTGAAATTTTAGGTTTGGGTTTTTACAAAACTGGTTTCTCAAGCTTTTTCACGCACTGCTTGGCCATGTGACCAATTTCATTACAGAGGTAACAGATTCTTTTATCATACTCGACAAAAGTTGATCTGTAGGTCTCTTCTTTCAACTTTTTCGCTGCATTGAAATCGTCAACAGCTTTCTGACTAAAGATATAATCTTTTTCAGCTTCAGTACTAGGACCAGCAACAAAAACATCACTCATCTTTTCTTTTGGCTTGACATTCTTCTTAGCCATTTTCTTTTCAAAACCAACACCTTTATTTTTGAAATTGTTCCCATTTCTCTTGTTATTACCACCATTGCCCACCCACTCTTTCTTTCCCGAGTTGTTTGGTTGTGGTTTCACAAAAGACCTTTTTTGGTTTTGATAAAAACACATTGTTGTTAACCTCTGAAATATCAATCTCAACAAGTTTAAACACCTTTTCAACATTTTCCATTCTGGCATTTTGAATTGGATACTCAAAATCAGAATAGAGTTTGTCAGTTCCGGTCATTGTGTAAACCACAATGATCGAATCATCATTCACAAATTTATCTGATTTTGGTATGAACTTATCTAAGAAGTTACCATCTTCTTCAGAATCAGAAATGGAGTTTTCAAAATGAGTTTTCACGGTACTAAACTCCGAGTTATCACTTTCTTCATCTAACACTTGGTCAACAACGGTTTTGATCACCTGTGAGTCGTTGTCAGTGTCAGACGGAGAAAATGTAACATCGATACTTTCTGGTAATTCATTCTCCATGGTTCTCAGCTTGAGATTCAAAGCAGCTTCCACCCCATCTGGATATTTTTGTGTATAATGATTCCACATTGGGGGTGGAACACTGTTAAAGGCAGGTGTCGCATCAGGTTGTTGCGGAACAATATGATCAATCACATATGATGATGCAATGTAACTGATCAATTTCTTGTCAATTCTTTCATTTTCAATTCTCATTAACTCAAGTTCTTTTTTCAAAGAAGCAATTGTGTCCATAAGAATGTTAATTTCCATTTGTTTATCCATGACAGTAGATTTTAGCAAATTAGTGGCTTTATCATTTTCAAAACTTTATTTTTGAATCATTTTGATTGATCGTGCCAAAGTGTCATACGCTTCTTTCATCTCACTTAGATCATATTTTACTTCATCAGTATATTTCTTCAATTCTTAAAATTGTTTGTCTTTTTCAAGACAATCCATGCAGAGTTTTGAACAGTTTTTGCATGGAATTTCATGAATTGAATCAACCTTTTCAGAAACCTTTTCTTCGTTATCAATTTTAACATCCAGTTTACCAAACCCATCAGACTCTGACTCAGACTCTTCTCCTGATTTGATCTCCTTATTTTCTGATTTTTCGTCAGACTCCTTTTTGACTGACTCCGTATCGACAGACACACTTTCAACTGACTTTGTTTCGACAGAATCTGTTTCAACAGATTCTGTTTCTACCTCTTTTAGCTTGCCCATCAACGCTTTGTCAGCAATCTCTTTTAGAGTCTCTTCATTCATTTCTTTGGAAACGTCTATTATCTCTTCAACTGGAGCTTTCTCAACATCGTATTGTGGGCAGAATCCTGTGGTTGGCTCACTGAAAAATCCTGCAAAAGAATCAAACATATTAGGAGGCATTATTGATTTGAAAGAACTAGCAATAATCTCCTGTTCAGATTGATAGTAGTAAACTTCTGTAGCTGCTTCTTCAAGATCAGCCAAACTCTCTTCAGACATGACTTCACTGACTTCTTCTGTTTCAACAACGCATTCCGGTTCTTCCACAATCTCTGCCATCATGGCCATACCCTCACTACCAGGGATATACTTATCCCAACTAAAACCTTCAGCAACCTTCTCATCATCCTGATTGACTAAAAGAGATTTTTCAGGCTTATTTTCGATCTGAGGTCTTTGGGTAAATGGTTGTTGACTTGTCTTGTGATAGATTGCTTGTCTGTAGTAGTCGTTAGTGAATGGGTTTTGATGATTGTTGACTTCCCGGTTTGGACATTCACGTTTGAAATGTCCATTCTCTTTGCATTTGAAACATGTGACTTTTGATTTATCAAACCCAAGCTTTTGATCAGGTCCTGAGAGGCTATTTCGACCAGTTATTTCCATATATCTTTGAGCTCTCCTCACCAAGCTTGCCATTCCCCATTTGATATCGATCAACTCTAGCTCCTCTGGATCAATCTGATCATAATCTTCCTTTTTCATATCAGGGTTCCCAATTCTATCTGCAACCAAACTTTCATAAGATTCAAGCACCGAAGCAAGTAGTGCTATGTGCTGTTTCGCTGATGATTCAGTAAAGTCTTGAGCATTCTTTATGTTCACCGCTATATTGCACAGAATTCCTGGACCTTGACTTTGACTGTTTGATCCTGACGAACTTTGGGTATAAGATTGATTTGGTGAGTTTTGAACCTTTGGATTTGGTTCAAAATTTGCAAATGGTGAATTATTGTTACTTAATGTGCCAGGTGAAACTCCGGATGTCGAATCAGCACTAAAAGCTGTCTGGATCTTTGGACTTAGATTCGATGTTGCTGACGAGCTTCCTTTGTAGTATAATGAAACATCTTGTTGTACACTTGAAGATTTCATTTTTCTAATCTTTTTCAGCTCAAGTTCATGTGCTTCAATCTTCTCAACAAAAGTGCTAAGGTTGAATCCGACATACTCCAAGTTATTTTTTAACACCAACAGATAAGTGCCCCATTCATCGTATGGTAACGCATCCGCTAGCTTATCAACCCATTCTTCATCCGTTTTGTTTATGCTCAACCTCTTTATCTCAACAACCAGATGGCGGTATCTCTCGATCAACTCCTTAGTTGTCTCACCCTTGATACCTGTGAAAATATCAAACTCTTTCTTCAGCAAAGCAGTTTTGCTTTTTATCATATACACACTTCCAAGAAACTTTACTTTCAATGCATTCCAGACCGATTGTGAGTTACCCTGATGTTGTAGAAGAACCAAGATATCCTCTTTGATAGCTTGCTGTAGGATACTCATCATTTTCTTTTCTGCTTTGAAACCTTCTTGTTCAAGTGGAGTTAAACTTCCGATAGTTTTCTCTATTCCCGAACCATTCGTTGGAGGAACATACTTAGACTCGATTTTCATCCAACATTCGAAATGGTTGGCTTGCACCCAAGTCTTAAATCTTTCTGACCATCCAGCATACTCATCAATGTTCATCAACTTCGGTGGTTTCTGCATTGTACCGAGTTCATTTTCCATGTTCACATTTTGCACGATACTGGCTGGAGATTGAACAGCCGTCATTCCCCCACCGGCAAACAAGTTGTAAAACTCTTGGTTATCCATTTATACGAAAACAGTTTCGAAAAATTTTCAAGTTTTTGAAAACAGTCACTTTCAAACGAAATACCATCTACACACGAAATGAACTTTCGAACGAAATCACACAAATGAAATGGACTTCAAGCGAAATCAGGTTTTCAAATGAAATCAGCTTTTCAAACGAAATCAACTTTTCATGCGAAATAACACTTTCACGCGAAATGAAATGTTATTTCATACGAAATCAGCAAAAACCTTTCTTTTCGTGCGAAATGCTTCAGACGAAATGCATTTTCAAGCGAAAAGGCTTATTTCGTGCGAAATGAATGTAGTTTTCAAGTGAAATGATGAAACTTCATGCGAAATAGTTCATTTCGTATGAAATGATCACAACTTTTTCAAGCGAAATGTTGTACGTTCACACGAAATCAAGTTTTTGGCCCATTTTTGTAACTTTTAATCTGAATTTAGGTCTGATTCTTTCAAGGATTTGTTAAAATTGTATTTTACACGTTATATCAAAAGATCAGTCCATTTTGTCCGTGAATTTGTTCAGAAATCCAAGAATGAGTAGAAAAACAGAGTTCTAAGCACTGATTCAAATGTATTGACTCATCCTGAGCTCTGATACCACTTGTAGGATCGTTTTACGACCTATATGAGTCATTCAGAGTCAAATCTAAGCTGTTTGAAAGGCGGAAACAGTCAAACAACTGAGAATCGGTGATAGAAAGGTGTAGAAACAAAGAATTATACTTAAAACAGGTTTTTCATTGATATTCAACTTGATTACACAGTGAGAATTTGGCAGCACTTCGTTACACGTTCACCTATTTCGTAACAAATGAAAAACCAACAGCCCTATTTATAGGACAACTGATTTCGCACGAAATGGCATGTTGCCATTTCGTACGAAATGACCAAGTTTAATTTCGTACGAAATGACTTAAAACCATTTCGTGCGAAATGACTACTAACATACATAAAATTACATTTTTGACATATTGAGCCCTATTACAAGCTACCGACATGACCTAGACTGTAGACATAGGCTATAGACATTATGCACCAACAAATGGTGGCAAAGTGGGAGAGAAGTGGTTTGCCAAGGGATGCCTTTGAAGTGAACCAAGCACCCCTATTATAGCCTGAACAGAGCCCCGGCCACTACCCCGTGTCCATTGGGCACGGCCCGTGGCCATCCTTCTTCTCTTCCTTCATTTATTACATCTATCAGCAAAGGGCCCCACACGACCCCGTGTCTTCTGGATATAGCCTCGTGGTCAACTCTTTGTTGTACTATCAAGATTCTACAAATCTAAGAGTTGACCACGCCCCATGGTGAGCTGGGCACGGCCCCGTGGTGGGCGTAGAAGCTTCTGTAGAGTTTGTCTTCTTGTGTTAGGGCTGACCACGCCCCATGACCAGCTGGGCACGACCACGTGGTCAGTTTCTGTCTTCTTGTTTTTGCTTTGGCAGATGCTGTTGAGGGGTCGGGTGTGTCACGTTATTCCTTCTTCTTGTATTTATGTTGGTTTTGGCTGCCTATTTGTTCTTTTGTTCTTTTAAGCTCGTTTGGTCCTGTAAATTCAAAAGGAAGAAAAAAACACGCTTTTTTCAACATTAGTAATAAAAAGGGTTGGTTTTATGCCTCAATTGATATAATCTATATGTTGCATTTTGTACACATCACGGGTCAAAAACCTACCCACCACCATCATTGCCACGCCATCGTCATCAATTGTCAGAAAAAAAAAGGTTTGAACTATCACTACCAACTCAACCCACATAGTCGCCACTTAAAATGTCTCAACAATACAAACCCTAAAAATTCTAATGAGCCACCATCTTTGTATTCTTCGAAGAACAAAATCAACAGATTCAGTAATCACACAGTTCACTCCTTTCTACTTTCAGATCTAGTTATCAAACCCACACAACAAGTTCGATCTAGTTTTTTCTTTCATAAAAACTTTCACCAATACGGAAGCAACAAACTCAAATCTTTTCTTCAACTTCTCGAAGAACAACAATAACTACTAAAAACTGTAATTTCAGATCGAAAATCAACGGAAAACAGATTTACTCCTTAATGAAACTATCTAGCCAATACATCAAACATCTTATCTATTCTCATTCAATATCTTCAATCGGAACAGATGTAGCAAAATCTTATTTTTTCCTTCTTTTCACAATTCGGATCTGAAACACAGAAATTCAATCAAATTTCTTCATGGTGGTTGACGATGACGGTGGTTCTGATGGTGGTTGACGATGACGATGAATGGCGATGCAGATGGGGGTTGAAAACCCCCGTCGCTACCAACCCTACCGCCCACCACCACTAAACACCGTCACCCACCTCCCCCCCCCTCTCTCTCTCTCTCTATGCCCGATGACTAAGCACCGCCAGCGGTCGTGTGGCTGCTATGGGTGGCCGGAGACATTGATCAGTTTTTGGTAAAGAAGAGTGATGAGGGATCTGACAGATGAGAGAGAAAGAAAGTGATCTGAGAGAAATTAAAGAGTTCTCTGACTTTTGTAAGAGTGAGAGAGAAGATTGATTTGATATAAAGAGATAAGTGACCAGCTTTGGTAAATTTACGAATATGCCCCTAAAAAACTCTCACATGTTTAATGAGGTGGTCACTTTTAGTTGGTTAATATTGGTTATCGCGGTTCTCGCAACTGGGGGTGGTTTTTGTTAGGATCTGAGTTTCTTAGATTGTGTTGTTTAATAAAGATGGAAGATGAAAACAAAGATCAATGTGCAGCGGAAATGGAAATAAACTTTATTCACACAATCAAGGAAGAATAGCTTTAAGCAAACATGATTTCATTAACTCAAAAGATTGTATCTATTACAAAATTCAACATATGCATGCATGCACTAGACTGCCCCACAGCCTGAGCTCACTGATTTGTTCGTACAAGATGACTTGTTGCAGAAGAGCTAACAGAACGGTACAGGTACTGTTCTATTTATAGTACAAACGAAACCACTGATCATCTTGGCTAACGTCACCATGAAAGTGATATCTAACCTCCTAACAAATTCTAAACACTGATACATATAAACACTGATTACATAAACATTGATTATAGATAAAACACTGATGCAGCTTCCACTGTTGTAGCCTAAGCACTGATGTTGAGGATCAGTGCTTTCTTCAAAGGGTGATCAGTCCTTGAATGGGCAGTGCTTTGGTCTTCAACAGTACTTCATCAGTAGATAGAGCTTCAGTCTTTATCCTTCATCAGTTCTTTGGCTCATCAGTTGTTTGAGATGATCAGTACTTGGAGTTCATCAATAACAGATAACCACTGTCAAGGGGAGAATCTAGGACAAGCACTGCTTATGAGGATCAACTGTTTTGAACCAGTTTTGGCTTTCCTTATCATCTGTTCTTCAGGGCTTGAATGCATGAGCCAACATTTTTTATTTGAACAGATCCCTATATATATATATATATATATATACTTGTAAACACACCAACATAACCAAAATAAAGACTTTTCGAGAAAATCTCAAAGTCATGTGAAAATCATAAGAATTGGAGAAACTTAGGGATTTATAGAATAATTGGTTATTAAATCGTGCGTAATTAAAATTAGGATGTGTGGACCAATATTGTGGAATTGTGCAAGTAGAAAAACGCACCCAAAGGTGAGTGTCACTAATCCCTCTTTTACTGTATTATATTACGTTTTGGGGAAAACACGCCTTAAAAATGATAATTATACATTTTTGTATAAAAATGTCGTTGAATAAATTATAAATATATTTTCGTGGAAAATATGGCTTGGAAATGATATGTTATGTTTTTGAGGAAAAACATGGTTTTAGAGATGTGAATGATATAAAATTGTTTTCGAGGATAACGAGAATTGTTGAATATAAATATGTTTCGGGGAGAAACGGGAATTGATTGATATAAATATGTTTCAGGGAGAAACGAGAACTGATTGGATATAAATATGTTTCGGGGAGAAACAGGGAGGATTACAACGTTTGGGGTAAAACAACTGTATAGATTTAAAAATGTTTAAATCTAAGTTGTGACGAATTTGCTTGATCTCAAGAGAGTAGGTATCGCAATAGGCCTACGTCTCAGTGTGTTGGTGCATATGTCTGTCAACTTCATCTTGTATCGAGTCTTGTATCTAGATAGGATAGACCAGTGCTCGATAGGCTAGAAATCAGGGTTTTAATGTTGTTTGACCAGTTCACATGAACTGGCAAAGCCAGTTCGTACGAAGTGCCACTTCGCACGAAGTGGTAATGTCAGGTTCATGGGGACTGGCCTCTCTTATAAATACCTGAGCTTGGTCATTCATTTGTAACGTTGCTGATTTAAGAGCAGAGGTGCTACCAAAGTGTCAAGTGATCTTTAAAGATTTTAAATCAATATACAAGATAATTAAAGTGAATCTAAGTGTGAATCAAGTCCTAATCACTGAATTCCGCCTTTGATTTGGATTAAAACTCTTCTGATCGACTCGTTTAGGTCGCACAACGATCCTACAAGTGGTATCAGAGCTTAGGAGGAAGAGTTCTTACCGATTCAGCTTGTTTTCATCTGAAAATCTCATTTCTACTCACTTTCTTCACGATTTTTCAAAATTAACCAACATTTTACGGATAAAATGGATTGATTTTGTGATATAACACGCGAAACACTGTTTTAAACAATCCTTGAAAGAATCAGACCCTAATTCGACCTAAATCTTAATCAATTTTGTCAAAAACATACCCGATCGTGTGATATCAGCATCAGTTCGTGTGGAATTACACTCAGTTCGCACGTATTGACCCCAGGTCGCTTGAAAGTGTCATCAGTTCGCACCAAATCTATCCAATTCGCCCCAAATCTGTCCAGTTCGCACCAAATCTGTCCAGTTCGCACCAAATCTGTTCAATTCGCACGGATTGAATAACCCACTTCGCACGAAGTCAACTTAATCGACCTCAGTTCGCTTGGAAATATACCAATTCGCACGGATTGGGTATTTTATCCAGTTCGTTTGAATAAGCTCCAGTTCGTTTGGTTGTGTATCAGTTCGCACGAAGTGTAACTCATCCAGATCATTTGAACTTGGTATTCCAGGTTGTGTGGTGTGAATATTTCCAGATCATTTGTAAATCTCAGTTCACGTAAAAGATAGTCAGATCGTTTGAGACTTATTTCAGGTCGCACGAAGTGACTAAGTTCTTGTGAGATTGTTTCAGGTCATTTGAAAAACATTAGTTCGTTTGAAAGAATATTCAGGTCGTGTGGAACAATCATCAGGTCATGTGAATCAAATCCTCAGATCGTTTGAAACATCCAGCACTCTAAAATGGGGGATGATTTTCTGAATCCGTTTAGTGATGTATTTGCTTACACTAGCAGCACAGGAGAGAACACATCAGACAACACGAACACCTTAGCACCAAACCCGAACCATAGGAAAACCATTGCTGATTCTCTGAGTGTTGATAACGCCTATGGCACCTACAACAAACCGCCCAAGCTAATGGCCATAGAGGAATACAACAGATGGGCAAGTAGGTTTGAGGAATGGCTGAAGGCATTCACATACCTAAGTTGGAAGAGTTTGAGAAATGGTTTTGACATCGGAAGAACTGACTATGAAAATTTAACTGATACTGCACAAGAATCTTTCATTGCAGAACAGAAATGCATCGCTTTATTACATCAATCAGTGAGGGATGATATTATATCATTAATTGACTACAAAGATTCCAGAGATTTATGGGAGAAATTAAAGATGAAGTGTGTGGGTGGTGCAGAAATTGTTAAAAACAAGAAAAAAATGTTGAAAAAGGAATTTGATTTGTTTGGGTGTATGAAAAATGAGTCTGTGTCAAAGATGATAGAAAGATTTTGTCACTTAAAGACGGAGCTTGTAAGATATGGGATTACGTTTACACAGGAAGAATTGGTTGATAAGTTGTTTGACTCACTGCCCGATGAGAAAGATTGGCAGTATTTTGCGCTAATGTTGAAAAACACAGTGAGTTCGACTGAATTGACAGTTGATTTGCTAATCGAAAGGTTGGAGAGTCACGAATTGGAAATTAGGAAGACGAACAAAGTCAACAGCTCCTCGTATCAACAATATGTTGATTTATATTATCGAGGAAGTATGATTCCAAAAACTGTGTCACCGAAGACTGCATTCTCAGCAGAAAACTCAAACATGCCAAATCAAGAAAGTTAAAACAATAGTTCTACTTCAAGCAGTGGATATCATGGAGGATCATCTTCAACTGTTTCGAAAAACATGTTCCAGTGCAATATTGCTGGAAACCTCAACAATGCACAAAACTTCAGCGAAGAAGCATCCAAGCAGCAAATGGTGTTTCTGGCATCCATCTTGGAATCATATGAGAGCCTTGTTGCTGGAAAGATCGGAAACACCAACCTCACCAAAGAAGATTATGATCAAATCGACCCCGAAGAGATGGAGTTGATTGATATTAGATGGTGTATGGCGAGTGTTGTTCGGAGGGCACAAAGATTCATGGAAATAACCGGTAGACATTCCATTGGTGGACCTTCAACAAAGCTAGGTTTCGATAAATCGAAGGTTACATGTTTTAAGTGCAAGCAAAAGGGGCACCTTAAACGAGAATGCCGAAATGCAGCTGCTGATAAAACAGAAAATCCATTTTATGACGATTATTACAAAAGGGCCATTTATCACCGAAACGAAGAAGAACCGCCAAGAATGAAGGAAATTGAAGCAAATTCAAAAGAAAAGTCGAGAGCATTAGCCGTTATTCATGATGATGAGGGATTTGATTGGAGTGATTTGTTACCAGAAGAAGATGCAGTGGGTTATTCCTTCATGGCAAAAATCATTCCTTTCAAAGATACCCGAACAGAAGAAGTAAAATATGTCAACAGGAAGATGTTAGCCCAAAACATGAAAGATAAAATCTATCGAACATGGAAAGAGGCAAAAAGCGCAAAAAGATGGGATGCCAATCGGGAATGCTATTTGGATCCTAAAGGAAACATAGTTGTTGAACCTTCATCAATCAGTGTTGAAACTCTCATAGAGAAAATAGCAGAAGAAGAAGAAGAAGCAAGACAGAGAATGTGGGCACGAGAAGCTGAAGAAAAGTTGAAGTCAAAAAAGGTCGATGATGGGATAATCGACACGACGAAAGAGTTCACAGCAGATAACCTGAAGAAAATGGCTGATAAAGTTCTTGCAGCGAAAGAGTTAGAGGTAGAGGTAGATTCTAAGTCTGGAACTAAGTCAAAGAGTAAGGTCAGTTCTAATGATTCAACAAATGAGTCAGGTAAGACTGATAAAGCCAAAATTGAAAGTGACTGCAAAAATTGCATGAAAGACTGCAAGGTTTGTAGCACTCATGCTTACCTCAGTGGTAAAAAGACTGAAGAACTGACAGAAAGAGTCAAAGAAGTTGAAAATCAGATTTTAAGTCGTGACAAATTGGTAAAAGGTTCAAATGATCGAATAAAAGAATTAACTGATAAACTTGAAAAAGATAAAATTGACGTAGAACGAATTAGGAAAGAAAATTAAAAGTTAATTCATGAAAACCGTAAACTTTCTGAAAATTACGAGAAGCTAAAAAGAACGATAAAAGATTCTGATGAAAGAAACGATAAAACAACCAAAGAAAATCTTCAACTGTCAGGAGTACTTCAGTCGAAAGAGAAGCAAATCAACCAACAGTTGGATGAAATTGCTAATCTGAAGCTTCAGTTTCAGGAAGCTAAAATTGAAAATGAACGAATCAATCTGAAACTCAACAGTTACAACTCCGCAAGTTTTGTTCTTCAACATATCGTTCCTAAACCAATTGGGAAGAACAAAGCTGGCGAAGATGTATATTCGGACGGAACTGGGGTTGGGTATCATCAGGTTCCACCGCCAGTATTAAATAATTTTTCAAAGAAAAATTCCGGGTTGGTTAACGATAATGAAACAAATGAGGTTAAACTTCCAGAAACAATCGACGTCACATTCACTTCATCATCCGATGAAGACAGTGTTCAGTCCGAAGTTATTAAAAGTATGGTTGAAAATGTTTTGAAATCTGAAAGTGATTCAACTGAGGACGAAGAATGCTTTCTGAACAATTACATTCCGAAATCAACATCCAAAAACAACTTAAGTGAAGAACCTACTCTTGTGATGTACAAGATGTCGGGATCAGATAAGTTGTATTCGGATATTTAATTTCCTTTGGAACATGTGAATGTTGACAAATTGAAAAATGTGTTCAAGTTGGTTGAGATTGATGTGTCTGAGATAGAAGGTTTGAAACGTTCCAAGAGAAAATTAAACTTTGAAAAAGATAAAGCTTACTACAAAAAACCTGCTGTTCTACCACGATTTTCTAACAACAATCAAAACAGATGGTCGGGCGGATATCAGGGTGGTAAAATTTATCAAAGAAGGAACTTTCAAAACAAAAAGTTTGTTGAGAAAAAGGTGTTTGTGAAAAGTTCAAGTTCAAGCTCACTTTCCGAGCAAGAATCTGAAATTTTTTCAAAATCAAATGAAGAGTTTTTTGAAAAGAAGGCTTCACAGCATCAGATCAAAGGCGCAAGTCGGGAAGTTAATACCCGTACATGCTTCAAGTGCAACAAAGTTGGACACATTGCACGGAAGTGCACCAACTTAAAGCCTAAGTCTGAAGCTGTTGAGAGTCCGAAAAAGAAAGTTGATGCAAAAGGAAAAGCTCCAATGGTTGTTGAGAAGAAATTTTTGAAAAATGAAAACACCAAATTCAAAATTGAACCCGTAAAGAATGTGGTAACTAAAACTGATAAATTTTACTAACGGATTGCTTCGTCTCAACAAACTTGGAAGCCAAAATCTGAAGTAAAGAAAGCAAGTTTTCCAAAACCAAAGGAGTCTGAGACTGCAAAATCATCATCTTCAACTGATAAGATGTATGTACCTTTGGATTATTATGAGAAACTTGAAAAACAAAAGTCTACTTCTTCTGAAACGAAGTATGTGGTAAAGAAAGACCAATCATCTGGTCAACCTCCGAAAAAGGATTTCTTTCTATACAAAGAGGTTGAGATTGGGTTTGAAGAGAGATTAAAGATGAATGACAAGAATTTTCCGCCACTTTACACTGCAAAAACTCACCTCAACGTCAAGCTACCTGAGTCAAAAGAGGCTTGGGTGGCATCAAAATCTAACTAAGTATTTATGATATGTGCAGGAGCTTCCAAGATCCGTTTCACATTGGATTATGGATAGTGGAGCTTCTCGGCACATGACGGGGAAGAAAACCCTACTGTACGATGTTAGAGGGTTTAATGGAGGATATGTGGGATTTGCAGGCAATCAAGGTGGTCGTATAGTTGGTGAAGAAACTCTATCTAATGGTATTGTCACATTTGAAAGAGTAAACTACATCGCTGAGCTTGAAAACAATCTTCTGAGCATCTCTCAGATCTGTGACCGCATGTATACAACGCACTTCACGGATAAGGAATGTTTGATTCTGAAACCGGGGTTTGTTGTCCCTGAAGAGTGGGTTATCATGAGAGCACCAAGAGGCAATGATCTGTACGTGTTGGACATGAGCGTAGCCACTACTACCACGGGTCAGACTCACTGTTTCATGTCACGAGCCACTGAAAAGGAGTCACAATTATGGCATCGAAAGATGGGCCATATTCACCTACGAAAGATGAACTACTTGGTACACAATGACTTAGTAAATGGTGTTCATTTGAAAGGTTTCCATCTGGAAGGGGAGTGCATTAGTTGCATCAAAGGCAAGCAAAAGAAGAAATCACACCCTCAAAAGAAGGTTGACTCAGTCTCGAGACCGTTAGAGAGACTTCATATGGATCTTTTTGGTCCGGTAAACGTCAAAAGCATAACTGGCCATCTCTACTGTCTAGTAGTAACAGACGACTACTCGAGATTTTGTGGGTAACATTTCTGAAGACAAAAGATGAGACATTCGAGAGTTTGATGACGCTATTCAGAAAAATTGAAAACTTGTACCGAACTCGAATCAGAAGAATCAGAAGTGACAACGGTACAGAGTTTAAAACTAACAAAATGGAAGAGTATTGTGATGAGAGAGGTATACTGCAAGAATTTAGCACTCCTTACACTCCACAACAAAATGGAGTAGCAGAAAGAAAGAACAGGACGCTTATTGAAACGGCCAGGACGATGCTTGCTGATTCGAAATTACCAGTCAATTTTTGGGCAGAAGCAGTATCAGCCGCTTGCTATACACTCAACCGGGTTCTTACAGTGAAAAAATTTAACAAGACGTGTTTCGAGCTGATAAACAACCGCAAACTGAACCTCAAGTATTTGGAACCATTTGGGTCTCCCTGCACAGTTCTGGAACCCTATGGTAAATTTGGTCCAAAGTGCATCGAAGGAATTTTCGTGGGATATGCAAGTCCAATGAAATGAGTATTTGTTCCAAGCTTTAAGAGAATTATCGAAGCACATCATGTTGAGTGCCAAGGTTATACAATGCCACCACAGAATCCCGGCGACTCATGGCGCTTCAACTATGATACTCTGTGGGACTCATTCAATATTGAGGAAGAACCAGAGTTCTTTGACGAGTTGGATATTCTAAGAGAATATGAATCATCACAAGAAAGATTCCCAGTAGAACCTTCTAGACGTCAACGACAAACTTCAAACGATGATGAAGCTGGTCCAAGCAATACTAGAGAAAATGACGAAGTTCATCAATCTCCGACATCTTCAGAACATGAACAAGCTCCTAACAATCAGACTGCAAAAAATGATGAATCAATATCTGATAACGGGCCAACATTTGATCGTGGTGGTTCAGAGTCTGAGGGGGAGCAGATCCAGTTTTCAGATCAAACAATTCCAGTCAGCGAACAAGGTGCAAATCAGAATGTCACAAATTTGGAAGGAGAGGTAGATGTTCCAGGTGAGGTGATGCCAAGAACTCTTTCATACCATCCAGAGGAGCTGATTATTGGAAAGTTGCAATCAGGCGTCCGTACCAGACGACAAATTGACCAAGGCCTTACTTGTTTTTATTCTATAGTTGCTCCTTTACAAACAGAGTTTTCACTTAGTTGTTTCATTTCGCAGATTGAACCGAGAACATATAAGGAAGCACTAACTAAAGATTCTTGGGTCAACGCGATGCAGGAGGAGCTGAGTCAGTTTGAGAAGTTGGGAGTGTGGAAATTAGTAGGCTTCCCTGATGGTCACAGGAAGATAAACACCAAGTGGGTGTTTAAGTGCAAAAGAGACGACCGAGGGGTTATTATTCACAACAAAGCTCGACTTGTAGTCCAGGGCTTTAGTCAGCAGGAGGGTATAGATTTCACCGAAGTATATGCTCCCGTTGCTAGACTTGAAGCGATTAGAATCTTCCTAGCATTTGCATCTTGGAAAGGATTTAAAGTTTATCAGCTAGATGTTAAATCGGCTTTTCTCTACGGGAAGGTAAAAGAGGAGGTATATGTTGGACAGCCACCGGGCTTCACCGACCCAATCCACAAAGACAAGGTCTATTTGCTGGATAAAGCGTTGTATGGTTTACACCAGGCCCTGAGAGCCTGGTACGAGACATTGTCTCAATATCTGCTTGCCAACAGCTTCATCCGAGGAAAAGTGGACGCCACTCTCTTCACCAAAGAAGTCGACAGACATCTTCTGATAGTTCAGATATACGTGGATGACATCATATTTGGGTCAACAAATGAAGATCTGTGTAAAGATTTTGAAAGAGTTATGAAGCAAAAATTTGAAATGTCATCAATGGGTGAGATGAAGTTCTTCTTGGGGCTTCAAGTTGATCAACTGCCCAAGGGAATATTCATACATCAGACGAAGTATGTTCATGATATCTTAGAGAAATTTGGGATGTCCGGGACTGCTCCAGCTTCCACTCCGTTAGCAACGAACCATGGGATAAATCCTGATCTCACCGGAGAAAAGGTAGATGAAACGATGTATCGTTCCATGATTGGATCGCTGATGTATTTGACAGCTTCAAGACCCGATATCATGTATCCAACCTGCCTCGCAGCAAGGTTTCAGTCAAGCCTGAGATCTTCGCATATGGTGATTGTGAAACGGATATTGCGCTACCTGAAAGGAACTCCAAGCTTGGGGTTGTGGTATCCAAAAGAAGGCGACTTCTCGCTCGAAGGGTATTCTGATTCCGACTTCGGATGCTGCAAAGTTAACGCTAAGTAAAAAACTGCGGGATGCCAGTTTTTCAGACCACGATTGGTCACCTGACAATGTAAGAAGCAGACCTCTGTCGCTTTATCCACATGTGAAGCCGAATATGTATCTGCTAGCAGCTGCTGCTCTCAGATCTTGTGGATCCAGCAACAGATGCGTGACTATGGTTTGCAATTTCTTACTTCTCCCATTTTTGTTGATAATGAGGCAGCTATAAACATAACAAAAAATCTTGTTCATCACGCTAAAATGAAACACAATGAAATTCGTCATCAATTCATCCGAGATTGTTTCAAGAAGAAGTTGATACGAATTGAGAAAATCCACACTGACGAACAAAAAGCTGATTTACATACCAAAGCGTTTGATAAAACTCGTTTTCAATATCTTTTACAACTGAACGGTATGAAGCTTTTATTGGTGTCGGAGGGGATTCTTGGCATAGATGAAGGTACCACTGTAGATGATGTTGAAAAGCAATCTTCAGTGGTTTGTTGATTTTTTACTTGTTTTGGTATTTAGGGGGAGATAGGTTATATTTTCAGAAAATACAAAAACAATAAAAAATTCAAAAACCCAAAAACATGAAATATTTCAAAAATTCAAAAACAATAGAAAACCAAAAAAGAGCTTGTGTATAATGGGAAAATGATAGTACATCATCTAGACAGTTACGGTACGCTAAAGATTTGTAATGATTAAAGTGTTAAACAGTCTCGCTGATGATATGTCGATAGGTTTTTATACATTTACTAAGTTTGTTCGGGATATAAACCTAAATCATTACTTGCTTATTACGTGGGGAACATCTCTCAGATATATAGCTAACCCCTGAAATCCTGTTTGAAAGACTCTATTTCTGACATACTAGGTCTTTGTACGTGATGATATCTGGGGTATTATACCAGGACTTCTGATTTTGTGGAAGCAATAGCCTAGTCCTCGTATAATACTCTGCACTGCTTTATTCTTAAAGCCCACCCTCAGCATAAAAAATGATGAAAGATTGAAAAATGCTAATCATGTGCTGTTGAAAAGAAGATCCCCAAGGGGGACCCACCTAAAGTCGAGCCATCATCTCTCTGATTGAACGGAAGTTCTAGCCTGAGCTCTCATGGCCTCGTATTTACCCCTTACAGATATCATTAGTGTGCACTCACCTGTAAGACTGAATATAGTAGTCTGGATACGGGAGTATATTCTGAGGTGGTACACGCGTATAAGTTAAGATTTTAAAACATTAAATTCGTATCCTGAATATATTGAAATTTGTGTGAAAATTTAAGAGGATCAGTATATCGGCAATCTAAGCGAATTGTTTAATTCTGAATATGAAATCAAGCTTAACGGTACTAGTAACTTGTCAATAGCTGATATGATTCCCTAACACGCTCACCAAAAATATGTTTGTAAATAGTTTACATTTACTGCATTTCATTTTTGTTTAGCATTCTAGTCTAGAAACTTTATTCAAAATCCAAAAAGATTTTACATTTCTGCTTTATTTTATTGACAAACCAAAGTGGAAAGCTGGTTTTCAGATTCGCAGTTTGTGGCAAATGCAGGAAGTTTCTGAACTGGAAGATGGGTTGGGAGCTCATTATGATAAAACCTGAAAATGAAATGTCAACACAAGTTCATTAATTTGAAACTTGTCATTTTCAGAATAATGTTTTGAAAAATGTTGAACAAAAGTCAGTTTTGCTTTGTCTCAGGTCAACCAAGGTCATTAAGTTGGACTTGGTAGGCAAATTAAGTACCCAGGGTTATTAACTTGGATCTGGATACTTAAGTGGATTATTAAAAATTGATAAAAACAACAAAAGAAGTCAAAAAGTCAATAGGTCAAAAAATGCCAGGTTTCTGAGAGCCAGGCAACAGTCCTGAACCTGTGAAAGCTGCAAAGCAAGATCCCCGTGGCTAAGCCTGAACAAAGTTTGAGCCAGGTTACGATTCTAGAACGAGAGCTATTCAAGACTGTGATCCCAGCTTATCGAAAGGGGGAGTCTGAAGATGTAAGAGCCAGATACAGATTCTGGATCAACATTCAAGGGGGAGTTTGAAGATTGTAAAAGCCAGGTTTGAATCCTGTGGTCCATGCTAGCTGCTGATGCTGTTAAACTTAAGGAATCAAGAGATATGATCAAGAGAATTATAAGAGTCAGATTGCGATTCTGGAAGAGTAAGAGAGAAATAGGAGAGAAGAAAAAGAGATTGAGGATGCTTACAGTTTCAGATACTTTGGAAAGAGTGAAAAGACTGATCAAGACTGAAGTCTTGTCATACTGAAGACTCAACACCAAAGACTTCGTCAATATCCAAGGGGGAGTCTGTTGGTGCATATATCTGTCAACTTCGTCTTGTATCGAGTCTTGTATCTAGATAGGATATACCAGTGCTCGATAGGCTAGAAATCAGGGTTTTAATGTTGTTTGGCCAGTTCACACGAACTGGCAAAGCCAGTTCGTACGAAGTGCCACTTCGCACGAAGTGGTAATGTCAGGTTCATGGGGACTGGCTGTCACACCCCGACCACGTAAAACAACAAAACGTGGCGGAAACGTCAGGGAGTGTTGTAACAGAATCATTGTTTCATAACACATGGAAATTGAAATATTGTTTTATTGATTAAAAGAGTTACAATGTCTTGACAATCAAAGAAATATAACATAAATAACTAGTCTTGCATCTTTTATTGTTACTAAGGCCCAAGTCCGCCTAAGTGTATCTTGATAAGTCCTATGCATCATATCCTAAAACACATGTGAAAATAGGTACGTCAGCATAAAAATGCCTGTGAGATACATAGGTTTTGTGAAAATAGAATTCATGACTTATGTTTAAGAAAATGTTTAGTCATGAACCTTGTAATTTGCTTTGTCTTGTAAATCATTTGAAAAGTGATAAATAAACCAAATGATATATATGTATAAAAGAATAATACATGGTTAAGTAAATAATCAAGTAAAATGAGTTTGTATTAGATAAGTTGTTTGTAAAACAATGTATTGTGAAAAGTATGTTATTTGTATAAAATGTTATATGTCTAAATCGAAATGATTCAAATAACGCTACGATATGTAATACCATATAAGCACTTATATATAGGAAGTACCAGCGGCGTATCCACCATGCTTGTATCATATTACACACGCCTCGTTACTTAAATCACTTACTCAAACCAAACCACCAAAGTAAAATGTTTATGTATAATCAAATGTCAAAATGTTTTGTGTCTATCAATGTCAAAATGTTTATGCCTAATGTAAATTATGAATTGTGTATATCAGTGTCAAAATGTTTATGTCTAATGTAAATCATGAATTGTGTATATCAATGTCAAAATGTTTATGTCTAATGTAAATCATGAATTGTGTATATCAATGTCAAAATGTTTATGTCTAATGTAAATCATGAATTGTGTAGATCAATGTCAAAATGTTTATGTCTAATGCAAATCATGTAATGTGTATCCAAAATATCATGTATGGAAGGTGAAATATATCAACTAAACCATATGTAAAATGCACAAAAACAAGGTATTGAAGTAAAACATGGTTTAAATCAAAGTTATGTTTTGTGGAACAAATGCATGCTATACTGATATAAACATCTATGCGGTATTGTGAAATGCATACATCCAAGCCTTGCGACTGTAGAATAAACCCTAGCACAAAGTCTAAGGTCCACCTAGAAATGTATTCGGATTCGGTCATTCCTCACATCCAAACAAACCCAGGATGTCAGGAACGGGATTTGTCAAGTCCTATTGTACCATTACCTACTAACGAGCAGCGTAGCTAATGTTAATGAATGTATATTGTCCCATTTGAACAAACCAAATGTCATACCAAAATGTAAGCATGTGAATGAATAACCAATGTACTAAGTATGCAACGAACGAACATACATAGCATGTGATGTGATGTAATGTAAAACAATGTACAAAGTATGCACACAATGGACATACACAGCATAAAATGTAATGTAAAACGATGTACTAAGTATGCAACAAATGGACATACATAGCAAAAACATAATGAAATCATGTACTATAAATGTACTAATGAACATAACAAGCATATGATATGAAAACATGGAAAGCATGAAAGTAACAAGTAGGCATATGTGTTTCACCCCAAAACAGTTTGGAAAACAGTAAAAGAGGGGTCTATGTACTCACTTGAGATTGCTCAATAGACCTAGGATAACCACCAAGCAATGCTAGTAGATCACGGAATCAAACGGTACCTAATATAAGTAACTACATTAATATATCGGACCTATACCGGAGGATCGGATAGAATGAGGGCTCATAAACCAAATGAGTATGGGAAACTCATGTAATATGGTTTTAACAAAGCCTACATACTACAAGGAAACCTAACCTAAGTGCTTACGACCAATTACGACCCGTTTAGGTAGCTTATGCTACTTTAACGCGTCGTTCGCGTGAAACGCGTTCAGAATGCCTAACTAGTCCTATGATAAGTAAAATATGCCTTAACATGTCTAATATTGTTGCCAAAGCAGTTTATATGTTAAAAGTTATGTTGCATATGCTTAAAATGAATTTTGGCGTAAAAAGGGCATTTTGGTAATTTACCTAAGGCATATAAACTACCTATCATACAACTACTTAACGAAGCGACCATAAGGTATAACCTCAGAAGGTTATTCCCTATATACTATGGTCACCTAATGTGTTTGGTCGGATCCTAATGATCGACCAAACGGGTCGGGTTCGAAAGTATAAGCGATTGTTTAGATCGCTTACCTTACGACCCAATATAAGCACTAAACTAAAAGTGACGAGCTAAGCATGTTAAACATGCTTAACTAAGTTTAAAAAAAACAGGGTTGGTATCAAAACAAACGGTTTTGATACCTAAGAGTAGTTTGGTTACAATATACGCAATAACACGCATTTTGGCCGAAACTACGACTCGTCACTGAGCCTATATAACGTGGTAATCAGTAGGTATAGTCACTAGGGACTATAACCATCGTGATTACGCTCACGTTATGAAGTTCAAATGAACTTCGCATTGACCATAAACTGGTCAACGCAGAAAGTCAAACAAAGTTTGACTTTTAACGCAAAAAGTATAAAAAGAACGAAGGAACACTTACAAAGGGTCCCCGAAAGCTAATCTTGATCCAAGTAGCTCAGGTATGAAGCAATGGCTTCAACTTAGAGATTTTAGATCATATTTTGTGGGTTTTTCAAATGAATGGGGTTGGGTATTTATAGTAAATGGACAACCATTAGGATCGTTTCTCGTAATCCGGGCTTTAATCTCACCCCTACACTTGTTGAAATTCCCATGGAACACCAAAATGGCCCCTCATTAACATGAAGAGGCAAGTGCAATTGGGTTTGGAGGGTGTGACAGCTGGAAACAGGCTGTTTAGAAGTTTCTGAGCAACTGGGAGGTCCTTACGGACCGTAAGGGTGATGGCTTACGGTCCGTAAGCCATCATCTTTGCTGAAATGACAGATTTGGTCCCTGCAGCTCCAAACTTGGTTTTCGATGCATTTTTGACACATTTAAGCCCCGTTAACCTCATTTCAAAGCTCTAAAATGAAGTTAAAGTATAGGGAACTTAAAATGTGCCCAAAAATATCTCGGATTTCGGTTCGTTTGGCCATACGGTTGCGTTGTTTGGTTAATTACGACGGAAGTCGTAACGAACGCAAAAACGGTCCAAAATGCGCGACGAATGGAATTTTGACAAGCCAAACACTAAAGCATAATATTATAATGCTTACATAAATTTTTGTATGTCCGGATGTATTCAGAACGTAAGATATGCGTGAAAGTGCAAACTTGTGCACTTTTTGACGCTTTTAGTCCCTGAATGACCATAAAGTTTATTTTAGCATACCGAACCCCTCAAAGCCTATTTCTAAGCTATTTAAAGGATATTTATGGTATGTTTAACTTATGTTCATGTTCCAGAATGTCTGTTACAGTTCAAATTGGCATACTTTCGTAGTTTGTCAACTTTAGTCCCTGTAAGCGATTTAACTTGATTTTGCCATACTAAAGCCTTCAAAACTTATTTCTAAGTTATGTAAAGGTTATTTAAGGTATGTTAAGCATATGTTGATGTTCCGGAGTATTTTTTGCATTGAATTGGTTATATTTACGCATCAGTGCGCGTATAACCTTCCAGAAAGCGATTTAAAGCTTGAAATCGAACAAGAATTGATATGTGCAAATGATACACATATTTATACAAGTCCCAAGTATGAAATACAATATTTCATAAGTTTGGTATTTGTTTGACGATTGAAGTGACACAGGTGTCACAGTCTCCCCAACTTTAGGAAATTTTGTCCCGAAATTTTATTTAGAGGAAACTTGTGAGAGTTTGAAACATGAAGTTGAAAAGACCAAACAACACTGGTTAGAGTTCTTGAACTTCTAGTAACTTTAAATAACATCAAGCTTGTAATGTAGGAGGGACACTTATATACAAGTCTATTAAGCGTCATTGGTGCGTCCACCATACCTCCTGTACATTGTTCACATTTCATTATTGTTGCCACTATCGGTTCTTACACATAATAAATCTTACTGTGGTTTCCGTGCAGTGAACTTCGTAATTATGTATGCATCCGTAATCACGTAATTCCTTGCATAGTCACGTAGTGCATCTTAAAATGTGTAGGGGAAGAAAACAATGAACGAGCCTGTGAGGATTGTGACTAGACCACCATAGGGTCCCTTTTATTAAATCAATAAATGATTTTAATAGACAACCAAGGGGTCTTTTCAGCTTATATCATCACATGTCATTCTTAACCAGATTTTTGAATCAATCTTTTTGACTAGACCACTAAAAGGGTCTCTTATGAATCATGGAATGGTATTATATAATCCAAGGGTTTTACTATTACATAGAAGCCCATTAGGATAGTACCTTTGGATATCCTACTATGAATCCTTCATTTGAAGATATGGAAGGTTCTACGAGGATTTGGATAACGAAAATAAAACCACAAAAGGAAAAACATAACACAAAAACACATAACCACAAAATTATTTATCTTAATCTTTAATTTGTTATCATCTTGTTAATAGTGCACATGCATTTAAAGCATACCAGGTATCAAATCCGTGGAGTTTGATTGGCACTTTAAATATTTCCAAGGATCTAACTATAAAGATAGAAAGATCTTAAAAAAATTGTCGATTTCGATTATAAGGAATCGAAATGTTCGAATTAGGGTATACAAGGAATCCAATTAAGGACTCGGATTTGTGTGATAATCATCCACAAAGGTCTAATTGTGGAGATAAAAAGATCCCATATGGATTTTGGGAATTGGAGAGTGGGAGGCGTTTCAAAACCTTGCACTAGACGTGTTTAAGTCAAAACATGAGGTAAAATGCTTATGAAGTTGAGATGCTCGATATGCCAAGGTGACATATGAAGCGAAATTTGAAGGTTAAGTCAATGTATGAGGAAATTTTTTTTTTTTTGAAATCATAAAGTAAGTGTATTAGATAAGTATATTTATAAAATGTTTTAAAATCATGCGAGATGAATTTTGAAATTATGTATAAGGTTTTTGGAAATCATGAATGATGTTTTTGAAGTCATGCACTTGATATAAGTAATTATATGGTATTAATAACATTTTGAAATCATGAAGGTTGTTTTTGAAAACATAGACAATGTCCTTGAAATCATGGAGGTTGTTTTTGAAAACATATGTTATGCATGTTGAAAGAAATCAAAACGTAAATGGGTATGAGATTGAAAAATACCTTAGTTTTCTAACCAAGGATTCTAAGGTACAGATGTGCAAAAGCACGATTACTCATAATGTCACTTTATTTCTTGTACTTCGTCTCCTAGAATGAAACGAGTACTTAAAATGTTTTGAGGAAATCATGAGCGATCACTTGAAAGGGAGAATCACAAGAGTAGTTTGTAAAGAACATAGTTCTTTGATGTAGGTATCATAGGGAAATGGTATACACATATGTAACTACACTTGTACATCAGAATTGTGAACAACAATTTATTCATAAACTGAACACATTGTTTCCAAGTTCAACAAAAGAAACAAAAGTAACAGATACAAATTATTTAAAGCAGCAGCTTCTTCCAATCAGCCAAATGCTCATCCAAGGGTTGGATTTGCATCGACAATATTTAGGCATTTGTTCCTGAAATGGCTCATCTCTCCATAGTTGTAGCAAGTACCAGACGGAAAACGAGCTTGAGTAGGGTTGACTTGGAGTCGGGTAGCAGCAAGGTTTATAGCAGCTTTGTTTTGGATAGCAAAACGGCATATGCTAACCAAATGTCCCCACCGTCCACAGTAGGTACATTTGAAGCAGGGTAAGCGGTTTAAATGATGACGGTTACATCGTTTGCACCATGGGGTAGCTCCTAAGTACGGCTTCCTAGCTAGTGGCGCTGCCACTTGGCTAGGTTCCGCTTGATTAGGTGTAACTGCTGCGGGTTTCCTTGAAGCCTTACGCTTCCTTGATTTTGGTGCAGGCTTGACTTCTGCTTCCTTCAGTGACTCTTGAGTGGCCTCATTGTTGAGACGAGACATGGCAATGCCTAAATCCACAGTCTTCAGAATCACTTCGCCTATTTGCTGGGCAAATTTGGCTGTTTGCTCGGACATTTGACCGTTGTTGTGAAGAAGAGACATTCTGGAGGAAAAGAAAGATATAGGAGGAATCAAATGAAATGTTATCGGAAAATAAAACAAAATGACAACGCATAGAAATTGCGATCATTTGTTTGTTACCTAAGGCAAACAAATGAGACGGTGACTAAGCAAAGTAAGCGGGTCATATTAATGTATCGCGAAGACATGCTTTAGTCTATAAGTGGACACTCACCCCAAGAGTTCCCAGGTAAGAGTGACTGGTCCGATTATGTGGATTTGTACGAACACTCTAGCCTTAGACAGAAAACTCAGAGTACAGGCATCCACTCTTCCAGATTGCACGTGTTCACACTATAAGACCCAAACTTTGATGAGGTTTTGAAAATTCAAAGGGGTTCAAAACCTTATAACAGAGGGTTTAAAACCTAGTAATCAATCATCCTAGAAAAGATGATTAGTTTTCAAAGCGGTTTTGGAATTTGTGTTCTTGTTGTGGTCGTCGCCTAAGGATAGGTGACGGTATTGTTTTATGACTAAACGCAAGTAAACTCGCGTTAGGGTCCTAGGAAGGTTAAAGCCTAAGGATAGGTGACGGTATTGTTTTATGACTAGGTCAAAGCATTACTAATAACCTAATTCCCTATAACCATGAGCTCTGATACCAACTTTTCTGTCACACCCCGACCATGTAAAACAACAAAACGTGGCGGAAACATCGGGGAGTGTTGTAACAGAATCATTGTTTCATAACACATGGAAATTGAAATATTGTTTTATTGATTAAAAGAGTTACAATGTCTTGACAATCAAAGAAATATAACATAAATAACTAGTCTTGCATCTTTTGTTGTCACTAAGGCCCAAGTCCGCCTAAGTGTATCTTGATAAGTCCTATGCATCATATCCTGAAACACATGTGAAAATAGGTACGTCAGCATAAAAATGCCTGTGAGATACATAGGTTTTGTGAAAATAGAATTCATGACTTATGTTTAAGAAAATGTTTAGTCATGAACCTTGTAATTTGCTTTGTCTTCTAAATCATTTGAAAAGTGATAAATAAACCAAATGATATATATGTATAAAAGAATAATACATGGTTAAGTAAATAAATAATCAAGTAAAATGAGTTTGTATTAGATAAGTTGTTTGTAAAACAATGTATTGTGAAAAGTATGTTATTTGTATAAAATGTTATATGTCTAAATCGAAATGATTCAAATAACGCTACGATATGTAATACCATACAAGCACTTATATATAGGAAGTACCAGCGGCGTATCCACCATGCTTGTATCATATTACACACGCCTCGTTACTTAAATCACTTACTCAAACCAAACCACCAAAGTAAAATGTTTATGTATAATCAAATGTCAAAATGTTTTGTGTATATCAATGTCAAAATGTTTATGTCTAATGTAAATTATGAATTGTGTATATCAATGTCAAAATGTTTATGTCTAATGTAAATTATAAATTGTGTATATCAATGTCGAAATGTTTATGTCTAATGTAAATCATGAATTGTGTATATCAATGTCAAAATGTTTATGTCTAATGCAAATCATGTAATGTGTATCCAAAATATCATGTATGGTAGGTGAAATATATCATCTAAACCATATGTAAAATGCACAAAAACAAGGTATTGAAGTAAAACATGGTTTAAATCAAAGTTATGTTTTGTGGAACAAATGCATGCTATACTGATATAAACATCTATGCGGTATTGTGAAATGCATACATCCAAGCCTTGCGACTGTAGAATAAACCCTAGCACAAAGTCTAAGGTCCACCTAGAAATGTATTCGGATTCGGTCATTCCTCACATCCAAACAAACCCAGGATGTCAGGAACGGGATTTGTCAAGTCCTATGGTACCATTACCTACTAACGAGCGGCGTAGCTAATGTTAATGAATGTATATTGTTCCATTTGAATAAACCAAATGTCATACCAAAATGTAAGCATGTGAATGATTAACCAATGTACTAAGTATGCAACGAATGAACATACATAGCATGTGATGTGATGTAATGTAAAACAATATACTAAGTATGCACACAATGGACATACATAGCATAAAATGTAATGTAAAACGATGTACTAAGTATGCAACACATGGACATACATAGAAAAAACATAATGAAATCATGTACTATAAATGTACTAATGAACATAACAAGCATATGATATGAAAACATGGAAAGCATGAAAGTAACAAGTAGGCACATGTGTTTCACCCCAAAGCAGTTTAGAAAACAGTAAAAGAGGGGTCTATGTACTCATTTGAGATTGCTCAATAGACCTAGGATAACCACCAAGCAATGCTTGTAGATGACGGAATCAAACGGTACCTAATATAGGTAACTACATTAATATACCGGACCTATACCGGAGGATCGGATAGAATGAGGGCTCATAAACAAAATGAGTATGGGAAACTCATGTAATATGGTTTTAACAAAGCCTACATACTACAATGAAACCTAACCTAAGTGCTTATGACCCATTACGACACGTTTAGGTAGCTTATGCTACTTTAACGCGTCGTTCGCGTGAAACGCGTTCGGAATGCCTAACTAGTCCTATGATAAGTAAAATATGCCTTAACATGTCTAATATTGTTTCCAAAATAGTTTAGATGTTAAAAGTTATGTTACATATGCTTAAAATGAATTTTGGCGTAAAAAGGGCATTTTGGTAATTTACCTAAGGCATATAAACTACCTATCATACAACTACTTAACGAAGCGACCATAAGGTATAACCTCGGAAGGTTATTCCCTATATACTATGGTCACCTAATGTGTTTGGTTGGATCCTAATGATCGACCAAATGGGTCGGGTTCGAAAGTATAAGCGACTGTTTAGATCGCTTACCTTACGACCCAATATAAGCACTAAACTAAAAGTGACGAGCTAAGCATGTTAAAACATGCTTAACTAAGTTTAAAAAAAATAGGTTTGGTATCAAAACAAACGGTTTTGATACCTAAGAGTAGTTTGGTTACAAAATACGCAATACACGCATTTTGGCCGAAACTACGACTCGTCACTAAGCCTAGATAACGTGGTAATCAGTAGGTATAGTCACTAGGGACTATAACCGTCGTGATTACGCTCACGTTATGAAGTTCAAATGAACTTCGCATTGACCATAAACTGGTCAACACAGAAAGTCAAACATAGTTTGACTTTTAACGCTAAAAGTATAAAAAGAACGAAGGAATACTTACAAAGGGTCCCCGAAAGCTAATCTTGATCCAAGTAGCTCAAGTATGAAGCAATGGCTTCAACTTAGAGCTTTTAGATCAGATTTTGTGGGTTTTTCAAATGAATAGGGTTGGGTATTTATAGTAAATGGACAACCGTTAGGATCGTTTCTTGTAATCCAGGCTTTAATCTCACCCCTACACTTGTTGAAATTCCCATGGAACACCAAAATGGCCCCTCATTAACATGAAGAGGCAAGTGCAATTGGGTTTGGAGGGTGTGACAGCTGGAAACAGGTTGTTTAGAAGTTTCTGAGAAACTGGGAGGTCCTTACGGACCATAAGGGTGATGGCTTACGGTCCGTAAGCCATCATCTTTGCTGAAATGACAGATTTGGTCCCTGCAGCTCCAAACTTGGTTTTCGATGCATTTTTGACACATTTAAGCCCCGTTAACCTCATTTCAAAGCTCTAAAATGAAGTTAAAGTACAGGGAACTTAAAATGTGCTAAAAAATATCTCAGATGTCGGTTCGTTTGGCCGTACGGTTGCGTTGTTCGGTTAATTACGACGGAAGTCGTAACGAACGCAAAAACGGTCCAAAATGCGCGACGAATGGAATTTTGACAAGCCAAACACTAAAGCATATTATTATAATGCTTACATAAATTTTTGGATCTCCGGATGTATTCAGAACGTAAGATATGCGTGAAAGTGCAAACTTGTGCACTTTTTGACGCTTTTAGTCCCTGAATGACCATAAAGTTTATTTTAGCATACCGAACCCCTCAAAGCCTATTTCTAAGCTATTTAAAGGATATTTATGGTATTTTTAACTTATGGTCATGTTCTGGAATGTCTGTTACAGTTCAAATTGGCATACTTTCGTAGTTTGTCAACTTTAGTCCCTGTAAGCGATCTAACTTGATTTTGCCATACCAAAACCTTCAAAACTTATTTCTAAGTTATGTAAATGTTATTTAAGGTATGTTAAGCATATGTTGATGTTCCGGAGTATTTGTTGCATTGAATTGGTTATATTTACGCATCAGTGCGCGTATAACCTTCCAGAAAGCGATTTAAAGCTTGAAATCGAACAAGAATTGATATGTGCAAATGATACACATATTTATACAAGTCCCAAGTATGAAATACAATATTTCATTAGTTTGGTATTTGTTTGAAGATTGAAGTGACACAGGTGTCACACTGGCCTCTCCTATAAATACCTGAGCTTGGTCATTCATTTGTAACGTTGCTTATTTCAGAGCAGAGGTGCTGCCAAAGTGTCAAGTGATCAATAAAGCTTTCAAATCAATATACAAGATAATTAAAGTGAATCTAAGTGTGAATCAAGCTGTAATCAAGTCCTAATCACTGAATTCCGCCTTTGGTTTGGATTAAAACTCTTTTGATCGACTCGTTTAGGTCGCACAACGATCCTACACAGTGGGGACTTCGGGGAATTCGTACAACACAAAATATTAAATTTATCATTTTAGTAGGATATATATTGTTCATGAGGCAGGCACCATAAGTGACCCAATATGTGGCACTTTGCACGAATTTAGTCGTTTAATAATTAACACTGGTATGCGTAGAATTCTTGACAGATCAATCGGGTTGATCACCCCGTCATGACCGGTAGCTCCGAGTCAAGTCAAAAGACGAATTGATATTTTGTGATTGTCTAGCGTTGATTATACCCTTGTTACTATATAACTCGCAGGCCTTTCAAACCTATGAATCTGAAAACTTGATGCTAAAAATTTAATATAATTAAATCTTGGGAAGATGATTTGTGTCGAAGATTATTAGAGAAAACGCTTCCGATCAGAGAACTGACCCTTGGATTTTGAATAAGGAAAAAATGACTTTCTTAATTATATAGGCATGTTTTGATATAGAATTCATAATAAGAAAGTTTTCCTTAAGTAAACGCTTGCCATTTTGTGTTGACACTTGATTTTTACGTGTTTTTCAGGTACTTGAGTTCAGCTTCGGACAACTTTTAAAACTACTTTGGGACCAAGTGTACTAAGATCCATAAGGATCAAATAACAATGTTGTGGTTGTGGTTTATGTTCGAAACTTTAAACTCTAAGCTTTAAACTTATATTTTAATTAAGTTGTATGTCTAAAATAAATATTGCATCATCCACTAAGATACTTATGGGTACCAACCTTGGTCACCGCCACGTTTGTATTTCCGCTGTGACGTTTTTGGGGTGTGACAGGCAAGGAACAGGCAGTTGCAGCGAAACGGTCTGTGTGATTTATGAGAAGAAACAAAATGAAAATAAGGGTTTTATCCTGTCTGCAGGTAGACATGACCCCATGTCCTTTAATTTTTTTAATCCAAAATTAGTTATGGTCGTTTCTCTGCCCTTTTGGTTCCTTGGCTTATTTTACCTGGCACGTAGACTTTTTGGCGTGGTCTTTTCACAGTGTACCTACAAGATGGATTATTACAATAATCAAAGAAATATATACAAGTGGTTTTTTTTGTTACTTGATTACTTATCTATCTCTCGTAAGGTTATTTTCGTTTCTTCATCCTCGAGGAATCCTTCATTGAATTTAAGCCTTTGTCCATTAACTTTGAATGGTTCTCCGTTTGGAGGCTTAATGTCTACGACACCGTGTGAATAGACTTTGGTGAAGGTAAAAGGCCCGGACCATCGAGACTTAAGTTTTCCAGGAAAAAGACGTAGCCTAGAGTTAAAGAGGAGCACTTGGTCTCCTTCTCTGATTTCCTTAGGCCCGCTTATATATTTGTCGTGCAATCTTCTTGAGCATTGCTTATTGATTTCCGAGTTGGAGCATGCATGATTTCTTAATTCATCTAACTCATTTAACTGGTGTAAACGATCTCTCCCTAAAGTCTCTTGATCTAAGTTCACATTTTTAGTGCCTAGTATGCTCTGTGTTCAATTTCTACATGGAGGTGGCAGTTTTTTCCATAGACAAGCTTATATGGGGTGGTGTCTGTTGGTGTTTTATAGGCTGTTCGAAATGCCCATAAATCATCGTCAAGTTTGCCCATTCTTTTCGGTTTTGACCCACAATTTTTTTCTAGGATCCTTTTCAGACCTCGATTGCTCACTTCGGCTTCACCATTGGTTTGAGGATGATAAGCAGTTGAGAGACGGTGAGATACCCCATATCGTGTTAGAACTTTCTCCATTTGCAAATTGCAAAAGTGGGTTCCTCTATCACTGATGAGGGCTTTTGGAGTGCCAAACGGGAGAATAGCTTTTCAAGAATTTTACTACTACTCTTTCATCATTGGTAGGAAGAGCTTCGGCCTTGGCCCATTTAGAAACATAGTCGACAACCCATTTAAGTCAAAAGATTGTATCTATTACAAAATTCAACTTATGCATGCATGCACTAGGCTCCCCCTCAGCCTGAGATCACTGATTTGTTCGTACAAGATGACTTGTTGCAGAAGAGCTAATAGAACAGTACAGGTGTTGTTCTATTTATAGTACAAACGAAACCACTGAGCATCTTGACTGACATCACCATGAAAGTGACATCTAACCTCCTAACAAACTCTAAACACTGATACATATAAACACTGATTATACATAAAACACTGATGCAGCTTCCACTGTTGTAGCCTAAGCACTGATGTTGAGGATCAGTGCTTTCTTCAAAGGGTGATCAGTCCTTGAATGGGCAGTGCTTTGGTCTTCAACAGTACTTGAGAGACATCAGTAGATAGAGCTTCAGTCTTTATTCTTCATCAGTTCTTTGGCTCATCAGTTGTTTGAGATGATTAGTACTTGGAGTTCATCACATAACAGATAACCACTGTCAAGGGGAGAATCTAGGACAAGCACTGCTTATGAGGATCAACTTTTCTAAACAAGTTTTGGCTTTCCTTATCATCTGCCCCTAGAACAGATGATGCCAAAACACTTCATTATTTCTGATCTTTATTCTCTCATCAGCTTTTCCCTAACTTGGCCCTTAAATTGCAGCTCAAAGTTAATAGAGTCTTCATCATCCTCATCCCTGCAAATTTGAAGGTCTAATAGATCTAGGAGATCAGCTGCATCCAGACCTAATGCATCCTCCCTTGAAATGTGTTCAACTTTTCCATTGGACTTGAGCAAAGTCAATACATGGGTCTTTTTATCAGGCTTCCACTTTAGTATTTTTGAGTTCAATGGATTTCTGGGGATGGACTTTATTTGATGAGAGTTTGGAGAAGGAGGCATGCTCATAAATCTTTTGGCAATTTCTTGTAACTTTTGTGAGTCAAGATTCTCTTCAATCATCTGCTTGATGGCCACTTTCATGATGTCAGCTTCTCTTTCTGCATCTTCTTCATCAATCTGCTTTTTCCTTTTTCTTTGATTTAAGGCAATGATGGAAGTGTCAGATGATGTGAATAATGTTTTTAAAGAGAGGGTCTGCTACTGTGGTTCATCAGCCTTCTCGTTCTTGTATGCTGGTTTCTTTGGTGCTCTAGGATCTGTCTCTCTTAGTTTCTCCAACTTCTCATAAACCATGTCTGTATACTGCCTTGACCATTTTGAAATGGTCTTTGCTGAACCATATTTAGCTGCAACCAACTCAACTTTCTTCCTTTTGTATTCTAATGTAAGTTCTGCAATGGTCTTTTTGTACTTATTCCAATCTGGTGCAGACCTTTTCATCTGAGGATCATTCTTTATTCTTTCAATTATGTTGACTTCAGCTTTGAGAGCAATGAGTGGTCAGTCTTTGAATTGTTCAACTTTGGTAGGATAAAACTTTTAACTCATGATCAACTCTAAGAGATCTTTCCTCAGCTTTTTCTGTAAATCATCATTTGGTGGTAAATTAGACATATCTTTGCTTAAGTCTCTTGCATAGTCTTCCAATTTCTTGACTTTACTAAGCCCATACTGCATTCGACTTGAGATGTTACTATCACCCAGCCCTTGTCCTTCATATCTGGCTTGTATTTCAGCTTGCTTGGCTTTGAGTTTTAAATACGCATCCATATTTTTTGGAGGTCTAAAGCCATGAAGGGAAGGAAATTTTCTCTTTACAGGATCATTCACTGTATAGAATTGCTTCATTTCATCCTTTACTGCATGTAACTCTAGTGAATAATCTGCTGCTAAAGTAGCAATTCTTGAAGGATCATGACCTTCAAGTACTTTTGGGTCAACAAGTAGGTTTAGTGGTGGTGATGGTGGAAGAATGAATGGTTCAGGAATAGTTTGAATGAAAGGTGAAGATGATATAGGAGTGGGTGCAGGGATATCATCACCATTCACTTGAAATTTTCTTTTTTTTTTGGTGTAAACCATTTTAGGAAAAGGGGTTTTTGTTGGAGATTTGGAAATAGGAATGAATACAACTTGGGAAGGGAATTGGAAGGTGGTGGATGGTTGACTAACAGCTGTTGAAACAACTGGTGTTTCAATCGCTGTTGTCATAACAACTGTTGAAGTGTCAACATTTGTTGTAGCAGTGGATGGTATTGGTGATGGAGGTTTTGTTTTCTGCTTTTTGGCAGGCTGTTTTTGTGGTGGTTTGGGTGAAGCAGTGGATGTTCTTTTGGTACCAACAGTTGTTTTGGGACCAGCAGTGGTTGTTTTTGGTGGTGAGGGTGATTTTGGATATTTGGCTAGTGGTGGTTTGTTATGCTTATGGGATTTCCTTATTTCTAAAGTGCCAAGATCCTTTGTTTTAATTTCCCATTCTTTCATTGCCTTTTGTTCCTTCTTCCACTCCCTTTCCTTGGTTTCCTTCTGATTTTGAGCAGTCTTTTTGTTTGTAGCCACTTCATCTGCAAGAATATTCAGGGTTTCATCAACTCCCTTTTTCTTTTCTTTGTCAGATGTTTCATCAGTGGCTGCAGAAGACTTCTTTTCAGGCTCTGGCTTTTTAGTTGGCTTTTGCTTAGGAGTAGGTCTGCCAAACTTTTTCATGTCATGTTTCTCCCCCCTTTTGGCATCATCTTGATCATCATCATCTCTGAAGATTGGAGCAGGGGTAGTGCCACTCATTTTTGTCAAAGCTTCTATGATAGCTTTGATATCTGCCCGTGTATCTTTGTATCTTGCATCAACCATGTTTCTAATCAAAGCCATTTGATGGTTGTGCTGGGTTTCTGCAAGTTCCCTTTGAGCAGTGATGATTGGTTGAACTACATTCCATAGCTCTTGGGAGTATTGTTGTGGATTGGGTTGACTTTTGGAAACTTCTACCAACTGTTTTATCATATCTTGCATGTTATTAACAGTGGTTTCAAATGTAGTAAGCCTCTCCCTCAATTCTTGATATCTTAAACCATCACCCAAGTTAATGAGATCATCTGATTTCCTACCAGTGGTAGTTGTATCAGCAGTGGATCCAGGAGGAGTATCCAATGGGTCAACCACTGATGCCCCTTTTTCTTGGTACTGGGGACTTCCCTCTGCAGTAGTTACCTTAGTAATCTCACCAGTGGTTAGCTTAAACACACCATTGGATACCTTGATAGCATCAACAGTGGTTGCCTTCAAGGGATTCTTACTGATGAAACTACTGTCCAAATGTAGATCAGTGGATCCAACACCTATAGTAGCTGCTCCACTTAAACTACCAACAGGAATTTCATGAAACTCCTGTGGTGTAACCTCCTCTGTTGTTTATGGAATAACCAATTGAGGGATTTCAGACACAGCCATTGTTGTGGTTGTAATCTCAGTAATGTGTTGATGAGAGGGGCTGTTTTGTGTCTGAAGCTCAATGGCATCAAACAAAGGTATGATGGATGGTGGTAGTTGTGATGAGGGGATAGGAGTTGAAAAAAAATTTGCCCAGGGAGAAGGGCTATTAAACATATCCTCAAGTGAGGAATATGCTTCATTATGTGGTGTCTCTATGCTTACAACCTATTCCTTTTGTGAGGAAGCAGGAGGAGTTAAGGCTTTTTGTGGAGATCTTTCCAACTGTTGTGAGGAAGTAGCAACAGTGGTTATTGGTGACATTTGTGTTGTCACTAGATTAACTTCTGGGATCTCATCTTCCAGAAGGTCCTTTTTAAAGGGTTTGGTGGGCTTTGTGGATTTCTTTTTGGTCTTTTTGGGAATTTTTGGTGGGGGTTACACAACAGTGGTTGTGCTGCTGTGTTCACCATGAGCAGTGGGCTCAACAGCAGAAGTATGAGGAGCAGATGTGGACTCATCCAAAGTTTGCTCAGACTCCTCTGTTTATGTTTTGGAAGGTTTTGACTCTGACAACCTTGTAAAAGTTTCAGCAGAAAGACTGTTTATTTGAAAAGACTGACCTTGGACAAGAACTTGTGCACTGTCTTTTGGTATCTTCTGCTGTAGGTAGTAGCTCAAAAACCTTGGAAACAACAAAAATGGTTTCTTCTTTTCTTTGATATTATTTACATTTTTGACCAAATCATTGAAAATTTCTTGGGAGTAATTGAAATCAACTTTAGCCATAATAGCATACTCCAAGTATTGAATTTTCAAGGGAATTTCATTGAAAACTGTTGTTTATTTGAAACACAGACGAGCAGGGTATGAAATAAGAACTTCATGGGAGGTGGAAATTCTCCCTTTTGCATTGTGGCTTTTGTTAATTGTCTGACATACCCTCTTTCGATCAAATCTATTTGATACTCATCTTTAGGAAAATAATTTTTACCTGTGAGATCGTTCATCTCAAAAACCTCTGATATGGATTATGGTGTGATCGAAACCAAAATTTCTCCTACTTTAGATGTAATAGCCCAAGGATTTTTGACTTGAACTTCCAATTTAGCATTTTTCCAGAAATCTCGTAGGGTATCTGGGTAGATGGGTGCGTTGCAGGTCAACAAAGTTTTATACTTTGAGGATGAAAGAGCATCAATGATGGAATGGAAATCTTTGTTTTTACTTGTTTTCTCAAGTGTACAAAGATAATTGTGTGGGTTCTTGAGAGTGAGAGCCATTGTGGATTTGAGAAATTGCGAATGAAGGAAGAAGATGAAGGAGAGATGGAAACTGCTTTTGAAGGAATTTTAAATTCGATATGGCAGCAAAAACTCTGTTTGGGGGTTTATCAGGGTTTTTATAAAGGTGAAAAAGTGAATGATGACATGGCAACGGTTACAAAGATCGAACGGCTAAGAACTGTCCACGTGACAACCTCTGATGGAAGGTGGAAGACAGTTGTTTAGGAAACAACTGATGGATAATATCAGTGGTTGACAACAGTGAATCATGAGAACGGTGGCTGATTTTAACTATCAGTGGATTTTCATCAGTGATTGAAAACACTGATGTTTGGTCAGCAGTGCTTAACAATGAGAATGAAGAAACAGAGGTTGTCTTTCAGCAGTGGATAATTTTCAACAATCAGATGTTTGAACCAATCAGTGGTTAAGACAAACTTTTAAGGATTAATGAAACAATTTCATTTTTAACTCTTTTAAGGATGGATTTTTGATTTTCTTAAAACATTTTAATGCTTTTTATTCATAGAAAAACAAGATTTTGCTTGTTATTCCATGTTAAGCATGCCAATCCTAGAGATCAAGCTTTCAAAGGTGGATGTATCTAATGCTTTTGTTAGCACATCTGCCAGTTGATCTTTAGTTGGAACATGATGCAGAGAAATCAAACCTTTTTCATAGCAATCTCTCACCAAGTGATGCCTGATGTCAATGTGCTTGGTAGTTGAATGTGAAACTAGATTTTTGATGATATTTTCTACTGCATGACTGTCCAACATGAGGGGTGTCTTTAAAGCAGTGATACCAAAATCCAGCAGTTGATTTTGAAGCCACAACCGTTGGGCTGTACAGCTTGCAGCAACAATGTATTCTGCCTCAGCAGTGGATGTTGAAATAGCTGCTTGCTTTTTGCTTTGCCATGATACTAAGCAATCACCTAGAAATTGGCACCCTCCTGATGTGGACTTCCTTGTTGTATTACATCCAGCAAAGTCACTATCTGAGAAACCTAAAAGCTTAATATTCCCACTAGCAGGGTACCAGATACCAAGTGTGGGAGCACTTTTTATGTATCTGAATATCCTTTTCACATCAATGAGGTTAGACTTTCTAGGGGCTGATTGGGATCTTGCACAAACACATGTTGCAAACATAATTTCTGGCCTAGATGCAGTTAGATACAATAAAGACCCAATCATGCTTCTATATAAGGTTTGATCAACCAAATCATCCTTTTCATCAGTCATGACAAGCTTGGTGGTTGCCATGGGTGTACTACATGGCTTGCAATCATTCATCTCAAATTTGTTTAAAAGTTCTTTAGCATATTTGCTTTGATGAATGAAAGTGCCATTTTGCATCTACTTAACTTGGAGACCAAGAAAGCATTGTAGTTCACCCATTGCACTCATCTCAAACTCAGCTGTCATGAGTGTTCTAAAGTCTTCACACATTTTGTTACATGTGCTTCTAAAAATGATGTCATCCACATAAATCTGGACAATCATCAAATCTTTTCCTCTCCATTTTAAAAATAGTGTTTTGTCAATTTTTCCTCTTGTGAAGCCAATAGAGATTAGAAAAGTGAAAAGAGTTTCATACCAGTCTCTAGGTGCTTGTTTCAGGCCATACAAAGCTTTGTTTAGCTTGTAGACATGATTTGGATTAAATGGATCCTCAAAACTAGGAGGTTGACAAACATATACCTCTTCTTGAATCTTACCATAGAGGAATGCACATTTGATATCCATCTGAAACACCTTGATGTTGTGGTTGATAGCAAAGGCCAAGAACAGTCTGATAGCTTCCAATCTTGTTACATGGGCAAAAGTTTCATCATAGTCAATGCCCTCTTCCTGTCTGAAACCTTGAACCACAAGCCTAGCTTTATTTTTGACAACAATGCCCCTTTCATCAGTTTTGTTTTTGAAGACCCACTTTATGCCAATAGGACTCACACCCTCTGGCAGTGGTACAAGTTCTCATACTTGTTGTCTTTTAAACTATTGGAGCTCTTCTTGCATAGCTTCTACCCAACTATTGTCTTTCAGTGCCTCTTGGTACTTGACTGGTTGATGGAGTGATAGAAAACCAACAAAAAGACAAATGTTTTGGGATTGACTTCTGGTGAGAACCCCTTCATTGATGTTGCCAATGATTTGATCTGGTGGATGAGACTTCAGGAAGATCAGATCTCCCTTGTATGGAATAATGCCATTAAAAGATGAAGGCTACAGATGTGAATCATCTGAACTAACAACTGTTGGTGACTTTGATGATCCAACAACTAAATGATATGTTATGTTTTTGAGGAAAACATGGTTTTGGAGATGTGAATGATATAAAATTGTTTTCGAGGATAATGAGAATTGTTGAATATAAATATGTTTCGGGGAGAAACTAGAATTGATTGATATAAATATGTTTCAGGGAGAAACGAGAACTGATTGGATATAAATATGTTTCGGGGAGAAACGGGGAGGATTACAACGTTTGGGGTAAAACGACTATATAGATTTGAAAATGTTTAAATCTAAGTTGTGACGAATTTGCTTGATCTCAAGAGAGTAGGTATCGTAATAGGCCTACATCTCAGTGGGGACTTCGGGGAATTCGTACAACACAAAATATTAAATTTATCATTTTAGTAGGATATATATTGTTCATGAGGCAGGCACCATAAGTGACCCAATATGTGGCACTTTGCGTGAATTTAGTTGTTTAATCATTAACACTGGTATGCATAGAATTCTTGATAGATCAATCGGGTTGACCACCCCGTCGTGACCGGTAGCTCCGAGTCGAGTCAAAAGACGAATTGATATTCTGTGATTGTCTAGCATTGATTATACCCTTGTTGTTACTATATAACTTGCAGGCCTTGCAAACCTATGAATCTGAGAACTTGATGCTAAAAATTTAATATAATTAAATCTTGGGAAGATAATTTGTGTCGAAGATTATTAGACAAAACGCTTGCGATCAGAGAACTGACCCTTGGATTTTTAATAAGGAAAAAAAATTGACTTTCTTAATTATATATGTATGTTTTGATATAGAATTCATAATAAGAAAGTTTTCCTTAAGTAAACGCTTGCCATTTTGTGTTGACACTTGATTTTTACGTGTTTTTAGGTACTTGAGTTTGGCTTCGGGATTTTGGCATATGTTGTGGTAGTTGATACAAGTCATATTAAATAATGTTTTGGACAACTTTTAAAATTACTTTGGGACCAAGTGTACTAAGATCCATAAGGATCAAATAACAATGTCGTGGTTGTGGTTTATGTTCGAAACTTTAAACTCTAAGCTTTAAACTTATATTTTAACTAAGTTGTATGTCTAAAATAAATATTGCATCATCCACTAAGATACTTATGGGTACCAACCTTGGTCACCGCCACGTTTGTATTTCCGCTGCGACGTTTTTGGGGTGTGACAGGCAAGGAACCGGCAGTTGAAGCAAAATGGTCCGTGTGATTTATGAGAAGAAACAGAATGAAAATAAGGGTTTTATCCTGTCTGCAGGTAGACATGACCCCGTGTCCTTTAATTTTTTTAATCCTAAATTGGTTATGGTCGTTTCTCTGCACTTTTGGTTCCTTGGCTCATTTTACCTGGCACGTAGACTTTTTGGCGTGGTCTTTTCACAGTGTACCTACAAGATGGATTATTATGATAATCAAAGAAATATATACAAGTGGTTTTTTTTGTTACCTGATTACTTATCTATCTCTCGTAAAGTTATTTTCATTTCTTTATCCTCGAGGAATCCTTCATTGAATTTAAGCCTTTGTCCATTAACTTTGAATGGTTCTTCGTTTGGAGGCTTAATGTCTACGACACCGTGTGAATAGACCTTGGTGAAGGTAAAAGGCCCGGACCATCGAGACTTAAGTTTTCCAGGAAAAAGACGTAGCCTAGAGTTAAAGAGGAGCACTTGGTCTCCTTCTCTGAATTCCTTAGGTCCGGTTATATATTTGTCGTGCAATCTTCTTGAGCGTTTCTTATAGATTTCTGAGTTGGAATATGCATGATTTCTTAATTCATCTAACTCATTTAACTAGTGTAAATGATCTCTCTCTGAAGTCTCTTGATCTAAGTTCACATTTTTAGTGCCTAATATGCTCTGTGTTCAATTTCTACTTGGAGATGGCAGTTTTTTCCATAGACAAGCTTATATGGGGTGGTGTCTATTGGTGTTTTATAGGCTGTTTGAAATGCCCATAAATCATCGTCTAGTTTGCCCATTCTTTTCGGTTTTGACCCATAATTTTTTCTAGGATCCTTTTCAGACCTCGATTACCATTGGTTTGAGGATGATAAGCAGTTGAGAGACGGTGAGATACCCCATATCGTGTTAGAACTTTCTCCATTTGCAAATTGCAAAAGTGGGTTCCTCTATCACTGATGTGGTCTTTTGGAGTGCCAAACGGGAGAATAGCTTTTTCAAGAATTTTACTACTACTCTTTCATCATTGGTAGGAAGAGCTTCGGCCTTGGCCCATTTAGAAACATAGTCGACAGCCACAAGGATGTATTTGTTTCCTCTCGATGGTGGAAATGGTCCCATAAAATCCATACTCCAAACATCAAAGATTTCACAAATGAGAATGCTATTTTGTGGCATTTCGTTTCTTGCTGAGATGTTTCCTACCCGTTTACATGTGTCACATGTTTTGACTAAGGTATAGGCATCTTTGTGTATCATAGGCCAGTAAAATCTTGCATCATACACCTTTCGTGCGGTGTTGGCTATCCTGTGATGTCCTCCATATGGTCCTTCGTGACAATGGCGGAGAATTTGTCTTGCCTCACAACCATGGACGCATCGTCGAATGAGTTGGTCTGCACATATTTGAAAAGATATGGGTCTTCCCAAAAAGAGTGCTTTACATCAGCGAATAATTTTTTCCGTTGATGATACGACCATCCTTTGACGAGAGTGCCGCTAGCTAAGTAGTTGGCATAATCTGCGTACCAAGGTTCTTTTCTGTATTCTACCATTTCTAAGGATTCCGTGGGGAATTTTTCACTGATGAGTTCTTCTCGAGTTTATTCAAGAGAAGGGTATTCAAGACGAGATAGGTGGTCAGTAGCAGTGTTTTCAGATCCTCTTTTATCTTTTATTTCAATGTCGAGTTCTTGAAGGAGGAGAATCCATTTGATGAGACGTGCTTTAGCGTCCTATTTTTTAAGAGGTACTGGATGGCAGCTTAGTCTGTGTAGACTATATTTTTGGAGAGCACAAGATAGGAACGACATTTATCAAATGAGAATACTACGGCTAGTGACTCTTTTTCGGTGGTTGTGTAATTTTCTTGAGCGTCATTAAGAGTTTTGCTAGTGTAGAATATGAGATGGAAATGTTTTTCCTTTCTTTGTCCCAGAACTACTCCAACTGCAAAATCACTAGCATCACACATGATTTCAAAAGGTAATTTCCAATCTTGTGTTATCATGATTGGTGCCTTGACTAACATATCTTTAAGGGCAAGGGCAAGAAATGTTATCGTGCAATCCTTGTCAAAGATGAATGGGACATCTTTTTCAAGTAGCTTGGCCAGAGGTCTAGAGATTTTGGAAAAGTGTTTGATAAATCGCCAATAGAATCCAGCATGTCCTAGGAAACTTCGGATGGCTTGAAATGATGATGGAGGAGGTAGTCGGGAAAATAGTATTTATTTTTGCCTGATCGACTTCCATACCCGCGTTGAAAATTTTGTGACCGAGTACTATTCCCTTTATGCCAATAAAATGGCACTTTTCCCAATAAGGGCAAGGTTAGTCTCCTCACATCTAGATAGCACCTATTCCCCAAGCCCTGTAATGAATGTGTAACAAGTGTAGGGTGAATATCATGCTTTGATTAACTCACAAACACTTGGCAAGATCAAATTCATCCTTGATTCCTATAAATACCGATGAATTTTTCATTCCAACTTGCCCATTCATATCTTTCTTCTCCACCTGCTCTCTTGAAGCTATCCCACTTTGTTGAAGGCTTCAAACTTCAGTTTTCTTTGTTCTTTCTTCAAGCTTGGACCTCTTGTAAGTGTTCTTTCATGCTTGATTATATATTTCAAGCATGAAAGTCAAACAGTGTTTAACTTTCTGCTTTGACCATGTTTTGGTCAACACAAAGTTTGTTTGAACTTTGCAACGTGAGCGTAATCATGATGGTTATAGTCCCTTGTGACTATACCTACTGATTACCACGTTTATTAGGCGTAGTGACGAGTCATAGTTTCGGTCAAAATGCCGATTATGCGCATTTTGCGCCTTGCGACGAAACTATTTTCGGGTATCAAAACACTTTGTTTTGATATAAACCTGTTTTCTAACTTAGTTAAACATGTTTTAACATGTTTAACTCATCACTTTTAGTTTAGTGCTTACTTAGGGTCGTAAGTCAAGCGATCTAAACAACCGCTTAGATTTTCGAACCCGACCCGTTTGGTCGATCATTAGGATCCGACCAAACATATTTTGTGACCACAGTTGTATAGGGAATAACCTTCTGAGGTTATACCTTATGGTTACTTAGTTTAATTAGTTGTATGATGTTGGTGCATACGTCTGTCGACTTAGTCTTGTATCGAGTCTTACATTACACATGGCACGAAGATCGAGAAAACATGGCAAATAGCTAATCCCGCTTGAAGTGTGATAATGTAATTTCGCACGGAATTACAAGGTAATTCCATGTGAATCTTGTAATCTCGTTTGTAGCTTAATTTCATGTGAACAGGTAATTCCGCATGAGCTTGTTCAAGCGGAATTATCATGTCTATATATAGCTGTGTTTCCGTGTCATTTGGTACGAAATTACTTAGAGGTTTTCCTACGGCGAAGCTCTGTCGAAGTGTCGTCTTGCTGTAAAACTGTTCCAGATCAATATAAACGACAGTTAAAGTGTATATCTAGCTGAAATCAACTCATCATGTCTGTTTCCGCCTTTCATTTTGAGTAGAACGCCTCTGAATGACTCATTTCGGGTCCGACGACGATCCTACATGTGGTATCAGAGCATAGGAGGAGGAGTTCTGCAGATTTCAGCCTGATTTCACCTCATTTTCTTACTTCTACACCTTCTTTTCTCATTTTGAACAAGTTTTAACAGATAAAATGGCCTGAATTTCACAAATCATAAGCGAAACAGTGTTTTAACAAAGCCTTGAGAGAATTGGGCCATAACTCAATCAAAAACTGACAAAATTCGTAATTTTGTTTGAAATTTGGTTCGAAAATGATGACATCACATAATTCTGTTTGAAATTGTACACTAATTTCGCACGGAATCACATTTTGTTCTTAATTTCGCTTTAAAATACTACTAATTCCGCACGGAATTAGTATTTCGTTTGAGTAATTTCATTGCAAACCTAATTTCGTGTGAAACTGAGTAATTCCGCATGGAATTACTTAATTTCGTTTGAAAGTCACTAATCTCGTTTGAAAGTTGTGTGCAGGTTAGTTTCGTTTAAAGTTGGTAATCTCGTTTGAAGTGATTTCGTTTGAAGAATCTAATTTTGTTTGAAAATGTCTGATGAAGAATTTTACAACGCGTTTGCCACATCTCCGACTACCCCGGTTGCCATTACTCAAAACATGAACATGGAAAACGAAACCGGAACTCTACAAAAACCCCCGAAGCTAATGAGCATTGAAGAGTATGATGGTTGGAAAGACCGGTTTGAGAATTGGGTCCAAGCTAATCATTTAAGATCGTGGGAGTGCATTGAGAAAAAGTATGTTAAACCACGCACAGAATTGGAAACTGAAAAAACTATTTTTCAATTCACAGATCAAGAACGAGAAGTGTACAAAGCAAAGAAAATGATGATTAGTTTACTCCAACAAGCTGTGAAAGAAGACATCTTCATATTGCTTCAACATGATAATACTTCAAAATCAATTTGGGAAGCACTTAAAACTAAATATAAAGGAAGTGAGAAGATGATTAGGAGTAAGAAATCATTGTTAAAAAAGGAATTTGATCTGTTTAAAAGTTTTCCAGGTGAAGGTACTAAGAAACTGATCGAGAGATATTGTCACTTAGTTCGCTCAATGAATTTGTTAGGTATCACTAAAGAACGAGAAGAATGGGTCGACAAATTAGCAGATTCTTTACCTCAAAAAGAATGGGGTACATTTTTGATGATATTAAAGAATACATGAAGTTATGATGAGTTGACAATTTCTGAGTTCATTGAAAAGATTGAGGGTCAAGATTTGGAACAACAAAAGATTGAAAAAATGAACAATCCTAGTGGTCAACAAGACGTAAAGATGTACTATAAAGGGAGTGTTCCGGAGTTTGAAGCAAGTCTGAAAATTCAAACTGCTTTCAGTGCAGAGAATTCATCCGCATCAGTGAATCAAAATTCAAACAGTAACAGTGGATTCTCTTCATATCCAAATGTTACTCCAAATGTCTCAGCTTCAAGTTATCAATCTCAAGGAACAAAGAATGGAAATGGTTTTGTGTTACAATGCAACATTGTTTTGAATCTTCTGAGTGGTCAAATTTTTTCCGAAGAAGTTGCTAAAGATCACATGGCGCTACTTGCGACTGTGCTACAATCCTATGAGGGATTGGTTGCAGGGAGGATCGGAAATCCTATGCTGACGAAAGAGGATTACGATCAGATCGATGCTGAAGAGATGGAGCTTATGGACATCAAGTGGTGCTTAGCCAGTGTCTTGAGGAGAGCAGAAAAGTTTAAGATGATTACAGGAAGAAATGATTTTTTAGACGCACATGTTTCTACTTTGGGTTTTGATAAATCTAAAGTGACTTGTTTTCGATGCAGGGAAAAAGGCCATTTCAAGAGAGAATGCAAAAATCCAGAAGTTAGTGGAGCAAAGAATCCTTTTGGAAAAGATGATTACTATCGAAAAGCAATATATCAACAGGTTGCACATCAACCGTATCAACAAAAGGAATCACAAACTACACATGGGAAAATGATCGAAGATGCAAATAAGAAAGCTTACTTTGGCATCATTGATCAAGATTATGAGAACTGGCTCCAGGATTTAGCTGGGATAATTTTGTGGATGAGAATAGGGAGTTTAAAGATTTCATTGCACAAATTGTTCAAAAGCCAGAGTTGATGAAAGAATGGATAGCAGTGTTATCTGATGAAGAGACAAGTCAAGAAGAAGAATCTGTTTCATCAGATGAAAGTTCAGAAAGAACAACGGTTTTTGATCAAACACCATCTAATTCTGATTCTTCAGATGATAGTTCTGAAAAGACAATAGATTTTGATCAAACTCCAACTGATAATAGTAGTGATGATGAGGAAGAAAGACATATTAATGTTGCAAAAACTCATCTATCTCTTGAAAGTTTTCAATTTTATTTTGCAGATCGCTTGGAGAAGCTGAAGAAGAAACGAGCAACAAAAGAACAGATGAAGAAGAAAGAAAGTGTTGTTCAGGAAAAGATTTTTGAACAGAGTGAAGAAATTAAATCTACAGAAAAGGTGGTTGAAGTCGAAAAGATTGTTGAGATAGAAAAGATTGTTGAAGTCGTCAAACCGTGTCAAAAGTGTTTGGAGACTTGCAAGCTGTGTGAAGAAAAAGATGAGAAATTGAATGAGTTTGAAAAGATGAAAGAAAATTTATTGTTCAATCTGAATTATGTGAAAGAGTCGTATGACGTGTTGAACAGAACAGTAACTGGTCTTCAAAAGACGAATTCTGAGAGAGAAGATGCATTGACTATGATGAATGATACGATGATGTCAAAGCAAAAAGCCATAAATCATTACATCGAAGAGTGTGCCAAGTTGAAGCAGGACTTGGAGACAGAAAAGATAATGAAAGAATTAGACGATTATTGCTAAGCTATTCTAGTTCTGATTATTTGATTGGCCGAATCTATCCAACTATTGCAGGTTTTGAAGCGTTTAAAGATGATCAAAAGAAGCTAAAGGAGAAGAAGGATACTGGTAAGAAACAGAGTGTCAAGTACAATAAGTGTCTGCCTCCAATATGGGAAGGGTATTCGCCTAGAAAACCAAATGCGGAGCAAGTCTAAAAGGCAGTCAATATTAAGCTAAAATCCAAAATAACCGATGAGTTACCTGAAAATATTGACATTACATTCACAGCGTCTGACACAGATCATGAGTCCGAATTAATAAAAAAGGTGGTCGATCAGGTGTTAGATACAGATGAGGAGTCGGAGTCTGGAAGTTCGAGTTCTTCGGTCAACTGTTCAAAGACGTCGGTTAAACGGGTTTACAATAAAGAATTCTTGTTATCAAAATCTAATTTGAATGATGAATTATTCAAAGTTGCATATACATTGAATGATTCAGACAAATTGTATTTTGATGAGGAATTTCCAATAAGAAGTGTTCAATTTGAAAAGATCAAAAAGGTTTTCAAAATGACAGAAATTAATATTTCTGAAATAAAAGATTTAAATCTTAAAGAAAAACCTAAAAAGTACACTTCAAGAGTTCAAAAACGATTAAACAAGAAAAAAGGTTACGGTTCTGGTTCTGGTTTTCAAAAGAAACCAAACCATAACAGTAATTTCAAAAAGAAAGGTCTTGGTTTTATTCCACCTGAAAATTATAAACATGAAAAAACTTCTAAAACAAACACAAAATTTGTTTCAGGAGGAAGTGCAGAAGAAGAACATAAGAAACCTTTCTGGAGACAATCAAACCAGGAGTTTCTTGCTGAAAAGAAGAAGAATGAAGCTTATCAGAAGAAAGAGACCAGAACCTGTTACAAATGCAATGAAGTGGGTCACATAGCATGGAACTGTTCACAAGCAACAAAGACCAAACAGGAAGTTGTTTCTAAACTTAAAGGAAAAGTTGTTGAAGAAAATGAACTACCAACTGAAAAATTTAAAATTTTTGAAAATTCAACATATGAAGTTGGTGAGTGTTCAAAGACACAATTTTACAAAAGGAGAGCCAAAGACAACCAAATGTGGGTTGTTAAGAAGTTTGATGCGAAATCTGGCGATGAATCTGATTCCACAAAATCAGAGGAGCCACAGGTTGTTAAGAATGGTGAAAACTTAGTTCCGCCTTTGGATGATGTTCATTTTCCACCATTGCGGGCTGAGAATTTGAAATCTAAAGTTGGTGAAGTTGAAATCTCAAATCAATTCCATTATGAAAAGAAAGAATTTGATGTTGAGAAAACATTTAATGGGAACGTGAAAAAGATGTTTGGGAAAATGGTCGAGGGGAAGGCCAAAGGGGTTAAAGATTTTTATGCAACAAAGAAAGCAACATATAACCCTACTGAACAAGAGTTATCCTCACCCAAGGCTGGTCAGGCTTGGGTGGACATTTTCTTTACTTGAAAAACCTGACTTGTCGGAGCTCCCAAGTTGGTAATCGTGGAGAAGGAATCGGCATCATTCTTAATAAAGTTGATTTTGTGAAAGTTTCTTAGAAAATTGTGAAATTTTTACAGGTTGTGGAATAGCCGGAACTTCCAGGTTGGTAAGTGAGGAGTAGGTATCGGCATATTTCTTGGTATTTGGGTTTATGAATGTACCTATAAGTGGTACAAATGGTAAATTTTTAAAGGTTAATCAAGGTCATTAAGTTGAACTTGATGTAATCTTGCATGTGATTTGATGATAGACAATGAGAAGATGATGAACCTCAAACCTACAAGTGGTTTTAACAAACTTATTTTCCAGAAAAATCATTTTGATTAAAACAAACTTAAGTGTTTTAAAATCATAATGAGAAAATGGTTTGTTGTAAGGGGGAGTTCTGATTGTTTATGCCAAGTGGATGGCGAATTGATGTGATTCGATATCGGTTGTCACTTTACTTGTACAGTTTGTTTCCAAATTTTTTAATGTGTTTGAATTTTAGGGGGAGTAAAAATTTCAGAAAATCCAAAAACATTTGAAAATTTGAAAAAGACAAAAACATGATAAAACCTATAAAAGCCAAAAACATTTGAAAAATTAAAAAAATGAGTTTTGTTGTATAAAAGAGGAAATGATAGTACATCAGTGGACTATCACAACACGCTAAAGATATGGAATGTTTAAATGTGATAAACGGTCTCACTGATGATGTGCCAATATGTTTTTGCACATTTAGTAGATTGTGACGAGATATAAACCTAAATTTCAAACTTGCTTATATCGTGGGGAACATATCTCGGATATATGGGTAACCCCCGAAATCTTGTTTGAAAGGTCCCTCTTTCTGAGATACTAGGTCTTTATGCTCAGTGATATCTGGGGTATTATCCCACAGTCGCGAGGTAAACCGAGCGTCACGGTCAGAGATGATGTCGCGAGGCGTCCCATGATTACAGATGATCTCGTTGGTGTAGATTCGAGCTAATCGTTCCACCTTGTAGTCTTCTCGTATTGGCAAAAAGTGAGCAGATTTGGTCAAACGGTCAATAACAACCCAGATGCTGTCGTGACCTGATGACGTGTGCGGAAGCTTTGTTATGAATTCCATGGCTATACTCTCCCCTTCCACATGGGGATCGGCGGTTGTTTGAGTTGGCCAGAGGGTCTTTGGTGTTCTGCCTTGACCCTTGCACAAGTCAGGCATTTCCCAACGTAGAGAGCAATATCCCTTTTCATGCCCGGCCACCAGTACCTGTAGCGAAGGTCCTGGTACATTTTATCGGCATCGTGATGAATAAAATACCAGGATTTGTGGGCTTCGTCCATCAATATCTGTCGCAAATTGGTCCGTTTAGGGATCCAAATTCGGTCCAGGAAGTGGAATATCCCATTTGACTTATTCACAAGCTGAGCTCCATCGTGATAGATTCTCTCCTTCTTCGGAGTGCGTTCATTAAAACAGGCATGCTGGGCTTCGCGGATGAGGGTTTTGAGATCGTGTTGGGCTTGGACGTTACGAATGCTGAGGAAATAACTCCGTCTACTGAGAGCGTTGGCAACGACATTTGCCTTGCCTACGTGATAACGAATCTCACAGTCGTAATCGTTGAGAAGTTCTACCCATCGGCGTTGACACATATTAAGTTCTTTTTGATCAAAGATATGTTGTAGGCTCCTATGATCGGTGAAGATCGTACACTTGGTACCATACAGGTAGTGTCGCCAAATCTTTAACGCAAAAACAACCGCGCATAGCTCGAGATCGTGGGTTGTATAGTTCTTCTCATGGATTTTGAGCTGACGAGACACGTAAGCTATAAACTTGTTTCGCTGCATAAGAACACAACCGGCTTCAAATGTTGGCATAAATTGGTTAAGTGTGGGACCCAAGGTGCAAGTCGTTCGGCTTGACCGGTCGTTCGGATTGGCTGTCCGTTCGGACTGGCTGTCCGTTCGGACTGGCTGTCCGTGCGGACAGTAGTCCGATCAGACGGTATTCCGTCCTGGTCGTCCTGTTCGTCTTACACTTGGTTGTTTTGATTGTTTGTCGTTTTATCGAGGCGTTTTGATAACGAGTTAAGCAACAGAAACATTGTCAATACTTGGTCCTCCTGATCGGACAGGAATCACCCAAATTTGATTAGTGAACTGTTCGGGACGGTGTTCCACGTTTAACGTGAAATCGGTGAACCTCATGGATAGAATCCAGATCTTGGGCCACACAACCACAGGAATGAGTAGTAGGTCGGCACAAGCTCCGTTTTTATCGGTTTTGAAGGCATTGAGTGTAAAAGATTTGAAAGAAAGTTGAAAAACCATCTTTCAATCCTTTTATTTGTGAATATGTTTAGATCTATGAAAGATCTTTGCTTTTTTATGTGGAAATCGGTTAGATCCAAGTTCTTCTTGGTGGATTGAGGCTAAAACATGAAGTTCTTCAAGAACTCATGATGACGTCATCCTAGAACACCTTGAATCTTTATGATTTCACGGTTAAAAGTTAAGATTCAAAAGATAGGAAGGTGTAGGAGTGCGTGTAGATCAAGGAAGTACAAGATTTAGGACGAGATCTTACCGGAATCGAGAGAAATCTGAAGAAAAGTGAGGAGAACGAGCTGGTTGGACGTCAATTGCCAAAAGTAGAAATGAAAGTGACATGGGGTATTTATAGGGTTACCCAAAGAGGAAAGGGGCTGGTCGTTCAGCCAGGCAGCTCGTTCAGACAGCCTGTCCGATCGGACGGCAGTCCGAGCGGACGGCTGGTCGATCGGCTGGTCACCTGATCGATCAGTCGCTTGGTTCGAGTGTTTGGTGTGACGAGTTTTGCTGTTTCGATTTTGATTGCGATCGTTTCGATGCGATAGAGTTTCCTAGTCAAATTACTTTTAATCCCAACTACTCATATCTTGCACTATCTTTTCTCCACCAATTATCATAGTTCGATTTCGATTCGCGATTGCGTTTCGATTGCGCTTCGATTGATTTCCACTCATAACATAACTAAGCATACACAAGTAACACATAAGGCACACACACATATAACAGTAACCAAAATGCGTAATTCGAGTTGCGAGTGCGATAGCGATAACATATTCAATAAATAGCGATTACCATGCGATTATTAATAGATACTACACATAACACAACTAAAGCAAAAATAAAATAGACTAATCTACAAGTCAAAGAAGTCAAAACAGTAAGTAAGCAAAGAGAGACAGATCGCAATTAGAAATCTTTTCTTCCTTTGACTTTAATCTTGACTTTGACTTTGACTTCCGAAACACGGGGTGTTACAACTTATGGTCGTCTCGCTAATAACATTTAAACCTTCGTGACTCGACTATCTCGCTTCTCACATTAACAAACCACCAAAGGGTAAGTGAACTATCATCAGATTCAGTCGTTACCCACAACCCCCACACATAACCATGGGTGCCGTCAGATAACGGGATTTGTCAGATCCTATGGTACCATAACCTAATACTCCCCAGCTTGATCAATGTTAATGAATGTCATTTGTTATGTAACTACAACCAACAAGTTCGTTCACATTATCGAAATCGTTATTAGTTTAATATAAACCTTTTTAATCGCTTTTGAAACTATCGTTTAAACCTCGAAATCGTTTAACACACATGAATCACCCCAAAACAATTGAAAACAGTAAAATAGGGGAACTATGTACTCACTTTGAAGTGCAAAGTATCCTCAATCTAAAGAACTCAACAAGCTCAATCAAACCAAGGAAACTCAAGCAACACCTAATAATCGAATCACTAGTAAATAAATCGACACCTAAATCGGAAGATCGGACATAATGAGGTCTTGTAAACCAAATGAGTATTGAAACTCATGTGATATGGTTTAACAAAGCCTACATTCTAAATCGAAACCTAACCTAAGTGCTTTCGACCCGTTACGACCCATTAAGGTAGCTTACGCCACTTAAACGCGTCGTTCGCGCAAATGCGCGTTCGAGACATCTAACTAGTCCTATGACAAGTATTATATGCCCTAACATGTTTAATTATGTTGCATAATTAGTTATGTGACAAATTTTTGGGTTACATATGCTTAAAATTCAATTATGCATGAAAAGCGCATTTTGGTCGTTTACCTATGGCATATAAACTATCTATCATACAACTACTTAAACTAGGTGACCATAAGGTATAACCTCGGAAGGTTATTCCTTATGCAACTATGGTCACTAAACATGCTTGGTCGGATCCTAATGATCGACCAAACGGATCGAGTTCGAAAGTCTAAGCGGTGGTTTAGACCGCTTGACTTACGACTCTACACAAGCACTAAACTAAAAGTGACGAGCTAAGCATGTTAAAACATGCTTAACTAAGTTAGAAAACAGGTTTTGATATCAAAACAAAGTGTTTTGATACCAAGAGTAGTTTGGTTGCAAAATACGCTTAAATGCGCATTTTGACCGAAACTACGACTCGTCACTACGCTTAGTCAACGTGGTAATCAGTAGGTATAGTCACTAGGGACTATAACCATCGTGATTATGCTCACGATGCGAAGTTCAAACGAACTTCGTGTTGACCAACTCGTGGTCAAAGCAGAAAGTCAAACACTGTTTGACTTTCACACTCGAAAAGCGATAAAAGAACGAAAGAAGCTTATAAAGGGTCCAAGCTAGGGAGAACTTGATCTTAAAATCTCAGGTATGAAGTATTGTAACTTCAACTTAGAGAAATCAGATCAAGGGTGAAGAAAAATGAAAGGAAGACATGGCTTTATATAGTTTTCACAAAACCGTTAGGATCATTCCTTGCTGAAGAGGGAAAGATCTAAGCCATACATGTGGGCACAAGGTTTAGAATACCATGGGGCATCAAATACCAGTACATAGAGTGCTAAACTAGGGATTAAAACCATTAGAATAGGTGGTAATGACCAGATTCAATGTTTCTGCAATTCTGATGTGCTGGAGACTGCTTACGGACCATAAGCATAGGTCCATACGGTCCGTAAGGACCTTGCAGACCAGTAACTTTCACTTATTTACAGTTTAGCCCCTGCACTTTGTTTCATCGCGTTTCGGCACTTCTAACACCCGTCAAACCCATTTTCAAGCTCCATAATGATGTTAAAGCATAGGGAACATGAAATATGCTCAAAAACATCTCAGATGTTGGTTCGTTTGGTCGTACAGTTGCGTTGTTCGGTTAATTACGACAGAAATCGTAATGAACACGTGTACAATCCAAATTGAGCGACGAATTGAATTTTATCATGCCAATCACTAAAATAAAATATTTTAATGATTACATAAATTTTTGGATGTCCGGATATATTCAGAACGTAAGATATGCGCGAAAATGCAAACTTATGCACTTTTTGACGCTTTTAGTCCCTATTGATCAAATAAGTTTATTTTAGCATACCGAACCCCTCAAAGCCTATTTCTAAGCTATGTAAAGGATATTTAGGGTATTTTTAACTTATGATCAAGTTCCGGAATGTTCGTTACCATACAAATCGGTATAGTTTTGCAGTTTGACACAAATAGTCCCTGCGATCGAACAAACTTGTTTTCGACACACCAAACCATCCAAAACTTATTTCTAAGTTATGTGGAGGGAGGTTATTTAAGGTATGTTAAGCCTATTTCACTATTCTGGAGTGTTTGTCGCATTAAACTGGCTGCAATTACGCACCAGTTTGCGTATAACCTTCTAGAAACCGATTTAGAGCTTGAAATCGAACCTGAATCAAATCGTAAAATCATCAAACACAAATATACACATAATAACACCAAAACACAATGTTTTATTAATAATTAACATTATTTTACATTGTACATCGATTACAGAGCACAGTTATCACAGTCTCCCCTACTTTAGGAAATTTCGTCCCGAAATTTTTACTAGAGGAAACATGTGAGAACAATTGCGGATATTTCGCTTTCATTTGGTCCTCACATTCCCAAGTAAACTCTGGGCCACGTTTGGACTCCCAGCATACCTTGACCAATCGAATCCGTTTGTTCTTCAACTGTTTGACTGCACGGTCCGTTATCTCCACAGGTTTCTCGACAAAGTGCATCGTTTTATCAACTTGAATTTCGTCGAGTGGAATGTGAAGATTAGCGTCAGTAAAACACTTTCGCAAATTGGACACGTGAAAATTCGGATGAATATTTCCAAGCTCTGGAGGTAGCTCTAGTCGATAGGCAACCTTTCCAACTCTTTCAACAATCTTAAATGGTCCAACATATCGAGGTGCAAGTTTTCCTTTCTTTCCAAATCTCACCACTCCCTTCCAAGGTGACACCTTGAGTAGGACATGGTCTCCGACTTGAAATTCCAAAGGCTTACGTCGCACATCCGCATAACTCTTTTGACGGCTTCTAGATGTCACAAGATTATCGCGAATTTTCTTGATTTTGTCTGTCGTTTCCAGAATGAGCTTAGGTCCGCTATGCTGAGCTTCACCGATCTCATTCCAACAGACAGGTGAACGACATTTTCGACTGTAGAGAGCTTCGAATGGTGCCATATTGATGCTAGCATGATAACTATTGTTGTAAGAGAACTCAATCAACGGCAGATGAGAGTCCCAATTACCACCAAAGTCTATCACGCATGCTCTAAGCATATCCTCCAAAGTTTGAATCGTCCTCTCAGATTGTCCATCTGTTTGGGGATGATAAGCAGTGCTTAGATTTAGTTGGGTTCCCATAACATATTGCATGGCCTTCCAAAAATGAGATGAAAATCGAGCATCACGATCAGATATGATGTCTAAAGGAACACCATGTCGAGATATAATCTCATCAACATAAATCTTTGCAAGTTTATCAGCAGATAGATCCTCGCGAATCGGAATAAAATGAGCTGACTTCGTTAATCGATCGATAACAACCCAAATTGCATCGTGACCTTTAGATGTACGCGGTAATTTAGTGATGTGATCCATAGCAATGTTCTCCCACTTCCAAACCGGTATCTCTGGTTGTACAAGCAAACCAGAAGGTCGTTGATGTTCAGCCTTGACTTGAGACAAGTTAGGCATTTTGATACATACAAGGAAATATCCTTCTTCATACCAGGCCACCAGTACTGAGTACGAAGATCCTTGTACATTTTATCAGCACCAGGATGGATAGAATATCGAGACTTATAAGATTCGTCCATCACTAAAGTGCGAAGATTGTCTTGTTTCGGAATCCATAAATGATCCTTGAAATAGAACAACCCATCGTCCTTTGCTTTGAGTTTAAGCTCAAGTTGACGTGGTAATTCCTTACCCATCAAATTTTGTGAAATACAAGATTGCTGAGCTTGAAGGACATGTGTTTGAATATCAGATAGAGTTTAAACAGAATGAAGCTTGACTCGCTCCTTTCGACTAAGCGCATCGGCTACAACATTCGCCTTACCAGGATGGTAGCGAATTTCGCAGTCGTAATCGTTTAGGAGTTCAACCCAGTGTCGTTGACTCATGTTTAGCTCCTTCTGATTAAGAATATGTTGGAGACTTTTGTGGTCTGTGAAAACCACACACTTCGTGCCATAAAGATAGTGTCTCCAGATTTTTAGAGCAAAAACCACAGCACCTAACTCAAGATCATGAGTGGTGTAGTTCTTCTCGTGAGCTTTCAATTGTCTAGACGAATATGCTATAAGTTTACCTCGTTGCATGAGAACACAACCAAGGCCTAAGTTGGACGCATCACAGTAGACAACGAAATCATCATTTCCCTCAGGCAAAGAAAGAACAGGAGCATGACAGAGCTTTTGGTTCAGCGTTTGGAACGCTTCTTCTTGTTTGGGTCCCCACTCAAAAGACTTATTCTTCTGAGTCAAAGCAGTGAGTGGAACCGCAATTTTTGAGAAGTTTGAAATAAACCGACGATAATATCCAGCAAGACCAAGAAAAGATTGAATCTCTGTCGGTGTCGTTGTTGTATTCCAATCCTTAATAGCAGCTATTTTGGATGGATCCACATGAATACCCTGCTCGTTGACTATATGACCCAAAAACTGAACTTCTTTAAGCCAAAATTCACACTTGGAGAATTTAGCAAAAAGTTGTTCCTTCTTTAGGAGTTCTAGTGTCAAACAAAGGTGTTGCTCGTGATCGGCTCGAGATTTCGAATAAACAAGAATATCGTCGATAAACACAATGATGAACTTGTCTAAATAAGGTTTACAGACCCTACTCATTAAGTCCATGAAGATAGCTGGGGCATTCGTCAAACCAAAAGGCATGACAGTGAACTCATAGTGCCCATATCTCGTGCGGAAAGCAGTTTTGGGAATATCTTCTTCGAGTACACGAAGCTGATGATACCCAGAACGCAGATCGATCTTGGAAAAACAGGTAGCACCTTGCAACTGATCAAAGAGATCATCGATTCGTGGTAGGGGATATCGATTCTTGATGGTAAGCTTGTTAAGCTCACGATAATCGATACACATTCGAAAAGATCCATCTTTCTTTTCACAAAGAGGACAGGAGCTCCCCAGGGCGAAAAGCTTGGATGGATGAATCCTTTATCAGATAACTCTTGAAGCTGCTTCGATAATTCTTGCATCTCAGACGGTGCAAGTCAATAAGGTGCTTTCGCAATCGGGTTGGCATTGGGTACATGGTCAATATGAAACTCGACTTGACGAACTGGAGGCAAACCAGGCAGTTCATCAGGAAACACCTCTGGATAATCCCGAACAATCGGAATATCCTGAATACTCCTGTTCTTGCCCTTCTCCTCGGTGACATGTGCCAGAAAAGCAACATATCCTTTTCGTAAATACCTTTGGGCTTTCGTACACGACATGAGTTTCAAACCAACAAATGGTTTCTCACCATGAACCTCTAGGATATCGCCAGACGAAAGAGGAATACGAATGATCTTATCAAAACAAACAACCTCGGCATGATGTTTGGTTAACCAATCCATCCCCACGATAATGTCGAAACTCCTAAGTTGCATTGGCATGAGGTCGATAGGAAAAAGATGGTTATCGAGGTCCAATTGACAACCACGAAGAACATAATCAAGTACAATAGGTTTACCAGTAGCAACTTCGATAGATAAGGGTTTCCTCAGTTTAGTTCTAGGTATCGCAAGTAAAGGCTCAAAGGATAATGAAACAAAACTCCTATCGGCACCAGAATCGAAAAGAACAGATGCAAGTTGATTGTTAACAAGGAACGTACCATTAACAACCTCGTTGTCCGCCCTCGCCTCATTCGCTTTCAGATTGAATGCTCGTCCACGAGAGGTATTCACATTCGTGATCGCGTTCGGATTCACATTTGCATTGACATTCGCATTCACCAATCTCGGGCAGTTGTTGCGGAAATGACCCATTTCTCCGCAATTGAAACATGAACCAGGTGGGAATCTTTCAGCATTCCCTTGAGCTTGTGCTGGAACCAGAGCAGCTTGATTTTCGCCAAAACGACAAATGTTGGCCAGATGCCCAAGTTTACCACACGTAGTACACTGTTTACAAGCCTGTTGGGCAACATGATGACCGTTGCATCGAGCACAGTGAGGTACGGTACAAGCATATTGCTTCTTCGCAGGAGGTATGGCTGGTGGGTTCTAAGGGTTCTGGTTGGTGACAGCAAAGTTCTGGGAAGCCTTGCGCTTCCTTGACTTTTTAGAAGATTCACCCTGCTTCTTACCCTTACCCTTGTCCTGTGCAGAATCAGCTGTCTTCTTGTTATCACCCTTACGGGTCAGTTTCCCTTTTCTGACCTGAGACTCGGTCAGAGTAGCAGCCAATTCAATCGCTTGATGGACAGTGGTAGGATTACTACCAGTCACAATATCCTGCACAGAATTGGGTAATCCATCGATATACCTCTCAATTGCCTTCTCCAACGGGGTAACCATCGTAGGACACAACAAACTTAGCTCCTCATATCGATCCGTATAAGCACGGTGTTCTCCCCCGTCTAGTTTCAAATCATCGAATTCTCCTTCTAAAGCTCGAATCTCGTGACGGGGACAGAACTCTATCATCATGAGAGCTCGGAGCTCTTCCCAAGTTTGTGCCATCGCTACATCGGCACCCCTATCACGCATCACTCCGTTCCACCATGTAAGAGCGCGCTTCTCGAACACACTTGATGTAAATTCAACCTTACGCTCATTCGGACATTGCACATGTCTGAATGTGCTTTCCAAACTTTCGAACCATTGAAGGAGCACAGTTGCTCCTTGAGACCCAAAAAACTTTAGTGGCTTAGCAGAATTGATAGTTTTGAAATTACACTGTTCATTATTGTTGTTGTATAACTCATGGATCTGGGTTACTACGCCAGGAAGTACTGCAGCCATTTACTGAGCGACAAGGGCGGCGACTTTTTCAGCAGTAAAAGGTTGAGCATCACATCGAGGAGGCATTTTCTAACAAGGAAACATGAGAAACGAGTGAGGTCGACAAATGAAAAAAAAACAAAAGAGGTATTGAAAACATCGACAAAACACAAGGAAGGTGATCATTTATTTGTTACCTCGAATAAACAAATGACACGCAGTGACAAATCAAATTAAATGGGTCAATATAGTGTATCGCGAAGACATGCTCGCCTATAAGTGAACACTCACCCCAAGAGTTCCCAGGTAAGAGTGACTGGTCCGATACTGCGGATTTGTACGAACACTCTAGCCTTAGACAGAAAACTCAAGGTACAGGCATTCACTCTTCCAGTTTGCACGTGTTCATATTATAAGACCCAAACTTTGATGAGATTTTGAAAACTAAGAGGGATCAAAACCTTGTAATCAATCATCCAAGGATAGATGATTAATTTTCGAAGCGGATTTGTTATTGTGTTCTCGTTGTGGTTATCACCTAAGGATAGGTGGCGGTATTGTTTTCAAAATCTAAACACAAGTAAACTTGCAATGGGGTCCTAGAAATTTATAGTCTAGGTCAAATCATTGCTAATAACCTAATTCCCTATAACCATTGGCTTTGATACCAACCCTTCTGTCACACCCCGACCGCGTTAAAACAACGAAACTGCGACGGAAACGTCAGGGAGTGTTGCAACAGAATTATTGTTTCACAACCATGGATACAAAAGTTTTGTTTTATTGAATTATTAGATAAATTACATTGTCTTTAAACCAAAACAATTGTCACACCCCGAAATTATCAGAGCTTTGGTGTGACTGGACTGGTATCTTCATTGCACAGCGGAAGCAAATAGCCAAGACTTCTAGAAAATGAACGCCGCTAAGTACTCGACTCCACATGGTTCTCCTATTCCAACCGTTCCATAATTTGAAAAATGCAACCTGAGAAAGAAACATGCGAAAAATCAACATAAAGTTGAGCGAGTTCATAGTTTGTTTGTAAAAGATTTGAAATAAATCTTTTTGAATTACCGGTTTTTGAACTATTATTGAGAAAACGAATTTAAAAATCATTTTCTTGTCAAGTTATGTGGAAACTTTGTATTTGTAACGCATTATGGTCGTAAAACAATGTACTTGTAAACTCTTGTATTTGTAATGTTTGTATAACCATCAATGCCCACCCTGACTTTGACTTCATGCCCGCATAATCCTATGCTCTGAATTTGTATAAAACATGGTATGTAATTTGTAAAACCCCGGTATGAAAGCAACAAGGAAAACAGCTCACCAATGGTTTGCAAGGCCATTGATATGTGTGAAGTGATGCAGGAAAACTCAAACCTAGCAGACTTGTACCGGGCTTCCGGCTGTAAGACATAATCACCACATGGTCCAACCCGCGGACTCATGGGTGGGGCTCGCTACACCCAAATAGATCTATCACTCATGTCCCTCGGTACTACAACGAGGATTAATGGCCTTAAGTGTTGTACCCGCCACTCACATCATCTAAGTGTACCCTTCCTTAGCTAACCATACCATTTGTAATTGTCTGTAAACATTTAGTAACATGAACTCACTGGGTGTCCCGTTCTTCAAACGCAAACCAACCCAGTCCCATTATTATAAATAGGATGATCCCATCCCTAATCATGAAAATCATTCACATTTCGATAATATGTATTTGTTTTGTAAAACCGGTATATTCCGTATAAATCATTCGTAAACCATTTGAGTTCCTTGAAATCCATTCGTAACATGGTTTAGAAATGAGTTTTTGTTTATCAAGAAATTGTTTACTTTTGCAAAACTTGCATGTCTTTCCACCCCGAAAACATTTATAAAAATGTAAAACCGTAAAAAAGGTGGGGTTATGAACTCACCTGAATTTCCATGTGCAAAGCTAGCTAATTACAACTTCGTGATGTCGTTTCCAAGATGAGACTCACTAGCGTGCATTCTACAATATTCCTAACACGGAATATCTTATAAGTTTCTAAGTAAATGCGGTAACTACACTACGTGTCATCGAGCTCTACCGAATCGTTAACTGAACGATTCAACGGTAAGTTGTTAAGTTAATGGAAACGATTAGGTCATATTTGATAAGTATCGTTTATCGTCGATAAGATTACTAAGCCTTGGAATACTTAGTTCTCGAAGGATGTTAAAATATATAAATATTTATATATAAATATATTGTTATAATCGCATTAGACGTCCCGAGGAATAGTACGTGTATGTAAGGAATAATATACAACGAACTCGTATTATATGTGTCGTTTAGGCGTTTGAAATAAATGTAAAAGTTATATTAACTTTATAAAAGAATCTTCGACTTGTCGTGTTTGAAAATAAATATATAACTATATTTATTTTTACAAGAGAATCGATTTGTTTGTGTCGGAACTAAATATGTAACTATATTTATTTATAAAAAGGATTCGAGTTTAACATTTGAGATAAATATAATAATTATATTTATTTTGTAAAATAGTTTGCATCGTCGTCGTTTTTGTAAGTTATAAAGTGTCGCCGAAAGTAATTATGGGTTTGTATTTGTTTTTCTAAAAGTAGATTTGAATCCGATCGTTTGTTTGATAATAAAACGTGTTTTGTTTTACGGATTTTCTCAAAAAACGGGCAGAGTTTCCTCTGTTTTTGAACGGCCCCGACAACACAAGTTGTCGACATTTTAACAAAATTCAATCAAGATTCAATAATCAATATAAATAATTTTGTTAAATATATCAAACGGAAACTATAATCAATCGGTTGGAGCTCGTTATCACGTAATAAAAATAGGGAATAATTAACGTAAATAATATTCATTCTAAATCTTTTACCGAATCTTCATGTCGAAACGCCGAAAAAAAATTAGCTGAGTTGACCGGTTGAGTTGACCGAGTCAACTCACAGGGTTGACCAGGTTTGACCGAGTCTAGCCAAAATGCACCGAGTCGAACCGAGTTGGACTGAGTCGAGACCCAAAATCCACTGCGTCGAACCGAGACTTCAATATTTGAACCGAACTCCTGAATCGGATCTGAAGTTGCTGACTTTTGGACTGGGTTTAACCGAATCCGCTGCACCCGAATCAACCGAAGCTGACCCACACATGAACCAACCCAAGTCTTGAAATGAGTGAGCTGATTGAACCAAAGGAACTGTCGTTAACTCCGGCGGCCCTATGCCACCGTCGACCGCCACTGTCATCAACATCTGACTGCCAATAACACTCATCCCTTTAAAAGAAAGAAATCCAAAAGAATCGAAAGGCGAGCGAGGTGTTTACCGGAAAAGAAACTTGTCGGGAACCAGGAGGCACCACCACCTCCGCCGTGAACAGCTGATCCGATTTCAGCCATCCGCCACTCTGATTCATTAACATCACCCTCACCTGCAGCATCATATATCATCTTTATCACTGAAGGGTCACCGAACTCGACCTCGAGGCTCACTACCATTGCCATAACTGCACCACCGCTGCCGATTCCTTCATCACCACCGCCGTAGCGGCGGCGCTGCTGCCGTGAACCACCGCCAGCCGCCGCTGGCTACCGATGCCTTTCGCCGGCTCCGTCGAAGCTCCGTCGGTGTCCCCGGCCAGAGATTTTGAGGGAGAGAGAGATTGACAATGGGTATTTGTGTTTATTGTGGGTTTAGGTGATGAGGGGAGGTGTTTGTTTGAGTCTGATGTACAGACCGAGAGAGAGAGGGGAATGAACGGAGGGTATGTCTGTGTTTTGAATTGTTAAGATGGGGATTTCCCTGTGTTTTAATGTAATCGAGAGAGAGAGATGATAAGGATGGTTCCTTTGATTTTTGTATGTGTGTGTATGCAGCATATAGATAAAATCAGGCATGGATCTTTATAGATTGTAGATGTTTCATCCTTTGAGACAAGATCTCTTGTAGAGATTTTGTAGAGATTTAGTATAGATCTTCAAGCAACCCAAAATATACAGTTTGGTTGTGTGTATGTATGTTTGCCTGAGGTTTTCCCAAATGAGGGATAGGGTACACTAAGATATTTATATATACTTAGAGTTTTAGTTAGTGGGCTTTGGGCTTGGGCCCAAGGCCCACAAACCCAATCCCCGAGTTTAAGTGACCCGTAATTTCTTCAAGACCCGATATCGCAACCCAAACTCTATAAGTGTTGAAAGAATAAAGTTTTAAAACTAAAATGCGTATAATAGTGGCGTTTGTCGTGTGACGCGTTCGTTCGTCGATTACGGTAATAATCGCAAAAAATTATATCGTTGTCGTCTTTAATCCGTTTTTCGATCCAGTTTTGACTGTAGTCACTAAAATTTTATTACGTAGCTAAATATAGCGTAAAATGTAAGTTTCTAGGGTGGCAGGCGTCTCCATCGCTTCCGTTTCGTTGCCGATGCGTTTCCTACCATCGCGTTTTTAGTTCACGTTTGCATTTGTGTCGCACGGAAGCCTAATAAATTCACAAAATTAATTTCATAAGCATAAAATTTTTGTGTAACATTCATACTTGTCGGCGTTGTCAGTATTTTGTACGGTATCAGTTCGTTGTCGTTTGATTTTTCGCAGATTCCACGCGAATCTTCATACGCGTACTGTAAAGTCGGATTGACGTTCCTAGGCACTCCAAAGGCCTAATTAAGTTAATTCGCGTCTTAAACACTGTTTATTATCGCGTTAATCACCTGTTTATCATGTAATTAAGAGCCGTAAATCACCGGTTATCACATTCTCCCCCTGTTAATGAAATTTCGTCCTCGAAATTTTGACTACGTTAACTCCTTAGAGTTACGTTATGTGTAGGTAAATACGAATAGTATCAAAGTGGATGACCATGAAATCGGATCAAGACTTATTCGAATCATGTGAATTCAAGGACATACTACAACAATAAGAACCCAATGGTTAAAAGAAATGTGTTTAGAAATTGACGTCAAAGGAAACAAGACGTACTGATATAGTCACCAGGGGGACTAAGTTAAAAGGGGTCCAACGAAGAATAGGAACTTCGACCAATGGAATTCCGTATGAATGTTCAAAATACGTAAATGAGTTCTAGAAGCAATAACGTCCACTAGATGAACTTAGAATCAACAATCTCAAATGTAATAGTTTGCATGAAACGCTCGATCGTGATCAGCACAAGCTGCAAGTTATACCGACGCCACAAGGTGTCGCAATGAATGAAACAATTCAATAATAGGGGTGATCGAACAAGTATCACCTGTGTTTTGCATGAAACGCTCAATCATGATTAGCCCAAGCTACAAGTTTGTACTGACACCACAAGGTGTCGTAGTGATTTAAATAATTCAATAATAGTGGTGATTAAACAAATTCACCGTGTTTGAAACCAAATGAAGATTCAACGAAATAAATCTGAACGCTTGTTCCAAACAGACATCATAGGATTTTCAATTGAAAATGGAACATCAAAGAAATAAATGTTTCGATCGAAGATGAGAAAGCAATGAATATCGTAAAAACATTCGATCGACAATGAAAGAACCGTTAGGAGGTACACCGGAATAAAATGTGAATTTGTGCACCATTGCCTTAACACACGATTGTGTTAAGACTGTTGTAATATGATAAATCAAAGCGGATTTAAAGCAAATCAATACATAGATAATTAAATCCGTGCATGAGATGCGTAAACGAGATTAGCGCAAGCTTCAAATTAGTGAAAACACCACCACAAGGTGTCGAAATCAACAAACGACTTAATGGAGTTGTAGACCAAACAAGTCTACTATGACTCAGAACAAGTAACACGCCTGTTAGAACGAATTTAAATATGATGCTTTCAATACATCATATGGTGTCTTGAATCGAATATGTGTAATGAACAAGTTCAAACAATTGAACTGGGTTTTGGCGCAATCCGACAATAAATACATGTATCGACAAGAAAACTTTCAGCACGGTCACAACGAAAAACCATGTATGTAACTTGAAATGAAGAGAAATTTCAAGAAAATGTGTTGACTTGATAACAAGGAGCCAACAATTACAATAATGCGGGTCATTCGAATCACAAATCAATAATTAGATTTAGCGAAATAATATTTGAACTTTGATGAAATGCTTATTCGAAACGAAACCACATGCGTAACAAACGATGCATGCGTAACATATGAATTTTCAAGAAATAAAGCAAATGAGTATTCGCTATAATGAAAGAAATGATCGTGATACAATGACCATTAGGAGGAGTAGAGATGTGAAAATCTACTCATTAGATGCAAAAGTCGGAATTTCTATAAAAGAAATTTAAGGACTTTACCTGGGGTTTCATGTGATGACCGGTTGTTAGGTGACATTACCATGGAATGTCGAACATAGCGTATTCGTCGTTAACTGAAATAGGGGGAATGCGGAGACATACGTCTTCTCCCTGGTGTGATTCGTGTCGTTGCAGGATCGCGTGACAAGTTATCGTTTCCTGATTGTTAGTTCTCCTGCTGACAGGAATCTAGCGTCGTCGTTGAATCGCACCATCATTTCTTTTCAAAGGCCTCGCCTCGATAGTCGTATGTGACGTACTTCAACCTCCGTTGACGTACATATTGAGTTTCGCGTATACCTGTGCACTAGCGTTTCATTCCGTGTAGAATGTGATGTACCCCGACATCCGTTGACATAAAATTTAAGTTCCATGTATTCTCGTGCACTAGCGTTTCGTTATGCGTAGGCTGCCTGCTCGGGAAGTTAAAATATCATAGACAATATGGATAATAGTGTGTGCCCGAGTTAATATTCGCGGTTCCTACGTGATGACCTTTAATGAACTTCAACATAAGTTTCCAAAGGTTTCATATGAAAGTTTCCTAAGCTTTCAAAGTTTTGTGCACTGTATGTATTTGTTCTTGTGTACCATGTGTAAAACACCACTTTAGCGTATGTTTGATAACAAAATTTTGACTGTTTGTTTTTCGGCAACGGTTGGAGACCATATTCGAGTACTAGACGTTCTGTACATATTCAAAGTCTTAATGATCTAAGTCCCAGAGAAATGTGAGGTTAGAGCCTAGGTTTCTCTATAGAAACCTAATTCGCTGTAACCTGTAGCTCTGATACCAATCTGTCACACCCCGAAATTATCAGAGCTTTGGCGTGACTGGACTGGTATCTTCATTGCACAGCGGGAGATAATAGCTAAGACTTCTAGAAAATGAACGCCGCTAAGTACTCGACTCCACATGGTTCTCCTATTCCAACTGTTCCATAATTTGAAAAATGCAACCTGAGAAAGAAACATGCGAAAAATCAACATAAAGTTGAGCGAGTTCATAGTTTGTTTGTAAAAGATTTGAAATAAGTCTTTTTGAATAACCGGTTTTTGAACTATTATTGAGAAAACGAATTTAAAAATCATTTTCTTGTCAAGTTATGTGGAAACTTTGTATTTGTAACGCATTATGTTCGTAAAACCATGTACTTGTAAACTCTTGTATTTGTAATGTTTGTATAACCGTCAATGCCCACCCTGACTTTGACTTCATGCCCGTATAATCCTATGCTTTGAATTTGTATAAAACATGGTATGTAATTTGTAAAACCCCGGTAAGAAAGCAACAAGGAAAACAGATCACCAATGTTTTGCAAGGCCATTGATATGTGTGAAGTGATGCAGGAAAACTCAAACCTAGCAAACTTGTACCGGGCTTCCAGCTGTAAAACATAGTCACCACATGGTCCAACCCGCGGACTCATGGGTGGGGCTCGCTACACCCAAATAGATCTATCACTCATGTCCCTCGGTCCTACAACGAGGATTAATAGCCTTAAGTGTTGTACCCACCACTCACATGATCTAAGTGTACCCTTCCTTAGCTAACCATACCATTTGTAAGTGTCTGTAAACATTTAGTAACACGAACTCACTGGGTGTCCCGTTCTTCAAACGCAAACCAACCCAGTCCCATTATTATAACTAGGACGATCCTATCCCTAATCATGAAAATCATTCACATTTCGATAATACGTATTTGTTTTGTAAAACCCGTATATTCAGTATAAATCGTTCGTAAACTATTTGAGTTCCTTGAAATCCATTCGTAACATGGTTTAGAAATGAGTTTTCGTTTATCGAGAAATTGTTTACTTTTGCAAAACTTGCATGTCTTTCCACCCCGAAAACATTTATAAAAATGTAAAACCGTAAAAAAGGTGGGGTTATGAACTCACCTGAATTTCCATGTGCAAAGCTAGCTAATTACGACTTCGTGATGTCGTTTCCAATATGAGACTCACTAGCGTGCATTCTACAATATTCCTAACACGGAATATCTTATAAGTTTCTAAGTAAATGCGGTAACTACACTACGTGTCATCGAGCTCTACCAAATCGTTAACTGAACGATTCAACGGTAAGTTGTTAAGTTAATGGAAACGATTAGGTCATATTTGATAAGTATCGTTTATCGTCGATAAGATTACTAAGTCTTGGAATACTTAGTTCTCGAAAGATGTTAAAATATATAAATATTTATATAAAAATATATAAATATATTGTTATAATCGCGTTAGAAGTCCCGAGGAATCGTACGTGTATGTAACGAATAATATACAACGAACTCGTATTATATGTGCCGTTTAGGCGTTTGAAATAAATGTAAAAGTTATATTCACTTTATAAAAGAATCGTCGACTTGTCGTGTTTGAAAATAAATATATAACTATATTTATTTTTATAAGAGAATCGATTTGTTTGTGTCGGAACTAAATATGTAACTATATTTATTTATAAAAAGGATTCGAGTTTAACATTTGAGATAAATATAATAATTATATTTATTTTGTAAAATAGTTTGCGTCATCATCGTTTTTGTAAGTTATAAAGTGTTGCCGAAAGTAATTATGGGTTTGTATTGGTTTTTCTAAAAGTATATTTGAATCTGATCGTTTGTTTGATAATAAAACGCGTTTTGTTTTACAGATTTTCTCGAAAAACGGGCAGAGTTTCCTCTGTTTTTGAATGGCCCCGACAACACAAGTGGTCGTCATTTTAACAAAATTCAATCAAGATTCAATAATCAATATAAATAATTTTGTTAAATATATCAAACGTAAACTATAATCAATCGGTTGGAGCTCGTTATCACGTAATAAAAATAGGGAATAATTAACGTAAATAATATTCATTCTAAATCTTTTACCGAATCTTCATGTCGAAACGCCGAAAAAAAAATTAGCTGAGTTGACCGGTTGAGTTGACCGAGTCAACTCACTGGGTTGACCAGGTTTGACCGAGTCAAGCCAAAATGCACCGAGTCGAACCGAGTTGGACTGAGTCAAGACCCGAAATGCACTGAGTCGAACCGAGACTTCAATATTTGAACCGAACTCCCGAATCAAATCTGAAGTTGCTGACTTTTGGACTGGGTTTGACCGAATCCGCTGCACCCGAATCAACCGAAGCTGACCCACACATGAACCAACCCAAGTCTTGAAATAAGCGATCCAATTGAACCAAAGGAACTGTCGTTAACTCCGGCGGCCCTATGCCACCGTCGACCGCCACTGTCATCAACATCATGACTGCCAATAACACTCATCCCTTCAAAAGAAAGAAATCCAAAAGAATCGAAAGGCGAGCGAGGTGTTTACCAGAAAAGAAACTTGTCGGGAACCAGGAGGCACCACCACCACCGCCGTGAACAGCTGAGCCGATTTCAGCCATCCGCCACTCTGATTCATTAACATCACCCTCACCTGCAGCATCATATATCATCTTTATCACTGGAGGGTCACTTGACTCGACCTCGAGGCTCACCACCACTGCCATAACTGCACCACCGCCACCGATTCCTTCATCATCGCCGCCATAGTGGCGGCGCTACTGCCGTGAATCACCGCCAGCCGCCGTTTGCTACCGATGCCTTTCGCCACCTCCGTCGGAGCTCTGTCGGTGTCGCCGGCCGGAGATTTTGAGGGAGAGAGAGATTGACAGTGGGTATTTGTGTGTATTGTGGGTTTAGGTGATGAGGGGAGGTTTTTGTTTGAGTCTGATGTACAGACCGAGAGAGAGAAGGGAATGAAAGGATGGTATGTCTGTGTTTTGAATTGTGAAGATGGGGATTTCCCTGTGTTTTAATGTAATCGAGAGAGAGAGATGATAAGGATGGTTCCTTTGATTTTTGTATGTGTGTGTATGCAGTATATAGATAAAATCAGGCATGGATCTTTATAGATTGTAGATGTTTCATCCTTTGAGACAAGATCTCTTGTAGAGATTTTGTAGAGATTTTGTATAGATCTTCAAGCAACCCAAAATATACAGTTTGGTTGTGTGTATGTATGTTTGCCTGAGGTTTTCCCAAATGAGGGATAAGGTACACTAAGATATTTATATATACTTAAAGTTTTAGTTAGTGGGCTTTGGGCTTGGGCCCAAGGCCCACAAACCCAATCCCCGAGTTTAAGTGACCCGTAATTTCTTCGAGACCCGATATCGCAACCCAAACTCCATAAATGTCGAATGAAAAAACTTTTAAAATTAAAAGGCGTATATTAGTGGTGTTTGTCGTGTGACGAGTTCGTTCGTCGATTACGGTAATAATCGCGAAAAATTATATCGTTGTCGTCTTTAATCCGTTTCTCGATCCGGTTTCAACTCTAGTTACTAAAATTTTATTACGGAGCTAAATATGGCATAAAATGTAAGTTTTGAAGGGGTCAGGCGTCTCCGTCGCTTCAATTTCGTTGCTGATGCGTTTCCTACCATCGCGTTTTTAGTTCACGTTTGCATTTGTGTCGCACGGAAGCCCAATAAATTCACAAAATTAATTTCATAAGCATAAATTTTTCGTGTAACATTCATACTTGTCGGCGTTGTCAGTATTTTGTACGGTATCAGTTCATTGTCGTTTGATTTTCCGCAGATTCCACGCGAATCTTCATACGCGTACTATAAAGTCGGATAGACATTCCTAGGCGCTCTAAAGGCCTAATTAAGTTAATTCGCGTCTTAAACACTGTTTATTATCGCGTTAATCACCTGTTAATCACGTAATTAAGAGCCGTAAATCACCGGTTGTCTCACAAACAAGCTACATATCGTCTATTATCGTTATTATGTCACTAAGGCCACGTCCAGATCCTAAGTGAACACGCTTCCTAGCAATCAACATTACCTGAAACATATGTAAAAATAAAGTCAGCAACGAAATGCTGGCGAGCACATAGGTTTTATAAGAGTATCGGATTCATGGCTCGTTTGTATGTTGCAGTACCTCGTTAGACTACAAGAGTCAAAAGTACAAACCTCGTTTTGAAAAGTGTATTGCAACATAATTAACCAACTCAAATCAAGATGGTTATAGTTTATAAAACCTCATAGCCATGATTCTTAACCCCAAAACAGTTGATTTAGAAAACCAATTCGTAAAATATCTCGTAAAAACTCGTTAATAAAACTCGTAATGGTTTATATCATTTCAAAAACCTCGTTGTGTGACATCGTTCAAAATCATTTCCCAAGTGAACTAAATAATGACACGGAATGTAATATGATAGAAGCACTTATATATAAGATGTACTATCGGTGTATCTACCATGCTTTTATCATGCTACACCTGTCCCATTATCTAATCACTACCCAAAACCAAATCGTTTATCCAATTCGTTTATCTCGTTTAAGTCGTATCAAATCGTTTAACTCGTCCCAAAATCGTTTTCGTTTTAACTGTGAAACTACTTATGGTCGTCTCGCTAATAACATTCAAACCTTCATGACTCGACTATCTCGCTTCTCGCATTAACAAACCACCAAAGAGTAAGTTAACTATCATCAGATTCAGTCGTTACCCACAACCCCCACACATAACAATGGGTGCAGTCAGATAACGGGATTTGTCAGATCCTATGGTACTGATGAAACAATGGTTAACAAAGAGAGGTTAATTCATTGGTCTCGTCATGTAGGGTTAATCCCTTCTTTCTGAGGATCGGTGGCTGGACCGTCAGATGGACTGTCCCCTGCTCAAGGAAAACACACCATGACTCATAACAAGTAGGAAGAGGTGGGGGGTGCTCCTTGTTACCACTCTCCGGCATGAGAATCAGTAATTTGCTTGAGAAGCAAAGTGTGTGATAATAGTAGTAGTGAGAGAGTTGTGAAGAGATACCTCAAACCTAGTTTGGGATGGGTATTTATAGCCGAGGAGTGAAGGAGGGTGGTTAAGTTGACAGACTGACGACGCGCCGCCCTTATGCAGGTGTGTCAGGCTTGTCGGCTGTGGAGGTGAAGCCACGTCCTACTGCGGTGTCAGTCTGTTGCTTACGTATGGGCTGACAGGCGACTGTCATTGGTGCCACTTGCACTGCAGTGTCAGTCCCACTTGCCTCATGGGCAGGATGTAGTGTCACGCCGCATCGCTGCCTGTGGTAACCGCTGTTGTTTCCGCGTTCCCACTCTGGCGAAGACTGCGGGATGCGGTGCTAGGCCGCATCGCCGCTTATGGTGACTGTTGCTGTTGTCCAGATCCCGTGTCGTGATGAAAGTGTTCATAGGATACGGTGCTAGGCCGCATCGCTATGTGTACACCCTTTTTCATACACAAGGTAAGGAGGTGTTCATAGGATGCGGTGCCAGGCCGCATTGCTTATGCCTATCGATTTTCTAATCACTTGACAGCTTAGATTCGACAGTTGTTTTCGCGCGTGCCCGCACGGACACAGATAAGTCCTTGCTGGTGGGGGTTTTTGATAAGGGTAATGGTCACTCGCGGTCGTGCTGACGTAAGATCTGGGACCATACCCCTTCAAGTCCCCCCAGTCTAGTGTTGCTTCCTCATGCTAGTTGCATATGGAAGGAGTACTGGACTATGGTGTCTAGAAGGTAGTTCGTAGTTTGGAGAAAATTCTAGGCCATGTAGATGGCTCCTGCTTCTAGAAAATCAAGCTGGGGATCTGGTAGAGTCGTGTGACGTCTCTTCCGTACCGGTGAGCAAGTTCCGTGTGATGCGGAATTCTCAGCGGGGGATTTTGATCCGGTAGTATGGTCTACCTTTTTCTGATGTAATCAAAGTTGGTTGCCACCTGTTGGTGTGTCGAACCAACCTCTGAGATCATGATTGAAGATGTCTGCGGGGTTCGAACCAAACTTTGAGACGGTGACAGAAGATGTTCGTGACCGCAACTCTAGTTGTAACCTCTGCGGTAGCTGATGCAATGTTGTAAGTGCCTTGTTCTCGCTTTATGTATATCAAATGGACATGCAATGACAATCCCTTTTTTGTGGGGTGTTCATGTTCTTCCAGTTAGCTCTCAAGTAACCGCACATCCTTTGCGGTTACCTCGTTCCTTTGCATTGTTGGCCATGTTTGGTCGAACAATGTGGGGTACTTACGTCATTGTTGGTCATCTTTGGTCGAACAATGTGAATCTGGATAATGGTCAAATAAACATGGTCATAGGCATGGTCTTGCCCACCATTGTTTATTCTATGCAGCTCATAGGTGGGCAAACAGAGTCATAAGCAGACTTGTTACCACTGTTGCTTGGCTTGTTGCTCAAGGAGATCACCATAGATACTTAGGAATCTGGGTGAAACTTGTCCGCATTCATTCTGTAGCCACTTTCCTCCACGCTTTGTTGGAAAATAGTTTTCCTGGAAGTAGCTTTGCTCAGCCGCGTGATGGCTTAGTTGTGGCTCTTCCATAGCTACCGTTCGCGGAGTTGCGTTCCGCCGCAGCTACTCATGAGTGTCTGCGGTTTGCAGCAGGAGACTCACTTTAAAAGAGGAATTCTCGTTGATGTGGCTCTTGAAGGATCAGGAGTCAGGGTTGCTGATGTGCGGTCGCTCATCATACTTATCCTTTTCCCTAACGAGAAGCTGTTTGCGTACCCTCTGTGGTTGTAAACCGGACATGAGGGATTTGAAGCTTGAAGAACTTCAAGGTGATGCGGTTTTGTTGTTCCTGAGAAGCGGTTTTCGCAGTCCAAAGAACAACGCTGGTTCTGAGTATCTGACACACCTGTACGGGCTCGTGTGTGTCATCTCCGCATATTCCACGTGTGCTCGTGGGTATATGCGGATATTAATTTATCCCCTTTACATAGTGTAAATATATTTTTTTCTATTTTTGAGGGGATGTAAAAAACCACATGCGGTCTAGGTTATGGTTTGAGAAACCATAACAAACCGCATGCCGCGTACATGAGAGTTATCTTCATTTATAGCTTTTTGCAATCGTTGTAGACCGCACGTGCGAGTTGGTGGAAGTTGGTGAGATTTGCCTGACATGTGCTAAAACGAAAGGACGTTTGCACTGCCCGAGGTAATCACTGCACTGTAGCAGGAGTGTAAAAGTCTCTTTTGTCAGGCGCGTGGGTGGCCACTCGCGCGTGGTAACCGTCAGCGGAACCGTCGTTGTACACGTGTCGCCGCATGGTTCGTTCCTTTTACCCACAACGTTTCGGTAACTGCTCCGCATTAATTGTGATGGGTATATAAGGGGAAACCATTTGTGGTTTCCCTTCACTTCTTTAAAATTTCAAAAAAATTCCGGTGAGAGAAAGAGAGTTTCCTTCGTCTTCTCCGATCCTTTGTTTGTTTTTCCGGTTAGGTTTCTGAGTGTTTTGAACTCGTTCTACATTTTCTTTCTTCTACATTATGATGGCTGAACCATCGAATCCACATATTGCTGAGGGTGAAAACCCAGACCCTTCTTCGCTGGTGGCGGCGGAGGAGGAGGAAGGTGGTGCACCGGGTGGTGGTTTGCCGGTGCTGAAATGGCCAAAATCCTCATTCGATCATCTGTTGACCGAAGTTCAGATGCCTCAAGAATATGGGGCTATTTACCCACAGGAAGGTGACACCGGTGCCGATGCTCCGGCGGGATACGTCACCATGTGGGCTGACTTCTATGGTGATGGCAACCTCCGACTGCCGCTGACGGTGTTTGTTGCCAATGTTTTGGAGTGGTACAAGATCCACATTTCTCAATTGAGCCTTTTCGGGATGATTCGGGTTCGAAACTTTGAGTACACTTTTCGTGCTCTTGGTATGGAACCCACCGTTGGAGACTTCCGGCGGTTTTATCAGTTGACAGTGCACACTGGTTTCTTCTCCTTTGGTCAACGGCATGGCAGCACTAAACTGATGGTCCCTCCCAAGGGAATTACCAAGTGGAAGACAAGGTTCTTCTATATTAAGGCTGTTGCGGTTGTTGCCAAAATGACCTTTCAGAACGTGACTGATACCATCATAGCGGAGACCATTGCTGTCCCCAGGGCTGATACGGTGGATTGGTTCCCAAAGTTGCGGACCATTGAGTTTAAGAAGCTGAACAACTCGCAGTTGTGGGTGCTGCGGATGATGCTGGGGAGGGCGAGCAGGAAGGCGAGGGCCGTTGTGCGGGAGAAAAGTGGTGGTAAGTAGTTTTCTTCTTGTGCGGTTTTCTTACTTCCTTATGTGTTACTAAATTGTAAGTGTACTATCAGAGGATGCTGCCCTGTGGATCCGGATTTCAAGGGCAAGGTGGAGGTGCTTGCATGCGCGGATGATGAAGAAGGTTTTAACATGACCATTCGCGATAACTTCCGCATACCTGGTCGCGATGCGATGAAGGCACCACTGCCGCAAGGCAAAGGTATAGTAGATATTTTCCTTCTTGCTTTGTAAAGAAGATGGACTTGCTGATTTGCTTGTTTGATGATTTAAACGCATGTGATCTTGGGGCTTTGGGAGACACTGAAGCGAAGGGTGTTCCCAAAAAGCAGGTTGTGACAACCCGAGTTTCAAGGTCTCTATTCGATTTAAATTATTACTTATTTGCATGTGTGTTTTTATAATTTCTTGATGTGCAATACACGTGTTGATTGTAGATTGTAGTGTACATGTTACGTGTATAGATGTTATACATATTGTATTGATTAATTGATTGAATAATTGAAAACAAGATGGTGGAACCCTACCGAAAACACTTCATGGCCGAAAACACCTCATGTGTTTTCGTCCACTAGAGGGCCAACGAAAACAAGAGTGGGCTTCGGCCCAGTAGTGATTGAATATAGGATTTGTTTAACCTGTGCGCACAAATTCGATAACTGACAAACCCTAAATCACTTTTCACCTCCTCTCGCTACCCTTTGAAACTCGACGACAATCTTGTGTTAGAGCGATCAAGTTAGTGTCTCGATCATCACGGTTAGTGTAAATATTTAATTGATTTAAATCGGATGTAGGTGTCTTTGATGTTCGATTTAATATGTGTTTCATCACTATAGATAAACTATCGATGATCTGTACGAGTAAAAACAATATTGTTATGCCTGCTGCTCATGTTTGAATCAATGATATATAGATGTATTTGAAGGTTTTAAGGGAGTGGATGATATGGTTTATGTGAAACAACGATCTGTTAACATGTAATACATACTAGGGATGATGATTGTATGAATAGATCTGAGGATTGATAGGCCACTGACCATGTTAGTTGATGTTTGAGGATTACGTTAATTGAGTGTGGTATGATTATGTGTTACTATTGTGTAAAGACATCAACAACAACAACCATACCCAGTAAATCCCACAAATAGCAAAGCTAGTTATAGGGTCTGGGGAGGGTGGGATGTAGACAGACCTTGCCCCTATCCATAGGGATAGAGAGGCTGCTTCCAGAGAGACCCTCGACTCGAAAACGAATAGCAAACCAACACACCAAGTCAAAGAGTATAGAAAGAATATAGAAATAAGAAGTCGCCCATACCAAGAAAGTGAACAGAGTGGCACAATATATTGTAAATCATGTAAAATAGCATACACCATCATTTATGAATAAACACAAGAAGGCAATCACCGGAAAAGTCACTTAAAGAATAAGAAAAACCTACGTCCCTGAAATGTACCTAAGAGCTTACTGTCATATCCTCTATAGGTCCTTAACCCTAATCCTACACCTCCACGAAGTCCTATCTTGGACCATGTCCTCAGAAAGATGCAACTCTATTAAATCATGTCTGATCTGCTCATCCCATGTCAGTTTGGGTCTGCCTCTACCTCTCCTCCCCTCCACAGTAAGAGTTTCCACTACTCTAACTGGAGCCGTCGTTTCCCTCCGCTTCACATGCCCAAACCATCTCAATCTCCCCTCCTTAATCTTCTCCGATATACTAGTTACTCCTAATCTTTCCCTAAAAACCACATTTCTTATCCGATCTAACCTCGTGTGTCCACACATCCACCTCAGCATCCTCATCTCTGCTACATCCATCCTGCGCGCTTGTGTCTTCTTGATAGCCCAACAGTCTGTTCCATAAAGCATAGCTGGCCTAACTGCTACCCTGTAAAATTTCCCTTTTAGTTTAGTTGGGAACCTCCTATCGCATAATACCCCACTGGCTGCCCTCCATCTACACCAGCCAGCCTGTATGCGATGGGTTACATCACTATCTATGTCACCATCTCTTTGTACAAACGACCCCAGATACTTAAATCTAGTTACTTGCGGGACCAATTGATCCTCAATGGTGATTTGGGTGTCATCGTCAACGGCTACACCACTGAAATCACAGTGTAGATACTTAGTCTTAGATCGACTAATCCTTAGGCCCTTGCCCTCCAAAGCTACTCGCCACTCCTCTACCCTCGCGTTCAGGCACCGTTTAGTCTCTGCAATCAACACAATATCGTCTGCAAAAAGCATGCACCACGGAAGTGTCTCCTGAATCAACTTGGACAACTCATCCAAGACAACCGCAAAAAGAAAAGGGCTCAACGCTGACCCCTGGTGGAGTCCTACCTCCACAGGAAAGAAGTTTGTATCTCCTACAGGCGCGCGGACACTAGTTTTCGTTCTATCATACGTATCCTTAATTACGTCTATATACTTCCCCGGTATCCCTCGATCCTCCAAACTATCCCAAATCAGTTGGCGTGGGACAGTGTCATATGCCTTTTCCAGGTCGATAAACACCATATGTAAATCTTGCTTCTTCGCTCTATACATTTCCATCAGCCTCCTTAGAATATGTATCGCTTCTGTAGTTGACCTCCCTTTCATGAATCCAAATTGGTTTTCTGAAACTTGAGTTTCTCTTCTAATTCTAGTTTCGATTACCCTCTCCCAGAGCTTCATAGAGTGACTTAGTAGTTTGATTCCTCTGTGTAAAGACATCAATGATTTGATTTAATGATTTCGTGATGCTTGATCATGTAACTGTAAGTGATGATTAAGGTTATTGTTTGGTGTAACTGTTACTGATGATGATGTTTCAGATGAAAACACAAGTGTTTTCGCCAAACTTTATGCCCGACAAAACCCTTGGGTTTTCGTCAATTGTGATTTCACCAAGTATAGGGTTTTCGTCCCAAGAATCTTTGTCTTATGTGTTTTCGCCAAACAAGTAACCTTGATACATGTGATTTCGTCTAGTGTGAGACAACAGTAACTTTGTTTAGTCTATTAACTGAGTTAAGTTTATTAACTTCGTTAACCTATTTAACTCTGTTAAACATGTAAACTCCGTTAAGTTGGTAAGTTGTTAATTCTATTTGTTTGTTAACCCTGTTAGTTAACTATCACTATTAGTTTATTATCTCTGTTATGTATATCAATCCAGTTAAGTCGTTAACCTTGTTAAGTAGGTTAAGGAATAACCATGTTACAATAAACTGTGAATGACCGTTACGTGAAACATGAATTGTATGCATGTGATTTACTGTTGTGTAATGCATGATGTTAACTGCCAAACGCACCTTGTGGTATTAATTGCATACGAAACTTTACAAACTTGAACTAATTGATTATACATGCACACTATAGGACTTGACTGATTACTTGTGAGCACATAGTTTAGCATACCGAGCAAACCAAGGTGAGTTCACACTCCTAAGGCATGGGATTCCCGGTGGGTTGGGAATGAGATTGAATAACTACTCGTACTGTCATTACTCTAAAACTACTTTTCACTGTCCTCGGATTGAAGGGCACGTACGTAAAACCTACGTACACTCATACTTACTACTGTCCTCGGATTGAAGGTCACACTGGACCAAACCTCTATCATGAAGTCCCTCATTTATATCGACTTAATCGCCGAGGCCTATGGTGAGCGGGTCATTAGTTAATAGCGCTATTTGGTTTAACAAACCTCACACCGTGCCAGTCGGACGGGCGTGTACTAATGGACTAAGGGCAAAGGGTCAATGCTGATAGACATTGACTTAGGGCACCACTTATATTTTTGTAGTAGTCGATACACACGGTCTAGTAACACATGGGAAGCCCCCACTAATCTTCGCAAACATGTCAGGGAGACCGCGATACGAATTAATACGACACATGGTTTACAAAACGAACATATGATTTACGAAACGAATGATATAACTACACAACCAACTGTGAACTCGCTCAACTTTGTTGTTGACTCGTTGTTACATGCCTTGCAGGTCGTTAGGTACTCATGGAGCTTGCACAGGGAGGCGCGGTCATTGTGGGACATGGCAGTGTGTGCCATGCTAAATACATTACTTTAATTCGTACTTAATACTTACATTGGGTTTTACAATTATGCTTCCGCTAAACAGTTAACTACGTTTTTAATTTGAAACACCTTTCATATTGTGTGGTTGAATTTTACTTGTTACTCATTATGTTCAATATGATTGATGGCTTGATCCTGGTCAGTCACGCCTCCAAGCGGTGATACTCCGCATGTGGATTTTGGGGGTTTGACAGATTGGTATCAGAGCCATTGGTTATAGTGAACTTGGTTTTAATAAGGGAAAAAGTTTTTGTTAAAACCAGACTATAACCTGAACAGTGCTCAACGATCCACAATGACGCTTCACTCCACGTTCAAGACTTGACATTCTAGGTGATATGATTTACGTTTACATTGCCTACTTGCTAGATTACATATAACTTTGCTCATGGTATGCTTAGATAAACGTAACAACTATTGCTTGAAAACACGTGTGTGCTTACTCTCTTCTGTCATCGCACTTTTGCGAACCCCTCTCACTCATGTTTCTGTTGATATGAAGATCATGGCTGGACGCGTTAACATGACTCAAGCCCAGTTGACGGCTCTGATTAACCAACAAGTTGCTGCGGCACTTGCAGCCGCCCAAGCAGGAGGTATATCCTGCAGTCACAACTCACTCTAGGATCTTTAGATCCTACACTCCTAAACCAACTCTTGTGTTTAACTTTGTCCTATTCTTGTTTACACAACAGGCCAGCATGCTCTGCCGCCTGCGTGCACGTTCAAAACTTTCATGGACTGTCGTCCTGGTACTTTCAGTGGCACTGAAGGGGCAGTTAGACTCCTCCACTGGTTCGAGAAGCTCGAGTCAGTCTTCGAAATGTGTGAATGCCCTGAGGCTCGTAGGGTGAAGTATGCCACTGGTACTCTCGAAGGCGTTGCGTTGACTTGGTGGAACGCACAGGTGCAAATGTTGGGGCTGGTAGCTGCCAATGCCACCCCATGGAACGACTTTAAGGAACTGATCAAGCGGGAATACTGTAGCCGTGATGACATCCACAAGTTGGAAGTGGAGTTCTTTAACCTGAAGATGACAGGGTCAGAGATAGAGGCGTATACGAAAAGGTCAAACGAGCTGGCCATCTTGTGTCCAACTACGGTGGATCCTCCCATCAAGCGTATCGAGCTGTATCTCAGGGTTCTTGTACCAGAAATTCAAAGCCATGTGACTTCGGCTAACCTTGCTACCATCCAGGATGTTACTCATCTTGCTCATCGTCTCACAGACCAGGCAGTGGAACAGAACAGGCTGCCTAAGCGTATTGGTGCTACTACTACTACTACTTCTGCTATTCCCAGTGACAACAAGCGAAAATGGGATGGAACCTCCAGCAAGGGTTCAACTATAGTTCAGTCCTAGGCACAGCAGCGAAAGATTGATGACTACCAGAGTCATGGTCAGCAATTTTCTGGTAGTCAAGGGCAGGGTGGATATCGAGGAAACCACCCAAAGTGCAACAAATGCAACAGGCACCACAGTGGTCAGTGCAACAAGGGACGTTGTCAGAGGTGTCTCAAGATGGGTCATGAAGCCAAGGATTGCAGGAGTTCACGACCTGCAAATCAGAATCATCAGCAGCAACAGCAAGCACCGCAGAATCAGCAACAACAACAGGACAACAGGGGATGCTATCAGTGTGGCACTGAAGGTCACTTCAAGAGACAATGCCCGCAGCTAAATCAGAATCAGAACAATAACCAAGGGAACGGAAACAACAATGGGGGTAACAACGGGGGAAACAATGGAGACAATGGCGCCCGGGGCCGTGTGTTCGTGATTGGTCAGGGTGACGCAAGGAATGATCCTAACGTGGTGATGGGTAAGTTTCTTCTCGATGACTTTTATGTTACTATTTTATTTGATTCGGGTGCCGATACCAGTTATGTGTCTCTAAAAGTTAGTCAAATGCTTAAACGCACACCAACTCCCTTAAACACCAAACACGTCGTAGAGTTAGCAAATGGTAAAAGTTTAGAGGCCACTCACATAGTCAAGGGTTGTAACCTCGTCTTAGTTGGTCAGATTTTCTCTATCGATCTCGTTCTTATAGTTCTGGGTAGTTTCGACAGCGTCATTGGGATGGATTGGTTATCCCAACAGCAAGCTGAGATTCTATGCCAAGAAAAGATTGTTCGTATTCCCTGTTCTGGCAAAGAACCTCTCGAAATTCAAGGCGACAAGAGTGGTGCTGTAGTGGGCATCACCTCCTTTCTTAAGGCCCAGAAGTGTTTGCGAAAGGGCCACACTGCTATTTTAGCACTTGTTACTGACGCATCAACGAAAGAGAAGAAGATAGAGGATATTCCAGTTGTACGTGACTTTCCTCAAGTGTTTCCTGAGGAATTACCTGGTCTACCGCCTCATCGCCAGGTCGAATTTCAAATCGAGCTAGCTCCTGGAGCAGCACCCATAGCTCGAGCACCCTATCGCTTAGCTCTAACCGAACTAGAAGAACTGTCTAAGCAATTGCAAGAACTTTTGGATAAAGGTTTTATTCGTCCTAGCTCTTCGCCTTGGGGAGCTCCAGGATGTGTATCGATTACTGTGAACTAAACAAGGTGACCGTGAAGAATCGCTATCCTCTTCCACGCATTGATGACTTGTTCGATCAACTGCAAGGGTCGAGCTACTATTCAAAGATTGATTTGAGGTCAGGCTACCATCAACTGAGAGTCCGGGACAAGGACGTCTCCAAAACAGCATTCAGAACTCGCTACAGCCACTACGAGTTTCTGGTCATGCCATTCGGGTTAACAAAACACCTACAGTTTTCATGGATCTTATGAACTGAGTGTGCAAGCCTTACTTGGATAAGTTTGTGATTGTATTCATCGACGACATTCTGATCTACTCTAAGAGTCGGGAGGAACACGAGCAGCATTTACGACTCATTTTGGAACTCGTTCGAGCAGAACAGCTGTACGCCAAGTTTTCAAAATGCGACTTCTGGCTTCGTGAAGTCCATTTTCTAGGCCACGTGGTAAACAAGGATGGGATTCATGTTGATCCATCTAAGGTAGACTCGATTAAGAACTGGCCTGCACCTCGCACACCAACAGAAATTCGCCAATTCTTGGGTTTGGCAGGTTACTACAGGAGGTTCATCAAGGATTTCTCCAAGATTGCGCAACCTCTCACTTTACTAACTCAGAAAGGAGTCACTTACCGTTGGGGTGAGCCACAAGAATCTGCATTTCAGCACCTAAAGGATAGACTTTGTAGCACACCTATTCTCTCATTGCCTAAAGGCACAGATGATTTTGTGGTTTATTGCGACGCGTCAATTCAAGGTCTGGGTTGCGTACTGATGCAACGGGATAAAGTCATTGCTTACGCCTCGCGCCAACTTAAGATTCACGAAAGGAATTACACTACACATGACTTGGAGCTGGGAGCTGTTGTTTTCGTGCTCAAGATATGGAGACATTACCTGTACGGTACCAAGTGCACCATTTACACCGATCACAGGAGTCTCGAGCATATCTTCAAGAAAAAGGAGTTGAACATGCGACAACGCCGATGGGTCGAGCTACTGAATGATTACGAATGTGCCATCAAGTACCATCCGGGCAAGGCCAATGTTGTGGCTGACGCCCTCAGTCGAAAGGATACTACACCTAGGCGTGTACGAGCGTTGCAACTCACTATTCAGTCTAGTCTTCCTTCTCAGATACGAGATGCTCAGGTAGAAGCATTGAAACCCGAAACGAAGCTCTACGCGGCTCAAGGCAACGGTTAGAACAAAAGACAGACGGCGCCTACTATCTAACAGGACGCATCTGGGTCCCACTCTATGGAAATCTACGAGAACTTGTAATGGATGAAGCACATAAGTCTCGTTACTTGGTACATCCTGGTTCGGATAAGATGTACCACGATCTCAGAACTACGTATTGGTGGCCTAGCATGAAAGCTCACATAGCAACTTACGTTAGCAAATGTTTGACTTGTGCAAGAGTCAAGACCGAATACCAGAAACCATCGGGCCTACTCCAGCAACCAAAGATACCACAATGGAAATGGGAGGAAATTTCCATGGATTTTGTTACTGGCCTGCCTAAATCTCAACGTGGGAATGATACTATTTGGGTGATCGTGGATCGACTCACAAAGTCTACACACTTCTTGGCTATCAAGGAAACGGATAAGTTCTCCACTCTAGCAGACGTTTATCTTAAGGAAGTTGTCTCGAGGCACGGAGTGCCAACCTCTATTATCTCTAATCGTGATGCATGTTTTACTTCAGAACTGTGGCAAGCGATGCACAAATCTTTTGGCTCTCGATTAGACATGAGCACAGCTTATCACCCGCAAACGGATGGGCAGTCTGAACGCACCATCCAAACTCTTGAAGACATGCTTCGGGCATGTGTAATCAATTTTGGCAACGGCTGGGAAAAACACCTCCCATTGGTGGAGTTTTCGTATAATAACAGTTACCACACTAGCATTCAAGCCGCTCCGTTTGAGGCACTGTACGGGCGTAAGTGCCGATCACCTCTTTGCTGGGCAGAAGTTGGCGACAACCAAATCACTGGCCCAGAACTCGTAGTTGATACTACAGAAAGGATTACACAGATACGACAATGCATGGCGGTAGCTCGTGACCGTCAGAAAAGCTACACTGATAAGCGCAGGAAACCACTCGAGTTCCAAGTTGGGGATCGAGTGCTACTCAAAGTTTCACCCTGGAAGGGTGTGGTTCGCTTTGGAAAAAGGGGCAAACTTAATCCGCGTTATGTCGGACCGTTCGAAATCATAGAGAAAATAGGCAAAGTGGCCTACAGACTAAACCTACCCGCAGAACTCAGTGCAATTCACAATGTTTTTCACGTGTCAAATCTGAAGAAGTGTCTGTCAGATGAGACCCTCATAGTTCCTTTGAAGGAGCTCACTATCGACGATCAGTTGCGATTCGTCGAGGAACCAGTTGAAATCACGGACCGAGATGTTAAGGTCCTCAAGCAAACCAGAATACCTCTTGTTCGAGTTCGTTGGAACTCCCGTCGTGGCCCAGAGTTTACCTGGGAACGAGAAGATCAAATGAAACTCAAGTATCCCCAGTTATTCAGAAACAGTGCAACCACTACTGAGGCTGAAGCTACTACAGAATTTCGGGACGAAATTCCAAATCAACCGGGGGATGATGTGACACCCCAGGAAAACCTGTAAACTACACAACACAACTAGCTTCCTCAGTAACCACGTACTAAATTTCGAGACGAAATTTCTTTCAAGTTGGGGATAATGTGACAACCCGAGTTTCAAGGTCTCTATTCGATTTAAATTATTACTTATTTGCAAGTGTGTTTTTATAATTTCTTGATGTGCAATACACGTGTTGATTCTAGATTGTAGTGTACATGTTATGTGTATAGATGTTATACATATTGTATTGATTAATTGATTGAATAATTGAAAACAAGATGGTGGAACCCTACCGAAAACACCCCACCCGAAAACACTTCATGGCCGAAAACACCTCATGTGTTTTCCTCCACTAGAGGGCCAACGAAAACAAGAGTGGGCTTCGGCCCAGTAGTGATTGAATATAGGATTTGTTTAACCTGTGCACACGAATTCGATAACTGACAAACCCTAAATCACTTTTCACCTCCTCTCGCTACCCTTTGAAACTCGACGGCAATCTTGTGTTAGAGCGATCAAGTTAGTGTCTCGATCATCACGGTTAGTGTAAATCTTTAATTGATTAATTGATTTAAATCGGATGTAGGTGTGTTTGATGTTCGATTTAATGTGTTTCATCACTATAGATAAACTATCGATGATCTGTACGAGTAAAAACAATATTGTTATGCCTGCTGCTCATGTTTGAATCAATGATATATAGATGTATTTGAAGGTTTTAAGGGAGTGGATGATATGGTTTATGTGAAACAACGATCTATTAACATGTAATACATACTAGGGATGATGATTGTATGAATAGATCTGAGGATTGATAGGCCACTGATCATGTTAGTTGATGTTTGAGGATTACGTTAATTGAGTGTGGTATGATTATGTGTTACTGTTGTGTAAAGACATCGATGATTTGATTTAATGATTTCATGATGCTTGATCATGTAACTGTAAGTGATGATTAGGGTTATTGTTTGGTGTAACTGTTACTGATGATGATGATGTTTCAGACGAAAACACAAGTGTTTTCGCCAAACTTTATGCCCGACGAAAAACCCTTGGGTTTTCGTCAATTGTGATTTCGCCAAGTATAGGGTTTTCGTCACAAGAATCTTTGTCTTATGTGTTTTCGCTAAACAAGTAACTTTGATACATGTGATTTCGTCTAGTGTGAGACAACAGTAACTTTGTTTAGTCTATTAACTGAGTTAAGTTTATTAACTCTGTTAACCTATTTAACTCTGTTAAACATGTAAACTTTGTTAAGTTGGTAAGTTGTTAATTCTATTTGTTTGTTAACCCTGTTAGTTAACTATCACTGTTAGTTTATTATCTCTGTTATGTATATCAATCCAGTTAAGTCGTTAACCTTGTTAAGTAGGTTAAGGAATAACCATGTTAGAATAAACTGTGAATGACCGTTATGTGAAACATGAATTATATGCATGTGATTTACTGTTGTGTAATGCATGATGTTAACTGCCAAACGCACCTTGTGGTATTAATTGCATACGAAACTTTACGAACTTGAAATGATTGATTATACATGCACACTATAGGACTTGACTGATTACTTGTGAGCACATAGTTTAGCATACCGAGCAAACCAAGGTGAGTTCACACTCCTAAGGCATGGGATTCCCGGTGGGTTGGGAATGGGATTGAATAACTACTCGTACTGTCATTACTCTTAAACTACTTTTCACTGTCCTCGGATTGAAGGGCACGTACGTAAAACCTACGTACACTCATACTTACTATTGTCCTCGGATTGAATGGCACACTGGACCAAACCTCTATCATGAAGTCCCTCATTTATATCGACTTAATCGCCGAGGCCTATGGCGAGCAGGTCATTAGTTAATAGCGCTATTAGGTTTAACAAACCTCACACCGTGCCAGTCGGACGGGCGTGTACTAATGGACTAAGGGCAAAGGGTCAATGCTGATAGACATTGACTTAGGGCACCACTTATATTTTCGTAGTAGTTGATACGCACGGTCTAGTAACACATGGGAAGCCCCCACTAATCTTCGCAAACATGTCAGGGAGACCGCGATACGAATTAATATGACACATGGTTTACAAAACGAACATATGATTTGAGAAACGAATGCTATAACTACACAACCAACTGTGAACTCGCTCAACTTTGTTGTTGACTCGTTTTTACATGCCTTACAGGTCGTTAGGTACTCATGGAGCTTGCACAGGGAGGCGCGGTCGTTGTGGGACATGGCAGTGTGTGCCATGCTAAGAACATTACTTTAATTCGTACTTAATACTTACATTGGGTTTTACAATTATGCTTCCGCTAAACACTTAACTACGTTTTTTAATTGAAACACCTTTCATATTGTGTGGTTGAATTTTACTTATTACTCATTATGTTCAATATGATTGGTGGCTTGATCCTGGTCAGTCACGCCTCCAAGCGGTGATACTCCGCATGTGGATTTTGGGGGTGTAACACAGGTGGAGAAAGCTGTGCGGGGTCGCCAGAAGAAAAAGCATGAGCCTGCTGTTGTTCCTCCTTTGGTGCCGCAGGTGGCAGGTATCTCTCCTACTCGTTTCCACAGATACACCGATTACGTGGTAGTGTCTGACACCCTTGAGGGTTTGGGTGTTCCAGGTGGTGGTGCGGCTGCAGGGGGATCCTCTGCGGGTTCCAAACCTGCTGATGAGAAAAAGAAGAGGAAGGTAGAGGAGAAGGCTGCTGGTGCTGGTGAGCAGAAATGTCCGAGGTTGAGAATGAAACGGACAACTGTTGTCTCGCAGCCGAAGCCTGCGGTTGTGGCTGGTAAGTGAATCATAACTTTACAAGTGTTTGTTATTGTAAGCTTGTAACTTATAGTTGTTTTCGATTTGTTCGCAGAACCGCAAGATGGAGGTTTCTCCTTGTTTGACGCTCCCACTTCCCCTGCGCATGACGCGGCTGCGGATGCGGGGGTTAATAAAGAGTTTACAAGAAGCCCTTCTTTCGATGTGGTTACTGAGCCTTCTGTGCAAGCGGAGGATGTTGGGGAGAAGACCGCGGATCAAATTTTTGATATGGTAGATTCTCATGATAATCTGATCCCCCGCGGGATAATGAAAATTTGAAGTTTGCTGATGCTGAAAAGCAAAAATCTCATGCTGCCGAGAAGGGTTTTGGTTCTGCCTCTAGGGTTTCATGTTTTGAAGAACCATCCATTCAGCCTGGTGAGTCTGAGTTGGAGTTCTACTACCGTACTTATTCAGAAGACCGGGGTGTGAACTACCATCGTCCCCCTTGGAGCATTATGCAAGGGGATGATATTTCGAAAGATCCCTCCGCTTGTAGGGATATTTTGAGTGGTTTGGGCACCCCGTTTGAGGTTCTTTGGGCCCGTGGTTTGCCCCATGAGCACCGGATAAACCAACTCTTCTCCATGCTTGTTGGGAGTTCCATAATGGCGATGGCGAATGCCATTATGGAAGACTACAAGGTGTTGGGTCGCAAGGAGGAGGAAACTGCTCACCTGCGGGCTGAGGCCGAGGCGATGGCTAAGGCTGCTCGGGATGGTGCGGAGCAACTTGAAAGGGAGAAAGCTGCTTTTGAGCAGTATAAGCGGACTGAGGCTTGGGCCGCAACAGCTGGCCTTAAACAGGTGCGTACTCTTGCAAAATTGCTTTCTGATGAGAGCAAGAGTTGGAAAGAATCTTGGGCAAAACAGAATGAAAAGTTGTTTCATGTTCGTCAGGAGCTGACTAATCTCAAGGCGGCGAATGCTGCTTTGGTAAAGGAGAAGTCCGCAGCTGAGGCGGTTGCCAAAGAGGCCAAGGAGGCGGAGGCCCGTGCTGCCAAGGCTCTTGAAGAGGTGAATGCTGATCGCAGCCATTTGAACAAGGTTGTTGAGGATCTCAAGGTATGGGTTGCGCTTACACTTGAATTTGTGTCCTTGTTTCACAAATATGATTGATTATCTTTCTATACTTGTGTTTTCTTTGTTGATAGGTTGAAGTGCAGAACCGGGTGACCATTATTGAGGGGGTCACTGCCCGCGCAGCTGAGGCTGAAGCGCGGGCAAGGGAGGCTGCTGAGGCTAGAGATAGCCGGACTTCTTCCTTGGATCAGCTGAAGGCAGATCGCGATTGGATGCGTGATCATGGTATCGGGCATGTAAGTACCCGGTGTCTTTGCTATCCTTAGGTTTGCTTTTGCTAACCTTATTACTTGTGTTTTTCAGATTGTTGCAACTATTCTTGACGCGCCTGAGAACGCGGCTGCTGTTAATGAGCTTAAGGAGCGCGCGCGGCAGGCAGGATTCAAGGTTGGTTACAACCGATGCATTAGCCACATGAACCCCTTGTACCAGAGCAAATTTACCGATGAAAGGTATGGGTTTCATGGCGTAGATACTGAAGCACGGTATGTTGCAGCCATTGAGGCGTACAATAACTTGTCCATTTCCGCCATTGTGGACATTGATAAATGCTTGGAGGCAGAAGATTATGCGGACCGCCTGCGATTGTTGTATGCTAATCGTGAAAAGGAGGAAGAGACCGCTGGTGGCGCAAAGGGTGATGCGGGTACCAGTGGTACAAAAGAAGACTAGGTTGGCCTGCGTGCCCTTCTTTTTGATTTCCTCTTTGATGTAAATAGTAGACAAACTTATGTAAATTTCTTGTGCACCACGTAGGTGTAGAAATTTTTTGGAATACAAGTTAATCTTTTTGTTCAATTTGTACAAGTCTGTTGTATTACTTGCATTCTTGAATCTGTGTGAGTTAATGTTTTTGTGAATAACATTAAGTCTGAAGTTGCCTTTTGCATATCTAGGTGATATGCAAGTATGTGCGGCTCAAAGTGTGTAAGTAAAGAATATTTACTTTTTCTTTGTGTGAGCGCGTACGTGGATAACTCTGTTGGCTGTAAAGTGCAGTTGAGTATACTCTACACCTTTGTCGTGTGAGTATTAGTCAATTCCTGTTTTTATCCCGTTAGGGTTTAGGAATTGGGTAGGTTTTGTAAAAACCGTGTGTGCGTATCCAGCCGAATAGACATTGATGTTTTGCCTTTGTTGGCCTATTACAATATTTGTGTGTGGTTACCACTTTGTATGGGTATCGCGAATGAAGATTTTGCCAATCTGTTTTTGCAGATACCGCAAAGTGAAACACGCATTTGTAATAGAAGAAAATAAACAATATTGTAGTGAATCGTTCATTTATTTATTTGCAAATGGCCTGCGGCCCGATAGATTACATGGAAAATGTAAAACATGGCTTACATGTAATAGCGTCGAAGCTGCTGTGCATTCCATGTGCGTACGATAGGTTCGCCATCTAATGTTTGTAGTTTATATGCGCCTTTACCCAGGACCTCTTGGATGAGGTAAGGGCCTTCCCACTTAGGGGCAAGTTTCCCTGGGCGTTCTGCGTTAGACGCCTCATTGTCGCGAAGGACGTAGTCTCCCGGGTTAAAGGTACAAATGCGGACTCGTGCATTGTAGTACTTTTCAAGTTTGGTTTTATACTTGGCCTCGTTGATTGCTGCGTTTTCACGCCTTTCCTCTAGGAAGTCCAAGTCAAGCCTGCGTTCGTCATTGTTGTCAGTTTTGTTGACAGCCAACATCCGAGGTGAAGGGAGACCTACTTCTGCGGGGATCACCGCCTTAGTGCCGTAGACCAGGCTGAAGGGTGTCTCACCGTGACTTGTCTTTGGGATGGTCCTGTGAGCCCATAGGATACTAGGGAGCTCATCGACCCAGCCGCGCCTGGCTGCTCCCAACTGTGCCTTGATGCCTTCGACTAAACTTTTATTGATACTCTCTACTTGGCCATTCCCTTGCGGATGCGCCACTGAGGAGAATATGTGTTCAATGTTTAGTTCCTTTAGCCATTTTTGAAAGTCGTCGGCATCGAAGTTGGTGCCGTTGTCAGTAACGATGCACATTGGTAGATAGAAACAGCAGATGATATGTTCCCAAATGAATTTCCTTGTTATCATAGCGGTAGTTGAGGCGAGCAGTTTAGCTTCTACCCATTTCGTGAAATAGTCGACGGCTACAATGATAAACTTTACCGCACCTGGTGCATCTGGAAATGGTCCCACTACATCGATTGCCCATTTTTGAAATGGCCATGCGGTAGTGACGGGGATTAGGTTATTCTTGGGGCGCAAGGTTTTGGGAGCATGCCGCTGACAATTGAAACACTTGCGCAAGACTTTGACCGCATCCAGGTGCATACCGGGCCAGTAGTACCCGACGTTCATAATTTTGGCCACTACCATGCGTGGGCCCGCGTGTATGCCACATATTCCCTCGTGTACCTCTCTGATAAGGTACGTCGCATCTTGGGGGTCGACACATCGTAGAAGTGGCCCCAGGTATGATTTACGATATAAAATACCGTCTCCCATCTGATAATGGCACGCTTTGTATTGTAATTTGCATGCCTCTGCCTTGCTTTCGGGAGTAACACCTGATTGCAAGTATGCAATGATTGGTGTCATCCAGGATGTGGTACCGTACTGGATGACGTTGACTTGGTGTAGGGGTACTGAGGGATTTTGCAGAATCTCAATGCGTATCTCCTTTGCCAGGTGTTGGAAGCTGGTGGACGCGAGTTTTGAAAGTGCATCTGCGGGTTTGTTTTCACTCCTGTTGATATGGCTAATAGTGAAGGAAGTGAACTTGAATTTTAGTTGCAGGGCTTGTTCGAGATAGAGGATCATGATATCCCCTTTTGCGGCATAGTCGCCACGCACCTGTCCTGCAACAAGTAGTGAATCGACGTGTGCCTCCAAGTGTTGGACGCCGAGTTTGACTGCCAGATGCAGCCCTACAAGTAGAGCCTCATATTCTGCCTCGTTATTTGTGCTTTTGAAATCGAGGCGGATTGCATAGGTGAGCTCTTGGCCATCGGGGCTGACGAGTCGCAGACCTGCACCTGCACCATCCTCGTTGGATGCACCGTCGGTATATAGTGCCCAAGTATCCGTTGTGGATGGTGGTGGTGTAGGGTTTTGTTCTTCTTCGCATTCTTGGATGCGATTCGCCGGTACCTCGGCAACGAAATCAGCTAGAACCTGGCCTTCGATCGTGGGGCGTGGTTTGTAGATCAATGTGTGTGCACCTAGTTCAATGGCCCATTTTGCTAATCGCCCAGAGATGTCGGGTTTGGAGAGGATCGGTCCGATCCTGTAATTGGTTAATACGGTGATGATGTAATTTGCAAAGTAACGTCGTAACCGTCTTGATGCGTGCACGAGTGCAAGTACCAATTTCTCCATGATAGAGTATCTTGTCTCTGGGTCGTTGAGCATTTTGCTGATGTAGTAAATGGGTGTTTGAACTCCCTCCCGCTCTACGATGAGTACTGCGCCAACCGCGTTGCCTGCGGCAGATAGGTACAAGATAAGTGGTTCTTTCTTGCGTGGCGTCGTGAGAGTTGGGAGTTGTATCAAACACTCTTTCATCTCCCGGAAAGCGTTTTCAGCTTCTGCGGTCCACTAGAATTGTTCCTTTTTTAAGCAGTTCTGTAGAGTCTTGATGAAAGGATAAGATTTAGCTGCATGATTGGCTAAGAATCTGTTCAGTGCGGCTAGCCTGCCAGCTAGTCGTTGCATTTCTTTCATCATGGAAGGCGATGGCATGTGCTCGATCGCCTGAACTTTTTCCGGGTTCACCTTGAATCCATCTTTGGTGACGATGAATCCAAGGAACTTGCCTTTTTCCATTCTAAACGAGCATTTCCCTGGATTGAGCTTCATGTTGACGCTACACAGAGTCTGGAATGTTCTCTCAATATCTTGAGCATGGTATCCTCCTCCATGCTCATGACGACTAGGTCGTCCATGTAGATTTCGACACTTTTGCTGATTTGATCACCAAAAGTGTCATTCATCAATTTTTGATAAGTTGCGCCCGTGTTGCACAACCCAAACGGCATTTTTCTATAACAGTAATTTCTGGTAGGCGTGCGAAATGCCGTTTTATCTTCGTCTTCGATTTCCATTTGTACTTGGTGATAGCCTTTGTAGCAATCGAGGAAGCACTTCCATCGAAATGGGGCAAGGTTATCGACTTTCTCATCCATCTCTGGAAGCGCATAACAATCCTTGGGGTAGGCTTTGTTGAGATCTTTATAGTCGACGCACATGCGCCAGCCCCCGGTTGGTTTTTCTACCATGACTGTGTTGGATAACCAAGTCTGGTATTTGACTTCCCGCAGGATGCCTGCGGAGAGCAGTTCTTTGACCTGCTCATGCATCGCCTCGTTCTTTGCGGACCCAAGGTGGCGTTGGCCTTGGATCACTGGCTTGATACCTGGCAAGGTATTCAACAAATGTTGCGTGATTTCGCGTGGCACCCCTGTCATGTATGCGGGTGTCCATGCGAAAATGTCTTGATTCCTGAAGAGGAGCTGCTTCAGGCGCGCTCTAATGTTGTTGGACAAGGCATGAGCCAGCGTGACTGTTTGTTCTGGGTGTCTTGCGATAAGAACCCATTTCTCTGGTTGGGTGTTGGGGGTGAGCCTCGCCGTCTTGGTCGGACGTAGCTTGTCCGTGGTCATAACCTCTCTGCAGGCGTATATTATCGCGACCCCCGTCTCGGTTGGGAAACCGATGGCAGAGTGGGGGACGGATGTAATCATGTTGAAATCACCTTGGGATTCTCGCCCGAGAAGTACGTCGTATTTGGAGGTGTGGGGTAAAACCATGAAGTTTACCTCCTCTATCTGCGTGTGCCTTCCGTTGGTGAGGCGCACGGGGAAAGTGATTTGGCCCAGGGGGAATATGGTTTCCCCCGCAAATCCGGCCAAAGGGTAATCTACCAGCTGCAACCGATCCATGTCTTCTTGATCAAACTGGTTGAAGCACTGCTCATGTATAATGTCAGAAGTACTGCCCGGGTCGATGAATAATCGCTCAGTGCAGTAGTGAGCCAGGTAGCCTGTAATGACGACGGCGCGCCTATCGCGCGGACTGCCTCGGACTTTTGGAAAGACGACTTGTTCGTCTTTCCAATCATTGTCCGGTCGTCTTGCCGCCTTGCGCAGCTTTCCACGTCCTCCATTAATCATATGGGTTGAGGCCACATACATGGTCCTTTTACCCGTGGAGGTGCCCTCGTTGTGTGGGGTGATGCGTTTGGTTTGCTTTTGCGCGGCTGGCAACAGATGTTGCAGCTTCCCCTCTTTCTAGGCTCGCTCAATCTCCAGTCGGAGACTTATGCAGTTGTTGGTTGTGTCGGAGACTTATGCAGTTGTTGGTTGTGTGGCCCGAGTCCTTGTGATACTCACAATAAAGTGTGAGGCCCTGGTTCTTTTTGGACTTCATTGGTTGGGCCGGTCGCAAAAATAGTGCGTCCGTGAGGAGGACGTCACTTGGCGACTGATTGATCTCCGTCTAGTTACGGTCCCGAGATTCCTTCTTGGATGCCCGATTGTCGCGTTGGGCATTGATCGTTGCCCTTGCGTCGGGCTGGTGACTTCGCGGGACGTATGGTTTGGAATCGTTGGCACGATTCCATGTGTCCCGGTTGCGCTTGTTATTGCGCTTGTAGTCTTGGCGGGAGGATTGGCCTTCCGCTTGGGGCTGTGCCTTGACCGTGTACGGTTTGAGGGACCGCTGGGTTTGGGCGTACATCTTGACCGCGGCCATGATGTCGTCCCACCTTTCTGGCAAGCCCTCCTTGCCTAAGATGGTCATAACCATATCATCGTCCTTTATGGCCCGAATGAAATGGTTGTGTGCCATTTGATCTGCAACGCCGCCGATCTCGAGGCATTCTTTATTGTAGCGGACGACGAACAACTCCAGAGTTTTGTTGTCTCCACGCCAAATGTTCATGACGTCCATGGAATCTCGTTTGTGACGCCGCTGCTGGCTGAAATGTGCAAGGAATCTTGCTTGCAGGTCTTCAAATGAAGCCAGTGATCCCACTAGCAAAGAATCGAACCAGGCCCTCGCCAGACCAGTAAGGGTCTGGGGGAAAAAATGACACCAAGTGGACTCGTCCCACTTGCCATTGCACCCCACGCCGGTAAAAATGTTCATGTGGTCGTCCGGGTCGGACTAACCATTGTATTTCCCAATTGTTAGTGGGAATTTTGTTTTTGTAACATCGGCGTGGGCAATTTCCGGCACAAACATTGAGTTTTGGGCCGCGGATTTTGGTCTGTAGGCCTGGGTTTGGTTGCGCTTAGCCGTTCGGAGGTATGTAGTGCGGGGTTCCGTGGGAGGAACATAATTGTGTCCTCCTGGTCGGCTATTAGTTGTGTGGGATTCCCGCAATATGTATGGTCGTCCGGGTCGGTACGACCATGCCCTTCGTTGTGGGATTGCGGTCCCAGACGGCTATGGATGCCGGAGCCGCGGTGGGCTGTAGACTGCCGCCTGTTTTTGCCATGAGGGCCTAGGCGGCTATGTATTGGGCCCCTGCGGTGGGACCCATATGAGGAATCGTCCTCATCGAGCGTGCGGACATCGCAGTAAGAGGAACCGCGGTCCTCGTGCCTACTGCGAGAGGCTGGGTATGTGGGGACCCTGTCGTCGTATTGCAAGATACGACCTGCAGGTGTATGTGGTGCGGGGGTGGGACCGCCAGGAATTTGTGCTTCAGCGCAAGCTTTATTGTATGCTGTGGCCAGCATAGTTTGTTGTTGGAAATACCAGGTATAAAAGTCCATGCCTGGAGGTATCACAGTAGCATACTGTGAAAAATCTGGTGCGGATGTGGGGGGAGTGCCCCCTGCTGCGGATGTGCCTATGTGGCCACGTTTTGGGCTGGGGAAGCAGTCCCCGCAGGCCCTTGGTTTGTGGGGTTTAGACTTTCCCCGGTAGCATTATTTGGACGATCAGACATGATCTCATGAAAGAAAGAGATGCAAAAAAAAGTGCTAACAGTAGCGGTGGGCGCCAATGATGAAACAGTGGTTAACCAAGAGAGGTTAATTCACTGGCCTCGTTAAGTAGGATTAATCCCTTCTTTCTGAGGATCGGTGGCTGGACCGTCAGCTGGACTGTCTCCTGCACAAGGAAAACACACCGTGACTCGTAACAAGGAGGAAGGGGTGGGGGGTGCTCCTTGTTACCACTCTCCGGCGTGAGAATCAGTAATTTGCTTGAGAAGCAAAGTGTGTGATAATAGTAGTAGTGAGAGAGTTGTGAAGAGATACCTCAAAACTGGTTTGGGATGGGTATTTATAGCCGAGGAGTGAAGGAGGGTGGTTGAGTTGACAGACTGACGACGCGCCGCCCTTATGCAGGTGTGTCAGGCTTGTCGGCTGTGGAGGTGAAGCCACGTCCTACTGCGGTGTCAGTCTGTTGCTTACGTATGGGCTGACAGGCGACTATCATTGGTGCCACTTGCACTGCAGTGTCAGTCCCACTTTCCTCGTGGGCAGGATGCAGTGCCGCGTCGCATTGCTGCCTGTGGTAATCGCTGTTGTTTCCGCGTTCCCACTCTGGCGAAGACTGCGGGATGCGGTGCTAGGCCACATCGCCGCTTATGGTGACTGTTGCTGTTGTCCAGATCCCTTGTCATGACGAAAGTGTTCATAGGATATGGTGCTAGGCCGCATCGCTATGTGTACACCCATTTTCATACACAAGGTAAGGAGGTGTTCATAGGATGCGGTGCCAGGCCGCATCACTTATGCCTATCCATTTTCTAATCACTTGACAGATTAGATTCGACAGCTGTGTTCGCACCTACCCGCACGGCCACAGATAAGTCCTTGCTGGTGGGGGGTTTTGATAAGGGTAATGGTCACTCGCGGTCGTGCTGACGCGAGATCTGGGACCATACCCCTTCAGGTACCATAACCTAATACTGGTCGGCTTAATCAATGTTAATGAATGTCATTCGTTATGTAACTACAACCAACAAGTTCGTTAACATTATCAAAATCGTTATTAGTTTAATATAAACCATTTTTAATCGCTTTTGAAACCATCATTTAAACCTCGAAATCATTTAACACATATGAATCACCCCAAAACAATCGAAAACAGTAAAATAGGGGAACTATGTACTCACTTTGAAGTGCAAAGTATCCTCAATCTAAAGAACTCAACAAGCTCAATCAAACCAAGGAAACTCAAGCAGCACCTAATAATCGAATCACTAGTAAATAAATCGACACCTAAATTGGAAGATCGGACAGAATGAGGTCTTGTAAACCAAATGAGTATTGAAACTCATGTGATATGGTTTAACAAAGCCTACATTCTAAATCTAAACCTAACCTAAGTGCTTTCGACCCGTTACGACCCATTAAGGTAGCTTACGCCACTTTAACACGTCATTCACGCAAATGCTCGTTCGAGACGTCTAACTAGTCCTATGACAAGTATTATATGCCCTAACATGTTTAATTATGTTGCATAATCAGTTATGTGACAAATGTATGGGTTACATATGCTTAAAATTCAATTATGCATGAAAAGGGCATTTTGGTCATTTACCTAAGGCATATAAACTATCTATCATACAACTACTTAAACTAGGTGACCATAAGGTATAACCTTGGAAGGTTATTCCTTATGCAACAGTGGTCACTAAACATGCTTGGTCGGATCCTAATGATCGACCAAATGGGTCGAGTTCGAAAGTCTAAGCGGTGGTTTAGACCGCTTGACTTACGACTCTACACAAGCACTAAACTAAAAGTGACGAGCTAAGCATGTTAAAACATGCTTAACTAAGTTAGAAAACAGGTTTTGATATCAAAAAAAAGTGTTTTGATACTAAGAGTAGTTTGGTTGCAAAATACGCTTAAATGCACATTTTGACTGAAACTACGACTCGTCACTACGCCTAGTTAACGTGGTAATCAGTAGGTATAGTCACTAGGGACTATAACCATCGTGATTACGCTCACATTGTGAAGTTCAAACGAACTTTGTGTTGACCAACTCATGGTCAAAGCAGAAACTCAAACACTGTTTGACTTTCACGCTCGAAAAGCGATAAAAGAACGAAAGAAGCTTACAAAGGGTCCAAGCTAGGGAGAACTTGATCTTAAAATCTCAGGTATGAAGTATTGTAACTTCAACTTAGAGAAATCAGATCAAGGGTGAAGAAAAATGAAAGGAGGACATGGCTTTATATAGTTTTCGCAAAACCGTTAGGATCATTCCTTGCTAAAGAGGGAAAGATCTAAGCCATACATGTGGGCACAAGGTTTAGAATACCATGGGGCATCAAATACCTGTACATAGAGTGCTAAACCAGGGATTAAAACCATTAGAATAGGTGGTAATGACCAGATTCAATGTTTCTACAATTCTGATGTGCTGGAGACTGCTTACGAACCATAAGCATAGGTCCATACGGTCCGTAAGGACCTTGCAGACCAGCAACTTTCACTTATTTATAGTTTAGCCCCTGCACTTTGTTTCGTCGCGTTTCGGCACTTCTAACACCCGTCAAACCCATTTTCAAGCTCCATAATAATGTTAAAGCATAGGGAACATGAAATATGCTCAAAAAAATCTCAGATGTTGGTTCGTTTGGTCGTACGGTTGCGTTGTTCGGTTAATTACGACGGAAATCGTAACGAACGCGTGTACGATCCAAATTGAGCGACGAATGGAATTTTATCATGCCAATCACTAAAATAAAATATTTTAATGATTACATAAATTTTTGGATGTTCGAATATATTCAGAACGTAAGATATACGCGAAAATGCAAACTTATGCACTTTTTGACGCTTTTAGTCCCTATTGATCAAATAAGTTTATTTTAGCATACCGAACCCCTCAAAACCTATTTATAAGCTATGTAAAGGATATTTAGGGTATTTTTAACTTATGATCAAGTTCTGAAATGTTCGTTACCATACAAATCGGTATAGTTTTGCAGTTTGACACAAATAGTCCCTGCGATCGAACAAACTTGTTTTCGACACACCAAACCATCCAAAACCTATTTCTAAGTTATGTGGAGGTTATTTAAGGTATGTTGAGACTATTTCACTATTTTGGACTGTTTGTCACGTTAAACTGGCTGCGTTTACGCACCAGTTTGCGTATAACCTTCCAGAAAGCGATTTAGAGCTTGAAATTGAACCTGAATCAAATCGTAAAATCAACAAACACAAATATACACATAATAACACCAAAACACATTGTTTTATTAATAATTAAAATTGTTTTACATTGTACATCGATTACAGAGCACAGTTGTCACTCTTAATACTGTAAATTATAACAAATATGTTTTGTACAATAATGAATGAACTCACCAGTATTTCCTGCTGACCAAATGTTTTTAAAACGCGTTTCAGGTGATTACAGTAGATTGGAATAAGAGTGATGATACGGCACTGAAAGGCTTAAAGAAGTGGCTTATTTTATCAAATAAATTAAATTAAGGGGCTGTTTGGCTGAGCTTTTCAAAATGACTTATTTGCTTATTTGCCTTCTGAAAAGCAAATAAGTCATTTTGAAAAGCTCCATTTTAAAGCTTTTCAAAACAGCTTATTGACTTATTTGCTTTTCAGAAAAGCAAATAAGCAAATAAGTTGTTTTGAAAAGCTTAGCCAAACAAGCCCTAAATTAAACGTTATTTTACATATTCGGGTATATCCCATATTAAAGCTACCTTTCAAAACATGATTTTATCCCATTTATTAAATAAATAAAATCCGGTGTTTTCTAAACTCTAATATTTTACCTAACTCACGGTCCTAATGAACATTTCCGCTGCAATGTTTTAAAATAACAACCGGTACCGCTTGACTACCCGCGGCTCCCGTCCAGGGTGGGGTCGGGGGCCGTGACACATTATTGATAAACCTTTAACTTGTTAAGGGTTTGTCCGACAGTCGCAAGGCTTGAATGTATGCGATAAACATTACTGCATAGATGTTTGTATCAATAAAGCATTGATTTTTGCAAAACATAACCTTTGTTTTAAACTACGGTTCATTCAAAAACATTGTTTTGTACATGACATTTGGTTTTACATGACATTTGATTGTACATTGACATATACATGTGGTTTGAGTAAATACTTTTTATTCACCATACAAGACATTGTTGTTACTTGACATTTGTTATACAAGACATGACTTACACGTGACATTGAGACATTAAACATTGTTATACATGAACATTTGACATTTGTTAAACAAGACATTTTGGTGGTTATTGGTAAGTGATTTAAATAACGAGGCGTGTGTAATATGATAAGAGCATGGTGGATACGCCGCTGGTACTTCCTATATATAAGTGCTTTTATAATATTACATATCGTAGCGTTATTTAAACCATTTAGACAAAGACATGATACATTTTATACAAATGACATATTTTCACAAGACATTGTTTTACAAATGACATATTTTATACACACTCATTTTACTTGGCTATTCACTTAGCCATACACCTTTCTTTTATATCATTTGATTTTCATATGATTTCATAAACAAAAACATTTTATAAGGTTCATGACTACTTTTTGTTAAATATTTCTTTTAACTACAGGTCATGAATCCTTCATCAACAAAACCTATGTATCTCACAGGCATTTTTATGCTGACGTATTTATTTTCACATGTGTTTTAGGAGCTAATGTTTGATAAGGATCGTGATACACTTAGGCGGACTCGGGCCTTAGTGACTTAAAAGATGCAAGAACAGTTTAACTTATGTTATGTTTTCTTTGTTTTTAAGACAATGTAATCAAGTTAATAAATAAAACCAAACTTTAATTACCATGTGTTGTGAAACAATAATTCTGTCGCTCCACTCCCCGACGTTTCCGCCGCGGTTTGTTGTTTACGCGGTCGGGGTGTGACATATGTGAATGTTAGCTAATCGCCTATTGAGTATGTCTTGAGTCTAGGCATTCATCTCCCTATTTGCTGCTGCTAAAGCTCGTTGTTGCTGCAATTTCCTCATTCTTTTCCTACGCTCGTGTGCTCCCTGACTGAACCATCCTCTCTTTTTGGTAGGGAATGGTTCTTCGGATTGTGCCTTAAATATGAAAATCCCCTCTTCTGTGTCAGTTGAATACCCTGAGGGGGTAGGTTAGGAAGAAGTTCCTTCATCTCTAGGAGAACTAGATAGTTGACGATAGGCGTCCGATGGTCCTTGAGCACTCATACTGTAAACTAACAAATTGTCAAATAACACAAAACAATAAAATATGCACGTAATCCCGTAGATTATTTCCTAACATAATAGATAAAATTTTGGTGTCAGCAGAACACTTTTGTGGCTGAAATCAGTGGTTGTAGCTTTGATACCACCTTCTGTCGCAACCCCTGACCCCTGCCCCGGGAGGCGGGGGCCGCGACCTACTCAGAACTGGTGGTATAGGTGTTTATTAATTTGGCAGCGGAAATTTCATCAGGACCGTAGTTAGGAAATATTTTATCAGAGTAAAACATCATATTTTTATAATAATAAATATATTGGGAAATTCCTAAGTTTTTATTACAAACATGTTTATAGGGATAAAACCTAATTTATTGAAATAAAACTACTTCTTTTATTTAAGTAACTTTTTATAGCCAGTTTTCCAAGCCTTCAGTGCTGTCCAGCTGGCTTCTATTTGGCTTTCACATTTTGTTACCTGAAACGCGTTTAAAAACATTTTATCAGCAAGAAATACTGGCGAGTGAATCCCAGTTTAATCAAAACAGGTTTTATCATTTTACAGCATTGAGGGCAATCCAGCAATTACATTTGTTTATCTCTACTTTAATTACCACCCACGGTACTTTCAATCCTGACTGGTGGTAATGTTACTACTCACAGTGTAGTAACAAATTTTGTATACAAAACCCCAACATACCGACGATAATTATAGAATACAAATACTCAATCACTATTAAATATAAATTAAAACAATTGAGGTTTTGTAAAAACACTTTGTGAAAAAAGGAATCACTCACAAAAAGGTTTACACAAAAAGAGGATTACTCGCATTGCTATTTTAGGTTTTTCCCTGTGACTTCCTGGTTATAATCTATCAAATTTAAACAATGCACAAACGTTAGTATAATAACCCAAATTTACATTAGTTATACCCTCCCCGAGACAGAACTCCAACGACTGAGTCAGGCAGAGCCTCGACATGCGTTACGGAGCACTAGATCAATCGGGCAGCGTATCTAATACGTAACCGGGGGTTATAATACTTACAAAGAGGTAGAGCTTCGCTAATTAGGGGGTATTATACCCGATATTATTATTGCTATTCAGAAATTTAGAGAGAGAATCGAGTTTTGAACGAATTGAAAGTGAATGCCGAAGGTCCATATTTATAGTGCCTGGTCGTGAGTCTCTCGCGCCCGGCGACGGAGACAAGGGGGTTTGTCGCGCCCCGCGAGCTAGGCTAGGGTAGGCCCTAGCTTGCCTGACTTGACGACTAGCTTCGACACGCATGTGACACGTGGCAGCTCAGGGTTACGCCACTCGTCCCTTCGCTCGCGCCCCGTGACAGACCTAGGGGTGTCTGTCGCGCCCCGCCAGAGACCATTAAATTTTGTTTTTATTTAATTTTTTATAAAATTAAAGGTATTCTGGGCCGTTTTTCGTATACGGGGTGTATTTTAGGACGTGTAGGGGTGTTATAACTATTTTAGGAGGGTCATTAAAGTATAGTCGCAAGGGACTATAACCATCGTGATTACGATCACGTTGCAAAGTTCAATCGAACTTTGTCTTGACCAATTCATGGTCAAAGCCGAAAGTCAAACACTGTTTGACTTTTAGCTTGAAATAGCTAAAATAAATAAACAAGACTAGGAAGAACACTTACAAGTGTTCTATGATGGTAAGAAGACCAGAAAACTCAGGTAGGAAGCCTCCAACAAGTGTGGTAGCCTCCACTTAGAGTTCAAGATGAAGAAAGAATGAATTGAGAAAGTTGTGAATGAAATGGGGCATGCTATTTATAGTAATCCATGAACCCAAGATCATGCCACATGTTTTGTGTGTTGCCCAAGGAAGAACAAGATCATTCCATGTGTCCAAGATCATATTCTATGCTTGGAGATCACACAAATAGCCCACAATATCAAAAATCACTTGAAAAACTAAGGTTGTTGCAGAAAATGGAAAGTTCTGAAAAACAGTCTCTGTCATGTGTCATGCCAGGACCCCAGGAAGCCCTCGCGTGGCGTGAGGGAGCCTGTTTTGCCAAAAGTTTCATTTTTGATAGTTTTAGTCCCTACAGCATGTTTTGATGGTTTTTGACGCATATAACCCCCATTAACCCAATTTCAAGGCTCTACAAGGATGTTAAAGCATAGGGGACTTGAAATATGCTTGGAAATATCATGGATGTCTGTTCGTTTGGTCGTACGATCGCGTTTTTCGGTTAATTACGACGAAACTCTAATGGACGTGAAAACAATCCAAATTAAGCGATGAATGGTATTTTTGTATTCCTATCACTAAAATGTTAGTGATTACAAAATTTTTTGGATGTCCGGATATGGTCAGAACGCAAGATATGCACGTTTATGCAAACTTTCGCAGTTTTTGACGCTTTTAGTCCCTGCTTATTTTCTCACACCGAACCCCTCAAAGCTTATTTCTAGCTATGTTAAGGGTATTTAGGGTATGTTTAGCTTATAATCTTGTTCTAAAGTATTCGTTGCTATACGAATTGGCAGACTTTTGCAGTTTGTCGCAAATAGTCCTTGTGATCGAATCAACTTGTTTTTACCATACCAAGCCCTTCAAAACTTATTTCTAAGTTATGTAAAGGTTATTTAAGGTATGTTAAGATTATGTCACTGTTTCGGAGTGTACATTTCGTTAAACTGATTAAATTTGCGTAATAGTTTACGTAAAACTTCTAGAAGAGCTTCTCGAGAGTCGGAATCATACGAAATTTGATATGTGTACTTGTCATATGTAATTGTACAAACCCCAAGAATGAAATACAAGATTTCATTGGATTCGTAATTGTATGATGATCGAAATGGCACAAATGTCACATTTATGTAGTTTTGCGTTTTGATAAAGTATTATAGAAGTTCTAGGCTAACACCATCGTATAGACAAAAGAACTTGTATAATACCCCAAATGTTAAACTAAGTTAAAGACCTCTTGTCTCAGTATCTTGGCAATTCTATCAAACGAAATCACAGTACCAAGACCATATGCCAATGAGATGTGACACACATTTCGTTAACAGTTCGTTATGTTGGTATCACTTATGCAAACTTTTGATTAACAACAAGCCTACCAACACATCGATTAGTTAGATTGTTTTCAACATTTGAACTTTACAATTCTTTAGCATGCACTGATAGTTGATGTACTATCATTTCTTCCTTTTACATAAGTTATATCATTTTAACATTTTCAATGTTTTTTTTTTGAATTTTTAGAAAATTTTCTATTGTTTTTAGCTTTTTGAAAATTTAACAATTTGAAATGATTTTGAAATGATGTTTTTATATTTTACAATTTGAACAAAATTTTGCATATCACTCATGCGCGCGTATGACTCGTGTGTGGGTACGATTCCTACATACGTACCACTCATACGCTTCATGTGGTGCGCGTGTACAACTCCTACACTCCAACACGTTGTTCACAATTTTTTGATCTAAAATCTTCATTTCTTCAAATTATATGATTAAATCACCACAGAAAGGTGCAGAATTCAATTTTGATAAATAATATAACTTCAATTTTACATTTCGTTCGTGAATTGACATTCACTGTTGTCATTAACGTATAGGCATATTTGGTTTTACGTCTAAAACACATAATCCAGAACATAGGTGATTTAATCGATGGTTAGATCGATTGAATCAGTACTGTAGCTCTGATGTAGAAACAATTTTAGGATCTTTAATATTACGATTGGTGTTTAGACGGAAGTTTAGATATAGTAAACAATTCAGTAAAAATCTTGGCAGCATAACCACTTGTCAACACAATTTTTATTAACTTCCATTTGATACTGAAACTGTATACATCGGTTAAAACACGGGAGAGAACACTAGGTTCAATCTTCTCTCAAATCCAAGACTTATGAGCTAATACGCATTACTACCCTATTTATAGGCGTAGGACTCATGCGCACCAATCTTGCGTATGTCTCATACGCACGCACGACTCATACGTTGCATTTGAGTCTTGCACTCCTAACACACTATAAACAATGTAATATTCAACACACGCTCTATCTAGCCTATTTGCACAGTAATGGGCATACAATATGCACCAACAGATTGCACGACCGTGGTAAAACTGTCTTTTGGTTATAGTATTTAGTTATCCATTTTCATGGGTGTTTTTTTCGACATGAGTTGCCATCGGCATTTTCTTTTTTGATATATTTGCACTCTCAGTTCAAATGGTACGTAACGTTGTTTTATTACGAATAACGAATTCCCGCTGCAAAGCGTAGAGGAATTCCACTAGTTCGTTATGATAAGGAAATGAGGTATACCTTTCACTTAGAGTAGGTGTTATTGTGTTATGGTCAGTGACAGAAGAAACATGAGAGGAGCTATGGGGAGTTATGCAACATAGAAACACATCCAACCTTCAATTCGATTAGATTTGGTTAGACATGTTTACAAGTTTCCTTTACATAACAACAATAAGGACTAAATATTTATGATGAGAAAAACTCAAAATCTAATATTTGTATTAACTTATCCTATTTATTTAATGTGTTTTAGTTGATACTAATAACATGTATTTAAACACTAAGTGTGTTATAATTTATCTAAGACAACCATGTTTTGGTATTTGTTTTGTAAATGTAGATAACCAACGAATAAATAAAAGTTGTGGTTAAAGTTTATTAGTGTAACAAGACTTGCATTAGTTACTTATTTTTCCAGAATTCCTTATATGTACAGTCTAAGATAAAAGAAATACTAGTAACACACAAAACCTCCATTCTTATTAGTTATTTAAAAATAATATTATATTTATATATTAAAAGGTAAGTGGGTGCTAAAGTGATTAACAAGGTATTGTGGCTCTGTGTTAATGCTCACCTAGGTTTCTCAATGTTCTTTGAAACCTCGGGCACCAATCGCTAAACCTATGAACCAATCTCACTCCCTCTGTTGCATATAATAGGTTTGTACTATCAAATTGGGCTAACTTTGCAACTTCAACATGCTCTGTTATGGGAATTAAGAAATGACTATAAATTTCCAGAATAGATGTATTCAATTGTCGTATGCTATGTATGTATTTGTTGTAGATATTTGATGCATATGTTGTTGGAAAAAAAGACTACTGGAATTGTAGTTGTTCAGAAGTGGTGGGGAGTTGATTTTGAGATAAAAACAAAACATGGCCTGAAAAACTTGATATGTGCTAAATTTGTCCTTTCGTGAATTTAAGTGTACCTTGGAAAGGTCGGTTAACTGGCTTAAGGCCAATGATTCACACACGGTATAACATCATTTTCCAGCATAATTCTCTTCACGTGATGTAATTATTAATAATAAGTTTAAAAATTTGATAAGATAGTGTTCTTCGCAAGATGCACTTATTAATTCTAAGTTAAAGTTAATTTATTAAGAAAGCAAATGTCAGATGATTGCATCACCATAGTAAAACTGTCTTTTGCTTATAGTATTTAGTTATGCATTATAATGATTGTTTTTTTGGATATAAGTTGCCATCAACATTTTCCAATATATTTTCACTCTCCATAACGGTACGTAACATTGTTTTATTGCGAATAACGAATTCGCACCGCAAAGCGCAGAGGAATTCCACTAGTTCTTAATAATAAGGAAATGGGGTATACCTTTCACTTAAAGCGGGTGTCATTGTGTTATGGTTAGTGACAAAATAAACGTGAGAGGAGGCGTAGGGAATTACGCAGCATATAAACGCATCACATCCTTCGATTTGATCAGATTTTGTTGGACATGTTTACAAGTTTCTTTACATGATGACGATAAGGACTAAATATTTATGATGAAAAAAACTCAAACTCTAATATTTATATAAACTCGTCCTATTTAGTTAATGTGTTTTAGTTGATACTAATAGCATGTATTTAGACACTATGCGTGTTATAATTCATATGAGACAACCATGTTTTGGAATTTTGTTTTGTAATTGTAGGTAACCAATGAATAATAGAAGTCGTTGTTAAAGTTTATTAGTATACAAGACTTGCATTAGTTACTTATTTTTCCAGAATTCCTTATATGTACAGTCTAAGATAAAAGAAATACTAGTAACACACAAAACCTCCATTCTTATTAGTTATTTAAAAATAATATTATATTATATATTAAAAGGTAAGTGGGTGCTAAAGTGATTAACAAGGTATTGTGGCTCTGTGTTAATGCTCACCTAGGTTTCTCAATGTTCTTTGAAACCTCGGGCACCAATCGCTAAACCTATGAACCAATCTCACTCCCTCTGTTGCATATAATAGGTTTGTACTATCAAATTGGGCTAACTTTGCAACTTCAACATGCTCTGTTATGGGAATTAAGAAATGACTATAAATTTCCAGAATAGATGTATTCAATTGTCGTATGCTATGTATGTATTTGTTGCACATATTTGATGCATATGTTGTTGGAAAAAAAGACTCCTGGAATTGTAGTTGTTCAGAAGTGGTGGGGAGTTGCTTTTGAGATAAAAACAAAACATGGCCTGAAAAACTTGATATGTGCTAAATTTGTCCTTTCATGAATTTAAGTGTACCTTGGAAAGGTCGGTTAACTGGCTTAAGGCCAATGATTCACAGACGGTATAACATCATTTTCCAGCATAATTCTCTTCACGTGATGTAATTATTAATAATAAGTTTAAAAAATTGATAAGATAGTGTTCTTCGCAAGATGCACTTATTAATTCTAAGTTAAAGTTAATTTATTAAGAAAGCAAATGTGAGATGATTGCATCACCGTAGTAAAACTGTCTTTTGCTTATAGTATTTAGTTATGCATTATAATGATTGTTTTTTTGGATATGAGTTGCCATCAACATTTTCCATTATATTTTCACTCTCCGTAACGGTACGTAACATTGTTTTATTGCGAATAACGAATTCGCACCGCAAAGCGCAGAGGAATTCCACTAGTTCTTAATAATAAGGAAATGGGGTATACCTTTCACTTAAAGTGGTTGTCATTGTGTTATGGTTAGTGACAAAATAAACGTGAGAGGAGGCGTAGGGAATTACGCAGCATATAAACGCATCACATCCTTCGATTTGATCAGATTTTGTCGGACATGTTTACAAGTTTCTTTACATGATGACGATAAGGACTAAATATTTATGATGAAAAAAACTCAAACTCTAATATTTATATAAACTCGTCCTATTTAGTTAATGTGTTTTAGTTGATACTAATAGCATGTATTTACACACTATGCGTGTTATAATTCATATGAGACAACCATGTTTTGGAATTTTGTTTTGTAATTGTAGGTAACCAATGAATAATAGAAGTCGTTGTTAAAGTTTATTAGTATAACAAGACTTGCATTAGTTACTTATTTGACCGACAAGTGCTTTTATGTACAGTCTAAGATAAAAGAAATACTAGTAACACAACCGTGTGTTAATATATATTGTTTCTGTATTGCAAAGTTATCCTTTAACAACGTCAGTGTGTAGAATGACAATATATTTTTAATCTTTTCTATGTAATATAACTAATCCTTAATAATACCAGTTATTTTTGTACCTAACAACAGCTTTTCTTTGTCTTACAGACTTGCTCGCATGCCTCTTTACTACCATAGGTCTTATCGCAACAAATCCACACATTTGTAACTTGTGATTCAAAACAACGTGGAGTACAGTCTTTCGGTGGCGGTGGAACTCCAAATGCTTGCGTGTGCTGGTGTTCATTTTTTTCACCTATAGATCCAAAACTAATAATATTAACTAAGATTTTTATCTAAAAATAATAACATGACAAAATTGTTATACATGTAGAACTTACACCAATAACACACAAAAACCAATAGAAAGCTTATACAGAAGACCCTCACATGTGATTTCATGAGCCTCGCCATTGTATGACGTTTCAATCTATTACTCCTATTTAATATACAGATGAATGAAAATAGTTTGAATTATATAGCGGAGACACAACTATATTTTTATGCACTATTGAATATCATCTACTATGCATGTTCACATATACTGCTTAAATCAAGGCATTATTTTTGAGGTGTGATATATGGTGATGTGGTGTGATGGAAAGGGGCCTCTCCTCTACTCAAGAGGTAGAGGTTCAAATCTTACAAGTTGCATATATAATTGGTTAAAAGTATATTAGTATTAAGAATTGTATTAAAAAAAATTGACATCTTTAACACGAATGAATACACATGTCGTGTTTGGGTTCACCTACTCAACTTGTCAACCCATATTTTTTCAACATGCCAACTAGACATGATCGGCACCCATTATTTATTTGATAGATAAATATACAGATATAGATGAAATATATTAGAATTCTCATACAGAGATTTCATAGTGTTAGATTAACAAACACTGCATAAAAGTTTTATATGTTTTCATTATTTGATTGCTACGCAATTCTAGTTATTATGTTGTTGTTGTAGTTCTTTTTTTATCTCTCTCTAGCTTTAACTTACAAAACTCCCATTCTTATTAGTTACTTAAAAAAATAATATTATATTATATATTAAAAGATAAGTGGGTGTTAAAGTGATTTACAAGTTATGTAGCTCTATGTCCAAGTGTTAATGCTCACCCAGATTTTCAATGTTCATTAAAACCCTAGACACCAAATCACTAAACCTACGCACACATCTCACTCCATTTGTTGTGTATAATAGGTTTGTACTATCGAATTGGGCTAACTTTGCAACTGGAACATGCTCTGTTATGATAGGAATTAAGAAATGACTATAAATTTCCTGAATAGATGTGTTCATTTGTTGTATGATATGTATGTATATGTTGTAGACATTTGATGCATATGTTGTTGGAATAGAAGATACTCCTAGAATTGTAGTTGTTCAGAAGTGGTGTGGAGTTGTTTTTAAGATAAAAAATATGCCCTAAACTTGACTTCGTTCCCAAGTAATTTACTTACCTTAGCTCAAGCACATAAATTACCAAAATCATTGGCGCGGCCAAAGCGTGCCACGTTATGTTGAACTTATTTAGTCACGTTTTTAATCATGTCATTAATATGTCGACCCTTTTATAACCCTGGCCCGTTTATCTTCATGTCATGTAAACAAATCGTGTAAAACTTGTCAGCCTACTAATAAAAAACTTGATATGTGCTAAATTTGTCCTTTGATGATTGCAGATGTACTGTGGAAAGGTGGGTTAATGTCACACCCTAACCGATGGTGAAAACTATCGAGGCGAGACATAATAGATTTCTCAAAGACTTCATAACACTAAATTGCGATGTATTTTAAGATTCAAAATTTCATTTCCATATAATCGAATAACACATTACATTGTTCAATAAGGAGGGACAACAATCGGGAATTTCATAACTAAAAACGTCAAAATGCATCAATAAATTAGATGTGTATCGAAATCCACCCTAAGGAGTTTCTTATGATAGCATCATCAAACATATCCTGCAACATGTATAAACTATCCGTCAACATGGTACCGCTACCACGCTCATCCCTAGTATTATTTATTCAGTCACATGAAGTTTAGGGGTATTGTTACACCCTGACCCGCAGCGGAATGTTACAGGGCATGATGATTGTCCATAGCTCATGAAAACTTTTATAAGTTTAATATTAAAACATGATCGAATTAAATTTTTCACACTTTACATAGCGATCTCAAATAAATCATGCAGTATTCAAATTCCACAAACATAAATTAAAATCCAATTTATTAATCTAAGGCATGTCCTACATGTCTTGTCTTCAACTCTATCTCATACTTGTGTACCTGTATCACGCATAAAAAGGTTTTTGGGTCAACATAAAGTTAGTGAATAGATCTAAATTTAAGTAAAATATTTTGCTTTATTATCTTGATTATTTTATTTAAAAATAATTTAACATGTAGCTTCAAGTGTAGTAGATACATCCATAACAATTCACAATAACAACAAGCACCACAATCGAATCCACTAATGCGACATAATAACAAAGAAACAATAGACACAATGAGATTCAAGCCCTAAAGAGAGAATCTAAATGGTGGCGATATAGTTGATTTAACCTGTGGCTGTGAGCAACCGATTAGCCATGGATCCACAATAGAAACTTATGACACAAAGCGAGAAAACAAATAGATACACGTAAATGCAACAATAAAAACTAGAAACAATAGAAACATGATTACCAAAAACATAGCTGCACATTGACTTTGCATATTGTTGATTTAACTAGATAACAATATAAACAAGACACATGATACACCCTAAAAAGGTTAATTGTAAAAAAAGGGAAAGCGATAGATCTACTCAATGGCTGAGAAGAATTTATCTACAAGAATTACCGCACGAAAAGGAGTGGATAGAATCTAAAATAATGACAATCATCACAATCACCCTAAAATATAAATAAACAATTAAGCGAATGGATACTATATTAATCTTAGGAAATTGGGTTCTCCTCTTTGGGGACTTAGGTTATAAAATATTTACTCAACAAAAATAACCAAATCAATATATATACATTTCTAGAATTACTAAACATAACAAGTTTTTAGAAATATTAAATTAATAGTTGTAAATGCCAAAATCACTACGGATCACAGTGGTGATGATTGATGGACACACAAACACTTATTGATTAGGTGTTTGAATGTTTAAAGTAAGAAATCAAAGTAGAAAGTGAAGAATCCTAAATAAGTGTGAACCAACCAATGTTGATATAGAATCACATAAGGTATAACACAATCAAGAGCCTGGATATATAGATTAAGCACACAAATTAGAAGAACAACAATTGAATAAAACAAAAAGAACACACCTAGTCCAAGAAACTTGGAATACTAGGTTGTTCACACTTAATATATATAGATCGGCTACCCTGCATATTTACAAATACGCAGAGATATTAAATATGCCGCCAAGTTACAAAAACTCTAATTCATCTTTTACATTTCACCCCTTGACTATTAAAGCTAGTACAAAATGTTCTAAACTATGTTTCTCAAATACCAACGGTCTCAAATGATCTAACAATATCCCCCTAGACCATTGGGTATATGAGAGTCTTCATTCTTTGCCTTGGAGCTTGGGTTTTGATGAGGAGTCTTTAGCATCCTCTGTTGTTGCGGCTTGGTTAATGATAGCTTCACTTGATGGTTCTTGAATCTCCTTTGTGACTTCATATGTGGATGAAGTCAGAGCAATTATTTCTTGAATTTCGGATTCGGGTGAGGGATCTTTCTCTTGAGGAACTGAAGTCTTTGATGAGGAAGCAGCAGTTTGCTTAGCTTCATTTTTCTTTGATGTTTCGCTCAGTTCTGTCCTTTCTTCAATTTGGTGCAAGATCTCCAACATTTCCTTCTTTCTTTATCTCACCTTTTCTATGGCTCTCTAAAACAACACACCTTCTTCTTGAAACTCGTAACCAACACCTACGTGAATCTTGAGCCCATAGAGCTTGTTCAGGTATGATAAACAACACATAAAGACATACACATGATCAAAGATTCGAATGTCAGTGTTGTTATTTAGTCTGATCACTGCATCACCGATTTTTTTTTATCAAAGAATGGCTTCGTAAAATCTGTAACCATCACCAGTTGTTCTAGAGGTAGCTTTACTCTTGTGACCACTTTGGTTGGATCGATGACCCAAGTAACTCTTCCTTTGCCAGTTATGGGGTCTAGAGTTGTTCTGGAGAGTCTTCGTCTTTTTCTTTTGGGCTTGACAATTGTGAACCCTCTTATGCATACGCATGATTAATCTTTCAAAGTTGGATCCTATGCTGCAGTTGTTAGGGTTTATCATATCTAGCTTCCCCAATTGATGTATATCCCAAGTAGGCAATGTCTACATGTCAAACCCTGTTTTAAAATGTTGAATTATGCCCCCTCTGCGCTTTACGATAAACAACCCCTTTAAATTGTAGTACTTCAACCTATAATCTTGTATGTTGCTTGTGTTTTGTGAATGCTTACAACCTGATAAAAATCTGGAAGCCTTTCTCTTTCTTTCCTAAACCACTCGGGGTGTTCGGGAGCTACCTCCTCTCCTTTTTCAGTTCCATACACCACTTCTTGTTCGAGTCCCCATACAACAAAGTTTGGTGGCATTTCTTCTCTGTTAACCTCTTCCTCCGCTATCACCATCCATCTCATCCTCAATTGCTGATTCAAAACATCGCTTCTTCTTTTCAACTTTCTCTACTTTGCATTTCTCCTCCTCCTTCTTGAATTTATCAAAATTGAACAGTTCTTGGTAATTATGCTTTGGATCAAGACCAGCTAAATTGTAATTCTCTTGAATCATCTCGTACATTTTTGTCGTGCTATTGTGTTGAAATTTTAAAAATTTGGTTTGATTCCCTACAAAGTTGTGTCGTTCTTTGTTCTTTTTCTTCAACTCTTTGTACTTTTCTTTCAGCATGCTTGTGTCTTCGACTTGATTCTTGAATAAGCATAATTCTTTTGCAGGGTATGAACCAATTTCAATGGATAATCTGTCAAATAACTCCTAAAATGGTCTTGATCTTCTTTGGGAGGTGGATGAGGTTGAGTTAAAGGTTCAGATTCTGGTTGAGCCTGTTTAGATGAGCTTTCACCAATCTTTCTCTTCTTTTAAGTAGGTGACTTTGTTGGTGTGGATTGTTCAGGATTGACTAACAATCCATCAACAAAGGCATTCATCTGCTCTTCTTTAGTGATCACAACAGGCCTTTCAGATTCTGACATGTGTGCCCTTTTCATTCCTTTGTCTCTTTTCTCTGCCTCTTTAAGAGCATGGATGGCTTGCATTCTTTCAGTCTCTTCCTAGGTTCTTCCTGCTCTTATGTTATCTTCCAAGATTCTTTCATGGTTGACATGAACCGTTTTTTTCTTCGGTTCTTCTTCTTTCGTAATTTTCTTCCCCTCGTCTTTTCTTTCATTTGACTTGAGCAACTTTCACACTTTCTCTGCATTTCTTGTAGGCTTTCAGCACAATCGAAAATCTTTCTTTTCGATACATCCACTCAAACAACAATACCTAGTCATGAGTGAATAGCTTAGTGGATTGCCGCCCAGTGGGAAATTGAAGTCGTACTTGTTTCCATCATTGGGTAGCTCTGGATGCTGATCGTTTATCAATAGTTGCATGAAACGTGGATACATTTCCCATTTAGTTCCTTTATTATTGATGTTGTCAATCATAAAACCGGATATATTGAATTTCTCTCTGGTGCAAAGCTTGAGCATTGCCACTGACCATTCTAAGTTAAATCTATCATAGCCGCTGTAACACCCCTACCACATAAAATAACCCACGGTGGGAACGTCGCGGAGTCACGTTACAAATTGTTCACAACACATGGTACTAAAGTTTATGTTTTATTGAATTATTGAATTACAATGTATTTTGAAGCATAACAAATACAAACAACTGTTCTTTATTTTAAGCAAAACTTAGGCCCGAGTTCATTCCTATGCGTGGCATACTTATTAAAGCATCAAATATTTGTACCTAAAACATATGTGAAAATAACGGTCAATAATTAAGTTGGTGAGTAACATAGATTTTGCGGTCAAACTCATGGCTTTGAAAATGTATTACAATACGTCGTCAGACTACGAGAGTCAATGAGTGAAAACAACTAGGAAAGTTGGTAAATTAAAGAAACCTTGTAGCCATGAATCTTGACAAAAGTGTTTCTTTGTAAAACCGTGCAAGTAATAAAATGTTTACGTGAAAAATTGTATGGTTTACATATATATATAAGTTTGAAAACCATTTGTAACCTTGTATAAACCAACCAATTGTATTGTCTTTTATAAACCAAATTGTATTGTCTTGTATAAACCAATTGTTTTGTTTTGTATAAACCAATTGTTTTGTTTTATATAAACAAGTGTGGTCGTGTAGTGAATACATTCTATCACACCCGCTAAAATCAGAGTTGGTGTGATCTGACTGGTATCTTCATTGCACAGTGGAAGCATTTAATGCTAAAACTTCTAGGAAATGAACGCCCACTATGTACTCGAGTTCCCATGGTTCTCCTATTCCAATCGTGACATAATCTGAAAATGTAACCTGAGAAAGAACATGAGAAAAAGCAACATAAATTTGGCGAGTTCATAGTTTGTTTTAAAAAGACTTGCTATAAATCTTTTTGGATAACCGGTTTTTAAATTATCGTTGAGAAAACGAAATAAAAATCATTTTCTTTGGCAGGTTATGAAAACTTTGTATTTGTAAAATTTTGTGTTTGTAAAACTTGTGTAACCATCAATGTCCACATACGACAAAGACGACATGCCCGCAAGAACCTGCGAGTTGTATTTGTATGAAATGTGTATCCGTAAAATGTGAGATGTATTTGTATGAATTGTGGTATGTAGCTTGTAAAAATAGGATAAGATGTAAATAAGATGTAATATGTAAGGAAATCGAGATCGCTAATGTTTTGTAAGGTTATTAACATGTGTGACGACATAGGAAGCATCCAAACCGAGGCGATTTACATCGATTACCCTTCGACTGTGACCCAAAAGCACTCTTCTGTGTGGGCAAACGAGGACCGAGAGTGAGGCTGCCAATACCCGCTAGATCTAACCTTTTGCTCCTTGGTCTAAACTTAGATTAATGGTGCTTATGTATCCCCTATTCGTAACATGGTCTAATGTATCATTCCTTAGTTTAACATACCATTTGTACGTATATTTTCCCCAAAGTTTAGAAAATTAGAAAATGTTTGCATGCACGTTCCGAAAACACGTGTGTGTTTTGAAAAACTGGTATATTTAGCATAAACCTTTCGTAAACCATTTGAGTTGATTGAAATTCACAAACCATTTGTGTTAGTTAAAAATTGTTTGTAGCATCGTTAAAAATATGTAATGTATGTTCATCGAAAACCTTGAATGCTTTTTCAAAACTTGCATGTCTTTAAACCGCGAAAACATTTATAAAAATGTAAAACCGTAAAAAGGTGGGGTTATGAACTCACCTCGATATCCTTGTACAAAGCTAGCTTATTATGTTCCATAACATCGTTTCCAAATATGTAAACTCGCTAGCATGCAATCTATCACATTCCTATCACGGAATAACTATAAGTGTCCACTAAAAATGTTGTAGCTATACTACGTGTTACTGAGTTCTACCGAATCGCTAACCGAACGATTCGATGGTAAGTTGTTAACGTAATGGAAACGATTAAGATGTACTTGTTAAGTTCCATTTAATATCGGTAATAATTACTAGGTCTTAGAAATACTTAGTCTCCGAGTGGTTTAGCGTGTATATATATTTATATAAAAATATAAAATATACTTATGGTGTCGTATTCGTCGTCTCGAATGGTCGTTCATGTACATAACAAATATTCGTATGAGAATAATATATTACAAACTCGTATAATGTATTGCGTCTCATATCATAATTATCAACATAATTACATATGATTGTAAGTTTCTTATAATCACTTGTCGTTTATTTGTAAACCAATAACTTGGTTAGTAATATGTGAAATTCGTACGTTGATATATCGTATGTCGTTTAGGCGTTTGAAATAAATATAAAAAGTTATATTTATTATTGTAAAGTTTTCGAGTTGTGGGCGTTTAAAATAAATATAAATATTAATTATATTTATTTTATATAATTGTCGACTACTAAACGTTTAAATAAATATAAGTAATTATATTTATTTTATAAAATATTGTCAAGTTCTTGACGTTTGAAATAAATATAAACGATTATATTTATTTGATAAAAACATTCGAGTTATCAACGTTTGAAACAATTTTATACGACTATGTTTTATTTGTAAAAGGATTTGCGTTATCGATCCTTGTAACAAATATAAACAACTATATTTATTTTATATAAAAGAATTCCAGAGTTTTGTTATTTTGTAAACGGAATTAGTTGCAACTTTATCGACTCGTTATATGTTTGTCAAATTAAATATACATTTATATTTGTTTTTATAAAATTTTCTCGAATCCGATAGGTTTCGTTCTAAAATAAAACACGTTTCGTTTTACGGATTTTTACGAAAAACGGGCAGAGTTTCCTATGTTTTTGGACAACCCCGACAACACAAGTTGTCGATATAATTTTCAAAACGCAACAATAATTGAAACAATATATATATATACACACACAAGTTATACAAAAATGATTAACATACGATTTCGTCATTCAGTTCAGTTTAAGCTCGTTTCCACGTGTATAATAAAAACTTATATAACAATGTAAATAATAATCGCGTCGTCAATCTTTTACCAAATCTTCGTGCCGTTTCATTGACTGAGTTGACTCGGGTTGACCAGGTTGACTCGTTCCTAGAAATCTGGACCGAACCGATCTGATATTGACTGCCTTTGACCGAACCGCACCCGAACCAAGACTGGCATGTTGACTTGCTTTAACCGAGTCGACCCGAACCGCATCCGATTGTTAACCGCCTTTAACTGAACTTACAACTGGCCCGAACATATCTGTTGACCCCTTTAACTTGACCAAACCAGACAATAAAACCAAATAGAAACTGAACCACATTGGCTATCCACCGCCACTACCGCCATCGATAACCACCACCAAAAACAATGAAGCTAGTTGGAGATTTGTTAATCTAGAGAGATTTGAATAGAAATGAGAAAGTTGGAGGTTTTACCCGAACAAGAACGTCATCAGTATCATCATAATCAGCTTCGCCGGCGTCGTCACCGTTTCTGGGCGTCGGAGTGACGGTTGCCGGCTCCGCCGGCTCTCTCCCTCTTCCTCTCCGATCTCCTTCTCTCTCTCGCGTCTCTCTCACCCTCGTTCTCTTCTCGTCACCGCCGCACACGGCGGCTCTCTTCCTCTTTCTACTTGTCTGAACTGATAGTGTGGGGGGTGTTGTGTGGTGGCTTTTTGACGAGGGGGGGGGATTGGGTGGGCTCGTCGGAGAAGAAGGGCACCGGGCGGAATCCCGATCTCCGGTTGCCAGTGAGATGAGGGAGAAGGCAGGGGGTCTGGTGTAGTGGTGCACAAATCGGGTTTTTTTAAAAACCGGGTTTCAGGTAGGAACGAGTTCGGGTAGGATCGGGTTTTACAAAATCGGGTTTTTTTTTAAAAACCGGGTCGAGTCCGGGTCTGGGTTCTCTACCAAAAATGTATACCCTATATACCCTGGTTCGGGTAGGGTTCGGGTCGGGTTTTATAAAACCCGGGTATTATAATACCCTATTTCCGGGTTTGGGTCCAGTTCGGGTATTCATCGGGTAGGGTTCGGGTATGCATCGGGTTGGGAAAAAACCCGCACCAGGTATTAAAAAAACCTGACCGGAACTATGCTTATAAAATGTATCAAACATAACTCTCACACATAGACATCAAATCTATTGATAAACAGAGGCACAATTTATAAACAGAGGAACAATTTATAGTTCTTCATGCGGTTATTCTTGAACTTTATAAACAGAGGCACAATTTATTAAATACAAAAACTAATAATGATATTAAACAAACAAAGAAAATAGAAGGGCCAACATATATTGGCATATTTGTTTCCACTTGTAATGAAATATACTAAATAATTAAGTAGCGGTGGCAAATATAATTAGAAACCTAATAATTAAACAAGATTACATCAAAGTGCATAGATAATTTTGTTAAATCAATAGAACTAGAAGTCTTAATGCATACATAATTAAACAAGATTACATCAAAATCGGGTTTTTTTAAAAACCGGTTCCGGGTATTTATAAAACCCGGTTCCGGGTTCGGGTTGGGGTATTTATAAAACCGGGTTTCGGGTATAAACCGGGTATAAAAAAATCGGTTCCGGGTTCGGGTTTTAGATCAAATATGCATACCCGGTCCCTACCCTACGGGTCGGGTATAAAAAACCCGGGTTTTATAATACCCGGTTCCGGGTTTTTTTTTCGGGTCTGGGTCCGGGTTTGGGTTTTTTGTGCAACACTAGTCTGGTGTGGTATTCGTGTGTTTAGTTTGTGGTTTGAGTTGAAGATAAGGTTATAATCACATATTTATACCTAGAGTTTTAAGGAGTGGGTTGGGTCCAAGGCCTATTAAGTGTATCTAGTTGTTGCTTGGCCCAATAAAATTTCAGAAGCCCGTTAACACACCCAACTCTTATGAAATGTCGTAACGTATTTATTTAAAAACGAAAACACGTAAAACGTATGTTGGAAGTCGGTTTTGGTGCGTACGTTCGTTGGTTGCGTTAAAATTGCGTAAAATGTGTCTCTTGTCGTTTTTTAATCCGTTTTTCGATCCGGTTCCGACTGTGGTTAATGAAATTCGATCACGAAGCTAAATATAGTATTTTAGTTTTGAAGGTAATACACGTCTCCGATGCTTCCGTTTCGTTGCCGGTGCGTTCCTACAGTCGCGTTTTTCGTTCACGTTTGCGCTTTGTGACGTTCGAAAGCACGATAAATTTGCAAAACTAAATTCATATGTATAAAATATGAGTATAAAATTCGTATTTGTCGGCGTTGTCATTATTTTGTTCGGTTTCAGTTCGTTACCGTTTAATATTCAGAGGTCTTTCCGTAAACCACCATCCGCGCACTGTAAAGCTGGTTAGACTTTCCTAGACATTCCAATGGTCTAATTAAGTTAATTTGCATCTTAAACAATACTTATAATCGTCTTAATGTTCGTTTTGTGCGTAACTAAGAGCCGTAAATTTACCGGTTGTCACATTCTCCCCCTGTTAATAAAATTTCGTCCTCGAAATTTAGACTATATTAACTCCTTAGAGTTATGCTATGCGTAGGTAGATACGAATAAGACCAAAGTGAATGGCCATGAAATTGGATCAAGACCTATTCAAATTATGTGAATTCAAGGACATACTACAACAATAAGAACCCAACGGTTAAACAAAATGTGTTTCAGAATTTGATGTCGAAGGAAATGAGACGTACTGATACAGTCAGCAGTGTGACTAAGTTGACACGGGTCCAACAAAGAAAAGGAATTTATACCAACAGAATTCCAACCGAGTATTCACAATATGCAAATGAATTCTAGAAACCATAACTTTCACTAGATGAAACTTAGAATGAACAGGCTCAAATGAAGTAGAAACACGAAGATGATTTGTCACTATCAAACCATTAAATGAATAAAATCAATAACATTATTGAATTGCAAAGATTCACCGAAATACAACAGAATTTAGTGACTTGTCGTCATAATACATAGTTGAATTAAGACTATTGAAATGATGTATCAATCGAAAAGCATACATAGTTTTGCGTGAAACGATCGATCATGATTAGCCCAAGCTACAAGTTATACCGACGCCATAAGGTGTCGTAGTGATCGAAATAATTCAATAATAGCGGTGACCGAACAAGTTCACCGTGTTTGAAATCAAATGAGGCCTCAACGAAGTAAATCTGAACGTTTGTACCAAACAAACATCATAGGATTTTTCAACAAAGTAATAATGTTTTCGATCGAGGATGAAAAAGCAATGAATATCGCAAAACATTCGATCGATAATGAAAGAACCGTTAGTAGGTACACCGGAACATACCATAAAATTGTGAACCATTATCTTAACACGCGATTGTATTAAGGCTGCTTTAATATAATAAACCAACAAAGTGGATTTGAAATAAATCAATAAATAAATAATTAAATTCGTGCATGAGGTGTGTAAACGAGATTAGCGCAAGCTTCAAATTAGTGAAAACGCCCCACAAGGTGTCATAACCAACAAACGATTTAATGAAGTTGAAGACCAAATAAGTCTACTATGACTTGAAATAAACGAAATGCTTGTTAAAATTAATTTGAAAATGATGTTCTCAATCCATCATATGGTGCCTTGAATTGAATATATGTAGTGGATAAGTTTAAACAATTGAACTTGGTTTAGGCGCAATCCAACAATAAATACATGTGTCGACAAGGAAGTTTCGACATGGTTACAACGAAAACCATGTCCGTACTCGAAAAGAAGGAATTTAAAAATATCATTAACTCGATATCAAGGAGTTAACACTTACAATAATGCTTGTCATTCAGATCACAAATCAATAATTAGATATAGCGAAATGATATTTGAACTTTTGATGAAAACGATAATTCGACGTGAAGCCACATGCGTAACAAACAATGCATGTGTAACATATGAATTTATCGAGAAACGAAGCAAATGAGTGTTTGCTACTATGAAAGAAGTTCTCGTGATACAATGACCACTAGATGCAAAAGTCGGAATTTCAATAAAAGAAATTTAAGGACTTTACCTAGGGTTTCATGTGATGACCGGTTGTTAGGTGACATTACCATGGAATGTCAAACATAGCATATTCATCGTTAATGAGATAGGGGGAATGCAGAGACATGCGACCTCTCCTCGGCGTGACTGGTGTCGTTTGCAGGACAGCGTGACAGATTGCTGCATCCTGATCGGTAGTTCTCCTGCTGACAGAAACTAGCAGCGTCGTTGAATTGCTCAATCGTGTCTTCTCAAAGGCCTTGCCTCGAAAGTCGTATGTAACGACTTCAACCTCCGTTAATGTATAGATTGAGTTTCGTGTACTTTGCATGTCCATACTTCGTTTTGCGTAGGTTACCTGCTCAGTTATATAAAATAGTATGGACAACATAATAATGGCGTTTGCCCGAGATAATAGTTGTGGTTCCTACGTGATGACCTTTAATGAACTTCCACATAAGTTCCCAAAGGTTCTAAATGCATGTTTCCTAAACTCTCAAAGTTTTGTTTACTGTATGTAACTGTTTCGTATACCGTGTATAAAACACAACATTAGCGTATGGTTAAAAACAAAATTTTGACTCATTGTTTTCGACAACGGTTGGAACCCATATTCGAGTCTTAGGCATTCTGTATGTATTCAAAGTCTTAATGATCTAAGTCCCCAAAGGAAAATGAGGTTAGAGCCTAGGTATCTCTATAGAAACCCTATTCATTGAAGCCTATATCTCTGATACCAATCTGTCACACCCGCTAAAATCAGAGTTGGCGTGATCTGATTGGTATCTTCATTGCATAGCGGAAGCATTTAATGCTAAAACTTCTAGGAAATGAACGCCCACTAAGTACTCGAGTACCCATGGTTCTCCTATTCCAACCGTGACATAATCTGAAAATGTAACTTGAGAATAAACATGCGAAAGATCAACATAAAGTTGGCGAGTTCATAGTTTGTTTGAAAAAGATTTGATATAAATCCTTTTGGATAACTGGTTTTTAAATTATTGTTGAGAAACGAAATAAAAATCATTTTCTTTGACATGTTATGAAAACTTTGTATTTGTAAAATTTTGTGTTTGTAAAACTTGTGTAACCGTCAATGTCCACGTACGACAAAGAGGACATGCCCGCAAGAACCTGTGAGTTGTATTTGTATGAAATGTGTATCCGTAAAATGTGAGAGGTATTTGTATGAAATGTGGTATGTAGCTTGTAAAAATAAGATACGATGTAAAAAAAGATGTAATATGTAAGCAAATCGAGATCGCTAATCTTTTGCAAGGACATTAAGATGTGTGACGACATAGGAAGCATCCCTTTATTTCTTCATGTCCAAAAAAACAAGATTGTTTAGAGCTGATGGCACAAAATCTCATCTCTTGACCGACCGAGGCGATTTACATCGATTACCATTCGACTGTGGCCCAAAAGCACTCTTCCGTGTGGGCAAACGAGGACCAAGAGTGAGGCTGCCAATACCCGCTAGATCTAGCCTTTTGCTCCTTGGTCTAAACTTAGATTAATGGTGCTTACATATCCCTTATTCATAACATGATCTAATGTATCATTCCTTAGTTTAACATACCATTTGTACGTCAATTTTACCCAAAGTTTAGAAAACTAGAAACGTTCGTATGCACGTTTCGAAAACACGTGTGTGTTTTGAAAAACTGGTATATTTAGCATAAACCTTTCGTAATCCATTTGAGTTTGTTGAAATTCACAAAGCATTTGTGTTAGTTAAAACTAGTTTGTAGCATGGTTTAGAAATATGTAATTTATGTTCATCGAAAACCTTGTATGCTTTTACAAAACTTGCATGTCTTTCCACCCCGAAAACATTGATAAAAATGTAAAACCGTAAAAAGGTGGGGTTATGAACTCAACTCGATATCCTTGTGCAAAGCTAGCTTATTATGTTCCATAACGTTGTTTCCAAATATGTAAACTCGCTAGCATGCAATCTATGACATTCCTATCACGGAATAACTATAAGTGTCCACTAAAAATGGTGTAGCTATACTACGTGTTACCGAGCTCTACTGAATCGCTAACCGAACGATTCAATGGTAAGTTGTTAACTTAATGGAAACGATTAAGATGTACTTGTTAAGTTCCATTTAATGTCGGCAATAATTACTAAGTCTTGGAAATACTTAGTCTCCGAGTAGTTTAGCGTGTGTGTATATATATATTTATATAAAAATATAAAATATACTTATGGTGTCGTATTCGTCGTCCCATGTGGTCGTTCGTGTACGTAACGAATATTCGTATGACAATAATATATTACAAACTCGTATAATGTATTGCGTCTCGTATCATAATTATCAACATAATTACATATAATTGTAAGTTTGTTATAATCGACTTGTCGTTTATTTGTAAACCAATTACTTGGTTAGTAATATGTGAAATTCGTACGTTGATATATCGTATGCCGTTTAGGCGTTTGAAATACATATAAAAAGTTATATTTATTTATGTAAAGTTTTCGAGTTGTGGGCATTTAAAATAAATAAAAATATTAATTATATTTATTTTATATAATTATCGATTACTATATGTTTGAAAATAAATATAAGTAATTATATTTATTATATAAAATATTGCCGAGTTCTTGGCGTTTGAAATAAATATAAATGGTCATGTTTATTTGATAAAAACATTCGAGTTATCGACGTTTGAAACAATTGTTAACGACTATGATTTATTTGTAAAAGGATTTGCGTTATCGATGCTTGTAACAAATATAAACAATTATATTTATTTTATAAATGTTAACGTTATCCCACACAAGGAGATAGTAATACCCGTATCCCACACAAGGAGATAGTAAGCAATCCCAAACCAGGGAAATAGTTGTTTGTACCGATCAACGTATTCCAAACCAGGAATAGTAAGCAATCCCAAACCAAGGAGAGTGTTTTTTGTTCCGTTTCCCAACCACCGGGAACGCATGCTTTAAGTAAAAAGTTGTGAACTCACCTTTGATTTGCTCGGCAGATAATTTACTTGTGTTACTGATGTGCACAAAATGCAACATATAAATTACATCAATTATGGCATAAAACTAACCATTTTTTTAGTACTAATTTTGGAAAAAGTGTGTTTTTGTCTTCCTTTTGTATTTTCAGGATTAAATGAGCTCAAATAAACAAAAGAAGCAAAAAAGCAGCTAAATCTAACACAAATACAAGAAAAGGAACAAACGTGGCATGCCCGACCCCCCGATAGCATCTTCCCAAGCAAAACAAGAGAACAGGAGCTGAACACGCCCCGTGCTCAGTGAGCACGGGGGCGTGCCCAAGTGTCAGCAAAAAAGACAAAGTTGTAGAAGCTTCCATCGCCCACCACGGGGCCGTGCTCAGCCGACACGGGGCCGTGGTCAACTATAAGATTCGCAGAATCCAGGCAAATCTTGATAGTACAGATATGCTTCTTCACACGGGGTCGTGCTCTGCGGACACGGGTGTGTGGTCAACTAATGCAGACAAACTGCAATCAATGAAGAAAGAGAGGAGGATGGACACGGGGCCATGCCCAACGGACACGGGGCCGTGCCCAACGGACACGGGGCCGTTCCCGAGCTTCTGTTCAGCCTATAAGTAGGAGTGCTTGGTTCACTTGTAACTCATCACTTGGCACACCACCTCTCTCACACTTCACCCACCACCCACCACCATCACAACACCATCATCCACCACCATCATCCATTGTCCATCGTAGAGTGTGTGAGTCATCTCCGGATCCAAGATTGATCGTAAGAGTTCTTGACAATCAAAGGCCATGTTTGCCTAAGTCTCTTACATCACTTGGTGAAGACAATTGTCTAGTGTAATCCTTTTTATTTTTAATCTTTTCGCACTTTTTACTTGGTTATGTATTAATGACTTTAATAACTAGTTTCTTATGTTGAAGGTGATTCTTCCTTATCGTTTATCCATGGTGTCTTGGCATTATTTTACTGTCTATATAAAATAAAAGATTTTCACCATTCATATCTCCACGGTCTATATGGAGATATGTTGGCTACCTGGCCGAAGGTTAAGGGAACCGTTTGGTAAGAGTCTTGCCATTGTTCAGTGTATAGATCCTACAAAGGACCTGGGTCAAATTTAGTAGGACCTCCTTCAATACCCACCGGTATTGGATGGCGGGGGTCCAAACTCTTTGACCCCCTCATAAGTTAAACTACTATTAAAACTTTAACCCGGCTACTTAGGACTGTATCCCTGCTGACTCAGACTACTTAGCCGAGGGTAACATCACTTTCAAAAGAGGGGCCTACCACATTATGCATTAATAACTTAATTAATTATCTTTCAATAATCCGACCCTTTAGGATTGTATCCTTCCTGACTCAAACTACTAGGTTAAGGGTAACGTCACCTTCAAAAGAGGGGCCTACTACAATAACTAAGATAATCTCTTAAAATGTGCAAAAGTGTGTAAATAATCAAAGGTTACACTACACACGAGTCTGATCCAAGTGATTCATCTTGTCTATCTGTTTTATTTTTATTTTTCAGCATTTTAGTTAGTTTTATTTTTCTAGTTTAAAAACTTTTTTTCTAACTTTTTATTTGATTAGACGTTGAGGATAAATCGGTACTAAATCTCTTGTGTCCTTGGACGACCTCGGTATCTTACCAACACTATACTACGTCCACGATGGGTGCACTTGCCCATATGTGTATTTAGTGTTAGTAAATATCGTGTTTTATAAATTTTAAACTTGGCTAAAAAAGTGTAAAAAGGGATTAAAATATACACCTAAAACTTATTACACCTAACGCACATCAAGTTTTTGGCGCCGTTGCCGGGGACACAAGGATTTTAAGAAAGTTAGGAATCAACTGCCTAATCATTTTTTTTAAATTTTCTTTTATTTTTAGGATTTTCGTAATTTTTCAGCTTCTGCAGAACTCAGCACGGGCCGTGCCCGCTGAACACGCCTCGTGCCTAATCATTGGAACTGGCAATCCTGTTTTAAGTCAAACAGTAAGTTGAATACGGGGCCGTGCCCACTCAACATGCCCCCGTGCCCACTCAACACGCCCCCATGCCCAAGATTCAGTTACTGAAAACAGAACCGTAAGATCTCGACGGTTGGTAATTTCTGACACAAACATGAGTGATACTGATACTTTTTACTTTCGGCACTCTTATGGTACGTGGTGTCAAAAACGTGGAGGCTCTCATGAAGAATTAAAATGTTTTTTTTCTAAATTATAAGCCCTACTATATAGACCCATTGTTTTCCTGTAGCCTTAAGAGGGGCGAAAGTAAAAATAATCCCTATCTCTCCCTCGAATGCACTCAACCGGACATTCTAGGAGAAATGCTTCTTGATGAACTATTTCAACTAGAAGATCTAATTTTTAATTGGTTAAAAGAACTTAGGATGGATTTTAGTGATTCATCTCAAGACGATACCAAAGAAGAATTGTTGGGATCGCATTCAAACAACTCCGATATTCCCGATGATACCTCCAACTCTAGCGAGGACCTGATCGATAGTCGTCCCTGTGCCGATTGTGCCGTGAAGGACTCCCACCGACTTCGTTCGGTGCATACATAGACCTGATCGATTCGGCATACACCTTCTTTAACGAGAGACCGGGAAAGGGTTGGACTTGTCCACCTACATTTAGCATATGAATCACCCTCACCGACAACCTCTTGCGTTCTCGTCTTAATCTGGAGCAATTAAGGTATCTTAGGCACTTTGGGGTTGTCCCATCAAGTAAGGAGCCGCCCGATCGAGATAAATTCCTTAGAAACCAGAAAATCCTTAAGACAACTTCTAGACACGGGGCCGTGTCCAGGTCAACACGCCCTCGTGTCCACTGAAAGATTCTCTTCTGATCTTCATCAGAATATGGACAAAATGTGTCAGGATTCTGTCTGCACATGGGGCCGTGTCCAGCCAACACGGGGCCGTGTGCAGCGTGCTGTCGTTTTCTATAAATGCGGCAAGATTCCTGCTCATTTGGACCACTCCAAAGACAAAGATCTGCTGAAATCTTCACTCATACCATCCTAGGTATGTTCTAAAGAAGGTTCTCAACAACCATCTTGTCTTTTCCATTTTTGTTCATTGCCTTCTTCTTCAATTTTCACTCAATACCTCCATTAAAGCTTGAATCTCCATGATTCCAAGCTTTATTGTGATGTTTGTAAGGTTATTATTCAAGGGACCTTGTTTAAAATAAGTTTTACAACTTTGATTTAAATTATTCATGCTTAAAAACAACTTACAATTGGAAAAATAATTTAAAACTCCAAGGTTCCTTGCTCTAAAAAACCTGCAGACTACTGGACACGGGGCCGTGTTCATTGAACACGGGGCCGTGTCCGAGGTACTGTTCCATAGGAAAATTTAATCTCTTGTCGGTCTGTTTCTCAGAATGGCGAGCCGAACTAGCGGAACATCTTCATCACAATCAAGAAACAACCGACAGGGAAGGAGATCATCAACGGTGGAGGACTCTCTTGTGATATATGTCTACGCTTTAAGAGAAGCCATTGATGAAATGACAGGGGTGGAAGAAGCGCTGGTCGACCGTATTAATCACTTAACAGTGGGACTAGAAGGGTGTCTCCGAGAGGTCAACCTTTTGCACCAAAGGTTGAACATTCTCGCCTCTCCTCCTTTGGTACCGGTCATTACGTAAAGGGCATGGAATGTGGTGCCCGAAGTCATAATACTAGCCGAATGGTACACCGTGCACCCAAGGCCCCCTCGTGATATACTACAAGGAACCTCGTTGGTGCCGCTCCCTCTCCACGAGATGTTGAGGAGAATGAAGCCGCCTTCTTCCTCCCAAGGGAGATAGAAGAATGGCTTTAACAACATCTAGGAACACCCCTCGGCCGGAGTTCTACCAAATTTTTAGATACCGGAATATTCTTCTCGGAATTTTGGTTCTTAATGTAAAAGTAGAGCTCCTTAGTATGATTTTAGGCACCACTTGTCCTATCTAGTTTAACTTCTATCTTTCTTTATTTTTCTAGGATTATGTAATTCTCTCTATGACTTTAATGAAATGATGGTTTTATTGTTTGGATGATGTTGTAATGGAAAAAACACACTCGGGATGGTGAAGGATAATAAGGGAAACTTGCACCAAGCCCCATGCACGAAAACAGAGCCATCCGACAAATTTTCTTCGTTACAGCAAGTTCAGCACGGGTCGTGTCCGCCCGACACGGCCCCGTGCTGCACAATCTGCAGAAAATGCCCAGTTCAGGTAAATGGACACGGGCCGTGCTCACTGAACACGGCCCCGTGTCCAGGCTTCTGTTTCTTTTTACAAACTTTTGTTACTGGCACTTGAACACGGGGCCGTGCCCGGACACCACGGGGCCGTGTCCAGAGTACCAGTAACATGAAATTTTGCTTTTTCACACCTTTTTACACATTCAATCAACCTAAAAACTTATTTTTGGGACACATTGAGGACAATGTGTAATTTAAGTGTGGGGGGGATGCTAAAACTTTGAATCTTGCAAGTCCTAATTAACAAGCCTTACACAAAACTCTATTGGAACCGCTAATCACCCCAATTTTTTTCAAAAAAAAAATTTATTTTTTTACTTGTCTAAGTTTAAGTTGGGAATTTCAAAATTCTAAAAAGGTTATATTTTTACAAATTTACAACCGATAGCGTCGTGATAAAAAGAACCAACATAAGAAAATTATGAAACGGCATGACAAACTTAGTTAAAACTTGATTATATATACTTGATCACATAAAAACCCATTCCCACAAAAGTGAGTTTTGAGCCTTTATTGAGCATACAAATACATATCTTTAAACTAAATGCTCATTTTTCGTTTCTTGTGTGAATAGCCGCTTGGTTCTTACAACTCCAGAACTTGCCACGATAATACATTCTCGGTCCTTACCAACTTAAACCCGAGTAAGTAAATGATGGAGGCATTAGGACTAACCCTTTTTATTTCTACACCATTATTTTTCTTTTCTTTTTTTACCACCTACCCAAAATCCCCCTAGTTAATCACTTTGAGCCTAAACCTTTTCGTTTCTTAACCCAATTCAAACACCCTTTCACCCACCTAAACCCTTTTCCTTTTAAACCCTTTATTTTAGTAACAAAGCTCGGTTTCTCTTATGACTTGAAATATATATATATATATATATATATGAGAATGAAGCCAAAGAAATAAACAAACAAGTTTATCAAAAATAACTTTGTTTGAAATGCTTCATCAAAATAAAAAGCTTTGAAAAATAGCAAGTCTTATGAAAACCGACGCTTTTTACACTTTTCGCCCAGTTATTAACCACTAACCCAACCACCCACCTTTAGCCTAAGCCTAACCCTTCACCCAAAAAGTCCTCTTGATATTTACAAAGGTCTATAGTTAAAAAGGAGGAGGATTGATTGCTTGGCAAGCTTATGGTAGGAGTAAGTTCCATGCCGCTCTAGAGTGATTCACTAAAAATACACCTTCGGCCGAGTGTTGAGTGATCCCCCGTGAGGTATGTGAACTTGTATATAAATGGAATTTTAAAAAGGCATGTTATGCCCTAATAAGTAATTTATCTTATGAAACGTTTTTAATAAATCATGACGAATAGGATTGTAAATAAATAAAAATAAAAACTTAATAATGAATCTTGGAAATCCCGACACTCTATGACAAGCCCAAAAAACCTTCTCTTCTACCCATTCCATTTGGGAGTGTAAAGCCACATTATAAAGAGTTTTGCTTGAGGACAAGCAAAGATTCAAGTGTGGGGGTATTTGATGTGCACAAAATGCAACATATAAATTACATCAATTATCGCATAAAACTAACCCTTTTTTAGTACTAATGTTGGAAAAAGTGTGTTTTTGTCTTCCTTTTGTATTTTCAGGATTAAATGAGCTCAAATAAACAAAAGAAGCAAAAAGGCAGCTAAATCTAACACAGATACAAGAAAAGGAACAAACGTGACATGCCCGACCCCCCGACAGCATCTTCCCAAGCAAAACAAGAGAACAGGAGGCTGAACACGCCCCGTGCTCAGTGAGCACGGGGGCGTGCCCAAGTGTCAGCAAAAAAGACAAAGTTGGAGAAGCTTCCATCGCCCACCACGGGGCCGTGCTCAGCCGACACGGGGCCGTGGTCAACTATAAGATTCGCAGAATCCAGGCAAATCTTGATAGTACAGATATGCTTCTGCACACGGGGTCGTGCTCAGCGGACACGGGGGCGTGGTCAACTAATGCAGACAAACTGCAATTAATGAAGAAAGAGAGGAGGATGGACACGGGGCCGTGCCCGAGCTTCTGTTCAGCCTATAAATAGGAGTGCTTGGTTCACTTGCAACTCATCCCTTGGCACACAACCTCTCTCACACTTCACACTTCACCCACCACCCACCACCATCACAACACCATCATCCACCACCATCATCCATTGTCCATCGTAGAGTGTGTGAGTCATCTCGGGATCCAAGATTGATCGTAAGAGTTCTTGACAATCAAAGGCCATGTTTGCCTAAGTCTCTTACATCACTTGGTGAAGACAAGTGTCTAGTGTAATACTTTTTATTTTTAATCTTTTCGCACTTTTTACTTGGTTATGTATTAATGACTTTAATAACTAGTTTCTTATGTTGAAGGTGATTCTTCCTTATCGTTTGTCCGTGGTGTCTTGGCATTATTTTACTGTCTATATAAAATAAAAGATTTTCACCATTCATATCTCCACGGTCTATATGGAGATATGTTGGCTACCTGGTCGGGGGTTAAGGGAACGGTTTGGTAAGAGTCTTGCCATTGTTCAGTGTATAGATCCTGCAAAGGACCTGGGTCAAATTTAGTAGGACCTCCTTCAATACCCACCGGTATTGGATGGCGGGGGTCCAAACTCTTTGACCCCCTCATAAGTTAAACTACTATTAAAACTTTAACCCGGCTACTTAGGACTGTATCCCTGCTGACTCAGACTACTTAGCCGAGGGTAACGTCACCTTCAAAAGAGGGGCCTACCACATTATGCATTAATAACTTAATTAATTATCTTTCAATAATCCAACCCTTTAGGATTGTATCCTTGCTGACTCAAACTACTGGGTTGAGGGTAACGTCACCTTCAAAAGAGGGGCCTACTACAATAACTAAGATAATCTCTTAAAATGTGCAAAAGTGCGGAAATAATCAAAGGTTACACTACACACGAGTCGGATCCAAGTGATTCATCTTGTCTATTTGTTTTATTTTTATTTTCCAGCATTTTAGTTAGTTTTATTTTTCTAGTTTAAAAACTTTTTTTCTAACTTTTGATTTGATTAGACGTTGAGGATAAACCGGTACTAAAAGCTCTTGTGTCCTTGGACGACCTCGGTATCTTACCAACACTATACTACGTCCACGATGGGTGCACTTGCCCATATGTGTGTTTAGTGTTAGTAAATATTGTGTTTTATAAATTTAAAACTTGGGTAAAAAAGTGTAAAAAGGGCTTAAAATATAAACCTAAAACTTATTACACCTAACGCACATCAGTTACGTCGGTCAACCTTACCCTATTATGGTTACCAATGTTTGTTAGGTTTGTTATGCAAACTATAGCACGTATTTTTATTTGTAACAAGTAACACACAAACTTCAAGGTCATACAATCATTCATATGACAACACTTAGTAAATGGATAGTATACAGGAAGCCCATTAACTCGGTATATTAGTGTGCAGTTTAATACTTAGCCTATAAGGAGTGTACGGTTTCATTTTAACTATGCGGCCTATGAACGCGTTGTAGGATCGTGTTTGACTCCCGAACGATTGCGAAACCACACGTACAACGTGCGAAATCCGTGCACGTGTGTGGACCGAACACAAGAACGCAATTAATCAAGATTCAATTAAAGATCTAACAGTGTTTACACCTTTGAATCTCTTATCTTGTTACTTTCTCTCTCTAGAAGCTCTAAGCTCTCCAAAGTGTGAAATGGCAAAAGTCTTCAAAAAGTTCTTAATGTCTAACATAAGACCACTATATATAGGCAATAGCATAAGGCATGTCACCTTATTTACAAGTTTGCCACTCCTCATTCTAAAATAGACTTTTCCTATATTTTGCGATATAAAACCTCGTCTTGTTCAGTTTTCTGCTACGATTCAGATTGATGGAGGTGATACACATTCGTGCACTCACAGACTCCCCCTTGGATATTGCCGCAGTCAATCACGTAGCATTTTATCTTTTCTCTCTCTCTGAGTCTTTTGAAGCTTTGACATCTTCAGCAACCACAGACTCCCTCTTCAAGCTATTCTGCGTTTTGAATCAGCTCCCCCTTTCGGTTAGACTCTTTCTTCAGGCTCCCCCTTTTGTAAAGCTTCTGTGCTTTAGGATCGACACCTGGTTTTCCGTTTACAAGCTCCCCCTCGTGATAAGCTCGTCTTCAAACTCTCCCTAAGACTCAGCTTTCAGGATCGTAATCTGGCACTTTCATTTGCAAAATCTCACTCGTTTGTAAGAAATATGACAATATACGATTGAAAATCTAACTGTTAGTACATGCATCTGTCGACTTCGTCTTACATCGAGTCTCGGGTTCGTTGTGGATTTGTTCAAGCATGATGTCATATTATACAATGATGACATCATCATTGCATCATCTCACAAGAGACAAAACAGTGTTGAAAGCATAATATGAGATTTTTCCTGAAATGGTTTTAGGTGATTTCGCTCGAGACGTAATTGGTGATTCCGCCTGAATCACTTGGAGAGAAATCAGAGGTTCCATTTGGAGCGAAATCAGGAGCATTATAAATAGGGTTGTGTTCATGTCATTTGTAACGATTTCCAGATTTGATACCGAGGTGCTGCCGGTTTTCCTTGTGAATGTAAACTTTGTTAATTCAATATACAAAAGGTTTAAAGTGTGAATCAAGCTGTTTTTCACATCCGTTTCTTTGTTTCCGCCTCTGAAACGGATTTGAGCTCTTTCGAACGACTCATTCAGGTCGTAATCCGATCCTACAAGTGGTATTAGAGCTCAGGACGAGGAGTTCTATACGATTCAGCTTGAAAATCTCTGTTTTTCTACACTTTCTTTAAAAAATTCAAGATTTCACGGTTAAAATCGGCTAAATTTAAATATATGGTGTAAAAGTGCAAGATAACAAACCCTTGAAAGTTACACGTTAAAACTCGGACTAAAAATGGGTAAAAATGATGTTCGAAGTGATTCCGCTCCTACGAACATTTGGGATTCCGCTCGAAAATACTTGAATTTTCTCTGATTCCGCTCCAAAATTACCAAAATTGTTGATTCCGCTCCAGAGATTTTCTGAATCCGCTCCAAAACTGCCATACTTCTGATTCCGCTCCAACATATTTTCTGATTCCGCTCCAAACCACCTTTCCATATTGTGATTCCGCTCCAAGTATTGTTTTGATTCCGCTCCAACAAGTTACTTCGTTTTGTGTGAAACATTTTTCGAGGTTATCAGTTGTTGGGAAAAGAGAGCATGTGACTTGTGAGTGATTTTATTAAAGTAGTTGGTTTAGTGGATTTGAAGGCCCAATCAGTTTGTGTTGAACAAATTAAAAAGGTGTCGGCTCTTTAGACTTTGCATGTGAAATTTATAAAGGTGTTAGTAATTGATAAAGTGCATTGAGTTGTGTGTAATATTAAACAAAGTTGTCGGAAATTGTATTGCTCAAGGTTACATGTGAATAGTCTCGGTCCAAGTGCTTAGACATCAGAGTTGTCGGCAAGAAGTTATCCAATTCATTTGATGAAACAAAGTGGTCGGTTTAGTAAATTGATTCATTATAAAAATTGTGTCAGCCCAACCAATATTAAAGGTCCAATCGGATTTAAGTAGAAATTGATACTTTGTCGGGTTAGTGGATTCATCAGCTCAATTTAAAAAAAAAAAAAAAAAAGAGGTGTCAGCCCAACCAACATTTCGGTCCAATCAGATTCTCTTATTCATTGGCCCAATCAATGTGTTGTTTGATAAAGTAATTGGCCCAATCACAGTTTTGGTTGCTTAAAGAGTTTCGGCCCAATTGAATCCTTTTCATTCTGATCAAGTCCATTCATTCAGTGTGTTCACTCGAACAACATTGGAACGAGTCTGCAAATTTTCGACACGAGTCTTAGATCGATTCAACCGTTACACACGTTCACATTTTCTCAGTTCGTTTAAACTGATTAGTTGTTTTTGTTTTCATTCAGGTATATTCCCGAAATATCTTCTGATTACTGAAGCATGGAAGAGGAATTCTACAACGCGTTTGCCACACCAGTCGCTCCGGTTACAGCTGCTGAAACATTATACAGTGAGAATGAGACGGGAACTCATCAGAAACCGCCAAAACTTATGTACATTCAAGATTTTCAGGGATGGAAAAATCGATTTGAGAACTGGGTGCAAGCTTACATGTTTGATGCATGGTGTTCGTTGGAGAAAGACTATGAGAAACCGAAAAACGAACGTGGACTTGAAAAAGGTTTCAGTGACTTTACGAAAGTTAACAAATTGAAGTATACTAGTGAGAAAATGATGATCAGTATTCTTCAACAGGCAATTACAGAAGATATATTTGTTTTGCTTCAACATGGTAATACAGCTAAGTCAATTTGGGAAGCATTGATTCAGAAATTCAAAGGAAGCGCATATATGATTAAAAACAAAAAGGTGTTATTGAAGAAGTCGTTTGATATGTTTTCAGCTTTCGACCATGAAACTACAAAGCATACCATTGATAGATATTGTCATCTAGTCTTAGAAATGAAAAGATTTAACATTGAGAAAGATGATGATGAGTGGGTCGATAAACTAGCTGAAGCACTACCACAACAAAAGTGGGGAACTTATTTGATGATTTTAAAACACACAAGAAAGTCTGAGAATATGAATCTGGCACAATTCATTCAAAAGATTGAAGAGCAGGAGCTGGATATTCAGAAAACTGCTATAATGATGAATCCAAATGCTAAACAAGATGTCATTTTGTACTACCGAGGGAACAAGTTTGAAACTAACCCCAACCCTAGCCCAAAGATTCAAACTGGTTACAGTGCTGATAGTTCGTCTGGAACAAAGGGAAGTAATGTGACTCAAAGTGGTGGATATTCTTCATCATTCTCAAGTTTTGATCCAAACAACACAACATCAAGTTCTCAAAGACAAAACTCAACAAACCTTCAATGCAATGTTACCTTAAACATTCAAAATGGTCAGAATCTGTCTCCGAAAGTTTCCAAGCAACACATGGCATCACTGGTTGCTATGTTAGAATCTTACGAAAGTTTGATCGGTGGGAAGATTGGTAATCCGATTCTTACTAAAGAGGATTACAACCAAATTGATGCTGAAGAACTTGAGCTGATGGATATAAAATGGTGCTTAGCGAGTGCTTGGAGAAGAGCTGAAAAGTTTCAAGAAATTACTGGCAGAGATGAATTTCGAGGAATGGCTACTTCCCAGTTGGGATTTGACAAATCGAAAGTTACCTGTTTCCGTTGCAAAGGAAAAGGTCATTTTAAACGAGAATGCAAAAACCAAGAAACAACCGGGAATCAAGAAAAGAACAACTATTATCAGAAATCAATTTTCCATCAGATTGCTCAACAACCACAAACTGCACATTCTCATGCTATTGAAGATGGAAAGAAGAAAGCTTTACTTATCCATCAAGATGATGAATTTGTTGCCAAAGGATTTAGCTGGGACAAATACATACCTGGTTCAGCTCTTGTTGCTAGAGTTCTGGGTGAAGATGAGACTAATCAGAAAAGAATCCAGATTTTTTCAGATCTTGGAAGCGATGTAGATACCGATGATGAAGAAGAACATCTCAACAGAGCTAGAAAAGGCATTGATCTTGACAGTTTTAATTTCTTCTTTGCAGATAAAATGGAAATGCTAAATCAGAAGAAGATTGCCAGATTAAGGAGAGAGCTGGAAGCAGCAAAAATGCAAGCTGATGAAAAGACAAAGACAGAAGCTGGAGAAGCAAATGTTGAACCAGTGACTGAGAAAGTAGTTGAGAAAATCGTTGAAGTGGAGAAAGTGGTGGAAAAACTAGTTGAAGTTGAAAAAATAGTTGAAGTTGAAAAAATAGTTGAAGTTGAAAAATTAGTCGAAGTTGAGAAACTTGTCGAAGTAGAGAAAATCGTCGAAGTAGAAAAGATCATTGAGGTTGAAAAGATAGTTGAAAAAGCGGTTGAAGTTGAAAAACCGTGTTCGAAGTGTTCAGAATCTTGCAAAGTTTGTGAGGAGAAAGATAAGAAGATTGCTGAATTAGCGAAGATTAAAGAAGATTTACTATCTGATGTGAAGTACATTAAGGAATCTTATGATGTGCTGAATAGAACAGTTGATGGTCTGAAAAGGACAAATTCAGAAATTGAAAAAGCAAATGACAAAATGAGTGCAACTTTAATGACAAAGCAGAGCGTCATCAATGATTATATTTAAGATTGTGCTAATCTGAAGAAGGAGCTGGAACTTGAGAAGATTGAGAGTGAAAGGATTAAACGATTACTATTGAGTTACACTACTTGTGATTATTTGATTGATCGTGTTTATCCTACTGTTGCAGGTCTGGAAGCGTTCATGAAGAAAAAGACTGAAGATACTGATACTGGTAAGAAACCAAGTGTCAAGTATAACAGATGTCCGCCCCCGATCCATGAAACTTATTCTCCAAGGAATCCTAACGAGGAGCGTCTAAAAAAGGCAGTCAACATCAAGTTAAAGTCTGAAATCATTGATGAATTACCAGACAATATTGATGTAACATTCACAGCGTCTGACACTGATCATGAGTCTGAATTAATTAAGAAAGTTGTCGATCAGGTGTTGGATATGGATGAAGGGTCAAAGTCGGAGTCTAAGTCAGATAATTCGAGTTCGTCTGAGAAGAGTCCGAGTTTTCTGGTCAAGAGGGTTTACAATAAGGAATTTTTGTTATCAAAATCTAATTTGGATGACGGATCAATTAAAGTAGCATACACGTTGATTGATTCAGACAAATTATATTCTGATAATGAATTTCCAATAAGAAGTGTAAAAACTGAAATGATCAAACAGGTTTTCAAACTAATAGAAATTAATATTTCTGAAATAAAAGATTTAAATCTTCATGAAAAACCTAAAAAATACACTTCAAGAGTCCAACAGAGATTGTACAAGAAAATGGGTTATGGTTGTGGTTATGGTTTTCAAAAGAAACCAAACCATAATGGTAATCTCAAAAGAAAGGTCTTGGTTTCAATTCTTTAGAAAATTATAAAAATCAGAAAACTTATAAACCAAAAACAAAATTTGTTTCAGGAGGAAGTTCAGAGGATGAACAGAAGAAACCGTTCTGGAAGCAGTCGAATCAAGAGTTTCTTGCTGAAGTAAAGAAGAATGTGAGAAAGTTTGCTTCAAGAGTTGACAGAAGAACCTGTTTCAAATGCCAAGAAGTTGGACACATAGCTTGGAATTTCCCCAAGAACAACTACCAAAAACAGGAAGTTTCTTCTAATTCTGTTCTGAGAAAGACTTGTGTTGATAAAAAAGGACAACCTGTGAAAAATGTTAAAAAGTTTGAAAATTCTACTTCTGAGGAAGGAGAAAGTTCAAAACGGTTTTACAAAAGAAGAGGTGATTTGAGTAAACAAAAGTGGGTGGTTAAATCTGAGGGTAATTTTGACAATGAATTTGATTCCATAAAATCAGAGGAGTCTTTGGTTGAGAAAAAGGTTGTGAATTCCGTTCCAGATGTGAACGATGAGGATTTTCCTTCATTGTCAAAGGAAAATTTGATGAAGAAAGTGGGAAAGGTAGAGATCTCAAATCAATTCTTCTCTGATAAGGGATAATTTGATGTTGAGAAGGCTTTCAATGGAAAAGTCAAGCATATTTTTAGTAAGATGGTTGACAGAAAGGTTAAAAGTGCAAAAGATTTTTATAAATCAAAATGTTGGTGGGACAGATGTGAACCAGAATCTCCCAATGCTGGTCAGGCTTGGGGGAAAGTTTTTCCAAACTAGAAATCCTGACTTGCCGGAGCTCCCAGGTTGGTAAGAGTGGAGCAGGAATCGGCATCTTTCTTAGCAAATGATACTACAAGTGGTACAGTTGGTAAAGTACAGGTGGTATACTTTAAATTGTTATATTTTGATTTACAAGTGATTATGGTTGGTGAATAAACCTGTAAGTGGTGAAAGAGGTTTTCATCTTCAAGTGGTTAATCAAGGTCATTAAGTTGAACTTGATTGGACCATACTTTCAAGTGGTTATAGAATATATGGGGTTCATTACATTGAGAAGAGGAACTTATCCCCTAACCTACAAATGGTTTGAAAATCAACAAAACTAATTTTCCGAAAAAACCAGTTGATTAAAACAAACTTAAGTGTTTTGAAATCACAATGGGAAAATAGTTTGTTGAAAGGGGGAGTTCTGATTGTTTATGCCAAGTGGATGGCGAATTGAAGCGATTTGATATCAGTTGTCACTTTATTGTACAGTTGGTTTTCAAATTTCCTAAAATGTGTTTGCATTTTAGGGGGAGTAAAAATTTTTAGAAAATCCAAAAACATTTGAAAATTTGAAAAAGTAAAAAACATGATAAAATTCATGTAGGATCTGGATTGACTTCGTTTCGATTGCGTGACAACACGTTCGACGTGCGGAATCCGTGAACGTGTGTGGATCGAACAGACAAAAATGTACAAATAACCATGATTCAATAGATCCGTATGACGTGTACAAGCTCCGGGAATCACGTTGAGAACTTTCTCTCTCTAGTTTCTCTCTCTAAGCACCAAGCTCCAAGTTCTCAAATGAGCCAAAAGTCTTCAAATGAGCAAAGTGACAAAAGTTCCTAATTCTAACCCTACCTCATCTATTTATAGGCCAAGAATATAAGGAGAGTTCCCCTTATTTACAATAATGCCACCTTGCCCTTTTCTATCTAAACTCACTATAAACCCTAGATTTAAACTGTTTCTGCTACGGTCTTGAGATGACGGAGGCGATAGACATACTGCACTAACATTTAGTCAGACTCGTAGCTTCTTTTCTTTCTCTCTCTCTAGCTCGAACAGAATCCTCGTGGATCTGTCTTCAGCTTCAGCTCCCCCTTTCGGTAAACTCTTCAGGCTCCCCCTTTCATCAAGCTTCCGTGCTTTGGGATCGACACCTGGCTTTTCGCTTACAAGCTCCTCCAGAATAGTTCCTGGGTCCTTGAATGCACGCTTCCCTTTGTGTTGAGCTCGTCTTCAGACTCCCCCTTAGACTCGGCTGTCGGGATCGTAGTCTGGAATACCATCTGCAAATCTCATACATTCATAAGTAACAACTTTTTAAACTTCCAGGATTGAAAACCTGGCTCTCTCAGCTTTTGCTAAAATATTTTACAATGAAAGCATTTTCAGTTGTCCAAGTATCGTAACCTGGCTCTTTTAAACTTTCTAAATCAAGATCCTGGGACTAAGATATAATAATATGAAATATATCCAGGAAAACATGATTTTCTCCCCCTATCAAACAATCTTCAAAGATTTGGCAGTTTCAACGAACCGGATCGGAAACTAGCTCTTTTACAGATTTTAACAATATGAGCATCCAAATCCCTCACAGTTAATCATCCAAGTCCAAACTAATGACCTTGGAGATTTCACAAACTGTTTTTGATTTTGATTTTAAAAACATCAAGTTTCAAATTAATGAACTTATTTTATTTTCAGAAACACAATCAGCATACTTAGAATTTGAAACTCAGCTTCCCAGACATCGGTTGTCGAAAATAAAGCAGAAATCAAAATCTTTTTGTATTTTTCTGAAAATAAAAAGCAGTAAAGAAATATGTACAAACATATTTACAGACAATATTTTTGTTTGAGTTTGCGTTAGAGGATCATATCAGTTAATGACAAGTCACAAGTACCGTTGAGCTTATTTTCACATTAAGAATTAAACAATTCACTTAGATTGTCGATATACTGGTCCACTTAAATTTTCACACAAATTTCAACTGATTCAGGATACGAATTAGGTGAATTAAGAACTTAAACTCATTCATGTGTCCCACCTCTTGAATATACTCCCGTATCCAGATCCCAATATTCAGTCTTACAGGCAATTATAACACAAATGATATATGTAAGGGGTTAATAAATTATGAAGAATCATGAGAGCTCAGGTCAGAACCATCGTTCAGCAGAGAGATCATGACTCAACTTGTGGGTGTGTCCCCTTTAGAGGATCTTTTTTACAACAGCATTGTTAAGCAATTTTATTGTCTTATCATATATGTTGAGGGCTGTGCTATGTTCAAGCATGCGGAAAGTATTATTCGGGGACTAGGTCAGAACTACCGTTCAGCAGAAGTCCTGGAATAATACCCCAGATATCACTGAGTATAAAGACCTAGTATATCAGAAAAAGGAACCTTTCAAACGAGATTTCAGGGGTTACCTATATATCCAAGTAGTGTTCCCCACAAAATAAGTAAGTTTGAATTTAAGTTTATATCCCGAAAAAGTTTACTAAATGTATAAAAATCTACCGACACATCCTCGGTGAGATCGTTTAACACATTTTGACTTTCCAATTCTTTAGCGTACTGTAACTGTCTACTGATGTACTATCATTTCCTCTTTTTACGCAAAAACTCAATTTTTTTCATTTTATCATGTTTTTGGCTTTTTCAAATTTTCTAATGTTTTTGGATTTTCTAACAATATTACTCCCCCTAAAATGCAAAACCAATTAAAGAAAATTTGACAACCTGATACTGATAGCTTTGTCTCGCCATCCATTTTCTGCTTCACATGCTCTGTTTTGCAGAAAATATAATGTACCCCCATGATTTACAACCCATTGATTTTCGACAGTTTGAAAACCGTTTTTCAATCTTGTGAAAGTAATCATGTTTGTTCAGCCGTGAGGGTTTCGGCGTATTCAAGCAACATATTTTTGTATTTTTGAATATTTTTGACAAAAACAAAAACATATTTTTGGTTTTTTAAAATTTTCAATTTTTAGGGTTTTTGAAAATATTGTTTATTTATATACAGAAAACGATAAACTCCCTGTTCAACCAAACCAGGGTTCAGCAACCTCTTCCTGTGCCAGGCTGCTCCAACTACCATTCTCACAATCTTCAGCTTCGATGAGCACCTGCACATTCAAACTTTATCATTCATTTGAACAATTTAGCCCAGGTCTGTTGGACCTTAGGCATTTCAACACAATAATTTTCATTCAATTTTGGAAATTCTTTGTCATTATTCACAAAAACTTTTTCATCTTTGTCTTTGACTTTTTCAACATTTACAGAAGTCACTTGTTTCTTAACACTCCATGTTTGACCTTTAGGAGTACCTCTTTTGTAAAAATGTGATTCTTTTTGAACATTTTGTTTTTGAACAACAACTTTTGGTTTCCAAAACTCTTGGGGTTTTGTCATATCAACAGATGTGTTCCAACTTTGTGTTGTTCTGAATCTGGATGTGCGAGAAATCTGTGTTTGTTTTGAATCAGACCTAGTCTGTTTTGGTTTCCAAGTTTGATTCGAAGCAAACTTGTTTGTGTTGTACCTCCAAGTTTGTTTTGAATCAAATCTGGTTGACTTTGGTTTCACATCCTCAGATTTCTGTTTTTCAACATCAACAGGCTTTGGATTTGGACACTTTCGAGCAACATGTCCAATTTGATCACATTTAAAACACACTTTCTTTGAAACATCCTTGTCCTGTTGTTGTTGCTTTTTCTTTTTAGCAAAGAACTCATCATTAGATTGTCTCATTTTGAGTTCTTTTTCCTCTTCTAAACTACCTCCTTGAACAAAATTTGTTTTTGCTTGAACATTTTGTGTTTCATTTTTCTTCCAATTTTGTTTTCTTTTATAACCCAAACCAGCCTTCATGTTTTTCTTCTTAAAACCAGGTTTATTATAAAAAGATTTATGTCCTTTACCAGCAAACTTTGGAATCTCAGACTTCTCAATCTCAACCATTTTGAAAACTTTATCAACCTTCTCTGAAATCACATTCTGAATTGGGAATACAACATCTAAGAATAGTTTATCCGATCCAATCATGGTATAGACCAATCCTTTTGAATCATCATCCAAACTTTTCTCTGATTTTGTGTTTTTCAGATATCCATCATGAAAATTACCTTCATTTTCATCCTGTGATTCAGACTTACCTTTTGTAGACTCATCTTTCAAAACGCTATCAACAACCTTACTTACCACCTCTGAATCATGAGTGTCATCAGATTTGGTGTAAATCACATCGATACTTTCAGGTAATTGGTAAACTATGTTCAGACCTTTTGCCACCTTTTCCTCATCATAAAAAGTAAAATTGTTTCTCAATGGTGGTGGTACTTGATGAAATTTTGAACCAATACCCTTTTTGTTCTTGTCAGTATCTTTGTCATCTGGTGTGATGTTGAAAATGCGTTCGAGAATGTACGAGGAGTTATGATAACTTTGAAGTTTGGTAACAACCTTTTCTTTTTCAGCCAAGACTTGTTTAAGATTAGCAATTTCATCAACACATTTATTTAATTCAATTTTCTTTTCTTTAAACTTTCTTTCATACATTTCTTTAGTGACTAAGGTTTCTGACAATCTTTGATCAAAACTTTTGACTTGGCTCTTCAAAGTATCATAAGCTTCTTGTACTCTCTGACTCGACCACTTTAAAGAATCATACTGTTTTTGTAAATCTTGAAATTTAGATTCTTTTTCAACACAATCGACACATTTTGCTGAGCACATTTGTCTATACACATCATTATTCTTTTCAAGATCTTGACACTTCTGTGTCAGCTTTTCAACCTTTATTTTCAAAATTTCTTCTTTGTCAATCATTTCTTTACATTTTAATGTGAAAACATTTTCAAGTTTAACTATGTCATTATCTTTTGTTTTTATGATGTCATCTTTTTCTGTACAGGCTTTGCACATTTCTATGCAATTCCTGCACTTGTTTTCATTGTTATCAACAATCTCAACATTTGATAAGTCAGAAGATTCATTAACCTCAGTCTTTTTCAGCACCGATTCTTCTGTTTCAGCTTTCTGATCTTGCCCTTTGTTCTCCTCTTTTTCTTCTTTCTGTACATCTTCTATCTTCTGTTCTTCTTCAACAGCAAGCTTCGCGACAGTTTTCACTTCCTCAATCATCTTCTTCAATTCTTCTTCTTTTCTCTTTTTCATCTCTACCACCTTCGGTAGACTTGCTTCACAAACCTCTCTAATTTTCTTCTCCAAATCAGGCAAATATGCTTTATCAGATAATCTTCATGTATTGAAAGTAGCTTGCCTTGGAATCAAACTTGTTACAGCTTTGAAATCCACTTTTGATGGGTCAACAACTGGATTACCCCGTGGATCCATGTAACATTCCAACTCATCATTCCATCGTTTGGCTCTCTGAGCTTCTTTGAATGGTTCGTTTAATTTTCCAATTTCCCATCTTGCATAGTCTGCTTTCCACCATCTATCAGGATCAGCATCAGCCACAAATGCATACCCAACAGCATCTTCTTCAGGGCAAACTTGACTCCAGTCGTAACCTTCATCGTCATGTATAACTGCAAGAGCCCTTGATTTTTCTTCAGGTTGTTTCAATCTTGGTGGCTCAGACTTGTTCTGATGATAAATTGCTTTCTTGTAATAATCTTCATTGAACGGGTTTGCAGAATCATCATTAGCATACGCATTTCTGCACTCACGCTTAAAGTGACCTCTTTGTTTGCATTTGAAGCATGTCACCTTAGATTTATCAAATCCCAATTTGGTAGATGGTCCACCAATTGACTTCCTCCCCGTGATCTCCATGAACCGCTGTGCTCGACGAACCGCACTGGCCATGCACCATCTTATATCCATTAGTTCCATCTCTTCGGGGTCTAATTGGTCATAATCTTCTTTCGTCAAGTTGGTATTGCCAATCTTCCCCGCAACGAGGCTTTCATACGATTCGAGTACAGATGCCAAGAAAACCATCTGTTGTTTTGCCGATTCTTCGCTGAATTCTGCCCATTCTTCAAATCCACTGTGATATTACACTGGAATAAATTCTTTGAAGCAGATTGATCAGAAGTTGTTGAAGAAGATCCACTGTGAAAACCACTGTGAAGACTTTCATTGTTTACTGATCTTGAGCTTTCTGCGGAAAATGCTGTTTTTGGAGATCCAGCCTGTGGTGCATTTCCTCTGTAGTAAAGCTCTACATTCTGCTGATAAGCCGGATTGTTGACTTTAGATCTCTTTATCTCCAACTCATGGCTTTCAAGCCTTTCAATCAGCAAATCCACTTTTAAATCTTCAGGCTTGATTGTATTTTTCAACATTAGAGGGAAGTATTGCCACTCTTGATCATTTGGCAATGAATCAAACAGTTTATCCACCAGCTCCTCTTCAAAATATGTGATTTCATGTCTGGCCAGTTCCATTTTCAGATGTCCAAATCTCTCGATCATTTTACAAACAGATTCATTTTTCATACAACTGAATAAATCAAACTCTTTACGCAACAATTTCTTTTTGTTTTTGACAATTTCATTACTTCCTACATACTTTTTCCCTAACGCTTCCCATAAACTCTTCGAAGTTTTTTCTTGTTCTAGTAACGAAATAATATCTTCTCTTACCGACTGTTTGATCAATGTAATCATTTTATGTTCAGCCACAAAATTTTTTGTATCTATGTCTGTGAAATCTTTTGCTTCTATTAACTCTCCTCCCTCTTTTACTGGTTCGGTGTATTCATTTATCATTTTTAACCAGCTTTCAGGAGCGAAAGCTTTTACCCAACCCTCAAATCTGTTTTTCCACCAGTTATAATCTTCAACTTTCATTAACTTTGGTGGCTTCTGTTGGCTTCCGTACATGTTTTCAAACTTCAAATTCTCCGAAATCTCTTTCGAATGTTCTCTTATCTCGGATCTTCTATCTGTCGATTCGGAAGTGAATGCTTTGTAGAATGTGTTGTAGAATTCTTCACCGTTGCTTGACATCTTCAATCACAAGAACAAGAACCTGAATCACGATGTCACTTTCTCTTTCTAGTTTCTCTCTCTAGCTAATTGTAGGATCTGGATTGACTCCGTTTCGATTGCGTGACAACACGTTCGACGTGCGGAATCCGTGAACGTGTGTGGATTGAACAGACAAAAACGTACAAATAACCGTGATTCAATAGATCCATATGACGTGTACAAGCTCCGGGAATCACGTTGAGAACTTTCTCTCTCTAGTTTCTCTCTCTAAGCACCAAGCTCCAAGTTCTCAAATGAGCCAAAAGTCTTCAAATGAGCAAAGTGACAAAAGTTCCTAATTCTAACCCTACCTCATCTATTTATAGGCCAAGAATATAAGGAGAGTTCCCCTTATTTACAATAATGCCACCTTGCCCTTTTCTATCTAAAATCACTATAAACCCTAGATTTAAACTGTTTCTGCTACGGTCTTGAGATGACGGAGGCGATAGACATACTGCACTAACAATTCAAAAACGAGTTTTGTTGTATAATAGAGGAAATGATAGTAAATCAGTAGACAGTTACAGTATGCTAAAGAAATGTAATGTTTAAATAGCGTTAAACAGTCTCACTGATGATATGCCGATAGGTTTTTACACATTTAGTAAACTTTTTCGGGATATAAACTTAAAATTCAAACTTGCTTATTCCGTGGGGAACACTACTTGGATATATAGGTAACCCCTGAAATCTCGTTTGAAAGGTCCCTCTTTCTGAGATACTAGGTCTTTATGCTCAGTGATATCTGGGGTATTATTCCGGGACTTCTGCTGAATGGAAGTTCTGACCTAGTCCTCGAATAATACTTTCTGCATGCTTGAAATATAGCGCTGCCCTCAGCATAAATGATAAGACAATAAAATTGCTAATCAATGATGTTGTAAAAAAGATCCTCTAAAGGGGACACACCAAAAGTCGAATCATGATCTCTCTACTGAACGATAGTTCTGACCTGAGCTCTCATGATTCTTCATAATTTATAACCCCTTACAGATATCATCTGTGGTATACTCACCTGTAAGACTGAATATTGGGATCTGGATACGGGAGTATATTCAAGAGGTGGGACACATGAATGAGTTTAAGTCCTTAATTCACCTAATTCGTATCCTGAATCAGTTGAAATTTGTGTGAAAATTTAAGTGGATCAGTATATCGGCAATCTAAGTGAATTGTTTAATTCTTAATGTGTAACTAAGCTCAACGGTACTTGTGACTTGTCAAGAACTGATATGATCCTCTTACGCAAACTCACAAAAATAGTGTCTGTAAATATTTCTTTAGTGCATTTCATTTTTAAATATCTAAAATACAAAAAAAAAAATTCGGTGTGTTTTAGCATAATTTTTGAAAAATCCAAAAAGATTTTAGACAATTGAGGTTGAAAAGCTGATTTTCAAAATTCCGAGTGCTAAACATGACGAACAGGTTTGGGAAAGTTTGTTAGAAGATGTTTGTAATGAAAATGATATTCATTCAAGTGGTTCATCAGAAACTAAAATTGTTATAAATATATATACCCAAAACATAAGTTGTTAAAAAATGATGTTAAGTGTTTGAGTTGATTTGAAAATATCTATAAAGTAGTTTCTAAATTTGTTAAATGTTAAATTTTGAGAAACTTACTTTTGGGTAGAGAATATGCAGGTGAGCCAGGTTGCGATACCTGAACCTGTGAAAGCCAGACTACGATCCCAGTACAAGTTGAGGGGGAGTCTGTTAGAGAAAGAAAATCGGAAGTTGCTAAAGCCAGACTACGATCCTGAAGCAGATGATGCTGATGAACTTAAAGAATGCCAGCACATTGTTAGGGGGAGTCTATTGATGCTGATTGGAAAGAAAAGCCTAAAGGCTGAAGATGAAAAGACTCGACACTTAAGACTCGTCAACATCTGAGGGGGAGTCTGTTAGTGTATGCATCTGTCGACTTCGTCTTAACTCACTCGTTTGTAAGAAATATGACAATATACGATTGAAAATCTAACTGTTAGTACATGCATCTGTCGACTTCGTCTTACATCGAGTCTCGGGTTCGTTGTGGATTTGTTCAAGCATGATGTCATATTATACAATGATGACATCATTAATATGACATCATCATTGCATCATCTCACAAGAGACAAAACAGTGTTGAAAGCATAATATGAAATTTCGCCTGAAATGGTTTTAGGTGATTTCGCTCGAGACGTAATTGGTGATTCCGCCTGAATCACTTGGAGAGAAATCAGAGGTTCCATTTGGAGCGAAATCAGGAGCATTATAAATAGGGTTGTGTTCATGTCATTTGTAACGATTTCCAAATTTGATACCGAGGTGCTGCCGGTTTTCCTTGTGAATGTAAACTTTGTTAATTCAATATACAAAAGGTTTAAAGTGTGAATCAAGCTGTTTTTCACATCTGTTTCTTTGTTTCTGCCTCTGAAACGGATTTGAGCTCTTCCGAACGACTCATTCAGGTCGTAATCCGATCCTACACTAACTCTCAGCATAAGCTGGAGCATTTCAAATATGTGACAGTGAAAACTTTTTTGGTTTTCCCAGGAATGATAACCTGGCTCTTAAAATCTTTTTGGATCAAGAATCTTGCTCTATTACTCAAATTTAACAATATGAATTTCCAGAAATAACTTGACTCTCTCCCCCTATCAAATAACTTTATAAATTTGACAGTTTAAGAATCCAAAATATTTTATCAAGTAATCATCCAAGTCCAACTTAATGACCTTGGAGATTCCACAAACTATTTTTGAAAATTTTTATTTTAAAACTTTAAGTTTCAAATTAATGAACTTGTTTATTTTCAGAAACATGTTCAGCATACTTAGATTTTGAAACTCAACTCTCAGACATCGGTTCTCGAAAATAAAATAGAAACAAAATCTTTTTGTATTTTTCTGGAATATAAACCAGTAAAGAAATATTTATAGACAATATTTTTGTTTGAGTTCGTGTCAGAGGATCATATCAGTCTATGACAAATCACTAGCACCGTTGAGCTATAAACACTTTAAGTTCTAAACGATTCACTTAGATTGTCAGTATACTTATCCATTTAAATTTTCACACAAAGTTCAACTGATCCGAGATATGAGATTAGTGTCTTAAGAAATTAAACTTATTCGCGTGTCCCACCTCAAAATATACTCTCGTATCAAAATTCCCTAGATTCAGTCTTACAGGTGAATAGACCATAATGATATCTTTACTCTGGGTTAGTGCGAGACCTTCAGAGCTCAGGTATGAACTACCATTTAGTCAAAGAGATGAAGGCTCGACTTTAGGTGTGTTCCCCTTGGGAATCTTCTTTACAACTGCATTTGATTCATATCTTTCGATATTTTTCAATTTTATGCAGAGGGTAAGCTTTAAGCGCATAAAGTATTATACGAAGTCTAGGCCATTGCTTCCGCAATATCAGAAGACCAAGTATAATACCCTATATATCAAACAGTATAAAGACCTAGTATCTCAGAATCAGGAAATCTCTCAAACAAGATTTCGGGGGTTACCCATATATCCGAGAGATGTTCGCCACGAGATAAGTATTGATATTTAGGTTTATATCTCGAAATCAATCTAATAAATGTGTAAAAGCCTACTGGCATATCATCAGTGAGACCGTTTATCACAATTGACTTTCCATTTCTTTAGCGTACTGTGATTGTCTACCGATGTACTATCATTTCCTCTTTTTACACAAAACTCATTTTGATTTTCTATTGTTTTTGGATTTTTCAATTTTTCAAATGTTTTTGTATTTTCTGACAACATTTACTCCCCCTAAAATTCAAAACAATTAAAAAAAATTGACAACCCGATGCAAATAGCTTTGTCTCGCCATCAACTTTCTGCGTCACATGCTCTGTTTCGCATAAAGTACCCCCATGATTTACAACACACTGATTTTTAACAATGTTAAAACTGTTTTAAATTGTAAAATAATCATGTTTGTTCCGTCGTGAGGGTTTCGACATATTCCCTCAACATATTTTTGAAAATTTTTTATTTTTGACAAATTTAAAAACCAACATATTTTTTTTTCATTTTTCAATTTTTGACATAATAAAAACATATTTTTGGTTTTTAAATTTTCAATTTTTAGGGTTTTTGAAATATGGATTATTTATGTACAGACAACGAACAAACTCCCTGTATTCAGACGTAGGGATTAGCAGCCTCCTCCTTTTGTGCCAGGTTGCTCCATACTCCTCTATTTGACATTCAGTTGTCTTCAGGAGCACCTGCACATTCACACTTACTCAATTACTTGAACAATTTAGCCCAGGTCTGTTTGACCTTAGGCATTTCAGCACAATATGCTTCATTTAATTTCGGGAAATTTTTGTCGTTTGGTACAAACAACCTTTCATCCTTAATTTCAACTGTTTTGGTTGAGTCAGTTTTCTGTTCAGAAATAGATTGTGTCTTAACCACCCAGGTTTGCCCTTTTGAAACAGTTTTTTGTAAAAATGTGAATCATTTTGATTATTTTGATTTTGAACAACAACTTTTGGTTTCCAAAACTGGTTTGGTTTTGTTGCATCAACCGTTGTTTTCCAACTTTGTATTGTTCTAAATCTGGGTGTCACTGGTTTCCAAGATTGTTGTGATTCAGCCTTTGACATTTTCTGCTTCCAAGTTTGTTTTGATTCAAACTTGGTTGACTTCTGATTCACAACATCAGACTTCTTTTTCTTCTCAACACCAACAGGTTTAAGATTTGGACATTTACGACTGAGATGTCTAATTTGATCACACTTAAAGCATGTTCTCTTGGACACATCTTTAACCTGTTGTTGTTGCTTTTTCTTTTGAGCATGGAACTCTTCATTAGACTGTCGCCTAAATTGGAGTTCTTTCTCTTCTTCTGAACTTGTTCCGTGAACAAAGTTCATCTTTTTCTGTTAGTTTGGCGTTTCAATTCTTTTCCAATTTTGTTTCTTTTTATAACCCAACCCAGCCTTCATGTTTTTCTTCTTGAAACTAGGTTTGTTATAAAAAGTTTTCTTGCTCTTTTTCCAGCATATTTTGAAATTTTAGATTTTTCAATTTCAATCAACTTGAACACTTTGTCAATCTTTTCTGAAATCACATTCTGAATCGGGACTTCAAGATCTGAGAATAATTTGTCCGATCCAATCATGGTATAAATCAATCCTTTTGAATCATCATTCTCCTTTTTCTTAGATTTTGAGTTTTTCAGATAACCTTCATGAAAACTACCTTCATTTTCATCCTGTGATTCAGATTTACCTGTTTCAACAGACTCTTATTTCAAAACAATTTCAACGACCTTACCTTCCACCTCTGAATCACTGGACTCATCAGATTTGGAATAGGTTACGTCAATGTTATCTGGCAATTGATCAACCATGTTGAAAGCTTTTTCCACCTTCTCGTCATTATAGAAGTGAATTTTTCCTCAAACAGTGGTGGAACTTGATGATACTCTGAGCCAATTCCTTTCTTATTTTTCTCAGAATCTTTATCATCCGGTTTTAAATTGGAAATACGTTCAAGAACATATGATGAAGCGTGATAACTGTGTATCTTGTTCTAAATAAGCTATTTTACGCTTTAGCTTAGCAACATCTTCAATGTAAGAATTTACAACTTGTTGTTTTATTTCACACTATCGCTTAAGCGTATCAGATGTTATAGAACAATGTTTCAATCTCGATTGAATAAGTTTCATTTGACTCTTTACGTCTTCATATGATTCTTTTGTGATATGATACGCAAGTTTTATTGAATCATACTCCTTTTTCATTTCTTGAAATGAATTTTCTTTTTGCAAACATTCTTCTGTCATTGCTAAACACTTTTCTTTCAAAATCTCATTTTCTTTTTCTAAACTCTTGCCTTTTTGTGTCAGCATTTCATCATTATCTTTCAAAACTTTTTTGTTTTCTAACATTTCTTTGCATTTATCCTTGAAAACTTTTTCAATTTTAGTAAATTAAATGTCTCTTATTCTGAACTTCTCATCTTTTTCAGTACAAGAACTGCATGTTTCCATGCATTTCTTGCACTGTTCAACATTTTTATCTAAAACTTTAGAATCAGTTGAAGTATTTACCTCAATGATTGGCACCTTGGTCTTTTCTTCAATTTGCTTCTGATCTGCTTCTTTCTTCTCTTTTTCCTCAGCAGCATCATCAGCATCAATCACTTCAACTGATCTTTCAAGCTTCTCATCTGCTTCTTCTTTGTTCTTCTGATCCTCTTCATTCTGTTGTTCTTCAGTATTAGCTACTTCTGCTTGTTTCTGTTCCTCTTTACTAGCTTCTTCTTCTTTCACATCCTCACTCTTCTGTTCACCTTCTTCATTACTCGCTGTTTCTTTCAAATCTACCACCATCTTCTCAACATTCTTCTTCATTCTTTCTTCATCCCACTTTTTCAGACTTGCTGTCATTACATCTCTAATAATTTTATCCAGCCTTTTCAGATAATCTTTATCTTTCGCGACATTTGAATAATATTCGCCGGATAGTGGAATAACAGCCAGCACATCATTGTACACCACCTCTCGTCTATGAACGACTGGATCTCCATTGCGGTTGATGTAACACTCTCTCTTCTTATCCCACCTTCCATAATACTTCGCTTATTCAAACTCTTCATGCATTTTTTCAATTCTGCAATCTGCAAAAAATCTTTCTTATTCCGTTTTCTCTTTCAGAATCTCTTCTTTTGTTTTCTCTTTCACAACAGCAACAAAAGCATTTTGTTTCACTTCAGCCACTAAAGCAGGTCCTATATAATCTTCTTCTAGAAGAAAGTCATTCCAGTTGAAACCTTCATCATCTTGGATCACTGCTAGTGCTCTCGACTTCTCTTTCGCCGGATTTTTTCAATTTTGTTTCATCTTTGATGGTTCCTCTCTGCTCCTGTGATAAATTGCTTTACGATAGTAGTCGTCTTGAAATGGATTGGCGGTTTCATCAACAACAGAGTTTCTGCATTCTCTTTTAAAATGACCCTTTTGTTTACACTTGAAGCATGTCACTTTTGATTTGTTGAAACCCAGCTTTGTTGATGGCCCACCTATTGTTTGTCTTCCAGTAATTTCCATGAACCGCTGAGCTCTACGAATGCAGCTAGCAAAACACCATCTAAGATCAATGAGTTCCATCTCTTCCGGATCTATCTGGTCGTAATCTTCCTTTGTCAGTTCAGAATTTCCAATTTTCCCAGCCACCAGACTTTCGTATGATTCCATAAAACTCATTTGCTATTTAGTAGCATTAATGTATTTTTCAGCTTTAAGGCAATATTGCAGAGAATCTCATCGGGTTCTTCAGATTTTGAAGCTGTTGAAGATGAATGATACCCTGGATTGTAGCTTGATGAGTTTTTCTATGAGTCTTTCGACTTTTCAACACTGAATGCAGTCTTTGGCGATTCACTGACTTTCTCCGAGGGTACACTGCCCTTGTAGAAAAGACCCACATTCTGTTGATGTGATGAACTGCTCATCTTTCTTTGCTTTTGCAGTTCAAGCTCGTAGCTCTCGATTTTTTCAATCAAAACATCCAAAGTAATCATATCATACAACACATCAATTTTCAAAATAAACACAAACGTTTGCCACTGATCAACTCATGGTAACGCTTCAATGATTTTATCAATAATTTCCTCACGTGTTTTAGTTATACCAAAACCAAACCTGTTAAGTTCAATATGTAAATGACAAAACCTCTCAATCATTTGTCTCACTGATTCACCTTTTAAACTATCAAACAAATCAAATTCCTTTTTAAGAAATGCAATTTTGTTCTTTTTAATTTGTTTTCCTCCCTCGGCTTTAACTCTCAAAGCTTCCCAGACTGACTTTGACAAACCATCATGATTGAGCAATGCAAAAATATCATCTCTGATGGACTGTTGGATTAAAGCAATCATTTTCTGTTCGTAAGAAAATTTTCTTTTATCTTCATCTGATAAGCTATTAAGAGGAATTTCTTCGTTTTTATCATTAACAGGCCGACTATATCCAAACTCCAGACAAAACCAACTCTCGTGTGCCTAAGCTTTTGTCCAGTTCAAAAATCTTTCTTTCCACCAAGTGTAGTCTTCAATGTTTTCAAGTTTCGGTGGTTTAGAATGTGTTCCGTAAAAACTATCATGTTTTATGTTATCGTTTATAGCTTTTGTAATAAACTATAAACGATAACATATATATGTGAGGGCGCTCGGGGGCCATATAATATATGTGAGGGCGCTCGGGGGCCAAAAGTGAAATGGTACTAACTTTAACGTTATTTTACTAATTTCGTGAAAATAACGTTAAAAGCGGCAGATGGTTAATCATGCATCATGTGGTGACGTTGATAGCTGAAAGACACGGGGGTACATGCACCAATCAGTCTCTGTCCCGATTGTTTGAGTGTTATGTGTCTTAGGTCCAAGGCTTGATACAAAACTACAATCGAGCCGGGGGTCTCACTGGAAGCAGCCTCTCTATTCCTACGGGGTAGAGGTAAGGCTGTCTACATCTACCCTCCTCAGACCCTACCTTAGCTATGCTATTGGTGGGATTTACCGAGTATGATGATGATGATGATGTTTATAGCTTTTGTAATAGTTTTTGGTGTAACGGTAGATGTTTCAGAAGACTCGGAAGTGAATGCCTTGTAAAACGTGTTGTAAAACTCTTCAGCCATGATGTACGATTCTTTGTTTTTCTCTTTCGTGTAACGCACCTTGATTTTCATTCCTTGAATTTTCACCTTTCGTTTTCACCTGCACACAAACAAACACTCAATCAGTTTAAATGAACAGAATACGTGAAAGTCCGTAAAATATATGACTTGTGAAGTATTGTGAATTTTGCTGACGAAATCGATTTATGACTCGTGCGAATGACCTGAACAACGAATGAACAAACTTGTGCTTTTAACCAAATGATTTTGTTTCAATCCTTGTTCTGAATAAACTCGATCAAATTGAATGGACTCCGACTGAGCTGATTAATGAGCCGAGATAAACCAAATAATGGGCCTTAATTCATGAATCAATCAAATAGACTTGATCAGTTCGGATGGATATAAGTAGCGGATGAGGTCAACAATGTTACTCTTGTCGGATGGGGTCAACAAAGTCACTCTTGTCGGATGGGGTCAACAAAGTCACTCTTGTCGGATGGGGTCAACAAAGTCAGCTGTCGGATAGGGGTCAACAAAGTCACTTTTGTCGGATGGGGTCAACAAAGTCACTCTTGTCGGATGGGGTTTTGACCAAGTATTTTATTTGGTTCGAATGAATACTCGAGCGGATGGGATCAAAACTATATGTTGTTCGGATGAGCACGTGAAACTCTATTGAACCTTTGATTGGGCCAAAGTTTTTGAAAAATAAACAACTTCAATTCAAACAAACACTTTCTTCAATATCACATGCAAAATTCTGTCAACATAGCTGAAAATTATCGAAATCCCACACCTCTTGTCATCACATGCAATTAGGATATCTTTTCAGTAATTTCAAGTTAATGCTGATTGGACCGAGACTTGTTTCTTCACATGCAATCTGATTAAAATGGATCTTCACATGATATCTGACTTTTTGAACCAAGCAAAAAGTTTTCTTAGTTCATTGAACCGACTAACTTTAATGGGCAGTTTAAATGTGTTGATAAACTATTGGACCGATACCATATCATGAATTATATGGCCGACAACTGTTACAATTATGTGAATATCTGAAAGGATATGGGCTGCTGCCACAAAATGAAAATATAATATTCTGATTGGGCCGCACATAATAAAGTTGTTCGGATGGATTTATAATTGGATCGAATGACCAGTCGATCGAATGGTTATTCGCTCAAATGTCATACTATGATTATCGAGTGGTTAAATTTCAACGAATGGCCATTCGTTCAAAAATCAAATATCAACTGACGAATGGTCATCCGATAACCTTCATTTATATCAACTTCCAAATGGTTTTTATGTTCGGATGGTCATCCGAACGGATGGCCATTCGAAATAACAACATGAACAGCGAAAAACATCATTTTCGGACAAAAAAATCACTGATTTCTCACAAAATACTTGGAATTTAGATTTGAAAATTTGTAGGTTTGTAAAACAATGATTTTCGCACTATATATAAAAAATCAGCAATTTTTAACTGCAAAAACCTTGTTAATTTTGGGTTTTTGTGACAAAAAGTGAAGAAAATGAGTAGAAGCAGAAATTTGAAAATTTGAAGCAAATTCGACTCTGAAACTGATGAAATTTGATGAAATCTTGTGTCACTGATCCGTGTAATCGATCTCCCGCTCTGATACCACTTGTGAACGCGTTGTAGGATCGTGTTTGACTCCCGAACGATTACGAAACGACACGTACGACGTGTGGAATCCGTGCACGTGTGTGGACCGAACACAAGAACATAATTAATCAAGATTTGAAGGGGTATGGTCCCACAAACCTTGCGCAGGCGTATTGGACCATACCACAACCTTATCCCAAAAACATCTTGAATAAAGACCCTGCGCGGCTGCGCAGTAGTCCTAAATAGGATTTGGGAAGAAACAGTTCAAAGACAAAGGAATATGGTCTAGGAAACCTCGCACAAGATCACGAGACCATACCATAGTCCTATTCTAAGAACACCCTTAACAGAACCCTGCGCGGCTGCGCAGCGGTTCTAAGCAAAGATGTTGAAGAAAACAGTCTTCGATAACGATACGCCGGAGAAAGGGTGAAAGTAACATTCAACTAACACCCTTGCGCGAGCTCGCGCAAGGGTACAGTTAGACTTGAAGATAAAACCCTAAAACATCTCCACGTGCCTGAAATCAAGACATGGACAAAAGTATCTTTTCTGTTATAACAGAATAGACACGTGGCAAAAACATAAAGGTTTACAGCTGTAGATCTTATAGAAGGCTTTCCAAACGCTCATCGTGCACAACAATTCGGTTACAACTGAAAGGTGACGTGGCATAATCCTGGATGCTCGTCTAGGTCACGATGATAGCCCTAACTTGGAGAAGGATCCACACAAACCCACTTTCCACGTGGCATCTCCCCAGCCGTCGATCACACTCACGATCCGTGTGCATGGATGTGACGTTAGTGATTGACGGAAAAGGGCATAACCGCCGACGGAAAATACTTTCCGTTACTATCTCCGTCAACAAATTTTACCATAACTATTTTAGATCACATATCATCAATCTCAGAATTCACAAAGATTCATCATAACAAAATTCCAAATTTTCAACTCAGCATTCATACCAATAGATCCATTATCACTACCATGCCTTATATCAAAAATCACAATTCTAACTAATCAACAGACGTATGTTCGGATCTAACAAACAGCGTGTTACAAGAATATTATTAATCACATAAAAACATACATTTTTATTTCGCAATACATAATCTGCAAGGAATTCAAAGCCAACAATTGGCCAAAAACCATTAGACTTATTCCACAGTTTAACACATATCCATATCCCAACGGAGAATTACAAAATGCAGACACTTAATGAGGGATATACCTACTAGATTAAAACAGTTAAACAACATAAGGAACCACTAAAAGGAAAAAAAAAAGTCAACTACTGACCAAAGATGCCTGCTGCCACTATTATCACCGTGAACCAAGACCCGAAGCCCAAACTCGAACTTTGAAGAAATCCACCACCACTGATGACGTCACATCGGCAATTCCGAGCCACATCCACCACCGCAGCGCCGCTGTTGCTGCCAGAACCAAACCACAGCCACATCTGCGGCGTTCTGCCGTCCTTATCACCGTCATCTTCGTTAGCCAATATCATTAACATCAGCGGAAAAACAACAACTCCTAGTTCACCGGAGAAGTGGGGTGTGCAACGAAAAAAAGGGAGGAGGAGGGGGTCGTGGTGTGCAATACAGGGAGAAGGAGGAGGGAGGGACTTGTGTGCTTGTCGGATAGAATGGAGGGGCACCGGAATCAAATTCTCCGGTCGTCGGAGATCCTGATCGGACAAGATGAGAGGGGTGTGCGCCCGATGAGTGATTTTTAGGGTTTTCAAATTAAGCGAGTGGGAGGTGATGATGAGAAGGTGCTTGTTTAAATAGGTAGAGTTTAGGTTGTAGGGGAGTTGGGTTAGGCTTGGCCCATGGACATGGATCCTCATTAAACAATTGATAATTATTCATGTTTGATTCGGGTTACCAGTTAAACTACCTATTTCTCTCGATGTGGTTATTATCATTTAAACAATAACTATAATAATAACAAAAATAAAATACCCGTCTCTCGACAATCAGGGTCAAGGGTTCGAGTTGTCACATTCTCCCCATGTTACAGGAATTTCGTCCTCGAAATTTGAGCTAAGACATACGATGCGATCTTATTTATAGATTCGTCAATAACCTTATAGTTACACATAAGTACACGTAGTTTCACGAAAGTTCACGAAACGAATCATGTTAACCACATAGCACATAAAGTCATGTAGCTAGTAAACTCACGTAGTTCACAAAACCTAAAGATCCACATATTAATCACATAACACCCATAATTCGAAAATTCTCATTTAAACCTCATATATTAATTTCACATAGTCATAACGTACACTGAAATCGTGCAGGAATACCCGAAGTGTCACATTATCCCCAAGTTCAAAGAAATTTCGTCCCGAAATTTAGTGCGCAGCCACTGACAAGCTAGTGTGTTTAAATGTTTTCGTGGGGCATTACATCATCCCCTTGTTTGTTTGGAATTTCTTTCCTAGATTCAGTTGTAGCCTCAGTGCTGGAAGTATTGTTTGTAATCAACTAGGGATACTTGCGCATCATCTGGTCTTCTAGTTCCCAGGTAAACTCAGGGCCACGGCACTAGTTCCAACGAGCTTAGACTACGGGTATCTTGCTACACTTGAGAGTTTTAGTTTCTTGATCCATGATCTCAACCGTTTCCTCAATGAAGCGTAGTCGATCATCGATCGTGAATTATTTAAAAGGAACGATAAGCGTTTCATCTGACAGACACTTCTTCAGATTTGATTCATGAAAACGTTGTGTACCGCACTCAACTCTTCAGGCAGGTTTAGTTTATACGCTACCTTATTGATTCTCTTGGTAATTTTGAAAGATCCAACATAACGCGGGTTAGATTGCCCCTTTTTGCCAAGGAATACCACACCTTAAAAAGGTGAGACTTTTTGTAGAGCCCGGTCCCCGACCTGGAATTCTAAAGGTTTCCTACACCTATCAGCGTAGCTTTTCTGACGGTCTCAAGCCACCGCCATGCGTTGTCTAACCTGGACAATCTTTTCTGTTGTGCCAAGCACAAGTTCCGGGCTGGTAAATTGGTTTTCGCCAACTTCCACCCAATACAAAGGTGACCGACATTTACGTCCGTATAATGCCTCAAATGGTGCTGCCTGAATGCTAGTGTGGTAGCCGTTGTTGCAAGAGAATTTTACCAAAGGTAAGTGCCGTTCCCACCCGTTTCAAAAGTCGATAACACATGCTCTCAGCATGTCTTCAAATGTCTGGAAGGAATGTTCAGTCTGACCATTCGTCTGCGGGTAATAAACGATGCTTATGTCTAACTGTGAGCCAAAGGATTTTGTGCATAGCCTGCCACAAATCTAACGGAAAACGTTGGTCACGATCAGGGATAATAGAAGTTGGCTCTCTGTGCCTAGAAACTACTTCTTTCATGTAGATGGCTGCAAGTTTCGAAAACTTATCGGTTTCCTTAATCGCAAGGAAGTGAGCAGACTTGGTTAAGTGGCCTACAATCACCCAAATGGGTCTTGAGGTCGTGATACACTTCGTCAGGGCCGGGGTATATCGAGTAGCGAGACTGGTGTGCTCTGTCCATCATAAGCTCTCAGAGATTTCCGCAAGGTGGAATCCAGATATGTTCCATGAAGTAGTAAATGCTGTCATCTTTGAGTTCGAGCAGCTTTTCCATGCCCCGCATGGACTCAGCCAAAAGATTTTCTGCTTTCAGTGCTTCATCTTGAGCATTTCAGGTTTGATTGGGGAGGTTCGAATGAATAGTAAGCTGTAACACACGTGCACACTTAGGTTTTGCCCCTTTTCGGCTGTAGGCAACTCTACTACGTTAGCCGTTGGAGACTCTTGTGATCGATATAATTCGTGCACTTGGTACCATACAAGTAATGTCTCCGTATCTTGAGTGCGAAGGCTACTGCTCCTAGTACCAAATCATGTGTAGTGTAGCTCCTTTCGTGAATTTTGAGTTTTTGGGAGGTGTATGCTAAAACTTTCTCGTGTTACATCAACACGCAACCGAGCCCCTGAATAGACGCATCGCAGTGGACAATAAAAATCGTCGGTGCCTTCGGGAAGTGAAGGAATTGGTGCACTACCTAGCTTATCCTTTAATTGTTGGAGTTGCGTATTCTTGAATGTCCCTCTACCGATAGTTGATACTCCTTCGAGCCAAGCAATAAGGGGTTGGTGCACGTGGTCGAGAACAATGGGTTTTAAAAAAGTTGCATGTTGGAAACTTAGCGTAGAGTCCTACCTTACGTAGGAGATTCCAAGGTGAGGCGTAAAGATTGTCAGGGTTCCTGCTGGCTCTTTCAGTAACTCAGGGGTTGTTAAAGAAGACAAGTGACGAACTCGTCAAGGTAGGGTTTGCACAAATGGCTCGTGAGTTCTATGAAGGCCGCGGGTGTGTCAGTTCATTCGAACGACATAACTAGAAAATTGTACGTTCGAGATATCCTCATCTCCGGGGAATCCATGGTTCCTTGCTCCTTGAGTAATAACGCAGGGGAACATTCATTCAAGCGGGATTTCTTACAAAGATAGTGTCAGTCAATACGATCCTGTTTAGGAAGCGTAACATGATGAGACGTGGTAAACAATCTAAGATGTAATTAGATTCGACACGTCCAACTCGCTGTAGCATATGAAACCTTTAGGATAAGTAGCAAGGGTTTTTCCGACATCACGGATGTAGTTGGTCGTACGCAAACAGTGTGAAATGGGAATAAATGACACTTTTCATCGATATAAGTGTCGCGTCACAGACGTTGATACAACAAGAATCAACCAAGGAAGGATGGTTGTAGCACTAGCTTGTAATGTTAAGGTTTGCTAAAAAGTCTGTCGAAGTTTTCGAGTTAGTTCGTACACGAGAGGGGGGATAATTCACCCTCATCCATGCCGTTGGATGAGTTTGCGATTTATCAAATTGGAAAGCAATCAAAGTCTAAGGAGTTGTCGTAAGTCATGCGAATGAGTTTGAAATAACGTGTGGGTCGTGGAGAGGTTCGATGCAAAAATGCGAAAATAGGTTTAAGATTGTAGGTTTGTGTCCCCAACACATCACCACGATCACTGTCTGAGCAATAATCACCAACAGCCAGAAGTCAAGCATGTCCAATCGGTCGATGAAACGATCAGCGAAAAGGTCCATATATTACAAAAAGAATAGTGCAGGCATGGTTAAATCAATTCTACTCGAGCAGTAGAATTCTAGGTTATTCAATCCGATAAAGGGAACAAGTCCCTCCTTCTAGGTTAGAGAAAGAGGTATGTGAACGAAAGAGAGTAAAATGACGTCGTCGGTTCTTCTCAACTTAGCTTGATGCTTCGCGTTTCACTTCCTACTCTTGGTTTACGTGCGGGCGTGTCGTAACTGCTTCGCATTTCGAACACCGATGCCTTCAATTGCTCCGTGCATGTGGTCAAGTTGTCGTATTGTTGTACCACAACTGTTTGTCTGTCTAATAACGTGTAACTTAGGGATGTCCCTCCCTCGTCGTTTAGCTTTCGCCGCCTCTGTCTGAGGTCCGTATTTCAAGTACACGCCCATTGTGTCGGTTCATTCTAGTCCAGGGATGAGATCAAGAAGTATGTGGATGGGGGTTAGGAATAACGGGTTCTGTCACACCCCCAAAATCCACTTGCGGAGTACTACCGCTTGGAGGCGTGACTGACCAGGATCCAGCCACCAATTATACTGAGCATTGATTTGTAGTAAAAGTATTCACCAACCGCAGTAGTTAGTAAACATCATATTTTAAAGTTCTAAAAGTTTAAGTTCAAACAAACAGCGGAAGCATAAACCAAACAGTTTCAAAACAAAGTTCATTGTTTAAGATTATTTGAAACCCAACACACGGGTTAAGACGACCACTACATATCCCCAAGCTGCAAGCTCCTGGTTCACTGGTTACCTGCAAAGCATGCAGTAGGGTGTCAACAGAAATGTTGGCGAGTTCACGAGATGTCCAGTTTTAGCTTTTCAAAAGAAAATGTAGGTTGTTTAGGTAAAGCATTTATAATCACGTCATGGGGAGCTACCCCATATGAAAGCTACTAAACTTGAATTACCGAAACTGTTGACGAGAAGATTTGGTGCCCCAGGTCAATGTCTATCGTCATTGACCGAGATGCAAGGTCTATAGTTCACGCCCGATCTCCCCCGGTCACGGTGTGAGGTTGTCAAACCTAATAGCGCTATCAACTAATAACCCGTTCGCCCCCGGCGATTAATCGGTACTATAAGCAGGGACTTAATGTGATAGAGATTCGTTTAGTGTTGCTAGTTGTGATTTATAAATATTACCCAAACGTATTTCCCCCGGATGTAGTAGTACAAGAGTACCGTTTGCATATTCCCCCGGAAATTACTAGTTTGAAAACATTATTTTGTTGGTTCGTGTCCCTCCCTGGGACGCATGCTTTTAGTGTGTGAACTCACCTTGGGTTGCTCGGTAGATTATTTACTTGGTCAATCACGTTGGTCACCACGTCCGGTTGTGGAAGGGTACCGATTTAAGGAAGAAGGTGAGGAAAAGAAGCGTCCGAGTGGTGATGATGAGCTTGACCGATCCTCCTTGTCGTAGTCGGTTGGATCCGAGAGAGTGGGAGAGGAGGTGAGCTTGATTTGTTAGGGTTTTCTAGAGAGAGTGAGTGAGGATGAAGTGAGATAGTGTAAAAAGGGGAGTGTGTGTGAGGGTTTTGGGTTTAAATAGGAGGTAATGCACCGAAAGTGGGTTTTAGGGTGGTTTCGAGTGGGAGGTTTCGGGTGGGCTAAGGTTACGGCCCAACCGGCCCATTGTTACACCGTTTACTCGAGACCGGATGGTCTCGAGTCATGGTTTCGGTTCACAAGTATCCTTACACACACACATATATATATATTACATACACGTTATCGACACATAGCACAGAGGGATAATAACTTTCATTTAATAATAATATACATATACGCTAAGTGATTACAAGGTGTTTGCTCGGGAAAACCTAGAGTGTCACATTATCCCCAAGTTTTAAGAACTTTCGTCCCGAAAGTTAAAGCAGCCACTGATAAGCTAGTAAAAAGTGAGAGCGTTTCAACGGAGTGTCACATCATCCCCCCGTTAGTTTGGAATTTCGTCCCGAAATTCAGTTGTAGCTTCAGTGCTGGGGGTTTCATTTGGGAACAACTGGGGATACTTGCGCTTCATCTGGTCTTCCCGCTCCCAGGTAAACTCTGGGCCACGGCGTGAGTTCCAACGAACTCGCACGAGGGGTATCTGGCTGCGTTTGAGGGTTTTGATCTCACGATCCGTGATCTCAACCGGTTCCTCAGTAAAGTGTAGCTGTTCGTCAATAGTAAGTTCCTTGTAAGGAATGACGTGTGTTTCATCTGACAGGCACTTCTTCAGATTAGACACGTGGAAGACATTGTGCACAGCACTCAGTTCTTCAGGCAGATTCAGCCTGTAAGCGGCCGTACCGATCTTTTCGGTAACTTCGAAGGGTCCGACATATCTTGGATTAAGCTTGCCCCGTTTTCCAAAACGAACCACACCCTTCCAGGGTGAGACCTTAAGTAGAGCCCGTTCACCGACCTGGAACTCTTGCGGTTTCCTATCTTTGTCAGCGTAGTACTTTTGACGGTCACGAGCTGCCGCCATGCGTTGCCTAATCTGGGCAATCTTTTCTGTGGTGTCGACTACATGTTCCGGGCCTGTGATCTGGCTGTCACCAACCTCCGCCCAGCAGAGAGGCGATCGACATTTACGACCGTGCAATGCCTCAAAGGGTGCTGCCTGAATGCTGGTGTGGTAGCTGTTGTTGTAGGAGAATTCCACCAACGGTAGGTGCTTCTCCCAATTCTTGCCAAAATCGATCACGCATGCCCTAAGCATGTCTTCGAGGGTTTGGATGGTGCGTTCAGACTGCCCATCCGTTTGCGGATGATAAGCGGTGCTCATGTCTAAACGCGAGCCAAAAGATTTGTGCATAGCTTGCCACAACTCAGAGGTAAAACGCGCGTCCCGATCGGAAATGATAGAGGTTGGTACTCCATGCTTCGAAACCACTTCTTTTAGGTATACCTCTGCTAGGGTAGAGAACTTGTCTGTTTCTTTGATAGCCAAAAAGTGTGCAGACTTAGTTAAGCGATCCACTATTACCCAAATGGTGTCATTTCCGCGTTGAGACCTAGGCAGGCCAGTAACAAAATCCATGGAAATCTGCTCCCATTTCCATTGTGGAATCTCTGGCTGTTGGAGTAGGCCTGATGGTTTCTGATACTCAGCCTTGACTCTTGCACAAGTCAAACATTTTCTGACATAGGTTGCTATGTGGGCTTTCATGCCAGGCCACCAATAGGTAGCCCTCAAGTCGTGGTACATCTTATCTGAACCTGGATGCACTGAGTAACGGGACTTATGAGCTTCATCCATCACAAGGTCACGTAAATTTCCATAAAGCGGAACCCATATGCGTCCGGCTACGTAGTAAGCACCGTCTTCTTTTTGTTCCAATCGTTGTCTCGATCCTCGCAGGGACTCAGCCCTGATGTTCTCGTCTTTCAATGCTTCAACCTGAGCATTCCGAATTTGATTAGGGAGGTTCGAGTGGATAGTGAGCTGTAATGCACGAACACGCTTGGGTTTGGTCTCCTTTCTGCTGAGGGCATCGGCTACCACATTAGCCTTGCCTGGGTGATATTTGATTGCACACTCGTAGTCATTTAGGAGTTCGACCCATCGGCGTTGCCGCATATTCAACTCCTTTTGTCCCATTATGTGCTGGAGACTCTTGTGATCAGTGTAAATCGTGCACTTGGTGCCGTACAAGTAGTGTCTCCAAAGCTTGAGCGCGAAGACCACAGCTCTAAATTCTAAGTCATGCGTCGTATAGTTCCGTTCGTGGACCTTGAGTTGTCGCGAGGCGTAAGCAATAACTTTCTCGCGTTGCATCAATACGCAGCCAAGTCCTTGAATAGAAGCGTCGCAGTAAACGACGAAGTCGTCGGTACCTTCGGGTAAGGAGAGGATAGGAGCACTACAAAGGTTCTTCTTTAGTTCCTGGAAGGCAGACTCCTGAGCATCACTCCATTTGTAAGCAACACCCTTCTGAGTGAGTGTCGTAAGTGGTTGAGCGATCTTAGAGAATCCCTTGATAAATCTTCGATAGTATCCCGCCAATCCCAGGAATTGGCGAACTTCGGTCGGAGTCTTAGGCACAGGCCAATTCTTAATGGACTCAATCTTAGCAGGGTCAACATGAATCCCTTCCTGATTGACGATGTGTCCAAGGAAATGGACTTCTCTAAGCCAGAAATCACATTTCGAGAATTTGGCGTACAGTTGCTCATTGCGAAGAAGTTCGAGAATAAGACGTAGGTGTTGTTCATGTTCCTCTTGGCTCTTCGAGTAGATTAGGATGTCGTCGATGAATACGATTACGAACTTATCGAGGTAGGGTTTGCATACTCGGTTCATGAGATCCATGAAGATTGCAGGGGCGTTGGTCATTCCGAAAGGCATAACAAGGAATTCGTAGTGACCATAGCGGGTTCTGAAAGCAGTCTTAGAGATGTCCTCATCGCGGACTCTCAGCTGGTGATAACCCGATCGCAGATCGATCTTGGAATAATAGCTCGACCCTTGCAGCTGGTCGAACAGGTCGTCGATACGGGGAAGCGGATAACGATTCTTGATGGTAACCTTGTTAAGTTCGCGGTAGTCAATGCACATTCGGTATGAGCCATCTTTCTTTTTGACGAAGAGCACTGGGGCTCCCCAGGGCGATGAACTAGGACAGATAAAACCTTTGTCCAAAAGTTCTTGTAGTTGAGTAGAAAGCTCCTTGAGCTCCGCGGGGGCTAATCGATAAGGTGCACGAGCTATAGGCGCTGCTCCGGGAGCTAGCTCGATTTGAAATTCGACCTGACGGTGAGGAGGGAGTCCAGGTAGTTCCTCCGGGAATACCTCAGGATAGTCGCGTACAACTGGAAAATCTTCAATCCTGTTTTCCATTTTCTGTGTGTCGGTAATGAGTGCTAAGATAGCGGTGTGCCCTTTTCGTAGACACTTCTGGGCCTTTAAGAATGAAATGATGCCTGTGACTTCTCCGCTCTTGTCGCCTTGAACTATAAGGGGTTTGCCAGGGGGACGGGGAATACGAATAGCTTTCTCCTGGCAGAGGATTTCAGCTCGATGTTTGGATAACCAATCCATACCAATAATGACGTCGAAGCTTCCAAGAACGATGGGGAAAAGATCGATACAGAAGGTCTGACCAGACAACTCTAATTTGCAGTTACGAATTATGTGTGAGGCCTCGAGGTTTCTACCATTAGCTATTTCAACGGTGTGCTTAGAGCTTAGCGGCGTAAGAGTGAGCTTAAGTTTCTTACTAATACGTAGGGATACATAACTAGCATCTGCTCCGGAATCAAATAACATGGAAACATAACGATCATTAAGTAGGAACTTACCCGCCACAACATTGGGGTCGTTCCTTGCTTCTCCGGCTCCAATCACAAAAACCCTTCCTCTTGCACCGTTCCCAGCATTGTTGTTATTGTTCCCAGCACCCTGATGGTTGTTGTTCTGGTTTAACTGAGGACAATTCTTCTTAATGTGCCCCTCAGCTCCGCACTGGAAACAACCCTTGATGTTCCCATGATGTTGCTGCTGCTGTGGTTGATTCTGCCTTGCGGGATGAGGGCTCCTACAATCTTTGGCCTCATGTCCCATCTTGTTGCACCGCTGGCACTTGTTCTTCGCACAGGGCCCATTGTGATGCCGATTGCACTTGTTACATTTGGGGAGATGGCCCTGATAGCCACCCTGCTGCTGAGGGCCCTTGTTATTTTCAGTCTTCCTTTGCTGGGCCGGGGCCTGAGTAGAGTTAGCATCCTTACCCTGGTTTCCATCCCACTTTCGTTTGTTATCGCTAGAAGTTCCAGCAGTAGTACCGATCCTCTTGGGCAGCTTGCCCTCTTCCACAGCCTGATTGGTGAGTTTGTGAGCAAGACGAACCACGGGCTGTATGGTATTGAGGTTGGCCGAGGTCACATGGCTCCGGATTTCTGGGACCAAGCCTTTGACGTACAATTCGATCCTTCGATACATAGGTTGGGACATGTTTGGGCAAAGTGCAGCATAGTCGTTGGACTGCTTGGTGTAGGTCTCAATCTCTGATCCGACCATCTTGAGCGCATAGTACTCGTTCTCGAGTTTGTGGATGTCATCCCTGTGACAGTACTCCTCTTTGATCATGTTCTTGAAATCTTCCCATGCAGTAGCATTAGCAGTTTCCAGACCAAGCATCTGAATCTGTGCCTTCCACCATGAAAGCGCGTTTCCTTCAAGCGTACCAGTTGCGTACTTAACCCAATTAGCAGGGGGACACTCGCAGACAGCGAAGACAGCTTCGGCCTTTTCAATCCAGTGCAGGAGGCCTATGGCACCCTCAGTGCCGTTGAAAGGGAGAGGCTTGCCATCCATGAAGGTTTTGAAAGTACAAACACGTGGTTGCGCAGGCGCAGGCTGACCTGTTGTGAGAAATGGGGCGAATAGGTTTAGAGGTGAAAAGACGATGTGGGGGTAGGACCTAAACATCCTATAGCAACGAGTTTACCTCCAGGGTGAGCTGCGAAAGCTGCAGCCACCGTGTTGAGCAAGTTAGCGAATTGAGCCTGAGTCATGTTAACGCTTCCTCTTCCGCGTCCACTCATTGTCTTCATAACCAGAAAATACAGTATGAGTGTAATATTGTAACGTAGCGAGGACGAGGTAGAAGAGAAATGGGTATCTATCTAATTAGGCACACTAGTATGTATAGTAGAGCAGTCAATATAAGATAAACAAGCAAGTAAACACAAGTCCGAGCTACGAGGTCTAGTATGCCGAGTCTTGCCCTTGGAGTGTAGTGTCGTCACGAGTCACGGGTTATAGTCTGGTTTTTCTCAAAAAGACTCTTCTTTTTAAAACCAAGTTCACTATAACCAATGGCTCTGATACCAATCTGTCACACCCCCAAAATCCACTTGCGGAGTACTACCGCTTGGAGGCGTGACTGACCAGGATCCAGCCACCAATTATACTGAGCATTGATTTGTAGTAAAAGTATTCACCAACCGCAGTAGTTAGTAAACATCATATTTTAAAGTTCTAAAAGTTTAAGTTCAAACAAACAGCGGAAGCATAAACCAAACAGTTTCAAAACAAAGTTCATTGTTCAAGATTATTTGAAACCCAACACACGGGTTAAGACGACCACTACATATCCCCAAGCTGCAAGCTCCTGGTTCACTGGTTACCTGCAAAGCATGCAGTAGGGTGTCAACAGAAATGTTGGCGAGTTCACGAGATGTCCAGTTTTAGCTTTTCAAAAGAAAATGTAGGTTGTTTAGGTAAAGCATTTATAATCACGTCATGGGGAGCTACCCCATATGAAAGCTACTAAACTTGAATTACCGAAACTGTTGACGAGAAGATTTGGTGCCCCAGGTCAATGTCTATCGTCATTGACCGAGATGCAAGGTCTATAGTTCACGCCCGATCTCCCCCGGTCACGGTGTGAGGTTGTCAAACCTAATAGCGCTATCAACTAATAACCCGTTCGCCCCCGGCGATTAATCGGTACTATAAGCAGGGACTTAATGTGATAGAGATTCGTTTAGTGTTGCTAGTTGTGATTTATAAATATTACCCAAACGTATTTCCCCCGGATGTAGTAGTACAAGAGTACCGTTTGCATATTCCCCCGGAAATTACTAGTTTGAAAACATTATTTTGTTGGTTCGTGTCCCTCCCTGGGACGCATGCTTTTAGTGTGTGAACTCACCTTGGGTTGCTCGGTAGATTATTTACTTGGTCAATCACGTTGGTCACCACGTCCGGTTGTGGAAGGGTACCGATTTAAGGAAGAAGGTGAGGAAAAGAAGCGTCCGAGTGGTGATGATGAGCTTGACCGATCCTCCTTGTCGTAGTCGGTTGGATCCGAGAGAGTGGGAGAGGAGGTGAGCTTGATTTGTTAGGGTTTTCTAGAGAGAGTGAGTGAGGATGAAGTGAGATAGTGTAAAAAGGGGAGTGTGTGTGAGGGTTTTGGGTTTAAATAGGAGGTAATGCACCGAAAGTGGGTTTTAGGGTGGTTTCGAGTGGGAGGTTTCGGGTGGGCTAAGGTTACGGCCCAACCGGCCCATTGTTACACCGTTTACTCGAGACCGGATGGTCTCGAGTCATGGTTTCGGTTCACAAGTATCCTTACACACACACATATATATATATTACATACACGTTATCGACACATAGCACAGAGGGATAATAACTTTCATTTAATAATAATATACATATACGCTAAGTGATTACAAGGTGTTTGCTCGGGAAAACCTAGAGTGTCACATTATCCCCAAGTTTTAAGAACTTTCGTCCCGAAAGTTAAAGCAGCCACTGATAAGCTAGTAAAAAGTGAGAGCGTTTCAACGGGGTGTCACAGGTTCCTTTCCCTTAGCATGTTATGGTTTCGAATTAGGATTGGGAGAATTCACTCCTACTTAACGCGTATCACGTTTGCATAACTTTCATATATATATATATATATATATATATATATATATATATATATCACTGTATTGAATACTAACTATACACAAACGTATTCACACATATACGCTAAATATACACATACACATTTACACATATATGTTATGCACAAGTAAATGCCGATATCTTACAATTACCACGTGAGCATCTGAGTCTGTCGAACCTTGCAATCCGGAGTGTGGTGTCGTTGTGGTTCTCATTAAAAAACGGTTATAATCTGGTTTTCGTATAAAAATATTTTTCGTCTTAAAAATATTTTATATCTTAAACCTAGTTCACTATAACCAATGGCTCTGATACCAATCTATCACATCCTCAAAATCCACGCGTGGAGTACTACCGCGAGGCGTGTGACTGACCAGGATCTAGCCACTAATCATGTTGAACTATTTATGTATGTTATAACTTTTTCCCCAATAACACGATTAGTTAATATATTTAAATATCTGAAAATGCAATTTAATTTAGTAGCGGAAGTATAAACAATACTCGTCATAGTTTAAAACCACATGTTCTTTTATTATACGTTAACAGGAAACTTACAAACCACGCATTCCAGCCGATTGCAATGTCCGTCCAAAGGGTGTCAACATAAAGTTAGCGAGTTCGCCAGTTTACCATTTTCCAGTTTTATTTCCAAAAATATTTTTGTTGTTTAATTACTCATTTATATCATGCCATGGGGAGCTACCCCATATGTAAGTTACTAAACTGCGTTATGCCGAATACTCTGCGACCTCATGTTTGTTTACCCCGTTTTGTCAATGTCTATCATCATTGACGGTTTTGGCTGAGTCTATTAGTTCACGACAGATCCTCTCCAGACACGGTGTGAGGTTGGTAAGACCTAAATAGCGATATCAACTAATAACCCGTTCGCCAGCTCCCGACGACTAATCGGTATCATAAGTGGGGACTTCCGTGATAGAGTTTCGTTTAGTACACTTGTTGCATCTAATATAAATAGTTATTAATAAAACATCCCACGCAAGGGGAAAATGTTACCTGTATCCCACACAAGGAGATAGTAAGCAATCCCAAACCAGGGAAAGTGTTGTTTGTACCGTTCAGCGTATTCCAAACCAGGAATAGTAAGCAATCCCAAACCAGGGAGATTGTTTTTCGTTTCGTTTCCCAACCATCGGGAATGCATGCTTTAAGTAAAAAGTTGTGAACTCACCTTTGCTTTGCTCGGCAGATAATTTACTTGTGTTATGTTGGCCAACCTTACCCTATTATGGTTACCAATGTTTGTTAGGTTTGTTATGAAAACTATAGCACGTATTTTTATTTGTAACAAGTAACACGCAAACTTCAAGGTCATACAATCATTCATACGACAACACTTAGAAAATGGATAGCATACAGGAAGCACATTAACACGTATCTACATTTTAATACCATCAAGAATCACCAACATCCTAAGAATCATATCACCAGTTTCTACCATAACTATTTTAGATCACATATCATCAATCTCAGAATTCACAAAGATTCATCATCACGAAATTCCAAATTTTCAACTCAGCATTCAAACCAATAGATCCATTATCACTACCACGCCTTATATCAAAAATCCCAATTCCAACTAATCAACAGACGTATGTTCGGATCTAACAAACAGCGGGTTACAAGAATATTATTAATCACATAAAAACATACATTTTTATTTCGCAATACATAATCCGCAAGGAATTCAAAGCCAACAATTGGCCAAAAACCATTAGATTATTCCACAGTTTAACACATATCCATATCCCAGTGGAGAATTACAAAATGCAGACACTTAATGAGGGATATACCTACTAGATTAAAACAGTTAAACAAAATAAGGAACCACTAAAAGGAAAACAAAAGTTGACTACTGACCAAAGATGCCTGCTTCCACTGTTATCACCGTGAACCAAGAGCCGAAGCGCAAACTCGAACTTGGATGAAATCCACCACCACTGATGATGTCACATCGTCGATTCCGAGCCACATCCACCACCGCAGCGCCACTGCTGCTGCCAGACCCGAACCACAGCCACCTCTACGGGGTTCTATCATCCTTATCAACGTCATCTTTATTAGACATCATCATTAACATCAGCGGATAAACAGCAGCTCCTAGTTCACCGGAGAAGTGGGGTGTGCGACAGAAAAGAGGGAGGAGGAGGAGGAGGGGGTCGTGGTGTGCGATACAGGGAGAAGGAGGAGGGAGGGGACTTGTGTGCTTGTCGGACAGAATGGAGGGGGGCCGAAATCAAATTCTCCGGTCGCCGGAGATCCTGATCGGACAAGAGGATGGGGGTGTGCGGCTGGTGAGTGATTTTTAGGGTTTTCAAATCAAGAGAGTGGGAGGTGATAATGAGAAGGTGTTTGTTTAAATAGGTAGAGTTTAGGGTGTAGGGGAATTGGGTTGGGCTTGCCCCATGGACATGGATCCTCATTAAACAGTTGACAATTATTCATGTTTGATTCGAGTTACCAGTTAAACTACCTGTTTCTTTCGATGTGATTATTATCATTTAAACAATAATAATAACAAAAATAAAATACCTATCTCTCGACAATCAGGGCCAAGGGTTCGAGTTGTCATAAAGTTTCGTTGGAATTTTTAAGAAACTGTGTTTTATTAGGAGGTTCCTGACTGGTTGGGACAACACCGAAGTGCTGAATGTTCCTTAGGCTCTGGCGAGAGATATCAAAATGCAGGAGGTTGTCGAAAAGGAAGAAACTTAAGCTAGGATTAGGAGGGCGGAACCATCCTTTATTTGCCTTTTTTCGGGCTCTTGTTAGAAAAGGTGTTTGTCGACTCCCTCTGGTCTAAACAGTTTGTGTGAAATTCACAAGCCATTAAGGAATTCTTCATTACGTGGCCGATACAAGGATGACTATCTCTTTCGTTCTCGCAAGGGGCTAGCGTACATGTGATGGCTTTGGTATTGTCTATTCCCGAATGTAGCTTCATCGAATCTGTAACGCCCTGCGTTTTGAAACTTTTATCTTTTGGCAAGTCGCATCCCTGTTATACTTAATTTGAATCTTAATCATGTTAGACTATGTGAAACTTTTACTCTACGTGAGACTTTATACATGAACAATGTGAATCTTGACTCTTGTGATACTTGACTCTTGTAATACTTGACTCTTGTGATACTTGACTCTTCTGATACTTGACTCTTGTGAAACTTGACTCTTGTGATACTAGACTCTTGTGATACCTTGAAAACTCGAATCTTGAAACTTGACACTTGTTAAACTTTGATACTTATTGAACGAGAAACTTGATACTTAGTTGAGCGAGAAACTTTAATTCTTTATTGAGCGTGAGGCTTTGACACTTGATACTTATTTAAACGCAGACTTGAAACACGGAAACATTTGTGTTATTTATATTGCCATGTAATGGTAACTCATAATAATATGCAACGCAACACTTAACCTAGCTCGCAAAATGAACCAAAGTCGGAAAACTAGCAAACGGGTCTCGGCTGTCCGAATGGACATCCGATCGGATGACCATCCGATCGGATGGCCATTCGACCCCTTGCACCTCTCCACCGACTTACCTGTCACTGTCACCTATAAATACACCCCTTGAACTCTCATTCTCACCTTTCACTCTCTGCCATCCGACCACGTGCACTCTCAGGCACTTTTATCGAGATTCAAGGCAAACTCGTAAGTATTCTTCCCCGATTCTTGTACAACCTTCATCATTTGTCACTCCTACACAATATTCTTCATCAAAATCACACGAACACTTCAACTTTTTCATGAAAACCAACTGATTTGGGTTTCTTGAAGGTGTTTTCCACTCAGTTGTTTGTTCAAACTATTGTGGAACATCATTTAATCAAGATCGGCTCCAGATCTAAAGGATTTTCACAAGTTTTTATACAAATCTAAAGGAAACTCACACTTTCACACCAGATCTGACGGAATCTCACATGTTTCCGGCTTAGATCTGATGAACATCACGCTTTACAACTGAATTTCGGACTTTTCTCCAACTTTTATACAAAACAGTGGTGGAATCAGACTCAAACAGACTTTCAACTCCTTCCTTAGTCAAAAGCCGGCTTGAAAACTGAATTCCACAGGAAAATGGGTCGATTGACGGGTCCAAACATGAAACTTTATCAGAAACAGCTCGTCAGTATGAAAATGGGTGATACCCATCCGATCGAATGAGCTGGGTTTGGTGTGTTTCCGTTGTTTGACACGTCGTTGCACCGTCTCCGTTAATCCAAAACTTAGCAATTTCTTGAAACTTCACTCACTGATCGTCTGTCCGAATGGCCATCCGATCGGATGACCATTCGTCCAGATGATCTGATTATGATAACACTTGTTGTTTTACAGGACACTATGATCAAAACCTTAAAAACTTTATAAGTTCACAATCACCAACTGTTCGAATGGCCATCCGTTCGAATGGTCATCCGTCCGGATGACCATCCGATCGGATGGAGCCCATCTGTTCGAATGGTCATCTGACCGGATGACCATCCACTCAGGTATTCTGCCAGACACTTTATCTCAATTTTCGCACCATCCGACACTCTCTTCCCAACCGGGTCAGCTCTTAGAGGACTTATGCTCGGTTCCCCGCACGCAGGCTGATCCAGCGCTCCCTTCGATCCAATCTTAGCAGTGTTTGGTTTAAGCACCCACTGTGAGTATACTCGATCCCTTTTTCTTTTAAACACTTTTGGGATGCAACATGTATTCTATATCAAGACACTTGACACTTGAAACTTATTTGAAACATACTCTATCCATTTAAACATGAAACATGAAACTTGTGATACTTGAGACTTTTATGCTATGTGAACGTTTAATCCTTGTGTGTAGTTCCGCCTTAACAATGGTAGCGCAATAGGGGTAATGCACCTCCCCGTTAGTCTTTGGGTTATTGTTAGGATGAGACATATAACCTCTCGTTAAACTTTGGGAAATGCACTTAACGCATTGGAAACTTGGGCTATCACTTGGACCGCGTTAGCTAGCATGGTGAAACTTATTATATGTTTTCATGTTGGATATAAGTTTTTAAACTATTATGCTACTTATTCAAACTTGTATGCTCGCCAACATTTTTTGATAGTATTTTAATACATGTTGAAGGTTGATAAGTTTGGATGCTGAAGAAACAAGCTAGGATGATGCTTAGAAACTCATCTTAGAAAATTTCGACAATTTTGAACAATGTTTAAATCGTTTGTTATTTTGACACTTTATGTGGTTATGAAACATGTTTGGTGTTTTAGATTTATTTATGAAAATTGATTAATCATTATCGAAACAAATAGTGTTGTGGAACCTCTTGAGCAATCTGATTCGCTTAGTGCCGCGCCCCGATGTTTTCGCCATCGGTTGGGGTGTGACAGATTGGTATCAGAGCCATAACTATAGGGAATTAGGAAAAGTAGGAATGATTTGCCTATTCTATAGTTCTAGGAACTTTGACTCTTATTTGTTGTTTAAGACTTATGCATTCTACCGGATATGCTTCTTAGCAAGACTTCCCTGTTAAACAATACATGCCTTTCCTAAGGCTAACACAATACACACTTGGATGCTTTGAAAACACTCTCGAAACAACTCATCAGAATAGGGGTGATTTTCGCCATTGATGGCGACTTTCGCTTAGCAGTGTTTGTATTTTCGCACGAGATTTACCCTCAAGTCAAACCTTGAAGGGAAATTTCCATTTCGTAATCTAGTAGGTCTTATCTATTGATAAGTACCGACACTATTAGGGTACGATGTTGTCAAGTTAGAGGTGAAACTCGCATCTTGATAACTAGTCCCACTCTTTGATTTTTAGTCTCGCCAGAGTCTCGAAATTCCCAATCAATTAGGGACGTGTGGTGACCGAAAGAAAAAATATCGTAGGCCTAACATCGATGACGTATTTGTCTAAGTAAGCCAAGGCACGTTGCCTCAATTTGAGAGGGGTTCGATTCACTTTGGTTAGTCGACATTTCTCTACCCAAAACAATCCTATGTTTTATGAGCCTATCTTTTATGTTATCTCGATTTTTACATGTGGCTTTATACTAGATACTTTGTTCGTTTTGAAAATTTTACACGAATCACACGTATCTCCACAATCTAAAACAATAATAATAATCTCTCGGGATCGAACTAAATTTATGATGCTTTAATCATTTGTGTTATACTACGTGGGAATCTTGGTTAAACTATGTGAAACATGTTGAACGTATTCTGCTATTAAACAATGTGAAGCTTGTTGAACGTTTTGTGATGTGTGAAACAACTTGAGTCTTTTATATAGTCATGTGAAACTTCATGCTATGCTACGTGTTTGTGAAACTATAGTATTAAAACGAAACATTGTGATCGAGTCTTACCCGATTCTTACTCTGACTCTTTAAATGTCATCAAGTCGTCTCTCCAACCCGCACAAGAGGTCAAAGGCTAACACTTAGAAAAAGATGATGTCTTTCATGGCCGACCAGATTGCACGCATTGTTCCCAAGATTGTATTTAAAATCCAGGGATCAAACACTCCTCCCTCCTCCGTTGACTCGAAAGCTATCCAGCCTAAGCCTGTGAGCTTCAACTACAAACACTTTGTCTCTTGCAACCCTAAGCCTTTCACGGGCAGCAATGGGGTGACTGCAATGCTGGAGTGGTTCGACGGCATCGAAGTTACCTTCATCAACAGTGAGTGCCCTGAGCATCTAAAGACTAGGAGTGCAACTAGCGTGTTTCAAGGCAGAGCTCTAGAATGGTGGACGAATGAGAGGAACATCCGCTCCAATGATGAAGCTTATGCTTTACCCTGGGCCGAGGTTAGGGAAATGATGATGCTTGAATTCTGCCCTCCACATGAGCAGCAGAAACTTGAGGATGAATTCTGGCATCTGAAACAAGTGGGTGACGACAACCTGGCTTATACTACCCGTTTTAAGCAACTCAGCATCATTTTACCACACTTGGTGTCCACTCCTAAGCGCATGATCACCAAGTACATTCTTGGGTTACCTCTTTCTATGCGTGACGCCATTGAAGCGGCTCAACTCAGCTCCATTGAAGAAATTTACCGTCTTGCAGCAAGTTTGAACAACAACCGTGTTCGTGATAGAAACTCTGCTCCCTCGAAACCTGCTAACCAGATTACCCAGCAGCCAAGTGGCAGTAAGAACAAGAAACGAAAGTCTCAAGGTTGTGGCTGCAACGCAATTATCCCTTCTGCAAATGCAAACCCTGTTGGCAATGCTATTGTGCCTGCTGCTAACCCTCCTGCTCCAGAGAACACCAAGAAGTCGTACACCGGGGTTCATCCCAAGTGTGCCACTTGCAACTATCATCACCCTGCCAATTCAGCTTGCCATCTGTGTACTAACTACAATCGCTATGGCCACACAACCCCGTACTTCCATCAAACCAATCAGGCCCAACAAGCCCCACCAGCTCAGCCAAATCAGCAGAATCCCTGACCAACAAACAATGTGAGAGCATGCTACAAGTGTGGAGACACTACTCATCTTCGTCCCCAGTGTCCCCAGCTAAACTAGGAGCAACCGCAAGCCGCTTGAGGATGAGCGTTCAACATCAACACGAATCAGGCTCGTAACGACAATGACGTAGTTAGTGGTACGTTTCTCGTTAATAATCTTTACGCTTCGATACTATTTGATACTGGTGCCGACAAAAGCTTTGTGTCGGTAGAATTTGAATCTCTGTTAAACTGTACACGCTTTAAACTACCTAAGTCGTTCTCTGTTGAGATTGCCGATGGTAAGTCTATCCTAGTTGATTCTATCCTCTGTGATTGTTCTCTGACTCTTAACGATCACGTTTCACTATTGAGCTCATACCCATGCAATTGGGTAGCTTTGATGTCATAATTGGCATGGATTGGTTGTGTAAGAACCATGCTGAAATCGCTTGTCACGAGAAGTATATCCATTTACCTCTCCCGTCTGGTGATACTTTGCACGTCTATGGAGACCGACCTTCTAGAGGACTGAAGTTGATGTCATGCACTCAAGCGAATAAATGCTTACGTAAACAATACTTTGCCTTCTTTCCCACATAGTGGAACAAAAGGACAAGGGAAAGAGCGTAAGTGATGTTCCAGTAGTGTGTGATTTCCCCGATGTCTTTCCTGAAGGTCTTCCTGGTCTTCCTCCTCCTCGATCTGTTGATTTTCGTATTGATCTCATACCTGGTTCGACTCTTGTTGCCAAAGCTCCATACCGACTTGCACCCTCTGAGATGCAAGAATTATCTAGTCAACTGCAGGAACTACTTGACAAAGGATTCATACGTCCAAGTACCTCGCCTTGGGGTGCTCCTGTATTGTTTGTCAAGAAGAAAGATGAATCGTTTCGCATGTGCATCGACTACCGTGAGCTTAATAAACTTACCGTTAAAAATCGTTATCCTCTTCCCCGTATCGATGACGTGTTTGACCAACTACAAGGCGCGAGTAGCTTTTCTAAAATCGACCTCCACTCTGGCTATCATCAGCTCCGTGTTCTCGAAGAAGATATCCCCAAAACTGCATTTCGCACTCGTTATGGACACTACAAGTTCATGGTTATGCCTTTTAGTTTGACTAACGCACTGGTTGTGTTCATGGACCTTATGAATCGTGTTTGTAAACCTTGTTTGGATCGTTTTGTGATAGTCTTTATTGATGATATTCTTATTTATTCAAAAACTCGAGCTGATCATGAACGTCATCTACGCCTTATGTTAGAACTTTTACGTGGTGAACGCTTATATGCAAAGTTTTCTATGTGTGAATTTTGGATTAATGAAGTACAATTTCTCAGGCACATTGTTAGTAAACAAGGAATTCATGTTGACCCTTCCAAAATCGAAGCAGTGAAGAATTGGAGTATGCCCAAATCTGCATCTGAGATTCGTTCCTTCCTAGGATTGGCGGGTTATTACTGTCGATTCATCTCGGACTTTTCAAAAATCGCCGTTCCTCTTACTTCGTTGACTCAGAAAGAGAAACCTTTTGCTTAGGGTCCTGAGAAAGAGGAATCCTTTCAAACTCTTAAGAATCTGCTTTGTAACGCTCCTGTACTTGCTCTCCCTGATGAGAATGATGATTTCGTGGTATATTGTGATGCCTCGAACTGTGTCCTGGGCTGTGTGCTCATGCAGCGGGAAAAGGTCATCGCTTATGCCTCTCGACAGCTCAAAATACATGAGAAAAACTATACTACCCACAATTTAGAGCTTGGCGCAGTTGTTTTTGCGTTACAAATTTGGCGACACTACATATATGGTACTAAGTGTGTGGTTTTCACTGACCATAAGAGCCTGCAGCACATCTTTAACCAAAAGGAACTGAATATGCGCCAGCGACGATGGGTAGAGTTGCTTAACGACTACGACTGCGAGATTCGCTACCATCCTGGCAAGGCGAATGTCGTGGCCGACGCTCTTAGTCGTAAGACTCATGTTAGTAGTATCCGCTGTTCTCAGATCACTAGTGATCTTCATGCCTGTATTCGGGAAGCACAATACTCGTCAGCCAACGAAGGTAGTCTAAGCGTTGAAATACGAGGTGTTTCTACCGATCAACTTGAAACAAAATCTGATGGACTTCAATACTATTTCAATCACATCTGGGTGCCAGATCATGACAATCTTCATGGGCTCATTATGAATGAGGCTCACAAATCTCGATACTCTATTCATTCTGGTGCTGATAAGATGTACCATGACTTGCGTATGACTTATTGGTGGCCTGGTATGATAAAGGACATCGTCGCATACGTCTCTAAGTGTCTTACTTGCTCAAAGGTTAAAGCCGAACATCAACGTCCTTCAGGTCTTCTTGAACAACCCGAAATCCCTGTTTAGAAATGGGATAGTATCGCTATGGACTTTATAACTAAACTACCTCGTACACCTACCGTTCATGATAGTATATGGGTAATCATTGACCGTTTGCAAATAAACGAGACTCTTCATTTTGTGGAAAAACCGGTCGAAATCATGGACCGAGGAACCAAGCAGTTGAGGCGCAGTAAAATTTCCATAGTTAAGGTGCGATGGAAGGAAAGCGTGGCGCCGAATTCACTTGGGAACTCGAGAGTGAAATGAAAACCAAATATCCACAGCTCTTCGAGCAGTCTTCCTCTTAGATTTCGGGGACGAAATCTCCTAAAGGAGAGGAGACTGTAATGCCCTGCGTTTTGAAACTTTAATCTTTTGGCAAGTCTCATCCCTGTTATACTTAATTTGAATCTTAATCATGTTAGACTATGTGAAACTTTTACTCTACATGAGACTTTATGTTGGGTCAAAATGGAGAATGATGTTATCAATTATGCCAACGTTATTTAGTGTCTTTATTGTTTTGTAAATGTGGGCGTTTTTATTTGTAATAGTCGGAAATTTTAGTTCCTTTAGTAGGTTCTCCAAGCAAGAGACGGCTTGCTTGGAGGACAAGGCTCAAAGGTCTATAAATAGAGTACTAGACCTCATTTGTGAGGTGTGCATTTTGTGAGCCACCAACCCGGGAGAGCTCACCCGGGGTGGATGATTATCTTTTGTAATCTTTTATCAATATTAATGAAAATATCTTTTGGTCCAATCCTTAAAGTTTCCATCTTTCTTGTTCATTTTCGTTTGTTCTTGGCCCGTATCACCCGTCTCACTATTTTTCACCGAACCGAGACTGAAATCGGATCGTTACGGGACTATCAATTTGGTATCAGAGTGATGTGTGTAAAATGCAACATATAAATTACATTAATTGAGGCATAAAACCAACCCTTTTTTAGTACTAATGTTGGAAAAAGTATGCTTTTGTCTTCCTTTTGTATTTTCAGGATTAAATGAGCTCAAATGAACAAAAGAAGCAAAAATACAGCTAAATCTAACATAAATACAAGAAAAGGAATAAACGTGGCATGCCCGACCCCTCGACAGCATCTTCCCAAGCAAAAACAAGACATCAGAAGGCTGAACACGCCCCGTGCCCAGCGGACACGGGGGCGTGCCCAAGTGTTTACAGAAAAGACAAAGTTGTAGAAGCTTCTATTCCCCAACACGGGGGCGTGCCCATATTCACACGGCCGTGGTCAATGCTAAGATTCGCAAAATCCAAGCAAATCTTGATAGTACAGATACACTTCTGTACACGAGGCCGTGCCCAGCGAACACGGGGGTGTGGTCAACTAATGCAGACAAACTGCAATTAATGAAGAAAGAGAAAGTGGATGGACATGGGGCCGTGCCCACTGGACACAGAGCCGTGTCCGGGCTTCTTTGCAGACTATAAATAGAGGTGCTTGGTTCACTTCAAAGGCATCCCTTGGCAAACCACCTCTCTCACACTTCACCCACCCTCCACCACCATCACAACCCACATCCACCACCATCATCCATCATCCATCATAGAGTGTGTGTAGTAGTCTCGAGATCCAAGATTGATAGTAAGAGTTCTTGACAATCAAAGGCCATGTTTGCCTAAGTCTCTTAGATCACTTGGTGAAGACAAGCATTTAGTGTAATACTTTTTATTTTTAATCTTTTCGCACTTTTTACTTGGTTTTGTATTAATGACTTTAATAACTAGTTTCTTATGTTGAAGGTGAAACTTCCTTATCATTTGTCCCTGGTGTCTTGGCATTATTTTACTGTCTATATAAAATAAAAGATATACACAATTCATATCTCTACGGTCTATATAGAGAAATGTTGGCTACCTGGTCGGGGGTTAAGGGAATGGTTTGGTAAGGTTCTTGCCTTGTTCAGTGTATAGATCCTGCAAGGACCTGGGTCAAGCTTACTAGGACCTCCTTCAATACCCACTGGTATTGGATGGCGGGGGTGAGAATGGCTTGATCCCCTCATATGTAAACTACTATTAATACATTAACCCGGCTACTTGGGATTGTTTCCCTGCTGACTCAAACCACTTAGCCGAGGGTAACGTCACCTTCAAAAGAGGGGCTATTACTATAACTAAGATAATCTTTTAAAAAGTGCAAAGGTGCGGAAATAATCAAAGGTTACACTAAAGGCGAGTCGGATCCAAGTGATTCATCTTGTCTATCTGTTTTATTTTTATTTTTATTTTCAGCATTTTTAGTTTTTATTTTCATGTTTAAACCTTTTTCTAAAATTTTGATTTGATTAGACGTTGAGGATAAATCGGTACTAAAAGCTCTTGTGTCCTTGGACGACCTCGGTATCTTACCAACGCTATACTACGCTCACGATGGGTGCACTTGCCCATATGTGTGTTTAGTGTTAGTAAAATATCTTGTTTTATAAATTTAAAACTTGACTAAAGTGTTAAAAAAGGCTTAAAATATACATAAAAAATATATATCACACTCGACACGCATCAAGTTTCTGGCGCCATTGCCGGGGACACAAGGATTTTAAGAAAGCTAGGAATCAACGGCCTAATCGTTTTTCTTATTTTTCTGTTTTTTTTAGGATTTTTCTTAATTTTTCAGCTTCTGCAGAGCTCAGCACGGGCCGTGCCTGGTCGGACAGGGGCCATGCCCAGCATTGTTACTAGCAGTTTTTATTTTCTGAGTTACAGAGAGTTGAGCACTGGGCCGTGATGGTGCAGCACGGGGCCGTGTCGAGCTCCCCAGTAACAGGGATCCATAAAACAATTACTGTATCTCCGACCACGGGCAGTGTTCATCTGAGCACGGGGCCGTGGTGAAACTTTTGACCAACGTTCTTTTTGTTTTTATTGCAGGACTTGGAACCCAGGCGCCACATCTGAACTTTCTACGCAGTGTATGAGCTCCAGTTCCAGTAGAGACATAAAAGAACCACTAGACGAACCCGAACGCTTTCTAAGAAAAAGACTTAAAGCTAAAAACCAAGAGAAAGTTTCGGGGGACCCACTTCCAATGGTGGATCAACGTACCCTCATAGAAATTACCTACGGCCCACCGTAGGTAATCTTTGCGCCGCTATCAATGCACCGAATGTCGAGGCCAACAACTTCAAACTTCGGCCGCATTTGATACGAATGCTCCAAAACTCCGCAACCTTCCACGGGCTTGCGGACGAAGATCCCCATTTACATATTACTAACTTCTTGGAAATATGTGATACTTTTCGGATCAATGGAGCATCAAATGATGCCATCCGCCTCCGAATGTTTCCATTTTCACTAAAACACCGAGCTAAGGCTTGGCTTAATACCCTCCCAGTTGGTTCGGTAAACACCTGGAATTAACTAGCCCAAAAGTTTTTATATAAGTATTTCCCTCCTGCTAAAATGGCTAAATTAATGACTGAAATTAGTACATATTCACAAGAGGACGGGGAATCCTTATATGAAACTTGGGAAAGGTTCAAGGAGCTACTAAGAAAGTGTCCTCATCATGGTCTTGCGGTATGGCAACAAGTATCCACTTTCTATAATGGGTTGTTGCCACACACAAGACAAACACTTGACTCTAGCTCCGGGGGACTTTTAGGTAATCGTCGCCCAAATGAAATTTATAATCAAATTGAGGAAATTGCTCAAACCAATTTTCAGTGACACGCTCCTCGAGGCACAAAATCTATTGCCTCGGGCGCCCATAAGGTTGACGAAAGCACCTCCTTGCAAGCCCAAATCGAGGCCCTTTCTTCAAAAATCAAAAAAGTTAGAAATGACAAAAACGGCCTCGGTTATAGCTTGTGAAGGGTGTGGTAGGCCACATGAAAATTTGAGTTGTATGAAAGAAATGGATAATCAAACAGAAACGGTAAACTACATTGATAATAGACCTAGGCCGTCGGGTCCTCCAACGGGTACCTACAACCAAGGATGGCGTAACCACCCTAACCTTGGTTGGAGAGAACCCGACAATAGTAGTAACCAACAAAATCTAAACCAACGGACAAACTTTCAACAACCAAGAAACGAGTCACAAAATTTCTCTCAACAGCAACAAGGGGGACGAGAGAGGCTTGAGGATACCGTCTCTCGCCTCATCTCCGACACCGAAAAGAAAAACTCGGATCGATTTCAACAACTGGAATCGAACTTTAGAAATCAACAAGCTAGTATTCAAAACATTGAAAAACAAATAAATCAACTAGCTCAAAATTTCTCCGAGAGACCACACGGCGCGTTACTAAGCAATACCGAAACCAACCCAAAGGCGCAAGTGCATCTCATCACGTTGAGAAACCGTACCGTAGGTCCCAAGGAGGCTCCGCTACCTCCAACTGAAAAGAGTCGATCTAGCCAAACCACAACTTCGCGGACACCCCAACAAGAGACGGCTCCTCCACCAAATCAAGAGCCCACCAAGAATCCTCTGGTACCGTACCCCGGTCGGTTACTTCGCCAAAAGACTGATGAGAAATTCACAAAATTCGTAAATTTGCTAAAACAATTGCATGTTAATATTCCATTTGTCGAGGTCCTAACTCAAATGCCTAAATATTCAAAATTTATGAGTGACTTCCTCACTCACAAAAGGAAAATCGAATCATTGCAATTAGTTAATTTAAGCGAAGAATGCTCCGCCTTGCTACTCAACAAGCTCCCGCAAAAGAAGATCGATCCCGGAAGCTTCACCATCCCTTGTTCAATTGGGGAATCACCCATTCGCAATGCACTAGCCGACCTCGGGGCTAGTATCAACCTCATGCCGGCATCAATGTTCGACCGAGTCGGACTAGGAAAAACAAGCCCTATAAAAATGAGCATACAACTTGCCGATAGGTCCGTAAAGTATCCACAAGGTGTCGCTGAAAATCTATTGGTTAAAGTCGGAGACTTTGTCTTCTCGGCCGACTTTGTCATACTAGATATGGAGGAAGATACCAAAGTACCACTCATCTTAGGGAGGCCATTCCTAGCTTCGGCCCACACAGTGGTAGATATGAATGGTGGGACACTAACATTGAGGGTTGGGCACAAGAAGATGAAGTTTGGGGTTGGTAAGAGAATAGAAGACGACGACCCAGTCAATTACATGAAAGTCATAGACTCAAATTTGGATGATGCTCTCCGACGGTGCAACATGGGATGCAAAACATCCCACTTGGGTAACATTTGACTGACTTTGGGTCTAGCTAAGGACCCTTATAAACGTGGCGCACCACGGAGGCATTCCGCGGAACTATCCTTAGTTTTAGTTTAGATTAACTTTTATGCTTTCTAGTTTAGTTTTAATTTTCAAGAATAAAACACACTCAGGATGGTAAAGGATACTAAGGGAATCTTGAACCAACACCCCATGCACAAAAAAAAAAAAAAAAAAACAGAGCCTCCCGACAATTTTTCTTCATTACAGCAAGTTCAGCACGGGCCGTGCCCAGCCAACATGCCCCGTGCTCAAGGATCTGCAGAAAAACGCCCATATCAGGTAACTGGACACAGGGCGTGTTCGCTGAACACGCCCCCGTGCCCAGCCTTCTGTTACTTTCTGTTACTGGCAACCTGAACACGGGGCCGTGCTCGGACACCACGGCCCGTGTCCAGATGCCCAGTAACATAAATTTTTGTTTTAACACACATTTTTACACATTCAATCAACCTAAAAACTTATTTTTGGGACACATTGAGGACAATGTGTAATTTTAGTGTGGGGGGATGCTAAAACCATGAATTTTGCAAGTCCTAATTACAAGTCTTACACAAAACTCTATTGGAACCGCTAAACACCCCAAATTTTTTCAAAAACTTTTCAATTTTTTTTACTTGTCTTGGTTTAATTTGGGAATAACAAGTTCTAAAAAGGTTATATTTTTACAAATTTACAACTGATAGCGTCGTGATAAAAAGAACCAACATAAGAAAATTATGAAACGACATGACAAATCTAGTTAAAATTTGATTATATATACTTGATCACATTAAAAACCCATTCCCACAAAAAGTGAGTTTTGAGCATTTATTGAACATGCAAATACACATCTTTAAACTAAATGCTCATCTTTCGTTTCTTGTATGAATAGCTGATGTAGTAAATGCGGTCTATAAAAACTAAACCTAATCTAGACACCCTAGTTTTAAATTTATAAACTAAGACTCTCTAAATGCTAGACCACTGACAGGCAAGTGTACCTATCGTACGTAGTAAAGCCTAATGAAGTCCGAGTATCGAACCCACGAGACACTAGCGACGCTAAACTAGACTCCGACTAAACTAAATACTTAATTGGATTAATTTGTGTTTTTGAGATTTTTTTCTAACTCTACTAAAACGAGTAAATAAGAGAACAAAGCAAGTAAGATGGTGAAGTGACGGGAAGCAGACAATGATGAGAAAGAACTACCCAGGCTTCGAATCCCTATGACCAACCCATGACCTCAAGTCCTGACCAATGGCTAAAGCTCCGAATCTACCCAGAAAACCTCCCGCTAAGGATGATCAACCAAAATAGAAGATGGAACAGAGTGATGAAGTGCTAAATTGGAAACGACTCGAGCTATCGATACCGAATCCCACGACTGTCAGATTAAAAACAACTATGGTGCTAAAATCCTCCGGTCATGAAGCTAAACTTGCTAAATAATTGAAAACCTAGGAAACCATAAACGCGAATAAGTAGCCGAATCCGAGCTATCGGTCACCCAAACTACCAAACAACGCCTAGCTAATAACCTAGCAATCCTGACTCGTCCCTAGAGTTGCAAGAAAAGGATGCACACTATACTCAGTTGATTTTAATAAATTTAGTTAAACTTGAATTATCTCTAATCTCAAGCTCTAGACCGAAAACCTAATAGATTAACGAACCTAGAATGATCTAAATAGTTCCAGACCAGACTAACAAGATCACCTAACCAAACAACCAATCACAACCAAGACAAGCACACAAATTCATAAACAATCACAAAACAGGAATATGTAAATCGTCTTAATTTAATCATTAGTCAAAACCAAATAATCAAAACATTAAGTCATAGTTCATCTAGCCTAGGTAGCACGAAAAGTTTAGCCAAAAATCATATTTAGGAAAAAGAAATAAGTCTGAACCGAATAGCAAAACATGTTTATAATTTTGTAAAACATAAAGTCTAACAAAACCAAAAATATTAAATTGCAAACCGAGCTCAAATGATCGTGTGATATATGAATGGCCGCCTTTATTTTCTTTCTTTCCCTTCTTCTTTGCGGCCGTCTACTCTTGTTCTTATTTATTGTTGTCGAAAATTATTAAATAATGGGAAATTCCCCCAACTGCACGTCCACTCTTCTGTATATATGGTGCCATTAGGTTTTTTTCTTTGATGGATATAAGTTAGTATAACTAACTTTAATTAAAGCCCAAGCCCCAAAGTCACTAAATGCATAGAATTTGCTGGGCTACGGCCTTTTTTCTGCAACCAAAAACTTTATATGCAGCCTTTCCCTTCTTGAAAAATAGAGATAGTAGGCTCGACCCAATCACAGAAAATAACTGAAATTTTACTTTGATCCCTGGCGCCTCACTCTGCTCAACTAGCTGGTTATTTAATTATTACTCTTTTTCGCTCCATTTGCATCAGGACCTAACAAAACACAAAATAATATAATATAAGGGTCGGGATTTAGAGAAAACGCTCCAAAGTGTGAGAACGGAGAGAACGCTTATGAATCGTTAGATCAAAACAATCTATGGACTAGATGACGCGGTGGCATTTTCGTAAATAAAATCACTTTTATTAATCTGGCGCGCTTCATTAAGGGTAAAAGGGTCTTTTGACTTAACATAAAACGCCAAACTCACGCTATTAAAATCCGCTTCAACACACATAGCACACTTCATCATAATATAACGCCATAGATATAAAACGCCAAACTTTGGTTTTAATCGATAAAGCTGAACAAACAGTACTAAAACGACGTAACTTTATTACTAGCATTTACTGCAATAAAAATCGCGCCTAAAATGCGCGCCAAAAACTTCCTATATAAACAAACTCTCAGAATTACTAAAATCCAAACCAAAACCACAAAAACCTATATTTTCCTCTACACCATTCATCTTATAAACGCCAAAAAACCAAAATATCAAAGATTCAAATCCATGTTTCTTTGATATACACAATTTTCTCAATAAACTTTCACTTTATGCAATGAGCAAGATCCTCAATATAAACGCCAAAATATACAAAACCACAAAACTTAAAAAAAGCCATTTCATGGAGATTCTGTTTTTGTTCTCTATAAAGTTTAGCTAAACGGGATGGATAACATTGTTACACATCTTTCTTGACTGAGGATTAACAATGTTATCCATTTCGTTCAGCAAAACATTATTGAGTTTAGCACGACCAAAAAATAGAAGTTTATGGAAGTTTTATTTAGTGGCGTTATTGTTTTTTTTTTTTTTGGCGTTTGATTTCCTTGCCCAATCTTATATTGTTTATTATTTAACTTCGAAGTAGCATGTTATGAACAAAGAGATAGAAAAAAGAAGAAGATGCAAAAAAAAGCCAAACTGAGAAATGTCTGTGTTCTATAGCATTGAAATAAAAAAACGCCAAAGTACTCTACACTGGCTCTCAAAGACAACTGTATGTGATCTGTAAGAATGACAAATACAAAACGCCAAACTACTCTTCACTGGCTCTCGAAGACTTTGTCGATCTTCTTTTAATTATGGCCTGTTTGCATGTTGAAGCATAGTGTCCATAGGCTTTGCAGTTCTGACACTGTCTTTCTTTGGCCCCAGGTTTCAACTTTGATTTCTTTTTGTCAACTGCTATCTCCTGTTTAGATTTCAGGCACTTCCGAGAACCAGAACCTTTGGATTTATAACCTACAGGGACTCTTATCGGATTCTTGTCATTTTTATATTGACCAGTTATCTCGGCAAATCTATCCCTAGAACTAGCGGGAGGAGCAACAATCTGCATATCTTGAACCTTCTTAATATAAGATTGAACATGATCCTTGTATAAGGATAGCTCTTCTTTATTACCAGATAAACGGTTCAAACTGTATTCGGTTGAATAAATAACATCTCGCATCATACTTTGCACATCAGGATCAAGCTCGGTAATATATTCACGACTAATTGAGAATTCAGGAGAGCGGTTTGGGGAGGCCTCTTTGCGCCATCTATTCAGAATGTATTGTTTTGGAAATTCCCTAATGTCCATAAGTCTCAAAACATAGAATATATGTCTACATAGCAAACCAAACTGTTCAAAACGTCTGCATGAGCAACTGCATGTGCAATCAGACTTACGGAATAATACCTGAAAAACGCCAAAAACAATATCTCTATAACGCCATGCATAGAATGTTTGTCTAAAAAAAGAAAAGAACACATTGCATATGATAAAACGCCATTAACAGAAAACGCCATAAAAACCAAAACGCCATTATTTACCTCAAATAAGGATGTACAAAGCTGTTGGAAGTCATTTACATAAAACTTAGCAAACCCATCAGGCTGATCTTCGTAATGTTGAATTATGCAATCCGCAACTCCAATAAGCTCAGCTTGAACGTCACAAAAAATACTTTTTGTATATATATCAACAGCTTGCCCGTCCAACACTTTGTAACTACTCTTCAACTGGGGTCTTTTGTATCGAGATTCATGATCATTTTTACGATGTGTGTGACGCTGGGCTTCTATTGCAGTCTCATAATGCGTCATGAACTTAACAAGAGTAGCTTTCGAATTACACACTTGACCAAAAAAATGATTCTCACTCTCCGACCTGGATGTCGTTCGCATAAGACCAGACATTGGCTCCATTCTATAGTATGCAGGGATCCAAGATTCCCTAAGTGCAAAAATATCAGATAGCCATTCATTATCTTCTAAATTGAATTCTGCAATAACCATTTCCCATTCTGATTCAAACTCTTCAGGTGTGAGAATATCCGTCCACACAACACCACATATACGTTCTTTAAAATTGGTGGAATTGCATAGCCTAACACCAACCTATAAATAACACGAAAACGCCACACATATATAAAAAACAAAAGACAAAACTTAATTAGAAAAACAGTAACAAGGTACAAAATGCCATGTATCTTAAAACGCATTGTATACTAAAACGCCAAAGGTAAAAAAAGCATAACAACCTTCAGAGAAAGTTTATGCATTACATGCCACATGCATAAACGATGCCTCGTGTTAACAAATACAGTAGAAATAGCTTTCTTCATCGCTGGATCTTGGTCAGTGACAACAACTTTTGGTTGAGAACCAACAACTTTAAGAAAAACTCTTAACAACCAAAATATACGTATCAGCAGTTTCCGACGCCAACAATGCTGCACCAAATGTAACATTGCAGTGATAATTGTCTATACCAGTGAACGGTACAAACACCATAGAGTATCTGCATATGAAAATGCCATGAGAAATGAAACAATAATAAAACGCCATTGAATGTAAACTAGTAAAACGCCATTGCATGTAAAACATAAAAACGCCATGCATGTAAAATTAATAAAACGCCAAAAAAACAAAGAAGTTGAATTATAAAAAATTACTTGTTGGAACGATACGTGGCGTCAAACGAAATCACATCACCAAACACGTGGTAATTACGTTTGGATTGATCATCACACCAAAAAAGACCCTTCAAACGATTGTCTTCGTCTGTGATGTAATCATACGAGAAATAATGCTGGGAATGTTTTTTTTCATTCAAATGTTACACAACCATATCAGTGTCATATTCCCCTATGAACAAGTTTATTTGCCTCTTATAGTTCTTAAATTCAACTTTGCTTGCGCCCACATCTTCAAAACCACCAAAACAAGTCTTCGTAACATTAAACGCCTTGACAGGACCTAAATTCAGCTTAGACATGCTGTGTATAACATGCTTCTGGAGCTGAGTGAGGTGCCATTCAGTTGGAAGAAAATGCTTATCAGGACATTCAACAAGTTCATGATTGTGCTCCTCGACAAACTTATACACCTTCCAAAATCCATTCTCATATTCTACACATAACAGTGCACCACAATCAGTCCTCTTTGAAAAGTTAGATCGCACTACTCGCTCTTTTTGATTGGGGTCCAACGTATCAACCTTCTTGTCCTTATATACCCCAGCTCTCGTACACAAAAAATACTTAATATGTAACACACCTTTAGAGTTTGTCTTTGTAGTCCCTTTCCTGACTGAAAACCTACACTCCTTGGCATACTTAACATACATTGAATAACAATAATCAAGGCTTGAGAATAGCATGTCCTTTCTGGGCTTTAATTCTTCACTGACGTCAGGAATGATAAATGGTAATCCAGTTTTGGGGCAATGCCTTTGACTCGAGGAAGAGACTTCGTCTGAGAAAACACAGGGACGAACAGAAAAATCAGAAAAACAGAGTGATGTCTCGTAATAACTGTTATGGCTCATTTTCTAAGCATACATATCCTGACCAATATCCTGCCTTTATTTGTTTATTTGTGACCAGGATGCTGGAAGAGGATATTGCTAACATCTTGGGTGATATCCTGAGGTTTATTGAATTAACCACGTGCAGGTTAAAGGCTGAGACTTGCTAACGGTCAAGTGGACTTCTTCTCCTCAAGACTCGGACGTGTTTGTTGAAGGAGAGACGTTGAACCCGAAAGACCAGGTCTACAACGTTCGATTAAGGAATATTCGGTGGATCCCGGAAGTTTAGGGTAGTTTGTTACATTATCTTTACTATAAATAGATGGGGGCGGATTAGTTTAAGGCACACAATTTTCACTAACACTCTCGAACACTTTCACTCTCTAGCTCATTGCAAACACCACACTTGTATTCAAATTTCATTGTAACACATAGTCGATCCGCACCACATCCTGCACTGTATCCTGACGTTTGAAGTAATAAGAAGAACAAGGCAGCTGCGATTGTCAGCTCCCGAGGTTTTATGCCGGCGATCTAGATTGATCAAGGGCTTTCCTCGTACATCTCGTGTCGTTTACTTTACTTTTGCTCATAGTTTGATCATAGATACAGCTCAATATCCTGAGCCGTATCCTGAATACTGATTTCCTAATTAACTCAACAAGCATATTTTCAATACACTTTCTAGCACACTACCTCACTTTACTAATTTGATCACTTAATTGCTTCGGTAATTTTTAACCAAAACAATTTGGCGCCCACCGTGGGGCAAGTGGTGCTCTCTTTACTAAAATTTTTTGTCAAATCGCTAATCGGTTTTCTATTTTCAAAACTTTTTGCCACATTGTCCGTAATGGCCTCAAGATCAAACATGAGTTCCTCTACTGTGTCTGCTATGACTTCTGCTACTACCGGTTCGGTGCTTCCACCACCTCCTCCAAGGATGCCAGCCTCTTCACGACCTCAGGATATTATCCCTACTCGCAGTGTTCAGGAATCTGCTCCTGTTCTAGCTTCTAATAATGAAATTCTAACCTTATTTGGAAGTGTGCAGGAACAAATGAGGCAGCAACAGGAGACCAACCAAATGCTTTTAAGGGAAATACAACTCCTGAAGTCTGGCTCGAGCAGATCTGCTGAGGAAACTGTCACTCCATTACATCCCAGAACTTTGAACTTCAGTTCAGCTGTGTATACTGAGGATAACAGGGGGAATATTGTGCCCAGCCTTCCTCAGAATCATACTCCTGAAATACCCTCCTCGGTCAGGATGTCAACCATGAGGAGCTCAGGATATGCTTCAGGATATGGGCAAAATCCTCCAACGGGTAACGTGTCAAATAATAATAATACTCATGCTACTAACAATAGTGGATCTTTGCAGGATACAGGTGTAACATCAGCACTTACTAGGGAACTTCAGAAGTTGAAGGATATGATATCTAGTGTACCTGGGGTGGTCCAGCCGATCCCGGAAGTATCCCAAGACAGCCACAAGATATCTCGTTTTGCATATCCTATCTGTGATGCTGAGATCCCAAAGAGATTTCAAACCCCCAACATGAAGCTTTACGACGGAACTACAGATCCTGAAGAGCATATTGCTCAGTATAGGGAAAGAATGGAGATTAACCCTATCCCTCCGGGGCTCAAGGAAGCATGCTTGTGCAAGGGATTTGGTTCTACTCTAACAGGATCAGCCTTAAAATGGCTGCTAAACGTTCCTCCTCACTCAATTACTTCGTTTGCTCATTTGGTTAATTTATTTAACAGTCAATTTTCTTGCAGTCGGAGTTTTGAGAAACTAACCAGTGATCTTTACAGGATAACTCAAGGGCCTCAGGAATCCTTGAGGGATTATGTGAACAAATTCAGTCGAGAATCCTTGGATATCCCACATCTTGATGTTGCAACAGCTGTGCAAGCTTTTAAGATGGGATTACAAAAGGATTCTCAGTTTTATCAGGATCCTGTGATGAATCCCTGCAGGAATCTTGACGAAGCTCGTAACAGGGCTTTGAGATATATCCGTCTGGAATATGACAGGAAGATGCAAGAAAGGATGAACTCATCTAACACTTATGAGTCAACTAACAGGAAGTCAGAATCCTCATTCAAGTCATATCGGCCTAAGCTATATGGTAGAAATGAAAACAAGAGAGTGAATGCTGTCGAAGATGAGGATCCTGAAGAGTATCCTGAGTTGTCTGAATATTGTTTTTCTGTTAACATTCCTGAATTGATGTATGCCATGCAGGGTCTGGGAGACAAGGCTAGGTGGCCTCGAAAGAATCAACAGAAGGCTGATTGGAAAGATAAGTCAAAATGGTGTGCTTTCCACGAAGATTTCGGACATGTAACTGAGGATTGCATTGCTCTAAGGAAAGAAATAAGCTATCTTCTAAGCAAGGGATATCTGAAAGATCTCTTAGGAAGAAAGAAGAAGAATAAGGGTCAGGATACTGAGAAGGATCCTGAGCGAGCGGCATCACCTCCCGCGGATGCCAAGATAATCAACTTCATTTCGGGAGGATCCGACATTTATGGAACTTCGTATTCGGCAGCAAAGAGACATGCAAAGGAAGCTAAGGCCGAAAGGGGAGACAGACCTGTCAGGATGACTACCCTCACAACTGACAAAGTGATCACTTTTGATGCTGATGACAGGGATACTGTCCAGGATCCTCACCATGATGCTCTGGTAATAACGTTATATGTGGCTAACCATTTTGTACGCAGGATATTGGTTGATAATGGCAGCTCCGTCAACATAATCCAACTAGAAACTCTGAAGAGAATGAATGTATCTCCAATGGATATCACCTCAAAGTCTATCGTGCTTGTTGGGTTCAGTGGAGAGGCTAGAAACACAATGGGAGAGATAAAGTTGCCAGTATACGTTGAAGGAGTCAACTCGATACAACGTTTCAGTGTGATGGATTCTCTATCCTGCTATAACATCATACTGGGAAGACCATGGATTCACGATATGAAGGCTGTGCCATCAACATATCACCAATGCATCAAGATCCCTACCCCTTGGGGAGTTGTCAAAGTTGATAGTGATCAGCAGGAGGCGAAAGAATGCTACTCATCCTCAATGAAATCCTCAACCAAACCTAGTGCAGCATAGCAATTAAAGACGCGGGCCCAGGATATCGTGGAGGATCCGGAGCAGGATGTGAAGAAAGTTATCCTGGACCAGGATAATCCCGATATTTCGGTGCTCGTAGAAACCAATATCCCTCAGGATATTGAAGAACAATTAATTAACTTTTTGAAATGCAGGATGTTGACGTTTGCATGGAAGCATGAGGATATGACAGGCATATCCAAAGATATTATCACTCACACGCTTGGAATTGATAAATCATTCAAGCCTGTGCAGCAAAAAAGAAGGAAGTTTGCTCCTGAGCGAAACACGATTATCCAGGAGGAAGTTGAAAGATTATTAAAGTCCAGAATGATCAGAGAGGTTAAGTTCCCAAGGTGGCTAGCAAACGTGGTTGTAGTACAGAAGAAAAATGGGAAATGGAGAGTTTGTGTAGACTACACAGACTTGAACAAAGCTTGTCCTAAAGACCCATTTCCTCTTCCCCACATTGATGCAATGGTAGATGCCACTGCCGGGCATGAAATGCTGACCTTCATGGACGCATCCTCAGGATTTCAACAGATCCAAATGGAGCCTTCTGACCAGGAGGATACTGCCTTCATGACACCAACAGGTATTTATTGTTATACAGCTATGCCTTTTGGTTTGAAAAATGCAGGTGCAACATACCAAAGATTGGTAAACATGATGTTCAAAGACAAACTGGGGGACACCATGGAGGTGTACATCGACGACATGGTGGTAAAATCAAAGAAAGCTCAGGATCACCTCCAGGATATTAAAGGATCGTTCGATATCCTGGATCAGTATAACATGAAGCTGAATCCTGCTAAGTGCCATTTTGGAGTGGGGGCAGGAAAATTTCTAGGATATATGGTGACCAAAAGGGGAATAGAAGCGAGCCCGGAGCAGATTAAAGGCATCTTGGATATTAAATCGCCCTCAAATATGAAGGACGTTCAACGATTAACAGGGCGAGTGGCAGCATTAAACAGGTTTATCTCGAGATCCTCAGAGAAATGCAAAGATTTTTATGATATCCTGAAGAAGAACAAAAAATTCGAATGGGGTGAGAAGCATGAAGCGACCCTACAGGATTTGAAACGATATCTCTCAACCGCACCTCTATTGATGAAGCCTGAAAATGGTGAACCACTATCCCTATACCTTGCTGTATCAGGGAATGCTGTAAGTGCCGTTCTTATAAAAGACCATGAAGGTCAGCAATATCCTGTTTATTATGTTAGTAAAAGTTTGTTAGATGCTGAAACTAGGTATTCTCATTTAGAAAAATTAATATTAGCTCTAGTCATGGCATCGACAAAGCTTAGACATTATTTCGAGACACATAGGATACATGTTAAAACAAATTATCCTGTCAAAAATGTGCTTAGGAAACCAGAGATGTCAGGCAGGATGGCCAAGTGGTCAGTAAAGTTAAGTGCTTATGATTTAGTATATGAACCTAGAAATGCCATAAAGTCTCAGGCTTTAGCTGACTTTGTGGCTGACTTTAGTAGTGACATTCAGGACGAGGTAGGCCTAGAAGTTCAACAGTTAGGAGAATCCTCAGGATCCTGGACATTATATACTGACGGTGCATCTAATGTAAGAGGAGTAGGATTAGGAATACTACTAAAATCGCCACAGGGGGACATATTACCCCAGGCAATTAGGTGTGAATTTCCTGCTACTAATAATGAGGCAGAATATGAAGCTTTAATTGCAGGATTAGAATTGGCTAAGAGTATGAGTATCAAAAATTTGCAAGTATATGTTGACTCTTTGTTAATTACTAACCATTTTAATGGATCCTATGCAGTTAAGGGTGAGAAATTAATCGAATATCTCGATATTCTCAAAAAATTAGCAGGATATTTCGATGTTTTTATACTTGAACAGGTACCAAGGGAGGATAATGCTGAAGCGGATGCCTTAGCAAATTTGGGATCATCGATCAGGATACCTGAAGGGACTCAAATACCAATATTACATGTCTTATATCCTGCAACGAATCCTCAGGATAAAGAAGTAGCGGGTATTCAGGATCCTGGAGCAGAGCATCCTGAAGAGGATCCTAAATCCTGGACGGCTCCAATCATGAGATATCTTAAAGAAGGACACATCCCTGGAAATGAAAATCCTAAGGCATTTAGGATGAAGGTATCACGATTCACTATTATAAATAATATTTTATACAAGAAATCTCTTGCAGGACCGTATTTGAGGTGCTTGGAGGATCCTGAAGCCAAAGAAGTACTTCAGGATATACATGAAGGGGATTGTGGTAACCATACTGGGGGCAGGTCGTTATTCTCAAAAGTATTAAGGACAGGATATTATTGGCCAACAATGAGAAAAGATGCCGCAGAATATGCTCGAAGATGTGACGCATGTCAAAGACATAGTAACATACTACATCAACCTGCTGAACCATTATATCCTATTGTTTCCCCTTGGCCATTTATGAAGTGGGGTATGGATATAGTGGGAAAGCTACCAAAAGCTCCGGGAGGAAAAGTCTTTATGCTAGCAATGACGGACTATTTCTCTAAGTGGGTTGAAGCTGAAGCATTTGTTCAAGTTAGAGACCAAGAAGTAGTATCCTTCATAAAGAGGAATATCCTGACCAGATTCGGAGTACCAGCCGAAATAATCTGTGACAATGGTTCTCAGTTTATAAGCAAGATAACTACTGACTTTTGCAAGAGTTAGGGAATCAAAATGATAACATCTACTCCAGTACATCCTCAAGCGAATGGACAAGCAGAATCCTCAAACAAGATAATCGTCAATAACTTAAAGAAAAGGCTTGGAGCCAAAAAAGGAAGATGGGCAGAAGAATTACCCTTTGTTTTATGGGCTGATAGGACAACGGTAAAGAATGCAACAGGCCAAACCCCATTTTTCCTTGGTATTTGGAGCAGAAGCAATGATTCCAACGGAAATGACAATACCTACTGCAAGATCTACCCTAAGTGATCCTGAGCAGAATCCTGAAGCCTTGAGTCAGGATTTAGACACTATAGATGAGAAGAGAGATGCGGCAAGTCTAAGGATGGCAGCATATCAACAGAGAATATCCAGGGCATATAACAAGAATATTAGGACCAGAAGATTTAAGATTGGAGATTGGGTGTTAAGAAAGGCTTTTCAGAATACTACTAATCCTGCCGATGGCAAGTTAGCTCCAAAATGGGAAGGACCATATGAAGTTGAATCAGAAGCAGGGAAAGGAGCATACAGACTCAAGAATATGGAGGGGGATATGCTACCGAGGTCTTGGAATGCTCTACACCTTAAGCTCTATTTCAAGTGAGTTTAGAATTTAATTTCTAACTCAGGATGGTATGAATTCTACCTTTTTTAAATATGTTTGGTTTAATTTGTTCTTTGTAACCTAATACTGACTTAAGCATCGGAGGGGTGTTAGCCAAGCTAACACCCACCTTAGTTTACAATTGTTATGCAGGATATGTTTCAGGATATAGCTCCAGGATATGTACTCAAGATAACTCGAAAGATTAGAGGATTGGCCCCCTCTCTCACGTTTAAGGGATACTGATCCCTTCACAGGTTTAAAGGTATTCACCTTTCTTCCGAATTGGGTTTAAACACCCCGCCTGGAGCGCAAGTTATTCAGGGATAGTTCAAGGTGGCGGGACCAGTCCATGTAAAAGTGGCTGACAATTTCGTTACTATTGGCTATATCCTGAATCCTAAAGGTATATGAGGATTGATCACCCTCTCTCACGAAAGGGTATTTTCATACTCTCTAAGGTTTAAAGGTTTTCACCTTTCTAAGTCTTGGAGTTTATACACTCCCGCCTGTAGCGCATGAAAATTTGGGATTTTCCCCAGGATACAAGGGATTTATCTCCAGTACATCCTTGGGTTTTGCCCTTGGGACGTAAAAAATTGCCTACACAATGGAAACTGATGTTCAGAAGATTTCTAAAGTATTTGAGGACATTGTACACAGGGGACATTCCTACCAAGGCAGTGATGTAAAGCTCAAAGGCTAAAGCTCGGAACTAGTATGCTAAATATCTCACACAGGGGACATCTTCATTGGAAAAGTTGCAAGGAGATTGAGGTTTGATAATAGGGTTATATACTACTCCGGGTATGATCTTTCCTTTGTAAACATCGTCTAAGTTTTTAGTAACATTATGTTAAGTATCCTGATATATTCTCAAAGTCCTTTTCAGGATATTTGATTAAGGTGTTTGAAACTAGTATTAGTTTGGAACTTTGATCATTTAAGTATTATCAAAACGGGAAAGATAGATTGTTTTTCACTCTTTAAAGAACTTTCTGCAAAGTTGAACGAATCTAATAACAGTTTTTAATATATGTCATTGAGCATATTGATCAGGATATTTTCATAAGATGACAATACAAAATTTTTACAAAGCTAAGAGTTACACTAAGTAATGCAAGGCAACAGCAAATAAGTCAAAAGATAGTTATATTATTAACAAGTCAAAAGTTGTGCTTTCGGTTTCACCTAAAACCGAGGCCCATCCGCCAAAAGCACAATTAGTTTTTACCATACTTGTGTAACGGTTGCAGGATATTTCTCAAAATAGGACTTGTCCACCTACAACCGTTATCGCATGCAAAACGAGTTATACTAATTGATGACCAAGGGCTTCGTCCTAAAACCTAGGACCCATCCACCTTTGGTCATCACATTGTTCTAGTGCAGGAAATGTAAATTGTTCGAAGACAGGAAAAGTAAATTATTTATGCAACCACAACCATGAAATTTAAAAGTGGGCTCCGGCCTTGGCATGTATATCCATCATCGCCCACTCCGCTGCCTAAGGGGCAGCACCCTCTTGAACAGCAACCTCCTTCCCAGCGTTCGCACCAGCATCAGCCTCAGGATTCTTCTCGGCATCATTACCAGCATTGGCCGCTTCCTCTGCCGCCTTAGAAGGCCCTTCACCAGTATGTTTTGCAGGATGAGCAACGGGGCCTCCGAGGCCCTGTAGTTTCTCCTCCCAAGCCTTTATATTCCAAGAGGGGCATTCAAAACCCAAATCCATGGCCTCATAAGCCATCCTTATCCTGGCTTGGAGAAGAGAGACGACCACGGATGCTTTGAGGCTATCCCGATATGAACTCATATTCTGCTGATATTGGAGAAGGGCGGCATCTAGTTTGGCTTGAGCATCCTCGTTGGCTTTGTGGAGAGTAGCCTGGTGATCCCGGATCATTGCCTTGTATTTGTCTTCATAATGCTGGGATTTAGCAGCTGCAATGGTTCCTTGGTCAGCTATGGTGGCCTCAGCTTTCTCCAGCTTGATCTCCAACATCTTGTTAAGCCCGCAAGCGTCTTCATACAAGTGCATAAGACGATCCAGACCCTATCGATAAAGACACAGGTATTGATGTAAAAAATAAGCAGGATAAGGATTAACATACTTGTGCAGGATATCGAAAAGAAAATTCTACCTGTTTGAGGAATGAGGTGGCTTCGTTGAACCCATGATTCTCGAGAGAGAATGTTTCAGAAACAGCTGGGGAGTCCGTCTCCTTTCTCTTCCGAGAGCTGGATGCCCGGGTCCTGGATGCCGGAGGGCCTTTGGGAGCAGAAACAGTCTTCGAGGAGGTAGGATTTGGTGTAGCAGACGGCTTTGGCTTGGATTCTTGTTTGATGGGTTCGAGGCTGGAGTAGCAATCCAACTCGTCAAGTTCGAAACCTTCAAGGTTGATGACTGGTACTACACAAGGGAAGATATTCTTAAACTCATCATACTTTTGAAAAAGTAATTAATATATGCTGAGAATGTGCTTACCAGACATTTCTGAGCTTGATTTCTGGCTTGAATCTGTAAGAGACAGGGAAAAAGTTCTTTCGCTGGCAGGAAGACGGTAGATTTCCTTGATCTTGGATTCGGATTCTGCACTGGGAGGCACTAAATCTCTGAAATTCGCTGCATAAAAACATCAGGATATAAGTCCGGGATACAGTTTGAAGATATAATTGGGGATATTCCTAAAACCCTAAATCCTACCCTTGGTTAACCATTTAACCGGTAGATCGAAACCCTTATCAATAGAGTCTCTTTTTACGAAAAAGAATTTTCGTCGCCATCGATCCTCGTTCTTGGTGGCTTTAAGAACCAGAGGGTTCTTGGAGGTAGAAAACAGAAGAAAACGGTGATTGCCGTGGGATCTCAACCGGTATGCTATAGGAAGGTCCTCAACAAGTAGGTCAGGAAAATGACGAGATTTGATTTGATCCAGCACTATTAAAATTCGCCAAACCATTGGCATAATCTGGGCATAGCTAAAGCCGGTGAGTTCGAAAAAGCGAGAGATAAAGGGTGGAAATGGGTACCGGAGTCCAAGAGAGAAGGGGTAGGCGAAGAAACAAACCCACTCATCGGATATCGCGTCTGATCGGGGTTCCCGATCAAAAGGGCGAAAGACTGTTCCGGTGGGGAAGGCGCCGGAATCTTTAAGAGCAGCGATGTCGGCATTGTTGAAGCAGCAGATCTCCTTTGCTGGATCAACAATGAAATTTTGACTTACGAGGGCTGAGGCCGGTCGGTCCGGTCGGGATTTCGTTCGTGGTGCCATGAAAAGTATTAAGCAAACTAATAGAGATTCAAGAAAGAAGGATAGAAAGGAAAATACCTGATGTCCGCTTGAAGATAAGGATAACCGTAATAAGGAGTCCCTCGGTTAATATAGGATGAATATAGGGGGGTAAAGAGTAAATAATGCTTTGGAAGTTGCACCGCTGTCATTTCAAGGGTCTAGTCGTATTAATTGCCTTAAGTTATGAGGTGAAACTTTTGAAATATATCCGTTGGATTGGTATACCAACCGATATATTTGGGGACAATTGTTATGGCTCATTTTCTAAGCATACATATCCTGACCAATATCCTGCCTTTATTTGTTTATTTGTGACCAGGATGCTGGAAGAGGATATTGCTAACATCTTGGATGATATCCTGAGGTTTATTGAATTAACCACGTGCAGGTTAAAGGCTGAGACTTGCTAACGGTCAAGTGGACTTCTCCTCCTCAAGACTCGGACGTGTTTGTTGAAGGAGAGACGTTGAACCCGAAAGACCAGGTCTACAACGTTCGATTAAGGAATATTCGGTGGATCCCGGAAGTTTAGGGTAGTTTGTTACATTATCTTTACTATAAATAGATGGGGGCGGATCAGTTTAAGGCACACAATTTTCACTAACACTCTCGAACACTTTCACTCTCTAGCTCATTGCAAACACCAAACTTGTATTCAAATTTCATTGTAACACATAGTCGATCCGCACCACATCCTGCACTGTATCCTGACGTTTGAAGTAATAAGAAGAACAAGGCAGCTGCGATTGTCAGCTCCCGAGGTTTTATGCCGGCGATCTAGATTGATCAAGGGCTTTCCTCGTACATCTCGTGTCGTTTACTTTACTTTTGCTCATAGTTTGATCATAGATAGAGCTCAATATCCTGAGCCGTATCCTGAATACTGATTTCCTAATTAACTCAACAAGCATATTTTCAATACACTTTCTAGCACACTACCTCACTTTACTAATTTGATCACTTAATTGCTTCGGTAATTTTTGACCAAAACAATAACATTATACATTAAAATGCCATTAATTGAATAATAAACAAGACATAATAAACACATAATGAAAACGCCAAAATTAACAAAACTAATGTTTCCACAAATTAACAAAATAATTGTGACAACCCAAACTTTCAAGGTCAATGTCTCTTAGTCACGTGATCCTGTTTCTTATTATTTCTCTCTCAAGTTCCTTACGATGATAAAAATTATTAAACACTCATGTATGTAATATACTTGCTAAATGTAAAACGTGATTGAGTATGTTTACGTGTGTTTGACTGAGTAACTGTACAAGAAACCGTTAAACGCTTTTACGTGTCGTTTAACTAACTTAGAAAACTAACTTATTTGGGCCGCAAGTTACTTGACACAATTGGACTCGCTTAGCACTCACACGCACCCACTTGGTCCGGAATAGAACTCCCACATTTAACTCGCTGGTACTTTCCCTCAAAGCCCAAAATTCGGGCTCAAGACTCTTAAACCCAACCGGACCCAAACTCACTTGGGTATCACGCATATATGCACTTGGGGTATACGTATATGTGTTATTTGAAAATCTTTGCAAAACCCTACCACTCCCTTCGTTCTTGGAAGCATCGGCAGCCACCTTATTCCCATTCGAAGCCCTCCATTAATCGCTTCAACATCTTTTAGGATACCTGACCCCGAGGTTAGCGATTGCAGCATTGTTCGTTTATATATATTTGTAGTTCTTGATTATGTATGCTTGTCTATGATTTAGAGTTTGGGTGGTAGCCTAATATGATTAGTGTTAGACGAATCAGTGCATTGATCGTGACATAAGTTTGCATATGATTTCGTGTCTTATGTGACTAATCTTTGTGACGTGATTAGTTTCTTTGGTAGACGTAATTTGGTAATAGTGATTTCGTATATACGGATGAATTGGTGTAGCTGAATAAAAAAAAGAAGAAGAAAAAAAATGGAAGTTCAAGTTGATGTTCATGATCATCGCATAACTGGTATTTGATGTTGCTACTTGGTTCGATTTACATGAGCATGAATCAAAGTGGAATGATTGTGTTATTATTTGAATTGAATAATTGTTTAAGATTTTAGTAAACTGCCAAATTATGAGTGACCGAAAATATGGAATGCTTGTCCACTAAATTCACAAAAAGTCAAGCAAACTGATTATGATATATCAATAGCCTGTTGTGGTTCAATACATTTGAGGATGAGTGGTCTGACAAGTTGATATGATAACCTTGAATAAAATGGCGGCCCATGTGTTTGAATGATGTTATCACTCAATGTAATCAATGGCGGCCCATATCTAATCAAAGAATATAGATTTTTTAATAATGTTGGCACTTGTCAGTAAGAATACTATGTGCATTGAATGATGAGATGATGATTAATTTAATTGATGATGATGGCCAATTTGATCTGAATAATGGCTGAATAACATTGTGTTGCTTGAATCGGGTAAATAAAGGACACGTAGAAATCGATCAATAATAGTTAGGGTTATAGAGATGTGAAAGCTTATAATCGAGTTGTATCATGTAAATGTATGAAATCGATGAGATGGTTATATTGGTTGGTCTGTTTGAAAGATTGAAATTATTAATAATTGTTGTTTGCGTGAATTAAGGGTGTGGTTACTGATTTGTGTAACTGATTGGTTGCATGTGTTAGAATAAATCAGACAAATTCTAAAGGTTGCACTGTTCTTTGGGTCTTGGATTTAGTGGGCCGGTGGTAATGAGTTGCACACGGGTTGGGCCAAGGGATTGGAATTGGGCCGTACATAACTGTTGATCACACACCTAAATCAGCCTACTAGTTTTGGGCCGCACACACTGGATTGAATGTGGATTAGTGAATGAACTTGTGTGCATGCTGAATGTTCAATATGTGTTATTGGCTGATGTACACTGTATGCAAAATGTTGATTTTGTGATTTAAGGACATGCGAAACTGATTGTAATTGTTGGATCGTCGTGTGACCCGAACGAGTCAATCAGAAGAGTTTACAATCCATATCAAAGGCGGAATCAGTGATATAGACGTGATAATAGCTTGATTCTCCCTAATTATCTTTCTTTTATTGATTTCAAAGCTTTTACGGATCAGTTGACAAATCGGCAGCACCTCGGCTCTGAAATCAGAAAATTACAAATGAACCAGCAGCTCAGGTATTTATAAACAGGGTATTTCGCACGAAACCAACGCACTTCATTTCGTGCGAAATGACTTTGTACCATTTCGTACGAAATGACTTGCTCATTTCGTTCGAGATGACTCGGTACCATTTCGTACGAAATGAATTGTTCATTTCGTGCTAAATGACTCATGAACATCCAAATCCTAATTTCTAACGTGCTGAGCACTGGTTTATCCTATCTAGACTCAAGACTCTATAAAGACGAAGTTAATAGACATTAATGCACCAACAGACTCCCCCTTGGATGTTGATGAAGTCTTCGGCGTCGAGTCTTTGGATGTCTTCATACTTGATCTATCTACACTCTTTTCCAATTTGTTCTGACACTGTAAAGCATCCTTCAATCTTCTATCTTCAAACTCCCCTTTGAATGTTGATCCAGAATCTAGACTCCCCCTTTCGAAGACTCCCCCTCTCGATAAGCTGGGACTTGAATTCTGGCTCAAACTTTGCACAATCTTTGCCATGGGAATTGCTGCTTTCACAAAACCTATTACCTGCTTCTCAAAACTTTAACATTATAATCTATTGACATTATTTGATTTCTTTTGTTTGATTATCAGTTTTTAGAAATCCACTTAAGTCTCCAAGTCCAAGTTAATGACCCTGAATACTTAATTTATCTACCAAGTCCAACTTAATGACCTTGGTTGATCTGAGACAAAACAAAATTGATTTTTGTTCAACATTTTTCTGAAAATTTCAAGTTTCAACTTAATGAACTTGTGTTGACTTTTTATCTTTCAGGTTTTAGAACAATAAGCTCCAAACTCATCTTCCAGTTAAAATCTTTCCGCATCTGCTTTAAACTGCGAATCTGAAGACCAGCTTTCCACTTTGGTTTGTCGGAAAATAAAGCAGAAATGAAAAATCTTTTTGGATTTTTAATAAATATTCTAAACTAGAAAGCTATAAAATCTTTTTGAGTTTTGGAAATTTAACAGAAATGAAATGCAGTAAATGTAAACTATTTACAAACATATTTTTGATGAGCGTGTTAGGGAATCATATCAACTATCGACAAGTTACAAGTACCGTTAAGCTTGATAACATACTAAGAATTAAACAATTCTCTTAGATTGTCGATATGCTGGTCCATTTTAAATTTTCACACAAATTTCAATCTGTTCAGGATACGAATTTAGTGTTTTAAGAGACTTAGCTTACACGTGTGTACCATCTCAGAATATACTCCCGTATCCAGACCACTATATTCAGTCTTACAGGTGAGTGCACACTAATGATATCTGTGAAGGGGTAAATGCGAAACCATGAGAGCTCAGGCTAGAACTTCCGTTCGTACAGAGAGATGACGGTTCGACTTTAAGTGGGTCCCGTTTAGGGATCTTTTATTTCAACAGCACATGATTAGCATTTTGCAATGTTTCATCATTTTTTATGCTGAGGGTGAGCTTTAGAATAAAGCAAATGCAAAGCATTATACGAGGACTAGGCTATTGCTTCTGCAAAATCAGAAGTCCTGGTATAATACCCCAGATATCATCACGTACAAAGACCTAGTATGTCAGAAATAGTATATTTCAAACAAGATTTCAGGGATTACCTATATATCCGAGAGATGTTCCCCACGAAATAAGCAAGTGATGATTTTAGGTTTATATCCCGAACAAACCTACTAAATGTGTAAAAACCTACCGGCACATCATCAGCGAGACAGTTTAATGCTTTAAAACTTTACATTTCTTTAGCATATCATAACTGTCTAACTGATGTACTATCATTTTCCCTTTTTACACAAGCTCTTTTTCAGTTTTTTTATTGTTTTTGGATTTTTGAAATATCTCATGTTTTTGGTTTTTTGATTTTTTTACTGTTTTTGTATTTTTTTTGAAAATATAACCTAACTACTCCCCCTAAATACCAAAACAAGTAAAAAATCGATAAACCATTGCAGATTGCTTTTCAACATCATCTACAGTGGTACGTTCATCTACACCAAGAATCCCATCCGACACCGATAAAAGCTTCATACCATTTAGTTTTAAAAGATATTTAAAACGAGTTTTATCAAACTCTTTGGTATGTAAATCAGCTTTTTGTTCGTCAGTGTGGATTTTCTCAATTCGTATCAACTTTTTCTCGAAACAATCTCGAATGAAGTGATGACGAATTTCTATGTGTTTCGTTTTAGCGTGATAAACATGATTTTTTGTAATGTTTATCGCTGCCTCATTATCAACAAAGATAGGGGTAGTAAGAAATTACAAACCGTAGTCACGCATCTGTTGCTGGATCCACAAGATCTAAGAGCAGCAACTGCTAGCAGATACATACTCGGCTTCACATGTGGATAAAGCTACAGAGGTCTGCTTCTTACATTGCCAGGTGACCAATCGTGGTCTGAAAAACTGACATCCCGCTATTGTTGATTTAGCGTTAACTTTGCAGCATCCGAAGTCGGAATCAGAATACCCTTCGAGCGTGAAATCGCCTTCTTTTGGATACCACAACCCCAGTGATGGAGTTCCTTTCAGGTAGCGCAATATCCGTTTCACAATCACCATATGCGAAGCTCTTGGGTTAGACTGAAATCTTGCTGCGAGGCAGGTAGGATACATGATATCGGGTCTTGAAGCTGTCAAATACATTAGCGATCCGATCATGGAACGATACATCGTTTCATCTACCTTCTTTCTGGTGAGATTAGGGTTTATCCCATGGTTCGTCGCTAACGGGGTGGAAGCTGGAGTAGATCCTGACATCCCAAATTTCTCTAAGATATCATGAACATACTTCGTCTGATGTATGAATATTCCCTCAGGCAGTTGATCAACCTGAAGTCCCAAGAAGAATTTCATCTCACCCATCGATGACATTTCAAATTTTTGCTTCATAACTTTTTCAAACTCTTTGCACAGATTCTCATTTGTTGACCCAAAAATGATATCATCTACGTATATCTGAACTATCAGAAGATGTCCGTCGACTTCTTTGGTGAAGAGAGTGGCATCCACTTTTCCACGGATGAAGATGTTGGTAAGCAAGTGTTGAGACAATGTCTCGTACCAAGCTCTCGGGGCCTGGTGTAAACCATACAACGCTTTATCCAGTAAATAGACCTTGTATTTGTGGATTGGGTTGGTGAACCCCGGTGGCTGTCCGACATATACCTCCTCTTTTACCTTCCCATAGAGAAAATCCGATTTCACATCTAACTGAAAAACTTTAAATCCTTTCCACGATGCAAATGCTAGGAAGATTCTAATCGCTTCAAGTCTAGCAACAGGCGCATATGCTTCGGTGAAATCTATATCCTCCTGCTGACTGAAACCCTGGACTACGAGTCGAGCTTTGTTTTGAATAATAACCCCTCGGTCGTCTCTTTTGCACTTAACACCCACTTGGTGTTGATCTTCCTGTGACCATCAGGCAAGTCTACCAATTTCCACACTCCCAATTTTTTGAATTGACTCAACTCTTCTTGCATCGCATTGACCCAAGAATCTTCAGTTAGCGCCTCTTTGTATGTTCGCGGTTCGATCTTGGTCAATTTGTCGTCTAGTGTGAACGCCTGATTGTAATTCTCCAATAATCAACTCCTCTGGATGGTACGAAAGAGTTCTTGGCATCGCCTCGCCTGGAACATCTACCTCGCCTTCCAAATTTGTGACATTATGATTTGCATCTTGTTCACTGACTGGAATTGTTTGACTTGAAATCTGGATCTGCTCCCCCTCAGAATCTGAATCACCATGATCAAATATCAGTCTATTATTAGATTCTAGATTATCATTGACTACCGTCTGATTTTCAGGAGCATGTTCTGAAGGTTGCTGAATATCGTCATGTTCACCAGCATTGCTTGGACCAGCTTCATTGTCACACCCCGACCGCGTTAAAACAATGAAACCACGGCGGAAACGTCGGGGAGTGTCGTGGCAGAATTATTGTTTCACAACCATGGATACAAAAAGTTTCGTTTTATTGATAACATTAAACATTAACATTGTCTTAACACATAACAAACAAGTTTTATATCGACTAATATTGTTATTATGTCACTAAGGCCTCGTCCAGATCCTATGTGACGCATGCATCCTAGTAATCATCATCAAGCATCAACACCTGAAACATATGTGAAAACAAAGTCAGCAAAGAAATGCTAGCGAGTACATAGGTTTTATAGGAGTGTCGAAATCATGGCTAGTTTAAATGTTGCAATACTTAATAAAAACCTTGTTTTGAAAAGAGTATAATATTGCAACTTAATTAACCAACTCAAATCAAGCGGGCTATAGTTTATAAAACCTCGTAGCCATGATTCTTAACCCAAAAACATTTGTTTTAGTAAAGCAATTTGTAAAACATCTCGTATTAAATCGTTAATAAAACTTGTTAACAAATCTCGTTAATAAAACTCGTATGGTTTATATCATTTCGAAAACCTCGTTTGTGTGATATCATTCCAAAATCGTTTACCCAAGTGAACTAAATATCGCCACGGTATGCAATACGATGAAAACACTTATATATAAGAAGTACCAGCGGCGTATCTACCATGTTTTCATCATATTACACCCGTCCCGTTATCTAAACACTTAACCAAAAACCAATCGTTTATCCAATTCGTTTAATCTCGTATGAATCGTTCCCAAATCGTTAATTCGTTTAAATCATCCTCGTTTTAAGTGTGAAAACTATTTGTGGTCGCCTCGCTAATAACATTCAAACCTTTGTGACTCGACTACCTCGCTCTCGCATTAATAAACCACCAAAGGGTAAATTAACATTCAGATTCAGTCATTACCCACCTAACCCACACATAACCATGGGTGCAGTACGATAATGGGATTTGTCAGATCCTATGGTACCATAACCTAACACTGGTCGGCTTGATCAATGCTAATGATTGCCATTCGTTATGTAATTACAACCAACTAGTCTATTCACTTTATTGAAATCGTTATTAGTTTAATATAAACCATCTTAATCGTTTTTGAAATCATCGTTATAATATCGAAATTCGTTTTGAAAACCATCGTTAAAACCTTGAAAACATTTAGCACATATGAATCACCCCAAAACAATTGAAAACAGTAAAATAGGGGAACTATGTACTCACATTGAGTGCAAAGTATCCTCAATCAATAGAACTTCAACAAACTCGAGCAAACCAGAGAAATTAAACAGCACCTAGTAATCGAATCACTAGTCAAACAATAGACGCCTAAATCGGAAGATCGGACAGAATGAGGTCTTGTAAACCAAGTGAGTGTTGGAACTCATGTGATATGGTTTAAAATGCCTACATCCTAAATCGGAACCTAACCTAAGTGCTTTCGACCCGTTGTGACCCGTTAAGGTAGCTTACGCTACGTTAACGCGTCGTGCGCGTAAAAGCGCATTCGAGACGTCTAACTAGTCCCATGACAAGTATTATATGCCTAAACATGCTTAAATATGTTACATAATCAGTTATGTGACAAAAATTTAGGTTACATATGCTTAATTACCAATTATGTATGGAAAGGGCATTTTGGTCATTTACCTAAGGCATATAAACTACTTATCATACAACAACCTAAACTAGGTAACCATAAGGTATAACCTTGAAAGGTTATTCCCTATGCTTCTATGGTCACTAAACATGTTTGGTCGGATCCTAAAGATCGACCAAACAGGTCGAGTTAGAAAGTCTAAGCGGGTGTTTAGTCCGCTTGACTTACGACTCTACACAAGCACTAATCTAAAGAGTGACGAGCTAAACATGTTAGAACATGTTTAGTTAAGTTAGAAAACAGGTTTGGATATCAAAACAAACGGTTTTGATACCCTAGAGTAGTTTTGTTACAAAATACGCATAAACACACATTTTGGCCGAAACTACGACTCGTCACTACGCCTAGTCAACGTGGTAATCAGTAGGTATAGTCACAAGGGACTATAACCATCGTGATTACGCTCACGTTGCAAAGTTCAACGGAACTTTGTGTTGACCATTGACTGGTCAAAGCTGAAAGTCAATCTTGTTTGACTTTCTTGCTTGAAATATAAGAACAAGAAAGGAGAGGACTTACAAAGGGTCCAAGAGGGTGTTTGATCAAGTATGCTCAGGCAGGTGGCCTCCACAAAGGTGGTTGCCTCCACTTAGAACAGATTTGATCAAGGTGTGAAGAAATGAGTGAAGTGGGGCTTGCTATTTATAGTAAATTAGGATCAATAGGATGATTCCAAGTGGTTTGAGGGAGTGATCTTGGACATACATTTGGGTTAATGGTATTAGAATACAATTGGAGCCGAAAACCAGCTCCAGGTATTGCAAATATTACATTAAAACCCCTGAATTTAGCCCAGATTGCTGTTTCTGAACATTATGTTTGACAAGGCCAGGTGTCCAGCGTAAGTATACAGCCAAACCTTACGCGGCCCGTGTAAGGAAGTTTGGCAGAATGTCAAAACAGGTCCCTGCACATCAGAAACTTGCACTTCGGCTCATTTTTGACACGTTTAAGCCCCGTTAACCCCATTTCAAGGCTCTAAAATGAAGTTAAAGTATAGGGAACTTAAAACATGCTCAAAAATATCTCGGATGTCGGCTCGTTTGGTCGTACGGTTGCGTTGTTCGGTTAATTACGACGGAAGTCGTAACGAACGCAAAAACGATCCAAATTAAGCGACGAATGAAATTTTATCATGCCAATCACTAAAGTAAAATATTTTAATGATTACATAAATTTTTGGATGTCCGGATATATTCAGAACGAAAGATATGCGCGAAAATGCAAACTTGTGAACTTTTTGACGCTTTTAGTCCCTGAATGATCAATAAAGTTTGTTTTAGCATACCGAACCCCTCAAAGCCTATTTCTAAGCTATGTAAAGGATATTTAGGGTATGTTTAACTTATGATCAAGTTCCGGAGTGTTAGTTACTATACAAATCAGTATAATTTTGCAGTTTGACACAAATAGTCCCTGCGATCGAACAAAGTTGATTTTAACACACCAAACCATCCAAAACTTATTTCTAAGTTATGTGGAGGTTATTTAAGGTATGTTAAGCCTATGTCACTATTCCGGAGTGTTTTTCGCGTTATACTGACTGCGTTTACGCACCAGTTTGCGTATAATCTTCCAGAAAGCGATTTAAAGCTTGAAATCGGAATCGAATCGAATTGTAAAATCACCAAACACAAATACACACATAATAACATCAAAACACATAAAATAACACCAAAGCACATTGTTTTATTAATAAACATCACTGTTTTACATCGTACAACGATTACAGAGTACAGTTGTCACATTCATCATCATTTGAAGTTTGCCGTTGACGCCTAGAAGATTCTGCTGGAAACATTTCTTGTGATGACTCATACTCTCTAAGAATATACAACTCGTCAAAGAACTCTGGTTCTTCTTCCATGTCAAACGAATCCCACAGAGTATCGTAATTAAATCGCCATGAGTCGCCTGGGTTCTGAGGTGGCATTGTGTAACCTTGACATTCAACATTATGAGCTTCAATTATCCGCTTCAAACTTAGAACAAAGACTCGTTTTTATGGACTTGAGTAACCCACGAATATTCCTTCGATGCTCTTTGGACCAAACTTTCCAAAAGGCTCTAGAACTGTGCAGGGAGATCCAAACGGTTCCAGATACTTCAGGTTCAGCTTGCGGTTGTTGATCAGCTCAAAACACGTTTTGTTGAATTTCTTTACTGTGAGAACCCGGTTGAGTGTATAGCAAGCGGCTGACACTGCTTCTGCCCAAAAGTTGACTAGTAGCTTTGAATCAGCAAGCATTGTCCTGGCTGTTTCAATTAGCATCCTGTTCTTTCGTTCTGCTACTCCATTTTGCTGTGGAGTGTAAGGAGCACTAAATTCTTGCAATATACCTCTCTCATCACAAAACTCTTCCATCTTGTTGTTCTTAAACTCTGTACCGTTGTCACTCCTAATTCTTCTGATTCGAGTTTGGTACAAGTTTTCGATTTTTCTAAACAACGCCATCAAACTTTCAAACGTTTCATCCTTTGTTTTCAGAAATGATACCCACGAAAATCTGGAGTAGTCGTCAGTTACTACAAGACAGTAGAGATCACCAGTTATACTTTTGACATTCACTGGACCAAAAAGATCCATATGAAGTCTCTCTAACGGTCTCGAAACTGGGCTGACTTTCTTTTGAGGATGTGATTTCTTCTTTTGCTTGCCTTTGACGCAGCTAATGCACTCTCCTTCTAGATGGAAACTTTTCAAATGAACACCAGTTACTAAGTCATTGTGCACCAGGTGATTCATTTTTCGCAGGTGAATGTGGCCCATCTTTCGATGCCACAATTTCGATTCTTTTTCCGTTGCTTTTGACATGAAGCAATGAGCCTGACCCGTGGTAGTAGTAGCTACGCTCATATCCAGCACGTACAGATCATTGACTCTTGGTGCTCTCATGATAACCCACTCTTCAGGAACAACAAATCCTGGTTTCAAGATCAAACATTCTTTGTCTATGAAGTGTGTTGTATACATACGATCACAGATCTAAGATATGCTAAGAAGATTGTTTTCAAGCTCGGCGATGTAGTTCACTCTTTCAAACGTGACAATACCATTAGATAGAGTTCCTTCACCAACTATTCGACCACCTTGATTTCCTGCGAATCCCACATATCCTCCATTAAACCCTCTAACATCGTACAACAGGGTTTTCTTCCCTGTCATGTGCCGAGAAGCTCCACTATCCATAATCCACCGTGAAACGGATCTTGGAAGCTCCTGCACATGTCACAAACACTTAGTTAGATTTTGATGCCACCCAAGCCTCTTTTGACTCAGGTAGCTGGACGTTGAGAACAGTTCTTTTGGTGAACAATGGTGGAAAATTCTTGTCATTCATTTTTAAGCTCTCTTCAGACCCAACCTCAACCTCTTTGTATAAGAAAAACTCATCTTTCTGAGGTTGAACAGATGGTTGGTCTTTCTTTGGAACATCCTTCTTTTCAGAATTGAGCATTTGTTTTTCAAGTTTCTCATAATAATCCAAAGGAACATTCATCTTTACCGTTGTGGTAGAATATGATTGTTTTTCCGACTCTGAAACCTTTGGTTTTGGAGAACTTGTTTTCTTTTCAACAACTTTTGGTTTCCATGTTTGTTGAGATGAAGCAACCCGTGTGTAAAACTTGTCATTTTTAGTTACCACATTCTTTACAGGTTCAGTTTTGATTTTGGTGTTTTCATTTTTTAAAACTTTCTTCTCAACAATCATTGGAGCTTTACCTTTTGCATCAACTTTCTTTTTCTGAATCTCAACAACTTCAGACTTAGGCTTTAAATTGGTACACTTTCGTGCAATGTGTCCAACTTGATTGCATTTGATGCATATTCGAGTATCAACTACCCGACTTGTACCTTTAGTCTGAGGCTGTGAGGCCTTCTTCTCAAAGAATTCTTGATTTGATTTTGAGAAAATTTCAGATTCTTGCTCAGAGAGTGAGCTTGAACTTGAACTTTTAACAAAAACCTTTTTCTCGACAAACTTTCTGTTTTGAACATTCTTTTTCTGATAATTCTTACCACCCTAATAACCACCCGACCATCTTTTTTTATTGTTGTTATAAAAACGCGATGGTACAATAGGTTTTTTATAGTAAGATTTATCTTTTTCAAAGTTCAATTGTCTTTTAGAATGTTTCACACCTTTGATTTCCGACACATCAATCTCAATAAACTTGAACACATTTCTCAATTTGCCAACATTCACATTTTCCAAAGGAAAATCACGATCCGAATACAACTTATCAGATCCCACCATCTTGTACATCACAAGATTAGGTTCTTCACTTAAGTTGTTTTTGGATTTTGATTTTGGAATATATTTGTCCAAAAAACATTCATCATCCTCGGTTGTGTCACTGTCGGATTTTAAAACATTTTCAACCATGCTTTTCACAACTTCAGATTGGACACTATCTTCATCGGATGATGTAGTGAATGTGACATCAATCGTGACTGGAAGCTTAACTTCATTAACTTCTTCATCATTTACCAACCCTGATTTTTTCTTTGAAAAATTATTTAACACTGGTGGTGGAACCTGATGATACCCAACCCCGGTTCCATCCGAGTATACATCTTCGCCTGCTTTGTTCTTCCCAATTGGTTTAGGAATGATATGTTGAAGAACAAAACTTGCGGAGTTGTAACTGTTCAATTTCAACTGGATGCGTTCATTTTCAATTTTAGCTTCTTGAAACTGAAGCTTTTCAATTTAGCAATCTCATCCAGTTGTTGATTGATTTGTTCTTCTTTTACCCTAAGAACTCCTGTCAGTTGAATATTTTCTTTGTTTGTTTTACCATTTCTTTCATCCGAATATTTTACCGTTCGTTTTAGCTTCTCAAAATTTTCTGAAAGTTGACGATTTTCGTGAATTAGCTTTTCGTTTTCTTTCCTAATTCTTTCTACGTCAATTTTATCATTTTTGATTTTCTCAGTTAATTCTTTTAATCATTCATTTGAAGCTTTTAACATTTTGTCACGGTTTAAGATCTGATCTTCAACATTTCTGACTCTTCCTGTCAGCTCTTCGGTCTTTTTACCGCAGAGGTAAGCAAGTGTACTACAAACTTTGCAGTCTTTCATGCAATTTTTGCAGTCACTCTTAATCTTTGCCTTCTTACCTGACTCATTGGTTGCATCATTCGGACTGACCTTGCTTTTAGACTCATTTCCAGAATCAGAAACTACCTCTAACTCTTTCGCTGCAAGCACTTTGTCAGCCATCTTCTTCAAATTTTCTGCAGTGAATTCTTTTGACGTGTCAATAATCCCGTCATCGACTTTCTTTAACTGCGGCTCTTTCTCTTTTTCTTTTTCCTTTTCTTTTTCTTTTTCTTCAACTTCTCCTCCTCCCCACCACATTCTCTGTCTTGCTTCTTCTTCTTCTTCAGCAATTTTCTCGGTGAGAGTTTCAACACTAATAGAATCAGGATCAACAGCTATGTTTCCTTTGGGATCTAGGTAACATTCTCTATCAGCATCCCATCTATTCGCCCTTTTTATTTCTTTGTATGTATGATAGATTTTACTCTTCATGTACTGAGCTTGCTTCTTTCTGTTGATGTATTTCACTTCTTCTGTTCTGGAATCTTTGAAAGGAACAATCTTTGTCATAAAAGCATACCCAACTGCATCTTCTTCTGGTAGCAGTTCACTCCAATCGAAACCCTCGCCATCATGAATAACAGCAAGTGCTCTTGATTTTTCTTTGGGGTTATCTTCTAGCTGCTTCATTCTAGGCGGTTCAGATTTGTTTTGATGATAGATTGCTCTTTTGTAATAATCTTCTCTGAATGGATTTGCAGTATCATCAGCATATGCGTTTCGACATACACGTTTAAAATGTCCCTTTTGTTTACATTTGAAGCACGTGACCTTTGATTTATCAAAACCAAGTTTTGTGGAAGGTCCGCCAATTAAATGTCTGCCTGTGATCTCCATGAATCTTTGAGCCCTTCTTACAGCACTAGCCATACACCATCTGATATCGATTAACTCCATCTCTTCTGGGTCGATCTGATCATAGTCCTCCTTGGTGAGGTTAGTATTTCCAATCTTGCCCGCAACAAGGCTCTCGTATGATTCTAGGACAGAAGCTAAGAACACCATTTGCTGTTTTGCGGATTCTTCACTGAAATTTTGAGCATTTTTTAGATCCACAGCAATGTTACATTGAAACAGATTCTTTGGAACTAATTGACTTGGAGTAGTTGACGATGAACCTCCATGATAACCACTGTTTGAACTTTCTTGATTTGACGTGTTAGAACTTTCTGCTGAGAAAGCTGTCTTAGGAGACACAGTCTTTGGGATCATACTTCCTCGGTAATACAGCTCAACATTCTGCTGGTATGAAGAATTATTAACTTTATTTGATTTCTTGATCTCTAATTCATGACTCTCCAATCTTTCGATTAACAGATCAACCGTCAGATCCTCCGACTTTACTGTGTTCTTCAACATCAAGGCAAAGTACTGCCAGTCTTTCTCATCTGGCAGCGAGTCAAACAGTTTGTCAACCAATTCTTCTTGAGTATATATGATTCCGTGTCTTGCAAGTTCCATCTTCAAATGCCTGAATCTTTCGATCATTTTTTACACAGATTCATTTTTCAAACATCCAAACAAATCGAATTCTTTTCTTAACAACTTCTTTTTGTTTTTAACTATCTCGGCACTACCCACACATTTCACTCTCAGTTTCTCCCATAGATCTTTCGAATTTGTGTATTCAATCAACGATATTATGTCATCTCTCACAGACTGATGAAGTAAAGCAATGCACTTTTGTTCAGCAACAAATCTTTCTATTTCATTCTCTTCTATATTTTCATAAACAGTTCTTCCCATATTGAAACCATTCTTCATGCTCTTCCAGCTTGAATATGCAAATGCTTTTAACCATTCTTCAATCCTTTTAGCCCATCTGTTATATTCTTCAATTGCCATCAGCTTGGGAGGTTTGTTGTATGTGCCATATGCACTCTCTACACTCAAAAGAGTCAGAAAGGGTTTTCTTTGCACTCTGGTTTGGAGCATTTTCATTTGTGTTGTTTGATATATCATTTCCTGTGCTTCCCGTGAAAGCAAAAGCATCACTGAACGGATTCAGAAAATCATCCATCTTCAAGTACCTGAAACACTCAACAAACACTTAGAAAATTTTTGGATTTTAAACACAATCTTAAACGAAATGGATTCATGCGAAATGAAATCCACGCGAAATAAACTTTCACACGAAATGGTTTTCACACGTAATGCACTTTGGTGCGAAATAGCAACTTTGGTATGAAATGACGCCTATTTCGTACGAAATGAAGTTCCAAGTTGATTTCGTGCGAAATGAAGTCTGATTTCGTACAAAATGAAGATCTCAAAGGCTATTTCGTACGAAATGACCTCTAACCAGCTTGATTTCATATGAAATGAACTTCTCAAAGTTGATTTCGTGCGAAATGAGAAAAAGTATGCCGATTTCGTGCGAAACGAGAAACAACATGCTGATTTCGTGCGAAATACCTTGATTTCGTACGAAATAGATTTCACAGAATTGATTTTGTGCGAAATAGATGCTGACTATTTCGTGCGAAATGATGATGACATCAGCATATCGGCCACCATTTTGTCAAATTGATCCGGTTTTTGGTCGAATTTTGGTCCAATTCTTTCAAGGATTCATTAAAACAGTGTTTTACGTAATATATGTGAAATTCAATTCATTTTGTCCGTTAAATTTCGTTTAATTTTGAAGAGAATGAGTAGAAGTGAGAATTTCTGATGAAAACAAGCTGAATTGGTATAAACTCTTCTTCCTGAGCTCTGATACCACTTGTTGGATCGTCGTGTGACCCGAACGAGTCAATCAGAAGAGTTTACAATCCATATCAAAGGCGGAATCAGTGATATAGACGTGATAACAGCTTGATTCTCCCTAATTATCTTTCTTTTATTGATTTCAAAGCTTTTACAGATCAGTTGACAAATCGGCAGCACCTCGGCCCTGAAATCAGAAAATTACAAATGAACCAGCAGCTCAGGTATTTATAGACTGGGTATTTCGCACGAAACCAACACACTTCATTTCATGCGAAATGACTTTGTACCATTGCATACGAAATGACTTGCTCATTTCGTGCGAGATGACTCGGTACCATTTCGTACGAAATGAATTCTTCATTTCGTGCGAAATGACTCATGAACATCCAAATCCTAATTTCTAACCTGCTGAGCACTGGTTTATCCTATCTAGACTCAAGACTCTATAAAGACGAAGTTAACAGACATTAATGCACCAACAGTAATGATAATCGTACTAGGACTTGGTTGACCAACGTGAAACAAAGTAATGTAACATACCGAGCAAACCAAGGTGAGTTCATTACTCTTGAGCATGCGTCCCGGTGGTTGGGACAGTCATTGGGTATCCCGGGGAGGGATAGTTTTTGGGTAAATCAATTGGGTATTCCGGAGAGGAATACGTCTTGCGTATAAAACTGGTATGTTGGATAATACACTCGTCCTATCACCTCTAAGTCCCATCTTTTTTGTGTTACCGGAGAGGTAACGGGTATTAGTTGGTAGCGCTACTTAGGTTTGGCACCCTCACCCCGTACCGGAGAGGACGGGTGTGAACTAATGACCTAGTCATGACCAATGCTTTGATAGAAGCATTGGGGAAAGCGCAAAATAAATCAGGAGCCATCTTGTATCCGAGGTATTATCCACATTATTTCAATGAACGGAATTAAACACTTGGTAACTAACGCTTTCGTAAAACTATGAACTCACCAGCGTTGTCTGATACACGTGTGTGCATGCTCGCAGGTTATAGGATTGTGTGGATGTGGAACTTGTTGTCTGGGATGCTGGAGTGGTCATGGGTCGAGATACATGGAATCGAAAGAGGAGTTTAATGGTTATCATACATATGAAACACTTAACTAATGTTTTATGCTTCCGCTGAATACGATGATTTGTAATTACTATTTTGTAACTCTTAATGTTAATGAATGAAAGTTTTATTTAAAATCTTGTATGAGTTCAATGTGATTGGTGGCTAGATCCTGGTACGTCACACACCTTTCGGGGGTTTCCGCTTGGGGTATTTTTGGGGGTGTGACAGTTTGGTATCAGAGCCACTGGTTATAGTGAACTTGGTTTTAAAAATGTTTTTTATAAAACTAGACTATAACCGAACAGTTCTGAATACGTGGATACGACCATGACACTCAACTCCAGATTGCAAGGTTCGTCTTTCTCACTTGTTGCATACATTACATGACTAGTACACATTTTTATGACGTAACATACGAACACACACTCGTCACTATAGCATGATGGCATGGATTGCTTGCTTACTTTATGATGCGTTGATAGTATGCCATAGTCCTTGGATTTTTTTGTGATCTTATTACTTTGACAACCTCCGTTGATATCTGGGTTTAGAGAACCATATTACACGAGTTAGGAGGAACTGAGATGAGCATGCAAATCACAATATTATTGTGGGTGCACACATAATAATAATGTGGGGGTGCATGTGAGTCCCAGGGAGGCTTAACGAGTGAAAAAGGGGTTCTGTTCTGTTATTTAACCAGTGAGAAACGTAACAAATCTATAGGGGTCATAGCTGTGATTGTCTCCTACTCGAACGTGATCTTTTCACTCCTCTTTGAATCCTTACGAATCTCGATGCTATCGAGTATTACCCGAACACCCATCTGAACGCCTAGCAAACTGTGTAGAATGTTAGGTGCTGGTACGAACGTCCCTGAGTGGGATGTCTTAGCGTCGAATGATTGGACTATACTTTCCTCACTTATCTTCGTTTGCTGGAACTTAACGTATTGACACTTAGACCCCGAAGTGCGATCACTTCTGTAACACTCTAGCAACATACCGTGTATTACTCAACCAACTTGCAAGAACGATGGACAAGAGGATGAGCGTAGTGCCTTACCGACCTTAGTATTGGGACGACCCTGATTACCGGCAACGAACACCAGCGAATTGACTTCAATCGAATCCGTAACCCTAGTCAGCAACTCATGGGAGTCAACTCTTACGAATCAATCGGGGCATAAGCGATGACAACGAATTATATTGTGGAATGTGCGTCTACCAGCACAGGGAGTAATTCTATAGGACGTGGCACAGAATGTGAAAAAGATGGACCCTGTTGGTAGCAGCAGTCACGGCAACATCAAGGTATTTGTAATCATAGCTTATAGTATGGAAATGAAGATGCCTACAACATGGACTGGCCGTTGTTAGATCAAGATGACAACAACCAAGGGAACGACGGGAGCATTGGAGCCTTGTAACGAAAACAACAACACTGGAAATGATGCTCGTAGAAGGGCATTTAGGATTGGCGTGGGTGACGCCATGATTATAGCAACATGGTAGCCTGCACGTTCTTAGTAGGTAATCGTCTCGTTTCTGTTATGTTCAACCCTGATACTCCTTGAAACCGAACCTGTTGTGGAAACGGCTGATGGCAAGTCGATTGAAGCTTCAGATGTTCGTTGGGATGTAAACTCGACCTTGTGGGACAAGTGTTCGATGTCGACCTTCTTTTGACTACCCCGCTATGTTGGCAACCGTTACTAATGTTAAGGAAAGAGGATCGACGATCCGCCAATTGTTCATGATTCTTCTCAGTGTGCTACCCGAGGAACTTTTAAATTTACTTCAACAACTATTAGGTAGAATCTCAGTTTGATCTCACACCAGAGGCCGCACTGATTACTTGTACGCCTTACCGTCTTGCACCAGGAGGGTTGCAAGAACTGTCAAATCAACTATAGGAACTGGGGGACAGGAGTTTTGTCGGACCAAGTTTTCGCTTTGGGGAGCCCCAGTCATATCCGAGAAGATAAGCCTCTTCGTATGCGTACTGACTATCGAGAACTCAATATGGTGACAGTCAAGAACCGTTTGCCTCGACCATGTATTGACAACCTGTTGACCAGTTGTGAGAGTCAAGCCCCTATTCGAGGGTTGATTAACGAACGAACTCTCATCTGATGAAGGACCATGGGGAGGATGATTCCTAACACAACGTTACAGATCCGATATGGCCACAACGATTTTCTGTTCAAGCTATTTAAGGTATCCAATACCCCAACAGCCTCAGGGATTACATGAGTAGTATGCGTCAACCTCATTTCGCCAGATTCGTCGACCGCATTTACCTATGATGTTTAAAATCCCTACCAGGGGAAAAGCAACACCATGATCGGCACCTGTATTTTGTCCTAGAGCTCCTAGGGGAGGAGCAACTCCACACGAAGTCTACCTGAGTGTGACTTCAGGATTTGGGAGATACACTTTCTTGGCCACATAGACAACGAAGTGGGGATACATGCAGATCTCACTAAGGACCCAGTTCATTAGATACTGATCAATACCAGAGATCCCTTCAGGGATATAGCAATTCTTTGGTTTCGCTAGATACTATCGCATATTCGTCGTGGGATTTTCAAAGATTGTGCAGCTCAAACCTCTTCAAGACGACAGTGTGCTGTGTATCCATGGGAGACAGGACAGGAGAACGTCTCTTTATCATTTGAGACTCAACTCTACAATGCTCTGAGTATTGTCTTTACCCGAGGGTACGGGTGATCTGGTGGTATATCATGATGGTTCGAATCAGAGTCCCAGTTAGCGCCGATGCAACATGAGAAGGTGATGACATACGTAGTGGGCTTACGAAGAGGAATTGCACGAGTCATAACCTGCGGTGGAAGCCATGGTCCTTGGAATTAAGATGGAGGCATTACTTGGACGGTACCAATTGCACCATTTAGACGGATCGCAAGGGCCTCCCGTGTACCTTTGTTTAAGAGAATTAATCATGTGATGGCATCGCTGGATGAATCACTCGAGCGAATACGATTATGGAACCTAAACGCGTATGAGCCTGCAATTCACCATCGACTCTAGCCTACCCGATCAGATTCGTCCTGTTTACATCGAAGCACTGAAGGAAGAGAACTTTCAAGCTTGAGTCCACGCGGGTCATGGAGGAGCAACTTTTGGCAAGTTGGACGATATTCGCTACTTCCTGGAACCAATATGGATCCCACCAAACAGCAACGGTAGGGAATTTGGGTGGAGCAAAGCACACCAGTCTCGTTATTCTAGTCGTCTGGATTTTGATAGGAGATATTAGAATCTATAAACCCGGTAATGGCAACCGGGCGTGAAGGTCCATATAGCAATGTATGTGAACGATGTTTGACTTGTGCGAAAGTCAAGGTGGAATATCAAGAACCTTCTAGTTTGTGACAGCAACCAGAAACACTCATTTGGTAATGAGGACGGACTGCACGGATTTTGTCACTGGACTACCTAAAACCCAGAACGGAAACAATATCACCTGGGTGATCGTTGATTGTCTCACGTAACCAGTACACTCTCTTGCAATCAAGGAAACTGACGAGTCTTCACAAGCTTGTGAATATTCCTCTAAGAGAGGTGGCTTTTAGGCACGAGGTGCCAACTCCTGTTATCTCTGATTTTGATCTATACCTGATTTATGACAGGCCTTACACAAAACCCTTGACTCACGTCTAGACATGAGCATCACTTATCACCGTAGGACAAACAGTCTGAGTAAACGAGCCATCTTGACACTCGAAGACATGTTGCGGGTATGTGTGTGATTGACTTCGGAAAAGATTGGAAGGACACTTACCTTTGATAAAGTTTTCCTACAACAATAGTTACCATCCTAGTATTTTGGCAGCTCCATTCGAGGCATTGTGTGGACGACAATGCCGATCTCTTCGTTAGACTGAGGTAGCCTAACCACAGGTCCATGACTTGTACACGAAATCGTATGGCGGCAGTGCATGACCGTCAGAAAAACCGTTAAACGTAGGAAACCCTCAGAAGGCGATCGTGATATGTGGAAGCTTTACCCTGGGAGGGTGTGGTGCACTTTGGGAAGCGCAGCAAACTTAATTCATGATACGTTGGGCCATCAGGGATTGACAAGGTGGCCTACCAACTTGAATTACCTAACAAACCGGGAAACGTTCACGTTGTTGTCCACGTTTTAAATCGAAGAGGTGGTTGTCCGACGAAACACTCGCGGTTTTCCTGCAAGAACCATAGGTTGCAATGGTTGATGTGTCGATTGAAATCATGGACCAGGAGGTAAAGGTTCGTAAGCGCAAACAAATTCCAATTATGAGAATTCGTTGGAACTCAAGACGTCAACCGGAGTTCACGTAGGAACGTAATGATCGGAGTAAGCTCTAGTATCCTCAGTTGTCCAAACGGTTATATCAACTTCTGATATCATTGGCGAATTTCGGGACGAAATTCCCTTTCAAGTTGGGGATGATGTGGCACCTACAGAAAATCCACAGCCATCCTGGGTTAACATCTTGCTGTTTTGGATTACTTGCCAAATTTCGGGACGAAATTTCTTTTAAGTTGGGGATGATGTGACAACCCAAACTTTCAAGGTCAGTGTCTCTTAGTCACGTGATCCTGTTTCTTCTTATTTCTCTCTCAAGTTCCTTACGATGATAAAAATTATTAAACACTCATGTATGTAATATACTTGCTAAATGTAAAACGTGATTGACTATGTTTACGTGTGTTTGACTGAGTAACTATACAAGAAACCGTTAAACGCTTTTACGTGTCGTTTAACTAACTTAGAAAACTAACTTATTTGGGCCGCAAGTTACTTGACACAATTGGACTCGCTTAGCACTCACACGCACCCACTTGGGCCGGAATAGAACTCCCACATTTAACTCGCTGGTAGTTTCCCTCAAAGCCCAAAATTCGGGCCCAAGACTCTTAAACCCAACCAGACCCAAACTCACTTGGGTATCACGCATATATGCACTTGGGGTATACGTATATGTGTTATTTGCAAATCTTTGCAAAACCCTACCACTCCCTTCGTTCTTGGAAGCATCGGCAGCCACCTTATTCCCATTCGAAGCCCTCCATTAATCGCTTCAACATCTTTTAGGATACCTGACCCGAGGTTAGCGATTCCAGCATTGTTCGTTTATATATATTTGTAGTTCTTGATTATGTATGCTTGTCTATGATTTAGAGTTTGGGTGGTAGCCTAATATGATTAGTGTTAGACGAATCAGTGCATTGATCGTGACATAAGTTTGCATCTGATTTCGTGTCTTATGTGACTAATCTTTGTGACGTGATTAGTTTCTTCGGTAGACGTAATTTGGTAATAGTGATTTCGTATATACGGATGAATTGGTGTAGCTGAATAAAAAAAAAAAGAAGAAAAAAAATGGAAGTTCATGTTGATGTTCATGATCATCGCATAACTGGTATTTGATGTTGCTACTTGGTTCGATTTACATGAGCATGAATCAAAGTGGAATGATTGTGTTATTATTTGAATTGAATAATTGTTTAAGATTTTAGTAAACTGCCAAATTATGACTGACCGAAAATATGGAATGCTTGTCCACTAAATTCACAAAAAGTCAAGCAAACTGATTATGATATATCAATAGCCTATTGTGGTCCAATACATTTGAGGATGAGTGGTCTGACAAGTTGATATGATAACCTTGAATAAAATGGCGGCCCATGTGTTTGAATGATGTTGTCACTCAATGTAATCAATGGCGGCCCATATCTAATCAAAGAATATAGATATTTTAATAATGTTGGCACTTGTCAGTAAGAATACTATGTGCATTGAATGATGAGATGATGATTAATTTAATTGATGATGATGGCCAATTTGATCTGAATAATGGCTGAATAACATTGTGTTGCTTGAATCGGGTAAATAAAGGACACGTAGAAATCGATCAATAATAGTTAGGGTTCTAGAGATGTGAAAGCTTATAATCGAGTTGTATCATGTAAATGTATGAAATCGATGAGATGGTTATATTGGTTGGTCTGTTTGAAAGATTGAAATTATTAATAATTGTTGTTTGCGTGAATTAAGGGTGTGGTTACTGATTTATGTAACTGATTGGTTGCATGTGTTAGAATAAATCACACATATTCTAAAGGTTGCACTGTTCTTTGGGTCTTGGATTTAGTGGGCCGGTGGTAATGAGTTGCACACGGGTTGGGCCAAGGGATTGGAATTGGGCCGTACATAACTGTTGATCACACACCTAAATCGGCCTACTAGTTTTGGGCCGCACACACTGGATTGAATGTGGATTAGTGAATGAACAAGTATGCATGCTGAATGTTTAATATGTGTTATTGGCTAATGTACACTGTATGCAAAATGTTGATTTTGTGATTTAAGGACATGCGAAACTGATTGTAATGATAATCGTACTAGGACTTGGTTGACCAACGTGAAACAAAGTAATGTAACATATCGAGCAAACCAAGGTGAGTTCACTACTCTTGAGCATGCAAATCAACTGGGTATTCCGGAGAGGAATACGTCTTGCGTATAAAACTGGTATGTTGGATAATACACTCGTCCTATCACCTCTAAGTCCCATCTTTTTGTGTTACCGGAGAGGTAACGGGTATTAGTTGGTAGCGCTACTTAGGTTTGGCACCCTCACCCCGTACCAGAGAGGACGGGTGTGAACTAATGACCTAGTCATGACCAATGCTTTGATAAGAGCATTGGGGAAAGGGCAAAATAAATCAGGAGCCATCTTGTATCCGAGGTATTATCAACATTGTAATCAATGAACGGAATTAAACACTTGGTAACTAACGCTTTCGTAAAACTATGAACTCACCAGCGTTGTCTAATACACGTGTGTGCATGCTAGCAGGTTATAGGATTGTGTGGATGGGGAACTTGTTGTCTGGGATGCTGGAGTGGTCATGGGTCGAGATACATGGAATCGCAATACGAGTTTAATGGTTATCATACATATGAAACACTTAACTAATGTTTTATGCTTCCGCTGAATACGATGATTTGTAATTACTATTTTGTAACTCTTAATGTTAATGAATGAAAGTTTTATTTAAAATCTTGTATGAGTTCAATGTGATTGGTGGCTAGATCCTGGTACGTCACACACCTTTCGGGGGTTTCCGCTTGGGGTATTTTTTGGGGTATGACAATAGTAATAACTGATATTCACAAATACTACTAAATAAAATTCAAAACTAATCAAATAGACGAAAAACACCAATGATCGTAAAAACATAACAAATACACAAGAACGTAAACGACAAATAAAATTAATATCCAAAACTCCAATTGCAGTTATGAATAATAGATTAAATATCAATTAAAACGCGATTAAACTGCATAATTGAATAACGCTATGGAAAATCATACAACACATTATAAATTAATAATACAAAAAAACACCATAGAACAATGATAAAAGAACAAAACGCCATATCTGTTGCATGATTTGCTGGAACGAAAATAGAAAACGCCAAAGAATTTTACTTTGTCGAATAGAATCCACGTTAAACGCCATAGATCTGAGAAAGCTTGCAAAGCAGGTAACAACTAACAATAAATATTTGGAGTTTTAATTTGAAAGAGATTTATAACGCGAATAAGGAGGGAACGTATAAAAGGACAATCGTACCCCCGCATAACAATTAGGGCCCCCTGCCACGTGTTGGGCCAGGATCCGTTCTCACCGTTCTCACACTTTTCACCGTTTTCTCCTGAACCCGTTTCTATAATATAATACTAAAACTAAAGAAAAACAAATAAAACTAAACATAAATTATACAATTTACACCGGACAAATACGCATATTTTACCGCACATCAAATATCCCCACACTTAAACCTTTTCGTCCCTGAAAAAGACTTATGCATATGGAATCAGAACTAGGATCACTGGCTTCAAAAACTTTGGATTTCTTATTTAAAAGACTCAAAACGTTTAACCACGATTACCGGTATAATTTTCCGCTTAAACCCAACCACCGACTCTTCAGGCCCCTTTCATGTAATTATTAGGTTCAAGTTATTTCATCTAAAGGGTCTCACACTCAAGGTCCAAAGATCCCCTACTCCCATCTCAGGCTTATAAGGAAAAGATTAAAAATCTATCATCTTATATAAATAACCCTTATGTATTTTTAAATTAATTTTTTTTGATGGAATGATGGATGATGATGAGCTTTAACATTTTTTTTTATGATCAACTCAGAGGGCATTATCACCAAGTCTCTATCCCAGTAGGAAACACCATAAGTCTCACATTTTTTTAACTTCCACCTAGCGGGTATACCCCACCCGAGTCACCATCCCAGTGGTTAATACCATAGGCTTCAGTTTATATATTTAAAATAGCTCATATAGATGGATGATGGAATTTTTTTAGGTGCCACCTGAATCCGGATTTATTCTCATAAAAAGGATAAGGTGTGCCAATTTAATTTAAAATACTTATAGGTTATTTACTTATAATGGCTCCTTTTATACCCTCGACGGTTTCAGTTTCTCTATATCCCTTAAGATGAGAACCCACAAGACTTAATTATTTAACATTTAAGATATTCTTAAACAATCTAGGGAACCTTCTAAACAGGCTGGGCCTACTAGTACATCCCGAAAAATACGTCTTTCATCTTTTTTTTTATCTCATATATATAATATTTTGAAAACCAAGCAATCCCAATTTTTCTATCATTTTCCGTTATTTTGCAAACATCTTAAACAAGAGACATTTTCTAATTTTCATTTTTTTTTCATTTTTTTTTTTTTTTTTGGATTTTTTTTGGATTTTTTTTTTTTTTGTATTTTTGAAATTTTTGACTCAAACGACTCAATAACTAGACACTAAACGATAGTTTCCCATCCCCACACTTAAACTCTACGTTGCCCTCAATGTAGGATGGAAACTGACTAAAAAAATGAAAAATATAAAATACAAAAGGAACATGGAACAAACTCGTCTGGTGGAAGCGCGCAGTCTGCAGATAACGTTCCATGTGCGCAGGACCGTATAGCATTTCCTTCGCGGTCCGCGGAATAACCTAGCATGTCGGGATTGTCTTTACAATATGATATAAGCAGCTCTGAAATCACCCGAATGGAGATTGAGTACGGGTGGTACGATTCAAACCTGCACAAAACAAAGCAAACAATACCCAAGCATAAAACTGACTCAAAAATAAAAACGACTCAAACTACTAACTTAGACGCATGGTACAGACGCGATGACTCAAAATACAAGAAGAATAGAAAACTGCAAACAAACCGAACAAACTATACAAACTCTACAAAACCTGCCCACACTTAAACTCTATCAGGAGGTTTCTCCTTTATCAGTCCAACCCGTTTAGTTCCACTCGTTCGTTATTTTTTATTAAGATTTTTAGAATGGAATTTATAAACCGTTTAAAATTCTCGAATGGGTCGGACCACCAATATTTAAACTTACCTGGACCAACCCTGATTCAAGGCATGTAATGAGAAAAGTGGTGTCGAGTGAACTTCAGCGCTTCCATCTCCTTCTTTCTTCGGCACCATCCCCGAATCTCCGCAAAAGGTCTGTCCAGGCTCCTTTTCACCTTCTCCCGTATATTTGATCGTGGTGGGCGTCCATCTCCTGGATTCTCCACGGGCCGGCTATCAAACTCCTCATCCGCTCGCTCCGCTGCTGAGTTTGGTGAATCTTTGAACTCCATAGTCGGCTTCTCCATCAATAATGCTTCTAGTTCAGTCAAATCGCCGACTGGGTTAAATCGCTCTTCATCTACGAGAGTTGGTAAACCACCCAACTCGTCACCAAACTCCTCCTCCCATGATAGAGTATGATCATCCCCCACTTCTGATGCGTCAGACATGTCCCATATCGGGTTAGTGGGGTAACAACCATCCTCATAATCGTCCATACTATCGGGAGGCTGCGCACCTTCTTCCATCGGGGTGGTGTAGTCAGCCATCTCTAACCCGGCCTCTTCTACTACCCCCTCATCATCACTCCAGAAGCTATCATCGATATTACATGGCGTGGGACACCAATGGCTGGAATTAGCGACCTGTTGAACCGGAGGTGGGACTTCAATGTAAGACAATGCAATTGTGGTCGACTTTTTGAAGACCACTTTTGACTACGTGACTTTGAATACACTAACATACCTATTGGACAAGGGTAGGGTGACCCTGTGTCCCTTTTGATGTGATACATTTTGTAAGACAATGCAATTGTGGTCGAAGAATAATGAGAGCCCAATCATCAGTAAACATGCGGCAATACTTTGTGGCCAATGACCAATGAAAGCTCAGTCGCTATATCTTCGTTAAGCATGTTGTTGATCTATATGTGTGTGCTATAATTATAATGCTACGTGCTTGCTTGCTATGCTCTCATTAAACAATAATTCCCAAATTACTTGGTTATACTTATGCTATTGCTTGATTGGTTGAAATAAAAATCTAATATGTGTGTGTACATATGACCTCTAAACAACTATATGCACTCCCTGAACAAATAAGACCTGACCTAACCGATCTTCTTCTTAGAAGATGTCAATACAAGGGAACGTCGATACCAACAACCCTCTGCCGACGACAGCGGCAGAACTACAAGAGCACATCTCACAGGCCATTGCACAGCACGAGGCCCTTCGCTCCGAGCACGGCAGAGGTATCCCAGGAGATAACCCACCCAACGGCTGCACCTACGAGAATTTCGTGAGCTGCAAGCCTCGGGATTTTGACGGCACTAGGGGTGCCATAGCTTTTGTGCGTTGGGTTGAGAAGACGGATTATGTTTTGTGACTAAGTAAATGCGCCCCAGAACATCAGGTCACGTACATAGCTGGACTATTTGTAGATGGGGCTCTGTCATGGTGGAACCTTCAGGTTCAGATAATGGGCGAGACTGCTGCGTATGCTTTGACGTGGGACGGACTGGAGGAACTGATGCGTAAGAGATATTGCTCTAGGGCAGAAGTCCAGAAGTTGGAGACTGAACTATGGAACTTGAAGATGGAAGGTCCAAAGATAGCTGAGTATGTGCAGAGATTTGACGATTTATCACAAGTTGCTTCGCGTATGGTGAAACCAGAATCTAGAAAGATCGAACGCTTCATCGGGGGATTGGCACCTCAGATTCTAAGCCTGGTGACAACATCTAAACCTCAAACGATCACCGAGGCTATCGACCTAAGTGTGGCACTCACTGAAGAAGTGATTAGACTAGGAAAATTTTCCACTTCGGAAGAGAAAAAGGAGACTCCTGTAGAGTCATCTAGAGTTAACAAGAGAAAGCTCGCAAATTTCAAGAAGGTTACTCGGGCGAGTAACAAGAGGAAGGCCAAAAAGGGAAAAGACTACATGGGTATCCTACCTAAGTGCGACAATTGTCTACGTTATCATATCGGGCGATGTAAATATGGAAAATGTGATAACTGTGGCAAGAGGGGGCATCCTAAGGAAACTTGTAGGCAAGATACTGAACGCGGAAATGGAGGCCAAGATAGTAGCGAGAATCACGGAGGAAACAACGACAATGACAATTATCAAGGCAGGACGAGTGACAAACAGAAACGGGCTCGAGGTTGTTTTAACTGTGGAAGCAAAAAGCATTTCAGAAAATATTGCCCTAAGAATAATCAGGCACAAGGATAAAAGCTCAGTAGCAGAGCTAGGGGAGCACACCAGGAATCCAAGCGTGGTTATCGGTACGTCCCATATTAGTCAACATTATGCATTTGTGCTGCTAGATACTGTTGAAAATTTTAGCTTCGCATCTCTAGAGTTTGAGAGTATACTTGGTGTAGTAGCAAGTAAGTTAGATAGAACTAGCCAATGGGAAGCTAGTGGAAGTCAACGAAGTAATTGGAAGCAGCAAGATAGAACCCGGAGAGCGTTAGTTTACGCTTGATCTACTGCCAGTTGCGTTGGGAAGCTTCGACGAGGTAACCTGGATGGATTGGTTGTCGAGAGATCGAGCGGAGATTGATATCCGCATCCCAATGGCGGACGAAGAAATGATCATGACTCATGAAGTAGGAAATGCCTCTACAGATTACTAATTGCTTGAAGGCACGAAAGTTGTTGCGTATAGGATATGTTGTTTTCTTGGCTCATGTCATGGACAAGGGAGCTGAAGAACCAAAATTCGAAGATATTCCTGTAATCAGGGAATACCCTGAAGTCTTCTCCGAAGACTTGCCAGAATTATCTCCTCAACGACAAGTCAATTTTGCACCGATTTGATTCCAGGCGCCGCGCCTGCTATTAATGCACCTTAGCGACTTACACCTTAGGAGATGCAAGGATTGTCAGTGTAGTTTCAGTAGTGGATAGAGAAGGAAGATAACAGACCAAGTTTTCCATTTTGAGTAACCCTGGTTCCGCTCGTCAAGAAGAAGGACGATGATTTTCAAATAAGCATCAATTACCAGGAACCGAACAAGCTAACCAACAAGAGTCGGTGACTCTTGCTAAGGATTAACGAATAACTTATTTAACTAACTGTGAGGATCCAACTACTATTTCACGACCGATCGATGATCGAGTATCTTTAGCTTTGAATTCAGGAAGAAAGTATACCGGGGAAAATGTGGGACAATAACTTGTTTTAAACATACACAAAGATAGTGTTTCCTACACGATGCACAAAACAGTTTACACAGAATACGAAACTTTGAGAATCTAGAAAACATGTACTTAGAACCTTTGGGAACCCAGGTCCAAACTCGTAAAGGTTGCTTAGGAACCACATCTGTTAACTCAAGCAAACCCCGTTATCCTGACATATATGCTATTTCAGTTGACCAAACAGAAAGTAACCAAATTTCTTTTGTTAAAATCTTCACTTTTGCTTCTAGCGAGTAGATGTTTGCATCTCTACTTCCCTTAATGGTAGTTGCATCACGTTAATTTTCTTCGCTGAGAGCGAACACACATTTGCTTCGGTACTTAGTCATTTCCTCACTTAGCAAATACTTATCATTTCATTTCTTGGAAGTTCATATGTTATGCATGAACCATTGGTTATGCATACGGTTCCGTTTCGAATAAGCGCTTTGTCAAGGCTCAACTGTTATTTTGCTAAAACTAACTATTGGTTTATGATTCTAATAACCTACATTATTGTAATTGTTGGCTCTTTTGCTATCAAGTCAACACACTTTCTTGAAACTTCTTTTATTTCAAGCTATATTCATGGTTTATTTTTGTAACCATGCCGAGATTCCCTTGTTGATACATACGTTTATTGTCGGGTTACACTAAAACCAAGTTCAATTTCTTGAACTTATCCATTTCGCATATTCAATTTAAGACGCCATATGATGTATTGAGAGCATCATATTCAAATATTTTTGCAAAAGTTCTTTTGTTTCGAGTCATAATAGACCTGATTGGTCTACGAATCCACTAAATCGTTTGTTGGTTTCGATACCCTACGGTGATACTTTCACAAAATTGAAGCTTGCGCTGATTTGGATACTCACTTCATACACAGATTTAATTGCTTATCCATTTGCTTGCTCTAAAATCCGTTTTGTTTATCACGATTAAAGCAGTCTCAACACAGTTGTGTGTTAAGACAATGGTACCCAGATTCATTTCATATCATGGTGTACCTCCTAACGATTCTTTCGTTATACATTGATTACCTTGCAGTATTTATTGCTTCCCATCTTTAATTAGAAACCGTAGTTCTTTGATGTACCACATTCGATTGAAAACTCCACGACATTGTTTAAATCAAATCTTCAGAGTTGTTTCAGTACACTTTCCTTTGATTTCAAGCCCCGTGAATTTGTTCGGTCACCACTATTGTTGAAATATGTCAACTACGACACCTTGTGGTGTCATTACAAATTTGTAGCTTGTGCTAATTATGGTCAACCGTTTCACACGAAACTACACATACTTTTGTTTGACTTGTCATTTAAACATTCCTAATGAAACTACGAATTAAGACAATAATACACCAGATTCGCTTGTGTTCCATTCGGTGTATTTTCGCAATCCAAGAATATCAACACACTATTTTATCTACGTATTCGGTCGAAAGTTGACATATCATTTTCATGCTACTACCACATTTGAGTTGTTAATTTTGAGTTCATATAGCGGATACTATGGTTTGTGAAAACTCGTTTGCATATTGTGACCGATTGTTTGAGAATCCATTAGTCAAAACTCCTTTGTTACACCCATGTTAACTGAGTTACACTAGATTATATATCTATACATCTCATGTCCTTTGACATCAAATGCTAGAACACATACCTGTTTAACTATTGGGTTCCTGTTGTTGAAATACATTCTTGGATACACCTAATGTGAATAATATTTGATTCGGTTTTGTGGTCATCTACCTCAGTATTATTTATATACATACACGCATAATGTAACCCTAAGGAGTTAAGGTAGTACAAATTTCGAGGATGAAATTTTTCTTAACAGGGGGAGAATGTGACAACTGCCAAGTTTGCATGCATCTGTACAAATAATTAATCTTGATTAGTGCTTAATGACTATGTTGAATTACACTTAACTGCTTTCTGATTACTGCATCATACTTACATGTGCATCACATATTACATAATGACACATCATTAATACATGCAAACTTTATTGTCGTACATGATGCACAAAGCACGGTTAGCACAGTTAACGGATAAGACAGAAAAATGCTGACGGGGTTCAGTACATAGACAGACGTTGTTTTGAGACACAGTGTGAGCCAGAGACTAAGTACTACACTAGTATGGTGTGTAGGGAAGTAAGGATCACAAAACTGCTTCACTAGGTGATAGTTAAAGTGCCGGAAAGTGCCTAAAACCCGCTTAAAGTGCTGAATTCAACATATTTCAGCAAAATTCAGATATTTAACAAGTTTGTAACCTGCAAAAATATGGCAAAAAGGTCTTGAATGCTTTCCTAAGTGTCGGGAATTAAAAGTGTCAAAAAAGGGTACATGAAGAACACTAAACGGTATAGTTTGACACTTTAACGAACCGGTATCTAAGCGAACAACCGGACACTACCCGAAACACCAAAATTATATTAGAAGCATTGTTTTAATGTTTCCAAGCTAGTTATGGTCCCCAAACATCATAACACACACTACAGAAATATCTAGTAACTAAAAACACTAACTAACATTTGAATTCTAACCATGAACCAACTAGTAATTAAAGCCTAGTCTTCTACCCCCCCCCCCCACCTAGTTGGCGGATCCAGGTGGTCCCACCTGTTGATTTTATTTGGATATTAAACAAGATTATGTCTCCCCTTTATGAACATTGGGACCATTAGATAAAGATGTGTTGGAAGGTAATATAAGTAACCAACATAACATTCATCTTCATTCTCACCACATATCACCAACATCATCTTTCTTCTCCCCTCCCTCCATGCTCACGGCCGTAACTAACCACACCACCATCACTATCATTCTTTCATCCTCATACAATTCCACATATACTCAAAGGTGTAAGAAGCTAAGTTAGGAAGCTTGGAGCTTTCGGAAGTTGAAGGACCTCCACCGTTTGCTTTTATCCACTTCATTTCTACACTTGATCATCCCTAGCCTTGAGCTAGTAGTAAGATCTTCTACTCTTCATTTTACATCTATTTTAAGTGGTTAAAAGATGTTACATGATGAATACTTGAAGAACACTAAAGAACATAATCATGAAACATGAACATAAGCTTGATAAATGAAGAAATCTTGATGAACTATGTTGTTTAAGTATTGTTTTGCTTCTTGATGGTTGATTCTTGTGTTTATGATGTTAGACATCATAAGAAACCTACTAGATTGTGATTAAACACATGATCTAGTAAGTTAAGATGGTGATCTTGTGAAAAACCAAGATCATCATGCTTTATGCTTTCATGAACCTGAAAAGTAAAAATGATTTTGTGAATGACGAAGTATGTAATATGTTACTAGTCATAAACTTGGATGATTTCAAAACTAGTTTTCTCAAGAAACCAAGTTAAATCACAAGATCTACATAAACATTGTTTTTAAAGAAACTAACCATGTTTCTAGTGGTGATACAAGTATAAAAGTACATGGTTAACAAGAAAAATACAAGAAGATTAATTTTCGAAAAATTATCATACAAGTTGTAAAGACCTAAAATCTTCAAGTATGATGTTGTTAAATAAATAATCATATTTTTAAAGGTAAGTAGGCTTACTAAAAACACTAGTAAGTTACTACAAGTATTTATATAAGTTCAAGTTCATGTCGTTATGTAAAAAGCATTGTTAGGGAACTTGGTAAGTATAGGTTAAATTGTTGATTGTTTGTGATAATTTTAAAAAGAGAAAATGATATGCTTGGTAGCATGGACACCTCCATTTTTAGGGGAAACTATGGCAAAATTTTCTAAAAATACAAACACTTAGAAAAATATTTTCTAAACAAATATTTACAAGTGAGTTTTAAACTATGGTTTTCAATATAAACTTTGCCATAGATATTGTTACAAAAATACAAGTATCGGAGGTCGGTTTTTATAAATAAAAGTGGATAAATATGTATTTAGAATGTATATTTACATTAATAACACATTGTGTGTGATTATCTGTATACTTGGTGTAATAGTTATGTTATTTTAGGATTTAAAGTAATATAACTTAACAAAACACCAAGAATTTGCAATCCAAAATAATACAAAAAATCACAAGGAATAAATATATAAGTTACACACTTAATATTGTGAAATCGAACGCAAGAATGTAACTTACATAATATTCCGGAAAATACCGCTATAAACGTATTTATGGTAAATATTATTTTGGATACGAAAGAAATAAAAATATGATTTTATTGTTATTACAAAGTGTATCATATTTTCGACAAGGGGAAAATATATTATTTTGTAAGTAAAAATATATTTTCTTAGTATATTTAGAAGATATATGATTTTTGGGAAAAATACATATTTTCTTGAAATACAATATTTTGGACAAAATAAGTTTATATATATTTTCTAAGTAAGACTTGAAAATATATTGTTTTGGAAATATATATTGGGAATATATTGGCATATTTTTATTTGGAATATTACACCGGAATACGACGGCAATACATGGCAAGTTATACAATATAAGAATACGAAAATACATGTATGAGATACCCCCATCCTTGGGAAGGAAATACGAATACAAATACTTGAGAAGTATTGTTACAAAATATTGCTTAACGATTATTCCAAAATTAAAAATATAATTTTAAGTTAAAATATTAATTATTTTAACAAATAATTATATTCTTGGAACAATAACGAAGACACTTTAAATCGTAACTCAAGGGCACCAATCAATACTAAGACAAGGCACGACCCGCTCGTCTAATGGACCGTAGTACGCATGTAGGTAGTCGTGCGTTCTAGAGGAAGCTTTGAGTTACATCGAATACAAGGCACGCAAAACTGTGAGTTCATGTCCCCCTTTTCTTTAAATTGTTTTGTTTATTTACTTCGGGAGTGAAATACATGTTACAAAAGGATTACATACAAATACAATTGGTATGGTTAGCCTAGGAAAGAACCATAGATCATGTGAGTGGGTAGGCGGATACTTGAGGCCATTAATCCTCGTCGTATGACCGAGGGACATGAGATATAGATCTATTCGGGTGTAGCGAGCCCCACCCCTGAGTCCGTTGAGTGGATCATGTGGTGACTATGTCTTACTGACAAAATTTGCTAGGTTTGAGTCTTCCTGCATCACTTCACACATATCAGTGGCCTTGCAAACCATTGGTGATCTTTTCCTTATTGCTTTCATACCGGGACTTATAAACTTACAGACATACTTACAATGACTTCAAAGGTTTACTCATACACACAAACAAACACATGAACTCGCTCAACTTTTGTTGATGTTTTCAAACTACATGTATTTCAGGGAATTAGTAAATGGATCTGGCGGGCGTTGGAAGTTTTTATGCTGCGTTAGGAATAAAGATGTCATCCATGGTCTTTGAGTTTGGTCAGTGTGTCTTATTCCTGGACGAGACACGCCTTCCAAACCTTGGTGTTATTCAATATCTTTTGATGAGTCCATAATGAACTCATAAACAATTTGTATGGTTTGTAAAACTTGAATTTGAAGTCTACGTTACAAAACAATGTTGTTATGTTTTAAACTTATTTAATGGATGACAAATCTATGGTTTTATCATATAGTTGTTGTTATGATTGAATGCAATGGTATTAAGAAAGTCACACCATAATCATGCTTCCGCAAAAGTCAGGGTGTGACACAAAGCAAGTAAGATGGTGAAGTGAAGGGAAGCAGACAATGATGAGAAAGAACTACCCAGGCTTTGAATCCCTATGACCAACCCATGACCTCTAGCCCTGACCAATGGCTAAAGCTCCAAATCTACCCAGAAAACCTCCCGCTAAGGATGATCAACCAAAATAGAAGATGGAACAGAGTGATGAAGTGCTAAATTGGAAACGACTCGAGCTATCGATACCGAATCCCACGACTGTCAGATTAAAAACAACTATGGTGCTAAAATCCTCCGGTCATGAAGCTAAACTTGCTAAATAATTGAAAACCTAGGAAACCCTAAACGCGAATAAGTAGCCGAATCCGAGCTATCGGTCACCCAAACTACCAAACAATGCCTAGCTAATAACCTAGCAATCCTTACTCGTCCCTAGAGTTGCCAGAAAAGGATGCACACTATACTCAGTTGATTTTAATTAATTTAGTTAAACTTGAATTATCTCTAAAAGCTCTAGACCGAAAACCTAATAGATTAACGAACCTAGAATGATCTAAATAGTTCCAGACCAGACTAACAAGATCACCTAACCAAACAACCAATCACAACCAAGACAAGCACACAAATTCATAAACAATCACAAAACAGGAATATGTAAATCATCTCAATTTAGTCATTAGTCAAAACCAAATAATCAAAACATTAAGTCATAGTTCATCTAGCCTAGGTAGCACGAAAAGTTTAGCCAAAAATCATATTTAGGAAAAAGAAACAAGTCTGAACCGAATAGCAAAACATGTTTATAATTTTGTAAAACATAAAGTCTAACAAAACCAAAAATATTAAATTGCAAACCGAGCTCAAACCTTGAATGATCGTCTGATATATGAATGGCCGCCTTTATTTTCTTTCTTTCCCTTCTTGTTTGCGGCCGTCTACTCTTGTTCTTATTTGTTGTTGTCAAAAATTATTAAATAATGGGAAATCCCCCCAACTGCACGTCCAGGGCATGTTTGGTTTTCCTTTTGAAAACTCCTTTTCAACTTCTTTGAAAAGTTAATAAGTCAAAATTTCTGACTTATTAACTTCTTGCCTCACATCACATACAATCCCAAACACTCTAAAAGTCCTTTTTTACCTTTTCAAGAAGGAAATAAGTTAATAAGTTGGTAAAATAAGGAATCCCAAACACCCTCCCAGTCTTCTGTATATATGGTGTGCCATTAGGTTTTTTTCTTTGATGGATATAAGTTGGTATAACTAACTTTAATTAAAGCCCAAGCCCCAAAGTCACTAAATGCATAGAATTTGCTGGGCTACGGCCTTTTTTCTGCAACCAAAAACTTTATATGTAGCCTTTTCCTTCTTGTAAAATAGAGATAGTAGGCTCGGCCCAATCACAGAAAATAGCTGAAATTTTAGTTCGATCCCTGGCGCCTCACTCTGCTCAACTAGCTGGTTATTTAATTATTACTCTTTTTCGCTTCATTCGCATCAGGACCTAACAAAACACAAAATAATATAATATAATACTCAAACTAAAGAAAAACAAATAAAACTATACATAAATTATACAATTACACGAGATAAATACGTATATTTTACCGCACATCAATAGCCGCTTGGTTTCTTACGACTCTAGAACTTGCCATGACGACACATTCCCGGTCCTTAACAACTTAAAACCCAGTAAGTAAATGATGGAGGCATTAGGACTAACCCTTTTTCTTTCAACACCATTATTTTTCTTTTTTTTACCACCTACCCAAAATCCCCTAGTTAACCCCTTTGAGCCTAAACCTTTTCATTTCTAAACCCACAAAACAAACACCCTTTACCCACCAAAACCCTTTTTCATTTTAAACCCTTTATTTTAGTAAAAAGCTCGGTTTTCATGTGACATTCCTTATAAAAAAAAAGAAGTCTAACAATAAACAAACAAGTTCCTCAAAAGAAACTTTGTTTGAAAAATGCTTCGTTTGAATAAAAAGTCACAAAAACAAAAGGTTTTACAAAAACCGACGCTTTTTACGTCTTTCGCCATTTTCTACTAACCACTAACCCAAAACCACCTACCTTTAACCCAAGCCTAACCCTTCCCCAAGTCCTCTGGATATTTACAAAGGTTTATAGTTAAAAAGGAGGAAGATTGATTGCTTGGCAAGCATATGGTAGAAGTAAGTTCCATGCCGGTCTCGAGTGTTTCACAAAAATACATATCCGGCCGAGTGTTGAGTGATCTCCCGTGAGGTATGTGAACTTGTATATAAATGGAATTTTAAAGAGGCATGTTATGCCCAAAGAAGTAATTTATCTTATGTAATGTTCTAAATCAATCATAATGAACAGGATTGTAAATAACATAAAAATAAAACCTAATAAAGATCTTGGAATCCCGACACTCAAGACTAGCCCAAAACTTTTATTCTACCCATTCCATTTGGGCATGTAAGCCACATTATAAAGAGTTTTGTTTGAGGACAAACAAAGATTCAAGTGTGGGGGTATTTGATGTGTGTAAAATGCAACATATAAATTACATCAAATGAGGCATAAAACTAACCCTTTTTAGTACTAATGTTGGAAAAAGTATGCTTTTGTCTTCCTTTTATATTTTCAGGATTAAATGAGCTCAAATGAATAAAAGAAGCAAAAATACAGCTAAATCTAACATAAATACAAGAAAAGGAATAAACGTGGCATGCCCGACCCCTCGACAGCATCTTCCCAAGCAAAAACAAGACATCAGAAGGCTGAACACGCCCCGTGCCCAGTGGACACGGGGGCGTGCCCAAGTGTCTGCAGAAAAGACAAAGTTGTAGAAGCTTCTATTCCCCAACACGGGGGCGTGCCCAGCTCCACACGGTCGTGGTCAACGCTAAGATTCGCAGAATCCAAGCAAATCTTGATAGTACAGATATGCTTCTGCACACGGGGCCGTGCCCAGCGGACACGGGGGCGTGGTCAACTAATGCAGACAAACTGCAATTAATGAAGAAAGATAAAGTGGATGGACACGGGGCAGTGCCCACTGGACACGGGGTCGTGTCCGGGCTTCTGTGCAGGCTATAAATAGAGGTGCTTGGTTCACTTCAAAGGGATCCCTTGGCAAACCACCTCTCTCACACTTCACCCACCCTCTACCACCATCACAACCCACATCCACCACCATCATCCATCATCCATCATAGAGTGTGTGTAGTAGTCTCGGGATCCAAGATTGATAGTAAGAGTTCTTGACAATCAAAGGCCATGTTTGCCTAAGTCTCTTAGATCACTTGGTGAAGACAAGCATTTAGTGTAATACTTTTTATTTTTAATCTTTTCGCACTTTTTACTTGGTTTTGTATTAATGACTTTAATAACTAGTTTCTTATGTTGAAGGTGAAACTTCCTTATCATTTGTCCATGGTGTCTTGGCATTATTTTAGTGTCTATATAAAATAAAAGATTTACACCATTCATATCTCTACGGTCTATATAGAGATATGTTGGCTACCTGGTCGAGGGTTAAGGGAATGGTTTGGTAAGGTTCTTGCCTTGTTCAGTGTGTAGATCCTGCAAGGACCTGGGTCAAGCATACTAGGACCTCCTTCAATACCCACTGGTATTGGATGGCGGGGGTGTGAATGGCTTGATCCCCTCATATGTAAACTACTATTAATACATTAACCCGGCTACTTGGGATTGTATCGCTGCTGACTCAAACCACTTAGCCGAGGGTAACGTCACATTCAAAAGAGGGGCCTACCACATTATGCATTAATAACTTAATTAATTATATTTCAATAATCCAACCCTTTAGGATTGTATCCTTGCTGACTCAAACTACTGGGTTGAGGGTAACGTCACCTTCAAAAGAGGGGCCTACTACTATAACTAAGATAATCTCTTAAAAAGTGCAAAAGTGCGGAACTAATCAAAAGTTACACTAAAGCCGAGTAGGATCCAAGTGATTCATCTTGTCTATCTGTTTTATTTTTATTTTTATTTTCAGCATTTTTAGTTTTTATTTTCATGTTTAAACCTTTTTCTAAAATTTTGATTTGATTAGATGTTGAGGATAAACCGGTACTAAAAGCTCTTGTGTCCTTGGACGACCTCGGTATCTTACTGATGTGTGCAAGGTGTTATATATATTAGGTGTATATTTTAAGCCCTTTTTACACTTTTTAGCCAAGTTTTAAATTTATAAAACACGATATTTACTAACACTAAACACACATATGGGAAAGTGCACCCATCGTGGACGTAGTATAGTGTTGGTAAGATACCGAGGTCGTCCAAGGACACAAGAACTTTTAGTATCGGTTTATCCTCAACGTCTAATCAAATCAAAAGTTAGAAAAAAGGTTTTTAAACTAGAAAAATAAAACTAAATAAAATGCTGAAAAATAAAATGAAAATAAAAACAGATAGACAAGATGAATCACTTGGCTCCGACTCGTGTATAGTGTAACCTTTGATTATTTCCGTACTTTTGCACATTTTAAGAGATTATCTTAGTTATTGTAGTAGGCCCCTCTTTTGAAGGTGACGTTACACTCAACCCAGTAGTTTGAGTCAGCAAGGATACAATCCTAAAGGGTCGGATTATTGAAAGATAATTAATTAAGTTATTAATGCATAATGTGGTAGGCCCCTCTTTTCAAGGTGACGTTACCCTCGGCTAAGTAGTCTGATTCAGCAGGGATACAGTCCTAAGTAGCCGGGTTAAAGTTTTAATAGTAGTTTAACTTATGAGGGGGTCAAAGAGTTTGGACCCCCGCCATCCAATACCGGTGGGTATTGAAGGAGGTCCTACTAAATTTGACCCAGGTCCTTTGCAAGATCTATACACCGAACAATGGCAAGACTCTTACCAAACCATTCCCTTAACCCCTGACCAGGTAGCCAACATATCTCCATATAGACCGTGGAGATATGAATGGTGAAAATCTTTTATTTTATATAGACAGTAAAATAATGCCAAGACACCACGGACAAACGATAAGGAATAATCACCTTCAACATAAGAAACTAGTTATTAAAGTCATTAATACATAACCAAGTAAAAAGTGCGAAAAGATTAAAAATAAAAAGTATTACACTAAACACTTGTCTTCACCATGTGATGTAAGAGACTTAGGCAAACATGGCCTTTGATTGTCAAGAACTCTTACGATCAATCTTGGATCCTGAGACGACTCACACACTCTATGATGGACAATGGATGATGGTGGTGGATGATGGTGTTGTGATGGTGGTGGGTGGTTGGTGAAGTGTGAGAGAGGTGGTGTGCCAAGGGATGAGTTGCAAGTGAACCAAGCACTCCTATTTATAGGCTGAACAGAAGCTCGGGCACGACCCCGTATCCGTTGGGCACGGCCCCGTGTCCATCCTCCTCTCTTTCTTCATTAATTGTAGTTTGTCTGCATTAGTTGACCACGCCCCCGTGTCCGCTGAGCACGACCCCGTGTGCAGAAGCATATCTGTACTATCAAGATTTGCCTGGATTCCACGAATCTTAAGATTTGCCTGGATTCCACGAATCTTATAGTTGACCACGGCCCCGTGCCCGCTGAGCACGGCCCCGTGGTGGGCGATGGAAGCTTCTACAACTTTGTCTTTTCTGCTGACACTTGGGCACGCCCCCGTGCTCACTGAGCACGGGGCGTGTTCAGCCTTCTGTTATCTTGTTTTGCTTGGGAAGATGCTGTCGGGGGGTCGAGCATGCCATGTTTGTTCCTTTTCTTGTATTTGTGTTAGATTTAGCTGCCTTTTTGCTTCTTTTGTTTATTTGAGCTCATTTAATCCTGAAAATACAAAAGGAAGACAAAAACACACTTTTTCCAACATTAGTACTAAAAAAGGGTTAGTTTTATGCCATAATTGATGTAATTTATATTTTGCATTTTGTGCACATCAAATACCCCCAAACTTGAATCTTTGCTTGTCCTCAAGCAAAACTCTTTATAATGTGGCTTTACACTCCCAAATGGAATGGGTAGAAGAGAAGGTTTTTGGGCTTGTCATAGAGTGTCGGGATTTCCAAGATTCATTATTAAGTTTTATTTTTATTTATTTACAATCCTATTCGTCATGATTTATTAAAAACGTTTCATAAGATAAATTACTTATTAGGGCATAACATGTCTTTTTAAAATTCCATTTATATACAAGTTCACATACCTCACGGGGGATCACTCAACACTCGGCTGAAGGTGTATTTTTAGTGAATCACTCAAGAGCGGCATGGAACTTACTCCTACCATAAGCTTGTCAAGCAATCAATCATCCTCATTTTTAACTATAGACCTTTGTAAATATCAAGAGGACTTTTTGGGTGAAAGGTTAGGCTTGGGCTAAAGGTGGGTGGTTGGGTTAGTGGTTAGTAAAGGGGCGAAAAGCGTAAAAAGCGTCGGTTTTCATAAGACTTGCTATTTTTCAAAGCTTTTTATTTTGATGAAGCATTTCAAACAAAGGTATTTTTGATAAACTTGTTTGTTTATTTCTTTGGTTTCATTCTCATATTTTTTTTTCAAGTCATAAGAGAAACCGAGCTTTGTTACTAAAATAAATGGTTTAAAAGGAAAAGGGTTTAGGTGGGTGAAAGGGTGTTTGAATTGGTTTAAGAAACGAAAAGGTTTAGGCTCAAAGGGGTTAACTAGGGGGATTTTGGGTAGGGGGTAAAAAAATAAAAAATAAAATAATGGTGTAGAAATAAAAAGGGTTAGTCCTAATGCCTCCGTCATTTATTTACTCGGGTTTAAGTTGGTAAGGACCGGGAATGTATTGTCGTGGCAAGTTCTGGAGTTGTAAGAACCAAGCGGCTATTCACACAAGAAACGAAAAATGAGCATTTAGTTTAAAGATATGTATTTGTATCCTCAATAAAGGCTCAAAACTCACTTTTGTGGTAATGGGTTTTTATGTGATCAAGTATATATAATCAAATTTTAACTAAGTTTGTCATGCTGTTTCATAATTTTCTTATGTTGGTTCTTTTTATCACGACACTATCGGTTGTAAATTTGTAAAAATATAACATTTTTAGAATTTTGAAATTCCCAACTTAAACTTAGACAAGTAAAAAAAAAAAAAAAAAATTTTTGAAAAAATTTGGGGTGTTAGCGGTTCCAATAGAGTTTTGTGTAAGGCTTGTTAATTAGGACTTGCAAGATTCAAAGTTTTAGCACCCCCCCCCCCCCCCCACACTTAAATTACACATTGTCCTCAATGTGTCCCAAAAATAAGTTTTTAGGTTGATTGAATGTGTGAAAAGGTGTGAAAAAGCAAAATTTTATGTTACTGTGCGTCTGGACACGGCCCCGTGTCGGATAGACATGACCCCGTGTTCAAGTGCCAGTAACAAAAACTTACAGAAGGTGGACACTGGGGCGTGTTGGCTGGGCACGACCCCGTGTCGGGCAAATATCTGCAGAAATTAAACAAACAGCAGGTCTGGGAGGTGGGCACGGGGGCGTGTCGGCCAGACACGACCCCGTGTAGACAATCTGCAATGGTGAAAAACAGGTTTCTGGCTCCGGTTTTTCTGTCCCGGCTTTTGTAGTACTAATGTTTAGTACTCTAAGCATCGTTTGTACCTGTTTTATCAATAAATACCACACCAAAACATAGCAAACATCCTAGATTACCAAGTTCAACATCCAAGCCACCAAGTTAAAAATAAAAACAAAAGCAAAAAATAAAAATAGTTAGTGGGAAAGTAAATTGTTCAACACTCGGCACGCAGGCCGGAAATTGTTTGATAGAAAAAAGGGGGTTTAACCTGTGGGATCACCAACCAGCTGCTCCTGCTCCTACTCCACCCACCTAGTCCATGTCTTCATCATCGTCATCACCTCCTCCTCCATGCCCCGCCATGTACTCCCGGATGTTCCCGATGTCATCTTGGATATCGGAGATGTTTCTTTCAATGGCTCCGACCCGGTTGTATGTGTTGTTGGCGAGGTTGTAGGTGTTCCTGGTGCACATAAGGTTTTCCTGCAATAGATCATGTAAACTTTGAAAGTTAGGAAAACCACCTCCTTATGAGGAGGATTGGCCCAGATCACCGTGAGGCTGGTACTGGTAATGGGGAGGTTGTTGAAACTGTGGAGCGTGAAGGACTAGCGCCTCTTGCGGGTTCCATGCATGCCCTTGCATCCTCTGGAAGCTAACCGACCCGTCTTCCGCCTCATAGATTAGGTTCATGGAGCGGCAGATGTGTACATCCACTCTTCCCGACCATGGGCTCCTTTCGAAAGACCTAGGTATGTTCACAAAGTGCTTGAATAGACGGTATACCCACCCCTCGAAGAAGATAGGGGTTGGTGCAGTAGCAATCCGGTTCAAATGCATGTTTCGGAGCAGGAGAAATGGAACATCGAGGTGTCTTCGGGTATGAATACAGTGAAGGACTATCAAATCTCTCAACCCAACAACGCCACCGCTATCATGCCTTTGGCTAAGAGAGTAACCGAGGACCCTATGGATGTATCGGTAGAGTGGGTCCCTCAACTTAGTACTCTTAGTGCTGCTTGGGTTGTAGTGCCCTTCACTAATCTGAGCCCATGCAGCTTGGCGTTCTTTCTCATCCAAATCCCGCACCCCTCTGGTGTTCTCCTCATTACCCGCATCTTCTTCCGCAAATAGCCCAACTATCGACCCAAACTGTGCCATTGAAATCGAGTACCGAGTTCCACCACATCTAAATTGCACCCCATCATTGTCGAAAGGGTCGCTCCTTGAATTGAACGTGAAAGTGCTATAGAACTCCATAGTGCACTCGTGGACTGATCGAAGTCGAGTGGTTAGAGCAATCCTTAGAGGGCCGGTAACGAGGTTGTTGAACCGGTTAAGTTGGTTCACCAGTGCTAACAGGTCCGTGCACGCTTGTCTTGGGTACTCTTCCGGTCTTGTTTGAAGTACGTCATATCTTGCTCTAGCATCGAGCTCCTTTGCGTTGAACCTCGTGAACTTCTTCGACATCTGAAAGAATATACCAAAAGTTAGCACAAAATAATGAAATTTTCGGAGGAAACTGAAAACAGTGGATTGGACACGGCCCCGTGCTCAGCGGGCACGACCCCGTGTCCAGACGTCTGTTACTCAAAATTTTCATTTTTTGACCTGGTCCCAAAAACTTGAAAATTTTTGGTCAAGTAGGTGCGGTTTCCTCTGAAAATGAAACCCCAAGTGCCGTTTTTCCCAAAACAAACCATTTACCCATTCAATTTTATCTTTTTCGGTTCAAAAACAAGGGTTTGGGGTTTTTGTGAGAAATTGGGCAAATCTATGAACAATACAAGTGGGTTTACTTCCCATAACACTAATCTAAACTAATGCTAACAGATTTATTCAAAAATTTGAGGTTCGATTCGGATGAACTTCAAGAACCCTAGATTTTTCCCAAATTTTTGAGGTTTAACTACATGCAAGTAACTAATCTAACTACTAATGGTGATAGAATCATACCTTGATGTTGTTAGAACGAGAGGAGACGTCGAATTTCTGCGGAAAATCGCCTGGACCAGAGCGTTTTGTGGGGAAACGGGGCGTGTTGAAATGAAGAAACTGTTTTGAAAAGGGGTTTTATCCCGACAGTTGCGCGGACACGACCCCGTGCTGAGCAACTTTTTTTTAAGTGCTCGTGTGAGTGCCCTGTTTTCCCAAAACTTGGTTAGAAGACTTACCAGTTTTGATATTCATCCGCTTGTTCGTAACTTACCAGGTATGATGTTGATGCTTTTACTCGTCGACCGTTTGAATTGAGATCTCCTCTTCCTCATCCTCAATGAATCCTTGGTAGAGTTTCAGCCGTTGGCCATTGACTTTGAACAAAATTCCATTCCAAGATTTAATTTCTACTGCACCGTGTGGGAAAATATGGGTGATAGAAAAAGGTCCTGACCACCTAGATTTTAATTTTCCAGGAAATAGTCGAAGTCGTGAATTAAACAAAAGAACTTGATCCCCTACTCGAAATTCATTAGGTTTAATATATTTATCATGCAAGTTTTTTATTCTTTCCTTATAAATTTCTGAGTTAGAGTATGCATAATTCCTTAATTCGTCTAATTCATTTAATTGACAAAATCAATTTTTACCTGCAAATTCTAAATCTAAGTTTACATTTTTGATTGCCTAGTAAGCCTTGTGAGCTATTTCTACCGGCAAGTGACAACTTTTTCCATAGACGAGCTTATATGGGGTTGTACCTATTGTTGTTTTATAAGCAGTTCGAAAGGCCCATAAAGCGTCATCTAATTTATCAGCCCATTCCTTTTTATTTAATCCTACGGTTTTTTCAAGTATTCTTTTTAAACCTCTATTAGTCAGTTCGGCTTGTCCGTTTGTTTGAGGGTGATATGCTGTTGAGACCCGGTGATAGACCCCATATCTTGTTAAAAAATTTCAAGTTGATGATTACAAAAATGGGTACCTCTATCACTTATTAATGCTTTAGGTGTTCCAAAACGAGAGAAATTTTTTTCAGAAATCTTACCACGACTCTTCCATCATTTGTTGGAAGTGCCTCGGCCTCGGCCCATTTAGACAAGTAGTCGACGGCCACAAGTATATATTTGTTTCCTTTTGACGGTGGGAAGGGTCCCATAAAGTCGAGTCCCCACACATCAAAAATTTCACAAACAAGAATGACATTTTTTGGCATTTTGTTTTTGGAAGAAATATTACCTGTTCTTTGGCAAGCATCACATGTCTTGACAAGACTTTGGGCGTCTTTGTAAATGGTTGGCCAATAAAATCCTGAATCAAACACCTTTCGTGCGGTACTAGCGGCACCATGATGTCCTCCGTATGGACTTTCATGACAATGGCGGAGAATTCTTCGTGCTTCACTACCATGTACGCATCTTCGAATGAGCTGGTCGGCACACATTTTGAAAAGATAAGGATCTTCCCAAAAATAATGTTTCACATTAGCAAAGAATTTCTTTCTTTGATGATGTGGCCAACCTTTTGCGACTATACCGCTAGCTAGGTAGTTAGCAAAGTCGGCGTACCATGGTTCTTCTTTGTATTCCACCATTTCCAGGGACTCCGTTGGAAATTTTTCGTTGATTTGCTCGTCCCTGGTTGCCTCCAAAGCTGGGTCTTCTAGGCGTGAAAGATGATCTGCTGCGGTGTTTTCTGCTCCTCTTTTGTCTTTGATTTCAATATCAAATTCTTGGAGGAGTAGAATCCACCGAATCAAACGGGGTTTAGCATCCTGTTTCTTGAAAAGGTATCGAATGGCTGCATGATCTGTATAGACTATAGTTTTAGAAAGAACAAGATAAGAACGAAATTTATCAAAAGCAAATACCACAGCTAGTAACTCTTTTTCAGTTGTTGTGTAATTTTCTTGTGCATCATTAAGTGTTTTACTAGCATAATAAATTGGGTGAAAATGCTTTTCTTTTCTTTGTCCCAAGACAGCTCCAACTGCAAAGTCACTTGCATCGCACATGATTACGAAAGGTAGTTTCCGATCAAGCGCTATCATGATAGGTGCATTGACTAGCATTTCCTTTAGGGTTAGAAATGCTTGATTGCAATCCTTGTCAAAGATGAAAGGCATATCTTTTTCAAGTAATTTTGTTAGAGGTCTTGAAATTTTTGAAAAGTCTTTGATAAACCGTCTATAAAATCCGGCATGCCCTAGGAAACTTCTGATAGCTCTAACGGAGGATGGTGGTGGTAATCGAGAAATAGTGTTTATTTTGGCTCGATCAACCTCCATTCCTTCGCTTGAGATTTTGTGACCGAGTACTATTCCCTCTGTTACCATGAAATGGCATTTTTCCCAATTAAGGGCGAGGTTAGTTTCCTCACATCGGGATAGCATTCGTTCGAGGTTATCGAGGCATTGGTCGTATGAATCTCCAAAGATAGAAAAGTCGTCCATGAAGACTTCCATTGTCTTTTCTATCATGTCATGGAAGATGGCCATCATGCAACGTTGGAATGTTGCGGGGGCATTACATAGACCAAATGGCATGCGTCGATAAGCAAAAGTTCCACAGGGACATGTGAAAGTTGTATTTTCTTGGTCTTCGGGTGCTATCGGGATTTGAAAGTAACCTGAAAAACCATCCAAGAAACAATAAAATTTATGACCGGATAATCTTTCTAACATTTGATCAATGAAGGGCAAAGGAAAGTGATCTTTCCTTGTTGCTTCATTTAATTGTCTATAATCTATACATACTCTCCATCACGTGACGGTTCTCGTTGGTATTAATTCATTCTTTTCATTAGCTATTACCGTCATACCTCCTTTCTTTGGAACTACTTGAACGGGACTTACCCAAGGACTATCGGAGATAGGATAAATAAGTCCGGCGTCAAGTAATTTGATGACTTCATTTTTAACCACTTCTTGGACATTTGGATTTACTCTACGTTGTGGTTGAATTACCGATTTGTAGTCATCATTCATTAAAATTTTGTGCGTGCACATGGAATGACTTATTCCTTTAATATATACAAGCTTCCAAGCGATTGCATTTTTATGTTTTTTCAAAAGTTTAATTAATTTTTCTTTTTCTATACTACTTAATTTAAACGAAATAATTACAGGAGATTTACCATCTTTGTCTAGAAAAGCATATTCCAAACCTTTCGGAAGTTCTTTGAGCTCAAGAGGTGGGTTTTTGGGAGACTCCTTATTTGGTTGCTCATTTTGATCTAGAACCATAAAAGTTTGTTCTATGGCGACCTTTTCTTCAACAAAGTGGTCCATCTTTTCACTTGTATCGGGTGGCTCATCTTCATCTTCAATTAGGGGGTCATTATTGCCTAAAGGATACTTCATTGAGCGCTCAAGATCTATGCTCCTTTTGAATGCCCCTAATTGAAGAGGTAGGTTGTTGTATTTCCGGTTTTTCAAAGCTTCATGAGTTTTAACAAAGGGTCGTCCCAACACTAGAGGAGCGTCATCAAGGATGACAAAGTCGGTTGGGATTACCATTTGATTTGTTTGAACCAAGATATCCTCAACTACACCGATTGATTTTATTACTTTTCGATTAGATAGAAAAATGGGTATTTGAAGTGGACAAAAATCACTAATACTTAACTTTTCGAAAATGTAATTAGGCATTATGTTAACACAAAGATCTTTATCAGTTGTGACATTACTAATAAATGAATTTTGAAAACAACATGGAACCGGTGTAATGTTGATTTCAAAAGGGTCTTCTTTTATTAATGAAGTTTGATCATTAGTTAACCTAATACTTACAATTTCGTCAATTTTAGTGCTAGTGTTTAACTCTTTTAAAAACTTAGCATGAGTGGGTACTAAACAATGATTTTCAAAAGAATGTGACAAGAGATTAATTTCTTCAAAATTAGACTCTTCTTGAATTTTAACGTTATCGGCCTCACCTCTATCGTTGTTTAACTCATGTGTCGGTTTTTCACTTATTTGTTCTTTCATTTTTTCCTCTTCAACTATCTTTTCTTTATTTAATTCTTCTCTTGCGCGGGACTCCTCTTCCCTTGCGCGAGATTCTTTTATGTATCGCTCGATAGTTTTAAGGTGTCCTAGTATCTTTTCGGTTACTTCGGTGATAGAGAAAGGATCAGCGTCCTCAAAGCTTGAATCCGGTTGTTCGATCATTGGTTCCTCATAGTACTCATATGAAGTAGATGGTTCATACCATTGTTCTTCATTGTAAGTATATGATGGATAAGGGTCGTAATTTTGTTCTTCATAGTACTCATATAAGGTGGGTTGTTCACGCCATGGTTCCTCATAATAAGCATATGAAGGTGGTGGCTCATATCTTGATTCCTCAAAGTATGAGTATGAAGGCTCATACCTTGGTTCATCAAAATATGAGTATGAGGGAGAAGATTCATACCTTTGGTCTTCATAGGATGTGTATGAAGTCGATGGCTCGTACCTGGGCTCCTCGTAATAGTTGTATGAAGTGGATGGTTGAGATGAGTTGTAATATTGAACCGAGTGCGGGTTACCACAATTAGTGCAATAGTCTCTCCTATAATAATCCTCCTCATAGGTGTAGTTGTAGCCTCCTGAGTATTGATCCATAAGAATCACTCAGCAGACCACAACAGAGTCTCGGGACCAGAAAACAAAATAAAAACGGAAACAGAGGCTGGACACGGCCCCGTGTTCAGTGGACACGGCCCGTGTTCAGTATCTGTATCTGGGCGTTTTAATTAAAGTTACTGGTTTTGTGCAGCACGGGGGCGTGTTCAGTGAGCACGTCCACGTGTTTAGACTCTGTATCTGGGTGTTTTTATGAAAAATATGCAGCACAGCCCCGTGTTCAGTGAACACGGCCCCGTGTTCAGGCTACTGTAAATGCAAAACTAAACTAAAATGCAAAAAATGTGCGCGCGTTTTGAAAAAGTTTTGAAAAACTGATTAGGCCGTCAATTTTAAGCTTTCTTAAAATCCTTGTGTCCCCGGCAACGGCGCCAAAAACTTGATGTGTGCAAGGTGTTATATATATTAGGTGTATATTTTAAGCCCTTTTTACACTTTTTAGCCAAGTTTTAAATTTATAAAACACGATATTTACTAACACTAAACACACATATGAGCAAGTGCACCCATCGTGGACGTAGTATAGTGTTGGTAAGATACCGAGGTCATCCAAGGACACAAGAGCTTTTAGTACCGGTTTATCCTCAACGTCTAATCAAATCAAAAGTTAGAAAAAAGGTTTTTAAACTAGAAAAATAAAACTAACTAAAATGCTGAAAAATAAAATAAAAATAAAAACAGATAGACAAGATAAATCACTTGGCTCTGACTCGTGTATAGTGTAACCTTTGATTATTTCCGCACTTTTGCACATTTTAAGAGATTATCTTAGTTATTGTAGTAGGCCTCTCTTTTGAAGGTGACGTTACCCTCAACCCAGTAGTTTGAGTCAGCAAGGATACAATCCTAAAGGGTTGGATTATTGAAAGATAATTAATTAAGTTATTAATGCATAATGTGGTAGGCCCCTCTTTTGAAGGTGACATTACCCTCGGCTAAGTAGTCTGAGTCAGCAGGGATACAGTCCTAAGTAGCCGGGTTAAAGTTTTAATAGTAGTTTAACCTATGAGGGGGTCAAAGAGTTTGGACCCCCGCCATCCAATACCGGTGGGTATTGAAGGAGGTCCTACTAAATTGACCCAGGTCCTTTGCAGGATCAATACACTGAACAATGGCAAGACTCTTACCAAACCGTTCCCTTAACCCCCGACCAGGTAGCCAACATATCTCCATATAGACCGTGGAGATATGAATGTTGAAATCTTTTATTTTATATAGACTGTAAAATAATGCCAAGACACCACGGACAAACGACAAGGAAGAATCACCTTCAACATAAGAAACTAGTTATTAAAGTCATTAATACATAACCAAGTAAAAAGTGCGAAAAGATTAAAAATAAAAAGTATTACACTAAACACTTGTCTTCACCAAGTGATGTAAGAGACTTAGGCAAACATGGCCTTTGATTGTCAAGAACTCTTACGATCAATCTTGGATCCTGAGACGACTCACACACTCTATGATGGACAATGGATGATGGTGTTGTGATGGTGGTGGGTGAAGTGTGAGAGAGGTGGTGTGCCAAGGGATGAGTTGCAAGTGAACCAAGCACTCCTATTTATAGGCTGAACAGAAGCCCGGGCATGGCCCCGTGTCCATTGGGCACGGCCCCGTGTCCATCCTCCTCTCTTTCTTCATTAATTGCAGTTTGTCTGCATTAGTTGACCACGCCCCCGTGTCCGCTGAGCACGACCCCGTGTGCAGAAGCATATCTGTACTATCAAGATTTACCTGGATTCCACGAATCTTATAGTTGACCACGGCCCCGTGCCCGCTGAGCACGGCCCCGTGGTAGGCGATGGAAGCTTCTACAACTTTGTCTTTTCTGCTGACACTTGGGCACGCCCCCGTGCTCACTGAGCACGGGGTGTGTTCAGCCTTCTGTTCTCTTGTTTTGCTTGGGAAGATGCTGTCGGGGGGTCGAGCATTCCACGTTTGTTCCTTTTCTTGTATTTGTGTTAGATTTAGCTGCATTTTTGCTTCTTTTGTTTATTTGAGCTCATTTAATCCTGAAAATACAAAAGGAAGACAAAAACACACTTTTTCCAACATTAGTACTAAAAAAGGGTTAGTTTTATGCCATAATTGATGTAATTTATATGTTGCATTTTGTGCACATCACTTACCAACACTATACTACGCTCACGATGGGTGCACTTGCCCATATGTGTGTTTAGTGTTAGCAAAATATCGTGTTTTATAAATTTAAAACTTGACTAAAGTGTTAAAAAGGGCTTAAAATATGCATAAAAAATATATCACACTCGACACGCATCACAGAGCCTCGGTGGCTCATTTCAAATCTCTCAACCGTGACCTAATCAGAGAAAAGGACAGAGTTTTGCAATTTAACAAAGAATTAAAAGAAAACGAAGCTGCATATCAGAGAAAGTTAAACTCGACTTTAGCTGAAATGCAGACTTTGAAAGAATTTGTTTTCAGAAAAGACTTTTTCATAAATGATCTAACTGAAAGATTAGAAAACTCTCAAAATGAAAACAATAGATTGCAAATCATAATTGATAAGTGGAATGCCAGTAAAAAGGCGCTAGTTGATATCAAAAATTGCCAACGACCGACATATGTGAAACATAGTGTTGGATACAAAGATAAGCTTGGAAACGAAAGAAAAATCTTTCCTCCTCCTCATAGCAAAAACTATGTACCCATGCCAACTCCTCATCCTGACAACGATTTAATTGATAAAAATGATTTGATTGCTCAAAATATCAATTGTGAAAATGGTAAAATTACTAACGTTTCTGAATGCAATGCAAAGGTGATTAAGCATGAGGAGGATATGTGCGATGAGGATTGTGGTGGCACGAAAATAGGAATAGGGTATTCAGGCGACAGTTGTACTGTTGTTAACTGGTTCGCCTGGAACTGTGATAAATCAAACAAAACTTCAAAATCAGACCTACAATCTGCTTTTTGTGATGAACAAGTTGTATGTGAACCTCCCGTGTTTGTTCCAGAATTGAAACAAAAGAGATTCGGAAAATTCCTCACCGAGTAAATTCCAGAATTTGTTCCAACTCATACAGGTATGTCAGAGTGTGATAAGGAGCCAAATGAAGAAAGCAGCAGTGAAGACTTAAGCACCACAACTTCAGAAGGTGGCGAAGGAAGCTCAAGTGAGGATCGCGATTCAGATTTTCAGTTATATCAAGAATGGGAAAGCTCAAATGAATCAGAAACTTCAGTAACAAATGCTGGTAAAAAGGTTGAAAACTTTAAACCATCGGGTGTTCAAGAACCAACAACCCTAAATGACTCTGCAAGTCTAGTAAATCAAGATCCATTGGAAAAAGACTTCCACATTGATGATTGCACGAGTTCAAATGATGAATTAAAGATAAATGAAAGTCTTGGGGAGTCAAAGATACAAAGATCATCTGAAGTTTTCGAACATCACGTTTGTGAACAAGCTGAGTCAAGCTCAAAGCAATCCCCGCCTCTAGTTGCATCACAAGGAACTGCAAAGTCTCAAAAGCCATTCAAGGCTTGTTTTAGGTGTAGAAAAGAAGGTCACGTGCTCAAGCAATTCCCAGAGCGACACGATCCAGATGGTAAAGGCAACAAGTATTGCTTCTCTGGATCGAAAGGTAAAAATCACACATCTTTGAAAGATCAGATGGAAAACTCTCCATCCAGATCTACACATGTGAAGCCGGTTTCACATGATTCAAAGATGAAAAGGACCAACACATCAAAACCTCAATCTTTCCCTCCGGGTCTTAAACATAAAATTATTTCAAAATTTAAATCTTTTACAAGCAAAACTATTAAACCAACACAGGTTTGGCGAGTCAAACCAATGGTTGTGAAAGAAATCAATGAGGGAAAAGATTTGGCATATCGGGAGGTTTCTTATTTTGATGAAATGGGACAACCCAAGACTACAATGGCTTGGGTTCCACTCTCTAACTGAATTGCTTATGAGTGTAGGAACATCCAAGGAGGACTGTTAGTAACACCGGTTTTTATCAGTGGTTGTTTCAGATAAAATTTTAAAGAGGAAAATCACAGGTTTGGTTATGGTATCTAACCTGGTCGTGCAATTAGCACTGTTGTGACACACTCATTTTCTTGCTAACATATGTTTTTGTGTGCCTGGTGTGGAAGACTTTATTTTGTAAATACATGTTTTATAATTTTTCAGTAAATGGTTGTACATAAATAAAATTTTAAAGGGGGTATTAAAATACTTTTTACACCATGAGACGTGATTATTACAAAATAATCATGATCTTATATGAGAAATGATAGGAACTAACTTGATTATGTCTTCGCATGAATAGGATCTGATGGAAGACAAGTAAACTACATGTTGGTGATAAAGATAAAGTTCGTATGATAATGTGGATACCCACCTTGTTGCAGGATTACACAAACCGATTATGTCCAAAAGGGGTTGCGAGATTAAATTTAGGCGTTGAAAAGACACACAATGTTGTGCATACATATATTTATTGAAAAGACACCAATGTGTGCAACCAAAAGACACCAATGTGTGCAACCCAAAAAGAGCAAAAAGACACGCAATGTTAATGTCGTGCAATAGGAATAAAAGATACGCCAAAGCGCGTACATATATTAAGTAAATATTTTATTAGCTATGCTCTCTAAATCAGATGATCATCTTCTCTGCTTATGGAAACATAGACCTGAAGCTCTCATCATCTGATTTAAGGTGATCATCTCCTCTGCTTATGGAAACATAGATCTGGAGCTCTCATCACCTAGTATATATTATTTCTAAGTTGTTAAGGTATGCATCTCAAAAGACCATGAGGACAGAAAAGTTTAACCGAACACATGTGGGGTCCACTAGCTTCATCCTGAATATACCCAAAACATGATAATTAATCACCGAATGTATGTCGAAAGAATGGTGCATGGATTTAAACAGACAAACATACCAGTAATCGTTCTTTAGTCGTAGCTATCCTAAAGAAAGTTGAAGTGTGGCTAGGCTTTTTAAGTTGGTATGATCTCGTATTTGATCAGCTCTATATCTCAAAGGTTGAAAGTTAAAAAAATGTTAAAAAAATCTAAAATCCAAAGATATTTTGATTAGTGTACAGTTTTTTTTCTAAGTCTTCCATATCACATCTATCGTATCTCAAACCGCTTGAAATATTTTTTCCATTTCACACTACAGATGAATACGGTTTTGTCTGTACTTTGAATCAGTCCAAAAGAAAATTTGGAGTTGTGTTTGTGATTGTGAATAGGTTACTTCGACTATTTGCTGCAATTATGACCGATCATCAATTGATCAAGATACCAGACCAAAGTACCTGTTTCCTGAAGATTGCAGAAGATACCGAGCTAGGAATCCTCCTCCTACGTCTTCTGATTCACTCAAGCTAAAGAGAGTTGGAAAAAGGTTGTTCCTGATTGTTATAGATGATGCATGCAAAAAGGGGGAGCTTATCCAGATAAAGTATTCAAAAAGCAAAGTGTCAAAAGAAGATCTTTAGTGAAGAAAATTTGGAAAGTATCAGTCTAGGGGGAGATTGTTGGGTCTCAAATTGAGACTGAAGCTTGCCAAATTGAAGATCACAACACGCATGATGTTGACGGTTCTAAAGATGACGCAAGAGTTTGATAACATTAGCCTAAGGGGGAGATTGTTGGGTCTAAAACATGTAGTCTAATGTTATCAACAAATCAAGTCAACAAAGTCAACGCCAACAAGTCAAAGTCAACGAGCAAGTCGACATGAGAAGATCGAAGAAAGATATGGCGTGTGAATGTTCGAGATATGATAGTTTTATTGCTTTGGATAATTAAATATATTTTGTTTTAAACAAAATATATTTATTATCTTATTTAATTAGTCTTTAAGTTTATTGCTACTTTTGGTAAGTTTTAATCTCTAGGGACTTAAATGTAAATAGCCTAAGTGTGTTTAGGCTATAAACAGAAAGTGATGATTAGGGTTTTAGGGAACACACTTTGAGAGAGATTCGGGGGCTAATTGTATTCATCTTATGCAAATCATTATTCAAGGGTTTTCAAGTTTATTTTATGTGTGTGTTCATCTTGATTTATTTATCAAAATTAGATTTTTTGCTCGATTTGATCCTACACTTTATACATGAACAATGTGAATCTTGACTCTTGTGATACTTGACTCTTGTGATACTTGACTCTTGTGATACTTGACTCTTGTGATACTTGACTCTTCTGATACTTGACTCTTGTGAAACTTGACTCTTGTGATACCTTGAAAACTCGAATCTTGAAACTTGACACTTATTAAACTTTGATTCTTATTGAACGAGAAACTTGATACTTAGTTGAGCGAGAAACTTTGATTCTTTATTGAACGAGAGGCTTTGACACTTGATACTTATTTAAACGCATACTTGAAACACGGAAACTTTTGTGTTATTTATATTGTCATGTAATGGTTACTCATAATAATACGCTACGCAACACTTAACCTGGCTCGTAAAACGAACCAAAGTCGGAAAACTAGCAAACGGGTCTCGGCTGTCCGAATGGACATCCGATCGGATGGCCATTCGACCGAATAGCCATTCGACCCCTTGCATATCTCCACCGACTTACCTGTCACTGTCACCTATAAATACACCCCTTGAACTCTCATTCTCACCTTTCACTCTCTTCCATCCGACCACAGGCACTCTCAGGCACTTTTATCGAGATTCAAGGCAAACTCGTTAGTATTCTTCCCCGATTCTTGTACAACCTTCATCATTTGTCACTCCTACACAATATTCTTCATCAAAATCACATGAACACTTCAACTTTTTCATGAAAACCAACTAATTTGGGTCTCTTGAAGGTGTTTTCCACTCAGTTGTTTGTTCAAACTATTGTGGAACATCATTTAATCAAGATCAGCCCCAGATCTAAAGGATTTTCATAAGTTTTTATACAAATCTAAAGGAAACTCACACTTTCACACTAGATCTGATGGCATCTCACATGTTTCCAGCTTAGATCTGATGAACATCACGTTTTACAACTGAATTTCAGACTTTTCTCCAACTTTTATACAAAACAGTGGTGGAATCAGACTCAAACAGACTTTCGACTCCTTCCTTAGTCAAAAGCCGGTTTGAAAACTGAATTCCACCGGAAAACAGGCCGATTGACGGGTCCAAACATGAAACTTTATCAGAAACAGCTCGTCAGTACGAAAAGGGGTGATATCCATCCGATCGAACGAGCTGGGTTTGGTGTGTTTCCGTTGTTTGACACGTCGTTGCACCGTCTCCATAATCCAAAACTTAGCAATTTCATGAAACTTCACTCACTGATCGTCTGTCCGAATGGCCATCCGATTGGATGACCATTCGTCCAGATGATCTGATTATGCTAACACTTGTTGTTTTACAGGACACTATGATCAAAACCTTGAAAACTTTATAAGTTCACAATCACCAACTGTTCGAATGGCCATCTGTTCAAATGGTCATCTGTCTGGATAACCATCCGATCGGATGGAGCCCATCTGTTCGAATGGTCATCCGTCCGGATGACCATCCGATTGGATGGAGCCCATCTGTTCGAATGGTTATCCGACCGGATGACCATCCGCTCAGGTATTCTGCCTGACACTTTATCTCGATTTTCGCACCATCCGACACTCTCTTCCCAACCAGGTCAGCTCTTAGAGGACTTATGCTCTGTTCCCCGCACGCAGGCTGATCCAGCGCTCCCTTCGATCCAATGTTAGCAGTGTTTGGTTTAAGCACCCACTGTGAGTATACTCGATCCCTTTTTGTTTTAAACACTTTTGGGATGCAACATGTATTCTATATCAAGACACTTGACACTTGAAACTTATTTGAAACATACTCTATCCATTTAAAGATGAAACATGAAACTTGTGATACATGAGACTTTTATGCTATGTGAACGTTTAATCCTTGTGTGTAGTTTCGCCTTAACAATGGTAGTGCTATAGGGGTAATGCACCTCCCCGTTAGTCTTTGGGTTGTTGTTAGGATGAGACATATAACCTCCCGTTAAACATTGGGAAAGGCACTTAACACATTGGAAACTTGGGCTATCACTTGGACTGCCTTAGCTAGCATGGTGAAACTTGTTATATGTTTTCATGTTGGATATGAGTTTTTAAACTATTATGCTACATATTCAAACTTGTATGCTCGCCAACATTTTTATTGATAGTATTTTAATACATGTTGCAGGTTGATAAGTTTGGATGCTGAAGAAACAAGCTAGGATGATGCTTAGAAACTCATCTTAGAAAATTTAGACAATTTTGAACGATGTTTAAATCGTATGTTATTTTGACACTTTATGTTGTTGTGAAACATGTTTGGTGTTTTAGATTTATTTATGAAAATTGATTAATCATTATCGAAACAAATAGTGTTGTGGAACCTCTTGAGCAATCTGGTTCGCTTAGTGTCGCGCCCCGATGTTTCCGCCATCGGTTGGGGTGTGACAGAATCGTATCTCAATTCTTCTCCTTCGTTATTGTTCCTCGATGAATATCGTGCCTTCATCTTGGATTCTAGTTCTTTGAGTTTTTGGAGAATCCACTTCTCTATTTGACATACTTCTTCTGAATTTATACCTTTTATGGAAGAGTTTGAAGGCATTCGGGTGGATGGTAGTTATCGTTTTTATTCCCGCCCATCTTAAGGTGATTGTCACAGGAAAACGATGGGTCTATTAGCTAGTGGGGATCAAAATTTAGAATGTGACATTCTAAATATTTATGGATTCCTCCACATAATTGACACCATTCACCGTAAGAGTGGTGGGGATAAAAATAATCACTAACATCCATATTTTCCAGAGGAAGTTTTAACAGCTGGGCCTAAACGGTGTTGTTTCCTAGAACTATTTTATGGGCACGGTCACGTGCGGTTGTCACACGGCCCCGTGCTGCAGGTTCTGTCTGGCAGAAAACAGTCTTTATGTTACTAGAAAATACACATGGCCCGTGCATGATCAGGCACGACCCCTTGCTATTTCTACAGAGAGTAGAAAAAGTGTAGAAAAAGAAGAAAAACCTAAAAAGAAAAATTAAAGAAGAATAAAAAAATGATTAGGTCGTCGATTTTCAACATTCTTAAAATCCTTGTGTCGCCGGCAGCGGCGCCAAAAACTTGACCTGAGTGGATCGTAGTATGATTTTTAATATAGTTTTAAGTACTTTTAATCGTTTATCAAGCTTTAAATTTATAAAACACGATATAACACTATCACTCTCTACAACACGCTAGGGCAGGTGCACCCATTGTTGGCGTAGTATAGTGATGGTAAGATACCGAGGTTGTCCAAGGACACAAGAGCTTTTAATACCGGAATATCGTCAACGTCAAATCTAAAGAAACAAAACTAATAAAATAAACAAGTAGACAAGATAGAATCACTTGGTTCTGACTTATATTTTACATATCGTTTGATGATTTCCGCACTTTAGGTTTTTTAAGAGATTATCTTGTTTATAGTGGAATGTCCCTCTTTTGGAGGCAACGCTACCTCAGCCATGTTGGTCTGAGTCAGCAGGGATACAGCCCCGCAAGGCCGAAATATTGAAAGACAATTAAATAAGTTATTAATGCAAAATGTGGCATGTCCCTCTTTTGGAGGCAACGCTACCCTCGGCTATATTGGTCTGAGTCAGCAGGGATATAGTCCCGCAAGGCCGGTTTAAAGTTTCAATAGTAGTTTATTTATAAGGAATTTAAGTCGTTCTTACTTCCCCCGATTTGATGCGATTTGCCTCAAAGGAAGCCCTAATAAACTTGAATCAAGTCCTCGCAAGATATATATACTGATCGAGGCAAGAACTTTACCCAAACCACCCTTCTAACCCCCTTCCAGGTAGTTAACGCGTTTTATATAAACCGTAAAGACACGAATGAGTGAATCAACAAAATATGAAGAGATGATAATGTAAATTTCACTTTCAATATAAAAAAAACTAGATATTAAAGTCATTAATACAAACCCAATTAAAAAGTTAACCAAAGGTTGGAAATCAAAACTAATATATAAAAGACTTGTCTTCACCAAGTGATGTAAGATATTAGCCAAGCATGGCCTTTGTTTGACGAAAACTCTTACGATAAATCTTGGATCCCGAGACTATTACACACACTCTAAAGATGGACGATGGAAGAATGTGGTGGTAAAGTGGTGGCAGGTGTGAGAGAAGTGGTTTGCCAAGGGATGATTTGCAATTGAACCTAGCACCCTTATTTATAGTTGGAAACAGACGGTTTACACGGAGTCGTGCCTTCTTCTTTTCTATCTTCATTTAATGAGTTGTGTTAGTCTGTATGCTTGCACGGCCCCGTGTGTCAACGACACAGCCCCTGGGTCTTTGTACTTGTTGTACTATCCAAGATTATCCATATTTGGATGTTGACCACGACCCGTGTCCACGGGACACGGCCCCATGTTTCTTGTCTACTTCTATTTATCTTTTTCTTCCTGAAATTTGGAGTGGGGCACGGCCCCATGCCTTGGTGGCACGACCCCGTTCTTGTCTTCTGATTTGTTGTTTTTGGTCTTGGGGTAAAACTCGGAGGGTCGGTATGATGTATCAACTTCTCTTCTTTTGTATTTGTGTTGTTTTTTTCCATTAATTTGTTTCTTTTGTATATTTAAGCTCTTTTAATCCCGAAAATCAAAAGTATACAAAGAAACGCACTTTTTCCAGCATTAGTACTAAAAAGGGTTGATTTGATACCTTATTTGATATAATTTATATGTTGCATTTGGTGCATATCAAGGTCATGAGAAAAAATACACAAGTATTCTGGAACTAAATTACATGTTGTGTTAAAATATCATAATTTTCCGAGTCCATTTAGTATTTTAAATAAATTCCGGAAAACTGCGTAAAATCTGACGTGAATTTGCAATGTGCTGAAAGTGATTGTAAACGTTTTAAATATGCTTACATGTTAAAATAATGTGTTAAATGTTATTAGAAGCACTAACTGGTGCCAACGAATGTGTTATATTGAATAATATGATCACATGCACTAACTTACACGAACGGGTAATGGTATGTCAAACGTGATTTTGTGGCTATGTGTTAGACTACGTGTAGGATTACATGTATTATACTAATTGAAATGATAAACATATCAGGAAGAGATTGACCACTCCTGATTACTTTTCACACATATTTTACCAAGCAAACCAAGGTGAGTTCACAACCTTTTCCAAAAGCATGCGTTCCTAGTTTGGGAAAACACTTTTTACGGTAGCCCTGGTTGGGGCTATATGCGCATTCCTAGTTGGAACCACTGAAACATAGTATTTACTGGAGGTGGAGTAGTACAATTGGACTAAACGAACACTGTATCATGAAAGTCCCTACATTTTTACCGATTATATTTCTGGGGAGGCTACACGCGGGGTATTAGTTGATAGCGCTACTAGGTTTGACAAACCTCACACCACACTGGTAGCCGGGCGTGAACTTTTAACCTTCACTTTTACATTAATGTTGATAGTGATGTGATTAAAATACAACATATAAATTATGTCAAATACGGTGTAAAAGCAACCCTTTTTTAATACTAATGTTGGAAAAAGCTCGTGTTTTCGTTCCTTTTATATTTTCAGGGTTAAAAGAGCTTAAATTTGAAAAGGAACAAAAAGACAGCAAAATCAAACATAAATGTAAAGAAAAAGGAATTGTCGTAGTTCGTCAAGCCCCGACTCACATCCAAACCTCAAAATAACAAGAACAAAAGGCTGACACGGGGCCGTGTCAAAGGGTGGATACTGGGAAGAAGAAAAAGATAACTGCAAAAGACAAAAATGGCAGCCAACACGGGGTCGTGCTAAACCAACACGGGGCGTGGTCAACTCAAAGATTTGTAGAATCTACGATAGTACAACAAGTACTTTGGTTACGGGCCGTGCCGTTGACACACAGGGTCGTGTTAGTACAACATCTGACAAGTAGTTAATGAGGATGAGAGAGAGATGGGCACCGGGTCGTGCCAAGCGGGCACAGGCCATGCTGAAGCTTCTGTTTACAACTATAAATAGAAGTGCTTGGTTCCACTTCAACTCATCCCTTGGCAAACCACTTCTCTCTCACTTGCCACCACTCCACCACCACTACAACACCATCATCCACCACCATCATCCATCTTTCCATATTTAGAGAGTGTGTGTAGTCTCGGGATCCAAGATTGATCGTAAGAATCTTTGTCAAACAAAGGCCATGTTTCGCTAAATTCTTGCATCACTTGGTGAAGACTTTTCTTTTATGTATTTTCTTTTATGATTTCCAATCTTTGGCTACTTTTTAATTGGGTATGTATTAATGACGTTAAAAAATAATTTTTTTATTGAAGGCGAATTTACTCAATCATTCTTCACATGTTCGTTAATTCAACATATTCATGTCTTTACGGTCTATATAAAGCATGTTAATTTCCTGGAAGGGGGTTAGAAGGGTGGTTCGGCTAATTCTATGTCTCATTCAGTGTATAGATCCTACGAGAACCTGGTTCAAGCCCAGTAACACCTCACGAGTCAGAACGGGCATTAACCACCACGGGAAAGGTGCAAAAAGCTTGAATCCCTTATTCTTAAACTTTTATTAAAACATTAAACAAACCCCGCGAGGACTGTATCCCTACTGACTCAGACCAACGGGTTGAGGGTGATCGCCGCCTCGAAAGAGGGGTCCACCACATTTTGCATTAATAACTTACTTAATTATCCTTCAATAATCTGACTTAGTGGGATTGTATCCTTGCTGACTCAAACCACTAGGTTGAGGGTAACGTCACATCGGAAGATGGGCCTACTACTATAACTAAGATAATCTCTTAAAATGCCCAAAGTGAGGAAATCATCAAAAGGGTACTTGAAAGTTAAGTTGGATCCAAGTGATTCTTTCTTGTCTATCATTTTTATTTTATTTTTATTTTCTGTTTTTATCTTTTTATTAGCTTAAAAATGTTTTCTCAAAAATTGGTTCGATTAGACGTTAACGATAAGCCGGTACTAAAAGCTCTTGTGTCCTTGGACGACCTCGGTATCTTGCCATAATTATACTACTTCCGCGATGGGTATACTTGCCCTAGCATTTGTGTAGAGTGATAGTAGAATATCGTGTTTTATAAATTTAAAACTTGAAATCGGTGAGTAAAAAAAAGAGCTAAAAATAACTAAAAAAATATATACACCTGCACGCACGTCAAGTTTTTGGCGCCGTTGCCGGGGACACAAGGATCTTAGGAAAGCTTAAAATTAACGGCCTAATCTTTTTTTTATCTTTTCCTTTTATTTTTCTTCTTTCGCCCAAAAATTCTGCTTTCTACATATTCAGCACGGGGCCGTGTGGGATCAGCATGAGCCATGTTAAATCTGCAGTATCTGGGAAAACCTGTTTTCTTGTTACTGGAAATCTGGACATGGGGCCGTGTTACAGGAGCACGGGGCCGTGCTGAATTTCCAGTACTGGGAACCTGAAAACAGAAAGTTTTTCCTAGACAGCACGGACCGTGCCAGCCACAGCACGGGGTCGTGCTACCCTTCTGATCAAGTTTTATTTTTGTTTTTATTCACAAAAAATCACACAATTCTGTATACTTCGCAGGAATACAGTTTGGTGCATGACCTCCACCTCCGACAAAGACATAAAAGTACCGCTTAACGAACCAGAGATCTTTTTAAGAAAACGCCTTAAAGTTAAAAACCAACAAAAAGCCTCGATCCAAAACCCCCTATGGTGGATCAACGCATTCTCATGGATTACCTATGGCCTACGGTCGGTAATCTTGGAGCCGCTATTAGCTCTCCTAACATCGATGCTAACAACTTTGAGCTTCGACCGCACCTTATCCAAATGCTCCAAAATTCCGCCACTTTCCATGGCCTAGCCGATGAAGATCCCCATCTACATATTACCAACTTCGTGGAAATATGTGACACCTTCCGGTTCAACGGGGCCTCTAGCGATGTCATTCTACTCCGTATGTTCCCGTTTTCCCTCAAAGACCGAGCGAAAGCTTGGTTAAACACCCTCCCAAGTGGGTCCGTACACACTTGAGATGAACTTGCCCAAAAATTTCCCTACAAATATTTCCCTCCCGCTAAAACCGCCAAACTCATGAGCGAGATCAACACCTACTCTCAAGAAGACGGGGAATCCTTGTACGAGACATGGGAAAGGTTCAAGGAGCTACTGAGGAAATTCCCGCACCACGGTCTTGAACGATGGCAACAAGTGTCCACCTTCTACATCGGACTCTTGCCGCACACAACGCAAATCCTTGATTCCGGCTCCGGGGGACTCCTTAGGAATCGACGACCCGAGGAAATTTATAACCAAATTGAAGCCTTTGCTCAAAACAGTTTTCAATGGCACACTCCTATGGGCTCAAAGTCTATAACCCCGGGCGCCCACAAAATGGATGAGTCCACTTCCTTGCAAGCCCAAATCGAAGCCTTAACCAATAAAATAAAGAAAGTTGAATTAAACAAAACGGCTTCGGTTATGGCTTACGAAGGGTGCGGTAGCCCGCATGAAAACTGGAGTTGTATGAAAGATCTAGAAAATCAAACGGAAGTGGTAAATTACCTAAATAACCGGCCACGACCACCGGGAGTCCAAAGTAACACTTTCACTCCCGAGTGACGTAATCATCCCAACTTTGGTTGGAGGGAATCGGGGGGTAATAACCAATAAAATCAAAATTAATGATCTAAATTTCAACAACCACAAAATGGGCAACAAAGCTTTCAATCACAACAAGGAGGAAGAGAAAGGCTTGAGGATATTATCACTTGCCACTTCTCCGAATCCGATAAAAGGTACTTGGAAAGGTTCTCACAAACCAAAATAGAAATAAGAAACCAACGGGCTAGTAATCAAAATCTCGAAAAAACAATTTAGTCAAATAGCCCAACATTTCGCCGAAAGACCACAAGGAGCCTTACCAAGTAATACCGAAACAAATCCAAAAGCCCAAGTAAACGTAATTAATCTAAGGATCCAGAAGGTAGGACCCGGAAGTGAGCCAACCCCACAACAAAGCAACCCAATCCAAGCTGAAATTCCCAACAACAATAACCAAGAAAACACTCAACCCCAAAACACCAACACCGACACAACCAAACCACCTCCGGTCCCTTACCCTGGTCGTTTACTTCGGCAAAAGACCGACGAACAATTTACTAAGTTTGTTAGCTTGCTTAAACAACTTCACATCAATCTTCCTTTTGGAGAGGTCCTCACACAAATGCCAAAGTATTCTAAGTTTATGAGAGACTTCCTCACTCACAAAAGAAAAATTGAAACCATCCAACAAGTCACCCTTAGTGAAGAATGCTCGGCGGCACTCCTCAACAAGCTCCCCCAAAATAAGATTGATCCTCCTGGAAGCTTCACCATTCCTTGCTCTATTGGTGGATCGCCAATAAGAAATGCATTAGCCGACTTAGGGCTAGCAATAATTTAATCCCGACCTCTGTATTCAACCGACTAGGATTGGGAAAACCATATCCTATGAAAATGAGCATTCAACTTGTGGACCGGTCGGTAAAATACCCTCAAGGTGTCATAGAAAACTTTTTTATAAAGGTAGGAGAATTTTTTCCTGCCGACATTGTTATTCTAGACATGGAAGAAGACACCGAAATTCCGCTAATACTAGGACGACCTTTCCTTGCCATCGCACGAGCTATGGTAGATATGAGCGAAGGACAACAAACATTAAGAGTTAGTGAAAAAGAGATCAAGTTTGAAGTTGGGCAACGAGCAGAGGATGATCCGGTCAAATACCTCAACGCGATTGACTCAAGCTTAAACGATGCATTGCAACGCTACAACTCGGGATGTGAGTCATCCCGCGCGGGTAACATTTGACCGACTTTGGGTCTAGCCAAGGACCCTTATAAACGTGGCGCACCATGGAGGCATTCCATGGACTATCCATTACTTTAGTAGTTTAATCTTAGTTTAAATTTAGTTTAATTTTAGTTTAATATCTAGTTTAACGTTTTCTTTTGAGTATTTAGCTTTGTAGTAAGACACACTCAACAGAGGAAAATGGATGACGAAATGGAACCCATGCACGTAAAACAGAAGCCTCCCGAATCATTTTTTGCAAAACAGTTGCTGCAGCACGGGGCCGTGCTCACCCATCACGCCCCCGTGCCCGTCTTGCTGTTGTCACACAACCCCTGTCCAGAAGGTGGCACGGGCCGTGCTCACCCAGCACGCCCCGGTGGCCACCCCACTGTAAGTCTTCTGATTTCATTTGTTACTGGCACTTTGAACACGGGGCCGTGTCCCCATAGCACGGGGCCGTGCTGCAAGTGCCAGTTACCAAATTTTTTTGTTATTTTCATACTTTTTACACAGTTTTTCAAAATAAATCCTTTTTGAGACACATTGAGGATAATGTGTAATTTAAGTGTGGGGTGAGGATAATAAAAACCCTTGAATCGTTTGTCCTAAACCAAGCCTTACACAAAACTCACCTTGGAACCGCTAAACACCCCAAACTTTTTCAAAAATTTTCTTTTCATTTTTTCACTTATCTTAAGTTTAGTTGGGTAAACAAGTTCTAAAAATTATGTTTTTACAAATTTACAACCGATAGCGTCGTGATAAAAAGAACCACTTTAGAAAAATTACGAAAATGGGCATGATAAATCTTTGTAAAATTTGATTATATATACATTTTTACACTATGACTCTTTTCCCACAAAAGTGAGTTTTGAGCCATTACCGAGCATAAAAATATACATCTTTACTAATTGCTCAATTTTCGTTTATTGTGTGAATAGCCCGTTTGGTTCTTACGAATCTAGAACTTGACAACCCGATACGTTCCAAATCCTTACCGACAAAAATCCAAGTAAATAAATGATAGAGCCATTAGGACAAACCCATTTTTCAAACAAAACCTTTATTTTATTTGCTTTATAAAAAAACACCCCCCTTAGTTTAACCCTTTGAGCCTTAAAAACCTTTTTCGTTTCAAACCCACAAAAACTACCCCTTTTCATTTTTCATCCTTCATTTTTGTAAATTGATCGGTTATGAACTTACGACTATGTCTGAGTTTCAATCTTGGCAACAAAAAAAATTGAAAAAAATTGAAAAACATGCCAAAGTTATTTTTTATTTTTATTTTATTTTTTTTTGCTAAGCCAAAAAGCAATAGAAAAAACCAATAGTTTATGTTTTTACCCTTTTCTCGAATAAAACTTACCAAACCCGAACCACCACCTACCCTTAAAAGTCCTCTTGATACTTATAAGGATTTAACGTCAAAAGGAGGAGGTTTGATTGATTGTCAAGCCTATGGTAGGAGTAAGTTCCAAATCGGGCACGAGCGTTTCACTTAATATTGGCCGAGTGTTGAGTGAATACATGTGAGGTGTGTAAATTTATATATAACTAAATGGAATTTTATAAAGGCATATTATGCCCAAAGTAAATAATTTTTCATAAATTAAGTTTTAAATAAATCATGACGAATAGGATTGTAAACAAAATTAAAAAAAAACAAAATATATTTAAAACTTGGATACCCGACACTCTAAAGATAAGACCCAAAAACCTTCGCTTCAACCTATTCCGTTTGGGTGTGTAAGCCACGTAATAGAGTTTTGCTTGAGGACAAGCAAAGATTCAAGTGTGGGGGTATTTGATGTGATTAAAATACAACATATAAATTATGTCAAATACGGTGTAAAAGCAACCCTTTTTTAATACTAATGTTGGAAAAAGCTCGTGTTTTCGTTACTTTTATATTTTCAGGGATAAAAGAACTTAAATTTGCAAAAGGAGCAAAAAGACAACAAAATCCAACATAAATGTAAAGAAGAAGGAATTGCCGCAGTTTGCCAAGCCCCGACTCACATCCAAACCTCAAAATAACAAGAACAGAAGGCTGACACGGGGCCGTGTCCACCTGACACGGGCCGTGTCCAAGGGTGGATACTGGGCAAAAGAAAAAAGACAACTGCAAAAGACAAAAAGGCATCCAACACGGGGCCATGCTAAGCTAACACGGGGCGTGGTCAACTCAAAGATTTAGAGAATCTACGATAGCACAACAAGTACTTTTGCCACGGGCCGTGCCGTTGACACACGGGGCCGTGTTAGTACAATATCTAACAAACAGTTAATGAGGATGACAGAGAGAGAGAGATGGGCACGGGGCCGTGCCAAGCGGGCACGGGTCGTGCTGAAGCTTCTGTTTATTGCTATAAATAGAAGTGTTTGGTTCCACTTCAACTCATCCCTTGGCAAACAACTTCTCTCTCACTTGCCACCACTCCACCACCACCACTACAACACCATCATCCACCACCATCATCTATCTTTCCATCTTTAGAGTGTGTGTGTAGTCTCGAGATTCAAGATTGATCGTAAGAATCTTTGTCAAACAAAGGCCATGTTTGGCTAAATTCTTACACACTTGGTGAAGACTTTTCTTTTATGTATTTTCTTTTATGATTTCCAATCTTTGGCTACTTTTTAATTGGGTTTGTATTAATGACGTTAATAAATAGTTTTTTTTTTTGTTGAAGGCTAATTTACTCAATCATTGTTCATATGCTCGTTGATTCAACATATTCATGTTTTTACGGTCTATATAAAGCATGTTAATTGCCTGGAAGGGGGTTAGAAGGGTGGTTTGGGTAATTCTATGTCTCGTTCAGTGTATAGATCCTACGAGAACCTGGTTCAAGCCCAGTAACACCTCACGAATCGGAGCGGGCATTACCCACCACGGGAGAGGTGCAAAAAGCTTGAATCCCTTATTCTTAAAATTTTACTAAAACATTAAACCAACCCACGAGGACTGTATCCCTGCTGACTCAGACCAACGGCTTGAGGTTGATCGCTGCCTCGGAAGAGGGGTTCACCATATTTTGCATTAATAACTTACTTAATTATTTTTCAATAATCCGACTTAGTGGGATTGTATTCTTGCTGACTCAAACCACTAGGTTGAGGGTAACGTCGCCTCGGAAGAGGGGCCTACTACTATACTAAGATAATCTCTTAAAATGCCCAAAGTGCGGAAATCATCAACAGGGTACATGAAAGATAAGTTGGATCCAAGTGATTCTTTCTTGTCTATCATTTTTATTTATTTTTTTTCTCTTTTTATCTTTTTATTAGCTTAAAAATCATTTCTCAGAAATTGGTTCGATTAGACGTTAACGATAAGCCGGTACTAAAATCTCTTGTGTCCTTGGACGACCTCGGTATCTTGCCATCACTATAGTATGTCCGCGATGGGTATACTTTCCCTAGCGTGTGTGTAGAGTGATAGTAGAATATCGTGTTTTATAAATTTAAAACTTGAAATCTGCGAGTAAAAAATAAGAGCTAAAAATAACTAAAAAATATATACACCCCTACGCACATCAATAGACATTAATGAGGGCACAAACGAAACATCAGCATTCGGTACATAGTTTCGTCATTTGATGAGAGTTAGCTTCCCAAGTCATACATAAACCAAAAATAGTTGTGAACATTTCTTTTGCCTAACCAAAATTTGTGAATTCGCCAACTTTATTGTTTACACGTACTTACATGTTTTGCAGGTCAGTAGGTACAGCTGGGTCGAACGTTGAAACTGCTGGAGTGGTGTGGTTCGATAAACGTTATGTTTTAAATTACTATTAAACTTGTGGTTTTAAATTCTTGTTGGTTTTAACTTTATAACCGCTGCAACTTAAACTGTATTTTGACAACTAAAATTTGATCGCTAATCACGTTGTTAATGATATTTTTATGTTTCTAAGTATTTTGTTCAACATGATTAGTGACTTGATCCTTGTTAGTCACACGCCTCGTGGTAAAACTCCGCATGTGGAATTTGAGAGTGTGACCTCTTAGGAAGCTTTAATGGTGAACATAATTAGTTTTAATTAGATCGATTCTTGGATGCAATATGAATGATTAGAGGTATGCCTGTCAATGGATTTGATATTGATCCATATCCAATCCATTTAAATAAATTATTAGATCATAAAAAATATCCACAAATCTATTAATTAATCCAATGAATCGATCCATTTATCCAATTAATTATATGGATCGATCCATGATCCATCCAGATCGATCCACTACTAATTAAAAAAATAGAAAAAGGATAAAATTCAACAAATTAAAAAATTCAAATAAGTAAAAAAAAATAAGAAAAACCAAAAAAATTCTAAAAATTCAAAAAAAATCCAAAAAATCCAAAAAAAAATCTAAAAAATAAAAAAAAACTCATAAAAATCTAAAAAAACATTAAAAATCCATAAAAATCTAAAAAGTTTAAAAAAATTCAAAATATTCAAAAAGGTTATAAATTCAAAAAAATCTAAAAAATTAAAAAATTAAAAAAAAAACTCATTAAATTCTAAAAAATCAAGAAGTTCTAAAAACTCACAAATTTTAAAAAAATAAATAAAATCAAAAAATTCTAGAAAAATCTAAAAATTCATGAAATATTTTTAGCTTTTTTTATTTTTGAGATTTTTTTTGTTTTTTTTTTGTTTTTTAGAATTTTTTATTTTTATGACTTTTTTAATTTTTGAATTCTTTACAATTTTGTTTGATTTTTTTAGAATTTTTTTGATTTTATAGAATTTTTTAGATTTTTTTTATTTTTAAGATTTTTTTATTCTTTAGACTTTTTTTTTTATTTTTTCAGAGTATTTTTTGATTTTTTACAATTTTATGATTTTTTTTGAATTTTTTACATTTTGTATATTTTAGTTTTTTTTTTTTTTTGAATTTTTCTATTTCTTTGATTTTTTTAGATTTTTTTTGGTTTTTTAGATTTTTTTTTATTTTTTTGAAGTTTTTTGATTTTTATAAATTTTTTATTTTATTAGAATTGTTTTGATTTTTTGAATTCTCTTTTCATTTTTATGATTTGTTTTTAGTTTTTTTATTTTTTTGGGATTCTTTTTCAATTTTTTGGAGTTTTTAATTATATTTTTTAATATGGATCGATCCGGATAGTGATCCGCCCATTTAAAATTATTTGGATATGGATGGGATCACGATCCGTTATGTTGAATCATGGATCGGATCATGATTCATTTAAGTTGGATCATTAATGGATCGGATCATGATCCAATCCATATCCATCCATTGACAAGCCTACTCAAAAGTACCTTTCCACCGACTCTACTTTGCATCTTCTTTCACCGCTTTACTTCAAAAAATTTCCTTCCAATTTTTTTTTCTTATTTTCGAGACAACTTTGCTGTCAGTTTACCAAACTTTTTTTTTCTATCTTTGTCTTCGATCACCCATGTTGCACCCCTGCCAGGGGTGCTCCCCTTCTCGAAAACGACTCTCAAAACCGCCAACCGCTGATACCAATTGTTTGAAATCAGGCCCTTGATCGAACACACAAACATGAGATGGAACAAACTCGTTCAACTTTGTTTAGTATATATCAATGAAAGCACACCAATACAATAACCTAACCCTCTATTTATATTAAAACTCATTCTAGTTCTAACCCAACTCGAACTTTAATTAATTAAATAAACTAACCAACTAGATAAACCTATCTTATTTTTAACTAACAATTATCCGTATAATGACTCAATAAATAATTCACCGTATTATCTATAACACGTCTTTATCTTTATCTCTTTAATTCAAGATTAACGTCTTTAGTAGTGGTACTGAAAACACATAAATTTGGTTTTTGTGTTTTCAGTATTGATCCTATATTGAGATGAACATTTTTTTTAAGAGTAGCGGTATCGAAAATACAAATACCGAAGATACCGAATTTTTTCAGTTTTTGTGTTTTCGGTATTGATCCCATATTGAGATGAGCATTTTGTAGTTACTAGCGGTACCGAAAGCAGTGATCTGAATTTTTGGAAAATTGGGTACGAAATGCCAGATATGCTAGATTTTTGTTGTCTGATGAGTGGTTGATTTGGTTGATTGATTTTTGCTGGAGATAGAGGAGAGAGAGAAGGTTGTTGAGCATATGTGGGATGTGTATATTAATAGTGGTCGGATTAGATTACCTCGTTTTTGGGAGGAGGCGTTTGTGGCTGCGTATGAGGATTTGATCAGTGATGTACATGTGGTACGAAAAGCTGCGGTTACTGAGATCGCGAGGATGTCAGTTGGTTTTGTTCATATTCATCCGCCCCGTGCAAGATCAATGGTAGGTGTTATGTTTATCTAATGGTTTGATTGAATTGTAGAGATATATTTGTGGATTAGTGTAGGTGGTTATTGTGATTTGTTGGGGTTATGTTTAACTAATATGGGATAATTTGAAATTTGGATGCTAATTATAGAGATTTGAGGTTTATGAAGTGGTTTCAACTAGGGTTAGGGTTGGATTACAGTTTCATAAGTTCTTGTTATGACAGAAAAGTAACTCTATCTACTCCTAACTAACAATTAGAATATTTTAACTTGTTTTGTAATGACAATAAATGAAAGTTAGGGCAGACAGAGTTACTTTTTTATTAGAGCCGTATTGTTTTTGGCAATCAAAGTGATAGTTAGGAATATTACCGGTCACATTGTCGGTAAAGATTGTTATCGGCCAATGTGTCATAATTTTGATTTTTAAAATTTTGAAATCCAATTTGCCAACCATTTATAAGCATCATTTGACAGAGACACGGATCACTGATGCATTGTTGTTCCTGTTTGCAACAGCATTTAAGAGAATTAAGTTTACATGGAAGAAGAAGAAGAAGAAGAAGAAGAAGAAGAAGAAGATTAAGTTTAAATGACCACTTCTATTTCAGAAGGGGGCATAAAGAAATCTTATTCAATCCACAAACATTAAAGTGAACTTCTTCAATCCTCCATTTCTCTTCAAGCTCCCTCTTATGATTCGATGAATGTTCTCCATATCTAAAGATGGTAACCGAAGTTTTCCCACTATGTGCGATATTTACACCCTCAACGTATCTGTAATCCTCCATTACCGATTCTGTGTTGGTTTCCCAAAGGATGCCATCCCCGTTTTCGCCATTTACAGATAGCAATCTCGAGTCCTCAAACTTGACTAAAAGACCCGATCGTTGGCTAAAGTAACCCCAAATTATGTGATGGATGATCTCGTATTTTGGAGTGGCTTGTGCCTCTAGATCAGATTGGCTCGTGTCAAGCTTTAGTATAAAGCATTCCTCGTCGTTTATGATCTTTTCGCCTATGCATACTGCTTGAAGAAACAAATCTCATGTGGACTTTGGGTCTAGACCCTACAAAAAAAATCATAAGGAAATGCTTTCAAATATGTCGTTTTGGCTTTCTATTCGTCAGCGGCGGATCCAGCCCATATTTGTGGGTTCCCAGGAAGCCAGTGCGTTTGGGAAAAATAATGAGAACCTTATACAATTTAGGAAAAAATAGTGAGAATTACAGAGAAGTTACCAAAAGGAACCCATTAGAATAAAATTTTGGATCCGTCACTGCTATTCGTGATGCCAGACATGCCAATATAAATAGGTTGGGAAGATTGAGTAACATGTCAATAAAGTTGAAGGGGTGAAAAACTAAAACATGACATTTTTTACACAGGTTGGCTTGACCCACAAACAACTTTTTGTTCATTTTAAACTTATTGTATCTAGTAAAGATAGACTATGCGTGTTATAATTCATATGAGACAACCAGGTTTTGGAATTTTGTTTTGTAATTATAGGTAACCAATGAATAAATAGAAGTCGTGGTTAAAGTTTATTAGTATAACAAGACTTGCATTAGTTACTTATTTGTCCGACAAGTGCTTTTATGTACAGTCTAAGATAAAAGAAATACTAGTAACACAGCCGTGTGTTAATATATATTGTTTCTGTATTGCAAAGTTATCCTTTAAAACGCCAGTGTGAAGAATGACATTATATTTTTAATCTTTATTATGTAATATAACTAATCCTTAATAATACAGTTATTTTTGTACCTAACAACTTTTCTTTTTCTTACAGTCTCTCTCGCACATCTCTTTACTACCATGTGATTCATTGCAACAATACCACGAGTTTAAATTTTGTGATTCAAAACAACGTGGAGTACAGTCTTTCGGTGGCGGTGGACCTCCAAATGCTTGCGTGTGCTGGTGTTCATTTTTTTCACCTATAGATCCAAAACTAATAATATTAACTAAGATTTTTATCTAAAAATAATAACATGACAAAATGGTTATACATGTAGAACTTACACCAATAACACACAAACACCAATAGAAAGCTTATACAGAAGATCCTCACATGTGATTTCATGAGCCTCGCCATTGTATGATGTTTCAATCTATTACTCCTATTGAATATACAGATGAATGAAAATAGTTTGAATTATATAGTGGAGACAGAACTTTATTTTTATGCACTGTTGAATATCATCTAATATGCATGTTCACATATATTGCTTAAATAAAGGCATTATTTTTGAGGTGTGATATATGGTGATGTGGTGTGATGGAAAGGGGCCTCTCCTCTACTTAAAATGTAGAATTTCAAATCTTACAAGTTGCATGTATAAGTGGTTAAAAGTATATTAGTATTAAGAGTTGTATTAAAAAATTGACATCTTTAACACGAATGAATACATCGGTCGTGTTTGGGTTCACCTACTCAACTCGTCAACCCATATTTTTTAACACACGCTCTATCTAGCCTATTTGCATAGTAATGGACACATAATATGCACCAACAGATTGCACAACCGTGGTAAAACTGTCTTTTGGTTATAGTATTTAGTTATCGATTTTAATGGGTGTTTTTTCGACATGAGCTGCCATCGGCATTTTCTTTTCTAATATATTTGCACTCTCAGTTCAAAAGGTACGTAACGTTGTTTTATTACGAGTAACGAATTCTTGCTGCAAAGCGCAGAGGAATTCCACTAGTTCGTTATAATAAGGAAATGAGGTATACCTTTCACTTAGAGTGGGTGTTATTGTGTTATGGTCAGTGACAGAAGAAACATGCGAGGAGCTGTGGGGAATTACGCAACATAGAAACACATCACAACCTTCAATTCAATTAGATTTAGTTAGATATGTTTACAAGTTTCCTTTACATGACAACGATAAGGACTAAATATTTATGATGAGAAAAACTGAAAATCTTATATTTGTATAAACTTATTCTATTTATTTAATGTGTTTTAGTTGATACTAATAACATGTATTTAAATACTAAGTGTGTTATAATTTACTAAGACAACTATGTTTTGGTATTTGTTTTGTAATTGTAGATAACCAACGAATAAATAAAAGTTGTGGTTAAAGTTTATTAGTATAACAAGACTTGGATTAGTTACTTATTTTTCCGAGAAATGCTTATATGTACAGTCTAAGATAAAAGAAATACTAGTAACACACAAAACCTCCATTCTTATTAGTTATTTAAAAATAATATTATATTTATATATTAAAAGGTAAGTGGGTGCTAAAGTGATTAACAAGTATTGTGGCTCTGTGTTAATGCTCACCTAGGTTTCTTAATGTTCTTTGAAACCTCGGGCACCAATCACTAAACCTATGCACCAATCTCACTCCCTCTGTTGCATATAATAGGTTTGTACTATCGAATTGGGCTAACTTTGCAACTTCAACATGCTCTGTTATGGGAATTAAGAAATGACTACAAATTTCCAGAATAGATGTATTCAATTGTCGTATGCTATGTATGTATTTGTTGTAGACATTTGATGCATATGTTGTTGGAAAAGAAGACTCCTGGAATTGTAGTTGTTCAGAAGTGGTGAGGAGTTGCTTTTAGATAAAAACAAAACATGCCCTAATCAAAAACTTGATATGTGCTAAATTTGTCCTTTCGTGAATTTTGGTGTACCGTGGAAAGGTTGGTTAACTGGCTCAAGGCCAATGATTCACAGACGGTCTAACATCATTTTCCAACATAATTTTCTTCACGTGATGTAATTATTAATAATAAGTTTAAAAAACTGATAAGATAGTGTTCTCCACAAGATGCACTTATTAATTCTAAGTTAAAGTTGATTTATTAAGAAAGCAAATGTCAGAAGATTGCATCACCGTAGTAAAACTGTCTTTTGCTTATAGTATTTAGTTATCCATTATAATGGTTGTTTTTTTGGATATGAGTTGCATCAACATTTTCTAATATATTTTTACTCTCCGTAACGGTACGTAACATTGTTTTATTGCGAATAACGAATTCCCACTGCAAAGCGCAGAGGAATTCCACTAGTTCTTAATAATAAGGGAATGGGGTATACCTTTCACTTAGAGCGGGTGTCATTGTGTTATGGTTAGTGACAAAATAAACGTGAGGGGAGGTGTAGGGAATTACGCAACATAGAAACGCATCACAACCTTCGATTCGATCAGATTTTGTTGGACATGTCAACAAGTTTCTTTACATGATGACGACAAGGACTGAATATTTATGATGAAAAAAACTCAAACTCTAATATTTATATAAACTCGTCCTATTTAGTTAATGTGTTTTAGTTGATACTAATAGCATGTATTTAAACACTATGTGTGTTAAAATTCATATGAGACAACCATGTTTTGGAATTTTGTTTTGTAATTGTAGGTAACCAATGAATAAATAGAAGTCGTGGTTAAAGTTTATTAGTATAACAAGACTTGCATTAGTTACTTATTTGTCCGACAAGTGCTTTTATGTACAGTCTAAGATAAAAGAAATACTAGTAACACAACTGTGTGTTAATATATATTGTTTCTGTATTGCAAATTATCCTTTAACAATGTCAGTGTGTAGAATGACATTATATTTTTAATCTTTATTATGTAAGATAACTAATCCTTAATAATACCAATTATTTTTGTACCTAACAACAACTCTTATTTTTCTTATAGTTTTTCTCACATATCTCTTTACTACCATAGGGTTTATCGCAACAATACCACGAGTTTGAATCTTGTGATTCAAAACAACGTGGAGTACAGTCTTTCGGTGGCGGTGGAACTCCAAATGCTTGCGTGTGCTGGTGTTCATTTTTTTCACCTATAGATCCAAAACTAATAATATTTGTAACAACTCGTACTCTCGTTGTCGAGAGGAGGGTATTTTAGAAATACGTGTATTATTATTATTATTATTATTATTATTATTATTATTATTATTATTATTATTATTATTATTATTATTATTATTATTAGGGGTAACTAACAATTAGAATATTTTAACTTGTTTGGTAATGACAATAAACTAGTATTAAGTCCCCCCCACGTTGTGGTGGGGGCGTAAAACCTAAAAAATTGCATTAATGCCACACCACCACCAGCGACCACCAACATTGAAGTTGTGGCGTGCTAATGCGAATAAATTAGACCGAAACATAAAACATAGAAAATAATAACTAAGTAGATTTAGGCACCGCCCGTTGCGACAAAACCTATCAAACAAGAAAAAATAGACGATGTAAAAACATTGAACCACACACACACCGTTGCACCATGTTAACTCGTAAAATTTAGAGCACAGTGTAAAACAAAACGTAAAAACGTTGGACCAGACACGTACGTTGCGTCGTTTTAACTCGTAAAATTTAGAATAAAACGTAATACGAAAGTTTTGAGGAGTATATAAAGTATAGGGGACTAAAGTTGAAAATAAAAAAAAGTTGTGAGATTAAATTGAAAAAGATAAATACTTTTGGTTGAAAGTAAAAAAATAAAAAAGTTATGGGTTAAAAGTGTAATTTCAATTTTTTTTTTTTTGAAAACTTCCCAAAACAAAGGGTACAACACTTCTATGCATTAACATGATGCTAATTTATAATATGTAAATGAAAGTTGGGACAGACTGAGTTACTTTTTTATTAGAGCCAGATTATTTTTGGCAATAAAAGTGACAGTTAAGAATAATACCGGTCACATTGTCGGTAAAGATTGTTATCGGCCAATGTGTCATAATTTTGATTTTTAAAATTTTCAAAATCCAATTTGCCAACCATTTATAAGCATCATTTGACAGAGACACGGATCACTGATGCATTGTTGTTCCTGTTTGCAACAGCATTTACGAGAATTAAGTTTACATGGAAGAAGAAGAAGTTTAAATGATCACTTCTCTTTCATGAATTCAGAAGGGGGCATAAAGAAATCTTTATTCAATCCACAAACATTAAAGTGAACTTCTTCAATCCTCCATTTCTCTTCAAGCTCCCTCTTATGATTCGATGAATGTTCTCCATATCTAAAGATGGTAACCGAAGTTTTCCCACTATGTGCGATATTTACACCCTCAACGTATCTATAATCCTCCATTACCGATTCGGTGCTAGTTTCCCAAAAGATGCCATCCCCGTTTTCGCCATTTACAGATAGCAATCTTGAGTCCTCAAACTTGACTAAAAGACCCGATCGTTGGCTAAAGTAACCCCAAATTGTGTGATGGATGATCTCGTATTTTGGAGTGGCTTGTGCCTCTAGATCAGATTGGCTCGTGTCAAGCTTTAGTATAAAGCATTCCTCGTCGTTTATGATCTTTTCGCCTATGCATACTGCTTGAAGAAACAAATCTCCTGTGGACTTTGGGTCTAGACCCTACAAAAAAAAAAGATAAATCATAAGGAAATGTTTTCAAATATGTCGTTTTGGCTTTCTATTCGTCAAGGGCGGATCCAACCCATATTTATGGGTTCTCAGGAAGCCAGTGCGTTTGGGAAAAAATGGGAAAAAATAATGAGAACCTTATAGAATTTAGAAAAAAATAGTGAGAATTAAAGAAAATTTACCAAAAGGAGCCCATTAGAATAAAATTCTGGATCCGTCACTGTTATTCGTGATACCAGACGTGTCAATATAAATAGGTTGGGCAGATTGAGTAACAAGTCAATAAAGTTTAAAGGGTGAAACACTAAAACATGACATTTTTTACACAGGTTGGCTTGACCCACAAACAACTTTTTGTTCACTTTTTAAACTTATTGTGTAGTAAAGATAGACATGGTCGTATTTCAACTCATTCTCACTTCAACTAAACAACTTTTGTTTAACCAATAAAGAACTTTTTTGTTTGACCCTTTTAGGGTAAAATAAAGTCTCTTGACACATTTATAAGTAAATGGGTCGTTAGATGTGGGCAAAAAAACATGTTTGTTAACCAAAACCGGTTATTAACTAATAACCGGTACATCAATAACCAATTAGGAGTTGAAAAAACCGATAGTATGTAACTGGTTATACACTTTTATGATAGTAACCGGTTTTTTAACTAATGTACCGGTTAACTAGGAAAAAAACCCAAAAAATGAAAATAACCGGTTAAAGTAATAACGGGTTAAAGTGAATACCCGAACCAGTTTTTTAACTGATGTACCAGTTAACTAGGAAAAAAAACCGAAAAAATGAAACTAACCGGTTAAAGTAATAACGGGTTAAAGTGAATACCTGAACGGTTAAAGCAAAAAAATTAAAAATAAGCGCCTAAACCGGTTAGGAAAATTAACCGATTTGCACACCTCTACGGGGTCGTTACCTAAACAAGAGTACCTGAAGAAACCGGCGAAGAGGACGAGGAGGACCTGTGTTCATAGGTCTTAGTTGGTTTGAAGATTGTCTCCAAGAAATTTTGCCGTTACTTCCTGAAATAACTTTGCAACCCGAAACTAGTAGCTCTAAGCATCATAGATCTGGATTCTTTTGCCAAAGAACAAATCCTCCTCTTTCCTCCTTGTTTTGTGCTTTCACGGTTTCATCGCCTTGGTGGAAGTCTGACGCCTTGATCTTTACTTGACCGATTGCGCATAGACTTTGTACCGAGTTTAAAGCTGGTTGTCCTCCTATTGCCGCCATGTATTGTTGCACTATGTATTTTGCTGTCGATGCTTCCTTTATAACACACAACATTTCATCAGATGGTTCGTAAGGAGAATAATACTACTTCTTAAAAAGATTGTAATGCGTGTATGCCCAGAGGTGTGCATTTATGACACGACACGAACCTAACACGTGATTTTACAGCTTTGAGTTTAGTCTAAACGAGGTTGGATTAATTTTACGTCGAACCCGTGAACCTGTTTAGTTAAATAGGTCTTCTCTAGGTCGACCAGACGGGTTCAAAGGTTGGCCTAATTAACCCGTTTAATTTTATGTTTTTATAAAAATTGTGTTTATATCATAACCGAAATTAATGGGGTATTTTATGGCAACCTTTAAAATAAAAAAAATAGCATCATTATTATATATACATTTGTATATTTGGTTGTAAATTTGTAATTTTAGAGTATGAATATGCAAAAAAATATCGGATTATACGAGTTGTGTTTATGTTGACCCGTGAAAACTTGTGTAGTGTCGGTTTACATGTCTAACACGATTTTCAGGTTCGTGTGGTTTAGAACCCACCAATCCGTTAACACATCTTGTTTAACACCCCAATATGTCATAGGTAGGAAACATTAGATTAGGCTTACGATAGAAGAATTTCGAATAGAACGATCACTCGAATCGTCTAGTTGAATCCGAAGGGGAAGAATTGGAGATCCAACCATGTAAAGCAAAAAACTAAGCTCGTTATAACGGTTAGCTATGGCGGGAGACGACCATTTGTCAATCGTTTGAGCCCTCATCCATGTTGCCATGTTTTGCCATCTTAGACCATTAGTGCTTCCCATTCGTGTAAACATCTCTTCTGGTATAGGTACGTCAAGAACGGTCTCCAATGCATCTTCTCTATCGTGATTAGGGCAAAGTACCCTCATATTGTTAGGTTAATGCAAATTCAAAGGGATGAAATGGCTATTTTTCTATAGTGAAGGTTGTAAGTGGTTTGTGCTAGGATGAGAAAATGAGGGTGTTGAGAGTTAAATCACATTTGTTCAACGGCTGCCCTTAATTGTAGAGGTATGTGTGGCCATTATTTTTGTTTGGAGTTTTTCTAGCAGTCAAATGTGTGCCCTTGTTGACTGATCCATTCCTGAGCCTTGCCCACTTCTGTTTTGTCGATCTTAATTTGTGATTAGTCCCTATGTTTTTTTTTTAATTTAGCAAAAGAATTGAAACTATAAACAATTGTTATTGTTTTTATTATTATTATTATAAATGAATGAGGGCTATTTGATTTAACCTCCCGGTGTAAACAAGGTGGAGCTGCTCCAGAGCTACTCGGAATCGGGTCAGTAAAAAGCTTGAATGAGCCGAACCTTAACGAGCATGAACCCGAGCTCGAGCCTGAATATGACTCGTTTAGTTATCGAGCTCGAGCTTTAAATACAAAGCTTGTTTAGGCTCACGAGCCTAAACGAACCCAAACAAATTTTGTATTATTATTTGTATATGTAATACACCCACTATTTAACATTGATGAGCCGAGCTTCGGCTCGTTTAAGCTATTGAAGTATATAAAACATTACTATCAGATTTTAAGCTCATAAAAACAATGGAGTTATATATAGAGGGGGTCATTTAGCAAAGAAACGACTTTTAATAAAGACATTTATAAATCTAAAGATATATACATACAGATAGTAATTATTTATTTTGTAACGATAGTTAAAAATAATAAATACCTCGAGCATGCTACATTGATTGTAAGATAACTTGGTGATGCATTTGGACTTATTATTATTTAGTAATGCTACATTTTCTAGCACTTTTTTTTTAACAGTAGCGATAAACAAGCAATTACAAAAAGTTAAATCTAATACGAAAAAGAACACATATGACATTATTATATTATAGTGAAATTACAAGTATGTTCTTTGGTTTCCTGATTATGGCACTTGAACTCCTTTGTTTCCGGTCTGCAACTCCACATCTACATTTGTTGACTTTTTTACCCTTGTGAAAACCTGTTCCATCTCTTCAAGTGACCTCCCTTTGGTCTCAGGCAAGAAAAAGAAGAAAAAGATCCAAGCCAAAACAGCCATACCAGCAAACATGAAGAATGCCCCTCCAATGGTGATGGCATTCACTAGGGACAAAAAGGTCATTGACACAGTTGCATTAGTAACCCTATTCACAGCCACCCCAATACTAGCCCCTTGGGCCCTTAACTTCAAGGGAAATATCTCAGAACTATAAACCCATGTGACTGGTGCAAGCCCAATTGAAAAGAACATTACATATATGTAACATGTAGCTATACTTAACCAAAGTGCCCAAACCACCTTTTGGTCATGGGATTGGTGCACTATGGTCAAAGCAAACCCTAACCCCAACAAGGCAATGATCATCCCTCCAACACTTGTTAATAGAAGTTTTCGCCTTCCGGCTTTATCGATAAAGAACGTGGATGCGGTTATGAATATAGCTTTCGTGACCCCGACTCCTATATTAGCTAATAAAAGCTTGTCGTTGGTTGTAACCCCGGCTTTCTTGAAAATCCGTGGGCCATACAAGACCACAGCTTCGATCCCAGTTGCGTGCTGGAAGAAATGAATTCCAACGGCGGCTAGGAGGACCCAACGGACCGGTGGGGTTGGTCTTAGTAGTAATTCTTTCCACAAGCCTTTGCCACGTGTGTTTTGCCTGAGTGTGACAAAATCGTCATTACAGTCAGCATCAATCCCGATTGCTAGTTTGATGTCTTGCAGTCGGGATTGAGCTTCTTCTTTAGTGTTCGACACTTTTAACAAAACATTTTTGGCGTCCCTAAGACGGCCCTGTATCGCGAGCCATCTTGGGGACTCTGGCATTCTAAGAATGCCAAAAGCTAACCCTATAGAAGGAATAGTTGCCATGAAGAACATTATCCTCCAACCAATATTAAGGGCTAACTTAGAGAAAAAATAATTAGATATATAACCTAACAAAATTCCTAAGCTAATGCCAATTTCGGGCAATGAAGCTAGGATTCCTCGGGTGTTGGTGGCAGATATCTCGGCTGAATAAACCGGAGCGATCACTAGAGCAAACCCGACTCCAATCCCAGCCACACATCGTCCGATCAAGAGGACCGCATAGGAAGGGGCAAATCCCATTAGTAAGGAATGCATTTATGTGTAGGTATTTGTTAATGGATTTTATCATCTATTATAGTTATGATTTACCATTCATATTTGTTTGTTACTGTCTCAATATTGAATATTAGGATAATTATTGACTCTTTATTATCATTGTTATTATTATTAGAGTAAATTGCCATTTTAGTCCCTGAGTTTTGTCCAAATTTGCCATTTTGATCCAAATAGTTTTATTTTCTCCCCTGGGTCCCTGACTTTTACATTTGTTGCCATTTTGATCACTTTGCCTAACTCCATCCAAAAACCCAGTTACTCTTTTCAATTTAAACCTTTTCAGTTGCCATTTTGATCCAATTCCAAAAAATCAAAAAAATTCCAAAAAATCAAAAAAATTCCAAAAAATTCAAAAAATTCTAAAAAATTCTAAAAAATCTAAAAAATTCTAAAAAATCTAAAAAATTCTAAACAATCATAAAAATTCTAAAAAATCATAAAAATTCTAAAAAATTCTAAAAAATTCTAAAAAATTCTAAAAGAATCTAAAAAATTCTAAAAAATTCTAAACAATCATAAAAATTCTAAAAAATCATAAAAAATCTAAAAAATTCAAAAAAATATAAAAATCAAAAAAATTCTAAAAAAGCATAAAAATTCTAAAAAATCCAAATAATTCTAAACGGTTCGCGTCGAAACGGTTCGGTTCGATACGGTACGGGTCGAAACGGTACGGTTCGATACGGTACGGGTCGAAACGGTTCGGTTCGATACGGTACGGGTCGAAACGGTTCGCGTCGAAACGGTTCGGTTCGAAAGGGTTCGCGTCGAAACGGTTCGGCTCGAAACGGTTCGGGTTCGAAACGGTACGGTTCGAAACGGTTCGGGTTCGAAACGGTTCGCGTCGAAACGGTTCGGTTCGATACGGTACGGGTCGAAACGGTTCGGTTCGAAACAGTTTGCGTCGAAACGGTACGGTTCGAAACGGTTCGGCTCGAAACGGTTCGGGTTCGAAACGGTACGGTTCGAAACGGTTCGGGTTCGAAACGGTTCGCGTCGAAACGGTTCGGTTCGAAACGGTTCGCGTCGAAACGGTACGGTTCGAAACGGTACGGGTCGAAACGGTACGGGTCGAAACGGTACGGGTCGAAACGGTACGGGTCGAAACGCTTCGCGTCGAAACGGTTCGGCTCGAAACGGTTCGGGTTCGAAACGGTACGGGTCGAAACGGTTCGTGTCGAAACGGTTCGTGTCGAAACGGTTCGGGTTCGAAACGGTTCGCGTCGAAACGGTTCGGTTCGATACGGTACGGGTCGAAACGGTACGGGTTGAAACGGTTCGTGTCGAAACGGTTCGGGTTCGAAACGGTTCGCGTCGAAACGGTTCGGTTCGATACGGTACGGGTCGAAACGGTTCGGTTCGAAACGGTTTGCGTCGAAACGGTACGGTTCGAAACGGTTCGGCTCGAAACGGTTCAGGTTCGAAACGGTACGGTTCGAAACGGTTCGGGTTCGAAACGGTTCGCGTCGAAACGGTTCGGTTCGAAACGGTTCGCGTCGAAACGGTACGGTTCGAAACGGTACGGGTCGAAACGGTACGGGTCGAAACGGTACGGTTCGAAACGGTTCGCGTCGAAACGGTACGGTTCGATACGGTACGGGTTCGAAACGGTTCGCGTCGAAACGGTTCGGTTCGATACAGTACGGGTCGAAACGGTTCGGTTCGAAACGGTACGGGTCGAAACGGTTCGTGCCGAAACATTTAATGATTTTTGGATTTTTTAGAATTTTTTTGATTTTTTAGAATTTTTATGATTTTTAGAATTTTTTATATTTTTTTGAATTTTTTAGGATTTTTATGATTTTTTAGAATTCTTTAGATTTTTTTGAATTTTTTAGATTTTTTTGAATTTTTTAGAATTTTTTTTGATTTTTTGGAATTTTTTGGAATTTTTTTGATTTTTTTGAATTTTTTTGATTTTTTGGAATTGGATCAAAATGGCAACTGAAAACATTTTTTAAGGAAATCCCCAAAATACCCCTGTTACAAACTGGGTTTTTGGATGGAGTTAGGCAAAGTGATCAAAATGGCAACAAAATGTAAAAGTCAGGGACCCAAGGGGGAAAATAAAACTATTTGGATCAAAATGGCAAATTTGGACAAAACTCAGGGACTAAAATGGCAATTTACTCTATAAAAAAACTCTCCTACAGGATTGTGAATGCTCTAAGAGCATTCACATCCTAACCATCAAATTATGTGAGGAGGGGTTTTTATATTATAAAAGGTATAAAAAGTGGTTGTGAGTAGAGGAGAGAGAAAATGTTACTGTTCATCTGTATATTTAGGGGACACTGTTCACCCGTTATAATTTTTTAATATATTTTGAAAGTGGTTGTGAGTGGAAGTGAGAGAAAAATATAATGATAATATTATTTAATTGAAAGGAGAGAGAAAAAGTATTTGTTTTTAGTGGAAATATATTGATATAGGAGTTGTTTTTTAGTGGAATGTATGTATAATTTGATGGATTGGATGTGAATGCTCTAAAGAACTTAAAAGGAAAAACAAAACAATATTGTTGAATAATATAGAAAAGATAATGATAAAACTAACCACATAATAATAAGAGTAAATTGTCATTTTAGTCCCTGAGTTTTTTCCAAATTTGCCATTTTGATCCAAATAGTTTTATTTTCCCCCTTGGGTCCCTGACTTTTACATTTTGTTGCCATTTTGATCACTTTGCCTAACTCCATCCAAAAACCCAGTTTGTAACAGGGGTATTTTGGGGATTTCCTTAAAAAATGTTTTCAGTTGCCATTTTGATCCAATTCCAAAAAATCAAAAAAATTCCAAAAAAATCAAAAAAATTCCAAAAAATTCCAATAAATCAAAAAAAATTCTAAAAAATTCAAAAAAATCTAAAAAATTCAAAAAAATCTAAAGAATTCTAAAAAATCATAAAAATCCTAAAAAATTCAAAAAAATATAAAAAATTCTAAAAATCATAAAAATTCTAAAAAATCAAAAAAATTCTAAAAAATCCAAAAATCATTAAATGTTTCGGCACGAACCGTTTCGACCCGTACCGTTTCGAACCGAACCGTTTCGACCCGTACTGTATCGAACCGAACCGTTTCGACGCGAACCGTTTCGAACCCGTACCGTATCGAACCGTACCGTTTCGACGCGAACCGTTTCGAACCGTACCGTTTCGACCCGTACCGTTTCGACCCGTACCGTTTCGAACCGTACCGTTTCGACGCGAACCGTTTCGCACCGAACCGTTTCGACGCGAACCGTTTCGAACCCGAACCGTTTCGAACCGTACCGTTTCGAACCCGAACCGTTTCGAGCCGAACCGTTTCGAACCGTACCGTTTCGACGCAAACCGTTTCGAACCAAACCGTTTCGACCCGTACCGTATCGAACCGAACCGTTTCGACGCGAACCGTTTCGAACCCGAACCGTTTCGACACGAACCGTTTCAACCCGTACCGTTTCGACCCGTACCGTATCGAACCGAACCGTTTCGACGTGAACCGTTTCGAACCCGAACCGTTTCGACACGAACCGTTTCGACACGAACCGTTTCGACCCGTACCGTTTCGAACCCGAACCGTTTCGAGCCGAACCGTTTCGACGCGAAGCGTTTCGACCAGTACCGTTTCGACCCGTACCGTTTCGACCCGTACCGTTTCGAACCGTACCGTTTCGACGCGAACCGTTTCGAACCGAACCGTTTCGACGCGAACCGTTTCGAACCCGAACCGTTTCGAACCGTACCGTTTCGAACCCGAACCGTTTCGAGCCGAACCGTTTCGAACCGTACCGTTTCGACGCAAACCGTTTCGAACCGAACCGTTTCGACCCGTACCGTATCGAACCGAACCGTTTCGACGCGAACCGTTTCGAACCCGAACCGTTTCGAACCGTACCGTTTCGAACCCGAACCGTTTCGAGCCGAACCGTTTCGACGCGAACCCTTTCGAACCGAACCGTTTCGACGCGAACCGTTTCGACCCGTACCGTATCGAACCGAACCGTTTCGACCCGTACCGTATCGAACCGTACCGTTTCGACCCGTACCGTATCGAACCGAACCGTTTCGACGCGAACCGTTTAGAATTTTTATGCTTTTTTAGAATTTTTTTGATTTTTATATTTTTTTGAATTTTTTAGATTTTTTATGATTTTTTAGAATTTTTATGATTGTTTAGAATTTTTTAGATTTTTTAGAATTTTTTAGATTTTTTTAGAATTTTTTAGAATTTTTTAGATTTTTTATGATTTTTTAGAATTTTTATGATTGTTTAGAATTTTTTAGATTTTTTAGAATTTTTTAGATTTTTTTGAATTTTTTAGATTTTTTAGAATTTTTTGAATTTTTTGGAATTTTTTTGATTTTTTGGAATTTTTTTGATTTTTTGGAATTGGATCAAAATGGCAACTGAAAAGGTTTAAATTGAAAAGAGTAACTGGGTTTTTGGATGGAGTTAGGCAAAGTGATCAAAATGGCAACAAATGTAAAAGTCAGGGACCCAGGGGAGAAAATAAAACTATTTGGATCAAAATGGCAAATTTGGACAAAACTCAGGGACTAAAATGGCAATTTACTCTTTTTTATATTATAAAAAGTGATTAAGAGAGTTTTTTATATTATGAAAATTGATCGTAGATGATTGGAAGTTATTGTAAGTAGAGGATACAGAAAATGTTACTGTTCATGTTCATGTTCATGTAAATTTGAGAGGACACTTTCTTCATCCATAATTTTTCTATAATATTTTGAAAGTGGTTGAATGGAGAAAATAGAAAAAATAATGATAAAAACATAAAAAAATTATTATTTAATTGAAAGGGGAGAGAAAATATAGTTATTTTTAATGAAATTATAGGGTAAAAAAGATGGAAGGGGTGCGAATGCCCTTAACATCTATACGTGCAGTATAAAATAAACAAATATATGTATTTGTATGTATTCATGTGTGTATGTATGTATGTATGTAGGTATTTATATGTGTGCACATTTGGAGAGAGAGAGAGAGTACCATAACCAAAGATGATGGAGATCATAGAAGCAACAATGGAGCAAGCACAAGAATACTTGTTAATCTTTCGATCTTCTTTTCCTTCTTCCATACTACAGTTTACAATTGACACTCTCTCTCCCTCTCTCTCTCTCTCTCTCTCTCTCTCTATGTATATACGTACTATGTTGATGGTGAGCTCTAAGTACATATGCAAAAACATAAAGATAGACGGAACATATATAGGCTTAGTTGTTGACTATAACAACTTTCTTTTGATAGAGGATCCTTCAAATATCTTCCCTTTGTTAAATAATTCCATATTTTATTCCATATTACATGATAATTTCTTAACAACACACGATAACCTCAAATGATATAATCTAATTTCTAAATCTTTGATGCATGGTTTTTTTAACAAATCCTCAAAAAAGATATAAGATATACTAAAATTAAAGGATTAACACTACATGAATCCAACAAGTTAAAAATTAAGTCGCATTATTATTAGTTTGATAGGTTTAATACGAGCCACATCAAGCTCAAGATTTAAAAATAGAACTTGAAACAAGCCAACTCAAGCTCTTATAAGTTAAATGGGCCCAGCTCGGACTCGATTTGGCCCATCTACATCCATAATTTTGTAATTTCAAAACACTAAAACCTCACGTATTTAATGATTATAAATCATAAAGTCATTTGTTTAAACACCTTTTTTTTCTTTTCTTGATTTAATCGCCAGTATTTTAAGAGAAAATATCAGCCAATGAGTAAAAGGGCTACAAGCCCAATAACCGAAAAGAGTATAGTAAAGTGTTAGCCTCAAAATAGTATGGATTCGAGTTTCATAGTTTTTTTTTTCTCAATGAAACCTCTAAATGGGCTACTGGCGAAATTCATCACATCAGAATACACTCGTCTCTGAACCGGGGAAAACCCTCACCTAGGGCCAGAGCCCCCGTGAACACTCGCCCGAAGGCACAACAGTACGGTGAGGTAAAACCCGCTCAGTTCAAGGATCAAACTAGCGATCTCGACCTATTCACCTAGTCTCTCATCATCACCAGATGCCGCAGAAAATAATGGGGAGGGCAGGAATCGAACTTAGATCCCTTAGAACACCAAATCTCTCCCTTACCACTCCATCACCACCTCATTGGCATTCGAGTTCCGTAGTGATAAACGGTAATCTAATATTTCGTAGTTTTAGGGGAACGTGTAACTTTGGTGCTCCTTGGTAACATGTAGATATTTGTTGAATAAGCCATGACTATTGTTGTGATAAAGACTTTCCAAGACACGACCAAAACCCAAAATTAATGTGCACACTAAGAGTGCGTGTGGTGAGAAAGATTAGGATATTAGTCTTGAGAGAGAAGGATTATGTTTCTTTTCAATAACAAAATTAATCCAAAATGATATGTTTTGATTTTGGTATAATATCCATGGCATTATTAAATTTAGCGGTAAGTATGTATGGATTTGGTTATGAGTGGAAACCAAATTTTTTTCACACCACCACATATAAATCCACATCTAATCATAACCATTGAAATAACGAACATCCAAATATCACGGCAGCAACACATATCACACCCATTATTCAGGGCCGGTTATCCCCATGTGCAGAGTGGGCTTGAGAACAGGGCCCAAATCATTAAAGGGCCCAAAAATTTTTAAATTTTCTTTATATATATATAGCCCAAATCAGTACAGGCCCAAACTTTGTAAAAAAACCCAATCTTATATCGGATAACAGGCCCCAAATCATCAAACCAATACTACAATTGCCGTTGCTCAGGAAACCAAACGTCGTAGGATTTCTGATCGAACAGACGAACAAGTACACAACGTTCGCGGCAGGGATTCATAACCATCGCGATTCGCAGATAATAATCATCATCATCATCCGCAGATTCGCAGCAGAGCCAGGAGGTATTTGTTTGTTAATTGTTGATTTTTGTTTGTTGTTATCTGTTACGAGTCGCAACCACGGTTCCGAGTTACGGTTTCGAGTTGCACCTCATCTGAGTCGCAGCTAGTTACTGAAAAAGGATTATATGATTTAGTAGTATGCCCAAAAATAAGTTCTCAGTGTATTGTAATCTGGACAATTATACTATGAAATCAACAAACAAATAACAACTAACTAATGAAACTATGCTAATATTACACTATTACTAATAAGAGATACCCACAACATTATGTTTTATAAGGTAGAGCCGTAGAGAGATGCTAACATTAATAGATTCTATAGTAAAATTACATTATCCAAGATGTTTATATACAAAGTAAAAGCATTAAAGTTTATTCGTATAGCTTTTAGTTTTTAATGATTGATACAATAAACTTGAGAACGAAGATAATTTAATGTGTGCTAGCTACCTTATGTAATTCACCCCTTCTCAGTACCTTCCATTGTACCGTGTTCCTAATTCAGAATTAGACTTCGTGTGAATTGTGTCTTTAGGTTTGATTGTTGTTTCTTTAACTGTTGTTTATTAATTATACGTTAAATGTATTAGACTTTGTGTGAATTGTGATTGAATGGATGTTTTTCGTTAATATGTAGAAATTATGCCTCCCGTTCCTACATACAAACACCTATCCGGCCATCAAAAACGTATGAAGAGGAAGCTAGAGGAACCACACTGTTTGCTTAGCAAGTAAGTTCCATACTTCGATCATTTTTGCTACACTATTTTTGTTAATTTGTTTTATCTATTTCATAACAATTATCGTAGTATTATGAATTTTTAGTATTTATATATATATGATTGAATGATTGATGAGTTTATGTTATATGAAGATTTGCGAATAGGGGCCAAATTTTTTATCTCGAACAGGGCCAAATTGTTTTTTGTGATTTTCGGAGACGGCCCTGCCATTATTACCACTACTGTGATCACACCATTTGCAGCGGTGTGATCTTGGTTTCACAACCTATCACGAGCTTTTTTTATGGGATACCATGACCCCCTAAATAAATCCAGTTAACTCATTTATCTATTAAAGGATGATTTATAAGTTAATTTGGTTAACCATCAACCGACGACTTTAGACATGTACTCAAGCTAATTTAATTAAGAAATACAACTTATCATGGTTCTTTAAAATATCAGAAAATCTTTTGATTTATTAAAAAAAACGACAACATATATTTAATTTAAAAATACTACACAACGAAACTTTCTAACACCTAACATACTAATTTATGAAAAATAAAGGTATAACAGTTGGTTTTAAATTTTTAATTCGATTAATTCAGTTATTTATACCCAAAGTCCCAAACAAACATAATCAAATCTTAAAAATTGTTTATAAAATAAAATCATACCAACGTTTACTCACCTGAAGAAACACTAGATAAATGACCGGAATCAAATTATCTAGGGGCTTTGGATCTGCATAAAAAGGTTGGTTTTCTCTCGTTCGATCTGATGGAACTGTTCTTCTTCTCCGGTAAACTCTGCAAAACAAAGCACCGTTAGCCTCGTCAAGGGGAGAAGAGGGGTTCTCTCCTTGACCCGACTCCGGCGTGAGAATAAGTATGTATTTATGAAGAAGAAGAAGAAGAAGAGGTATTGACGAAGTGTGTGTAACTTGAAGGAGCAAGTGTATGTGTGTTCGCTCGTAAGCAAAGGAGTATGCGCGTATGTTGACTTAAAGGAGTATGTGCGGATAGCGACTTACGTGCTCATGTGTCAAGGAGCAAGCGCGGATGGCGACTTACGTGCTCAAATGTAAAGGAGCATGCGCGTATGGCGACTTACGTGCTTGTATGTAAAGGAGCAAGCGCGGATGGCGACTTACGTGCTCAAATGTAAAGAAGCATGCGCGTATGGCGACTTACGTGCTTGTATGTAAAGGAGCAAGCGCGGATGGCGAATTACGTGCCCAAATGTAAAGAAGCATGCGCGTATGTCGACTTACGTGCTTGTATGTAAATGAGCAAGCGCGGACGGCGAGTGCTCAAATGTAAAGAAGCATGCGCGTATGGCGACTTACGTGCTTGTATGTAAAGGAGAAAGCGCGGATGGCGAGTGCTTAAATGTAAAGAAGCATGCGCGTATGGCGACTTACGTGCGTGTATGTAAAGGAGCAAGCGCGGATGGCGACTTACGTGCTCAAATGTAAAGAAGCATGCGCGTATGGCGACTTACGTGCTTGTATGTAAAGGAGCAAGCGCGGATGGCGAGTGCTCAAATGTAAAGAAGCATGCGCGTATGGCGACTTACGTGCTTGTATGTAAAGGAGCAAGCATGGATGGCGAGTGCTCAGATGTAAAGAAGCATGCGCGTATGGCGACTTACGTGCTTGTATGTAAAGGAGCAAGCGCGGATGGCGACTTACGTGCTCAAATGTAAAGAAGCATGCGCGTATGGCGACTTACGTGCGTGTATGTAAAGGAGCAAGCGCGAATGGCGACTTACGTGCTTAAATGTAAAGAAGCATGCGCGTATGGCGACTTACGTGCTTGTATGTAAAGGAGCAAGCGCGGACGGCGAGTGCACAAATGTAAAGAAGCATGCGCGTTTGGCGACTTACGTGCTTGTATGTAAAGGAGCAAGCGCGGATGGCGACTTACGTGCTCAAATGTAAAGAAGCATGCGCGTATGGCGACTTACGTGCTTGTATGTAAAGGAGCAAGCGCGGACGGCGAGTGCTCAAATGTAAAGAAGCATGCGCGTATGGCGACTTACGTGCTTGTATGTAAAGGAGCAAGCGCGGATGGCGAGTGCTCAAATGTAAAGAAGCATGCGCGTATGCCGACTTACGTGCGTGTATGTAAAGGAGCATCTGACTCGCATGGAGACTGACGTGCTCTTATCCTTAAATAAGGAGTATAAGTTTTTACCAAAATTTTTGATGTGGTTTTTCAATCGGCGATATTATACCGCAACAATGGTATTTATATTGTTCCCATCATCTTGAAAAGATAACTGGATTGCGTTTGTCTTTTTAATGATTTCTTTCATCCATCAAATTTTAAGTACCAGTTGTACAGATATAGACGCTCTAATTATGCTAGTCAATATAAATGCTTGTGCATATATATCCGTTATAGCGTAGATAAGTGTCAGATTGTAACACTTTCATGTTGAAAAGTCATGGCACTTGAATTAGTATAAGTGCCAGTTTAAATGTTTATAAGTGATAGCATCAACTGTTTAATGTATGCTAGAAGGTGCTCACGTTATGTAAAAGAATTCGGGAATTTGTTCTCTTTCCCTCATTTTGTTTAAGGAAAAATCGAAAAGATCTTTCAGAGGAATTTGTAGTACCTAGGTTTTGACGAAAACCATATTAGTCAAGGCTTATAGCCCCAAGAAGCAAAGCTCCGGAAGTTATGCGTTGTGCGACCTCAGATCTGCAGCTCGTTGATCCTGAACGTTTTTTTTTACAGCACTCGTGTATGGATCTTGTGAGAAAAAACAGATCCAGTAGCAAGATGCGGTTCGTTGTTGGCAAGCTATGGAGGTTTTTTTTTTTTTTTTTTTGATTGAAATCCATGCTTAAAGCTTGAGTGAGCACGTATCTAAAATTGCAGATAAGAAAATCCACCTAGAACTTAAATGAAACCCCCAAATCTGGAGTGTTTGTGCAAAATTTGGTTCATGGCGATCTGGAACCAATTGAACCAGTACTCTGGAGTTTTTCTCCATGAATAAATTGAACGCTTATGAACTCCCGTTTGCATTAGGGAAGTAATTTCTCCCGAATGTCTGTTGTTGCTTTCTTTACTCCCCATGATTCCGTCGATCTGGACATCTCGGATTGCAGAACCCTTGAATTCAGATCGAGGACTTGATGGGTGAAATGATGAATTCTCTGCCATATGAAACAGAGAATGAAGAAAATATGAATCGAAACGAGAAAAAACAGATGAAACTGAGAAATCGGTGGGCACCAATGAAGAAACACTAGATAAATGACCGGAATCAAATTATCTAGGGGGTTTGGATCTGCATAAAAAGGTTGGTTTTCTCTCGTTCGATCTGATGGAACTGTTCTTCTTCTCCGGTAAACTCTGCAAAACAAAGCACCGTTAGCCTCGTCAAGGGGAGAAGAGGGGTTTTCTCCTTGACCCGACTCCGGCGTGAGAATAAGTATGTGTTTATGAAGAAGAAGAGGTATTGACGAAGTGTGTGTAACTTGAATTTCATACCTGAATTGTTCTCATATTTATAGCCGATAGTTTTGGGCGGGAAAACTTGTTGGTGAAATACTGACGGAAGATGCTAACCCCGTAAGCGGTTACATTTCCTTCCATTAAGCTTCTCGATCCGACGTGAGTGCACACGGATCGCTGTTTAGATCTATGGCTGGGGTTTTGCCACGTGGAAAGTGATCAAGTGGAGGTTTCTCTCCAATTTCATGCCATCATCGTGATTTCAGGGATGCCTGAGGTGATGACACGTGTCCAGACGGTTGTAACCGTTCAGTGGTGCACGATTGAGTCCTTCTAGAAGGTTATTGCCATAATCCTGTGTGACTCTTTATCATGTGGCACCAGTTGGGTAAATAATATCCAAGTCTGGATATTATTAAGCGGAAGTGTTTAACTTGGGATTTTCATCCTTTGTTTATGGAGGAAAGCGCAAGGATTTATGATTTCCTTTTGGCGCGCAAGTGTTGTCTGCTATCTGTCTCTTAAGCCTTCTTTGTAGGACGAGTGCGCGGCCGCGCAAGGTCAAAAAGGGCTGAAAGACAAGGTTGTGGTATGGTCCTAAGTACTTGTTACAAGGTTTTTGGGACCTTACCCCTTCATCACCCAAATATTAATCAATAGTGTAAAGAGAATATGTATAAGGGTTACTTTGTAAAATAGTAATCAAGTTTTAAAATTGTTTCAATTAAATCACTAAAGTTTTAAAAGTGTTTCAAACAGGTCACCTAACATTTATTTTTCATTAAATTAAAAAAAAGGTTTTCATCAATTTCATAGGCAACCGTGGTGGTGTGGATTTTTGTTCCTTTTTCCCTTTTATTTGATGCTAATGTCAAGTCCTGACGTTGATTTTTTTTTTAATTTTTAATGTAATTAAAGTGTTTTTATTTTTAATAAATATAATTTCATATATTAAAATAATCCGACCCTAACATCACACGTGGAAAAAAGGGCATGACTCGATTTGAATGTTAAGTTATCTAATTGGGAAAAAAACCATACGAATAACCTAATTAGAACACTTTAAATTTTCTCTATTTATAAATATGGGAAAGGATCAAATAGGAAGTTTATTTTGGCTAGGAAGTGTAGGAAGCAATAGGATTAGGACATGTGACAACACTTAAAATAAAGAAAAGGGATATTTTAGTCAATCCAACCCTTTCTTCTTTCTTTTCAAAACCCAGTAACTTCAAAAACCACAATTTTCAAAACCCACCATCTTCAACCATTTCTTCACTTTCTATCTCAATAATCACTACATTATAGTGCGATTTTCATCACCAATCAATGTTTCAAACACCCGATCAACGTGTTCTTCAGCTTTTTTGAAGAAAACTCAGTTTAATTTCATACAAAATCTCATTTTTTCCGGTGATTTTGAAAATAATCACTCGATCCGTTCGATTCGAGCGCTGATAAGTGTTTCAATCATTCAAAATTCGTCAATTGTTTAAGAAATCACTTCGATCCATGTAAGAAATTCTTTAATTTCATTTTTATGATATGTGTTTTTGATTTAGTCATTGCGTTTTACGATCTTGGCGGGGGTCCGGGGGCAGCGCCCCTGGTAGCGGGGTCCCAGGGGCAGCAGCCCCTAGCGGGGTCCAAGGGGCAGAGCCCCTGGTTGGGGTTGATTTCTGTAAATTGCCTCTGGAAACCGCATTCGTAAACTGCATTGGTTCAGACAGTTCACAGCACAGACAAAACTATTGTCATGGTTCAATGCGTTTTAGAGAGAACACTTTCTTTGGTGTTTTTAGGCAATTGCGTTTTAGAACTAAAACATTTTTATTTGTTTTCTGGCCATTGCGTTTTAGAAAAACACATTCTTGGAGTGTTTTTGGTGCATTGCGTTTTAGGTAAAACACTTTTTTAGGTGTTTTCAGTCCATTGCGTTTTACAGAAAACACTTTCTTTTGTTTTTTAGGCAATTGCGTTTTAGAATGAGTCATTTTTAAGTGTTTTCTCTCCATTGCGTTTTACAAATAAGACATTTTTTTGTGTTTTTGGTGCATTGCGTTTTAAAACACTTTTTTATGTGTTTTCAGTCCATTGCGTTTTAGAAAACAGACATTTTAAGTGTTTCCTGGCCATTGCGTTTTAGAAATAAGACATTTGTATGTGTTTTTGGTGCATTGCGTTTTAGTTAAAACACATTTTTATGTGTTTTTAGTCCATTGCGTTATAGAAAGTACATTTTCTTTTGAGGTTTTAGGCTATTGCGTTTTAGAAATAAGAAATTTCTTTGTGTTTTCTGGCTATTGCGTTTTACAAATAAGACATTTCTTTGTGTTTTTTGTGCATTGCGTTTTAGAAAAACGTCATTTTTTAGGGTTTTTTTTCATTGCGTTTTACGTAACTGGGGGTTTTTCTATTGCGTTTTACGCAACTGGGTTTTTAATTTTTTTTTTTTGAAAATATAGCAATAGTATACTCGTTTTAAAGATAAAAAACGCTCGTTTTTTTGTGTGCAAATTTTATAAAAAAATAATGTCGTATGAAAGAGTTATTAACGTTTAAAAAATGGGGGGGAATTAGAGGAGAGGGAAACTATTTCCTTGCATTGACTAGAATACCGTTAAACAAACTCACGCGCCTCTTTTCTTTCCTTCAATTTCCATCATTTAATCTTTGCCCTTGATTAACTAAATGGATGGTCAAGATCACATCCTAGCATTGTTAGCCAAATAAACTTTCTATTGTATCTCTACCCTTATAAATATATTTGGATTAACTATCTTTAAGTGTTATTTTTTTAAATCTGAATTATCGTTGATCCACATACTTGGTGTTATAAAAAATAAATATAAAAATTGTAACAAAAAAAATTATATATAGGAATTCTTAGAATAAAGAAAAAAAAACTAAAATTCATTCAGTAGACTATAAAGTCACATTCAACGTGTCTACTATTCACACTAGTATTGGGCAAATATGGGTCACACACACGGGCCAAAGTCGACATCAATATCCAACCAAACATATCTCCCGTATATATCCTAACTTCTTTTTATGTTTTCAAACTACTAGATGCCCCGCCCACGTTGCGGGGCGATGACCGAATAATTCTCAATCAATTAAAAAAAAGACTACTATAATTTTGCTAGGAAAAAAAACAAAAACGATGATAAGACCGTAATTTTGGGCTCAGGGCAAAACTGTAATTTCTCAGAACTAATGAGCTAGTGTTAGACAACTCCTTGACACGAAAAAAAAATTAAATCGAGTAAACCAATTAAAACAAAAACCTTTATAGTTTTGGTAAAAAACTAAAACGATGGGAAAAACGTAATTTTTAACTGAGGGCCAAATCATAACTTTAATTCGGGGATAAACTGTAAACTAAATGGACCAACGGGGGAGTGCCAGGAAGTTGCCGGCACGACTGTAATTTTACACTGGGGGCAAACTTGTAATGTCAGCAGGAAAACAAAGAAAAACGATGGGGAAAATGTAAATTTAAGTTGAGGGTAAAATCGTAACTTGGCTGTGAGGAAAAAATCTAATGGCAAAACTATAAATTTATACAGGGCAAAATCGTAATTTTGAACCGAGGGCAAAATTGGAATTTTTAGCTGGGAGCGAAAGCGTAAATTTATTTTTAAGTGGGGGTAAAAACATAGCTTTGAACTGATGGGAAAATCGTATTTTTAAGGGAAAAAATCTAATGGCAAAACTGTAAATTGAAACGGGGCAAAATCGTAATTTTTAACCGGTGGCAAAATTGAAATATTTAGCTGGGAGCATAAGCGTAAATTTATTTTTAAGCGGGGGCGAAAACATAATTTTTAACTGATGGCAAAATCGTAATTTTAAAAGGGAAAAAATCGTAAATTTGTTGGGCCAATAGGGGAGTGCCAGGCAGCTGCCTGGCACTATTATCCCTGCCGCCTATTTAGCCCAATGATAGCCCACAACTATTACCGTGTCGGCGGCCGACACTTGAGTTTGTAGTAGTTGAGAAAGAATAAGAATATTATATTAAAATAGATTTGAAATAATTTAAATCAATCAATTTACTCAAATAGGTTTTTATATCAGGCTTTTATTTATCCATCTCTCAACTTTAATGGATTACTAGTGGACTTCCCCCACGCGTTTGCGGTGGGAAGTCGGTTGGTATCATCAGTTCGATTAGATAAGCATTTATATCGTGATAAGCACTTAGCGACCAAAAGATAAACCACAAAAAATAAAGTCTGATGTGCCCATTAGAAATCGACACATGTTTTACATCGATAAAAACTATAAGAATGAATATTGACTAAGCTTTCAAAAGTACAAACACCGGTACCGATGTTCGGTTAAAATTGACATGGTACCAATGTTGATCGGATGATATCAATTTTGTTCATCATCGACACTCGCTTATAGCTAATGATATAAAATGTACTCTACACCGCTATCGAGGTGTTCAGACAATATCGATTTGGTTTTTCAAGGTAAAGAACAAAAAAAATTATAATTGACTCGTCCAGTTTTGAACAAAGCTTTTATTGAAATGCAGATAAAATAAGCATGTCGCAACGTATATTCAAAGTTTTATAAGGTATTATACTATATTATTAGAATAACGAAAAAATGGTAAACAACGTTAATTTATAAAACATCGTATCTTATCTTATCTTAAAAGTTATTAAAAAATATACTGAAAATTAATAATAATAATAATAATAATAATATAATTATACCTAATAAAATAAAATAATAAAAATATAATTATAATTAATAAAAATATTAACTATAATCTTTTTGATAGTTCTTTATGATTGGAAACCAAAATCACATTATCGATTAGGTATCTGTCACTCATTTCCTATGGAATAAACTATTGCTTTCTTTAGTGACGGTAATAAAAAAAATCAAAATTTTTGTTACTATTCATGAAAAGCGCGTTGCGGCAGGAATTCACTCGGTATTGGTTTGGTTTACTACGGTATTTGTACACCGGCACTCGTTATAACAACAGTGGTACATCGCTTGAAGAGCATAAAAACAAATATCCGTAACGATTCCGACAATATTGATACCGCTACTGATGATTAGTTAGAACCAACTCGGTTTGTGACGACATCGTAGGCTAAATATATTAAATTAATAACATCTTAAAATATAAATATATACATACATTGTTAATCATGTCATTAATGTTTTTAATAATCTCATAAACAACAAAAACAAAAAAATGATTATTTTTTTATATTTTTTAGTTAACAATACACGCGTGTTTTTTTTAAATATCGTATATATGTATGTTAAGGTATTAGTTTATAAAAGGTATACATCATATATTATTTAGTCACAATTTTAAATTTTATAAATACGCAAATAGGTTTTAACTTTATTACAACTATATATATGTAAAAATGAGATTTTATTTTGTAAAAAAAGTAATATGCTTGTCAATAAAAAGTTGGGATATCATGCCTTTTATGGCTAACTAATTGAAATGTGATTTTAGATCCCAGTTTTTAAATATATCAAGTTATTATGTTTTGTAAAAATGATAAATAATATAATAAAAATAATAATCATATATGAAGACCATAATCAAGTTTTGTAAAAATAAGAATTAATGAAAGAAGGAGAAGAAAACTATCATTTGGTGAATACCTTGAGTGGATAGGTTAATATTAAAAAAAAGGTATTATAATATGTTAAAATGAAATCTGGTAAAAATGATAAATAATATAATAAAAATAATAATCATATATGAAGACGATAATCAAGTTTTGTAAAAATAAGAATTAATAAAAGAATGAGAAGAAAACTATCATTTGGTGAATACATTTGATGAATACCTTAATGGATGGGATAATATTAAAAAAATATTATAACATGTAAAAATGAAATCTACTATTCATTGGCACTTTAAATTGATAAGTATAATATAATATTTGTTGGGGAGGTGATGAAATCTTTGACCTACCTAAAGTGATCATGTTGCTGTTAGTTATAAAGTGATAATGTTGTTTTGACATTTAAATAATCTCGGCCTTGGCCCGGTGGACACCGGGCAATAGAGCTGTTCAAATGATGCTCGAGATTCGTTTGATGCACAATCGAAAAATGTTTAGAATTTGCTCATTTGATTCAGCTCAAAAACAACAAAATAAACACACTACACCACTAAAAGCCTAACCCCCCCCCCCCCCCCCCCCACCCCCAAGAACCTCCCCCCCAAGCTAAATGCTAAAACTAAACCATAAAGCTAAACCTCCCAAAAACCTAACCCCCCCCCCCCCCCCCCCCCCCCAGCCAAACTAAATGCTAAAAACTAAACCATAAAGCTAAATCCCCCAAAAACCTAAAAAAAAATCTAAATGCAACTAGAGCCCATTTAATTATAGAATTGAAGGCCGATACCAATATTCCAGAGTAATTGAGTCAAAATGTCAATACACCGATACTCAAGTGTCAACACGTCATTCAATCTAGAAGTATATAATTCTAATTAAAACCCCGCATCAACCATCATAATTCGAATTCTCTGTCGCCAAGACTCCCCCTAAGGTTTTGCTTCAGTTGTTTCATTCGATTTCAAACTTCTCATAGATCAAAGGCCTGCTTCAATCGGTCGACGGTTCATCTTTCTGCTTAGATGATCTCGATAGAACCAGTTGAGTGTTCTTTTTATTCCTTGTTACTTAGTAAATTTATACTTGCGTTCTAATTGGACGAAACCTTAGGGACGAAAACTGCACGTTACTCTAAAAACTAACAACCCCATCGTCACTTTCTATTTGTTAAGCGACGCTCGATACTAGCTCGACATTCATTCGAAAAATACTCGGATCGAAAGGCGCTCGTTCGACTTAGGCTCGGTTGAAAAAACGCTCGGTTCGATTCGGTTCGGTTTGTAAACGAACCGAGCACGAGCAAAGGACTGACCGGTTCGGTTCGGCTCGTGAACAGCCCTACCAGGCAATGATAAGACATGGAACCGGCCTTTGGTCGCTTGTTCAATTCTTGGAGCCAATAGGTTTTACACATAGGTGGGGGTTACTCCTTGTTAACCACTCACGCATGTATTTGTGTGGTTTTTCCTATGAACATCCAGCCAAACTCTAACGCAGTGTAGACCCGGATAAGACAACAATACTGGCCGGAGTAGGATGGTGGGTCTCCCAATGCGAGGGATGCGACCAAAGGCTGCATAATTGAAAGTTACCTTTAAAAAAAAGTAAAAGTAATAAATATATACGAGGAAAAAGATGTATGATGTTTTCAACCAAAAACCATTTGACCTATTATACACAACCCTTTCGTCTTGCGACCTCTAGTGACCACAAGCATTCTTTCTATCCCATTAAAGTTGCTAAAAAGAGAAAATCTCACAGGCCACGATCAGTAGCATCATGGAGTTGTAGTGATCGATTTGAATGGTTGCAGAGTAACGAATCGTGACACTCCATGCCAACTGGCACGTTAGGGATAGCCGTCATATACACCTAGCTAGGTTTATTCATATATACTTAATTTATAGGTCAAATGGTTTGTGGTCACTTATATGTTATATCTTGTGTTGGTTGGTACTTGATAGGTTTATTTATATATACTATACCAGACTTATTAACCTTAAATGGGTTCTACCAACACGTCGTTTAGGGTTGGAAATTTATGACACAATTCGTTAACATGTTCAATACGAAATTAAATGGGTTTGTAGTTTTTTTTTAAATCTTTGTATAAAAAAGATCCCCTTTTACCTGAATTTTTTATTTGACCCATTTGAGATAAAACCCAACCCACATCGACCCATCTAAAGGTGACAATTCTTGACATGATTTAAAATAATCAGGTTTTGGGGTTCCATTTCGAAGTCGTTTAATAAACAAGTAATTGGGTTAGATTGGTTGCGATTTGGTATAATGCAACAACTGAAGTCATTCATGCAAGGCTCCCAACCGTTTCACCACATGCAAAGGATATCACCACAACATTAGCAATAACTTCTAATAGCAAAACAAAACATGACATCACAATCAGCCAATGATGAAAGTAGACGTTAGAAATGCTTCTTAACAGCGGCGGAACTAGCCCAAAAATTTAGGGGTATCCCAATTTTTTATTTTTTAGACCAGGGGTATCCTTTGTATAACGGAGACGAAGTTACGGGGTATTTTTACACTACGATAACGGAGTTAAGGGGTATTTTTACACTACGGAGACGGGGTTGAGGGGTAGCCCATGCTACCCCTACTATCATTATAAGTCCGCCACTGCTTCTTAATAACCGATGCATAGTATTTGAAATATGGTATATTTAATTCTACCGGTGACATTCCAAATGTTGGATCTTTAATTCCTGTTTTGGCTTTTGGAGATACAACTATGCTGCTTAAAGTAATTTCTCAATTTTTCATATCAAACTTATGTTTTTCCAGTGCAAGTACTAAACATATTGTAGTTAAATGACTTTATTTACTTCAAACTTTAGATAAAAATGGAAAAATAATATAAACATGAAAAGATTGTGGATGCAAGAATTAGATATGTGCCAATGAACTTGAACTGACTGATGCAATGTTTATTTATTCATGTCAGTTTAACAATCTTTGTAATTGAATCATTTTCGCGTAACATTGTCTACATAGTTCTTTAACAAATGGGAGTGCGATCTTTGTTCCACCACTTTCCCTCATTAGTAACTGCAATAGCGTGTTTCGTATCGTTGATAACCTACGTGCCACAATGATCGTGGTTTTCTTCCCGAACAAACAACATCTGGTGGTGTTGATATTGCTTATCAAGACATGGATGATAAAACTGTACCAGTGTCACTACCTCAAGTAGTATTGGTTGGGATGAACTCAAGTGTGATATTCTTGAAGATTACGAAAGTGAAAAGGACAGGTAGGATGATATGTTTCAACTTGAAGACGAAAGGCCCTCACTCGCCCTTGCTAACATTCATGCTAGCACATGACACGGATCCAAACCTACCGGTTTGAAATTGGGGGCTTAGAGGATAAACCAGATTTCTTCGACTCATAAATGAGTCAATGTTTCAATTTGTCGTCGCCGCAACATCGCGCGGGTTTCCTACTAGTATTATAATACATATAAAAAGAACAAAAATGTAATTTTACATACTTTTGACTATTTAAGTAATACAACTTTCAGAACATATAGTACAATCCTTTAAAGCATATTGATGACTTTTAAACTACAAACCCCACTATTTGTATGCATCCGTAATTTTTTATACGTTAACATTTAAAAAAAAAATACACTATAAAATGAGCATCATATTTTCTTTAATTTGAGTATGGTATTGCTACAAATTATTTTAATCTAAAAAAACTTACATGTTACATGATTACTAGTTGTTAGGTCCGAGTTTACAAGGTTTGTGATTAGAAACCAATTAATATAAAAAACAATATTGATTTGTATTAGTAAAAGCTAAATAATCACAAACGAGAAGTCATCATCAACAATTGTTTTTCATTAATCATAAATGATTCAAATGTTTTACAATAGATTGACTCTACAGACTCTCCCTCAGCCGACCACTTAATAATTTTGTTAGTACAAGAGAAAAGGTGATGTGTGTGATAAATAAATCACTAACAGGTGTGAGCTATTTATACTAAGTACGAAAGTTCTGTTCGGTGACTGGCTGACATCACAATGATAATGACATCTAACATTCCTAACATAAAATATTACATAAATGCTGCAAACATATGTGCAAATCTAAACATCTGTTCTAGCTAGTCTAAACACTGAAACAAGTTAACTACTGTTACATTGGGAAACCAATGCTAGAGCTATCCTCTGTTGCTTTTATCCATACATCTGTTTGGCCATACAGATGTTTGGTCTCCTTCATCAGACCTTTGGCTTCAATAGACTTTAGCCTTCAACATATATTGTTTCTTCTTGAACAACGGTTCCAAGGCTTGATCAGACGTTTGATTTGTCATCAACAGAAGTTCTGATTAGGAGTTTAAGATTCACTATCTTTGGGGAGAATCTGGTTCAAACTCTTGTTTATTTCTTGATCAGATGATCATGTTTTGGCTTTTGGATATTATCTATTCTTTTGTAGGTCCAATAATCTCCACCTAGAACAGATGATGCCAAAACATATGTTTATTGGATCAATCTTTGTTCCTCTTCAACTTACTTCTGATTTGTGCTTTAAATTGATTTTCAAATATTTCTGAGAGTAAGTCATCAACATCCATTTCGAGTGGAAGATCTAGTAGATCTTGCAAATCTTCAATTTTCAGGCTCATCACACTATTCAATGAAGTCTTTTTCACTTCTCCATTTTCCCTGACTATTGTCAATTCATGGCTGGCTTTGTATGAGGACCATTTTTGAGTTTTAGAGGCATATGAAGTTACTGGGAGCGATACTATTGGAAGAGCTGAGGGAATATTCTTTCCCAAGAATTGCCCAAACAGTTCTACTGGATTAGCATTAGGATGCCCATACATAATCACATTTCTAATCCTTTCCTTTCTGAAATCCTCTTCATATCTTTTTATATCTTTGTTGACATATCCTTTTGTCTTTTTAGAAGGCTTGTTGAACTGAGTTTCTTTGTTTGCAAACAAGTATTGATTATCACAATAATATTCACAAACTGGGATTCATCAGCAACAATTGTTTTGCATTAATCATAAGATTCAAGTGTTTTACAAGTGATTGACTCTACAGACTCCCCTAGTTGATCACAAAAACAAATTAGTTCGTACAAGAGAAAATGTGTGTGTGTGATAACAGAAAAGATTCTCAGATGTTTGCAAACATCTAAGCAACCTTATCATCTGTTCTAGGCTATACTAAAACATTGAGAAATAAAGTACTGTTACATTGAGAAAACATTGTCTAAGCTATCCTTTGTTGCAGTTATCAGATGTTTGGTCTTCTTCATCGGACCTTTGCTTGATCAGGGCTATGGTCTTTACCAAATGTTAGGCTTCAACAGATGTATGTACTCTTGAACAGCGGTTCCAAGTCTTCATCAGATATTAGCCATGCTTTTGAACAAATGTTCTAAATAGGTGTTCAAGATCCACTATCTTTGGGGAGAGACTGGTTCAATCTTTTGCTTATTTCTTGTTCAGTGGATCATGTTTTGGCTTTTGGATCTGTTCTTTTCTAGGTCCAACATGGCTTCTAACCATTGAAGAGACATGCAAATAGAAGTTCATATGTAGTAGCCTGAGAACTGATAGGAAAATCTTCATAGTTAGGCTTTTTAGGGACTGAGGGGTCTTTAGCTCTTAATTCTTCTAATTTCTTGTAGCTCTTCCTGATTGTTGGCTCATCCCACTTAGCCTTGGATTGCATTGATCCATATTTTGCAGCAACTATTTCCTCATTCATTCTTCTAAGTTCAACTGCTTTTTGACCAACAGGTTTCTTCCTGTAGCCCAGTTGGGAGGAGTGGGCTTGATGTCTGGATTGAGCTTTAACATCACACTCCTTGTGATTTCATCCAGAAGGGTTTTATAGTCCAACCAGAGAATTGAGCTCTTGAGGATCTATAAGGCTTATTTTTCATGATAAACTCTAGATAATCTTCCCTTAGTTCCTTTTTGAGGCCATGGTTGTTTACTTGTCCTTGAGAAGCCTTTTGACTGACATCTTTTGCAAAATCTTCACGTCTATTCACTTTTGTGAATTCTGAAGACATGATTTGCTGAGCCTCCTTATCACTTTTCCTTTTACTTTTGAAAGTAGCTATCTTTTCAGCCTGTTTGACTTTTAGTTCCAGATACTCTTGTACATTTTTAGGCTTTTAATATCTTTTGAGGGATGTAAATGTAAGTTGGCTGATGTCAGTTGTGGAATAGAAAGATTGTATCTTTGTTGATACATTTTCTAATTCCAATGGGTCAAGTATGGTGGGGGTTGGTTGTGTAGGTGGAGTTATGATGGTAAGAGCAGTAAGAGCAGTGGTTGTGGTAGTGGATGGTTGAGGTGAGATGGATGAGGTTGTGGTTGTGGTGGTTGTGGTTTTGTTAGGAGATGCATCAAAAGTTTCTTCATCATCATCTTGGACAATGAATGTAGTTCTCCTAGTTCTGGTTTGAGGTATGGATGTTTTTTATGGTGGTTGTGTAAATGGTGTTGTTGGTTTTCTTTTATGTATAAGAAGTCCTTTAGTGGACCTGTGTGTAGGTGGTGGTGATAGTGTAGTTGTAACTTCTGTTGTCACTTTTTAGTGGTAACAAATGTTTGGACAATGGGAGCAGTGGTTTGAGTGGTAGTAGGTGTGGTAGTGGTTTGGATAGGTGCAGCAGTGCTTTTTGTAACCTCTGTTGAAGAGCCTTGGTTATCTTGAATTTGTTTTCTTTCAATGATTTCCTGCATTGTTATCTGCATGTTTCCTTCCCTTGTATCCCTCTTCTTTTGCTTCTCTACTTCTTTGGCAATTTCTTCTTGTTTTGGATTTTTGAGTGCAACAATGTCAGGCCTTTTTTCAGCCTTTTTTACTAGAGGTGGGAACTTCCTCATGCAGTCTTCCTCCCATTTTTTTTGCGTCATCTTCATACTTAGTGAGAGTGAGAGTTTTACCAGTGTTTTCAAAGATAAAGTTTTTGATGGCTATAACTTCTGTCTAAGTTTCTTTGTACTTGGCATCCACTGTTTGGCGTATTAACTCTACTTGCATGGAATATCTTTCTTCAACAGCTTGCTTTTGAAGGTGTAGGTATAGTTGAACATGATCCCACAATTCTTTTGCAATATTTACATTTGATGGTGGAGTTCAAGAGTTTTGGACCAAAATTTTCATAATGTCTTTGATTTTTCCAACAGATGTTTCCAATTTGGTGACTCTCTCCGTCAATTCATGATAGTTTAATCCATCACCTAAGTTAATAGGATCATCTGAATTCCCACCTAAGGTGGTTATACCTAGTTTTGAACTAGGTGCCCCTTTTTCTATGTATTGGGGACTTCCAACTAGTGAAGAGACTATTGTCTCAACAGTTGTTGCCTTCAAGTGGGTCTTAATAATGTAACCGTTGTCCAACTGTGAGATTGTTGTTGTCACACCCTAACCGATGGCGGAAACATCGGAGTGAGACGAAAACGAGATTGCAAGAGGATTCATAACACTAATTGCGACAAGTATTTAATAATTTCTTTTTACATTGTTTGAACTAGTAATATCACAAGTTTGAAATACCTAGCATAGAACAAGTATTCAAGTAATTAAATTTCATTTTATTGATAATAGTTTATTACAAGGTTGGAAACAAAATACAACAGGTTTGAAAGTAAATTACAATTTAACAATTATTAAAATTTAAATGCGTTTCTAGGCAATCCTACTAGATTCCTTGCATCATCAAATCCTGCAACATGTAATAAAAGTATGGATCAATACAAAAGTACTGGCAAGCATACAAGTTTGAATATAAGTATAAGTATAAAAGTTTATCTCAATCTAACGTGACAATTTATATTCAAGTTGAATCTAGCATACATGAGCAACCTAAGCAAAAAAAATAGCATGGATATACAAGTTGAAACTAACATGCGTAAATAATCTAAGCATAACAATTAGCGTGGATATACAAGTTGGAACTAACATGCATAAATAACCTAAACATAACATATAACGTGTTCGATGGACTGAGTGGTCGAATATATTTGATTGTATAAAGTGGATTTTGTGAGTTGATACATGTTGCACCCAAAAATGCGTTAAAGCGTAAAAAGGATCGAGTATGCTCACAGTTTTGCGTAGTTAAACACTAAACCGCGGACTGATTAGATGAGAGCCGGTACACCGAAGTCACCGGGTTGCGTTTATAAGATTCACAAAAGCTGGATGGTTCCAGCGAGACGCAACCAATGAACAACCATTTATATCTTGAACACAGAAGGTACTCCGACTTTAATAACCAATAAAAGGACCTATAATGTCAATGTATTGCAAATTAAATACTAGATTTCCAATTTGATTGCCAAATTAGTTATAGTTTTTTTTTCGGACTTGGTAGGTGGAATTAAATGTAATAATAGTTTAATTAAATGCATTTACTACTATTTCCAGTAACAAAGTATGTATGAAGCTTTTTATATATAATTATATAATATCTTTTAACATTTCATAAAAATATTTAGTACTCATTAATCAAAATACAAAACCTTTAAATGTATGCTTTAGTATATAAACTGCTTCCCAATTCATAACAGTTAACTTAAAATTAATAATTATCATAATTTTGTATTGCTCAAAAAAATCTACTCCATTATATAGTATTATTAAAACCAAACCTTATTCTACTAAAAAAACAGCCCTACGATGACATGCATCTTGCTCTATATATATATTGTTATATTAAAAGTAACTAAATCTAATTAGAAGTATTTCTATCAAAACAATTTAAACATGTAAAAGCTAAGTTTATAACTTAAACGTAAAACCATATGTTTGGTAAAAATGATGGTGTAATATTAATAAATTATTTAAGTTTTATAACAAAACACTATAATGAATAAATTTATTATATAAAAAAAAAAGGTTAAGTAACTCAACTAGAGAATGTGAAAGCTCTACTTAAGTCAACAAAATCCAATCAACAGTTTCGTGTCGTCTTCTCCGGTATAACTTTACTACTCTAGTGTTAACATAGCCAACCCCATAACAGAACTAACACCAATCCACTGTTAATGTTTTGTTTAATATATTTATTTTAAAACTTTCTCAATTGATCTATGTCACATTTAACTATTTTATAATTAATAGATTAGATATTTTAAACATGAACCATAAGGAATTCAAACGTTGAACAAGAAAATGTGATTTAACTCTTATGGCCTGATATGTAGAATATAGTGTTTATATATGAGAAATATCTATTTTTCTTAATAAAAAAAACTGTAAAGATCATAACATGGGTCGATATGTAGAAAAAAAAGGGTATACCGAAACGTAACGAGTCGAGTTCTGACGTAAACTCCGGCATGATACGAGTTGAAACGAGTCGTGACTTCACCACAGTCGTGAACCCGAACTTGAGCCGAACCCCGACTTGAACTAAACCGATGTCGGCGCCGGAGAACGTGACCCGAACCCAAACTGAAACAGAAACAGCCCTCGCCTGCGTTGCCGGAAAACGACCGGCCTAGAGCCACCGCGAACCACCACCGCCGCTATACTTCTCTCTCTCTCTCTCTTTCTCTGACTACTGTCGCCGCCATGCGCCACCACCACAGCGGTGGCCGGCTGTTCAAACGAGCAGAGGTGAGGGAGGAGGTTGAGTGGTGAGCGAAGAGGAGTGGAGAGGGTGTTGTAGGTGTTTCGTCGGAGGACCCGCCGCCGCTATCGTTATGCCGACGCTGCCGCCACCAACAGTGGTGTTGACCGCTGGCTGAAGAGAGGGAGAAAAGGAGAGTGGATGTGGTCGGAGAACGATCGACGCCGGAGTCGCCGGAATTCGGCTCCGGTCGCCGGAATTTAGAGAGAGGCAGAGGTATCGAGAGTGAGGGGGGCTAGGGTTTTGTTATGAAGAAGGTGGGGGTATTTATAGGTAGGTTAAGTGTGTGGGTTGGGCCTAAAGCCCGTTAATGCGTTTCTAACGTTTTTGAGCGACCCATTTGTGTTTACGAGATCCGTGTTCGAACCCGAACTTCTTGTAATGTTGTAAAATATTATTTAAATTCGAAAACACGTAAAATGTATGTTGGAAGTAGGTTTTGACGTGTACGTCCATCAGTTGCGTAAAAAACGCGTAACGCGTGTCGTTTGTCATCATTTTTTTATCCATTTTTCGATCTGATTTTGACTGTAGTTCTAAAAATATAAAACGAACACGAGTTTTCTAAAAGCATAGTAATATGGAAATACGAGGTGTTACAGTCTCCCCTACTTTAGGAAATTTCGTCCCGAAATTTATTTAAGAGGAAGGCTTGTGGGAAAAGATGGCATTTTTGAAGTATGTTAGGGTACAACCGAAAAATAGATTGTGAGTGATCAAAGTTTGGATTCGATAAGGTCTAAGGAAACACCGAATTTCTCATGGCATGTTTTTACGAAAGTTTTGTAATATGGTAGGAACACTTATATATAGGAAGTACCAGCGGCGTATCCACCATGTTCATATCGTGTTACGTCCGTTTCACGACTCGGTGTCATGTTACGTTCCGTGTTATGATACACAATAGAACCTACTATGGCTTTCATGCATCTACCAATATAATCCCCTATGCATCCGCGATTATTTTGGTATGTGCATGATCTGCATAGTTTGTACTAGTAGTGTACGGGTCAGGGTACATTATTGTATTACGAGTATGAATGTGTGCGTGTGATAACGTATAAAGATTTAAGTATGTAAGCATGATTGTGTCAAAGTATGTGAATAAATTCCAAGTATGACCTCCAAGTAGTGCAAATGTATAAGTTAGGGTAAGAGTATGAGTAAAATATCTGAATAATCCACAAGACATACTTAGTTTAACAAGATTAACGCATTACTGGCATGTGAATAAACAGGTCAATCCATCGTGTACCGCAAAATGTCTTAACATGACCTCAAGAATACGGGTGGGCGCTACTCCTATAGCACTACACAAGCACTATACATGTTAAGTTGTGGCCTGATAAAAGTTAATGACTAATTGTCAATCCATCGTGTACCGCAAAATGTCTTAACATGACCTCAAGAATACGGGTGGGCGCTACTCCTATAGCGCTATACAAGCACCATACATGTTAAGTTGTGGCTTTGATCAAAGTTAATGACAAGTTTATCACATAAGAATGTCCCAGTAATCCCGAATCAAGTATAACTATTAGTATGTATGTATTAGATGGTTGAATGATAAATCAATTCTAGTATAACATTGGTTTTGAAATGAACGAAATAACAAGTATTAAATCACAAAGAAATTGAGATAGCATAAAAGAGAGGTTTGATAAAATATTGTAACGTTTCGGGTTTAGAAACTTCGACTATTCCAAAGTGACTCGTAAGTCCTTTCAAATTAGGGAGACATGCTTTGGCCTAATAGGTAAAATACTCTCGTCGAAAGGCGATTAATGGTATTACCCTTCCGGTTAATACATGTCCCTAGATTGATCGAAAATACGAAACTTTAGCGGGATTAAAAATCAAAGAATGGAACCAGTCATCAAGGTGTGGATATCAATCCTAGCTTGACAATTTCGTCCCCAAAATGTGTGAAAATAAAAAATGTGGTTTTTAGAAACTTCGACTATTCCAAAGTGACTCGTAAGTCCTTTCGAATTAGGGAGACATGCTTTGGCCTAATAGGTAAAATACTCTCGTCGACAGGCGATTAATGGTATTACCCTTCCGGTTAATACATGTCCTTAATTTGATCGAAAATACGAAACTTTGGCGGGATTGAAAATCAAAGAATGGAACCAGTCATCAAGGTGTGGATATCAATCCTAGCTTGACAATTTCGTCCCCAAAATGTGGTTTATTGAACGAAACAAGATATAATCTCGAGTCGTCAACAGGGATCCACTAGAATATGAAGTGGAAATTCCCATCAAGATATGGATGTCACTCCTGACTTGGTGGTAAATTTCGTGCAAAATAACATAATGGATGGATTGAAATTCGTCACCAAAGGCGGGAATCACCCCTATTTTGATGAGACATTTCGATTGCGGAATATGAGTGTCTTCAAGTATGTATTGTGTAAAATGTCTTAGAAAAGACACATTGTATATTTAGACAAAAGGAGAGGTAGAAGCAAATAGCAAGAATTTACATACTAAGCAAGAATCAGGAATGGACGAGTTTTGGTACTTAAACTATAGACTAGGTCGAACATGGTAATTCTACCTAATTCCCTATAGTTATGGCTCTGATACCAATCTGTCACAACCCAACCGATGGCAGAAACATCGGAGTGAGACGAAAACGAGATTGCAAGAGGCTTCATAACACTAATTGCGACAAGTATTTAATAATTTCTTTTTACATTGTTTGAACTAGTAATATCACAAGTTTGAAATACCTAGCATATATAGAACAAGTATTCAAGTAATTAAATTTCATTTTATTGATAATAGTTTATTACAAGGTTGGAAACAAAATACAACAGGTTTGAAAGTAAATTACAATTTAACAAGTATTAAAATTTAAATGCGTTTCTAGGCAATCCTACTAGATTCCTTGCATTATCAAATCCTGCAACATGTAATAAAAGTATGGATCAATACAAAAGTACTGGCGAACATACAAGTTTGAATATAAGTATAAGTATAAAAGTTTATCTCAATCTAACGTGGCAATTTATATTCAAGTTGAATCTAGCATACATGAGCAACCTAAGCAAAAAAAAAAAAAATAGCATGGATATACAAGTTGAAACTAACATGCGTAAATAATCTAAGCATAACAATTAGCGTGGATATACAAGTTGGAACTAACATGCATAAACAACCTAAACATAAAATATAACGTGTTCGATGGATTGAGTGGTCGAATATATTTGATTGTATAAAGTGGATTTTGTGAGTTGATACATGTTGCACCCAAAAATGCGTTAAAGCGTAAAAAGGAACGAGTATGCTCACAGTTTTGCGTAGTTAAACACTAAACTGCAGACTGATTAGATTAGAGCTGGTACACTGAAGTCATCGGGTTGCGTTTATAAGATTCACAAAAGCTGGATGGTTCCAGCGAGGCGCAACCAATGAACAACCATTTATATCTTGAACACAGAAGGTGCTCCGACTTTAATAACCAACTAGTAGTTTACCCGTCCGCTGTCCGGGTATATATGAATAACATCATCCAAAGTCACTGTATATTTTAATATCACGATGACTACTTATCTAACTATTAAGAACATCAATAACTATGTCTATATTTAAAATAGTGTTGACTTTTGATTTGATTTCGATTGATAACTACAACTCTTCTTGAATTGTCATACATACTATTTTAAAATCTTACTTCTAATTCGCACAATTTAAAATATTTAATTAATTATTTGTAATTGATTAACGTAGGAATTGCTAACACCATTAAATGAAGATAAATGAGATCTATCAATGTTACATGTTTACAAAAGTATTAAAAAAACTATCAACGACAACCAAACGTAGATTATATTTATGTCATGAGAATATTATTTAAGAACATCAATAATAGTGTCTACATTTAAGATAATAATGACTTGTAATAAATGATAAACATGCATGAGCAGTTAATGTTATCAAGATCTCACAAGTATATTACAAAAAAGAAAAAAAAAACACAATGTATACTATAATATACAATAAATCATAAACATGCAGAATACATATACAAAAAAAAAAAACAATTGATGTTATCAGGATCTCCCAAGGATATTACACAAAAGCCAAAAAAACACAATATATACTATAATATACAATTTCATTGTCAAAACACAAACCATTGTAAAAAAACACAATGACTTATTATCCAACTATTAAGAACATCAATAACCATGTCTATATTTAAGATAATAATAACTTTTTATTCGATTGCGATTACTAACTACAACTGTTCTTATATTCTTATACATCGAATTGTCATACGTACTAACTTAAAATCTTACATCTAATTCACACAATTTAAAAATTTTTAAGTAACTATTTTTAAATTGATTAACATAGCAATTGCTAACACCATTAAATAAAGATAGATGAGATCTATCAAAGTTAGATCAACATAAACTAAATCAATTACAATTCTCTATATGGTCGTTCGAAGAAAAGGGAGCATATGAAGAACTAAATAGAAAAGTCGGCATCATCAGTGATAACAATTACAAGCGAACCTGGAGCATCATCGGATAGCTTGATGAAGTCCTCCACTCTCCCCCATCAGATTTCGAGAACAACGCAGAAGAGTTTATCACACAACTATTGAAACAGGATCAGAAAATCTGCGACATCCTAGCCGATCTGCAAAACAAAAGAAAGAATGAAATCGTGTGGAAGAAGGCGAGAGTCGTCGAAATCTTAGGAAGTGTTAATTTAGCGTATAATATTTTATACATATTTCACTCTTTAATCTTACTTTATATTTAATTTAATAAAACTAATATCCATTGGATACAAACTAAACACAATGACAAGAACACATAACATAATGTATAGAAAACCCAGCTAGTTGCAAAACACAAAAATCAGACTCAATAACACAATATATAGAATCAGTTGCAATACCATGGCTAATATTAACACTATCCATACCACCAATATTCAAGTATTTCTTTATTTAATTAAACAAACAATAAAATATAAAAGATAATAAAAAGATACGCAATCAACATCATATTTATCACAATCAAAACAACTTCATCATCACCGGCGTTTCATATCTCCTTGAAGATCATCGCCGCCGAAGATTTGATCGACAAAAAAGTAACTTCCGACTGTAAATCTTAACGGTTTAAGTTCTATTAGTTTTCTAAACCTCTGTTAGATACTTAATCAGCAACATATGATGGTTACTCCGGCGAATAACTTGTTTGTAGACGTCAAATCTGATTTTAGGTTTCAATCATCTTCAACCTCTCATATGTTATGTATAGTTGAATATATCTTATGTATTGCATGTTATGGACATTGCCGAACTAATGTTTACAGTATAATGATAATAATATATGAAAAAGTTGCAATCAAACAATAGGGGGTGTTTGGGTTAGCTTATTTTGGAGCAACTTATGGCTTATTGACTTATAAAAGTTAATAAGTTGCTTTTTGAGTGTTTGGGTTAGCTTATTTTAAAGGGTTTTGTGTGTTGACAAGCCATTTTTGAGAAGTCAGAATTTCTAACTTCTCACTTGTCACTTATATAAGTTAATAAGTCATTTTTAAGAAGGAATCCCAAACACACACGGATGAAAACATATGATTCTGTTATAAATTTTTTTTTTATTTTTGGGGTTCCTTCTCAAAAAGTACTTATTAACTTATATGAGGAGTTACAAATACTAACTTATCAAAAACAAGTTCTCAACGCACAAAAATAACTTAAATAAGCTAACCCAAACACTATAAAGACAACTTATTAAATTTTGTAAGTCAATAAGATATAAGTTGCTCCAAAATAACCTAACCCATGTACGATTACGCGAAAAGAGATATTTTACGAATATATATATATAATATATATATTAACTGATATATTAAAACGGTATACAGAAGAGATCTATTGCACATTATGAATTAGGAATAATATTCTCATGACATAAGATTACATTTTAACACATTGTGTATTTATACTAACAGTTAATATTAAATGTTATATATCACAGGTATACAAAAATGATTACGTCCTGCCTGTCTCTATTACAAGACCCTAAATCATTGAAACTGGTATGCTGTAATGCCTACAATAAGTAAGTGTAACTTTATTACGTAAACTGAAATTAGTAAATATAACTACAGGCATTACCAATTGAGTTTGTAAAGTTTGTGGGAGGCGATTATTGGAACCGGACAAAGGTAACGATAACTCATGAAAGCGGAATAAGCTGTACAGCATGGCTGCGACGTGTAAGTGGTGAAAGTGTTGTCACTGACGGATGGATAAGTATCGTAAAAGGTCTTAAATTAACAAAGAACACCTTATTGTTTTTGAGGATAATCAAAGAAAAATGTCTACAAATACATTGTTTCATAGAAAACGTTTGCGATGAATCGTTCTTGACAATCAACCGTTACGGAGATTTAAAGATCATAGTAAGTATAGTTATATGTTAGTAGGAATTTGTTTTTTGTTATACTTGTCAGCAAATGGAATAAATGAGCACATGTTTATAAAATATTACACGACTTTTCAGGTCATTCCAGCAGCTTATGTGAACAAATTTTACTGTTACTGTCCAAGAAAAGATTCTTATAACATATACGCAGCAGGTCAGTGTTGGAAAGTTGAGACCGAAAAAATAAATGCATGCTACGTTTTTGCTAAAGGGTGTCCGGAGATGTTTGAATATATTGACATAGAAGACGGTGATATACTGATGTTGATGAAAACAGACAGCGAATCGTTTGACTTGACACTTTATCGTAGCGGAGTTGAGGTTGTTTTTAGAAAGAAGGAGACAACTAAAGACAACTCAGTTGTTGAAATACCTAAACACACATACTATGAACACTTCAACTCTGTAAGTAATTTAAAGTAAGTTAAAATGTTTTGCTAGTCAATACGACTTATTTACGGATGTTATCGTATAATAGATCTTCACTGATCAAGAAGACTCAATCAACCAATTGATTACTGGGGTAATGAGTTTACATATTCTTACAATACAATATATTGATCCTCAAATGTTAATGAATTTTAAAAATCTTGGATGCAGATGAATGATGAGAAACAAGAAGTGAATAAGAAAAGTGTTGGAAAAGAAAAGTTGAAGTCTGAAAGAAAGAGTTTTGTAAGTGAAGGAAATAACAACCAGACAAAAGAAGATGTAAGTCTTTGAAACATAATAATGGATAAGTTATTTGTTCATATTATTATACATACTTAGTTGACGATTGTAGTTTAATTTGCTTTAATGTTACGGGCTGTAATAACAGGTTAAAAAGAAAGGTAAACAGATTGCATCCGATTCTACATCTGAAAAACCTAAACAACTGATATGTTGTACAACTTATGATCATTCTACCGTGTCAGCAACTGGACGACAAACACGTGATCGTTTGGTAAGTTAAGCATAAGTTAAGAAAATATTCCAATAAATATTTCTTATACAATAACATATATACTATATATACATATATATTGAAAGGAAATGCATGTTTGTTATGATAAGGTTAACAAAAACGGGAAAATAAGTGGGATGGCGTTGAAGGTAAGCAATGTAAACGATAAACGTGTTGCACGTCAAAATGATGTTCAAGAAAGTGGTGCGTATCGATTCAACAGGAAAGCAAATCATCGAATGGTATGTCATTTCTGTTATTTAATGAGAACAATTTACAACACCATTCATGAGGCTATTTATACGTACAGAATTACCAGTTAAACACATAACAATTGAACTTGGTTTGCAACAAAAAACCTTAAAACAATTGTTTTTTTTTAAACTATAACGTATAACTTCACTTATAGCCTTCATAGAATAACTATAATAGATAATACATACTAAATTATGTTTATTCGTAAATTAACAATTGATATTTGTTGCTGCTGACAATTATATCCAACACGGCTAATATACTTGTTAACTCTAACATCAATGCAGCGATTACCTGTAGACGTTGTAAACAGGGCAAGGTTAACAAAGATGGTGCATCAGATGAATGTCAGAAACATGGATGGGAAAACAGTTGTGAAGATAGTTAAGCGACAGAAGGATGGAAATGGATTTAGGTATGTGATTGAAGGGTGGCGAAGTTTCATGAAGGAAAATGATATTAGCGCGGGTGACATCATGCATTTGACTTATGTAGAATCAGGAAACCTCCTCATGTTGACGCATGTGGATGCAGTCAGCCAAGCTTAGCAGTTAACGTTATCTACTAATGATGCAGATGTTTGCGTATATGAACTAATGCCTTTTGTTGTCATCGTTTGATGGTTTTTGGTTGGACATGTTGGTACAGTTTATTGTGTTTTTTTGGTTGGTTGGCAGTCTAACCTTGATGACAATTACTAGTATATTAGGGCATGGATGACATATTTTGTATAGAATTATAATTTGTAAACGGTGGTCGAAGTTCATATTTAGTTATAAATTTAGTTGTGCTTTCCTGTATACAACATTAGAAGTCTTATTGGTAATATTTCCATCATCCAAATACACTGCATATTTTAATATCATAATGACTTCTTATCCAACTATTAAGAACATCAATAAGTGTCTCCATAAATAAGTGTCTCCATATTTAAGATAATAATGATTTTTTATGCGATTGCGATTAGAAACTACAACTATTATTGTATTGTCATACATCAAATTGTGATACATACTAAATTAAAATCTTACATCTAATTCGCACAATTTAAAATGAATTAGTTATTTGTAAATTGATAAACGTAGAAATTAATAACACCATTAGATGAACTTAGATAAGATATATGAAAGTTAGATGTTTACAAACTGTTAAAAAAACTACTGATGACAAACAAACGTTGATTATACTTATTGGCATAAAATATTACACACCAAACATATTATAAACATAATAGAACAATTAAAATAACACGTTAATTTCGAATATTGATTCTCCATATACAAAAAAATACCAACCAAAAAACCACCACAAACATAATACTATGTATATAACACAATGATAACAACAAACAACTAAATACAAAACCATAACTAAACATGTGGTGAAACTACAGTTTCAATATAGCTTGCACCTACAATGCCTTGTGTAAAGATGATAGGAAAAAAACCATGCATCTTCTTTGCCCTTACGTTTATCTGAGCAACATCACCCCATTCATGTACTATAATTAATTTGTTATTTCCATCAATGTAGTGCACAGATGACGCTATCATCAACGGCATAAACACACGGGGTACAAAAGACACCACTTTCGACCAAGTATTATTTTGTAGACGCCACAATTGAACATCTACACTACACATTCCAATACTAACCACCATATGAAGTTCATCTCGTATAGTCACCAACTGACCTATAGATTCCACACTCAATGTATCTGGGTAACCTACATTTTCTATTACCATCGACTCAACATCCAAACGAAGAACCGCTGTGTTACCCATACACCAGAATTTGGTTAGTAAAAAATACAAACTTTTCCTACAAAACGTCCCAACGGACCAACTATAAACAACAATATCATATGGACTATCAATTAGGAACCTTGGAGTTGACCATGAACCTTCACTAAACGAATAAATGTTAACAGTCAACCTGAAATGAGTGCATTTAATGTGCACAATTTTGTAATCACCAGCAGAGTCAACACAAAACCCAAGACTATCATCATCCATATTGTAAAATCCCTGATAATTAGAATTTCTCAGCATCTTGAACACACGAGTTAGTGGATTCCAAACAACCAAATCACCAGTATTACATAAGCAAACACATACCATGCCATCCAAACTAGCTAAAAAGACCACATTACATGGATGGCAATCGAAGGGAATGCGAATGTTATTGCCTAAAACACATCTAGGAGATGCAACATCAACATAACGAATCGCACAAGATGATTTGTCAAGAGCAATTATTTTCTGGTCACCTAATACTCGCAAGAAACAACAATTATTCTTAGCAAACTCAGGAGTTGAAAGATAGGCTAACCACTCTTTAGACACAGCCTTGCACCGTATAACCTCCTTTGCCGGAAGTCTTGGAATAATCTTCATCAATATTAACAGAGATGGAAGATCTTTCATATTCACTTACGATTATACTTTAATTAAAAATTACTGACGTTGATAGAGAGAGGAAGAAAACACATGCGAAAAGCGATTCCTTTGAAAAATGAATACTTACATAGAAACTACCCCAATTAACAGTTGACACAAGTGAGTAAAAACTCCTAAAACTACGAGTAGTGGTGGTAAACGGTTTTCACATACTATGGGCGATAGGGGTAAATAAAATTAAATAACAATATATATTAGAAACCGTTTCTAATTTACAGGTAAACATATACACATACATGGAGATACTTTTTAATCAATCACATACACGAATATACTTTTTATTAATCAATCTTATTTTTATAAATTACCGTGTTAGTTGTCAAACATTGTGTTATTACAATTGTGAAAATAATTATATCGTAGATTTTTTTTTGCATTGGGTTTTATATATAATTTTGTCCTTTTTATAAAAATATTGTTTTTTATGATAATTGGATTATTGAAAAATAATGAGAACCACAACTAAAAAATAGGAAGTTAGTTACACAATACAATTTATAAAAACAGACACCTACAAAAAAATCAAATATATGGAAAACAGAAAACCAATAACACAATGATAAACAAAACATAAAATGACAATAGTCCAACAAAAAAAAATCCAGTAAGAACTATTCCTTAACTGGACATATTACAAAGGAGGAAGTTTCTAATTGTCCTTAACTACACAATATGTAACATCTATTAAAAAAGAATGAGAAAGACAACAAAAAGTAGGAATTAATTACACAATGTTATATTTAAACATAGGCAACTACAAAAGAAATCAAATATATAAAAAACAAAAAAACAATGACACAATGATACTCAAAAAACACAATGACTATACTAAAAAAATCATTCAACTAAAAACTAATCATTAAATGCACCTATTACAACGTGGGAAGTTTCTAATTCTACGTAACTGCACAATGGTAAGGGCTTCCAAGCTGCTCTAAGGGGTTGGTCTCCAAGGGCCCATTGTGTTTTTTTTTTTGTACACCTTTTTGTTTTTAAAACACAATCACATGTAATCATAATTAAAAACACACAAAGCAAATATTAAAATCATACACTCTCAATGAATATTTAACATGATAATATAAGCACATTAATTCATAAAGATTCAATCTCATTGTGACAAACTATACCACACATAAAAAACAACCACAAACATCAATTACTAACTGATCAAAACAACGAAGAACAAAAAAGAACTACATAAAATACCATAACTAAACATTTGGTGAAATTGTAGTTTCAAAATAAACAGATCCATTCACACCTTGAGTAAAGATGATAGGCAAAAAAACATGCATTTCCTCTGCCTCTACAGTTACATCATTAATATCACCCCATTCTTGAACTATAATGAACTTCTTATTTCTGTTGATATAGTGCACATACGACCCAATTATCAATGGCATAGAAATAGCAGGTGGACAAAACAACACTTTTGACCACTTTTCATTTTCAAGTTTCCATAATTCCATATTCACACTATAGAATCCGATACTAACCAACATATGGAGTTGATCTCGAATACTAACCAAGTGACCTGTAGCTTCCACATCCATTGTATCTGGGAATCCAACATCAGAAATTACCCTGCTATCAACATCTAAACGAAGTACACATGCGTTACCCACACACCACAACCTGGTCAATACAAAATACAAACAATTTGCACAAAACGTGCCAACAGACCAACTATAGACGTCAACATTAAACAGACTGTAGTTTGAGAACATTGGAGTTGACCATGACCTTTCACTAAGAGAATAAATGTTAACAACCAATATCATATGTGTCCGTTTAATATGCACAATATTGTAATCACCAGAAGAGCTGACGCAAAACCCAAGACTATCCTCATCCGGATTAAAAAAACCCTGTGAATTAGAATTTGATAGCATCTTGAACACACGAGTTAATGGATTCTAAACTACCAATTCACGAGTATTGATTAGGCAAACACATACCATCCCATCCAAACTTGCTAGAAATAAAATATTGCACGGATGAGCGGTGAAGGGAATGTGAACTTTATTACCTAAGAAACATTTAGGGGATTCATTATCCACATAACGAATATCACACAATAATCGGTTAACGGTAATTATCTTATGATCACCTAATCTGCGCATGAAACGTCAATGATTCATAGCAAACTCAGGTGTTGAAAGATAGACTAACCAATCTTTACACACAACCTTGCACTGTGTAACAACTTTTGACGGAAGTCTTGGGATTATATTCATCAGTATCAGCAGAGACGGAAGAAACTTCACAATCATTGTCAATGTAGGTTAAATAACAAACACTTGGACGATCAAGTCCAACAAATATTATCACAAGCAGTAGTTAACACACGTATATTAGAGCTCCTACAATTACGAGTAGTAGGTAGTTATTAAATAGATAACTATCAAGATTTTTTAAATCGGTTAAATTTTTAGTACACATTTACATTAATTTTTTTTTTGCCAATATTCAGTTGAATAATAATTTACATAAATAGTTATAACAACTTTTGATTCAATCATATTTTTAAGTATAATATGGCAACTTTCTCTTATAAATACATACTCGAAATTTTTTGTTTCATTGCATGTGTTGCAAGTACTATTTGATTGTTAGTCTTCTTTCTGATTTTTCGTGTTTGGGTTAACATGTATCGTCATGGTCCGAATTTTATCATAACTATACTTGATCCGCTATCCCTTAAACAGGTACATACCTTTCCGTATTATTTGTTTAAAGTAATGATTCCTATTGTTTTATCCTTTATTCGAAAGAATTTTGCCTTTTGTTTTTTTGTTTTACAGGCTATACCTATATGTATGAGTAGATTTATATGGATGAATAAGTTAAAATCTTCAACTGTTAGTCTTAAATTTGATGAAACGCATTCATGGTCTGTTGTTATCAAATTAATAGAAGATGTATTCTACTTTACGGATGGATGGTGTGAGGTTTTAAACTACTTCGGCTATGAATCTTTCTTCATGATTTTCAACTATCTTGGTGATCGTACTTTCAAATTCAACCTCTTCTCTCATGATCCAAATAAAGATTTTGGAAAATCGTTTTGTAAAATTATTCAAAATCCTATACAAAGTCTAACGGTACGTAATTTTCTTATAGATTTTTTTTATTTTTTGTTATTACGATTTATTAAAAAAAAACATACTACGCATAAATTTGTAATAATTATTTTTTACAGGTTCTACCAGATACTTTTATTTCAAAACATTATGATTATCGTTTACCGGATAACATGGTTATACTTAATGTATCTGAGTATCATCAATGGAAGTCCGTATTAGAAAGATTGGGCCAAATTATTGTATTGCTGATGGATGGCTTAAATTTATTGAAGATTTAAGGTTAAATCCTGGGGATATTCTGTGTTTTAAAAAAAAGGACGTGAATCATGTTAATATTATCATATTCAATAAAGATGGTCGTCAAGTTTTGTTAAACAACACTCCTTTGATTGAGCCAGAATATGAACATATTAGCAATGTGGAAGGTTATCGACAAGTTAGTGACGATCCTAACTATCCTTTTTTTGCAATGACAGTAACTCATCAATTGGTATTATACTATCCTGTTTTATGTTAATTTTTTTTTTGTTTTTTAGTGTTTTTCATTTAATAACATTTACATATTTTTAACGTTCTTACAAAATGTAGATCCTTCCCAAGTTAATTACTGACTTAACTGGTTTAAATGAGTTTTCTGAAGTAAAGATCAAAGTTGTTAAAGGAAATACTTGGGTTAAGAATCTTTGTACACACAACATTGATGGTCAAAGAAGGTTTGTCAATCAATTTATTATCATAGTTATTATTTCTCTTTTACCCAATGTGTATATATTACTAACAAAATTTTTCATATTTTTTCTACCATAGGTACGGTGTTGTTGGATGGCATGATATACTTCAAGCTGAACATATATCCTTAGGTGACGATTGTTTTTTCAACTGGTCTAAAACGAATTCGAGGTTATTGGTTACGAAACTCCAGCAAGCAGAAGCGTTACAGCAATAGAGTTTCAGTTTATTTTGAAAACCCGAAAAACATATATCGTACGTTTACTTTTCGATCCCCCTTTTTTACGTTTGTAGTACGATGCGTTGGTTTTTTTTAATATTTAAATTCGGATTGCCATGATAATTTCATCCGTACAGTCCATTTATGATAAATAACACAAATCTGCTTAAAAAGAATGGTATACATAACATACAAACTACTTAAAAAGTACCAACATAAAAAACACAATGACAAAAAACACAATTGAATAACATATATGATTACACACAACACAGAGACTTCACGTTTACATTTATTTTTGTTAGGATCTAAGTTTCTTATGATTGTGTTTGTTTGTCATAATTGAACAAATGAATGAAAGTAAAATGAGATTAAATGCAGCGGAAGTGGAATCAAACTTTGTAAACATAATCTAAGGGAAAATAGTTTTCGTAAACACATGTTTCTCATTAGTCGAAAGATTACAATCAAAAGATTACATGCATGCTTACATACTAAGCTGCCCCTCAGCCCGAGTCATTACTTTCTACAGCCATTTGCTTGATAGCCTCTTTAAAATATTCAGCTTCCTTTTCTTTTTCTTCTGCATCAGTTAGCTTTTGCCTCTTTCTTTGGTTTATCACAATGGCAGAGGTATCTGATGATGTGAACAGTGGTTCAGAAATGTGAGCCTGCTGCTTTGGTTTAGCAGTGGTTTTGTAATCAGGCTTCTTTGGAAGATTTGGATATGTTTCTCTCCTTTATCTTAGCCTTTCATAAGCCTCATCAGTATACTGCCTTGTCCATTTTGATATGGCTTTAGCATTTCCAACCTTTGCATCAACCAGCTCCTGTTTCTTCCATTTATACTCCAAAGTAAGATCATCAATTTTCTTTTTGTATTTGCTCCAATTTGGTGCTGACCTTTTCATGCCTGGATCTCTCTTTATTCTTACAATTCTATTTAGTTCTGTTTTGAGAGCAACCAGAGGCCAATCTTGGAACTGTTCAGCAGTGGCAGGGTAGAATTTTTCACTCAAGATCAGTTTGATGAGATCTTCTTTTAGGTCTTCATGCAAACCAGCTTCAGGAGGCAGATTGGACATTTCTTTGCTCAGGTCTCTTGCATAGTCTTCTAATTCTTTAACCTTGCTGAGCAAAAACTGCATGTAACTTGAGGTTTCATTGTCACTTTTCCCTTGGCATTCAAGTCTAGCTCTGGTATCAGCTTGTCTGGATTTGAGTTTTAAATACTCATTCATGTTTGCTGGATCTCTATAACCAACCAGAGAAGGGACTTTCCTTTTTGAAGGATCATCCACTAAGTAGAACTACCTCATCTCATTTTTAACTGCATGCAGTTCTAGTGGATAACTGGCAGCTACTGGTACAGCATCAACAGGATCATACCCTTGGAGTTCTATTGGATCTTTAATTGGGATGAACAACTTTGGAGGAATGAAAGGTTGAGGCTTAATGACATTGTAAGGAGCAGATAAAATGGGATCAGGTGCTGGAATATCATCATCATTCACCTGAAATTTTCTCTTTCTTGTATACACCTTTTTGGGAGAAGGTGCTTTTGTTTGAACTGTTGGAACTGAGAGAACAATGGTTTGTGAGGAAATATTTGAGGTGATGGGTGATTGACTAACAGTTGTTGAAACAATAGGCGTTTCAACCACTGTTGTCATTACAACAGCTGATGTATCACCTGTTGTCTTCTGCTTTTTAGCAGGTGGTGTTAGTGGTAATGAGGATGTTTTTGGTGGTGATGTGATTTTTGGTGGTGGTGGTAAGGCAGTGGATTGAGTGTATGTTGAAATGGAAGTGGTGGCAGTTGTTTGGGTGACAGATGTTGAAACCACTGAAGTACCAACAGCTGTTGATACAACAGGTGTTTTAACATCTGTTGGTTTGGTTTTAGCAGATGGTGTTGGTGGTAATGAGGATGTTTTTATTGGTGATGTGATTTTTGGTGGTGGTGGTAAGGTCGTGGATTGAGTGTGTGTTGAAGTGGAAGTGGTGGCAGTTGTTTGGGTGACAGATGTTGAAACCACTGAAGTACCAACAGCTATTGATACAACAGGTGTTTTAACATCTGTTGGTTTGGAAGTTTGATGTGTGGAGCTTTTGGGAGGTTTGGGAATATGTTTTGTGATTCTCGAAGGTGTGGATTTGGGTTGCCTCACTTTTGTCATTCTTTTAGGCTCAGGACTTTCTTCATCCATGGGCTTAGAAACACCCTGCACTTCCATTTCCATAAAAACTTTCTTCTCCTGCTCACACCTTGACTTTCCCTTTACCTCTCTATCCTTTTCACCTTTGCTTTTTCATCAGCAATGGCATTTAAGGTCACATCAACCTTTTTAGAACCATCTGGTTTAGGGATGTCTGCAAGCATATTTGATTTATATAGTGCAATGTACAAACCATCTTCATATCCCTTTTTCTTTAGCTGCTTTATTTTCTCCCCCTTTTTGGCATCAGCTGGTGGAGGATTATCAACAAAAATTATAGGAGGAGGAGCAGCACCAGTGGTTTTCAACAAATGGGCCTTGATTGCCTTTATGTCTGCTTGTGTATCCATGAACCTAGCTTCCATCATATTTATGATCTTTTGAACTTCTATGTCATGTTGCTGATCAGCAATTTGTCTTTGTTGGTGAAGCATAGGTTGAAATAATTGCCATAGTTCAGCAGGGGATGTGGCAGCTGTTGTAGATAAAGCAGTGGTTGCAGCAGTTGGTTCAGCTTTTTGAGCTTTTAACAACTGTTGCAGTATGGTTTTGATTTTTGCAACAGATGTATCAAGCTTTTCCACCCTTTCCATCAAATCTTTGTACATTAAACCATCACCCAAGTTAATGGGATCATCTGATTTACCACTGGCAGTGGTTGTATCAGCAGTTGACTTAGGGAAAGTATCCCAGAAGTCATCCACCGATGCCCCTTTTTCTTGGTACTGGGGACTTCTAACTTCATTAGGGGTGACCAGTTTTAGTGAACCAGTGAAAGCTGGAAACACCATGGTGCCTAATGAAGAAATTGCCTTCAAGGGAGTCTGACTGGTGAAACTACTACCCAAGTGTAAACCAGTGGGTTCAACACTTGTAGTAGCTGCTCCACTTGAAATACTGATAGGAAGTACTTGTACTTCCTGCAGTGTAACCTCCTCAACTATTGATGGGATAACAGTGGTAGAGGGACCAGACTCAGTCACTTGTTGAGGTATTTTCTCAGTAATAGGTGATTGAGAAGAACTGATTTGTGCCTGATCCATATCCAAGGCATTCAATAGAGGTAAAATGGATGATGGAATTTGTGAAGTGGGGATAGGTGTTGAAAGAGAGTTTGGCCCGAGAGGTGGGCTGTGGATGATGGAATCAACTGATTCTAGAGCATCATAATATAGTGTCCCTGTTCTTACAACCTGTTCTTTTTGAGAAGAAGCAGGAGGAGATTGAGGCTCAGGTTGAGATCTTTCTACCAACTGCTGTGAGGAAGTAGCAGTAGTGGTTTATGGTGACTTTTGTGTTGTCAATGGTAGTTGCTCTGGGATCTTATCTTCCAGAGTTACCTTTGTTTTGGGTTTGGGAGGCTTTTGTAATTTTTTCGGTTTTGGTCTTTTGGTGGGTTTAGGTGGGGGTTTCACAGCAGTTGTTTTGCTGCTGTGATCACCTTGAGCAGTGGGCTCAGCAGCAGCTGCTTGAGGAGTAGTGGTAGCTGCTGAAGTCTGCTCAGGAACCTCTGCTTGTGTTTTGAAAAATTTTGACAGCCTTGTAAATGTTTCAGGAGTTAGGCTGTTTATATGACAAGGTTTACCTTAGATAAGCACATGAGCATTATCTTTTGAAAATTTCTTTTGAAAATAATAACATAAAAACCTTGGAAATAGCAAAAATGCCTTTTTATTAACATTTTTTACCAGATCATTGAATATCTCCTAGGAGTAGTTAAAGTTTTCACCATGTAGTATAGCATAACCCAGATATTGAATCTTCAATGGGATTTCATTGAAAACAGTGGTTTTGTTTGAGACACACATTAAACGGGTATGAAACAAAAACCTTGTGGCAGGAGGAAAACTGCCTTTTTGTAAAGTGTCTTTTTTCATTTCCTCTTCATAACCCCTTTCAATGAAATCCATTTGGTACTCTATTTTGGGGAAAGATGTTTTACCTGCAAGATCATCGAGTTCAAACACCTCCGAAATGGTTTGAGGTGTTATTGTAACTGGAACACCCTTTATTGAAGAATTAATGGCTATGGGCTTTTTATCATTAGAATCAAGTTTAGCATTTTTCCAAAATTCTTGCTGGGTTGCCAGATAAACTGTAGCATCATATGTCAACAAAGTTTTGTACTTTGAAGACGAAAGAGCATATATGATGGAATCGAAGGTTTCGGTGTGACTTGGTTTTGTGAGTAGACCCAAGTAATTGTGATGAGGTTTGAAAGGAAGTGCCATGGTGGTTTGAAGGTAATGAAGAACGTTTGAAGAAGATGAATGATTTTGAGAGAAATTGATAGTAACTGCTTTGAGAAAGGAATTTTGAATTCAATTCGACAGTAAAAATCCTGTTTGGGGGTCTTGATCAGGGTTTTATAAAGGGAAAAAGTAAATGCTGACGTGACAGTGGTTACAAAAGATCTGACGGCTATATACTGTCCACGTGCCAACCCCTGATGAGTAATGGAAGATAGTTAGATTGGAACTTGCTGTCTGGAGTAGCTGGAGTGGCCATTGGTCGAACTGGATGGATACATGTAATGGAATTACTGATATTATACATTGGTTTTGAAACAATTTATCTATGGTTTACTATTTGCTTCCGCTGAACAATGTTGGGTTTAATTAAACTTATTGTTGATACTTTTTATTAATAAGTGACGATTTTCATTTAAAAACTTGTATGGGTTCAACATGATTAGTGGCTCGTTATTGGTTTGTCACACGCCTAGTAGGGTTTCCATGGGTGGTATTTTGGGGGTGTGACAATGATAAACTTTAAGCTTGGGTTACAATTGGATAATTAATCATAACTTTGAGTTTATGTTTCTAATTTGAACTTAAAGAAACTTTTGGTTATTTTAAAATTGAATATGAAATCACTATAACTTTTAGGATTTTCAATTTATGTTGTTAGTGATACGATCATTTTGGATGTAGCTTTCTCAATGGTTTAACTTGCAAACCACAATAGAGTTGACTTGATCATTTAACAATCTGTATATATAATGCCAAATTAAAAATACAAAACCTGTATACAATTTGTTACACTACCCGAACCAGAAACTACATTAAACATCATTCATATATTAAATAATACTACATTAAACATCATCCATATATCAAATAATAAAACATAATATCAAACATTAGAAGATCCTTACACAATAAACTACTATATTAACATTAAATTACTAAAATACTAAAGACAATAACATAAACTATAAACAAACATGATACATCAAAACATAAAGAAAAAGAGAAGCTTGATACCTTTAGTAATTTGGAGACACAAGGCTCTCAAAATAGACAGACCCTTGTAAGGCAGTCATGTACTTCCAAGGAAAGCAGTACCCAACTCGCATAGTTTTCATATCTAACATATAAATATCCCCACAAGTAGTCATCAACAGCATTTCATCAGTAGACTCTACATACTCTACAAACCCGAGGAAACTCGATGGAACAACACCAATACAAGGCAGAACCCATAAGTTAATCCATCCTTCATATCCCAACTTACACAAACCAACTAAATACATATCATATTTATAACGCATAAAAATGTGAAGTTGCCTAGCAATACTGACCAAAGATCCATCAAAACCTCCTCCATAAAAATCACATGGTAATGGAACACTTGTAAATTGCTCTAGGTTAATATCAAAACGTAAAATTGACTGCACACCATCACCAGAACATGAATCAACAATGAAATATACGCCATCTCCACACAATGTACCTAATGACCATTTTCCACCATGCTTAAAAGACAGAATGTCCGTAATTTTCCTCCAAGAATGTAGTTGGGTAGAATAAATATAAACTGCCTCTGTGCCACGTCTTCGTATAACATGTAAAACCTTGTACTCATTTGCAGAATCCACATAAAAAGCAACAGAATCAGAATCTTTTTTGAAGAAACCATGTGATTCACATGATGACAAAGTTGTACTTGCCTGTGTAAGTGGATTCCAAATTAAAATTTGAGAAGTCTCTTCCAGGCACACACATAACATTCCATCCAAACTCCCTAATATCATCAATTCATCTGGTCGGGTTTTGAATGGTTTAACAGGCATCATTTTAGGACCTGTTCCTGTTTCCCAATGTGATTGCATCCAAACTCCCATTTTTTTACTTGTTCTTCAAGAATCCTGTTCCTGTTTCCCAATGTGATTGCACTATGTTCATGCTTGTTAATGGTGTCCAATAGCCCTGGAATCCAAGCAACAAATGAGATATATCATTTTTTACCAAGGGGTGGCTCAACCCAAGTAATATTGTTTATTTTGATACTGGTTTACCAAGGGGGAAAATGAGATATATTTTTCAACAAAAATGAATTTCAGTCATTAAAGTTAAAACCATTAATGATTTTTAGGATTCCATTTCTAAAGTTAAACAACTTTAATGAATTTCAGTCATTAAAGATAAACAACTACTATTGAGTGGAATTCATATAACAATAACCGCTTTCTTCTCATAAAACATTATAATACATAAAAATACCACCATATTCTTAATATAAAGTATTGAACATATATAAGTCAAAAACTGGAAAAGACCCCACATTTAGAGTTTATTTTAGCCCTCCAATATTAAAAAAACACAATAAAACAAAAACACAATAAATAAAAACCAATAAATAAATAAAACACAATAAAATAAAAAAACACAATAATAACCACTCGAATAACTACCTTATACTACTTCCGCTTTTTTTTTGAAAATAAAATAACTAATCTTTAACATTAGGGGTTATACCTGCTAAAATTTATTCAAATAATTAACTGCCAAGTTTACACATCACATATTATCATACTACTTATGTAATTACAAGAAATCAACAATTTTTAATACACAACATACAACTTACTCTAAGAAGTTGATAACCATATACTACCTCCGTCCCACTAAAAGTGTCTTACTTTGAATTTTCAAAGTCTATATTTATAAACTTTGACCTTAACTAATTTTGTTTGTGTTAGATAATACTTGATGAAAGTTATATGATTTGAGTGTGTTTTACAAGTGTTTTTATCGGGTTAATTTTCATCACGTTTTATATAACACAAAAAAATATATAATTAAAGTCAAACTTTATAAATAAAGATTTTAAAAATTCAAAATAAGACACATTTAGTGGGACGGAGGGAGTATATAACAAAGAACATAAGCAACTAAAATACCATACAAAAATAAAATATCTTCTAACATTACCAAAGTATATTACAATACAAATGAAAAACATAACAAACATACAAAAATAAAACAAAGTAAATTACCTAACATCGTAGATTTAAACATTTGGAGACATAAGGCTCTCAGAATACACTGCTCCTTTTAATGCATAAAAGTTGATAACAGGAAAGAAATTATCAACTTTCCTCACCTCCAAATCAAATTCATACACATCCCCATAATTAGTCATCAACAACCACTTCTTACTTGAACCAATGTACCTCACAAAGCATTTTATAGGCAATGGAATACAACCAATATCAGGTACAGACAAAATCCTTATCCATTTTTCACCTTTCAACTTCTACAAATCAACAGAAACATCAAATTCACCATGAAGAACAAAAAAATGAAGTTCATCAGAAACATTAACCAAAGACCCACTAAAATATACTTCATACTCATCAAATGGAAAGGAAACTTCAGTAAATGTCTCTAAATTCACATCAAAGCGAACAATTAACGCCACATTATAATCCCATCACGAACCTACCGTGAAGTATAATCCATCACAACACAAAGTCCCACATGACCATTGAACGATCTGATCATCTAAAATAAAGTCTTTAACAAACTTTATTTGCCTCCAACATTGGCTTTCCATGGAGTAAATGTAAACCGACTGATTGTTACGCCTAAATACAACATGTAAAAGCTTGTGATCCTTCTAGTAATCCACATAAAAGCCAACAACATCAAAATTTACTTTGAAAAACCCATATTTCTTAGGAATTGACAAGGTCCTATAGGCATTGGTGAGAGGATTCCATATTAACAACTGACAAGTGTTACTTAGACAGACACATAGCATTACATCCAAACTACCTAAGATCATCATATATTCTGCCCGAGTTTTGAAAAGCACTTTCACAATTTCAGTTAAAGAAATATTGGCTAAACTATAACTAAATGTACGAAGTGGACGATGTATACCTCCTGTTATTAAAACAAATTGCATCTTGGTTAACGATGGCATCTTACAACAATGAAGCCTAGCAAAGAATACCGTTAACAGGAAAGAGCACCACTCTTTACACACCAACTTATAACGGCCTACGTCTCTTGTAGTAAGATTTGGCAATATCTCAAACATAAATAAGTCAATCGGAATCTCCAGCATGGTAACACTTTCCTACAATGTACATTTAAATACGATAAATTAACAGTTATGAACATAAACATGTGAAATTGCTAAACAACATAACAATACTTGAAAAAAGGAAAAAACCCAATTTAAAAAGGTAAAACTCAATTGAGAAACTCGCTAACAATTGCAAAGGAAAAGAATAAAAAGACAATGCTTACACACCTTAAAACAGCAACTGCAATATGAAATCAACTTTTTTTTCTTTGAAAGAACGCGATTTTCATAAAAAAAAAGGTCTTAATCAAGAAGCTCAAGACATACAGTACATAAAAGAAACTGAAACGAAAACAAAACAGAACTAAAGAATTACAAGGTGAAGTCAGTGAACTTGAATCCTCTCCAATTCTCCCAACTTAACTCCGGGAGTCCAACCCTAGTTTTCACCCACAAATAAGATAGTGCCTTGATGTCACCACTCGAGTTTGCTATATTGGGGGATCTTTCTGATAAATCGAATTGAACTATATGGGAAGAAATAAACATACAAATGAATATAACTGGGAAAGAATTTCTTAGATATGGTTACCGAAAAATCACGTAAATATAGGTTAGTGGGAAGTTGCAAATAGTATATAACTGTGCCTTAAATATAACAGTTGGGATTTTCAAAGTTATTTGCTAAGAAGTGACATATTGAACTTCTCAATGTAATCAAGAACACTCTATAACTTTTGTTAAGAAGGGACATATTGAACTTCTCAATGTAATCAAGTACACTCTATAACTTCTGCAGACAAAACACATTATGGCTAGTCATCCTTTTACCAAGGAAATGTGATGTCATTGAATGTCATTAATTTAACAATCACACATATTCTTAAATAAAAATATTAATAATAATATACATGCATATATACATTGAAGATTATATGTAATTATTAAACTTACATAAGGCACAACTACGGCTGTAAACGAACCAAATGTTCAGCGAACAGTTCGTGAACCGTTCGGCGGGAAGTTCGTTTGTGTTCGTTCGTTTATTAAACAAACGAACATGAACAAGAAATTTCGTTCATTTAGTTAAATGAACAAACATGAACATAGGTCGTGTTCGTTCGTTTATGTTCGTGAACGTTCGGTAACATGTTCGTTTGTGTTCGATAGTTCATTAGTGTTTTTAGTTTTTATATTTATTTAAATACTTCAAAATTCCGACAAATTAAATATCTAATAAGTGTCGGTGTATTATATATTATGTTCATGAACGATTGTTTGTGTTCGTTTGTTTCCATTTATGTTCATGAACATTAGTTTGTGCTCATTTGTGTTCGTCAACATTCGTTGCCTAAAATTAACAAACAAACACAAACGAACACGAACAAGTTCATTTCCTTAACAAACAAACACGAACATAAAATCTCGTTCGATAAGTGTTCGTGAACGGTTCGCGAACACATATATTTCTTAACAAACGAACACGAACAAGGTCTTGTTCGTGTTCGTTCGGTTCGTTTACAGCCCTAGACACAACTACTAAAACCTAATGATAAAAAATATATAAAAAAAACGCAAGGTAAATAAAAATATGTAACGAAAAAAATAATAAAATATAAATTTCTATACAAAATAATGTGATATAAAAAACCTAACAAAAAAACACAATAAAAGCTAAGAAATATAACACTATACAAATGAAACTGCTATTTAATACAAGTCTCCATATATAAATTAAAAAGAAGATCAAACCCTCCCAGTTTCTGAAAAAAAAAAAAGTAAAAAGCTAATATATTTTACACTCTATTGTGTTTTTTACTCGTTATGTCTTCAAATAGATGACACAATAAAAAATGATTTGTACCACTCAAATGCCGACTATAACATACCATTACCACACGCAACCAAATAACTTACATTTTACTAATAAGGGTGGACTTATAATACAATGGGGTTGAAAAAAACTGTAAGAAACTATTACAAAGAGACAAGTGACAAGTTTTGATAACAATATAATGTATATCTGTAACATCCCAGACTAACCACACCATGATACTATCCGCTTTAGCCAAGACGTTCCAACATCTCCTCACTGATTTAAAACGCATCATGATGTTGAAGGTATCAAGACCCTTACAAGGAATCCTTCATTCCCCTTCACAACCAATGTGGGATGTTACAAATCACACTCCTTACAGGTCCCAACATCCTCGATGGCACACCAGTCCAATCCCTAGCACTAATACCATCTGTAACAGCCCAACATAACCACACCATCATATTGTCCACTTTGGCTAGGTCGAAACAAATCAATACCAAATCAAGGTTGCTCTAAATAAACAAAACATTTTGTGTTTTGATATTATTAGATGTTCATAACAACTGTTTTGTTTAAGTAACATAATGGTATTCTATTATTATATCTGTTCTCTGTGTAGTCATGTATCAATTCTTGCATATTTCATACTTTGGAAATCTTAACTTGTTTAAAACAATTACCTTTCATTGGAGGACCTCTCATTGTTATAAGCAGACTTTGGTTATGATCAATTCTATTAAAAAACAAAAAAAAAATTTAATTAAATGTTGGTGCATGCGTCTGTCGACTTTGTCTTGTATCGAGTCTTGTGTCGTATTTAGATAGATCAGGGTGCGAAATACGAGAAAATGTAAAATATAGGGTGAGTGGCATGTTCAAGAGAAATTAGATAGGTGATTCCGCTTGAACTAGACATAGCACATTCAAGCGAAATCACACATGTAATTCCGCTTGAACTAATCTCGTTTGAAACATGATTCCGCTTGAAGACGGTTCAAGCGAAATCATCTCCCCTATATATACCATGTCCTGATTCCGTTTGAAAGAAGTTGTATGTGATTCCGGTTGAGCCATGAAGTGTTGCCGAAGTGTCGTCTCGTTGTAAAACGTCGTTATATTAATAATATCGATAGTTAAAGTGATATTCTAGCTGAATTGACCTCGATACGTCTGTTTCCGCCTTTCGTATTGAGCAAAACTCTTCTGATCGACTCGTTCGGGTCTGAAAACGATCCTACAAGTGGTATCAGAGCTCAGGAAGAAGAGTTCTTGCCGATTCAGCTGCAAATTCTGATTTCTACACCTTCTTTTTCAAAATCCAAAATTTTTCACGGTTAAAATTGGCTAAATTTCTCACAGAATGTGCGTATTAGTGTTTTAACAAAGCCTTGAAAGTTTCAGGCCTAAAATCGATCTAAAACTGGTAATTTTCATAATTCCGCTTGAAAACAGCTTGAGATTGATGACATCAGCAACATTTCAAACGAAATTAGTTGGTTAATTCCGCTTGAATCTGGTATTCCGCTTGAAAGATTCTGTTGATTCCGCTTGAAACTTGCTATTTCGCTTCAAAAGTGTTATCCCGCTTGAGTGATTCCGCTTGAATCACTAATTCCATTTCAGTTGGGTTATTCCGCTTGAACTGTTCAAGCGAAATTAGGTATTTCGCTTGAAAGGAGTGTTTCCGCTTGAATTGTGTGTTTCCGTTTGAAAGGGATTTCGCTTGAGATCGTGATTCCGCTTGAAAACACTGTTTGACAATTTCTTGAAAACCGAAACATGGAAGAGGAATTTTATAACGCATTTGCTACCCCGATTACTCTCGCACAGAACACGATGTTGGAAAATGAAACGGGGACGATGCAAAAACTGCCTAAGCTCTTGAACATCGAGGAGTATAAAGGTTGGGAAGGATGGTTTGAGAATTGGGTACAAGCAAACTACTTAGATGCTTGGGAATGTGTCGAGACGAAATACGTTAGACCGATGAATGATGACGAGGAGATTATTGCCATTAAAGATTTGAGTGCTGATAATAGAAAGAAATACAAAGATGAGAAAATGATGCTAAGTCTACTACAACAAGATGTGAAAGAAGATATCTTGGTGTTATTGCAACACAATGGAACTTCTTATTCAATCTGGAAAGCAATAAAATCGATGTTTCAGGGAAGCCAAGAGATGGTCAAGAACAAGAAGTCACTTTTAAAGAAAGAATTCGATCTGTTTCGTGGGTTGAAAAATGAAAGCACAAAGCAAATTATTGAAAGATACTGCAATTTGTTAGCCAACATGAGGAGATTGAGCATCGAGAAAGATAATGAGGAGTTTATCGAAAAATTAGCTGATGCTTTGCCATATGAGACTTGGGGTACATATCTCATGATGTTGAGGAACAAGAAAGGGTTTAGCAATCTGACACTAAGCAAGTTCATTGAAAAGATTGAGGCTCAGGAAATGGAATAGAGAAAGGCTTTAAGAATGAAAGATTTTGACGGTGAACAAGACATCAGACTTTATTACAAAGGTGGGGTCAGTAATAAAACCACCAACATGTCACCTAAGATTGAAACTGCATTCAATGCAAAGAGTTCATCTGGAAGTTCTTCTAAAGGATCAAACAGTAACACAAGTTTTTCATCATATCCGTCATTTAATCCGAACATTTCAACAACCAAGATTGGCAAGAAGCTACAATGCAACATTATACTGAATCTTGAGAATGATGAGGATTATTCAGCAGAAATTGCTAAGAGTCACATGTCTTTGTTGGGAACAGTGCTGGAGTCTTATGGAAGTTTTGTTGCAGGTCGGATTGGGAATCCAATGCTTACAAAAGAGGATTACGATTAGATTGATGCTGAGGAAATGGAATTGATGGATATTAAGTGGAGTTTGGCAAGTGTATTAAGACGAGCTGAGAAATTTAAGCAGATCACAGGAAGAGATGATTTACGTGAAGCTAATGTTTCTACTTTAGGTTTTGATAAATATAAAGTTACTTGTTTTCGTTGCAGGGAAAACGGACACTTCAAGAGGGAGTGCAAAAACCGCGAAGCAAGTGGAGCTCAAAATCCGTTCAACAACAACAATGATTACTACCGAAAGGCCATGTATCATCAAGTTGCACAACAACAACAAGAACCACAAGTGGCACATGGTAGGAAAGTGATTGAAGAATCTTCAAAAAGAGCATGTTTGGTGAATCAAGAAGATTTCAGTTGGGACAAATATATCTCTGCTGACAACAAAGCATGCCTAATCAATCAAGATGATGAAAAATTGCCTGAAGGTTTTAGCTGGGCAAATTTCAATTGGGATGATTATGATCCAAACAAAGATTCAAATCACAAAGCGTATGTTGCTCGAGTTGAAGAGGATAGTGATGATGATCGTGAGTATCATGCAAGAAGATTGGCAGCTCATTTTAAACTGATAGAAGAGAGTGACAGTGATGACGATAAAGCTAAAAAGAAAAAGAAAAAGGTCAAAACACCAGTAAGTAGTGATGATGAAGAAGGGCCAGTGATAAAGAAAAAGGTGAAAGATGTTCCAGATTTCAAAGTCGATAAAGAAGTTGATGCAAAGAAGATTTTGGTGATTTGTGAGAATTGTGAGGTTATAAAAAAGAAAAACAGTGAGTTGATGAACAACATGAACAGCCTGAAAGAATCTTACGATGTTCTGAACAAAGCCATGAATCAATACAACCAAACAAGTGAAGAACAAGCAACAGCCATGAAAACACTTCAGGGAGCTTTCATGATGAAGCAGAAAGTTGTGAACAATTACATTGAGAAGTGTGCTGTGCTTGAACAAAAACTTGAAACACAAAGAATTGAAACTGAAAGAGTTAATCGTTTGTTGAAAAGTTACTCATGTACTTCTTATGTTATTGACAGGATTTATCCAACTGTTGAAGGCATGAAGGCATTTGAAGATGATGAAGTAACTGAAGAACAGAAGGTTTTTGAAGAAAAGACTCCTGAAAAGAAGAAAGTAAAGAAGAAGGATACTAAAGTGAATGATTCTGGTAAGAAACAAGGTTTCAGTTACAACAAGTGTCCACCCCCGCTTGAAAATGGATATTCTCCGAGAAATCCAAATTCAGAAAGAGTCGAAAAGGCAACAAATTTACAGTGGGAGTCGGAGTCTTCAGTTAAATTGCCAGATAATATTGATATCACGTTTACGTTATCTGACACTGATCATGAGTCGGAGTTAATAAAGAAAGTGGTCGATCAGGTGTTGGATAAAGATGAATCCGAGGAGTCAAAGTCGGAGTCTATGTCAGAGTCAAAGTCTGAGTCAAGCACTCCGAGTCAAACCGACAAACAAGACAAAAGGGTTTACAATAAAGAATTCCTGTTATCAAAATCTAATTTGAATAACGAAACGTTTAAAGTTGCATATACTTTGAATGATTCTGACAAATTATATTTTGATGAGGAATTTCCAATAAGAGGTGTTAAAACTGATATGATTAAAAAGGTTTTCAATCTTACAGAAATTAATATTTCTGAAATAAAAGATGTAAATCTTAATGATAAACCTAAAAAGTACACCTCAAGAGTTCAACAAAGAGACAACAAGAAAAAGGGTTACAGTTCTGGTTCTGGTTTTCACAAGAAACCAAACCATAACGGTAATTTCAAAAAGAAGGGATTAGGATTTATTCCACCACAAAATCATAAAAATGAAAAATATGTTCGTGATTTTAAATCAAAAATGATATTTGTTTCAGGAAAATCATCTGAAGAAGAAAAAGAGCAGCTGTTCAGGAATCAATCCAACAAAGAATTCCTTGCGAAGAAGCAAGAAGAGATGAAGACTGCTGATCAGATGAAAGAAACGAGAACCTGTTTCAAATGCAACACTGTTGGTCATATTGCCAAAAATTGTTCCAAGGCAATAAAATCAAAACAGGGAGTTTCTCGTAAACTGAAAGATAAAGAGGTTGAGTTTGAACCACCAATTGATAGAACAAAATTTTTTAAAAATTCAACTTTTGAGATTGGTGAATGTTCAAACAGGTTTTACAAGAAAAGAGCAAATCTTGACAACCAAAAATGGGTTGTTAAGAAATCAGAGGACAGTTCTAGCAATGATTCTGATTCGTAAAAATCAGAGGAGCTATCTTCTAGCGATGAATCTGATTCCACAAAGTCAGAGGAGCCACAAATTGAGATTAAAAGTGAGAATTCAGTTCCTCTAATGGATAATGTTCATTTTCCACCATTGAGGGCTGGAAATTTTAAACAAAAAGTTGGTAAAATTGAAATTTCAAATCAATTTTTCTCAGAAAAGAAAGATTTTGATGTTGAAAAAGCATTTAACTCAAAAGTTAAACATATTTTTGGAAAAAATGGTTGACAGGAAAGTCAAGGGAGTCAAGGAATTTTACGAGAAGAAAACAAAGAAGCAAGGTAAAATATCATCCCTGGTTTGTGACTGGGATGGTACCTATTACGAACAGTAAATTCCTGGACTTGCCGGAGCTCCCAAGTTGGTAATCGTGGAGCAGGAATCGACATCATTCTTATATTGTTTGTTGAAAAATTGAAAATTGGTCACTAGTATGATTTGCCGAAACTCCCAGGTTGGTAAGTGAGGAGTAGGTATCGGCATCTTGAGAATTCAACTTACATGTAGTATTGGTTGGTAAGCCATGTGGTTGAAAAAGAGTTTGTGATACAAGTGGTAAAATCAAGGTCATTAGGTTGAACTTGATTGGACTATTCTTACAAGTGGTAAATCAGGGACATTAAGTTGTATCTGATTTCCTACAAGTGGTTGAAAGACAATGTGATGAACCAAACCCCTAATCTACAAGTTTAAATCAACAAAACTTATTTTCCGGAAAAACCATTTGATTAAAACAAACTTAAGTGTTTTGAAATCAATGGGAAAATAGTTTGTTGTGAGGGGGAGTTCTGATTGTTTATGCCAAGTGAATGGCGAATTGAAGCTATTCGATATCGGTTGTCATCTTACTTGTATAGTTTGTTTTCAAATTTTCCTTAAATGTGTTTGCATTTTAGGGGGAGTAGATTTTTCAGAAAATCCAAAAACATTTGAAAATTTGAAAAAGAAAAAAACATGATAAAATACAAAATGAGTTTTTGTGTCAAAGAAGAGGAAATGATAGTACATCAGTAGACAGTTACAGTATGCTAAAGAAATGTAATGTTTAAATAGCGTTAAACGGTCTCACTGATGATGTGCCAATAGGTTTTTACACTTTTAGTAAGCTTTTTCGGGATATAAACTTAAATTCAAACTTGCTTATTTTGTGGGGAACACTACCTAGATATATAGGTAACCCCTGAAATTTCGTTTGAAGGATCCCTCTTTCTGAGATACTAGGTCTTTATGCTCAGTGATATCTGGGGTATTATCCCGGGACTTCTGATAATGCGGAAGCAATGGCCTAGTCCCCGGAGAATACTTTACTGCTTGCTTGAAATATAGCGCCGCCCTCAGCATAAAATGATGAGACAATAAAATTGCTAATCAATGCTGTTGTAAAAAAGATCCTCTAAAGGAGACCCACCAAAAGTCGAGCCGTCATCTCTCTGCTGAACGGAAGTTCTGACCTGAGCTCTCACGGTTTCGCAATTTAACCCCTTACAGATATCATCTATGGTATACTCACCTGTAAGACTGAATATTGGGATCTGGATACGGGAGGATATTCAAGAGGTGGGACACATGAATGAGTTTAAGTTCTTAATACACCTAATTCATATCCTGAATCAGTTGAAATTTGTGTGAGAATTTAAGTGGATCAGTATATTGGCAATCTAAGTGAATTGTTTAATTCTTAATGTGTAACTAAGCTCAACGGTACTTGTGACTTGTCATAAACTGATATGATCCTCTTACACAAACTCACAAAAATATTATATGAAAATATTTCTTTACTGCATTTCATTACCTTCAAAAATCCAAAAAGATTTTAGTGTGTTTTAGCATAAATTTTGAAAAATAAAAAAAGATTTTCGACAACTGGTGTTGGAGAGCTGATTTTCAAAATTCCAAGTGCTAAACATGATGAACAAATGGTTTGGGTAAAATTGTTTGAAATGCTTTGAAATGAAATGAGAAAAGTTTTTGAAATAAAAAACGTTATTCCTGCAAATGGTTCATCAGAGACTAACATTGTAAAATCATTGTTTGAATTTCTTATCCACAAGTGTTCATTAGATGGTGAGATTGTTTTTACAAGTGGTCATCAGAAATTTTACTTTTGGGTAGAGAATATGCAGGATATCTGAGTAATAGAGAGCCAGGTTCCGATACCTAAGGACTCTGTGATTTTAATAAGCCAAGCTGCGATCCCAGCATATCGAAAGGGGGAGTCTGAAGACACCTAAAGGAAGGAGTGTGTTGGTGCTGATGAAAAGAGAAGAGAAAGATTTGAGGATGCTTTACAGTGTCAAGATACTTCAGAGAGTTCGAGAGGACTGATAAAGACTGAAGATGCGAAGACTCGACACTTTAAGACTCGTCAACATTCGAGGGGGAGTCTGTTGGTGCATGCGTCTGTCGACTTCGTCTTGTATCGAGTCTTGTGTCGTATTTAGATAGGTCAGGGTGCGAAATACGAGAAAATGTAAAATATAGGGTGAGTGGCATGTTCAAGCGAAATTAGATAGGTGATTCCGCTTGAACTAGACATAGCACATTCAAGCGAGATCACACATGTAATTCTGCTTGAACTAATCCCGCTTGAAACATGATTCTGCTTGAAAACGGTTCAAGCGAAATCATCTCCCCTATATATACCATGTCCTGATTCCGTTTGAAAGAAGTTGTGTGTGATTCCGGTTGAGCCACGAAGTGCTGCCGAAGTGTCGTCTCGCTGTAAAACGTCGTTATATCAATAATATCGATAGTTAAAGTGATATTCTAGCTGAATTGACCTCGATACGTCTGTTTCCGCCTTTCGTATTGAGTAAAACTCTTCTGATCGACTCGTTCAGGTCTGAAAACGATCCTACATTAAAAATGTCAAAAATAATGATACATATAACATAGATTATGTGGTACTTTATATATTAAATCTGGCCAATAAATAGATTGTGCTGGTTTTTTTAAGGCACCAAAGCAATCAATTGAAACATGACGAAACAAATAAAAACAAACATTACGAAAGTTGAAATATAACAAAACGACAAAACAATACATCATTTAAACTAATCACCTCCTCAACGTGTTTAGTTATATATATTTATAACATTCAACACAAAACGGCACCTTAATGGGTGAAGAACAATATATGTCACACGCATAACACACATGACCTGGACAAACAGAAAAACCGCCATCAACATCACAGCCATCAGTGACATCTACATCACAAACATTATCTACATCTCCAGCTTCGATATCACTACTATCTACACTGACTTGATTATCATGTGCAGACATCAACTGTTGATCACTCTCGTCACAATCTCCATCGTAACCCAAAACATTATTACCATCAAAAGCATCTAACGCAGAATGAGATTCAACTTGCATATCCCCCTATAGTAAGCCGAAACATCTTCGCATGTTTCTTTCCTTTACAATGAGCATAAAGCTGATTCGCACTTGTACAATATATGTCACATAGAGCAGAATGAAAATCCTCACCGACTTTATAATATATCATAGCTTTTCTATTTAAACATTGTGTTATATTTATCAACCTGTTCTTTATTATTATCTATTCATCAGAATTAGAAACCACAACTACACTTGATTCCATTATATAAAAAAACACAATTAATATAAAAAACATACTGGATATAACTAAATTTTAATCAACAAAAATGGATATAACACAAATTTATACAACAAAAACAGATGTCTGCATACACATCATATTTATACGAAAACTAACCGGCTTGTAGAAACATTATTCCAAACAAAATCACAAATCTAAAAACACAATATATTTGCACAACTTCTTTTTAACACTAAAAATGATAAATAAATCATACCAAAAATATATGAAACACAATTACCTCATCTTCCTACAAATCTTTTAACTTTGCTTGTACAAAATGATATCTTTCTATTTCCACTAATATGTTCCTTTGCAGATTCCATGTCAACCTCTTGTCTTTTACTTGCTCTAATAGTATCACCTACTTCATCTTGAATGTAATTTCTTAGTTTTTCTTACCTAATTAACCAATAGACTTATAGAAATAAAAACACAATGAAAATAGCAGTAAACACCACCATGAGAACAACTTACTTGTAAATCGCAAGTCAATGTTTGGAGTGGACACCATTGCAAAAGTATTTCCAAATGATTAAGATTGGTACATAAAGCAACAAACACAATCGCAAATTCTATAACTTCGAGCCCTAACTTTCAGGTAAAACTGAATGTCATCCTTTTCCCTTTTCTTGATTATTATACAGATAATTTAAAAACACTAATATCAAATTACCTTTTTACCCCCATACTGAATACCACTCAAACGAATGTTTAGTTTTATTACAAAAAAACCACCTAATAAACCGAACCCATATATAAGAAGCATAAAAATTATAATTATTTATATACAAAGTTATATTTCTTTAAATATAGAAAATACAATTTCCTAAAACTTCATACTTATTCTCAATCATCACTCTATATATAACATACTAAGAACTCCAAAAAAAAAGCATCAACTAACAATATCACCAAAACATGATAAAATAATTAGAACAAAAACCAACACATAAATTGTCATTCATCATACTATGTATTACTAACTACATATGAAAAGAAAAAAAACATACAAAAAACATCAAAACATAGTTCAATACTTGCAACAAAAAACAACACAGAGAAAATTATACACCAACATTTTATACATAAAGTAAAACGATAAATTCAAAGTTTCACAACACGAGAACGACGGTGAATTGAAACTTTTGGAATTTTAAGTTTTCGATTGTAGCAATTCTAGTGAATCAGCGGTATCATCAACTTCATCTTCAGGATCAGAAAAGTGGTCAAAACCAGACTGACCGATAACCTCATCTACATCAGCATCAACAGTCATATCAATAAACTCAATTTATTCGTTAGAGCTGCTGATCGAAATAACATCATCCCAATTCCAATATAGCAAGTCTCTAGATCGTTTTCGCTGCCTCGCAATCCTTCGTATCTGGGTAAGAGAAATAACTTGTTTCATTACGAGCTAGAAACTATCACATAACAAATTTTACTAAGATTTAAAAAATTACAACTTCATTATATATCACCTCCTCACTGAACTCACGGGAAAGGTGGGATTTATAAGGACTAAATGGCCCAACTGAAATTATCTCTACACTACCACTGTCGGCCTGTAATCAAACAAAATAAAAATAACAAAACAATAATATTAAAATATTACAAATAAACTTTATTTATTGATGATATTACTAAATTACCTGTTCTTGACGTTTTAAAGGATTGATAAACGTCTGCTGCCAGTCATCACCTAAATGAACATGATTATTACTTCTTGTAGATGCATTTTTCTCCATCACTTGCTCAATATTTGAAAGATAAATCTATAAATTCTGCTACAAATTCACAAACCTATATAGTTTTATACTAACATTTTCCTATTATATAAGTTATTCTACAACGGTTTTTAACACACATTCAAGTATTGTAGCAACTACTATATACACACGTCACATATCAAGATAATGGAACAGTTGATATTTCCAGTTTTATAGGAAAACATGAATTCGAAGGAAATAAAAAACAGTTTAATTTAACTTATATAACAAACCGCCAATTGATATCCTAATCAAAATTATAAGGCTACATCCCAAATTGGTACAAATAATATGGGAGAATGGGAAGTGGGTAGTTACTTAAATAAGTAACCATATTGAGAGAAAACATACATACTGGAGAGGTTATAAAGACTACTTTTAGTAAGGTATAGCTTGTTTTTTTCTTAAATTTTTAATAAATAAAACAACACTTTATTTATTAGTTACACGAAGATTCTTACATACAGGGATTTGAACTGTTGTTTGGCATGGGGTGGCAGCCCATTCTTACACACAGGACAATACAGTTTCATTCGCTCCACACGACTTCCTCGTGCTTGCTCTTTCAACCTTTTCCTTTCATTTGCGTCCAGCGCAACGTAAGCTTCACTATCATTATACACAAACTGCCTTCGAGCATTAAGATAATGCAACAATATTTTGGTTGCATATTTACATCTTAATTCATTTAATTGTTCTTTCTGCCCACAATCTACTTCTTTCACAAACCCACATCGCCAACGTTGTAAAGAACTCCCTTCGAATGTCTCCATATGCCTCATTAAAATATACCACAATCAACTTTGTTGTCTACGGTTCTCCACGACATTTTTAGTCGACTTATCTGAGCTTTGTGCATCTTACGTCCACCCACAACACCGTGACTTAACATAAAATCTGCTACTAAATGCCTCTGCAATATAACGATAATAAATATAAACAAATTATCTTTTCCATATGATTGTGTTTTTTAAATGTCAAGGAATGTACCAATTTTTCTGGCCAGTCTCGGTATTTTAAGTCAAATTTATCATCATATAGACTGCTGTTATCAATCACAGCTATTTGGCACTTTTTCATATGAAAGCATACCAAGTAGAAGTGATCAGATTGCAAAACATGTATGAATAAAAGATCAACTTCTTTCAACGATGCTACTTGTTCTTCTCTTAAAACTTTAAACATATTTCCAAAAAATTCAGCTTGCATCATCTCATAGCTTGAACCATATGTGCCACCATCCTGTGTATCAGTTATAATAACGTTACTAAAATAAATAAATAAATAAACAATTCACTTATGTCATTTACTTACCAGCATCTGATATGTACAAAACAATCGCTAAATTTTGTCATCAGCCTTAAACTTCTTCTCGTGATTTAAGATTCTGGCCCACACATTAACAACAGCAAAATGGACATACTCATCATGACTCAATGTTTCTAGCACTATCCTTATTAGACCTGAATCTTGCTGACCTTCAATTTGAAAAACATCGTCCCTACAATGAATACGAGTTAAAACATCGATCAACTTATAATCATAGTACATTATAAGAAAAGAAGTTACAACACATACATTTCAAATCCTCTGGCAGAGAAAATCCAATCAGAATAAATTTTCTCTACAAATGTCAACTTTTCACTCAATTCCACCACCCGGTTAATGTAAGGTGATGCTGGCACCAAAGTGTCATCCGTAGAATCAACTACATTTTCTTCATCCTTTTCATCTGATATGATGTGTGAGATATTTTGATCACAAGATCATTGACTTGATGCAGATTGATACATTCTTTCATTTGAAACACACGCAGATACCAACGGGACAGAATGCACACTTTCCATGTTTTCAACTGAATTTACATTTACACCCATATTAAAATCAGTTTTCGTCTCTTGACTTTGAGTCTTCTTTTCTCCCTTACTCTGTATTTCATTATCATCTTTTGGAGATGAATCTGGATCTCTGCTCATAAAACCTGCATTTTTTGCAAATGAAATCAACAGATCCAATTGAGCTTTAGCTTCTTTAATCACCTGATTATCTGCATAGACCGTAAACCCCTCATTCAGCATTGTCTCTACATTCTTCAAAGAATCTTTTGTCTTTTCAATTTCTACAGTCAAATTTCTGACAAAAACCTGTTTCAATATGAACAATAAAAGATGATAAAAACTATATATATATATATATATTAGGGTTGAGTTCATTTCAGAACTCTAAATAACTACAGAACTTTCAGAACTCCTAATAAACAATCATTTTATATATAAGTTTTTGTATTTAGGATCTTTCTATCATCTATTGTATGTATTTCTTTGATTACATACATGTTAAAAGTAGTTCTGTTAGTGTATTAAGTGTCTATCGTCTTCGTCAATCAGAACCGTAGCAGAAAATGAAGAATATTAGAATTTATGATGTAATAGTTAGTAAAAAGGGCAAGGTGGCAAACTTGTAAATAAGGAGAAATCCTTATATTCCTTGTGCCTATAAATAGAGCATTAGAGTTAAGAATTAAAACTTTTGCTCATTTGGTGTTTTAGAGCTTGGTGCTTAGAGAGAGAAAGTAGAGAGAGAAAGTGCTCTAGGTGATTCACGGTTCTTGTACGATTTCAGATTTATCAAAGAATCACGTTTATATTACGTCACATGTGTTAGGTCACGTTCGTGTACGGTTTCCGCACGTTTCACGTTCGTTTCGCAATCGTTTCGGAGTCAAAACCGGTCCTACAAGTGGTATCAGAGCAGGAGCTCGATTGCACTGATCTATTACACGATTTTGCACAGGATTACATCGATTTCAGATCTGAATATCATTGATTTCTTCTTATTCTACTTTTTTTTCACGTTTTCTACTGTTTTTCGACAAATTGAACGGGATTTTACGGTCCGAATCGGATGATTTTTTAGTATATTGTGCGAAAACAGTTGATCTACAATCCTGCCAAGTTTCAGATTCAAACTCCTAGTCGTTTAGGAGAATTTCGATTTTTTGTGTCCGATTTCGTTGGAAACAGCAAGATTTCGCTTGAACCAGTTGAATTTCGCTTGAAAAATTCAAGCGAAATCCTTATAAGTGAGATTTCGCTTGAGATATCAGTTTAGTTTCGCTTGAAAATCACTTGGAACTCAGAGATTTCTCTTGAAACTCATCATTGATTCCACTTGAAAGATAACAGTCGTGATTTCACTTGAATATTCTGAGGATTTCGCTTGAATATCTGCTGGTGTCGCTTGAAATAGTACATAATATCAGATTTCGCTTGAATATCTGCTGGTGTCGCTTGAAATAGTACATAAAATCAGATTTCGCTTAAATATCTGCTGGTGTCGCTTGAAATAGTACATAAAATCAGATTTCGCTTGAATAGCTGCTGGTTTCGCTTGAGCATGATGTTTGGTCTAGATTTCGCTTGAGATTTGACTTTATGCTTGAAGGACAGGCTTTCGCTTGAAACTACTTCGATTCAAAGTGCTTTCTCTTGTAGTGTTATTTTGGAAGTTCGCTTGAAAGCTGTTATTCTGTTTGTAAAATTGTTTTCGCTTGAAATCAAGTTTTCGCTTGATAAGAGGATTTTTCGCATCAAGATTATTTCATATCAACTGAGTATTAGTTGGATTCAGTTGTTTGATATTTTTAAACTGATAGTTTGTTTGTTTGATCTTGGTAATTGAAGATGTCAAGCAACGGTGAAGAATTTTACAACACATTCTACAAAGCGTTCACTTCCGAATCGTCAGATAGAAGATCCGAGATGAGAGAATATTCGAAAGAGATTTCGGAGAATTTGAAATTCGAGAACATGTATGGAAGCCAACAGAAGCCACCAAAGCTAATGAAAGTTGAAGATTATCACTGGTGGAAAAACAGATTTGAGGGTTGGGTAAAAGCTTTCGCTCCTGAAAGTTGGATAAAAATGACAGATGGATACACTGAACCAGTAAAAGTGGGAGGAGAGTTAATAGATCCAAAAGATTTCTCAGACATAGATGTAAAAAATGTTGTAGCTGAATATAAGATGATCACATTAATCAAACAGTCAGTGAGAGAGGATATTATCTCGTTACTTGAACAAGAGAAAACTTCAAAGAGTTTGTGGGAAGCGTTAGGGAAAAAGTGTGTAGGAAGTAATGAAATTGTCAAAAACAAAAAGAAATTATTGCGTAAAGAGTTTGATCTTTTCAGTTGTATGAAAAATGAATCTGTTTGTAAAATGATCGAGAGATTCGAATATCTGAAAATGGAGCTGATCAGACATGAAATTTTACCTTCTGAAGAGGAGCTGGTGGATAAATTGTTTGATTCATTGCCAAATGATCAAGAGTGGCAATACTTCGCTCTAATGTTGAAAAACACAATCAAGCCTGAAGATTTAAAAGTGGATTTGCTGATTGAAAGGCTTGAAAGCCATGAGCTGGAGATAAAGAGATCTAAAGTCAACAATCCAGCTTATCAGCAGAATGTAGAGCTTTACTACAGAGGAAATGTACCACAGGCTGGATCTCCAAAAACAACATTTTCTGCAGAAAGTTCAAGTTCAGTGAACAATGAAAGTCTTCACAATGGTTTTCACAGTGGATCTTCTTCAAACACTTCAAGTCAATCTGCTTCCAAGAATTTGTTTCAGTGTAATATCGCAGTGGATCTGAAGAATGGGCAGAATTTCAGCGAAGAATCGGCAAAACAACAGATGGTTTTCTTAGCATCTGTACTTGAATCGTATGAAAGCCTCGTTGCAGGGAAGATTGGCAACACCAACTTGACAAAAGAAGATTATGATCAATTAGACCCCGAGGAGATGGAACTAATGGATATAAGATGGTGCATGGCCAGTGCGGTTCGTCGGGCACAGCGGTTCATGGAAATCACGGGGAGAAAGTCAATTGGTGGACCATCTACCAAACTGGGATTTGATAAATCAAAGGTGACATGTTTCAAATGTAAACAAAAAGGTCACTTCAAGCGCGAGTGCAGAAATGCGTATGCTAATGATGAATCTGCAAATCCGTTCAATGAAGATTATTACAAGAAAGCGATTTACCATCAGAACAAGTCTGAGCCTCCAGGATTGAAACAGCCTGAAGAAAAATCAAGGGCTCTTGCAGTTATATATGATGATGAAGGTTACGACTGGAGTCAAGTATGCCCTGAAGAAGATGCTGTTGGATATGCATTTGTGGCTGATGCTGATCCTGATAGATATTGGAAAGCAGACTATGCAAGATGGGAAATTGGAAAATTAAATGAACCATTCAAAGAAGCCCAGAGAGCAAAAAGATGGAATGAAGAGTTGGAATGTTACATGGATCCACGGGGTAATCCGGTTGTTGACCCATCAAAAGTGGATTTCAAAGCTGTAACAAGTTTGATTCCAAGGCAAGCTACTTTCAACACACGAAGGTTATCTGATAAAGCATATTTGCCTGATTTGGAAAAGAAGATTAGAGAAGTTTGTGAAGCAAGTCTACCGAAGGTGGTAGAAATGAAGAAGAGAAAAGAAGAAGAATTGAAGAAGATGATTGAAGAAGTAAAGAATGTTGTGAAGATTGCTGCTGAAGAGGAACAGAAAGCTGAAGAAGATCAGAAAGCTGAAGAAGAACAGAAGAATGCAGAAGCTCAGAAAGAAGAAAAGAAGGAAGATCAGAAAGTTGAGTCAGAAGAATCGGTGCTGAATGTTACTAAGGTTAGAAAATCTTCTGATCTATCGAATGTTAAATTGGTTGATGAAAAAGAAAACAAATGCAGGAATTGCATAGAAATGTGCAAAGCCTGTATTGAAAAAGATGACATCATAAAAACAAAAGACAATGACATAGTTAAACTTGAAAATGTTTTCACAATAAAATGTAAAGATATGATTGAAAAAGAAGAAATTTTGAAACTAAAAGTTGAAAAATTGACACAGAAATGTCAAGGTCTTGAAAAGGATAATGATGTTTATAGACAACTATGTTCTACAAAATGTGTTGATTGTGTTGAAAAAGAATCTAAATTTCAAGATTTACAAAAACAGTATGATTCTTTAAAGTGGTCGAGTCAGAGAGTACAAGAAGCTTATGATACTTTGAAGAGCCAAATCAAAAGTTTTGATCAAAGATTGTCAGAAACTTTAGTCACTAAAGAAATGTATGAAAGAAAGTTTAAAGAAAAGCAAATTGAATTAAACAAATGTGTTGATGAAATTGCAAATCTTAAACAAGTCTTGGCTGAAAAAGACAAGGTTGTTACCAAACTTCAAAGTTATCATAACTCTTCGTACATTCTTGAACGCATTTTCAACATCACACCGAATGACAAAGATACTGAAAATTGCAAAAAGGGTATTGGTTCAGAATTTATTCAGGTACCACCACCATTGAGAAAAAATTATACTTTTTATGATGAGGAAAAGGTGGCAAAGGGTTTGAACATAGCTGACCAGTTACCTGATAGTATCGATGTGACTTACTCCAAATCTGATGATGCTAATGATTCAGAGGTGGTAAGTAAGGTTGTTGAAAACGTTTTGAAAGATGAGTCTATTAAAGGTAAGTCTGAATCACAGGATGAAGATGAAGGAAATCTTTATGATGGTTATCTGAAAAACACAAAATCCGAGAAAAATTTGAATGATGATTCAAAAGGATTGGTTTATACCATGATTGGATCGGACAAATTATTCTTAGATGTTGTATTCCCAATTCAGAATGTGATTTCAGAGAAGGTTGATAAAGTTTTCAAAATGGTTGAGATTGAGAAGTCTGAGATTCCAAAGTTTGCTGGTAAAGGTCATAAATCTTTTTATAACAAACCTGGTTTTAAGAAGAAAAACATGAAGGCTGGTTTGGGTTATAAAAAGAAACGGAATTGGAATCAAAGTGAAAAACAGGATTTGCAACATAAGATGAATTTTGTTCAAGGGAAAAGCTTGAAAGAAGAGGAAAAACTCAAATTTGGACAACAGTCTAATGAGGAGTTTGATGCTATGAAAAAGAAACAACAACAGGCCAAGGATGTTTCAAAGAAAGTGTGTTTTAAATGTGATCAGATTGGACATGTTGCACGAAAGTGTCCAAATCCAAAGCCTGTTGATGTTGAAAAACAGAAATCTGAGGATGTGAAATCAAGGTTAACCAGATTTGATTCGAAACAAACTTGGAGGTACAATACAAACAAGTTTGATTCAAATCAAAATTGGAAATCAAACCCGAACAGGTTAGATTCAAGACAGACCTGGAATTCTCACACACCCAGATTCAGAACAACACAAAGTTGGAGAACATTTGTTGATATGACAAAACCTCAAGAGTTTTGGAAACCTAAAAATGTTATTAAAAAACAAAAGGTTCAAAAAGAGAAATTTTTACAAAAGAGGTACTCTGGAAGGTCAAATGTGGAGTGCTAAGAAACAAGTGACGTTGGAAAAAGATGAGAAAGTTGAAGTCAAAGTTGAACAAGTTTTAAATGACAAAGAGTTTCCGAAATTAAATGAACATTATTGTATTGAAATGCCTAAGGTCCAACAGACCTGGGCTAAATTGTTCAAATAATTGATAAAGTTTGAATGTGCAGGTGCTCAACGAAGCTGAAGATTGTGAGAATGGTAGTTGGAGCAACCTGGCACAGGAAGAGGTTGCAGGACCCTGGTTTAGTTGAACAGGGAGTTTAGTTTGAGTGATTTCTGTACATAAATAAACAATATTTTCAAAATCCTAAAAATTGAAAAAAATTGAAAAAAAAAAAAACAAAAAATATGTTGTTTTTAATTTTGTTTGAATGTATGTTGATTGAATACGCCGAAACCCTCACGGCTGAACAAACATGATTACTTTCACAAGATTGAAAAACGGTTTTCAAACTGTTAAGATCAATGTGTTGTAAATCATGGGGGTATGTTATATTTTCTGCTTAAAGTGTTATATTTTCTGTTTTCATGAGATGCAGAAAATGGATGGTGAGACAAAGTTATCAGTGTTGGTTGTCAAATTTTCTTTAAATGGTTTTGCATTTTAGGGGGAGAAAATTTGTTAGAAAATACAAAAACATTTAAAAAATTTGAAAAAGCCAAAAACATGATAAAATTTAAAAATTGAGTTTTGCGTAAAAAGAGGAAATGATAGTATATCAGTAGACAGTTACAGTACGCTAAAGAAATGGAATGTTTAAATGTGTTAAACGATCTCACTATGGATGCGTCGATGGGTTTTTGCACATTTAGTAAACTTTTTCGGGATATAAACCTAAATTCAAACACTTGCTTATTTCGTGGGGAACACTACTTGGATATATAGGTAACCCTTGAAATCTCGTTTGAAAGGTTCCTTTTTCTGATATACTAGGTCCTTATACTCAGTGATATCTGGGGTATTATTCCGGTACTTCTGCTGAACGGTAGTTCTAACCTAGTCCCCGAATAATACTTTCCGCATGCTTGAAACATAGCGCAGCCCTCAGCATATATGATAAGACAATAAAATTGCTTAGCAATGCTGTTGTAAAAAAGATCCTCTAAAGGGGACACACCTACAAGTTGAGTCATGATCTCTCTGCTGAACGATGGTTCTGACCTGAGCTCTCATGATTCTTCATAATTTATTAACCCCTTACAGATATCATTTGTGTTATAATTACCTGTAAGACTGAATATTGGGATATGGATACGGGAGTATATTCAAGAGGTGGGACACATGAATGGGTTTAAGTTCTTAAAATACATAATTCGTATCCTGAATCAGTTGAAATTTGTGTGAAAATTTAAGTGGACAAGTATATCGACAATCTAAGTGAATTGTTTAATTCTTAAAGTGAAATTAAGCTCAACGGTACTTGTGACTTGTCATAAACTGATATGATCCTCTAACGCATACTCAAACAAAAATGTTGTCTGTAAATATGTTTGTACATATTTCTTTATTGCGTTATATTTTCAGAAAATACAAAAAGATTTTGATTTCTGCTTTATTTTCGACAACTGATGTCTGAGTGCTGAGTTTCAAAATCTAAGTAAGCTGATTGTGATTCTGAAAAATAAAACTAGTTCATTAATTTGAAACTTGAAGTTTTAAAATAAAAAAAATTCAAAAACAGTTTGTGATATCTCCAAGGTCATTAAATTGGACTTGGATGATTAACTGTGGGGGATTTGGATGCTTATATTGTTATAGAGCTAGTTTCCGATACGATTCGATGAAACTGGCAAATTCATGAGAAGTAATTTTGAGGAGATTGAATTGTCAGATTACAATATCTGAAAGATTAAAAATATTGTTACTTATAGTTGTATGAGTGATTGCAGGAAAAGTCCAGACTACGATCCTGAGAGCAGAGTCTAAGGGGGAGTCTGAAGACAAGCTGAAAGATAGAAGGAGCTTGTAGCTGGAAAGAAAGGTGTCGATCTCTAAAAGCACGGGAGCTTGAAGAAAGGGGAAGCCTAAAGAAAAAGAGTCTGAAGGAAAGAAGAGAGCAACGGAAACTTGAAGACAGATCCAACGGGATTTTGTTCAAGATAGAGAAAGACAAGATGCTACGAGATTGACTGCGGTAATATCCAAGGGGGAGTCTGTTAGTGCATTAAGTGTCCATCGCCTTCGTCAATCAGAACCGTAGCAGAAAATGAAGAATATTAGAATTTATGATGTAATAGTTAGTAAAAAGGGCAAGGTGGCAAACTTGTAAATAAGGAGAAATCCTTATATTCCTTGTGCCTATAAATAGAGCATTAGAGTTAAGAATTAAAACTTTTGCTCATTTGGTGTTTTAGAGCTTGGTGCTTAGAGAGAGAAAGGAGAGAGAGAAAGTGCTCTAGGTGATTCACAGTTCTTGTACGATTTCAGATTTATCAAAGAATCACGTTTATATTACGTCACATGTGTTAGGTCACGTTCGTGTATGGTTTCCGCACGTTTCACGTTCGTTTCGCAATCGTTTCAGAGTCAAAACCGGTCCTACAAGTTTACATATGTTTTATTGCCAAAATTATATATAGTGGAAGGTTCAAATGAGAAGAAATTTTTTGTAAGAAGAAAAAAGAATAAGTTTCAACCAATAAGAATGTTTCATTTTACTTCATTTAATATTTGCATTTAATTTTAATGTAAGGGTGTATTTGTAAAGTTACATAGATCATTAATATCTAGTCTTCCTTTTTAATAACTAACTATATTAAATTTGTAACTTATTTTCAAAAAATATATATTTTTTCAAAAATTAAAAAAAATAATATAGAGTGTAAGATAAATTACTAGGTGTGTAGGATAAATTACGGGTTGTGTAGGATAAATTTAAGCATGTGTTGGATAATTTTCGAAATGTGTAGGATAACTTTTTATGTGTGTAGGCAATGGAAATTAGTGTAGAGAATAATAGTCTTTATGAGTAATTAATTACTTAATAATTGTAATAAATGAGATTATAGAATAACTACTTAATAGTTTACAATTGTACCCTTTGTTCTTTTTCTTCTCAACTAAATTTTGTTCTCAAATGAACCTCCCCCATTATATATATATGTGTCATAACTAATTACATATATGTAAAAAAACTAGTTTACATATGTGTAATTATAAAATTACATATAAAAAATGATAAAATTACTCTTAACATGCATGTAATCATAAAAATACACATAATAAATGATAAAATTATCCTAAACATAAAATATATAAATAAAAAGATTGTTTATTAGGAGTTCTCCGAGTTCTGTAAATATTTATGGTTCTGAAATGATCCTGGCCCTACATATATATATATATATCATATATTCAGAGTTAAATGCTATATGTTTTTGTGTCTTACCGATTCTGCTTCCTCCGTTCGTTCTTCTGCCATGGGAATGTTTGATTCCTTGCTAACATCTGCATTCTCATCTCGCCTATTCGAATGTATATTTCGAGTATAACGATCATTGTCTCTACACTCATCATCATCCACTTGCCTTTCATCCTCTCCATGTATATCTTCATGAATCAATTCCTCCTCGACACCAACACCATCATTGTCTTTGCCCTCGTCAGCATCGACTTGCCGTTCCCCCTTTTCATGCATGGGTTCACCAGTTGAAGAACGTTGACACACCCCACTTTCATTTGATTTTTTGGTCTTTAATCCTGTTTTAGACTTTGAAGTACCTTTCTTTCTTCTTTTCTCACACTTCAGTCCTTTATTCTTTATGTCCTCCAGTTTGCATAATGTACGCTCTTCAATATGTTCTATAACAAACAAACCTTTACGTTTAACACGTACATCATGGAACTTGCTTGTATGACCTGCATAGATAAACTGTAAACAAAACAAATATTTGTCACTCCGTTTTATTTGGATAAATGCTCCAAATGACAAATTAATATTTAACTTATGATCTTACTGCAAGCAAAAACAGAGGCCCATTAAAAACTTGAGCAGGGTGCCAGCCTTTTCTCGCTCTGTCTAACAAAGTTAGCATGTAACCACACCAACCCAGTTCTTTTATGTCAACATCCTTTGTTATTAATGGCAAAAATCTTTGGTTGACAGTGCCACTTTTCGTTCCTTCGCCTAGATGTGTAAACATCAACACCAAAAAGTTAAGAACAAACAACATTCCACAATCATTGCGTTCTCCCTTGCATCGCCTATCCAAATAAGTTTGTGTTTCTTGTATAAGAAACCTGGTGAAGCCTGTTGGGAATTGACTTCTCCACAGTTTAACAACAGGACTTTTTATGCTTGGCCTATTGTTCTCTGTTATTATTCTTGATCCGTTCGGAATTCCCAATACCCTGTGAACCAATTCTGGACTTAACTTTATTGACTGAGATCCAAGATTTAATATCTTGTTGAATCATCATAGATCTTAGCCAACCACAGTCCCAAGCTGGTCGGAACACGCTGAATCTTCAGATTTAGAATAGGACCAAAACTAATATCTCTTACAACGTTCTTTTGCTTGTCATTAAACTCTAATATCCATTCATATAGATGGCTTGGTGAACATCTTGGTAAAATCTTCTCACTAGTATATGGGAAAAACATTTGACATTCATGGTGATTTGATTCCTCAGGTTGGTCCTTTCGACGTCTCTTCTTTGGTACGGTATCATCAAATATTCTATAACTTAAAGAATTTTAGTAACAAACTACAACTAAGATTTTCATGTTTAAATGAATACATGTTTTTTTTTTACTTTTTATGCAGCAGGATTAACAAAGTCAACATCATCATTATCATCAGCATAACCGCAGTCTGCCTGTAAAACTGCAGCAGCAAATCAAATAAAACAATAAACTATGAAGGGAAAAAAATGTATATTATATTTAATCATTTTAAATTGATCTATAACATACCTTCAGTCTTTCGTTTCAAAGCAGCACCTGACAAAGATCATTCATGTCTCTCCTCATTTTATTAGAAACAAAACACATAAAAAATATTAATTGAAAAACGTTATTTAATCCTACTATTGACATTATCTAATGACTACAACATACAATACAACATTGACTTGTTAATATATCACAGTGTTACAATTTAAACATTGTGTTATATTTATCAACCTGTTTTTTATTATTATCTAGTCATCACAATCAGAAAGCACAACTACACTTGATTTGATGATTTTAAACTTGATAGACCCGTGTTTGTTTACATTTCTCCAACTTATTCTGCCAATTTAACAAAATATTATCAAGAAGTATAACATTACAATGTTGTAAAACAACACATAATATTCAACATACAATATCAATACAAAAACACAATCCTATAGTTTACCACATATGTAAAAAACAAAACTTGCACCAAGATACTGCAAATAATCAATGTAACATATGCAAACACAATGATTTCCAAAACCACAATATTAAACAAAAAAACAAAAGCATAATTAATATAAAAAAAAATAGTGGATATAACTCGATTTTAACAACAAAAAATGGATATAACACAACTTTATACAACAAAAACAAACGTCTACATACACATTATAGTTATACAACAATTAACCGACTTGTAGAAACAATATTCCAAACAAAATCACAAATCTAAAAACACAATATACTTGTACAACTTCTGTTTAAACATTAAAAATAAAAAATAAGAAATAAACCATACCAAAAATATATAAAACGCATTTACCTCTTCTTATGAATCTTTTAACTTTGCTTGTACAAAATGACTTCTTTCTATTCCCACTTATATGTTTCTTTGCAATTTCCACCTTCAACCTCTTGGCTTTTACTTCCTCTAACAGTATCACCTACTTCATCTTCACTGTAATTTCTTGACGATTTCTTACCTATTTAACCAATAGACTTATACAAATCAAAACACAATGAAAATAGCAATCAACAACACCATGACAACAACTTACTTGTAAATCGCAAGTCAATGTTTGCAGTAGACGCCATTGCAAATGTAGTTCCAAATGATTAAGATTAGTACACAAAGCAACAAACACAATCGCAAATTGTATAACTTCGAGCCCTAAGTTTCCGTTAAAACCGAATGTTCATCGTTTTCCCTTTTCTTGCTATTATACAGTTAATCTCAAAACAATAATAAGACATTACCTTTTTGCCCCCCCCCCCCCCCCACTGAATACCAGTTAAATGAATGTTTAATCTTATTACAAATCTTATTACAAAAAATAGTACCACTTAATAAACCGAACCCAAACATAACATGCATAAAAAAACATAATTATTTAAATATATATTCATTTTTTTTAAATATAGAATTTTTTTTTACTGAAACTTCATTCCTATTCTCATTCATCATCCTATATATAACATACTAAGTACTCACGAAAAATAAGCAATAACTAACAATATCATCAAAACATAATTCACTAATTAGAACAAAAAACAAAAGAATTTATAGTCATCATACCTGTTATTCAAAAGAATGAGATATTGACGTCATTTAGAAGAAGCACATTTAGTTAAAAATGGTAAAGGAGACAAAAAAACACTTAACATAAGTCCTAATAGAATGGAAGAATAGGAATTGGGTAGTTACTAAAATAAGATTGGAGGGTATGGGGAGAGTCATCCCCATGAGGGCGGGCCGCCACGTAGGACGCCACGTCATCGGGAGTGAGAATAGACCTAAGTGGGATGGACCAAGGGGATGGAGGATGGGGTCCCACACTATTTATAAAAACACTTAAGAAAAAATAAACTGATTTGATTTTAGAGAGAGAGATAAAGAGAGAGGAGAGAGAATAAAGAGAGAGGAGAGAAAAAGAGGCCTTTCGATGACGTCTTCAGGCGACGGAGAAGCCAGGAAAATCCTCAGGGGGCGGTGTGGGTGTCCGGCGCCGAGGCTCGCCGAGGCAGGGCCGGCCCCCATACCCTCCAGTCTAAGTAACCATATTGATAGAAATCATACATACTAGAGAGGATATAAAGACTACTTTTAATAAGCTATACCTTGTTTTATTTAATCTTCTAATAAATAAAAGAACACTTCATCTATTAGTTACACAAAGATTCTTACATATAGGGATTTGGATTGTCGTTTGGCATGAGCTGGCAGCCCAGTGTTTCCTCTTATGTTAAACCAGACAAACCCAATGCTCACTCAATGATTGGTGTGAGATGGACCTATTCTTTTATCTCCTTTGAAACCTATGTCGCACCTAATAAGGTTGACGCTTTCAAGACCCATGTTATCTGATTTTTGAAAGCCCATGGGATTTAGATAATTCTAGGGTATACCTCTTGTTAACATGTAATATTTCTATTCATTATCAAAAGTTTTACGGGCAAAAGCTCATTTACCCGTAACTACTATACTCCCGTGTCGCATATAAAAAAATATACAGCGGTTGATGTAATAAGTTTTGATACGTCTAAATATAAAAAACACAATTATATTAACAAAAACAAAAAACACAAAAGAAAAAAACACAATGTTATACCATCAAAATCAAAAGCTTTGGTTAAAACACAATCCATTCTATCTAAAATAAAATACTTACTATAGTAGATCGTAGTCTCACTATCAGAACATTGTGTTATATGAATCTAGCTATATTTAACGTGATATCATGCTCAGAATAAATACAAATAACTGTTGTTATATTACCACTTTATTACAATTTAATTTATATAATTTTAATTAACATATATGTTTTACTTTATATATTATATATTAGTTGTAAGTATATACCAACAACCATTAACAAAAACATCGTAAGAATATATTATCAACAATTTATAAAAGCACAACAGCGTACAAAATTACCATAATTTAATATTAAATGGTTAAAACAATCTAATGTAACATCATTTTTATCTAAAAAATAGCGATGAAGGCTAGCGCGACAAAGTCAAACTCACCAAGTCTAAGACACAAATTTCAAAATGATTATCTCAAATTTTCAAACCATAATGTCATCGATTTAATAATTTTTAAACAATAAAGAAAAGAAAAAAAATTAACCTAATTTAAGTTTTTTTTAAAAGTAACCAACACTATTTAAGATCCCTGCAACATATTCATAAGACCAAGACTTTTCCCCCATTTACATCGTCTCTCTCTCTCTCACACCATCATTTATTTACTTCTCTTTTTAGTAGTCTCATTCAGAAAACTCTACTTGTACCGCTTATTTCCTTCATTTTAACAGTTACATTTACAAACACCCTTTTATTCATCGTCATTACAGTTTGACCAATTATTACAGTTCAGGTCAAACTTGAAAATTGTATCATTTTATTCAACCTTAAATTTTTTGGACAAAGTTGGCATCTTTCAAGAATGACAGGGACAAAAATGATAAAAACTTGAAGTTTGGTCTGAATTGGCATAACTGATCAAACTACAACGAAGAAAATAAAATTTAACTAAAAACAAATATAACTTTAAAAATTTATACAGGAAATTCCCAAAAGATTTCATTAAGGATTATATTATCTTATATCTTATATATATATATATATATATCTACCATATATTTGAAAATAAGTTGGGCTGATGTGGCACTCAATAATGAAGCATCAAATATAGTTTTTGGCTCCAAAACTCCCTTCTCAATCTTTTAACATGAAATGGATCATCCGACCTAAAAACCCGACCCATTTTTTGGATCCTATAAAAGTCTTCTAATTAGTTGTTCATCTCTCACAATCCCCACATCTTCTTCACGTTTCCCCACAAAACCTTTCATCATCACCAAATCTACATTGTATATCTCATATCTTCAACCCATCAAATCTTGATTTCCGACACAAGAGAATCATTTCTTCTCTTAAACCTGGTTATCTCCACAATCTTCATCACTTGATTCTTCTCCGAGAAGGTATGGTTACCTTATATGTTTGTCTTTCATATTGTAATGAACTTTATATTGTTTAACCGATCTTAATTCAAATCCTATCTCGCTACTAATACGATTTTAAACGTTTATTGCTATACATTCAAGAATGGTTTACTTAGGTGTTTGAATCATTTGTTGAGAACATGTTAAAATAGTTATTATTTACAGAAAAATTATAACTCATACTCTATTTATATGATTAATTTCACTACATACTCTGTTAATACAAAAGGTTAATGTTCATTTTCCAAGCCAACTTTTTAATTACAGTCTTTTAACATCTTTACTGATTCAGGTTTTACGATGTATACTACATTTTTCAAGTTTCTTGATAACCCAAAATCTTTGAAACTGGTATGACATGTTTTTACATACATAATTTATTTTTATTGAGATAAATATTTAATAGTTCTTATGGTTTATATTCTCTTACACTACTTAAAAATTATATACAGGATGTACCTATAGCCTTTGCTAAACAAAAGTGGGGAGATTGTTGGGCAAACAAATAGGTTGCGTATCTTTCATGAGTCTGGTAAAAAATGGGTTGTGAGGGCCAGAACAGAAAATTCAACGCCAATAATAACTGACGGTTGGGACAATGTTGTTAAAGATCTCAATCTGCCGAGGGATACTTTGTTGGTTTTCAAACCATTAGGTGATTTTGGACTTGAACTTTCATGTTTTGTTGATGGCATGTGTGGTGAATCTTATTTCACGTTTAATCGTTATGCAAGATTTGGTTTTACGGTATGAGTATTGATCTTAACTTGAATTCTTTTGCATCTTTAACGCGTCAACACTTATTCTCATAAGTTACATACTTCACGTATAGAATTCATTATTTTTAATTTTATGCAGGTAATCGAAGACTGCTTCATTAAACAATTTTACGTAAACAGCCCACCAAGTGGCAAATTTCAAATCTGTTATAAGGGTTCCTATTGGACTGTTGAGGCGTCTAAGGTTGATACCAACTTTGTATTTGCTAGAGGATGGCCGGAAATGTGCAACGATGTTGGGATACTGGAGGATGATTTTCTTGTGTTTAGCAGAATTGATGATGTTGTTTTTGAGGTAGTAGTTTATAGAGATGAGACTGAGATTTGCTTTTTGAAGAAACCTGAATCTGACGATGATAGTGTACTTGAGTTATCGAAGGCTGATTATGTTGAGAATGCATTCAAGGTACGTAAGTATTTAGCATTAACAGTAAAAGTTTTAATTTTTTAGCACTATATTAATTATTTCATTAATGTTGACCAGGACATCTATGAGGATGAAGAAGTTGTGTCTGTAGGTGAAGGTAGAACCGTTACTCAGGTACTTACTAAATTATTAAAATTATTTATTTTTAATTTAACACATATAAGAATTTAATGTTTTTACAACTATTAGTAATGCTGTTTACTGATGTTATATTTATCCTATAATGTATTATTTAGAAGAAGTTACCAACCAATGCCGAATGCACGTCGAAGAGACACATGTCTTAACGATTGAACAAAACCCAAGATGTAAGTATCTTAAAGATTGTTATATTACTATTGTTATTAAAGTTACTCTATGACAACAGGTTAAGAAGAAAGGTAAAGTTACTTCTGAGAGAAAGAAGATGGTCAAGAATAGGACTAAGGGAAATGCTGCCTTACCTGTCGACACAAGTGATCATATTGGATGTTCTTCATCTACTCATAAAGTTAAGGTATCTATACTTGCCAGTTAATTAGTATATGTTATATAAACTGTTTTTTTGTGCATATATTCAACATTCCTTTAATTCACATTTTATATGTTTACTTTTTCATCAAGGGGAAGAGAGCCACCAACGTTCAGAAAAAGCTTAACCGTAGAAATAAGATTGCAAAGACTGCAAAAAAACATTCTGGACATCTTTTCGACCCTGAGTTCTTTCATTTTGATCGCAAAGGAGACTATAGGCTGGTATACCATTTTTTATAACAAACTAATTATTTATGTTTATTTGTCTAACTATTATTTATTTCCACACAATACATGTAGCGTCTTCCTGCTGAAGTTGCCAGACGAGCAGGTCTTTCTCTTGATCTTCATCCTTTGAAAGTTCAAAACATGGTTGGAGTTGTGGAGGTTTATGATGTTAAGTCAGAGTTAAATGAATTGAACCCACGTTATGCGTTGGACGGTTGGCGAAAGTTTATGACTGACAATAACTTGAGGTTTGGTGATATGTTACACATCACATACGTGTCTTTGCAACAGAAGATCGTATTAAATCAAGTACGTCAGTTTAACAAAGACATTTAAGTATCTTCTGATATCAGATACTATAACTATGAATTTTTGATGGTGATGTTGTATGTTTTTTTTATATTATTAACTTGATGGTTTGTTGCTATGTATGGCTAACATGATAAAACACTGTTATTAGCACTTTATGTTTTATATATAGATAATATGATGTTTCTTCTGCATTTATGCGTTTATGAATTCAGAATAATGGATGAATATATATGACTGTATTTGGCATGATGATGATGTGTTTCATATTGTAAAAACCACGGAATTGTCAGATAATAGATTGCTTTGGCCGATTAGATTATGTGTTAAATTATAGTTCTTTAAGTCACTGTTTTATTTTCTTGAATTCTATGTAATTTTGTAAAGAAGTACAATAACAAACAGTGGTTTGAACATCTGTTTGCCTTTTGGTCAACAGTTAATGGAAACCCATGTTAGGCTGAACAGTGTTTTGAAGAGGAAAATAGTGTGAGAAGACAGTAGATCTTATTAAGTTAAACATCTGTTCAGGCTTAAACAGATGTTTGGCCTTTAACAGATGTTTGGCCTTTTATGTCAGAGGTTTGGACTTAAACAGTTGTTTGACCTTAAACAGATGTTTGGCCATAAACAGATGTTTGACCTTAAACAGATGTTTTGCCTTAAACAGATGTTTCGCCTTCTATATCAGATATTTGGACTTAAATAGATGTTTGACCTTAAACAGATGTCTGGCTTTAAACCAAACAACTGTTTAAGGTCAATATCTGTTTGACTATTGGTCAACATCTGATTGACTTTTGGTCAACATCTGTTTGAATTTTGGTCAACATCTTATTTTGTAAAGAAGGCCTTTCGTTGCAAACTAATATGAAGGCCACCAACAGTAGAAATATGTAACAACAAAGGCCGAGTTTTACCAGGGAAACAAATAGTTTTCCTTGCACCAATGTCTACCTGTCCATCCACTATGCTATCAATAAATATTGATAGAGGTTGAATGGTGATTCGTTTCCGACATTTTGAACTACCAATCCGGCTAGAATGCAAAGCAGCAAAATGACAACTTCATAACTCATCACGCCATTGTTTACAAACACATTTGAAACGACCAATTGCCTTAACTGGGAGTCTGGATAGTATTTCAGAAACTACAACTTCGATTCCAGGGTTTGCCATGCTATAACCTACATTAAAAAGATAAAATTATACATGAAGAAAATACACAAATAAGCGTAAGAAATTGCCTTAACTGGGAGTCTACTTAGTAAAAGGCGTTCAATTATTGTAGTAACTCCTAAACTACCACGTCACATATCAAAACCACAGCACTTGACTTAATAAGTTTTGAATATAAAAACCAACAACATATTAACAAAAAAAAAAGACCATTCCATATTCGATAATTACATATAACCCATAGTCCAATGTAAATTCAATAGTAAACATTTCACCCAATGTTAAATCCTATTATATATAATACTTCTCCTAACTACATCTTTTTTTATCATCTTTTCAACCTTTGTTTATCTTCACTCAACTCACACAATAAAACACACAATGAAGTAGAACAAAAAAAAAAGATTAGAAAAAAAATAACACAACATTATACCATAACAAACAATTGACTTGCGTATAACACAATCTATATGAAAAAAAAACACAACTATAATTTAGAATATATATACAACTAAAATATAGCATGTAGCTAATCATCACTTAAGTTATCTAGACTATAAAAATAACTGACATTGGAAAAACACAATATATATATATATATATATATATATATATATATATATCAAATATTTTTCTAAACCACTTTACATTAATTACTTGAAAAGACTCAACTGCAAATGAAAAGACCATTTCAATATTTCATCATTGCATCTTAGCTCGGATGCCAATAAGAAATCATTACAATTCTTTCACACAAGTTTTTAATCCTATTATATATAATATCTCCTAACTACATCCTTTTCTCACATCTTCAACAACTCTCTTTATGTCTACCCTTCCATCAAAGATCCTTTCGATTAGTGGATTTGTGATAAGGGTTTCAAAATTTCTCTCATTTGCATTGCTTATTTCTCCATCATATGGTTTCTAAGTCAACAAAAATCAGGTAAAGTAATTCCTTTTTTTCAATCTTGATGCTCATTTGCCATTTGTTGGTTGGAATAAGCTAATGAAAATTGTAATCTGTATACAGAAACGTAGATGTAACTTGTTTGGTTGACATATTTACCTTGATTCAGTTACATAACATACATATGTTCTTAGTGTATTGATTGCATACATGTCTTCGAGTATGAAAAAAAAAACAGATTTAGGAAGTCATCTGAACACAGGGAAATGCTAAAAGACATTAAATATAAGATGCACACCAGGTGTTCGAACAAATGACTGTATGAAAAATTTTGTACTTAACGAAAGTATCATTTCGTTAAAGTAAAACTTTCAACAATAGTGAGGTGTTTTATACGATTAGGTTGAATAAAAAGGGTTAGAAATATAAGATATGGTTATGTAATAAAAGAAAGTCACTAAAGTACAATAAAGATGTAAAATGGCGAGGAATGGTATTATGCAGCTTATGTATGTTTGTCATTCCTTTAAAGTACAACAAAAAGAAAAAAAATAAATAAATTTGGCGTTACTAAAATGGGTCAACATTTTAAATATTTCTTAGAATGCCTGGAGCTGAAAACGATGTTATCGTCATATCGGATTCTGAAGACTCTTCGGCTGAATCAGAGGAGTTTGATGATGATGAGACTAATCCGCTGATATTTTTTGTGCCATACACCAAACGGTTTGTAAGTTTTGACAAAATTATATGTTAATAGGTGTCTAATATGTTTACATAATTTGGTTAAGTTTTGTATTCTTTAATACTTCAACATCATTAATGGAAATTATTATTATGTTTTGAAACTTATAGCGCATACCGGTTGCAGTAGCACATATGACAGGAATTGACGAAACCTTGAAAGTTAAGATCGTCAACAGGCAACATGTGGAGACAAAACATGATGTTAGGGCAGAGCCAAATAAAAACAGTATCAAGTACATTGTCAAAGGCTGGGCAAAATGGCTTAAAGATAACAACATAAAAAAGGTGATCATTGCACGTTCCAGATATTCGTGCTTTGTTCCTTACCGATGTTTTTCGCTAGTGGTGATGTTTGAAACTTTGAAACAGGGTTGAACCATAACATATGGTAGTTTTGACAAACGAAGAAACTTAGCGTAGCTTCTGTAGTATTAAAATAGTTGTTTGTAAGTAGGTTAACATGTTTGTTAGTTCCAAAATTTACATAGTTTGGACGGCTACTATGTAACCGTGTTTATAAATATATACGTTTTCTAGTTCTAGTTTATATGTTATACATTGAACATGTTTTTTATCAATTGTATCACCATCGGAACTCATCACAAGCGAAATTGGAGTACCATTCTTCTTATCATCAGGCATGCAGCTCTAAACCAAAATTGAAAAAGTTTATTAACAAAAGACAACAAAATGGAAAAGACAACTATAATACTTCAGTTAAAAGTTCATAGAACCTGACTAATCCCAAACATTTGTTTAACCAGATCAACAACTGATTCATCATCAGTTATTCTTTGAATCTCGTATTCTTCATCACAATTTGTCAAGTCAGTCTCGCTGACTTCAATCTTGAATGCAAACAATTTATCCACCAAAGTTTTTAGTTCGTTTGGAAATCGCACAGTACCATCATCCTGTAAACATAAAAGATAGGATATATATACAATTTCGTAAGTAAAACACAAACCACTGTAAAAAACACAATTCATATTATCAGGTTTGTAGGACAACTTCACCTACATCTATAGTAAAAGTAATAAAAATCAACTGTTGATGTTAATAGTTTTCACTCTTCTACAACTGCTTTTTAACACACATTCGTGAGTTGTAATAAATGATAAACATGAAGGTTACATATACAGAAAAAAAAAACAATTGATGTTATCAAGATCTCCCAAGGATATTACACAAAAGCCAAAAAAACACAATATAAACTATAATATACAATTTCATTGATAAAACACAAACCATTGTAAAAAACACAATTCATGTTATCAGGTTTGTAGGACAACTTCACTTACATCTATTCCAAAACAAATTAAACTAAATATATTAAATGTTTGAAATAATATATGATTAAATAACCACAATGTAATGTATTAAAAATATTACACAAAAAACTAATTGAAATTCAATATCATACCAGACCAACTTTTGATAAACAAAACACAAGATTCAATTAGAATAAAAAAACAACTGTTGATGTTAGCAGTTTTCACTTCTCTACAACTGCTTTTTAACACACATTCATAACTTGTAATAAATGATAAACATGCAGGCTACATACATAAAAAAAATCAGTTAATGTTATCAAGATCTGACAAGAATATTACAAAAAAGCCAAAAAAACACAATGTATACTATAATATACAATTTCATTGCTAAAACACAAACCATTGAAAAAAACACAATTCATGTTATCAGGTTTGAAGGACAACTTCACCTACTTCTATAGAAAAACAAATTAATCTGAAGATATTAAATGTTTGATATAATATATGATTAAAAAACCACAATGTAATAAATCATAAACATGCACGTTAAATATACAGAAAAAAAAACAATTGATTTTATCAGGATCTCCCAAAGATATTACAAAAAAGCCAAAAAAACACAACATATACTATAATATACAATTTCGTTGGTAAAACACAAACCATTGTAAAAAACACAATTCATATTAACAGATTTGTAGAATAACTTCACCTACATCTATAGTAAAACAAATATCATAACAGGTTTATGAAACCACTGATTGAACAATATCAGTGGTTGCAACGGTTATAATGAAAACAGTGGGTGATTTTAACTATCAGTAGCATATCAGTGGATGAAAACACTGATTTTGAACAATAGTGATATCCAAAGAAATGAGAGAACTGGGGTTGACTTTTAGCACTGGACAGCTTTTCACAGAGCAGATGTTTGAACAAAACAGTGGTCCGCCTATTCAATTGAGATGAATCATTGCATTACATCCCTATTAAGAACATCAATAACCATGTCTATATTTAAGATAATAATGACTTTTTATTCGATTGCGATTAGTAACTACAACTGCTCTTATATTCTTACATTTAATTCACACAATTTAAAACTTTTAAGTAACTATGTTTAAATTGATTAACATAACAATTGCTAACACCATTAAATAACATAACAATTGCTAACACCATTAAATAAAGATAGATGAGATCTATCAAAGTTAGATGTTTATGATATAGATAGTGTTTTTTTCATGTGTGCAACTCTATATTCAGGCATAATTTAACATCAAAATAAACCAAATCAATTACAATTCTCCAGATGGTCGCTCGAAGAAATTAAACTGAAGATATTAAATGTTTGAAATAATATATGATTAAATAACCACAATAAAAAAACGACCAAAATAAAAAACACAATTCATCCAGACTAACTTTCAAGAAACAAAACATTCCATTAAAATAAAAATACCACCAATAACTCTTAGTAATTGAATACAAACCACTTCACTATAACAACAACTATCACTAAACTTAACAAAACTACTTATAAGGAAAGTAAAAACCTACGCTTCAACTCCATTGACTCATTAACTTGTCTAAATATCTTTAACATCTATCCTATTAACTGAACATCTTTGTTCCCACTCTCACCATTATTCAAAAGTGCCAGGTCACGAACAACAGTTGGAGGCAATAAATGCAACGTCTCAGTTACATCATCACGAGAGCCAACTCCAGTCTTCAAAGAATGAAAGCATTTCCTTAGATCTTTAGAAAACTCTAACTCAGCTTCCAAATCTTCCATCACTGCTTTATAAAACAGTTCCTTCAAATCTTCTCCTTGATTACTTGATGAAGCCATTGAAAAAAGTTAACTTTTTAATTAGAAATCGGTAAAACTTAAATAACTTGAGATACGATATACATGAAATGCCTGCATATATATATAAAAGGCTTATGGTCACTAACATAGAACTATTAACGGCAGCAACGGTTACATGATGTAAAATTTGCTCTGGGAAATGATACAATCATACAAAAAACTGAAGAGACACACGTTTACATACAGTTATTACTATAAACACACAAACCATTAATTAAACACGGGAAACTTAAACTGGTACACGGCTTACTATGCATGAATCAACGAAAATATTAATTACCCTTTAAATTTTAACGAAAATATTACCAACAAAGAAAAACATGCATGTTTAAGGGAAAGGAAAATACACACATAAAAAAACTCCAACTTAACACAGTATCATTACCAAAATATAATAACCATCATCATACATAAAAAAACAACATAACTAATCTTCGCCAAAACTGTCGATTTCAATCACCTCATCCCACTTCCAGTTCTTCAGCGCCTTTACCCTTTGATTAATTCTTCTGAAATTATGAGGCTAGAGAATAATATGTCAGTCACTCATCTAGAATATTAACTAAACACAACTAAACATATAGATATGGAACCAACCTTGTTGATCTCATGCTTTATAGAATTGTCAGGACATCCAACCAAAGCACCAAACTCCAAGTCAAAGCCTTTAGATTTGTTCTGAAATTTACAAAACAAAATATAAGCAAACATAATAAGATTCAGCATAAACATCACCAACTATCACTAACAAAATAATTTACATACTTTAACATAAACGATTTACCTTTGCAGCTCCGATTGAAGACATAGTCAAGTCAGGAAGTACTCTAAACAATTCTTCAAACTGAAAAACAACATACTCATTAATAAAAAAAACAACCATGTTGAACTAAAACAATGTTATCTTACAGTTATAAAAGAATTATTGCATACATTTCCAGTTTTATCAGATATCTTACTCAACTTTTGAAAATGATCATCCACAAAAATGTTGTCAGCCACAACCTGGAAAAAACAACAACAACCGTTAATCACTGTTGTCATAGCATATTACAAATATAAACCAAAAAACGCAGTATCTGTAAAAAACACAATCATTTTTAAAAATACACAACATTATAAAATATTTTACAAGAATTATTACGCACGTTTCCAACTTCATCACATGTCTTGCTCAACGTTTGAAAATGATCATCCACAAACATGTTGTCCGCCACCACCTGGAAAAGAAAAAAAAAACAACTGTCAACCACTGTTGTCATAGTATATTACAAAAAAAAAATAAATAAAAAAAAACCATCACAAAAAACACAATAGCTGTAAATAACACAATGATTTTAAGTGTCACACAATATCATAAATAATAACAGAAACTTCATCATAAGCTTGCTTCTAAATGTACATTCTCATTAGAGCAATAAGAAAATTCATGCAAATGACCATCCACACACTCGTCAGCTACAACCTGACAAAAAAACATGTCAATGATTTTTTACTATAATAACACAAAGGATTGCAACAAACACAAAACGATTGTAAAAACACAATGCTATGTAAATCCCAATACTTGACAAAACAAAATGATAATACATTTCCAACTATATTAGAAGACTTCATAATTGCTGGCTGCTTCATTTCCACAACGCTGTCCAACCCAGCAAACTGAAAAACAAAGCATCATTATTCAAATGAACAAACATGGTTAAATAAACACAATACCATATAAATTAACAACTTACATTTTTCTCCGTAATTGAATCCTCATCATACACAGCATTATTGTAGCATCGTTGTTGGACCTGAAATGAGTCGATCAGAGGCGTTCTACTCAAAATGAAAGGCGGAAAAAGACATAATGAGTTGAATTCAGCAAGATATCACTTTTAACTGTCGTTTATATTGATCTGGAACAGTTATACAGCAAGACGACACTTCGACAGAGCTTCGCCGTCGGAAAACCTCTAAGTAATTTCGTGCCAAATGACACGAGACTAACCCTATATATAGACTCTTAAATTCCGCATGAAACATGCTTCAAACGGAATCATTACAAGCGATATTACAATTCAAATGGAATTACCATGTAATTCCGTGCGGAATTACATATGACCTTTTCAAACGAAATTAAGGCCTTTCATGCGGAATTAACTCTTTGCTTGATTCCTCGATCTTCGTGCCATGTGTAATGCAAGACTCGATACAAGACGACGTCGACAGACGTATGCACTAACAGACTCCCCCTCGGATGTTGACGAGTCTTAAGTCTCGAGTCTTCAACGTCTTCAGTCTTTATCAGTCTGATCGCTTTCTGAAGTATCTGACCATGTAAGCATCCTCAAACTTTATCTCTTTCTCTCTTCATCAGCACCAACAGATAACCTTCCTTTAGGTGTCTTCAGACTCCCCCTTTCGATATGCTGGGATCGCAGTCTGGCTTGTTGAAATCACATAGTCCTCAGGTATCGGAACCTGGCTTTCTATCACTCAGATTCCTGCACATTCTCTACCTCACAATAAATTTCAACAAATTTAAAATTTGACAAATTTATATTACACTTGCAGGAAACTTTCTAGAATGATTTATCAATGTTAGAAACTTCAGATGATCAATTGTATGCAAATATTCAAAAACTTTTCTTATTTAAACACAAACTCCCCCTTACCACATGCTCATCATGTTTAGCACTTGGAATTTTGAAAATCAGCTCTCCAACATTAGTTGTCAAAAAAACTTTTTGGATTTTTCAAAATTTATGCTAAAACACACTAAAATCTTTTTAGGATTTTTGATATGAAATGAAATGCAGTAAAGAAATATATACAGACAATCTTTTTGTGAGTTTGTGTAAGAGGATCATATCAGTTATTGACAAGTCACAAGCACCGTTGAGCTTAGTTACACTTTAAGAATTAAACAATTCACTTAGATTGCCGATATACTGATCCAGTTAAATTCTCACATAGATTTCAACTGATTCAGGATATGAATTAGGTGTATTAAGAACTTAAACTCATTCATGTGTCCCACCTCTTGAATATACTCCCGTATCCAGATCCCAATATTCAGTCTTACAGGTGAGTATACCACAGATGATATCTGTAAGGGGTTAAATTGCGAAACCGTGAGAGCTCAGGTCAGAACTTCCGTTCAGCAGAGAGATGACGGCTCGACTTTTGGTGGGTCCCCTTTAGAGGATCTTTTTTACAACAGCACATGATTTGCATTGTGCAATGTTTCATCATTTTTTATGCTGAGGGTAGGCTTTTATTTCAAGCAAGCGTAAAGTATTCTCCGGGGACTAGGCCATTGCTTCCGCAAAATCAGAAGTCCCGGGATAATACCCCAGATATCACTGAGCATAAAGACCTAGTATCTCAGAAAGAAGGACCTTTCAAACGAAATTTCAGGGGTTACCTATATATTCAAGTAGTGTTCCCCACGAAATAAGCAAGTTTGAATTTAAGTTTATATCCCGAAAAAGCTTACTAAATGTGTAAAAACCTATCGGCATATCATCAGTTAGACCGTTTAACACTATTTAATCATCACATTTCTTTAGCATACTGTAACTGTCTACTGATGTACTATCATTTCCTCTTCTTTGACACCAAAACTCATTTTGAATTTTATCATGTTTTTGTCTTTTTCAAATTTTCTAATGTTTTTGGATTTTTTGAAAATTTTTACTCCCCCTAAAATTCAAACACATTTAAAAAAATTTGAAAACAAACTGTACAAGTAAATTGACAACCGATATCAAATCACTTCAATTCGCCATCCACTAGGCATAAACAATCAGAACTCCCCCTCACAACAAACTATTTTCTCATTATGATTTCAAAACACTTAAGTTTGTTTTAATCAAATGGTTTTCCCGGAAAATTAATTTTGTTGATTAATTTTACCATTTGTAGGTTAGGGGATAAACTCATCACTTTGTTTTTCAAAATACCACTTGTAAGAAAATCAAGTACAACTTAATGTCCCTGATTTACCACATGTAAAATGAAATCACTTTCGTGAATTTTTCAAGAAAGATGCCGATTCCTGCTCCACTCTTACCAACCTGGGAGCTCCGGCAATTCCACAACCTGTAAAAATTTCACAATTTTCTAAGAAACTTTCACAAAATAAATTTTTAATAAGAATGATTCTGATTCCTGCTCCACGATTACTAACTTGGGAGCTCCGGCAAGTCAAACTACTTACTTATGAAAAACAGACATCCAAGCTTCACCAAACTTGGATGTTTCCTCCTCAACTTCACTTGAGTAAAAAGTTGCTTTCTTTGTTTCGTAAAACTCTTTTACCCCTTTCACCTTACCATCAAACATTTTTCCAAAAATCTTTTTCACATTTCCATTAAACGCTTTCTCGACATCAAATTCATTCTTTTCAGAATAAAACTGATTTGAGATCTCAACCTTCCCAACTTTTGATTTAAAATTCTCAGCCCTCAATGGTGGAAAATGCACATCATCCATTGGAGGCACTGAATTTTCTTCTTTAACCTCAACCTGTGGCTCGTCTAACTTTGTGGAATTAGATTCATCGCCAGATTTTACCTCAGAGTTCTAAACAACCCACTTTTGTTTGTCAGGATTCACACTTCTCCTGTAAAATCTCTTTGAACATTCACCAACTTCATATGTTAAATTTTCAAAAACTTTGAATTTTTCAGTTGGTGGTTCAGTTTTATCAACAACAATTTCTTTGAGTTTATCTGAGAATTCCTGTTTTGTCTTTATAGTCTGAGAACAGTTCCATGCAATGTGACCAGCTTCATTGCATCTGAAACAGGTTCTAGTCTCTTTCTTCTGATAAGCTTCAAACTTCTTCTTTTCAGCAAGAAACTCCTGGTTTGACTGTCTCCAGAAAGATTTCTTCTGTTCTTCTTCTGCACTTCCTCCTGAAACAAATTTTGTGTTTGTTTTAGAAATTTTCTCATTTTTATGATTTTCAGGTGGAATAAATCCAAGACCTTTCTTTTTGAAATTACCGTTATGGTTTGGTTTCTTTTGAAAACCAGAACCAGAACTGTAACCTTTTTTCTTGTTTAAACGTTGTTGAACTCTTGAAGTGTATTTTTTAGGTTTTTCAGTAAGATTTACATCTTTTATTTCAGAAATATTGATTTCTGTTAGTTTGAAAACCTTTTTGATCTTTTCAACTTGAACATTTCTTATTGGAAATTCTTTATCAGAATATAATTTGTCCAAATCATTCAAAGTGTATACAACTTCAAATGTTTCATCCTTCAAATTAGATTTTGATAAAAGAAATTCTATATTGTAAACCCGTTTAACCGACGTCTTTGAACTGTTGACCGACGAACTCGAACTTTTGACGGACGAACTTGAACACCCAGACTCGGACTTTGACTCAGATTTTAACTCCGCCTCCTCATCTGTATCCAAAACCTGATCGACCACCTTTTTTATTAACTCGGACTCATGATCAGTGTCAGACGATGTAAAAACGACGTCAATGTTTTATGGTAATTCATTGGTTATATCGGACTTTAACTTTATATTGACTGCTTTTTCGACTTGCTCTTCATTCGGTTTTCCAGGAGAATACCCTTCCCAAATTGGAGGCGGACACTTGTTATAACTAGCACTCTGTTTCTTACCAGTATCCTTCTTCTTTGGCTTCTCATCTTTTTGAAATGCTTCAAAACCTGCAACAGTTGGATAAATTCGATCAATAAGATAATCAGAACTAGAATAACTCTGTAATAAACGTCTAATTCTCTCATTCTCAATCTTTTCATTTTGCAACTCCCGCTGCAACTTTGCACATTCTTCAAAGTAATGATTTATGGCTTTTTGCTTCGTCATCATCACAGCATTCATCATAGTCAACGCGTCTTCTCTTTCTGAATTAGTCTTTTGTAGACCAGTTACTGTTTTGTTCAACACATCGTAAGATTCTTTCACATAGTTGAGATTGAACAATAATTGTTCTTTCATCTTTTCTTGTTCACTCAGTTTCTCATCTTTTTCTGCACATTGCTTGCAAGATTCCAAACACTTTAAGCAAGGCTTGATGACTTCCACAATCTTTTCAACTTTGATGATTTTCTCCACTACAACAACTTTTTCACCTTCAATCACCTTTTCTGTTTCAAACATCTCTTCAGCAACAATTTTAACCTCTTCATTTCGAACAGTCTCTTCTTTTTGAACAACACTTTCACACTTCATTCTATTTTGTTCTTTTGCTGCTTGTCTCTCCTTCAGCTTCTCCAAGCGATCTGCAAAATAAAATTGAAAACTTTCAGGAGATAGATGAGTTTTTGCAACATTAATATGTCTTTCTTCCTCATCATCACCACTATCATCAGTTGGTGATTGATCAAAATCTATTGTCTTTTCAAAACTATCATCTGAAGAACCAGAATCAGATGATGTTTGATAAAAAACAGTTGCTTCTTTTGAACTTTCATCGGATGAAACAGATTCTTCTTCTTGATTCTTCTCATGAACACAAATCATTTTCATCCATTCTGTAAACAAATCAGGTTCTTGAACTATCTTTGCAATGAAAGCTTTAAACTCCCCATTCTCATTCACAAACTTATCCCAGCTAAATCCTGGAGCCATTTTCTCATCGTCTTGATCAATGATACCATAATAAGCTTTCTTGTTTGCATCTTCGATCATTTTCCCATGAGTAGTTTGTGAATCCTTTTGTTGATGCGATTGATGAGTAACTTGTTGATATATGGCTTTCCTATAGTAATCATCTTTTCCAAACGGATTCTTTGCTCCACTAGCTTCCTGATTTTTGCATTCTCTTTTGAAATGACCTTTCTCCCTGCATCGAAAACAAGTAACTTTAGATTTATCAAAACCCAAAGTAGAAACATGTGCATCTAAGAAATCATTTCTTCCTGTAATCATTTTAAACTTTTCTGCTCTTCTTAAAACACTAGCTAGACACCACTTGATGTGCATGAGTTCCATCTCTTCAGCGTCTATCTGATCATAATCCTCTTTCGTCAGCATAGGATTTCTGATCCTCCCTGCAACCAAACCTTCATAGGATTGTAGCACAGTTGCAAGTAACGCCATGTGATCTTTTGCAATTTCTTCAGAAAAACTTTGACCATCTGGAAGATTTAATGCAATGTTGCACTGTATCACACAACCATTTCTACTTTTTGAACTTTGAGAATGAAATCTTGACGTTGAAGTCTTTGGATTAACATTCGGATATGAAGAAAATCCACTGCTACTGTTTGAACTTTTATCAACATTTCCAGATGAGTTCCCAGCACTAAAAGCAGTTTGATTTTTCGGACTCACTTCAACCTCTTGAACACTGCCTTTGTAATACATTTTCACATCTTGTTGACCACTTGGATTATTCATCCTTGCAATCTTTTGTTGTTCAAGATCTTGACCTTCAATCTTCTCGTTGAACTGAGAAATTGTCAAACCATCATATTCTCCGGTGTTCTTTAAGATCATAAAAAATGTACCCCACTCTTTCTGAGGTAAAGCATCAGCTAATTTGTCGACCCACTCCTCTCGTTCTTTGGTTATGCTTAACAACGACATAGAACGCACTAATTGGCAATATCTTTCAATCAGTTTCTTTGTATCTTCTCCTGGCAAACTTGTGAATAGATCAAATTCTTTCTTAAGCAATGCCTTTTTACTTTTGATCATCTTCTCACTTCCTTCAAATTTGATTTTAAGAGCATCCCAAATTGATTTTGAAGTTTTGTCATGTTGAAGCAATACAAAGATGTCATCTTTAATAGCTTGCTGAAGTAGACTAATCATCATCTTTTCAGCTCTGTACATGTCTCATTCTTTATCAGTGAATTCAGAGATTTCTTTCTCAACCTGCAGATCAGTACGTGGTAGCACATATTTTTTCAAGATACACTCCCAAGATCTTAAATGATTTGCTTGAACCCAATTTTCAAACCGATCTTTCCAACCGTAATACTCTTCAATGCTCATTAGCTTCGGGGGTTTTTGCGTAGTTCCAGTCTCATTTTCCAAGTTCATGTTTTGAGCAATCGTAGCTGGAGTAGTCGAGGATGTTGCAAATGCGTTGTAAAATTCTTCACTCATGATTCGGTAAACTTTTTCACAAAACAGGTACTTTCAAATGAGATTAGGTTTCAAATGAAATTGCTCCAAGCGAGATTATTTCTTCAAGCGAGATTACCTGCACACTAGCTTTTCAAACGGAATTAAAAGTTTCAAACGAAATCTGCAAACGAAATTAAGTAATTCCGTGCGGAATTACTCTGTTTCACACGGAATTAGTTTTGAAACGAAATTCCTCAAACGAGATTCTAATTCCGTGCGAAATAAGAATTATTTTCAAACGAAATTATGCAGAACTTGTAATTCCGTTCGGAATTAAGGTGCACTCTCACACGGAATTAGAAGGATGTCATCATTTTCGAACAGAATTTCAAAAGAAATTACAAATATTTTCAGTTTTAGATTGAATTATGGTCCAATTCTTTCAAGGATTCTTTAAAACACTGTTTTGCTTGTAATATGTGAAATTCAGATCATTTTGACCGTTTAAACTTGTTCAAATGATAAAAGAAGGGGTAGAAGTAAGAAAACGAGATGAAATCAGGCTGAAATCTGCAGAACTCCTCCTCCTGAGCTCTGATACCACATGTAGGATCGTTGTTGGACCCGAAATGAGTCGATCAGAGGCGTTCAACTCAAAATGAAAGGCGGAAACAGACATAATGAGTTGAATTCAACAAGATATCACTTTTAACTGTCGTTTATATTGATCTGGAACAGTTTTACAGCAAGACGACACTTCGACAGAGCTTCACCGTCGGAAAACCTCTAAGTAATTTCGTACCAAATGACACGAGACTAACCCTATATATTGTGACAACTGCCACTTTCGGGTAATTTACGTACATTTAAAGCAATGATTTACATTATACAAGTATGTGTTTTGAATATTCGAACTTCATGATTACATGATATACATCTTAGAACACTCAAGGAATATTCATTTATGATGCACATTATTCATTTTTATTGGTTACATTTGAAATAGTGTAAACAATGCATCGAAACAACTAGAGTAGTACCTAGTAAACTAGTGTGCTGACGAGATCTCAGGATCCGCATAAACCATCTAAATTACATCTTTAGGACTTAGACGAAAGTCCAACATCAAATATACATTAAACCCTATATGGGAATAAAAGGGTTTGGTTTAATATATTACCAATGTCCGGTAGCACCAAAAACTGCCCGAAAACTGCCGAAAAGCACTAAAAGCGTCGATTTCAACACTTTTCCGTAGAGAATCTGCAGAAATCAGCTTTCTAATATTTTTACGATATGTAAAAATGTTATTTAACATATAATTCATGTGAGTATACATTCGGGTATCATCCGAACCAATAACTACATCAATTCACACAAGTTACACAACTTAGCGTTCAAATAACGTCTAACCGAAACAATTCGAAACGAATATCCGAACAATGTCGGATCTTTTTTTTAGTGACCATCTAATATTATTTAGATCATATTAGACTAGTAATGGTCACTTAACACCTCCTTAACACATTTATACACTTGAAACATTTAAACACCAAAACACCTAAACTTTGCTAAAAATTTCTAACACTTTAAACACTTAATAACATTTCAACAATTCAAGACCCCCCCCCCCCCCCATGTGTTGTGAACGTTTTTAAAGGGGTCCCACACCCTAATTTTCATGCTAAATATCTAGATATTTTATGGTTAGTTTCAAGTGGAAGTAAATTGGTGAATTATTACAATACTTACACATTAAGTAAACTAGCACTTTACCATTCATTTTTCATCTTTTATTACACAAACAAAAGCTCTCATCATCTTCATCCATTTTACCAAGAACACCATAAAAACCCATTTAAATTTTATCACATCTTGATGATTAACATGGAGTTTCATGGAGCTTAAAGTGATCTAAAGCATTTGCAAGTTAAAGGAAGTATATTCATCCATTCAAGAACCTTCAATCATCAAGATCATCATCTTCTTAGTTCTTAATCATCACTTAGATCATCCCTAGCCAAGTGCTAGAAGTAAGCTTCAAGATCTATTTTTTTCATACTTATATTATGTTTATGATTGTTATTATAACTATATAACTAAATAATCATACATAATAAACATGAAAAATACAAAGAAGCAAAAATAATAATCATGATATATTTATGTTGGTTTATATTGTGATCTAAGACTTGATATAAGCATATTTGATCTTGTTATGATGATTATGATATAAATAAATTGTTAGAGGATGTTTTAAAAATATGATCTAACAATTATACATGTTTATGTTAAAGGGTTTTTAACATAAAGGTTTAAAGGGATGATCATAACCTTTGATCTTGTGAAAGTATTTAAGGTTTTTATTTAAAAACAAGGCTTTTACAAGATTATAAAAAGTAACATACAACTTGAGATTTTTATAAAAGTTGTTAAAACTAGAATTAAACTTGGTTTTTGAACTAGTTAGTATATGTTATGATCATGTTTAAAACCCTACATGATTTGGAGATCATCTTGATAATTTTATGTTATAAAAGTCTCATATGTTTTAGTTAAGATGTTGAGTAAATTGATGGTGATTTGGAAAAGAAAATGATATGTTTATGAAACATGGCCAAATGATTAATACAAAGGTATTTGGAGAAATATATACACTAAACAGTTATCAGTTAATACATCTAATACACAGTTTAATGAATAACAAAGACATACAAGTCTTAACACATATTTAAAAACAAGACTTATACTCAAGTCATTTATAAAGACCGAAGTGTCTAACAAATAAAGAACATTTGTAGGTCGCAACATTGTTCAAGACGACCACACGCGAGATCATAATTACTTCTATTCACGGACGTGATTCAGTGAGTTCATGTCCCCTATTCATTTAAATGTTTTTCAACTTTACAACTATCGGGGAAAATGCATGTTCAACGTATGTTAAAGTTAGGGAATGAAACACCTTAGATCATGTGCGAATTAGGGTTTATACATCTAAGCACCATTAATCCAGTTTGGACCTAGGTACAAGTGGTTAGATCTAATGGGTTTTGGCGAGCCCCACTCTTGGTCGTGGACCCATACGGAAGAGTGCGTTTGTGTCCCAGTCGATAGGAGTCGACATAAAATCGTCTAGGTTTGGATTGCTTCCTAATTCGTCACACATATTAATGTCCTCGCGAAACATTAATGATCAACGATTTCATTGACGCTTTACATACTACACCATTACTTACAGATACATTTTATACAACTCACATTTTATGGATACAGTTTATACAACTCACATTTTATGGATACAGTTTATACAACTCACATTTTATGGATACAGTTTATACAACTCACATTTTACAGATACATTTTATACAACTCACGTTTTACAGATACATCTCATACAACTAAACTGCATGAACTCGCTCAACTTTTGTTGATGTTTTCAAACTTACATGTATTTCAGGGAATTAGTGGACCAATGCAACGATTACAGTTCAAGGAAAACAAGTATCAATACTCCATGCCAACTATTGAAGGGTTTGCCTGTTATATACCGCCTCTTTGCGGTGATATAGTGGTCAAAGTCTTGACATTTTAAGACTTACATTTTGATGTATAAAACGATGACAACTTATTTTCATTTGATGGTTTGTAACCAATACATTCAACTTATGTTGCATTCTTTTGAAACAATTATGACAATGGCATTGGAGCTTGTGTTTATTCATTTTGTATGTTCACTTATATTGTTATGCAATGAGAACCGATCAGATCACACCTCGCGCTTCCGCTACGAGCGGGTGTGACATATATAGACTCTCTAATTCCGCATGAAACATGCTTCAAACGGAATCATTACAAGCGATATTACAATTCAAACGGAATTACCATGTAATTCTGTGCGGAATTACATGTGACCTTTTCAAACGAAATTAAGGCCTTTCATGCGGAATTAACTCTTTGCTTGATTCCTCGATCTTCGTGCCATGTGTAATGCAAGACTCGATACAATACGAAGTCGACAGACGTATGCACTAACAATTATCCATAGATCATAACTGAAGCAAAACAACCAAGCTAAATAAGAAACTATTTTCGAAACATAACAAACATCATAAACACATAAAATATGTAACCACCTTACATTGATATCCTTTATTGAAAACGATGTAATACAAAGCATACACGGACATATATATACATCTTGTATGCTAATTTCCACGTAGAATTATCCAAGATGAACCGACAAGGTTGAGTGAGCGTACCCACGTAGCGAGAAACATGCAGAAAACACAGCAAAACTTAACTGGCGTTGAAAAAACAAACTGCCAAATTTTTTGGGTTTGAACGGACGAGATTAAATCTTGAAGGTAACCGCCTGAATTATTACGGTCAGTATCTACTTGAACGTGAGTTTGACCGACGGTTGTTTCGCGGCGAACAATTTATTAATAATAAAAGGACCTATAGTGTCAATGTATTGCAAATTAAATACTAGATTTCCAATTTGATTGCCAAATTAGTTATAGATTTTTTTTGGACTTGGTAGGTGGAATTAAATGTAATAATAGTTTAATCAAATGTATTTACTACTATTTCCAGTAACAAAGTATGTATGAAGCTTCTCTATATATAATTATATAATATCTTTTAACATTTCATAAAAATATTTAGTACTCATTAATCAAAATATAAAACCTTTAAATGTATGCTTTAGTATATAAACCGCTTCCCAATTCATAACAGTTAACTTAAAATTAATAATAATCATAATTTTGTATTGCTCAATAAAATCTACTCCATTATATAGTATTATTAAAACAAACGTTATTCTACTAAAAAAAACAGCCCTACGATGACATGCATCTTGCTCTATATATATATTGTTATATTAAAAGTAACTAAATCTAATTAGAAGTATTTCTATCAAAACAATTTCAACATGTAAAAGCTAAGTTTATAACTTAAACGTAAAACCATATGTTTGGTAAAAATGATGGTGTAATATTAATAAATTATTTAAGTTTTATAACAAAACACTATAATGAATAAATTTATTATATCAAAAAAAATGTTAAGTAACTCAACTAGAGAATGTGAAAGCTCTACTTAAGTCAACAAAATCCAATCAACAGTTTCGTGTCGTCTTCTCCGGTATAACTTTACTACTCTAGTGTTACCATAGCCAACCCCATAACAGAACTAACACCAATCCACTGTTAATGTTTTGTTTAATATATTTATTTTAAAACTTGCTCAATTGATCTATGTCACAGTTAACTATTTTATAATTAATAGATTAGATATTTTAAACATGAACCATAAGGAATTCAAACGTTGAACAAGAAAATGTGATTTAACTCTTATGGCCTGATATGTAGAATATAGTGTTTATATATGAGAAATATCTATTTTTCTTAATAAAAAAACTATAAAGATCATAACATGGGTCGATATGTAGAAAAAAAAAGGGTATGCCGAAGCGTAACGAGTCGAGTTCCGACGTAAACTCCGGCATGATACGAGTTGAAACGAGTCGTGACTTCACCACAGTCGTGAACCCGAACTTGAGCCGAACCCCGACTTGAACTAAACCGATGTCGGCGCCGGTGAACGTGACCCGAACCCAAACTGAAATGGAAACAACCCTCGCCTGCGTTGTCGGAAAACGACCGGCCTAGAGCCACCGCGAACCACCGCCGCCGCCATACTTCTCGCTTTCTCTCTTTCTCTGACTACTGTCGACGCCATGCGCCACCACCACAGTGGTGGCCGGCTGTTCAAACGAGCAGAGGTGAGGGAGGAGGTTGAGTGTTGAGCGAAGAGGAGTGGAGAGGGTGTTGTAGGTGTTTCGTCGGAGGACCCGCCGCCGCTGCCGTTATGCCGAAGCTGCCGCCACCAACAGTGGTGTTGACCGCTGGCTGAAGAGAGGGAGAAAAGGAGAGTGGATGTGGCCGGAGAACGATCGACGCCGGAGTAGCCGGAATTCGGCTCCGGTTGCCGGAATTTAGACAGAGGCAGAGGTATCGAGAGTAGGGGGCTAGGGTTTTGTTATGAAGAAGGTGGGGGTATTTATAGGTAGGTTAAGTGTGTGGGTTGGGCCTAAAGCCCGTTAATGCGTTTCTAACGTTTTTAAGCGACCCAGTTGTGTTTACCAGATCCGTTTTCAAACCCGAACTTCTTGTAATGTTGTAAAATATTTTTTAAATTCGAAAACAGGTAAAATGTATGTTGGAAGTCGGTTTTGACGTGTACGTCCGTCAGTTGCGTTACAAACGCGTAATGCACGTCGTTTGTCATCATTTTTTTATCCATTTTTCGATCTGATTTTGACGGTGGTTCTAAAAATATAAAACGAACACGAGTTTTCTAAAAGCATAGTAATACGGAAATACGAGGCGTTACAGTTGTCACTACAGTTGTAGTAGTTGCCCCACTTGAAATACCTTCCTGTGTCTTTTGAGAAATACGAGGAGTTACCTCCTCTTCTTGTGGGATAGAAATGATCCTTGAACTTTCCCTAGTCACTTGTTGAAGTGTGCTCTCTGTGATTTGTTGTTAAGAGGAACTAGGTATCTGCAAGTCAGTTGCATCAATTAGATTAAGCAATTTTTAAGTGATGATGGGATAGTTTTAGTGAGTGGTGGGGTAGAAAGAGAAACAGCCATGGGAGAGGGGTTTTAGTAGAGATATTCAAGTGAAATATCTCCCCCTTGATTTGGTTCCCCTGTGCTTACAACACTCCCCTTTAGGGAGGATGAGAAAGGAGTTTGGATAGGTAGTGTGACACCCCGTTGAAACATTCTCACTCATACTAGCTTAACAGTGGCTGCCTTAACTTTCGGGACGAAAGTTCTTAAAACTTGGGGATAATGTGACACTCTAGGTTTTCCCGAACAACCTTCTTGTACTAGCATTATGTGTACGCGCGTTTTAAATGAAAGTTGCGTCTTATCTTGATGGGCTATATGATTCTTGTATTAAGTTATGTGTATGGAGTATAAATATATATATGTGTATTAGGAAGCCGAGACCACTAGGACCCGACTCGAGACCACTCGGTCTCTAGTGAACAGTTGGGCAGTTGGGCCGCACCCCTCCTTGAGCCCACTCGAAGTCCATTTAGGGTGCACCACCCGAAATGGGTATAAAACCCCCTTAAGGGTAGCCGACTTTCCCCTTTGGTGAATTAGCAATCATCATTTCAAATCCCAAACATTCCATTCTCTTATCCTCTCTCACCTCATTCACTTCCTCTCACTAAAAACCCTAAAACACCACCATAATCTTCCTTCTCTCTACTCGGAAAGCTCTCGGATCTGCTTGTGTTTTCCACTCGAGGATCATCGGACATCAAACCTATTCAATTCTACACTCTAGATCCTTAGCCGGTTAGTGTCTCCTTGCAAACACATGTAAATACATGATAAAAATGATGATTAAGTGATAATATGCATTGTGACTATTGTTTAAGTATGATGAAAATGGTTATGTGAATTAACGAGTTCTTGTTTGTTAATGATGCATGATTGGATGAACATGACCTCTTTTGTGAAAAGTGTGAATCTTTGTAGGATAATATGTTGGTAATATGTTTGGAATGATAAAAGAATGATAGTTTAGGATTCTTGATGACTATTTGATTTATGCTAGATATTATAGAACAAATGTTGTAATTGATGATGGGCTACAAGATTGTCTTGATATCGAGAATATATGTTCACAAGATCTTTGATCACAAAATTTCATGTTTGAATGACCTCATGAGGAACATTATGAATATGTGTTGAATATGATATGAACATATGATGAACTATTTGAATATGACATGAACAGTTGAAAAAGTGTGTGTTTGATCCGTTTTGATTAAGTGTTAGACAAGGAAACATGTTTATGGAATTCTATTGGTTAGTACCCAAATCATGATATTGCAATTCTATTGGATAGTACAAGTTTGGACAGGTTCTAGAAGGATTCCATCATCAGGTGTGTGAGTCGAGACCCCCGGTTTCGACTCGAGACTGTCATGATGACAACTCGAGGCCAGACGGCAGGCATCAGGAACTCGAGACCAGCAAGATCTTGAATCGAGATCTCCTGATCTCGACTCGAGACTGAACTCGAGACCTTAAAGGTTACGACCCATGTATGCACCACTCGAGACCTCTTGTTAGGAACCTGAGACCCCTTGGTTGCGACTCGAGACCGCATGTTCTCGAGTCGAGACCACCTGGTCTCGACTGGGCTGTCCGAATCAGTTATTGGGCCACCATGTGTGACAACGTGTTTTGGGCTTTGTATCTGTGCTACTGATGCTATGTGCCGTTATGATTAACTGTTAGAACATGGCCCAATAACTTAAGGGATAATTGTATGTTATGCATGCTGCTGTTAACGGTTAGTATGATAGGATAGGCCTAATAACTCTTTGTGATTTGGATGCTGTGTGTTAACTGTACTGCTCATGAGTGCTGGTATGATCTGGATGCTATGTGCTAGATACGGGTAAGACATACGTGACTTGTTTGTACCCGAGCCTGACTCATACTGGTAACCATGTTAGGACGTGGTGACCAGCGTGCTTGACCAAGTAAACTAATCTGCCGAGCAACCCAAGGTGAGTTCACAACTTTTAAAGCATGCGTTCCCGGTGGTTGGGAAACATAACTTAAAACAACGCTATCCCCTATAAGGGATACAAACCTACTTTCTCCCCCCTTATGCGGGACCCTTAGTTAATTACTATTTATATTGGATGCAACAAGCAATACTAAACGAAATTCTATCACTCAAGTCCCTACTACTTAATACCGATTAGTCGTCGGGGCCTGGCGAACGGGTTATTAGTTGATAGCGCTATTTAGGTCTCACCAGCCTCACACCATACCCGCGTATGGGATCGGGAGTGAACTAATAGACTCTGGTAAACCGTCAATGATGATAGAACATTGACAAACGGGGCACTCTACGGAAACGTACGGTCGCATATTATTCGGTATTGTAAAACCAGTTTAGTAGCTTACTTAAGGGGTAGCTCCCCTTGGCATGGTATAAATGAGTAAATTAACTGTTGAAACAAGTTTTTGGAATTAAAAACTGGACAAACTCGTGAACTCGCCAACATTATGTTGATACCCTACTGCATGCTTTGCAGGTACCCAGTGACTCAGGAGCTTGCAGCTTGGGGATGTGTAGTGGTCTCCTTTACCCATGTGTTGGGTTCTAAGTAAACTTAAACTATGAACTTTGTTTGAAGTGTTTTGCCTATGCTTCCGCTATTTTCCCAGACTGCTTTTTGAACTTAAAACTTTTGAACTTTAATTATGGTATTCACTGACCCTTGTGGTTGGTGAACATTATTACTATTATTAATTGAATGCTCAGTATAATTGGTGGCTGGATCCTGGTCAGTCACACGCCTCGCGGTGGTACTCCGCATGTGGATTTAAGGGTGTGACAGATTGCTATCAGAGCCATTGGTTATAGTGAACTCGGTTTTAAAAAGAAAGTGTTTTTGAGAAAAACCAGACTGTAACCCGTGACTCACGATGACACTACACTCCAAGTGCAAGGCTCAACGTATTAGACCTCATGGCTCGGACTCGTGTTTATTTGCTTGTTTATTTTATGTCTATGCTCTATTATACGTACTAGTGTGCCTAGTTAGATGTATACACCTCCCTCTTCTATCTCATTCTCGCTACATTATGACATCGCACTCATATTATGTTTTCTGGTTATGAAGATAATGAGTGGACGCGGAAGAGGAAACGTTAACATGACTCAGGCTTAGTTCACTAACCTGATCAACACGGTGGCTGCAGCTTTCGCAGCTCACCCTGGAGGTAAACTCGTTATTTTAGGATGTTTAGATCCTACCCCTGCATCGTCTTTTCACCCCTAAACCTATTCGCTTCGTTTCTCACAACAGGTCAGCATGCGCCTGCGCAACCATGTGTTTGTACTTTCAAAACCTTCATGGATTGCAAGCCTCTCCCTTTCAATGGCACAGAGGCTGCCATAGGCCTTCTACACTGGATTGAGAAGGCCGAAGCTGTCTTTGCTGTTTGCGAGTGTCCGCCTGCTAATTTGGTTAAATTTGCTACTGGTACGCTTGAAGGAAACGCGCTTTCATGGTGGAAAGCGCAGATTCAGATGCTTGGTTTGGAAACTGCTAATGCTACTGTGTGGGAGGATTTCAAGAACATGATCAAGGAAGAGTACTGCCACAGGGATGACATTCACAAACTCGAAAATGAGTACTTTGAGCTTAAGATGGTCGGATCAGAGATTGAGACCTACACCAAGCAGTCCAACGACTACGCTGCTCTCTGCCTAAACATGTCTCGACCTGTTTATTGAAGGATCAAATTGTACATTAAAGGGTTGGCTCCAGAAATCCAGAGCTTGGTCACTTCAGCTAACCTCACTACCATTCAACCAGTCATCCGTCTTGCTCACAAACTCACTGACCAGGCTGTGGAACAGGGCAACCTGCCCAAAAGGATCAGTGCTACTACAGGAACTTCTGGTGATAACAAGCGTAAGTGGGAAGGAAACCAGAGCAAGGATGCTAACCCCACCCAGGCCCCAACTCAGCAAAGGAAAACTGAAAGCAACAAGGGCTCTCAGCAACAGGGTGGTTATCGAGGAAACCACCCCAAGTGTAACAAGTGTAACCGACACCACAGTGGGCCATGTGGCAAAGGTCAGTGTCAGCGATGCAACAAGATGGGGCATGAAGCCAAAGACTGCAGAAGCCAGCTTCCAGCCAGGCAGAATCAGCAACAACCACATCAACAACAGCAGCAAGGAAACAACCGTGGATGCTTCAAGTGTGGAGCAACGTGGCACATGCGAAGGGATTGCCCTGAACTGAACCAGAACCGCAATAACAACCAGGGTGCTGGAAACAACAATCAAAACAACAACAATGCTGGAAATGGTGCAAGAGGAAGGGTTTTTGTGATTGGAGCTGGAGAAGCTAGGAATGATCCCAACGTTGTAGCGGGTAAGTTCCTACTTGATGATCGTTATGTTTCTGTATTGTTTGATTCTGGAGCCGATGCTAGCTATGTATCCCTACGTATTAGTAAGAAGCTTAAGCGTACGCCTACGTTATTAAGTTCTAAGCATACCGTCGAGTTAGCAAATGGTAGAAACATCGAGGCCTCACACGTGATAAGTAACTGCAAACTAGTGTTGTCTGGTCAGACCTTTAGCATCGATCTTTTCCCTATCGTTCTCGGAAGCTTCGACGTCATCATTGGTATGGATTGGTTATCCAAACATCGGGCTGAAATTCTCTGTCAAGAGAAAATGGTTCGTATCCCTCGTCATTTTGGCAAACCCCTCATCGTCCAAGGTGACAAATGCGGAGAAGTCACATGTATCATCTCATTCTTAAAGGCCCAGAAGTGTTTGCAAAAGGGGCACACCGCTATCTTAGCACTTGTCACCGACACACAAGAAAAGGAAAATAGGATCGAAGATTTTCTAGTCGTACGCGACTACCCCGAAGTATTTCCTGAAGAATTACCTGGACTCCCTCCTCACCGTCAGGTCGAATTTCAAATCGAGCTAACTCCCGGAGCGGTACCTATAGCTCGTGCGTCTTATCGACTAGCCCCCGCTGAACTAAAGGAACTTTCTACGCAACTACAAGAACTTCTGGATAAAGGATTTATCCGTCCTAGTTTGTCACCCTGGGGAGCACCAGTGCTCTTTGTCAAGAAGAAGGATGGCACATTCCGCATGTGCATCGACTATCATGAGCTGAACAAGGTTACCATCAAGAACCGTTACCCACTCCCACGTATCGACGATCTATTCGACCAGTTGCAAGGATCAAGCTACTACTCCAAGATCGATTTGCGATCAGGTTATCATCAAATAAGAGTCCGTGATGAAGACATCTCCAAAACCGTGTTCAGAACTCGTTATGGTCACTACGAGTTTCTCGTCATGCCCTTTGGGATGACCAACGCGCCTGCGATCTTTATGGATCTCATGAACCGAGTGTGTAAGCCTTACCTCGACAAGGTTGTGATTGTGTTCATCGACGACATCCTGATTTACTCAAAGAGCCAAGAAGAGCATGAACAGCATCTGCGTCTTATTCTCGAGCTCCTTCGCAATGAGCAACTGTACGCCAAGTTCTCAAAGTGTGACTTCTGGCTTCGAGAAGTCCATTTCCTTGGGCACGTGGTCAATAAGGATGGAATTCACGTTGACCCAGCTAAGATCGACTCTATAAAGAATTGGCCTACACCGAAGACTCCGACCGAAGTTCGCCAATTCTTAGGATTGGTAGGGTACTATCGTAGATTCATCAAGGGATTTTCGAAGATCGCTCAACCTCTCACGACTCTCACCCAGAAGGGTATTGCTTACAAGTGGAATGAGGCTCAGGAGTCTGCCTTTCAGAAACTAAAGGATAACCTTTGTAGTGCTCCTATTCTCTCGTTACCTGATGGTACCGATGACTTTGTGGTTTACTGCGACGCGTCTAATCATGGGCTCGGTTGCGTGTTGATGCAACGCGAGAAAGTTATCGCTTACGCTTCTCGACAACTCAAGATTCACGAGAGGAACTACACGACGCACGACTTGGAACTCGGAGCGGTCGTTTTTGCACTAAAAATTTGGAGGCATTACTTGTACGGTACCAAGTGCACAATTTACACCGATCACAAGAGTCTCCAGCATATCTTGGAACAGAAGGAGTTGAACATGAGGCAACGAAGATGGGTAGAACTCCTTAACGACTACAAATGCGCGATCAAGTATCATCCAGGCAAGGCCAATGTGGTGGCCGACACCCTCAGCAGGAAGGAAACCAAACCTAGGCGCGTTCGTGCTTTATAGCTCACTATTCACTCGAACCTCCCTAGTTAGATTCGCAATGCTCAGGATGAAGCACTAAAGGCAGAAAACCTCCCAGATGAATCCCTACGGGGTATGGAGAAATGGTTAGAACTCAAGGACGATGGTATCCGTTATGTTGCTGGCCGTATTTGGATTCCATCTTATGGGGATCTCCGAGAACTTGTGATGGACGAAGCGCACAAGTCACGCTACTCGATACATCCTAGTGCTGATAAAATGTATCACGATCTCAAGATTCCGTATTGGTGGCCTAACATGAAAGTTCTCATCGCTAAGTACGTTAGCAAATGTTTAACCTGTGCCAGGGTCAAGGCCGAATACCAGAAGCCGTCGGGCTTGTTGCAACAACCAGAACTGCCAACATAGAAATGGGAGCAGATTTCTATGGATTTTGTTACAGGCTTACCTAGATCCCAAATCGGGAACGATACCATATGGGTCATTGTGGACCGCCTAACCAAGTCGGCACACTTCCTCGCGATCAAGGAAAACGATAAGTACTCGAAGCTTGCTGTAATCTACTTAAAAGAGATAGTTGCTAGGCACGGGGTGCCAATCTCTATCATTTCTGATCGTGACCCACGCTTTACATCTGAGTTATGGCAAGCTACCCATAGATCTTTTGGCTCACGTCTGGATATGAGCACTGCTTACCACCCACAGACCGATGGTCAAACGGAACGTACCATCCAAACGCTTAAAGACATGCTGAGAGCATGTGTTATTGGTTTTGGAAAAGGATGGGAACGACACTTACCGTTGGTAGAGTTCTCCTACAACAACAGCTACCACACCAATATTCAGACAGCACCCTTTAAGGCATTGTATGGTCGTAAATGCCGATCACCTCTATGTTGGGCGGAAGTTGGCGAAAGCCAAATTACGGGCCTGGAACTTGTAGTTTAGACTACGGAAAGGATTGCCCAGATCAGAGAACGCATGGCGGCAGCTTGTGACCGTCAGAAAAGTTACGCAGACAAGCGTAGGAAACCGCTTGAATTCCAGGTCGGTGACCGGGTTCTACTTAAAGTCTCACCCTGGAAGGGTGTGGTACGTTTTGGCAAACGGTGCAAGCTTAATCCGCGATATGTTGGACCATTCGAAATTACCGAGAAGATCGGTAAGGTTGCTTATAGATTGAATCTGCCTGAAGAGCTGAGTGCGGTGCACAACGTCTTTCATGTGTCTAATCTGAAGAAGTGTCTGTCAGATGAAACACTCATAATTCCTTTCAAGGAACTCACCTTTGACGATCAGCTACACTTTACTGAGGAACCGATTGAGATCACGGATCGAGAAATCAAGACCCTCAAACATAGCCAGATACCTATCGTACGAGTCCGTTGGAACTCGCAGCGTGGCCCAAAGTTTACCTGGGAACGGGAAGACCAGATGAAGCGCAAATATCCCCAGTTGTTGCCAGACGAAACTCCCAGCACTGAAGCTACCTCAGAATTTCGGGACAAAATTCCAAACTAACGGGGGGATGATGTGACACCCCGTTGAAACATTCTCACTCATACTAGCTTAACAGTGGCTGCCTTAACTTTCGGGATGAAAGTTCTTAAAAATTGGGGATAATGTGACACTCTAGGTTTTCCCGAACAACTTTCTTGTACTAGCATTATGTGTACGCGCGTTTTAAATGAAAGTTGCGTCTTATCTTGATGGGCTATGTGATTCTTGTATTAAGTTATGTGTATGAAGTATAAATATATATATATGTGTATTAGGAAGCCGAGACCACTAGGACCCGACTCGAAACCACCAGGACCCGACTCGAGACCACTCGGTCTCGAGTGAACAATTGGGTAGTTGGGCCGCACCCCTCCTTGAGCCCACTCGAAGTCCATTTAGGGTGCACCACCCGAAATGGGTATAAAACCCCCTTAAGGGTAGCCGAATTTCCCCTTTGGTGCAGTAGCAATCATCATTTCAAATCCCAAACATTCCATTCTCTTATCCTCTCTCACCTCATTCACTTCCTCTCACTAAAAACCCTAAAACACCACCATAATCTTCCTTCTCTCTACTCGGAAAGCTCTCAGATCAGCTTATGTTTTCCACTTAAGGATCATCGGACATCAAACGTATTCACTTCTACACTCTAGATCCTTAGCCGGTTAGTGTCTCCTTGCAAACACATGTAAATGCATGATAAAAAGGATGATTAAGTGATAATATGCATTGTGACTATTGTTTAAGTATGATGAAAATGGTTGTGCGAATTAACGGGTTCTTGTTTGTTAATGATGCATGCTTAGATGAACATGACCTCTTTTGTGAAAAGTGTGAATCTTTGTAGGATAATATGTTGGTAAGATGTTTGGAATGATAAAAGAATAATAGTTTAGAATTGTTTATGACTATTCGATTTATGCTAGATATTATAGAAAAAATGTTGTAATTGATAATGGGCTACAAGATTGTCTTGATATCGAGAATATATGTTCACATGATCCTTGATCACAAAATTTCTTGTTTGAATGACCTCATGAGGAACATTATGAATATGTGTTGAATATGATATGAACATATGATGAACTATTTGAATATGACATGAATAATTGAAAAAGTGTGTGTTTGATCCGTTTTGATTAAGTGTTAGACAAGGAAACATGTTTATGGAATTCTATTGGTTAGTACCCAAATCATGATATTGCAATTCTATTGGATAGTACAAGTTTGGACATGTTCTAGAAGGATTCCATCATCAGGTGTGTGAGTCGAGACCCCCGGTTTCGACTCGAGACTGTCATGATGACAACTCGAGACCAGACGACAGGCATCAGGAACTCGAGCACAGCAAGATCTCGACTCGAGATCTCCTGGTCTCGACTCGAGACTGAACTCGAGACCTTCAAGGTTGCGACCCATGTATGCACCACTCGAGACCTCTTGTTAGCAACCCGAGACCCCTTGGTTGCGACTCGAGAACGCATGTTCTCGAGTCCAGACCACCTGGTCTCGACTGGGCTATCTGACTTAGTTATTGGGCCACCATGTGTGACAACGTGTTTTGGGCTTTGTATCTGTGCTACTATTGCTATGTGCCGTTATGATTAACTGTTAGAACATGGCCCAATAACTTAAGGGATAATTGTATGTTATGCATGCTGCTGTTAACGGTTAGTATGATAGGATATGCCCAATAACTCTTTGTGATTTGGATGTTGTGTGTTAACTGTACTGCTCATGAGTGCTGGTATGATCTGGATGCTATGTGCTAGATACGTGCAAGACATACGTGACATGTTTGTACCCGAGCCTGACTCATACTGGTAACCTTGTTAGGACGTGGTGACCAGCGTGCTTGACCAAGTAAACGAATCTGCCGACAAAACCTAAGGTGAGTTCACAACTTTTAAAGCATGCGTTCCCGGTGGTTGGGAAACAGAACTTAAAACAACGCTATCCCCTGTAAGGGATACAAACCTACTTTCTCCCCCTTATGCAGGACCCTTAGTTAATTACTATTTATATTGGATGCAACAAGCAATACTAAACGAAATTCTATCACTCAAGTCCCTACTACTTAATACTGATTAGTCGCCGGGGCCTGGCGAATGGGTTATTAGTTGATAGCGCTATTTAGGTCTCACCAGCCTCACACCATGCCCGCGTATGGGATCGGGAGTGAACTAATAGACTCTGGTAAACCATCAATAATGATAGAACATTGACAAACAGGGCACTCTACGGAAACGTACGGTCGCATAGTATTCGGTATTGTAAAGCCAGTTTAGTAGCTTACTTAAGGGGTAGCTCCCCTTGGCATGGTATAAATGAGTAAATTATCTGTTGAAACAAGTTTTTGGAATTAAAAACTGGACAAACTCGTGAACTCGCCAACATTATGTTGATACCCTACTGCATGCTTTGCAGGTACCCAGTGACTCAGGAGCTTGCAGCTTGGGGATGTGTAATGGTCGCCTTTACCCATGTGTTGGGTTCTAAATAAACTTAAACTATGAACTTTGTTTGAACTGTTTTGCCTATGCTTCCGCTATTTTCCCAGACTGCTTTTTGAACTTAAAACTTTTGAACTTTAATTATGGTATTCATTGACCCTTGTGGTTGGTGAACATTATTACTATTATTAATTGAATGCTCAGTATAATTGGTGGCTGGATCCTGGTCAGTCACACGCCTCGCGGTGGTACTCCGCGTGTGGATTTGAGGGTGTGACAGGTAGAAATGTTTTCATCTATTGCGAGGAAGTAACAACAGATGTTAGCTACATTTATGTTATGTATCTCTGGCATCTCAACCCCAACGGATCCTTTATTTTTGGTTTTTCTTTTAGATTTGGGAATGGGAATGGAAGTGGTTTGTATGGAAATGTCTGGTGTGGGTTCCACAGTGCTGGGTTGTGCTTGGTTTTATAAAATGTTTTCTTCTAACATATTTTCTTGGCTTTTGGCCATCATGCGTGTAAAAGTTTCATTTGAAAGACTGTTATATTCAAGTGCTTCACCTTGTTCAAAGCTCTTTTGTCTTAAAACATTTTTGAGGTAAAAGCTTAACAATCGTGGATATATTAGAAAAGGATTGCCATTTCCTCCCTTGATTTCCTTTAAGTTTGCTACCAAATCCATAAACAGTGTCTGGGATGGCTTGTGATTTGAATTTCTCAAAATAGCATACCTCAGATATTGAGTTTTTAGGGGAATCTCATTAAAAGCAGTGGTTTTTTGAAGACAAGCAAACCAACAGGGTATGGAAAAAGAATTTCATTTTTGGTGAGAACTTTGGTATATAAAGTGTTGCTCCCACCATTTGACCTTCATTGCCCCTTTCTATGAACTCATTTTGTAAGACATTTTTGGAGAAAGTTTCCATACATGCCAAATCCTGTGTAACACCTGTGTCTCCACGGCCATCAAACAAATACCAAGCCAATGAAATATTATATTTCATACTTTGGACTTGTATAAATATGTGTATCTTTTGCACATATCAACTCATGTTCGATTTCAAGCTCTAAATCGCTTTCTGGAAGGTTATACACGCACTGATGCGTAAATATAACCAGTTTAATGCAACAAACACTCCGGAATAGTGAAATAGGTTTAACATACCTTAAATAACCTTTACATAACTTAGATATAAGTTTTGGAAGGTTTGGTGTGGTGAAATCAAAGTTTAATCGCTTACAGGGACTAAAGTTGACAAACTGCGAAAGTATGCCAATTTGAACTGTAACAGACCTTCCGGAGCATGACCATAAGTTAAACATACCATAAATATCCTTTACATAGCTTAGAAATAGGCTTTGAGGTGTTCGGTATGCTAAAATAAACTTTTGTGTCATTCAGGGACTAAAAGCGTCAAAAAGTGCACAAGTTTGCATTTTTACGCGTAACTTACGTTCTGAATACATCTGGACATCCAAAAATTTATGTAAGCATGACTACATTATATTTTAGTGTTCGCCATAAGAAAAATCCATTCGTCACGTCATTTGGTTCATTTTTCGCGCTTATGCGCATTCCGTCGTAATTAACCGAACAACGCAACCGTACGGCTAAACGAACCGACATCTGAGATATTTTTGAACACGTTTTAAGTTCCCTATACTTTAACTTCATTTTAGAGCTTTGAAATGGGGTTAACGGGCCTTAAACGTGTCAAAAATGGCCTAAATACAGTTCAGGGACCAAAACTGTAAATCTGCCAAACTTGCACCATACGATGCGTATGGTATATATACCATACGATGCGTATGTGGTCTTCTGACCAGATGCAATGTTTTAAACAGCCTGTTTTCAGCAGATTAACCCACACCCACATGTTTCAAATTGCTTAGTCACTAAGATAAGGTGCATATGTAGCCACCATAAGGTTCCGACAAGTGTACGGCTTGGATTAAGACACGTTTTCCATGAAACGATCTTAACGGTTCAACGAAAACTATAAATACCCCATACCCCCCATTGCTATTTCTTACAAGAATTCTGATTTTGAGAGCTCTAAGTTGAAACCATTGTTTCATACCTGAGTTCTTGGAATCGGGATTAGCATTCGGGGACCCTGGGTAAGTATTCTTTCGTTCTTTTCCTTATTTTACTGCTTTTCGAGTCAGAAAGTCAAACTTTGTTTGACTTTCAGCGTTGACCAGTAATGGTCAATGCGAAGTTCGTTTGAACTTCGCAACGTGAGTGTAATCACGTTGGTCATAGTCCCTTGGGACTATGCCCACTGATTACCACGTTGTCTAGGGTCGTAGGGTAAGCGATCTGATGAATCGCTTATACCTCGAACCCGACCCAGTTTGGTCGATCATTAGGATCCGACCAAACACATTAGGTGACCATAGTAGGTAGGGAATAACCTTCCGAGGTTATACCCTATGGTCACATCGTTTAAGTAGTTGTATGATAGGTAGTTTATATGCCTTAGGTAAATTACCAGAATACCCTTTTCATGTATAATTGGTAATTAAGCATATGTAACCTAAACCTTTATCACATAACTGATTATGTAACATGTATAGGCATATAACACTTGTCATAGGACTAGTTAGGCGGTCTGAACGCGTTTTACGCGAACGACGCGTTAAAGTAGCATAAGCTTCCTAAACGGGTCGTAATGGGTCGATAAGACTTAGGTTAAGTTTCATTTAGTATGTAGGCTTTGTTAAACCATATCATATGAGTTCCTACACTCATTTGGTTTACAAACCCTAATGCTACCCAATCTTCCGATTTAGGTCCGGTTAATTAACATAGTTACCTATTTAGGTGCCGTTTGATTTCCGTGATCTCTAGCATTGCTTGGTGGTTATCCTAGGACTTCTGAGCAATCTCAATGTGAGTACATAGACCCCTCTTTTACTGTTTTCCAAACTGTTTTGGGGTGGAACACATGTGCCTACTTGTTACTTTAATGCTTTCCGTTTTCACATCATATACTGGTTATGTTCATTAGTACACTATTAGTACATTGATTTACATGACTTTTCTGCTTCGTATGTTAACTTAGCATACTTGGTACATCGTTTTACATTACATTTCATGCTAGGTGTGCCCATTGTGTGCATTACTTAGTACATCGTTTTACATTGCCTTTCTGTTGCATATGCTTATCCAGCGTATGAACACATTATACTACATTTTGAACCGTTGTAATCGCCTTTCTGTTGCATATGCTTATCCAGCGTATGAACACCTTATACTACATTTTGAACCGTTGTAATCATTTGACTATGTGATCCGTTGATATCTGTGAACCGTTTGTATTTGTAACCGTTGAACCATGTGAACCGTTTGTAACTGTTGAACCGTTTGTATCCATTACATGATTTACATTAGACATGAACGTTACTTTGGTGGTTTGGTTTGATTAAGTGATTAAGTAACGATGTGTGTGTAATATGATACAAACATGGTGGATACGCCGCTGGTACTTCCTATATATAAGTGTTTGTATGGTATTACATATCGTAGCGTTATTTGAATCATTTCAGTTTGATACATATAACATTTTATACAAATAACATACTTTTCACAAGACATTGTTTTACAAACAACTTATCTTATACAAACTCAGTCTACATGGTTATTCATTTAACCATACATTATTCTTTTATCTATACATATCATTTGAACTTATTGATTTTCAAACGATTTACAAGACAAAGCAAATTACAAGGTTCATGACTAAACATTTTCTCAAACATAAGTCATGAAACCTATTTTCACAAAACCTATGTATCTCACCGGCATTTTTATGCTGACGTACCTATTTTCACATGTGTTTTTCAGGAACTGTTGCATAAGATGATCAAGATACATATAGGCAGACTTGGGCTTTAGTGACAATAAAAGATGCAGACTAGTTAATTATGTTGTATTTCCATGTTTGTTTAGACATTGTAACACTTTTAATCAATAAAACGAAACTTTAATTTCCATGGTTGTGAAACATTAATTCTGTTACAACACTCCCCGATGTTTCCGCCACGTTTTGTATGTTCTACGTGGTCGGGGTGTGACAGAAAAGATGGTATCAGAGCTAATGGTTATAGGGAATTAGGTTATTAGTAATGCTTTGACCTAGTCTATAATCTTCTTAGGACCCTAACGCGAGTTTACTTGCGTTTAGTCATAAAACAATACCGTCACCTATCCTTAGGCGACTACCACAACAAGAGCATAATTTTCAAAACCGCTTTGAAAACTAATCATCTGTTCTAGGATGATTGATTACTAGGTTTTGAACCCTCTATTATAAGGTTTTGAACCCTCTATTATAAGGTTTTGAACCCTCTGTTATATGGTTTTGAACCCCTTTGAATTTTCAAAATCTCGTCAAGGTTTTGGGTTTTAAATAATGTGAACACGTGCAAACTGGAAGGGTGAATGCCTGTATTCTGGGTTTTCTGTCTAGGCAAGCACTTCGTATACATCTCATCAGACGCGAGACCAGTTGTGCTTACCTGGGAATTCTTGGGATGAGTGTTCACTTATAGGCGAGCATGTCTTCGCGATACATTATTTTTGACCTATCTACTTTAATTAATCACCAAGGTCATTTGTTGCTTTGTAGTAACAAACAAATGACCACTATCCTTGCTTTCATCAGATTTGTTTCATCTCATTCTTTTCGTCTAAATCTCTCACTCGTTTCCTTTCATGTTTCCTCTTTTAGAATGCCTCCTCGACGCGAGAACCAGATAGCGACTGCCGAACTGGCAGAAATCATTGCGCAGCAAATGGCTGCTCAATTCCCAAACCTCTTTGCTCAATGGAATCAAGCCAACAACAATAACAATGTTACATGCAAATACAAGGATTTTAACCAGGCTAAACCACTCAAGTTTAGTGGTCCTGAAGGGGCGACTGGGCTTCTTCAATGGTTCGAGAGCATTGAGAATACTTTCCGCCACGTGCAGTGTCCTGACAATCGCAAGGTCGAGTTTTCTTCGAGTGTGTTTCAGAAGAGGGCTCTCACATGGTGGAACGGGGTTATGAGGGATCGTGGTGCAGAAGTTGCTCTTGCACAGACATGGGCCGAACTTAGGGCTCTCATGATGAAGGAGTTTTATCCTCGTCACGAGATCAGGGCTTTGGAAAGGGAATTTGATGATCTTAAGCAAGATAGCGGTGAGCATCGAGCCTACACGGACCGTTATGAGGAGTTAAGTCTGTTATGCCCAAACATGGTCACACCTTTGGATAAGGCTATCGAAAAGTACATTGATGGCCTTCCCGACTCAATACAAGACATTTTGACAGGTAGCAACCCTACTACTGTTAGGCAGGCCATTGAGCTATCTGCAACCTTGACTGAATCGCAGATCAGGAAACGTAAGCTTTTCCGAAAGGGTGACAAGAAACTGGTCGAGGAATCGAAACCAATCGAGGAATCAAAGACCATGGATGAACAGACTGGATCCTCTAAGAAGTCAAAGAAGCAAAAGGCTTCTCAGAACTTCGCCGTGGTCGCTCACAATGATCAAGCCGTCCCCAACCAACCAGCTCAACCCCTTGCCAGGAAACCCTACAACGGAACTGCACCCTTGTGCAACCAATGTGGCCTACATCATCATGCTGGTGTGAAGTGCCGCATATGCCAAGTTTGCGGACTTATAGGTCATACCGCGAGGGTTTGCCCAACAGCAGCAGCACCAAATCAGATTAACAACAACCCTGCTCAAGCTCGTTTTCCACCGGGGTCTTGCTACAACTGTGGCGAGATGGGCCATTTTAGTAGGAATTGCCCAAGACTTGCTAATGCAAATCCAGCGCAGGGATGAGCATATGACCAACCAGAAGACAACATCGTTTAGAAATAATCACGTCTTATGTATTATTTTCTTTTGTTGTCACGATCCATGAAACGGTTGTTGTTATCATTGTTTATAAATAAATCTTTTATTTACATCGCAATGTATTTATGTGATTGTATGTATAAACAACATATCCTCTACAATACCGACAATCAAGGAACCGTATTCCTTGAAGAACAGACTACCCCCAAATTTCTTCCATTTTATGATCTCTTGCGTTTTTCACGAAAATCCTAAGTACCTGTTTCTTCCAAGAGAAACAAAGTACGAGGTGCCAAGTTAATAGCAATCAATAACAATATGATAACAATTAAACAATTATGTGGTTATGTGCTTATGTGTTCCCTTTTTTGTGTCATGTAATTCAAATTATGTTATCCAAATCCTCGTAAAATCTTACATATCCTTGTGCAAGAGATTCCTAGTATGATACCCAAAGGTACTACCTAAAATCCTTAATGGACTTCTACGTGGTAGATAAGTCCCTTGGATTATAAAGTACTACTTCATAATTAGACCCCTTTAGTGGTCTAGTTAAACTGGATGATACAAGCTGAAAGGACTCCTTGGTGGCCTAATTAAGAAGATCCTCTGTTGATCTAATTAAAAGGACCCTATGGTAGTCTAGTCACCGTCATCACTAGTTCGACATCCTTCCCCACAACATTATAAAACAAACTGTGCGGACTGTGCAAGGAATTACGTAATTATGGATGCATACATAATTATGGAATTTAGTGCACGAAAATCACAGCAAGTTCTATCATGTATCTAGAGTAAACCCTATTCATTTCCAATTCTGATGAAGCATCCGTTGAGGAAAAATGAACTAGCTATTCATTTTTCACTTCTGAAGAATATCCGTTGAGGAAATGAATATCCGTTGTTTATCTTTTCATTTCCATTCTGAAGAATAACCGTTGAGAAAAATGAATTTTCCATTCATTTTCATTCTGAAGAATATCCGTTGAGGAAATGAATATCCGTTGTTTATCTTTTCATTTCCATTCTAAAGAATAACCGTTGAGAAAAATGAATTATCCATTCATTTTCATTCTGAAGAATATCCGTTGAGGAAATGAATACCCGTTGTTTATCTTTTCATTTCCAACTCTGAGGAAATAACCGTTGAAAATGACTCCGTTAGTTCATTTTCGTTTCTGAAGATTTATCCGTTGTGGAGATGAATATCCGTTGTGTAATCCTTCATTTCCAACTCTGAGGAAATAACCGTTGAAAATGACTCCGTTAGTTCATTTTCGTTTCTGAAGATTTATCCGTTGTGGAGATGAATATCCGTTGTGTAATCTTTCATTTCCAACTCTGAGGAAATAACCGTTGAAAATGACTCCGTTAGTTCATTTTCGTTTCTGAAGATTTATCCGTTGTGGAGATGAATATCCGTTGTGTAATCTTTCATTTCCAACTCTGAGGAAATAACCGTTGAAAATGACTCCGTTAGTTCATTTTCGTTTCTGAAGATTTATCCGTTGAGGAAATGAATATCCGTTTGTCTGTCCTTCATTTCCGTACCTGAGGAAACAACCGTTGAAAATGACTCCGTTATTTCATTTTCGTTTCTAAAGATTATCCGTTGAGGAAATGAATATCCGTTGATTTTTCTTTCATTTCAAATTCTGAAGAACAAACCGTTGAGGAAAATGACCCCGTTTGTTCATTTTCGTTCTGAAGAATATCCGTTGAGAGAAATGAATATCCGTGGATTATTCCTTCATTCCCATTTCTGACGAAGAATCCGTTGAGAAAGAATGAATCATCCATTCATTCTCACTTCTGAAGAATATCCGTTGAGGGAAATGTATATCCGTTTATTTAATTCCTTTATTTTCCATTTCCGAAGAACCCGTTGAAAAGAAAATGACCCTGTTCATTCATTTTCACTTCTGAAAAATATCCGTTGAGGAAAATAATCAGATTATGCTTTACATATCTTTGATGACTATTTGACACAAAATCATAGACAGACTCCTACGAATAAATTTCGGGACGAAATTTCCTAAAGTAGGGGAGACTGTAACACCTGTGTCTCCACGGCCATCAAACAAATACCAAGCCAATGAAATATTATATTTCATACTTTGGACTTGTATAAATATGTGTATCTTTTGCACATATCAACTCATGTTCGATTTCAAGCTCTAAATCGCTTTCTGGAAGGTTATACACGCACTGATGCGTAAATATAACCAGTTTAATGCAACAAACACTCCGGAATAGTGAAATAGGTTTAACATACCTTAAATAACCTTTACATAACTTAGATATAAGTTTTGGAAGGTTTGGTGTGGTGAAATCAAAGTTTAATCGCTTACAGGGACTAAAGTTGACAAACTGCGAAAGTATGCCAATTTGAACTGTAACAGACCTTCCGGAGCATGACCATAAGTTAAACATACCATAAATATCCTTTACATAGCTTAGAAATAGGCTTTGAGGTGTTCGGTATGCTAAAATAAACTTTTGTGTCATTCAGGGACTAAAAGCGTCAAAAAGTGCACAAGTTTGCATTTTTACGCGTAACTTACGTTCTGAATACATCTGGACATCCAAAAATTTATGTAAGCATGACTACATTATATTTTAGTGTTCGCCATAAGAAAAATCCATTCGTCACGTCATTTGGTTCATTTTTCGCGCTTATGCGCATTCCGTCGTAATTAACCGAACAACGCAACCGTACGGCTAAACGAACCGACATCTGAGATATTTTTGAACATGTTTTAAGTTCCCTATACTTTAACTTCATTTTAGAGCTTTGAAATGGGGTTAACGGGCCTTAAACGTGTCAAAAATGGCCTAAATACAGTTCAGGGACCAAAACTGTAAATCTGCCAAACTTGCACCATACGATGCGTATGGTATATATACCATACGATGCGTATGTGGTCTTCTGACCAGATGCAATGTTTTAAACAGCCTGTTTTCAGCAGATTAACCCACACCCACATGTTTCAAATTGCTTAGTCACTAAGATAAGGTGCATATGTAGCCACCATAAGGTTCCGACAAGTGTACGGCTTGGATTAAGACACGTTTTCCATGAAACGATCTTAACGGTTCAACGAAAACTATAAATACCCCATACCCCCCATTGCTATTTCTTACAAGAATTCTGATTTTGAGAGCTCTAAGTTGAAACCATTGTTTCATACCTGAGTTCTTGGAATCGGGATTAGCATTCGGGGACCCTGGGTAAGTATTCTTTCGTTCTTTTCCTTATTTTACTGCTTTTCGAGTCAGAAAGTCAAACTTTGTTTGACTTTCAGCGTTGACCAGTAATGGTCAATGCGAAGTTCGTTTGAACTTCGCAACGTGAGTGTAATCACGTTGGTCATAGTCCCTTGGGACTATGCCCACTGATTACCACGTTGTCTAGGGTCGTAGGGTAAGCGATCTGATGAATCGCTTATACCTCGAACCCGACCCAGTTTGGTCGATCATTAGGATCCGACCAAACACATTAGGTGACCATAGTAGGTAGGGAATAACCTTCCGAGGTTATACCCTATGGTCACATCGTTTAAGTAGTTGTATGATAGGTAGTTTATATGCCTTAGGTAAATTACCAGAATACCCTTTTCATGTATAATTGGTAATTAAGCATATGTAACCTAAACCTTTATCACATAACTGATTATGTAACATGTATAGGCATATAACACTTGTCATAGGACTAGTTAGGCGGTCTGAACGCGTTTTACGCGAACGACGCGTTAAAGTAGCATAAGCTTCCTAAACGGGTCGTAATGGGTCGATAAGACTTAGGTTAAGTTTCATTTAGTATGTAGGCTTTGTTAAACCATATCATATGAGTTCCTACACTCATTTGGTTTACAAACCCTAATGCTACCCAATCTTCCGATTTAGGTCCGGTTAATTAACATAGTTACCTATTTAGGTGCCGTTTGATTTCCGTGATCTCTAGCATTGCTTGGTGGTTATCCTAGGACTTCTGAGCAATCTCAATGTGAGTACATAGACCCCTCTTTTACTGTTTTCCAAACTGTTTTGGGGTGGAACACATGTGCCTACTTGTTACTTTAATGCTTTCCGTTTTCACATCATATACTGGTTATGTTCATTAGTACACTATTAGTACATTGATTTACATGACTTTTCTGCTTCGTATGTTAACTTAGCATACTTGGTACATCGTTTTACATTACATTTCATGCTAGGTGTGCCCATTGTGTGCATTACTTAGTACATCGTTTTACATTGCCTTTCTGTTGCATATGCTTATCCAGCGTATGAACACATTATACTACATTTTGAACCGTTGTAATCGCCTTTCTGTTGCATATGCTTATCCAGCGTATGAACACCTTATACTACATTTTGAACCGTTGTAATCATTTGACTATGTGATCCGTTGATATCTGTGAACCGTTTGTATTTGTAACCGTTGAACCATGTGAACCGTTTGTAACCGTTGAACCATGTGAACCGTTTGTAACTGTTGAACCGTTTGTATCCATTACATGATTTACATTAGACATGAACGTTACTTTGGTGGTTTGGTTTGATTAAGTGATTAAGTAACGATGTGTGTGTAATATGATACAAACATGGTGGATACGCCGCTGGTACTTCCTATATATAAGTGTTTGTATGGTATTACATATCGTAGCGTTATTTGAATCATTTCAGTTTGATACATATAACATTTTATACAAATAACATACTTTTCACAAGACATTGTTTTACAAACAACTTATCTTATACAAACTCAGTCTACATGGTTATTCATTTAACCATACATTATTCTTTTATCTATACATATCATTTGAACTTATTGATTTTCAAACGATTTACAAGACAAAGCAAATTACAAGGTTCATGACTAAACATTTTCTCAAACATAAGTCATGAAACCTATTTTCACAAAACCTATGTATCTCACCGGCATTTTTATGCTGACGTACCTATTTTCACATGTGTTTTTCAGGAACTGTTGCATAAGATGATCAAGATACATATAGGCAGACTTGGGCTTTAGTGACAATAAAAGATGCAGACTAGTTAATTATGTTGTATTTCCATGTTTGTTTAGACATTGTAACACTTTTAATCAATAAAACGAAACTTTAATTTCCATGGTTGTGAAACATTAATTCTGTTACAACACTCCCCGATGTTTCCGCCACGTTTTGTATGTTCTACGTGGTCGGGGTGTGACATCCTGTAGTCTAAACATGTTAGAGATTGATTCTACAGTAATTTCAACATGTTATTTATTGATGATGAAAGTGATAAGATATGGCTTTTTGTTTTGAAGCAAAATTTTTGCATTTGCCCAAAATAGATGGGGGCGTTGCAGTGAGGATGTAGAGATATTTTGAGGAATTGATGATGTCGACGATGGAGTGAAAGTCTGTGTTCTTGCTGTGTTTTACAAGATACGGTAAGTAGTTATGAAGTGTTTTCAATTCGAAGGCTATGATGAACTTTAGTTCAAATCTTTTGAAAATCTATTAAACAGATGATGTTTCGATTGAATACAAAGTTTGATGGAAGCAAATTCAGAGTTTTTCTCTTTTGAAATGCTTAAATTTTGACAATAATGGAGGATAGATGTAAACTCAGTTTCTCATGGATTTTTATAGGGTTTGCGAAACAGGGGTGACAAATTGGCCAATTGTTACCTTTTTTATTAAGTGGCCAGATGTAATTCGTTGTGGCAAACCTCTATTTAGAACGTGGGTCCTTTTGAGGAAATCCTTTGATGAAGATAGAAAAGGTTTGTTTTTTCAAAATATATGTTTGAAACCTTTGTTGTGCTCGACAGACGTTTAAGTGACCAAAACAGTGGTTTGAACATCTGTTTGACTTTTGGTCAACAGATAGATGAGAACCAATGTTTGAAACCTCTGTTGGGTTAAATAGAGTTTTGGGTGAAAACAGTGGCGAGTTTTGATGAAATAGTGGATCTATTTGACTTTTAAAGTCAAATAGAAGTTGGTGAATCAGTGGTTCTTTTGTCTTAAATAATGGTTCACGTTTAAACAGACTTTTGAACATTGAAACAAATGTCTTACTCCTTTAAAAAGAGTTTTGATTTTATTGATTTATCTTTTCTTGATTTTTAAAACAATATTTTTGATTTTCTGGTTTTAAAACAACATTTAATGTTGTAAAGAGCCTTTTGGTAAATTTTTCAAATAGTTTTCTTACTTTTATTTAGATAGAGATAGGTGCAAGGGTAACCTATGTCTGCACTTTTAAATTACCAACATTGGTTCCCTACAGATGGCGGTGAATGGGTCAATCTTGCAAATGATCCATTGTATTATCTACTTTGGATTTGGTGCTATCAGCCACTACAATGGCTCCTTGGGATTGGTCATTTGTCACAAGAAGTTTTTGCACCATCTCTAACAGTTGTTTTTGACCTTCTGCAAGTGCTTGCATAGTTGGGTCAACTGGTGGTTGACCATTCCTAGTAAGATAGTTGTACCCATGTGGATGTCTAATTTTCCTTGGCTTTTGGGGCTGGTGCACAGGTTCTTCATACCTATAGGGTACCCTAGTGCATGGTGGTTTCCCATAGCTTTTAGGGAGTGGGTTTTGTGGTGAAGCAGATGTTCGACCAATCCTTTGTGCAGGATGTTGGTTCAAGTTATGTGGTCTAACTCAACTCTTTTGAGAAGTGATTGGGGATTCCTGTTAACAGGCTCATCATCCCTTTTGAAATTCATATTCTTTCTTGATCTATTTTGATTTATATTATAGGGTTTTAGAAAAGAACATTGTTGAGTCAAATGATTGAGTTGTCCACAAATGGTGCACCCAAGTGAAGATTCACAGATGTTGTTTGTTTAATTAATGTTTTGGTCAAAAATTACCGAAGCAATTAAGTGATCAAATTAGTTAAGTGAGGTAGTGTGCTAAGAAAGTGTATCGAAAATATGCTTGTTAAGTTGTTTGCAAAAACAATTTTTAGGATACGGCTCAAGATACTGAGCTGTATCTACGATCAACAATGAGCAAAAATGTAAAGGGTGACACGGGATGTATGAGGAAAGCCCTTGATCAATCTAGATCGCCTGCACAAAACCTCGGGAGCTGACAATCGCAGCTGCCTTGTTATTCTTATTGCTTCAAATGTCAGGATATAGTGCAGTATATGATGCGGATCGACTAAGTGTTACAATGCAATTCGAATACAAGTGTAAGTGTGTTGTGAGTGTTTGCAGCTAGAGAGAAAGAGTGTACGAGAGATTGTGTGTGTGTTCTTATCTAATCCGATCACTCCTTTTTATAGTAAAAGAAACTAACTAACTAGCCTAATATTCCAGGATTTAACGAATATTCCCTTAATGAACGTTGTAGTCCACGTCTTCCAGCTTCAACGTCCATAATCCAACAGATTTGCCCGAGTCTCAAGGAGAAGAAGTCCACTTGAACGTTATAAACTTGTTCCAATAATATGCACGTGAATTAATTAGTTACTACCAGGATACTGTATCAGGATTTTACCAATATCCTGATCCGGTATCCTGATCACAACAAAAGAAACACAGTTAGCATATTATTCAGGATATGTGAGCAGAAAACCACCCATAACAATTGTCCCCAAAATATATCTGTTGGTATACCAATTCCAACGGATATATTTTAAAGCTTATCTCGTGAATCGAGGCAATTAATACGATTGGACTCTTAAAGTGATAGTGTGCAACTTCCCACGCATTTTTCACTCAATGGCTATCCATTTACCCCTATATCTTCTATCTTTTTGTTTGATAAACCACCATCTTCATCAGAACTCTCAGGTAAATTCTTTCTTCCCTTTCTTCTCTGTTTTTCTTTACTAAAATTCTACATGGCTAGTAGAACGAGATCACACACAGGCGATTCAATCCCGACCTTCAAAGCCCAAAACCTTCTTAAAGAACCCGAGAAAGAGGTTTGTTCGTTCGACAATGCTGACATTGCTCCCCTGCAAGCCTCCGGTGCTTTCCCTGTTGGTGCGATCATCCGCCCTTTCGACAGAGAAATCCAATCGGATTTTTCTTCCAACGAATGGGTGTGCTTCTTGGCTTACCCCTTTTCCATCGGACTCCGATACCCCTTTTCGGCTTTCATATCTCGTTTCTTTGAACTTACCGGTCTGAGTTATGCCCAAACCATGCCCATGGTTTGGCGTGGGCTAGTGACCTTGGACCAAATCAGATCTCGTTTTATCCCTGATCTTTGTATTGAGGATCTTCCGCTTACCTATCGCCTTCGCTCTCATGGCAACAACCGTTTCCTCCTTTGCTCAACTTCCAAAAATCCCCTCATCCTCAAAGCCACAAAAAATGAGGATAAATGGCAACGAAAGTTCGTTTTTGTTAAAAGGGATTCCATTACTGGGGGTTTTGACCTTCCTGTGAAGTGGTTAACTTCTGTTAGGATTTAGGGTTTTAGGAATATCCCCAACCGTATCCTGAAGTTATATTCTGAACTTACATCTTTATTTTCTTGTGCAACAAATTTCAAAGAACTAGCCCCTCCAAGCGCTGAATCAGATCCAAGAATCAAAAGCATTTATCAACTCCCGGAGAGTGAGAGAACTTTTCTCCTGTCATTTGCAAGTTCAAGCCAAAGATCCAGCTCCGATATGTCTGGTAAGTACATCAGTATACATGAAACAAATATAATAGTTTACAAATACTCAAGAGTTAGACGTTTTTTCCCTTTCATGCAGCACCAGTCAAAGTTCCAGAGGTCTTCGATCTCGACGAATTGGACAGCTTCCCGGCTCCCATCTCGGTGAAGAAGGAACCAAGCCCCAAAGCCACTACGTCTTCCAAACCCAGCGGTTCGAAAGCTGTTACCACTCCCAAGCCTCCTCCAACCACCAGGACTAGTGCTTCCAGCGCCCGGAAGAGGAAGGAAACGGACTCTCCGGCTACCTCCGAGACCTTCCCTTACGATCACTATGGATTCAATGAAACCAGTGGGTTCATGACTTCATTCCTTAATCAGGTAAAAACTCTCATCTCATATCCTACACATATATGTCAAACCAGTATCTTGGTTATTATACAGTAATACCTGCGTTTTTCATTGTAGGGCCTCGAACGTCTGGTGCACTTGTATGAAGAAGCCTGCGGGCTTAACAAAATGCTAGAGGTCAAGCTCAAGAAAGCCGAAGTCACCATTGTTGATCAAGGGATGATTGCTATCGCCAAATCTCAGCACTATGAAGACAAATTCAAGGCGATGACTCAGGAGCACCAAGCGGCCATTCACAAGGCCAATGAGGATGCCCAAGCCAAGCTGGACGCTGCTCATCTCCAATATCAGCAGGATATGAGTTCCTACCGGGATGGCCTTAAAGGATCTGTTGTAATCTCCCTTCTCCAAGCCAGGTTAAGGATGGCCTATGAGGCCAAAGCCTTGGGCTTTGAATGCCCCTCCTGGAATGTCAACGCTTGGGAGGCGAAATTAAAGGATCTTGGACGCAATCCCGTGGAACATCCTGTGAAGCATACTGGTGAGGAGCCTTCTAAGGCGGCAGAAGAGGCGGCTGATGCTGGTGGTGATGCTGAGAAGAATCCCGAGGGTGATGGTGGATAGGATGCTGGAGGGAATGCTGTTGGTCAAGAAGGTGCTGCTCCTTGAAAGCAGTGAGGTGGGCAATGATGGATGTTTATGCCTAGGCCGGAGCCTACTTTTTTTTTTAATTTTATGGTTGTGGTTTGTAATCCTAAACAATTTACTTTTCCTGCACTCGAACAATTTACATTTCCTACACTTAAAACAATATGATGGCTAAAGGTGGATGGGTCCTAGGTTTCAGGATGAAGCCCTTGGTCATCAATTAGTATAATTTGTTTTGAACAGTATAACAGTTGGATGTGGATGGGTCTTGGTTTGAGATGAAGCCTTCAACTGTTAAGTAAATATAATTAGAAACTACTTGTGTTTTTGGTGGATGATGAAGCCAAAAGCACAACTTTTGCTATGTTAATAAGATAACCTTCTTTTGACTTATTCATTGTTGCTTTTCAATTCTTGTTGTGCATTGCTTAATTTGAATTCCAATGTTCCAAACTTAGTACAATTATTTTTTGAAAATATCATGATCAGTATACTCGCAAATATCCTATTAAGACTTTCGTCAAATAGGGTTTTTATAACTCAAACAATTTAGATGAAGTTTTCAAAGAAAAAAGGACAGTTCATTTAATTTACAAAGTTTGTTTTGATAACACTTGTTTGACTAGAATACAGTTTTAGTTTTTAATCCAAGTATCATGTCCCAAATATTCCAATCAAATATCCTGAAACATATTCTGAAAATACATTTTGAGAATATATCCTGAGAACATATCCTAATCAGGATGTTTAAGCTTTTGTCAAACATAGTTTAAAAAATTCAAATGATTTAAATAAGGTTTATAAAGGAAAGATCATACCAAGGATAGAGTGTAACCCTATTCTCAAACTTCAATCCTTTTGCAATTTTTCCAACGAAGATGTCCCCAGTCTGAGACACTTAGTGTACTAGGTCCAAGCTTGATCCTTTGAGCTTTACACAATTGCCTCAGTAGGAATGTCCCCTGTGCATAATGTCTTTGAACACTTAGAAATTTTCTGGACATCAATTGCAACCGTTTGAATAGTTCTTGTATTACTGGGGATAAACCCTAAAATATACTGGAGATAAATCCTTAGTGTTCTGGGGATAAACCCATAAGTATTCTGGGAAAAATCATAAGTTTTCATGTGCTACAGGCGGGAGTGTATAAACTCCAAGACTTAGAAAGGTGAAAACCTTTAAACCTTAGAGAGTATGAAAATACCCTTTCGCGAGAGAGGGTGATCAATCCTCATATACCTTTAGGATCCAGGATATAGCCAACAATAACGAAATTGTCAGCCACTTTTACATGGACTGGTCCCGCTATCTTTAACTATCCCTGGATAACTTGCGCTCCAGGCGGGGTGTTTAAACCCAATTCAAGAGAAATGTGAATACCTTTAAACCTGTGAAGGGATCAGGATCCCTTAAACGTGAGAGAGGGGGCCAATCCTCTAATCTTTCGAAGTATCCTGAGTGTGTATCCTTGAGCCATATCCTGAAGCATATACTGCAAAACAACTGTAAACTAAGGTGGGTGTTAGCCTGGCTAACACCCCTCCGATGCTTAAGTCAGTATTAGTTTCAAATAAATAATATCAAATATATTAAAAGAGATAGAATTCATACCATCCTGAGTTAGAAACTAAATTCTAAACTCACTTGAAATAGAGCTTTAGGTGTATAGCATTCCAGGATCTTGGTAGCATATCCCCTTCCATATTCTTGAGTCGGTATGCTCCTTTCCCAGATTCTAATTCAATCTCATAGGGTCCTTCCCATTTAGGAGCTAACTTTCCATCAGCGGGATTAGTAGTATTCTGAAAAGCCTTTCTTAATACCCAATCTCCAACCTGACACCTTGTAGTCCTTATATTCTTGTTATATGCTCTGGATATCTTCTGTTGATATGATGCCATCCTTAGCTTTGCCGCATCTCTTGTCTCATCAATAGTATCTAATTCTTGGCATAGGGCTTCAAGATTCTGCTCAGGATCCCGGAGGTTGGATGTAACACCCCAAAACGGATTTGGTAATCAAACCCCGTTAATACTAAAAGACGGGTAAAGTACCGTTAGTGGTAAAAGTAACCCGGTAAATATTAGGATTTAAATAAAATAATCCTAATATAAAATACAACGTGGATAAAAACTTTTAAGGAAATAAGTTTATAAGAGGCCCGAATTAACGGGACTTAAAATAAACTAAGTCATAACTTTCCCGAATTCACCAAGTAGCTAGGAACATTAACCTAGTTAAAAGGTGTCTTAAAACAATGAAGAAAACATGGGTAATAACCCTTTTTATAAAGTTACAAAATATGAGGGACTAATGTTGCTAACAAAGAAACTTGTTTTATAAAAACAAAACATAAAACACAACACACACATAGAGAGTGTGTGTGTGTGCGTGGGGAACGACAGGAGCAGGACAAGAGGGTTACAAACGCTAGCTCAAACAATATCTTCAAATTGGAGGATCAATCGAAGGCCAAATTCATATTCGAATACACCCAAACGATCACCAAGTCAAGGGGATCGTATGGTATGTTAAATTTTTAACATTCATGAAGTTGTGAAAATTAGTTGATTTTGCATGATGCGATTTGTGCATGAATCGTAAAGGATATGGCCGAATTAATGAAGTATTATTGCTTAGGGACAAACCCTAAGTAGAAATTTGAAGTAAAATTGCTAAGATTTGAATAATTAGACGATTCACTACACTTAGACAAGAGGGTTTTGATTAAATAATGAAGATGACGATATGTTTGTGTTAGAAATCATCATAGTTAATGGTTGATGCGAGATACTTAAACAATTTGCAAGTTTGAGTATTTAACCATACATGACTTGAAATGGGTTTTGTTGACATGATGATGTTAGTGTTAAACTTGCGATTAGAATCATCATATTAGTTAGTAAAGACAAGCTACTTGAACCATTTAGGTGTTTGAGTACATGAATCATAATTACCATGAATTGGGTTTGGTATAAAAAGATGGAAATAATGATAAACACGTGTTTAAAATGATGTTGATATCATCATGTGTTAAGAAAGATTAATGTAGTGTTAATTCGATGGATGATGGTTATAAAACTTGGTTAATTAAGGGGATAAACAGTAGACTAAGAAGGGATGCTACCGGGTAATTGACCAAGTAATTAAACGAGTAGTCGAGCTACATCATGTAATTACTGATGTTACTAGGCCGTTGACTTTTAAAAGGTCAAACCAGCCTATAATACGATGAATGATAATTTTAGATATAAAATGCGTAAGGTGGAAAAATCATACTAAGTTGTGATAAAACTAACCACCTTGTGAAATGATGAATATAGTTGGCGCTTAAACAAGCTAGGTGAAGCTTGGAGTGAAAGCGGGTCAAACGAGTCAAGCATAAAGGAAAAGCGTATTCGGGATGAGAGGTAAGTGAAACTTACACACTTATGTAGAATACTTGTTTATTCTATACGTTATAAATGCGATAACGATAATATCGAAAATATGGATTTCCGTTAAGATTACCTTGTAGTGTAATCTAATAATGAGGGAAAAGGGTAAAAATGGAAATTTGTCAAGTGTTGACTAATGTAAATCGAAGTTAAAAGGATACCCATGGCGTAAGCCGAAATGGGTTGAATTAGTGAGAAAAAAATTTAAGAGAAAAAGGATTTGGTAATAAAATCCGGGATGGGATGGATGTATGAATTGGAAATCAAAAACCATGTTTTTGATTAAATAGGTAACATTTGGCATATAGGCCAAACGGGTCCAATGGTGGTGATAACACCATTTGACAATATCGACTAATGCGGTTGTCAAGTCTTATGTTAACAGGAGCGATTAGCAAATCGGATGTTTGTGTCGCCATAGATTGTGTGATAATTAAAGCGAGGTATAAATCGGTTCTATTTGTTGACCCGTGTCAGGTACGCTTATATGAATTTAAAGTTAAAGGTGCAAGTAAGGTCGAATATTTAGTGAAGTCTTTCACCGCAAAAAAATGAAGGATTTAAAAATGCCCATAAAGTCCTTGATGGGTAAATCGGGTAAAACAACCCTTAGAGGTTGTTTAGAAACTATTATTATGATTTCATAACCCTTAGATGCGTATAAAAATTTGAAGGCATAAACTTTCAAGGGTTGAATGCCCTAAGGGGCTGTTTGGCTAAGCTTATTTTAGTGACTTATTTACTTATTTACTTTTTGAAAAGTTAAAAGGTGTTTGGGTTAGCTTATTATGTGAGAGGAATAAGTAAATAAGTTATTCCATTATGACTTATTTGCTTTTCAAATAAGCAAATAAGTCAAAACAATAAGCTTAGCCAAACAGCCCCTAAATGTGTCTTGCCGTAAAACGACACATCCGAGAGGTAAAAATTAGGAATAAATAGTCTATTACATTAAATCCACCACAATCTTAGTTGTGGTGGAAGACCAATCAATATGAACGGGTAAAATTATGAGGCATACGAGAAATGGGCGTGATTTATGCTTAAAAAGGACATAAATACCCTTAATGGGTCAAAGTAAGACTTTAAACAAAAACGGGTCAATAATGCGTAGAAACCAGTGTTCGAAACCTAACATAATAGACAATATTGGAATTAAAGGGTTCATGACGAATGGGGGATCAAACAAACATGTTTGTTTGATAAACACATAGACGGGTCAAAATTTAGTAAAAAGATAATAAGTCGAAGGCTTAAAAATCTCAAATTTATTTAATCCGGATGTCGGATTTTAACTCCATGTGATGGGGAATTAAATTACGATCACGTAGGAAAAAGAATCGTGTAAATTGGATCAATAACGAAAGAGTTATGCTCGTTTTCGTAAAATCAAGCTTGGCTGGGAATATGCAGCAACTGATGCAATCATTCTGTCAAAATTAAGCCGTGGCATCGAGCCACGGCCAAATGGGTCTGCCGTGGCACGCGGCGACGGGCTAAATTCTTGAAATTTTTTATTTTTTAAATTATTTTGATTATTTGACCCAATTACCTTGTTGTACTTGTTATTTAGCTATCAAAACTGACTTCTAAGTTGGTTTTGATCATAGGTGAACGTCGAGAGTCCTGAATGAAGATCAAGCGGCGAGCAAGAACCGAACACACGTTAAATGAAGCTTTCGCGTTAAATCTTGATTTGTTTTGTTATAAGTGAATTATGTAAACACTTATAAATATGTTTTTGAAATGTTGTAAACATATGGGAATGTTGGTATGACAACTTTTTGTAAACTCACATTTTAGCATTAAAATGTGTATTTTATTATTAAAATCATGATTAATTGAGATGGGCGTTACATTGGATCTCGCTGTAGGTATCACCATTTCTGTCGGGATCACTGCTTCTGTTCCAAATACTAAGGAAAATGGGGTTTGGCCGGTTGCACTTTTTACTGTCGTCCTATCAGCCCACAAAACAAAGGGTAATTCTTCTGCCCATCTTCCTTTCTTAGCTCCAAGTCTTTTCTTCAAATTGTTGACAATTATCTTGTTCGAGGATTCTACTTGTCCATTTGCTTAAGGATATACCAGTGTGGATGTGATCATCTTAATTCCCCAACTCTTGCAAAAGTCAGTAGTCCTCTTACTTATAAACTGAGAACCATTGTCACAAATTATATCAGCTGGTACTCCAAATCTAGTCAGGATATTCCTTTTAATGAAGGATACTACTTCTTGGTCTCTAACTTGAACAAATGATTCAGCTTCAACCCACTTAGAGAAATAATCAGTCATTGCCAGCATGAAGACTTTTCCTCCTGGAGCCTTTGGCAATTTTCCTACTATATCCATTCCCCACTTCATGAATGGCCAAGGGGAAACAATAGGATACAGTGGTTCAGCAGGCTGATGTAATATATTACTGTGTCTTTGACATGCATCACATCTTCGAGCATATTCTGCAGCATCTTTCCTCATCTTTGGCCAATAGTATCCTGTTCTTAATACCTTTGAGAATAACGACCTGCCCCCAGTATGGTTACCATAATCCCTTTCTTGTATATCCTGAAGCACTTCTTTGGTTTCGGGATCCTCCAAGCACCTCAGATATGGTCCTGCAAGAGATTTCTTGTACAAAACATTATTTATAATAGTGAATCGTGATACCTTCATTCTAAAGGCCTTAGGATTCTCATCCTTTGGGATGTGTCCTTCCTTGAGATATCTCATGATTGGAGCCGTCCAGGACTTAGGATCCTCCTCGGGATGCCCATCATCAGGATCCTGAATACTTACTACTTCCTTATCCTGAGATTTGAGAAGATCCGTCGTAGGATACAGGATATGTAATATTGGTATTTGGGTTCCCTCCGGTATCCTGACTGATGATCCTAGATTTGCCAAGGCATCAGCTTCAGCATTATCCTCTCTCGGTACCTGTTCAAGTGTAAAAATATCGAAATACCCTGCTAATTTTTTGAGAATTTTGAGATACTCGATTAACTTCTCACCTTTAACTGTGTAGGTCCCATTAAAATGATTAGTAATTAACAAGGAATCAAAAAATACTTGTAAATTTTTAACATTCATATTCCTGGCTAACTCTAATCCTACAATCAAAGCTTCATATTCTGCTTCATTATTAGTGGCAGGAAACTCACATCTAATAGTCTGGGGTAATATGTCCCCCTGTGGCGATTTTAGTAGTATACCCAAACCTACACCTCTTACATTAGATGCACCATCAGTATATAGTGTCCAGGATTCTATATTTTCTCCTAGTTGTTGCACTTCTAGGTCTACTTCATTTTGAATATCACTACTGAAATCAGCCACAAAGTCAGCTAGGGCCTGAGACTTTATGGCATTTCTAGGTTTATATATTAGATCATAGGCACTTAATTTTAATGACCACTTAGCCATCCTGCCTGACATCTCAGGTTTCCTACGCACATTTTTAATAGGATAATTAGTTTTAACATGAATTCTATGTGTTTCAAAATAATGTCTAAGTTTTGTTGACGCCATAACTAGGGCTAATATCAATTTTTCTAAATGAGAATATCTAGTTTCAGCATCTAATAAACTTTTACTAACATAATAGACAGGATACTGCTGACCTTCATGATCCTTTACAAGGACAGCACTTACTGCATTCCCTGATACTGCAAGGTACAGGGATAATGGTTCACTATCCTCAGGCTTCATCAATAGAGGTGCGGTTGAAAGATACTGCTTTAAATCCTGCAAAGCTGCTTCATGCTTCTCTCCCCATTCGAAATTCTTATTCTTCTTTAGGATATCATAAAATTCCTTGCATTTCTCCGAGGATCTTGATATAAACCTGTTTAATGCTGCTACTCGCCCTGTTAATCTTTGAACATCTTTCATATTTGAAGGTGACTTGATATCCAAGATAGCTTTAATTTGCTCCGGGCTTGCTTCTATCCCCCTTTTGGTCCCCATGTATCCTAGAAACTTTCCTGCTCCCACTCCAAAATGGCATTTGGCAGGATGTAGTTTCATGTTGTATTGGTCCATGATATCGAATGCTCGCTTAATATCCTGGAGGTGATCCTCAGCCTTTTTAGATTTTACTACCATGTCATCGATGTACACCTCCATGGTGTCTCCCAGCTTGTCTTTGAACATCATGTTTACCAATCTTTGGTATGTTGCACCTGCATTTTTTAAACCAAAAGGCATAGCAGTATAGCAATAAATACATGTCGATGTCATGAAAGCAGTATCCTCCTGATCCGAGGGTTCCATTTGGATGTGTTGTGATGCGTGTGAAGTGTTATATATTTTAGGTGTATATTTTAAGCCCCTTTAACACTTTTTAGTCAAGTTTTAAATTTATAAAACACGGTATTTACTAACACTAGACACACATATGGGCAAGTGCACCCATCGTGAGCGTAGTATAGTGTTGGTAAGATACCGAGGTCGTCCAAGGACACAAGAGCTTTTAATACCGGTTTATCCTCAACGTCTAATCAAATCAAAAAGTGTGGAAAAATGTTTTTAAACTAAGAAAAATAAAAACTAACTAAAATGCTGAAAATAAAAATAAAAGAAAAAACAGATAGACAAGATGAATCACTTGGTTCCGACTCGTATCTAGTGTAACCTTTGATTATTTCCGCACTTTTGCACTATTTTAAGAGATTATCTTAGTTATTGTAGTAGGCCCCTCTTTTGAAGGTGACGTTACCCTCACCCCAGTAGTTTGAGTCAGCAAGGATACAATCCTAAAAGGGTGTGTTATTGGAAGATAATTAATTAAGTTATTAATGCAAATTATGGTAGGCCCCTCTTTTGGAGGTGACGTTACCCTCGACTAAGTAGTCTGAGTCAGCAGGGATACAGTCCTAAATAGCCGGGTTATAGTATTAATAGTAGTTAACATATGAGGGGATCAAAGAGTTTGGACCCCCGCCATCCAATACCGTGAAGTATTGAAGGAGGTCCTACTAAATTTGACCCAGGTCCATTGCAGGACCTCTAAACGCTGAACAATGGCAAGACCTTTACCAAACCGTTCCCTTAATCCCCGACCAGGTAGCCAACATACCTCCATATAGACCGTGGAGATATGAATGGTGAAAATCTTTTATTTTATATAGACAGTAAAATAATGCCAAGACATCACGGACAAACGATAAGGAAAGATCACCTTCAACATAAGAAACTAGTTATAAAAGTCATTAATACAAAACCAAGTAAAAAGTGCAAAAGATTAGAAATAAAAAGTATTACACTAGACACTTTGTCTTCACCAAGTGATGTAAGAGACTTAGGCAAACCTGGCCTTGATTGTCAAGAACTCTTACGATCAATCTTGGATCCCGAGACGACTCACACACTCTACGATGGACAATGGATGATGGTGGTGGATGATGGTGTTATGGTGGTGGTGGGTGGTGGGTGAAGTGTGAGAGAGGTGGTGTGCCAAGGGATGGTTTGAGCTTGAGCCAAGCACTTCTATTTATAGGCTGAACAGAAGCTCGGGCACAGCCCCGTGTCCAGTGGGCACGGCCCCGTGTCCACATCCTTCTCTTTCTTCATTTAATGCAGTTTTGTCTTTTTAGTTGACCACGCCCCCGTGTCCGCTGAGCACGACCCCGTGGTGCAGAAGAATCTTTATACTATGCAGATTTGCTGGATTGTGCGGATCTTATAGTTGACCACGGCCCCGTGTCCGCTGAGCACGGCCCCGTGGTGGGCAATAGAAGCTTCTACCACTTTGTCTTTTCTGCTGACACTTGGGCACGCCCCCGTGCTGGCTGAGCAAGGGGCGTGTTCAGGCTTCTGATGTCTTGTTTTGCTTGGGAAGATGTTGTCGTGGGGTCGGGCATGTCACATCTTGTTCCTTTTCTTGTATTTATGTTAGATTTTGATGTCTTTTTGTTTCTTTTGTTAATTTGAGATCATTTAATCCTGAAAATACAAAAGGAAGACAAAAGCACACTTTTTCCAACATTAGTACTAAAAAAGGGTTAGGTTTATGCCTCATTTGATGAAATTTATATGTTGCATTTTTAACACATCATGTTGGAATCCTGAGGAAGCATCCATGAAGGTCAACATCTCGTGGCCAGCAGTAGCATCCACCATTGAATCAATATGAGGTAGAGGAAATGGGTCTTTGGGGCAGGCTTTGTTCAAGTCTGTGTAATCTACACAAACTCTCCATTTCCCGTTTTTCTTTTACACTACAACTACATTTGCCAGCCATTTGGGAAATTTCACTTCCCTAATCATCTTGCTCTTTAATAATCTTTCAACTTCTTCCTGAATGATAGTATTCCGCTCTGGAGCAAACTTCCTTCATTTCTGTTGGACAGGCTTGAAAGACCTATCAATTCCGAGTTTGTGAGTTATAATATCCTTGGAGATACCGGTCATATCCTCGCGTTTCCACGCGAATGTTGACATCCTGCATTTCAAAAAGTTAGTCAATTGATTTTCAATATCCTGAGGGATATTGGTTCCCATGAGCACCGAGATATCTGGGTTATCCTGATCCAGGATAATTTTCTTTACATCCTGCTCTGAAGCTTCCATGATATCATGGGCTCGAATCTTTAATTGCTATGCTGCACTAGGCTTTGTCAAGGATTTCATCGAAGAAGAATAACACCCCTTTGCTTCCTGCTGATCACTTTCCACCTTGACTACTCCCCAAGGGGTAGGGATCTTGAAGCATTGATGATAGGTTGATGGCACAGCTTTCATATCATGGATCCAGGGCCTACCTAATATAATATTATAGTAGGATAAGGAGTCCATGACACAAAAGCGTTGCATTGAGTTGACCCCTTCAACATACACAGACAACTTTATCTCTCCCACGGTATTCCTGGCTTCTCCACTGAACCCAACAAGCACAGTGGATTTCGAAGTAATATCCATCGGGGATACATTCATCCTCTTCAGTGTCTCCAGCTGAATTATGTTGACGGAGCTGCCATTATCCACCAGTATCCTACGCACAAAATGGTTAGCAACATATAACGTTATTACCAAAGCATCATGGTGAGGATCCTGGACAGTATCCCTGTCATCACTATCGAACGTGATCACTTTATCAGTCGTGAGGGTTGACATCCTGGTTGGCTTATCTCCCCTCTCTGCCTTGACCTCCTTCGCATGCCTTTTTGCCGCAAAATATGATGTCCCGCAAATGTCGGATCCTCCTGAAATGAAGTTAATTATCTTGGCATCCGCAGGAGGTGATGCTGCTCGCTCAGGATCCTTCTCAGTATCCTGACCCTTATTCTTCTTTCTTCCCAAGAGGTCCTTCAGATATCCCTTGCTCAAGAGATAGCTTATTTCTTTCCTCAAAGCAATGCAATCCTCAGTAACATGTCCGAAATCCTCATGGAAGGCACACCATTTGGACTTATCCTTCAAATCAGCTTTTTGTTGATTCTTCCGGGGCCATTGCTTTGTCTCCTAAACCCTGCATAGCATACATCAGTTCAGGTATATTTACAGAAAAACAATATTCAGACAACTCAGGATACTCCTCAGGATCCTCATCTTCTACAGCATTCACTTTCTTGCTGTAATTCCTGACATACGACTTAGAGCGATATGGTTTATACGAGGATTCTGATTTCCTGTTGGTTGACTCATAGGTTGTGGATGAATTCATCCTCTCTTGCATCTTTTTGTCATCCTCCAGTCGAATATATCTTAAAGCCCTGTTCCGAGCTTCATCCAGGTTCCTGCAGGGATTCATTACAAGATCCTGGTAAAATTGAGAATCTTTCTGCAATCCCATCTTGAAAGCCTGCACAGCTGTTGCAACATCAAGATGCGGGATATCTAAGGATTCCCGGCTAAACTTGTTCACATAATCTCTCAAGGATTCCTGAGGTCCTTGAGTTATCCTGTAGAGATCACTGGTTAGTTTTTCAAAACTTCGACTGCAAGAAAATTGACTATTAAATAAATTTACTAAGTGAGCAAATGATGTAATCGAATGAGGAGGAACGTTTAAGAGCCATTTTAAGCCTGATCCTGTTAAGGTAGAACCAAAACCCTTTCAGCGGCATGCTTCCTTGAGATCTGGAGGGATAGGGTTGATTTCCATCCTTTCCCTATACTGGGCAATATGCTCTTTAGGATCTGTAGTTCCGTCATAGAGCTTCATGTTGGGGGTCTAAAATCTTTTTGGGATTTCAGCATCACAAATAGGATAGGCAAACTGGGATATCCTGTGGCTGTCTTGGGATCCTTCTAGAATTGGTTGGACCACCCCAGGTACACTGAATATCGCATCCTTCAATTTCTGAAGCTCCCTAGAAAATGCTGATGCCATGCCTGCATCCTATAAAGATCCAATACCATTAGTAGCAAGAGTATTATTATTGTTAGATACGTTACCAGTCTGAGGGTTCTGGCCATATCCTGAAGCATATCCTGAGCTTCTCACAGTTGACACCCTAACCGAAGAGGGTATCTCAGGAGTATGATTATGAGAATGTGTAGGCACAATATTCCCCCTGTTATCCTCAGTATATACTGCACAACTAAAGTTTAAATCTCTTGGTTGCAAGGGGGTGACAGTATCCTCAGCGGGCCTGCTTGAGCTGGATTTCAAGAGTTGTATCTCTCTTATTAGCATTTGGTTGGTCTCCTGCTGTTGCCTCATCTGTTCCTGTACACTACCAAATAAAGTTAGAATTTCTTCATTAGAGGCCAAAACAGGACCAGATCCCTGAATATTGCGAGCGGGGATAACATCCCGAGCCACATGAATCTCAGTTCCTTGTGAAGAGGCTTGCGTTCTCGGAGGAAGTGGTGGAAGCACCGAACCAATTGTTGCAGAGATTGTAACAGACATGGTGGAAGAGCTCATATTTGATCTCGAGGCCATTGAAAATTGTGTCGCAAAAAGTTTTAAAAACAGAAAACCAAATAATGATTTTGCAAAAGCTTTCAGTAGAAATAGCACCACTTACCCCACGGTGGGCGCCAAATTGTTTTGGTCAAAAATTACCGAAGCAACTAAGTGATCAAATTAGTTAAGTGAGGTAGTGTGCTAAGAAAGTGTATCGAAAATATGCTTGTTAAGTTGTTCGCAAAAATAGTTTTCAGGATACGGCTCAGGATATTGAGCTGTATCTACGATCAAACAATGAGCAAAAATGTAAAGGGTGACACGAGATGTACGAGGAAAGCCCTTGATCAATCTAGATCGCCGGCACAAAACCTCGGGAGCTGACAATCGCAGCTGCCTTGTTCTTCTTATTGCTTCAAATGTCAGGATACAGTGCAGGATATGATGCGGATCGACTATGTGTTACAATGCAATTCAAATACAAGTGTAAGTGTGTTGTGAGTGTTTGCAACTAGAGAGAAAGAGTGTACAAGAGATTATGTGTGTGTTCTTATCTGACCCGATCACTCCTTTTTATAGTAAAAGAAACTAACTAACTAGCCTAATATTCCGGGATTTAACGAATATTCACTTAGTGAACATTGTAGTCCACGTCTTCCGGCTTCAACGTCCATAATCCAACAGATTTGTCCGAGTCTCAAGGAGAAGAAGTCCACTTGAACGTTATAAACGTGTTCCAATAATCTGCACATGAATTAATTAGTTACTACCAGGATACTGTATCAGGATGTTACCAATATCCTGATCCGGTATCCTGATCACAACAAAAGAAACACAGTCAGCATATTATTCAGGATATGTGAGAAGAAAACCACCCATAACAATTAATATCATAGGCTTTTATCTTGAAACGATGTTTTGCCAAATGATTTTTCTTTCCACAAAAATCACATTGCAGAGGTGGAATCTTATCTTTCTTGGTACCCTTATCTCTCTTTGCAGCAACAAATGTTTTAACATATGTCGGAGAGTCGATGACATGAATGATTTTTATCTTGGGTGGGTCAAGACCATTGGGGTTTGTGAAGTCAACTGGTCTAAAATTCTCTAGAACATCACATTCATCTGACCAAGTAGGTTTAAACTCATACTTTTGTTTTTCAGATTGAATAGAACTTAGTGGCTTTTCCAGAGTTATTTTCTTGCCACTAGGTTCAGTGATCATGATTTCTTCACCATTTGATGTGGTTAGTATAACTTATACCATCTCTGAGTCAATGGAAGTATTGGTTTCTTGTTCTTGGTCATATTTTCTAAAACCAACACCATACTTCACATTGCCCTTTCTTTGTTTTTTTCTAGGAGCATCTCATAACCATTACAGGACTCCACCCATCTTTCACAGGTGATCTGTGTGGATTTCAACTCCTTTTTACAATTTTGATATTTTCTACCATTGATTGGAGTTGATCCTTGGTTATGGATGCTTCATGTTTCAAACTGCTTATTTCAAGGTCTTTTTCAGCAATTCTTGTTTTAAAATCTCTTTTTTATTTTTCAAGAATTATTTCACTGATTTTTACCTTTTCTATAATATTTTCATTCACCTCTTTTATGTTAGCAAAATCTATGATGCATTTTTTAGAACACAACTCCTTAAGAGTTTGAGGTGATACCTGAGAGGCCACCAATTCAACTTGATCCTCACTGATGCAATTAGTGGAAATTTTGGGATATTTCTCATCCATACTTCCTACATGCTCCTGGTCATCAACAGATGTTTAACCAGAGCTTTCAGCAGTTCTATCAACAATCTCTTCACCAATAGCGGTTTAAACTAGATCTTCTTCACCTGAAACATGCTCAATATCCATAAAACAAAAGTTTTCATGTTCATCACAATCATTTGCTATTAAAGCAAAATTTCATCTGGAGTTGATTGCCGTTAGACTCCCTGACGTTTACCATTTTTAACCACTTGAGTAAGAATTCTTATTTTTTCTCAAATCATGGCCTCAAGTTTATGAATGATAACAATTTGACTCCTTATAACTAACTCCGTCCAACTTTGACCTTAGTTATTGAGGGTATAATTGTTCATTAAATTTTAATGTGTTTGATAAATCAAATTCATTTTAGATACGAATGAGCTATAATAACTATTATAATTAATTTGGGCCAATATTTGTAAAGTGGTTTGTAACATCCGGCCCCTCTCATCACCAATATTGTCCGCTCTGCCCCCGATGTGTTGCCCATCCAGGAACTCATGAATTTGTTTTTGGTTGCTCATGTGGAGACTTCCCAGGAGGTCACCCATCGTGGTACTACTTCCACCTGAGCACGCTTAACTGTGGAGTTTTCATGTGCTCCACAGCCAACTAAGCCCAAAACGCGTTAGTGATTTAAGAGGCAGGGCATTCCTTAAGAACCGATGATCTCTCCTGGCCACGGTCGATGTGGGATTGCCTAGGGTGTCACAATGGTCCTGTTAATCTTTCGATAGTTAGTATCCGTATTGTTACAATCACCCCCCCCCCCCCCTTAGGGACTCATCGTCCTCGATGAGGTTTGCCCCATCATCCCGAACGGCATAGGAGTGGCTCTAATACCATTTGTAACATCCGGCCCCTCTCATCACCAATATTGTCTGCTCTGCGCCCGATGGGTTGCCCATCCAGGAACTCACGGATTTGTTTTTGGTTGCTCTTGTGGAGACTTCCCAGGAGGTCACCCATCCTGTTACTACTTCCACCTGAGCACGCTTAACTGTGGAGTTTTCATGTGCTCCACAGCCAACTAAGCCTAAAACGCGTTGGTGATTTAAGAGGCAGGGCATTCCTTAAGAACCGGGGATCTCTCCTAGCCACTGCCGATGTGGGATTGCCTAGGGTGTCACAATGGTCCTGTTAATCTTTCGATAGTCAGTATCCGTATTGTTACATAGTTAAACTATTATAATTAATTTTGAGCAATATATGTGAAGTGGTTAAAATGTAAATCATTCTTATGGTGTTTTCTGAGATTAAACCCACAAATAAAACATTGCCATGGAAAAATGGTTCGTAAGATATATCAATTATTTTTTTACGGCAATTGACGAGACTTCCGCATACGATCAGAAGCAAGTAAGCTTTTTGGATTTTTATTTAATTCGATTTCAAGGTATTTAGTTTTTTGTTTAGTAAGTTTTATTTTGTGTTTTGATACTTGGTTTGATATGATTGATTTAGTGTGTGTACTATAGTTTTGTAATTTCTCAACTGTTTTTTTAAGGGGAACCTGCTATGGTAGAATGGAATGAAAATAATGAAGATGTGGGATATATACCTATTTAGATGAAGATAATGAAGCATTGGTTCTTAATAAAGGTAATGAACATGAGGAAGGCAATGTGCAAGATGAGATATTTTTGTCATAGTTTTTGGGTGAATATGACTTTGGAGCACAAAATGACATTGACAAGACCAAACATGATAATGTTAACGGCAAAGATGATAATGTCATTGACCAAGATGATAAAGACAACGACCAACGTGATAATGACACAGAGAAGCAACATGATAATGATCATTCTGGCTTTATTGTGGATGAAAACAACATGGTTGAGGATGCGGATGTGAACATGAATGAATTTAGAGCTGCTGTTGATATGGATGAAAATGACCTACTTGATGATGATAACATTGAAGAGGAGACTACAAAAGTTGATTTAGATGACCTTGAGAGTGCAAGTGATCCTGAAACTGACCCTCCATTGAGTAGGACAGTGAAAAAGCTTAGAAGGAAGAAGAAACATTGGAATGCAGTTGTAGCAACCCCATTTTTTGTTGGTAAAAAACTTGGGGACAGAGAGGACCTAAAGTTGGCTGTTAAAACATTAGAAGGAAGAAGAAACATTAGAAGCCCAGTCGCTCCCTCAGAACCACTAAACTTGAGAGGTTTAGCCGAGTTGAAACTCTTGAAATTGCATGGACCATTGTTGTTGTTGTTGGCTTGGTTCCATTGAGCAAAGAGGTTTGGGAATTGAGCAGCCATTTGCTGCGCAATGATTTCTGCCAGTTCAGCAGTCGCTATCTGGTTTTCGCATCGAGGAGGCATTCTAAAAGAGGAAACATGAAAGGAAACGAGTGAGAGAATTAGACGAAAAGAATGAGATGAAACAAATCTGATGAAAGCAAGGGTAGTGGTCATTTGTTTGTTACTACAAAGCAACAAACAACCTCGGTGATTAATCAAAGTAAATAGGTCAAAAATAATGTATCGCAAAGACATGCTCGCCTATAAGTGAACACTCATCCCAAGAATTCCCAGGTAAGCACAACTGGTCTCGCGTCTGATGAGATGTATACGAAGTGCTTGCCTAGACAGAAAACCCAGAATACAGGCATTCACCCTTCCAGTTTGCACGTGTTCACATTATTTAAAACCCAAAACCTTGACAAGATTTTGAAAACTCAAAGGGGTTCAAAACCATATAACAGAGGGTTCAAAACCTAGAAATCAATCATCCTAGAACAGATGATTAGTTTTCAAAGCGGTTTTGAAATTTATGTTCTTGTTGCGGTCGTCACCTAAGGATAGGTGACGGTATTGTTTTATGACTAAACGCAAGTAAACTCGCGTTAGGGTTCTAGAAAGGTTATAGACTAGGTCAAAGCATTACTAATAACCTAATTCCCTATAACCATTGGCTCTGATACCATCTTTTCTGTCACACCCCGACCACGTAGAACATACAAAACGTGGCGGAAACGTCGGGGAGTGTTGTAACAGAATTAATTGTTTCAAATCCATGACAATTGAAGTTTTGTTTTATTGATTAAAAGTGTTACAATGTCTTAACAAACAAAGAAAATACAACATAATTAACTAGTCTTGCATCTTTTATTGTCACTAAAGCCCAAGTCTGCCTATGTGTATCTTGATCATCTTATGCAACAGCTCCTGAAAAACACATGTGAAAATAGGTACGTCAGCATAAAAATGCCTGTGAGATACATAGGTTTTGTGAAAATAGGTTCCATGACTTATGTTGAGAAAATGTTTAGTCATGAACCTTGTTATTTGCTTTGTCTTGTAAATCATTTGAAAAATGATAAGATCAGATGATATGTATAAATAAGTGTCAGGTTAAATGAATAACCATGTAAAAATGAGTTTAAATAAGATAAGTTGTTTGTAAAACAATGTCTTGTGAAAAGTATGTTATTTGTATAAAATGTTCTATGTCTCAAACTGAAATGATTCAAATAACGCTACGACATGTAATACCATACAAACACTTATATATAGGAAGTACCAGCGGCGTATCCACCATGCTTGTATCATATTCCACACGCATCGTTACTTAATCACTTAATCAAACCAAACTATCAAGATGAAATGTTTAACAAGTGTAGAAATGTTCATGTATAGTCAAATATGGTTCACACGGTTCATAGATACAAACGGTTCACAGATACAAACGGTTCACAGATACAAATGGTTCACAGATACAAACGGATCACAGATACAAACGGTTCACAGATACAAACGGTTCACAGATACAAACGGTTCACAGATATCAACGGTTCTCATAGTCAAATGATTACAACGATTCACGTAGTCAATTGGTTACAACGGTTCAAAATGTAGTATAATGTGTTCATATGCTGGATGAGCATATGCAACAGAAATGCAATGTAAAACGATGTACTAAGTAATGCACACAATGGGCACACCTAGCATGAAATGTAATGTAAAACGATGTACTAAGTAATGCACACAATGGGCAATACATAGCATGAAATGTAATGAAATCATGTACTATAATATACTAACGAACGTAGCCGGTATATGATGTGAAAACAGGAAAGCACGAAAGTAACAAGTAGGCACATGTGTTTCACCCCAAAACAGTTTGGAAAACAGTAAAAGAGGGGTCTATGTACTCACATAAACACCTTGAAAACATTTAAAAGAGGGGGTTCTATGTACTCACTTGAGATTGCTCAGTAGTCCTTGAGTAACAACCAAACAATGCTAGAGATCGCGGATATCAAACGGTACCTAATATAGGTAACTATGTTAATAAACCGGACCTGAATCGGATGATTGGATAGAATGAGGGTTCGTAAACCAAACGAGTATAGAGACTCGTGTCATATGGTTTATCAAAGCCTACATACTAAATGAAACCTAACCTAATAGCTTACGACCCATTACGACCCGTTTAGGTAGCTTATGCTACTTTAACGCGTCGTTCGCGTGAAACGCGTTCGGACCGTCTAACTAGTCCTATGACAAGTGTTATATGCCTAAACAGGTTACATAATCAGTTATGTGACAAAAGGTTAAGTTACATATGTTTAATTACCAATTATACAGGAAAAGGGTATTCTGGTAATTTACCTAAGGCATATATACTACCTATCATACAACTACTTAAACGTCGTGACCATAAGGTATAACCTCGGAAGGTTATTCCCTATATACTATGGTCACCTAATGTATTTGGTCGGATCCTAATGATCGACCAAACTGGGTCGGGTTCGAAGGTATAAGCGATTTATCAGATCGCTTACCCTACGACCCTAGACAACGTGGTAATCAGTAGGCATAGTCCCAAGGGACTATAACCATCGTGATTACAATCACGTTGCGAAGTTCAAACGAACTTCGCATTGACCATAAGCTGGTCAACGCTGAAAGTCAAACAAAGGACTCGAAAACAATAAAAGAACGAAAGAATACTTACGAAGGGTCCCCGAATGCTAATCGTGATCAAAATAACTCAAGTATGAAACAATGGTTCCAACTTAGAGTCACTTAGATCAGATTCTAGTGGTTTTTGAAGTTAAGTGGGTTGGGTATTTATAGGAATACCCGAACCGTTAAGATCGTTTGTCGAATATCGTGCCTTAATCGTATCCGTACAAGTGTCGGAAAGTTGTGGTGCCTAAAAACAATCCTTATCAGCTGAATATGCAAGTGGTGAGTGTGTGGTTGTGGTTAAAACAGCTGGAACATGCTGACTGTTCGATCTAATCTGATCAGGGAGTCGGACGCGGGCCGCGTAAAGGACACAAGGATCTCACGCGGGCCGCTTGGCCTGCACAGATCAGAAACAAGTTTACAAAATGGCAGTTTCAGTCCCTGCACGTGTTTAAGCCATTTTCGACACTTCTAAGGCCCGTAAAGCCAACTTTAAGGCCCTAAAATGTTGCCTAAACATTGTGGACATGAAACATGCTCAAAAAAATATGCCGGGTGTTGGTTCGTTTGGTCGTACGAACGCGATGTTCGCTTAATTACGACGGAATGCGCACAAGCGCGAAAAACGATCCAAATGACGCGACGAATGGATTTTTCTTATGCCGAACACTAAAATAAAATGTTTTAGTGCTTACATAAATTTTTGGATGTCCGGATGTATTCAGAACGTAAGTTATGCGCGAAAATGCAAACTTGTGCACTTTTTGACACTTTTAGTCCCTGAATGATCCAAAAGTTTATTTTAGCACACCAAACCCCTCAAAGCCTATTTCTAAGCTATGTGAAGGATATTTATGGCATGTTTAACTTATGGTCATGTTCCGGAATGTCTGTTACAGTTCAAATTGGCATACTTTCGCAGTTTTGTCAACTTTAGTCCCTGTAAGCGATTTAACTTGTTTTTGCCATACCAAAGCCTTCAAAACTTATTTCTAAGTTAAGTAAAGGTTATTTAAGGTATGTTAAGCCTATTTCACTATTCCGGAGTGTTCGTTGCATTAAACTGGTTATATTTACGCATCGGTGCGCGTATAACCTTCCAGAAAGCGATACAGAGTTTGAAATCGAACAAGAATTGATATGTGTAAACGATACACATATTTTCACAAATCCCAAGTATGAAACACAATATTTCATTGGTTTGGCATTTGTTTGATTGTTGTAGTGACACAGGTGTTACACATATATCCAAGAACAAGGTAGAAGATTTGTGGTGTGTTAAGACTTTTGAACCTGAGCACAAATGTTTGCAAACAAGGCAGGCGAGAGGGCGTTTAATCCTATATGTGAAACTAGACAACTCAAGAGAATCTACATATGTTTTGCTTCTTTGAAAGCTGGTTTTAAAGCTTGTGGGAGAGACCTATTAGGTTAGGATGGTTTTTTTTATGAAAGGTCCATATCCTGGACAAATTTTGACTGCTGTTGGACTAGACTCAAACAATGGAATTTACCCAGTGGCATATGCATTAGTGGAGGCTGAAACCACTAGTTCATGGACTTGGTTCCTAGAAAATCTTGGTCAAGATATGAATCTTTATTCTAATTCAAATATGAAAGTGATAGGCAAAAGGTAATTTCTTGTCAATTCGGATCTTTATCCCAATTCAATTTTCACTTTAATATGTGTTGCTCTTTAGGGAATTATACATGCATTAAAAAAGGTTTTCCCAACTGCTGAGCATAGGTTTTGCTTGAAACACATACTGAGAACATGAAATCCAAATGAAGAGGCCACATATACATGGACCTTTTGTAGAAATGTTCAATTGCACGAACAACGGCTCAATTTAATACAACAATGGAAGCAGTGAGGAAGCAAGATGCCTCTTTGCATGATTGGTTAAAAGCAATCCCAGCTAGACATTGGGTCAGATCTCATTTTAGTGGTATACTTCTTTTCTTAACTTGTGTTTTATTGGTATAATGCTATGTTTTCACTAATGTAATGTTCAAATCTTTCTTATATAGGAAGACCAAAATGTGATATGCTATTGAACAACCTTTGTGAGGTGTTTAATAAGCAATTGGTAGGAGGCAGAGACAAGCCTATAATTATGTGTTTAGAGTATATAAAACTGTATATGATGAAAAGGATTGTTGTGGTCCACAAGTTGATCTCTAAGTGTGAATGACCTTGATACCCTTTGCAACCAAGACCTTTAATGTTATTAAAAGCCAGGCTGCTGATTACACTGTGATTATGGCAGGAGTGAAGAAAATTCAGGTAAGTGGACCTTGGATGGACCGAGTTGTTGTTGATTTGGAGAAACGTACATGTTCGTACAAGAAATAGGAGCATACTAGAATGCCTTATAACCATGTGGTAGCATGTATATGGAACATGGCTTGGAATGATGAGCATACTACAATTTAAGAAACATGGGTGTCTAAAGTCTTTCGGCTAGAGACCTGGAAGAATGTTTACCAACATACCATTGAACCAATCAATGGTAGAGCCATGTGGCTACCATCAAACTGCCCTACAACTCTAACACCTCCAAAACATCATACTCAAATTGGTAGGCCTAAAAAGAAAAAGGGTGAAGACAACAGATGAGTTGGCAGAAAACATCAGCAGGAATGGAAAAATTTCAAGGAAGGGAGCTTCTGTTACTTGTGGAAAATGCAAGAACAAGGGACACAACTCCAGATCTTGCAAGGGGCAGGGATCTTCACAGAATGTTTGACATGGTGCTCCACATCCAAGTCAGAATATGTAATATCTTTTAAGTGGTATGTTGAAATTTTCTATTTTTAAACCATGTTGTCTTTTAAACAATGTATTTTGGAATTTGCTGCCATTTGAATAATGTTTGGTGCTACTATCTTTTGAACCATGTTTGCTACCATTTAAATAATGTCTGATGCTACAATCTTTTGAACCATGTTTGTTTCATGGTATGGTATGTGATGTGTGCAAAATGCAACATATAAATTACATCAAATGAGTTATAAAACTAACCTTTTTTAGTACTAATGTTGGAAAAAGCGTGCTTTTGTCTTCCTTTTGAATTTACAGGACCAAATGAGCTTAAACGAGCTAAAGGAACAAATAAACAGCAAAAACCAACATAAATACAAAGAAAAGGAATAAACATGACATGTCCGACCCCTCGATAGCATCCCCAAGAGCAAAAACAAGAAACAAAAGACTGACCATGGGCCATGCCCACTGAACACGGGGGCGTGGTTAGGTGTCTGCAGAAAGGACAAAGCTGTGGAAGCTTTTACGCCCACCACGGGGGCGTGCCCATCTCAGCACGGGGCGTGTTCAACGCTAAGATAAGCAGAATCTTGCAAAATCTTGGTAGTACAGATACGCTTCTGCCCACGGGGCCGTGCCCAGTGACCACGGGCTGTGTGGAGCCCTATGCTAACAAAAGCAATTAATGAAGGAAGAGAAAGAGATGGCCATGGGGGCGTGTCCGCTGGACACGGGGCCATGGCCGGGCTTCTTTTCAGGCTATAAATAGGGGTGCTTGGCTCACTTCAAAGGCATCCCTTGGCAAACCACTACTCTCCCACTTTGCCACCACTCCACCACCACTACACCACCAACACCCAACACCATCATCCATCATCCACCTTTAGAGTGTGTAGTAGTCTCAGGATCCAAGATTGATAGTAAGAGTTCTTGTCAATCAAAGGCCATCTTTGGCTAAGTCTCTTACATCACTTGGTGAAGACAAGTCTTTTATGTATTACTTTTGATTTTTAATCTTTCAGCACTTTTTACTTGGTTTTGTATTAATGACTTTAATAACTAGTTTCTTATGTTGAAGATGAATTTTCTTTATCATTTGTCTCTTGTGTCTTGGCATTACTTTACTGTCTATATAAAGTAAAAGATTTACATCATTTATATCTCTACGGCCTATATAGAGGTATGTTGGCTACCTAGTCGGGGGTTAAGGGAATGGTTTAGTAAGGTTCTTGCCTTGTTCGGTGTATAGATCCTGCAAGGACCTGGGTCAAGCTTACTAGGACCTCCTTCAATACCCACTGCTATTGGATGGCGGGGTGCGAATGGCTTGACCCCCTCATATGTAAACTACTATTAATACATTAAACAGGCTACTTGGGATTGTATCCCTGCTGACTCAAACCACTTAGCCGAAGGTAACGTCACCTTCAAAAGAGGGGCCTACGACTTTTCGCATTAATAACTTAATTAATTATCTTTCAATATACCAACCATTTGGGATTGTTTCACTGCTCACTTAAACCACTGGGTTGAAGATAACGTCACCTTCAAAAGAGGGGTCTACTACTATAACTAAGATAATCTCTTAAAAAGTCCGAAAGTGCAAAAATCATCAAAGGATACTTAAAAGGCGAGTCGGATCCAAGTGATTCATCTTGTCTATCTGTTTTTATTTTTATTTCTGCATTTTTAGTTTTATATTTAATGTTTAAAACTTTTTTCTCAAAATTTTAGATTGATTAGACGTTGAAGATAAACCGGTACTAAAAGCTTTTGTGTCCTTGGACGACCTCGGTATCTTAACAACGCTATACTACGCTCAATATACCAACCATTTGGGATTGTTTCACTGCTCACTTAAACCACTGGGTTGAAGATAACGTCACCTTCAAAAGAGGGGTCTACTACTATAACTAAGATAATCTCTTAAAAAGTCCGAAAGTGCAAAAATCATCAAAGGATACTTAAAAGGCGAGTCGGATCCAAGTGATTCATCTTGTCTATCTGTTTTTATTTTTATTTCTGCATTTTTAGTTTTATATTTAATGTTTAAAACTTTTTTCTCAAAATTTTAGATTGATTAGACGTTGAAGATAAACCGGTACTAAAAACTTTTGTGTCCTTGGACGACCTCGGTATCTTAACAACGCTATACTACGCTCACGATGGGTGCACTTGCCCAAGTGTGTGTTTAGTGTTAGTAGAATATCGTGTTTTATAAATTTAAAACTTGACTAATGCGTAAAATGGGCTTAAAATATCAATAAAAATATATCATGCTTCGCACACACGTATGTAATAATGAATGCATGGTTTATTGGATCCAAGTTTGGGATTTGTCTAATATGCATTATGAACCCTCTATATTTCCAAGACTACCTTTTTTTGTGGTCCTATCTCAAATTTAATTCCCATCCCAATCTATTTTAGAAATGTTAAACCAAATTAATTAAAATAATTACCTTGAATCATTGTATATAAGTTAGATTCCTTTTTTTCTTCCTAACGTATTCAATTAATAATAATTATCACATAGCAAAATGTATAATTACTTTTGAAATAATTGGACACCAAAGGTAAGTATGAATTAGTATTTAATTTAGATTTATTAAACACACTAAATTGAATGAAAAATCACATATTTGAAATTGAATGGAAGATTATACCCTCAAGAAGTAACTTAAAAGTTGGGGAAGTTAGCCATAAGGAGTCAAATAGTTAACATTCATAAACCTTAGGCCATGATTTGAGAAAAAACAAGAATTCGTACTCAGATGGTTAAAATGGGTAAACCTTAGGGAATCAAACTGAAATTAACTCTCTCATCTGTTAAGTTTTCTGGCAAGCTGGTTCAGGCAACATAGCCTTGTGTAAAGAAGCTTTGCTGACTAGGCTCTGCTGGTGTAGGAGCAGGAGCAGCTTGTGGTGCTTGAACATGAGCAACCGGCATCTGAACATACTGAACCTGAGGGACCTGTGGTGTTTGAACATAATGAACTAGCACATGATTCATGTATTGTGCAAGTGAGCTGTGTTTTGCACATTTGGTCCAGGTGTATTTTGGGAATAAAAATGTTGTTGGTGCAATTTACGCGTTTGACTCTTGCATTCTCTAGCAAAGTGACCTAACCTATTACACTTGAAGCATTTAATCTAAGATTTATCTAACCCCACCTTCGATCTCCCACTTAATCCTAGGTAAGTGTAACAACCAACACGTCCGTGCGTTGTTACTACTCGTTATACTTGTTACGCCTAGCACCAGAGATTCAGATAATAATGTGGCTAATTCGCATATATCGCTATATCGTAGTGTTTTTCGCATATTTTCGCATACTTTATCGCTATCACATCACATTGCACTTGCTGACAACCACGATGATGTCGAGTGAGGACCAATTCTACCCTCCTTGATAGCCGTGATGTGTCGCAATGTAGTGCAACACTCAAAAACGCACTCGCAGGCACGCGTAACTCGTTATCACAAGATTGGAATATGGATATGTATATACGACCCGATGTGACTAATTATAATAAATATATGAAAATGTGTACCCAAACTATCGCAACGCTTAACGATCGAAACGAAACGCCAAAACTTAACTCGCCGGAGGCATTTGATCGAATGACAATTCGATCGAATGGCCATCCGATCGGATTGCTATCCAATCGGACATCCATCCGACCCGATTCACTGCACCGCCTCCTCTTTTCTCTTGCCTATAAATACCCTCACTCTCACATCATTTGCCCTGATGTGGAGCTCTCACTCGACCAGCACGCTTTGGGTCTATTTTCTCTCAATTTCTCGCGATTCTTGTAAGTTTTCAACATAAATCTTGTACTTCTATGATCTATGCACACTCCTTCATCTTTTTCACCTTTGAATCTTAACTTTTAACCGTGAAATCAATGGATTTGGGGTGTTCTAGGATGATGTCATCATGGAGTTCTTATGAACTTCAAGCTTTGGCCTCATTCCCCCAAGAAGAACTCAGATCTGAAGGATTTCCACAAGATTAAACAATTTTTTCGCATAAATCTACACCTATTCATGGTTAAAAGGATTGAAAGATGGCTTTCCAACTTTCTTTCAACTCTTTTACACTCAATGCACTCAAAACCGATAGAATCGGAGCTTGTACCGACCTTCTACTCATTCTTAGTGTCGTGTTGGTTCAAGATCTGGTTTTTTTCAAAGAGACAACCGATTTCAGGTTAACCAAGGACGACCATCACAAACCAGTAAACCAGTCAGATTGGGGTGATTCCTGTCCGATCGGGTCACTTGGTTCGAGATGGGGTTTCTGTTGTTAGCACATCATAACACCGTCTCGATCAAAACTGCAAACCTTCACAATAATCAAGTTACAAAGATGACCGGATCTTTGGGACGGATTGTCGTTCAATCGGATTGCCATCCAATCGGACTGTCATCCGATCGGACAGCCGTCCGATCGGACAGCCACCCGATCGGATTGTGTGACATCTGTTTCTCAGCGACCATTAAACAAATACCAAATAAATGAAAATTTTTGTTTCATACTTGGGATTTGTATAAATATGTGTATCATTGGCACATATCAATTCTTGTTCGATTTCGAGCTTTAAATCGCTTTCTAGAAGGTTATACGGGAACTGATGCGTAAACGTAATCAGTTTAATGAGACAAACACTCCAGAATAGTGACATAGGCTTAACATACCTTAAATAACCTTTACATAACTTAGAAATAAGTTTTGGAGGGTTTGGTGTAGCGAAATCAAGTTTATTCGATCACATGGACTATTTGCGTCAAACTGCAAAAGTATACCGAATCGAATGATAACGGACATTCTGGAACTTGATCATAAGTTAAATATGCCTTAAATATCCTTTACATAGCTTAGAAATAATCTTTGAGGTGTTTGGTGCGCAAAAATAAACTTATTTGATCAATAGGGACTAAAAGCGTCAAAAAGTGCATAAGTTTGCATTTTCGCGCATATCTTACGTTCTGAATATATCTGGACTTCCAAAATTTTATGTAATCAATAAAATACTTTATTTTGGTGATTGGCATGATAAAATTCCATTCGTCGCTTAATTTAGATCGTTATTGCGTTCGTTACGACTTCCGTCGTAATTACCCGAATAACGCAACCGTACGACCAAAAGAACCGACATCCGAGATGTTTTTGAGCATATTTTAAGTTCTCTATACTTTAACTTCATTTTAGAGCCTTAAAATGGGGTTAACGGGGCTTAAACGTGTCAAAAATGCATCAAAAACCAAGTTTTGGGACTATAGGGGCTAAAATTGTAAATCTGCCAAAGTTTGCAAGGCCTGGGGCGTAAGCCTAAGCTTATTCTTACGCGGCCCGCGTCAGCAGCCCAGATCAGAAACATTGAATCTGGCTTTCCAGCCTGTTGTTGATGGTTTTAACCGCATATTTGCAATACCATTTGATGGTATTTCATGTCCCCATTGTTTTTAAAACCTTGTGCCCAAGTGTATGGCCTAGATCGAAGCACGAATTATGAGGAACGATCCTAACGGTTATGGATTTCCTATAAATACCTGACCCCAATTCACTTATTCCTCACAATTGATCTGAATTTCTCTAAGTTGAGGTTCCAAAACTTTATACCTGAGAACATTTAGATCAATATCTTCATTGCTTGGACCCTTTGTAAGTTTCTTTCATGCTTTTATGCGTTTTTAAGCACGAAAGTCAAACAGTGTTTGACTTTCTTTTTTGACCGGTCAATGGTCAACACAAAGTTCGTTTAAACTTTGCAACGTGAGCGTAATCACGACGGTTATAGTCCCGTGTGACTATACCTACTGATTACCACATTGATTAGGTGTAGTGACGAGTCATAGTTTCGGTCAAAATGCGTATTTATGTGTATCTTGCAACCAAACTATTCTTGGGTATCAAAACCGTTTGTTTTGATATCAAACTTTTTTTCAAACTTCGTTAAACATGCTTAACTCGTCACTTTTAGATTAGTGCTTGTATAAGGTTGTAAGATAAGCGGTCTAAACAACCGCTTAGACATTCGAACCTGACCCATTTGGTCGATCTTTAGGATCCGACCAAGCATGTTTAGTGACCATAGATATATAGGGAATAACCTTCCGAGGTTATACCTTATGGTCGCTTAGTTTAATTAGTTGTATGATAGGTTGCTTATATGCCTTAGGTAAAATGACCAAAATACCCTTTTCATGCATAATTGGTATTTAAGCATATGTAACTCAAACTTTTGTCACTTAACTGATTTTGGAACATATTTAAGCATGTTTAGGCATATAATACTTGTCATAGGACTAGTTAGGCGTTCTGAACGCGTTTTACGCGAATGACGCGTTAAAGTGGCGTAAGCTACCTAAACGAGTCGTAATTGGTCGTAAGCACTTAGGTTAGGTTTCGATTTAGTATGCAGGCTTTGTTAAACCATATTGTATGAGTTCCAACACTCATTTGGTTTACGAAACCTCATCCTATCCGATCTTCCAATTTAGGTCCGGTTATTAATGTAGTTACCTATATTAGGTGCCGTTTGATTTCCGTGATCCCTCTAGCTTTGCTTGGTTGTTATTCAAGACTTCTAAGCATCCTCAAGTGAGTACATAGTCCCCTCTTTTACTGTTTTTCAAACTGTTTTGGGGTGAAACACATGTGCCTACTTATTATTTTCGTGCTTTTCATGCTTTTATATCATATAATTGCTATGTTCATTAGTACGTATATAGTACATGATTTCATTATGTTTTGCTATGTATGTTCACTTAGCATGCTAGCACATTGATTTTTATATATTACATTTTGTTGCATATGCTCATCCAGCATATGGACACATTGTTTTACATTTTGAACTGTTTGAACCGTTTGAAGCTGTTTGATCTATGTGAATTATTTGGACTGTTGGAGCCGTTTGGAATTGATTGGTTGATGTGAACCATTTGAAACTGTTTGAACCGTTGGGTTAGGGAATTGATTAGGTAACATGGCGGGTGTAAGGTGTTAAAGGCATGGTGGATACGCCGCTGGTACTTCCTATATATAAGTGCTTTTAACACATTATATCTCCTTGCGTTATCTAGATCACTTCGGCAAAGGTTATCAAGACAAAGTTATATTACGAGGTTTTTCTAATAATATAAACCGTTCGAGTTTTATTTCAAAAACAATTTACGAACTGGGTTTATTTAAACAAATTTTTTGAGTTAAGATTCATGGTATCGAGGTTTTATAAATTATAGCAAAACTGTTTTAACTTGGTTATTTCAATTCACAATATAAACATTTTTCAAAACTAAGTTTTCTAATTATCAATTAACAAAGTTATTTGAGTTATTTCAAAAGATAAAACGAGCCATGAATCTGATACTCACATAAATCCTATGTACTCGCCGGCATTTTTATGCTGACATATTTTCACATGTGTTTCAGGTATCATAGTTGGTGATGTTTGATGATGATATTGATGCATGCTCACATAGGAATGGACGAGGCCTTAGTGACTTAATAACAATGAAAGTCAATTTGTTCATGTTTTGTTTCTAGTTTCAATACAATGTAATAAACTTAATTCAATAAAACAGAACTTTTATCCATGTGTTATGAAACAATGATTCTGTTACAACACTCCCCGACATTTCCGCCGCGGTTTGTTGTTTTAACGCGGTCAGGTGTGACAGATTGCACTTGATTCCACCCCTAAACATTATTTACGAATTTTCAAGGTTTTTGAACATCAAAACGGATTGCCGTCCGATCGGATTACCACCCGATCAAACGACCATCCGACCATGTGATGTTTTAAACTTCAAACACTTACACGAATCTCAACATGTTCAATACGGATTGCCACCCGATCGGATTGAAATCCGATCGCGTGACAAACTGTTCTCACTAAAGTGTCATACCAATCGGATTGCCGTCCAATCGAACAGCCGTTCGATCGATCGACTTGAAAGGTAGAGATATTTCTCTGTTTTCAAAATTCTACAATTAAAACTTCAAAGTTCAAGCCATCATACACAAACACATCTTCACCAAGCAAGGTGACAATCCAATCGAATGGCCATCCGATCGGATTACCATCCGACTCTTGGTTCATCGCCACCGTTTGACGCATTATTCAACGCTGACGCTATCGATCTGTAATCAGGATAATCTCAGACGCGCTCCCTTCAATCCAACCAAGTTGTGTTTGCTTGCCGAACACCGACTGTGAGTATACTCGAACCCTTTTTATCGCATTTTGGGTGTAACATACGTTCCTATCAAATCATATTTAACAAACGAATTATTCAATCAAAACTGTTTATCACTTGCGAATAACTGTTATGCATATTTACACGTGATGCTACTTACATATGTGTTAGGACTTATACTCGCAAGGTCCCGCCTTAACTAGTATAGTACTATACCACCCGACGGGGTCTATGTCACACCCCTTTCTAAGGCGGAAGCACGAGGTGTGATCTTGAAAGGTTCTCATTGCATACGAATGGTAAACATACTACATGCTCGTAAAAATAACTTCAAATGCCAATAACATTACGTAACTGAAAACATAGGTTAAGTTTGGAGTTTACATCACAACATAAAACGTTGTCTGAAAAGTTTACAACATTATTCAAAGATAAACATAAACAACATCCGAGAGCAAGTGTAAGACCCCGCGCACATCCACTTTAGTTACCTGAATTACATGTGAGTTTTTGGAAAATCGTCAACATAATGTTGGTGTGAATTCATACAGTTTTTGTATCGAACGTTTGTATACTTTAAATGAAAACATGGTATGTAATTTGTATAAATCAAGTATTTCTGTAAATGTAAGGAAATCGAGATCGCTAATGGTTTGCAAGGCCATTAACATGTGACACGACATAGGAAGCATTGAAACCATAGGCATTTAGCAGTCGATTCACGACTAGAGACACAAAAGCACTGCTTGGTACTAGTTATGACCAAGAGTGTGGCTGCCTGAAACCCAGTAGATCTAACCTTTTGTTCCGCGGTCTTAGTATGTACACGATTAATGGTGCTTCTGGTACCCTATTCGTGACATGATCTAAAGTATCATTCCTTAGTTTTTGTATTCAACATACCATAACACATGTATTTTCCCCAAATTTAAAAAGCATGTAAAAGTTTAAAAGTGGGGACATGAACTCACAACTTTGTGTTTCCTGCGCCGTAAACCTCACCGGGTTTGCTTTTATAGCGTCGTGACCTATACGTGTTTTATTAACGTTAGTCACTAGACTTGTATCGCACAAGTACAAGTCACCATCTTTTATGTATGTGTTCTTTGTTGTTAAAAATAATTCATATTTTTAACAATGTAACTTACTTATATTATTTTTCCAATAAATATAAGTATCTTATATTTTTCACCCGAGTTATGTATTTTTGTCCAAAATACATTTTAAGTTTATAACTTGTCCATGTGCTTCTATGTATTCTCATGTATTTTGTATGTGTATTTTTGTATTTTTACTCCTTAAGAGTGTTTAGTGTATTTTCAAGTCCTAATACACTATTACATGTAATACATATTACATACACTTAGCACAAAAATTGGTGATCAATAAATATATATAGTTTCCCCAAATATATACATACTTAATATTGATTTTTATCTTGAAGAATTCATCATTTCTTAACTTGAAATTTACACAAAAATTAGGGAAACCTTGGTAAATATTTTTAGGTAAATTTTTAGGGAATAAGTTTCACCAAAACTTATATTTTTCTAAGTGTCTATAAAATTTTGATATGGTTTCCCCTAAAAATGGAGGTTTCCCATCTTTTCAAAACATGTGTTTATTTTCTTTTAAAAATCATCATCAATAATTAACAACGCAATCAAGACTTATCATAAGGCAGGATCATGTAAATTACACTACATAATGAACTTGAAGTTTTTTGTAAAAACTTGTAGTAACTTACCATGTTATTTAGTAGGTTTAGTTACCCTTTAAAACATATTTATTTATTTGTAAATCACTTTATTAAAAGATTTGGTCATTTACAACTTGTAAGATGATTTTTCTAAAAATATTTCTTTTGTATTTTTCTTGTTACACACATGTTTCTAGTCTTGTTTAAACACTAAAAATATGATTAGTTTATTTAGAAACCATGACTTTGTAAATCTAATAAATAAACTTGGTTTCTTGAGAAAATTATTTTTGTAATCGTCTATTTACAAGATTTGTATTTGGTTTAAATCAACTTTACATATGAAAACCAATTTCATCATTCAAGTTCATGAAGACATAAAGCATGATGATCTTGGTCTTTCACAAGATCACCACCTTAACTTACTAGATCATGTGCTTAATCACAATCTAGTAGGTTTCCTATGACGTCTAACATCACTAACACAAATCATCAATCATCAAGAAACAAATCATCACAAATCAACAAGTATTCATATGTTAAATAGCTTATGTTAAAGTATCATGATCATGTTCTTTAGTGTTCTTCAATATTAACAATGTTCATCATCTTTTATCCGACTAAATATGAAGTAAAAACAAGTTACAAGGAGCTTACTACTAGCACAAGGGCTAGGGAAGAACACAAGATGTTGAAGATGATAAATGGGTTGGTTAATAGCAAATGAAGAAGGTCCTTCAAGATCCACAAGCTCCACACTTCTCAATCTAGCTTCTAACACTTTGTGAGGACCTGAGATTGCATGAAAGTGAGATGAAGGTGGTGGTGATGTGGGTGGTTGGCTACGGCCGTGAGTGGGCAAAGGGGGAAGGAGAAGGCGGTGTGTGGTTGAAGAATGAGGATGATGATCTCTTTATAACATGTTTAAGTTTTAACCATAGGGTAAAATATTTCATAAGTACCTAACAAGATCCTTACCAAATCAAATAAGATCAATTAGAATCAAGGAAGATCTAGGAAATCTAGTAGTATCAAGCAAAAATCTTGATGGTGGGCCACCCCATGACCGTCCATTTTAAAGGGGGGGGGGGGGTAAAGTGTAAGTTTCAATGGTAAGTTATGTTACTTAGTTAGAATTTAAGTGTAAGTATTTAGGTGTTATGCATATATGCTGTTATATAGTGTGTTAGGGTGTTCAGGGATCATAACAATCTCAGAAACATTAAAACAATGCTTCTAGTATAATTTTGGTGTTTCGGGTAGTGTCCGGTTGTTCGGTTAGATACTTTCTCGTTAAAGTGCTAAATTGCACCGTTTAGTGTCCCTTATGTACCATTTTGTGACACTTTCAATTCCCGACACTTAGGAAAGCATTCAGGACCATTTAGTCATATTTTTACATGTTACAAACTTGTCACAATGCTGAATTTTGCTGAAATATGTAAAATTCAGCATTTAAAGTGTGTTTCGGGTGCTTTTTAGTGCATATTTTATCTTCCGAAAAGTCTATATGTTAACCCTTGTATCCATTCTTGGGTTTTAATGTATTTTAGACTTTGGACCTACTCCTGGCCTTAATTTCATTATCTAACTGCTTTCTTCAGAGTTGCTGACCTAGTGTGTCTTACCGGTGAGTTTACTAGTCTTTCTGACGCAACGCTAACATTAATGCATAAGGCAATATTTGAAGTATAAAACGTGCATGAATTCACATGTATAGCATGAAATCAGACAATGTTGACATTTAGGCACATAATTGCAGGTATTAAATATTAATTAAATTGTACGGAAATTACCGGTTTGGTGCCAGTTGTCACAGTCTCCCCCCGTTAAAAGAATTTCGTCCCGAAATTCAGGCTGAGCTATCTCTCGCAGGAGTTTTCTTGAACAGGTGGGGGTACTTTTCTTTAAACTGGTCTTCACGTTCTCACGTGTACTCAGGTCCGTGATTAGAGTTCCAACGTACTTTTACAAGTTTGACACTACCCCTCCGGGTCTTATTGACTTTCCAGTCTGTAACCTCAACGGGTTGTTCTGCAAATCGGAGTGTGTCGTCAATATGCACTTCATCCGCAGGGATGATCATTGTTTCTTGGGTTGGACTCTTCTTGAGGTTGGACACATGAAACGTATCGTGTACTCCGTTAAGTTCTTCCGGTAATTCCAACTTGTACGCCACAGTACCAATTCTTTCCAAGATCTTGAATGGTCCGATGTATCGTGGATTCAGCTTTCCACGTTTTCTGAATCTTACTATGCCCTTCCGAGGTGAGACCTTCAACAAAACTTTGTCTCCCACCTCGAACTCTAATGGTTTTCGTCTTCGATCAGCGTAGCTCTTTTGTCGATCTCGAGCCGCCTTAACGCTCTCGGATCTGCATGATTTTGTCGGTCGTCTCTAGAACAAGTTCAGGACCAACCATACGTTTGTCTCCAACGTCTGCCCAACATAATGGCGAGTGGCACTTGCGGCCATACAGAGCTTCGAACGGTGCGGCTTTTATGGTCGTATGATAACTGTTATTGTAGGAAAACTCAACTAAAGGTAGGTGAGTATCCCAGCTGCCGCCTAGGTCCATAACACATGCGCGAAGCATATCTTCCAGCATTTGTATGGTTCGTTCACTCTGGCCGTCTGTTTGCGGATGGAAGGCCGTGCTTAGATCTAGTTGAGATCCAAAGACAAAACGTCCATCTCTGTCTGAAATAATTGAGATAGGCACTCCATGACGTGCCACGATTTCTTTCAAGTACAGCTCAGCAAGCTTTCCAGTGTTGTCTTTCTCTTGGATTGGTAGGAAATGCGCAGACTTTGTTAACCGATCGACTATCACCCATATCATATCATGCCCCCTAGGGGTCCTGGGTAATTTTATTATGAAGTCCATCGAGATTTGCTCCCACTTCCACATGGGTATCTCTGGTTGTTGCAGTAGTCCGGATGGTTTTTGATATTCAGCCTTAACCTTAGCACAGGTTAGGCACTTTCCAACGTAAATAGCAACATCGCTTTTAACTCTCGGCCACCAATAGTAATCATCCAAGTCTTGATACATTTTGTCCGATCCTGGATGGATCGAGTATCTCGACTTGTGAGCTTCATTAAGGATGACTTCTCGATTACCGCCATAGAGCGGAACCCAAATACGCCCCTTAAAGTATAAGGTTCCCTCTTTGTTTGGCACCAAATTCTTCAGCATACCTCGGAGGTATTCAGCTCTATGATTTTCCATCATAAGGGCTTCTTGTTGTGCGTCATGAATGCGTGCAGTGAGATTCGTCTGAATAGTCATTTCCAATGCTCAAACCCTTAGGGTCTTAATCCTTTATTTTCGGCTTAACGCATCTGCTACAACGTTTGCCTTTCCAGGATGGTACTTAATCTCACAGTCATAATCGTTCAGCAACTCAACCCATCGTCACTGACGCATGTTTAATTCCTTCTGATCAAATATGTGTTGTAGGCTTTTGTGATCTGTGAAGATTGTACATCGAGTACCATATAGATAGTGTCGCCAGATCTTCAAGGTGAATACCACAGCGCCTAGCTCTAGGTCGTGAGTGGTATAGTTCCTTTCATGCACTTTCAGCTGCCTTGAAGCGTAAGCGATGACTTTTTGACGTTGCATGAGCACGCAACCCAAACCTTGACGTGAAGCGTCGCAGTACACCACGAAGTCTTTAGTTCCTTCGGGTAAGGATAGTATCGGTGCATCGCATAGCTTATTTTTGAGCAGTTGGAAGGCTTCTTCCTGCTTATCACCCCAGTCGTACTTCTTGTCTTTCTGCATGAGGATTGTCAGCGGTTGAGCTATCTTGGAGAAATTCTCGATAAATCGTCGGTAATAGCCCGCTAAGCCCAAAAACTGTCGAACTTCAGTTGGGGTTTTGGGGGCTTCCCAATTCTTTATTGCTTCTATCTTGGATGGGTCTACATGAATGCCCTTCTCGTTCACAACGTGCCCAAGAAACTGTACTTTGCGAATCCAGAATTCGCACTTTGAGAACTTTGCATAAAGTTTCTCTTTCTTCAGTAGTTCCAGAATGGTCCTGAGGTGTTGCTCGTGCTCTTCTCTTGTTCGTGAGTAAATCAGGATATCATCGATAAATACAATCAAGAATTTATCGAGATATGGTTTGCAAACGCGGTTCATCAGATCCATAAATACCGCTGGCGCGTTCGTCAGTCCGAATGGCATCACAAGGAATTCGTAATGCCCATAACGTGTTCGGAATGCAGTCTTTGGTACGCTTTCCTCTTGGATCCTTAACTGATGGTATCCAGATCGAAGGTCGATCTTGGAATAGTAGCTCGATCCTTGCAATTGATCAAATAAGTCGTCAATCCTCGGTAGTGGGTACCGATTCTTGACAGTGAGCTTGTTCAACTCTCTGTAATCGATACACATCCGCAGTGTTCCATCCTTCTTCTTCACGAACAATACTTGAGCTCCCCAAGGCGAGAAGCTTGGCATTATGAATCCTTTATCCAACAACTCCTGGAGTTGTGTAGATAATTCTTGCATTTCGGATGGTGCAAGCCGATAAGGTGCCTTGGCTACAGGAGCGGCTCCTGGAACCAAGTCTATATGGAATTCGACTTTTCGTTGCGGAGGTAGTCCTGGCTGATCTTCGCGAAAAACATCAGGGAATTCCTTCACCACCGGAATGTCTTCGAGTTTCGGCTCCTCAGCCTTCTTATCTACAACGTGCGCCAGGAAAGCAACACATCCTTTCCTCAAACACTTCTACGCCTTCATACAACTGATGATTTGCAGAGGCGCGTCTCTTTTTTCTCCATGTACGATGAGAGTTTCATCATTCGCCAGAGGGATGCGAATGATTTTCTCGTGACAAATAACTTCAGCCTTGTTCTTGGACAACCAGTCCATTCCGACCACTACATCGAAGCTACCCAATTGAATAGGTAAGAGATCAATGCTAAATCTTTGCTCACCAAGTTCTAATGTGCAACCTCTAACAACTTCGCCCGATTCAATAAGTTTACCATTGGCTAGTTCTATGGAATAAGGAATATCTAATCTACTAGATTCTATTCCAAGCATACGTTTAAATTCCACATACATGAACCTATAATCGGCACCAGTGTCAAATAGTATGGATGCAAAGTGATTGTTAACGAAAAACGTACCGTTGACCACATTAGGGTCCTCGCGTGCGTTCCTTTCTCCAATCACAAATGCTCTAGCCTGAGCATTGTTCCCCCTTGGGCAATCTTTCATGAAATGATCCTTGCTTCCACAACCAAAGCATCCTTGGTTCTGCCCAGCTCCATTGCCATTCCGGTTACCATTGCCATTGCCATTTCCACCACCGTTTCTATTACCAGCACCGTTGCGGTTTCCATTCCCGTGTCTATTACCATTACCATTTCCATTTCCTTTTCCCCAACAGTTCTTAGTATGGTGACCCAGTTTTCCACACTTGTCACATTTTGGAACGCGACAAACTCCTTCGTGATGACGCTTGCACTGGTTGCAGATGGGCAGAGTGCCCAGGTATCCTCTGGCAGGAGCGTCATTCATGGTTGCATGAGTTTTCGCCTCATGAGGCAGGTTGGGGTCTCGCTTCTTATTGTTGGAACCCTTGTTGTTACGTGTTTCTTGATTCAGGTTCGCATGCTTCCTTTTCTTGTCACCAGACGACTCAGCATGCGTCTCGGTCTTTCCAGTTGGGTTCAGTGATAACTTCTTCATACGAACAGCATCTTCAGTAAGGCTGACAGCCAGAGTTACAGCCTGAATGATCGTTTCAGGTTTAGCCGAAGTTACCATGCTGCAAAACTCTTGAGCCAATCCCTAGATGTAGCGTTCAACGCGCTTAAATTCAGGAGTCACCATATAGGGGATCACTCTTGATAAATCGTGGAACCTTCGGGTATAACCAGTAATGTCTGCACCTTCCATGGTCAAGTGCCAGAACTCAGTCTCCAACCTTTGGAGTTCAGCACGAGAGCAATACTTCTCTCTCATTCGTTCCTTTAGTTCGTCATACGTCATGTCGTACGCAGCATCATCACCCAGAGTCTGGACTTGCAAATTCCACCAAGTCAGAGCTTCATCAACAAACAACCCCATAACAAAAGTGACTTGCTGATCCGCGGTACACTTGCTCATACGAATAGTGGAATCGGTCTTCTCCGTCCAGCGTACAAAAGCCACTGCACCTCCAGTGCCATCGTAATTCAGCGGCTTGCAGTCGAGAAACTTCTTGAAAGTGTAGCCTTGAGCTGTGTTTCCTCCAGATGTATCTCCCTGCCCATTACGTCTAGCATTGCTTGGTCCTCCACTTTGTTCGGTGCGGTTCGCCTCGTATTGAGCGATAGCTGCGGAGATCCTTTCTTCCAATAGGGCGTTCAGTTCCTCAGTGGTCCTAGGCAGAAGAGGAGGGGGGTTGATCAGAATCCTGATTGTTCACAGCTCTCCTAGGTGCCATGTTCTGTCGAAATATAACACAACATGGTTAGACATTTGTTTGATATCATCATACGAGACAGTAATAGTATATATACACAGACATATACCCACATAAGTGACATCAAACAATCTGCCCAACGTATAAATCAATTCTTACAGCAACAAGTATGTATAAATAGATAAATACTGGCGTGTCATAAGATATTCACCGAGTCTTTACATATATCAGAACAACTTGTTACATCATTGTTTGCGAAGTAAACAAAATGCATAAGGGTTACATCTCCCCAAAGTACAAGTTTAATACATGTAAAGGACAAAATATCTTACTTCACATTGGCGGTTCTTGTCTTTATACCCTAAATTATTACTCCAACAGAGTATTTAATAGGCTGAGGGAGGGGTGAGGGTATTCACGTTTGACCTTTTCTTGTATTGAAGGAATCTCGTTTGATACGTGACAAGACTTGCTGTGGTTTTTGTGCACTGAATTCCATAATTATGTATGCATCCATAATTACGTAAGTCCTTGCACAGTCCGCACAGTTCGTTTCATCGTCGGATCACTTCCTTCAGATAGGCCACTGTTTTCAGGTACAGTCACGAGTACCTGAGATATTCTATTTCTAGTATATGTATATATTAATTATCACACATAGTTGCAAGTAATTTCTAGTCAAAGACAAGTGCTACTCCAGTGCACCCTAACTCTCGTAGTGTCCTTATTTGTCTCTTTGAAAACAGTTTCAGGTAGTGGATGTCGCGAGAAGTTTTTATGCAATGAAAACTTTTGAAAAATTGTTTTCGTGAAAGGATCCTAAAGATTGTACTCTAGGCTCGAGAAGGAATCCTAGTTCACTACAATCGCAACTCTGATACCAATCTGTCACACCCCTTTCTAAGGCGGAAGCACGAGGTGTGATCTTGAAAGGTTCTCATTGCATACGAATGGTAAACACACTACATGCTCGTAAAAATAACTTCAAATGCCAAAAACATTACGTAACTGAAAACATAGGTTAAGTTTGGAGTTTACATCACAGCATAAAAAGTTGTCTGAAAAGTTTACAACATTATTCAAAGATAAACATAAACAACATCCGAGAGCAAGTGTAAGACCCCACGCACATCCACTTTAGTTACCTGAAATACATGTGAGTTTTTGGAAAATCGTCAACATAATGTTGGTGTGAATTCATGCAGTTTTTGTATCGAACGTTTGTATACTTTAAATGAAAACATGGTATGTAATTTGTATAAATCAAGTATTTCTGTAAATGTAAGGAAATCGAGATCGCTAATGGTTTGCAAGGCCATTAACATGTTACACGACATAGGAAGCATCCAAACCAAAGGCATTTAGCAGTCGATTCACGACTAGAGACACAAAAGCACTGCTTGGTACTAGTTATGACCAAGAGTGTGGCTGCGTGAAACCCATTAGATCTAACCTTTTGTTCTGCGGTCTTAGTATGTACACGATTAATGGTGCTTCTGGTACCCTATTCGTGACATGATCTAAAGTATCATTCCTTAGTTTTTGTATTCATCATACCATAACACATGTGTTTTCCCCAAGTTTAAAAAGCATGTAAAAGTTTAAAAGTGGGGACATGAACTCACAACTTTGCGTTTCATGCGCCGTAAACTTCACCGGGTTTGCTTTTATAGCGTCGTGACCTATACGTGTTTTATTAACGTTAGTCACTAGACTTGTATCGCACAGGTACAAGTCACCATCTTTTATGTATGTGTTCTTTGTTGTTAAAAATAATTCATATTTTTAACTATGTAACTTACTTATATTATTTTTCCAATAAATATAAGTATCTTGTATTTTTCACCCGAGTTATGTATTTTTGTCCAAAATACATTTTAAGTTTATAACTTGTCCATGTGCTTCTATGTATTCTCATGTATTTTGTATGTGTATTTTTGTATTTTTACTCCTTAAGAGTGTTTAGTGTATTTTCAAGTCCTAATACATGTAATACATATTACATACACTTAGCACAAAAATTGGAGATCAATAAATATATATAGTTTCCCCAAAAATATACATATTTAATATTGATTTTTATCTTGAAGAAATCATCATTTTTTAAGTTGAAATTTACACAAAAATTAGGGAAACCTTGGTAAATATTTTTAGGTAAATTTTTAGGGAATAAGTTTCACCAAAACTTATATTTTTCTAAGTGTCAAAATTTTATAAAATTTTGACATGATTTCCCCTAAAAATGGAGGTTTCCCATGTTTTCAAAACATGTGTTTATTTTCTTTTAAAAATCATCATCAATAATCAACAACGCAATCAAGACTTTTCATAAGCCAAGATCATGTAAATTACACTACATAATGAACTTGAAGTTTTTGTAAAAACTTGTAGTAACTTACCATGTTATTTAGTAGGTTTAATTACCCTTTAAAACATATTTATTTGGTTGTAAATCACTTTATTAAAAGATTTGGTCATTTACAACTTGTAAGATGATTTTTCTAAAAATATTTCATTTGTATTTTTCTTGTTACACACATGTTTCTAGTCTTGTTTAAACACTAAAAATATGATTACTGTATTTAGAAACCATGACTTTGTAAATCTTATAAATAAACTTGGTTTCTTGAGAAAATTATTTTTGTAATCATCTATTTACAAGATTTATATTTGGTTTAAATCATCTTTACATATGAAAACCAATTTCATCATTCAAGTTCATGAAGACATAAAGCATGATGATCTTGGTCTTTCACAAGATCACCACCTTAACTTACTAGATCATGTGTTTAGTCACAATCTAGTAGGTTTCCTATGACGTCTAACATCACTAACACAAATCATCAATCATCAAGAAACAAATCATCACAAATCAACAAGTATTCATATGTTAAATAGCTTATGTTAAAGTATCTTGATCATGTTCTTTAGTGTTCTTCAATATTAACAATGTTCATCATATTTTATCCAACTAAATATGAAGTAAAAACAAGTTACAAGGAGCTTACTACTAGCACAAGGGCTAGGGAAGAACACAAGATGTTGAAGATGATAAATTGGTTGGTTATAGCAAATGAAGAAGGTCCTTCAAGATCCACAAGCTCCGCACTTCTCAATCCAGCTTCTAACACCTTGTGAGGACTTGAGATTGCATGAAAGTGAGATGAAGGTGGTGGTGATGTGGGTGGTTGGCTACGGCCGTGAGTGGGCAAAAGGGGAAGGAGAAGGTGGTGTGTGGTTGATGAATGAGGATGATGATCTCTTTATAACATATTTAAGTTTTAACCATAGGGTAAAATGTTTCATAAGTACCTAACAAGATCCTTACCAAATCAAATAAGATCAATTAGATTCAAGGAAGATCTAGGAAATCTAGTAGTATCAAGCAAAAATCTTGATGGTGGGCCACCCCATGACCGTCCATTTTAAAAGGGGGGGTAAAGTGTAAGTTTCAATGGTAAGTTATGTTACTTAGTTAGAATTTAAGTGTAAGGATTTAGGTGTTATGCATATATGGTGTTATATAGTGTGTTAGAGTGTTCAGGGATCATAACTAGCTCAGAAATATTAAAACAATGCTTCTAGTATAATTTTGGTGTTTCGGGTAGTGTCCGGTTGTTCGGTTAGATACTGGCTCGTTAAAGTGCTAAATTGCACCGTTTAGTGCCCTTTATGTACCCTTTTGTGACACTTTCAATTCCCGACACTTAGGAAAGCATTCAGGACCATTTAGTCATATTTTTACACGTAACAAACTAATGCTGAATTTTGCTGAAATATGTAAAATTCAGCATTTAAAGTGTGTTTCGGGTGCTTTTTAATGCATATTTTATCTTCCAGAAAGTCTATATGTTAACCCTTGTATCCATTCTTGGGTTTTAATGTATTTTAGACTTTGGACCTACTCCTAGGCCTTAATTTCATTATTTGACTGCTTTCTGCAGAGTTGCTGACACAGTGTGTCTTACCGGTGAGTTTACTAATCTTTCTAACGCAACGCTAACATTAATGCATAAGGCAATATTTGAAGTATAAAACGTGCATGAATTCACATGTATAGCATGAAATCAGACAATGTTGACATTTAGGCACATAGTTGCAGGTATTAAATCTTAATTAAATTGTACGGAAATTACCGGTTTGGTGCCAGTTATCACAGTCTAGTTAGGATGAATAGCAATCGCAATCGCAGCTCAAGTGACTTAGCTGGTAGTATCAGTCTCGTATACATGTATGTTGAGGTATCTCGTTTATGTATTTGGTAATTCGCAGCACTTTTAACTAATTTCGCTACTCTATCAAAACTTGTATACTCGCCAATACTTTTGTATTGACGTCATTTTAACGTATGTTGCAGGTTTAGTCGTAGTCTACATCAAATCAAGCTAGGAAGTCTAGAAACTCACTTAAAATCTATGTTGTCGGATTTTTATTGTTCGAGAGGACACTAAAGCTGTGATAACGTATGTGATTGTATTGTTTATTAGTATGGGATAATGAACGCATTAAATACTGTCGCAATATAGTTGTTATGGATTCTCTTGAGCAATCTGATTCACCTAGTGTCGCGCCCCGATGATTCCGCCATCGGTTAGGGTGTGACAGATTGGTATCAGAGCCATAACTATAGGGAATTAGGAAAGACTTGACCTAGTCCCGGTAGATGTCTTATAAATGACCTAGTCTATAGTCTAAGTACCAACAGGCCGACTCGTATGAACCCAGTAGGATCTGTACAGGCCTACTTAATACTCTCGTTCGAATTCGCTAAAAGCTACTACTTCGCGTGAACACCGCATACTACAATTTCACACGAAGAGCCTTTCCTAAGGCTAAAATATTATTTAGCCTTTAAGGCCAACACAATACACACATTTTCAAAAATATTCGCATAACACACCCGAGTGGTCCAATCGAGATCAGGCGTGAAAACCAAGAACTCTCAACAAGATCGCTCACTCAGCGCATTTTTCTATCACGACAACTTTCGTTGAGCTAGGAGTGACATCCACAACTCAGCGGAAGTCCCCATCTGAAAATCCAGTGGAACTCTCGAACTTATTCGAAGAGCTCAACCACAGCTAGGAGCGAAGTAATTAAGTCAGGGGTGAAACCCGTATCTTAATATACCGTTCCACTCCCTATAAAATGGTTTTCAAAAGCTCTCACCAAGGACTCGATTATAACGATAACTCAAGCCACGCGATGCCTAGGAAGACGAATGCCATGAGCTGCATCCCATTGGAAGCATAAGCCTTCTAGGGCAACGCGCGTGCACGAACTTGTTGGGTATAGTTGGGTTACCTTGGGTAGTCGACGCCTAAACACCCGAGGCACTCTATCTATGTTTCTCGCTTATAACTTGCCAATTTTACACTTTACTGAACTTATTTACGCTTATGTTGCTACGATTTAAGACTTTACGCTTATCGATTTCTCAATTTATCGATTTTCGCTCCCTGCTTTGTAAACGCATAACACGCACAGCAATCGCAATCTAAAACGAAAACCGAATGCTCGCAACAAAACTAATGTCTAAATTACTCGCTTTCGCTCTCGCTCTCCCTCTTTATCGCGTCCTCGCGCAATCTACACCGTCATGTATGTGTGTAAGTATAAACTACAACTATTTATATGTAAAAAACGAATTAATTGTGTGAGAACTTAGGAATCTCGTGTCTCCTATGTGAAATCTATTATATTACTCGCAACAAGTTTTGATCGCGCTCAATCGCATCGCAAAACTCAAAAATCATTATGATCGAATCTCACTCCAAATATCTCTCTGTCTAGATGTCTTCCAACGACTTTACCTCGAGACAAACAGCTAGGAGAAAAGCCAAATGAAGCGCCGAGAAGAGGATTGCCTCACTTGTGGCCAAGGTCATTCCTCAAATTGTCGCTCAAGTGCACTCTCTCAGCAACTCTCGAACCCCGGAAGACTCTAAGACGGAAGTGCCGCAATCTGCTTTCCTCTACAAACACTTCAAAGCCTGTGACCCGAAGGAGTTCACGGGTGAAGGAGGTGTGTCCCAACTACTCCAGTGGTTCGATTCTATCGACGTTACCCTTCGTCAGAGTGGGTGTCCCGATAGTTTCCGTACTACTTGCGCAACCGGAGTATTTAAATCGCGAGCACTCGACTGGTGGACTGCCGAACGCAACAAACGTGGGATCTCTGCAGCTTATGCTCTCTCTTGGGATGAGCTGAAAGAGCTCATGAAAAAAGAGTACTGCCCTCCCCACGAAGTCCAGAAGCTAGAAGACGAATTTTGGGTAATCAAGCAAGTCGAAGGTGACAATACTGGCTACACCGCAAGGTTCAAACAGCTTAGCATAATCTGCCCAAGTCAAGTCAACACTTCAGAAAAAGCCATCACGAAGTACATTCACGGCTTGCCTGAGTGTGTGGGCAATTTTTTCGAAGCTGCAAGACCTGCTACCATTGAAGAAACCTACTGCTTAGCCGCATAAATCAACGACAAACGAGTCTTGGACGGATTTTTCTCCAAGAATCCTGTCAAACAAGCTCATCAAGCAATCATCATTGATTCTTCCGACGATTCCTCCAATGATTCTACCGACGATTCATCAAGTGAATCCTCAGACGAATCCTCTGATGACAACGCATCGCCTCAGGAAGCTCAGTCCAGCTGCAAACGAAAGACCATGAGTCCAAACTCTTCAACAACTGAGCTACCGCAACCAGAACCTCTCCAAGCAATACCAGTGCACTCGAAGAGAGACTACAACGGAACTCATCCCCTGTGTCTCATGTGTACGTATCATCACCCGCCAGAAGCTAACTGTCGCTATTGCGTAAATTGCAACTGATATGGTCATCTTACCCAGCACTGTCGCACGGGGCCGCAGACCTGAGAAATTCCAGCAACGATCGCAGTCTCTGCAGAAGTCCTCCACAACAACATTAATTATGCTTACAATTTTGTTATAATGATACGATTTTCACCGTTAATTTCCTTTATATGTTGAACTTGTTCTCTTTCTCGAGGCAATGTGGACTCTATTTATCTCTCGCTCACCCTCACCCTCGCACTCGCACACGAACTAAATGCTAGCACTATGTATTATATAATGTGTTTTCCCCCTACTATGCGTTCTTGAGATAAAGCACGATAAACGTGCAAGGAACAAATTAATCACGGGTGCACACTGGATTACTGTGATCAGTGCACGGAGATCGTAATGAGTTTCAATGATGCCATAACGTTAAAAGCATGGTCAAGTGTGGTGGATACGCCGCTGGTACTTCCTATATATAAGTGTCTTGACCATGTCGACACAGTATGACACCTATTCATGGGGCAGAGGCGTGTGGTTGAAGCATGGTGGATACGCCGCTGGTACTTCCTATATATAAGTGCTTCGCCATGCCAACCAATGTCTTGTGAAGAAAGTGCCATGCAAGTTGAACGTTATTAGACCAAGTATACTATTAAAGATATTTTCGACACACTACACTACATCGCCAGGCGTAACAATCTCAATCGAAACTCAAAGCGTGTAATCGCTAAGACTTTTCGTAAGTCAAACACGCTCGCCATCGCATTATCGCAGGAATCTGTCTCGCAGTCTCAATCACTTATTATGTGTATCTCCCTATCGCTTATCGTGTGTATTGCGCTATCGCTTATCATGTGTATCGCGCTATCGCTTATCGTGTGTATCGCTTTATCGTGTGTATCGCTTTATCGCTTGTGTATCGCTCTATCGCCTGTGTATCGCTCTATCGCTCATCGGGTATCGCTTAACGCTTATCGCCATCGCTATCACTTACCGTTATTCATGTTATCGATGTTGTGTTAGCACACATGACCTCGCTTCACGAGATGAAACTGATAGGGTTAAAACATGGTGGATACGCCGCTGTTACTTCCTATATATAAGTGTTTTAGCCATATCAGAAGATTTTCGTGGAAAAAGGCCATGTGGGGTCTAATGTTAGTTAAATTGCAGTGTCGTTTAATCTAATCAAATCGCATATTCCCATCACTTGCAATGCATCAATCGTCGCCTATCGCTCGACGATTGTTGCTATCGCTCGTCGCTTATCGATTATCGCTTTTCGCTTATCGCCGTCGTCTTCGCTTACTATGTCTATGTTTGTGTTGGTGTTATCAATTATGGCATACTGCTTATCGCTTGTCGCACTCGCCAGTGACACTAAACTGAGTTCGAAAACGACCTCCTCACTCAGTTCGCTTTCCAAGACTTGATCCAACCCTTTCCCATTTGGATCAAGTCATCGTAAATCCGTATGTACTATGCCGACACGTATGACACTGCCTCACAAGACGGAAACCATATGGTTAAAGCATGGTGGATACGCCACTGGTACTTCCTATATATAAGTGATTTAACCATATTGTCGAACTTTCGTGGAAAAGTGCCATGCGGGGCCGACCTTAAATTTAAATTTTTGGTATTATTAAAAGGCTTTGTCTACACAAATTTTAAACTGAGCTTTTCTTACAAAACTTTTTCTAAAAAAATTGATCAAAACCTTTGTACTAAACGAGATTATCTTGTAACGTTGGTGTGACAATCGACTCAAGTTAATGCCGCGTGATGAGAAAATTTCATAAGACAAGTTTTAACCACCCTAAAATCTTTTAGTAACCTAATAAAACCCCTCTCATAGCGCTGGTGTGAACGTCGAGATAGTTAACGCCGCACTGTGGGAAGATTTTTCAAATTAATCAACTTTTCTAGAATTCAAAACACTTTGGATCGCTTTTCTTGTGTTGCCATCTTCTGTTATACGAATCGTCTTACTCGCTGCTTTCGCCAGTCATCGTAGCGCTCTCGCTTGATGAATTTCAATTGATCGCCCGTCTATCCTGACGCTTTTAATCGCTACTCACACTCGCATCGACCCTCGCAACCCTTCTTGTGGATTAATTTCGGGACGAAATTTCCTAAATCAGGGGAGATTGTAACAACCCGCACGTCCGTGCGTTGTTACTACTCGTTATACTCGTTACGCCTAGCACCAGAGATTCGGATAATAATGTGGCTATTTCGCATATATCGCTATATCGCAGTGTTTTTCGCATACTTTATCGCTATCACATCACATTGCACTTGCTGACAACCACGATGATGTCGAGTGAGGACCAATTCTACCCTCCTTGATAGCCGTGACGTGTCGAAATGTAGCGCAACAATCAAAAACGCACTCGCAGGCACGCGTAACTCGATTATCGCAAGATTGGAATATGGATATGTATATACGACCCGATGTGACTAATTATAATAAATATATGAAAATGTGTACCCAAACTATCGCAACGCTTAACGATCGAAACGAAACGCCAAAACTCAACTCGCCGGAGGCATTTGATCGAATGACAATTCGATCGAATGGCCATCCGATCGGATTGCCATCCGATTGGACAGCCATCCGATCTGATTCACTGCACCACCTCCTCTTCTCTCTTGCCTATAAATACCCTCACTCTCACATCATTTGCCCTGATGTGGAGCTCTCACTCGACCAGCACGCTTTGGGGCTATTTTCTCTCTATTTCTCGCGATTCTTGTAAGTTTTCAACCTAAATCTTGTACTTCTATGATCTATGCACACTCCTTCATCTTTTTCACCTTTGAATCTTAACTTTTAACCGTGAAATCAGTGGATTTGGGGGTGTTCTAGGATTATGTCATCATGGAGTTCTTATGAACTTCAAGCTTTGGCCTCATTCCACCAAGAACAACTCAGATCTGAAGGATTTCCACAAGATTAAACAATGTTTTCACATAAATCTACACCTATTCATGGTTAAAAGGATTGAAATATGGCTTTCCAACTTTCTTTCAACTCTTTTACACTCAATGCACTCAAAACCAATAGAATCGGAGCTTGTACCGACCTTCTACTCATTCTTAGTGTCGTGTTGGTTCAAGATCTGGTTTTTGTCAAAGAGACAACCGATTTCGGGTTAACCAAGGATGACCGTCACAAACCAGTAAACCGGTCAGATTGGGGTGATTCCTGACTGATCGGGTCACTTGGTTCGAGATGGGGTTTCTGTTGTTAGCACGTCATAACATTGTCTCGATCAAAACTACAAACCTTTACAATAATCAAGTGCCAAATACGACCGGATCATTGGGACGTATTTCCGTTCAATCGGATTGCCATCCGATCGGACTGTCATCCGATCGGACAGCCATCCGATCGGACAGCCATCCGATCGGACAGCCATCCGATCGGACAGCCATCCGATCGGACAGCCACCCGATCGGATTGTGTGACATCTGTGTCTCAGCGACCATTAAACAAATACCAAATAAATGAAAAATCTTGTTTCATACTTGGTATTTGTATAAATATGTGTATCATTGGCACATATAAATTCTTGTTCGATTTCGAGCTTTAAATCGCTTTCTGGAAGGTTATACGCGAACTGATGCGTAAACGTAATCAGTTTAACACGAAAAACACTCCGGAATAGTGAAATAGTCTTAACATACCTTAAATAACCTTTACATAACTTAGAAATAAGTTTTGGAGGGTTTGGTGTAGCGAAATCAAGTTTATTCAATCACAGGGACTATTTGCGTCAAACTGCAAAAGTATACCGAATCGAATGATAACGGACATTACGGAAATTTATCATAAGTTAAATATGCCCTAAATATCCTTTACATAGCTTAGAAATAATCTTTGAGGTGTTTGGTGCGCAAAAATAAACTTATTTGATCAATAGGGACTAAAAGCGTCAAAAAGTGCATAAGTTTGCATTTTCGCACATATCTTACGTTCTGGATATATCCGGACTTCCAAAAATTTATGTAATCAACAAAATATTTTATTTTGTTGATTGGCATGATAAAATTCCATTCGTCGCTTAATTTGGATCGTTATTGCGTTCGTTACGACTTCCGTCGTAATTACCCGAATAACGCAACCGTACGACCAAACAAACTGACATCCAAGATGTTTTTGAGCATATTTTAAGTTCTCGATACTTTAACTTCATTTTAGAGCCTTAAAATGGGGTTAACGGGGCTTAAACGTGTCAAAAATGCATCAAAAACCAAGTTTTGGGACTGCAGGGGCTAAAATTGTAAATCTGCCAAAGTTTGCTAGGCCTGGGGCGTAAGCCTAAGCTTATTCTTATGCGGCCCGCGTCAGCAGCCTAGATCAGAAATATTGAATCTGGCTTTCCAGCCTGTTTTTGATGGTTTTAACCACAGATTTACAATACCATTTGATGGTATTTCATGTCCCCATTGTTTTTAAAACCTTGTGCCCAAGTGTATGGCCTAGATCGAATCACGAATTGCGAGGAACGATCCTAATGGTTGTGGATTTCCTTTAAATACCCAACCCCAATTCACTTGTTCCTCACAATTGATCTGAATTTCTCTAAGTTGAGGTTCCAAAACTTCATACCTGAGAACATTTAGATCAATATCTTCATTGCTTGGACCCTTTGTAAGTTTCTTTCATGCTTTTATGCGTTTTTAAGCACGAAAGTCAAACAGTGTTTATGAATTTTCCACCCCTAAACATTATTTACGAATTTTCAAGGTTTTTGAACATCGAAACGGATTGCCGTCCGATCGGATTGCCACCCGATCGAACGACCATCCGACCCTGTGATATTTTGAACTTCAAACACTTACACGAATCTCAACATGTTCAATACGGATTGCCACCCGATCGGATTGCAATCTGATCGAGTGACAAACTGTTCTCACTAAAGTGTCATACCAATCGGATTGCCGTCCGATCGAACAGCCGTTCGATCGACCGACCTGAAAGGTAGAGATACTTCTCTGTTTTCAAAATGCTACAACGAAAACTTCAAAGTTCAAGCCATCATACACAAACTCATCTTCACCAAGCAAGGTGACAATCCAATCGAATGGCCATCCGATCGGATGACCATCCGGACGGATTGCCACCCGAACGACTGGCCACCCGATCGGATTACCATCCAATCGGATTACCATCCGACTCTTGGTTCACCGCCACTGTTTGATGCATTATTCAATGCTTACGCTATCGATCTGTAATCAGGATAATCTCAGACGCGCTCCCTTCAATCCAACTAAGTTGTGTTTGCTTGCTGAACACCGACTGTGAGTATACTCGAACCCTTTTTATTGCATTTTGGGTGTAACATACGGTCCTATCAAATCAAATTTAACAAACGAATTATTCAATCAAAACTGCTTATCACTTGCCAATAACGGTTATGCATATTTACACGTGATGCTAGTTACATATGTGTTAGGACTTGTACTCGGAAAGTCCCGCCTTAACTAGTATAGTACTATAGCACCCGACGGGGTCTAGTTAGGATGAATAGCAATCGCAATCGCAGCTTGAGTGACTTAGCTGGTAGTATCAGTCTCGTATACATGTATGTTGAGGTATCTCGTTTATGTATTTGGTAATTCGCAGCACTTTTAACTAATTTCGCTACTCTATCAAAACTTGTATACTCGCCAATACTTTTGTATTGACGTCATTTTAACGTATGTTGCAGGTTTAGTCGCAGTCTACATCAAATCAAGCTAGGAAGTCTAGAAACTCACTTAAAATCTATGTTGTCGGGTTTGTATTGTTCGAGAGGACAAGAAAGCTGTGATAAGTTATATGATTGTATTGTTTATTAGTGTGGGATAATGAACGCATTAAATACTGTCGCAATATAGTTGTTATGGATTCTCTTGAGCAATCTGATTCACCTAGTGCAGCGCCCCGATGATTCCGCCATCGGTTGGGGTGTGACAGTTAGTCCTACCAGTCCTTTTGTAAAAATTCTTAGCTCTTAGACTGAGTAGGGCTATCCGGTGCAATGTGTCCTTCTCCTCTATGTCAGTTGGGTATCTATGATTAAGATCATCGAGTACAAATGATAGATTATCAGTGGCATATCATTGTTTGTTGCAAAAGCATAACTTGTGGAATGTTGATCCGAGTTGATTCATGTTGATATATCAATGAAATAATCAAAACTCTAATCATTTCCCATTCTAGCAGATGATCCCTCCTGACTCAAAAGTGTTGTGTTACCAAAAGTGTAACTCTCAGACACCTTTCCAGTTTCCTGGAGTCTTTTTCTTTTGGACAAGCTCCCTCACATATGTTAAGAGCTTTCCATGGAGCTGAGTTAGTCTCGTGTCCTTGTAATCTGGGATGTTCTCATCACTATAGCAATGGTGTCCCATTTTTTAGGCAGAGATCTCATAAATCAGTTACTTGAAGTTGTTTCAGTAAAATTTTTATTAACCAACTTCAGTTCACTGGTTAGACATGAAAATCGTTCAAACTGCTGAGTCAGGATCTCCCATTTGACATGAGTGAAGGTTTCATATTGCTGGTTAAGGATTTCTCGAGTGTTCTCGATAACATCCTCCGTTCCACCAAATTGTTCCTTCAATGCATCCCACAACTATTTGGCACTGTTACAATGCAACATGCAAGCATGGATATCATTTGGCAGAGCCATAGGCATGATAGTGAAGACTTTCGCATCTAGCTCGAATTTTTTTATAATTTTGCTCAGAGTAATTCTCCGACTTCTTTGGGTCAAATACATTTGGGTTCTTGGCACTTGGCGCCATTGGAATATGTGGTCCGAAGACAACAAACTTCCAACACCCTGTATTTTGCTGAGCAAGTATATGCCCCATCCTACATTGCTAGATGTTAAATACTGATCTGAAAAGTATAGGTGGTTTATTACTAAAGCCGGTGTGGTGTGGATCATTTTGTGTCATTTTCTCTTGTTCTTTATCAGAAAAACAGAGTATGTGAAAGACACTGATTAGTTCTTCACTATACAACTCTGAGCTGCTAACAATATTGGATTTTTGTAGAGCTGATCTTTATATGTTAAACTGATTGTGGAATCGAGTTTAACATGAGCAAACTCTAATACCAATTGGTAGGTTCGAGTTTACAAGGTTTATGATTAGAAACCAGTTAATATCAAAAACAATATTGAATTGTATTAGTAAAAGATAAAGAATCACAAAGGAGAAGTTATCGTCAACAATTATTTTCATTAATGATAAATGATTTAAATGTTTTACAATAGATTGACTCTACAGACTCCCCCTCAGCCGATCACTTAACAATTATGTTCGTACAAGAGAAAAGGTGATGTGTGTGATAAGTAGATCACTAACAGGTGAGATCTATTTATACTAAGTACGAAAGCTCTGTTCGGTGACTGGCTAACATCACCCTGATAGTGACATCTAACATTTCTAACATAAAAGATTCCACGAATGTTGCAAATATCTGTGCAAATCTAAGTATCTGTTCTAGCTAGTCTAAACACTGATATAAGATAAATACAGTTACATTGGGAAACTACTGTTAGAGTTATCCCCTGTTGCTTTGATCCAAACATTTGTTTGGCCATACAAATGTTTGGTCTTCTTCATAATACATTTTGCTTTCTTCTTAAACAACGGTTCCAAGGCTTGATTAGACGTTTTCTTTGTCTTCAACAGATGTTCTGATTAGGTGTTCAAGATTCACTATCTTTTGGGAGAATCTGGTTCAAACTCTTGTTTATTTCTTGATCAGATGATCGTGCTTTGGCTTTTAGATATTATCTGTTTTTTTTTTTTTTTTTTTTTTTGTAGGTCTAACACTAGTGCATGTGTTTCCCGCCATATCTCGCGTGCACCTCTTTACTATGTGTTTGTACGTGAATTCTAGGGGATGGCTAGTGTATATGCACACACCTTATCTCATAATGGTACATTTTAAATTAAAGATCATATTGAAGGACATAGTTCGAGCCTGAGATCTGAAAGAAATCTCCCCAACACTCACAACAAATCATGAAGAATCATATTCAATTCCATTGTTATCTCAAAGAGCTTCAAAAGCCTTTAGTGAGACTTTAGATTGGTTGGCATTTGATTTTAAAGACTTATCAAGACTTGCTAGAATTCAAGAAAACATTCTAAATAACATAGATATCATCTATAACTGAGAAAGGGTTGTACAAACTACATAGTATTTATTATTAAGAGTTTCCATCTGAGTTTGTAAATCGTAACATCATGTAGTGTGTTATTGGGTGTGCTCGTTGCGATCTCAAATTGTTTGAGAATCATTTTGTTATTCAATCGTTGGTTTGTCCCTGCCAAACGAACACTAGTCTGTGTTAAACCAACAATTAATCAAGATCTCCACAAATCAAGCCCTCAATCTCTGGTCAAAGTTGCAGCTGTACATTAGCATATATCTTGCCCTTTATCTTTGCTATTTAGATCCCTGTTTATAGCTATTTCCTATTTTTCCTTTTGTCTATTCTTTCTGTATATATGTAACTCATTTCACAGCAATGAAAAATAATTGAGTTGATACATTCATATGGTATCAGCCAGGTTTTGCTAAACCTAACCTACTTCTTCTACTTCATCGCCAACAGTCACCTCCCCATCATGTCTACTGCTGCCGACAATACTATCACCACCACCCCCGTGTCTACTGCACCAGCAATCACCATGGTCAATTTTCCCTCATCACTAAAACTGACCTCTACAAATTACCTAAGTTGGAAAACCCAACTTGAAGCCATTCTCCAAGGTTTGGACCTCTACAAATTTATTGATGGCTCACATCTTGCTCCTTCCCCAACCAAAAACACCGACGGTACCTTCACCCCACATCCCGATTACTCCACATGGCACCGCCAAGATCGCCTTCTTTTTGGTGCTATTGTTGGTAGCCTTTCACCCGAAATCGTGCCTCTTATCACTAATGCCAAAACCTCACTTGAAGCTTGCAAAATCTTAGTTTCTACCTATGCCTCTCCTTCTCGAGGCCACATAAAACAACTCAATCATCGCCTCAAACAAACAAAAAAATCTTCTGACCAATCGATAACCACCCTTATGCAATCGGTTAAAATCCTAGTCGATGAACTAGCCATCCTTGGAAAGCCGATGGATCCTGAAGATGTCACTGACATTATCCTCAACGTTTAGACTCAAAAACATACAAACCGGTCATTGAATCCGTCCATGCCCGTGACCATCCTATATCCTTCATTTCACAGCAATGAAAAACAATTGAGTTGATACATTCATAGTCTGTACCAACATACATCGCAACCTACGTACCTTTATATTATTGTGATTTGGGATATGATCCCGGCTATGGTCACTTCCACTTTTGATATGATTATGTTTATCTATAAATTTTCATATGCATCTAAATTTTTATAATGTTACGACATTTTATATATCCAAGTGACGTCTTTCTCACTCATGCTTTATTTTCTCATTAACATACTGTAACTATAATTATCTTTTTTTTTTTCTAGACTTTTTTATTTTATTTTAGTGTAATTCATTCACACACAGTTTATCATAAAACTATTAGAGCATTCACAACACTCAATGTCTACCTCAGTTGCCACATCAGATTCCAAATCTTCTTAAAAAACTATCCATTTTTCTCACAACACTAAAACTCCACAAAAATCCATTAATAATTTGATGCGTGTGTGAGTGAGAGAGAGAGAGAGAGAGAGGAGTGAGTCCTCGTCTGAATGGGTTTGAAATCCCGAACTCCATAAATCGAACAACTCTACATCTGCGGGCATTCGAAATGACTCGTCTGTATGCAGCGGGAGGTAACACGATGCCACCTTTATGGAGTCTCTTATTAGATATTGCAATCTGGGTTTCTAATTTTGTGCACTTTTGTCACCAAAATATATAGGCACGTTTATAACTTCCTCAAATTAATATGTTAATATGTCACCAAAATATATAGGCACGTTTATAACTTCCTCAAATTAATTTAAAGGTTAAATTATATTAATAATTCCTATTTGATATTTTGTTTGAATGGCTAACAAATAAAATCTTGACTACCTAGGGTAATCCAATAGCAAAAGACTACCCTATATGTTTGTGTTGCAGACAACAGACAACATTGGTATCCCAAGCCCATCATCTCTAATTTCGGGGAAAACCCACCGCCCGAAGGGTTACTATGGTAAAACCTGGTTGAGATCGAATTCGAACTTGAGACCTATTGTATTACGCACAAATATCTAGTATTTCTCCTCCAATGCCAATTGGACTATCATTGGCAATTCGTATTTGATAACGTACTTACTATTTAGGTAATCATATTTCATAATAGCATATATAAAAGTATAAAACCATTGTCGGCCTTTTCTAAAAAAGTATAAAACCATTTTCTACATGCGTTGTATTAACTTCGAAACGTGTCAAAATTTAATTGCCGTTTTCTAAATCATCTTTTATCGAATCTACTCATTCTTTTTTTTTTGAACGGCCAACTAAATCACCAGATAAACATCTTGGGATGTCCTCAATCGAGTAAATGCATCCCCTCCTCCATAACGGTCAGAGTTGGATGCATACCCGAGCCACCAAGCCACCAGTTCCGGGGAAAACCCGCCGCCCGAAGGTCCGCTGAGGTAAAACCCGGTTCGGCTTGGTTTCGAACTTGGCGACCTCAAGAGAGGCCTAGTACTAAACTTCATTGCCAGTTTGCCACAACCATTGTCCTTCAAAGTGATGCTAGTGGGAGCTGAACTTGGGACCTCAAGAAGAGAAACCAAGTGACTAACTACTAGACCAACTTGTCAGGAACGAATCTACTCATTCTATTAGTTAGGATGCATCAATGTCATAATAGGTCCCATGTCATGCCATTCTAACACAATATCATATTTATATATGATAAATGATTTATTCGATATATTATTTTGGTCAATTTATGGAAAGGTATGTGAACTGCCCGCATATTGGGTTAAGAGTGGTAGACCAAATTGTGGACTTAAGAAACAAGATATTAATGAATGTGTGTTTCATTTTCGCTTTTATTCTCGTTAACAACTTGGATGGTTGTAACACAATGTAATCATAATGGGACTGAATCAGGTCGTAGTGGAGAACCGTCTACACAACTTGAATTCCCTTGAGTTGTCTTCACTTGGACTTGTTGAAGTAACTTGTTAGTTATATTGTCGAGGAGTTAACTTAACCCGATGAATTGAATCGACGGTTGGATCGTGTTTTATATTTAGTTTTTTTCTTTTAAATTCACATTCACTCATCTAGTTAGTACTTAAAACTTTTTTTCTATTTCAGGCTTTATTTTTTAATTAAAAATGTATATGGATTTACACCAGAAATAAAGTAGTCTTATATTTCGTTTTAAAATATATAATCCAAAATATATATATATATATATATATATATATATGGGAAGGTTTAAATGAGAACACTAAATATTGTGAGAATCGGGAGAACAAATGAAAAAACCGCCAGAACTTGGTCAAAAACAATTCAAATTCAAAAAAAAAAAATTCTACACTTATCATTATTATTCGAATACAATGTTAGAAATTTAATTTACACGTTTAAATTTACGTGAATTCGTATATAAAGAAAATTTACACATGTGTAAGTCTGCCATTTACACATGTGTAAATCTGTTATATTTACACATGTGTAGAAAATCTAAAAAGTGTGATTTTAAAAGGATAAATGAATTATTTAATGTTGTAAATTCTTATTTTGATGTTGTATCTTAATTACAATGAAGTTTGAATTAAAAAATTGGTTTTGATTGGTTTTTTTATTCGTTCTCACGGTTCTCGCAATATTTAGCGTTCTCAAGATAACCCTCCCATATATATATATATGTATGTATATATATAGGGTCAGGATCATTTCAGAAACATAAATATTTACAGAATTTGCAGAACTCCAAATAAACAATCTTTTTATTTATATATTTTTATGTTTAGGATAATTTTATCATTTATTATGTGTATTTTTATGATTATTGTTTTGGTCAGTAATCACACAAGGATAATGTAACCAAATCTGATTTTGTGAGGTATGATGCTTAGTTAAATGATCAAATGTATGAATAACAAATGAATGATGAACACAAGGATTTATACGAAGAAAAAGCCCTTGATCAATGAATGATCTCCTGCATAAAAAACCTCGGGTGATGGAAACTACCAATCACCAACTATATTAAATAAACAAGGTTTACAAATCGGGATGATAACAAGCTTGATACAAGGATCACTAGTGTGCAAAAGTGTGTAATTGCCGAGAGTTTGCTGAGAGTTTGAGAGCTGTTTGTGTGTAGTGCAGTTGTGTTGCTAATAATACTAAAAATGAAGCTTGTTATCCCCTTTAAAATTAGAAATTATCTAACTAATAAACTATCCGAATTAGGTGCAAGTCCCCCACGATCACCATAACGGTCGAAGAGCTCATGCACGTGCAAAAATGTCAAGCATATTCCCCTGGAATCTCGGTTGGAACAAGTCTGATTCGAATACACCTGCAAAACAACTTTAAATATGATGGAAACAATTGTTAGTGTTAGGATAATAATGAGGATCCTGGATCCTTAGTCCTGCAACGTCTTCTGAGGATCCTTAATTCAAACTGAACTGAGGATCCGTGATCCAGGCCGCACTTGAGGATCCACGATCCATATGCTATGATATTCTATCCCTAACAATTGCCCCCAAACATGACTAGTTGATATCCAATTAGATAGTCATGTTTCAACATTTCTCGGACTAGCAGTTACAAAAGGATATAGCCGTTGCAGTGCTGATGTCAGCGATCATCATCTCCTGCAACAATAATCATTATAAATAGGTTAGAGATAAGGATCAAAATCTGCATTTATATTCGAGATCCTCTCCTTTAAATCCACATTTGAAGATCTCATCAGGTAATTCCTTCTCTCTTCTCTATTATCTTCTTCTTTCTGATCATTTGTTCTTCAAAATCGATGGCGAAGATGACCCTTCGTTCCTCACCTACCAAAAATCCTGATCACAATAGCCCATTGAAGAGTCAGGGTCTCACCAAAAACCCTTCAATGGAGCTTTGTCGATTCACTGATCCTAAAGTTGATCAGTTCCAATCCTGCTTCCTTGATGGCACCATCTTCTGGCCCTTTGATTCTTCAACCAAGAGTGACTGTGTATCGGACACATGGATCACCTTTCCTGCTGCTCCTTTCCAAATAGGGTTCACCTATCCCTTCCCTGTTTTTACACAAAGCTTCTTCACACTTACCGGCCTGTGCTACATCCAAGCCATGCCGATGGTGTGGAGGGTTTTATTCACACTCGAGCACATAATAGAGCAGGAAGACATAGACATGGGGATGTCTGAACTGAGCCAACTTTACAACCTTGTGAGCCATGGATCCTATCGATATCTTTTCAAATCCAAACCCCAGAAATCTCACCCGATCTTGAAAACCACCAAAAACGACACCAACTGGAGGAATCAATTCTTTTTTGTGAGAAGGGATTCTATTCCGAATGGGAACCAACTTCCCAAAAAGTGGAACACTGATGGTAGGATATAGGATCCTTGGACTAGGATAAACGGTAAGAACTTTTCTTTTCTTTTGAGGATAACTGATCCTTCTTTTGTTTTTGCAACTATAACTTTGTCACATATTCAAGAATCACCTGCCACCCAAGAGAGAATTGAAGCTTTTTGGAAGCTTGACCCTGCAATTAGAACCTATCCACCAAAATCAAAGGATCCAGTTGAGGTTTCATCAACTTCCTACACCATGTCAAGTAAGTATCTGCATATGTAAGTATATAAATGTTTGATAAAAATGTGAACACTTATCTGTTTGTTATGCTTGTAGGCGTCGGAAAATCCTCAAAGTCTGCTTCCAGGTTCAGCGTGAGTGATCTTCAAGAGTATGCCTCCTCAAGGTCCATCAAAAAGGAGCTGGCTGCAAGCCCAAGCATCCCGAATCCTAAGAGCATGAGCACAAGGGGCAAGGGTACCAAGAAGAGAAAGACTGCTGAGCCCACTGAAGGACTCCCTCTCATTGAACGTCAGCTTCAGGAATACGTTTCCGAGGTAAGGATCCTGTATCCTTAAACCTGAGCTTTCTTTCCTGGGGATGAAGGATCCTGACTGTTTACTTTCTTTGTGCAGAAATTTGCTGAGGTTCAGATCCTCCTTGATCAACATCTGACAGAGGCTGAGCAGAAAAATCTAGACTTCCAGCAAATCTTCCTTGCCAAAGATAAAAAGATCTCTTCCCTTGAAAAAGAGATAAAACTGCTGCAGAAGGAACTGGTCCTGGCTCAGATCACAGCCCAACAAGAGAAGGTAGAAGTCATGGATGGGGCTAAGCTTTCCGCTATAATCGCCATGTTGAAGATCAAGCTACAAATGGCTAAGGAGGCTGAGGATCCTGCCTTTGACAGGTCTGAATGGGACCAGGAGGCTTGGAAGCAGAGGCTGGCTGAGCTGGATGACGAGGATGAATCCGAGGGGGCAACAGCTGGTGAAGCCGGAGGCAGTGGATCGAAGGATCCTGAGGTGGTAGCAGGTGGTGATGGCAAAGGTGATGGAGACAAGGTGGTGGAGGCAGCGAAGGTGTAAGCTGCATCAATAGGCGATGATGGATATTTCTAGACGCGGCCGGAGCCCATTTTTATGGTTTTTGTGGTGGTGTTTTTATTTCAAACAATTATGGTCTATAACTAAACAATAGTTTTTAGGTTTAAGGATCATGGATCCTTGGGACAATAGGGGGTAGCAAAGGTGGATGGGTCCTTCTGTTTGTGGAGGATGAAGCCTTTGATTCCCCTCATCCTTTGATTTCCTTCACTCAATGAACCTTATGAACATGGACACCCTTTACCTACCCAAGCGGACATGCCACGTTTTGCTAGTAGATGTTTGGGTAGGCAATTTTGACAACATTTAAAAGGATTAACTATGATAAATAAATAAAACTTTAACCTTTTGACTATCTTTGTGTTGTTTATCTTGCATATGTTTTTCAATTGTTATCGCATAGTTTCAGAATTCACAAGTTATTGATGAAAGTATAACAATCAATTTATGTCAAAAAATTCAGGATATGATCAAAGATCAAATATCCTTTAATCAAAAAAGTTTGAAAAGTAAGATAATCTTAGGATCATATATCCTGTTGTCAAAGAAGTAGGGTAACAATGATAAACCGAGAATAAAGTTAAAATAAACAAGGATCATACCAGAGAATCCAAGTTAGGATCATATATCCTTAACACTTACAACTGAAACAATCAAAAGACAAGACTTTGTAGAAGGTTAGGATCCTGGATCCTTAACTGTTCAGCTCTGGAAACCTGAAATATGAGACAACTTGGGACTAACCCAATTGTAAAAGAAGATGTTAGTATCTGGGGATAAGCCCAACAATATGGGGACAAGCCCAATAAACTAGGGACAAGCCCAAAAAACTGGGGAAAAGCCCAAAAACTGGGGACAAGCCCAAAAAACTGGGGACAAGCCCAAAAGATCTTGTGTAAACTGGAGTATGACCCATATCGGCGACTATCCAAACTTAGTGACATGAAAATGCCAAAACCTTAGCTAACATGAAAACGTTAGAAACCTTAGGAACGGATGTATGGTACGTCTACCATTATACTTAGGATCCTAAATACAACCAGTACAATGAAATTGCCAGCCCCTAAAGCGAGTACTGGTCCCATTGCCTTTAACTGCATTAGGATAATCGTGCGCAACTGGCGAAGGTGTAAGTGTCACACCCTGACTTTTACGGAAGCGTGATTATGGTGTGACTTTCTTAATATCATTGCATTCAATCATAATAACAACTATATGATTAAAACCACAGATTTGTCATCCATTAAATAAGGTTAAAACATAACAACATTGTCTTAAAACGTAGACTTCAAATTTAAGTTTTACAAACCATTCGAATTGTTTTATGAGTTCACTAAGGACTCATCAAAAGATATTAAATAAAACCAAGGTTTGGAAGACGTGTCCCGTCCAGGAATAAGACACACTGACCAAAACCTAAGGACCATGGATGACATCTTTATTCCTAACGCAGCATAAAACTTCCAACGCCCGCCAGATCCACTTACTAATTCCCTGAAATACATGTATTTTGAAAACATCAACAAAAGTTGAGCGAGTTCATGTGTTTGTTTGTATGTATGAGTAAACCATTGAAAGTATGTCTGTATGTATGTAAATCCTGGTATGAAAGCAACAAGGAAAAACAGATCACCAATGGTTTGCAAGCCCATTGATATGTGTGAAGTGATACAGGAAAACTCAAACCTAGCAGATTTGTCTCCGGGAATAAGACATAGTCACCACATGGGCCACCCTGGTCCGCATGGGTGTGGGCTCGCTACACCCAAATAGATCTATCACTCATGTCCCTCAGTCCTACAACGAGGATTAATGGCCTTAAGTGTTGTACCCACCACTCACATGATCAAGTAGTACCCTTCCTTAGCTAACCATACCATGTATAAAACGTTTGTAAACAGTTGTAACATGTATTTCACCCCCGAAGTTATAAAACTGAAAACAGTTAAAAGAAAAGGGGGACATGAAACTCACAGTCTTGCGTCTTTGGGTCACAGTAACTCAAAGCTCCTTCGGTGAACACGCCTACCTACAACGTACAAGTGTTTATCAGACGAACGGGCCGAGCCTTGGTTTAGTATTAGTGTCTTTGAGTTATGTTTCTTTCATGCCTTTGGTATTATTCCAAGTTATATAATTATTGTCAAAAAAATTAATATTTTAACTTAAATTATTTTTATTACATTTTGGAATAATTGTTAAACAATATGTATTAACTTAATACTTCCCAAGTATTGGTACTTGTATTTCCTTCCCAAGAATGGGGGTATCTTATACATGTGTATTCGTATTCTTGTATTTGTATATCTTGCCATGTATTGGTGTCGTATTCCGGTGTGTATTTATACGTGTGAAATACGTATTTTATGGTATTCATTAAGTATTCACATATTTAAATTTATATTAAACCTTCTGGAATATTATTTCTAATACAAGTCCACCAATATATATATATATCTCCAAAATATATATATATTTAAGAAATATTACTTAGAAAGATTATTTATAATTTTTCTCTTGGCAAAATATTTGTAGTTCCAAAATAATATATTTTCAAGTCTAACTTTAGAAAATATATATAAACTTATTTTTATCCAAAAATAATGTATTTCAAGCTTACTCAAGAAAACATATATTTTTCCAAAAATACCATATTTTCTAATAATTCCAAGGAATATATATATATATTTATACTTATCAAAAATGCTATATTTTTCCTTTGTCAAAATATGATATAACTTTGTGGTAATCATAAAAATCATATTTTCGTTCATTTGTATCGAAAATATTATTTACCTAAATATACTTTGTGAAAATATTTTTCCGGAATATTTTGTAAGCTACATTTCTTGTTCGGCTTTGCTAATCTTTTGTGTGTAACTTGTATATTTATTCCTTGATATTTTGGTGATATTTTGGATTGTAATTTTTGGTGTTTTAATGTGTTATATTATTTTAAGTCCTAAAATAATATAACTATTACACAGAGTATACAAATAATCACACATGTGTGTCTTTAATGTATATATATTCTAAATATATATATCTAGCCACTTTTATTTATAAAAACCAACCTCCAATATTTGTATTTTGTAACCAAAATTTATGGCAAAGTTTATGTAACAATTTTTGGTTTAAAATACACTTTGTAAATATTTGTTTGAAAATATTTTTCTAAGTGTTTGTATTTTTAGAAAATTTTGCCATAGTTTCCCCTAAAAATTGAGGTTTCCATGCATTCAAGCATATCATTTTCTTTTGTAAAATCACCACAATCAATTTACAATCAACTCTAAACAACTTATACTTACCAATCTTGCCAAAATCATGCATATTCTACTACTTCATGAACTTGAAAGTTTAAGAAAACTTGTAGTAACTTGGTAGGGTGTTTAGTGAGTTTAGTTACCCTTTAAAGTTTGGTTGTTTATATAAAAACATCATTCTTGAAAGACTTAAATGTTTACAACTTGTATTCATGTTTTACAAAAATGTTTCTTTATGAAATTTTCTTGTTACACAAGTGTTTCTACACTTGTTTAACCACCAAAAATAGTGTTTGTTCATGTAAGAACCAAGTTTTAACAAAACTTACATTTTTAACTTGGTTTCTTTAGAAATCATCCATAAAATTTCTAGATCTACAAGTATCACAACTTACTTTGATCATCATTTTACAAGAAAAACAATTTGTATTTCAAGTTCATGACTACATAAGGATGATCTATTGATTTCTTAACATAATCATCCTCTCATCTTGCCATATCATGTTTTTAATCATGATCTAGCAAGATCATATGATGATCTACATCACTTACACAAGCTAACAACAATCATCAAGTATAACAACACATAAATAACATGATTTCTTCATGATTTCTTATAGTTTTAAGCTTATATTCATGTTTCTTTCTTGTGATTCTTAGTGCTCTTAATAATAATCAACATGTAACATCTTTTAACCACTTGAAATAGATGTAAAATGGAGTGTTTAAGGATCTTACCACTAGCTCAAGGCTAGGGATGATTCAAGTGTAGAAAGTGAGTGGATTAAAGCTAACAAGAGAGGTCATTCAAGCTCCAAAGCCACCAAGCTTCCTTATGTGAACTCTAACACCTTTGTATGAGCTTGGAATGGATGAAGAAGGTTGAATGATGGTGGTGGTGTAAGTGTGAGTGTTCGGCCGAGAATGGGAGTAAAAGAGGGAGAGAGTTAGGTGTGTGTAAGTGTGTGTGAGATAATGAAATCTTATTCCTTCATGTTATACTTGTAACCATCTTAATCCTTTACCCTTTGTGTAATATGTCCATAATCAAGAGACAAGATCCAATATAATAATCAAAAAAAATCTTGATGGTGGGGCCATGATTGGGCCGTAAATAGGTGGGGGGGTATTAGCATAGGTTTTAACCATTAAGTTACCATTTAGTTCAAATCAAGTGTAAGTTAAGTGTTTTAGTTACTAGATATTTTGTATGGGGTGTTATGATGTTCGGGGACCATAACTAGCTTGGTAATGTTAAAACAATGCTTTAAGTGTAAATTTGGTGTTTCGGGTAGTGTCCGGTTGTTTGGTTAGTTACTGATTCGTTAAAGTGCTAAACTATACAGTTTAGTGTTCTTTATGCACCCTTTTGTGACACTTCTAATTCCCGACACTTAGGAAAGCATTCAGGACCATCTAACCAAGTTTCTGCATCATATTAATGTGTTTGAATGCTGATTTTTGCTGAATTTTACTGAATTCAGCACTTTGGGTGAGTTTTAGGCACTTTTCGGCACTTAAACTATCACCTAGAAAAGCAGTTTTGTGATCCTTACTTCCCTATACTCTATACTAGTGTAGTACTTAGTTTTTGACTCATACTGGGTCTTAAAACACTGTCTGTCTCTGTACTGAACTCCGTCAGCATTTTCCCGGTTTGTCTGTTAACTGTGCTTTGTGCATCATTTATGTCAATATGTTTGCTTGCAGTAATGATATAACATTATGCAATATGTGATGCACATGTAAATATAAGGCAGAAGTCAGAAAATAGTCAATTGTAATTCAGCACAGTCATTAAGCACTAATCAAGATTAATTAATTGTATGGATACCTGGATTTTTGACGGTTGTCACATTCTCCCCCTGTTAAGAAAATTTTGTCCTCGAAATTTTAAGCTCTACTATTAGTAGCAGGGGTGTTAGGAATTAAGTGCGGGTATTTTGCTTTCATGCGGTCCTCACGCTCCCAAGTAAACTCTGGGCCGTGACATGTGTTCCATCGAACCTTAACAAGCTTAACACTACTCCTTCTAGTCTTGTTAACATTCCAATCCGTGACCTCAATGGGTTCTTCTGTAAAATGGAGTGTGTCATCAATGTGAACTTCGTCGGCAGGATTAACCACCGTTTCCTGTGTTGGACTCTTCTTCAGATTAGATACATGGAATGTATCATGTACACCATTAAGTTCCGCAGGTAGATCCAACTTGTAAGCCACAAGACCAATCCTTTCCAGGATTTTGAATGGTCCAATATATCATGGGTTTAACTTTCCACGCTTCCTGAAGTGTGCCACACCTTTCCACGGTGAGACTTTCAATAGAACCATATCTCCCACTTCAAACTCCTAAGGTTTCCTTCTTTGGTCCGCATAGCTCTTTTGTCGATCACGAGCCACCTTAATGCGCTCTCGGATCTTCATGATCTTATCTGTCGTTTCTTGAACCAGCTCGGGACCAACTAGCTGTCTATCGCCCGCATCTGCCCAGCATAACGGCGATCAACACTTTCGTCCGTAAAGAGCTTCAAACGGTGCAGCTTGTATACTTGTATGGTAGCTGTTGTTGTAGGAGAACTCAACCAAAGGTAGGTGAGTGTCCCAACTGCCACCTAAGTCCATTACACAAGCTCGCAGCATGTCTTTAAGCGTCTGAATCGTTCTCTCGCTCTGACCATCCGTCTATGGATGAAATGTTGTACTCAAATTCAGTTGAGAACCAAACGCTTCCTGGAAAGATTGCCAAATCCTCGACACAAATCTTCCGTCTCTGTCAGAAATAATCGAGGTAGGCACTCCATGACGTGCTACTATATCCCTTAGGCACAGCTCAGCCAGTTTACAAGTGTTATCCTTTTCCCTGATCGGCAAAAAGTGCGCAGATTTTGTCAGATGGTCTATGATTACCCAAATCGTGTCATGACCTCTGGGTGTCTTCGGTAACTTTGTTATAAAATCCAATGAGATCTGCTCCCACTTCCACATGGGTATCTCGGGTTGTTGCAGCAGTCCTGAAGGCTTCTGATATTCGGCTTTTACCTTGGCACAGGTTAAGCACTTTCCAACATAAGTTGCAACATCACCTTTTAGTCTTGGCCACCAGTAGAAATCCTTCAAATCCTGGTACATCTTGTCCGATCCTGGGTGGATCGAGTACTTGGATTTATGAGCTTCATCGAAAATCACTTCCCTAAGACCACCGAAGAGGGGAACCCAATTTCATTTCATAAACACAATGTTCCTTCCTTATTGGGTACCAACTGTTTCTCCATCCCACGGAGATATTCATCCTTAAGATTCTCCTTCTTAAGAGCTTCTCTCTGCGCAGCACGAATGCGCAACGAGAGGCCTGTCTGCACAATCATCTCCAAAGCCCTAACCCTTATGGGCTTAATCCTTTCTTTTCGACTCAAGGCGTCTGCCACCACATTCGCCTTTCCTGGGTGATACTTGATTTCACAATCATAATCGTTTAACAACTCATCGTCGCTGTCTCATGTTAAGCTCCTTCTGATCGAATATATGCTGTAGGCTCTTGTGATCTGTAAAGATCATGCATCGGGTGCCATACAGATAATGTCGCCAAATCTTTAATGCAAACACCACTACGCCTAATTCCAAATCATGCGCGGTGTAGTTCTTCTCATGAACCTTTAACTGGCGCGAAGCATAAGCAATAACCTTCTATCGCTGCATCAACACACAACCTAATCCCTGACGCGAGGCGTCACAGTACACCACGAAGTCATCAGTGCCTTCAGGTAGGGATAAAATAAGTGCATCGCAAAGCTTGTTCTTGAGCAGCTAAAAAGCTTCTTCTCATTTATCTCCCCATTCGTACTTCTTATCCTTTTGAGTAAGGGAGGTCAACGGTTGAGCGATTTTCGAAAAATCCTCAATGAATCGGTGATAATATCCTGCCAAACCCAAAAATTGTCGGATTTCGGTTGGCGTCTTCGGAGTTTCCCAATTTTTAATTGCCTCGATCTTGGTGGGATCCACATGAATTCCATCTTTGTTTACCACGTGACCAAGGAACTGAACCTCACGCAACCAGAACTCACACTTTGAGAACTTTGCGTATAATTTCTCTTTCTTGAGCAGCTCTAAGATGGCTCTAAGGTGTTGCTCATGCTCTTCCTTCGTCCTTGAATAAATCAAAATATCGTCGATAAATACGATTACGAATTTATCGAGTTATGGCTTGCAAACTCTATTCATCAAATTCATAAATACTGCTGGTACGTTTGTCAACCAAATGGCATTACTAGAAACTTGTAATGTCCATAACGAGTTCTGAAGGCAGTCTTCGGTATACTCTCCTCTTGAATTTGCAGCTGGTGATAACCTGATCGAAGATCGATCTTGGAGTAGTAACTTGAACCTTGAAGTTGATCGAAGAGATCGTCAATTCTCGGGAAAGGATACCGATTCTTGATGGTTAACTTGTTTAGCTCTCGGTAGTCAATGCATATACAAAAACTACCATCCTTCTTCTTGACAAACAGCACTGGAGCTCCCCAAGGTGAGAAGCTTGGTCTGATAAATCCCTTGTTCAAAAGCTCTTGGAGTTACCTCGACAGCTCTTGCATCTCGGAAGGCGCAAGTGGATAAGGTGCCTTGGCTACAGACGCGGCGCCTGGAACCAAGTCAATATGGAATTCGACTTGTCGTTGAGGCGGCAATCCTGGCAAGTCTTCGGGGAAGACTTCAGGATACTCCCTTACAACTAGGATATCTTCCAGCTTCGGCTCATCAGCTTCCTTGTCCACAACGTGCGCCAAGAGGGCAACACATCCTTTCTGCAAACATCTTCGGGCCTTCAAACAGCTGATAATCCTTAGAGGCGTATCATGCTTCTCTCCATGCACTACAATCGTCTCTCCATTCGCCATCGGGATGCGAATGATCTTCTTGTGGCATACGATCTCAGCTCGGTTACTTGATAACCAATCCATTCCAACTACCACATCAAAGCTTCCCAACTCGAATGGCAGAAGATCAAGCATAAACTCATGCTTTCCAAGCTCTATTACACATCCTTTAATTACTTCATTTGCCTCTACTAGCTTCCCATTAGCTAGTTCTATCGAGTATGGAATATCTAGCTTACTAGCTACTAACCCAAGCATTTTCTTAAATTCTAGGGATACAAAGCTATAATCGGCACCAGTATCAAACAGTACAGATGCAAAGCGTTGGTTGATAGGGAACATACCCGTAACAACGTTTGGATCTTGGCGAGCTTCCCTAGCTCCAATGTTAAAGACTCTCCCATGAGCTTGGTTGTTCTTTGGGCAATCTCTCTGGAAATGCCCAACATCGCCACGGCTAAAGCAACCTTGTCTATTCCCAGTACCGCCCTGATTGTTGTTTGCTCCATGGTTTCCACTACCAGCTTGGTTTCCAAAACCACCACGATTTCCATTTCCTCCCTGGTTATTTATATTACCATCGCCGTTTCCACCACGGCTTCCATTGCCATTTCCTCTTTGTCCACCATTCCCACGACCAGTACCAACCCAACACATCTCCTTCGAATGACCATTCTTTCCACAAGTTTCGCACTTCCTAACTCTACACTGGCAGGCATGATGATACTGACATGCATTACATTTAGGCAAGGTGCCCAAGTATCCTTTTCCTTTGATTTTAACCCCAGTAGCAGCACCAGTAACATCAACTTGTGCTTCAACTGGCGGGTTAGCGTCCTTACGCTTGTTGGCATTGCTCGCATGAGTACCCTTCTTGAAGTTGGAGAACTTTCGCTTGTTCTCTCCAGACGACTCGACATGAGTCTCCTTCTTCTTTCCATCAGAGATTGAAAACTTGTTCATCCTAATCGCTTCTTCAGTCAATGCCACACTCAAATCAATAGCCTCGGTGATCGTTGAAGGCTTTGACGTCGTCACCATGCTCATGATTTGGGGTGCCAATCCCAAAATAAAACGCTCGATTCGCTTGAACTCTGGATCAACCATGTAGGGAACAACGTGAGATAAGTCATGGAATCCTTCCACATATTCAGCAATCTTTGGACCATCCATCTTAAGATTCCAGAAGTCGGTTTCCAATTTCTGGATCTCAGCCCTTGAACAGTACTTCTTGCACATGAGTTCTTTCATCTCGTCCCAAGTCATAACATATGCAGCCTCTTCTCCCAGAGTCTGAACTTGGAGGTTCCACCATGATAGAGCTCCGTCTAAGAAAAGTCTAGAAATGTAGGTAACCTGGTGCTCCGGCGCACACTTGCTCATTCTCAGCACAGAATCAGTTTTCTCAACCTATCTAACGAAAGCTACAACACCTCCAGTGTCGTCGAAATTCAGAGGCTTGCAGTCAAGGAACTGCTTGTAGGTACAGCCATGAGGTGGATTATTTCCTGAGGTACCTCCGCTGTGTTCTGAGCGCAAGGCCTCGTGATGTGCTATTGCTTGTGAAATATGTTCTTGTAGTTCAGCCTCTGTTGTGGGCAACTGGTTGTTTCTTCGAGGAGGCATCTTCTAAAGAAGATTATATAGGTCAGGTCTTATGCATATAATAAGTATGTAGTACGTAATAGCATTTATCAACGCAAGTAAGCATATAACATCACATTCATATCACCAATGTATAATTCAACAATGTATATAATGAGAACGTTGCGATTGAGCTTTTATAAATCATCGACCACAAATACAGTTACATGTTCTACAAATGTATCGTATCACATCAAAAGGGACTACAGGGTCACACTACCCTTGTCCAAAATGTCTATCAGTCTACAACAGTCATATACTCAAAAAGCGGTCTCCAAAAGGCTTTGCAAGCTAGGCTCAATAGCGACACTCTCATCAAAAGCAAGCTACCTACATAAAACCAAAAACCGGCTATGCTGATGGTGGTGGAGGAGGATGTGGAGTAACAGAAAGCAAGCTGCGCACATGCGCGAGCTCCTCCTCTAGATCATAAACATGACGCAACAGATAACTGATCTGCTGCTCCATAGTGAGAAATCGAACATCAAAATCTGGATAAGGCAAAAGAGGAGCAGGTGGAGTCACAAAAGGTGACGGACATGAACAAGGTGGAGGACGTGGAGTCGTCTCAAGCTCCATGACTCTACGACACAGGATCTCCTGCTGAAGCTGCAATGACAAGAGTAGCTCATCCCTCGTGTAACCAATAAAGTGGGAGGGATGGTAGGGATCAGAAACTAGCATAGTGTTCGGCGGAAACCATATAAGTGGCTCGCCTGGCGGTGCAGAAGTAAAATGAGCAGTAGGTTTATACTGAGGTATGTGAGGAATTGCTGCTGACACGTGTGGAATGTGGCTATGCTGCTGGCTAGACGGGCCTTCCCCTAGACGGGGTGCGGAAATGTCCTGTAAGAAAGTGACAGGTAGGTCGGTGCTGTGAACATCAGACACAATCGGGTGAAAAGGGGCAACATCAATAGGTGTAGGTGCATGTGGGGGAGTAACGGGCTCAACAAAAGGGGGGTACATCATCATCATCTATCCACCCATTGTTGGTGAAAGCGTATCGGGGGTCTATCTGACCGGAAAAAGCAGCAGGGTCAGCGGGTTTAGGAATCGGGTCTGGTATGAGCGGTGCAACATCAGGTGTGCCAAGTGGTACAGGATCAAGATCAGGCAAAGGCTCAGGAGCAAGTGCCTGCTCGGGATCAGCAGGTGCATCAACAGGCTGATCGTCAGGAGCAAAGTCAATCTCATGTCCAGGCTCAACGTCATGTGGGGGAATCGGTGCAGCCGACATGGATGTGTCGTCATCAGTATCAGGGGCGTAACGTCACAGTCCCACTGCATGCAAGGCAGTGGATGACACAGACTCGAAAGAATCTGGAACAGAATGATCAGGGGAAACCTCAATGATAGGAATCTCAACGAGTGGAACAACAATGACATCATCAGCTAAAACTCCATCACCCAGGACATCATCAGGGGGACCATCAATGAAAATATCGACATCATCATCAGACAAGTCATCAAAAGACAAATCCTCGAGAGGAAAGGCCGCAAGAGGCAAAGGGGCGAGGCTCGGAGCCACGATGTGCTCACCATCGGGATGTCCGAGGATGAGATGGTCCTGGTCAGGAATAGGAATAAGAAAGGGATCCTCGTCGGGGAAACCATCAGCATGCGGTACATCGTCGCCAAAGTCAGGTAGCGCAAAAGGCTGAACATCGTCGTCGTCATCTGACATCATCTCCGGGTCACTCTCGGTGTCGGAGGTAAAGATCTCCGGCTCTGGGATAATCTCATCGTCAGAAAAAATGGCCATGGGGTCGACAGTATCAGACAGTCCACTCTCAGACGAAGACATAGTGTCTATAGCAAAACAATCACAACATATGCAAATATATCAACAATCATCAATGAGCATATAATTAATAACAATGTATTCACATATCCATCCTAGTCTTCCCAGACTATCCCACCCAGCCTCTCAGACTGAACTTCCTAGTCTCTCAGACTAAACCTCCCATTTTCTCAAACTGAACTACCCAGTCTCTCAGACTGAACCACCCAGTCTCTCAGACTGAATCATAAACATAACCCTTGAAATGTGTTTCGTGCCTTTTGTTTGTAAAAAAATGTTTGTTTCCTGGATCTGGGCGTTTCGTGTATGCAATGAAAGTATGTTGTGAAAACGTTTTTGTGAGAGCCCTAATGATTGTAGTCTAGACTCGAGAAGGAATCCTAGTTCGCTACAATCGAAGCTCTGATACCAAGCTGTCACACCCTGACTTTTGCGGAAGCGTGATTATGGTGTGAATTTCTTAATATCATTGCATTCAATCATAATAACAACTATATGATAAAAACCATAGATTTGTCATCCATTAAATAAGGTTAAAACATAACAACATTGTCTTAAAACGTAGACTTCAAATTTAAGTTTTACAAACCATTCGAATTGTTTTATGAGTTCACTAAGGACTCATCAAAAGATATTAAATAAAACCGAGGTTTGGAAGACGTGTCTCGTCCAGGAATAAGACACACTGACCAAAACCCAAGGACCATGGATGACATCTTTATTCCAAACGCAACATAAAACTTCCAACACCCGCCAGATCCACTTACTAATTCCCTGAAATACATGTATTTTGAAAACATCAACAAAAGTTGAGCGAGTTCATGTGTTTGTTTGTATGTATGAGTAAACCTTTGAAAGTATGTCTGTATGAATGTAAATCCTGGTATGAAAGCAACAAGGAAAAACAGATCACCAATGGTTTGCAAGGCCATTGATATGTGTGAAGTGATGCAGGAAAACTCAAACCTAGCAGATTTGTCTTCGGGAATAAGACATACTCACCACATGGGCCACCCTGGTCCGCATGGTTGTGGGCTCGCTACACCCAAATAGATCTATCACTCATGTCCCTCGGTCCTACAACTAGGATTAATGGCCTTAAGTGTTGTACCCACCACTCACATGATCAAGTAGTACCCTTCCTTAGCTAACCATCACATGTATAAAACGTTTGTAAATAGTTGTAACATGTATTTCTCCCCCGAAGTTATAAAACTGAAAACAGTTAAAAGAAAAGGGGGACATGAAACTCACAGTCTTGCGTCTTCGGGTCACAGTAACTCAAAGCTCCTTCGGTGAACACGACTTCCTACAACGAACTAATGTTTATTAGACGAACGGACTGTGCCTTGGTTTAGTATTAGTGTCTTTGAGTTATGTTTCTTTCATGCCTTTGGTATTATTCCAAGTTATATAGTTATTGTCAAAATAATTAATATTTTAACTTAAATTATTTTTATTACATTTTGGAATAATTGTTAAACAATATGTATTAACTTAATACTTCCCAAGTATTGGTACTTGTATTTCCTTCCCAAGGATGGGGGTATCTTATACATGTGTATTCGTATTCTTGTATTTGTATATCTTGCCATGTATTGGTGTCGTATTCCGGTGTGTATTTATACGTGTGAAATACGTATTTTATTGTATTCATTAAGTATTCACATACTTAATTTTATATTAAACCTTCCGGAATATTATTTCTAATACAAATCCACCAATATATATATATATATATATCTCCAAAATATATATATTTAAGAAATATTACTTAGAAAGATTATTTATAATTTTGCTCTTGGCAAAATATTTGTAGTTCCAAAATAATATATTTTCAAGTCTAACTTTAGAAAATATATATAAACAAATTTTTATCCAAAAATAATGTATTTCAAATTTACTCAAGAAAACATATATTTTTCCAAAAATAACATATTTTCTAAAAATTCCAAGGAAAATATATATATTTATACTTGTCAAAAATGCTATATTTTTCCTTTGTCAAAATATGATATAACTTTGTGCTAATCATAAAAATCATATTTTAGTTCCTTTGTATCCCAAAATATTATTTACCAAAATATACTTTGTGAACATATTTTTCCGGAATATTTTGTAAGCTACATTTCTTGTTCGGCTTTGCTAATCTATTGTGTGTAACTTGTATATTTATTCCTTGATATTTTGGATTGTAATTTTTGGTGTTTTAATGTGTTATATTATTTTAAGTTCTAAAATAATATAACTATTACACAGAGTATACAAATAATCACACATGTGTGTCTTTAATGTATATATATTCTAAATATATATCTAGCCACTTTTATTTATAAAAACCAACCTCCAATATTTTTATTTTGTAACCAAAATTTATGGCAAAGTTTATGTAACAATTATGGTTTAAAATACACTTTGTAAATATTTGTTTGAAAATATTTTTCTAAGTGTTTGTATTTTTAGAAAATTTTGCCATAGTTTCCCCTAAAAATGGAGGTTTCCATGCATTCAAGCATATCATATTCTTTTGTAAAATCACCACAATCAATTTAAAATCAACTCTAAACAACTTATACTTACCAATCTTGCCAAAATCATGCATATTCTACTACTTCATGAACTTGAAAGTTTATGAAAACTTGTAGTAACTTGGTAGGGTGTTTAGTGAGTTTAGTTACCCTTTAAAGTGTGGTTGTTTATATAAAAATATCATTCTTGAAAGACTTAGATGTTTACAACTTGTATTCATGTTTTACAAAAATGTTTCTTTATGAAATGTTCTTGTTACACAAGTGTTTCTACACTTGTTTAACCACCAAAAATTGTGTTTGTTCATGTAAGAACCAAGTTTTAACAAAACTTATATTTTTAACTTGGTTTCTTTAGAAATCATCCATAAAATTTCTAGATCTACAAGTATCACAACTTACTTTGATCATCATTTTACAAGAAAAAACAATTTGTATTTCAAGTTCATGACTACATAAGGATGATCTATTGATTTCTTAACATAATCATCCTCTCATCTTGCCATATCATGTTTTTAATCATGATCTAGCAAGATCATATGATGATCTACATCACTTACACAAGCTAACAACAATCATCAAGTATAATAACACATAAATAACATGATTTCTTCATGATTTCTTATAGTTTTAAGCTTATGTTCATGTTTCTTTCTTGTGATTCTTAGTGCTCTTCATAATAATCAACATGTAACATCTTTTAACCACTTGAAATAGATGTAAAATGGAGTGTTTAAGAATCTTACTACTAGCTCAAGGCTAGGGATGATTCAAGTGTAGAAAGTGAGTGGATAAAAGCTAACTAGAGAGGTCCTTCAAGCTCTAAAGCCACCAAGCTTCCTTATGTGAACTCTAACACCTTTGTATGAGCTTGGAATGGATGAAGAAAGTTGAATGATGGTGGTGGTGTAAGTGTGGGTGTTCGGCCGAGAATGGGAGCAAGAGAGGGAGAGAGTTAAGTGTGTGTAAGTGTGTGTGAGATAATGAAATCTTATTCCTTCATGTTATACTTATAACCATCTTAATCTTTTACCCTTTGTATAATATGTCCATAATCAAGAAACAAGATCCAATATAATAATCAAATAAAATCTTGATGGTGGGGCCATGATTGGGCCGTAAATAGGTGGGGGGGTATTAGCATAGGCTTTAACCATTTAGTTCAAATCCAAGTGTAAGTTAAGTGTTTTAGTTACTAGATATTTTGAATGGGGTGTTATGATGTTCGGGGACCATAACTAGCTTAGTAATGTTAAAAGAATACTTTAAGTGTAAATTTGGTGTTTCGGGTAGTGTCCGGTTGTTTGGTTCGTTACTGATTCGTTAAAGTGCTAAACTATACAGTTTAGTGTTCTTTATGCACCCTTTTGTGACACTTCTAATTCCCGACACTTAGGAAAGCATTCAAGACCATTTAACCTAGTTTCTGCATCATATTAATGTGTTTGAATGCTGATTTTTGCTGAATTTTGCTAAATTCAGCACTTTGAGTGAGTTTTAGGCACTTTCCGGCACTTAAACTATCACCTAGAAAAGCAGTATTGTGATCCTTACTTCCCTACACTCTATACTAGTGTAGTACTTAGTTTCTGACTCGTACTAGGTCTCAAAACACTGTCTGTCTATGTACTGAACTATCTCAGCATTTTCCCGGTTTGTCTGTTAACTGTGCTTTGTGCATCATTTATGTCAATATGTTTGCATGTAGTAACGATATGACATTATGGGATATGTGATGCACATGTAAATATAAAGCAGAAGTCAGAAAATAGTCAATTGTAATTCAGCACAGTCATTAAGCACTAATCAAGATTAATTAATTGTACGGATACCTGGATTTTTGACGGTTGTCACAGTAAGAACCTGATTCGTAGAAGGTAGTGTTTTGGTTAAAAATCAAGCTAGGTTAATGCAACTAAATCTTTTGTTGTGGGGTGTGATGCTTGAATCAATGAACAAATGTATGAATAACTTGCAAATGAAATGAACAAATGACACAAGGATTTATACGAGGAAAAAGCCCTTGATCAAGAGATGATCTCCGGCATAAAAAACCTCGGGTGATGGAAACTACCGATCACTAGCTATAATTAAACAAATGATCTTTACAACTCGAGATGATAACAAGCTTGTTACAAGGATCACTATAGTGTAATGTGTATGGAATCCCCAATGAACTGCTGAGAGCTGTTTCGAGTGTGTGTGTTTTTGCTTAATTGTTCTCACTAAAGCTTGTTATCCCCTTTAAAAAAGAAATAACTTAAATAACTAACTATCCGCTAAATGTGCAAGCTCCCCACGACTTCTAAAACGGTCACCAAGCCATGCACGTGCGGAATATTGAGGGCATATTCCCCAAGAATATCGGCAAGACCAAGTCCAATGCGTATACTCCTGCAAAACAAGCTTAAACATAATGAAGGCAACCGTTAGTATAAGGATAACAATGAGGATCCTGGATCCTGATCTTGAAAGGTCTTCTGAGGATCCTTAATTTAAACAGAATTAAGGATCCGTGATCCTAGCAGTACTTGTGTCACACCCCGACCACGTGAGACAACGAAACGTGGCGAAAACGCCGGGGAGTGTTGTAACAGAATTAATTGTTTCACAACCATGGAAATTAAAGTTTCGCTTTATTAATCAAATAAGAGGGTTACATTGTTTTAAACAAGAAACAAAGAGTACATAACAAAAATTAACTAGTTCTTGTCTCGTTTTAAGTCACTAAGGCACAGGTCCGCCTAAGTATGTCTCGATAAGTCCTATGCATCAACTCCTGAAAACACATTTGAAAATAGGTACGTCAGCATAAAAATGCCTGTGAGATACATAGGTTTTGTGAAAATAGGATTCATGACTTGTAAGTTTAAGAAAATGTTTAATAAAGTTTAGTCATGAACCTTGTAAATTGATTTGTTTTGTAAATCGTTTGAAAAGCAATAAGTTCAGATGATATGTATAAATAAGAGAATAATGTATGGTTAAATGAATAACCATGTAAAATGAGTTTGTATTAGATAAGTTGTTTGTAAATCAATGTCTTGTGAAAAGTATGTTATTTGTATAAAATGTTATATGTCTCAAATTGAAATGATTCAAATAACGCTACGATATGTAATACCATACAAACACTTATATATAGGAAGTACCAGTGGCGTATCCACCGTGCTTGTATCATATTACACACGCCTCGTTACTTAAATCACTTACTCAAACCAAACCATCAAGATGTAATGTTTAACAATTGTAGAAATGTTTAGGTATAGTCAAATGTCTATTGTCAAATGGTTCACATGGTTCAATAGATACAAATGGTTCACATAATGTAATATAATGTGTTCATATGCTGGATGAGCATATGCAACAAAATGTAATGTAAAACAATGTACTAAATATGCACACAATGGACATACATAGCATGAGATGTAATGTAAAACAATGTACTAAGTATGCACACAATGAACATACTTAGCATGAAATGTAATGTAGAACAATGTACTAAGTATGCACACAATGGACATACATAGAAAGAAATGTAATGTAGAACAATGTACTAAGTATGCACACAATGGACATACATAGCATGAAATGTAATGTAAAACAATGTACTAATAGTGTACTAATGAACATAGTTAGTATATGATGTGAAAACATGAAAGTAACAAGTAGGCACATGTGTTTCACCCCAAAGTGTTTGGAAAACAGTAAAAGAGGGGTCTATGTACTCACTTGAGATTGCTTAGTAGTCCTTGAGTAACAACCAAACAATGCTAGAGATCACGGATATCAAACGGCACCTAATATAGGTAACTATGTTAATAAACGGACCTAAATCGGGAGATTGGATAGTATGAGGTTTCGTAAACCAAATAAGTATTGGAACTCATATGATATGGTTTAACAAAGCCCACATACTAAAATGAAACCTAACCTAAGTGCTTACGACCCGTTCAGGTAGCTTATGCTACTTTAACGCGTCGTTCGCGTAAAAACGCGTTCTGAATGCCTAACTAGTCCTATGATAAGTAAAATATGCCTTAACATGTCTAATATTGTTACCAAATCAGTTTAGATACCAAAAGTTATGTTACATATGCTTAAAATGAATTTTGGCATTCAAAGGGCATTTTGGTAATTTACCTAAGGCATATAAACTACCTATCATACAACTACTTAAACAAAGCAACCATAAGGTATAACCTTGGAAGGTTATTCCCTATATACTATGGTCACCTAATGTGTTTGGTCGGACCCTAATGATCGACCAAACGGGTCAGGTTCGAAAGTATAAGCGATTGTTTAGATCGCTTACCTTACGACCCTATATAAGCACTAAACTAAAAGTGACGAGCTAAGCATGTTAAAACATGCTTAACTAAGTTTAGAAAACAGGTTTGGTATCAAAACAAAAGGTTTTGATACCTAAGAGTAGTTTGGTTACAAAATACGCAAGAATACGCATTTTGGCCGAAACTACGACTCGTCACTGAGCCTAGATAACGTGGTAATCAGTAGGTATAGTCACTAGGGACTATAACCATCGTGATTACGCTCACGTTATGAAGTTCAAACGAACTTCGCATTGACCATAAACTGGTTAATGCAGAAAGTCAAACAAAGTTTGACTTTAACGCTAAAAGAATAAAAAGAACGAAGGAACACTTACAAAGGGTCCAAGAACGGAAGGTTTGAATCCGAATACTCTCAGGTATGAAGTGTTAAACACAACAACTTAGAGAGCAAATTCAGATTTCAAAGGTATGGGTTTTGGGGGTTGAAAGGGTTGGGTATTTATAGGATTTGGACCACCGTTAGGATTGTTCCTCGAATACCGTGCTTTGATCTTGTCCCTACACTTGTTGGTAACCCCATGTGCATCATATTGGCCCCCCATGATCAGGAACAAGCAAGTGGAATTGAGTTTGGAGGGCATAACAGCTGTTAAAACAGCTTTTGCTGATCTGAAAGGGCCTCGCGTGACGCCTAGGGGGCCTCGCGTCACGCCTAGCCTCCTTTCTGCAGATTTCAAGCAGAAATGGCAGAATAGGTCCCTGCACATGTTTCAGTCCATTTTCCACATGTTTGAAGCTCGTTAAATCATTTTCAAGGCTCCACAAGGATTCATAAACATTGTGGACATGAAACATGCTCAACAATATGCCGGATGTTGGTTCGTTTGGTCGTACGATAGCGATGATCGCTTAATTACGACGGAATGCGCATAAGTACGAAAAACGATCCAAATTGCGTGACGAATGGATTTTTCTTATGCCAAACACTAAAATAAAATATTTTAGTGCTTACATAAATTTTTGGATGTTCGGATGTATTCAGAACGTAAGTTATGCGCGAAAATGCAAACTTATGCACTTTTTGACGCTTTTAGTCCCTGAATGACCCAAAAGTTTATTTTAGCACACCGAACCCCTCAAAGCCTATTTCTAAGCTATGTAAAGGATATTTATGGTATGTTTAACTCATGGTCATGTTCCAGAATGTCTGTTACAGTTCAAATCGGCATACTTTCACAGCTTGTCGAATTTAGTCCCTGTGAGCGATTAATCTTGATTTTGTCATACCAAAGCCTTCAAAACTTATTTCTAAGTTATGTAAAGGTTATTTAAGGTATGTGAAGCCTATTTCACTATTCTGGAGTGTTCGTTGCATTAAACTGGTTATATTTACGCATCAGTGTGCGTATAACCTTCCAGAAAGTGATTTAGAGCTTGAAATCGAACAAAAATTGATATGTGCAAAAGATACACATATTTATACAGATCCCAAGTATGAAATACAATATTTCATTGGCTTGGTATTTGTTTGATGGTCGCAGTGACCCAGGTGTCACAATTTGAGGATCCGTGATCCATAGGTTTAGAAAATCTATCCCTAACAATTGCCCCCAAAATATGAGGAATAAAATGTAAATTAACGAGTCGTATTTTTCTTGATCTTATCTGCAACAAACTATCCAACGGAAAAATAGTCGTTAGAATCGAACTAGCTGTTACACAGCCTGCGTCACTGAAGTGACATCCTGCAGAATCATCATTATATATAGGTTAGAGATAAGGATCAATTTTGCATTTAAATTCGAGCCATACTTCCCTTTAAATGCTCATTCAAAGATCGATCAGGTATCTCCCTCCTCCTTCCCTCTTCATCTTCTTATTATGTTCTTCATTTTTTTGAACATCCATGACGAAGATGGTTCTTAGATCCTCACTGGCTAAGGATCCAAAGAAGGATAGTCCCCTGAAAAGCCAAGGGATTATCAAAAATCCTTCGAAGGAACTCTGCTGTTTCACTGATCCAGAGATTGACCGGATTCGCCACTATTTTCGGGCGGATACCGTTTTCAAATCCTTCGACTCTTCCGCTAAGAGTGATTCTATCTCAGACACTTGGGTTGCTTTTCCGGCCACCCCATTCCTGATAGGATTCTCCTATCCTTTCCCTGCCTTCACCCAATCCTTCTTTTCCCTCACCGGCATGTGCTACATCCAGGCCATGCCAATGATGTGGAGGGTTTTATATACCCTAGGGAACATTATTGAGCAGGAAGGCATAGAGTTGGGAATGTCGGAACTGGCTGAACTGTATAACCTTTTGAGCCATGGTTCACACCGCTACTTGTTCAAACATAAGCCTGGTGATCCTCATCCAATCCTTAAGACCACAAAGAATGACACCAACTGGAAAAAGCATTTCTTCTTTGTCAGGAGAGATTCTATCCCAAACGGGAAGGATCTCCCCAAAGAGTGGACCACCCATGGTAGGATCCTTATAGAAGGATCATAGGATGATTCTATTTCTGTTGAGGATAACTGATCCTTTTCTGTCTTTTTGTGCAGCTATCTCAGTTTCTCACATCATTCAGTCACCTGCAACAAAAGAAAGGATCGCTGCTTTTTGGAGCCTTGATCCTGCAGTTAGATCATTCCAGGCAAACACAAAGGATTCACAAGAAGTATCCTCCGGTTCAGTCACAATGTCAAGTAAGTGTTATTTTTACATATGATTAAATAGATTTAGATCGATGATACTTATCTGTTGATTGCCGTTTGTAGGTGCTGGAAAGTCCTTGAAATCAGCCACTCGCTTCAGCGTCAGTGATCTTAGTACTGTCGCTCCCCGGTCCGGAAAGAAGAAATCTGCTGCTAGCCCAAGCGTTCCAATCCCTAAGCATGTCACCTCCAAGGGCAAAGGAGGAAAGAAGAGGAAGACCACTGAAGCTGATAATCTTGAAGGACTGCCCCTCATCTGTCATCAGTTTGAAGAATGCTTCAATGATGTAAGGATTCCTGATCCTTAATTCTATCATGTCCATTTGAGGATAACGGATCCTGAATTATATTCTTCTTTCTTTGCAGAAATTCACTGAGATCCAGATGCTCTTTGATGCCTATGTTGAAGAGGCTAAGCAGAAGGAGCTGGACTTCCAAAAGATCTTCCTGGCTAAGGATCAAACCATCTCCAACCTCGAGAAAGAGATCAACTTGGTAAAAAAGCAGTTGGTCATGGCCCACATCACTGCTGATCAAGAGAAGAATGAGGTGACGGAGGATGCCAAGCTCTCTGCCACCATTGCTATGTATAAGACCAAACTGCATATGGCCCAGGAAGCTGAGGATCCTGGCTTTGACAGGACCAATTGGGACCAGGAGGGCTGGAAGGCTAGGTTGGATGAGCTGGATGATGAAGAGGAGGCTACAGAGGTCTTGATGCTTGAGGCAAGCGGTAGCCGGGCTAAGGATCAGGCTGGTGATGCTGGGGCTGGAGATGATGGTGATGGTGATGCAGCGAAGGTGTGAGCTACAGAAATGGGCGATGATGGATTTATCTAGACGCAGCTGGAGCCCATTTTTTATGGTTTGGTAGTTGGTTTTTTGTTTGATGGTGTTTTTCTTGAACAATGTTGGTCTGTACTTAAACAATAGTTTTTAGGGTTGAGGATTATGGATCCTTGGACAATAGGTAGGATAATGGGTGGTGGATGGATCCTCTGTTTGGGGGATGAAACCACTTGTTATCCTGCCGCCTTTATTTCCTGCACTTAGACGTTGTTAATATGGACACCCTTTGCCAACCCAAGTGGACGGGCCACGTTTTGCTGGTAGAAACTTAGATTGGCAATTTTGACAACCTCCAAAGGGTTTAACTTTTGATAAATAAAACCTTAATCTTTTGGCTATCTGATGTGTTGTCATATTTGGGAATGCTTTATCTTTCAATTGTTATGATATACTTTGTTTGAATTCATAAGTAAAGAATAAAAGTTTACTAGATTATGTCAAACAGTTTAGGATATGATCAAGGATCAAATATCCTATAATCGATAAATTCAAAAGAGTAGTGTAATTTAAGGATCATGTGTCTTGTTGTCAAAGAGTAAGGGTCACTTAGATAAATAAAAAAAATAAAATCAAAGTGATGAAGGATCATACCTGAGAATCCAAGTTAGGATCCCAAACCTTTAACATTTACAATCAGGATAACCAAAAAACAAACCTTAATAAAAGGTTAGGATCAAGGATCCTTAGCTGTTTAACTTCAAAAACCTGAAATGGAACACAACTTGGGACTAAGCCAATATAAGAGAAGAGTTAGCAACTAGGGACAAGCCCAACAATTATGGGGACAAGCCTAATATACTGGGGACAAGCCCAAAAACCTGGGGACAAGCCCAAAGGATCTTGTGTAAACTGGAGTATGGCCCTCACTGGCGACTATCTAAACTTAGTGACATGAAAATGCCAAAACCTTAGCTAACGTGAAAACGTTAGAAACCTTAGGAACGGATGTATGGTACGTCTACCATTATACGTAGGATCCTGAATACAGCCAGTACAATGAAATTGTCAGCCCCTAAAGCGAGTACTGGTCCCATTGCCTTGAACTGCATCAGGATCATCGTGCGCTACTGGCGATACTGGGGCTAGCCCAAATAACTGGGGTCAAGCCCAAATAACTGGGGTCAGGCCCAAATAACTGGAGACTTCTGTGGATACTCAAACCTTTGTTAAGGATATATCAATCTTCTGCAAAACTCAGAATTGAATGAAAGAAGGATAAAGGATCCAGGATCCTTCTCCTTGTATATAAGATAACTAAAGAATTAAATAGATTGAAATTAGATCATTACCAGAATGAGGACCATCTATCCTCTAAGGATCCTTCGAGGATATCGGTCATGAATGTTGCTAAGGATCCTGGATCCTTATTACATGAAGTATTTCTTCAAGTGGACAACATTCCAAGCTCTTGGTAGCAAATCGCCTTCCATTGTCAGCAATCGATATGCCCCCTTTCATGCCTCAGCTTCAATAAGATAGGGGCCTTCCCACTTTGGTGCTAACTTTCCATCAGCAGGATTTGTGGTATTCTGAAATGCTTTCCTCAATACCATATCACCAACTTGGAACTTCTTGATCCTGACATTCTTATTGTAGGCTCCAGCCATCCTTTGTTGATAACTAGCCATTCTTATCCTTGCCAAATCCCTAAGTTCTTCTATGGTAGCCAAGTCTTGAACCAAGTTTTCAGCATTTCCTTCAGGATCACGGATGCTTGTTCCTGCAGTAGGAACCACCATCTCTGTAGGGATCACTGATTCTTCTCCAAATACTAAAGAAAATGGGGTTTGGCCAGTAGCATTCTTGGGAGTTGTCCTATCAGCCCATAGTACATAAGGTAGTTCTTCTGCCCATTTTCCTTTCTTGGATCCAAGTTTCTCTTTCAAGTTGTTGATGATGATCTTGTTGGATGATTCTGCTTGACCATTAGCTTGTGGGTGGACTGGTGTTGATGTTATCATCTTAATCCCCCAGCTGTCACAAAACTTAATAGTTCTACTCACAATAAATTGGGATCCATTATCACAAACAGTTTCAGAAGGGATACCAAATCTAGTAATAATATTTCTTTTGATAAAGGATATCACTTCTTTCTCTCTGACTCGAGCAAAGGCTTCGGCTTCTATCCACTTGGAGAAGTAATCAGTCATGGCAAGCATGAACACTTTTCCTCCTGGTGCTTTGGGAAGTTTACCAACTATATCCATTCCCCATCTCATGAATGGCCAAGAAGAGGATATAGGATGCAGGAGCTCTGCTGGCTGATGAAGGATATTACTATGTCTCTGACAAGGAACACACTTCTTGGCATAATCCACAGCATCCTACTTCATAGTAGGCCAATAGTATCCTGTCCTAAGGATCCTTGAGAACAATGCCCTGCCCCCAGTGTGGTTTCCACAATCTCCTTCATGAAAATCCTTTAGGACTTCTTGAATTTCAGGATCCTCTATGCACCTTAGATATGGACCTGCAAGATATCGTTTATATAACATGTTACTTAATATTGTAAATTGAGATACCTTGATTTTGAAAGCCCTGGGGTTTTCTCCTGTAGGAATATCTCCATGTTGTATATATCTCATGATTGGAAGGATCCATGATCCTGAATGAGACTGTGCACCATCACTAGGAACCATTGTAGAATCCACCTCTATCTCCATAGTTAAGTGATCCTCAATAGCAGGAGCCAAAATATGGATGATAGGGATCTTGATATCCTCTGGAATTTTCAAGGATGATCCTAGGTTGGCCAATGCATCAGCTTCCGCATTCTATTCCCTAGGTACCTATGTCAAACTAAAAGAAACAAAAGAGAGTGCCAATTCCTTGACTATCTCTAGATATTTGATTAGTCATTCACCTTTAATAGCATAAGATCCATTAAAGTGATTAGTAATTAGTAATGAATCCACATGTACCTCAAGATACCTGATCCTCATATGCTTGGCAATTTGCAAACCAGCTATCAAGGCTTTATATTCAGCCTCATTATTAGTAGTTTGGAACTCACAAGCTATTGAGTGGGGTATTATGTCGAACTGTGGCGATTTTAGTAGTATTCCAAGTCCTATTCCTTTGACATTAGATGCTCCATCAGTGAAGAGTATCCAAGGATCCTTAGTCTCTTCAAGCTGCTGAACTTCTAACTCAGCTTCTCTTTGTAAATCACTACTAAAATCTGCCACAAAGTCAGCTAAGGCTTGGGATTTGATGGCAGTCCTTGGTTCATATCTTATATCATAAGCACTAAGCTTCACCGCCCATTTAGCCATCCTTCCTGACATTTCAGGTTTCCTATGAACATTCTTAATTGGAAAGTTAGTCTTAACAATAATGGCATGAGTTTCAAAATAATGTCTTAGTTTAGTAGATGCCATAATTAAAGCAAGGATAAGTTTCTCTAGATGAGAATACGTGGATTCAGCATCAAGCAAACTCTTACTTACATAATAGACAGGATGTTGTGTACCTTCGTGATCCTTAACAAGGACTGCACTTACTGCTTTAGAGGATACCGCTAGATATAAGGATAATATGTCCCCTTTTTTGGTTTCATCAAGGCAGGAACTGAGGATAGGTAATCCTTGAGGGCTTTGAGAGCATTTTCATGCTTTTCAGTCCATTCAAATTTCTTGTTCTTTCTCAAAATGTCATAGAATTCCTTGCACTTTTCTGATGACTTGGATATAAACCTATTCAAGGCTGTGATCCTCCCTGATAACCTTTGCACATCCTTGGCATTGGCAGGAGATTTGATATTCACAATTACCTTGATTTGCTCTGGACTCGCTTCAATGCCTCTTTTTGTTACCATGTAGCCTAGGAACTTCCCTGCTTTAACGCCAAAGTGACACTTTGAAGGATTCAACTTCATATTGAACTTGTCAAGGATATTGAATGCTTCCTCCAGGTCTCTAAGGTGATCCTCAGCTCTCTTAGACTTAACCACCATGTCGTCTATATAGACTTCCATAGTGTGTCCTATTTGTTCCTTAAACATCATATTGACTAGCCTTTGATAAGTAGCACCTGCATTCCTTAGTCCAAATGGCATAGCAATATAACAATAGATACCAGTTGGGGTCATAAAGGTTGTATCCTCTTGATCAGATGGTTCCATCTGAATTTGTTGAAATCCAGATGAAGCATCCATAAAAGTCAACAACTCATGACCCGCGGTAGCATCCACCATGGGGTCAATGTGGGGCAATGGGAAAGGATCCTTGGGACATGCCTTGTTTAAATCAGTGAAATCGACACATATCCTCCACTTTCCATTTTTCTTTTGAACAACGACCACATTGGCTAACCACCTTGGATACTTAACCTCTCTTATCATACCTGCTCGTAGCAATTTGTCTACCTCCTCCTGGATAATAACATTCCTCACAGGTGCAAACTTCCTCCTCTTCTGATGTATGGGCTTGAATGACCTGTCAATGCCAAGCTTATGAGTAATTATATCTTTAGAGATACCTGTCATGTCTTCATGCTTCTAGGCAAAGGTAGTTTTTCTCCTCTTAAGGAAGGATACTAGACCCTGTTCAATGTTGCTGAGGATCCCTGATCCTATGAAGACTTTGGATTCAGGATCATGAGGATCCATAAGGATATCTTTCACATCCTGTTCTCTTGCCTCCAAGACGTCTCTTGGAGGATACTTTAGTTGCTATTGCTCCCTTGATCTTGAGGCTGGCTTCATTGATGAGGTATAGCAATTTTTTGCTTCTTGTTGGTCACTCTCAATCTTTATTACCCCCATGAACTAGGAAGCTTCACACATTGATGATATGTAGATGCAACTGCCTTCATGTCATGTATCCATGGCCTGCCAAGGATAACATTGCAACAGGATAAGCAATCTATAACACAAAATTTTTGATAAGAATGAAGTCCTTCAATGTAGATGGGAAGTTTAATGTCCCCCAATGTATTCTTAGTTTCTCCACTGAATCCCACAAGAACTGAGGATCTTGGGATAATATCCGATTCAGGGATGTTCATCTTCTTTAGGACATCAAGCTGAATGATGTTCACCGAGCTTGCTCCATCAATTAGGATCCTGCGAACAAAATGGTTAGAAATGAACAGAGTAATGACAAGACCATCATGATGAGGAACCTGAACATCAACACGATCATCCTCATCAAAAGTTATGACTTTCTCCTGTGTGACAGTAGAAGTCCGGATGGGTCTGTCCCCATTATCCATCTTGGTCTCCTTGGCATGTCTTTTGGCTGCTGAAAAGGAAGTACCACAAATGTCTGATCCACCAGATATGAAGTTTATAACTTGTGCATCTGCCAGAGGAGCAGGGGCTCTTTCTGGGACCTTTTCAGGATCCTGGATCCTTGACTTTTTTCTTCCCAAAAGCTCCTTCAAGTGTCCCTTGCTTAACAAGTAACCGATTTCTTTTCTAAGTGCAATACATTCTTCAGTGAGATGTCCGAAATCCTCATGATATGCACACCATTTGGACTTGTCTTTTGTTGCAGCTGGTTTATCACTTTTTCTAGGCCATCTTGCTTTCTCACCTAGATTCTGCATTGCAAGAATTAGTTCATTATTATCGACAGAAAAACAATATTCAGAAATGGGAGGATAATCCTCATCATCCTCTTCCTGTTCCACTGCATGCACATTCTGGTTGTCAGACTTGTTATAAAATTTGGACTTGTTGTTCCTGAAGTAGGATCCTTGCTTTTCCTGCTTCGAGGATCCTACCAGTCTTTCCTAGATCCTTTTATCATCCTCTAGTCGGATGAATCTAAGGGCCCTGGTTCTTACATCATCAAGATTCCTGCATGGGGTCATGACAAGATCATCATAGAATAATGAATCCCTAAGTAAACCCATTTTAAAGGCTTCCACAGCCGTAGCTATATCCAGATTATGAATATATAAGGATTCTTTACTAAACTTACTGATATAATCTCTAAGTGATTCATTTTGACCTTGTGTTACCCTATATAGATCACTAGTTAACCGTTCAAATTTTCTACTACATGAGAATTGGCTATTAAACAGATTAACTAGATTAGCAAATGAAGTAATAGTGTAAGAGGGAAGACTTAGCAGCCACTTAAGAGCTGATCCTGTGAGTGTGGATCCAAAACCCTTGCATAGACATGCTTCTTTTAACCTCTCAGGAATTGGATTGATCTCCATCCTTTCTCTGTACCGAGCTACATGCTCCTCTGGATCCGTTGAACCATCATACAACTTCATGGTTGGTATTTGGAACCTCTTTGGAATTTCTGCATCACAAATGGGTGGTGCAAAGCGAGATATCCTGTGGCTTCCATCTGCAATTTCAGGAATGGGCTTAACCACTCCTGGAACGCTGGATATTATATCCTTTAGTTTCTGTAATTCCCTAGCCATAGCTTGATTAATACCTGTATCTAGCACAAAGCCATGGTTAGTGTTATAAGAATTATTCAAAGTGTTACCTCCCGGAGGATTCAAGTTTGGAATCCTAGATGTGAATCCATATTGACGAGATTCTGGTATGACTGAAGGGCCAGAAGAAGCAATGGTCTGCATTGGAATGAAGTCTCCTTGATGAACATCTGAACTTGAGGGCTGCACATTTCTTAAGAATCCCTGATCTTGAAAGATGTTGGATCCTTGAAGTGCTGTGACTGGGGGTCTTGGAGGATAATCCATGGATCCGTGAACTTGAGATGAGGATCCTTGAACCTGAAAGGAGGATCCTTGAACCTGAGAGGATCCTTGAACCTGGGAGGATCCTTGACCCTGGGAGGATCCTTGAACCTGGGAGGATCCTTGAACCTGAGAGGATCCTTGAACCATGTTCGTCCCCATATATCCTCCTGAGCTAACGAAGGATCCCTGATGCTGGAAATAGGATCCCGAACCTGAAGGCTGGAAGTGAGACCCTAAAGCCTGACTCATAGTTGTTGATCCATAACGCCTTCCCAATGGTCCACTCTGGTATTGGATGTCCGGAGCTGCAGATTGCAGGGCGGTTATAGCTGGAGTGTCAAAATCCAGTGATCTAGGTACCAGAGGAGAGTGATCCTCCACTGATTTCTTCTGTTTCTTGATGTCACCAATCTCCCGGAGGATCCTTTCGTTGGCTTTATCCTGCTCTTGTATGTGATCCCTCATCTGCAAAATCAAAGTAAAAAGATCACTGTTAGTAGGGTTAGAAGAAACAGCAGATGTTGATGGTTTTGGGAAAATGGGGCTTTGTCTCTTTGTAGCATTTTCGGCATTCTTCTGGGATCCAAAAGGTGGTGGAGGCAAAGGTGGAACGCCCTGTGAAGAAGTGACTGCCGGCATAGAGCTTGAAGTGTTCTTTGCTGAAGAAGCCATATGGTTGAAGATAATGAACCGACATGAAAACAATGAGCAAAATTTTTCAGAAATGAAGCACCAATTGCCCCACGGTGGGCGCCAAACTGTTTTGGTCAAAAATCAAGCTAGGATAATGCAACCAAATCTTTTGTTGTGAGGTGTGATGCTTGAATCAATGAACAAATGTATGAATAACTTGCAAATGAAATGAACAAATGACACAAGGATTTATACGAGGAAAAAGCCCTTGATCAAGAGATGATCTCTGGCATAAAAAACCTCGGGTAATGGAAACTACCGATCACCAACTATAATTAAACAAATGATCTTTACAACTCGGGATGATAACAAGCTTGTTACAAGGATCACTATAGTGTAATGTGTATGGAATCGTCAATGAACTGCTGAGAGCTGTTTCGAGTGTGTGTGTTTTTGCTTAATTATTCTCACTCAAGCTTGTTATCCCCTTTAAAAATAGAAATAACTTAAATAACTAACTATCCGCTAAATGTGCAAGCTCCCCACGACTTCTAAAATGGTCACCAAGCCATGCACGTGCGGAATATTGAGGAGGCCATATTCCCCAAGAATATCGGCAAGACCAAGTCCAATGCGTATACTCCTGCAAAACAAGCTTAAACATAATGAAGGCAACCGTTAGTATAAGGATAACAATGAGGATCCTGGATCCTAATCTTGCAAGGTCTTCTAAGGATCCTTAATTCAAACAGAATTGACAATCCGTGATCCTAGCAGTACTTGAGGATCCGTGATCCTTAGGTTTAGAAAATATATCCCTAACAGGTAGTAGATACCTTAAACTGGGGACAAGCCCAAAACTAGGGATAAACCCAATGACTTAGGAGATTTCAGTAGATACTTGATCCTTTGTCAAAGATGCACCAACTTCAGAATGAGGATCAAATATCCTCTAAGGACCCTTTACGTATACCAAATATGAGGATGGCCAAGGATCCTGGATCCTTCTTACATGAAGTATCTCTTTAAGTGGACAACATTCCAAGCTCTTGGTAACAAATCACCTTCCATTGTTAGTAAACAATATGCCCCCTTTCCTGCCTCAGCTTCGATAAGATAGGGGCCTTCCCACTTTTGTGCTAACTTGCCATCAGCAGGATTTGTGGTATTTTGGAATGCTTTCCTCAAAACCATGTCACCAACTTGAAACTTTCTGATCCTGACATTCTTGTTATAAGCTCCAGCCATCCTTTATTGATAGCTAGCCAATCTTATCCTTGCCAAATCCCTGAGTTCTTCTATGGTATCCAAGTCTTGAACCAAGATTTCAACGTTTCCTTCAGGATCACGAATGCTTGTTCTTGAAGTAGGGACTACCATCTCTGTAGGGATCACTGATTCAGCCCCAAACACTAAAGAAAATGGAGTCTGGCCAGTAGCATTCTTGGGAGTTGTTCTATCAGCCCATAACACATAAGGTAGCTCTTCTGCCCATTTTCCCTTTTTGGATCCAAGCTTCTTCTTCAAGTTGTTAATGATGATCTTGTTAAATGATTCTGCTTGACCATTAGCTTGTGGGTGGACTGGTGTTGATGTTATCATCTTAATCCCCCAGCTGTCACAAAAGTTAGTAGTTCTATTCCCAATAAATTGGGACCCATTATCACAAATACTTTCAGAAGGTATGCCAAATCTAGTAATAATGTTTCTTTTAATAATGGATATCACTTCCTTTTCTTTGACTTGTGCAAAGGCTTCAGCTTCCATCCACTTGGAAAAGTAATCAGTCATGGCAAGCATAAACACTTTTCCTCCTGGTGCTTTGGAAAGTTTGCCAACTATATCCATTCCCCATCTCATGAATGGCCAAGAAGAGGATATAGGATGCAGGAGCTCCGCTGGTTGATGAAGGATATTGCTATGTCTTTGACAAGCATCACACTTCTTTGCATAATCCACAGCATCCTTCTTCATAGTGGGCGAATAGTATCATGTTCTAATGATCCTTGAGAAGAGTGCTCTGCCCCCAGTGTGGTTTCCACAATCTCCTTCATGGAAATCCTTCAGGACTTCTTGGATTTCAGGATCCTCGATGCACCTTAGATATGGACCTGCAAGAGATCGTTTATATAACATGTTATTTAGTTTTGTAAATTGAGATACCTTGACTTTGAAAGCTCTAGGATTTCCCCTATAGGAATCTTTTCATGTTGTATATATCTCATGAGCGGAAGGATCCAGGATCCTGAGTTTGACTGTGCATCATCACTAGGTATGATTGCAGAATCCTCTACTATCTCCATAGCTGTGTGATACTCTATAGCAGGAGCCAAGATGTGGATAATGGGAATTTTAATATCCTCTGGAATCTTCAATGATGATCCAAGGTTGGCTAAAGCATCAGCTTCTGCATTTTCTTCCCTGGGTACCTGTGTCAAACTAAAAGAAGCAAAAGAGCCTGCCAATTTCTTGACTATGTCTAGATATTTGATTACTCTTTCACCTTTAACAACATAAGAACCATTAAAGTGGTTAGTAATTAAAAATGAATCTACATGTTCCTCAAGATACATGATCCTCATGTGCTTGGCAATTTGCAAACCAGCTATTAAGGCTTCATACTCAGCCTCATTATTAGTAGTTTGAAACTCACAAGCAATTGAGTGGGGTATTATGTCCCCCTGTGGCGATTTAAGTAGTATGCCTAGTCCTGTTCCTTTAACATTTGAAGCCCCATCTGTGAAGAGTATCCAAGGATCCTTAGTCTCTTCAAGCTGTTGAACTTCCAATTCAGCTTCCCTTTGTAGATCACTACTGAAATCAGCCACAAAGTCAGCTAAGGCCTGGGATTTGATGGCAGTTCTTGGTTCATATCTGATATCATATGCACTAAGCTTTACTGCCCATTTTGCCATCCTTCATGACATTTCAGGTTTCCTGAGAACATTCTTGATTGGAAAGTTAGTCTTAACAATAATAGCATGAGTTTCAAAATAATGGCGTAATTTAGTAGATGCCATGATTAAAGCAAGGATAAGTTTTTCTAAATGAGAATACCTGGATTCAGCATCAAGTAAACTTTTACTTACATAATATACAGGATGTTGGGTACCTTCATGATCCTTTACAAGGACTGCACTTACTGCCTTAGAAGAAACTGCCAAGTATAAGGATAATATATCCCCCTTTTCTGGTTTCATTAAGGCTGGAGCTGAGGATAGGTAATTCTTAAGGGCCTTGGGAGCATTCTCATGCTTTTCAGTCCATTCAAATTTCTTGTTCTTTCTCAGATTGTCATAGAATTCCTTGCATTTCTTTGATGACTTTGAGATGAACCTGTTCAAGGCTGCGATCCTTCGTGTCAATCTTTGCACATCCTTGGCATTGGCAGGAGACTTGATGTTCACAATCGCCTTGATTTGCTCTGGACTTGCCTCTATCCCTCTTTTTGTAACCATATAACCTACGAACTTGGAAGGATTCAATTTCATGTTGAATTTATCAAGGATATCAAATGCTTCTTCCAAATCTCTAAGGTGATCCTCAGCTCTCTTGAACTTAACCACCCTGTCATCTATATAGACTTCCATCGTGTGTCCAATTTGTTGTTTAAACATCATATTGACTAGCCTTTGGTAGGTAGCACCTGCATTTCTTAGTCCAAATGGCATAGCAATATAACAATAGATACCAGTAGGGGTCATAAAGGTTGTATCCTCTTGATCAGATGGTTCCATCTGAATTTGTTGGAATCCAGATGAAGCATCCATGAAAGTCAACAACTCATGACCCGCGGTAGCATCCACCATGGAGTCAATGTGGGGTAACGGGAAAGGATCCTTGGGACATTCCTTGTTTAAATCAGTGAAATCGACACATACCCTCCACTTTCCATTTTTCTTTTGAACTACAACCACATTGGCTAACCATCCTCGATACTTAACCTCTCTAATCATACCTGTTTTGGTCAAAAAATCAGACTAGGATAATGTAACCAAATCTTCTTTTGTGAGGTATGATGCTTGAATCAATGAACAAATGTATGAACAACTTGTAAATGAAATGAACAAGTGACACAAGGATTTATACGAGGAAAAAGCCCTTGATCAATGTATGATCTCCGGCATAAAAAACCTCGGGTGATGGAAACTACCGATCACCAAGTATAATTAAACAAGTAAAAGTTACAACTCGGGATGATAACAAGCTTGTTACAAGGATCACTAGTGTGCAGAGTGTATGTAAATGCCAATGAGTTGCAGAGAGTTTGAGAGTGTGTGTATTTTCTAACTTGTTCTTACTATCAAGCTCGTTATCCCCTTTAAAAATAGAAATAAACTAAGTAACAAACAATCCGCTAAATATGCAAGCTACCCACGACTTCTATAACGGTCATTCTAGCTATGCACGTGCAGAATATTAGAGCATATTCCCCAGGAATATCGGCAAGACTAAGTCCCACTCGTTCATTCCTGCAAAACAAGTTTAAATATAATAGAAACAACCGTTAGTGTTAGGATAACAATGAGAATCCTGGATCCTTAAACCCGCAACGTCTTCTGAGGATCCTTAATTCAAACAGATTTGAGGATCCGTGATCCTGGCTGCACTTGTGGATCCGTGATCCTTAGGTATGGAAAATCTATCCCTAACAATTGCCCCCAAAATATGAGGAATAAAATACAACTTAATGAGTCATATTTTTCGATCTTATCTGCAACGAACCAACCAATGTAAATATAGCCGTTAAAATGGAACTAGCCGTTGCGTATCATACGTCAGCGACGTGACAACCTGCAAATCATCATTATAAATTCGAAATAAGAGATAAGGATCAAGGGACATTTAAATTCATGCGTTACTTCTCTTTAAATCCTCATCCGGAGACCGATCAGGTATCTCTCTTCTCCTTCTCTCTTCACTTGCTTATTCTGATTTCTTTTCTCCTAACACCCATGGCGAAAATGGTTCTCCGATCCTCACCAGCCAAGGATCCTAAGAATGATAGCCCCCTAAAAAGCCAAGGCATCATTAAAAATCCTTCATCAGAACTCTGCCGCTTCACCGACCTGGAGATTGACCGGTTTCACCATTGTTTCCGGGCGGATACCGTCTTCAAACCTTTCGACCCTTCTGCGAAAAGTGATTCTGTCTCCGACACCTGGATTGCTTTTCCGGCCACCCCATTTTGATAGGATTCTCCTATCCTTTCCCTGCCTTTACTCAATCTTTCTTTGCACTCACCGGCCTGTGCTATATCCAGGCCATGCCGATGATGTGGAAGGTCCTGTACACCATAGAGAATATCATCGAGCAAGAGGGTATAGAGATAGGAATGTCTGAGTTGGCCGAGTTGTATAATCTTGTCAGCCATGGTTCACACCGTTTCTTGTTTAAGCACAAACCTGGTGATCCTCACCCAATCCTCAAGAGCACAAAAAACGATACCCACTGGAAAAACTGATTTTTCTTTGTTAGGAGGGACTCTATCCCAGACGGGAAAGATCTCCCCAAAAAGTGGGCCACCCATGGTAGGATATAGGATCCTTATAGAAGGATCATAGGATGACTCTGTTTTTGTTGAGGATAACTGATCCTTTTCTGTTTTTACTGTGCAGCTATTTCAGTTTCTCATCTCATTGAGTCCATTGCAACAAAAGAAAGAATCACTGCCTTTTGGAACCTTGATCCTGCTGTTAGAACATTCCAGGCCAAAACAAAGGATTCACAAGAAGTATCCTCTGGTTCAGTCACCATGTCAAGTAAGTATTCACATTTATATATGATTAAAAATTTAAATAGATGTAGAATAAGGATACTTATCTGTTATTTTCCATTTGTATGTGTTGGAAAGTCTTTAAAATCAGCCTCTCGCTTCAACGTCAGTGATCTTGATGCATTTGCTTCCTCCAGGTCCGGCAAGAAACAACTTGCTGCTAGTCCCAGCATACCAGCTCCTAAGGCTGTCAGCACCAAGGGCAACGGTGGAAAGAAGAGGAAAACTGCTGACACTCTTGAAGGCCTGCCTCTCATCCAACACCAATTTGAAGAGTATGTCTCTGAGGTAAGAATCCCTGGTCCTTAAGCCTGTTTTGCTCATATTGAGGATAATGGATCCTGACGTGTATCATTCTTTTGCAGAAATTTGCTGAGATCCATATGCTCATGGATTCCTATACTGAAGAGGCCGAGCAAAAGGAGCTGGACTTCCAAAAGGTATACCTGGCAAAGGATCAAAAGATCGCCTCCCTCGAGAACGAAGTCAACCTGGCGAAGAAGGAACTGGTCTTGGCCCACATCACAGCTGATCAGGAGAAGGCTGAAGTGATGGAGGGTGCTAAGCTTTCTGCCATAATTGCTATGCTCAAGATTAAACTGCAGATGGCAAAGGAAGCTGAGGATCCTAACTTTGACGGGACTGCCTGGGACCAGGAAGGTTGGAAGGCCAAGCTAGCTGAGCTAGATGATGAAGAGGAGGCTGGAGAGGTCCTGATGATTGAAGCCAGTGGCAGTGGGGTGAAGGATCAGGCTGAGGATGCAGCGGGTGATGGTGATGCAGCGAAGGTGTAGGCTACAATAATGGGCGATGATGGAAATTTCTAGACGTGGCCGGAACCCATTTTTTATGGTTTGGTAGTTTTTCTAGTTGTTGATGTTTTTAGAACAATGGTTGGTTTGTAATGGTGAACAATAGTATCTAGGTTTAAGGATCACTGATCCTTCGAACAATAGGGGGGTAACAAAGTGGATGGGTCCTTCTCTTTGTGGAGGATGAAGCCTTTGGTGCCCCTTGCTTTTATTTCCTGCACTTATTGAACACTTAGTATGGACACCATTTGCCAACCCAAGTGGACGGGCCACGTTTTGCTGGTAGAAACTTGGGTTGGCAATTTTGACAACCTTTAAAGGGTTTAACTTTTGATAAATAAAACCTTAATCTTTTGGCTATCTCATGTTGTATATGTTATGTCTTTTTAGTTGTTATTTTTTTCTTTCTTTGAATTTGCAAGTTTAAGACAAAAGTATATTAGATTTCGTCAAAAAAGCTTAGGATATGATCAAGGATCAAATATCCTTTAATCGTAAAATTCAAAAAGTGATGTATATTGAGGATCATACATCCTGTTGTCAAAGAATAAGGGTAACTTAAATAAATTAAGGATAAAGGGAAGGTAAATCAGGATCATACCAGAGAATCCAAGTTAGGATCCTAAACCCTTAATATTACAATCAGGATAACCAAAAGACAAACCTTAGTAAAATGTTAGGATCAAGGATCCTTGGTTGTTTAGCTTCAGAAACCTGAAATGGAACATAACTTGGGACTAAGCCAGTATAAGAGAAGAGTTAGTAACTGGGGACAAGCCCAACAATCCTGGGGACAAGCCCAACAATCCTGGGGACAAGCCTAAAAATAACTGGGGACAAGCCCAAAAAAACTGGAGACAAGCCCAAAAATACTGGGGACAAGCCCAAAAAACTGGGGACAAGCCCAAAGGATCTTGTGTAAACTGGAGTATGGCCCTCACTGGCGACTATCCAAACTTAGTGACATGAAAATGCCAAAAACTTAGCTAACGTGAAAACGTTAGAAACCTTAGGAACGGATGTATGGTACGTCTACCATTATACGTAGGATCCTAAATACAGCCAGTACAATGAAATTGTCAGCCCCTAAAGCGGGTACTGGTCCCATTGCCTTGAACTGCATCAGGATCATCGTGCGCTACTTGCGAAACTGGGGACAGGCCCAAAAACTGGGGATAAACCCAAAAAACTAGGGACAAGCCCAAAAAAAACTAAGGAGACTTCTATGGATACTTGATCCTTTGCCAAGTATACATTAATCTTCTGGAAAACTCAGAACTAAGTGAAAGAGGGATAAAGGATCTAGGATCTTTCTCCTTGTAAACAAATTAATTAAAGAATTAGATAAATTGAGGTTAAATCATTACCAGAATGAGGATCATCTATCCTCTAAGGATCCTTCATGGATATCGGACATAAAAGTAGCTAAGGATCCTGCATCCTTATTACATGAAGTATCTCTTCAAGTGGACAGCATTCCAGGCTCTTGGTAGTAAATCACCTTCCATTGTTAGTAATCGATATGCCCCCTTTCCTGCTTCAGCTTCAATAAGATAGGGGCCTTCCCACTTTGGTGCCAACTTCCCATCAGTAGGATTTGTGGTATTCTGAAATGCTTTCCTTAATACCATATCACCAACTTGGAACTTTCTGACCCTGACATTCTTATTGTAGCCTCCAGCCATCCTTTGTTGATAACTAGCCATTCTTATCCTTGCCAAATCCCTGAGTTCTTCTATGGTATCCAAGTCTTGAACCGAGTTTTCAGCATTTCCCTCAGGATCACGGATCCTCGTTCTTGCAGTAGGAACCACCATCTCTGTAGGGATCACTGATTCTGCTCCAAACACTAAAGAAAATGGAGTTTGACCAGTAGCATTCTTGGGAGTTGTTCTATCAGCCCATAACACGTAAGGTAACTCTTCTGCCCATTTTCCTTTCTTGGATCCCAGTTTCTTCTTCAAATTGTTGATGATGATCTTGTTGGATGATTCTGCTTGACCATTAGCTTGTGGGTGGACTGGTGTTGATGTTATCATCTTAATCCCCCAGCTATCACAAAAGTTAGTAGTTCTACTCCCAATAAATTGGGATCCATTATCACAAACAATTTCAGAAGGGATACCAAATCTGGTAATAATGTTTCTTTTAATAAAGGATATCACTTCTTTTTCTCTGACTTGAGCAAAGGCTTCAGCTTCTATCCACTTGGAGAAGTAATCAGTCATAGCAAGCATAAATACTTTTCCTCCAGGTGCCTTAGGAAGTTTACCAACTATATCCATTCCCCATCTCATGAATGGCCAAGAAGAGGATATAGGATGTAGGAGCTCTACTGGTTGATGAAGGATATTGCTATGTCTCTGACAAGCATCACATCTCTTGGCATAATCCACAACATCCTTCTTCATGGTAGGCCAATAGTATCCTGTCCTAAGGATCCTTGAGAACAGTGCTCTGCCCCCCGTATGGTTTCCACAATCTCCTTCATGAAAATCCTTTAGGACTTCTTGAACTTCAGGATCCTCAATGCATCTTAGATATGGACCTGCAAGAGAGCGTTTATATAACATGTTATTTAATATTGTGAATTGAGATACCTTGACTTTGAAAGCTCTAGGATTTTTTCCTGTAGGGAACTCTCCATGTTGTATATATCTCATGATTGGAAGGATCCATGATCCTGAATGAGATTGTGTATCATCACTAGGGATGATTGTAGAATCCTCTCCTATCTCCATAGCTATATGATCCTCGATAGCAGGAGTTAGGATATGAATAATGGGAATTTTAATATCCTCTGGAATCTTCAAGGATAATCCAAGGTTGGTCAATGCATCAGTTTCTGCATTTTCTTCTCTGGGTACCTGTGTCAAGCTAAAAGAAACAAAAGAGAGTGCCAATTCTTTGACTATCTCTAAATATTTAATTAGCTTTTCACCTTTAACAGCAAACCAGCTATTAAGGCTTCATATTCAGCCTCATTGTTAGTAGTTTGAAACTCACAAGCTATTGAGTGGGGTATTATGTCACCCTGTGGCGATTTTAGTAGTATTCCAAGTCCAGTTCCTTTGATGTTAGAGGCTCCATCAGTTAAGAGTATCCAAGGATCCTTAGTCTCCTCCAGCTGCTGAACTTCTAACTCAGCTTCCCTTTGTAGATCACTACTGAAATCTGTCACAAAGTTAGCTAAGGCTTGAGATTTAATGGCAGTTCTTGGCTCATATCTTATATCATAGGCACTAAGCTTCACTGCCCATTTGGCCATCCTTCCTGACATTTCAGGGTTCCTAAGAACATCTTAATTGGAAAGTTAGTTCTAACAATAATGGCATGAGTTTCAAAATAATGTCTTAATTTAGTAGATGCCATAATCAAAGCAAGGATAAGTTTCTCTAAATGTGAATACCTGGATTCAGCATCAAGCAAACTCTTACTTACATAATAAACAGGATGTTGTGTGCCTTCGTGATCCTTAACAAGGACTGCACTTACTGCTTTAGAAGATACCGCTAGGTACAAGGAGAATATATCCCCTTTTTCTGGTTTCATCAAGGCAGGAGCTGAGGATAGGTAATCCTTAAGGGCTTTGAGAGCATTTTCATGCTTTTCAGTCCACTCAAATTTCTTGTTCTTTCTCAGAATGTCATAGAATTCCTTGCACTTTTCTGATGACTTAGATATGAACCTGTTCAAGGCTGCGATCCTCCCTGTCAATCTTTGTACATCCTTGGCATTGGCAGGAGATTTTATATTCACAATTGCCTTGATTTGTTCTGGACTTGCCTCAATGCCTCTTTTTGTTACCATGTAGCCTAGGAACATGCCTGCTTTAACACCAAAGTGACACTTGGAGGGATTCAACTTCATATTGAATTTATCAAGGATATCGAATGCTTCCCCCCAATCTCTAAGGTGATCCTCGGCTTTCTTGGACTTAACCACCATGTCATCTATATAGACCTCCATAGTGTGTCCAATTTGTTCCTTAAACATCATATTGACTAGCCTTTGATAAGTAACACCTGCATTTCTTAGTCCAAATGGCATAGCAATATAACAATATATACCAGTTGGGGTCATAAAGGCTGTATCCTCTTGATCAGATGGTTCCATTTGAATTTGTTGAAATCCAGATGAAGCATCCATAAAAGTCAACAACTCATGACCCGCGGTAGCATCCACCATGGAGTCAATGTGGGGTAATGGGAAAGGATCCTTGGGACATGCCTTGTTTAAATCAGTAAAATCGACACATACCCTCCACTTTCCATTTTTCTTTTGAATAACAACCACATTGGCTAACCACCTTGGATACTTGACCTCTATTATCATACCTGCTCGGAGTAGCTTATCTACCTCCTCCTGGATAATGGCATTCCTCTCAGGTGCAAATTTCTCCTTTTTTGATGTATGGGCTTGAATGACCTGTCAATACCAAGCTTATGAGTAATTATATCTTTAGAGATACCTGTCATGTCTTCATGCTTCCAGGCAAAGGTAGTTTTTCTCTTCTTGACGAAGGATACTAGATCCTGTTCAATGTTGTTGAGGATCCCTGATCCTATGAAAATCTTGGATTCAGGATCCTGAGGATCTATAAGGATATCTTTCACGTCTTGTTCACTTGCCTCCAGGACATCTCTTGGAGGATGCTTTAATTGCTATTGCTCCCTTGGTCTTGAGGCTGGCTTCATTGATGAGGTGTAGCAATTCTTTGCTTCTTGTTGGTCACTCTCAATCTTCACCACCCCCCATGGGCTAGGAAGCTTTACACATTGATGATATGTAGATGGGACTGCCTTCATGTCATGTATCCATGGCCTGCCAAGGATAACATTGCAACAGGATAAGCAATCTATAACACAAATTTTTTTATAAGAATGAAGTCCCTCTATATAAATGGGAAGTTTGATGTCCCCCAATGTGTTCTTGGTTTCTCCACTGAATCCCATAAGTACTGAGGATCTTGGGACAATGTCTGATTCAGGAATGTTCATCTTCTTGAGGACATCAAGTTGAATGATGTTTACTGAGCTTCCTCCATCTATCAGGATCCTGCGAACAAAATGATTAGATATAAACAAAGTAATCACAAGACCATCATGATGAGGATCCTGGACGTCAACACGATCATCCTCATCAAAAGTTATAATTTTTTTCCTGTATAACAGTAGAGGTTCGGATGGGTCTATCCCCATTATCCATCTTGGTCTCCTTAGCATGCCTTTTGGCTGCTGAAAAGGAAGTGCCACAAATGTCTGATCCACCGGATATGAAGTTTATAATTTGTGCATCAGCCGGAGGAGCAGGAGCTCTTTCTGGAACCTTTTTCAGGATCTTGGATCCTTGACTTTTTTCTTCCCAACAGCTCCTTCAAGTGTCCTTTGCTTAACAGGTAACCAATCTCTTTTCTCAGTACAATACATTCTTCAGTGAGATGACCGAAATTTTCATGATATGCACACCATTTGGATTTGTCTTTCGTTGCAGCTGGCTTATCACTTTTTCTGGGCCATCTTGCTTTTTCACCTAGGTTCTGCATTGCAAGGATTGGTTCATTGTTATCAACAGAAAAACAATATTCAGAAATTGGAGGATAATCTTCATCATCCTTTTCTTGTTCCACTGCATGCACATTCTGGTTATCAGACATGTTATAAGACTTGGACTTGTTGTTCCTGAAGTAGGATCCTTGTTTTTCCTGTTTTGAGGATCCTGCTAGTCTTTCTTGTATCCTTTTATCATCCTCTAATCGGATGAATCTAAGGGCCCTGGATCTTACTTCATCAAGATTCCTGCAAGGGGTCATGACAAGATCATCATAGAATAATGAATCCCTAAGTAAACCCATTTTAAAGGCTTCTACAGCCGTTGCTATATCCAGATTAGGAATATCTATGGATTCTTTACTAAACTTAGTGATATAATCTCTAAGTGATTCATTTTGACCTTGTGTTACCCTATATAGATCATTGGTTAAACGTTCAAATTTTCTACTACATGAGAATTGACTATTAAACAGATTAACTAGGTTAGCAAATGAAGTAATAGAGTAAGGGGGAAGACTTAGCAGCCATTTAAGAGCTGATCCTTTTAATGTGGATCCAAAACCCTTGCATAAACATGCTTCTTTTAACCTCACTGGGATGGGATTGATATCCATCCTTTCTCTATACTGAGCTACATGTTCTTCTGGATCCGTCGAGCCATCATCTAGCTTCATGGTTGGTATTTGGAACCTCTTTGGAATTTCTGCATCACAAATAGGTGGTGCAAAAGGAGATATCCTGTGGCTTCCATCAGTGATTTTAGGAATGGGCTTGACCACTCCTGGAATGCTGGATATCATATCCTTCAGTTTCGGTAATTCCCTAGCCATAGCTTGATTGATACATGTACCCTGCACGAAGCCATGGTTAGTATTATGAGAATTATTTAAAGCGTTACCTCCTGGAGGATTCAAGTTTGGAACTCCAGATGTGAATCCATATTGATGGGATTCTGGTACAATTGAGGGACCAGATGAAGCATTAGTTTGCATAGGAATGAAGTCTCCTAGATGAAATCTGAACTTCCGGGTTACACATTCCTTAAGAATCCTTGATCCTGAAAGATGTTGGATCCTTGATGTGCTGTGACTGGGGGTCTTGGAGGATAATCCATGGATCCGTAAACCTGAGATGAGGATCCTTGAACCTGAAAGGAGGATCCTTGAACCTGAGAGGATCCCTAAACCGAAGAAGAGGATCCTTGAACCTGGGAGGATCCTTGAACTTGAAAGGAGGATCCTTGAACTTGAGAGGAGGGTCCTTGAACTGTGTGCATCCCCATATATCCTCCTGAGCTAACGAAGGATCCCTGATGCTGGAAGGAGGATCCTAAAGGCTGAAAAGAGGATCCTGAAGGCTGGAAGTAGGACCCTAAAGCCTGACTCATAGTTGTTGATCCATAACGCCTTCCCAATGGTCCACTCTGGTACTGGATATCCGGAGTTGCAGATTGCAGGGCGGTTAATGCTGGAGTGTCAAAATCCAGTGATCTAGGTACCAATGGAGAGTGATCCTCCGCTGATCTCTTCAATTTTTTGATATCATCAATCTCTCGAAAGATCTTGTCATTAGTTTTGTCCTGCTGCTGCATGCAATCCCTCATCTGCAAAATTAAAGAATAAAGATCACTGTTAGAAGGGCTAGAAGAAACAGCAGAAGTTGGTGGTTTTGCGAAAATGGGGCTTTGTTTCTCGGATCCAAAAGGTGCTGGAGGCAAAGGTGGGATGCCCTATGAGGAGGTGACTGCCGGCATAGAACTTGATGTGTTCTTCGCTGAAGAAGCCATGTAGTTGAAAGTGGTGAACCGAAATGATCACAATGAACGAAATTTCTCAGAAATGAAGCACCAATTGCCCCACGGTGGGCGCCAAACTGTTTTGGTCAAAAATCAGACTAGGATAATGTAACCAAATCTTCTTTTGTGATGTATGATTCTTGAATCAATGAACAAACGTATGAAAAACTTGTAAATGAAATGAACAAGTGACACAAGGATTTATACGAGGAAAAATCCCTTGATCAATGTATGATCTCCGGCATAAAAAACCTCGGGTAATGGAACCTACCGATCACCAAGTATAATTAAACAAGTAAAATTTACAACTCGGGATGATAACAAGCTTGTTACAAGGATCACTAGTGCGCATAGTGTATGTAAATGCCAATGAGTTGCAGAGAGTTTGCGAGTGTGTGTGTTTTCTAACTTGTTCTTACTATCAAGCTCGCTATCCCCTTTAAAAATAGAAATAAACTAAGTAACAAACAATCCGCTAAATGTGCAAGCTACCCACGACTTCTATAACGGTCATTCTAGCTATGCACGTGCAGAATATTAGAGCATATTCCCCAGGAATATCGGCAAGACTAAGTCCCACTCGTTCATTCCTGCAAAACAAGTTTAAATATAATGGTAACAAACGTTAGTGTTAGGATAACAATGAGGATCCTGGATCCTTAAACCCGCAGCGTCTTCTGAGGATCCTTAATTCAAACAGAATTGAGGATCCGTGATCCTGGCTGCACTTGTGGATCCGTGATCCTTAGGTATGGAAAATGTATCCCTAATAATATCTGCTCTGAGCAGTTTATCTACCTCCTCCTGCATGATGGCATTCCTTTCAGGTGCAAAATTTCTCCTCTTTTGATGTATGGGTTTAAATGACCTGTCAATGCCAAGTTTATGAGTGATAATATCTATAGAAATACCTGTCATATCCTCATGCTTCCAGGAAAAGGTAGTTTTTCTCCTCTTTAGGAAGGATACTAGATCCTGTTCAATGTCATTGAGGATCCCGGATCCTATAAAAACTTTGGATTCAGGATCCTGAGGATCCATTTGGATATCTTTTACATCTTGTTCTCTTGCCTCCAGGACATCTCTTGGAGGATACTTTAATTGCTATTGCTCCTTGGGTCTTGAGGTTGGCTTCATGGATGAAGTGTAACAATTTTTGGCTTCTTGTTGGTCACTTTCTATCTTCACCACACCCTATGGAGTAGGGAGTTTCACACACTGATGATATGTAGATGGAACTGCTTTCATGTCATGTATCCATGGCCTGCCAAGGATAACATTGCAACAGGATAAACAATCTATAACACAAAATTTTTTAAAAGAATTAACTCCCTCTATGTAAATGGGAAGTTTAATGTCCCCCAATGTGTTCTTGGTTTCTCCACTGAATCCCACAAGAATAGATGATCTTGGGATAATTTCTGATTCAGGGATATTTATCTTCTTGAGGACATCAAGTTAGATAATGTTCACTAAGCTTCCTCCATCTATGAGAATCCTGCGAACAAAATGGTTAGAAAAAACAATGTAATTACAAGACCATCATGATGAGGATCCTGAATATCCACATGGTCATCCTCATCAAAGGATATAACTTTCTCCTGTGTAAGGATTAAGGTTCGAATAGGTTGATCTCCATTCTCCATCTTTGTCTCTTTAGCATGCCTCTTGGCTGCCGAAAAGGAAGTGCCACATATGTCTGATCCACCAGAAATGAAGTTGATAATTAGTGCATCAACTGGAGGAGCAGGAGCTCTTTCTGGAATCTTTTCAGGATCCTGGATCCTTGACTTTTTTCTTCCAAACAGCTCCTTTAAATGCCCTTTGCTTAACAAGTAACCAATTTCCTTCCTGAGTGCTATGCATTCATCAGTGAGATGACCGAAATCTTCATGATAGGTACACCATTTGGATTTATCTTTTGTGGCAGCTGGCTTATCACTCTTTCTGGGCCATCTTGCTTTTTCACCTAAATTCTGCATTGTAAGGATTAGTTCATTATTATCAACAGCAAAGCAATATTCAGAAATGGGTGGATAATTTCCATCATCCTCTTCTTGCTCCACTGCATGCATGTTTTGATTATCAGACTTATTGTATGATTTGGATTTGTTGTTCCTGAAATAGGATCCTTGCTTTTCCTGCTTTGAGGATCCTGACACTCTCTCTTGGATCCTTTTATCATCCTCTAAGCGGATGAATCTAAGGGTCCTGGTTCTTACTTCATCGAGATTCCTGTAAGGGGTCATGACAAGATCATCATAGAATTGTGAATCCTTAAGTAAACCCATTTTGAAAGCTTCTACAGCCGTAGCAATATCCAAATTAGGAATCTCCAAGGATTCTCTACTGAATTTTGTTATATAATCTCTAAGTGATTCATTTTGACCTTGTGTTACCCTATATAGATCACTAGTTAATCGTTCAAATCTCCTACTGCATGAGAATTGGCTATTAAACAAGTTAACTAGGTTAGCAAAAATAGAGTAAGGGGGAAGACTTAGCAGCCATTTAAGAGCTGGTCATGTTAGTGTGGATCCGAAACACTTGCATAGACATGCTTCTTTCAACCTTTCTGGAATGGGATTGATCTCCATTCTCTCCCGATATTGAGCCACATGCTCTTCTGGATCAGTTGAGCCATCATACAGCTTCATGTTTGGTGTTTGAAACCTCTTTGGTATCTCTGCATCACAAATAGGTGGTGCAAAATGAGATATCCTGTGACTTCCATCCGGAATCTCAGGAATGGGCTTAACCACTCCTGGGACGTTGGATATCATATCCTTTAGTTTTTGCAATTCCCTGGCCATAGCTTGGTTGATTCTTGTATCCTGCACAAAGCCATGGTTAGCATTATAAGAAGTATTCAAAGTGTTACCTCATGTTGGATTCAAGGTTGGGATTCCTGATGTGAATCCATATTGCTGTGATTCTGGCATGATTGAGGGACCAGATGAAGCAGCATAGGTATGAAGTCTCCCAAGTGAATCTCTGAACTTCTGGGTTGTGCACTCCTTAAGGATCCTTGATCCTGAAAGATGTTGGATCCTTGATACACCGAAGCTGGGGGTCTTAGAGGATAATCCATGGATCTGTGAGCTTGAGATGAGGATCCTTGAACCTGAGACGAGGATCCTTGAACCTGAGATGAGGATCCTGGATATTGAGAGTAGGATCCTTGAACTGTCTGCGTCCCCATGTATCCTCCTGAACTAGAGAAGGATCCTTGATGCTGGAAGGAGGATCCTTGAGGCTGAAGAGAGGATCCTGAAGGCTGAAAGTAGGATCCTAGAGCCCGCGTCATTGCCGATGATCCATAGCGTATACTTGATAATCCTCCCTGATGCTGGACATCTGATGTTGTAGAATGCTGGGCGGTTGTGGCTGGAGTGTCGAAATTCAGTGACCTCGGCACCAATGGAGAGTGATCCTCCGCTAATCTTTTCAATTCCTTGACCTCATCAATTTCTCGAAGGATCCTGCCATTAGTTCTGTCCTGCTGCTGCATGTAATCCTTCATCTGAAAAATCAAAGAATAAAGATCATTGTTAGTAGGAGCAGAAGTAATAGTAGTAGTTGATTTTGAAAAAACAGGGGTTTGTTTCTTCGCAGCATTCTCAGCATTCTTCTGGGATCCAGAAGAAACAGGAGGCAGAGGTGGAATGCCCTGTGAAGAAGTGATCGTCGGCATGGAGCTTGAAGTGTTCTTCGCATGAGAAGCCATGTAGTTGAAGGTTATGAACAAAAATGAATGAAATGAACAAAATTTTTCAAGAATGAAGCACCGATTGCCCCACGGTGGGCACCAAACTGTTTTGGTCAAAAATCACACAAGGATAATGTAACCAAATCTGATTTTGTGAGGTATGATGCTTAGTTAAATGATCAAATGTATGAATAACAAATGAATGAAATGAATGATGAACATAAGGATTTATACGAGGAAAAATCCCTTGATCAATGAATGATCTCCGGCATAAAAAAACATCGGGTGATGGAAACTACCGATCACCAACTATATTAAATAAACAAGGTTTACAAATCGGGATGATAACAAGCTTGATACAAGGATCACTAGTGTGCAAAAGTGTGTAATTGCCGAGAGTTTGCAGAGAGTTCGAGAGCTGTTTGTGTGTAGGGCAGTTGTGTTGCTAATAATACTAAAAAGAAGCTTGTTATCTCCTTTAAAATTAGAAATTATCTAACAAACAAACTATCCGAATTAGGTGCAAGTCCCCCACGATCACCATAACGGTCGAAGAGCTCATGCACGTGCAAAAATGTCAAGCATATTCCCCTGGAATCTCGGTTGGACCAAGTTTGATTCGAATACACCTGCAAAACAAGTTTAAATATGATGGAAACAATTGTTAGTGTTAGGATAATAATGAGGATCCTGGATCCTTAGTCCTACAACGTCTTCTAAGGATCCTTAATTCAAACTGAACTGAGTATCCGTGATCCAGCCGCACTTGAGGATCCGCGATCCATATGCTATGAAATTCTATCCCTAACAATTACATACATGTTAAGAGTAATTTTTTCAATTTTTATATGTAATTTTATAATTACACATATGTAAACTAGTTTTTTTACATATATGTAATTAGTTATAACACATATATATATATATATAATTTGGCTATTAAACATATGTAAACTACTTTTAACATGTATGTAATCATAAAAATACATATAATAGAAGATAAAAAGACCCTAAATACAAAAAATATATATAAAATGATTGTTTATTAGGAGTTCTGAAAGTTCTGCAATTATTTAGAGTTCTGAAATAAACCCAACCCTATATATATATATATGATAGAGATCAAGATTAGAGAACTCCGACACAAACACAACTGTAAAAACATAAAAAAAATTCAAAGTGGTGTTCTCAACCTTTTTATGCTCCTGTAAAAAGCTACTGACACTAAAATTTACAATCTCTGTAAGGGTTTTTTTTTACGGTGATGTAAATCAACAAAAACTATTTTTTATTTATTTATGTTGTTTTTTTTTTTTTTTTTTTTTGAAAAGTTGATTTTTTAGGATTTTTGGTAAAAAGATTTTCTAAAAAAAAACTTGTGTAAGGCCGAGTTCTCTACGTTCTCACAACTCATAGAAGTTTATATATATATATATATATATATATATATAGAGGTCCAGGATCATTTCAGAACTATAAATATTTATAGAACTCGCATATATATATATATATATATATAGGTCCAGGATCATTTCAGAACTATAAATATTTATAGAACTCGCAGAACTCCTAATAAACAATTTTTTTATTTATATATTCTTATGTTTAGGATATTTTTATCATTTATTATGTGTATTTTTACGATTACATACATGTTAAGAGTAATTTTATCATTTTTTATATGTAATTTTATAATTACACATATGTAAACTAGTTTTTTTTTTACATATATGTAATTAGTTATGACACATATATATAATTTTGGCAATTAAACATATGTAAACTACTTTTAACATATATGTAATCACAGAAATACATATAATAGATGATAAAAAGATTCTAAATACAAAAACTTATATATAAAATGATTGTTTATTAGGAGTTCTAAAAGTTATGTAGTTATTTAGAGTTCTGAAATAAACTCAACCGTATATATATATATATATATATATATAGGGAGAAGATCATGCGAGAACCACCTCTTATTGCGAGAACCGCGAGAACCAATGTGAACACAACCAAAAATGCCTAAAAATAGCTAAAAATCACACAAAAATTTTTTTTTTTTGATTTTTTTAATATTTTTTATGTTAAAATCGCTACTTTTCGAAGCCAAAAAAAATTCTTTTAAAATTTTTTTTTTTATTTTTTTTGCTTCGAAAAGTAGCGATTTTAACATAAAAAATACTAAAAAAATCAAAAAAAAAATTATATTTTTTTTTAGATTTTTTTAGGTTTTTTGTGGGTTTAGTTTTTAGCATTTTAGCTTTGGGGGGGGGGGGGGGGGGGGGGGTTAGGTTTTTGGGGGGTGGGGGAGGGGGGTTTAGGTTTTTTTTTTTGGGGGGGGGGGTTAGGTTTTTTTTAGGTTTTTTGGGGGTTTTAGTTTTTAGCATTTAGCTTGGGGGGGGGGGGGGGGGTTAGGGTTTTTTTTTTTGGGGGGGGGGGGGGGGGGTTTAGGTTTTGGGGGGGGGGGTTAGGTTTTTTTAGCTATTTTAGGTTGTGTTCACATTGGTTCTCATGGTTCTCACAATAAATGGAGTTCTCGCATGAGCCCCTCCCTATATATATATATATATATATATATATATATATATATATATAGGAGAAGGATCCATTAGGAACCACCCGTTATTGCGAGAACCGCTAGAACCAATGTGAACACAACCAAAAATACGAAAAAACTAGCTAAAAACACAAAAAAAAAAATTATTAATATTTAAGCTAAAAATCGCTAATTTTTGTTACAATTTTTTTTAAATTTAAAAAAAATATTTTTTTTTTTAGTTTAGTTTTTAGCATTTTAGCTTGGGTGGGGGGGGGGGGGGGGTTAGGTTTTTTGGTGTATTTATTTTGGTTCTCACAATAAAGGTGGTTCTCAAATGAACCTTACCCTATATATATATATATATATATATATATAGGACAAAGATTCGTTAGGAACCACCCCTTATTGCGAGAACCGCGAGAACCAATGTGAACACATCAAAAAATGCCTAAAAATAGCTAAAAACACACACAAAAAAAAATTTAATATTTTTTATGCTAAAATCGCTACTTTTAGTAGTAAAAAAAATTTTTAAATTTTTTTTTTTTGCTACTAAAAGTAGCGATTTTAGCATAAAAATATTAAAAAAAATTTAGATTTTTTTTAGATTATTTTAGGTTTTTTGGGGGTTTAGTTTTTAGCATTTTAGCTTGGGGGGGGGGGGGGGTAGGGGGTTTAGGTTTTTTTTTTGGGGTGGGGGAGGGGGTTTAGGTTTTTTTTTTTTTTTTTTTTTTTTGGGGGGGGGGGGGGGCGTTAGGTTTTTTGGGGGGTTTTAGTTTTTAGCATTTAGCTTGGGGGGTTATGTTTTGGGGGGGGGGGGGGTGGGGGTTACGTTTTTTTTAGGTTTTTTTAGCTATTTTAGGTTGTGTTCACATTGGTTCTCGCGGTTCTCGCAATATAGGTATAGGATTCGGTTTAAGTGAAAACAACAACGAGTTGTGAGAACCGTGAGAACTTTTTGATACGGCGCAAGTTGGGCCAAATTACTTTTTGCCCAAACGTACATGAAAACATTATAAACACATCTGTAAAAAAAGTTAAAAAAATGTAGAGGCGTTAGTTTTGACTGATGCAAGTTTTTACGCGTTGGCGTAAAATTTTACAGTTGATAACTTTTTTCAATCAGGCTGTAAAAAAACTTGAATCAGTAAAAAATAACGACTCGACAACTTTTTTTTTACTTTTTTACAGATATTTTTATAATGTTTTCATCTACGTTTGTGCAAAAGAATTTTGGCCCAACTCGCGCCAGATCAAAAGTTCTCACGTTCTCACAACTCGTAGTTGTTCTCATTTTAACTCATCCATATAAATATATATATATATGGTTAGGATATTATGAGAGGATTAGGTTCATTTGTGAACAACATATTCATAGTGAACTGTGTGAACTAATCAGGACCATTGATTTTCTTTTTAGTTGTTAGAGGGTACGATTGTAATTATACAATAAATTAGTTTTAAATCTTTATTTTAATCATTGAGTTTCAGTTACACTTTATACAATGAATCCGAAAGGCCATTTAACAAATAGCCTCAACATATGAAATCCGAATGCGTCCAGGCATCTACCGCGCACTGAGTTTGGGCGTTGGTCTCCCCTTCCGCAGGTTGGGGAGCGATTTCAATCAAGAACCTCGCAAGGTTCATGGTGGTCAAGTAGAAGAACATCTTCTGTTGCCACCTTTTGAAGTGTAGACTAGAGAACTTCTCAAGTCGTTCAGCATGATTGGCCATTAGGACGCTCCCATAGTGTTGGCATTCAAAGGGGTTCCCGTCACAACATCGTTGTCGTTGTTGACATTCACGTTTTCTGAAGTAGACATTCTGAAATTCAAAATTCGAAATTTTAAAGTTTAGTTCAAACGTTACTGTTCAACAGAACTAACTAAAAATTTTAATTTTTAATGTCAAGTGGGGTACACCTCCAAGGTTTTACACGCTGATTTAACAATCAGAGACAACCCGCAGGTTAGGTCTAGTGCGAATCAACCCAGGCGTTTCTTAGTCAGATTTACCACAAATTTACTGTTCGGATTCTAAGTCCAACTTTGAAGACCAAAACAGAAAATTTTTATGAGTTTTTAGGATAGAACTGTAAGTAACCAGCAACTTTTTTCAACCAAAGTCGCTCCTTTGAAGATGAAAATAGAAATAAAATATGTTTTTAAACACAAACCGTGTGAAACAAAACTGGTTTGAATCACAAACAGAATGGTTTTGAATACACGAACGATATTTTAAAAATTTGTTATAAGATTGTAGGATTCGTTCGTGTATAAATAAAATAAAACAGTTTTATTAAACAATTACAATACAACAGTAAAATTACAAAACTATTACAACTGAAAAATCAGAATACAAGAACAAAATTGAAAACAGAACAGAAACGTGACTGAGGGTTGTGTTTAACACAGGGCCCTTAAAACAAATTCCGAGTCTCCCAAGAGAATTCGTTTTGTTTCCCAGGGTACAACAGCCGGAGCAGTAGTACTGTCAGAGCTGGCTCGAGGACCAGAAGAATACCTTGAGAAGAGCAAGAAAAAGATAAGAAATTTGTAGGGAGAATTTTTCATATGCTGTTGGAGAAGACTTAGTTGTGTTTACGGATGTATCACGCCAAGGGTTGGGATGTTTTTAATGCAAAGATGTATGGTTATAGCATATGCTTCAAGGCAATTGAAGCAGCATGAGGGTAATTACCCGACCCACGACTTAGAATTAGCAGTGGTGGTATTCGCCTTAAAAATATGGAGGCATTACTTGTACGGGATCATAAAAGTCTCAAGTATTTATTCGAACATAAGGAGCTAAATATGAGACAACGAAGGTGGCTAGAGCTCATTAAAGATTATGATTGTGATATTCTCTATCACCCAGGTAAGGAAAATGTTGTGGCCGACGCCTTAATCCGGAAAGATTACCCGTCTCCTATTCGAGTGAAGTCCATGAGAATGGTAGTTACTCCTCGAATTCTTAAGGTAATACAAGAAGCACAAACAAAATCCTTAAGTGCAGGTGATCCAAAGAAAGAAAGAACGAAAGGGTTTGTGAACGAACTAGAGGAAAATGTGAATGGGTTAAAGACAAGATTCGGTCGAATCTAGATACCTTGGCTTTGTGAAGTAAAAACTATGTTACTTGAAGAAGCTCATAAGTCCCGATATTCGATACATCCAGGAGCCACAAAAATGTATCGAGACTTGAAGAAAGATTATTGGTGGCCTGGTATGAAACGTGACGTTGCCAAGTATGTTGTGGAATGTTTAACATATTCCAAGGTAAAGGCGGAACATCAGAAGCCGTACGGTAAACTACAACCGTTGGAAATTCCAGTATGGAAATAGGAAGACGTGACGATGGATCTGGTGACCAAATTTCCCAAAACAAAGAAAGGTCACGATGCCATATGGGTGATTGTAGACCGTCTCACCAAAAGCGTGCACTTCTTACCCATCCGGGAGACCTCATCTTCAGAAAAGATGGTGGAAATTTATGTAACCGAGATAATATCTCATCACGGAGTACCCGTATCCATTGTGTCAGACCGAGATACCCGGTTCACATCTCGGTTTTGGCAAAAGTTCCGTGAGAATATGGGTACAAAGTTAAACTTCAGTACCGCCTACCACCCCCAAACGGATGGTCAATCTGAGCGAACCATTCAAACGCTCGTAGATATGTTAAGAGCATGTGTTATGGATTTTGGTGGAAGTTGGGACGACCATTTTCCATTGGTGGAATTTTCGTACAACAATAGCTATCATAATAGCATTCAAATGGCACCGTATGAAATGTTGTACGGAAGGAAATGTAGAACTCCTGTTTGTTGGGGGGAGGTGGGACAAAGAGAAATTGCACCCAATGACGTGGTGGCCAAGACTAATGAGAAAATTGATATTGTACGGGCCAGATTAAAGGCTTCATAAGACCGAGAAAAAGCTTACGCGGATCGAAGAAGACGTCCCATCAAGTTCCAAATTGGGGACTTCGTGTTTTTAAAAGTCGGTTTCGTAAACGAGGGAAGTTGGGTCCCTGATACATTGGACCTTTCAAAATATTAGCCCGGGTTGGGAAGGTAGCTTATCGGTTGGATTTACCGCCAGCCTTGGATGGAATTCATAATACTTTTCATGTATCGCAACTTCGAAAGTGCCTCGCATATGAAACGACACATGTACAACTCGACGACATTGAAGTCGATGAGCGAATGAATTATGTTGAAAGGCCATTAGCAATTAAGGATTCCAAGGTAACGCACCTACGCAACAAAGCTATAAAACAAGTCTTAGTTCAATGGCAACATCGAAAAGGGTCGGATCTAACTTGGGAGTTAGAAGATGAAATGCGGGAGCACTACCCGACGTTATTTGGTATGTATCTAGGTTTCGGGGACGAAACCTCCTTTAAGGGGGGGTACACTTGTAACACCCCAAAAATGCGTAATTTATTTATTTTACCTTAAATATTCTTAGTATCTAGTATCATAACCTTAGTTGACCAACTAAGTTAAAGAAATGTGATGTTAGCATAGAAAGAATGAAAGATTGTGTATTAATAAACAACAATTAGAACTAGAGGGGCTAAACTTGCATAATTGAATGGAAGTTTGATTAAAACAAATAAAACATAAGTGCTGGGTATGTGTGTGTGTGTGTGTCTGTGCATAGAAGAGAAAGAGGGAAGGAGAGCAAAACCAAACTAAGACAAAAATATTCAATTCTGACAAATTGAAGAATTAAATTGATGCCAATCTTATGCATATGCCCAAATAAGTGATCATCTATGCTTGTCTAATAAGTGGTAAGTCGAAATTATTGATTTGGTGATTTGTAGAAAGTGGGTTTTAACCCAATCATGAGTTCATATAAAATTTTGTGTAATTGTGAGTTAGGATCATACCATAGAACATGAATTATGCTTAAAATTGGATGAACTGATGATTAAAAGTGGAAACCCATTTGAAGTAGGGACATTGTGAAGTGTAGTGAAGGATTATGTACAAATTAGTATGATGATTTATGTATGTAGTTACTTATAATGATTATTGGTTAGATGAAATTTGATTATGAATGAATGTTATATGAAAATTAGTTAAATTTGATGATCTTGATATGAACTAGTGAGAATAAGCATAAGATACTTGTACTTCATGCTTTGTTAGTAGTATACACACCATGTGTTTGATGAAATGCTTGTGTAATGGTGGTTATGTGATAATGATGATGATTTTTTATGCATATGATGATAAGTGATTCAGATTGGTAATTTGGTGGGTGGTTAGCTTACTATGTTAAGGTAAATATGAGATAAAAACATGAGATTGAAAGAATGTTGAATGTGAAATTGTAAGAGTGAAGGAAGAAAGCACGAGTCAATCCGGATCGCAAGCAACGCAAGGTAAAGGTAAGTTCATATTAACTTTACTTCATCTTAATGTAGTTCATTAAATTAGTTTCAAATTGACACTATTAGCTTATTGGTATTACTTTAAGTATGGTAACATGATACGATGTATAATGAAGAAATAGTTTGATAGTATGGAATGAACTTGATTACAAATCAATCAATCAATCAATCATACCCAGTAAAATCCCACAAATAGCAAAGCTATTTGTAGGGTCTGGGGAGGGTGGGATGTAGGCACACCTTACCTCTACCCCTAGGGATAGAGAGGCTGCTTCCAGTGAGACCCTCGGCTCCAAAACATCCAGGAAAGAAATAAATATAACATGAGGGGTGTGTGTGTGTGTGTGTGTGTATGAAGCTACCAATGTAACATGAGATGCGAAAGAGTAAAACAAGACAAATATGACAACACAAAACAGCCTATACACATAGTTACATATCTACGGCCATACACTACACCTAAAAAAACAAATGTACCCTCTCCTAGAAATCCTTAACCTTAATTCTACGTCTCCACGAGCTCCTATCATGGACCATGTTCTCAGAGAGGTGCAATCTTTGCAAATCCTGCCTAATCCGCTCATCCCAAGTAATTTTAGGTCTGCCTCTACTCCTCCTCCCCTCCACCTCGAGGGTTTCAACCACTCGAACTGGCTCTATCGTCTGCCTCCTTTTCACATGCCCAAACCATCTCAATCTTCCCTCCTTTATTTTATCTGCTATACTAGCTACTTCTAGCCTCTCCCTAAAAACATCATTTCTTATCCGGTCTAACCTTGTGTGCCCACACATCCATCTTAACATTCTCATCTCTGCCACCTCCATCTTTCGTGCTTGTACTTCCTTAATGGCCCAACAGTCGGTTCCATATAACATAGCAGGTCTAATTGCAACCCTATAAAATTTCCCTTTCAATTTTGTTGGGAACCTCCTATCGCACAATACCCCAGTGGCAGCTCTCCACCTACACCATCCACCCTGGATGCGGTGGGCAATGTCACTATCTATCTCCCCATCCCTCTGGACAAACGATCCTAGATACTTGAACTTAGTCACCTGCGGGACCACTTGACCGTCAATGGTGATCTGAATGTCCTCATCGTTGTCTACTCCACTAAAATCGCAATACAAGTACTCAGTCTTAGATCGACTAATCCTTAAACCTCTACCCTCTAGAGCTGCTCTCCACTCTTCTAACCTCGCATTCAGGCTTTGTTTACTATCAACAACTAACACAATATCATCTGCAAAAAGCAAACACCACGGAAGAGCCCCCTGAATTAACTTTGTCAACTCATCTAGGATAACAGTAAATAGAAAAGGACTCAAAGCAGACCCTTGGTGGAGTCCTACTTCCACCGGGAAAGAATCAGTATCCCCTACAGGCGCTCGGACACTAGTCTCAATCCTAACATACATATCCCTAATTAAGTCTATATACTTCCCAGAAACCCCTCTACTCTCCAAACTATCCCAAATCAGTCTACGTGGCACACTGTCGTAGGCCTTTTCAAGATCAATGAACACCATGTGTAGGTCCCGTTTCTTCTCCCTATACTTCTCCATCAATCTCCTTAGAATATGTATTGCTTCCGTAGTCGATCGCCCTGGCATAAAACCAAATTGGTTTACCGTGACTTGAGTTTCTCTTCGAATTCTCATCTCAATTATTCTCTCCCATAATTTCATAGTGTGTCCTAGCAACTTAATCCCTCTATAATTCCCACAACATTGGGCGTCCCCTTTGTTCTTATACACAGGTACTACTACACTATTCCTCCATTGATCTGGCATTTTCCCAGATTTGAAAATAAGATTGAATAAAATAGTTAGCCAATGTACTCCTTCTTCTCCCAAGCATTTCCATACCTCAATCGGTATGTTATCTGGCCCAACTGCCTTAGCCCTTCCCATCTTTCTAAGGGTTGTTCTCACCTCCTCCCGTGTGATACGTCGACAGTAGCCGTTATTCCGTAGTCGCCTTTGAGTAGGTGAATCATCATTTTCTTCATTTTCTTGTTGGTAATCCCTCCCGCCATTGAAAAGATTGTAGAAGTATGCTTGCCATCTCAACTTAATGTCGTGTTCTTTAACCAAAACGCATCCGTCCTCTCCCTTTATAAACTTCACTGCTCCTAAGTCTTGCCTTCTACGCTCTCTAGCTTTTGCAATCTTGAACATGTCATGTTCCCCCTCCTTTGTTTCCAGTCGATCATACATCTGCTTGTAAGCTGCGTTCTTCGCCTCTGACACTGCCTTCTTCGCCTCTCTCTTAGCCTCTTTATATCTCTCCCTTAAAACCGCTTGCTCCTCCTCGATTGTACACCTCAAAAGATCCCTAAAGCACCCTTGTTTAATCCTTATTTTAGTATGCACATCCTCATTCCACCACCATGACTCCTTATGGCCACACCTCTTTCCTTTTATGACCCCTAGCGTTTCCTTCGCCACATTAGTAATAGTGTTTGCCATGTCCTCCCACATTTGGTTTGCGTCCCCATCTACTCTAGTCGATGTCATTAAGAGGACCTTATCTCTAAACACTTCGATTTTGTCGCCCTTTAACATACCCCATCTAACCCTAGGTCGCATTACCCTTTCTCCCTTGGTCAACTTCCCTCTCATGACTATATCCGCCACCAATAAACGGTGTTGAGTCACTGCTGTCTCCCCTGGTATAACCTTGCAGTCCCTCCACCATCTTCGATCTCCTAGCCTCATCAAAATATAGTCAATCTGAGTGTTACGTCCGCAACTGCTAAAAGTAATCAACTGTGATTCTTTCTTCTTAAAGAAAGAATTCAAAATACCTAGGTTATGGGCCACCGCAAACTCTAACAAATCCCTACCAGGGTTGTTCCTATCACCAAAACCAAAGCCCCCATGAACTTCACTAAAACCATCACTATGCCTACCAATATGGCCATTAAAATCGTCTCCCATGAAAATTCTTTCTTCCCTAGGTATGGCCCTCACAACTCCGTCTAGGCAGTCCCAAAACTCTCTTTTCTCTTGATCCCCTAATCCCACTTGAGGAGCATATGCGCAAACAACTGTCACCACTTCCTCTCCTAGTACTAATCTCAACACCATGATCCTATCGTTGTGTCGTATCACCTCTACCACATTTTTGTACAAGTTTAGAGCTACTAGAAATCCTACCCCATTCTTTACCCCATCAGACCCTGAATAAAACAACTTGTACCCATTGCGCTCATCCCCCTTATGTCCCTTCCACCTAGTCTCCTGAAGGCACGCTATCTCTACCCTACGTCTTTTAAGTGTATCTATGATCTCCAACAACTTACCACTAAGGGTTCCTACATTCCACGAAGCCACACGCAAACTATACCCCCTTTCTTTTCCCCTCCCTGCACCCCTCGTCCTCGAACACCATCTCAATGACAAATCATGATATCTACCGTCTATGATTGCTACAAATCACCCGATAAACCAAAAAGAGCACAAGCGTAACAAATAATGATCAAATAGAGAGTTATAATTAAGTTCACACAATAAGCAAACAATCACAAATACGTTCAAGAACAATGCAACAATAAGACTCAATCACACCGGTCCGTCTAGCCCGGCAACAAGTATGCCTAGACACAACTATGCAAATGAATGTGACAGAAATTTAAAGCCAAGAAAAAGAATGATCTCACCCGAGTATGCAACTCCAGGCAGACTGGACTCCAAGCATACACCGATTTTGCTGAAGAACTGGGCTTCTTCACACTTTAAATTGTGTGATATTGCTGAAGAACTGAAGAAAAATATCTAGAAACGTTTTTTTTTTTTTTTTTTTTGAAAATTTTCACACTTTAAATTGTGTGATATTAAAATATAGTTTGATAATCAAAAGAATATTTGTTACCTTCTAATATAATAGTTCGTTTAATAAAGTCCCCAATTATTGCATACACGATATTGGAGTATAGTTCGTTAATAAAAAATAATTGTTATCTCTTAATCTACTATTTTTTTTAAATATATATACTAAGAGAGAAAGCACCTGGGTGATAGCGTTTAGCAAACTTGCTGGTTGTTTGGAACCCTAAAACAACGAGTCTCTGTCTGCCGTTTGCGACTTTCCCCGGAAAGTCATAACAACCGGTGCCAAAACTTGCAGTTAGAAGTAGGAGAGTTCGTAGAGGTTGAACCTGGCTTGATTCGTACCGGCAAAAGACGACTAGCGGCTGGTAAAGAGGTAGCAGAAACGTGAAGGGGAGAGAAGTTTGCTGGATCCAACCCGCTGGATTTGTAGCCACGGAAGTCGGATAGGTAACCTTGACCGATGTGTACCTGTAAAGAGAAGAGAATTTTGACCGGCAAACAAAGTTTACCTGCCAGGAAAGGAGAAAAGATTGGCCGGAAAAGTGATGTTTCCGGCAAAAGAAAAGTGGACGTTGGCCTTGTACGGAGAGAAAAGTGTGAGTTGTACGGAGAGAAAAAAAGTAAGTCTTCTGAACTTGATTACAAATGACTCGTTGTAAACGTGTCAAGTAGAATGAAATGGTTAAAGTATGGACCCGTTAGAACGGGTCGGATGAATCATGGACTTGTCGACAAAAGAATGAAACACTAAGATTTCGTAGTTGGTGAGATTATTGAAAGCATGGAATGTAAGTAAGAAACATGGTGCAAAAACCAAGACCATGATTACGGGTCAAACAAGAGTATAAAGGTTAAATGAAAGTTTTATATTCAGTGAGTTATATTTATAAATGCTTTTGTGTTGTGTTTGATAGGGAAACTGTAATCCTGATAATCGTGCGCTTGGAAGGAACACACCGCATCACCCCCTATGCGCTTCCGGTTCAAGTTTGATGTTAATGGGTCAAAGCAATTACTTTTTGGTTGTATATGCCGTTTTTAAATAATTATGTTTTTCTTGTGTAAACCATAATTTATATTTTGGAATATTTTAAGTAGGTTAATATCCCTTTTACAAATCTTATGTTTTGTGTTCGATTGTATGAAACATGGGGAAATTTTGGTTAAAACTTTTTGTATTACGGTATGAAGGTTTAAGTATATTACGTTTTGACCTTACGATGAAATGGGCATAACAGTATTGACCAACAACATTGGTACAAGTATCGGTGTTAGGGGAACATGTATTGGTATTCGTTTTTATGATTTTCGATTAATATAAAATACGACTTTTTTTTTTTGAATTACATTATACAACTTTTGTGTAATATTATTACATAATCCAACAAAATATGGAATATAATATACTCATTGTTTTGGTTGTTTTTTATATAAAAAAAGTAGCAAAAAGGACAATTCTAATGGAGCTAGAAAGAGGTTTATAACTAAGCAATACATAATTATATAGTAATGTATATTATAGAGAAAAATGTACAGATAGTCTCTGTGGTTTGCCCATTTTTCAATTTTAGTCCCTAACTTTCTAAAATTACACCTCTACTCCCCAAGTTTTTGAATTTTGTTCCCGGATAATCCATGGCGTGGATGAGGGTTAGTTTTTGGTGATAGGTGCGTGTAAAATGACAAAAATACCCTTTCTGTCAAATTAATAACTAAAAAGTTAAAAAAAATATAATTTATATTTTACAATTTATGTGGCACCCACCACCGGCACCCACTATACCCACCTCATCTTTTCCACTCCACACCACCACCACCATCTCCACCTTCAACCACCACCACCATCACTACTAGAAATTTGGTCTTTTTGTGACAGCCATATTTGTAGGAAATTTGTGGGAAAATGGTTGTTGCTACAATTTTGCTACAAAATTTTTCGGTGTGAAATAAACTTGTCGGAAATCAGTTTAGTGACAAAATTCCCACAATTTTCGACAAAATTCTCACAAAAAACAAATGTCGCCAATTTTGCGACAATTTTGCCACAAAATCTATTTCTCAGTTTTTTTTTTATAAATAAGCTACAAATTTCCCACAAAATTATGTTTCTAATATTATTCTATATTTATTATTAATGATAATAATAATATTATTACTAATAAAGATAATTTTTTATAACATTTGTCTTTAATTCACTTTTTTTTATTCAAAATAGCATTTTTATTTCAATCCAATCATCAGGGCAAATTATATAAGGATAGCATGTAGACGAGCAACAAACTGCGCCGCCATCCCTTTCTGAATAGAAAACCCTAATCTACTAAAAACAAAGCCCCGCCCCTGAGGGGTCGAAAATTTGAGTTGTAGAAAATTTGTGGGAAACGTTTTGTGGGAAAAATGATGTTTTCTAGTAGTGCATCTACCCCCACTTCACTGTAACCACCACTACCATAACCATACCCGCCACAACGACCACGCCGCCATCATCACCGCTACCGCTGAAGATCGCCGTGCCGCAACTAGAAGAAAGGATGAGTGGGTATTCTAAAATTTATAGGTATTTAATAATAGTTGCAACTATTTCTTACCAGATGTAATCTCAAGGAAATTCATTAATCTGACCTTGGATATATATGCAGGTTAATAGAGGAAGATTTAATTCAAAAACTCTGTTGAAAAATAATTTGCACTGTAAAACAACAAACGGACTTCAAATGCCTTTTGTTTATCTTTATCACCCTAAAAAAGACAAACAAACTTCAAATTTGACTTTTGAATTTAATACTTTTTGTGAAAAAAGAAATTTGCAAACGACAAATGTTTTCCAAAGTTTAATCAAGTTTAGACAAATTCAATCCTTTTATAAAACTCTAAGAATTCAGAGTAAATCTTAAAAACACAAATTACATTTAAGTGATTGGAACCAGGATCACCGTTCTGGAATCTTTCTAGTTCCGTACGGAAAGTTAACGGATATCGGAACCGGATCACTTTTAAACAGAACTTAAAAGTAACAACAGACATGGTAACAACATGTAATTTAAGTGCTAGAATCGGAATTCTTACCATACCCTTCCATGTTAGCAATCGTGGTTGAGGCAACGGTGATGATGGCGGCGGCGGTGGTTGTGGCGGGGATGGTTGTGGCAGTGGTGGTTACGGTGGGGGGGGGGGGGGGGGGGGTAGATGGTGGTGGTGTGGAGTGGGAAAGATGAAGTGGGTAGGATGGGTTGTGGGTCCCACATAAATTGTAAAATATTAATTATATTTCTTTTAACTTTTACTTATTAATTTGACACTAAGGGTATTTTTGTAATTTCACACGCACCTAACACTAAAAATTAACACTCATCCACACTAGGGACTATCCAGAAACGAAATTCAAAAACTCGGGGACTATAGGTGTAATTTTAGAAAGTTAGGGATTAAAGGTGAAAATGGGCAAACCACAGGGACTATCCGAGCATTTTTCTCTATCTATATCTATATCTATATCTATACTACTTTAATAAGGATATAGGAAGGACAGAATGGTAATTCAGCAAGGTGTTGAAAACACCCTCAATGCACAATGTACAAGTCTTAAGGCACCAAGAAACACAAATAAATTACCCTTCTACTGGTTCATCTTCAGCCCTCCATTTCTCTCAATTTTCACACGGATCGCGATCTCAGCCGTCCACCTCACTTCACACGGATCAACTTTTCAATCCATACACGCGCCCAGGCAGCAAATTAAACCCTAAATCACATTTCAAAATTCAAAACCGCCTCTTCTCTTCCTTTTCTCTCTCAAATTCCATATGAATCAGATCTAGATCTGGATCTGCTCTCTCTCTCTCTCTCTATTCACCCTTAATTCAAAGAAGAAAACATCAATTCGTTTTTTGATGCCGATTCACAGGTACAGTTTTTAGGGGTGTTGATTTCCATCATAGTTTTCCGATTTGATAGACTCAGGATTTTGTTTGTAATCGATGATTGTTTTAGAACAGTTTGTTTGTTTTCTTCATACCTAAATTTTGGAAGTTTAATATTAAATTTTAATGATTTTTTAGGCCGAAAATACTGGGTTTTTTTTTCGGTTGAATGTAGTCTCTTGGGTCAGATCTAGCGATTAGTCGATGGTTGATGTTGATTTTCAGGCAAAGTGCTCACTGTGGCAGCTCAATGGTGATTCCAACAAGGCTGTGGGCGGCTGGAACTTTTTGTTGCTATTGTTAAAGCCTCCTTTAGTTCCTGGATTAGGGGTATGTTTTAGATGCTATTCTCAACAAAGATTGTTTAAGGTTTTTATATTTTTTGTATAATTTACATAATAAACATACTCCTTTTATATGACAAGAATACACTATGTGAATGGTTATAGTCTTTGTTTCAATTTGTGTTGCAGGGGTAAAGTAAGGAGCTAGGGTTCAACGATAGTGTACTTGGAGAAGGCGGTTTCGGGTTGGTTTTTAAAGGGTGGATCGATGAACAGTCACTTGCAGCTGCCAAGCCTGGTACTGGCACTGTCATTGTGTTTAAAAGATTGAACCAAGAAAGTCTTTAAGGTCATCCAGAATGGCTGGTAATTACCAAAGTTTGTATCTTTTTTATTTAATTTATTGAATTAGAGTTATATTTCCCTTGATTTAAGATGGTTTTTTTAATACATTATTGCAGACAGAAATTATTTATTTAGGGCTGCTAAATCATGTGAAGTTAGTCGGTTACTGCTTAGAAGATGACCACAGGATGTTAGTGTACGAGTTCATGCCACAAGGTAGCTTGGAAAACCATCTATTTAGAAGTGCGTTTTCGCCATTGTTTACCGCCCCAATTTTCCTCAAATTTAAAAAATTAAATCTTATTAATAGTTTAATACCACTTTATTATAACAGGTAGTTCGTGTACCTTCACAGCCCGGAAGCAAAAGTGATCTATCGCGATTTCAAGTCATCAATCATCTTGATTGACTCTGTATGTTTTCTCAAATTGATGGTCTTAGTATTATATATTTTGTTTACATGATTACTTACGAATTTTAATATTGTGAACTTGCAGAATTATAATGCAAAACTTTTGGATTTCGGGTTGGTGAAGGATGGACCGGTGGACGGGAAAACTTATGTATCTACAAGGGTTATGGGTACCTATGGATATGCAGCTCCTGAATATATGGCCACAGGTAAGCCAAGGGAAAAATAGTTGTTAAAATTGCATGTTTACAAGTGGGTCCATTTGCTTACAGTTGCTTTAAGGAAAGTGGGATTTTAACTTATGTTTATATTATGTCATCTTGTATTTATCAAGATCGGCTGTTTGAAGTTAGTGTGTGGCATTTGGTTTTAAACCAACTATGAAAATTGCAAAACTGAAAAAAATATCAATAAAGAACAAGAAATCCATTTAGTTGGTAATAACTAATGGGAAAGTTACAGGTGGTAATTTCTATCTTGACACAAAAATAATCATGTTTTGGGTTGTTATATCAAACCCATTTAATAAGCGTGTTGTGTTCGGGTGCCCTATTTAACCTGTTTAATCAAACAAGTGGACCTGCCAACCCGTTTAACCCATTTATTACAACCCACCACGGGATAGGTGAAACTTTTAAGGCCCCTCCCCCTTTTTGATCAGTAGTGTAAATTTACGCATATTTCGTCTAGAAAAAAAGTGTATATACATATTGACCCCCCCCCCCCCCCCACACACACACACAAAAAAAAAAAAATATTGCTTAAACATTGCCGGCCCCCCTGAGCTTAACACATTCACAACTTGATTGCAACCCGCCGACCCATTTGACTCATTTAGATGAATGGGTTAAACGGATTGTGTTAGGGTTACGTGATTTTATATGTTTTCGGTTTAGGGTTGATATCTCTGACCCGAACAAGTATATGCGTCATTGCATCGTGTTTGGTACCCCTAGGAAAAATAGACAAAATATGATGACATGTTTCCTTCTGTTGAATCGTCGATGGTTTGAAAACGTGCAATCAACATCTCATGTTATGATCTTTTGAATAAAAATCTTTCGGACTGTTATATTATTTGTAGGGTTTGAATCATCAAAGTAATATCATTTTTTTTTCTCTTCTCAATTACTCTAAATTACATGTACAAATCCATGTTTCACCATCACTAAAATGACCGTGGGCCCAAACGTGTCTATTATTGATTTTTTGCTAATATGTTCGATGCCATTTTCATTGCTGCTGACTTTGGGTGTGTTCGGTTACAGGTCAAAATCGCCACCTCTACTAATGCTATGCATTTTTTCTTCGGGATATATTGCGTTTTCATGCAGTTTACTGGCCGGCTATGTTAATGTCCGCTGGAATGAGCCTTCCCAATACTGTTTTTGGCCATGGTTTCCTGACAAAGGTATGTACTTACTATTTAGCCATTAAATGCTTATGTTAATTGCTTGTAATAGTTAAAAAAAATTAATATCTGATTTCTCTTAAAAATCACCGCGTTATAAGACTTGAAATGAGCACTAAGCTCATATATATATGCTTTCATTTCATGCAGCAATGGTTTTATTTGTAAAATTTTAGGATGGTATGAAGATGGGAAAATCACTTGGGAATACCCTTGAACCAAACGAGTAGTGCAAAGGTTCAGGCCTGATGCGGTCAGGTACTTCTTTCTCAGAGAGGTTGAACTTGGAAATGACGGAGATTACTACGAGGAACGCTCATCAATATTGTCAACGCACATCTCGCCGATACAATTGGTATTTTGTTTTATTCGTAATATTAGAATATTGTTTCTATTCATATTTAACGCATTATTTACATGTTGACCCGTTTGATCCAAGCTCATTTTGACTCTAGACCCAACCCGCCCGGCCTGTCCATTTTGGCGGCATGTCCATCACCGGTTCTGTGCAGCTTGAAATTTATGATGGTGAAGGCGTCGAAGAACCTAGGGCGGAACTATCACCCGCCAAAAAAAAAAAACGAGCTGCTGCTGCAAAAACATCCAACAAGAGGAAGAAATCCAAAGAAGCTTTTGATCCAGAAGACGAAGAGGAAAACAACAATGAAGAAGACGATGATGATAGTGACTCAGAAGCTAACGCTGTTGCTGAAAAAAAGAGTAAAAGAGGCGGGAAGGCTTCTAGCAGAGGCCATGGAAGAGGCCGCCCTCCTGCTGCCAAAAAGGAGGATAGTGGAGCTGCACCACTTATCCTTGAAAATATAAATGGACATCTATGCATATATTAAGAAACTGCTAAACTTGAAGAACTAAGATGGTTGGGTTACTTGATCGCTGTAGAAAGCTTTTAAATGGTGTGTCTTAATTCATTGAATTTTATGTCATGTGCAGGTCACTTGATCGCTGTAGAAAGCTTTTAAAAGGCCTGGATGCAACTTTTGGAATGGGATATTTGTGTTCCAAAAATATTGTTCTTTTTGATCTATAATGTGACAACTTGTTGGATAATATGTGAGATTCCCATCGATTTGTATGCAAGGTAATTAAATCTAGCATAACTCATGGTATGGCTAGAGGTGGGTAAGTGGGTATCGGGTCAAAGTGGGTGGGTTAGGTTGATGCATATACATCTATTTAAGAATCTAATCTGGTGTTAATATTATGCTTGGATGAATTTATACTTGAGTCATGATAACCCTGTTTTCCTCAGTTTACAAGGTTTCTCAACTCAACATTCAACAATGGTAAAACGATGATGGTTGTTCGATAATTGAGCATGCTATGGACAATACATTTCTTACGTACCAGTGTGAGTTAATTCTTTGATTACTATATTTTATTTACATTTTAGCTATATTAATGGTTTACAACAGTGCCAGCTTTAGTATTTTAGTTGTATGCACTATTTTTTGATATAAATGAACGATTATTACACTATATTGATAGGTTTTCGAAATTATTGTTGCTATCAGATGCCTATCATTCGAAATTATTACACTATTTGCAACACTCCTATCATTCGAATCAACAGCCTCTTAGATACCATGGCTGCGAAATATATAATATTTTTATTTTAAGTCGTCCGTAATGAGCGTACGTCCGTAACTAGCGTCGACTTCGTAACGAGTTGTAAATATATAATATTTTTATTTTATCGTCCGAGTCGTCCGTAACAAGCGTACGTCCATAACTAGCGTCGACTTCGTAAAGAGTTGTAAATATATAATATTTTTTATTTTATCGTCCGAGTCGTCCGTAACGAGTTGTAAATATATAATATTTTTATTTTATCGTCCGAGGCGTCCGTAACGAGCATCGTCCGTCACTAGCGTCGACTCTGTAACGAGTCGTAAATGTATAATATTTTTATTATATCGTCCGAGTCGTCCGTAACGAGCGTAGTCAGTGACTAGCGTCGAGTCCGTAACGAGCGTAGTCAGTGACTAGCGTCGAGTCCGTAACGAGTTGTAAATATACAATATTTTTATTTTATCGTCCGATTCGTTCGTTTATTGAGTTTCGGCCAAATGGGTACAAGTCAAAATGAGTTTCGACCAGGGTCCAGGTAAAAAACACCATTTTAGAAAATGGTCATTTTGGTTGGGGTCCGATTTTGACATACCTGACTAATACGGAAATTATTCACATGTGGGTTGGTTGGGCAGGGTAATGGGTCGTAGCAGGTCAGGGTCTGAATGGGTTCCAACCAAAATGTGTACAGGTCAAAACGGACTGTTTTAAAAAGTGGTCAGTTTGGTTTGTCATATCAATTGGCCACACAGTCTGCTCATTCCGCACGACATGACAAGTTGTTAGTTCAGACAGAGGAGCTTATTCAAAAAGAAGCTGCAGAAGATACATAATTTATAAGCCAATTGGAAATCCGGTGGACCAGGCCTCAGGCTAATACTCTTACAAAAGCAAGCTGCAGATAGTGATGCTGAAATCTAATGTTCTAGAGCCGTCATGCAAGTTTTTTTTGTTATCATTTGTGATATTATTTTTTTCTAAATGGTTGACCATTTTTGTATGGTTAGTTTGTGTTCACCTGAAACACTTTGTCCAACTGTTTTAGTTATATTTTATTTTTTAGATTAAATGATTTGGGAGAGATCTATGTACTAAAGATATACTCTGGGCGCGACTAAAGGCCTCTATGTGACCCATTTCATTCAAGCTTGCTTTTACTTTTATTTGTTTGATATGTTGAGAATAAAGCTAACTGAATCAACCCGTTTATAGATAAATGGAACAAATTTGGCACTTCTATTTCTGATCAAAATTTCATATGTTTGAAAGGTTGAAAAGTTTTTTATTGTTTCTTCTCCGTACTTGATTTTAGGAACAATTAATTTGCTTTCCAATAAACTTAATCAATAACCTATTCCGCTGCAAATACGTTTGCATTATTATACATCCTTTTTATTTTTCATTTTTTTTTTCATATTGAAAAAGTGTACAATAATGACGTTTAAGTTACCCTTGTTCATGTGTATGGTGAGAATTTAGCTATATGTCGTAATGAGTGAGTTGATAAATTAGTCAATCACTTGTTCTTTTTTCCCTTTTCTTTTCTTATAAATTTGTTACCTCCAGTCGTTTACCATGCACACACATATTTGTATATGTATACATGTTTTAGTATCATAAACCATTTGAAAAAGAAAACGGTGGATATTCCTTAGAAATAGATTAAAGATTTTAAATGACCATTTAATATTGGAATTGCTATTTCTCATTATAGGATGTTCAATTCATGTCGTCACCATATCACACCAACTTGAAGTTATTGATGACTAATTTATTGGATAGTCTACACTATTTAAGCGAACCGTGTCAACCGAATTTAATTCGGTTTGATTTTGAGTAAAAATGGAACAAATCAAATTCAACCGAATTGAAAATTATCTCCGCCGCCGCATCGCGCGGGTATGCTATATGGTTTTGTTGTGATCAAGAGTTATATGTTTCCAATCGCCGCACACCACTGATTCTCCGCCGCTGAAGAAGGCCACAACCGACTCTCACGTTCTGCTACACTGCCACCATCGTCGTCGCATGCCACATTGGAAATTACATCCCCATACATAGCCCTACACTCACCAACCTAAGTGATACGTTTCCCGCCGCATCGCGCGGGTAAACGACTAGTATTATATTATACATATGAATAATAAGTGCAGACGAATAGTAAATTTAATTAATTTTTTTTTTTTTTTTGACCGGCAAACTTTTTACTAATATACACCAACTAATATACACCATATGTGGGGATCGAACCCACCACCAAGAGGGCACATTAAGTGCACCTCTACCACTAGGCTATAGCCTAAGTGGCAATTTTTATTTATTTTTATTAGTAAGTGATGAAAGTTTATTTAATTAATTTATTATTATTGGTAAGGATGAATAAAATGATGAAGAGGAAATCTAGTTCACATTAATAGGGACTTAAGTGAAAGTGATAAATGGAACTAAATCACATATCAGTTCTATATTCGTGTATCGTTATCAAACGTCCCTTCAGATTGTAAGTTAGCTAACAAATACGTTTGCTGGTGATAGAGAGCGAAGAGGTGACACTCGACTTAGTTCCATATATTACATGGGCTTTAAATTTGTATTGATATGAATAAAGTCTAGTACACGAAAACAAGAAGTGATTTGTTTTATGAATTAAATATAAAGGTAAACACCCCAGGATAAATTATTACTTTTGTAATTTTCTCTTATAATAAAGTAACATTGATATCTTGTTGTTGGTGCAGATCTCGTGTGATAAATAATTTAGAAGAATTATGTTTAGTTGAATTGTTTTTTGTACTTAGTTTTTATGTAACTTCTTTGTAAGCATAACCAGGTTGTGCTGCCTCATTGGCAAGCGCAACCCAATACATCTTAGGTCGGATCTCATACATATAAATAGGTGACTTATGTTTTTTGTTAGTAACTATTTGGAACCTATAAAAAACTATAGTTGAATAAGAATCTGATCTAAGATTGTATTTGTCTCATTGTGTCTAGCATTATCTGTTTGATTCTATTTATACTCTTGATTCTATAGAGTATACACGACGGTTACATATTCCACACTTGTGTGTGATTGATTTTGGTTCTATATTGTTACAATCCAATGTCTTGTTCACAACTGGGAAAGATGGCTGAACCATACACAAACATGGTGTCTATACCAGTTCGAGATGCGGGCTCTATGAACTATCAATGTCTTGTTCTAACGAATAGTCGTATACAAACTATCGAGTTTGGGCAGTAAGGCTGAGAACGATCATGGATGAAAATGGGTTTTGGGAGGCTGTTGCACCCATGACTGGGGCTATTGTGGGTAACCAAGTCAAAGATGGTAAATGCTTTCTTGTTTTAAGCATTACCTAAACATCTTGTGTTGCAATTGGCGGGTTACACTGGCCAAACGGGTATGGGATGCTTTGAAGACAAAGTTTCTGGAATTCTTGAAGTGGATTGAGTTAGTACAACTCGACTTCAAACCTTGAGGAGGGAGCTTTAAAATCTTCAAATAAAGGAGGGTGATTTCGTTGGTACATTCATGGGAAAACTAAATGCAATGTCTAAATCGTTCATTCAAATAATGGCATCAATTAAGCAGTGTTTTGAGTTGAATACTATGAGATTCGAAGATGTTGTAGGGAGATTGGAGGCCTACAAAGAGTGTGTCAAGGAACCTGATCAAGGGGTTGATCCACATAGTAAGTTGTTATTTTCAAAAGATGATCGGAAAGAAAAAGGGTGATGGTAAAGAAAAGGGAAACGACTTGTTTTATGAACATTGTGGTTGAGGTGGTCAAGGAAGTTTGAACCGTGAAAACCAAGGACGTGGTCGTCGTGGTGTTGATCATGGGAGGAACAGACGATTTCAACAAAGTAGATATCAAAGGGAGCGAGACAAAAGTCGTGTATGGTATTTCAGTTGTAACAAGCTTGGGCACAATGTGACGGAGTGTCCAAAGTGGGAGCAAAAGGAAGAAGTCCAACTTTGTTCTAAAGGGTGATGTTCCCAAGAAAGATTAGGAGGGGTTGATTGTTGGACTAATCTTGTCAAAGTCTAATAGTTACAAAGTATAAGTGTCTTTTAGTTGGGTTATTTATTTTTGGAGGTTTTTTTATTCATTTAGTCGAATTTTAGATAAAAATATTGAGTTTTTATTTAGTTTCCTATCTGAATCGGCCAAATTTCTTGTTTTCAAAGATGTTTTGATTACTATAAATAGATAGTTAAGATTATTGTAGTTTGTTTGTTTGTTTGTTTTGATTTATAATAAAAAGAGTCTAGCGAATTCGTTCCATATCTTGTTTTGGTGTTTTCGTTCTAATCGATCCGAGTCTTTATACTTAACATGTTTTTATAGATGTTTTCATTCTAATCAATCTAAGTATTTATGCTTAACATGTTTTCTTATATTTCGAAAAAAATGTAATACCATTGTTCTGAATGAAATTTAGACGCATTATCCTCTAATATATCATATCTTCTAATTAAGTTATGCAAAATCATTTCTTTATGTTGATATAATAATAAATAATTTAGTTGTCATTACGTTCTATGTTGTTTCTTATCATCAAACTCGTCTCCATACAAGAGTATACATTTTAACAATAATTTGGAACAAAAATATGAAAAATTATTATGATCAGAAGATTAATAGCAGAATAAAATACACGCAACATAGAAATCTTATTACAACACTCATACCCGGTAAATATCATAATTTAGCAAAACTACTAGTAGGATATAGAGATTGATAAATTAGTTCTAGTGACCCCGATTCCAAACAATCAATAAACAAATAAACAAAACTAAAGATATATACACAGAAAGCTACCTGTAACAGAAGAGGTGGTTAAATAGTGACGTGGAAAAAATAGACATATCTAGCATCAGAAAACAACATATAGATATAAATACAAAGACAATCACATATACAGTCAACCTACAACACATGAAAACCTAACCCCTAAGACTAAAGGGTATGGAGAGGATGGGCTTGGAGGGGATGAGCCGTCACGTAGGCGCCACGTAGGAATGGCTTGGAGGGGATGAACCTAAGGGGGTGGAGGATGAGGCCCCACAACAATAAAAAAATATAAAACTTTAGAGAGAGATAGAGAGAGAGGAGAGACAAAGATGAGAGAGAGAGAAGAAAGGAGCCCGGCGCCGCCGGGTGTGGGGAGCCGTTTGGGCCGAAGAGGGGCGGTGTGGGGGACCGGCGCCGGTCCTAGCCGGCCCCCATACCCTTTAGTCTAAGATAAAGCTAAGACACACCTGTTGTTGGCATAATTGTGTGATCAAGTTTGAATGAAAAGTTTATGGGTGAAATTGTAAATAGTTTATATTATAATTAGTATGTTATTAGAATAAGTGTAATTATATAGGGGATGTATTGTGTCAAACCCTAAACCATGAAACCTCCATATACACCTGTTGTGTATAATCGACATCAAGAAGAGGCGTCAAAGGAGATGCGGCAATTCCAAAGGTACGACGGCTTTAGATGTGTCGATATATGTGTATAAACAATTCTCATGTGTAATTGAAAGCCTCTTGATTTGAATTGTGACTCTACAAACGTTTCTGGGCAACATTTATACCCTTCCCTAAAAATCCTTAACTTTAGTCCTACGTCTATACGAACTCCTTTAATAAACCATGTCCTCAGAAAAGTGCAATTGTAGGGAATTATGTCTAATTCTCTCATACCAATTCTAGCATAGAAATCTTATTGTATCAACAAAAAAGAAAGTACTTTATTCTACCATTTGTTATGTAAGGGTGAAATAGTCCCAAAAACAGAAATGTTATTTGTGAATCAAGAATAATCTGTCCACAATATGTTAAGATATTCATGCATGTGTATGTTTGATTTTTATAATATATTATAGGACTATGTATTTTCATATATTGTTGTGAAATCATAACTTACTATTTATAACCATTTATCCAACATGTCCATTATACCATTTTAACACAGGCCTTATTCTGGTCTAAGGCTACAAAGATGATTCTTCCTGAGTCCAACTTCCATGACCAAAGTTAGCAAAGCCTCACACACCTGAGAAGCATCTGCTTCCAAAGGGTCATCTTTATTTGAAGAATAAACCATCCATGCATGGTCCAATTTCCGCTTGGGTCGCACCACCACAGAGCCCGGGACCTCTGCATCACGACATGTAACGAGCCCGTCACTTTTCTCACCATATCTGCTTTGTAGCACTTGGGCAGTAGCAGCCAATGTGGCCCCAAGAGGCATTACAACAGGCATTGATATAGGAGCAAATCTTGGTAGCTCTGCTTGTGCAACACGAGAAAGTGTTGCTAAAGCTGCTGGAGAGATGTTGGCTTCGGTATGAAAAGAGACGACTGGGAGTTCTTTCGGCAACTGATGGTTCTTCAAGAATTCCTTCCGCTTCGTGTATGTTAGATCTTCGAGTGATTGCATGTCACCCTTCAAAATCAACACTAACATTTTTAAGACGTGGTGGATGAGGTCAAGTTGAGTTAGGATCAAAACACAATAATTTTATAATAAAAGTTATAGCGGGTTTGGATTTATCCGCTAACACTATTTTGTCCATTTAATTTGAACTTTACTAACAAACAACCAAATAATATCCAGTAAAATCCTACTCATAGCTTAGTTTGAACTTTATTAATAGTAACTATATTAGATATGATTACAATACTCAATACTCATAAATATACTTTTGGATCATGTATAAGTGCACTTTACAAAAGAAGTATTTCGAACTTTTAGTTGTATTGAGTTACATGAAATTAATTTTAATATAGTATAAGAAATCACGAAAATAAACTTAGAGCTAAACATAGAGATGTATATTAAGATGGTTGTATGTTAAGACAACGAAACAATATTATTGTTTTTGTATAAATACCCAAACCGATTATATAACATTACATGGAGCATACAAATGGTCACTAGAAGTTAGCTATAGTTAGTTACACCCTTTAACCATCATATGTGTCATTTAAATTTTTATGGAAAAAGTAGTTATAATCATCATAACTGTAATTTATGACCATGATACGAACAACGATCAAGAATGATTGTTTTAATGAAGTCTCACAAAAAGATTTCACTAGATGAGATCTTAGTCATCAACGTTGTTTGGTTGTTTGTTCTTTAGGGGAAAGTTACTGTACAAATAAAATTAACGTACTAAACGTACGAATAGCATGAAAAAACAAAAAGCACACGGTGGCATTTTTGTAATTATCTTCTTGTAAAATTAATCTACAAAAGATCAAAATTACTCTATAGGATCATTTGTAGAGTAATTTTGATAGTTACTGATAATTACGAAAATGTCACCGCGCTTTTTTGTCTTTTTCTTCAGTTCGTACGTTTTGTACGTTAACTTTATTTGTATTTGATCTTTTGCCTTGTTCTTTATAAGGTCAATGTTGAACAACCTTTATATTAAAATGCTAGACCTCCATGCCTACAAGTTGGTATTCATCACCAAGTTGAACCTTTGTCAATTGTTTACACTGACCCTTTAAAACTTAGCATAATATGATATAATATGATGTAATGTAAGGTAACATAATATGTATACCAAATAACACAATTTGATTCTTATAACACTAACTATGAGTATTTATAAGCCTTTATGATCAATAACAATATCTTTTGGAGCTGCTTTGATATCAATATTATGACACAGCACAAAATGTATTGACATGGGCATAAGAACTCTATATATGTATAGAAACAACAATATGCTCTACTGTTTATCACACATATTCTAATCTGCTAAAACATGGCACAAACTTCATTAAAGATGGTGTTCATAGTCGCGTTATTGCTTTCAGTCTATGGTACTCTTCATCTACAGATCCTTCTCCAATTGTTAACATGTTCCTATATACTTTATTGCTATTGAAATGTATTTTGCAGGTTTGCAAATATCATTTGGTCTTACTAACCAAGGGTTGCCTGATCAAACACTATCTAAAAAAAATGGTGACAATTCAATTGAATGTGGCCTGGTTCCTAGATGTAGGTTAGATAGTGTATGTACCATATATTGTAAATGTAAGGGCCTAGGGACGACAGGGAAGTGTGTTCGTAATGTTTGTCAATGTGACAACTAAGCTTTGTTGATTATTTACAGTTTCTGAAATAATAATATATCTAATAATGTTTGTCAGTGTGTTCGTAATGTTTGTCAATGTTGTATTGTAAGGGCGGAAATTCCAGAGTCTGAAACAAATTGTTTTAGTAGCTTTTATGTAGCATGCCATTTTTCAACCAATTAGACCAAAATTCTTTATAGTTTTATTGTTTCCATTTTACCCATTTGATCCATTAAATATTTAGGTAACTTACCCAAATCAACCCAATCCATTAAACGGGTCAAATTACCTATAACTAACTGAGGAAGATAATGCAAGATTAACCAATAGTTGTATACAGACATATATTGTGTATATACAAAGTAGAAACAAACAAGCAACTAATGACAGAACCTGAAGAAGGAAAGAAAACAACATAGGATCAAAATGAAACAGAAAAAGAATGTACCTTTATCAATTTACCGATCAAGATTTCCATAATTTTGCGAACATTAAAATAATCCCCGATCTGCCCTTCTCGTAAAATATCAGAAGCAATGGGGCTGCCACCATACGGGCTCTGAGCTAAAGCGAGACCGGCAACTTTATCTCTTAATTCGGGCCAATACAATGATAATGCCGCAGCTGCGTCGATTCCTCCTTTACTATGACCAAGAAGAAAAACACGCTTCTTTGATCCCCAATGGAACTCTTCAATGTACTCCTTTATTTCTCTAGCATTCTTTTCAACTGATGCCTAAAACATTTAATGTTAATGATATACGGAACCCATTATGTCCGTTATAATAGTAACAGTAACAGTACTAATAGTAATAGTAGTAGTAATAGTAATAGTAATAATAATAGAGTTAAAAGCAATTGTAAAATTACCTCACTATGAATCTTTGCAATGTGACATGTCAATCCCATTTTTAAGAAAGTAGCCTTGGTGCTAGTAAAATAAAGCGGTCCGTGGTTGCTAAAGAGACCTCCATTTCAACCATAGCGTATATATATAATGATAATAAGCCAAGATGATTAATCGAGTTGAAATAGGATACAAGGAATATTAATATTGTTACCAGGAACCAAAAGATAAACCATTGAGTCTGGCAGCATGTGGACATCGTGCCTGGGGAGGGATTAAAACACAGTCAATATTGTATAAAAATTCTTTTATGGTAATAGTTCGTTTAGGAACGAGACTGTTACTTTTTCGTGTTTATCAAAACTTCTTTTACTTCTATGTAGTTCGCTACCCCTCTAAGCAGAATAGGCAAAGTTTCTCACCAAACTTAACCAACTTTCACTAATCTCAATGGATCTAGTTCGTTTGTGACACAAACGAACTTGCTGAGTTGGCTTACAAGGATAGCTAACTGCCTCGAAGTACATAAGTAGCAAAAAAAATCTAGAGGTACAAGTACCGTTCCTAAAGCTGGTAGGTTTGGAAATTAACTACCCATGAATGCATGTACCTAATAATTTCAAGTATATTAGTAAACCGGTCTGTCCCATCTTCAACAGGAGGCATATCTGGAGCACGTTGTAGCCATCCAATATCATCAGCTGACCCACGAACTGTGCGTCGAACACGCTCAACAAGCCTAAAACATAATTCCGCATAATCATTAACTATCAAACAAAGTGTTTTCTGAAAGAGTGGTAATGTAACCATGTATAAAAAATGAATCTTTACCCTTGAAAAATGGAAATCCTTTTTTGCCTGGTTTGATCAGATTGCACGTGCGGACGATTGTCTTCTAAGTTTCTTGCTATTTCATCAAGAACAACTGGCGTGTTAGCTGAATCTAACGGTGATGCATAAGCTGCAGATAGACTTCCACCTTGTCCACTACTACTCAACAAAGGTTCTTTGATTTCTTGATCAGAAGCTAATGCCATGATTTCCGGGCGATCAAAGCGGCTAGTCACCTTGTCCATTTGTAAGATGAGTACTTGATTCTTACCTGTTGGTGTTCATAGATCCATAGTTGACACCATCTGCTAGGATACGCACACTGATCGTCAAGATAATATATATGGTTTTATATTTTTGCTGAATGTGAACAAAAGAGTACAGGTACCTATTGAGATTTATTATACATAATCTCATGTAATAAACTAATTATTTATTATGTTCCAAATCTAACAATATTGTATATTTGTATCTTATATAATTTATTCTTTTTCTTTAAGTTTATTTGTTAGTCATTATTGAATCTCTAATTTGCATATTATAATAGTTATTGATGTATATTATTATCAGTTAGTTAGTTTTATCGTTAGCTGATTAGCTTTATCATTATCTTTTTCATTGTAATCTCTCTATAAAGATCTGGTTTTCAGTTATTTAATACACAAGAAATATTATTCACCATAATAATTTTTCAGTGTATATTTGTTTTTGTTAAAAAGATTTCCATGGAGAAAGAAAGATAAAAGGATGTTCAAGGAAAATCTATACACATCCTGTTGATGACAAAAACTAAAGGAATATGAGCAGTTCTTATATATCCCTAAATTCCAATGAACAATGGGGATCGAAAATTATAAGTTATTCATGAATATACATTCAAGACAACTTTATAGACATGTACCAAAATCCATAAACAAACTCAACACAGAATTATATCATCCCAACATGTATGTTTCGAAATACAATTCATTTTACGAATGACCATAAATAAACACAATAAAACAAGAAGACAAGATTAAAATGAGCAAATAGATATTAATCATGTTATCCCATATGAGAACCCTAAAACTACGAGATGATGGATTGTCTCACCGCGAACAAGCATGGATCTTGAACAACAACGCGGTAGATTTCAAATACAACAGTATTTGGTATGGATTGATGCTGTTTTCAGACAATTTATATTGAAATAATGAGAGAACGATCAAATATGTTGCTATATAATCGGACTATTTTTATACAATTAATGGAAGAAAAATTGAATAGATCTCTACTATCTCAGATTATAAACTAAACCTATATTATATGTATATAATTATGTAATTACGTGACAATATTTAGGATATGTATTATGTTAAATTCGCTGTAACGGTGGCTGGTCTTTGGTTATTTTAACGGTAACTTACTCGGTTTAGGAGTTAACTTTACCGCCAAATAACCGCCACAATAACGGTAATGTACTAATATTACATCTTCGGTTCCAAACCAAGACACCAAGATTAATCATATCTATCATCAACATTAATTCACATTGTTTTGTTCATTGCATATTTCACCAATCAATTACACTTTGATTCTTGTTCGATCCTAAATTCGTTTTCTGGGCCAACATACTGGTATCAGATCGAGGTTATATCATCGAAAATCACTACAAATTCAAATCAAAGATGGAGGCAAATATGGTGGGAACAAGAGATCGAGAAGAAAGATCCTTGACAATCGAATATGCTACTCCTGTGGAAAACCAAGACATCTTATACACGGTTGCAAAATCAAAGAAAGAGATGAGGTTGCTTTGTTAATATGACAAGCCATTGACATCGGAATTAAGAACACATGGGAAAGTGACAACAATGATGCCGAAGAGTACATTGTTAGCAGTACAGAACATAGCGGAGGGAACGGAGTTTTACTTTAATAAGATTATGGAATCGTTTGGTGTTGAAACACAAACCGGATTTGAAACAGTATCTTATTAATCTGAGGTATTGGTTTAATGAGGCCAAGATTGGAGAATAGCATTATCATGATTCCGAGTGTATTTTATACTCCTGATCTTGATCCCAACATCCTACGTCTCGAATAACTGAGATTACAAGGATTTGTGGTCAAAATTAAAGGAGATAAGTGTTGGGAGACAATAATCTCATGATGATTTCAAGCAGGATTTCCTTGAAACGTACTTTGAGGGATAAGCATTGGATATAACCAATGATAACAATAAAAGGTTCAATTATATGATCTTTAATTATTTCGTTGTTAAAAGAGAAGGTGGGACACAAACGAGTATTAAAATTCAGTTTGTGGGATGTGATTGCCAAGGATCTCGAGTTAGACAATGAAGATGAGGACATGGTAAGAATTCTTTATGCTCGATATATAGATGTGCTTGAATAGAATTATCTAGTAAATTTAGTAGCAAGAGAGACTGCAAAAAAAAGGGATGGTGAAGGAACTAGAATGCAGCAACAAGATCATCCGAGGAGCATGAGTTTCCAAGGCAATCTCAACAACATGACCATGAATGCAAATGAAACAGATTATGCTCTATACATGTAAGGAGATTGGAATGCGGCTAAACGATTGATCAAGAAAAGAAGGTTTGATTTCCACTGAAGCAATGAAAGCACTTGATGAAGCCAACAAGACACTGCCTAAGATGATGATTAATGAAGTTTAGCCTAGGGGTGATATTAGTTTATAAAGTAAACCTGTATTTTATGTATATAATTATGTAATTACATGACAATAATTAGGATATGTATTATGTTAAATTTCTTGTAACGACGGCTGGTTTGTGCTTATTTCAATGGTAAGTAACTAACTCCGTTTAGGAGTTAACTTTGCCGCTACACATTCGCCACAATAACGGTCATGTACTTATCATCATTATACTCAGTAAATCCCACAAATAGCAAAGCTAAGGTAGGGTATCAGGAGGGTAAGTTGTAGACAGCTTTACCTCTATCCGTAGGAATAGAGAGGCTGTTTGATCGATGCATTTTAGGTACACCTTAATTGATGCTAATTGTAATGTAAATGAACAGATATAGTTGTAAGATGTATTGGTTTATGTATGTTTTTATATTTGTTATGTTGTAGAGAAAATGGGTTAAAACGATAAATTTAAAGTTCTAAAGAGAACAATGTTTAAATGATGGTTTGATTAATTTGTAACTATGAGAATTAGTTAGTTGGGAAAGATGCATATATCACGTAAACTTGAAAAACAAACATTAGTTACTTATGAATTAATTATGAGAATAATGTTTATATTAATTGAATTACATTAAATTAGTTGAATTAAGGTTTTTATTCTTGAATGCTATTTGGTTTTGTAGCAATCCATGCCAACAAAAGAAAAGACCAGATGCTAGTCACTTGACTTAGACTATGGGGTATGGGGCGGGTGTTGGAGCGTGGGTTGGAGAGAAACGCTCAAGTCACCACCCCGGGTGGGCTTGGGTTTGGGCGTGGCCCCATTGGCTTGGGATTTAGCCCTGGCGTGGGTCGAGGCTACCCACATGACATGGTGAAACCTCATTGGCCAAGAGCACTAGCCACGCGACCCCAGCGACGCCTCACCATACCCCTTTGAAATTGGCTTTTGGTCTTGGGTGCCCCATACTCCACGTGTCGCACCATGCCCCCAACCCACGCCCTACCATACCCTACGGTCTTAAAAGGATTAAAAAAAGCACGAGTAATGGAGTTGGGTTTGGATGAGTAGAATAGTAGATTGTTATGATAAAAGACTTAAATGGGCATTAGTTACCAATATTTTACATGGCCGAGCTTCAAATTATGGGCTGAATTAATAAAATAGTTATGTTGGATTACTGAGTGAGTTTGGGCTGTAACATATCTATTGAGATTCAAGTCAAAAGTCGGTGTAGCTAGGAATTAAAAGAAGAGGAGACGAGATCGCATAAGGCTATGGGGTATGGGGCTTGGGTTGGGGGAAAACACCTAAGCCACCACCCCGGGTGGGCTTGGGTTGAGGCGTGGCCCTTGGGGCTTGGGTTTCAAGCCGGGCGTGGGGCGGGGGAGCAAGCTGACATGGCGGGCTGTGAATGGCCAAATCAAACTAGCCGTGGGCCTAGCCGTTGGGGGCTAGTTTTTTTTTCAAAAAAAAAAAAATTCCTTTATAAATACCTTACCATATTTAACATTTTTCTGACACAATATCAAACACATAAAACACAATCTTGCCATGAGTTCTTCAAGTTATAGTGAATCGTCATCATCATCTGACGATGGGGCGGAAATATTTCTACAAACGATCGCGACGGTCGTGAAAGCTATCGTGGAAGACGAAGACGATGAGGAAGAGACTCAACAACCTAAATGGAGGAGAAGGTACATCGCTCGTGAACGGCACACCGCTAACAATTTGTTGGTAAGCGATTACTTCTCAGCGTAACCTAAGTATGATGAAAAAATGTTTAGGCGTCGTTTTCGTATGAGTGGAAACTTATTTTTAAGGATATCTAGAGATCTTGAGGAGAAGTATGTTTATTTCCAACAAAAACCCGATGTAACCGGGCAATTAGGATTTAGTACGTGGCAAAAGGTCACGGCCGCACTTAGGCAGTTAGCGTACGGCAATAGTTCGGACATTATGGATGACTATTTAAAAATGTCTGCACGTGTAGCTAGAGAAAGTCTTCACAACTTTTGTTCGTGTGTTCTAGAACTTTATAGGAAAATATATTTGAGAAAGCCCTCCTTCAGTGACATGCAACAAATATTGGAACATCACGCAGATTATCATGGGCTACCCGGGATGCTAGGTAGTTTAGATTGTATGAAATGGCCTTGGGAACTTTGTCCTACCCAATGGCAAGGCGCTCACACTAGTGGATTTCACGGGATGCCAGTCATCATGCTTGAAGCGGTTGCGTCCCAAGATCTTTGGATGTGGCATGCGTTCTTCGGTATGCCAAGTTCACAAAATGATATTACCATCATAAACCACTCGCCCCTTTTTCTATGATCGGGTAAATGGTATAGGACACAAAGAACTTTCTTTGTAAACGGGGTTGAGTACGTGTACGGGTACTATGTAGTTGATGGGATTTACCCAGAGTGGGGGGTTTTCGTAAAATCGTTCACAAGACACGGTACCACAGATCCAAAGAGATTAAAGTTTAACAGGGTCCAGATGGCTGCACGTAAAGACGTCGAGCGAGCATTCGGTGTTTTGAAGAAAATGTGGCGAATATTGGCAATGCCTTGTCGACTATGGGACAAGGATCAGATTGGAAACGTGATGTACACATGTATCATTCTTCACAACATGATTTTGGAGGATGAAGGTAGAGCGGTCGTTACCTACTATGATGACGATAACCCCCAACCAGGTAACGTAACAGACGAAGATAAAGCGGCAAATGAATTTTTGATAAAGTCAAGGGATATACATCACAACCTTCGATCTGATTTGGTGGATCATGTTTCAACGATTCTTAGGTTCGAAACCGACGACGAAGAATGATAGTTTTTTTATTTTGATAATTATTTTGTATGTTTATTTTAATAATTATTTTGTATGTTTATGTAGTTTTTGGTTATAAATATATATATGTATTAAAAAAGGCTGATGTGGCTTGGCCACGCCAGCCAAGCCACGCCCACCATACCCCATCCAAAGTGGGTTTGAGAATTGAGTTTTGAAATTACACGTGTCAACCCATGCCCCAACCTAAGCCCTACCATACCCCACAGGCTAAGGGGGAATAGGATAGGACGACAATTATTAGGGGTTGACAATTGGGGGAAGGTGGAGATTAGGACGCAAGACAGAGGGGACACAGGGTTCAAGGCATGAGGGTATAGGTGGCTTTCTCCAAGTGAATGGTTTATAGAGTTGAACACTTTTCTCACTTTTATTCATGGATGGATTTATTGTTAACATTGAAAATGTTTCATAAACAATTTGAGGTGTTAGTTTCTTTAAACTATTTGCATGTGTTTTGAGTTCTTGCTTTACAACTTCTTCGGTTGATGACAAAACGTAGTAGCTTATTGGGTGACCTAAAGTAAGTTGACTCACACTAGTAAATAGGGTAATTCAACTGTAAAAGATCTAATGACAAAGACTTATTTTTTATTACCATTTAAATTAACAAACTTCTCAGCATCATGTCTATGTGGTGGCCAATCAACTGAGTAAACTGAGTTTTGTGTAAATCTAGAATCTGAAACTTGGAGGAGGTTACCTTTTTCTAAACCTTTTGTGACTTTCCCCGGATGAACGATTTTTGGTTTTTATATAAATACTCTGTTTTTTATGATTGTTACAACTGATATATTGATCACTCGTGTTTGGATTTGATAAACGTTATTTATATTTGAACTGTCTGTCTTTTATCAAACGTATTGGCGGTTTCTTGCATCGTTAACGGGTTGGTAATTAGGTGGGTAGTTGGTATATCTTAACGGATCATTAGGTCGTACGATGATTATTAAAAACTGTCCCTAATCGTTATTCAAACTAGTTGATTTTCCGACCCCGCGTTACGGCGGGGATCCAATGTCTGCAAAACGCGTGCCGACAACGGCAAGCGAATACCAAATATCAAAACATAGATAAAAATGATGTAGTAACGATAGTTACTCCGTCCTAAAAACGATTTTAAAAAATCAAATATATAATAGTATGACCCACACATTCTACACCTTGGAAATTCAGTTGTTTTCAGTTCAGTTATGACGTTACTAACACGTTAAAATATGGATGAGCTCGGTACCGGTAATGGCACCGAAAGTACCGATCCCGAAAATAATCGAAATTAGGTACCGGCACCGAAAATGCTCAGTACTATACGGTATGTTATTTGAAGGTAAAAATAAGTAACTACGGGTATGGTGCTAGACCGGTCTCGAACTGAAAGTAACGATTCTGAAAACGCCAAAAGGTGGGTACCAAATTGGTACCGAAAATGATTTGGTATAGTAAATTTGGTACCGATGCGATACCGGTTTGATTACAGGATTTGATACCATTTGCTCATCAATAATTTAAATATCCAAGTTAAATTTACATGTTACAATTCATTCATTACATAAAAAGACAAAAAAGAAAACAAAAGAAGTTGTGTATATAAAACCTCATTCAAACAAAATACAATTTACTTACCACGTGCATGAAAATCAATCTAGACGGTGCAATTACTTGCGTTGCTACGTGGCATGAGCTCAAAGGTGATGTTAGGGATGAGCTCGGTACCGAAAACCCCCAAAAGTGGGTACCGGTACCGAATATACCTGGTACGGCAACGGTACAATACCAGTATTTCAGAGTAAAAACCGGTACCGAAAATGTCAAAAGCCGGTACCGAATCGGTACCGAAAATGTCAAAAGTCGGCATCAAATCGGTAACGAAAATATATCTGGTTTGGTAAATTTGATACAAGTACCCGGTACCATTTGCTTATTGCTATGTGTGTTACTGTTCATTTAGTTGTGTTATTAATATATAGGTAAATTCATAAATTCTGTGATAATGTCTCAGTGGTGTTTAAATCATTGAAACGGAATTTTGTGTTAAACTTGCAATCAGGATTCTGGGTGGGGGTTACTTCTCCTTAATCTGATAACTCTTTTCTTAGTTAATTCCCTGTGGAGACGACCTTATTTACCCGTACTAGTATAGGTATTTAAGTCTTAAAAATACTTGTTTTTTATTAGCCCCCAGCTCGATAGGAGTTTTGCATAAAGAGGCTGCTTCTAGTGAGACCCCCAACTCGATAGTAGTTTTGCATCAAGCCTTTGACATAAAGCACATAACACTCAACCAAGGCCGATTAGTGCATGTATCCCCTTGTCTTTCGGCTATCAATGCCACCACATGATGCATGATTAACTGTCCCCCGCTTTTAACGTTATTTTCATGAAATTAGTAAAATAGTGTTACAATTAGTGCACTTTCATTTTTGTCACTCCGAGGGCCCACACAAATATACATTTTATACGCATACCACAAGTAGACGTTAATAGCGGTCATGTACTAATGTATTTAAAGGCATATTGGTTTCCAAACAAAGACACCAAGATTAATCCTATCATCAAGATTAATACACATTGTTTTGTTCACTGCATATTTCACCAATCAATTACACTTTGATTCCTGTTTGATCGTAAATTCGTTTTTTGGGCCAACATCTACATGTATTTGTCGTTGAAATGTGTAATTGTTACTATCTTTCATACGTGTTATTTAAAATAAAGAGTAAATTACAAGTTTTGTCCTTTATGTTTACACCAAATTACAGGCGCTGTCCTTTAGCGCAAAAGTTGACAAGTTTTGTACTTTATGTTTCAAAGTCTTGCACGTTTTGTCCTTTGAGCCTAACTCAGTCAGATTTTTTAGTTAAATATAGTCATGTGCCTTACACATGAGGGCATACTTGTCTTTTCACCTTTTTAGGGGTTATTGTGTAAATAACTTATATAAAAGGACTATTTTATAAAAGTAAAAAAGTATTTAATTACGTAAAATAAACTCTCACTCCCCTTTCTCTCTCTCTCCTAGTATTATCTCTCTCTAAAAAACTCTGCATCTCTGTTTCTAAAAAACATTCAGCTTCTTGATATTCTTGAATCCACAAATTTATTCATTATTTTGTTGTTGTTGTGTGTGAAGAAAGTTATTATAAACCGATGAAAGCTAACCCAATTCCTTAACAATTCCACGCCAAAGATTCACCAATTTCCCCAAACAATGTTCCCTCTCAAAATCCACACCGTCAACATCCCTCAACCACCTTACACAACCACCGTCGCCGGAGCATCAAACCCTAGGTCCACCTCCACCAAACGCACCGAACTAAACGGCGTCGTTCACCTCTTCCGCAACCTCCCCTTCACCTCCTCCTCCGTCAACCACGTCATGACGCTCTGGAACGTCGCCACTCGCACTACAATCGTCTTCATCGTCGCCGTACCTAACTACCTTTCGGTTGAAGAGTTTGTCGTGTTTTGTGGCCGTCATGTTGATAAGTTTACTGATTTGTGTTTTGTTAGGTATTGATTGATTTGGTTATGTTAGGGTTTGGATTGAGTTTACTGATTTGTGTTTTATGTAGGAATGATGTGGTGGAAGATCGGTATAGCGTGCTTATTAAGCTAGCCAAACATTTTAGGGCATGTTTGGCTAAGCTTATTATAGTTAAAAAGTACTTTTGGAAAAGAACTTTTGGGAAAATGACTTTTTGAAAAGGAGTTTTTAAAAAAAGTGTTTGGATTAGCTTATTGATGTAAAATGACTAAAATGGGCATTCTTTTAGATATAAGGGGGTAAAGAAGGGGTATATTGGTAATTTGTAGTTTGAAAAGTTAAAAGTTGGCCAAGAAGTCACAATATTGTGACTTCTTGAAACCTCATTTTTCTTCTTTGCAAAAAGCCATTTCTAAAAGGACTTTTGGCTTAGCCAAACACAAAAACAACTTATTGGCTTTTTGATAAGTCAATAAGCCAATAAGTTGTTTTGAAAAGCTTAGCCAAACGTGCCCTTAAGCTCCTAAAAAAATCAATCAAATTCAAGAATCATCAAGAAGCTTAAGATGAATGTTTTTTTAGGAGAAAGAAAGAAACGGACAGTTTTTTTAGAGAGAGAGAGAAGACTAGGAGAGAGAGGGAGAGGTTTATTTTAATTAAATATCTGTTTATTTTTATAAAATGGTCCTTGTATATAAGTTATTTACACAATAACCCCTGAAAAGGTGAAAAGACAAGTATGCCCTCATGTGTAAGGCATATGACCATATTTAACTGAGTTAAATGCTTGGTTGGTCCCTGTGGTTTGCAAAAATTGCAGACTTGGTCCTAGTGGTTTACTAATTACACGCGTGGTCCCAAAACTTGTAAAAAAATGCACTCGGTTGGTCCCCAGCCCTATCCTCAGTTAAATTTCTCAGTTAACTATGTGTGAAATGACTATATTACCCTTGACCAATTAAAAACCTAAAACTAAGAATTAAAGAATTAAAAAATTAAAAACCCAGCCACAACCTTCATCATCTGCATCACCATCATCATTCTTGTGGGTGTATAAAGATGAAGTCTCTGATGAACCAAAACTGAAACAAGACTCGAATCAAAACTTAAACAAACGAAACCAAAACCGGATTCTAACCTTAACCGACTGTGTTGGGAGACCCAAATCGGAGCCCAACTCAAGACCTGAACAACCGGAACCAAGCCGCCGCCGCCCCCGCGAATGGCGTCGCCCCTTCTCTTGCCTCGTCTCTGATTCTCTCTCTTAGCTCTGAACTGCCGTGCGCCACCACCGATCTGTGGTGGCCGGCCGTTTTATTTCCGCAAAGGGGAGTGAGGTGTCGGTGTGGTAGTTTAAGGCGGAGAGGGAAGGTGAGGGGTGTTGTGGATGTTAGCCGAATTAGATGTCGGAGTGTCAGCCGGGACCGACTCTGATCACCGGAGAAGAGAGGGGAAATGGGGTGTTTGGTTGTGGATGTGTGAGAGAAAGAGGAGGACGGTGGTTATGGGGGTTCGCCGGAGGAACCTGTTGCCGGAGATCGCCGGAAATCGGGCTCCCTTGACTGGTTCGCATAGAGAGAATCAGAGGTGAGTGTGTGGTGTGCGTGTTTGGGGTTCAAGGTCTGATGAATGAGACAGGGTTCACTACCCTTTTATAGTTAGGCAAGGGTATTTTGGTCATTTAACATGGACTTAACTGGGAAATTTAACTGATGTTAGGGCTGGGGACCAACCGAGTGCATTTTTGACAAGTTTTGGAACCGCGCGTGTAATTAGTAAACCACTGGGGCCAAATTTGCAATTTTTGCAAACCACAGGGACCAACCAAGCATTTAACTCTATTTAACTAAAAAATCTGTCTGAGTTAGGCTCAAAGGACAAACCATGCAAGATTTTGAAACATAAAGTACAAAACTTGTCAACTTTTGAGCTAAAGGACAGCGCCTGCAATTTGATGTAAACATAAAGGACAAAACTTGTAATTTACTCTAAAATAAAACTATTGAGTTAAATGTCATTTTAGTTCATATGGTTTGAGTCATTTTCCCAGTTTAATCCAAAATTTTTATTTTTCGCCTATGGGTCCAAAAAGATTTCATCGTTGTCATTTTAGTCCACTGAGTTAACTTCATCCATTTTTTTTACTAACGAGAAAGGCAATTCGGTCATTTTTATGGCCGAATTGCCCTTCTTGTTAACAGAAAAAATAGATGAAGTTAAACCAGTAGACTAAAATGGCAACGTTGAAACCTTTTTGGACCCACAGGCGAAAAATTGAACCTTTGAACTAAAGTGGGAAAATGACCGAAACCACAGGGACTAAAATGTTATTTAATTAAAGACATAACTTTAAACATTTTTAATAGGGCTGCAAATGAACCAAACGTTCGATAAAGAGTTCGTGAACCGTTCGGCAGAAAGTTCGTATTCAAATTTGAATAAATTCAATTTAATTTAAATTCACCATAAATACTAATTTATTTTGCTTTTATTTTAAAAGTACTAAAAACTAATTACAAGGGCTTTTAGAGTTTGGCCTAAATTTAAAAGGTTTTTTTTCATGTGTTTGTGTAGATTAAAGTAGATATAAATATAAAAGATATATATATGTATACTTTGTAGTCGAATTTCGAATCAAATCAAATTGGAAATCATAAATTCGTATTAGATTTGCATTCAATTACTTGACTTGAATTGAATCAAACTTGAATATTTGAAAACCAAATTCAAAACTTGATAATCGAGTTGAATTTCGAATTTTCAAATCCGAAGCAAATACTGCACACCTCTACATGCCTTCACCAAACAACCAACAACCTCCATGTTCGGCCATCCAAATGTGGCGCCACATCAACCCACGAGCTGCTCAAATGCCCCATGATGTGAGATTATGTTTTAAGATTCAACAATTTTTTAAATTTTTGTTCATTTGTTTTTTAGCAACTTTTGGAAATATAGACAGTTTTATGATTTGAATTTAAAGATCTCTATATATATTTCTTTTTTGTATGGCAAACACATAAGTCTCTTAAAATATACCCTTAAAGTTCGTTTATTACTCACTTTATGGGAATTGAACTCGCACTATCTAGATGGAGAAAAATAGTTGATTCATTACGAAGAGATGTTTTGTCAAAAAATTTATGCTTTTAGTGAGTCTTTTAATATATTTTTTGTTGGTTTTGGTGCTTTTGCTATGGTTTTTATTGATTTATTTAATGGCGAATTTCATTTTTCACTCTTTGTGGGACGTGAACCAATGACATCCCCAACTTAGGTGTTCATAGAAGCTTTGCTTCTCCCATTGGTAGGGCTGTAAACGAACACAAACAAAGTCTTGTTCGTGTCCGTTCGTTAAGGAAATAAATGTATTCATAAACGGTTTATGAACACTTAACTAATAACATTTTATGTTTGTGTTTGTTCAATAAGGAAGTGAGTGTGTTCGCGAAAACAAATGAACACAAATAAACCCAACGAAGGCTAAAGGTGGATGGCGGAGAGAGATGTGCTAGAACTTGAATCCCTAATCGTCGAACGGAGATTGATCGTATTCGCTGATATAAATAAAGAGAAAGGAAATGGAAAAATGCATAAACAAGGTGGAAATAAGGTTTCCTTGTTTAATTGTTAGGGTACTAAAACAAATAAAATTTAAATAATATAAAAAGTTTAGATAAAATATATGAAAGTACAAAAATCTTTAAGGCTAATTCACGAATACAACTGAACGAACGAGATCTTTGTTCATGTTCGTCCATTTAACTAATCGAACGAAAATTTTTGTTCATGTTCATTCATTTATTAAATGAACAAAAGTAAATGAACTTCCGACTGAATGGTTTACGAATTATTCGATGAACGTTCGGTTCATTTATAGCCATACCCATTAGGCCACCAACCTTGATGTTTACGGTTTTTATTAATAAAAGATAAAAAGAATGATGGGACGACACTTGAAAATACATTTGACTTCTTTGATGTATTGTTTTGTAAAGTTTACAAAAGGGGCAGGTTGGTTCTTCGAGGAAGAAGATGAATGATTGAAGGGAGGAGCTATCGAGAAAGAAAGTTAAAGAAATGGTAAATCGAGAAAGGAAGAAAGAAGAAAAAGAAAGTTGAAGAAACGGTAAATGCTTGATTTGCAAAGTTAACGTTTTTTTTTAACGGCAAGAAACGATGTGTCAACCGTCGTGACATCGGCTCTCATCTTGGAAGGCTAATTATGGGGGAGTGGGAGAAGGAAAATATTTTAACGGTGGCTAGAATTTTGCGGGTATTTTACGCTTGTTCAGGTCTGAAAATCAATATCCATAAATCTAAAATTTTTGGTGTTGGAGTTGAAGACGATGTTATCGAAGACATGGCTATGGTTGTTGGATGCAAAAGAGGGACTATTCCGTTTAAGTACTTGGGTATTCCCTTAGGGCTAACATGAACCAGATTCGTAACTGGGATCCTATTGTTAGCATTTTCAAAAATCGGCTCTCATCTTGGAAGGCTAATACTCTCTCTATCGGTGGTCGTGTAGTTCTTATAAAGGCAGTCCTTGAGAGTCTTCCCATTTATTACCTATCTATTTTTAAGGCGCCGGTTAAAGTGATTAATACTTTGGAATCCATTATGAGGAATTTTTTATGGGGAGGTTCGGAAGATGTTAGGAAATTACATTGGGTGGCTTGGGAGAGAATCACTTTGCCTAAAAAGCTTGGTGGTTTAGGCTTAAGTACACTCAAAACGGAGAATGATGCGCTTCTTTGTAAATGGGTGTGGAGATATAGGGTGGAAGAAGAAAGCCTTTGGAGAAGGGTCGTTTTGGCTTGCCACGGTAAGTCTAGGATATGGTCGTATTTGCCTTCCAATTCGGCGATATCGGGGGTTTGGAAGAACATTGTTAAGACGGAGGCAAAAGTTATTCTAAAGGGCAAGATGTTAAATTGCTTCATTAAAGGTATCGTGGGGAATGGGTATAGCATACGTTTTTGGATCGATCACTGGGTTGGAGATGCTCCGTTAATGTTGTTATGGCCGAGATTGTTTGCTTTGGAGAAGAACAAAAGTTGTTGGGTTAGCGACAGGCTTTCAGCTCCGAGTGATGCTTTGGCTGTGTTCTGGGATTGGTTAGGACCCCCGGAAAGCCCGGAGGAAACGGCGGAGTTGAACAACTGTGCGGTGTTACTAGAGGGTGTGCACAGAACTATGGAGAACGACAAATGGAGGTGGTCGCCGAACGTGTCCGGTCAGTATTCGACACACTCGTTCAAACAACTTCTGATTGATCCTTCAAATGCTGGATATGTTTATTCGGTCAAGGGATGCAAGTGGGTTCCTTCAAAAGTTAACATATTTATCTGGAGGGCGGCGTTAGATCGTATTCCGACTAAGAATGCTTTGGCGAAAAGAAACATATCGATTGATACGAATCTTCGTGGGTTGTGCAGTGATGAGCCCGAATCCGTGGATCACCTTTTCACGGCTTGCCAGTTTGCTCACTGGATTTGGAGTCGGTTCTGCGAATGGGTTAGAATACCGCCTTTTTTTGCTTTTTCTTTTGTGGATATTCTTGAGTTGTATAAGAATATAAATGGGGATAAGAAATCTAAGGAGATGGTCCGAGGTCTAGTGTCGGTGACTTGTTTGTGCATATGGAAAACTAGGAATGCAAGGATTTTTCTCAGAGGGTAATGGTAATACCACGACGAGATCATTGGGGAGGTTAAGTCTATTAGTTTTTTATGGTTAAAGAGTAGGTCCAAAAATTGTAATTTGGTTTGGAGGGATTGGTATAGTTACCCTTTATATATGATGTAATCGTTTGTGGTGCGGTCCTGTGCTTTTTGCCAGGCCGACCGATTCTTTATAAAGTCTACCTTTCAAAAAAAAAAAAAAAAAAAAAACCGCCGTGACATCGGGTGTTGTGATCAAGGTCAACTACTCGACCGTCACCAGCCCCACGGCTCTCCCTGATGCGTGAAAACCCGACCTCCACCCGCCTGAAGGCACGACAGTGGAATAATCGGTAAAACGTCGCCTCCCATCCAAGACGAACCAGTACCACCCGTATTCGTCCTTCATCTGGATGCCACAGAAAATAACGGGGAGAGTGGGAGTCGAACCTGAGTCACAAGAAACACCAAGTCTTTCCCTAACCACTCCACCACTACCTCATTGGCTTTGCAAAGTTAACTGTAATTGGAATTGAGATGAATAACTTAGTAAATTGTGTGTGGTTGGCAACCGATATAGTAGTAGGTTTAAAAGTTGTGTGAGTCAGCCTCAGGTTGGCAACGAATGTAGCCTATAATAAATAGAAGTAGATTTAGGGTATGTTTGGCAAAAGTAGCTAGTGGTTGCTAGCTGGAAGCTGTAAGCTGGTAGCTGGTGGCTGGAAGCTGGTAGTTAGTAGCTGTAGCTTTTTAGATATATTTGGTGTTTGGTAGAGTAGCTGGAGCTTTTAATAAAATGTATAAAATGACCAAAATGGACATAACTAAAAATTTAGAAAGTTGATGCATTAAAAAGTTTCCTATTTTTAGAGGTTAAAATAGTCATTTTTTCCCTAAAAGCTTGTAGCTCCTTCTAAACGCTACTAGTAGTAGCGTTCAACCAAAAGCTTCAAGCTCCTAACCTAAAAGCTTAAAGCTCCTTCAACCAAACAAGACTTTTTATTGAGTATGAGCTTTTTCTTAAAAGCTTAAAGCTAGAAGCTCCTAAAAGCTCCTAAAAGCTCCATACCAAACATACCCTTAGAAGGTGTGTGTAGTCTCGAATTGGCAACGGATATTTCATATAGTAGTAGCTTTAAAGGTAATTTTCTCATTTGTGTTTTTCTTTTAATTCCAAATCTCTTATCAATCAAATGTTTTACAGCCAATGGGGTGGTGGTCCATTGGCAAAGACAATGTCTTTAAACACCTTGAGGGGAGAAGTCTTGGATTCAAGTCCCACAGACGACAGGAGTAAAAAAATTTACCATTAAAAAAATAAATGTTTTACAATTTATTAACAGAATTAATTTCACTTTCTTTAAATTCCAATTCATTTCGGACATTCTAGTATTTTCCAAAGCCTTCAGTGAATAAACGCTCCATGTTTCTTGAAGGGCATGTCTATTCACACACCCATATTGTCTATCCAAACCCCCCCCCCCCCCCCCCCAGTGTTGAGCTGTGGTCAGAGAGAGGCGTTTTGGTCCGGTCAACCAGACAAAGACTGACGGGTGTCTGACGGGTCTGTTGACAGGACCAGAACGCGGCCAAAGCTCGACGTTTTGGTCCGGTCAACAGACCCGTCAGATACCCGTCAGTCTTTTGTCTGGTTGACCGGACCAAAACGCCGCGCTCTGGCCACAGCTCGACACTGAGGGGTGTGTGAATAGACAAAATGGTAGGTGGGATGTGTGAATAGCAAGACCCTTCTTGAATCTGGACGAGATTCTAATCGATGGAGTTATTAATAATTATCCAATCAACACATACATATCATAGAATCTTCCGTCATTAAAAAAAATCTAGAATTAATTGTCTCATACGATAAAAATATAAGAAGAGAGCAATCTTAATACACTATGTTTTTTCCTTTATAAATAAACGTTATTATGTAGATTTTCCATAATCGAGAAGCCTTTTCATCATTTTTGTAACCTTGCTATTCGAAAGTTTGTACTGTGGATAAAGCTTCACGGGCCAAACCAAACCAAACAAATAGTCATATTTTTGTTTTGTTTCTCTTTGTTAGGGTATTGTAGTGTTAATTTCGTGCTATTGTGTCTCATTCTAACACCACCACAAGTAGTGAGGTTTTTTGGAGTTTCTTCCCAAAGAAAAACCGCCCCCCACGCCCCCAAACCACTCCCGTGGGCGTTTTTTCCGGAAAAAAGAATCTAAGAAGCGTCCTTTTTTCCACCCCTCCCCCTCTTTTCTTTGGCCAATGACAGTTTTTCTTCTTTTTGTTTGGCCAATACCTTTTTTTAAATGGATTTTTTTATCTAATGTTATTACACCTCTTTTAACATAATGTCCCACAATGTCTACATTTCACTACACTCATTTTAGAAAAACGTCTCATAATGCCCTATTGCTGACTGGATCGCCACATGGCCCAAAACGCACAAAGGTGGGGGTACCAACCACCGTAACACCGGGCGCTGTGATCAAGGTCGACTACTCGACAGTTGCTAGCCCCTTGGCTCTCCCCAGATGCGCGGAAACCCGACCAACACCCGTCCGAAGGCACGGCAGTGGAATAGTCGGTAAAACCTCGCCTCTCATCCAAGTCGAACGGGCGCCACCCGTATTCTCTCTTCACCTGGATACCACAGAAAATAATGAAGAGAGTGGGAATCAAACCTGAGTCATAATAAACAGATTTAATTATTTCCCCAACCACTCCACCACTACCTCATTGGCCACTCAATCATATGTTACACATGAGAGAATCATCATATGATATTTGTCATAGTTCTCGAAACCCAAAACACTGTATAACAAACTTGTTATCGAATATGCATCCATTTGTGAGAGAGAAATTTTGAAAGCTCTTAAACCTCGAAATTGCAATCATAAACCATCAAATAATGGTGAGCATTTGCAATAGGTCTGTCAACCCTTGTCCCTTATGAACACTAATGTATACTAGAGAACGTTAAGATGTAAGTGAGAGCGTGATGGACCTTGCGGACACGAGAGAAGGGGGAGGTTCGTGAAGAATGTTAGGTATCTGGATTTTTGGCCCAAAAAGTGTGACGTTTTGTCTCCGATTTGTTGTTGCTCTAACGTATTTTGTTGCTCAAGTGGGGTTTTTTTTTATTATTTATTATTTTTTTTTTATAAATAGAAGTATATTTTATTTGGTTTAGGAAAAAGCCAGGTGACAAAATTTCAACATTGAGACAAAATAAATGCTCCGGAAATTGCTCCGACGTGACACTTGTTGTCCGGGCCCAAATCTTACTGCAGAAGCTTTTATCAATCGCCCTATTAGGGCTGTTCAAAAAGCTCGCGGCTCGGAGCTCGCTCGAAGCTCGCTCGGATTTAGCTCGGAAAAAGCTCGCTCGATTTGGCTCGGGTTAAAAGTGAGCCGAGCCGGCTCGGCTCGGTTAGAAAGTGAGCCTAGCTCGGCTCGGCTCGAACGAGCCGAGCTGGCTCGGTTCGGCTCGCTTTGTAGCTCGGCTCGGTTTAGCTCGAATTATTTTACTTATAATAAGTTTTAATTTTATATACATTATAATATATTACAAAAAAACTGATTATTATTTACATGTATATAGGTTTGTAATTTGATATTTATGGCATATTTGAAGATTGATTGCCATACTAATGAACTAAAATTGTATTTTATTGAAATTAAAACTTATTTTGCGTTGTTAAACTTGATTTTGGTTTGAATTGTATTAGGTTGAACTTATTTTGAATATATTCTTTTAAATTATTGAATAATATTTTAGGCTATTAAATTTTAAGAGGTATATATTAGTTTTTTTTTTATAAAATCGAGCCAAACCAAGCCGAGCCGAGCTAGCTCGGTTTCAAATCCGAGCCGAGCCAGCTCGGTTTATAATCGAGCCGAGCCCGAGCTTGGCCTGGCTTGGCTCGGCTCATGAACAGCCCTACGCCCTATACGTCCATATTTTTTGTTTTAACTATTTTTTCAATTAAATGAGGTTCATATCATTTTATATTATGCAAGTGAAAGAAAAAACTATTTATAAATCAAATATATTAACCATAAACTTTGGCTATGATTAGAATTTACCATGTATTAATTATTAATATATATATATATATATATATACAGTAAAGTTCCTGTATAAATAACTTTAACGTACTAAACATACGAATAGTATGAAAAAAAAAAACAAAAAATACGCGGTGCCATTTTTGTAATTATCTGCTTATAGGGTAATTATGAAAATTACTCTACAAATGATGCTGTAGAGTAATTTTGATCTTGTAGAGTAATTTTGTAAAATGTTCTTGTAGAGTATTTTTGATCAAAAAACTATACCTCATAAAAAAAAACCCCAAAAAACCTAACCCCCCACCCCCCAAAAAACCTAAAAAAACTTAACCCTCCCCCTCCCCCCCCCCCCCCCCCCCCCCACACACACACCCAAACTAAATGCTGAAAACTAAACCATAAAGCTAAACCTCATAACTAAATGCTAAAAAAAATTACAAAATTACTCTACTAAATGCTAAACCTCAGACTGTTGGGCTATTAAGAAATCGCAAGCGCGCAAGATGGAGGTAGCAGAGATGAGGATGCTGAGGTGGATGTGTGGACACACGAGGTTAGATCGGATAAGAAATGAGGTTTTTAGGGAAAGATTAGGAGGGGCTAGTATATTGGATAAGATTAAGGAGGGGGGATTGAGATGGTTTAGGCATATGAAGCGGAGGCAAACGACGACACCAGTTAGAGTAGTGGAAACTCTTACTGTGGAGGGGAGGAGAGGAAGAGGTGGACCCAAACTGACATGGGATGAGCAGATTAGGCATGATTTACTAGAGTTGCATCTTTCTGAGGACATGGTCCAAGATAAGACTTCATGGAGGCGTAGGATTAGGGTTAAGGACTTCTAGAGGATATTGCAGTAAGGTCTTAGGTGTTTTTTAGGGATGTAGGTCTTTCTTATTCTTAAAGTGACTTTACAGGTGATTGCCTTTTGGTGTTTATGTCCAAATGATGTTGTATGCTATTATACATGATTTACATTATATTGTGTCACTTTGGTCACTATCTTGGTATTTGTGGCTTCCTATTTACATTATATTATGTCCAAATGATGTTGTATGCTATTTCTATATAGTTTGACTTGGTGTGTTGGCATGTTGTTTGTTTTGCCGAGTGTCTCTCTGGAAGTAGCCTCTCTATCCCTAAGGATAGAGGCAAGGTCTGTCTACATCTCACCTTCTCCAAACCCTATAAGTAGCTTTATTATTTGTGGGATTTACTGGGTATGGTTGTTATTGTGGTACTCTACAAGATCAAAATTACTCTACATGGTCATTTTACAAAATTACTCTACAAAATCAAAATTACTCTACAGGATCATTTGTAGAGTAATTTTGAATTGTATGGTGTTTGATAAACTTGCAGAGTAATTTTGATTCACTTGTAAAGTAATTTTGATGCAGAGTAATTTTGATACACTTGTAGAGTAATTTTGATAATTACCCTATAAGATCAAATTACTCTACAAATATCAAAATTACTCTACAGGATCATTTGTAGAGTAATTTTGATAATTACTAATAATTACGAAAATGTCATCGCGTTTTTTCAGAAAAACCTTCAGTTCGTACGTTTTGTACGTTAAAATTATTTGTATTTGATCTTTTTTCTTTATATATAAGGTTTTTCCCAAATATTATATTATACTAATATTATATATGCATTTTTACTTGGATGGTTTTGTGTGGCGTTTAAGTCATTTGGACAAAAACAATAAGTTTTGAAATAACCAAGCTATTTTGATGGCAAAGATCTATGATCAGATAAAGACATAAGGTTTTTTTATGGATGAAGAATAAGGCTAAGATATCGTACTTAAAATGATCAAACTGGTGTAATTTTAGATTCTTAAATTGATCTTCATGTTGAATATCTCTGGCTAAATGGTAATGAAATTCAAGTTCGTCGCTAAAAAATCATTTTATAAGAGAATTTGTACTAATTGTTCAAACAACCGCTTATAGTAAAGACATATAGTTATGTCATATTAGTACTTGCAAATACCATAAAAAACCAATATACAATCTTATTTTTCTCAAAAAAGTCTCTAAACAATTTTTTGCACGTAAAAAAACTAACATACTTTTTATTTTGTCTCAACCAATTTTTGTGAACATTAAAATCCTTTCACATGTCAAATTTGAATAAAATTATGATAAAACTTCCTAAAACTTGCTACGTAAAGTTATGTTTCAACCAAAATATATCACTATGCTATACTTTCCATTTCCTAAAACTTGCTACGTAAAGTTATGTTTCAACCAAAATATATCACTATGCTATACTTTCCATTGATTTTTGCAAATCTACAGACATGGACATCGACCTTCATCTTTAGTCATTCTTGCTGGCGAACAAAACCTACTAACAACCAAGCACAATGGCCAATAATGCGAGCATGGGCATATGATGGACACATATGACTCATGATTTAAGTACAAGGCAAAACAAAGAGTGGAGGGCATACGATGGTGAGTAGATATAGGCAAAGGAGGAGAGATGTGTGTCGATGACTGCGTTTACCGTTCACCGAAGAAGAGTGGGAGACAATGGCTCACAACTAGAAAAGGTGCGAGACACTATAGTTATATTTGGAAAACAAGGAAAGAAAAAGAGTTTAAAGGAAATAGCATTCCTGGGTTGAAAACATTAGAAGACATTAAAGCTAACTCGCTATTATGGTTAAAAGGAAGATTGAAGTTCCAAAACTTAGAGTGGGAGGGATGGCTTGAATTCAATGTGAGAGAGATTGTGATGTAATTGTATTGTTTGTTTTTTGCGTTTCTTTTCCTTTGTATGTTTTCGGGTATTTACAGCATATGCTGACCCCATTCTATAATCAAAGAATTTCGTTGTTAAAGAAAATGGAAGACGAAAGCGGATCTGATAACTAACAACAACAAAAAGAAGTTGAAAACGTGACACTTCAAAGACCATTAAATGATTAAAAAGTCAAATAATCACTAAGATCAGCGTAGCTTAGTTGATACCCGGGGGTGCATCCATCCCCCAATGTTTCGGTTAGAAGTATAAAATTTCTGATTTTTCGTCCCAAAATTTTAAAATTATAGGACCACCCTCTCAATTATTTTGCCTAAATATTTATATAATATATAATTTTTTTTTTTTGAACGGCAAATTTGGATCACTGACGGACCACTGGAGTATCATCGTGCCACCAGCAGAACCACCCGATCATATCCATCTCCACTAGGCAATAATGCCTATACACCAATTCAGGAGTAAACCCAATAAATCTGGGAAAAACCCCCTTTGTGGGAATCGAACCCATGACCTAATGATCATAAGCCTTATCCCACCCCCAAGATACCACTAGGTTATAATGCCATGGGTTATATAATATATAAATTAAATCCCATTACTTCCATCCCCGAAACTTTTTGTCGCTACTGACTAAGATGTCATACCATTGTTACCTAAATTGACATCTTAATTGTTATTTAACCTACCAAACAAGTTTACTGATTATCAAACGACTTTATTATAAAATGTGATATTAATAAATAATATATTAATAAAAATTTTCTGTGAGCCGTTAAAATAATAATAATAATAATAATAATAATAATAATAATAATAATAATAATATATTATCTCATTTGATATGAAAATGTTGGAAGAATATTAATATTTTACATAACACCTCTCACTTGTCACTTGTTCTATCTATCAAATCCACAAGCCAATTCAAGGCAAAGCAAAAAAAAAAAAAAAAAAGTAATAACACTAGTGGAGGGGGGAAATAGCAAGTCAATCGGTCATATGAGCGATTTTCGCCAAGCTAAAGAATAAAGATACAAGCTGTATGATACATGTATGGCTTGGTTATATACGTAAATTAATAATTAAAACTAACTAGAATTAAGTACCCGCGCGTTGCTGCGGAGGCGTAAAAGCATATGTCAAATAGCACCAATGCCACATAACCGTCAGCAACCATCAACGCTGAAGTTGTGGCATGTTAAAACGAAGCGATGGACCGAAATGTAGAACATTTAAAAAAATAACTAAGTCAATCTAGGATCCATGTGTTGCGACGAACCTGTCAAATGAGAAAAATAGACCTAAAAACATTGAACATGGGCGTTGCGTCGTGTTAACTCGCAAAATTATGAACAAAACGTATAAAGGTTAAATCACACACGCATGTTGCGCCGTGTTAACTCGCATAATTTAGTACGAAACGTAAACGAAAATTTGGGATGGATGAAAAGTATGGGAGACCAAAGTTGAAAGTAAAAACGTTATGAGGTTCAATTCCAAAAGATAAACAGTTTTGGGTTAAAAAGGTAAAAAAAAAAAAATTGTGAGGTTAAAATTGCAAGAAACCGAAAGACAGGACATATAAAAAATAATAAAGTCGATCAATGACTCACGCGTTGCAATAAACCTATGAAATGAAAAACAATAGATGTAAAACCTTGAACTACACATGGATGTTCCAAAATTATGAACGAAACGTAAAAACGTTGAACCACACACATGTTGCTCTGTGGTAACTCACAAAATTTAGTACGAAACGTAAAACAAAAATTTGCGAAAGATGAAAAGTATAAGAGAACAAAGTTGAATGTAAAAAAGTTGTAAAGTTGAATTGTAAAATAAGAAAATTTTGACTTTAAAGTAAAATGTTACAATTTTGTAAAATTAAAATTGTAAAAGATTTAAAGATTTAGGTTAAAACTAAAATTTCAACCTTTTTTTTTTGAAAAACACCCAAATCATGTAGTACAACACTATTTGCATAGAAAAGTTACATATTTAAAATATATAAATTTGACAAAAAAAAAAAAAAAAAGAATAGTAGATTAAGAAATATTAATATGAAGATAACTCACTTGAAAGAGACGTATGTTATTTAAAGAGGAGTCTCAGGTCGGGCAAACGAGTAGTTTAAAATTTTTGGTGTAAATTAGAGTATGAATGTTTTATAAAAAAATATATACAATGCTTTTGAATGGCGTCATCACCAAGATGCAAATTCAGACAATGTTTTGTAAATCGGTTCAAACCGGTCGGTTAAACCGGATGCCGGAAGCTTGGCCCGCACGAATCATACCGGTAAACTGAAAGAACGGTAAAGAAATTGTACTGCCGGTAAATTGGGTTATACCGGTTTAAACCAGTATACCGGTATCGAGTCATCCATAGGTTAAAATTTGGACTTTTAATCTTTTATGTGTCCAAAAAGGTAACTATTTATTTTCTTAGACCACCCGTAGTGGGGCATTATTTGCAACCCCCCCCCCCCCCCCCCATTACATAGGGCGTTTTTGGGCAGTTTTGTTGAAAAAAAATTGGTTTAGCGTTATATATAAAACGCCTAAAATGGCTTGTGGAATGGTTGATTGGGTTGGACCCACCAATGAGAAACTAGTTTTTTTCTTTTTTTTTTTTTTGTTTAATGATTGGAAGGGGCATTATTTGGGCATTATTCCCACTACGTCACTTTTGCAATAACGCTCCATGCTGACTGGACTGCCACGTGTCGAATAATGCCCATGGTGGGGGCATTATTTAGCTAAACTACTACACATGGTCTTAGTAAAACCTAGCACCCAAAAAGGTGCCAATAGTATATTTTTAAATTATTTTTTGGTTATGGATTAACTTTTTGAATGTGCATAAGGATCAATATGCGGAATCTTGTTATCTTCTATTATATGATGTTCATATGATTCTATGACAAAAACATGATGTAACTTTCAGGCGATCAAAAGTCATAAATTAAGTTCTGGGGTGACTAGAGTAACTATCTCTATATATTCAAGCTATCTTATCCCATAATGACGATAGATGCAGTTTGTAACCTTCAACTAAGTGTTCTGTGCAGTTTTAAATTTAAAACATACTGTGTGGCGATGGAGATTTTGAAACATCCAGTAATTCTACTATATTATATTTGAAGGGTGGTTCATCTATATTAGTTTAGAATGATCATATTGTATAAATTTCATCAATAACAAAACTAAGATAAGGTCGAATAAATAGGTTGCTTCCAGTGAGACCCGAGCTCAATTGGGCTTTAAATAATTTTTTTAGATATGGGCTTTAAATAAAATTTCCTTTTAAATATGTCATTAAAAAGTGGGCATTACATGTTAAGGGTTAGAATATACTAGGAAGTTTATTTGGGTAGAAATGATAGAAAATAATCTTGACCATCAATTAAATAATCAAGAGCTTGGATTAAATGAATAGAATGAACAAAAACTAGGAGGCGTGTGAGTATCCTAGTCCATGCAAGTTAACAGTTTCTCTCTCCTACAATCCCCCCTCGTTTTTAAAACGTGAACTTTTTCATACGACATTATTTTTATATAAAAATTGCGCCATAAAAACGAGCTTTTTTTATCTTTAAAACGAGCACACTATTGTTATACTTTTGAAAAAAAGTTTTCGATAACCCAAATGCATAAAACGCAATGGACAAAAAACACAAAAAATGATTTTTTTTTCCTAAAATGCAATGGACTAAAAACATAAAAAAAAAGTGTTATTTTTAAAACGCAATAGATTAAAAACACAAAAAAACGTGTTCTTCTAAAACGCCAAAAGTGTTTTTTATAAAACGCAATGGATAAAAAACACAAAACACAGTGTCTTTTTTCTAAAACATAATAGACTAAAAACATAAAAAAAATATTTTTTTTTTCTAAAACGCAATTGATTAAAAACATAAAAGAAAATGTTCTTTCTAAAACCCAATTGACTAAAAACATAAAAGAAAATGTCTATTCTAAAACGCAATTGATTAAAAAAACAAAAGAAAGTGTTCTTTCTAAAACGCAATGAACAAAAAACACAAAAAAATATCTTTTCTAAAACGCAATGGATAAAAAACACAAAACAAAGTGTTCTTCCTAAAATGCAATAGACTAAAAATACAAAAGAAAATGTCTTTTCTAAAACGCAATTGGCTAAAAGCATAAAAGAAAGTGTTCTTTTTAAAACTCAATTGACAAAAAACACAAAAGAAGGTGTTTATTTTAAATCGCAATTGACTAAAAACACAAAAGAAAGTGTTTTTTTTTTTTTTTTTTTCTAAAACGCAATGAACAAAAAGCTCACAGAAAATGTATGTTTTCATTTTTTTTGTAAAACGCAATGGACAAAAAACTGTGTTTTTTTTTTTTGTAAAACGCAATGGAAAAAACACACAAAAATATGTTTTTTCATTCTTTTGAAAAACGAAATAGAAAAAACAAACGTTGCTTTTTCATTTTTTTAAAGCACAATGAACAAAAAAACAAAAAAAATATATGTTTTTTATTATTTTGTAACACACAATTCTAAATGAAAGTTTAAACTGAAAACTGTTTTATAATTTTCTTTGAGACATTTTGTCAAACACCTGGTGTGAAACTTTTTACCACTGATTTCTTAATAAAATTGTAACAAATAATGTTTGTCAAATGCAAGAATACATCAAGAGAAGGTTAGAATCATAGACATTTGAGAAGAGAAGTACATGTTTCAATCAATTTCTCAAGTTCCATTGCATTACGTTAAATTGAAAAAAATGAGAAATTGCATAAAAATAAACTGAGTTTCTTCAAAGAAATTGAATAACACGTTGATTGAGTATTTAAACCATTCATTGATAAAGAAAATCGAACTATGATGTAGTAATTCTAGAGAAAGAAAGTGAAGGAAAGGTTGAAGATGATGAGTTTTGAAAATGATGGGTTTTGAAGATGCAGAGAAAGATAAATAGAATAGAAGAAAGGAGATTGAATAAAATGTCCTTCCTTATGTTTTTTTGTTATTTGTCGCATGTCCTCTTATTATTGCTTGCTACAGTTCCTACCCAAAGTAAACTTCCTGTCGCAACCCCTGACCCCACCCCTAGAGCGGGAGCCGCGAACACGAGCCGTTGGTATCGGTGTTTATTAATTTGGCAGCGGAAATGAGACATCAGGATCGTAGTTAGGAAATATATTTCAGAGTTTCAAAACACCAAACTGTTATAATAAACAAATGAGATAAAACCCACATTTTATTTATAATATCATTTATAGGGATAAACCCTATTTTCAGAAAACAAAAACTTTTTATTTAGGTAATTTTATAGCCACTTCTTTAAGCCTTCAGTGCTCCATAGCTAGCTTCTAATAGCTTCACATTAAGTTACCTGAAACGTGTTTTAAAAATATTTTATCAGCAAGAAATACTAGCGAGTATATTCCAGTTTATAAAAATAAGCTTTTATAACTTTACAGTATTAAGAGCGATTACAATGTTTATGTCTACCCAATTACTCATTCAGTATTTGTCATGTTGGCAATTACAATGACTGTGGTCATATTACTATTGGCTAACTCTTCGTCCAATAGTAACGCTTGACAAGTAGTGTATACAAAACCCCACATACCGGCAGTAATTGTAGAATACAAAGACTTAATCACTGTAAATATAAACATTTAGGGTTTTGTAAAGCATTTTAAATATAATGGCTCACAAATTGTGAGAAAAGGAGAATGACTCACTTTGTAAACTTAGGTTTCTCTACGGGCTTCCTGGTGATATTTTCTGATTATTTTCTTGAGTTTCTATTAAAAACATACAATGCACGCATGTTAGTAAAATAACCCAAATCACATTAGCCATACAACACGAGACAGAACCCCAACGAACTTAGTCAGACAGAGCCTTGACATGCGTTGTTGGGTCCTAGATCAATTGGGTAAGGTAACGAATTAGTGATCGAGGGTTAAAATACTTACAACGGGGTAGAGCTTCGTGTTTTAGGGGGTATTTTAGCTTTGTTTTCCGTGTGAAAGTATAAAGAGAAAAGAAAATGTTGAGCGGACTGGACTGGTGTCGTTGCTGCTCAATTTATACAAGTTTTTGAAGTCTGTTGCCCCCGCGACGCACAAGGGCCCTGCCGTCGCGGGCCGCCACCAACCCTAGCTAGGGCTTAGGCTTGGAAGATCATGCAGTAGACTAGGCACGTTACGTGACACGTGTCACCATGCAGCGTCCGACAAATAATGGCCATCGCGCCCCACGACACACAAGGGGTGTGTCCGTCGCGGGCCGCCACCGGCAACTAAAACTTATTTTATTTAATTTTTAATGAAAACAACGTTACACAGGTCCGGTTTCTTGATTACAGAGCGTTATAGGGGTTTCCGAGGGTTGCTATATCCTCCTCACCTTGTTTTAAATCTCGTCCTCGAGATTCACTAGAATAGGTGTGGATACTTCCTGCGAATTTCTGACTCTTGCTCCCATGTGTATTCTGGTCCTCTCTTTGAATCCCATTTTACTTTGACCAGAACTAATCTCTTGAGTTTGAGATTCTTGATCTTTCTATCTTTAATCTGAATTGGTTTCTCTACAAACTTAAGTTTCTCATTTACCTCTACATCTTGAAGAGGTATTACCAATGATTCGTCTGCTAAGCATTTCTTGAAGTTACATACATGCAATACATCGTGTGTTCCTGTCATTTCATCTGGCAATTGTAGCTGACAAACTACTGGTCCTATTCTTTTGATAATTTCAAAAGGTCCAACATACCTTGGGCTTAGCTTTCCTCTTTTACCGAATTCTGACAACTCCTTTCCATGAGGAAACTTTTAATAATACCTTGTCTCCAACTTGAAATTCCAACGGTTTTCTTCTGTTATCTGCATAACTCTTTTGACGATCTCGTGCTGCTTTTAGTCTTTCCTTGACTTGAATAATTTTGTCAGTTGTTTCTTGCATGATTTCAGGTCCTAATAGTTGCTTTTATCCAATCTTTGCCCAACAGACTGGTGTTTGGCATTTTCGTCCATAGAGTGCTTCAAATGGTGCAGCGTTGATGTTAGTGTGATAGTTGTTGTTGTAGGAAAATTCTATGTGAGGTAAGTGGTCGTCCCAATTTCCTCCAAAATCAATTACACAGGCTCTAAGCATATCTTCCATTGTTTGAATTATCCTTTCACTTTGCCCGTCCATTTGAGGATGATAAGCTGTGCTTAGATTTAATCTGGTTCCCATTGCTTTTTGGAAACTTGTCCAAAAATAAGAAGTAAAATGGCTATCTCTGTCAGACACAATAGATAAACGAATTCCATGTAATGAAACTATTTCATTTACATATAATTTGGCTAACTGTTCCATACTGAAAGTCTCTTTCATAGGTAAGAAATGGGCAGATTTGGTTAATCTGTCTACAATCACCCAGATTGTATCATTACCTTTTCGTGTCTTGGGTAATTTTGTAACAAAGTCCATGTTATCAATTCCCATTTCCAAATTGGCAATTCCAATTGCTGCAATAAGCCTGAAGGTTTCTGATGTTCTGCTTTAACTTGTGAACAAGTTAAATATTTAGTAACATAATTTGCTATATCTTTTTTCATTCCTATCCACCAGAATTTCTTTCTTAAGTCGTGATACATCTTGTCACTTCCAGGATGCATCGTATATTCGGATTTGTGAGCTTCTTCTAGAATTTTGTGGCGTAGGTTTCAGCATCATCATTGATTGCTGTTTCCTGTATTTCTCTAATTTGCTCATTTAAATCTATCTGTAGGTTTAGTCTGAGAGCACGTACTCTTTTTGGCTTTTCGTGATACTTTCGACTTAATGCATCAGCTACTATGTTAGCTTTTCCTGCATGATACTGGATATCACAATCATAATCACTAAGAATTTCCATCCAACGTCTTTGCCTCATGTTTAATTCATTTTGTCCAAAGACATATCTTAAACTCTTATGATCCGTGAAGACAACGAACTTACTACCGTAGAGATAGTGTCTCCACATCTTAAGGGCGAAAATTATTGCTCCTAACTTTAGATCATGTGTTGTATAATTCTCTTCATGTTTCTTAAGCTGTCTAGAGGCATAAGCAATTACATTTTGACGTTGCATCAATACACATCCAAATCCTAATTTGGAGGCATCACAATAGACTACAAAGTCTTCAGTTCCTTCAGGCAACGCGAGTATTGGTGCGCTGGTTAACCTTTGTTTTAAAATCTTGAATGCTTCCTCTTGTTTTGGTCCCCATTCAAACTTAACTGTCTTGCAAGTTAGTTTGGTTAATGGAATGGCTATTATAGAAAAATCTTGAATAAAACGTCTATAATATCCTGCCAATCCAAGAAAACTTCTCACTTCTGTAGGTGATTCAGGGACTTTCCATTTAGTAATCGCTTCGATTTTTGTGGGATCCACATGAATTTCTTCATGATTAACCAAGTGTCCAAGGAATTCCAACCAGAATTCACATTTTGAGAATTTAGCATAAAGCTTTTCCTTTCTCAACAATGTCAGAAGTATATGCAAATGCTCTGCATGTTCCTCTTTACTCTTAGAGTAAATTAGAATATCATCTATAAAGAGAATTATGTATTTATCCAGGTATGGTTTACATATTCTGTTCATCATGTCCATAAATGCGGCTGGGGCATTGGTTAAACCAAATGGCATGACGGTAAATTCATAATGACCGTACCTTGTTCTGAAAGCAGTTTTAGGAATGTCCTCTTCCTGTACTTTCAATTGATGATATCCTAATCGTAAATTGATCTTAGAAAAGAATCGGGCTCCTTGAAGTTGATCGAATACGTCATCGATTCTCGGTAGTTGGTACCGATTTTTAATCGTAACCTTTCTTGGTAATCAATGCACATACGCATCATTCCATCCTTCTTCTTGATAAAAAACACCGGTGCTCCCCACGGTGATGAACTAGGTTGTATAAAACTTTTATCTAGCAATTCATCCAACTGTTGCTTCAGTTCCTGCATCTCCGTTGGTGCTAGGCGATAAGGTGCTTTGATAATTGGTGTCGTTCCTGGTATCAGGTGACTTTTGAATTGAGATATTACAGGAATATCTTTTAATTCTTTTCCCTTAGTGTTAATGATTACGAAAATCATATACACCATTCCTCCTTTCCGTGCATAACTTGCAGCTTTCATCACAGAGATGAATTTTGTTGTTCTCGTTGGCTTGTCTCCCTTAATTGTGATCCTTGCACCAGTTGTCGTACCTACTTCTACAGACTTTTGATCACATAAAATAATTGCATGATTGCCTACCAACCAGTCCATTCCTAACATAACATCGAATCCGGCTAGATCCATTGGTAAGAGGTTAGCGGTAAAGTTATGACTTAAAATTTCTATCCGTGCTTCCTGCAGGATTTTGCTTATCTTGATAGAACTTCTATTTGCCGTCTGCACCAGACAGTCTTGGTGAAGTTTAGTTAATGAATGATTGAGAAGTTTGCAGAAAGAAGTATTTATAAAACTTTGGTTTGCACCAGAGTCAAATAATACTTTAGCATAAACATCATTAACTAAAAATGTACCGACAATTACATCAGGGATCATCTTGGCTTCTTCGGCTGTCAAAAAAAATGCTCTGGCATTCTTTTTGGGTCCTTCTGTTGCCTTTGCTTTGTTGTTTGTCGCTAGAGCTAGTTTCAGACAGTTCGGTTTGATGTGACCAGCTTCTCCACAATTGTAGCATATCCTAATGTTAGCTTTCTTCCAGCAGTCTTCTTCCTCATGTCCTTATATTTTGCATAAATTGCAGTATATCGAGCATTTCCCCGAGTGTTTCCTTTTACAATACTTGAAGTAGGGTGAAGAGGAAGAACCTGTTCCTTTCCCGCGATAGGAATTACCATAGCGTAGTTCCTGGGAAATCTTTTGAGCTAGGTTCTTTTTCAGATTTTCCTCTTGTGTGCGTACCAACTCATCTGTCAGAGTGTTAGCAAGTTCCACTGCTTCTTCTATGGTTTGTGGTCTAACTGCCTTGACTCATGTCTGATCTCACTGATTAATCCCCAGATGTAACGAGAGATCAACATTGGTTCTGGTGAGGCTAGGGTTGGTACTATCCTTGCATATTCAAAGAATGTGGTAGTGTATTCCCTGCAATCTACCCCAATCATTCTGTGATTTAGGAACTTATTAGCAATTTATTCCTTTTCATGAGGAGGACAAAATTTTATTTCAACTATTTCCTTAAAGTTGTTCCATTCCATACTGTAAACCCTGTCATTTCCTCTGGACTGGAGAATGGTATTCCACCACTCTAATGCTGCATTCTTAAAGAGATTAGAAACATACATGATTTTATCCTCATCTGCATATTTACTTATTTTTAAGACTGCTTCTGTCTTTTCTATCCAGCGTAAAGCTGAAATGGCTCCTTCATTGCCCGAGAATTCTATCGGTTTGCATGATAAGAATTCTTTATAAGAACAACCATATGAGATGGTCCTTCTTCTTTTTGGAATCGGAGCTTGGATAAGTAGTCCGTGATTTCCATTCACACTGTGACTTGGCTCAGTGGGTGCACGTTTACTTCTGATTATGGAATTATTATTTTCTGCCTTTTAATTAATAGTGTCGATAATATATGGCATGGCATTTATGATTACTTGAGCTACTATGTGTTCGATAGCACTTTTATCCACTTGGTTCCTGTTATTATTGTTATTCTGGATTTCCTGATTTACTTCGTTTGACATCTGAATTGTAAATATTATCAGGTATTAATATCACATAACAAATTAAACAAACAAATACTCAAGCATATTGAACCAAAATCATCGATCATTGCGACTTTTACTCTTTTCATATATATATATATATGCATCTATTACAAACTATGACTGGAATTTAAATGTTGGTAATTATGCATCGATATATATATATATATATAGTAGGAGTTGGGTGGAAAGTGTGTTTTTCCTAGAAAGTATAGGAAGCAATAAGAACGCGACATGTAGCATTGAAGGATTTTAACTAAAAGGGCAATTGTGTAATTTGAATATTATTTTAATTATGGTTTATTTTATTAGGATAACTAAGTAACCAGAAAATTATGGAAACTAAATATCCCATTTAATTCAAATTGACAGTTTCAATTTAAATCATACAATCCATACAACATATTCACAGGAATTCGTAAAAAAGGATTTTACAACATTGCTGGAGGATTCTTGACATTGTGTTTTAACAGCAAGCATATTTCTTGACGCTGTGTTTTAACAGCAGGCAGATTTGCTGGAGGATTCTTGACATTGTGTTTTAACAGCAAGCAGATTTCTTGACATTGTGTTTTAACAGCAAGCAGATTTCTTGACGCTGTGTTTTAACAGCAAGCAGATTGCTGGCCATTGTGTTTTAAAAGCAAGCAGATTTCTTGGCGCTGTGTTTTAACAGCAAGCAGATTGCTGGAGGATTCTTGACATTGTGTTTTAACAGCAAGCAGATTTTTTGACATTGTGTTTTAACAGCAAGCAGATTTCCTTGACGCTGTGTTTTAACAACAAGCAGATTGCTGGACATTGTGTTTTAACAGCAAGCAGATTTCTTGACGCTGTGTTTTAACAACAAGCAGATTTCTTGACATTGTGTTTTAACAGCAAGCAGATTGCTGGACACACTGTCAGTGTCTTCGTCTTCAACACAACCCAGTGTCTTCGTCTTCAACACACTGTCATCATCAACATTAAAATAGTAAAACACATAAACCTTAAAACACACTGTCATCATCAACATATTCAGATGCCATTTTAAAACACACTGTCATCATCAACCTTAAAGAGACTGACCTGGATTCGAAAAGGGCTCGCCGGAAACCTTGACTGATCGACCGGAAAAACATAAACTGGCCATCATCCGATCAACCTCCATATTCACCGATGACCGGAAAACCACCTTCCAATCGGAAAGGTCCTGTTTGAACGGAGCAGACACAACCGGTAGTTGCCGGAATTGATAAAAAAAGATGTATATCTCTGGCATCCATGCTCCAAACAACCAATATTTTTGGAGGTGGGTTTAGAGAGGGAGAGAGAGAGAGAGAGAGAGAGAAAGAGAAAGAGGGGAAATCGCATGATTTTAGGGATTGGTTATTGATATGGCAGTTTCTTAACTGATTTAAAACACTTCCAATTACCAAAATACCCTCACTATATTAAAAGTCTCTAATTATATAACTCAGATATTACGAAAATGCCATCCATTTGATCTAAGCCATTAAACACACTCATCTAATGGCCCAGATCGCTTCCTACACTTTCTAGGAAAAACACACTTTTCGTAGGATCCCTACTCTCTCTCTCTCTCTCTATATATATATATATATATATATATATTTATATCTATCTTAGTTAAATATATATATATATATATATATTTATATTCTTTAAGTAACAGAAATTACACATATATATAGTACATTAGGGTTGATTTTTCTAGTACTGCATCTCCCTCTCGTCGCATTTCCAGACGAGATTTTCTCCTATTTAGCGTATACTGTTTCCTTCCTCAACCAACTCTTCACCATATCGGCGGAGTTCTTCCACATTTTTCCTTGTTCATTGGTGGCATTGGGGCTGGTATAGGTTCGGGATAAACTGGGACTGGTTCTCCGTAGTGATATGGGTTATTCATTACTTCCTGAAATGCCCAGTCGTTAGCCCACCACTGTTCTAAAGGATTTGGGGTTGGTAACCTAGGTATCTCGTTTGGATCAAAGGCTGGGATTGGAAGCGGGTTCTCCTGATTTTGTTTTAGGTTCATGGGTTGGTTAGGGAATAATGGTAGTAATTGTGGTTCTGGTACGACTATTTATTGAGATCAAGTTCTGCTTTTGCATTTCTAAACATATGAAAGTTGGCTAGTTGCTAATCTAATTCCTCTTCCCATAAAGGTCTAGCTTCTTGATTTTGGGTATTTCTATTAGCTCTATTCGCTATTTCTTGTTTTTATGCTTTTCTCATTCTTTTTCTCCTGTATGCTTTGGCTCTTCTAAACTGTCACACCCCGATATTTTCACATATTACCGGTGGGCCCGGTGGGGAGTATCGTGACATAGTTGATATCATCATAGTCAATATACACAATATAGTAGCACAGCGGAAGGCTTAGGTAGATAATTACTATTACAAACCATAGTGTCCGAGTGTCCAAATAAAAGAATATACAGACTGGTTGTAATAGAGATCCACAGGCGGATCATAAAACAAATACAAGATACTGAAACAACAGACTTCAGGCATCTAAGGATTTGCAAGATCCTCTTATTTGACACCAAGTAGCTCCAGCCTAATTTCGTGAGGTACCTGTTGTTATGGGTGATTTTCTGCTCATATATCTCGACTGATATGCTGACTTTGTTTGTTTTATTGTGACCAGGATGCTGGATGAGGATATTGGTAACATCCTGATACGATATCCTGGTAGTAACTAATTAACCCACGTGCAGATTAAAAGGTGCAAGTCTCTAACGTTCAAGTGGACTTCTTCTCCTCAAGACTCGGGCAAATCAGTTAGATTATGGACGTTGAAGCCGGAAGACGTGGACTACAACGTTCACATATAGAATATTCGCTGAATCCCGGAATAATAGGATAGTTAGCTGGTTTCTTTTACTATAAAAAGGATTGATCGGATCAGATTAAGGCTCACAATCGTTTGTACACTCTTTCTCTCTAGCTGCAAACACTCTCAATACACTTACACTTGTATCGAATTCACATTGTAACACTTAGTCGATCCGCATCATATCCTGCACTGTATCCTGACATTTGAAGCAATAAGAAGAACAAGGCAGCTGCGACTGTCAGCTCCCGAGGTTTTGTGCCGGCGATCTAGATTGACCAAGGGCTTTCCTCATACATCTCGTGTCACCCTTTACATTTTTGCTCATTGTTTGATTATAGATACAACTCAATATCCCGAGCCGTATCCTGAAAACTATTTTTGCAAACAACTTAATTAGCATATTTCCAACACATTTTCTTAGCACACTACCTCACTTAACTAATTTGATCACTTAATTGCTTCGGTAATTTTTTACCAAAACAATTTGGCGCCCACCGTGGGGCAAGTGGTGCTATTTCTACTAAAAGCTTTTGCAAAATCATTACTTGGTTATCTATTTTCAAAACTTTTTGCTACACTATTTTCAATGGCCTCGAGATCAAACATGAGCTCTTCCACCATGTCTGCTACCACCTCTGCAACAATCGGTTCGGTGCTTCCACCACCTCCTCCAAGAACGCAGTCCTCTCCACAAGGAACTGAAATTCATGTGGCTCAGGATGTTATCCCCGCTCGCAATATTCAGGGATCTGGTCCTATTTTGGCCTCTAATGAAGAAATTCTGAATTTGTTTGGTAGTGTACAGGAACAGATGAGGCAGCAGCAGGAGACCAACCAGATGTTAATGAGAGAGATACAACTCTTGAAATCCAGCTCAAGCAGGCCCGCTGAGGATACTATCACTCCCTTGCAACCTAGAGCTCTGAACTTCAGTTCTGCAGTATATACTGAGGATAACAGGGGGAATATTGTTCCTAGCCATTCTCAGAATCATACTCCTGAGATACCCTCTTCGGTTAGGGTGTCAACTGTGAGAAGCTCAGGATATGCTTCAGGATATGGCCAGAATCCTCAGACTGGTAACGTATCTAATAATATTAATACTCTTCCTACTCATGGTGTTGGATCTTTGCAGGATGCAGGTATGACATTAGCATTTTCTAGGGAGCTTCAGAAATTAAAGGACATGATATCCAGTGTACCTGGAGTGGTCCAGCCAATTCCAGAAGTATCCCAAGACAGCCACAGGATATCCCGGTTTGCCTATCCTATTTGTGATGCTGAAATCCCAAAAAGATTTCAGACCCCCAACATGAAGCTCTATGACGGAACTACGGATCCTGAGGAGCATATTGCCCAGTACAGGGAAAGGATGGAAATCAACCCTATCCCTCCGGATCTCAAGGAAGCATGCCTATGCAAGGGTTTTGGTTCTACCTTAACAGGAGCAGCCTTAAAATGGCTCTTAAACATTCCTCCTCACTCAATTACATCATTTGGTCATTTAGTGAATTTGTTTAATAGTCAATTTTATTGCAGTCGAAGTTTTAAGAAACTAACCAGTGATCTTTACAGGATAATCCAAGGACCTCAGGAATTCTTGAGGGATTTTGTGAACAAGTTTAGTCGGGAATCCTTAGATATCCCACATCTTGATGTTGTAACAGCTGTGCATGCTTTCAAGATGCGGTTGCAGAAAGATTCTCAATTTTACCAGGATCTCGTAATGAATCCCTGCAGGAATCTGGATGAAGCTCGGAACAGGGCTTTAAGATATATTCGGCTGGTGGATGACAAAAAGATGCAAGAGAGGATGAATTCATCCACAACCTATGAGTCGACCAACAGGAAATCAGAATCCTCGTATAAACCATATCGCTCTAAGCCATATGGTAGAAGTGACAGCAAAAAAGTGAATGCTGATGAAGACGAGGATCCTGAGAAGTATCCTGAGTTGTCTGAATATTGTTTTTCTATTAATATACCTGAACTGATGAATGCTATGCAGGGTTTAGGAGACAAAGCAAGATGGCCCCGGAAGAATCAACAAAAAGCTGATTGGAAGGATAAGTCCAAATGGTGTGCCTTCCACGAGGATTTCGGACGTGTTACTGAGGATTGCATTGCTCTAAGGAAAGAAATAAGCTATCTCTTGAGCAAGGGATATCTGAAGGATCTCCTGGGAAGAAGGAAGAATAAGGGTTAGGATATTGAGAAGGATCCTGAACGAGCAGCATCACCTCCTGCGGATGCCAAGATAATTAATTTCATTTCAGGAGGATCCGACATTTGCGGGACATCATGTTCTGCGGCGAAAAGGCACACGAAGGAAGCCAAGGTAGAGAGGGGAGACAAGCCAACTAGGATGTCAACCCTCACAACTGATAAAGTGATCACGTTCGATAACGATGACAGGGATACTGTCCAGGATCCTCATCATGATGCTTTGGTAATAACGCTATATGTTGCTAACCATTTTGTGCGCAGGATACTGGTGGATAATGGCAGCTCCGTCAACATAATTCAGCTGGAAACGTTGAAGAGGATGAACGTATCCCCGATGGATATTACTTCGAAGTCCACTGTGCTTGTTGGTTTCAGTGGAGAAGCCAGGAATACCGTAGGGCAGATAAAGTTTCCCGTGTATGTTGAAGGGGTCAACTCAATGCAGCGCTTTTGTGTCATGGACTCCCTATCCTGCTATAATATTATATTAGGTAGGCCTTGGATCCATGATATGAAAGCTGTGCCGTCAACCTATCATCAATGCATCAAGATCCCTACCCCTTGGGGAGTAGTCAAGGTGGAAAGTGATCAGCAGGAAGCAAAGGAGTGTTATTCTTCCTCGATGAAATTCTCAACAATGCCTAGTGCAGCATAGCAATTAAAGATGCGAGGCCAGGATATCATGGAGGCTTCAGAATAGGATGTAAAGAAAGTTATCCTGAATCAGGATAATCCGGATATCTCGGTGCTCGTAGGAACCAATATCCCTCAGGATATTAAAAACCAATTGATTAACTTTTTGAAATGCAGAATGTCAACATTCGCGTGGAAACACGAGGATATGACAGGTATTTCCAAGGATATTATAACTCACAAGCTCGGAATCGATAGGTCCTTCAAGCCTGTCCAACAAAAACGAAGGAAATTTGCTCCGGAGTGGAACACAATCATTCAGGAGGAAGTTGAAAGATTATTAAAGAGCAAGATGATTAGGGAAGTGAAATTTCCTAAATGGCTGGCAAATGTAGTTGTGGTGCAAAAGAAAAACGGGAAATGAGAGTCTGTGTAGACTACACGGACTTGAACAAAGCTTGTCCCAAAGACCCGTTTCCTCTACCTCATATTGATTCAATGGTGGATGCTACTGCTGGCCACGAGATGTTAACCTTCATGGATGCCTCCTCAGGATTCCTACAAATCCAAATGGAACCCTCGGATCAAGAGGATACTGCTTTCATGACACCGACAGGTATTTATTGTTATACTGCTATGCCTTTTGGTTTAAAAAATGCAGGTGCAACATACCAAAGATTGGTGAACATGATGTTTAAAGACAAGCTGGGGGACACCATGAAGGTGTACATTGATGACACGGTAGTTAAATCTGAAAAGGCTGAGGATCACCTCCAGGATATTAAGGGAGCATTCGATATCCTGGACCAATATAACATGAAACTAAATCCTGCCAAATGCCATTTTGGAGTGGGAGCAGGAAAGTTTCTAGGATACATGGTGACAAAAAAGGGGATAGAAGCAAGCCCGGAGCAGATTAAAGCTATCTTGGATATCAAGTCACCTTCAAATATGAAAGATGTTCAAAGATTGACAGGGCGAGTAGCAGCATTAAACAGATTTATCTCAAGATACTCGAAAAAATACAAGGAATTTTATGATATCCTGAAGAAGAATAAAAAATTCGAATGGGGAGAGAAGCATGAAGCAGCCTTGCAGGATTTGAAGCAGTATCTTTCAACCGCACCTCTATTGATGAAGCCTGAGGATGGTGAACCATTATCTCTGTATCTTGCAGTATAAGGGAATGCAGTAAGTGATGTCCTTATAAAGGATCATGAAGGTCAGCAGTATCCTGCCTATTATGTTAGTAAAAGTTTATTAGATGCTGAAACTAGATATTCTCATTTAGAAAAATTGATATTAGCCCTAGTTATGGCGTCAACAAAACTTAGACATTATTTTGAAACACATAGGATTCATGTTAAAACCAACTATCCTGTTAAAAATGTGCTTAGAAAACCCGAGATGTCAGACAGGATGGCTAAGTGGTCAGTAAAATTAAGTGCCTATGATTTAATATATGAACCTAGAAATGCCATAAAGTCTCAGGCCCTAGTTGACTTTGTGGCTGATTTCAGTAGTGATATTCAAAATGAAGTAGACCTAGAAGTGCAACAACTAGGAGAAAATATAGAATCTTGGACACTATATACTGATGGTGCATCTAATATAAGAGGTGTAGGTTTGGGTATACTACTAAAATCGCCACAGGGGGACATATTACCCCAGGCTATTAGGTGTGAGTTTCCTGCCACTAATAATGAGGCAGAATATGAAGCTTTAATTGCGGGATTAGAATTGGCTAAGAGCATGAATATCAAGGGTTTACAAGTATTTGTTGATTCCTTGTTAATTACTAATCATTTTAATGGGACCTATGCAGTTAAAGGTGAAAAGTTGATCGAGTAACTCGAAATTCTCAAAAAACTAGCAAGATATTTCGATATTTTTACACTTGAACAGGTACCAAGAGAGGATAATGCTGAAGCTGATGCCTTGACAAATCTGGGATCATCAGTCAGGATACCGGAGGGAACCCAAATACCAATATTACATATCCTGTATCCTGCGACGGATCCTCTTAAATCTCAGGATAAGGAAGTAGTGAGTATTCAGGATCCTGATGATGAGTATCCCGAGGAGGATCCTAAGTCCTGGACGGCTCCAATCATGAGATATCTCAAGGAAGGACACATCCCAAAGTATGAAAATCCTAAGGCCTTTAGAATGAAGGTATCACGATTCACTATTATAAATAATGTTTTGTATAAGAAATATCTTGCAGGACCATATCTGAGGTGCTTGGAGTATCCCGAAACCAAAGAAGTGCTTCAGGATATACACGAAGGGGATTGTGGTAACCATACTGGGGGCAGGTCGTTATTCTCAAAGGTATTAAGAACATGATACTATTGGCCGACGATGAGAAGAGATGCTGCAGAATATGCTCGAAGATGTGATGTATGTCAAAGACACAGTAATATATTACATTAACCTGCTGAGCCACTTTATCCTATCACTTCCCCTTAGCCATTCATGAAGTGGGGAATGGATATAGTATGAAAATTGCCAAAGGCTCCAGGAGGAAAAGTCTTCATGCTGGCAATGACTGATTATTTCTCTAAGTGGGTCGAAGCTGAACCATTTATTCATGTTAGAGACCAAGAAGTAGTATCTTTCATAAAAAGGAATATCCTGACTAGGTTTGGAGTACCGGCTGAGATAAGTTGTGACAATGGTTCTCAGTTTATAAGTAAGAGGACTACTGACTTTTGCAAGAGTTGGGGAATTAAAATGATCACATCTACACCGGTACATCCTCAAGCAAATCGACAAGCAGAATCCTCAAATAAGATAATTGTCAACAATTTGAAGAAAAGACTTGGAGCTAAGAAGGGAAATGGGCAGAAGAATTACCCTTTGTTTTATGGGCTGATAGAACGACGGTGAAAAGTGCAACTGGCCAAACCCCATTTTCCTTAGTATTTGGAGCAGAAGCGGTAATCCCAACAGAAATGGTGATACCTACGTCAAGATCCAACCTCCGGGATCCTGAGCAGAATCATGAGGCCCTTTGCAGGAATTGGTTACTATTGACGAGACAAGAGATGCGGCAAAGCTAAGAATGGCAGCATATCAACAGAGGATATCCAGAGCATACAACAAGAATATAAGGACTAGAAGGTTTCAGGTTGGAGATTGGGTATTAAGAAAGGCTTTTCAGAATACTACTAATCCCGCTGATGGAAAGTTGGCTCCAAAGTGGGAAGGACCCTATGAGATTTAATTAGAATCAGGAAAAGGAGCATACCGACTTAAGAATATGGAGGGGGATATGCTACCAAGATCCTGGAATGCTATACACCTAAAGCTCTATTTCAAGTGAGTTTAGAATTTAATTTCTAACTCAGGATGGTATGAATTCTATCTCTTTTAATATGTTTGATATTGTTTATTCTTTTGAACCCAATACTGACCTAAGCATCGGAGGGGTGTTAGCCAGGCTAACACCCACCTTAGTTTGCGACTGTATTGCAGTATATGCTTCGGGATATGGCTCCAGGATACGCACTCAGGATACTTCGAAAGATTAGAGGATTGGCCCCCTCTCTCACGTTTAAGGGATCCTGATCCCTTCACAGGTTTAAAGGTATTCACCTTTCTCTCGAATTGGATTTAAACACCCCGCCTGGAGAGCAAGTTATCCAGGGATAGTTTAAGATAGCGGGACCAGTACATGTAAAAGTGGCTGACAATTTCGTTATTGTTGGCTATATCCTGGATCCTAAAGGTATATGAGGATTGATCACCCTCCCTCACGGAAGGGTATTTTCATACTCTCTAAGGTTTAAAGGTTATCACCTTTCTAATTCTTGGAGTTTATACACTCCCGCCTGTAGCGCGTGAAAATTTGGGATTATCCCCAGAATACTTATGGGTTTATCCCCAGGATACAAAGGATTTATCTCCAGTACATTTTAGGGTTTACCCCCTGTAACACAAGAACCGTTCAAACAGTTGGAACTGGTGTTCAGAAAATTTCTAAGTGTTCCAAGACATTATGCACAGGGGACATTCCTACTGAGGCAATTGTGTAAAGCTCAAAGGATCAAGCTTGGACCTAGTACACTAAGTGTCCCAGACTGGGGACATCATCGTTGGAAAAATTGCAAAAGGATTGAAGTTTGAAGAATAGGGTTACACTCTATTTCTGGTATGATCTTTCCTTTATGAACCCTATTTAAATCATTTGAGTTTTTGAAACTATGTTTGGCAAAAACTTAAATATCCGGGTTAGGATATATTCTCATGATATCTTCTCGGAATGTATTTTCGAAATATGTTTCAGGGTATTTGGAATATAATACTTGGGTTAAAAACTAAAATTGTATTCTAGTCAAACAAGTGTTGTCAAAACAAACATTGTAAAATAAAAACAAAACTGTCCTTTTTTCTTTAAAAACTTTATTGTTTGAATTTAAAAAAAAAAAAAAACCCCTATTAGATGAAAGTCTATATAGGATATTACCGAATATACTGATCAAGAAATTTTCATAATATTTGGATAAGACATTGGAAATAATTGCACTAATTTTGAAACGTTGAAATCTAAACTGAGCAATGCAAAAACAACAACGAATAAGTCAAAAGGAGGTTATATTATTAACATGTCAAAAGTTGTGCTTTTGGTTTCATCTCAAACCGAGATCCCTCCACCAAAAGCACGATTAGTTCCTTACCATATTTACTTAACAGTTGAAGGCTTCATCTCAAACCGAGACCCATCCACCTCCAACTGTTATATTGTTCAAAACAGATTATACTAATTAATGACCAAGGGCTTCATCCTGAAACCCAGGACCCATCCACCTTTGGCCATCATGTTGTTTTAGTGCAGGAAATGTAAATTGTTCAAAAATAGAGAAGAAGAGAGAAAGAAAATACCTGAGGAATGGCTTGAAATGTGATGGTCATAATGCTGAATAAATCACCTAAATAGAGGCTGGATATAGGGGGCAAAGAGTAAATATCGCGTTGGAAGTTGCACAAAGTCACATTAATCGTCGTTTCAGTTTAATAACCTCGATTTAAGGGATAAGTTTTAAAATATATCCGTTGGAATTGGTATACCAACAGATATATTTTGGGGACAATTGTTATGGGTGATTTTCTGCTCATATATCCCAACTGATATGCTGACTTTGTTTGTTTTATTGTGACCAGGATGCTAGATCAGGATATTGGTAACATCCTGATACGCTATCCTGGTAGTAACTAATTAACCCACGTGCAGATTAAAAGGTGCAAGTCTCTAACGTTCAAGTGGACTTCTTCTCCTCAAGACTCGGGCAAATCAGTTAGATTATGGACGTTGAAGCAGGAAGACGTGGACTACAACGTTCACATATGGAATATTCGCTGAATCCCGGAATAATAGGATAGTTAGTTGGTTTCTTTTACTATAAAAAGGATTTATCGGATCAGATTAGGGCACACAATCTTTCGTACACTCTTTCTCTCTAGCTGCAAACACTCACAATACACTTACACTTGTATCGAATTCACATTGTAACACGTAGTCGATCCGCATCATATCCTGACATTTGAAGCAATAAGAAGAACAAGGCAGCTGCGATTGTCAGCTCCCGAGGTTTTATGCCGGCGATCTAGATTGATCAAGGGCTTTCCTCGTACATCTCGTGTCACCCTTTACATTTTTGCTCTTTGTTTGATCGTAGATACAACTCAATATCCTGAGCCGTATCCTGAAAACTGTTTTTGCAAACAACTTAATTAGCATATTTCCAACACATTTTCTTAGCACACTACCTCACTTAACTAATTTGATCACTTAATTGCTTCGGTAATTTTTTACCAAAACACCTGTCACTTAGTCTTTGGAAAATACGTCAGTTTTCACTGGTAAATACAATTAACCGACTCATTTGAAAAGAGTTTATGAAAATTGATTTAAGTGCACAGAGCACAAACCATTTATAACTTAGGACAATTATTTAAGATAATCTTGTATACCGTTTTACATGTTTGTCATACATATGGGGCCTGTTTGGAAACCGGTCATGATTAACCGACTCACCACTATAAAACCCACAAAGGAGTTATTCCCAACATGTGGGTTATTTATAATTTTGCATCTGTCAGGTGTATGCCTATACCCCGTGCATAAGTCGTGGTCATTTACAAATGAAATGAGCCAAGGATATCCAGGACACGGTCGTATTAACCCCCAATGTTTATGTTATCAAACAAAACAGATTAAAAAACGGGTTATGTAATTTTATTAATCACAATCCGACTAAACGATTTCATACCCGACCAAACGATATTATTATAATACCGTATCCCAAGCCCGTATAACGGAAAATAAGTTAAAAGTATTTACCTGAGCTAGATGTGTTAAGATGTAACTCAGTCGTATATTTCCTAAAGCTTTATGAAAATACCTTCTACCGAAGCTACTCATTCTGTATGGAAGGTTTATTAACCTATTAGGATACTAACGGGTCTTTATTTAAGTAAAAGACTTAGACCGGTTAGTTTGAAAGATACTTAACGGTTGTAAACTCTAGATTAAGCAGAGACCAAAATGGAATGTGATTTAGACCCGAAAAGTTTGGATACTTGTATAATATGGGTAAACTAAACACATTCTGGATTTTGAAATGAAAAATGATAAGGTTAAACTCGTTTCGGCTAATTTATGTAAACTAGTTACATAAGCCGAATCGAACGCATAACTGCATAACGGGTAAAAAAATGAACCATATATAAGTACCACAAGTTATTATGCTTAGAATATGTTAATACATCAGTAGGATGTTAACATATGTGCCCATAAAGTATTTAAAACCAATTTAAGTCCTATAAGGGCATTTTGGTTATTTTAATGTTTATAAAAGAGATTTAATAATAAACTGAGTTTCTGGTCTAAAACATTCAGTGAAAATATTTATTTTATGTGTGATATACCGTTTATGGCCAAACTATGCCCCAAAAGGGTATTTTGGTCATTTCACATATGTTTTTAGGGACATAATTGGAAGTGTGAGTTCATGACTTATACCTACTGTAAAAATATTAAGTTTTATTTATAAAATCAGTAGGTAACAAGTCTTAGGTGTTAAATATGGTTTTAAACCATACTATCACCTAGTTAGCGTAAAAGTCGCTAATTGACGATAATTAAGATGTTTATGGAAATCTGAGATTTTGATCAGTCTCAAGTGTTCAAAATATTTTATTTAATGTATAATATCAGTAGGTAAAGGTTTGGCATTCAAATCATATGTTAATCTCATTTTATGCATAAAAAGGGTATTATCGTCATTTACCGAATTATACAAGAACGCAATGATATGGTCAGTTTATAATCTGACCAAAAATCCTAAAAATCCCTAAAAATAATATCTTAACAGTAGGTAATGAGTTTTGGGTCAAAATCCATGTTTAAACATGCCTTATGCAAGATAGCGTATTTTAATTAATAAAAAGTTTCAATTTACGATATCTTGCATAACTTCAGTTTGAGACCAGAAACTGATGTCAAATTTTCGGAACATACTTATGTATCAGTAATAAAGCTTTTTGTACTCTCACATTTTAGAAAATATCGTTTATATGACATAAGGGCATAATGGGCATATATAAGCATATTAACGGAAACTAGCATATAATCCAATATATAAATGACCAGGTAATATAACTCCAAAGGGTTATACTACAACACATTGTGGTCATAATGGAAGCTTAAAACATAGAAGAATTAAGTTCAATCGGGTCAGAACTGAAAGTTAAAGCAAAAGTCAAACTTTTGCGACTTTTGGTTGCGAACCAACCCTAAACTTAGAATTGTCGGGTTGAACCTGTTTGGACATGTTCTAATAATAATTATTAAGTTATTAGAGTGTTAAAATATAATTTATAACCTCTCTATTATTAGTTTTAATTATTATTTTAAATTCTGTCAAGTTTGACTTTTTAACAAAGTAGTTTGACCTGACAATTAACTAAGCAAATGAAATAATTAGGAGGTCCCCTTTTAAGGGTTAATCACCTACCTAATTATGGTCACATAACCAGATTCCTCTCAATCAGTGGCTGGACCATTTGAGTTTAAACCGAAGGTCAAAGTCAGATTACGATAACTTTGACTTTTCGGTTTTTAAATTAAAAACTGAACTAAAGATAGGGCTAAGGCACTTACAAAGGGTCCTAGCAATCTTTTCTACAAGAAAAAGCTCCCTTTTTTTTATCAGGAACCACCAGATGAGATAGTAGAGAAGATTCAAGTGATTTGAGCAAATGAACAAGGCAACATGAAGGCCTATTTATAGGTGAATGCCATGCTCAAGGATCATCACAAGTGTTATGGGGGTGTTTAGGATCACCCCAGGTGTCCTAGTGGTATTCTAAAACCGTCAACCAGCTCCTAGAATCGAATTTGGAGTGTTTAAGGCGGTGGAACAGGCTGCAACCAGCAGCTGTCAACATTTTGTAGAACTGGGCGTCACTCACGGGCCGCGTAGGACTCAAGGGAAGACTTCGCGGGCCGCGACAACCTTGTTTTCAGGTAAAAATTGTTTCAGGTTTGGCAGAAACAGTCCCTAGTCCTTTGTAACTTTATTTAACTCTATTTTAGGCACAAAAGGCCCTTGTAGTTCATTTGTAGAGGAACATGGGAGTATAACCAAACTCCGTTAGGTTCGGTTTCATTAAAGGATCTCTGAAATACTAGTTTCATCACATTGACGCTTTTTACCTAAAGTCTCAAAAACTTGCATATCGATCTCGAAACCTCGTGAAACTGATATCACTTATTCTTAAGAGTATATTTGAATATTACAAAGCCTCGGGTTCGTTAAAAGGTCACTCAGAGGTAAGAATTTACATGTTGACACGTTTTACCCCTGTAGATTATAATCTCTCGATTATTTTCACAATCGGCTTCTTATATCTAAATAATTACTCGTTTAAGAACATATTCTTCGTGTGAGGTCATTCAGAGGCACAAGTTTGGCATGTTGACACTTTTAGTCCTTTCGGATACATATTTTCATCGTTTGTCAACTTTAGTCCTTCAAACTCAATCCTTTTCATATTCAGAGCTTAGGACACGTGTCTTTACATAATTGGACACGTTTTTACGTGGTGTTACATCCTCACCCCCTTAAAAGAAATCTCGACCCCGAGATTTACTGAAACAAGTGAGGGTATTTCTATCGCATAGTGGACTTAACTTCCCACGTATATTCAGGGCCTCTACGGGCATCCCATTTAACTTTCACTATAGGCACGTGCTTCCTTTGGAGCTTTTTAACCTGTCGATCCTTGATCTTTATAGGTCTTTTAACAAACCTTAGGCTTTCATCAATCTGTACGTCTTTATGAAACATTGCTAGCGATCATCAGCTAGACATTTCTTTAAATTAGATATGTGGACCACATTGTGAATTCCACTAAGCTCCTCAGGCAAGTTTAGCTTATAAGCTAACACCGCCGACACATTCGATGATCTCGAATGGTCCGATATACCTTGGGCTTAACTTGCCCTTCTTACCAAAAGGCATCACACCTTTCCAGGGTGACACTTTTAGTAAGACCTTGTCGCCTACCTCAAACTTTAGAGGTTTTCGCCTCTTATCAGCATAACTCTTCTGCCTATCCCTAGCAGCCTTTAGGCGATCACGAATTTGGATAATCTTGTCCGTTGTTTCAAGGACTATATCAGGTCCTGATAACTGAGCTTCTCCCACTTCTGCCCAACAAAAAGGCGTTCTTCATTTCCTTCTATACAATGCCTCAAAAGGCGCAGCCTGAATGCTAGTATGCTAACTATTATTATAGGAGAACTCGATCAATGGTAGGTGGTCATCCCAGCTACCGCCCAAATCAATAACACATGCATGGATCATGTCTTCAAGAGTTTGAATTGTACGTTCACTTTGTCCATCTGTTTGAGGATGGTAAGCGGTACTAAAATTCAAACGAGTGCCTAATGATTGTTGGAAACTTTTCCAAAAATGAGAGGTGTATCTAGTATCTCTATCGGATATAATAGATACTGGCACTCCGTGGAGAGATACAATCTTTTCCACATACAACTGAGCTAGTTTGTCAGAAAGCTATGAGTCTCCTTAATGGGTAGGAAATGTGCTGACTTAGTCAATCTATCAACTATGACCCATATAGTATCATTTCCATGCCTTGTTTTAGGTAACTTGGTTATAAAATCCATGGTTACCATCTCCCACTTCCATGTGGGAAGTTCAGGCTGTTGTAGCAAACCTGACGGATTTTGATGTTCAGCTTTAATCTGAGCGCAAGTCAGACATTTAGCTACATGTGTGGCAATGGACTTTTTCAAGCCTATCCACCAATATGGGTTTTCAAATCTTGATACATTTTGTCACCTCTAGGGTGAACTGAGTATTTGGAATTGTGAGCTTCCTGAAGTATTATATCTCGAAGCCCTCCATGAATAGGAACCCAGATTCTTCCATTCATTCTAAGGATTCCATCCTTACCAGGTGTTAACTGTTCAGCAGTTACACCTAACTTTTCACTTGGAAGATTAGCTTCCAAAACAGCTTCCTTCTGAGCAACTAACAGCCTTTTATTCAGGCTATTCTTAAGTTCGATGCTTTTGGCATTAATCCTTATAGGTTTGACTATTTCCTTTTGGCTTAGAGCATCAGCAACTACATTCTCTTTGCCAGGATGGTAGCGAATTTCGCAATCATAATCATTTAGAGTCTCCATCCATCGACGTTGCCTCATATTTAGATCCTTTTGATTGAATAAGTGTTGGAGACTTTTGTGATCCGAATATATCACACATTTAGTACCATATAGGTAATGTCTCCACAACTTGAGTGCAAATACAACGGCGCCCAACTCCAAATCATGGGTGGTGTAATTCTTTTCGTGCACCTTTAGTTGTCGAGATGCATAGGCAATCACCTTGCGTCTCTGCATAAGTACACAACCTATACCAGTGTGTGAAGCATCACAATACACAACAAACTCTTCTATTCCTTCGGGCAATGTTAACACCGCAGCATTGCTCAATTTTTGTTTAAGAATCCCAAAGGACTCTTGTTGTTTTGGACCCCAATCAAACTTCACATTTTTGTGGGTCAGAGTAGTCAATGGTGCAGCTATTCTTGAGAAATTCTCAATGAATCTTCTATAATATCCAGCTAATCCCAGAAAGTTGTGTATCTCTGTAGGTGTCTTAGGCGCTTCCCAGTTCATTATGGCCTCTATCTTATCGGGATCCACTTGGATACCACGCTCGCTCACAACATGTCCAAGGAATTGGACTTCGCAAAGCCAAAACTCACATTTGGAGAATTTAGCATACAGCTTCTCCTTTTAATGCAAACCTAAGATACACCGAAGGTGTTTCTCGTGATCAATTTGACTACGAGAATAGATGAGTATGTCATCTATAAAAACAATGACAAACTTATCTAAGTATGGCTTGCAGACTCGATTCATGAGGTCCATGAATGTTGCAGGTGCATTAGTGAGCCCGAAAGGCATCACTAAGAACTCATAATGTCCATACCTCGTTCTGAACGCTGTCTTTGGTACATCTTCTGTTCTAACTTTGAGTTGATGATACCCAGATCTTAAATCGATCTACGAGAAAAAGCTTGCCCCTTGGAGTTCGTCGAAGAAGTCGTCGATCCTGGGCAATGGATAACGATTCTTGATCGTTACTTATTTTACCTTCTTATGACTTATTGACTTTTTGGAAAATTAGTTTTTGTGAAATGGTGTTTAGGTAATAAAGTGAAAAGGAGTTTTTTAGGCATTTAAAAGAAGAAATGAAAAAGTCACTTGGTTGTGACTTTTTCAAAAAGGAGATAAGGATGTTCAAAAGTCAATAAAAAGAAATGAAAAGGCTCATCCAAACATTCCCTATATTTCGACATAAAACATCGGATTCTTTGTGGTTAACATATAATCTACTTTACCAGGTATAAATTCGCCTATAGTCCGACAAAACAATTTGTCGCCAAACTCATATTATTTAGTATTTTCGAATTATAAAATTTTGTATATTACAATTCAACCTCCCTTAAATAAATAGCAATAACAATATAATGATAAAAACAATATTGTACGTTGAACGACCAATGGTGAATCCTTACAATAACAGTCCATTGTGGAACAAACCATGTGAGCCAATGACAATAACCAATAAGAATGTGTGTGTTAGCTAAAAAGCTAATGCACTAATAATAACAATGTGACGATAAGAACGACGCCATACACTAAACAAAAATGACAATGTGACGATACGATCAATACTATGCGGGGATGTGGGCACACACACCTATCCAAATACCAATACAATACACCAATAACATCCTAGGATCGATCAACACACAATACAATATAGAGACGCCAAGGGCCTTTTGTACCACCACGGATGGTGAAAATCCGTTGTGCCAATGATGATGCCCTATGTCCCCAAAGGTGGATGTGCTCGGGTATAAAGGTCAATGAAACGGTACATTTAAGTCAATAACAATACACCATGTCCCCATAAGTGGATGTGCTCGGCAATCGTGTTTTTTTTACATGGTACGAAGTACGGTTAAAAAAATTTAACCTAGATGAGCCACTATCTACACGACTACACATCACACATAACATTTCTTTTTGAGTAAATTACTTTTTGAGTCCCTATGTTTTAGTGGTTTTAACCATTTGAGTCCAAAATAAAAAAGTTTAACACCCTGAGTCCCTAACCGCTCATTTTGTAACGTTTTGATTCCAATTTCGTTCATTTTATATCGTTTTAAGTCCATTTTTGTTTAAAAAATTGGACTCAAAAGGTTAAAAAATGAACCCAAAAGGACTCAAAAGGTTATAAAATAACCATCTAGAGACTCAAGACATTAAAATTTTTGATTTTGTACTCAAATAGTTAAAACCACTAAAACAAAATTGCTCAAAAACTAGTTTACTCTTTCTTTTTCACATTTCATTCATCCACAACACTTACCCTAATTGTTACCTAACAGATTAAAATTAATTAAAGAAAACATTTACTACATATACTGTGACAACTCGTATAAATCCCTGAACGTTTCGTTTTACTCTATAATTACATGTACGTTAAATGAATTGAATTTGGTGATTTATTTTATTTAAACGGTGGTGTGCTTAGTAAGGTGTAATGTGAATTATGTGAAACCGAAACCCGAAACTGAAATAATGGAATATATATTTTGTGAAACGAAGCGTTACAATATATTGCTTTGCGATACGAATCGTTGTAAGTAAGTAATTTATGAATCTTGCGAAACCGTCACTTGGTGCGAAACCGTTACCTACTAAAACCCAACCCAAGCTCACCCTCTCCCCTTCTTGCGCCAATTGTAGGCCCAACCCCACCCTTGTCCCCCTAATTCGAAATACAAGGCCCAAACCCACATCCATTGGTCCTTGTAGCCCATTAGCCCAACTCTCCTTCTAATTTAATGATACATATTTGGCTTTGGGGAAAAGAAATAAAAAACAGAAACCCTAATCACCCCCTTTGATCCTCGACCAGAGAAGACCCCCCCCCCTTGCGAAAATTCAAACCCTAGTTTTGGATTTAGTTTCTTGATTCGCCTTTCACTTCCGTGTAATCCCTTCTCTTACTTCAAGGTTAGTGTTCTTGATTTGGATTGGTATTCTTAGTGTGATTTTGAGAGAAACATGGCTGTGAATTTTTAGTAACATGCTAGGGTTTGATGTTATATGATTTATTTCAGTTAAGAATGCGATTTGTTGAAGTAATCGATAGTATGTATGCATATATGATCTTGGGCTGCGTTTTTATAAAAATTCAGGATATGTTATGGCTAGGGTTTTGTGATTTTGAGATGGTTAGATAATAATTGATGATTAACCTGTTGTGAGTTGTTATTAGAAAGAGTTGGGATCGTGTACACGCGTTTTAGTGTTGATTAATTGTAAAACTGCATGCTGATTGATGAAAACAGCCAACTTCAGTTGGCGGTAAACGGACCGTTATAAATCAAAAAATTGATTTTATGAAGTCAAATTATATTTTTCGAAAAATGAATCAAATGGCACTGGAATTATATTTTTTCGAGGTCGTTTGCTATTTTTAAAGGTCCATTTTGTACAGCAGCAAAAGCTGCATTTTTACTGCAGAAAATGTGTGTTATTTTTTTCATCATAACTTGAAATATGTGTAGAATTAGGTCACGAAATTTGTACTGTAGATGGCCACTGATGTCGTTGTAATTCTCCAATTAAAATTTCATCAATCAGACTTACCATGAATTTTAAATGAATTTTTCCGTTGACTGCAGTCAGAAAGTGACGAATCTGATTGCAGCCTGGTAAATGATTTTTATAAAATAATTGGTAATGAATTGGATCCCGAGATTTTTACACATTAATATTTGGATTGTTTTGAACAGTTTGTAAAAGTTTGGGAATTTTGGGAATAATTTAACTATTTTATTAAAATACCCGAAAACATTCCAGTTTTGGATGTTTAAGCTGAAACAATATAACTAGTGATTTGCATGTCTAAATGTCGGTTATGTCATCCGATGATGATCTAACGTGTTATATGTCAATGAAAGTGTTATGTGCAACATCGTATGCTTGCTCTTGAGTAGTTATAGGTGGAATGTTTATATGGGTGTGAACTGTTAAAGTGAGTGCATGTTATGTAGTAGTTACGTGTAGGAATTTTGTGCTCTATTTGAAACCACTAAATGACTAACTGGTAATCATATTAGGACGTGATTGACCATCCCTGACCGTTAGCTATTTTAAGAGTTCAACCGAGCAACCAAAGGTGAGTTCACACTTTCCACAAGGCATGGGATTCCCGGTGGTTTCGGAATGGGTTAAAGTACACTAAGGAAACCTGCGTATTCTCCTTGGGTAGAATGCGTACTCCCACCCTCTTTGTTGAAGGGTGACAACATTGAAACCTGCGTGTTCTTCTTGACACGTACTCCCACCCTCTTAACTGAAGGGTGACAACATTGTCACTAGACAAAAACTCTATCATTAAGTCCCTCATTTTATATCGACTTAATCGCCGGGCCAATGGTGAACAGGTCATTAGTTAAATAGCGCTATTAGGTTTGACAAGCCTCACACCGTGCCGCAGAGGACGGGCATGGACTAATGGACTTGGGCACTAGTCAATGATGATAGACATTGACGCAGGGCACATAAACATAACTACAGTCAGTAGTTGATATGGTAACGGGTCTAGTGGGATACATGGGGAAGCCCCCACTGAGTATGGTTTGGGAAATAAGGAACTGGTTAACTCGTGGTTTTCAAAACATAACTATGGTTTTTGGAACAACGTTAAAATGGACAACCAACTATGAACTCACTCAACTTTGTTGTTGATTCGTTATTATATGCCTTGCAGGTCGGTAGGTTATTTGCTGGAGCTTGCATGGGGAAGGAGTCGTTGTGGGACATGAACCGTTGTGTGTTCATGATAAACTTATAAAACATTTAACTTATATTTTTTGTTTTTGAACTTATGCTTCCGCTGACTTTTTAAATTTGGTTTTGGACTTTGGTTTGGTGAACTTTAAAACGTTTAGCTGCATTGGTTTTACTTTACTTTGTTTAATGTTTATTATGATTGATGGTATGATCCTGGTCAGTCACACGCCTCGCGGTAATACTCCGCTTATGGATTTTGAGGGTGTGACAGATTGGTATCAGAGGCATTGGTTATAGTGAACTTGGTTTTAAAAAGGGAAAAATCTTTTTGACAAAAACCAGACTATAACCTGTTCAGTGCTCAACGATCCACAACGACGCTTCGCTCCACATGCAAGACTCAACACTCTAGGTGGTATGATTTATGTTTGTATTGCCTACCTACTAGTTTACATTTACATTGTGTGTTGCACATGGTATGGCCAATTAGAGTAGTGGCGTGTTACCTATTAGCCCGAATGCGCTCTTTATGACGCCCAACTATTTACTTGAGATTTGACACGTGGTGATCAAACTCTTTTCCTGTTTTCTCCTCACCCCACTACGACAACTATTTTAGGCGTTCTATTTATCCATATGACTGCCCGGACATGACGTCGCCGTTACAGCTAGAATTCAGATCTGACCCTCCATACGTTCGGTTTGCACGTTGACATTCACTGTAACAACCCTCGGTAAAACCGACACTCTCATAATATTTCCGACACCCTAGTATATTTTAAAATATCCTTATATGTCTTTTATACACCCCGTATGTGAAAACCGAGCCCGAAATACGTTATAACATATAAAAGAAATGAAAAACAAGAAAATAGTAGTTGAGGCGGGCCGCGTGGACCCACCCCAACCATTCACGCGGGCGGTATCGGGGTTGAAACCTGATATCGTTGATTTCTTTAGTTCAAACGGGCCGCGTAGACCCCATCTTAATCTAACGCGGGCCGCGAGAGATCAACAACGCGGAGACACCCTGAGCTGACACGTGTCGACATTGTGGCGGACCTATACGATGAGCCAGCTAAGCTATATGTTGATCGGGTGTTGACGTGGGCCGCGTAAGGCTTTGCCTACCCTTACGCGGGCCACCTGAAAGTCGAATTCAGCACCTATAAATAGATGGCATCGGATCTCAGTCGAACTCGCTCACAATTTCATTCTCAATCTCAAATTCTGTAGTAGTGTTATTATACGCGGGTATTATATCCCCCTAATTAGCAAGGTTCTGCCCCGTTGTAAGTATTATAACACTAGTTTCGTAATAGATAAGCTGCCCGATTGATTTAGGGTTCCGTAACAACTGTCGTGGTTCTGCCCGACGTAGTTGTTGGAATGCCGTCTCGAGGAAGGGTATCATTAATATTTTCAAAGGGTTATGATACTAATCAATGTACATTTGTATAAATTATAGATTATATCCAGGAAACCCTTACGCGAAGTCTAAGATAACAAAGTGAGTAATCCTTCTTTTTGTGTAAACCTTTTTGTGAGTTTATCCTCTTTTTGTTAACCTTTTTGGAATGTTTTACAAAACCTTAAATGCTTAATAATGTAATTAAGCAGTGATTGAGTCTTTGTAGTTCTTCAATTACTGCCGGTATGTTGGGGTTTTGTATACAAAATTTACTACACTGTGAGTAGTAAGTCAGGATGACAATACGTTACCATTGGACAGTGAGTTAGCCAATGGGTAATATGACCCACAAGTCAGGGTTGACAATACTAATGGAGTAATTGTGTAGAAATAAACAATGTGATCGCTCTCAATACTGTTCACTGTGACTTTTTATTTAAACTTGATTAAACTGGGATTCACTCACCAGTATTTTCCACTGACAAATGTTTTTAAAACGCGTTTCAGGTAACCCAATGTGACAGCCAATTAGTAAAAAGCCAGCTGGAGAGCACTGAAGGCTTGGGAAAATGTGGCTATAAAAGTTACCTAATAAACGATGTTTTAAAATTCAATAAAATAGGATTTATTCCTATGAATTGTATTGTAATAAGAAACTTGGGTTTTACCCATGTGAGTGTTAATATTAAATATGGGGGTTTTACTCTGATAAACATTTCCTAACTACGGTCCTGATGAAATTTCCGCTGCAAGATTAAATAACTGATACCACCGAAACTCTGAGATCGCGTCTGCCCGTTCCCGGGACAGATAAGGGGTCGGGGGTTGCGACAGAAGGTGGTATCAGAGCCTAGCCGCTGGTCTGAGCCAAAGAAGTGTTCTGCTGACACTTAAAATTCTAAATTTTGTGTTAGGAAATAAATTACGAAAATACGTGCATAACTGTAATTACATGTTATGTGTTATTTGACTATTTGTTAGTTTACAGTATGAGTGATCAAGGACCCTCAGACATGAGTCGTCAGTTGTCTGATTCACCTAGGAGTGAAGGTACCTCGTCACAGCCTGCCCTTTCTGGGTATACTGCTGATCAGGAAGAATGAGTGTTTGCTTTTAAAGCGCAGTCAGAAGAGCCATTCCCTCATAAGAAACGAGGATGGTTCAGTAAGGAAGCCTTTGCACGTAGGAAAAGGATGCGAAAGTTGCAACAGCAAAGAGCCTTAGCAGCTTTTAAGCGAAAGACAGATGCCCATACACAGGATATGCTTAATAGAAGCTTAGCCAATTTCCATATCTTAGCTACAACTGCTGCTGACCCGAGTCTGGAACAACTAGTAGCCCCACAACCACAAAACCTAGACCAAACCATGGAGATAGAAAATCCTAGACCAACCCATGGAGATAGAAAATCCTGACAACCAAGTGGAGATGCATGACTTTAACCCAGAAGAAATCCCTAGGGTACCTGCACCAAACCCCCTAGACCCAAATTACGACCCTTGGTGAGACGATAATAGGGACTTTGTGCAACATTACTCTATCCCTGAAGACACACCTATAGGAGCCTATTCAGGTATGGACCCTTTAGATCCCTATTACAATGATAACTACATTAGGGAAATCTTAGAAGATCCTTACTGATTTCAGGCACTTTTACCCCCATATCAGGAACCAGCACCCTAGATTCCGAACCCAGTCCTAGAACCTGCACCCCCAATGAGTGCAGAAAACGTGCAAGAACTTAGGACCTTCGGTGAGGAAATTTTAGAAAGCAGTGAGAGAATGCGTCAGGTGGGAGAGCGTCTCGTATGGAAATACGATGAACGCAATATGGATTTTTGGACAAATCCATATCCGTGAGGTGATGGAGGAGATGGTAATAATAATATAATATAATAAAATAAAATATGTGTGTATGGATGCCTATTAATATTAGTGTAATTTTCTTTCTGTTGGTATTGTAATCTTTATTTCAGTACTAGTGTGTAATAGACGCATAGTATATGAAAATAGAGTACAAGTCGCAATGATCAACGTTTTTGGCTAGATTGCGTGCCATGTGATTAACTATATTACCTATTATCTTGTGATATTAATATGGGATAAATATTTAAAATTCAGATGGCCGACGAAGGAAATCAAGGAAATCTGAATAATGATAACCAGAGTAACATTAACGTGGTTAATGAGAATCCTAGCATCAATAACAATGGAAATCAAATGGATAATAGGGCTGTTCAACATATAGTAGCACAAGGAATTATAGATGCCATGCCATTTATTATTCAAACTACTCAAGAAGCGAATAATAAAAGTAAGCATAGCAGTAAGCGACCAGTCGAACCAGAAAACAGTGTAAACAATGGACCTGTACTTCAAATGCCTATTCCCAAAAGAAGAAGAACCGTGTCTTACGGTTGTTCTTATAAAGAATTCTGGTCTTGTAAACCAATGGAATTCTCGGGCAACGAAGGGGCCATTGCAACTCTACGCTGGATAGAGAAGACTGAGGCAGTCTTAAGAATAAGCAAGTGTGCTGAAGAAGATAAGATATTGTTTGCTTCTAATCTATTTAAGAATTCAGCGCTAGAATGGTGGAACACTATCCTCCAATCAAGAGGAAGTGATAGAACTTACAATATGGAATGGGAAGAATTTAAGAATAAGGTAGAAAGGAAATTCTGCCCACCCAATGAGAAGGAACAGATAGCAAACAAATTCCAAAACCTTAGAATGACTGGTGTGGATAGTAAGGGATACACTAAAATATTCTTTGAATATGCTAGAATAGTGACAACTCTTGCTTCACCAGAACCAGTGCTAATCTCTCGTTATATTTAGGGATTAATTGGGGAGATAAGACACGTAGTCAAGGCAGCTAGACCTCAAACCATAGAAGAGGCTGTAGAACTAACCAATACCTTGACAGATGAACTAGTTCGTACTAGAGAAGAAGACCAGAGGAAAAACCTAACCCAAAGGCTTACCCAAGAATTCCGTTCTGGGAATTATAACCGTAGGAATATGGGTTCTACCTCTGCAACTTTCTGCAAAGTCTGCAAGAAAAAGCATTCGGGAAAATGCTCCGCTCTTTGCAATTATTGCAAGATGCCAGGACACAAGGAAGAAAATTGCAGGAAGAAATCCAGTAATGGATTATGCTACAACTGCGTGGGAAAAGGTCATATCAGGCCAAACTGTCCAAAACTAACCCCAGCTGCAAACAACAAGAATACTAAAAATGCTAGAGCATTTGTTCTGACGGCAGATGAAGCCAAGATGATTCCAGATGTCATAGCTGGTACGTTTTTAGTTAATGATATTTTTGCTAAAGTATTATTTGACTCTGGTGCAAACAAAGTTTTATTAATACATCATTTTGCAAATTTCTAAATCAGTCATTAACTAAACTACCACAAGAATGCTTAGTAGATACAGCTAATGGAGAAACCGTTAGGATTTCTGAAATCTTGCAGGGAGCAAGAATAGAAATTTTAAACCAAAAATTTATAGCAAACCTTTATCCCATGAATCTGGCAGGATTCGATGTTGTTTTAGGAATGGATTGGTTAATAGCCAATAGAGCTAGTATTTTATGTGATCAAAAGTCAATTCAAGTAAATTCACCAAAAGGTAAAACGATTACAATTAAAGGAGATAAGCCCTCTAGATCCACAAAATTCATCTCTGTGATGAAATCTGCAAGCTATATAAGAAAAGGTTCTATAGTGTATATGATTTCCATAACCACTAACACTAAAGGAAAAGAAATAAAAGACATTCCCATAGTGTCTCAGTTTTCAGATGTCTTTCCAGAAGAATTACCAGGACAACCTCCAGATAGAGAAGTTGAATTCAGAATCCATTTAATACCAGGAACAGTACCAATTGCCAAAGCACCTTATCGTTTGGCACCCACCGAAATGCAGGAATTGAAGAAACAATTAGACGAATTGTTGGATAAAGGATTTATACAACCGAGTTCGTCGCCTTGGGGAGCGCCGATACTGTTTGTTAAAAAGAAGGACGGATCAATGCGTATGTGCATTGATTACCGTGAATTAAACAAAGTCACGATTAAGAATCGGTACCCATTACCGAGAATCGATGATCTGTTTGATCAACTACAAGGAGCTCGATTTTTCTCTAAAATCTATTTAAGGTCAGGATATTATCAATTAAAGGTACAGGAAGAGGACATTCCTAAAACCGCTTTCAGAACAAGGTATGGCCATTATGAATTTACTGTCATGCCATTTGGTTTAACCAATGCCACAGCTGCATTTATGGACATGATGAACCGAATATGTAAGCCATATTTGGATAAATTCATAATCGTTTTTATAGATGATATTCTCATTTACTCTAAGAGTAAAGAGGATCATGCAAAGCATTTGCACGCACTTTTAAGTTTATTAAGAAAGGAAAAGCTCTACGCTAAGTTTTCTAAGTGCGAATTTTGGTTAGAACAGGTACAATTTCTCGGACATTTAGTCAATCATGAAGGAATTCATGTGGATCCAACAAAAATCGAGGCGATTACTAAATGGAAAACCCCTGAGTCACCAACTGAGGTTAGAAGTTTCTTAGGATAGCCATTCCCTTAACTAAGCTAACCTGTAAATCCGTTAAGTTTGAATGGGGATTAAAACAAGAAGAAGCATTTAGAATCCTTAAGCAAAGATTAACTAACACACCCATACTAGCATTACCAGAAGGAACTGAAGATTTTGTAGTCTATTGTGACGCTTCTAAATTAGGTTATGGATGCATATTAATGCAACGTCAAAAGGTTATAGCATATGCATCAAGACAACTTAAGAATCATGAAGAGAATTATTCAACCCATGATTTGGAATTAGGAGCCATAATTTTTGCTCTTAAAATTTGGAGACATTACCTTTATGGTAGTAAGTTTTCCATATTCACTGATCATAAGAGTTTAAGGTATGTTTTCAAACAAAAGGAGTTGAATATGAGACAAAGACGCTGGATGGAGATGCTTAGTGACTATGATTGTGATATTCAGTATCATGAAGGAAAAGCAAATGTAGTGGCAGATGCTTTAAGTCGAAAGTATCATGAAAAACCAAAAAGGGTACGTTCTCTTAAATTAAATCTACAAGTAGATTTACATGATCAGATAAGAGAAGCACAAGAATCAGTAATCAAGGACGATTCTGAAAAATTAAAAGGTATGTTAAAGGAATTAGAACAAGGAACAGATGGAATTTAGAGATTTCATGAAAAGAGAATGTGGATACCTAAATTAAGAAACCTACATTATCGTATACTAGAAGAAACTCATAAATCTAAATATACGATGCATCCAGGGAGTGATAAAATATACTAGGATTTAAGGAAAAATTTCTGGTGGATAGGAATGAAAAAGGACATAGCAACCTATGTTTCTAAATGTTTAACTTGTTCACAAGTCAAAGCTGAACACCAGAAACCCTCAGGATTTCTACAACAATTAGAAATGCCAGTGTGGAAATGGGAATTGATAACAATGGATTTTGTTACTAAATTACCCAAAACTAAGTAAGGAAATGATACAATCTGGGTTATTGTAGATAGGCTAACCAAGTCAGCTCATTTCCTACCCATGAAGGAAACTTTCAGTATGGAACAATTAGCTAAATTGTATGTAAATGAAATTGTTTCTTTACATGGCATTCCTTTATCAATTATTTCTGATAGAGATAGCCGATTTACCTCTCATTTTTGGTCAAGTTTCCAAAAGGCAATGGGAACCAAGTTAAAACTAAACACAGCTTATCATCCTCAAATGGACGGACAAAGCGAAAGAACATTTCAAACGATGGAAGATATGCTTAAAGCTTGTGTAATTAATTTTGGAGGTAATTGGGACGATCACTTACCTTTAATAGAATTTTCTTATAATAATAGTTATCACACAAGTATCAATGCTGCACCATTCGAAGCACTTTATGGACGAAAGTGCCGAACCCCAGTCTGTTGGGTAGAAATTGGGGAAAAGAAACTATCTGGACCTGAGATAGTACAAGAAACAACTGACAAGATTATTCAAGTCAAGGAACGACTGAAAACAGCACGTGATCGACAGAAGAGTTATGTTGATAACCGACGCAAACCGTTGGAATTTCAAGTAGGAGATAAAGTATTATTGAAGGTCTCTCCTTGGAAAGGAGTAGTAAGATTCATCAAAAGGGGAAAGCTAAGTCCCAGGTATGTTGGACCTTTTAAGATTATTAGAAGAATAGGACCTGTAGCCTATCAGCTACACCTGCCAGAGGAAATGGCAGGAATACATGATGTATTTCATGTATCTAATCTCAAGAAATGCTTAGCTGATGAATCACTGATAGTACCTCTTAAGGATATAGAGGTAAATGAACAACTCAAGTTTGTAGAAAGGCCTCTACAGATTGAAGACAGGAAAGTCAAAAATCTCAAGCATAAGAGATTAATTCTGGTCAAAGTGAAGTGGGACTCCAAATGGGAGTTTGAATCTAAAATGCAAAGGAAATATCCGCATTTATTTCAGTAGATCTCGAGGACGAGCTCTAAAATAAGGTGGGGAGAATGTAACAACCCTCGGTAAAACCGACACTCTCATAATATTTCCGACACCCTAGTATATTTAAAAAATATCCTTATATGTCTTTTATACACCCCGTATGTGAAAACCGAGCCCGAAATACGTTATAACATATAAAAGAAATGAAAAACAAGAAAATAGTAGTTGAGGCGGGCCGCGTGGACCCACCCCACATGAATCGTGGCGGACCTATACGCTGACCCAGCTAAGCTATATGTTGACCGGGTGTTGACGTGGGCCGCGTAAGGCTTTGCCTACCCTTACGCAGGCCGCCTGAAAGTCGAATTCAACACCTATAAATAGATGGCATCGGATCTCAGTCGAACTCGCTCACAATTTCATTCTCAATCTCAAATTCTGTAGTAGTGTTATTATACGCGGGTATTATATCCCCCTAATTAGCAAGGTTCTGCCCCGTTGTAAGTATTATAACCCTAGTTTCATAATAGATACGCTGCCCGATTGATTTAGGGTTTCGTAACAACTGTCGTGGTTCTGCCCGACGTAGTTATTGGAATGTCGTCTCGGGGAAGGGTATCATTAATATTTTCAAAGGGTTATGATACTAATCAATGTACATTTGTATAAATTATAGATTATATCCAGGAAACCCTTACGCGAAGTCTAAGATAGCAAAGTGAGTAATCCTTCTTTTTGTGTAACCCTTTTTGTGAGTTTATCCTCTTTTTGTTAACATTTTTGGAATGTTTTACAAAACCTTAAATGCTTAATAATGTAATTAAGCAGTGATTGAGTCTTTGTAGTTCTTCAATTACTGCCGGTATGTTGGGGTTTTGTATACAAAATTTACTACACTGTGAGTAGTAAGTCAGGATGACAATACGTTACCATTGGACAGTGAGTTAGCCAATGGGTAATATGACCCACAAGTCAGGGTTGACAGTACTAATGGAGTAATTGTGTAGAAATAAACAATGTGATCGCTCTCAATACTGTTCACTGTGACTTTTTATTTAAACTTGATTAAACTAGGATTCACTCACCAGTATTTTCCACTAACAAATGTTTTTAAAACGCGTTTCAGGTAACCCAATGTGACAGCCAATTAGTAAAAAGCCAGCTGGAGAGCAATGAAGGCTTGGGAAAATGTGGCTATAAAAGCTACCTAATAAACGATGTTTTAAAATTCAATAAAATAGGATTTATTCCTATGAATTGTATTGTAATAAGAAACTTGGGTTTTACCCATGTGAGTGTTAATATTAAATATGGTGGTTTTACTCTGATAAACATTTCCTAACTACGGTCCTGATGAAATTTCCGCTGCAAGATTAAATAACTGATACAACCAAAACTCTGAGATCGCGTTCGCCCGTTCCTGGGATAGATAAGGGATCGGGGGTTGCGACATTCACCTAAACCAGAACCAGCCCAAACGAACTCGGATTTAGGAGAACAATATACCCACGCGTCCATGTTGACGAACCCCATCACTCCACTAGTCGTCATCACCAGAAGCGAAGCAGTCACAGTTACACACGTTTGCCGTTGTACAAATCGAAACCCTATCATCCAAACTCTGTTTTGGACCAATGATATACTCACGTGATCATGATGCAACGAACCTTCCTTTCGTGTCGTGCTGCCATCTACCATTACTGGAACTGTCTCTGGAGAACGTAATAGTTGGCGAAATTCTTCGGTTATTTGTTGGATTTATGTTTTCACTCAATTCTTCGTATGAACATCACCAACCTCCTGTTCCTTCGATCCGCAACCGATATTACGAAATGCTAACAACCATACCACGATTTCCACCGATCACAAGATTACCCCCCCCCCCCCATTGCCCTGTTGGGTGGTTAGTTCTTATTCTAATTTGATTTACACCTTTGTATACCCAACTTAGCAAGTGGATGCCTCCTATGATGGTATAGTCTTCGGGACATTCGAGGACGGTAATACGGATTGCTAAACCTACAGACGGACACGATGAACTACACATTCTCCTCACCCCTTTCCCCCTTATACTATCAGAGTCGCATTTTGATCCAATGAAAGTTTATTTTAATTGTGTGAAACCTTTTCGCTAGCCTTTGTTCCAACCTATACTTGTTAATTAATGGCATGCCAATTTTTTTTTTCTAATTGACTTAAAGATAACCATCAATCCCTTACCACAGTGACATTACGTCCCCACTTCTTCATATAGAGACACTAATACGAACTCACTATAGTTTAGGGAATTTGGAAGGCTCGACGTTCGATCATTGGTGATCACTTCTGGAAACCCTGAGAATGGTGATGTGTTGTTGATACGATCATACCCTCTTAAACATGTTTCGCGTCCTTTCCTTGAAACCTCTTGACTATACAGGCATATTTCAGATTCATTCGCACGACCTAAGGAAACTCCTCCAAATTTGGTTGCTTGCCGACTCGATAAATCGCAAACTCATCTAAGATCATGGATCAAGGTGAATTACTCCTCCCTCGCGTGTGGGCGAGCCCGACAACTTAGACGGAGGTTTCGGTGAACCATAACCCTACAAACTCGTGCAACAACCATTCTTCTATGGTAATCCTTGTTATGCATAATATACCAACGTGGCACCTCTATTCGGCAAACGACATTCTTCATTTTAACCTTATGCAACTTGTGTACGACCAGCTATACCCTCGACAGCCGGCAAACTCCTACTACGGATTCTTAAACCCCTACGCATCGATTGCGACTACCCTTTTTGCATGTTTCCACATCCAATCGCGATAAACTTCTCGAATCCTATGATCCTCATCCTAACAACATTCTCCGCGAACTCTCGCCTGGAAGGGTTACTTTCTACGAACGTTACTCGATGAGCAACGGGTTATGAATATCACATATGTGGAGGTATCACGAGAACTGTCCTTAGAACTCAATACGACCGAGATAGGTTCCCAGTCACGACATTGGAATTTAGCCTACCTCGATGGATATGTCACTTGATTCTTCGGCGACATTCGAATCTACTCCAAGAACTAGTAGAATGATACCTACGCCTTACCATGGAGCTCTTACAACACAAACAACCTTATGTTAAGTTTCTAACGTGCGACTTTTAACGTTACGAAGCCCGCTTCTCTTGATCGTACGCACAAACCCTCACAACTCTAACTCGAAAGATTGCTCAGGGATCCGCGTTTCAATGGTTGAAGGTGAAACTCTGTAGTACCCCCATTCGTTCATTACCTAAAGGCACAAATGACTTCGTTGTTATTGTGACGCGTCCATCCAAGGAGTTAGTTGTGTGTTGAAGCAATGTGAGAAAGACATTGCTTACGCATCATGCCAACTCAAGGTTCACGAAAAGAACTACACTACCCATGATTTGGAGCTGGGAGCAGTAGTGTTTGCACTCAAGATATGGAGACATTACCTGTACGGTACCAAATGCACCATTTACACCGATCACAGGAGTCTCCAGCATATCCAGGAGTCTCCAGCATATCTTTGACCAGAAGGAGTTGAACATGCGACAGCGTCAGTGGGTCAAACTTCTTAATGATTATGAGTGCGCGATCAAATAACATCCCGGCAAGGCCAACGTTGTGGCCGATGCCCTTAGTCGTAAGGAAACCAAACCTAAGCGTGTACGTGCTTTACAACTTACTATCCACTCTAGTCTTCCTACCCAAATCCGTAATGCTCAGGACGAAGCATCGAAGGAAGAGAACCTTAAAGCTGAGTCCCTGCGGGGCATGGGAAGGAAACTTGTACGCTAGGAAGACGACACTTACTATTTCTTGGAACGTATCTGGTTTCCATCCTATGGAAACCTACGAGAGCTTGTGATGGGCAAAGCGCACAAGTCTCGTTACTCTGTGCATCCTGATTCTGACAAGATGTACCAGGATCTCAAGACTTTGTATTGGTGGCCCCACATAAAAGCTGACATAGCTACCTATGTTAGTAAATACTTGACCTGTGCTAGGGTTAAGGTGGAATACCAGAAGCCATCAGGATTACTCTAACAACCCGAGATCCCGACATGGAAATGGGAGCAAATTTCCATGGATTTCGTCACTGGCTTACCTAGATCTCAGTGAGGAAACGACACCTTCTGGGTGGTCATGGATCGACTAACTAAGTCTCACACTTTCTGGAAAATCAAGGAAACGGATAAGTTTTCTACACTCGCAGACATCTACTTGAAGGGAGTGGTAGCTAGGCATAGAGTGCCAACTTCCATCATATCTGATCGAGACCCGCGCTTTGCGTCTGAGCGTGGCAGGCGATGCACAAATCTTTTGGCTCTCACCCAGATATGAGCATAGTATATCACCATCAGACGGATGGGCAGACTGAACGCACCATCTAGAATAAAAAAGACATGTTTCAAGCATGTGACATTGACTTTAGTAACGGCTGGAAAAGACACCTATCCTTAGTGGAGTTTTCATACAATGATAGTTACCACACCAGCATCAAGGCTGCTCCGTTCGAGACTTTGTACGGGCTGAAGTGCCGATCACCTCTATGCTGGGCAGGAGTGGGCGACAGCCAAATCTCTGGCCCAGAACTTGTAATCGACACAACCGAAAAGATTGCCCAAATCTGACAACGAGCAACGGCAGCTCGGGACCGATAGAAAGGCTACGCTGGAAGCGTAGGAAACCGCTTGAGTTCCAGGTTGGGGATCGTGTGCTACTTAAAGTCTCACATTGGGAAGGTGTGGTTCGATTTGGGCAAACGGGGCAAACTTAATCCGCGTTATGTCAGACCCTTCGAAATCACTAAGAAAATCGGCAAGGTGATGTAAAGACTGAATTTACCCGAAGAGCATGGTAGTGTTCACAACGTCTTTCACGTGTCGAATCTGAAGAGGTGTCTGTCAGATGAGACCCTTAACGTCCCTTTCAAGGAACTCACTATCGATGACCAGTTGTGCTTCATCGAGGAACCGGTGGAAATTATGGACCGGGAAATCAAGACTCTCAAACGTTCCAAAATACCTATCGTTCGAGTCCGTTGGAACTCTCGACAGGGCCCAAAGTTCACCTGGGAACGAGAGGACCAGATGAAACGCAAGTACCTCTAGTTGTTTAAGAAAGGTGAGTCCAGTACTGAAGCTACTTCAGAATTTTGGGACGAAATTCCAAACCAACGGGGGGATGATGTGATACCCCAGTAAAACGCACAACACAACTAGCTTCCTCAGTGACTATATGCTAAATTTTGGGACGAAATTTCTTTCAACTTGGGGATGATGTGACAACTCGTTTAAATCCCTAAACGTTTCGTCTTACTGTATAATTACATGTACGTTAAATGAATTGAATTTGGTGATTTATTTTATTTAAACGGTGGTGTGCTTAGTAAGGTGTAATGTGAATTATGTGAAACTAAAACCCGAAACTGAAATAATGGAATATATATTTTGTAAAACGAAGCGTTACAATATATTGCTTTGCGATACGAATCATTGTAAGTAAGTAATTTGTGAATCTTGTGAAATTGTCACTTGGTGCAAAACCGTTACCTACTAAAACCCAACCCAAGCTCACCCTCTCCCCTTCTTGCGCCAATTGTAGGCCCAACCCCACCCTTGTCCCCCTAATTCGAAATACAAGGCCCAAACCCACATCCCTTGGTTCTTGTAGCCCATTAGCCCAACTCTCCTTCTAATTTAATGATACATAGTTGGCTTTGGGGAAAAAAATCAAAAACAGAAACCCTAATCTCCCCCTGTGATCGTCGACCAGAGAAGACCCCCCCTTGCGAAAATTCAAACCCTAGTTCTTGATTCAGTTTCTTGATTCGCCTTTCACTTCCGTGTAATCCCTTCTCTTACTTTAAGGTTAGTGTTCTTGATTTGGATTGGTATTCTTGGTGTGATTTTGAGAGAAACATGGCTGTGAATTTTTAGTAACATGCTAGGTCTTGATGTTATATGATTTATTTCGGTTAAGAATGCGACTTGTTGAAGTAATCAATAGTATGTATGCATATATGATCTTGGGCTGCGTTTTTATGAAAATTCAGGATATGTTATGGCTAGGGTTTTGTGATTTTGAGATTGTTAGATAATAATTGATGATTAACCTGTTGTGAGTTGTTATTAGGAAGAGTTGGGATCGTGTACACTTGTTTTAGTGTTGATTAATTGTAAAACTGCATGCTGATTGATGAAAACATCCAACTTCAGTTGGCTGTAAACGGACCGTTATAAATCGAAAAATTCATTTTCTGAAGTCTAAATTAAAGCTTTTCGAAAAACGAAACAAATGACACTGGAATCATATTTTTGAAGGTAGTTTGCTATTTTTAAAGGTCTGTTTTGTACAGAAGCAAAAGCTGCGTTTTTACTGCAGAAAATGTGTGTTATGTTTTTTATCATAACTTGAAATCTGTGTAGAATTAGGTCACGGAATTTGTACTGTAGATGGCCACTGATGTCGTTATAACTCTCTAATTGGAATTTCATCAATCGGACTTACGATAAGTTTTAAATGAATTTTTCAGTGGACGGCAGTCAGAAAGTGACGAATCTGATTGCAGCCCGGTAAATGATTTTTATAAAATAATTGGTATTGAATTGGATCCCGAGATTTCTACACATTAATATCTGGATTGTTTAGAAAGTTCTGTAAAAGTTTGGGAATTTTGGAATAAGTTAACTATTTTATTAAAATACCCGAAAATAGTCCAGTTTTGGATGTTTAAGCTGAAACAATATAACTAGTGATTTGCATGTCTAAATGTCCGTTATGTTATCCGATGATGATCTAACGTGTTATATGTCAATGAAACTGTTATGTGCAATATCGTATGCTTGCTCTTGAGTAGTTATAGGTGGAATGTTTATATGGGCGTGAACTGTTAAAGTGAGTGCATGTTATGTAGTAGTTACGTGTAGGAATTTTATGCTCTATTTGAAACCACTAAATGACAAACTGGTAATCATATTAGGACGTGATTGACCAACCCTGACCGTTAGCTATTTTAAGAGTTCAACCGAGCAACCAAAGGTGAGTTCACACTTTCTACATGGCATGGGATTCCCGGTGGTTTGGAAATGGGTTAAAGTATACTAAGGAAACCTACGTATTCTCCTTGGGTAGAATGCGTACTCCCACCCTCTTTGTTGAAGGGTGACAACATTGAAACCTGCGTGTTCTTCTTAACACGTACTCCCACCCTCTTAACTGAAGGGTGACAACATTGTCACTAGATAAAAACTCTATCATTAAGTCCCTCATTTTATATCGACTTAATCGCCGGGCCAATGACGAACGGGTCATTAGTTAAATAGCGCTATTAGGTTTGACAAGCCTCACACAGTGCCGTAGAGGACGGGCGTGGACTAATGGACTTGGGCACTAGTCAATGATGATAGACATTGACGCAGGGCCCATAAACATAACTACAGTCAGTAGTCGATATGGTAACGGGTCTAGTGGGATACATGGGGAAGCCCCCAGTGAGTATGGTTTGGGAAACAAGGAACTGGTTAACTCGTGGTTTTTGAAACATAACTATGGTTTTTGGAACAACGCTAAAATGGGCAACCAACTGTGAACTCGCTCAACTTTTTTGTTGATTCGTTATTATATGCCTTGCAGGTCGTTAGGTTATTTGCTGGAGCTTGCATGGGAAAGGAGTCGTTGTGGGACATGAACCGTTGTGTGTTCATGATAAACTTATAAAACGTTTAACTTATATTTTTGGTTTTTGAACTTATGCTTCCACTGACTTTTTAAATTTGGTTTTGGACTTTGGTTTGGTGAACTTTAAAATGTTTAGCTGCATTGGTTTTACTTTACTTTGTTTAAAGTTTATTATGATTGATGGTATGATCCTGGTCAGTCACACGCCTCGCGGTAATACCCCGCTTGTGGATTTTGAGGGTGTGACATATACGTTTTTCCTTACGGGGAATAGTAATGTTTTTTTATTGGCCCAAAGTGGCGGCAAGTAACCAACTTGCTTTTTTTTAACTTGGCATATAACAGTTATCTATTACTACAAAAGGAAGATGGGAAACATAGTCAAGCAGTTGTCTGTCACTTCTTAATTGGTCATGTCAAACTGCAATTTTATCCCCAGTTTAAAATTACGATTTTGTCCCCATTTTAAAAATACGATTTTGCCCTAGTTCAAAATAAAAATTGTGGTTTGCCCCAGCTTAAAATTACGATTTTACCCTCAGTTAAAAAATACGATTTTACCCACAGTTCAAAATAACATATAATAGTTATCTATTACTACAAAAGGAAGATGGGGAACAGTGTCAAGCAGTTGTCTGCCACTTCTTCATTGATCCTGCCAAACTGCAATTTTATCCCCAGTTTAAAATTACGATTTTGCCCCCAGTTCAAAATAAAATTGTGGTTTTGCCCCAGCTTAAAATTACGATTTTGCCCTCAGTTAAAAAAACACGATTTTGCCAACAGTTCAAAAAAAATTATGGTTTCCCCATAGCTATGGTCCTGCCAAATTACGATTTTATCCCCATTTTAAAATTTTGATTTCGCCCTCAATTCAAAATAAAATTTTGGTTTTGCCCCCAGCTCAAAATTACCATTTTGCCTTCGGTTCATAAAAATATGGTTTTGCCCCCAGTTCAAAATATGATTTTGCCTCCATTCTAAAATTACGATTTTACCGCAGTTCAAAATTGCAATTTTGCATCGTTTTTTTTTTCTTTTTTTGCAAAACTATGGTAGTGTTTTATTTTACTTGGTTGACTCAATATAGTTTTTATCCGTGTCAAACAGCTGCCTAGCACTCGCTAATTGGTACTGAAAAATTATTGTTTTGCCCCCAGCTCTAAATTACATGCTTACCATCGTTTTAGTTATTTTTTAAGCAAAACTATGGTAGTGTTTTGCTTTAATTGGTTAACTCGATATATCTTTTTTTAGAGCGTGTTATAAGTAACATGTATAAGTAACGGAAATAAAGGCGTACATATTATTAAACTAGAAAATATTCGGTTTAGCGCCCCACAACGCGGGCGGCGCATTACACTAGGGTATTATGCTTGTTGGGCCGACCCTACTTATGCAATATTACTCCATTCTTAACATCGTTTTTTTTTTTTTTTGACAAAACTATGATAGTGTTTTATTTTACTTCGTTGACTCAGTATAGTTTTTTTTCGTACCAAACAACTGCCTAGCAATTGCTAATTGGTCCTAACAAATTATTGTTTTGCCCCCAGCTCTAAATTACTTGTTTGCCATCGTTTTAGTTATTATTTTTTGGCAAAACTATGGTAGTGTTTGGTTTAGTTGGTTGAATCGATGTATCTTTTTTTGAGATCGTGTTATAAGCAGTGTTGTAGAGATCGCTAGGCGCTAGTCGGGCGGTGGAGTACTAACTAGGGATTAATCGGGATTAATGTGACAACTAACACAAAACCGGTAGTTTCCATACAGTTTAATTATTATTTAATATCTGCAATTATGTGCTTAAATGTCAACATTGTCTGATTACATGCTATATATCTGAATTCATGCATGTTTTATACTTTAAATATTGCTTATTGCGTTACTTTAAGTGTTGCGTCAGAAAGACTAGTAAACTCACCGGTAAGACACGCTGTGTCAGCAATTCTGTAGAAAACAGTCAGATAATAGAATTAGGGCCTAGGAATAGGTCCAACATCTAAAATACATTAAAACCCAAGTGTGGATACAAGGGTTAACATATAAACTTTCCGGAAGCTAAACTATAAAGACACCCGAAACGCACTTTAAATGCAGAATTCAGCATAATACAGCCATAATTCAGCTATAATCAGCTTTTTAACACAATAATGTCATGCAAAATTTATTTTTTATTGTCTAGAATAACTTACAAAGTGCCGGGAAATGAAACTGCCACAAAAGTGCTTCATACATAGTGAAACTGCGCAATTCAGCACTTTAACAAACTGTAACGAAACGAATAACCGGACAATACCCGTGACATCAAAATTTGACTAGAAGTAATGTTTTTATGTTATTAAACTAGTATTGGTGCTAGAACACCTTAAAAATCATAAAAACACCTAAACACACTTAAACTAACTTAAACCCCCTTGTTTGCACTTTAAACCCCCAACTTCCCAAATTTTACACTTTACCCCCCCTTCATCCTTGGTCGGCCCCAAGTGGGCCCACATGACTTTTATTACTTTATTTAACCATGTTCCCTAACTAGTGTGCAAATAAATCTATGAGAAAGATTATGTTGGATATTTTTTTATAAATAACCACAAGATTAATAACATGTCCATCATTCCTCACATTCACTTCATCTTCTTCCTCTCCTACCTTCTTGGTCTCGGCTCACTTCACACACACACACTCCACCATTTTAAAGCTTCAATCTCATAATCCAAGGCTATTAGGAGGTGTATGGAGGCTATCTAAGAAGGTGTAAGGTGCTAGAAGTGGAAGGACCTCACTTTGGAGCTTTTAACCACTTGATTTCTTCCTTGTTCATCATCTTCATTCTTGTGCCACTTCCCTATCCATTAGAGGTAGTAGTAAGCTTCTTGATCACTAAAATAAGTCATGTTTATGTTATGTACAAGTTTCACCATCTAAACAACTTAACTTTTAAAGAAGAAAATGAGAAGATCTAACATATTTATGAAGAAATCAAGTGATTACATGAAATTTTAGTGTATGTAATGAAGTTGTTGATGTTATATCTTGTCTTTATGTTTAGATCAAGTATGTAAAGCTTGGATCTAACAAGTTTAAGCATGGATCTTGAAGGATCCATGGTTAAACTTGAAGATGAACATATGAAGCATTATGTGAACATGAAAAATGTATTTTTACACATAAACTTGTAAACTTGAAGTAATAAAGTGTGTGTTAAACTAATTTTTGAAACTAAAATCTATGGAAAGCTTGTTAAAAATTTAACATAAAGTTTGTTTATGGAAGATCTAAAGTTATTAAGCATGGATCTTGAAAGATCCATGGTTAATCATGATGTTAAAAATAATGATCTTTCTAATAGACATAAAAGTGGTTTTAGAACATGATTTGCAAACTTTAAAGACAATTAAACTCATGGATGAGTTGGTTAATAAAATAAAGCTTCATAAAAGTTTGTTTAAAATACTCAAGAACACTTATTTTTTGAAAGATCATAATATGTTAAGTGTAGATCTAAAAGACTACACATTTTTAACAAAAATCCAGTTCACCATGATGTTTCGTATGGAAAAATTAGTATATGTTGTTGGTGATTATTGTTGGAAAATTGTTTTGGTGTTAAAAGAAAATAAACACATGTTTTGAAAACATGGGAAACCTCCATTTTTAGGGGAAACTATGTCAAAAAAAATTTGACACTTAGAAAAATATAAGTTTTGGTGAAACTTATTCCCTAAAAATTCACCTAAAAATATTTACCAAGGTTTCCCCTAATTTTTTTCGTAAAATTACAAGTCAAGAAATGGTGATTTCTTCAAGTTTAAAATTAACATTAAGTACATATATTTTTAGGGAAAATATATATATTTAGTGATCACCAAATTTTGTGCTAAGTGTATATTATGTGTATTATATGTAGTAGTGTATTAGGAACTTGAAAATACACTAAATACTCCTATGGAGTATGAATACAAAAAATACACATACAAATACATGAGAATACTTAAGTACACGAGTATCCAAAAATTCCTCACAAGGAAGTTTATAGACAAATACAAGAAAATATATTTATGAAAATATATTTCTTAACATATTATTGAATTTGGACACTTTGGGCTTAAAAAATATATTTTTGGACAAATATATAACCATTACCAAGTAATGGAAATTATGCAAAAATCGGGTGTATAACAAGAATCACCATATATATATATATATATATATATATATATATATATACTTTACATCATGACAAAATATATATCTCATACAAGTCTTAAAAATATATTATTTTTAAGTAATATAATTCCGGAAAGTAATAAAAATCAAAGTATTGATTTTTGGTGAAAAATACAAAATACACAAGTATTTGCCTAAAATACAAGTATACTTTCCTAAGTATACTTGTACAAAAATAATATTGAGAATATTATTTTACAAAATACTTATATTTATTTTTTGAAAAATAATATAAGTAACATACTAGAAAAGTTAAAAATATAAATTATTTTTAACAACTTGTACCTCGAAAAGTCTACATAAACGAATATATATTTGAGGAATAAAATATATATTTACAAAAATACATTACATACTCAAACGGGCGAGACCCAACAAGCAAGGGCACGACCCTCATGAAAGAATGAACATACAAAGAACATATACATAAACAAAAGATGGTGACTTGTACTTGTGTGATACAAGTCTAGTGACTAACATTAATAGAACACGTATAGGTCACGACGCTACTAAACCAACCCGGTGAAGTTTACGGCGCAGGATACACAAAGTTGTGAGTTCATGTCCCCACTTTTAAACTTTTACTTGTTTTCTAAACTTGGGGAAAATACATGTACTATGGTATGCTGAATACAAAAACTAAGGAATGATACTATAGATCATGTGACGTATAGGGTGCCACAAGCACCATTAATCAAATACATACCTAGACCGCGGAACAAAAGGTTAGATCTAATGGGTTTCAGGCAACCACACTCTTGGCCACTCTTTTACCAAGAAGTGCTTTTGTGTCTCTAGTCGTGAATCGACAAGTAAAAAATACCTATGGTTTGGATGCTTCCTATGTCGTTACACATGTTAATGGCCTAGCTATCCATTAGCGATCTCGTATTCCTTAGATTTACAGAAATACTTGTTTCTATACAATTACATACCATGTTTTTTACAACGAATGCTTAAATGTTTTACACAAAACTGCATGAATTCACACCAACATTATGTTGACAATTTTCCAAAACTTACATGTACTTCAGGTAACTAAAGTGGATGTACGTGCGGTCTTACTCTTGCTCAAGGATGTCGTTTATGTTTTTAGATGTGTTGTATCAAGACTCCAATGCCTCTTTTGTGGGATTTGATTGTTATATTCCCTCTCGTGTGTTGATATAATGGTTAAAAACCTTGTGGTTGTTTTTGAAAATAAAGTTGTAAACTTTTCGAACAATTATTAGTCGTGTGATGTAAACAATTATCTTAAACTATGTGTTGAATGTTCATTATCAATGGCATTTGGAGTTATTTTATGAGCATGTAGTATGTTTAACATTCGTATGCAATGAGAACCTTTCAAGATCACACCTCGTGCTTCTGCCTTAGAAAGGGGTGTAACAGATTGGTATCAGAGCTACGATTGTAGTGAACCAGGATTTCTTCTCGAGTCTAGACTACAATCTCTAGGATCCTCACACGAAAACAAATTTTTGAAAAATATTTCATTGCATAAAACTTTCCACGACATCCACTACCTAAAACTGTTTTCAAGGAGTCAAGTAAGGACACTACGAGACTTAGGGTGCACTAGAATAGCACTTGTCTTTGACTGAGAATGACTTGCAACAATGTGTATAATTATTTGTATATTAATTAAGTAATAATTAATATATACATATACTATGAATAAAATATTACAGGTACACATGTCTTCGTCTGAAAGTAGAAACCTATCCAAAGAACGTGACCCGATGACTGACGCCTCCGACGACGAGATTGATTCTCCTCTGGAGATTTCTACGTCTGACTTCGAGACCGACCCTGAGAAGATAGCCGATGATGATGATCTTGATGATGCCTTAGCTTTACCTTTACCTCTTCATGACCAGCTCTCCATCGGGACTGCTGAACACCTCGTTAAGCCTATTCCCATCCATGCTATTCCTTTTGCCGCTATCCCTGCTGAGGACTGGCCATTCGTTGATGATCTGGATTATAGTGTGGCCTCTCCTGTTGTGTTCGTGATCAATATCCCTTCCGATTCTAGCCTTGAGTCTGATGTCTATTCCTTCGATTCAGAGATATCATCGGTCCTTTTTGCTGCTGGACAGAGAGCTTATCTGACTGGGGATGATGATGACACTATGTCTGTTGTGCCATCCACTCCTACCCGTGTTCCCACACCTCCCCACACTCCTACTCAGATCAGCTCCCTCATCCGTCGAATTCATGAGCTTGAGGATGAAGTGACTCATCTTCATCATTTGATCTTCCCTACACCCCCACCCCCACCCTCTCCCCCAGCCTATTAAGTTTCCTTTTCAGGAACTTTGATGGAGTAGTATTTTTGGGTATGAAGACTACAATCGAGCTTGGGTACAACTTGAAGACAAGAACCGTCAATGTGAAGAAAGATATTTTGTCTTTTATATGTATTAAACTTGTACTATAGGGTGATGTAACCCTTATGTATTTTGTTTTCTTCGCAAACAATGATGTAACAAGTTGTCCTGATATGTATAAAGACTCGGTGAATATCTTATGACACATCAATATTTATCTGTTTATGCATACTTGTTGCTGTATGAATAGATTTATATGTTGGCGGATTGTTTGATATTGCTTATGTGTACATGTTTATACATATATGTACTACTATCATGTATGATGATATCAAACAAATGCCTAACCCTGATGTGTTGTGTTCTGACAGAACATGGCACCCAGGAGAACTGTGAACAATCGAGATTCCGATCAACCTCCTCCTCTACTGCCAAGGACCGCTGAAGAACTGAACTCCCTGCTGGAAGAAAGGATCTCTGAAGCTATCACCCAGTACGAGGCGAACCGTATTGAACACAGTGGCGGATTGGGTGGTACTAGACGAAATAGACAGGGAGATTCATCTGGAGGAAACGCAATTCAAGGTAACCCTAAGATGATTTGCTAAACATGATGAAAATTATGAACGGTTTTTGTTTCATGGTTTCATTAATTGCTCACATGTGAATTGGTTGGATAAATTCCAGGCTGCACCTTCAAGCAGTTTCTCGACTGCAAGCCACTGAATTATGACGGCACTGGAGGTGCAGTGGCTTTTGTGCGCTGGACGGAGAAGACTGATTCCACTATCCGCATGAGCAAGTGTACTACGGACCAGCAAGTCACTTTTGTTACTGGGTTGTTCATTGATGAGGCTTTGACTTGGTGGAATTTGCAAGTCTAGACTCTGGGTGATGATGTTGCGTATGGTATGACTTGGGATGAGTTGAAGGAAAGAATGAGAGAGAAGTATTGTTCTCGTGCTGAACTCCAAATGTTGGAGACTGAGTTTTGGAACTTGTCCATGGAAGGTGCGGACATTGTTGGTTATACTCGAAGGTTCCATGATCTGTCAAGAGTGATCCCTTATCTGGTGACTCCCGAATTTAAGCGCATTGAGCGCTACATCTGGGGATTGGTTCCAGAGTTTTGCAGCATGGTAACTGTGGAAAAACCCAAACGATCACTCAGGCTGTAACTCTGGCTGTCAACCTTACTGAGGATGATATTCGTAAGAAAAAGTTATCTCTGAAACCTACTGAGAAAACCGAGATGCATGTTGAGTCATCTGGTGACAAAAAGAGGAAGCATTCGAATCTGAGCCAAGTGACCCGCAATAACAACAAGGGTTCCAGCAATAAGAAACGTGACCCCAACCCACCAAAGGAGGTGAAAACACTTGAATTTGCGAATAACGCTACGACCAGTGGGTACCAGGGCACTCTGCCCAAATGCAATCAGTGCAAGCGTCGTCATGAAGGAGTTTGTCGCATTCCAAAGTGTGACAAGTGTGGAAAACTGGGTCACCGCACCGAGAACTATTAGGGAAAAGGAAATGGGAATGGTAATAGGAACGGGAATGGAAACCGAAACGGTGCTGGTAATGGGAACGGTAATGGCAATGGCAATGGTAATGGTAAGCGGAATGGTAATGGAACTAGGTAGAACCAAGGATGCTTTGGATGTGGTAGCAAGGATCATTTCAAGAAAGACTGCCCTAGGGAGAAAGAAACGCATGTGAGGACCCTAATGTGGTCACCGGTATGTTTCTCGTTAACAATCACTTTGCATCTATACTATTTGATACTGGTGCCGATTATAGTTTCGTATATGTGGAATTCAAAAGTATGCTTGGAATAGAATCTAGTAGATTAGATATTCCTTATTCCATAGAACTAGCCGATGGTAAACTTGTTGAATCGGGAGAAGTTGTTAGGGGTTGTACATTAGAACTTGGTGAGTAGAGATTTAGCATCGACCTCTTACCTGTTCAATTGGGTAGCTTCGATGTGATAGTCAGAATGGACTGGCTGTCCAAGAATAAGGCTGAAGTTGTTTGTCACGAGAAAATCATTCGCATCCCTCTTGCAAATGATGAAACACTCATCATGCATGGAGAGAAACGAGACACGCCCTTACGAATCATCAACTGTATGAAGGCGCAGAAGTGCTTAAGGAAAGGATGTGTTGCATTCCTGGCGCACGTTGTGGACAAGAAGGCTGAGGAGCCGAAACTCGAAGACATTCCTGTGGTGAAGGAATTTCCTGATGTTTTTCCCGAAGATCTGCCAGGACTACCTCCACAAAGACAAGTCAAATTTCATTTTGACTTGGTTCCAGGCGCCGCTCCTGTAGCCAAGGCACCCTATCGAGTTGCTCCATCCGATATGCAAGAATTATCTACACAACTCCAAGAGTTGTTGGATAAAGGATTCATAAGGACGAGCTTCTCGCCTTGGGAAGCTCTGGTTTTGTTCGTAAAGAAGAAGGATGGAACACTGCGGATGTGTATCGATTATAGAGAATTGAATAAGCTCACTGTCAAGAATCGGTATCCACTGCCGAGGATTGACGACTTATTCGATCAGTTGCAAGGATCGAGTTACTACTCAAAGATCGACCTTCGGTCTGGATATCATCAGTTAAGGATCCAAGAAGAAAGCATACCGAAGACTGCATTCAGACTGCATTCATGAATGCAGTATGGATCTAATGAATCGTGTTTGCAAACCATATCTCGATAAATTCATGATTGTATTTATCGATGATATTCTGATTTATTCACGATCAAAAGAAGAGCACGAGCAACACCTCAGGACCATTTTGGAACTTCTGAAGAAAGAAAAACTTTATGCAAAGTTTTCAAAGTGCGAATTTTGGATTCGCGAAGTACAGTTCCTTGGTCATGTTGTGAATGAGAAGGGTATTCATGTAGATCCAGCGAAGATTGAAGCAATAAAGAATTGGGAAGCTCCCAAAACACCTACCGAAGTTCGACAATTTTTGGGATTAGCGGGCTATTACCGCAGATTTATCGAAAATTTCTCCAAGATAGCACAACCACTGACTTCCCTTACGCAGAAGGACAAGAAGTACGACTGGGGCGATATGCAGGAAGAAGCCTTCCAACTTCTTAAAAGCAAACTATGCGATGCACTGATACAATCTTTACCCGAAGGCACTGAAGACTTCGTGGTGTACTGCGACTCTTCGCGTCATGGATTGGGTTGCGTGCTCATGCAACGCCAAAGGTCATCGCTTATGCCTCAAGACAGTTGAAGGTTCATGAAAGGAACTATACCACCCACGATCTGGAGCTAGGCGCGGTGGTATTCGCCTTAAAGATCTGGGGACACTATTTATATGGTACTCGATGGTAAGGACCTGCAAAAATGTCCCACAACACTCCGTAAGTGGAAACCCGGACCCCTAAAACCCTAATCCTTGTGAAAAATCAAGAAATTCAATTTTATGGATCGCTCACGGGCCGCGTAAGAGTTAACCGAAGCTTACGCGGGGCGCGACATCTCAAGGGCAACCGGATAAGGATGAGGGACACGCGTCGTTACACGTGTCAACCTAGACTCCCTCGCGGGCCGCGTAGAAGAAGCTTATGTGCTTCGCGGGCCGCAACGCGCCCCATTCCCAGCCCTATAAATAAGGTATTCAAGTTTCATTTCAAATCGTTCAATTCTTTTCTTTCTCTTGTTCTCTTGTTCTGTCATTCTAATGTCAGAACTTCTAAATCCCGAAACTCTGCCCGTATTAGGGTAATAACTCTAATCACTGGTACGATACTTTATCCGATCGATTAAAACCGATCCAATGGATGTTTAAGTGCTTCCAATATCTGGCTATACTTTGTCATTCGTTGTGAGGGTTTCGATCTCGTGATTATCGTTAAAGTTGAATTAAGTTAATACACTAATACGAGTTCCATTGTATCTAGAAATTAGAACTCATAACTAGGAAGCTGTTAAACTAGAATACTTAGCAATTAAGTAAACTTAGTAATTAAGCAAACTTAATAGTTAAGTAAAATGGTTATGTAACACTTAGCAATTAAGAAAACTTAGCGATTAAGACACTTAATAGCTAAGGAAACGTAACAGGAAAGGAAACTTAGCACTTAAGCAAGCTAAGTAAGTTAATTAATCAGCTAATTACGTTATTTAATTAAACGGCCAAGCAAATTACTTGATTTAAACCGTTAAGGAAAATTAATCAGTCAAGTAAGATTAATTAAAATTAAGTAAGATTAATTAATCAGTTAAGTAAGATTAATCAAGTTAAGTATGATTAATTAATCAGTTAAGCAAGATTAATTAAGCTAAGCAAGATTAATTAAGCTAAGCAAGATTAATTAAGTAAATTAAACACCTAAATAGATATACATGCAAATAAATATATATGAGATAGATATATATGAGGAAGGTGCAAGGAAGGTGTAAGAGGATATATATGTAGGTAGGAAGCTTCCTAGAAAATGTATAGGTAACTTCCTAGAAAAGCTATATGTAATTTCCTAGAAAATACATAGGAAACTTCCTAGAAATTTCATATTTCCTACGTATAAATAGGAAGCTTAGGATTCATTTTTCTTTGCTCATTTCTTCTATTCTTCTCTCTATACGTTGGTGTTCTAACCAATAATCACCGATGCGATATTCTGTCCGATCGATTCAGGAACCAACTAACGAATGCCAAAGTGTTGTCTAAACAAGACTATACTTTGTGAATTTCGTTCTGAAACGAATGCCAAAGTGCTGTCTAAATAAGACTATACTTTGTGAATTTCGTTAAGGTTCTGATCTCGTGACCATCGTTAGGTTTGATTCGGTATAACACTAATACGTATTCCACTCTGTTAAACTAAATGTTTAACTACCCAAAACTCTACACCATACACTTACAATCAAAATGGATGCTTAATCATCAGAAGATTCAGAACTATAAAGTAGATGCTTGTTTAATCAAGACTATATGCTAACAAGGTGAGTAATTCTCTTTTTGTCAAATTATTTTGCCAAAACCCTACTTGTTTTCAAAGTTATAATTACAGGGATTAAGTCTTTGTAATCTTCAATTACTACCGGTATGTGGGGTTTTGTATACATTACTTGATACCCGTCACCATTGGACAACGGGTTAGCCAATGGGTGATCTGACCATAGTCACAGACACGGTCGAGTGACAAATACCGATTTGGGGTAAATGGTTGATATAAACATTGTAATCACCCTTAATACTGTAAATTATAACAATGTGTCTTTTTGTACAAACTGAATGAACTCACCAGTATTTCCTGCTGACCAAACCTTTTTAAAACGCGTTTCAAGTAATGACAGTAGATTGGAGTAAGAGTGATGATACGGCACCGAAAGACTTAAAGAAGTGGCTTATTTTATTAATTGAATTAAATTAAGAAAACATGGTTTCATATATTCGGGTTTATCCCTTATTAAGCTACCTTTGTAAAACATGGGTTTTATCCCATCTATTTAATAAATAAAATCCGGTGTTTCTAAACTCTGATATTTTTCCTAACTCACGGTCCTGATGAACATTTCCGCTGCAATGTTTTTTTTAAATAATCACCGGTACCACTTGACTGCTCGCGACTCCCGTCTTGGGTACGGTCGGGGGTCGTGACAGAAGGTGGTATCAGATCCACTGGTTTAAGCAATTGGGTGTTGTAATAATACCTAAACTTAAACGAAAGAGTTAGGAAATTGTTATTAACTGGTAGCAACAAGGGTAGTATTTAGACTTGAACTTATGAAAGATGCCTTAGTATAACCTTCGAGATAAGCTAATTACTTGCATAAATAAAGTGTGATGGGTAGGAAATTGTTATTAACTGGTAGCAACAAGGGTAGTATTTAGACTTGAACTTAAGAAAGATGCCTTAGTATAAGCTTCGAGATAAGCTAATTACTTGCATAAATAAAGTGTGATGGGTGTTGGTATGCCGTGAGGATGATAACTAGAACATTGCAAGTATGGTAAATAAGCGATAACACTTGGCCACTGTTATTTCTTATTTTTTGGTACTACTTGGTTCTAGAATATGATCCATCATGTGAATACTAATTTCCATGTTCTTTGACGAAAGCCTTAATAAAATATTCATTTTTAAATCATAAAAAGAAAAAAAGATTTATTTATGGGAAATTCAAATTACCTCTCTGGCAAGACTAGGTATTGTGTAGCAGACTCTCCAGCTTGTCCGGGTAAGATGGGGTTACCTCTCCGGCGAGCACCGGGTAAGATGGGGTATAGGATATGTCAAACAAGTGACAGAATTCCCTAAATAGCCTGATGTCTGACTTGTCTTTGGAAATATGAATCTGTTAAATACATTGACCTTATGAATGGTATGTATATTACAGTATGTGAAATATATGATTATATAGATATGTATATCTATAAGGAAATCCAAAAAACCATAAGGATTAACAATTTAGAATAAAACACAAGCGTGTGTGTCAATGATAATTCTAGATTTCTTTATTAGGAATCTCTTGTATACATCTATAATTCCGATATCGAACATTATTTCGTTTGATCATCTGTCTCTTAACTCATGCGACAAGAAGTATATGAACCCTTTATGTTGGGATGCCATCGAAAGTATAAGAATTCCCTTTGCGTTACCTTAGATTATTAACGCATTAGGAAACCTGTAGCTAAAGTTGTGCTAGGCACTAAACGTCTCAAAACCTACGCTAATGAGAATAATTATACTTTCTTTAAGAACTCTTGCATACGGTCGGGGGTCGTGACATCGATGTACAATCTTCACAGATCACAAAAGCCTACATCACATATTTGATCAGAAGGAATTAAATATGCGTCAGCGACGGTGGGTTGAGTTGCTAACGATTATGATTGTGAGATTAAGTACCATCCTGGAAAAGCGAACGTAGTAGCAGACGCGTTAAGTAGAAAGGAAAGGGTTAAGACCCTAAGGGTTCGAGCATTGGAAATGACTATTCGAACAAATCTCACTGCACGCATTCATGACGCTCAACAAGAAGCCCTTAAGAGGGAGAACGAGCTGAATATCTCCGAGGTATAGAGAAGAAATTGGTGCCAAACGAAGAGGGAACCTTATACTTTATGGGACGCATTTGGGTTCCGCTCTATGGCAGTATTCGAGAAGTTATATTTGATGAGGCCCATAAGTCGAGATACTCAATCCACCCAGGATCGGAAAAAATGTATCAAGACTTGAAAGAATACTACTGGTGGCCGAAGCTTAAAAGCGATGTTGCTGTCTACGTTGGAAAATGCCTAACCTGTGCTACGGTTAAGGCCGAATATCAGAAACCGTCTGGTCTACTGCAACAACCAGAGATACCCATGTGGAAGTGGGAGAAAATATCAATGGATTTTATAACAAAACTACCCAGGACCCCTAGAGGGCATGATATGATATGGGTGATAGTTTATCGATTGACAAAGTCTGCATATTTCCTACCCATCCGAGAGAAGGACAGCATTGGAAAGCTCGATGAGCTGTATCTTAAAGAAATAGTGGCACGTCATGGAGTGCCTATTTCGATCATTTCAGACAGAGATGGACGTTTCGTATCAAGGATCTGGCAATCCTTCCAGGAGGCCTTTGGATCTCAGCTAGATCTAAGCACGGCCTTCCATCCGCAAACAGACGGCCAGAGCGAACGGGCCATACAAACACTGGAATATATGCTTCGCGCATGTGTTATGGATATGGGCGGCAGCTGGGATACTCATCTACCTTTAGTTGAGTTTTCCTATAATAACAGCTACCATACAAGTACAAAAGCCGCACCATTCGAAGCTCTATATGGCCGCAAGTGCCGCTCGTCGTTGTGTTGGGCAGACGCTGGAAACAAACACATGATTGGTCCTGAACTTGTCCAAGAGACAATAGATAAGATCATTCAGATCCGAGAGCGCATTAAGGCGGCTCGTGATCGACAAGTCAAGAAATGGTGATTTCTTCAAGTTTCCCTAATTTTTGTGTAAAATTACAAGTCAAGAAATGGTGATTTCTTCAAGTTTAAAATTAATATTAAGTACATATATTTTTAGGGAAAATATATATATTTAGTGATCACCAAATTTTGTGCTAAATGTATATTATGTGTATTATATGTATTAGTGTATTAGGAACTTGAAAATACACTAAATACTCCCATGGAGTATGAATACAAAAATACACATACAAATACATGAGAATACTTAAGTACACGAGTATACAAAAATTCCTCACAAGGAAGTTTATGAACAAATACAAGAAAATATATTTATGAAAATATATTTCTTAACATATTATTGAATTTGGACACTTTGGGCTTAAAATATATATTTTTGGACAAATATACAACCCTTACCAAGCAATGGAAATTATGCAAAAATCGGGTGTATAACAAGAATAACCATATATATATTTTATAGCATGACAAAATATATATTTCATACAAGTCTTAAAAATATATTATTTTTAAGTAATATAATTCCGAAAAGTAATAAAAACCAAAGTATTGATTTTTGGTGAAAAATACAAAATACACAAGTATTTACCTAAAATAAAAGTATACTTTCCTAAGTATACTTGTACAAAAATAATATTGAGAACTAGCCTAAGGACCCGTGTATTACACGGGTTGATTAAAGATAATATCGCTTCATCATCGTTCTTTACATAAAATGTATTGAATATATACACTTTGAGTCCCTATGTCAGTGTGCCGTCCATTTGACTGTTAATGCCAGGGGTAAGACCGTCTTTTGTCATATATTAATAACACTTTACGTCCCTATGGTATGAGTGAAATATCAACCAGAGCCACTAAATTCATTTCTTGCTTTTTGTATAAGAAATCATTGATTTAATAATTAAAATTAACTCTTTTAATAAAGTATCAACTGTTTTTTAAATAAATGCAATATAATAATTAACTACTTTTAAATAAATGCAATCTAATACTTAACTCTTTTTAAATAAATGCAATCTAATAATTAAATGTATACTATATATACCAAATTATTAAAGCCTATATTGTATATTAAATGTAAACTTCTAATACATACAATACAGAGGCAAAACGTTACAAACTCGATAACAAAAGACCGTAACAATAACATACAATACAGAGACAAACGAAAATGTGGATCTTTACTGACGGGTGCACTTCGGAATGTAGCAGATATGAATGAATATAACCCAAGTGGCAGATATGTAATTAGCGAGCTCTGGAATTTCAAGGAAATTCGAAGAGCTACACTGGGGTTATATTCATTCATATCAATCACTTCCTTATGTGCACCGCACCATCTTCTAGGAGGATGTCAAGTGTTATCGCCTTCGTAGTTGGTGTTTTGCTTATCTTTACATCCGCAGCCATTCTGTACATCGAATCAAACGAAAACCAAATAACCGGTATCAACGAATCAAACCAAAACCAGAAAACAAAATGAGGAACACATTCAAATTATTGAATCAAAATCAAAAATACCAAAATAACACATTCAAATTATCAAATCAAACCCAAAATACACAAATAACTTATTATCATCGAATCAAACCAAAACCAAATATCAAATGAGGAACACATTCAAATCATCAAATCAAACAAAAAAAAAACCCAAATTACTGATTATCATCGAATCAAAACAAAACAAAAACCAAAAATCAAAATGATGAACACATGCAAATCATCGAATCAAACCAAAAATAGCCAAATAACACATTCAAATCATCGAATCAAACCATAAATTAATATGAGGAACACAGCAATCCGAAACTGATCCGATCAGTTATTTTTAAACAGTTCTCAAACAACCAACAAAAACCATTCGAAATTAAGCAAAAATCATTTTTCACATTTCAAGTATCAATATCAATGTGTTCAAATAAATACACACTTGTTTCTTCGCATTTGATTCAGAAATTAAAAGACAGAAGTATGATAGTTTAAATAAACAAACAACCTAGATCTGTACTCTAATCAGCCAAATTATCATATGAGATCTGAAACTATAGAGTAAAACAAAACGAAACCTATGTTTTGAAGATGAACCTGATGAAGATGAAGATGAAGATGATCTGTTCAGCAATAAAGATGTTGGTCTGTTCAGCGATGAAGATGGTATGATCAGCGATGTCGATGAAAATGATGATCTGTTCGGTGTTCAATGAAGGTGTTGGGAGTTGGGATAGATTATGTTGAGCAGTGTGAGTGAAGATGATGATCTGATCTTCATGTCACTTCCGTGTATATATTAACAGTTAGCTTAAGGGTATAAACGACTTTTCATAATTGTCAAACAATCAAACTGCTCTTTAGAAAATTATAAATTTAATTGTCATATAAAGGTTTCTCAAAATTTCAATGTTAATGGTATATTATCACTGAAATATTTGTTCAAAGTTATTGCAAAAATTAGAATTTTTAAAAATCTTTAAGCATGTTAATCTTACGAAAAAAATAAATATGTCATCTTACCAATAATATAAATATAGCCTAAGGACCCGTGTATTACACGGGTTGATTAAAGATAATATGACTTAATCATAGTGGTTTACATTAAATGTTAAGAATATATACACCTCTTTAAACGGATCATGTAAAAACTTTTTATTAACCATGAACATGTAGATATCACAATTCGTTGAAAATCTCTTTATACACCACATTAGTTGTTTTATCCGTAGGTTTTCCGTTGTTGTCAAGTATGAGTATTTTAACCCCATTTCTTGTTTTCACCCTTGATAAGGCAACATACAATTGACCATGAGAGAAGACCGGTTGTTTGAGGTACAAACCAACTCTTGAAAGAGACTGGCCTTGACTTTTGTTGATGGTCATTGCAAAACATACGGCCAGTGGAAATTGCCTCCTTTGAAAAGCAAAAGGAATCTTTTTATCAGAAGGTATCAAGTTTAATCGAGGGATATATGTGCAAGTACCAATATTTGAACCAGATATTATCTCCGCTTCTATTACACGGTTGTGAAGCTTTTTTACTTGTAGCCTTGTATCGTTGCACAATCCATTCCGTTGATCAATATTTCTTAATAACATCACTGGAACACCAACTTTAAGGACTAACCTATGATTTGGTAGGCCTGATATTTTAAGACCATTGAGCACATCCGGAGAGTAAAGTCTTTGTTGTGTAGAATTTACATCTTCAGACGGACAAAGACTGTCAGAGCTAAGATACTCTTTTTCTTCACCAGGAAACATTGCTAGCAACCTGTCATTAATCTCATGAACAACTTCATTTTTAGGTGTAAGTATAGCCCGGTCACTGAAATAGTTATGGGCGCCTACGTTTTCCAAGACTGATGGATAAACAAAATCAATTAAACTACCAATTGGATCAGATGCATCAGTAATCAAAAGATCTTGTGGTATTTCAATAGTTGCTTCTCCATCATTTGGACCACCAACGTTACCCTCACCCAAATCCAAAAGCCATTTGCCAAAAGTATTTATTTCATCAACATCAGCTGTAGATGCTCCAACCGTTAACCTCATGTTTCTTGTTAGTCTTAGCAATTTACATTTACTCCACAGATAAGACGAACATAAGGAGACATTAACAATCTCTTGTCTCCCACCATTTGGAACAACAGGTAATATTTGTCTAAAATCGCCACCAAAAACAATAACCTTACCTCCAAACCGGATTTCTGAATTGAGAGATGTGTCAATGTTGAAAACGTCATTCATTGTTCTATCGAGCGCTTCAAATGCATGTTTATGTACCATAGGTGCTTCATCCCAAATTATCAATTTAGTCTCATGAAGTAATTTAGACAGATCACTTTCTGGTTTTATATTACATACCGAATCTTCAGTAAGATTCAACGGTATGCTAAACCTGGAATGTGCAGTCCTGCCACCATCTAACAACAACGATGCAATTCCACTTGAAGCCACATTTAACACGATTTGACCTCTTGATCTAATTGCAGCGGACAATGTCTTCCATATAAATGTTTTACCTGTTCCACCATACCCATAAAGGAAAAAAATCCGGCCGTTATCACTGTTTACTGCTTCCATAATCTCTTCAAAAACAGAGCGTTGTCGTCAGTTAACATTGTCAATTGACTATCGTACAGATTTCCAAGGTATGTTGTATCATAGGCCTGCTCCTCGTATATCAAACGACAATCTGAAATACCTGAAGACGACATATCTGGATATGGCATTGATTCAAACCTTCGCAACGAAGAATTATTTCGCAATAAAAACTTTTCAATTTCGCACAAAACATAGTTCTTCAGTTGGTGATCTGGAATTGATAACGCTACGCAATACGAAAGAAAAATACATCATGTTATGAATAGGGAAACCATTTAATCATATTAAGATAAATTAACTTAAATAGTAATGAAAACATCAGATCATTTTTTCCAAAAAAATAAGTAATAAAAGTCAGTGTAAACAAAAGGTACCTGTAACTCGATGGTATTTTGCTAGTCTGTAAACAAAATCGTCTGCCATGTATCTCCACGAACTTTCCCAAACAACCTCAGGTCTAGAAAGACTACTGGATAACAACATCGTAGAAAATAAATTCCGAATGTATGAAGCGCTTCCAGTTAAATTTGCTTCTTTTATTGCCTCCACATACTCTGAATCATCATCTAAAAGACCAAGTGCGTAGCAAGCATCTCTGTATGTATCGTAAACTTTACCATTAACTGTTTTAATGTCGTCAAACGATGTTGGTCCTCTAACCTTGTTAAGAAGAATTCTCAAAAAATAAGCTTCACCTAGAGACGGAGATAAGGAATGAATCCTGCCAATTGATTTTTTCCCTTTTCTTGGTTCCCATACTCGCTTGTCAAGCTTCCATACATAAAAAATAGGGAACTGAACGTATGTAAGTGTACGGGCCAACAGGTCATTTGGGTCTTTATTATGTTCCATCCATGATAGAAACATTGAAGATTTAACTGACGGTTTGTTTAGAACATAGTTAATATCCTCGTCAGGGCCGAAAACAACAGGTTGTTGGTCAGGTAGATGGAATGGAAGCCTCATAACAGAAGGTCTTCTATAATGTACTTCATTAGCAAATATCCTCCAAGATGCTTCGCAAGCTGATATATAGCGGCAATCGTAATACTCTTTGATCTCGTCTTGTGGTTGCTCTTCCGGTTGATTATCACCATGCACAACAGCTATAGTGGCTCTATCAGGACCTTTATTGATGTATTTAAACAGATATTTTATCGAGGCGGCTTGATTGCACCTTTCAACGTTGATATGAGCTTGATATCTTTTCAATAATTTTTTGTTGTACGGAACCACACTCCTGTTATCAAGGTCAACTTTATTTTTCACAACAGAAGCACCATTGTTTCTCCTTCTGTATAATGGAAACCCGTTTGAATCTAGTGTCGTATGATCTTGAAACTTTTTTGGAAAGCCTTTTGAACACTTCATATCTACCATACATGGAGAGCTCAACCTAGCATTACCACATGGACCATGTATCATATACTCTTTCACCAGGATGAATAATTCTAGATCTTCATCTCTGTTTGGAATTTCTACAGATATAAATAAATCAACATGGTCCACAGTAGGTAATTTGAATTCAGGTTCCATGAATAAGCATAAATGGGCATGAGGCAAACCACGTTTTTGGAACTCGATAGTGTAAACAACTACAGAAAAAAAAAACAAAGTGTTAGGTTTGATGATGAATAATAATTTAATTTTTTTTTTAACATTACCTGCTGAAGCTTTGCCTAATAGATGATTCTTTTTTAAATCTTTGCAGATTGAATCCAATTTTATTTTGAACAATCTAGACAGGATATCAGGCCTATCTTCCGAACTAAGATTGGTGTCTTTGAGAAACCGTTGAACTTCTGGCCATTTGGGATTGCATGTTATGGTTATAAAATAATCTGGATAACCAAAGCATTTACACAGAGCCATAGCGTCTAAGTAGTTTTGCATCATATATCGTGCTCCACCAGTAAAAGAAGACGGCAAAAATATACGTTTTCCAGCTTTAGATATATCATCTTGTCCTTTACTTCTTAATTTACGGAGGCTTTCATATGTGTCGGACCTAAGATCTTTTTGTTGGTATCGTATGTACCTAAGTCTCTCGCTCTCTATCATAGTATACGCGTCAACCAAGAACTGCTGGAATAGCCTCTTACAATTAAGGATTAATGAAAACTGATTTATCCGATCCTGGATACGATACGCAAAGAACTCTCTCATAGTACACTTTGGACGTGTCTTATTAACAACATCAACAACACCTCTATGAGGGATATCAATTCTGTAGCCATCATCTCCGTACGGAAACAAAATCGGATACTGTAGTGCGAGATATGATGGATGCAACTCACAAATTCTTTTAAGTTCACCTGTTTGAGTCTCAACAACAATATCTCTATTGTCAGCCACATTTTCAATATCACCAACAATGAGAGCAGCAATCTCACCAGCGGTTGGTAAGTTATACGTGCGACCATCTTTTTCTCTTGTTCCAATTATTCAAAGCTTGACATTTACATTAGGGTTGTCTTGGAAGGAATCCCTAACTCTTCTATAAGTTTTGACCCACTCATTGTCATTGTCTAATACATCCTTTATATGTTCAATTAGTTTACGATCAACAGTTGTTGAAGAAGAAGAAGATGCACCATCTGAACCACTGTTACAAAAATGTTATAAAAAATTATTCAAATTGTCAAAAAATATGAATTAGTAAGGTAAAAAAATGGATTTATGCTAACAATATGCAATGGACATTACCTAAATATCGATTGCCTGTTTGAAATTTCGTTCTCAGTATCATATATGTATAGTTGGCAAAATTTTGGTTGCGATCCATTGTTTGGCATAAGACTTCCAATTGTATGATAATTCTCACCGCTAATTCTAAAGCAAAAAGGACCATTGCCACGATTAACCGTCGAATCCACCTTACCACCCATTGAAGTAAATGCGAACATTGAATTGTAACGTCGAATATTTTTCAAAAAGTGCTTGCTTTCATCATTATTGTTACTAAATAGGATTCGATAACTTCCTCTGGCATCTTTGTAATCTGGAAGCTCTACTATGCCATAAGAACAACAAATGAAATAACAAACTTTTCCATCCTTTTTTCTTCCTTTTTCTTTTTCTGCATTCCACAACTTTGCATTACATACTTCACAGGTAACGCATTGGTCACCATGATCCAAATAATCTGTTTTGAAAATTAACAAAAAAATGATAAAACTGTTATGTAATAAAGAAAATAACATTTAGTCGACACATTTAATACTTTCTGGACCGAAGAATACAAATTATTAGAAATGTACCTTTTGAAACACCTTTCAAGGGATCTTGAACTACAATCTGCTCTGTGGTAAAATCCATAATTGGTATTGGAGAAGTAATTCGTGGTCTACCAATTAACTTACGTTTACCGGATGACAACCTTTCAAAAGAAGAATTTTGAATAATACCGGAGGTGCCAGTAAATGACGTAAGGTTAAACGCAATATGACCCGGAGTAGCGTCTGTTGGTTGAGTACCATTGTTCGTAAGACAACTTAAATTACCTATTAATATATATAAAAAAAGTTTTTTAATAATCTGCATGATATTAATTTATATAAAAAAAAATTTACTTGTATAAAACTTAATAAGTACTTACTTGTTGGCATGAATGATCCAGTTCGATTAGGCATGACATTTGGAGTTGCTTCTAGATCAGAAGAGGTACGTAAATTCCTATTGGAATATGATATACTATGTCTCAGAGGAGATCTTGTATTCTCCAAATTTACTTTCCTTAAACGGCTGTTATCTATATACACAAATTTGAAAATATTGGTAGATAAAGATAATATTAAAAAAATATATTATTATGCTAAATTAAACATAGATAACAATATTGTGAAATGCAAGTTTAGTAAAATAAGTTAGTTGAAATACGGCTATTAGAAATGACAAAAAAATAATAATAACTAACCTTCCGATAAAACAGATAATTGTTGTGTAACAGTCGGAATAGAAGAAGGAGTTGATATCGAATCAGTTGTTGTGTCCATTGTATGGTCAACATGTGATGGATATCCAGGTATCTTAGTTCTTTTGTTATCCAATAATACTTTCCTAATTTTTCGACTATGTCTTGCCTGATCTTGTGTAACAATGGGAATGACAACTAAAACAACAACATACACACAAATTAATTGTATAAAGTGACAATGCATAATACTGATGTGTTTTAAAGATAGAAAAAAATATGGAAAAAATACCTAAAAATCACTTAACATCCAAGTACAAACACATGAAATTAAAAAAGTTAGTGAATTAGTACCGTTAGTAATGGTCGAAAATGGCTTTCTACCTCTAAGAACTGTAAGGGAATAAAAAAATACACAGTTTAGCAAAACAAATTGTTTGTTAAGATATACATGGTAAAAAATACACGTAATACAATATATAAAATTTATTTAATTTAAAAAAAAAATATAATAATCTGCATGATATTAATTTATATAAAAAAACATTTACTTGTTTAAAACTTAATAAGTACTTACTTGTTGGCATGAATGATCCAGTTCGATTAGGCATAACATTTGAAGTTGCTTCTAGATCAAAAGAGGTACGTAAATTCCTATTGGAATATGATATACTATGTCTCAGATGAGATCTTGTATTCTCCAAATTTACTTTCCTTAAACGGTTGTTATCTATATACACAAATTTGAAAATATTGGTAGATAAAGATAACATTAAAAAAAATATAGGATTATGCTAAATTAAACATAGATAACAATATTGTGAAATGCAAGTTTAGTAAAATAAGTTACTTGAAATACGGCTATTAGAAATGACAAAAAAATAATAATAACTAACCTTCCGATAAAACAGATAATTGTTGTGTAACAGTAGGAATAGAAGAAGGAGTTGGTATCGAATCAGTTGTTGTGTCCATTGTATGGTCAACATGTGATGGATATCCAGGTATATTAGATCTTTTGTTATCCAATAATACTTTCCTAATTTTTCGACTATGTCTTGCCTGATCTTGTGTAACAATGGGAATGACAACTAAAACAACAACATACACACAAATTAATTGTATAAAGTCACAATGCATAATACTGATGTGTTTTAAAGATAGAAAAAAATATGGAAAAAATACCTAAAAATCACTTAACATCCAAGTACAAACACAGGAAATTAAAAAAGTTAGTGAATTAGTACCGTTAGTAATGGTCGATAATGGTCTTCTACCTCTACGAACTGTAAGGGAATAAAAAAATACACAGTTTAGCAAAACAAATTGTTTGTTAAGATATACATGGTAAAAAATACACGTAATACAATATATAAAATTTATTTAATTTTTTTGGTAAACTAAAAAGGTTTTAATATTTATAACAACTTAAATTACCAATTGTATTACCAGTTGTAATATTGGAGGATGCATTACTATGTAGGATGGCTGAAACATCTGTAATTAAAATGATTAAATTATATTATAGCTGTACATAAAAAAAACTTGATGAAATAGAAATCGAGCTTTAAATTTATGACATTACCGTTAGAAATGTTTTCCTTTCCTTTGTTGTAAGATTCAGATGAAGAGTCGTTTTTTCTTTTCGACATTCCTGAAATTATAATGTGATACGATTTAATAATACGACAATCCAAAATTGTAGTAAAGTTTAAATCTATTTAAGTATGAGATTCTAATCATTCTTGTTATTAGATAGTAATTGATACGTCAATTATCTTATCCTAAATTACCATTATACAACCAAAAAATAAAAGCATCACAAAAATAAAAAATATTACAAACAGAAAAAAAAAACAAATGAGGTAAATACATAACTTCAAATGCTGTATTAAACCAATGAAAAAAGAAAATAGAATAAGGTCTTTAGTTATTCAACTTCAGATAGGATATAAGATAAAAAACTTGAAACAATAATATAAAAATTTCTAAACTATAGGAGACATAGTGGTCTCGATAAATAAGGCTCCTTTAGGACCGGTGTAGTCATCAACATGTTGGAGGTACTCGAAAGATTCGTTGGAAAGGTCAACTTGAACAATATCACCCCAAATGCTTGTAATGAGCCACTTGTTGTCTTGAATTATATTCTTTCTTCGACGCCTTTCAAGATAATCAACAATATGAGGCGTATTGAAAGAAAACACCTTCATCCAAGCCTCATCTTCAAATTTTAACAAATCAGCATATAGGTTTTCAGACCGTCCAACAACAATGACGTGCAGCTTCATTCCAATGCTCAAAAAATGTCCTTGCCAAGGATTCAAATCCAAAACCTCGGGAAAAGGAATTGTGCTGAAAGTTTCGGAAAGAACGTCGAAAGCTACCATGTGTCTCTCACCTGGTGGAAACCAATAATTGGAAACCATAAAATATATGCTTCTCCCAGAATAAATTCCGGGAGACCATGAGTAATATGTTGAAGCATAATTAGTGACGTTGAATGAATTTATCTTTCTCCATGACTCACGACGACGTGAGTAAAGTCGAGCATTAAGAACATTACGGTAACGATTGATGTGGAGAACTTTGAGATCGTTCGAGTCGTCAAAGTACATTCCACCAGTATCAGCGTTTCGCTCAAAATTACGATCAAAGTAGTCATCGGCCAAAATTTTAAAGCGCCTTGTTGTTGGATTCCAAAGTATGAGCTCACAAAACATCCTTTCATTGCAAATTAATAGCAAACCTTTAAAGGACGCTAAAACACGTAAGTAAGAAGGATTGACATTATATGGAGAAATTATGGTTTTGCTTGTATCGGCTTGCAAATTCCCGCCTACTATGTTGTCAACAACAATTGTGTTGTCTTTTAAGGAAAGAAGCTTCTTTTGTAGCGAAGTTATAATTCGCCGAGAATGCATAATCTCAAAATTATTATTTGACAGTTCGTGACGGAAAAATTTCGACAGACACTTGAAACGGCCTATAGCTTTTGCAGGCAGCCTTGTGAAAATTTCGTCCACAATTAAATCAGAACCAAGCTTCTCCATTTTATGATATAATTTTGCTACAATGGAAGATATAACAAATAAAATAAAATACTTTATGTATATGTTCAAAAAAATTAATCAGAATTTCTTTCTATGATTAGACTAAAATTTTTTAATTGAAACTTATTATGTGTAACAATAAACGAAATTAAAGATAATATCACAAACACGTAACCATCTTTAAAATTGTATTACAACATATAAAAACGTTAATTAAGAATCTTTAAAATTGTATCAAAACATATAATAACGTTAATTTTACTTGTTAATTTAAACAGTTTATGTATGTATAATAATGTGATTAGTACAATGAAAGAATGAACAACAGATAAGAATTGTAATTGTAATACACATTAAAAGTTTATGTATATGTTACAATAGATTTAACAGTAGAAGATATAACATATCAAATAATTTAGTTTATGTATATTTTAAAATAACCTAATAAAAATTTCTATCTATGATTATAGACGAAAATTTTATAATATAAAGTTATTATGTGTAACAATAAACGAAATTAACTATAACAGAAAACAATTACATGGTATCAAAAAGAAAGCAATACGATTCAAAAATATAAACATTGGGTGTCATGTACGCATGAAAGTTAGTACTTCCGTATGGCTATTTATAGATTAATATTTATAGACTGAAGGTTAACAATTTAAATTGTAATCTGGAAATAAGAGGTATACTGAATACTAATAATAATAAGAGTATATGATCATATAAGTTTGATTAGAAAAAAAAAACATTGTTATTACGATAAACAAAAAAACAAACAGATCAAAAGAAAGCATAATATATTAGGTTGATATTAATATAAATCGATGAATGATGAAATAGATAATAGCCATACCTTTGATCGTGTAGAATGGATTCACAGAAACTTTATATGTTAGATGTGAATGAAACACAATGAAAGAAACGTATTTATAATAGATGGTGGATTCGAAATTTTAGCAATGAAATTTAAAATTTAAAATTTGGTTATGAAAATTTACTAAAATACTCAAATCAAGGTTATCGAATTTCTTTGATTTAGCAGTTCCCATAAATAATGTAAACGTTAATTTATAGTAATATAAAAACTGGTTTTTGAAACTTTAAAATTTAAACATATTATGTAAAATCTTACTTCATAATAATAGATTCTCAATTTGTAAACATAATTATAAACTCAATTAAAAAATAAATCTATGTATGGAGTATCCATTGCTAAATAAATTTCAATAGTTTGTTTGATTTACAAAATATACACGTTTTTTTTTTAAATTCAATTTTTTGTTTTTAAGAAAAAATTAAATTGAAAATTCTAATTGTTTGTGTAAAAAAATATTAATGTGTCTTTATTGATCAAATAAAACAATGTTTCAAAATGACTTGTTTCACAACTATCCTTTTAAAGTATGTTATAAAATTATTAGGTGTATTGTATGTAAAATCATAGATGTTTAAATTGCTTAGATTTATGGTTATATAATTATAATGTTTTTAAATAAATAATGAAACCTTTAAAAAAAATAATATGTAATGGATATATTAATTTCATTTCCAAAATCAATTAAATTTAATTAATACCTTTAACTAACAGGGCTTCATATCATCATTGCAAGTTAATCTTTACGTTCATAAGTAACATCCATAATATATATTATTAGTATCATAACAAAACCTAATAACGCTTCATACAAACAAAATGGTATAATCAAGTTCTAGACATACAGATTTAAAACATCAAAGAGTAGCATAGAAACACATAAAATAAAACTAAAAAACTAAGGTACTTGTTCAAAACACAAAAGTTAACCAACCAACAAAAGTTTAGTTCATATCAACCACCACTTAACTTAGACATAAAGATATCTAAAGTTTTACTAACCGGATCGGACGTTTTTCAAGATTATGGTGTTTTCCGAAGTAACAAAGGTGAAATCAAGCATCATACCATCAATTAAGTTGTTGTCATCCATAAATTTTTTCCAGTTTTCAACCGAATAACGGTTCGCAGATCCGTTTTTTTTCATTCTTGGCTGTGTAAACAACAACATGACCTTCCAAGTTCTGAACTTTCAATGAATGTTTCTTCTTCTTGAACCCAGCTCGATTAGCAACTTGGACGGGAAGACGCTGCACTTAAAACACAGCTCTATTAGCAACTTACATTAAAAATAAAAGATGTTTAAAATTATTTAATAATTACTAAAATGTATATCAAAGTTTAATATACGAAAAATCATACCAGCCTATATTCTCCTTTTCGAGTGAAGTCAAAATTTTCAGCATCTACGGTTACATTCCCTATTTGAACTTTCTTCAGGAGGCTATGCTTCTTCAATCCTTTAATCTTTTTATCCTGCTGGATGTTAAAATAATAAACTAAATACTTATAATAGTAAAAAAATAAAAATAGTATAATACACAAACATTAGCCTATTGAAATACATGGTGATAGTTAACACGGATACATACCTTTAGAGTGCAATCAACAACATCTTCTTTCGTTTTCTTCGGTTTGACAACTTCTTTGTTAATCATGATACCTTTTCCTTTATGAATGTCAGGAAGCTTCGTCGATACACATATCAAATTAATATAAATAAAAAACTTCATTATGTGAAATACTTAAATTCAATATGAATTGTAACAATTATAAAAATTTATAGGAAATATAAGATAACCTTGTTTACTGTTGTTTGTTCATGTCGGATGGTGTGGCCAGAATGTATATCATATGCCTATCAAAAAAACATTGTAGTAAATTATGGATAATTAATTAATAAAATCAGGTGTATATAACAAAAATAGATAGATACCTTGTCTAACTCATCAACAAATTGACCATGATTTATTTCAACAACCTCATCATCATCGACTGAATCAACTACGTCACTCAAAACAACAGGAATACAATCACGATAAACTGATAATTGAAAGGCAACGTTATCAATCTTATTAAAGATCAATAAATCTTCATCAAAGATTTTAAGCCTTTCGCAAAGAGTCGGCCATCCATCCGTGAATGCATAGCAGTTTTGTATTTTAGCAGATTCCACACTCCAGCGATTACCAGCAGCTAGTATTTGATAGGTGTCGTTTAGAGTGTGTTTTTGAAAAAACTTTTTAATAAAAGCATCTGGAATTACCTGCATTAAATGAAAAAAAAAATCATAAGTTACCACGCATGTTGTTTCATTATAGTAAATAAAACTAATACTATAATGTTACATAAATATATAATAAATTACATGTATACAGTAAGATTAATAATGTGCAAAATGAAATAAATATACATACAGTTAAGCCCAATTGCGTGTATCGCTGATATGTGAAATACGATTGACCGCATACACCGTCAATAAAATACGAAAGCTCAAACACATCATGTCGAATAGGCTTGAAAACCAAGAGTGAATCCTTTGACAATTGAAGGCCTTTAACAACTGCTGCCCAACCATCAGCCAAAGCCGGTCTAGACTCTAATGTTTTCATAGTTACGTTCCAAGATTTACCACATTCATGAACTATCTTGAGATCAATACGTGGCCATGGTCGACCCCAATGTTTATCAACAAAAATGAGAGGTAACTCCTGAATACAAAGATAGTACTATTAAGTATATAATGAAGTTAAATAAATATTATATGAATTAGGCTAATAAACAACAGATTATTCAGTAAAATGTAAATAATCATACCAGCTTTAAAGATTTTGGGTCTTCTATGATCTTCACAAACGATAAATTCATGATTTCACCTGAATTATTAACATATATATATTTATTACATATTAACATAGCAGATTGAAATCATGCAAAAAAACAAAGTTAAATGGTTAAGAAATATACATTTTCTTTCTTATTACAGTGAATCCGATAACTAACTTATACGATTCTGAAATTTATTGTTCTTATAAATGTATCTATGAGATTTTTAGTGAGTGATTAAATATCGAATCATCAATGTCCGTTTATGTCTAAATCATGATTGTATATAAACAAAGAGTTGAAGAAAGCATAACAAAAGAAAACTACAAACACTAAATTTCTAAACAATTAAAGACTCAATCTTACAAACACAATACTATAAAAGGTTTATATTTTCGTTAAAAACCATTATAATCAATAATAACATCCTTAAACAATCCATTATAAACCATTACAATCAAATTTATAACTATCTATAATGATTTTGACATATAAAGTTCTTATAACAGTATCTATGAAATTCTAAGTGAATGATTAAATATCGAATCATCATTGTTCCTCTCTTCCTCCGTAAATGATTAGTATATACAAATAACATGAACAAAGCATAACAAATAACAACTACGAACAGTAAATTTCAAACAATTAAAGACTCAATCTTACAAAATCAATACTATAACCGGTTTAGATCTGAAATATGTCAAAGTAATGATCTACAATCAAAGATTGGAACGATTAAGTAAAAAAAAAAAGATAAAAACTACAGGAAATTGAAATGTTGTTACCTTTAGATGAGGATTCCATCTAAGAAACCAGCGGCGGCAACCTTAAGAACGATGATAATGGATAATATCGGAGCCCTAGTTTCCGTCGCCGATTAAGTGTCTGGTGGTGATAATTTGAGACATGCTATGATGGTATAGGTTGCTATGTAATGATGATAGACTGTATATTTACAACCGTCATTTGTAATATTACATAAACAACCCATAAACTTTTAAAAATGACGAAAATAAATTGGATTTAAAAATAACTTACAACACAACCCTTTTATGTTATAATCTATGTTTATAAATATTTAAGCAAGTGTGAAATTATTATTATTACATATTTTATAAATTAGTATATTGTTAACTATTGTTAAATTTATGTATTATATTTATCATTTTTTTATTAACTTAATATAAATATGTTAAAGATGTTAATAGTAACAGAATATATTATATATAACCATTAAGTATAAATTTTTTTTTTCAAACGTGAATACTGAGGGTTTGGATATTTCAATTTAAATTATGACAAATCTTTATACAAATTATAATGTAACCTCCAATATATCAAGCGTATATACTCACATGTTGTCAATCAGTCTGTATCATAAAACAATTTAAGCAACACCTTCTTAATTAAATTCTTCTTTAACATCTCTTAAATGTTACATATTAAATCACGATAAATTCAAATGAAAAACATATTAAAACTAAAGTGTAGGTGACAAAACGGTCTCTTCAAAAGATGCGACGTTATATAGTCCTTGAAATGTCTCAGCGTCTTGTAAATATTGAAGATCTTTCATGTCAATTTTTATTTCAATAATACTACCCCAGTCGGTAATAAAAGACAAACTTTCTCCTCCTTTCTCACTTAACTTGTTAAGCCATAAGTCAAATGAAATTGAATTTGGCTTTGTAAAAGAAGACACTTCTAACCATCCTTGATCTTCAAATTTATATAGCTTCACGTTTATATCATGGGTCTTTACGACAACAAACATATGAAGAGTGTTGCGGATATTGAAAAAGCTGCTTTGGCGAGCAACAACATGAGTAAATTGTGGTATAGAAAGCTTTGAGAAAGTTTCAGAAACCACATCAAAAGCAATCATATAACTTTTAGGAGGCGCCCAATAATGTGGAGATGCAAAATATAGAACATTGTTGCATAAAGTTCCATTAGACCACAAATATAACTTTGAAGCGTAATCTGATCCTTTTAAAAAAGTTGAAGTTTTCCATTCATGTGTGTTCATAGAAGACACACGAGGTACAACATCATCCATACGACGGTGGAGATGTAATATTTTAACATCGTTAAATGAGTCTAGATAAATCCCAACTGCATCTACCTTGATATCGAAAAAACTTTTAGGTTTATTAAGACACAAATTCAAAAATTTATTGGTGGTTGGATTCCACAGAATCAATTGGTCTGAAGGACCTTGGATGCACATCAGTAAAAGACCGTAGTGAGAAGCAAGAATCGTTAGATTTGAAAGCGGGGTATCAACGGGGAAGGAAATAAACTTCCTATCACAAATGTCTACCTTTCCTCCAACCAAGTTGTCAATATAAATTGATGATGCAGTCAACGTGATTAGCTTACGATGTTCAGAATTATGCATACGGCGAGAGTGAATAATAGAAAAATTAGATGAAGACAATTCATAACGCCATTGCTTGCAAACTGATTTAAATCGTCCAACACATTTACTTGGTAGCCTTGATAAGATTTCGTGAGCAAACATCTCAAACTCAAGAGGTTCCATCCTAAAAAAAGATCCATATGAAACAAATGATAAGATTTATGTATATGAATTTCTGAAGCAATCAACCAATAAATATTAATGATATACAAACACATATCACATACAAATAATGAATCGTATGAAAATGATATACATCTTTAAAAAAAATACGAAAATAATAGAAAGAAAAGCAAACCAAAATTCGGAGTTGGAGATAATAACCTTTTGAGTCAACACATCTAATCTGACCCAGTAAAAAATGCTTTATTCGTAAATCCATTTGAAGGTAAATATTTATAATTAATGAAAATATTTTATTTAAAGCATGATATGTCTCAGATTATATAAAATTTAATTAAAAAATAAAGTCCATAAATAGCTAAAGCATCAATAAATCTATATAATTTTGTAATAATTTATAACTAATTAGGATACTCTATTTTAAGCATAAGATGTAAAAGATTATATAAGTTTGATACAAAATAGTGACTCGAAATTTGAAGGTTGAAATATTTATAATAATGAGAATATTTTATTTTAAGGATCAGATGTAACAATACTTTTCAAAATTATTGCAAATATTATAATTTTTATAAATGTTAAACCATCTTAATCTTAGCAATAATATAAATATGTGATTTATGTATTTGAAATAGTTGTCAAATGAATAACAATACTTTTCAAAGTTATTGCAAATATTATAATTTTTATAAATGTTAAACCATCTTAATCTTAGCAATAATATAAATATGTGATTTATGTATTTGAAATAGTTGTCAAATGAATAAATCAGTTTTAATTATTAGGTTAGTTTTATTGATTATTTATACAAATTTTGGCAGATATATCGATAAAATATTCGGTTGACTTAAAAATTAATTTAACAGTTCTTAAGATCAAAATACAAACTTCTCAAATGTAAATTAACGATTTTATTGGTTACAAAATACCTTAAATAACAAATCACTTCGTAAAAATAAAATCTCATTTCCATTCTTAACTAAAAAATTTAAGTTTACTTAAATAAGTATGGTTGTTCAATACACCTAAAATTCCGACAAAAAATATGAACTTCACTTAGATAGATGTATAAATAAATTTGAATTATACTAAAAAACATTAACAGATTAAAAATTGACATTTAAAAATCGACTTACCTATTTTAGTTACAAATCGTTTTTTTTTTTTATTGCACAACTTAATCTATTATATAAAGGTAATACATAGCATCTTCAATTATAGGTTTTGAAGTTTTTAACAATGGTTTATATTCCTTTCGATATTATACTGTTTGAAATCTTAATTAGGCTCAATGGAAAATCCATTGATTAATACAAATGTGTGTGTAAACAGTGGAATGAAGGGCTAACATCATGGCCGTTTGAGTGGTTACACGTCAACTATGCTAAAGAATTTATGGTAATATATTATAGTTGTCTTTTACTTATTTTCAATATTTACATTAATTTTATCAACATTGTTCATTTTTAATTGAAAATTATTTGCAATTTATGGACGCAGGAAAGTTTTTGGGAGGATTGCCCATCGCTATATGGCGAACTTTATGAAGAATATTTTCCTCAGGAATCGAATCGCAACAAAATGGAAGAATATGAGGCAATGTAAGAAGATAACACGATTGGTGAAAAAAAGAATTAGTATTTTGGAACATTTGAGTTATGGCTTGTTTGTTCATTATAATAAGTGTTTCGTATGTTTGAATAATATTTTCAGTTTTAATTTTTGTTGGATTAAAAACAAAATTGTGGTATGCAAGTCAATGGTTTTTTATTGATAATAATAAATATAAATAATAAAAATCAATATAATAAGTATAAATAAGATTGAATAAAAACCTTAAACAGTGTGCTTGTTTAAAGGATGGTTTTTTATTGATAATAATAAATATAAATAATAAAAATCAATATAATAAGTATAAATAAGATTGAATAAAAACCTTAAACAGTGTGCTTGATTAAAGGAAACAAATAAGATGATTGATAATTGATTCATTCATCGTAAAAAACGGTCAATAATAGAAAAATACAAAACAGATAAAGAAAATGAACACCGATGCAGGTTCTCAAATGTCAAACGGATCTGGAAACATGCCTTGTTCCAATAGTTCATCCTGTAACAGATATGAGAAATAATTTAACAATTCATATGAACACTGTTAAAGAAATATTAATATTGTAATCATTAAAATTATATAACAACTTTAAAATCTTACAACTTTATTACTAACGCGATTCGTATGCCTCTGTAAAAATTCAAAACTTGAAAGATCTTCATACCATTTTTTGCATACACATCTAAATCGACATAGTGATTTGAGAGGGAGCCTAACAAAAATTTCCGTGATCACAACATCAAACGGAATTTGATCCATTATATGAAATACCTAGTAAAATGGAAACGTATAATAAAACATATATGATATTAGTTTGTATTGACAGATGGAAAATAGATTGTGTATTACTTAAAGATTTTGCATAATACCTGCTTCAGGAAACCAAAGAATAGATTAGAAGTTCATATCTAATGGAGATGTATGTTGTAATTTAGTTATATATATATATATATATATCAAATGATATTATAAATGGAATGTTATATTACAAAGGTAAATTTAAATCAATTTTAGTAAACATGGTTGTGTTTATAATATGATAAGCGAATACTTCTATAAATGTAACCAATTGTTAAAAATTAATACATATAATAATATCTCTAACTATACATTCACTGGAGATTTAAATTATTATAAAATTAAAAAAGTATATAGTTAATACGGAACAAATCTTCTGTGCCTCTAATACAAAAAAAATTATAAAATTCGTCAAAAAATATTATAGTATAAATAAACAAATAATTAAATAACAAATCATGTACATGAGATGATTTCCTGTTCTACATACTATATATCTAAATATATGACTAATTTATAAAAAATGAATATAATAATAAAGTTTATATAATTGAGTAATATATATGTTTAGAAACAATTTTAGATACTCTACATAATATAAGTTAATAATGTATTAACTAATTTAAATAACAATTATTATACTTAAATCCGTTACATCTATAATTAAATAATATAATAATAAAGTTTCTATAATTGATTAATATATATGTTTAGAAACAATTTTAGATACTATATATAATAAAAGTTAATTATGTATTAACTAAATTAAATAACAATTATTATACTTAAATCATAAATTATTTTAGTAAACCTGGTTGGGATCTACATTTTCAATTATTTATTAAAAGAATCACGATTGATTTAATTATTTATTAAAAGAAACAAAATTACTAACATAATTTATGTAAAATAATTTACTACATAAAACTATTCAATTTATATGTAATAAAAAGAAAAGGCTTGAATGATAATGTAATAAAGAACCCGAAATTTAATAAACATTAATGGACGTAAACAAATCATCTCTTATTGATACGACGATAATAAACGAAAATCAACATCAAACCCAACATCAAGTACGGACATAAACGTTCCGACAAATATTAAACAAAATAAAACATCAGATAATGTTTGAAAAATATGAGATGACTATTAAATTCTGAGACTACTTTTCCAGCTTTGCTTTCACATCCAAACCTTCATTGTTCTCACAATCACCCATACGCGGTTTAGTTGGAGACTGAGAAGAACATAAATCAACATCATAAACCGCATCCAAATTACGCTTAAGTTCATTGTCCAGCATATTTGAAGAACTACTATTATGAGGTCCAGAGGGTGTAGTAAACATGCTGTTGTTCAAATTGGACATGGGAGTGTCTTCATCGACGGTACGGGAAACAGAATCCTGTAGAAGAAAATTAAAAAAAGTAAAAAAATAGAGCTGAACAGATAAGGTGAATAAAAAAATATTAAAGGATTAGTGATAAAAAGAAATTGTTTAACATACCCCGATTTGAATGTTAACAGTTGGAATTGGATCAGAAGCAACAGCATTTAAAGGTTCTTCATCAGCAGGCTGTATTTATTTCATATTTTGTCAATAAATATTCAAAAGTGGTATAAGATTTCTATAACAAAAAGTTAAGCTAATGTATAGAATAATAAAGAACCTGGAAAGCATCAAAATGCCTATCAAGATCTTTGATGATTGAAGGATTTTCAGTCAACTTCGACACCGAGTAGCTATCTGATTTCTTTTTTATGTTAAACGAAGCTATGGCTATCTTAAACGCAAACCTCTTGTTTAGCAATGCCTTCAGCTCCTTGGGAAAGTTACCTTCGCTGGCTAACTGTTATAAATATGTTCCTCAATAAGTTGTCGACATAAATTAAAAAGTTATCAATGTAACATAAAAACAGAAATACGTTTAAAGCAATAGGATAAAACTTATATTTCGAAAATATAAGTTACCTCCATGTTATTATCCAAAAGCTGGTTTGCGTTAACATTTAGCAGTCTAACAACTTCACGTTCAAACAACGTCAAAGTAACAATCCCAGTACAATCCTGAACACGTATTAGAAGTTTTATCCTACAAATTTTTCAAAAAATATGGTGTTACTAATCAGTAAACTTTTATAATATAGACATAAATGAATCAAGTAATTTCACCTGGGAACAGAGACAACAGTTCTTTTATTGCAGCGATCAGTTTGGCATTCCAAGACAGTTACTTCATCATATCCTTGACTTCCATCTTCCTTGTCCTTGCAAATAGTGTTCGTAATAACCTTTTTGTTGCAAGTTTTACATGCATTGTAAAACCATGAGTCTTCTGAAGTAAAGCTTTTAATTGTTCCCAGTATAATAACAAACTTTTCCTGTATAAATAGATATAAATTACTGCATTATGATAGTTTAAAAAAACAAAAGGTATAATAAGAAAATATTATTAATTGTAAGAATACTTCGGATATTCCGGTTAATGCTCCAATTATACTAAAGGATATATCAGAAAGATACTCCTCAGCCATTGACTTCATAACAGGGGAACTCAATCCAGAGTAACCGGAAGACGTTGACGTATTAAGTTGAGCAAGGAAACTGTACAGAAATAATAACACCCGTGACAGTAATATGTATACAATATATACTGTAAAACAAAAACTTAATAAGATTACGTACCTTTTCTTAAATTCCAAAATCTCAGGAATTTCAGTGTTTATGAACACTCGAGTTACAGTATACAAATTGGAGACAAACAAATTTCCTGTTTAGTTAAAGAAACATATAAAAATATAAAACAGTGAATACAATAAATATGAAGTTGTTTGAAAATTGACAGTTACTATATAAATTATACCTCCCCAAAACCGGTACTTGCCAAACTGAACAACGACAACAACATTCTTTTCATCCTTATGGTTTCTTTGAAATTCTATAATTTGATCAGCATAAACCCCCCATAAAGTAACGTAAATCTGCTGGTGTCTACAACAAACCGTTTATAAAGTTAAGTTGGTAGTTGTCAATAAAAATAAAATGAAATAAACCTAATTTATTTTATGTATGTATAAGACGGTACTGCAAATCTTCCAGAATAAAGGTAGCCTTCTTCTCATCTTTGCCGTTATTATTTTCAGATTTATCCTCTGACGGAAGACACTTAACCACAAAACCAATAACGTCTACAAAATGTAAAAACATAACTATATTTAAAACAATATAAAATTTATAGATATTAAAAAATTAAATATGAATATCACGTTTTTAAAAACATACCAATAGGGCTTTTGAACAACTTGCCGTCATCATCAGGGTCTTCCACAACAGACTCAAATGGAGAAAAATCAAATCCCCATTCAGCACCAACTGGTACGTTGGATTCCTCGACAATAGTGGTGTCATTAAGATTTATCTTGAACGAACTATGAACATATTTGACTTTCTGACGGTTTTCTCCAAGAGAAGGATTACGAATAGTTAAACACTGATTTTCTTTCAGCAAATGCTCATAAGCAGTTGTGTTTTTTTGTAAAACAAAAGCCTGCATTTTCGTGCCTTACAACAAAGCGTTGTATAATAAAAAAACAATAAAAACAATAAGACCTTAAATTCATACTAAAATATTATATGAATTGGCATTAAGAAAACCTCCTGGTCCATGAATATCATGTCGTAGCAATAAATCTTCCTAGGATTGTTGAAGGAAGGTCTTGTCCATAGCCGAATTATACGGATTCTGATAGTGTAATCATCAACATTAAGATCAACATTATTTAGAAGTGTGATAGCACCCTGTTCCATCTCTGAAATTGAAGAAAATAACATAACATTAGAAACCTTGAAGATGATAATATAAAAATCAAGGAAGATAGTTCTATAAAAAAAAGAATATGTTAAAAAAAATACAATAACCATGTGAAATCAAAGGAAACTCTTAATACTCATACCAGAAGCTATGAACTCGAATAATACCAACTCAGTAGCTGGGATGTGTATCAAACATAAGTAATTGGACTTATTTATAACCAAAGAGAAAACATAATTTTGGTAACGATATTTTGAATTTTAATTGTAAATTGTCAACCTTTACTAAATTATAAAAAACAGGGTAATATAAATAATTATGATTGATCAGTTTCCTTAATTCTGTTAATCATTACAATGAATGATGTAATTTTAAAATTTATGATTGAACAGTTACCATAATTCTATACAAAGTGTGTGCAACCAAAATAACAAAGTGTGTACTACTTATACTATACTACCAAAATCACAAATTATGACTTTCAGAAACACGATCGGGAAGATGTGTATAGTTATAAAATTATAATTAATAACAAAAATAAAAATATATTAACAATAAAATTAATGTACCTTATATAATTATATTAGAACTTACAAAATCGGTACCAGCCATACAGAAAAACCGATGAACACGACCATGTGGTTCTTCAAAAATATAATTTATAGCATCGATAGGTGCAAGTAAAGGCTGCAAAATTAAATAAAACATTTATTAAATGATAAAGTCAATACCAAAGGTAAATCAAAATTTATCGTCAGCCGTTTCAATACTAACGTGATACGTTTTGTTGTCTATCATTATAGTGGATATTACATCAATGGATGTAGTAAAGGTTTTCGGCATGATAAATTAAGGAATGACCTATAAAATCAATAACAAAACAAATTATAAATTTAGTTTTAAAATCAATAAAGAACAACAAAAATACTTTAATATAGTTAAAAGTAAAAAATAACTTACACAAAAATGAGATGATCTGTGGTGATGAAAAGTGAATCGATCATTTTTCATAAACAAATAAATCATAATTGAATCTTGATGTAACAACACATACATGGTCAGTCAACAAAGTTGAGATGATACTGATTCAGTTAACAAAAAGAAACACTCTGTTGTAGAAGCAACCAGTGAGAAAGTTTTGATTGAATTTTTAAGAGGGGTCGGTGACATTGTGGAGGAGTATAAGAAAATGCTATCACTAAGCATCTCCTGACACTCCTCGACAACATCACCGACACATCCATGTTTCCAGCAAAACTCTCTCACTGGTTGATAATTCAACAGAGGGTTCCTTCTTATTACCTTGAACATGTATCATCTAAACCTTATTTGACACATTCTTTGTGTCTTCCTCTCTTCCTTAATAGCTAAACACATGACACGTACATCATCGACAACATCCTGTAATCTCCATTAATATATGTAATCAAAATGTAATAAAATTAGAACTGTAATCTGTAAATTTAAGCAACTTACTACAAAAAGGTAATAAAATTATATCAAAGTTAACACTTGTAATTATATAAAACATAAAATTCAACCAAATTGTAACACAAATAGCAATAGAGTCATATTAATCTAAATTATTATAAATAATCAGTTTCCATAATTATCAGTTTCAAATTGCAAAGTAAGAACAACATTTTTATAATTAATTACTTGCAAATTAAGGAAAAAATTTGAATTTTCAACCTATTAAGTGACAGTTGACTTTCTAAAATTAAAAAGAATATAAATAGGTTATTTATGTTAAATCTTATATAAAAAGCTTATAATGTAACAGGTCAAAACTATAAGGAAAGGAATAAAAAAAACAATCATACTGTTATATTCTATATGTAGTACTAAGTTCATAAAACTATCTTATAATAATAACAACACTATAATGTATGTGCAGAAAAGAGAAAGATAAAAGAACGAATGGGATCCTGATTATTTTAAATCATGTTAAATGGTTAAAATTTAAAGGTATAATATCAATCAGATATAAATATGATTGACTTCCCTGAGTAAAAATTTAAATTTTGTGTACATTTTTAAAAAGACATGCTAATATATTTTAAAAAACTAAACAGCAATATTATTATCTGAATATATTACTATTAATTTCTTTATATATGTAAAAGTAGTTTGTATATCGATTTTTATATATGATATGAGTAATTTTATTCGATATATAAAATTTATCCAACACTGAGTTACACAAACACTATTTTATTTGTAAACAATAATCAGCAATCATAATATGCGAATATATCAATTTCTTTTTATCTTCAAAAGTTGTTTCTATATCGTTTTTTTATCTATCATATGTGTAATGAGAATAAAAACTAATAAAAACATAGATTAAACTATAAAGACATGGCATACAGTGGTTAAAAGCTCAGTTAAGATATGAAAAATATAATAACTTGAAATTCAAAACCATAACCAATAAAAAAATAACCATATAAAAAAGTAATATCTACCATATGAAAGGCAAAAAACATGCCGTAAATGTCATATAACTAATTACTACGCCTAACGTAAGGTACAACCATCTCAACACTCAAAACCTGGTCATTTTCATCAAAAGAATAGTGAACCGTGTCACGGACCTTAATTCGAGCGGTTTTCATGAACTTCTTCCAACGGGTTAAGGCGTATCGAAAACCTCCTTTGGTTTTTCTTTCACGTCTGGTACCGTTGGTAATTTGCTGTGGCGGATCCAGATGCAAAAATCTTACGGTTATATCTTTTAAACCTTCATCAAGTTTAGCCACGCGTGAAACAGGATCAGGAAGCCTCTGTATTGTTGTAAAAAAAATTAATAATAAATATGAAACTAAAAAGAACAATGTTTATTAAGTAAAAAAAATAGAACACTTGTTTTTTAGCAGTTTGTAAAATGAGATTCAAACTTACAAAATAATCTTCACCAGCAGTACGAACAAAACGACGAACACCACCAGGTATTTGTTCATCAATTTCATTTTCAGCATCAACAGGTGCAACTTCAGCCTACAAATTAAATATATAACATGTATTAAATTAGGAATAACAAATATATAAATAAGTACCAAAATGTAATTTACCTCATGGACATATACATCATGAAAATTCATTTCAACACCGTTTTTTCCAAAAACTTTTAAATGGAAAAAATGACCAAAAGCTTTGGTAAATAACAAAAAACAACCAACATCCAACTGTAACTGACTAACAATTACGTCCATACCAACGGTAAAACCTACTTTACCGTCAGACGTTTCAATGGCAACGTTAAACATTTTGTTGTCTATCATTACAGTAGAGATTACATCATTTGAGGAAAAATCGTAAATTTTAGGCAGAATACATTCAGGAATGACCTGTGAGAATCATAAAAAAAGAAAAAAAAGGTTACTCTTAGTATAACTAAATTAATACTTCAAAACATTAGGAAAATAATAATAGAATTTATCTTACATAAAAATGAGATGATGGAGGAAGCATATATGTCCAGAAAGAGCCACCACTAACCCCATCAACAAAATATGTTAATTTAAGCGTTGTAGAATCTACAGGATTAAATACTACCAAGCAGCCTTTCGTTAGTCGCAAATGTTCTACAACATTGGACCAACCTTTGAAAAAAAATAACTTCCCTTTAGAATAGCTTAAGTAAACATTAAATTCACGGGCATCTTCAGTGTGTATCATAACATTTGTAGGGCCTTTATCAACACCCCATAGTTTGCAGGCAGCGTCATCTGGAATGGACTAATAAAACAAACAAATCGAAAACAAAATATAAATATAGTGAAAAGATGAAAACAATACAATAATAATAAACTGTATTTAATGATAAGAAAAACAAAAGAACAGAAAAAACTAATGTAATCAGTTATCATTTACCAGAATAAGCTCGTCTGCTCGATTCATTAGCCTACAGAACCAGGGTCCTCTGAAACTGATTTTAAAAAGACAATGTTAATAAACTTTAACATGTTAAGGTTAGTGTTAGGAAAAATCGATAACATGAAAAAAAAAACAGATTATACATATCACATGTTACATAAACAAAGAAAATGAACAAAAAATACCTTGATGAACTTTCAGCCATATTAAATACCTAAAAAAACAGGTTACATAAACAAAACAAATCAGCTGAATTATTAAAAAAAATATAAATAACAAAAACATAAAATAAATACTGACAATGAGATGAACTTTCATATATATGAATATAACAATAAATATTTATAATGGCAATGAGATGAACTTTCATAAAGATGAACTTTCAAACACGAAACAAAGAATCCAATTATGCAATCATCCACAAAAAAATCATGGAAAAAATAATATTAAAACAGGTATCTATCATAAACATAATGTGCTAAGCAAATTATGTCAAATGATTATGATGTATCTACTTAAAATACATAATAATAAACGTGTGTATGCACATTTTAAGTTACATCGGATTTAAGCTTCTGAATGACAGAAAAAGAATTCAGGCTTAATAATGGAAATCATCACTAATGTTAATACTCAAAAATGAACAGATCTAGAATGACAATCAGTTACAGGCTTAATATAAAATAACATGATCAATAAACCAGACCAATCAAACAAATTTAAAAATAATACATTCAAATATTTAGTATCATTCAAAAAAATTACATAAACAAAAAGGGTTCATAGAATACAGATTCAATCAAAATTAAACTATTTTTTACTGAAAATCAGATATAGGGATTTGCACAAAAATATTTTTTTATAACAAAAAATAGTTTTAATAAAGAAATTAAAATGAAGGATTAACATTACAATTAAGATATTAACATAATATAATGTTACTAAACAGAAACAACATATATAGAATGACAATCGGACTTAGGGTTTATACAACAGAACAATAATTTTTCAAAAAATATATCAAATTCAGAATAAATATTAACATGAAATAAAACTTATTCAACATTACAATCGGATTTAGGAATATGAGTAAACATCAAATTCAATAACAAAAACATAATGTTAATAAACATAAACAACAGATCTGGAATTACAATCAGACTTAGGGTTTCTACAACAGAACAATATTTTTTTCAAAAAAATAATCAAAATCAGAACAAATATTAACAAAATATAAAACTTATTATACAATACAATCGAATTTAGGGCTTCTAATAAACATAAAATTCTATACAAAAAAACATAATGTTAATAAACATAAATAACAGATCTGGAATCACAAACGGACTTAGGGTTTCTACCACAGAACAATACTTTTTCAAAAAACAAATGAAATTATGAACAAATATTAACACAAACAATAGATCTGAATTGAAAATCGAACTTAGGGTTTCTACATAACAATCAGGTTCTATATAACATTAACATATGAAATAAAAGTTATTTTACATCAGAATCGGTTTAGGGCTATGAGTAAACATCAAATTCTATACCAAAAAACATAAAGTTAATAACATAAACAACAGATCTACAATAACAATCGGACTTAGGGTTTCTACAACAGAAAAATACTTTTCCACAACGTAAATAAAATTCAGAAAAAATAAAGAATGATTAAACAAAGATTTAACAATCTACACTTACAGATTTGGATTTGGAAATGGATTAACGAAGAAAATCAGCAATCGATTGAAGAAAAGGAAGACGTAGATGACAAAGATGAAGAAGATGAAATCTATATATGTAGCTTGATTGAGAAAATCCATCGAAATATGGAAACCGTTTGGTATTCGAGAGAATTGAAGAGAGAAGGCGGTAGAAGATTTTGGAGTATTGAATACGTATTGAAAAGGAATTGAAAACAAAGGAGAATGAAGGAAATTAAAATGCCGCCTAGAATGAATTATCAGCCTTTAGAGCATTGCCACATCATCAAAATGATTGGCTAAGATTAGTCCTTGTGGCCTAAGAGAATTCATTTAGTATAATAGATAGATATTATTTTACAAAATACTTATATTTATTTTTGGAAAAATAATATAAGTAACATACTTGAAAAGTTAAAAATATAAATTATTTTTAACAACTTGTACCTCGAAAAGTCTACATAAACGAATATATATTTGAGGAATAAAATATATATTTACAAAAATACATTACGTACTCAAACGGGCAAGACCCAACAAGCAAGGGCCCGAACCCCAGGAAAGAATGAACATACAAAGAACATATACATAAACAAAAGATGGTGACTTGTACTTGTGTGATACAAGTCTAGTGACTAACATTAATAGAACACGTATAGGTCACGACGCTATGAAACCAACCCGGTGAAGTTTACGGCGCAGGATACGCAAAGTTGTGAGTTCATGTCCCCACTTTTAAACTTTTACTTGTTTTCTAAAGTTGGGGAAAATACATGTACTATGGTATGCTGAATACAAAAACTAAGGAATGATACTATAGATCATGTGACGTATAGGGTGCCATAAGCACCATTAATCAAATACATACATAGACCGCGGAACAAAAGATTAGTTCTAATGGGTTTCAGGCAACCACACTCTTGGCCACTCTTTTACCAAGAAATGCTTTTGTGTCTCTAGTCGTGAATCGACAAGTAAAAAATGCCTATGGTTTGGATGCATCCTATGTCGTTACACATGTTAATGGCCTAGCTATCCATTAGCGATCTCGTATTCCTTACATTTACAGAAATACTTGTTTCAATACAATTACATACCATGTTTTCTACAACGAATGCTTAAATGTTTTACACAAAACTGCATGAATTCACACCAACATTATGTTGACGATTTTCCAAAACTTACATGTATTTTAGGTAACTAAAGTGGATGTACGTGCGGTCTTACTCTTGCTCCAGGATGTCGTTTATGTTTTTAGATGTGTTGTGTCAAGACTCCAATGCCTCTTTTGTGGGATTTGATTGTTATATTCCCTCTCGTGTGGTGATATAATGGTTAAAAACCTTGTGGTTGTTTTTGAAAATAAAGTTGTAAACTTTTCGAACAATTATTAGTCGTTCGATGTAAACAGTTATCTTAAACTATGTTTTGAATGTTCATTATCAATGGCATTTGGAGTTATTTTATGAGCATGTAGTATGTTTACCATTCGTATACAATGAGAACCTTTCAAGATCACACCTCGTGCTTCCGCCTTAGAAGGGGTTGTGACAATTAATCAGGATTAATCGGATAGGAATTTTTATATATAATTTTTAAATTTATATACACACACGTACATTAATATCAATATAATACTTAAAAGTAGTTTAAAAATCAAACAAGTAAGTTTAAAACATAGCAAATCAAGTATTTAAACATTCAATACACACATTAATATCAATATAATACTTAAAAATAGTTCAAAATTCAAACAATGAAGTTTAATACTTAGAAATTTAAGTATTGAAACATTCAAACATTAACATATCAATCATGACCCCATGGAATATGTTTTAATGGGTTAGAAACATGTTTTTTTGGGCTAGATTGGAACTAGAGGAAATTTCACTTTTTGTCCTTTATGTATTACCTGAATTTTGAAACGTGCCCTTTAAAAGTTTTAGTTTCAGTTTATATCCAAAAAACACATATTTTATATCACTTTATGTCATTTACACCAAACTGAGTTAAATTACTTAGTTAGGTTTATTTACTGCAAGGGTATTATTGGTATTTCATCTTATTTATTTTGTTTTTAATAATAAATCAAAACAAATAAATCAAAAACTTCCTGTTCTTTGATCTGTGTTCTTATTGAACAACTTCAATTCATTTGGCATTTAATCTGATATCCTTAATCAGATTCCCTTGTGAATATAAATCCCTTAACTTCGAATACGGTTTATATATAAAAAACGAAACAGGCTTTGTTCGTTTTGAATTCTGATCCACTGATAATCCACTAATCTTAAAAAATGAGACTGATTGTTCTTTTTCGAAATCAAAAGTTTCTGATGTTGTTGTTTCGAATTGCATTGAAATTTTTGTTTCTAATTCGTTTTTTCTGAAACGATTTTGAATCGAACAAACAAAGATTCAGAAATTTATGATTTTGATTCCGAATTAAAGTTCTTATGTATTCGATTATGCAATAAGGGTATGGGATGATTATTTTAACCGTTAATTCTTGACTTTATATGTTCACTGTTAGTTTTCTGGTTCGCCAGAATTTTTCGCCGGAAAACGATAATCTTCAATTTCGATCCTCTGTAACGGTTCTGGTTATATGTAAACGATCCTCCTTTGAGCGAATGTTTGGGCGATGAATTCTAAACTGATAGAATTCCTTAACAACAATTATGGTTTCCAAATTCTGTGTCCTCTATTACAATTCGCAAAACAGGGGATGAACATTAACTTATATGTTCTTCGTGATTTGGAAACGGTGGGAGATAATCCTACGCTCTAATATCAATTGAAGGCCAATAGGGTCGTTTGTGGGTTTTATAATTGAGAGAGATTTGAATGAAATCTAAATTTTCATTAATTACAAATGAAGGCCTACAGGGCCGGAAATGAAGAGCCCGCCGGAGGAGATGACCGGAAAACATGGGGTGTGGGAAAGATGAAGCCTTGAAACTTTGTAAAGTGGGTCCAACCTTTAATTGTTTTGATTTATTTTTAAAAACAAAATAAATAAGGTGAAATACCAATAATACCCTTGCATTAAATAAACCTAACTAAATTATTTAACTCAGTTTGGTGTAAAGGACTTAAAGTGATATAAAACATGTGATTTAAGGACATAAACTAAAACTAAAACTTTTAAAGGGCACGTTTCAAAATTCAGATAATACATAAAGAACAAAAAGTGAAATTTACTCTTGGAACTAAACAACTTGGGCCATGTATTTAATGGTTAAAAACATTTGTTTGGGCCAGATTTAAACTAAAAAAGAGTGGGCTGACTAGAAACGATTTGGCCGACTTGGGCCGATTTGGGCCGCCTTGCACCGACTAGGTTCGACTTGGACCGACTACTGACTAATGGTCCGACTAGCGCCTATGCGCCGATTAATACCGATTTTTACAACACCGGTTATAGGTAGCATGTATAAGTAACCGAAATAAAGGCATACATGTTATTAAACTAATAAATATTCAGTTTAACGCCCCGCAACGCGGGCAACACATAACACTAGTTTATATACAAACACATCCATATAAATATATAGATTAGTTATCCCACAACATAAAACATGGAACTTGTTGACTTTGTATGAAACATAATAAGAACCCACAATTCCACATCAACCTCAATCATCACCATCACCATCACCAAACATGGTGTCCCAAATCTCCGAAAAAGCTTCAACAATCACCCCATGATGCACCCGCGAATTCAACGACAAATAACACTGCAACAACTGCTCCAAATCACCCTCCTCGAACATCTGCTTCTCAACAATCATCTCCATCATCGACCTCTTGAAATCATCGTACGGATCCGCAGACCTCTTCACCATCGCAAAACTCTCCTTCATCTTCCCCTCCACTTCACACGGTATCAGCTTCTTAAACACAGACAGTCTCGCCGGCGTCCCATACTCCGGCGACGTTCCACTCCCACCACTGTTCCGACCGGTGCGTTTTAAACAAGACGACGTCGTTCGCTTTTTTTTCATTTTGTAGCGGTGGGCGAGTGAGATACACGCGCTTTCGCGTATTGTTTCTAGTTGTGGATTAAAATCTGTTGACGAGTCTGTTGAGAAGCTTCTAGTTCTATCACATGAAATTAATGATTCTGTTTCCGTTTCGTCTTCCAATACGACGTCGTTGCGGCAGTATTCTCGAGTGAACAGTACGCTATCGTCGGAGGAGATACTCCGGCGAAGTTTGTTTAGCTTCAGTTTTCTACTACGACGTCGTTTCTTCTTCTCCGTTAACGGTAACGGTAACGGAAAATTGTCGTCGGATGTGTCGGCGGCAGAGACGGAGGAGGTGTAGATTTTCCGGCGAGGAGACTCGACGTCGTAGATTTTAGCGACGACGTGCCAGTGGTCGTCTTCTTGCCAGTGAAAGTAGTCGGAGTCGGAGAAGTCGCCGGATTTTGATCCGCAGCCGAAGGCGGAGGAGACATGGCTTTTGAAGGAGGAGCGGTGCGGTTGCTGGTGGTGTTTGGGAGGTGGTACGGTGGTGGTTGGGGAATCGTCGGTGAAAATGTTGTGGCGTTGGAATGTAGGGATGGGGTGGTTTGGGAGGGTAGAAGGGTCTTTTGATCGGCATGATCGGAAAATCTTTAGCTTGAATTTCACCATGGTTTTTGGAGAGTGGGGTTGGGGAAGTGAGAATGAGAGAGGGTTTGGCAACTGGCATGTATATATGTTAATATAATATATTTTTAATTTTAATTTTATTTTAGTTTTAATGTAATTAATAATTTTTATATTAAAGTAGGTAAATTTTTAGTAGGGTTGTGCACGGTTCGGTATGGTTTGGTTCAATTTTTGGGTAAAATCATAACTGAAAACAAATGTCGGTTTTTCGGTTTTTTAAAACCATTCGGTTTCGATTTTTTTTCAATTTTTACACCGGTTCAGTTTGGCTTTGCGGTTATTTCGGTTTTTTGAACAAAATTATGAGAGATTCAAAAAATATAAAGTATAATTTAAAATTTAATAATCTTTTCTATGTTTATATTTAAGTTAATATATTTAACCTTTTTTTATTCATTGTTGACATAAACCTGACCTTTTAATATATTTTTATGTTTTTTTAAAGGTTTTATTAAGATATTTTCTTTTATAATAATTTGAAGATCATTTAATTTTGTTATTTCTTGTAGTGTAAGGGATGGTCACCTCTCCAAGAGATGTAAATTCTCACCATAACCAATCAAACCATGTCATTTTAAGTCACTCCCCTCTTGCACCCAAACATAAGGGAGGTGTGCCCAAATATTTTTTTAAAGAAAAAAATTATAATTAGTTGAAAGAGAGTAGGTCCCACCATTAACGCACTATTTCTCTTCTTCCTTGTGCGGTGATTAATCACCGAAATTAACTCCCCCAATGAGGTAAACTTTGATGGCGGCGGTGTTCCTCGCACGGTAAAGGGGTTTACCGCACCCTTTACCGCTTCCACCCTGTGCACCTTTATAGACAATAAATAAATCATTTCAATTATAAATAATCATGTCAATGTTTTTATTATAAATACTTAACATTGAAGAAAAAAATTAATAATTTCTACTAACATGGGTTAGACACTTAAACAACTTAAACAAAAGTATATGGACTGCGCCTACTATTGTAATTTATCGGTTCGGTTCGATTTTTTTCGGTTATTGAAAGTGGTTGTCCGAAAACCGAACCGTCGGTTCGTTTTTTGGTTATTTAAGTTACGGTTCGTTTATTTCGGTTTTCTACTCACCCCTATTGTTTAGAGCATCCACAACAATGAAGTTTTTCCTTGATATTCTGGATTATTATAAGTTCCATATTTCCCAGATGCACCCTATTGGGATGGTTAGGGTTTGTCATTTCGAATTTGTTTGTCGTATGCTGCATATTGAAACGTCGGTTCCTCGATTTCGAGTTTTCCATCAAATGCATTGTTCTCAGGGATTCTATTCTTTTATGCAAAGGACATCTGCGAAGAAGATTTTGCTTCAACCCCCAAAATTGTTTCATGATTGGAAACAAAAGTTCTTTTTCATTAAAGTTGGGGTTATTCCGAGAAGGATGACGTTCAGGGGAAAAGAGGATGTCCCAACTGAGACTATTCAGACTCCCACTGATGAAAATTGGTACCAGGATCTGAAAGACGTTCCGTCTATTGCTCTGCCGGAGAAAGCCCTTGTTGGTGCTAGCATGAGCCTGAACTGGCGAATGAATCGGGAAGAGAAACCGGTGTATATGGAGGGCAACAAAAGTCAGATTTGGGGTTTGCCTTGTCCCCCCCCCCTTTTTTTTTACCTTCGCTTCTCTTCTTTTGCAGTTGTTTCTTTGTATGTTGTTGCGTTTGAGAGAGAAGGTGGGAAGATGTCTATTATTCCCAAGAAACCTGATGAGGAGCTTTGGTATCATCGAATTGTGAGTAATTTTGCTCTTCCATGAAATGATGACTTGGCCGCGCAACCTGCTGTCGGTGCTGGTAATTTTTATCATGATGTTGCTTTCTGCTGTTTTTTGCGCGCTTGAGTAATTCAGTCTTTGTATTTCTTTAGTAGGTGAGTTGTCTAACCTGGGCATAGGCCCTGAGAAGAAAAGACGTGCGCCGACTGCTGCTACTGCAGCGAAAAAGAATGATGTGGATAAGGCGCAGTCTTCTAAGGCCAAGAATGTGAGGGAGGAGAAGAAAGGTATGCGCCGTTCCTCGAACTCCTGGTGTGATTATGTGGTGGTATCTGATTCTTTGGAGGGTTTTGCGCCTGCAGTTATGAGGAGACCCAAGCTGGAGCCAAAGGATACTGCTGACATCCCTCTGTCAAATCCTGATGACCCTATTGATTTAGAGTCAATCCCTGAACATTTGTTGAGGAAGAAAGCGGGCAAAAGAAAGCAAACTGATGCTGAGGCTGAAGGTCAGCCCATGAAGAAAGTTCAGAAGAAAAAAATCACTAGAAAAGGCAAAATCCATGCTTTTACTGCGGACTCGCTTTTTGGTAATTGTTTTTCTTTGTTTACCCCTTATGCTCATTGAGTGTTTGTAATATGATTTTGTTTTTGTAGAAAAACCGAGCTCTCCTGTTCATACAGAGCCATCGTCCATAGTTAATGAGGAGCTTCCGCCTTCTCCTCCTATCGCCCCTGAGCAGTTAGGGAACATTGAGGTCCCTGTGAATGAGACGGAGAAAACTGCTGAGGCGGAGGATCCTGAGGCTGAAAAGCCTGCCGATGTCGCTGTAGATGCGAAAAGGGTAGCCCAGAGGCTGTGGATGTTGGTGCTGGTCATCCACGAACTCCTGAATTTGATGCTCAAAATTTGGAAAAGGGGAAATCGGCTCAAGAGGTCCCTGTAATAGTTTCTCCTTCTGCGGCTTCTGGTTCGATGCCCGAGAATACTGAGAAGGTTTCTGCTAAGGACCAAGGTTCTTTTATTCGCTCGCATGAAAATTCTCTTATCCGCCCGGATGAAACCCCGGGGGATTACTATTACAGATGCTATTCGAAGAAACAAGCTGATGAAATCCATACGCCAGTGTGGAAGTTGAAGAAAGGGGATACTTTCTCCGATTGGCCTGTATGTCGAGAATGGTTGCAGGGAACTTTTCCTCCTGGGGAGATCAAGTTTCAAGAAGGGCACCCTCATGAGCATACCTATCATGCTTACCTTGCAGAAGCTGCCAACTACATATCCACTATGCACCGTATAGTGCGTGAATGGCATAGCATGCATAAAGAGTGGGCTGCTTTTAAGGCGTCCAAGAAGAAAGCTGCTGAGGATGAGGCCCGAGCTGCCCAGTTGAGGGCTAAACTTGAAGCTGATCAAGCCAAATTTGAAAATGACAGAAAAATTGAAGAATGGTCTGTTGCGGGGTGGAAAAGGAAGGCGGAAGCTGAGGCTGCCCTTCTTTCCGAGGAGCGCAAGAATTTGAAAAAGATTTGTGAGAAGGATAATGCCGAGAAGATGGGTCTCCGCAATGTTATTAACAACCTTAAAGCTGAAGTTGAAAAGTTGAAAAAACAAGATGCGGAGATTGAAAAATTGAAGAAAGAAAAAGCTGATGCTGAAGCCGCGCGGGATGAAGTGCGTTCTCATAGGGAAAGAAGTGAACAACAAGAGGTACATACCTGCGCTACTCTTGCCCTTAGAGATAAGGAGATAGAGGGACTTATTGCTTTACTATCTGAGCAGGAACAACTTAAGAAGGATTTGGAGCTTGAGCGGACTGAGAAAGCTGAAACTTCCCGTCGTCTTGCCGAAACTGAAGATAAATTAGAAAATTCTGAAACTTCGCGGGCAACGGTGGAGAGTGAGCTTGTGCCGCTGAAAAGTGATATGCTGTGGTTGAAAGAACATGGTATTGCAAGCGTAAGTTCATCTTTATCCCCGATGATATTGTTTGCCGATGCTACTGTATCTTTTAACTCTTGTTTCTCTTCTTTGTGTAGGTTTCTGAATCAGTTCTTAATTCTGAAGGACTAGACAAAACGGTAGCGCATCTGTTGGTTGCCGCGTGGAATGACGGTTATGCTCAAGGCTACACGGAGTGTTCTCACCATGTAGTTAGTGCTTTGAAGGTTGACTGAGATACTAGTAGGTCTGCTACCCATGGTGTTAATACTGGGGCTATTCTTGATGCCGCACAGACGCAGTTTGATAGTTTGCAACTCCCGGTTATGGATCTCATTAATGTTGCGCTAGAATCTGAAGACCATGTGGGGCAGTTGAAAGAAATCTTCCCAGACAGAGAAGAAGATGGTGAAGACCTAGCTTAGGTTTCCTTTGTGCTTGTATGAACGATTAGCTTGTAGGTTTTGGGATATGGATCCCTGTGTTGTTAATGCGCGGCTGCGCAAGTAACTTTATCTAATGCATTGTCGTGCATATTTTATAGTTTTCTGTTAAGGCGCGTTGTACGCCAGTAACTAGTATGAAATGTGTTTTAGCTTACAATATTTTGCATGAGTACAATTGCTTTAATCAGGTAAGGCGAATAAAGGTGGTATAAAGCTCATGTGTGAACGTAAAGTCTTGCGCGACGTGTGTGATCGTTGACCGCTCATGAGACTTGTATTATATCTACCATAATGTTTTTGCGCTTACCAAAAGGAATTGCATGCACTTTGTAATAAACACAGAGATAACAAAAACTTTGTTTTGATTCATGATAGGGCGCAGAGGCCGTGGTACAAAGTTTTCTATTTTAGGATAATTACATGAAACTTAACCTACACTATAGTCCTTGCCATGAATTGATAAGCTACAGAACTTGACCAATCCTGCGAGGAGACTATAGTATTCTGCTTAGTTATTCGCCTTCTTACTCGGGCCCTCCTCACTGCGAGTAATTTGTTTTATATCTTTGCGCACATTCTGCAATAGGTGCGTGAGCTCCCCGCTTTTGAGCGCTTTCTCGATCTCATTGCGCATGGAGATACAGTTGTTGGTAGTGTGACCATAATCTTTATGATAGTCACAGTATTGATTCGGATCTTGGCCCCTCTTGTTTTTCATTGGCGGAGGGGTCTTAAACTGGTAGTCTTCTGTACTCAGCACCTCCGTCGGGGCCTTGGTCAGGGGGTCCACTGCCTCTCTCTATTTTCCTGTTTTGTCTCTCTTTGCGCAGCGAGTTTGTTTATAGTGGCTCGCGCATCTTCGGATGAGTAATTGCCATAATTTGAATCACGCCAATTCTTTTTGAACTTTTTGCTGCCACTGGCGCTCATATCTGCTGGATGACTGTTCGGTGGAGGTGGTATGTTAGTGCTGAGGTTTTTCTCCGTCTGGGCGTACACTTTAGCTGCCGCCATAAGCTTCTCCCAGCTCTTTTATAACAACCCTTCACAAATATTTTTGACACCCCTAATATATTAAAGTGCCCCAACATGTCCTAAAATACACCCCGTATGCAAAAACGGGCCCCGAATACCCTTATTTTTACAAAAATTAATTAAAAACCAGATTTAATGGTCTCTCGCGGGGCGCTTAACCTTTGGCCACGTCTTACACAGGCCACGACAGCTACGAGATCAGGCGACACCCTGAGCTGCCACGTGTCGTCATCGTGTCGAAGCTAGAATGCTGACCAGTCATAGCTAGGGCCTACTTACCCTACTACGCGGGCCGCTTAGGCCTTTCCTTTCTCTTACGTGGGCCGCCAGGGAAGGTGAAAGGTCACCTATAAATAAGAGCCTTCAGTCTTCAGTCGAAGTCGCTCATTTCACGCTTTCTCTCTCGAATTTCTGCATAGATAACATAATTTCCGGGTATAATACCCCCCTAAATAATGAAGTTCTGCCTCGTTGTAAGTATCATAACCCTGGCTACGTATTAGATACGCTGCCCGATTGATCCATGGTTCCGTAACGGCTGTCGTGGTTCTGCCCGACGTAGTCGTTGGAATGCCGTCTCGGGGAGGGTATTGCTAATGTAAATATTGAGTTATTATACTAACACATGTGCATTTGTGTAATTTATAGATAATCACCAGGAAACCCTTAAGGAAAACATAAGACAACAATGTGAGTAATCTCCTTTTTGCAAACTATTTTTACAAAACCTCACTTAATTAATAATATATTAAACAGTGATTGAGTATTTGTATTCTAGAATTATCGTCGGTATGTTGGGGTTTTATATACAAAATTTGTTACTGCCTTGCGAGGAGTAACATGACCACAAGTCGGGTTGACAGTACCGTGGGTGGTAATTGAATAGATGGAAACAAATGTAGTTACGCGACCGCCCTCAATACTGTACAATGGTCTTTATTAAACTTGATTAAACTGGGATTCACTCACCAGTATTTCCCACTGACAAAATGTTTTTAAAACGCGTTTCAGGTAACAAAATGTGAAAGCCAAATAGAAGCCAGCTGGACAGCACTGAAGGCTTGGAAAAGTGGCAATAAAGTTACCTAAAACATAGAGTTGTTTTATTAAATAAAATAGGGTTTATCCCTATGAAAATGTGTGTACTTGAAACTTGGGTTTTTTTCCCATGTGTTTGATATATTAAAAGCATGGTATTTTACTCTGATAAAATATTTCCTAACTACGTTCCTGATGTAAATTTCGCTGCTAAAATGACAAACCCAGATACCACCAAAACTGGCCGCGGTCGCCCGTTCCCGGGTTAGTAGGGGACGAGGGATGCGACAGAAGGTGGTATCAGAGCTAAGACATTGATTCAGCCACAGAAGTGTTCTACTGACACCCATATATTATTCAATATGTTAGGAAATTTTCTACTAAACTACGTGCATAGTCGCATTTTATTGTTGTGTGTTATTTGACTATTTTTTAGTTTACAGTATGAGTGACCAAGGACCTTCCGACGCGTATCGTCAGTTGTCCAGCTCACCTAGAAGCGAAGGCACCTCTTCACAGCCTGCCCTCTCAGGGTATTCAGCTGATAATGAAGACGGAATATTCGTGTTTAAGGCTCAGTCTGAAGAGCCATTCCCTCAGAAAAAGAGAGGATGGTTCAGTAGGGGAGCACACGAGCGTAGAAAAAGAATGAAAAAGTTACAACAGTAGCGAGTTCTAGCAGCCGCTAAAAGAGAAACCGATGCCCACACCCAAGACATGCTTAATAGGAGTTTCGCAAAATTCCATATCCTAGCAACCACAGCTGCCGACCCTAAACTGGAGCAACTAATAGCACCCCAACCATTACCACTATTCCCCGCTCAGCCAATGGAAATAGAAAACAACCCAGAAAATCAAGTCGAAATGCATGATTACAACCCAGAAGAAATACCTAGGGTACCAGTACCCAATCCCTTAGACCCAGATTACGACCCGTGGTTTGATGATCATAGGGATTATGTACAATGCTACCACCTAACAGACGAACCCATGCCGAATCTAGCAGCTTACCCAGGTTTGGACCCTCTAGATCCCTACTATGATAACGATGAATACATTAGGGAAATTTTAGAGAATCCTTACCCATACCAGGAACCCATGCCACAGTTCCCAAATCCAGTCCCAGCACCTGCACCCCCAATGAGTGCAGAAAAGGTGCAAGAGCTCCGAACTTTCGGAGAAGAGATTTTAGAAAGTAGCGAGAGAATGAGGCAGGTCGGAGAGCGACTCGTCTGGAAGTACGACGAGCGCAATATGGAGTTTTGGATGAACCCATATCAGTGAAGGTGATGGTGGAGGTAGTAATAATAATAATATAATATAATAATATATAATATGCGTGTATGTTTGAAAAAAAAACCTAAATCATAGCTATGGATGCCTACTAGTAGTGTGATTTTAATTTCAGCTGTATTGTAATTTTAAATTCCAGTATCGGTTTGTATTAGATGCATATTATATATAAAAAAAGAGTAAGTCGCAATGATCGACGTTTTTGATCAACATGCGTGTTATGTGATTGATTGTATTAAATATTATTTTGAGATATTAATAATTGATAAATGTTTAAAATTCAGATGGACAACGAAGTGAACCAGGAAAACCAGAATAATGATAACAACCAGAATGACAATAACCCGAACAACAATAACAATGGGAATCAAGTGGATAACAGTGACATCCAACACATAGTGGCACAAGGGATAATTGACGCAATGCCATTTATTATCAAAACAGTTAGGGAAGCGAATAATAAAAGTAACCATAGCAGTAAACGACTCACTGAACCTGAACACAGCGTAAATAATGGACCCATACTTCAAGCGCCCATTCCCAAAAGAAGAAGAACCATGCCTTATGGTTGTTCTTATAAAGAATTCTGGTATTGTAAACCAATTGAATTCTCGGGCAATGAAGGGGCCATTGCAGTTTTACGCTGGATAGAAAAGACTGAGGCAGTCTTAAAGATAAGCAAGTGCGCGGAAGAAGATAAGATAATGTTTGCTTCCAATCTGTTTAAGAACTCAGCCTTAGAATGGTGGAACACTATCCTCCAGTCTAGGGGAAGTGATAGGGTTTATAATATGGAATTGGAGGAATTCAAAAGCATGGTGGAAAGGAAATTCTGCCCTCCCAATGAAAATGAACAGATAGCAAATAAATTCCTAAACCTTAGGATGACTGGAGTGAATAATAAGGGATAGACTACATTATTCTTTGAATATGCTAGAATAGTGCCAACCCTTGCATCAACTAAACCAGTATTAATCTCCCGTTACATCTGGGGATTAATCAGTTAAATTAGACATGTAGTCAAGGCAGCTAGACCTCAAACCATAGAAGAAGCAGTAGAACTAGCAAATACCTTGACAGATGAGTTAGTGCGTACTCGAGAATAAGACCAGAGGAGAAACCTAGCTCAGAAACTTACCCAGGAATTCCGTTACGGTAATTCCAACCGTGGGAGAAATGTAGGTTCTACCTCGACACCCTATTGCAAGGCTTGCAAGAAGAAGCATTCAGGAAAATGCTCCACCTACTGCAATTTCTGCAAGATACCAGGGCATAAGAAAGAAGATTGCAGGAGGAAACCTAATAATGGAATGTGTTTCAACTGTGGAGAAAAAGGTCACATCAAGCCAAACTGTCCAAAACTAGTTCCAGCCATGGGCAACAAGAACACTAAAATGCTAGAGCATTTGTTCTGACGACAGATGAAGCGAAGATGATTCAAGATGTGATAGCCCGTACGTTTTTAGTTAATGATATTTTTGCTAAAGTATTATTTGACTCTGGGGCGAACCAAAGTTTTATTAATACTTCATTTTGCAAAATTCTTAATCAACCATTAACTAAACTCCCACAAGAATGTCTAGTAGAGACAGCAAATGGAGAAAACCTTAAGATTTCTGAATTCTTGCAGGGAGCAAGAATAGAATTTTTAAATCAAGAGTTTGTTGCAAACCTTTATGCAATGAATCTAGCAGGATTTGATGTTGTATTAGGAATGGATTGGTTAATAGCCAATAAAGCCAGTGTTTTATGTGATCAAAAGTCAATCCAAGTAAATTCACCAAAAGGTAAAAAGATCACAATTAAAGGAGATAAACCGTCTAGATCCACAAAATTCATCTCTGTGATGAAAACAGCAAGTTATATAAGAAAAGGATCATTAGTGTATTTGATTTCTATAATCACTAACCCTAAAGGAAAAGAACTAAAAGATATACCAGTAGTATCTCAATTTTCAGACGTGTTTCCAGAAGAATTACCAGGACTACCGCCAGACAGAGAAGTGGAATTCAGAATCCATCTGCTACCAGGGACAGCACCAATTGCCAAAGCACCTTACCGTTTGGCACCAACAGAAATGCAGGAACTGAAGAAACAGTTAGACGAATTGTTGGAGAAAGGATTCATACAGCTAAGCTCATAACCATGGGGAGTGCCGATTTTATTCGTAAAAAAGAAAGACGGATCAATGCGTATGTGCATTGACTACCGTGAATTGAACAAAGTCACGATTAAGAATCGGTATCCATTACCGAGAATTGATTATCTATTCGATCAATTGCAAGGAGCTCGATTTTTCTCTAAAATCGATTTACAATCAGGATAACATCAATTAAAGGTACAAGAAGAGGACATTCCTAACACCGCTTTTAGAACAAGGTACGGCCATTATAAATTTACTGTCATGCCATTTGGTTTAACCAATGCCCCAGCTACATTTATGGACATGATGAACTGAATATGTAAGCCATATTTGGATAAATTCATAATTGTATTTATAGATGATATTCTCATTTACTCTAAGAGTAAAGAGAAACATGCAAAGCATTTGCACGCACTTCTAAGTTTATTAAGGAAAGAAAAGCTTTATGCAAAGTTTTCAAAGTGCGAGTTTTGGTTAGAACATGTACAATTTTTTGGACATTTAGTTAATCATGAAGGAATTCATGTAGATCCTACCAAGATCGAGGCAATTACCAATTGAAAAACCCCTGAGTCACTAACTGAGGTTAGAAGTTTCTTAGGATTGGTTGGTTACTATAGAAGGTTTATTCGAGATTTTTCTAGAATAGCCATTCCCTTAACTAAGTTAACCTGTAAATTTGTTAAGTTTGAATGGGGACCAAAACAAGAAGAAGCTTTTAAAATTCTTAAGCAAAGATTAACCAACGCACCCATACTAGCGTTACTAGAAGGAATAGAAGACTTTGTAGTCTATTGTGACGCTTCTAAGTTAGGTTATGGATGTGTGTTGATGCAACGTCAAAAGGTTATAGCCTATGCATCTAGACAACTTAAGAATCATGAAGAGAATTATTCAACCCATGATCTAGAATTAGGAGCAATAATTTTTGCTCTGAAAATTTGGAGACAGTATCTTTAGGGTAGTAAGTTTACCATTTTCACCGATCATAAGAGTTTAAGGTATGTTTTCAGACAAAGGAATTAAATATGAGGCAAAGACGTTGGATGGAGATACTTAGTGATTATGATTGCAACATTCAATATCATGCAGGAAAAGCAAATGTGGTAGCTGATGCTTTAAGTCGGAAGTATCATGAAAAGCCAAAAAGAGTGCGTTCTCTTAAGTTGAACCTACATGTAGATTTAAATGATCAAATTAGAGAAACATAAGAATCAGTAATCAAGGATGATACTGAAAAGTTAAAAGGAATGATTAAGGAATTAGAACAAGGAACAGATGGAATTTGGAGATTCCATAAGAAAAGGATGTGGATACCTAAATTAGGAAACCTAAGTCACCGTATATTAGAAGAAGCCCATAAATCTAAGTATACGATGCATCCCGGAAGTGATAAGATGTATCAGGACTTAAGAAAGAACTTCGGGTGGATAGGGATGAAAAAGGATATAGCAGCTTATGTTTTTAAGTGTTTAACCTGTTCCCAAGTTAAAGCTGAACATAAGAAACCTTCAGGTTTATTGCAACAGTTAGAAATGCCAGTTTGGAAATGGGAATTGATAACAATGGATTTTGTTACCAAATTACCCAAAACAAGGAAAGGTAATGATACAATCTGGGTGATTGTAGACAGGCTAACTAAGTCAGCTCATTTCCTACCAATGAAGGAAACTTTCAGTATGGAACAATTAGCTAAATTGTATGTAAATGAAATAGTTTCATTACATAGAATACATTTATCAATTGTTTCTGACAGAGATAGTCGTTTTACCTCTCATTTTTTGATAAGTTTCCAAAAAGCCATGGGAACCAAGTTAAATCTAAGCACCGCTTATCATCCTCAAACGGACGGACAAAGTGAAAGAATGATCCAGACAATGGAAGACATGCTTAGAGCTTGTGTAATTGATTTCAGAGGTAATTGGGACGATCACTTGCCATTAATAGAATTTTCTTATAATAACAGTTATCACACAAGTATCAATGTTGCACCATTCGAAGCACTTTATGGACGAAAATGCCGAACCCCAGTCTGTTGGGCAGAAATTGGAGAAAAGCAATTATCTGGACCTGAAATAGTGCAAGAAACAACAGACAAAATCATTCAAGTCAAGAAACGACTAAAAGCAGCACGTGATTGACAAAAAAGTTATGCTAATAAAAGACGTAAGCCATTGGAATTTCAAGTAGGAGATAAAGTATTATTGAAAGTTTCTCCTTGGAAAGGAGTAGTAAGATTTATCAAAAGGGGAAAGCTAAGTCCCAGATATGTTGGACCTTTTGAGATTATTAGAAGAATAGGACCTGTAGCCTATCAGCTACAACAGCCAGAGGAAATGGCAGGAATGCATGATGTATTTCATATATCTAATCTCAAGAAATGCTTAGCTGAGGAATCACTTGTAGTACCTCTAAAGGATATAGAGGTAAATGAACAGTTAAAGTTTGTAGAGAGGCATCTACAGATTGAAGACAGGAAAGTCAAGAACCTTAAGCACAAGAGATTAGTTCTGGTCAAAGTGAAACGGGACTCCAAAAGAGGACCAGAGTACACATGGGAGCTTGAATCAGAAATGCAAAGTAAATATCCACACTTATTCCAGTAGACCTCGAGGACGAGTTCTAAAACAAGGTGGGGAAGATATAATAACCCTTCACAAATATTTTTGACACCCCTAATATATTTAAAGTGCCCCAACATGTCCTAAAATACACCCCGTATGCAAAAAACGGGCCCCGAATACCCTAATTTTTACAAAAATTAATTAAAAACCAGATTTAATGGTCTCTCACGGGGCGCGTAGCCTTTGGCTACATCTTACGCGGGCCGCGACAGCTACGAGATCAGGCGACACCCTGAGCTACCACGTGTCGTCATCGTGTCGAAGCTAGAATGCTGACCAGTCATAGCTACGGCCTACTTACCCTATTACGTGGGCCGCGTAGGACTTTCCTTTCTCTAACGCGGGCCGCGAGGGAAGGTGAAAGGTCACCTATAAATAAGGGCCTTCAGTCTTCGGTCGAACTCGCTTATTTCACGCTTTCTCTCGAATTTTTGCATAGATAACATAATTTCTGGGTATAATACCCTCCTAAATAACGAAGTCCTGCCTCGTTGTAAGTGTCATAACCCCGGCTACGTATTAGATACGCTGCCCGACTGATCCAGGGTTCCGTAATGGCTGTCGTGGTTCTGCCCGACGTAGTCGTTGGGATGTCGTCTCAGGGAGGGTATTGCTAATGTAAATATTGGGTTATTATACTAACACGTGTGCATTTGTGTAATTTATAGATAATCACCAGGAAACCTTTAAAGAAAACCTAAGACAGCAATATGAGTAATCTCCTTTTTGCAAACTGTTTTTACAAAACCTCACTTAATTAATAATATATTAAACAGTGATTGAGTATTTGTATTCTACAATTATCGTCGGTATGTTGGGGTTTTGTATACAAAATTTGTTACTGCCTTGCGAGGAGTAACATGACCACAAGTCGGGTTGACAGTACTGTGGGTGGTAATTGAATAGATGGAAACAAATGTAATTGCGCGACCGCCCTCAATACTGTACAATGGTCTTTATTAAACTTGATTAAACTGGGATTCACTCACCAGTATTTTCCACTGACAAAATGTTTTTAAAACGCGTTTCAGGTAACAAAATGTGAAAGCCAAATAGAAGCCAGCTGGACAGCACTGAAGGCTTGGAAAAGTGGCAATAAAGTTACCGAAAACATAGAGTTGTTTTATTAAATAAAATAGGGTTTATCCCTATGAAAATGTGTGTACTTGAAACTTGGGTTTTTTCCCATGTGTTTGATATATTAAAAGCGTGGTATTTAATCTGATAAAATATTTCCTAACTACGGTCCTGATGTAAATTCCGCTGCCAAAATGACAAACCCAGATACCACCAAAACTGGCCGCGGCCGCCCGTTCCCGGGTTAGTAGGGGACGAGGGATGCGACATCTTTGGTAGTTCCTCCGTGCCGGACAAGACCTTGATCATGTCTTCACATCGGACGACATACTTAAACTGTGCTCTGATTAGGTGCTCATGAACATCTCCTATCTCGAGCACTTCTTTGTTGTAGCGCGTGATAAAATCTTCTAAGCTTTCGTCGTCACGTCTCCAAATGTTTATCACGTCTGAAGTATCTCAGATAGACCTCCTCTGCTGGCTGAAGTGCACTAAAAATTTTCTCGCAAATCTACCCATGATGTTATCTTCCCGTCAGGTAGGTTATCGAACCATAGTCGCGCGGAGCCTGTGAGAGTCTGGATGAACAGATGAAACCACATTGGTAGGGTCCACCCTCCTACCAGTCCTACACTAGTGAAGACCCGAAGGTGGTCATCCGGATCTGTCATGCCATTGAACTTGCCAACATTGGATGGGAGTTTTGCCTTTTCCAAAGGAGCCAAAGCAATCTCGCTTATGAACTTGGAATTTTTTGTTGCCTCTGCCGGGCGATAAATCCAATTGTAATCGTGTTCTGCTTCAGGGTTGTCAGTCGCGCGAGGTTTACAACTTTTATAATTCGGTTACAACCGACTGAACACATTTGTACTTTCTCCTTCATGATATGTTTTGTCATACTCACTGGTGTGGGTGTCCCGTCTCTGGTGAGACTATGGGCCCAACCTGGAGTGAACCGACTGCCTTCGGTGAGAATGGGATTCCTCGTGATATTCTCTCAGTCTATTCTCGGAATGAGTAGACTCATATCTTGCGGGAGATCTAGAGTAAACCTCCGTGCCTTCTATCTGAACTTGTGATGGTGTATCATGATAGGAAACATGAGGCACCGATGGTGCTCGAGTACGAGATACAGGTCTTCGTGACTGAGTGGGAAGAGCAGTTTGTGCACAGAGTTGTGCATACACAGCATTTATCACTCCTTGGGATCTTACATACAAGAAAATGGGGGTTTCACCAGGAGGTAGAATTGAGTTTATTGGAATTTCAGGCTGTATTCCTGGAGTGACATGATCATTCAGATGATTATCAGCGTACTGAACTTCATTATCATCCGAAGCCTCTTCTACAATCCCTTCAACTTGGGTATTGTGAGCGAAATTTGGCCAAGGGCCGGTTTGACGATTCGTAGGAGTTTCTTCCATTTGAGAAACGGAGATGAAAAAGTGAATCGAAATGAGAAGAAATGGGTAAACCTGAGAAATCGGTGGGCGCCAATGAAGAAACACTGGTTTGGTTGATCGAAATCAGTTAAACCAGGGGGTTTGAATCTGCATAAAATGGTTTATCTCCTCTCATTCGGTTCGTGGGTGAATGATCTCCTTCTTCTCATAATAACTGTAAAACAACCACCATTAGACTCGCCATGGGGAGAATGGGGGTTCTCTCCGTGACCACCCTTCGGCGTGAGAATAAGTACAGGTTTATGAAGAAGAAGAAGTAGTGAAAGTGAAGGGAATGTAACTTGAGAATTGTACCTTAATTATTCTTCTATTTATAGCCGATGTTTGGGCGGGAAAACCTGTTGGTGAAATATTGACGGAAAGTGCTATTTCCGTGAGTGGTTATTTTTCCCTCCGTTAATCATTAACGAGTGTGAGAGCACACGGATCACGATCTTGATCAACGGTTGGGGTATTTCCACATGGAAAGTGGACAAGTGAAAACCTCTCTTTAATTTCGCGCCATCATCGTGACTTCAAGGGAGTCTGGGATGATGCGACGTGGCCAGACGGTTATAACCGTCTGATGGTGCACGATGGAGCCTTCTAGAAGAATACAACTGTTATCCCGTGTGGCTCCTTATTGTATGGTATCAGTGAAGTTTATTTTCTCCAAATCTGGATATCAATTATGCAGAAGTGTTTGTTAGGATTTTTACCCTTATCTGTTATGGAGATCGGCGCAAGGATTAATTAGTTTCCTTTTGGCGCCTAGGTGTTGCTTGTTGTTTTCTTTCTAAGTTCTCTTTGTAGGACCAGTGCGCGGCCGCGCAAGGTCTAAAGAGGATTAGAAGGATGAGGTTGTGGTATGGTCTCAAGTACTTGAAGTAAGGTTTTTGGGACCTTACCCCTTCAATTTAGTAGACAAAATATTTGTTTTTTATGCTTGGCTCTTTTTAGTTTTCTTTTACATTATGGAACTACAACTTGATCATTTTGGAAAAACGTTTTTTAACGATCATTGCTACCGCTAAGCTACAAGTCTTTTTTTATCTATAATTCAATAGTTGCATAAGCATAAATATTGTTTGTATAAATTTTTAGGTAAGTTAAAATGGTTTCAATTGTGTATTTCAAGTGTCTAATGTAATTTTGAAATTTGTATAATGTGATTCAAATGACTTGTAGAAGTTTTTTATTTTATTTTATTGAATGACAACTCTTGCTCTTACTCTACTATTTCATTTAAAGACATAATACATAACAATGATATACCAAAAACTAGATTTCTGGCTATTAAAAGGTATTGTATTCATTTGTTGAGATCATTTGGGTGTAGAAGTCGAAGAAGAATGGTGTGTACCAAATTAGGTTGATGTGTGTTAGGATCCGGAACGGCGGTTTAGACAGAAGTTTGGATAAGATAAAGCTAGTTCGGTAGAAATTTCGTCATCATAATGTTTCGATTAACAAGATTGTAGAAGCTTCCATTAATATCGAAAGAGCATACATCATTTTACAAGCTGAGATGAAAGCTGAGGTCTCTCCTGCCGTTCCCAAAACTTATCAACTACAAACACATTACTTCCTATTTATAGACATGACTATTTGGAGTGTAGGACACTTTCGAACGGATGACTCGTCCGTGCATATGAGTCCTCATTCGTGCGAATGAGTCCTCGTCTGTGCGAATGAGCACTTGTCCTCTCGAAAGTCACTGTTAGTATCTCACTCTCAACTATACAATATTCAACACAAGCCCTATCTAACCTATTCGTACAGTGGCGGACACACACAATATGCACTAGCAGTTTCCCTCTTGTACGTCACTATCGAATCTTGATATTTAAATATGGAAGTCGTTGGTGTGTGTCGGGGGTGATATGTTTATATTGATATTTTAAGCCCATTTTACATATTAGTCAAGTTTTAAATTTATAAAACACGATATTCTACTAACACTAAACACACACATGGGCAAATGTACCCATCGTGAGCGTAGTATAGCGTTGGTAAGATACCGAGGTCGTCCAAGGACACAAGAGCTTTTAGTACCGGTTTATCCTCAACGTCTAATCAATCTAAAATTTTTGAGAAAAGGTTTTAAAACATGAAAATAAAAACTAAAAATGCAGAAATAAAAATAAAATAAAAACAGATAGACAAGATGAATCACTTGGATCCGACTCGCCTTTAATTTACCCTTTGATGATTTCCGCACTTTTGCACTTTTTAAGCGATTATCTTAGTTATAGTAGTAGGCCCCTCTTTTGAAGGTGACGTTACCCTCAACCCAGTGGTTTGAGTCAGCAAGGATACAATCCCAAAGGGTCGGAATATTGAAAGATAAATAATTAAGTTATTAATGCGAAAAGTGGTAGGCCCCTCTTTTGAAGGTGACGTTACCCTCGGCTAAGTGGTTTGAATCAGCAGGGATACAATCCTAAGTAACCAGTTTAATGTATTAATAGTAGTTTACATATGAGGGGATCAAGCCATTCGTACCCTCGCCATCCAATACCAGTGAGTATTGAAGGAGGTCCTAGTAAGCTTGACCCAGGTCCTTGCAGGATCTATACACTGAACAAGACAAGAACCTTACTAAATCATTCCTTTAACCCCCGACCAGGTAGCCAACATATCTCTATATAGACTGTAGAGATATGAATGGTGTAAATCTTTTACTTTATATAGACAGTAAAGTAATGCCCGGACACCACGGACAAATGATAAAGAAGTTTCACCTTCAACATAAGAAACTAGTTATTAAAGTCATTAATACAAAACCAAATTAAAAGTGCGAAAAGATTAAAAATCAAAAGTAATACATTAAAGACTTGTCTTCACCAAGTGATGTAAGAGACTTATCCAAACATGGCTTTTGATTGACAAGAACTCTTACTATCAATCTTGGATCCCGAGACTACTACACACACTCTAAGGTGGATGATGGATGATGGTGGTGGATATGGGTGTTGTAGTGGTGGTGGAGTGGTCGCAAAGTGGGAGAGAGGTGGTTTGCCAAGGGATGCCTTTGAAGTGAACCAAGCACCTCTATTTATAGCCTGAACAAAATCCCGGCCACGGCCCCGTGTCCAGCGGACATGCCCACATGGCCATCCCTTTCTCTTCCTTCATTAATTGTTCAGCATAGGGCTCAACACGACCCGTGTCCAGTGGACACGGCCCAGTGTGCAGAGGCGTATATGTACTACCAAGATTTTGCAAGATTATGTGAATCTTAGCGTTGACCACGCCCCGTGCTGAGCTGGGCACGCCCCCGTGGTGGGCGTAGAAGCTTCCACAGCTTTGTCCTTTCTGCAGACATCTGACCACGCCCCCGTGTCCAGTGGGCACGGGCCGTGGTCAGCCTTCTGTTTCTTGTTTTTTTCTCTTAGGGACGCTGTCGAGGGGTCGGGCATGTCACGTTTATTCCTTTTCCTTGTATTTATATTGGTTTTTGTTGTACATTTGTTCCTTTTATTCGTTTAAGCTCATTTGGTCCTGTAAATTCAAAAGGAAGACAAAAACACACTTTTTCCAATATTAGTACTAAAAATGGTTAGTTTTATGCCTCATTTGATGTAATTTATATGCTGCATTTTAGACACATCAGTTGTGTTTGAATATTCTGCAACTTCAACCAAGTGCTATGAATATCTTCAATTAATTCCCCCTTGAATGAAGATTCAGGTTTGCATTATAACCAATATATTCCCCATGAAATGAATCCATACTTAAGGTCTCTATTTGTACAGTTCCTGGCCCCCTCTGATTTGCTTAACTACAATCTTCACAAAGAATCACCAACTTGAATTACATAATGTAGCCTCTCTATTTCAACTTTCACCACATCCGCGTTCAGTTTTTGATTTACCTATCATAGCTCAAACTCTTAATCTTCAAAAACCTAACCGGCAATTGAAAGAAACTTCGAACACTACATGGTAAACTTCAAGTATGTGAATACCCACAAAAATCTGAAATCTCGTCTTCCGTAACCATCTTTATGCTCAAATTGAATGAATGATCAGTGAAAATAGTAATCTCCACAATCAGCAGATCTTCATTGAATCACAAAATCATCTGGTAACACACTTGATCTAAGAAACATTTTTCCATGATCAAATTCACATTCTTCTTCTTCTTTATTCACGATAGCAAATATATAACCTTCTTTGTTAGTCCCAACAACAACTTAATCAACAAACATCATCATTCCTTGACGGTTGGTACAAAAAACAACTCATTTGCTCGAAGATTGACCGTTCTAACACTATCACAGAAATATCAGGTAAATTTTTGAAAGCCCTCTGATATCTTTTAAGTATCGACAATATTGATGCATCCTCTTGGCACTAATCCTGCTAACCTGCTTGTACGTATACTCGGGACTCAAATCCTCAAACATCAATCTGATCACGATCTAAAGAGTCTGAACTTCATATGATCACGGACAAACGAATCCAAGATCTTATGCATCCCCAGTCAATTTGAGTCAGAACCACCCGAATACTGTTGCATGTCTGAATTTCAAAAATGCCGGAATTTCAATATATTCTAATGAAATTTGTATTCCCCACATTGTTGCAAATTCTGACCTCTCTAAACTCATCACTGAATTTCCCCCTCAAAACACGCAAATTTAGGTTTCTTGCGAATTTGACAATTTTGACCCATTAATAGTCACTTCACTAGATGATAATCATTATGAATAGGTCTCCGTGACTTCCCCACTCTCTATCAACATCCTATATGTGAATTCATCATCTTTTTTCTCTCTCCAATAATTCCGACGTGTCCTGAACAACCCATATTTAACGTTAAAATCTCCGAAAAAAATTTCATCACCAATTTTTTCCGGGACACTTTCCCCCTCAAATCGATCCTAAAAACAAATTTTCACGATTTGGAATTTTGGAATTTTCATGCCTTTTTTAGCCTTATTAAGTCTCCTTCGCGTGTGAGAGTCCTCGAACGGATGACTCTTTCATGCGGATAAGGTCTAATTCGTGCATATGAGCTAATTGATTTGGAACGGATGAAGCTGGTTCATGTGGATGAGTGTTAGTCCGTGCGGATGAAGACTTGATTCGTGCAGATGAATACTAGTCTGTGCGGATGAACACATGATCTGACGGATGACAGCTTGATCCCTGCGAATGACTACCTCCTCCGTGCGAATGAAGGACTCCTCCGTTCGAAGCTGCTCATTCGCTCAAAAGATGTTGTTCAAGTTTTTTAGATCCAAAATTTTCATTTCTTCAAATTTGATGATGAATCCTTCACATACATCAACGAAAATCAGTTCTGAATGTAATGATGTCTTCAGTTTCAAATCCCATCTGTCAATTGACCTTCAATTTAATGTTTTACCTCTAAAAACCCAAAAATCATGAGCGTATGTGATTCAATCAATGGTTAGATCGATTGAATTGGTACCGTAGCTCTGATACCACTGTTAGGATCCGGAACGACGATTTAGATGAAAGTTTGGATAAGATAAAGGTAGTTCGGTAGAAATTTCGGCATCATAACATTTAGATTAACAAGATTGTAGAAGCTTCCATTAATACTGAAAGAGCATACATCATTTTACAAGCTGAAGAGAAATCTGAGGTCTTTCCAACTGTTCCCAAAACTTATCAAATACAAGCACATGACTTCCTATTTATAGGCATGACTATTTGGAGCGTAGGACAATTTCGAGTGGATGAGTCCTCATTCGTGCGAATGAATCCTCGTCCGTGCGGATGAGCACTCGTCCTCTCGAAAGTGTCGTCCTCTCAAAAGTCACTATTAGTATCTCACTCTCAACTATACAATATTCAAGACATGCTTTATCTAGCCTATTCGTACAATGGTGAACACACACAATATAGACTAACAATGTGTTAATATTTATAGAGTAAAAGTAATTAACTTTTTAAATTAATAAAAAAAACTTTTTTTACCACAATGGTCACTTTTGACCAAATTTCTCGTGGCCACAACCACGTCCCATCAACGTCGATAGGGGGCATGCAACGTGCATTTGGGCTGATTTAGCATGCCTGACCCCCACATATAATCACCACTATGGATGGTCTAAGTTCAAGAAATGGATACCCACTTCATGGAACTTTTATGGAAGATACGATGATCAATTAACTTCAAAACTCATTAAAATACGAGCATATAATCGCTACTGCGATTAAGAGGAGAGTAGTGGTAGTGTGAAGTGAGTAAAATCAGGTACTAGTTGAAGATGGCAACATTGTTGATGCAGGGAGAGAAAGAGGTTGGTCATTGGTCGAAATAGATTAAAAGAAACTGCAAACTAGACGGACACGAGAAATGAATGAATATCCAAGACTTTACTCATTTAGAGTTAAGTAGGTTATGGTCAAGGTTCATTATGTTCAACTGTAATTAGATCAACCTGGACTAGTTTTTTCAACTCAAAAAATGTTTCAATTTTTATGTATAACTACTCATTATTGATGATAAAAATGTTTAAGAAATTCTAAGCGGTAATCTAATATGCAAGATTCTGCAATCGAGTCCTTCGTAAGAAATTCTAAGCGGTAATCTAATATGCAAGATTCAATTTTTGTTGCCACTCGTAAGACTTTTAGTGTTTGTGTATCAATGTTCGTTAATGATGATAGATATATGGATGACATTCGAGTCACTTACTATGTGGAGTAGCAATCGAGTATCTAAGATTTAACAATCTAGTCATTGGAGGAAAACATAGTGGGAAAATGTACATTCAGAGCGAGACCAAAATTATATGAAAATATTGGACTGGATCAAATTTGACTTAGATTATGGCTTAACTAGGTTAATGCCCGAGCGATGCGTGGCTTCAACCAAAAATTGATTATTTATATTCAAAATTTAATACTATGTAAAAACACATATATTGGAAGACAAAAAAACAAAATTATTGAAATCCTAGAAAAATTTGCTTGCAATCAGATTCATGGAATATATATTTTTGTCCCTACGTTTCGTCTGGATATAATCCCAGCTTCTATAACACGTTTGTAAAGTTAGTAATACGTAATCACGTACCGTTGCATAAAGCATTTTGTTGATCAATATTCCGAACCAACATTACAGGTACACCGATTTTAAGGACTAATTGATGATTAGGCAAACCGGATATCATAAGACCATTAAGAGAACCTGAGAAAATTAATTTGTTTAAGCCCTTCCAAACGGTCCACTTCGCCTAGTATTCTATGATGCTCAGTGTATCCATACGAAGTTACCATTTCCTCCTAAAATGCGCTAAAACGGCCAAACAACTATCATAAAAACACCACAAACCAAAGTATTATAACCGAAATTAAATAAAAAAAATAAAAAAAATACACAAATCATGACCGCCACCTATTATATGGTATCAGAATAGTAAGCACAACCATAATGGACAACTTCATCGCTTCCCCCAAAAGGCATCATCAAAGGCATTTGAAATTGTTTCTAGTTGAGAACTACAACAGTGCAGCTTTGTCTTATATCGCATTAGCTTGGAAGCCACTACATTTGTTATCAACATTCTCCACATCAAATAAATAGTTATGTATCTAGACAATAGAAAAATAGATATCATGTTTTAACTAAAAGTTATTCTAGTCATTGGATGTAGACGTACAGCTAAAATTAAACACTGGATAGTCATGGAAGTCGAATCTCAAAATTTCAGTTATAAAAGTGAGTAAGCCTCCTATAAGATGTTCTTAAAGTGTTACAAAGAGAGCCAAAAATTCACTCCTAAAATTTATAAAAAAACATCAACAAAATATTAACTACTAACATTGGAGTTATTCAAATGATGATTGATGAACATGATTGAGATAGACTTTTACACCTTCTAAAATCTAAATGCCATGCCCTTTTCAAAGTGACTCGTTTTGACCCAAAACAAAATAACCCTTTTTGATCGACCCATTCTGATCCAAAACAAAAATAAAACTTTTTAATCAACCCATTCTAACCCGAACCAAAAAAAAAAAAAACTTTTTTAATCAACTATAAATAGTCAATTAATTCGCAAAAAATCACAAATGAACTAAACATAAAAGTACAGTACATTACAATAATGAGGAATCTGACTAAGACCCCACCTACCTTTCCTTCGTTGTCTAACTCCGCCGATTAAAACCCTTACGACTGAATTATAAAAGCATCCAAACACTTCCTAATAAGAGAAGGTGAACAACATTGAAAATAAGGTTCACAAAAATATGTAAATAGAAGATGAAGGAGAAATATAAAAAACAAAAACTGACCTTAATCGATAACCTTGTCGTTCCTAGCTTTAAACATCGGGCGACGGTGAGGTTTGATTTCTGGTTGCTTGAAGCTGAAGCAACGATGGGATGAAGCGTGAAAGTGGGTTTTGTAACTTTGTTACTAACGTGATGATTACATGTTGGTAATTAAGGTCTCGTAGAGACGTGTGTTCATGCAGTGGCAAAAAGAGCATGATGTACACGCATGGAAAACTGCTCATTTCCACTATTCATCAACCTTGGTATATAATATATAGAGTTAAGCAAACTTTTATGATTAATCAGAATTTCCATGCCAGCACATCTCGGTAAAAGCGAAAAACTGTTCATTTCAGCCATAAAATGTATATATAGAGAATTTGTCATTCTTCGATTCTAACCAAAACGTAAATTGTTAATCCATATTTTTTTTCCAAATGTTTGCCCAGCTAATGAAATATGCAGAACAACTGAATCTAACTTTTATGCAAAAAAAGAAAAAAAAAAACAAATGTAACAAATGGCAATTCAACCCATTAATATACAAATGGGTCAATATGATTATGCTATATTTCTAAGGGGCAAATGGGTAATCTAAAAGATTTAATCAAGATGGAAACAAATCATATCGGCTAAAAATCATCCAAAAGTGTTTGTGGGTTCATGCCACTTGAACCAGACATTTTGACCTGAACTGGTTTTGACCAATTACCCAACTCGCTAAACCTGCCCATTTTGCAAATCCATAAATAATATGCTTCATATCCATTCAAGTTCAACTTATAACTTACCTTACAATGCATTTTGACTATACGTACACAAAGCATAGGTTTCAGATATAACACATGACCCCTAGCCTAACCGGATGTTGACAAGAAATCTCCAGACCAAGTGGTTAGCGATTTAGAACACATCTATAATTATAGAACTAAAAAATAAAAATAAAAATATCAATAACCAAATTAATGTCATGATTATTCAAATCATTCACCCATATTGTCAAAACTACTGTCATCGGAATCCAATAAACATAACTTGACTTTTAGTGCAGAATAAAACTATTAAAACAAAATAATCATTGTACTTGCCTTAGTACCAAATGGTGAGAAGTGATATCCTAAATATCTCGACCCTGATTACACAAAACACATAGCAATCGATATCTCCACAAACGAAACAAAAAATTAACATGTTACAAATATCTCTACTGACTGAAACAACACAAAAAGCTGAAAACATACCTCAAGCTCCGCTTCAAGCTCCTCATGCTCATAACCAGTTGCAATAGGCATCACATCTTTGAAGTTCCTGTCTCCACCACTCTTTGAATCAAGGGTTGGAGCATCAATATCAGCCAAATATATCTATCCAACTTTAGTTAATATCATACTTAACACTCATAAACTAAGCCCCTTGTTTCTGCTGATCAGTTGTTGATCCCGTCTGATAACCGTTGGCTGGAATCAAAGCATTTTGAGGCTCAATTTGAGAATTCCCAACACTGACAATAATAAAGGACAAATCAGATACAAATTATAGACTTGCGATGTGCTACCAATTTATGAAATATTTTTTACAGAACTAAATTATTATTATTATAACAAAAAGATGTTATAATCATATTTACTACATTAACTACTTTTAATTTTTTTATAAAAGGATAAAAAGAATGTTGGATGGGTAAACCTAAATCAGACCCGACCGGCACTATAATTGACCTGTTATTCAAACCGGTCATTTTGCCTATTCAGCCGCATAGAATACAAAAAAGTTCATTCTATTTGCCACTTTCTCACCCAGCTAAGCATGCCACCATCCTCTCTGGATTGACAAATTGAATATTCCACTACCAAATCACTTAAACCCATTATGAGAAAGACAACTCGAAAAGTAATAATCAAACTTACGACTCGTATGGTTTCTAAACCACTCAAGCGCGCTGTGAAGTTCCATCATCATACATGCAAAATCTATGCAATATAGGCGTTTTAGATCATATATTTGAAGAAAATGAATAAAAGAGCTAACCTGATGAAAGTTGCACACCCTTTTTTTTATCTTGTTTAGTGTTGCAAAATAGAATCTTGTCTTACGACTATGTAACCCCCAAAGAATCAACTGCAATGAAAATTGAACTACTCTTTTTCCACCGACTGCGTGAAATATCTGCTCTGCAAAACCTAGAATTCTGAGTACATTATTCAACGGTGTAAATAAAAAAAATATCTAATCATGTCCATAAAACAACTGTTTACCACGTTTAACCAAAGAAAACCAATAGTTGACCCGTTGTGCTACGAATACAAGATAATACAGTTATATAAACTCAAGTAGTGATTGCATCTATACAATTGACTATATGCTCACTCCATTCATTTTCAACCAGAGTCTATTTCCTCCACACCGAAAAGATGCATGATAATCACTAAATACACAAATTATTATTACGCTATGTTTCCAATTGCAAACAAACAAATCAAATATGGTTCAGTTAATTTAATAAACATCAACAAACAGATGGACAATTGCAAACGGATGGAAGGAACTGAAACTAAAAAAAAAAAAACAAACAACGCAGTGATGAAGCAGGATAAATACTTTAGAGCCTTCACTTATTCATATCGTAACACCATAGTAGCTTTGAAGTCCATGTATGCTTTTTTTTTGCTTCATGTGTGAAAAGATTTTCTCATAATTATCAGTCTACAATAAAAATGGCATTAGGGTTTGATTGGAGTACATGTTAAAAACACATGAATATATGTTTATAGACTATACAACGATCAAAATCGAGCCGACTAACTAACCTAGGCGGAATCAGAAACTAAGAGCAGAATCAAGTCACTGAAATAGATTCAAACAGCAGCGGTTTCAGTATCAATTTAACATAAGAACATTCAATAGCTTAAAAAAATAAACAAAATACCTGATCAAATATGTTTTCCACTTCAAACTAAATTCTCTAACATTGAACTTTTCATCTATTTTGATAGTAAAATCACATTGATATACCAATAGAACACATCGAATAAGATATAAACTGGAAACAAAAGTCAACAATTTTTGAAATAAACCCCAAATACGAACCTGATTAAAAATTTTAAAGGGCTTGAGAAACCACTAATCTGTTTCGCTGCACTTTCTTTTCATCTTTGAACTGAAATAACTAAATACCATGAAATCAACGGATGGAATAAAGGTAAAGTGAAAAAAAAACATAAACACAAACATACCTTGATAGACTGCGAGATAATCGATTATCTTTCCAAATGAGAAGTATACCCCTTTGATTGACGAACCAGATTCATACCTTAAAAAGAAGGAGATATCGGAATCAATACCGTCGATGATGACTATTGTCTATTGAAGATTGATTATACCTATTCGCAAAGGATCGATTGAAAGGGTCAGGAAAGGAATCGCCGATTAGGGTTGCTGAGTAGAGGAATCGCCGATTAGGGTTTTGGAGAAATCGTTTGCTGAGTAGAGGAATCGTTTGAGAGATTGAGAGAGAGAGAGTTGAGACAAAACGTATGATAGAAGCCAAGTTCAATTCTCTCATTTGAGATATGCCACATGTATGCTTATGTGGCTGCTTATTTGGCATCAACCATATGGTGACATGTGTCCCCCAATGTAACAATACGGATACTGATTATCGAAAGATTAACAGGACCATTGTGACACCCTAGGCAATCCCACATCGGCCGTGGCCAGGAGAGATCCTCGGTTCTTAAGGAATGCCCTGCCTCTTAAATCACCAACGCGTTTTGGGCTTAGTTGGCTATGGAGCACATGAAAACTCCACAGTTAAGCGTGCTCAGATGGAAGTAGTACCAGGATGGGTGACCTCCTGGGAAGTCTCCACAGGAGCAACCAAAAACAAATCTGTGAGTTCCTGGATGGGCAACCCATCGGGGGCAGAGCGGACAATATTGGTGATAAGAGGAGCCGGATGTTACACCCAATGGTTTGCTTTATTAGAGATATAGATTTCATTTAGGTATAGTTAAGACTAGTTTCAACCAGATTTGTGTAGCTAAAAGATTCTAATGTTTGTGTATTAGTTCATTAATTGTAATACAACTCTAGATGAGGGCTGAGAAGCTTCCCAGGTGGAACGCCACTGTGACTCAAGCATGTAAGATTTGTGAATTGCTAGAAAAACCCTAAAACACCACCTAGAATAGAAATGTCATACGTATGTCACTAGTGAAGAACTGAAAAATCAAATGTCGCTCATGCTTCTTAGTAACGCATTCTTCGAAGATTGAGGAACAAGACGAGATCTGTTAAGAGAATGATTTATTCTCGAAAAAATCTGAATAGTTACATCCAATTACAAACTACACGAAAGTTGCCCCTTTTTCATGGAGATTTACCCATCACAGAGATGCATAGAGGAACAGAACGAACTTCATATATCCCTTTTCCACTCAATCCAGAAACAAGATACGTCATGGACATCCTGCTTTTCTATGTTCTAGAGACTTATATGTAACTATTGAGAGTGAAGATATTATACACAATGTGTGTATTCCGCCCAATTCCCAACCAGAAAGCAAAGTTCCCACTGATGGTATACTTAGTGTAAGCGAGCTCTAAGATCACATCTTTGGAATAAAATCCAGTTGGAAAAGGAAATCCAATTAGAGATAAGCTGCCCATGAGCATCATGGCATAGGTAAAAGGGAATGAGGAGGCAAGCCCCCCCCCCCCCCCCCCCCCCATCTTCCGCATATCTTGCTCATCCGACATGGGAAACTGAAATTTCGATATAGAAGGATCTCCTTATTTCTGAATAGATTATAGCATCATTTTCTTTCAAAGATATGAAATCACATTGGGAAACTTGAAAAGAAGTAATGCTGACTATTACATTAAACTAATACGAAGGGGAACCATAGTGATTGAGTGTTGAGAGAAATCAAAAACTCAACGAGAATTAAGTAAAATTAAAAATGGGTGATACGAATATAAACATTTAATGTTGGACAACTATTTCTACTTACTTTTTCATCAATTAATTTTTAATAGCGAATACACACACCTAATATGTACTTTTAAAATCCATCTATTGTCTACTATGTGGGACTCGAATGCTCATCACTCTAACGGGAATAAACATCCCTTGCGACTAAGCCAACATTAGCTACACATTTCCTTAATTTATGACTACATGTTCCCTTTACAAAGCAAAATTAATATTCCCTTAATTAGTGACTACATATAACCTTTTACAAAGCAAAATTAATATTCCATTCAGTTTATTCCAAAATTAAATAGTTTATAGAGTTAAGTAATTTAATAACTTTAAACAGGAAAGAAAACTATTTGTCATTGTGTGCATTAATAGTGTCGTCTTTTATAATAAATGGTAAATAACTTGATTAAAAACCGGATAAAAATGTTGTGGTTGGATTAATTTATGAATTTGATTGAAAAAAAAGGTCATTTTATTCCTACACTTTTAAAATTTTATTCTCACACCCTTTTCATTCTATCTCTTTATATATATTTATTTATATATGGAGAGATAGAAAGAGAAATAGTGTGAATATTAACACCCTTAAAAAAGAAATGATTAATAAAGTAATCAGTAATTTATTTACAGAAAAAATACATATCCATATATTCAAGTATTCAACCAAAAGGAAGATAGCATGATTATTATCGAAAAGGAAAACTAAGCTGGTGCGTAAATCACACTCCATAAAAACAATCAAATAATTAGATATTCCAACATTATAATATTCACTAAGATTTTTATGGCATCACATCACACACACATATTATATATATATATAGGAAGGATCCACTAAAAAGTGGATTTTGCCTAAGTAGCCTAAGAAGGATTGTAACGATGACATGTGGCACTTCTAATAAGTAGGAAGGGAGGGCATTTTAGTCCTTATAAATAGGAGTGGAAATGACATGTGACACCTCTTTTGTTTTTTTAAGAATACAACAAAAAAATCTAGTACACAATAAATCTAGTACAAAAAAATCTAGCACAAAAATCTAGTAAAAAAAATGTAGCACAAAAAATGTAGTACAAAAAAATATATCACAAAAAATCTAGTACAAAAAAATATAGCACGAAAAAAGTCGGCAAAAAAATGTAGTACAAAAAAATCCAGCATAAAAATTTGAGAAAAAAAATTAAGACTAAAAAATTCAGCACAAAAATAAAAATATAGTTCAAAAATCCAACACAAAAAATGTTATACAACATAGAAATACAACACATTTTAGTGAGTTTTTTTAGTCTTCATATTTTATATAGCAATATGGTACTCAAATTAAAGATAAAAAGACGCTCGATTTTACGGTGAAATTTTTATGAAAAAATAATGTCGTGTAAAAAAGTTATGAATGTTTAAAAAATGTGGGTGGAATATGCATGTGCCTTGCATGTGGAGAGAGAAAGTCCATAAATAGGATTTTCCCAAGATACCCTTGCACTCCTTCTTTCTCCTACACTTTAATCTTAACTATTGATTTGAAAAATGAATAGTTAAGATTCCTTCTCATCCTACTTGGGCAAAATAAACTTTTTATTTGATCTTACCCCATATATATATATATATATATGCGTGTACATAGGATTCGGATCAAGAGAAAACTCTTACGAGTTGTGAGAACCTAAAGAAATCGACATTCTCGTGCGAGTTTTGCCACCATTTTTTGCACACCCATAGACTAAAACATTACAAAGAAGGCTGTAAAAAATGAAATGGTGTTTTCGGCCCCTTACAACTGATGTAAAAACCTGATGACAACAGCTTTTTACAGCATTTACGGTTGTTGTAAATAAAAAAACTAGGTTTTTTTTTCTTTTCGAAAAGTTGGTTTTTTAGGATTTTTGGTAAAAAAAAAATTGAAAAAACCTTTCATAAGACCGAGTTCTTTAAGTTCTCACAACTTCTAGAGATTTTCGTTTTACCCTAACCCTATATATATTGAAAGATCTAAATACAAATAAAAAAAACAATGTTTAACTAATAATTTTATTATTCTTTATTTAATTATATTACAAAGATTTAACAATAAGCTATATCGGTACATTAATTCAGTGAATTTCCTTTTTGAAACATATAAGTTAAATAAATTAATTGTTGAGTAAATTGCCATTTTAGTCCCTGAGTTTTGTCCAAATTTGTCATTTTGATCCAAATAGTTTTATTTTCTCCCCTGGGTCCCTGAGTTTTACATTTGTTGCCATTTTGATCACTTTGCCTAACTCCATCCAAAAACGCAGTTACTCTTTTCAATTTAAACCTTTTCAGTTGCCATTTTGATCCAATTCCAAAAAATCAAAAAAATTCCAAAAAATTCAAAAAAATCTAAAAAATTCAAAAAAATCTAAAAAATTCTAAAAAATCATAAAAATTCTAAAAAATATAAAAAATTCTAAAAAATATAAAAATCAAAAAAATTATAAAAAATCATAAAAATTCTAAAAAATCCAAAAAATCCGTTTCGGCGCGAACCGTTTCGACGCGAACCGTTTCGACCCGTACCGTTTCGAAGCCGAACCGTTTCAAGCCGAACCGTTTCGACCCGTACCGTTTCGAACCGAACCGTGCCGTATCGAACCGAACCGTTTCGAGCTGAACCGTTTCGAACCGAACCGTTTCGAGCTGAACCGTTTCGAAACGGTACGGGTCGAAACGGTTCGGTTCGATACGGTACGGGTCGAAACGGTTCGGTTCGAAACGGTTCGCGTCGAAACGGTTCGGTTCGAAACGGTTCGCGTCGAAACGGTACGGTTCGAAACGGTTCGGTTCGATACGGTACGGGTCGAAACGGTACGGGTCGAAACGGTACGGTTCGAAACGGTTCGCGTCGAAACGGTACGGTTCGGTTCGATACGGTACGGTACGGGTCGAAACGGTACGGGTCGAAACGGTACGGTTCGAAACGGTTCGCGTCGAAACGGTACGGTTCGAAACGGTTCGCGTCGAAACGGTACGGGTCGAAACGGTACGGTTCGAAACGGTTCGCGTCGAAACGGTTCGGTTCGATACGGTACGGGTCGAAACGGTTCGGTACGGTACGGGTCGAAACGGTACGGTTCGAAACGGTTCGCGTCGAAACGGTACGGTTCGATACGGTACGGGTTCGAAACGGTTCGCGTCGAAACGGTTCGGTTCGATACGGTACGGGTCGAAACGGTTCGGTTCGAAACGGTACGGGTCGAAACGGTTCGTGCCGAAACATTTAATGATTTTTGGATTTTTTAGAATTTTTTTTATTTTTTAGAATTTTTATGATTTTTTTAAATTTTTTGATTTTTATATTTTTTTGAATTTTTTAGAATTTTTATGATTTTTTAGAATTTTTTATATTTTTTTGAATTTTTTAGAATTTTTATGATTTTTTAGAATTTTTTGAATTTTTTAGATTTTTTTGATTTTTTTAGATTTTTTAGAATTTTTTTGAATTTTTTGGAATTTTTTTGATTTTTTTGATTTTTTGGAATTGGATCAAAATGGCAACTGAAAACATTTTTTAAGGAAATACCCCTGTTACAAACTGGGTTTTTGGATGGAGTTAGGCAAAGTGATCAAAATGGCAACAAATGTAAAAGTCAGGGACCAGGGGAGAAAATAAAACTATTTTGATCAAAATGGCAAATTTGGACAAAACTCAGGGACTAAAATGGCAATTTACTCTTAATTGTTTCATTTGTTTATTTACAAAAGTTTGGATTCAAATAAGATTTTTTAATTGTAACCGTGTATTTAAAAAAATTGCAATTTTTTTTTTATCAATTACATTAAGAAATCAAAATTTTATTTTAAATAGTAATCATATACCCTCAATCACATAATTTACAATTTCTTTTTCATTTCAAAAAAGTTTATCAGGTAGTGGTTTTATTCATGTACTTTATTTTATTCAATATACACTAGAATAATTAAAAAAAAAAAACGTTTTTATGATTTATGCATGTAATTTGTTTGTGTGTAGGTTATGATTTATGTAGATTAATATGTTCAAAAGAGTTTATGATTTATGAAATATATTTATGTATTTGTGCTAGTTCATGATTAAAGTGCAAGTTTTTTTAAATGTATTGTTTTTGTTTAAGCGTAGGTTCATAATTTATGTGTGGTGTTAAAATGTTATCAGTTCTATATTTATGTTTGTTTTTCTGTGTAGGTTGAGAAAAATATGTGTAGATTGACACATTGCCGGAGATTAGAAAAACAACTTTTTATCATTCTAGTTTTAATCAATAGTAGCCTATTTATAAAATATTATGATTTTTGCATAGTTACAATATTATTATACTTACATGAACATAATTATACTTCCACTTAGACAATAATTTAGCACATAGTATACTACACGCCTATACCTAACAACATTCCACATTTGATAAAACATTTTACAAAATAAGAAACACTTTTAGGTTGTAAGATCTGTTGATGAGATGTCATTTTCGTAATATTATGTATGCAGCCACCAGGCGTCCCCCATCGGTCCGACAACCAACATGAGATAGGTAATCACGTGTTCTGGGGTAAATCAGATATTTAAACATTTGATTCTCAGATATACAACATATTTAGCAATAAATATACTATATCAACAGAGTAACATTTTCATAACTAAGTTGATAATATATTACATTCACCATTGATTACATTTTGTGAAAAGCTATAGTATATGCATCAATGAAAATAACTACACGCTGTTGAAACAATTGTTAAAATTTAGAGTAAATTTTTTTTGAGTCATTATGTTTTTATGTTTTAATAGTTTTAACTAACCAAGTGCAAAATTAAAATTTATAACCCTCTGAGTACCTAGTTGGTAAATCTATAACCATCTTAGTCCAAATTTTTAACTCTATTAATCATGTTAGTTAAGTACAAGGGTATTTCAGTCATTTTACACCTAGGTACAACTCTAAAATGCGCACACACACACTCAAACATGTTATCTCTCTCCCTCTCTCTCTCTATATATATATATACACACACACACATTTTCTCTCATCCTTCATCTCTTTCACCACTCCACCATTGCTTCCCCTTCACCGTCAACCTCCACCACCACCACCACCACAACCACCCCCATCACCACAACAACCACAGCCACCACGAGTATCACACAACAACAACAACAACAACCACCACTGCCACAACCTCCGTCACCGATAGCCACACCGACAACCCCACCTACATCCTCTTCATCTATCTCTTCAAATCCTCGCCCAACTCCACCCCCACCACCGACGCTCTGATTAACCACCATCGCTGCAAAATCAAATAAATAAATAAACAAACCCATGCCATCATCTTAGATCTGCACCATCTCTCTCTACTACCTTTCTCTCAGATCGATGGTGGTGGGTTTAAGGTTTCGAGTAGTGACGGTGGTGGCATTTAATGGCTATAGTGACGGTTGTGGTTGTTAACGGTGATGGTGGTGGGTGTGGCTGACGGGGGTGATGATGGTGGTTGTTGATGATGTTATGGTGGTTATAGAGAAGATTAATGGTGGTTTGTGGATGTCCCCACGTAAGTAGTTAATGCGGTAAAATATCAGATATAGGTCAAGGACCGATATTTGAGATATCGGTTATCGCGGTGAGATATCGGTAATTTTAATATCATGCTAAATTTTTATATATAGCAATTTAACACTAACAATTTAGTATACTCTCCTACCATTGACAAATTAACCTTTTGTAACTTGCAAAACACAAACATTTGTAGCAAGTAGGAACTAAGACTTAAAACACTAACATTTAACACTAAGAACTAACAATTAAGAGTTAAAACACTAATAACAACAATAAGAAGAAAGATGAATGGTGGAACTAAGAAGAAAGGTACTGATATCGGGATAATCGGTGATATATCGATACCGATATTCTGACTGATATTTTGCACGGGTATCTCGGCAGGATACCGATAACTGATATATCACTGATATATCAGGATATTAACTACATAGGTCATGACTTAGGTTTAGAGAGAGAGAGAGAGGGAGAGAGAGAGAGAGAGATAATGGGTGATTAGAGAGAGGATGAGATTGGTTTCACATCCTGCTCCTTGAAAATATACATACATTCCACTAAAAAACAACTCCTATATCAATATATTTTCACTAAAAAAAATATTTTTTCTCTCTCCTTTTCAATTAAATAATATTTTTATACCTTTATCATTACATTTTTCTCTCTCCTTCACTCATAACCACTTTCAATACATATTAAAAAATTATAGTGAATGAACAGTGTCCCTCCAAATATACAGATGAACAGTAACATCTTCTCTCTCCTCCACTCACAATCACTTTTTATACTCTTTATATTTTAAAAACCCCAAACACAGATTTTGATTCACAGGATGTGAATGCTCAGGGAAGGAGATGAAGGGTGAGAGATTAAAGTGAGTTTATTTTGTTTTATTTTATGAGGGCGTTTTAGTCATCTGACAAGAGTTAATAGAATAATTCTAACGGGTTTAAAAAAATTACACTCCAATGGTTACAGATTTACCAACTAAGTACTCAGAGAGTTAAAAAATTTAATTTTGAACATAGGTAGTTAAAACTATCAAACACATAAACACGTATCCTTAAAAAGAAATAGAGTAATAATGTATTTATTGGTACACTATATGTAAACATGGTAATATGGTATAGTGAGTGGTGAATACACTATAACACGTTTTACCTTAGCTACAAAAATTATCATTGTGTAACAACTTGTTTTACCTTAGCTACAAAAATGTCATTGTGTAAAATACTTTACCAAGCAAATCCAACCGTGATTAAGTGATCTTAAAGTTTAAAAGGCTACCAGTTACATTCATATATATGGACGTGTTCGATGAGAGCATGAGAGCTATTAAACAACTAAAGAGTAAATAAATAACCTTTTAACATTAAATCATATTTCATGGTTAAGATTTATCTCATATGTTTTCCACCTCATTATTCACGACCGTGCCCTCATTTTGACTTTTCATGATATAAAACTAAAATAATATCCTAGAGCTTATCTTAAATATAAAGGCCTGGTCTTTTCATCATGTATAGAGTTGTTCATATATAACCTAGAAATGTGGGTACAAATTATTGTTCATGATGTAGAACCAAATTGTGCAACACAAAGAGTTCCAAACACTAGAGGACAGGTTCCATGACATTTGGCAGCCTTCATTGCATAAGGATTTGGGATTTTCTTTGTTTTATTATATACCCTGTTCTAAAATAATTAATATATCTTGGTGTTTGATCAATTAGGTTTTAACAAGTCAAATATAGGGGTGCTTGGCTGTTGGCTCAAAGTGCTTGCATGTATTTAACATTGCAATTACAGTTGCAATAAGCTCTCTATAGAGTTTCTTAAAAACTTTCCTAATTTCCTACTATTCAACAATCAAATAACCTAATTTCCTAATTGAATCACTGCACTCATATCACTATATTAATATTACCATTAAACTTTGAATCTCTACTGAGGCCACGGGGTGTGGGGCTCGTTCCCGGGCCGGCGAGCTCCGACTAGAGCCGGCCACACCGCTCCCCTCAGGTCTGTCCCGTCCTCATCGTCCTTCCTCTGCCTTCCTCGACGGTCCTCCAACACACACACACATATACATACACACATACATATATATATACAAAGGGGCTCATCCCCACACCCTAGGCCCATCCCTTTAGAGTCATCCCCCATACCCGCTGACGCGGACGCCTACGTGGCGGATCATCTTCAAAGTACTACCCTCCTCCACAGCCTGAGTTGTCGATTTTATAATCGTCTTTAATATTGATACATCAAATATGAAAATGACCATGGTATTGAGTAGAATCTTACGATTACAATTCAATCTTACAATCTCTCACAAATATGAATTTATCTTAAATATGTGAATCTATATACCTAGAACTATAAAATTTAGTTTTTAACGAATCGTATTTTACTCATGTAGGCGCCGTTTACACATATTATTTGTAACTAGAAAATCAAATGCTATACAATTTTATTAGTGATTTCTAATTCATTCTTGTAGCATAACATACGACATGTTTTATATATGTCGTCTGTTTCATCTCCTCCTTTAATTTATAACATGGCATAATATTTTACACACAAATAATTATACAAAAACTAAAAAGCATAACATTTTTTTCTAAAAAATATGATGAGAAAGGTGTTGGCTTTATAATTAGGGCAACAATAGGCCCCCTCACTCATCCTCTCAAGCGGAAAAAGGTGATACTGCTAAACAGATTACAAATCCAATGAGGGAACAAAATCATCTATGCATGACAATATCTTTTCTTTTCTTCTCCAAAAGTCCTATCTTTAGTTTATTTTTTCTAATAAAAAAAAGGAAAAAACAAAAGGCTATCTTACACGCTTTATAATAGAACTAGTGTTTAACTCTGCGGGAGCGTGTAGATCGTAAAACGGTGCTAAGTATTAAGCAAGCGACGATTAAAATCGAAAAAAGTCGTAAAACAAAGACGCGAAATTATAATACCATGTGATGTAAAACGTAGACAAACTCAAAATGACACCAAGAGCGCTTTAACTTAAAAAAAAAAACAATCTTAGAAAGGCCAAAAGTGTAACTTACAAATCTAGGGGATTGAAAATGTAATCCACATTATATTATATATTATATATAAGTATAATTTACAACATACTTAGGCTTTACCCACTTGTAACTTTGGCTTTAGATCTTTATTGTGCATAAGTTAGTTGTAAGTTGTGCTTATTTCATTGTAAGGTTTTGAATTTTTATGTTTTAGTGTGATCTCTATTTTTGTGATCATTTTCCAACCTAACTGTTATTCTTTTTTTACTTTTTCAAAAATTAACGACAAACTGTTATTTTTTTTTTTTTACTTTTTCAAAAACTAACTATTTATTCATGAGGAGTTTTGTTTTGATCGCCGAACTTGGGACTATTTGGCTTTGGTTGCTAAATTTACAATTGTTTTTGTCATTGCACATTTCAGATACATTTGCCCAGTTTAATAGTGACAATGGTCATGTTAACCCTGTTGATTCAATATATAACATGGTTTATACATTGGAGAAGACAAAGAGACGCGGGTCAACCCTGGGTACGTGGTGATGCCACTCTACTTAGGTGAATGTGGCAAATGCTTGAACTGCAAATTTGGAAAGACAACATTTGTCAAGTTCGCCCTATTAATTTGCATTGTTTCATGCACGATGACTTCAAGAATGTCTGCGGTAACCAGAGAAACCGCCTACTGCCTCCTTAGTTGCGCCACAAGGTCCAAGTACATAGTCATCTATGTCAACTACATGATTAAGGTTGACCTGAGGATGCCTCTTACACATGTTAGTTTCCCTACTTGTGGCTTCATAACTGGCCTTGGTGCACCATGGAAGGAAGCCATGGTCTCTTTAAGAGATTGGTTGCGGTTTTTGGCCTTGGTGTTAGTGGTCTTGGGATACATACTTTGATATGTAGACAATCAACAACCGTATATATATTTCGATGCTCTAAGTTTGTTTTGAAATCTATGTTTGTTTGTAAAAAAAGTTGACCAAAATTTGACAACACATCTTAAAGCAATGCGGCAATCACGCATCTAGTTTATTACAAGAGAAAAATGATAAAAGATTAAAAAAAAAACCCTCACTATAAGAAAAAGAAGACAAAAATAAAAGAAAAAAAAATCAAACCACTGTTCATCTAAACCTACTCTAATTATTTAGAAAAGGAAAACATTATTAAACTAAAAATATTCACAGTCACTTTCCAATTTCAATTTATATATATATATATTAAATAATATAATAATTTATTGTAGGAACCGTTCGTATAATTAAATAAAATAAAACAAATTTTATTAATACGATTACAATTCAGAAATAAAAGAAAGCAGAATTACAATACAATTACAACTGAAATAAAAAGAAATACAAGAATTTAGATGAAGAAGAAGGCTGAGGCACGTGAACACACGCTTCCCTTAAAACAAATTCCGAGTCTCCCAGGAGTACTCGTTTTGTTTCCCAGGGTACAACAGCCGGAGCAGTAGTACTGCCGGAGTTCACCTACAACCCGAAGGTTACCTTGAAAACTTGCTGGAAGAAGATCAGAAATTGTAGAGGGAAAGTGTTTGTTGCTGTTGTGTAGCTGGTCCCTTTGCTGCTGGGTATGGAGCTGTATTTATACAGCTCCAGATTCGAAACAGTTAAAAACGAATTAAAGAGAGGTTTAAATTGCATTAAACGTCTTCAATGCAATTTAATACGTCATTTAATTCTCAGTCTAAGCCCCTTAACTCGTCAGTTACGAAGCTGAACTGAAACTGTTCTGTTGTTCAATGCTGGAAGCTTCTGAGCGCGCGCGCCAAGTGCTACACGCGCGTGCGCGGTGCGTCCACTTGGCTCACTCCCATGCGCGCGTGCGCCTCACTGACCCCTAGTCCATGCGCGCGTGTGCCACGTCACCTGTGAGCCTCTACGAGCACGCCACACAGTCGCGCCGTTTTGGCTCACTTCGGTGCGCCGCGCACGTCACATCAGACCCATGCACCATGCGCAATCGCGCGCCTCCGTGCCAGGTGTACTCGCGCGCATGCGCATGACTGCCACGTCATGCACCGCATCACCTACCACTTGGTCCTTGCAACCCTTGTGTTCCACCACGCGCGCGCGGTCAAAAATACAAAGGCGGCTCTCAAGCGGCTCGCGGCGATGCGAGCGTGCGAAGTGCGCCATCAAAGCGCCACATTGCGCCTCATCGCCCACGCCACGCGCGCGCGCGAGCGAGTGCGAGTGCGAGTTAGGGTGCTCTGCACCCTTCGCGAGGACACTAGTGTGTGCTTCCATGAAACAATAAGGATGGAGAGTTCCACCTTAAATACCCATTTAAGTTCCAACTCTCATCCGATGTGGGACAAGGTGCTACTTTCCCTTTTGTTTCAGCATTGAATGTTCCAAAAACCCAACTTTGAGCATCGATATCTCATTCATCTTAACTCGATTTTGGACGTGGTTTAGTTCGTTGCGAAGCTCTTCCAACATAGAACACAAACCCACAAATAAATATATAAAACCCGCTCATTTTATTATATTTATTTCTAGTCCAAAATAGGAAAAAATCATTTTCCTATATTTGTGAAAAATGCTATTTTCACCTATTTTCCAACAATCCCCCACATGAAAAATGTTATTTTCATCAAATTTTCAAGTGACTCCGTTTGGTAATATGATTAAGTTGTCCTATTGAACTTAGATCTTGGGATCTCCAGTCAACTAAGTTAGGTTTCCCTCATATTCCCATTTACCACGGGCTTTAGTCCCATTCCTCTTGACGACGTTTCTACTAACTCTCTGCTTAAGCCTTTTGTAAACGGGTCCGCAATGTTATCTGCTGATCTCACATAATCAATTGTGATAACACCCGTTGAGAGTAGTTGTCGTATCGTGTTATGTCTACGTCGCATATGCCTTGATCTGCCATTGTACATCAAGCTTTGAGCTCTACCAATCGCTGATTGGCTATCACAATGTACACATATGGCTGGCAAAGGCTTTGGCCATCTTGGAATATCTTCCACGAATTGACGTAGCCATTCCGCCTCCTCGCCTGACTTATCTAAGGCGATAAATTCAGATTCCATTGTGGATCTTGTTATGACCGTTTGCTTAGAAGACTTCCAAGCAATAGCAGCTCCTCCAAGTGTAAACACGTAACCACTTGTTGATTTTGAATCTTTATTATCCGATATCCAGTTTGCATCAGTGTATCCTTCGATCACTGCTGGTTGTCGGGTATAATGCAGTCCATAATCTCTTGTGTATCTTATGTATCTAAGCACCCTCGTGATAGCTTTCCAATGATCCGCGCACGGATTGCTGGTGTATCTACTTAGCCTACTCACCGCGTAAGCCAAGTCGGGTCTAGTACATGTCATTAGATACATTAGACTGCCAATAATTCTTGAATACTCTAACTGAGCAACTCCATCTCCCTTATTCTTCTTAAGATGTTGGGAGGTATCAACTGGAGTTCGAGCTACACTCGTATCTCCCGAGTTGAATTTTTCAAGAATTTTATCCACATAGTGAGATTGACTTAACATAAGACCATCTTGGGTTCTTATGATCTTTACTCCAAAAATCACATCAGCTAAACCCATGTCTTTCATGTCAAATCTCGCTTTCAACATGCTTTTAGTAGCTTTGATTATTTTATCATTACTCCCAATGATAAGCATATCGTCTACATAAAGGCATAATATCACATAACCTTCATTTGTGTCTTTGAAATAAACACATTTGTCGCACTCATTTATTTTGAAACCATTGTCAATCATGACATGATCAAACTTTTGGTGCCATTGTTTTGGTGCTTGCTTCAAGCCATACAAAGACTTGACGAGTTTACATACTTTACCCTCTTGACCTGGGGCGGAGAAACCTTCAGGTTGCTCCATGTAAATCTCTTCTTCTAAATCACCATTTAGAAATGCGGTTTTAACATCCATTTGGTGAACTTCCAAATTTCTTAAAGCCGCTATAGCAAGAACCAATCTAATCGAGGTTATGCGCGTCACAGGCGAGTAGGTATCAAAGTAATCTAGACCTTCCTTTTGTGTAAATCCTTTAATCACCAACCTAGCCTTGTACTTATCAATACTTCCATCAGTTTTCATCTTCCTTTTGAATATCCAACGATATCCAAGTGGTTTGCAACCAGGTGGAAGATCTACTAACTCCCAAGTATGATTTTGCAATATAGAATCTATTTCATTTCTTATTGCTTCTTTCCATTGAGGTCCTTCTGAAGAGGAAACCGCTTCGCGATATGTATTGGGCTCGCCCTCAACCATATAGCTAACGAAGTCTGGACCAAAGGATTTTTCAACCCTTGGCCTTTTGCTTCGCCTACGGTCACTTTCTTCAACCTCAGGTTGTTCATGTGTCTTATCATGAACTACGTCATCAGCTCGTCTAGATGAGCTTTCACCTACTTCAAAAATAGGTGTTGATGACGTTGCATGTGTTTGTCTTCTCAAAGGAAACACATTTTCAAAGTAAGACACAACGTTAGGATTCACCTCCATGATAGTGTTTACGTGTACATCAGGATTCTTGGACTCATGTACAAGAAATCGATGTGCACTACTTTGATGCGCATACCCAATAAATATGCAATCAACAGTTTTGGGTCCTATCCTAAGAGCCTTAGGAGGTGGTACAATCACCTTTGCTAGGCACCCCCACACTTTCAAGTACTTATATGAAGGCTTTTTCTTTTTCCATAACTCATATGGAGTCTCGTCTCTCTTTTTCAATGGTATCTTGTTCAAAAGATAATTGGCCGAGAGAATGGCCTCCCCCCACATTTCCTGGCTCACCCCAGAACTTATCAACATGGCGTTCATCATTTCTTTCAATGTGCGGTTCTTTCGTTCCGCCACGCCATTTGATTGTGGAGAATAAGGAGGTGTACACTCATGTACAATGCCACTTTTTGCGCATAAATCGGCAAAAGGTGCAACATATTCGCCTCCTCGGTCGCTTCGCAAAGCTTTTATCTTCTTTTGAAGTTGATTCTCAACTTCATTTTTATACAAGATAAATTTACTTATTGCTTCATCTTTACTTTTAGTAAATATACATAGCAATATTTAGTACTATCGTCAATAAACGTGATGAAGTACTTATTTCCACCTCTTGTGGGTACCGCTTTTATATCACAAATATCAGTGTGAATTAAATCAAGGGGTTCGGTTATTCGTTCAACCGATTTTGATGATGTTCTTGTAAGTTTGGATTCAACGCATGTTTCACATTTATAGTGTGAATCAATATGGAATGTTGGTATGCAATTTAAATTGATTAAACGGCGTATAGAATTAAAATTAACGTGACCTAATCTACCATGCCATTTATTCGATTCAGAAAACTCAAGCATATAAGTAGAAGTAGTAGCAATTTTATTCATGTCCTTTTTGACAGCCATTACATTCAATTTGAACATACCATTTTGGGCATAGCCCTTGCCTACATACATTCCTCGTTTAGTTAACACAAATTGATCGCTCTCAAAGACTAAACGAAATCCAAACTTGTTAAGCAACCAACCCGAGACTAGATTCTTACGCAAGTCCGGGACATACAACACGTTGCTTAGAGTGAGCTCCTTCCCCGAAGTCCACTTCAAGATCACCGTTCCTTCACCCATGATGTCAGCGGTGGCTGTATTTCCCATATACAGCTTCTCTTCTCCAGAAAGCGCCTTGAAGGTGGTAAAGAGGCTTCTGTCCGCGCAAGCATGACGGGTCGCGCCCGTATCAATCCACCATCCTTTTGGAGTGTTGGTCACAGTATTGACCTCATCCATCATTGCGCTTTTGTCGGAAATCATTGCCACCAAAGGCATTCCGTCTTCATCCACCATGTGCGCACGCTCACGCTTTGGTTTCTTGCGTTGGTTAGCCCTATGCCCCGGCTCGTCACAGTTGTAACAAGTTCCTTGGAACGTTGGAGGTTTCTTTTTCACAACCCCTTTCTTCGGTCCAAGTTTGCTAGCCTTTGCTTTCTCCTTGTCCTTTTTCCCCTTACCCTTCGCGCCCTTAGAGGGTTGGCCATGCTCAACCACGTTTGCGCTAGCAGAAGTTTGCGCTTGGCTGCCTTTTAGGGCAATTCTATTGCCCTCTTCAATCCGAAGACGAACAATAAGGTCCTCTAAAGTCATCTCCTTTCGTTTGTGTTTAAGATAATTCTTAAAATCCACCCAACCAGGAGGTAACTTTTCAATCAACGCTGCCACTTGAAATGTCTCGCTAAGTGTCATACCTTCCGCAAAGATGTCATGTAGTATAAATTGGAATTCTTGGACTTGATTCATAACACTTTTAGAATCAACCATTTTGAAATCCAAAAAACGGGCTACCACAAATTTCTTTGTGCCAGCATCCTCCGTTTTGTACTTCTTGTCCAAGGCATCCCAAAGATCTTTGGAAGTCTTGACATTGTAGTACACATTATACAATGCATCCGAAAGCCCGTTTAACACATAGCCTCGGCAAATGAAATCCGAGTGCTTCCAAGCCTCTACCGCGCTCAGAGCCTGAGCGCTGGTCTCCCCTTCCGCAGGTTGGGGAGCGGATTCAGTTAAGAACCTCGCAAGGTTCATGGTGGTCAGGTAGAAGAACATCTTCTGCTGCCACCTTTTGAAGTGTAGACCCGAGAACTTCTCGGGTCGTTCAGCGTGATTGGCCACTGTGGACGCTCCAACAGTGGTGGCGTTCAAGGGGGTTCCCGTCACAACATTCGCAATGTTGTTAACGTTGACATTCTCGTTCGACATGCTTGAAAAAATTAAAATTTAAACTTTTTAGTCCAAAAAATTCCGTTTTACGCACAAAACAGAAGTAAACTAATAAATTTTAATTTTACCCCAATTTACTGTTTCGGCTTCTAAGTCCAACTTTGAAGACCAAAAACAGAAAATTTATAATTTTAGAACTTACAGGCTGGCTTCTAAGTCCAACTTTGAAGACCAAATCAGAAAGTTTTATCAATTTTAGGACAAATTTTGAAGTAATCAAAAAATGTTTTCAACCAAAGTCGCTCCTTTGAAGATGAAAACACAAAAAATCTGTTTTTAAAACCCAAGCTGAGTGAAAACAAAACTGGTTTGAATCACAAACAGAATGGTTTTGATTACACGAACGGTTTTAAAAAATTTGTTTTAAGATTGTAGGAACCGTTCGTATAATTAAATAAAATAAAACAAATTTTATTAATACGATTACAATTCAGAAATAAAAGAAAGCAGAATAACAATACAATTACAACTGAAATAAAAAGAAATACAAGAATTTAGATGAAGAAGAAGGCTGAGGCACGTGAACACACGCTTCCCTTAAAACAAATTCCGAGTCTCCCAGGAGTACTCGTTTTGTTTCCCAGGGTACAACAGCCGGAGCAGTAGTACTGCCGGAGTTCATCTACAACCCGAAGGTTACCTTGAAAACTTGCTGGAAGAAGATCAGAAATTGTAGAGGGAAAGTGTTTGTTGCTGTTGTGTAGCTGGTCCCTTTGCTGCTGGGTATGGAGCTGTATTTATACAGCTCCAGATTCGAAACAGTTAAAAACGAATTAAAGAGAGGTTTAAATTGCATTAAACGTCTTCAATGCAATTTAATACGTCATTTAATTCTCAGTCTAAGCCCCTTAACTCGTCAGTTACGAAGCTGAACTGAAACTGTTCTGTTGTTCAATGCTGGAAGCTTCTGAGCGCGCGCGCGCGCAAGACACACTGGTGCGCGCGCGCCAAGTGCTACACGCGCGTGCGCGGTGCGTCCACTTGGCTCACTCCCATGCGCGCGTGCGCCTCACTGACCCCTAGTCCATGCGCGCGTGTGCCACGTCACCTGTGAGCCTCTACGAGCACGCCACACAGTCGCGCCGTTTTGGCTCACTTCGGTGCGCCGCGCACGTCACATCAGACCCATGCACCATGCGCAACCGCGCGCCTCCGTGCCAGGTGTACTCGCGCGCGCATGCGCATGACTGCCACGTCATGCACCGCATCACCTACCACTTGGTCCTTGCAACCCTTGTGTTCCACCACGCGCGCGCGGTCAAAAATACAAAGGCGGCTCTCAAGCGGCTCGCGGCGATGCGAGCGTGCGAAGTGCGCCATCAAAGCGCCACATCGCGCCTCATCGCCCGCGCGCGCGCGCGCTAGCGAGCGAGTTAGGGTGCCCTGCACCCTTCGCGAGGACACTAGTGTGTGCTTCCATGAAACAATAAGGATGGAGAGTTCCACCTTAAATACCCATTTAAGTTCCAACTCTCATCCGATGTGGGACAAGGTGCTACTTTCCCTTTTGTTTCAGCATTGAATGTTCCAAACACTCAACTTTGAGCATCGATATCTCATTCATCTTAGCTCGGTTTTGGACGTGGTTTAGTTCGTTGCGAAGCTCTTCCAACATAGAACACAAACCCACAAATAAATATATAAAACCCACTCATTTTATTATATTTATTTTTAGTCCAAAATAGGAAAAAATCATTTTCCTATATTTGTGAAAAATGCTATTTTCACCTATTTTCCAACATTTATTCGTATATTATGCAGTAATTGCTAAATAAAAAATAAAAAATATTATGAAAAGATAACTTACATACCTTAAATCTTTGATATATGCCAACTTGTGAGTTTTACGATATAAAATTTATCTAATATACGACAGATAATAACATAAGTTAACAAAACATAATCTTTTAGAGTTAATACTTTATGTATTTTTTTAAGGCTAAAAATTATTGATTTATTTAAAACATGTTTAAGAAAGAGTAATTTTATACTTTTTAAATAATTTAAACTAGAAGACTACGCTCCATCATTTTTCCTTCTTTATATATAAAACATAAAACCATGTTACAGAAATAAGGTATAAAATAGTTAAATAAGTTGTATTCATTTTTAATATTTGTGTTAATTACATCGTCTCTGACCTGTTAAAATCTTAACACATGTTTTGCCCGTCCTAGTCTTTTTGTTTCAAGAACTATTATCATAAGTCCATTTGGTAGTCCAATTTTCAGTTCCCCTTTAGGCATTTTATCAAAATTTCCTATCTATTATCTCTTGAAAGGTGTTTTAAACATTCATTGATCGTCTTACCAAAATTAGTAACAAGTCAAATTCTCAAATACTCCAAATTTAAAATATATTTGGTTATGTAAGAGCATTCAAAATAGATCTCTGCATTCAAAATAGATCTCTTGTATTTATATGACTGCGTTAGTTATATTATAAGAAATGATTGTGAGTGGAGCAGAAAGAAAATATATGATAATGTTACTATTTATCTATAAATATATATGAGAAATATTGTTCACCCCTTACATTGTGTTTAACATTTGGTATAAAATGTTGTTTGATTAAAAAAACAGTAATTTTTAGTGCAATTATATGAAGGAATATTGATTTTAATAATCCTAACTATTCGTCGTTGGCTGCCAACAGTTCCAACTTAAAAAATAACAACTGCAGTCCCAACTATTAACATATTGGCCTCCAATGGACCCTGACTAACAGAACTTTAACGCCGTTAGTCTACGGTAGCCGAAAAAACGTTTTTCACCGGAAAACTCTTTTTTGGCCGGAAAACTCAACATTTTTGTCCCAAACCTCTTTCTAACCTTATTACGGACCTTTAGTAACTTTTTTCTGGTAAAAGCCTCAAATTTTTAAGTCATCAGAAAACTTCTTTTTCGCCGGAAAACTTTTTTTTGGCCGGAAAGCTCAACTTTTTGGCCGGAAAACTCAACATTTTCGTCCTAAACCTCTTTGTAACCTTAGATCGTACCTTTAAAAACTTTTTTCTGGCCAAAAACGGTTTTCCGGCGACTGGAGACTAACGGTGTTAGGGTTCTGTTAGTCAGGGTCCATTGGTGGCCAATATATTAATAGTTGGGACTGTTAGTGGTTATTTTTTAAGTTGGACTGTTAGCAACCAATGACGAATAGTTGGAATTATTAAAATCCAATATTTTTTATATGAATATGAATAAAAAAAAAATCCAATATGAATAGGCTCACTATTAATCTGTATACTGAATTGCATCAAGTGTTATTGTTTAATTTTATATTATTTAAGCCGTATAATTGCATTAAGTGTTATTGTCTATTTTATGTTATTTAAGCGTATAAGGGGAGGAGGGGTGGTCACTAGTGATACAATTCTATCACTACCAAGCACTAATCGACTAATGCCATGTCATCACCCAATATTCTATCACTAGTGATAGAAATGTAGTAGGGGTGGTATCACTAGTGATGGAATTCTATCACTCCCAAATTTTTTTAATTTTCATTTTAAAATTAGAAATTTTTAATTTTATTTTAAAACACTAAATTATAAATTTCATTAATTTTTTATTTTAAATTAGAAATTAACAATAAAACACTAAAATTAAAAATTTCATTAAATTTAAAACATACTACTTCAATTTAACATACTAGAAACAAACAATTTAAAAAAAAAAAAACTCCTCGTCCGAATCATGAAACTCCAAACCTAGAGAACCTACTAGTTCGATTAAAACGTATCTCAACCGAAAGTGAGTTTCTTCATTACGCAATTCTAGATGGATATTTTGTGGAACTTGAACTTGTGTAGGAGGATCCACCCAATCAGGAGATATTGCACGTCCGTCTTCTTTGATCAGCATATTGTGCAATATGATACATGCATACACTATGCTATGTATTGATTACTTGCTCGTCGCACGAACCGGTCGGTGTAGTATACCACATCTACCATTTAAAACACCAAATGCCCTCTCAACATATTTTCTTACTGATTCTTGCAATTTTTTGAGCGCTTTTTCTTTAGCCTCGACAGGAAATGAGGGAGCTTTCACAAAAACAGACCAAGACGGGTAGATACCATCCACAAGAAAAAAGCCTCGTCTGTAATGTCGACCGTTAACATAGAAAGGAGAGGAAGGTGCGGTACCATCTGTTACGCTTTGGAACAACGGCGACGTGTGCAACACATTGATGTCGTTGTTTGAACCTGGAACACCAAAATAGGAATGCCAAATCTATAAATCATTGGACGCCACCGCTTCTAGTATGATGGTTGGTCTTTTGATGTCTCCCCTAACATACGCCCCTCGCAACTCTTTTGGACAATTTTTCCACTCGATATCTGTACGATCGATGCTACCGAGCATCCCGGGAAAATGCCATCTAGCCTCGTGTGCGACGTAAATACGTGAGATGTCGTGGCTCGTCGGTTTACGTAAAAACTCGTTAGCATACAACTTAATGACCGCGTTGCAAAAAAATTGCAAACATTCACGTGAAGTTCTTTCCGACATAGCTAGGTATTCATCATATTGATCGGGAGGGTTACCTGTCGCTAGTTGGCGAATGGCGGACGTGCATATTTGTATCAGAGTGAAACTTGGTTTGCCCCTCGCATCGTAACCTTCTTGAAACCATTCCTCGCTTGCTTCGATGTCTCCAACAATCTTCAAAAATAATTCTTTGGGTAAACGAAAATGATCTCTAAACGTTTCGGCATTGTAGAGCGGATTTTCCACAAAATAATCGTTCATCAAAACTTCGTTGGCACGTATACGATCACGGTCGACCATCTTCTTCTTTGGGCGGGACGACTCGGCATCAAGCTCGTTATACACCGACACAAAAATATTTTAGCGTCTCGTTGTCGGAAGACGACTCGGTATCACTATCGCTAGACATCGGAAACGTCGAATCCGTAGGGAATTCCATTTGAGAAAGATATAAAAATTGTGTGAAATGGATTTATGTTATTGTTGTGTGTAGAAAATGGTTTAAATGGAGATATATATAAAGGTTTAAAGGTTTTTTTTTTTTTTTTATAAAAAGTTACCGTTATTCAACGGATATATACCCAACGTTCAAAAATCGTCCAATTTCAACGCGTTATACATTCCACGCGTTACAAAAATAACGCGTTGTGGCTATACCGGCGGTAGTGTTCCGTTTTGGTTTCGCGCGTGATAGGGGTGGTATAACGGACCACCCCGTGTGCTCTAAGGCCACACGGGGTGGCACGTTATTTTATCGTGATAAACTCTATCACGCGTTAGCACACCGCCGCCTCCACTCCCTTCACGCGTTAAACTTATAACTCGTTAAAAAGTTCACGCGTTGAACTTCAAGAAATTTGGTGATGCATGTCCTGTTGCATGTTGACACCTGTTGTTGAATATGTGTTTATGTTTGTCAGAGTAAATATGTTTGTGACACCTGTTGCATGTTGACAACTTCAACAAATTGCATTGTGATGCTCTGGACACGTGTTATTTGTGAGAGTAAATATTTTTAAAATTTGAGAGTGGTAGAATTCCATCACTAATGATACCACCCCCCTACATTTATATCACTAGTGATAGAATATTGGTTGTACACATGGCATAACTTGATTGGATAGTGGGAGTGATAGTTTCTATCACTAGTGAACCACCCCTCCTCCCCTAATTGCATTAATTGTTATTGTTTATTTTATATTATTTAAGCCATATAATTGCATTAAGGGGCTGTTTGGCAACATCTGAATCAATAAGTGCTGAATGAATAAGAGGTCTGAATGGTTAAGAGGCTCTGAACCAGTAAGTGCTGAACCAGTAAAATGTTGTTTGGTTGCACCTCTTAATGGCTGTGTAAAATGACATTTTTACCCCTCTGAACATATATAGCAACATATACAGATCTGTACATACATTATAAACTACACATGTATTAACTTTTTTTTTTTAACAGAACACATGTATTAACTTTAGAAGATACATTCAAAATCAAAATATGTGGCTTCAAAGTCAGAATGTATAATTATTTATACTTGTATCTTCAGCAACAGATATATACCCACATGACTCCATAAGTGGCTCAGATATTATCAATCTTTTGCTCAGATATCCCCATCATTTTCACATACATATCTTCTTCATCCTCCTTCTCAACTCAATAACGTGTTCTGCAAACTTTCACCGATGGCGACACCTGATCAGGAATCAATCAACACATTCATCAGCATCACCGGTGCATCTGAATCGATCGCCATACAAAAACTCACGGTAATTTTGAATCTAAATCACGTCACTGATGTTACACATATTTGTTTATATATCTATCGCCGGTTGATTGATTTTGTTATTGTTTTGTTGAGGGGCGGCGACGGAGGAGACACGGTGGAGGAGGGGCGGCGACGGAGGTGAGTGGCGGCGCTGTGGAGGAGAGACGGTGGAGGAGGGGCGGCGACGGAGGTGAAGGCTGTGGAGGAGTTGCAGTGGCTGTGGAAGAAGAAGATGGGTTTTGATGATTAGGGCAAAGGGTATGTTTGTGAAAACTTTCATTCAGCGCCCTTTAGTATCTGAATGAATCAGACTGAATGGAACCATTCAGAGGCAGGCTCTTTAACAAACCAAACGCATAAGCCTCTGACCGATTCAGAGGGCTCCCTCTGAATGGAGCCATTCAGACACAACCAAACAGCCCCTAAGTGTTATTGTTTATTTTATATTATTTAAGCCGTATAATATAACATGTTCATTGTCTAGTATGAATGTGTACTTTGATTGCCTCTCTCATGTCTGAACGTAACAAAAGATCACCTTATCTGATTACGTGTACTCTACGCCAGATTTCTTTTTCATCATCTTTTTTGGTAATTCCTCTGTTAGGCTGAAGGGTGGGGGCATGGTTGGATCATCAACAGGAACATTAATAAATTGATACACTATTTTCTTGTCTCATCCATCATGGTTAATATGGATTAAACCAAAGTAATCAGGGGTCTCCCTTCCTTTTTGGATATTTCCTTTTATTTTTCACAAAAATAAATTAAAATAAGAGAATAGTGATTTGGGTTATGACTACACCTTTAGGACAGTGGTTTTAGATGATAGATTAGAAGTGGGTTACATGGATCTGATGTGGAGTGTCATGACCATACCCTATACCCTTAGCCTCCCAATTTTCCTTATTTTTAATAAAATATTAATTGATTTTAGAAAACCAATGAGGTGGTGATCCGTTAGCAAAAACAAAAGTCCACTTTGGGAGAGGGGGAGGTCTTGGGTTCATGTCCCACAGATAGCAGAGAATAAAAGAAATTTGTCGTTAAAAAAAATTGATTTTAAAAACATTTATAATATATTTTAAAGTATACAATGTTTTTTCCTTTATATATATATATATTTTTAGCGGCAAATTTGGATCACTGACGAACCATTGAAGTATTATCGTGCCACCAGCGAAACCATCTGATCATATTCATTTCCACTAGGCAATAATGTCTATACACCAATTCAGGAGGAAACTCAGTAAATCTGGGACCCCCCCCCCCTGTGGAATCGAACCCATGACCTAAGGGGGTACGGGGTGGAAGAGGCAAGGGGTGCGGCAAGCTCCTTGCCGCTCGGGGAACACCGCCGCCCACATAGTTTGCCACGCGGGTATGGTTCAAAGCGAGGGATATATGCCGCATGCGGGGAGATGGAGGGTGGGCTTGATTTGACCGTTGGGAGCACTTTTCAACCAATCATGTTTTATTTTGTTTTTCTTTTAAATGGTTTGGAGGAAACTACCCCCTATGTTTTTTGGCAAGAGGGAAGAATGAGAGGGGAAATGACATGGCATATTATGATTGGGTGGGTGAAATTTCCCCCCGAACTCATGAGGGGTGCACCACTTACACCCTAAGGCCATGTGTAGTCATAACCCCTCTTTGGGGGCGTTATGCGACACGTGGTGCGCCACGTGTGCGGGTGGGGGTTATGGGGCGTTATGCATTTAAGCCCGTAGTCATAAAGCCCCGCCTAATCATTACTCAATTATTAATTTCTAATTTTTTATAATTATTTTCTAACTTTATAAAATTAAAATTCATTTCATTAAATTAAAAAAAACATTACACTAAAATAAAAATAAAAACATTACACTTAGAAAAAAAAAACATTACAATAGCATAAAAAAAAAAAACGGTTCAAAAAAAAAAACGTTGGACTAAAAAAATAAAAAAAACAACACTTCAAAGATTATTCTTCAGCTTCATTTTCGTTCTCTCCTTCTTCCTCTTCGTTTTCTCCAGCATCCAAACCTACGTCTTCAAAGTTCCCGTCTTCGAATTCCTCAACCTCTTCTTCCTCGGAATCTTCTTCGTCGTCAATGTTGTATCGAATTGGGCGAATCGCCCAAGCATGCTCAACCAAATCCGCCTTCAACGTGTTATGTATTTCCTTAGATCGCAATAGTTGAGCATTTGCGAGTCTCTCTTCCATTGTTGCTTGGGTTCATTCGACTAAATCTTCCGGAATGTAGTTTTTGCATATCGCTTTTCCATCATCCTCAATGATCATATTATGCAAAATGATGCAAGCATACATGGTCATTCGTATTTTATCCTTATGCCACATGCGACAAGGATTTCTGATAAAATGCCATCGTTGCTGTAGAATCCCAAAACACCTCTCGATATCCTTTCTTGAAGACTCTTGTAATTTTTTAAAATACTTTCTTTTCTCATCGAACGTTTCAGAAAACGTTTTAACAATAATCGAATACTCCGGGTATATACCATCGCCCAAATAGTAGCCATGTTCGTAGTCGTTCCCGTTCGCATGAAAACCGGCCTTTGGTATAGTTCCAGAAATGTAGCTCTCTATTAATGGTGAAGCCTCTAACGTATTAATATCGTTAAAACACCCGGCTACACCAAAGAAGGCCTACCAAACCCAAAGGTCGTATGACGCAACAGCTTGTAATACCATAGTTGGCCATTTTTGATCACCCCGTGTATGCTGACCTCGCCATGCGGTTGGACAATTATACCAACGCCATTGACGACAATCCAAGCTACCAATCATGCCGGGTATTCCATGCTTTTCTAGATGCACCTGATATATTTGTTGAAGGTCGTTCCAAGTGGGATTTCTCAAATAACGTTTTCCATATAACTGGCATATACCTAAAATATAATTTAATATATAAAAGTTTTACTAGCAAGCTACTAAAAAATCAATATATAAAAGTAAGTAAATAAATAAAAGTCAATAAAAAACACCATAGCAAAAATGTTCCAAGCAATCTCGGGTTGTTTTCTCCGCCATCTTCAAGTACTCGTCGTTGATGTCGTACGTGTTTCCGTATGATAATATGCGTAACGCGGATGTGACCTTTTGAATTGAGGTGAAGCCTAAATATCCTCGCGCGTCCATTCTTTGCTTAAAGAAATCATACTTATTTTCCAAATCATTAGAAATGCGCAAAAATAACCTTTGGCTCATACGAAAACGCCGTCTAAAAACACTGGGTCCGTGAACCGGTGTCGCATCAAAATAGTCTCTCATCAAACGCTCGTTCGCGGCTTCACGATCTCGCAAGATATAGGTGCGCCGCAAGATGGGTCGTGGAGGGGGAGTAGGCCGAACGTGCTCAAGTGCTTGTATCATAAAAGTACACACACTCGTAACCGCTTCTTCCTCCTCCGCGTCTTCTTCGGGTGAAAAAAATCTTCGGTAAATATCGGTGAACGAGTCTTCCGACGGGGAACCCATTTTTTTTAATAGGGTGGGAATAGCTTCAAAACTTTTTAAAAAATATATAGAGAAGGAGAGGGTATTTGAGTATGATTTGTTAAAAAAATGGAAGAGTTGGGAGTTATTTATAGTGTGAAAATAAAAAAATTGATTTTTTATTGAATATGACCGTTTTTTAACGGTCAAATATTAAATAAACCATTTCATAACCGCGCTATAGACATCGCTCCACTCCCAAAAATTCGATTGATGGCGCCCCTCGTATTGGTGTGCCCGGCGCTATACCGGCGCTATGCTTGGGCATACCGCCCCACTACGTATAACCTAATGGTCATAAACATTATTCAACCCGTAAGTTGCCACTAGGCTATAATACCATGGGCATTTTTCCTTTATATTTACCTTTACTTTTCTAGTAGTCTCCTTTTTAGCCATGGTTTCTATTAATTTAAGGAATATTGGATTTTAATAATCAAATTATTCGTCGTTTGCTGCCAACAGTCACAACTTTAAAAATAACCACTAGCAGTCCCAACTATTAAAAATAACCGATAGTCTCCAGTCGTCGGAAAAACATTTTTGGCCGGAAAACTCAACTTTTTCGTCCCAACCCTCTTTGTAACCTTATTACGGGCCTTTAGGACCCTTTTTCTAGTAAAAGCCCAATTATTAAAGTCGCCGGAAAACTTCTTTTTCTCGCCGGAAAACTCAACATTTTTGTCCAAAACATCTTTGTAACCTTAGATCGGACATTTAGAAACCTTTTTCTGAACAAAAAATGGTTTTCCGGCGACCTGAAACTAACGGCGTTAGGGTTCTGTTAGTCATGGTCCATTGGTGACCAATATGTCAATAGTTGAGACTGACAGTGGTTATTTTTGAAGTTGGAATTGTTGACGACCAACGACAAAAAGTTGGGATTATTAAAATCCAATATTCCTTAATTTAATATTAAACATTCAACTAATAGAATTCCTCACATAATTTAATATTAAACATTAAACTAATAGAATTCCTCACATAATCGGCTCTAAAGCATGTATCTATAACAATATTAGGTTATAAACTTATAATATGGTAAAATAAATGTTTTTAAAGGATACAATGCTTTTACGGGATAGCATGATGGAAAAATGATATATTTCTCAAATAAGTGGTTGTGACTTTAAATTTTACAAACGACAAGTATGGTGATTTTAGCTATTTAAAATCTTTGTTAAATAATAAATAGTTAGAATATATTATGTTTACTATTTTGGATTTCTAATTAACTTTTAAAAATAAAGAAATAGAATTTAAGTGACTAATTCAAATGAGTGAAATAAGAGAACCAGAAAAAATCTTGTGATCGCAAAATTGTAACACTTGACGCACTAGTTACTTATTTTTTAGGTATAGATTACAAAACAAACAAAAGTTTAATACTTAATGGTCATCATCATCATACTCAGTAAATTCCACCAATAGCAAAGCTAAGGTAAGGTCTGAGGCGGGTAAGATGTAGACAACCTTACCTTATCCTATAGGAATAGAGATGTCGCTTCTAGTGAGACTCCCGGCTCGATAGTAGTTTTGCATCAAGCCTTGTACAAAAGGAACATAACACTCAGCAATTAGGACAAAAGCCGATTAGTGCATGTACCTCATTGTCTTTCGGCTATCAATGCCACCACATAATGCATGATTAACCGTCCCTCGTTTTTTAACGTTATTTTCATAAATTTAATACTTAATGGTATTGAATTTAATTACACAATAGTTGTCTCCTAAAAGAATACATCAACATGTGTTTTACGTCGATCGAAAACCATAAAAATGAATATCGATGATGCTACCGATACCGATGTTGTCCTTATAACACCCTAACTTTTAAATGAAAAAAATTGTATTTTTAGTGCTAACTAAACTTGTTAATTAGATGTATTAAAGATTAAATAGGGAATGAGAGAGATGGAAAGGCAAAAGTGTAAAATTGTGTGACACATCTAAATTATCATTTGACATCGCTCATTTGCAAAAGTTCTAGGTAGAGAAACCTAGAAAGAGACAGACGAATTGAAATCTACGGGATTCGAGTTCCAATTGAAGGAAACAGTTGAAGGACCATTGATCATCTTCCAAGTTCAAAGGTAATGTTTTAACCTATTTTATACCCAGTTTTGAGAGTTAAAGGTCGTGTTCGGTTTTAAAGATGAAAACCGAAAAAAATGCTGTTTCCCTTATTGGTTTTGCATGGGAACACCTTTTATCGCCGTCCCCGACCCCTGTCCCGGGAGCGGGCGGCCGCGGAGATTACGCAGAGCAGGTGGTATCGATGTTTATTAATTTGGCAGCGGAAAGTTTTCATCAGAACCGTAGTTAGAAAATATGTTTATTAGAGTTAAACACCAAACTTTTATATATATATAGTGGAGGGTTCAAATGAGAATAAATTTTTTGTAAGAATAAAAAAGAACAAACTTCAACCAATAAGAATGATTCATTTTACTTTATTTAATTTTTATATTTAATATGGGTGTAAGAGTATATTGGTAAAACTAGATAGATCATTAATTATTAGTCTTCCTTTTTAATAGCGAACTAAATTAAATTTGTAACTTATTAAAAAAAATATATATCTTTTCAAATAGGAAAAAAATTAATTTAAAGTGTAGGATAAATTATGAGGTGTGTAGGATGAATTACGAGTTGTGTATGATAAATTTTAGTATGTGTAGGATAAATTTCAAAAACGTGTAGGATAAATTTTGATGTGTCTAGGCAAAAATTTTAATGTGGAGGATGATAGTCTTTATGACTAATTATTTAGTCAAAAATAATAATAAATGAGATGAGAGAAAAACTATTTAATATTTTACAATTGTATCCTTTGTTCTTTTTCTTCTCAATTTAATTTTCTTCTCAAATGAACCTCCCCCATATATATATATATATATATATATATATATATATATATATATATATATATATATATATATATATAAAATAAGTAAATGGGATAAAACCCAAGGTTTTCTATTTACAATACATTTGTAGGGATGGTTGACCAGACCGCATATGCACGACCGTGCCACAGATGGCACAACCGTGCGACTCGGTTTTCTACAGTTTTTCAACCCCCAACACAAGACAGTCAAATATCTCCGAAAATTATCAACAGGTCGCACGTCCATGCAATCCCGATATGTCCCGACAACCATCACTGATCCCAGTGACGCACGTCCGTGCGTCTGGTCGCACGACCGTGCGATTTGCTCAGATCAGTTTGACAGTAGCTTCATAACGGCGTGTTAGGCTATTTCGTTCGATATTTTTTCTGTTCCTCTTTGTCTAACAGTAATTCCTCATGCAGATGGACCATCCTTTTCTCCACTTCGATCAAAACAATGCGCGGTACCACCCTTGCCTTACAAAACTCAATGAACTTTGGCAGAGATGGAACCAAATCGGTATCCCAAGAAGACTGGATTGGGATGTGATGACGGAGCTGAACCAACGCGAACGGCTAGCAAACATGTTATCACTTCCGTTTGCGCGATTGGTCAACATTGACCAGTCCATCTACCTGGAGCTCACTTTGGAATTCTTCGCTACATACTCTTACGAGAAACCAAAAGCGAGCCGGAGACCAGACTTCCGACATAAAAAACAAATTAATTTCAAGTTGGGTGGTAATTGGCATAACTGGACCGTCGGAAGATTGGGGAGAAGACTCGGTATCTACACTGAAGACGAAATGGATTTCGAGTTCTTCACTGATCAGTTCACTTTTCCCAGCGAGGAGGAGCGGGCTGCTTTTTGGGCACGGATTGTTGATGGCCCAGTATATGATCCTCGTGTAGCCAAAGCTTCGAGATTGCGAGACCCTTTGCTTAGGGTTATGCACCACATTTTTAGCCACACCATTACGGGGCGCATGGAAAGTTTGGGAAACTGTCCCACACCTGATATCATATTCTTATATGCGCTCGCGGAGGGGGTTCATATTAACCTTGTCGCGCGTATGGCTGAATATTTCATGCATAGTTCAGGCAGGACCGCTAGCAGTCAAATCCATGGGGGTCAATACGTCACCCAACTCGCCTACGCTATGGGTATTATGACAGATGAAGTAGTTGCAGGCCTAGCCTTAGTTACCGAGGGGACGTATGTGGATATCCGTTCATTGAAGGCTATGGGGTTAATTGCGGAGACCGACAACGGAGATAGGTTAAAAGGGTTAGACAACGAGGTATGGGACCCGTTGCCACCAAAGCCAGATGAGGAAGAGGATGAGGTTATACATGACGGGGAGGAGGAGGAGCATGAGCAACCGCCACACTCACCGCAACACCAGGAGCCCCCGCAGTACCAACATTGGCCGCCCGACATCCCGTCTTACCCTGAGTTTTATGGGCAATTTCAGCAAATGCAGATAAATCAAGATCAGCTGAGAGTTAACCAAGATCAGCTGAGAGTTAACCAAGAGCAGCTGAGAGCCAACCAGGATGCGATGCGGGCGAATCAAGATTTCATGCGTCAAGAGGTGCATGCCGGGTTTTCATACCTCTTTGGGGGTCTTCATAATGCCTTCCCCAACTACTTTGGCGAGCCCCCACAGTTCCCATTCGGGAACATAGGCGATTATGGCGGGGCAGGCACATCTGGCACCGGTGGTGGTGCCGACGACGACGACGGCGAGTAATGGATGAGGAGTTCTAAGCTGGTGGTTGTGGTAGTATTTTAGTAGTATGTTTTTGGGTGTTCATTTTGGTGTTTATTGCAAACATCCTCGGATATGTATTTTATTTTTCAGACATTATCTTTTATTTTCTAGTTTTATGTATGGATGCTTAATATTAGTATTATTATCTAGTTATAGTTTGTGTTGCATCTAGATTGTCTCGCCTACTGTTTTGCTTTGCTTTGTGACATTCATGCAGATCTTTGAAGCACACATTGGACCGGAAAGACATGAAAGAATCGGCTTTGGAGCCTCGTTTCATCTGCAGTCATCTTCAGGGGAGTGTTGACCTCCATTTTCTCTATATTATGGGTTCGCATTGGGGACAATGCGAAGTTCAAGTGTGGGGAGGGGGTTTAACATTTTGACTTTGTTTGTCCTAAAAAAAACAGTTAATGGTATATATTTTTAGTAAATAAACCGGTTAGTTGTGTTTTAGAAAGCTTCAAACATGATAAAAATCCGACAAGCCAAATAAATGTTGAAAAAGATAACTAAAAGCGAGACAAACAAAGAAAGACTTGCATGATAATTTTCACACTTTTACCCATTCCTTCCGTTATGTGAGCATGTTTGAGCCTTAAATTCGTTATATGTTTGTTCATTTCGGAGTAGGAGTGAGCCGGATGTCATGTGTAGTTTAGAACTTGTCACTAGCATGCTTGTCAAGACCATAAACGTGTGAAATTGTGTAGAAATGATAGAGGCACCTAGAAAACCCTTTGTTGTTAGCCTTGTTCTTTGTTTTATCTTTCCCTAAACCCTACGCTACCCACTAGGATTAACCATGTCAAGCCTTTCTCGTGTTTTTCTTTCTTTTACCCAACCAATTAACCCACTTAGCCAAATTTAGCCTTTTTATTTTTAACCCTTTTTATGTTAAAACTCGGTTAAAATTTTCGTTAACTAGAGTTTCTTGTAATTAGTTGTTCATTGTACAAAAGCATTAGTAAAAAAAAATCAGAAAATAAAACGCCCTAAAATAGGGCAAAGTCGACAAAAATCAAGCGATTTTAAGTGCTAAAATGATGAACTTTCTTAGATTAGCTTGATAACGCAAAAGTCAACTTTTTAAGGCGTTAGTATATATAGTTTAGTTGTTTTACGCTTGTTAAACGTGATAACCGAGTTTTAACTATTTAGTCACTTTAAAATTTCCATTCCATACCCTTCACCCAAGCTTTTCATTACAACCCGTAAAGACCACCTGATTTACACTTTTTCGCACGTTAGTTGGTGGAGATAAGATCTTGTGACAAGCTTATGATATTACACGTTTCATTGTCTAGGCATTGAGTGTTTATAGATACACATTTTATGTATGTCTCACAAATATAACTGAGTGTGAGTGAACAATGTGAGGTGTGTGAAGATTAGTGTGCTAAGTCAATCAGAAGTAAAATAAGGCTTTTTGGTTATCTATATATATTTGCATGTGTTTGTTTGGTTTGAATCTTTTGATGTTGTCTTTCGAAAAACCGGCTAACCGTATGTTTGTGTATTAGTAGGTAATTTGTAAATTCTCGTTCTCGCTAGAAACTATCTTTTATTACATTTTAATTTTACTTGCTTGAGGACAAGCAAGGTTCAAGTGTGGGGAGGTTTGATATTCACTAAAATACATATGTTTTAATCCCCCATTTTACCCCCAATTTACGCGTTTTTGGCCGTAAAACCGAGAATCAGATACTTAATCGGGTGAATTTTTATTTACAGGCCTAAAACAGCGTACCAAACAAGAAGATGATGAAAACGAGGATTTTCCGGGCAAAACGACTGAGATACGCAGATTCTGTAAAGAAACTGGTCTGGGCAAGTGGAACGACCATGCAACTCATGGCACGATCGTGCGGATCCGACATCAGGGCTCAGCCCGGCAGTGCACGCCAGTGCGATCAGGAGTGCAACAGAATCCCGGGAATGCACGACCGTGCGATTGGAGGCACTCCCGTGCGGATGCGATGACTAGCCCCAGCCCGGCAGTACACGCTAGTGCAGATGCTTGTGCCAACCTTACCTCGGAAATGCACGAGCTTGCAACTCGTGGCACGCCCGTGCCAATACGAAGACCGGTCCATTATTAGCTGATGTCACACGGTATGGTGAACAAGACAATAAAGTGCATGCCCGTGCACTTTAATCGCAAGACCGTGCGATCTGAAAATTGTATAAAAACAGAAAGCAGCAATCAGTTCGTAACTCTGGACTTTTGGGAGCTTTTCTGGCGATTTTCAGGCTCCGGAGGTGTCGCAACCCCCGCCCCCTATCTGTCCCGGAAATGAGCGGCCGCGAGATATCAGTTTTGGTGGTATCGGTGTTTATCATTTTGGCAGCGGAAATTACATCAGGACCGTAGTTAGGAAATATTTTATCAGAGTAAATACCACGCTTTTATAATATTAAACATATTGGGATAACACCCAGGTTTTTATTACAAACTGATTTATAGAGATAATCTCTATTTTATTGAATAAAACATCTTCTTTTATTTAGGTAACTTTTATAGCCACTTTTCCAAGTATTCAGTGTTGTCCAGCTGGCTTCTAGTTGGCTTTCACATTTTGTTACCTGAAACGCGTTTAAAAACATTTTGTCAGTGGGAAATACTGGTAAGTGAATCCCAGTTTAATCAAGAAGAGTTTTATCCTTTAACAATATTGAGAGCGATTACAATGTTTACATCTACACAATTACTCATTCAGTACTGTCAATCCTGACTGGTGGGTCATATTACCCATTGGCTAACTCTTTGTCCAATGGTAACGTTTTCCACATTTTGTATACAAAACCCCAACATACCGGCATTAATTGAAGAATTACAAAGACTCAATTACTGCTTAATCATAGCTTAAAATAAATAAAGGTTTTGTAAAAACAGTTTACAAAAAGGAGATTACTCACATTGCTGTCTTAGGTTTCTTCTAAGGGTTTCCTGGTGATTATCTATAATTTACATAAATGCACAGACGTTAGTATAATAACCCAATATTTACATTAGCAATACCCTCCCCGAGACGACATTCCAACGACTACGTCGGGCAGAACCACGACAGCCGTTACGGAACCCCGAATCAATCGGGCAGGGTATCTAATACGTAACCGGGGTTATAATACTTACAATGGGGCAGAACTTCATTAATTAGGGGGGTATTATGCCCAGAAATTATGTTATCTATGCAGAAATTCGAGAGAGAGATCAAGAAATGAACGAATTCGACTGAAGACCGAAGGCCCTTATTTATAAGTGACCTTTCACCTTCCCTCGTGGCCCGCGTAGTAGGGTAATAGGGGCTAGGGTTGCTGATTCGTCGAGTTTAGCTTCAACACAATGATGACACGTGGTAGCTCAGGGTGTCGCCCTGACTCATTGCTGTCGCGGCCCGCGTAGGTGGTATCCAAGGGCTACGCTCCCCGCGAGAGACCATTAAAACTTGTTTTTATTTAATTTTAATAAAAATAAAGGTATTCGGGGCCCGTTTTAGCATACGGGGTGTATTTTAGGACATATTGGGGCACTCTAAATATTATCATGGTGTCGGAAATATTTTGGAGGGTTGTTATAGGAGGCTCTGCTTTTCACCCGGATTCAAGCCACCTTGTGCCGATTAGCTCCGTTATCATCCGGATTCTCAATCTTGTGCTTGTTTATGGTTTGATTTCTTGAATCTTTCCATGATTTTGTTGTAATTCAAGCATTTTGATTGATGATTATGTATTATTGTAAGCCTAAGGGCAAAAACACTAGTATTCCTTGCTTAACAACAACCATTAGTATGTTAATTATGTTTATAATGACACTTGAAGCATTTTCTATGTTAATCCTTGATGATTAGTTTGCATCCTTGTTTATTGATGTTGAATTCTTGATTATAGTTAATTATCTTGGATGATTAGTATGTGGTTAGTTGAGATATTTGCGAAAAGAAGCTTAATTAATCATGTATTAGTAGACTTTGAACTTGTTTAACTAGTTTAGCTTGTTTAAAATGTGTGCAAAATGATACTAGAAATGGTTAGTGGTTTAATAAGGGGTAATTAATGTTAATCAAGAAGGCTTTCCCTCACGGAAGGACCTTAACGGGTTAAATGGTGTTGTTATGAATTCTTGACATAAATTGTTAGCTTAGTTAGTAGTTTAGGCCAAAATTGCTTGCTAGGTGAATTTATATTCAAGATTTGTAAAATGAACTCGATTGTGATTTAATCTAGTTTATGCTTGTCTCGGTGGTCACATTGTGTTTATCGGTGTCACTTTCCTTGATTAAGTGAAATTAGAAAACTCCTAACGGATGACTAACTTTTCTTTAGGGGATTTTCATAGACATTTGTCAATTGGGCATTAAAGAACAATTTTAGGTGGTTAAAGTGTGTTTATCGTTTTAGCTTTCCAAAGAATTGTCATGTTAGGATTCCCGAAAGGGATAATAATTGTCTTTGTAAAATGGATAATTGACCAAGTGTTTTAAGTGACAAAACCGACTTAGTTCACATATTTTGGTTATGCATAAAGCAAGGCTATATATTTATTTTCATATTTGGAGTCTATTATGTTTATGAAAGTTTATGTTTTAGTCTCATTTTTAGTTTAAACAAACTATCCACTTATCTTTCTACCGGTAATTTAATGACAAAGGTTTAGTATTAATCCTCCGCCCACATCCTTGGAACGACACTTGGTTCTTACCGATACTTTACTACATATATGACGGGGTACACTTGCCCTTTTCTGTGTGTTTTAATGCTGAAGTAAATCATTTTTATAAATTTAAAACCGAATCGTGTGTAAAATCCATTATAAAAATATGTATATACATGCACACGTCAGTCGTAAACTGTGCAAAAGACCTGAAGATTCATTTCAGGGGGAATTCGTGCTTTACTTTGGCAAAAGCAAACCCGAACCATCAATCGAGGGGGAATTTGGATAGTCAGATTTCAAGATACCTGATTGAAGTTGCATAAAAGTTGAAGATTGCAGAATATTCAAACACGGCTCAAGGTTCTCAAAGTTTTAAAGACGATTCGACAGTGACATCCGAGGGGGAATCTGTTGGTGCATATTTTGTATGTCTGCCACTGTGCGAATAGTTAGATAGAGCGTGTGTTGAATATTGTATAGTATAGAGAAGTTGGACAGGTTTTGTAATTGTCAAGGTCCATCCGGACGGATGACCATCCGGTCGGATGGCAATCCGATCGGACGGCAATCCGATCGGATGGACACATAGTGTAGGAGATGTCTATAAATAGGGACTTGGGGTTCCCATTTGGACAAGTTTTTGGTTCCCAGAGGGGACATGCTGTCCAACTGGTCTCGTGGTGCTGTAAAGTTGAATAATCAATAGAGACCATAATGAAATTGACTTCTCGGTGTTCTATCTATATTCTACTCCTTTCTTAGTCGTAATAATCGCACTGAACACGTCGGATTTGGACCGAAGCTCCGTCAAACTCGCTGGTTCCTGGAGTCAGCACAAAATTCGTCTACAGTTCATAGTAATGTGCTAAATATTGTTACAGTGTTATGTTTGTTATGTACGGTAAAGTTATGTGATATGTTTTAAATGCTTAATATTTTTTATACTGAATAAAAATTATGGTTACCTAATTTAAACTACAACTCACTCAGTGCAGCTGAGTTTTAGTATGGACATCAAGGATGGTTTGTGGCGAAGACTCCCTTTTGGTGACTAACATCCTACATATGTTTCTGTTTTACTGTTAAAGACATTGGTTCTCTTTTGTTTTGGTTTGTAATGACCTAAAGCTTTCCACTACGTTTGCATAAAATTTACCTTTATGGATAATTCGCCAAAGAGTATATCCAAAAACCGAGATCCTCAAGTTTTGGGAGTTCCAATTCGGCTGATGTTGGTTTGGTTTGTTACACTTCAGGTACCCGGTATAGTTTATGATACGAAAACACTTTACTTTGAAAAAAAAAACTCCGTTTTCAATAAAACTTATATTGGAATGTTGACACAAACAATTTTAAACACACACACACACACACACATATATAGGGGAAGGTTCAATTAAAAACCACTAGTTAGCGTGAAAACCCGAAAACTAACTAAAAAATCCTAAAAAATACCAATTTATTTTACAAATTTTCACTACTTTTTATATATAAAAAAACTTAAAAAAAAAAAAAACTTGTACTGCACATGTGCATTATATGTGTACTACACATGTGCATTATTGCACATGTGCACTACAAAATTTTTTTTTGGAAAAAGTTTTTTTATATATAAAATATAGCGATTTTTTATAAAAAAAATTTTGTTTTAGGCTTTTTTAGTTAGTTTTTGAGTTTTTACTCTAACTAGTGGTTTTCAATTGAACCCTCCCATATATATATATTCAAAAAATTAACGACCGCAAGTTATTAAAACAAAACAAAACCAAATCAAATTATAAATGCATGTAATCTTCATGCAAAATGCTTTTTAATATTATTAGAATAGAATAAGTGATACATTAATACAAGATTGATTATTAGGGACTACTAGAGCACTATGTGATGGATCCCTGTGATGGTCGTGATCACCATGAAACCCCGACCCAAATGGTGTGGACATGGTTAGTGATGGATTTGGTGATGGTGGTCACGACTGTGATAATGCATTTGAACGTTGAAAAATAGTAATTTGAACATTAAATTCAATAAAAAATTCCCCTTTCTAGTTATATATACTTAAAATGTTCTTTTAGAATTTTCACACATTTCTTCTCCTATTTTCCTACAACTTAAAATTCTCCGAAAACTATATATATATATATATATAAGTAAAATCAAATGATGGGTTTATGTCACAACTCCCGACCCCTCCCTGGGAGCGGGTGCCGTCAGCCAGTCAGATGGTATCGGTGTTTATTAATTTGGCAGTGGAAATTTTTCATCAGGACCGTAGTTAGGAAATATTTTTATTAGAGTTAAACACCATAACGTTTAAAATAAATAAATGAGATAAAACCCAAGTTTTTCTGATAATACATTTATAATAGACAAATGGGACAAAGCCCAATTTTCATTTTAAATATATATATTTATAGGGAGTAACCCTGATTATTGAAAGCCATTCTCCTTTTTTTTATTAGGTAACTTTTATGACCACTTTTCTAAACCTTTAGTGCTCTCCAGCTGGCTTTTATTAGCTTCACACTAAGTTACCTGAAACTGTGTCTAAAACATTTTATCAGCAAGAAATACTGGTGAGTGAATCCCAGTTTAATCAAAATAGATTTTACCATTTTACAGTATTAAGGGCAATCAGCAATTACATTTGTTTATTATTCTACCTTAATTACCACCCACGGTACTGTCGACCCGACTTGTGGTCATGTTACTACTCACAGTGTAGTAACAAATTTTGTATACAAAACCCCAACAAACCGACGGTAATTGTAGAATTTACAAATACTCAATCACTGTTCAATTATAATGTAAAGCATTGAGGTTTTGTAAAAACAGTTTGCAAAAAGGTTTACAACAAGGAGATTACTCACATTGCTATTTTAGGTTTTTACCTATGATTTCCTGGTTATAATCTAATAAATTAAACAATGCACACGCGTTAGTATAATAACCCAATTTACATTAGTTATACCCTCCTCGAGACAGAACTCCAACGACTACGTCGAGCAGAGCCTCGACAGCCGTTACGGAGCACTAGATCAATCGGGCAGCGTATCTAATACGTAACCGGGGGTTATGATACTTACATCGAGACAGAGCTTTGCTATTTAGGGGGGGTATTTTACCCGGGAATTATTATTGCTTTTCAGAAAATTGAGAGAGAACGAGAACTGTGAATGAAAACAACTGAAGCCAATCGATCCCATTTATAGAGCTGTTCAGGGGCTTCCTCGCGCCCTGCGATGGAAATCAAAGGGGTCGTCGCGCCCCGCCAGGGCCAAAAAGGTGGCGTGAGGTTGCTGAGTCATCCCGGTTGTTGACGCGTGTCCTGCCAAATTATTTGGGGGGGTATTTTACCTGGGCTCGCGGCCCGTGATGGAGGAGGTGTAGTCTGTCGCGCCCCGCGACAGACTTAAAATATTGTTTTTATTTTATTTTTATTAATTTAAATGTATTTCGGGCCTATTTCTCGTATACGGGGTGTATTTAGGAGCGTTTAGGGGTGTCCAAATTATTTTAAGGAGGGTTGTTATATCCTGGGTATAACTCCTGAACTATTTAATAAAATAAATAATGTATTCGTATTAAGTACAGTAACCCAATTCAACTTTATCAATATGTCACGAGACAGAACCCCAACGTACTGCGTTGGTGGGTCCTAAATCAATCGGACAGAGTATTGACTCAGTGATCAGGGTTATAATACTTAAAACGGAGTAGAGGTTTATTATTATTATTATAGATATAAAATTAAATTAGAAAGAGAAAGATGGCGATAGCAAGGGATTTGAGCAGTTGAAAAAGTGAGCCTATATCTTCTATTTATACTCACATTCTAAATCTTGGGGATCACGATTTGCAAGAACACGTATACCTATATTTAATGCACAATTTTATATTTGAAGTTTGGTGTAGGACACGTATGTCCTTATTTTTTTTTAAACGGCAAGGTGTCACAATTTTTTGGGTGCGAGACACCCCACACCCCCCCTCATTGGGGAGGCCCGTCGCCCCACTCCGGCCAGACGTGAGTGTCTTAACCGTGCCCCAGCTGGCATCAGAGTGTGATCGGCGTCCAAAGGAAAAACCCCACAGGTGCCTCGCCCATCGTAGGGCTTATTTAACTTCAATTGTAAGTTTATAATTATTTTATATATTATAATTAATTCAGCTGCTTCATTCATTTGGCGCGTATAACTTCTAAAATATGATGTTTTATAAAATAATGAATATGTCATTAGAACGAGAATAATCTTATCTACATTTTGAATCAAGTTTCATTAAAAATGGAGTAGGTTCAAATATAATGTATTTTTATAATTATTAAACGGTTCCTATGCCCGTCTAGGTACTTCATATTTCTAACATTCAACTTACCCATAATCTATTCGTGTAATATCTTTATTTTAAATTTAAAATTTTGGGAATGTTACATCCTCCCCACCTTGTTTTAAATCTCGTCCTTGAGATTTGGACTACGATATCTTCTTGGGGTTGCGTCACGTCTTTTAGTTGGTTATCAAGGTGTTTGGGATAGAATCAAAAGATGAATATAAGGATACCATAGGATAATTGGAATTCAATGGTCTCAAAACTTAGTTTCAGGAATTGATGTTAACTGAATGAAATGATATGAAGGTGACTAAGTTTCATAAATCAAAAGAGAGATTTGATAGGCATAGAATTCGAAATGCAATGACTTGTAGAAACAATAGGATTCAATGCCAGAAAAGAACTTACTTTGATCGTTTAAAAAGAACTCTGAATCAACAATTTCAATTGAAGATAGAAGTATGAAAAATGATTTGTCAATAATCATTACCAGAAATCAGTGTCGTTTATTAAATGGCAAGGATACACTGGACAATACAATAGAATTTAGTGTATCATGGTCTTAATACATAATTGTATCAAGACTACTTGAATGATGAGTCAAACGAATGATGTATGAGTAGCGTTGATTATTAGCACAGGCTACAAATTTATACAGACACCACAAGGTGTTGTAATGACTGAAAGAATTTAATAACTACGGTGACCAAATGAATTCACCATTCTCGTAATTGACTGAAAGTTTCAAATGGAGTGAATCTGGATATTCAAAAGATATGATGTTCCAAATGAAGAAAGATATGAATATTATAGGATCAATTCAAAGATGAAAGAAATGTTGGAGGTACGTTGGAATAAGAATTTTGGTTTCTTTATCTTAACACAAAATTGTATTAAGACTAGTTTAGGATAATGAATCAATAAATAGATAAATTCGTACCTCAGGTGTGAAAATGAATTGAGTTCAAGTTTCAAAGAAATCGCCACCGCAAGGTGTTGTGTTTTAACAAATGATATATTGAAATTGAAGACTTTAAACAAGGTTACTATGATTCAAATAATGAGATTACCTTGAATATGATGATCTCAATTCATCATATGGGATTTTGAATTAAATATATATTGTGAACAAGTTCAAACAATTGAGCTTGGTTTGGATATATTCCAACAATGGATATATGTATTGAAACACTGATACATAAATACTGATGTAACAAACTCATAAATATAACAAGTTCATCAAACATGTAACAAACTCTAAACACTGATACACTAAACATTGTTACATAAGAAACACTGATACATAAATACTGATGTTGAATCCGCTATAGATGCTGAATAACTGCGGTTAACATCAGTGTTTGTCTTTAACAGGTCTTTGTGTTCAACAGTGGATAGGCCTCATAAGTCTTTAAGTCCATCAGTCTTTATAAGGAGCAGTGGTTAGTTATAACTCTACTTCGCATTTTAGGTTTGTTTCTTATTTTGATTAACTGTTGATGATGTTGAGAGTTTTTATTGACACTGACATTTTAGAATATGTTAAGATGCATGTTGAGATTATTAAAATAAACTATTACATAGAAAAATAGAAATTTAATGAAATATTTATAAACTATTACACGCTAGAGTTAACACTTGTTAGGATTTCGTAGACTCTGGCCTTTCTCCTGTTAAGATTTCGTAGACTCTGGCCTTTCTCCATCTGATTTCCTGCTCTCTTTTGTTTTTCAGGTCAGTTAGCATGTTGCAGATTTTCTGATCCTGTTTTAGAAGTTGTGTGAGAAACTCTTCTGCATTATTCAGGAAATCTGATGGAGGAGAGTGGAGGACTTCATCGAGCAATGCTATGCTGTTCCAGGTTTTCTTGTAATTAGTGTCATTGATTATGTCGACTTTACTGTTTAGTTCCTCGTTTGTTCTTTTTTCTTTGAGTGACCACATCGAGAATTGGGTTTTAACATCGCTGGTGTCTGACCAGTGGTAGAAGCTGAAGTTTGCCATGTAGATTTTTGTTGGATTTTCTGATGTGGAACAATTTAACACAGACAGTGATTTTTAGGACAATTTGTTGATGTTTTGAATCAAAAGTAATTATCGGTCTTTTATAGAGTTTAAAAACACGTCCCTTGGGTTTCTTGGTATTTAATTTTAAAGTTTAAAAACATGGTAAATGAAAAGGTTAATTGTAATTATGATAATCTACTTTTGTTCTTTGAACTTCAAAAATTTGTCCCTTGGGTTTCTTGGTATTTAATTTTAAAGTTTTCCCATAAAAGTTGGGGTTTGAAAAGGTTTTTGCATTAAAAGAGTGCTGTTTTGAAATATACATTAATATGTTTATATTAAATCTACACGTTTTGATTGATTAAGTATATAAACTCATAGCCACTTCACCTGTTTTTCATCACGATTTCCTACGAAGATATCATACTTTCAGGAAAATAGAGTAATATAGTTTTTTGAAATGGCGTCATTCACTTGTGTTGGGATTGAACCCTACCAGAGGAACAGATAATAAAAGCCAAAACCGGATCACAACAGTGGATTCACGATAAGCAGTTGTTTACATTAGGCTTTCCCCTTGAAAGTGATTATAACAACTGATGGCTCTCTATCCACTGCCCGTATACAACTGCTGTTACCCTTTAAACTGCTGACAAAGCCCTGAAGAAATAAACACTGCTGGTTCTATCTACTGATGACAAAGCACTGCTCACTCAAGGACTGATCAACTTTGAGGAAAGCACTGATGGAAGAAGATAGCAGTAGTTTAGTGTATTACTTGTCTTATGTAGAATCAGTAGTTAACATTAGCAGTGTTTGTATAGGAACAGTTGTTACATGTTGTTAGGCTGTTAGACGTCGCTTTCATGGTGACGTCAGCTGAGATGCCTCAGTGGTTTGGCTTGTCTATAAATGGAACAGTACTCTGTACTGTTACATTTGATCATTTTGAGTGAGTTATTCTCCTCAATTCAATCCTTTCATCTTGTGCAACCAACCATGAAGTATCAGGCTGAGGGGGAGTTTAGTTTGTAAGCTTGCATTGTAATCTTTTGCTTTGAATTGTAATCTTTCGACTTATTGTGAAGCAAATGTTTATCAAAACTATCCTTCTCTTTGTTTGTGTTTACAAAGTTTGTTGTTCATTTCCGCTGCACTTTACATTGTTCCATATTCATTCATAGTTCAAATCACACAAACAAACACAATCATGAGAGCTTCCGATCCTAACAATTGGTATCAGAGCTTGGACAGTCAAATTCGATCTAACAGTCAATTTGACATAGCAGTTCAGCTCAAAATTCATTGATACTAAGGTTGATTGTATTTTGTTGAAAAACAGAGTAACGAGAGTTCACGCTCAAAGTGACTATTCAAAGGCTTTGTAAAACAACCAAGATTTCATAGGACACACAAGCTTCACATAACAATTGATGTCATACATAAAACACCTACAGGGTTCAGATCTGAAAATATATCTGATAACTGTGGTAAAAGTATTTACGAAAATTGATTTAAATTTGATGTTTTGAAGTTCGTGTTGTTTCCATCAATGTTTGTTGCTAAAGTGTGTACCTCATGTCAACAAAACCTATGTTTAATTAAATAACATTAGTGTTTTGTTAACGTAAAAAGAGGGATATTAAAACTTTAGTTACAAGATCTTATGTGTTGAAAAACAGGTTGGGAATCCTGTGGAAAAGGACCAAATCAACTCTGTTATAAATACATTAAGAAAATCATGTGTTAAAATAGTCAAATTCATGTGTAATGTGAGATTTGACATATGCATGTACAAAATATGACCAGATCTCTCAAAAACATTACTGCAAAATGATTCTGGACTAAGTATTCCTTCAATAAAGACCTCCCAGTAAGTACTTCATTACCTATGAATGGGAAGGGTAAAAAGGGGAAGAAGAAATTCACAAAAACTCAAAAGTGTGTTTATATCAAAACTTTTGAAGTCAAAAGAAAAGGGTATAAATATAAAACACTTAAGAGTCAAAAATTGGGGTAACAATGGTCATTAAGCAACTGTGTGCATTCAGTGGTTCAGGAAAAAGGTTCGAGAACAATAGTATTTCCAGTAAATAAACTTACGAGAGGACTAGACAAATTTTCAGAATCATCACATGGTAACAAAGTCTATAACAGGGTTTTCAAAAACTCATGTGAACATGTGTCCTCATTTTTGTTGACAATCTATCTACAAGAAAATGGTACCAAACAGTGGTCATAATGTATTTACAATCTCATACCACTGCTGTCAAACCACTGACCATTTTTATAAACTTGAGAATGATATGATTAGGAGCTTTAGTGGAAAATTATACCAGATCCTTTTGGTGCTGGTTTCAGAAAATCCTTCAATTATTTTTCTAGAAAAGGATTTTCTCAAATAAGGCAGGATATATTATTCTTTAAGAATAATATATTTTGAACTTTTTACTAGTTTTTGATAGTAAAAGTTTCAATCTCCTGTCAGGATACATAACATTTATTTTAGTTGGTAATATTATCCTCAAAATGGATCAAAAGGAAATGGTACATATGTCAAGGTCATGACAAACTCAAGTTTGTTTTTACACTGATCAAAAGATTGATTGTTAACAGATCTTAAGATACTTGGGTACTCATGTTTTAATTTAAATATTTTAATAAAAATGAGTTGCCTTAGTAAAAAGGTTTTTTTTTTCATCATCTGGGATACTAAACTACTGTCAGGGAGTTGAAAAAGCTTTAAAATGTGTAATTGACATGTGGCAAAACCTTGAATGAAAAATTCTAAAAATGTTGCTGATATACTGGTCTTTTAAATCTTTACCATTTACCCTAATCATTGTTTTGTTCAAACATCTGTTTCCTAAATATTGTCCACTGCTGAAAGTCAACCACTGACCTTTCATTTTCTTGGCAAGCACTGATTCTCAAAATCAGTGTGTTATCCACTGACATGCTATCCACTGATAGTGAAAATCATCCACTGCTCACATAATTATTACCGTTGTCACCACTGATACTTGTTTCATAAGTGGTTCTCCAAAACAACTGTCCTCCATTCTTCATCCATTTCATCAGAGGTTGGTACGTGGTCAGTTTTTAGCCCTCAGATCTTTGTAACCGCTGCCACATCAGTACTCACTTTTTCCTTAATAAAACCCTGATCAAAACTCCCAAACAGGGTTCTACACTGTCGAATTGAATTCTAAAATTCTCTTCTCAAAGCAGTTTTCAACCTTCCATCCCAAATCATCCTTTGTTCTTCTTCATCAAAATGACAAAATCAAAATCAAAATCAAAGTCAAAATCATCATCATCATCTCCCAAAGAGGTCGCTCAAACGGCCGCTGAATCCATTGAAATACCATACAAATCCCCTCACAACTATTTGGGTCTACTCACAAAACCCACAAACAACCACACCTTCGATTCCATCATCGACACCTTATCTGCATCAAAGTACAAAACTTTGTTAATAGCAGATGCTCCCATTTACCAACAAACCCAGAGAGAGTTCTGGAAAAATGCTACCCTTGAAAAACAAGAAGACATTGTCGTAGCCATCAACTCCTCGATACAGGGTAAAGCGATTCAAATTACTCCACAATCAATCTCAGAAGTCTTTAAACTCGATGATCAGAAAGGTAAAACTTCTTTTTCTAAAACCGAGATGAAAACTGATTTCTTAAAAAAGGAGTATGCAGGACAACCAAAAAGGGATACCTTACAAAAAGGTTTCTTTCCTTCTGCACCTAGGTTTTTATTCCACACACTTTTGATGTGTGTTTCAAATAAAACAACTGCTTTCAACGAAATATCATTAAAGATCCAATGTCTGGGTTATGCTATTTTAAATAATGAAAATTATAATTATTCCCAGGAGATCTTTGATGATCTGGTGAAAAATGTTGATAGCAAAGCTTTTCTACTTTTTCCAAGGTTTCTAAGCTACTATTTTAAACAAAAATTTGGAAAAGAAAATGAAAATTTGCTTAAACAAGGTGTTTATTTTCAAATAAAAGGCTTGACAACTGAAACATTTTCTAGAATGATGGCACCTATAAAAACAAAAGCAGAGGTGCCTGAGCAGAATTTAGCAGCTACCACTGCTCCTCAGACATCTGCTGCTGAGCCTATTGCTCCAGGTGATCATAGCAGCACAACCACTGCTTTGAAACCCACACCTGTCATTACCAAAAAGACCAAAAGGAAAACATCCAAAAAGCCCACCAAACCCAAGAAAAAGGCAACTCTGGAAGATGAGATCCCAGAGCAACTGCCAGTGACAACACAAATGTCACCACAAACCACTGCTGCTACTTCCTCACAGCAGTTGGTAGAAAGATCTCCACCATTGCCTCAAACTCCTCCTGCATCCTCACAAAAGGATCAGGTTGTAAGCACAGGGACCCCACATTATGAAGCTCTGGATTCAATTGGATCCATCTTCCTCAGTCCTGATCCCAAGGACATGTCTCTTTCAACACCCATACCCTCACCAATCACATTACCACAATCCATAATACCCTTGTTGCATGCAGTTGCTATAGCTCAGACACAAACCAGTTCCTCTCTATCACCTATCACTGAGAGTATACTCCCACAAGTGACTGGGTCTGATGCTGCTACCCCTGCTATCCCAACAACAACTGAGGAGGTTACACCCCTTGAGTTACAAGTAACTCTTGGTGGTAGTTCAAGTGGAGCAACAACTACACGTGATGGATCAACAGATCTGCATTTGGACAGTTGTTTCATTAGTAAGACTCCCTTGAAGGCAATCTCTTCCATAGCACCTCTGACATTCACCAGTGGTTTTGTTTTGACCACTGGCAACATCAAAAGGCTGTCAAGTGTTGAAGGAAGAAGACCCCAGTACCAAGAAAAAGGGGCATCAGTGGTTAATGTTTGGAGTACACTCCCTACCTCAACCACTGATAAAACCACTGCTAGTGGGAAATCAGATGATCCCATTAAATTGGGTGACGGTTTAAAATATCTGGATTTGACGGAACGAGTTGACAAACTGGACACAACTGTTGCAGATATCAAAGACATGCTACAATAGTTGTTGACAGTACAAAAGATGCAATCCACTGCTGTTCCACCTCAAGCATCTGCTCCACCATAAGCACCTGCTGCAAATGAGCTCTGGAATCTATTTCAACCTTTTCTCCAACAACAAAAACAAATGGCTGATCAGCAACATGAAATATATGTACAAGAGCTGAGAAACATCATGGAGTCTAGGTTCAAAAATACACAAGCAGACATCAAGGCACTCAAGTCCCACATATTGGAAACCACCGGCACTGCTCCTCCAACTGTTCTCTTCATTGATCAATTACCCCCAGATAATGCCAAAAAGGGGAAGAAAGTTAAAGAATGGAAGAAAAAAGGGAGTAGATGATGGTCTCTACATAGAACCAGAAATGGAGAATATGACCAAGCAGATACCTTTGCCAGATGGTAGCAAAAAGGTTGATGTTACCCAAAATGCACTTGATGAAGCTATAGCAATTGTAAAAAGGGACAGAGAGGCAAAGGATATGTCAAGGTGGAATGAGGAGAAAAGAGCTTACATGGAGCTGAATGCGCAGGGTTGTTCTGGGCTAAAGGATGTTCAAAATCCTGAGCTAAAAAGAAATCTCACTAGAAAAGTGAGGAAACCCAAGTCCACACCATCCAGACTCACAAAGCATACTCCAAAACCACCATCCAAAAGCCCCCAACATTAAACCTCCATCCAAACAGCTGTTGTAACTCCTGCTGTATCAACTACTGCTGGTACTTCAGAGGTTTTAACAACTGTTATCACTTCACCACACACCACAACCACTGTCTTACCACCACCATCATCACCACCAAAAACATCACCACCATCGCCTCCTGCCAAAAAGCAGAAGACAACAGATGTTACAACATCTGTTGTAATGACAACAGTGGTTGAAACACCAGTTGTTTCAACAGCTGTTAGTCAATCACAAACCACTGCCATCCAAATCACCACCACTGATCCATCCAAAACATCATCTGCCTCTCCTAAAATAAAAAGGAGAAGGATTTTCATACCAGATGATGATTCACCATCACCACCACCAACATCTTCAAAATCTCTATCACTTGTTACAATACCCAAACTTGTTCCTCTCTCATCAGCTCAAATTCAAAAGCCCTTAGCTACTGTAGGTGTTAAATTCCCTCTTGAACTTATAGCAGTCAGAGAAGAAATCAAATCTTTCTACTATGAGGATGACCCTGCCAAAAGGAAATTGCCATCTGTTGAAGGATATCCCAGGCCTAACAATATTGAAGAATATTTGAAAATCAAGGCTAAGTAAGCAAAGATTTCAAAAAGACCATCAAAGCTGCAAATCAGGAGAGCCACTGCTCCAGCTGGTGCAGCCATCTTTAAAAGAAGGCAACAAAAACAGCTGGTTACTGAAACAGTGGTAGACCTAAGGGCAGAAGATGAGTTTGTAAAGGAAGGCATTAAGCAGATGATAGCTGATACTCTTGGCCTAAATCAACCTGCAAGTACTGCTCGGACAGTCATGAATAGGCCTGCATCTCCAAATACCTCATCCAATAAAAATCTCCCAAGAAACCCACCAGGCTCAAAAGTACTAAAGTGGGAAACTGACAAATAGACCCATGTACTGACTATGTTTAGGTCTAGTGGAGAAGAGAAGAAAATATCAAGGGAACAAGCACTTGGCCTAAGTCTTGAAGATATGCAGGATCTCCTTGATCTTCCACTTGGTAGGGATGAAGATGACACAGATGCCCTAGACTTTGAGTTACAACTTAAAGGTCAGATAAAGGAACTGTTGATGAGGCAATAAAAATCCAGGATAATGAAGGGTTTTGGCATTATCTGTTCCAGGGGGAGATTGTTGGGATTGAACCCTACCAGAGGAACAGATAATAAAGGCCAAAACCAGATCACGACAGTGGATTCACAATAAGCAGTTGTTTACATTAGGCTTTCCCCTTGAAAGTGATTATAACAACTGATGGCTCTCTATCCACTGCCCGTATACAACTGCTGTTACCCTTTAAACTGCTGACAAAGCCCTGAAGAAATAAACACTGCTGGTTCTATCTACTGATGACAAAGCACTGCTCAATCAAGGACTGATCAACTTTGAGGAAAGCACTGATGGAAGAAGATAGCAGTAGTTTAGTGTATTACTTGTCTTATGTAGAATCAGTAGTTAACATTAGCAGTGTTTGTATAGGAATAGTTGTTACAGGTTGTTAGGCTGTTAGACGTTGCTTTCATGGTGACGTCAGCTGAGATGCCTCAGTGGTTTGGCTTGTCTATAAATGGAACAGTACCCTGTACTGTTACATTTGATCGTTTTGAGTGAGCTCTTCTCCTCAATTCAATCCTTTCATCTTGTGCAACCAACCATGAAATATCAGGCTGAGGGGGAATTTAGTTTGTAAGCTTGCATTGTAATCTTTTGCTTTGAATTGTAATCTTTCGACTTATTGTGAAGCAAATGTTTATCAAAACTATCCTTCTCTTTGTTTGTGTTTACAAAGTTTATTGTTCATTTCCGCTGCACTTTACATTGTTCCATATTCATTCATAGTTCAAATCACACAAACAAACACAATCATGAGAGCTTCCGATCCTAACAACTTGTGTAAAATCAGATGATTTAAAGCAACGTTTTATGAAGCAAATAGAGGAACAGGTGTATGAAGATAGAGCTACTCTTCAAGATCTGAAGAGATGTTTTGATGGATTGCAAGTTGGCCTGTTCACGAGAGAGCAGGTTTCCAGAAATCTTATTAGGATGCCTTCAACTTCCATTCGTGAGCTTTGTGTTGTCAGCAATATAGAGTGCGGTAATAGAGACGTGGAGTTCATGGCAATGCTGAAGGACATACATCGAGAGGTTCAACAATCGATGGTGTTGAAGCTAAAGTTTCTTAATTCTTACGGTTATTGTTAGATTTAAAAGCTTAGTTGTTCAGTATGTTATATCATGAATAAATGAATAAATTTTAATCTTATGAATCTATGTTTCGTTTGTAGGAAAAAAAGAGAGAGAACGTCAATTTTAAATTACCATTTTGCATATTTTGAATTTCAAAAGTTATTGATATTAACAGTAATTACTGATTTGATTTGAAAGCAATTGTCATCATGACTTTTCTAATTTTTATTTTAACTTTAATTAAGAGAAAATAACCGTCAATTTGAAATTCCCATTTTGCATATTTTCAATGTCCAAAGCTCAAGAAATTAGCATTAATTACTGATTTGATATGCAACAAAATGTCATCAACACTTTTTTTTATTTTTTTTATTTTAACTTTAATTTTTATCAGCAAAACAATGTTGGAGGAACTCTTATCTCATTGGAATGTAACGATTATGTAAAATGGTAATTTCATTGTAATTCTAGTTTTCATTTGATAATTTTATTCTATAATTAATTAACCACATCAACAATAAAAATGCGAGGAGTGGCTGTTTTTTAGGGAAACCACTGATGGTCAATATCAGTGGATGTCAACAATAAAAATGTGAGCAGTGGCTGTTTTTTAACTATCATTGATAGCCAACAGTGATTGAAACACTGATGATTGGTCAGTCACTGGTCAACATGAAGAATGAAGAAACAGAAGTTGTCTTTCAGCAGTGGATAACATTTAACAATCAGATGTTTGAACGAAAACAGTGGTTGTAACTGACTTTTAAGGATTAATTAAAACTATCATTTTTAACTATTTTGAAGATGTTTGAACTTAAACAGATGTTTGGCCTTCTATATATCAGTTATTTGGACTTAAACAGATGTTTGACCTTAAACAGATCTTTGGCCATAAACAGATGTTTGGCCACAAACAGATGTTTAGCCTAAAACAAATGTTTGACCTAAAACCGAAGTTTGCCCAAAACATCTGTATACAAAAAAGACGAATTTCAAGAGTACTATACCCAAACAATCAAAATGAGGAGCTCAATAATCATCCAACTGTACTTCATTTTTATTTATTAGTATAAAGATAAAACCACCGAGGTGATGTGATAAATACTGTTACATATAAAAACTGAAGTGATATGATATCTAACAATCTAACAGAGTATAAAACACTGATGTGATAAATACTGTTACATATAAAAAAAGTGATAGAAAAGAAACACTGATACACTAAACACTGTTACATAAGAAACACTGATAGATAAATACTGATGTTGAATCCGCTGTAGATGCTGAACCACTGTTGTTACTGAGTAGTGGTTTTCCTTTGGTTGATCAGGCCTTAGGTACATAAGTGCTTGTCTTTAACAGGGAATCGTCTTCAACAGTGGATAGGCCTCATCAGTCTTTAAGTCCATCAGTCCTTATAAGGAGCAGTGGTTAGTTATAATAGTCCTTAGCATTATCAGTTGTTATAACCACTCCATAACCCTTTGAGAGGAAGCAAGAGTCGATCTATTTAATTGAGAGGACTCATTTCATAAAATCCCTGTTGAAAATAGAATAGATAAATTTAAGGAAAATGGGGTTGAAAGATGATAACCCAACAGTGGAGGATCTCATTCTACAGCTTCGATAAATTCAGGGGTATTCTCAAATAATGGTTCCTAGATGCTTCCAAAGAAGCAGCACTTTGGACATCTGTTGTTCTTCAAACATCTATTATCTATTCTATCTATTATATATAATAAATTAAAGTTATTTGGGCCACGTGGACCAAATAACCTTCATTTATTATATAACTAGTGGGAATGCCCGCACGTTGTCATGGGTAATTATGATTTTTTTGGCGCACGTTTCATGGCCGATTTTACGTAATCTTTTTAATACCAATTTTGTAAAACAGCTAAACCATTTGAAATAGTGGGAACCCGGGCGTTCGGCGGAGTCGACAATACGAGGTGGTAACATGGTTGAAATCACCCAATCACCTCAATCGTCGGTGTCCTGTTCTGCTTTCCCATAAGACCTTTGAGAAACGGGTACAGATGAACAATCACCCAAAATGCAAAGAACAACTTCCCAAAAAAAAAAAAAAGATTGGTAACCGTTGTTTATAGCATCAGATATTCGTGCGACAACCCCGACCATGTTAATGATCAGAATAGTCGTTGGCGGGATCAACAGTGTTGTCCATTTGAACGCGTATAACTCCCCAAATTCCTCATCGTCTGTTGCTTTCGATGTAACAGTAAAGTTCGTATCTATTCCGGCCAAAATTTTTAACAGACCTTGTATAACAGCAAACAAATGAGCCGATACACCACCGATAACCCAAAATTGCTCGTTTCTCCACCATTCTTCGATGCTGACTCCACTCCCTCTCAGCTCAAGAATGCCCGTTGCGAAAATCGACAGGAAAAGAGAAATAAAAAATAGACTTGCTAATGTGCTTATCTAAATTAAGGTTAAAAAATTGTATAAAAATGGTGTTTAAACTAAAATAAAAAAAATAATAATAACTGTATTCGCTAGTAAGTGCATACCTCTAGCATAATAAACTTCCCAGTGAGCAAGCAAATGGTAGGGAGGGTGCAGTATGCAAGAAGCGGGAGAGCAGTGAAGGGATAAACCATTGTGTTTATATAAGCAAACCTTTCGAGCCACTTGAGATTACCTTCTTTGTAACCATACAAAAGCGGGTTGTGTCGACTGAAAATGATCTCAACAGAACCCAGAGCCCACCATAGAACTTGGTTAAGTTGTTCCGATAGATTAATAGGAGCTGATCCTTTAAATGCTGGTGTTTTTGGCATACAGTATATTGACCTCCAATCGCGACAATGCATCTTGAACCCCGTTAGAATATCCTCTGTGATCGACCCGTAAATCCAGCCCAACTGCATTGTAAAGACACTTTAGGATCATGGAAACATTAACGAGCTCAAAAAGTAAACGACTGTTTTCACTTTTCCTCCAAACCCCATTCGGTCTTGTCTTCGTACCCGCAACTGATTACATGAATGGCTTCTTTGAGTAGTGATGCCGGGCTCGAGGATGGTGGGACCCCGCTGTCAACCATTAAAGTCGAAGTAACGAAGATAACCGATTATCCAAACTTCTTTTCAAAGTTCATTTGAGACTTCAAAAGTTCTTTATCATCGTCATTGTATCCTAATTATGAGAGAAACGTAACAGTTACATGAGACCGGTATAATTCAGTTGGTAGTTGAAGGGTAAAAACGTCAATTTACCTTGAACATTTTCCACATCACCATGTTTTTCAAACTTGGGATTCTTCTTTCTACGTCCAAAACAAGGACAACAATCACAACTTACCATTTTTGGCCTTTTGGTACCCTTTGGTGGATCATAACCACATAAAGCTTGTCTTCTGAACACACGTCTTGTACCGACATATACCGGGCCTTGAATTCCATCTAGACCTTTCATGTTAATCTATTTAAAACAAAAAACTGCGTTAAGAGAGAACTTTTTAGTGGTGGAACCGGAACTTTTCAACTACACATTTTGAGGACTTCAACCGTTGGACATGTTTGACTTAACTTTTTTTTTTATTTCCACATTTGACCGATTGGAGAGAAACCATAATCCTAATCAACTCATTCATAACTAAACGGGCTAAAATTTCCACCATTACTAAATATGTACAACTATAGTGTGCGTTAGGAAAATTATTACACGCTATAACATATATAGAAACCGAGCCAAATATGGGTACCGTACCGAAAGTAACGGGACCGAAAACACCCAAAAGTGGGTACTGATTTGGTACCGAAAATAAATCGGTACGGGAAATTCGGTACCGGTACACAATACCAAATTCTCATACCCTAAGCTCAAGTTAGTGTATATTTAAAATAGTGCTTACCCAGTTGGACAGTCAACCTAGATGGTATGAATCACTTCCTGCCTTGCCAATTCAAAAAATAAACAGTACCATAAAAATCATTACCACATCCTTTACAATCACCACTTAAGATTAGGTGTAAGAAACTGACCCAACCATCAAAATCATAGCAGATCATCCAGTTTAGCCAGCTTGAAACTTGGAACCGGCTGTATAAACCAAACCACTTGTTTATAAGTTTTTCACTTTTTGGAACATGCAATTATTTATATGTATTTATATTCATGAACATCTTTTGACTGTAAAATCTTTAATACAAAGGTAAAAACTAACGATCTTGAAACAAAAAGATCAATTAAAACCGCCAAATCACTAAAACCAACAGTCTGGCCAACCCACTAAACCCGCCAGTTTGGTTTGTAGTTTTCCTAAACCAAAATCGGTGGTTTAACCCATAATTTCATCAAAACTTGTCGAACCAGACCGAGAACAACTCTAATTGTTGTTTTAAATCATACAACTCTTACCATGTTTATGTGTGATTGTGTAATAACAAGCATGAAAAGTTGTCGATAATGTAACTGGTGATTGTACTCATATAGTTGTATGGTGAAGATGCTTTACCTCTAGGATCCACTCGATATGCTTTAAATTGGTAGCGTGCTAGTTGACATTCAAATTACTCCATCTTGGCTGCATGAAAAAAATAATCCAAAATATCAATATGGTCAGGATTGTAGACAAATGAAATTGATATGTAATATTTATAAAACATTAATTAAGGTATGGAGGATGCATCACAAAGTGGTGGTCTATTTCACCTTGGTATTTTTTATAACCTCCTTGTCTCTTTATTCATCATAACCCAGTTACTTTACTGGAAAAATATAACCAATTTTTTTGTTGTTACAATCAGCAAATAAAAAAAAAATAACGATTAAGAGAAAAATGTTTATATAGGTTATAACCTTGAGGCTCTTGTTAAAACCTCGCCTGTTTTATAATCACAAAGCAGCCAATCACGGCGCATACCGTTTTTATCATTTGGGGCTACCCAAGTATCTACTTGAACAGGATCTCCCCTGTAATAGATTTTAGAATGTAAAAAAACGTATGACAGTGTCAAACTCATAATTAAGCAAAGTGGGTTCTTAATTACTTGAAAAAGACCAACAGAAAGACCTAAAAAGCGATGAAGACAACCCATCCACTCAGCATCACACTGAGCAAAATAATCATTAACCGTAACCACTGTATATCAATAATCATGTTGATCATATAATAAAATATATTGGCATATGCAACACGCTTGCACTGTAACTTTACTTCTAGCTTCCAGATAAACAATTAGAGTAAATTCAAAGTAGAAGAACAACCAAAGAGTATTCACATACCATGAACACCCTCGCCAGTCAAGGGGTTAAGATATGCAACCAATGTTGAGACCAGTGTTTTTCCCTATCTCTTTTTCATCTCAGCAATAGACCTGTCATTAAACTCCACCACCAATAATCTAGACCAAACCCTAATCAGGTTTATCAACCTAATTAAATATTCCATCGCATAAAATAGACTAATAAACTCATTAAACTTTATATGACTACAATTAAGTTAGCGTTCTCCAATTAAAACAACCATATGTAGTGTGTGTTTGAGAGAAAGACCTGTGTATCAAAATGGTGCATGCCAAGCTTCCTCCTGGTAGCTTGCCGAAGAATAGCAAACGCCTATGTAGTATAATAATGTAAAGTAAATACCTGTATTTAATCAGTAATCATTACAATCATAAAGAAACACACTTCGACCCAAACCCTAAATTTCATATAGAAAACCAAAAGTTCCATCACAATTTAGAATGTTAGCAAAATCACCTTTAATCATGAAGAAGTTATCTTCTATCCATATCAAATGTAGTAAAAATCTCAGGAAGAATTCGTGAATAGTGTATCAATCTGAATTGTGTACTCCGAACCCTACCTGCCATCAAATAGAGTAGATGTTCAATCGGGGTTCTCGTGAGTAAAAGAGAATCACCAAAATTACAAAAGCGAATTGTTGTCAGCCCTAGCTCGCTGCACAGCCGCTGCGAGACCCATCGCCCTTCCATCGTTTTTGTGGAACCGCATATAAAGCATCTTTTCTGTTACTTCTTATCAGGGGTCGGATGGAAATGATCGGACGCATTCAAGAGGAGGTTTAGGGAATTGACTGCTCATCAGAGAGAAGAAGAAATTGTCTAAATTGCCCCACTTGGCAACTTAATTTATGAGTTGTTGACCACTTTACCCCTCTCAAATCCCTTTTATTCTATTGTACATGTTGTTTCGAAATTATACGCATGACAAAATTACATTTTTGTCCATCACTTTTCCTTTATAATATATTATAGATAACTTTCATTTATTATATATAATAGATAATAGATAATAGATAATAGATAATAGATAATAGATAATAGATGTTTGAAGACCGACAGATGTCCAAACTTCTACTTCATTGGAAGCATCTAGGAAGCATTATTTGAGAATACCGCTAAATTTATCGAAGTTGTAGAATGAGATCTCCACTGTTGGGTTATCATCTTTCAACCTCATTTTCCCTAAATTTATTCTGTTTTTCAACAGGGATGTAATGCAATTATTACCTTATTTAAGATACCTTCAACTGCATCTTTTAATAAATCAACATTCATTTCACTCAAAAGATAACTTCAAGTGCATCTCCAATCATGAACTATCTAAAGTAATGGAAGAAATCATCCATAAATACCCAAAATAAAACTAATTCAACCATCCAATATTCTTGAGTACTCACCATTAATGTGATGACCAATATAAAATCAAACCCTAAAAGCATACAAATCATAATGAAATATGAAATCAGGTAGTTGTATAACAAATCATTATATTATATGAAATAACGAAGAAGAAGAACTGATTACAAAGTGTATTAACAATTAGCAAAATAATAACAATTACCTGATTTATGTGCGGCTCTTAACTACATTCTGTAGAATGTGTACATCTAACATATAAACAAAGAACAAAGAAACAAACCAAAAAACTTGTTGGGCTATTAAAATTAAAAGGATATCATACGCAATATTCAAGTAATTAGAATGGCCATTTTTACCTTACTTGACAACAATAGCAAACAACAATAGCAAGTGACCAATCAATCAACCTCAAAATCATTTGGAAGCCTAAAAATAAATTGAAAATTAGATAAGTGAACATCAAAACTGAACAGGAAACCTGACCAAAAATTAACCAAACACCTGATATTTGTCCTTCGAATCTTTGAGTTGGTCGTCATAGTCCTACAACCTTTCGATCTGGTTGGAGTCGGTCGGTGATGTCAGCAGCCTAATTAACAAACAACAGCAAACAACAATAGCAAATCACCAATCAATCGACCTCAAAATCATATAGAAGCCCAAAAATAAAACAAACCCTAACCAAAAACTCAAGATGGAAAAATCAAAAAATATATTTATAACTAACCATAAACCTCAAATCCATTACAGCATAACCATTCAATCAACCTCAAAATCATATAGAAGTCTAAAAATAAAATAAAATTAGATAAGTGGACATCAAAATTGAACAGCAAAGCTGACAAAAAATTAACCAAGAGAATTGCAGGCCGTAGAGCCGACAACCTCCGATCATCTCCGTCATCAAGTTCCAAGCGGAACCCTAGCCGAAGCACAACCCTAGGTAAAGACGCATGAAGATCAAATGAGTGAACAATAAAAACAAGGAGTGACACTTATTGATAATCTAACCTTTATTCAGAGCGTTGATCTGAACATCTTTCAAGATCGGAATAGAGGAGAGCGACAGAGAAAGATGGTAAGCCCTAAATGAGATATGAGATAAATGAGAGATGAGATAGATAAAAGAGGGGAAGGGTACTGTTGGGCGGGAAAAAGGGAAAAAAGGTAGCCCTCATCTACTGACAGGTGGCCCAAATAACTTTCATTTATTATATATAATAGACTAGGTTATTACCCGGGATTGTTTCCCGGGCTCGGGAAACTTAGTTATATTAATTATTATTTGTTATTAATACGACCTCATTACATCAAGCATCTCATTGAATTCAACAACGATGTCTACAATTCACTGGATTAGATCATGAACCCATATTAGACGTCAAACAAAAGCGCAACAGGACCACATGAATAACATCATTTCCACTTTTACTTCAATGCACTTACATGATCGGGTGATTTGGGATTTTGTAAAAATGTTTATTCTTGTACCTCCTAACTACCTACAACCACTGACTATTACAACCACTGATGCAAACTACTAATAACAAATATAATGTACAACTAAACTACTGATTCTCATTCCACTGTTATAGCTCTAGCAGCACTTTGGTCTTTAGCAGTACTTGAGACATATCATTAGATTGAGCATCAGTGCTTTATCTTCAACATTCTTTAGATCAGCAGCAGTTGTAATGAGAAGTGCTTTGGGTCATCAGATGTTAGGGCCACTGTCAAGGGGAAAGATCTGTTACAAACAACTGCTTATTATGGATCCACTGCTCTGAACAAGTTTTGGCTTTATCAACTGTTCCTTTGTAGGGTTCAATCCTAACAATCTCCCCCTGGAACAGATGATGTCAAAACACTTCACTATTCTGGCTCTTTATTACCTCATCAAGAATTCCCTAACTTGCCCTTTGAATTGTAATTCAAAGTTTATGGAATCCTCATCATCTTCATCCCTGCACAGTGGAAGCTCAATGAGATCTTGTAAATCTTCTACACTCAGGCCAAGTGCATTTTCCCTTGATATATTCTTCACTTCACCACTGGACTTGAGAAGAGTCAATACGTGGGTCTTTTGATCAGACTTCCACTTTAGTATTTTTGAGTCCAGTGGGTTTCTTGGGAGAGTTTATATTTTTGATGAGTTTGGTGATGGAGGCCTAGTTATGACAACTTTGGCAGGGTCTTGAGATTTAGCTAAGTCTGGATTTTCTGCCATCATTGTCTGAAGAACCATCTTCATAATATATTCTTCTTGAGCCTTGTCTTCTTTTGTTTCTCCATCCATCTGCTTTTGCTTCCTTCTTTGATAAAGGATAGCAGCAGGTGGAGTAGTGGATCTTTTGATTGGCAAGGCCTGTTTGACTGGAACCACTGCTTCTGGATAATCTGACTTTTTGGGAGCTGTGGGATCTTTCTTTCTTAATTCTTCCAACCTTTTGTAGGTGTCTAATACTTTCACCTCTGACCACCTTGTAACCTGATTCCTTGAGCCATAGTTTGCAGCTATAAGCTCTTCTTTCATTCTTTTCATCTTCAAGGTCCTTTCAGGTACATTCTTTTTATATTTGGACCAAACTGGAGGAGTTTTCTTTATTTTGTCATCAACCATCTTTTGGATTCTTGCTATCTCCTCTTTGAGCTCACTTATGGTCCATTCCTTGTACTGATACTTTTCTGCCTTATATTTCTTGTATGCCATGATGTGCTCAATGTAGTCTTGTTTTAAGCTTTCATGATCCTTTTCTGACAGTTTTTGAAAAAGGTCTTTTGAGAATTGCTCTAAAGTTCTGACTTTGGTGAGCAGATATTGCAAATTCCTCTGAATGGCTTTATCAGACTTTCCCTTTGTGTCTCTTTCTGATATATCCCCTGCTTGTTTGGCCTTTAGTTTCAGATACTCTTCTATGTTTCTTGGCAGAGGATAACCTTGAACAGATGGGAGATTCCTTTTTTCAGGATCATCTTCAGAGTAGAAGGATTTGATCTCCTCCCTAACTGCTGGAAGATCCAAAGGATATTGTACTCCCAAAGGGACTAAGGGAGTGTTTGGATCAAGGGCTTGAACTGAAGAGATTGGAATAGGGTTTGGAATAGTGGCTAGGATCAGAGGTTGTGAAGATGTTGGAAGTGGAGAAGTGTCATCTTCAAGTACAATATTTGTTACCCTTCTTCTTTGGTGCTTTGGAGTGGTTGGTGGTGTATTTGTGGGTTGAGTGGTGGTGTTTAAAGTGATGGGTGACTGACTAACAGCTGTTGATACAACTGGTGTTTCAACCACTGTTGTCACTACTACTGTTGATGTGTCAACAGTTGTCTTCTGCTTTTTGGCAGGTGGTTTTTGAGATGGTGGTGATGTTTTTGGTATGGCAGTGGATTGAGTGTGGGTTGATGCAGTGGTTTTGATAGTGGTTGGGATAACATTTGTTTAAACCACTGAAGTACCAACAACAGTTGATACAACAGGTGTCTTAACATCTGTTGGTTTGGTGGTTTGATGTGAGGAACTTTTGGGGATTTGAGGAGTATGTTTGGTGGGCTTTTTTCTTTTAGTTGCAGAAGTACCTTGCTCTTTCTTTTCCATCATAACTTTCTTCTCCTGTTCAAATCTTTTTGACCCTTTTATTTCCATAGACTCTTTCATGTTTGCTTTTAGCTCAGCAAATGCATTCTGAGTCACATCAACCTTTTTGGAACCATCTGGCCTTGGAATTTCTACCACAAGTTTAGACATTGGATTTGGTGGCATATGCAAACCTTCTTTACCCTTCTTTCCTTTCTCCCCCTTTTTGGCATCATCAGGGCGTTCAACAAAAACAACTGTAGGAGGAGAAGTGCTAGTGGTTTGAAGCAAATGGGCCTTGATTGCCTTGATATCAGCTTGTGTATCCTTGTACCTAGCTTCCATCATGTTTCTAAATATTTGGAGCTGAATTTCATGCTGTTGATCAGCATATTTCCTTTATTGATGAAGCATAGGTTGAATTAAGTTCCATAGCTCAGTGGGAGATAGAGCAGATGTTGCAGCAGTGGGTGTAGCCTTTTGAGATTTTAACAACTGTTGCAACATATTTTTTATATCTGTAACAGATGTATCAATTTTATCAACCCTCTCCGTCAATTCTTTGTATTTTAAACCATCACCCAAATGAATGGGATCATCTGATTTCCCACTAGTAGTGGTTGTATCAGTAGTTGACTTAAGGAAAGTTTCCCAAAAATCATCCACTGATGCCCCTTGTTCTTGGTATTGGGGACTTCTTTCCTCAGCAGTGGTTACCTTAGTAAACATACCAGTGGGTAATGGAAGCACAGTTGTGGTCACTTTGGTTCCCAAAGAGGAAATTGCCTTCAAGGGAGTCTTACTAATGAAACTACTGGCCAGGTGCAAATCAGTGGATTCAACACCTGTAGTAGATGCTCCACTTGAACTACTGACTGGAATTACTTGTAACTCCTGCAGTGTAGCCTCCTCAGCTGTTGGTGGGTTAGCAAGGATAGAGGAACCAGACTCAGTCACTTGTTGAGGTATATTCTCATTGATAGGTGGTTGAGAAGAACTGATTTGTGTCTGGTCCATATCAAGTGCATCCAACAGAGGTATAATTGATGGTGGAATTTGGGCAGTAAGGATGGGGGGTTGAAAGAGAATTTGCCCAGGGAGCAGGGCTTTGGAAGATAGATTCAAGTGAATCCATTGCTTCATAATGTGATGTCCCTATGGATACAACTTGATCCTTTTGAGAGGATGCATGAGGAGTTTTAGGCTCAGGTTGAGATCTTTCTTCCATCTGCTGTGAGGAAGTAGCAGCAGTGGTTATTGGTGACTTTTGTGTTATCACAGGTATTATCTCTGGGATCTCATCTTCCAGAGAAACCTTTTTTGAGGGTTTGGGGGGCTTTTGATATTTTTTCTTGATTAGCTTTTTGGTGGGTTTTGGTGTGGGTTTCACAGCAGGGGTTATGCTGCTGTGATCACCAGGAGCAGTGGGCTCAACAGCAGGAGCCTGAGGAGCAGAGGTTGTCTCAGCTAACTTCTGCTCAGGTTTCTCTGTTTGTGTTTTGGAAGGTTTTGACACCCTTGTGAAAGTTTCAGTAGATATGTTGTTTATTTGAAAAGAATTTCCTTTGACAAGCACATGTGCACTATCTTTTGGAATTTTCTTTTGTTAGTAAAAACTTAAAAACCTTGGAAATAGTAAAAATGGTTTTTTGTTTTCTTTTATATTATAAACATTTTTAACCATGTCATTGAAAATCTCTTGGGAGTAATTAAAATTTTCTCCTACCATAACAGCATAGCCCAAGTATTGGATTTTTAATGGTATTTCATTAAAAGCTGTAGTTTTATTTGAAACAAACATGAGAAGGGTATGAAATAAAAATCTCATGGTAGGTGGAAAACTGCCCTTTTGCAAAGTATCCTTTTTCATTTCGTCTGCATACTCTCTCTCAATGAAATCAGTTTGGTATTCAGCCTTTGGGAAAGAATTTTTACCTGTGTGATCATTTATTTCAAAATTTTCAGAGATAGATTGTGGTGTGACTTCCACTCGAATTCCCCCTACTGTTGAAGTAATAGCCCAAGGCTTTTTGTCTTGAACCTCTGTTTTTGCATTTTTCAAGAAATCACGTAGGGTTTCAATGTAGATGGGTGGGTTGCAAGTCAACAATGTTTTGTACTTTGATGAGGAGAGAGCATCTATGACGGAGTGAAAGGTTGTGTTTTGACTTGGTTTTTCAAGTATACACAGGTAGTTATGAGGAGATTTGAGTGGAAGAGCCATGGTGATTTGCAGATAATGGCGAGAAAAGGAAGAAGATGAGTAATGTGAAGGGATTTGACGATAATTGCTTTTGAAAGGAATTTTAAATTCGATTCGATAGTGAAAAGCCCTATTTGGGGTTTTGATCAGGGTTTTATAATGGTGAAAAGTGAATGCTGATGTGGCATCGGTTACAAAGATCTGACGGCTAAGTACAGACCACGTGCTAACCTCTGATGAATAATGGATGACAGTTGTTTAGGATCTGACGGCTAAGTACAGACCACGTGCCAACCTCTGATGAATAATGGATGGCAGTTGTTTAGGAAACCACTGATGGTCAATATCAGTGGTTTACAGTGGTGAAAATGAAAATAGTGGGTGATTTTTAACTATCAGTGGATAGCCAACAATGATTGAAACACTGATTCTGGTCAGTCAGTGGTCAACATGAACAATGTAGAAAAAGAGGTTGTCTTTCAGCAGTGGATAACTTTTAACAATCAGATGTTTGAACCAACACAGTGGTTGTAACAGACTTTTAAGGATTAATGAAAACTATCATTTTTAACTATTTTCAAAAGTGTTAAAATATGAGAAGACTTAAACAGATATTGGAGCTTAAACAGATGTTTTGCCTTATATATCAGTTGTTTGGACTTAAACAGATGTTTGACCTTAAACAGACGTTTGGCCATAAACAGATGTTTGGCCTTAAACAAATGTTTTAACTTAAACAGATGTTTGCCCATAAACAGATGTTTGATAGGCCTCATCAGTGATTAGGTACATCAGTGCTTGTCTTCAACAGGGCTTTGTCTTCAACAGTAGATAGGCCTCATCAGTCTTTATAAGAAGCAATGGTTAGTTATAACAGTCCTTAGCATGATCAGCTGTTATAACCACTCCATAACCATTAGAGAGGAAACAAGTGTCGGTATACATAGTAAATAAAGAGGTTAATTGTAATTATGATAATCTGCTTTTGTTCTTTGAGCTTTGAAAATTTGTCCATTGGGTTTCTTGGTTTTTAATTTTACAATTTTCCCATAAAAGTTGGGGTTTGAAAAGATTTTTGCATTTAAAGACTGCTGTTTTGAAATATACATTAATATGTTTATATTAAATCTACACATTTTGATTGATTAAGTATATAAACTCATAGCCAGTTTGTAAGGACCGGTTTTGACTCTGTTTCGATTGCCTATCGACACGTGTGACGTGCGGAATCCGTACACGTGCGTGGACCGAACACAAGAACGTACTAAATCTGTGATTCGATAAAAGATCTGAAAAGTACAAAGTCACGTGAATCACCTAGAGCATTTTCTCTCTCTACTTTCTCTCTCTAAGCACCAAGCTCTCCACATATCCAAATGAGCAAAAGTAGCAAAAAGTTCTAAACTCTAACACTTAGACTCCTATTTATAGGCCAAGGGATATAAGGAGGTTCTCCTTATTTACAATAATGCCACCTTGCCTTTCTAAACTAGATATTACAATAAATGCCTAGAAATAAACTATTTCTGCTACGACTTGAGATGACGGAGGCGATAGACATAAATGCACTAACAGACTCCCCCTTGGATATTGCCGCAGTCAATCTCAAATATTTAGTCAAACTCGTAGCGTCTGGTCTTTTTCTCTTTAGCTTGAGCAGAATCCCCGTGGATCTGTCTTCAGCTTCAGCTTCTTCCTTTCGGTAGACTCTTTAGGCTCCCCCTGTCCTCAAGCTTCCGTGCTTTGGGATCGACACCTGGATTTCCGTATACAAGCTCCTTCAGGATAGTTTCCTGGCTCATTGAATCCACGCTTCCTCTTGCGTTGAGCTCGTCTTCAGACTTCCCCTTAGACTCAGCTGTCGGGATCGTAGTCTGGTACAACATCTGCAAATCTCAAACGTTTATAAATAACAATGTTTTGAACTTCCAGGATTGAAAACCTGGCTCTCTCAGCTTATGCTAAAATATTTTACAATGAAAGCATTTTCGTTTTTTTAGGAATCGTGACCTGGCACTATTAAACTTTCTAAATCAAGATCCTGGGACTAGGATATAATAATATGAATATATCCAGGATTACTTGATACTCTCCCCCTATCAACAATCTTCAAAGATTTGGCAGTTAAGCGAACATGATCGGAAACTGGCTCTATTACAACAGATTTTAACAATCTAAGCATCCAAATCCCTCACAATTAATCATCCAAGTCCAACTTAATGACCTTGGAGATATCACAAACTGTTTTTGATTTTTGATTTTAAAACTTCAAGTTTTAAATTAATAAACTTGTTTATTTTCAGACACACGATCAGCATACTCAGATTTTGAAACTCAGCATTTAGACATCGGTTGTCGAAAATAAAGTGAAATCAAAATCTTTTTGTATTTTTCTTAAATGTAAAGCAGTAAAGAAATATTTACAAACATATTTACAGACAATATTTTTGTTTTGAGTTTGCGTTAGAGGATCATATCAGTTTATGACAAATCACAAGTACCGTTGAGCTTAGTTACACATTAAGAAGTAAACAATTCACATTGATTGACAATATTGTTGTCCACTTAAACTCAATCTAAAAACTTTCGAAATGCTTTCCGATACGTTAAGGTATATTAATTTGCACTAAATTCTTATGGACCCCACGATCTCAGCATATCCCCTCATCATGCAATACACTAACTCAAGTAATGCTTTTAAACTTTCATCAACTGTGATATGTGTAAAAACAACGCAGAATGTTTAAACATTAACAATCAGGTCGATACTTCCGTATATGCAGAGAAAGTCCAATGTTTAAACAAAATAAGAAATAAAAACAAGTTGAAATTGTTTAGACTAACCACCAGGTCGATACTCCCGTATACGCAGAGGTGATCCAAAGCTTAAACGAAACACCAAGAAAATAAAGCAGAACGTTTAGGCACTAACATCCAGGTCGATACTCACGTATACGCAGAGGATGTCCAATGCTTAAACAAAATAAAGAAATCAAACAAGTTTAAATATTTGCAAAATAAAATACACAATCACAGTGACTTTTTCAGCAAGTTGTGAAAGTTCACAAACTGACCGGTTTTTATGCTCTTTCAGCATTCAGCGATTACTGAGTAGGTACACAGTCACGAAGGATAAAACTAAGTACTATGCTTTCAACCGTGTTTCCCACTAGAACTAGGCTTTTTCATTTAAGTTTGTATCATTATCGCAAATCTACTAGTCTAGCTGAGTCTATTGTCACATCTTTAGTGAGATTGTTTATTGCTTTTTAACTTTCCATTTCTTTAGCGTACTGTAATTGTCTACTGATGTACTATCATTTCCTCTTTTTACACAAAAACTCATTTTTGAATTTTATCATGTTTTTGGCTTTTTCAAATTTTCAAATGTTTTTGGATTTTCTGACAATTTCTTACTCCCCCTAAAATGCAAAACTATTTAAAGAAAATTTGACAAACCGACACTGATAGCTTTGTCTCACCATCCATTTTCTGCTTCTCATGCACTGATTTGCAGAAAAATATAACATACCCCATGATTTACAACCCATTGATTTTCGACAATTTGAAAACCTTTTTTCAATCTTGTGAAAGTAATCATGTTTGTTCAGCCGTGAGAGTTTCGGCGTATTCAATCAACATATTTTTGTATTTTGAATTTTTGACCAATTTAAAAACAAACATATTTTTTATTTTTCAATTTTTTTTAATTTTTAGGGTTTTTGAAAGACTTTTTCATCTTTAACTTCAACTTTCTCATCTTTTACCGAAATCACTTGTTTCTTAATAGCCATATTTGACCTTTTGGAGTACCTCTTTTATAAAAATGTGACTCTTTTTGATCATTTTGATTTTGAACAACAACTTTTGGTTTCCAAAACTCGTTTGGTTTTGTTGCATCAACTGTGTTTATCCAACTTTGTGTTGTTCTTAATTTGGGTGTCACTGGTTTCCATGTTTATTGTGAGTCAGCCTTTGACATTTTCGGCTTCCAAGTTTGCTTTGAATCAAACTTGATTGACTTCTGATTCACAACATCAGACTTCTGTTTCTGAACATAAACAGACTTCTTTTTCGTCTCAACATCAACAGGTTTCAGATTTGGACACTTGCGTGCAAGATGTCCTGTTTGATCCCATTTAAAGCATGTTCTTTTTGAGACATCTTTGACTTGTTGTTGTTGCTTTTTCTGAGCATAGAACTCTTCATTAGACTGACGTCTAAATTGGAGTTCTTTCTCTTCTTCTGAACTTGTTCCATGAATAAAATTCATTTTTGTCTGAAAATTTGACGACTCATTTTTATTTCGATTTTGTTTCTTTTTATAACCCAACCCAGCCTTCATGTTTTTCTTTTTGTAACCCGGTTTGTTATAAAAAATTTTGTGACCTTTTCCAGCAAACTTTGAAATCTCAGATTTTTCAATTTCAACCATCTTGAAAACTTTATCAACCTTTTCTGAATCACATTCTGAATCGGGAATACAACATCTAAGAATAATTTGTCCGATCCAATCATGGTATAAACCAATCCTTTTGAATCATCATTCAAATTTTTCTCGGATTTTGTGTTTTTTCAGATATCCATCATGAAAATTACCTTCATTTTCATCTTGTGATTCAGATTTACCTGTATCAACCGACTCTTCTTTCAACACACTTTCAACGACCTTACCTACCACCTCTGAATCACTAGAATCATCAGATTTGGAATAGGTTATGTCAATGTTATCTGGCAATTGATCTACCATGTTGAAAGCTTTTTCGACCTTTTCATCATCATAAAATGCAAACTTTTCCGGTGGTGGAACTTGATGAAACTCTGAGCCAATACCTTTCTGGTTTTGCTCAGACTCACCATCTCCCGGTTTTATATTGAAAATACGTTCAAGCACATATAATGACACGTGATAACTTTTTAACTTATTGTTATCCTGTTCTAAATCAGCAATCTGACGCTTTAGCTTAGCAACATCCTCAATATAGGAATTAACAACACCTTGTTTTATTTCATACATTCGTTTAAGCTCTTTAGTTGTTTCACAAAGATAATTCATTCTTGATTGAGCAAATTTCATTTCATACTTCACTTTTTCATATGATTCTTTTGTAATGTGATATGCCAATTTTATTGAATCATATTCCTTTTTAATTTCTTGACAAACAATTTCCTTTTGGTCACATTCTTCTGTCTTTTTCAAAACATTTTCTTTCAAAACTTCATTTTCTTTTTCTAAATTTTTACATTTTTCCAAAAGTTTTTCTTCATTATCTTTCAAAACTTTTTCGTTTTCTAACATTTCTTTGCATTTATTTTTGAAAACTTCTTCAATTTTATTAAATTGTTTGTCTTTTTCAGTACAAGCACTGCATGTTTCCATGCATTTCTTGCACTGTTCAACAGTTTTGATTTTAATTTCAGAGTCAGAATTTACCTCAGTGATTGGCACTTCGGTGTTTGCTGCAGTTTTTGTCTGCTTCTGATCAGCATCTTTCTGCTTTTCTTCAACACCAATTTCATGACCAACTAAATTCTCATTTTTCACTTCTTCTTCTTCTTCGTCTTTCTTCTCTGTTCCTTCAACTTGCTGTTCTTCAGTAACAGCTTCTTTCATAACCTTTTCATTCACTTCCACAGATACCTTCACATCTTCTTCAACAACTTTCTTCAATTCTTCAACCATACTCTCAACATTCTTCTCTATTCTCTCTTCATCTCTCTTCTTCAAACTCGATATCATGACTTCTCTTATGAGTTTTTCCAGCTTTTCCTCATAATTTTTGTCTTTTACAGCATTTGAATAAAATTCGTCGACCCGAGGAATTACTAGAAGAACATCATCAAAAACTATGTCCTTCTTGGAAATAACAGGTTCACCATATCTGTTGATATAACACTCTCGTTTCTTATCCCATCTTTTGTATCTGACAGCTTCATCATATTCTCTTTGCATATCATTCATTCTGTTCGCAGCCATTCTTATTTCTCTGTCTGTTTTCTCACTCAGAATTTCTTCTCTGGTTTTCTTTTTAGCCTCAGCAACAACCTTTTCTTCTTTGTTTTCATCTTTGATTTCAGCAACAAAGGCGTAATGGTTGTTCTTTAGTATAGCTTTGCCATGAGCTGTTTTTCGAACATCAACTCGATCTTCTTCTGGACAAATCTGGCTCCAATCATATGCTTCATCATCGTGAATCACAACATAAGCTCTTGACTTCTCTCTGGGTTTGTCTTCAATCATCTTTGGCTCTTCTCTGCTACGGTGGTAAATTGCCTTTCGGTAGTAATCATCATTGAACGGATGTTCATTTCCACCAACTGCAGAATTGTTGCACTCTCTTTTGAAATGATCTTTTTGCTTACATTAGAAGCAGGTCACTTTGGACTTATCAAATCCAAGCTTTGTAGATGCACCACCAAGAGATTATTTCCCAGTAATTTCCATATATCTCTGAGCTCTGCGGATGCAACTAGCTAAACACCAACGGATGTCAATGAGTTCCATCTCTTCCGGATCAATCTGGTCATAGTCTTCTTTGGTTAACTCTGAGTTTCCAATTTTGCCAGCTACAAGACCTTCATACGATTCCAGAACAGATGCAAGGAAACTCATTTGTTGCTTAGCTGCATTTATGCTCATCGTTGGGGAATTCTTCAATTTGAGAGCAATATTGCACAGAACTTCTTCAGATTCTTCAGAACTAACTTTTGAAGCAGATGAATGATAACCCGGATCGTAACTTGATGAGCTTTTCTGAGGTTCTTTTGTCCTCTCACCACTGAATGCTGTCGGTGGTGATCTATCAGCTTTCACCGAAGGTATATTGCCTTTATAATAAAGACCAACATTCTGCTGATGCGAAGAACTGCTCATCTTGTCCTGCTTTTGCAACTCAAGTTCAAGACTCTCTATCTTTTCTATCAAGACATCAAGAGAAATTGTATCATATAAAGCATCATTTTTCAGGATAAAAACAAATGTTTGCCACTGATCAGCTCGTGGTAACGCTTTTATAAGTTTGTCTATTATTTCTTCTCTTGTTTTTTCAATCTTAAATCTTTCTAGTTCGATTTTTAGATGACAAAAACGTTCAATCATTTGATGAACTGATTCACCGTTAAAACTATCAAACAAATCAAATTCCTTTTTTAATAAAGCAATTTTGTTCTTCTTGATTTGTTTACCACCCTCTGCCTTAACCCGTAAAGCCTCCCAAACCGATTTTGAAGTTCCGTCATGTTGCAGTAAAGCAAACATGTCATTTCTGATTGCCAACTGGATCAAAGCAATCATTCTCTGTTCTGCTGAGAATTCTGCTTTGTCATCTTTAGGTAAATCTTTGAGTGGAAGCTCTTCTCCTTTATCATTAGTCGGCCTTTTGTGAGCATAGGCTTTTGCCCAACCAATGAACCTCTCTTTCCACCACGTGTAATCTTCAATGCTTTCCAGAGTTGGTGGCTTCGAGTGTGTTCCATAGAAGTTATCATGTTTGATGTTGTCATTGATTGCTTTTGTAATTGACTTTGGTGTGACTGTTGACGTTTCGGAAGATTCGGATGTGAACGCGTTGTAAAATGTGTTGTAGAACTCTTCAGCCATGATATGATCTTCTCAATTTACAAGCACCTTTTAATCACCTTGAAACCTGAATCACGCAAACAACAATGATCAGTTCTAAAAATTATCAAACAACTTGAATCGGACGGGTGTTCGAACGAGTGAGTCAACAAAAGTCAACAGTGAAAATAATCAGTGCTGTTCGATCGGGTGGGAAAGCTGTCCGATCGGGTGTGATTTTATCTTGAATCGGGTGGTGATGCTGTCCGATCGGCTGGGATTCTTGAATCGGTTGGTTGTCCGATCGACCCTCTGTTCGATCGAGTTACTGTTCGATCGATGAACACTTCAAAGTAATATGAATATCAATCAAATCACATGCAAGCTGTCAATATCACTTTATCACATGCACATAGATAATGATATCACATGAATTTATATCAATGACAGTCAATCAATTAATGAATCTTCAAAAGATGCGACTAAATTGGATTCAATTTAAATGAATCACGTGACTAGGTGATTAATAGGGACAAGAGCTTGTTGACAACTGAAATGAAAGTCACATGCTCACCAAATTCAATTAAAGACTCACATGAATGTTACTGACAAAAGCATAATATATTGACTTAATGACTTGATCGGTTGGGATATGTGAAACGAGTTGCCGGTCGATCGGTCAGGGATGCTAGCCGTTTGGCCAGCTGTCCGATCGGTTAGGTCAACGAAGTCAAACACTTTTAGTGAATGAGTAATGTAATGATACAGTTTGCTGACCGTTCAGCCAGAGATGCTAGCCGATCGGCTGGCAAGTCAAAGAAGGTCAACAACTTAAATGAAATGCAATGATGAATGCTTTGGTACGAATTGCTAGCCGATCGGTCAACTAACCGATTGGTCGGCATTCAAGTTAAACTCAACAATAACAGTAAACATGTTCATGTATATTTCGAACCAAAAATCTTTAATTTCTCCCAAACAGCTAGGAATTAAGATCTGAAAATTTGTAGGCTTGTAGATCAGGTACTTTCGCACAACATATCCAAAAATCAGCAAACTTTAACCGTTAAAACCCGTTTAATTTTGCAATTTTCAGTTAAAAACGTTAAGAGATGAAAAAGATGAAGAAATTGAGCAAATCTGATGAAATTTGGATATGATTCTGATGAAATTCAGTACGAATCTGTGCGTTTGATCTTTGCAACCGAGCTCCTGCTCTGATACCACTTGTTAGGACCGGTTTTGACTCCGTTTCAATTGCGTATCGACACGTGTGACGTGCGAAATCCGTACACGTGCGTGGACCGAACACAAGAACGTACTAAATCTGTGATTCGATAAAAGATCTGAAAAGTACAAAGTCACGTGAATCACCTGGAGCACTTTCTCTCTCTACTTTCTCTCTCTAAGCACCAAGCTCTCCAAATATCCAAATGAGCAAAAGTAGCAAAAAGTTCTAAACTCTAACACTTAGACTCCTATTTATAGGCCAAGGGATATAAGGAGGTTCTCCTTATTTACAATAATGCCACCTTGCCTTTCTAAACTAGATATTACAATAAATGCCTAGAAATAAACTATTTCTGCTATGACTTGAGATGGCGGAGGCGATAGACATAAATGCACTAACACAGTTCACCTGTTTTTCATCACGTTTTCCTACGAAGATATTATACTTTCAGCAAAGTCGAGTAATATAGTTTATTGAAATGGCGTCATTCACTTCTATAAAATCAGATGATTTAAAGCAGCATTTTGTCAGGCAAATCGTGGAACAGGGGTATCAAGATAGGGCTACTCTTCAAGAGCTGAAGAGATGTTTTGATGGATTGCAAATTGGCCTGTTCACGAGACAGCAGGTTTCCAGAGATCTTATACGGATGCCTTCAACTTCCGTTCGATTTTAAAGTTTAGTTGTTCAGTATGTTATGTAATTATTGGACTTTTAATGTCATGAATAAATTTTAATCTTATGAATCTATGTTGCGTTTGTAGGAAAAAAAGAAAGAGAACGTCAATTTTAAATTTCCAATTGCATATTTTGAATTTCAAAAGTTATTGATATTATCAGTAATTACTGATTTGATTTGAAAGCAATTGTCATCATGACTTTTTTAATTTTTATTTTAACTTTAATTAAGAGAAAATAACCGTCAATTTGAAATTCCCATTTTTCTTATTTTCAATGTCCAAAGATAAAGAAATTAGCATTAATTACTGATTTGATATGCAAAAAATTGTCATCAACAGTTTTTTTATTTTTTATTTTTACTTTAATTTTTATCTCCAAAACAATGTTGGAGGAACTCTTATATCATTGGAATGTAACGATTAGATAAAATGGTAATTTCATTTGATAATTTCATTCTATCATTAATTAACCACATCAACAATAATAATGTGAGCAGTGGTTGTATTTTAGGGAAACCACTGATGGTCAATATCAGTGGATGTCAACAATAAAAACGTGAGCAGTTGCTGTTTTTAAACTATCAGTGGATAGCCAACAGTGATTGAAACACTGACGTTGGGTCAGTCAGTGGTCAACATGAAGAATGAAGAAACAGAGGTTGTCTTTCAGTAGTGGATAAATTTTAAACACTGATGTGATAAATACTGTTACATATAAACACTGAAGTGATATGACATCTAACAAACTAACAGAGTATAAAACGTTGATGTGATAAATACTGTTACATATAAACACTGTTAACATAAACAAAGGTAGAATATCAGGCCTTAGGTACATAAGTGCTTGTCTTTAACAAGGCTTTGTCTTCAACAGTGGATAAGTCTCATCAGTCTTTAAGTCCATCAGTCTTTATAAGGAGCAGTGGTTAGTTATAACAGTCCTTAGCATGATCAACTATTATAACCACTCCATAGCCATTTGAGAGGAAGCAAATGTCCGTCTATTCAATTGAGATGAATCATTGCATTACATCCCTATTGAAAAACAGAATCCATAAATTTAGGGAAAATGGGTTTGTAAGATGATAACCCAACAATGGAGGATCTCATTCTACAGCTCCGATAAATTCAGCAGTATTCTCAAATAATGGTTCCTAGATGTTTAAAGACCGACAAATGTCCACAGTGCTGCTTCTTTGGACATTTGACGGTCTTCAAACATCTAGGAAGCATTATTTGAAAATAACCCTGAATTTATCGAAGCTGTAGAATGAGATCCTCAACTGTTGGGTTATCATCTTTCAACCCCATTTACCCTAAACTTATCAATTTTGTTTTTCAGACCTCCCAAAGCCACCTATCCGCCTCCAAAGAGATCGAGACAGCTTGAAGCATAACCTTGACTTGCTGTAATTCCATCAGTTCAGTATTTAATCCCAATATACCAACTCAATACAAATAACAAATATTTGGTGTGCTACAACTGTAAATAACTCAGTAAACAGATTTGAAACCATAAATATGGATTATAGAGATCTATGAATGAAACAAAAACCAACAAAACAGATTGTGAAAAACAAAAACTACAAACATATCAAAATCAATCTACTCGTAATCACATGGTACACCAATGCAAGCATCTGAATAAACAATAACAAATCAAAGACAATTTACCGATACTTACCGAAACAATAACTGGTCATATTTATGTGTGGCTCTTAACTACATTCTGTAGAATCTGTACATCTAACAAATAATCAAAGAACAAAGAAACAAACCAAAAAACATTCAGTAAAATTTGTACATCTAAAAAATAATTAGAATGGCCATTTTTACTTTATTTCACAAATTTCATAATATGAAAATAAGTAAAACATAGAAAAAATGAAACCAAACAACTGATATTTGTCGTTCGAATCTTACAGTTGGTCGTCATAGTCCTACAACCTTTCGATGTCGTTGGAATCGGTCGGTGATGTCAGCAGCCTAACTAACAAACAACAGCAAACAACAATAGCAAGTCACCAATCAATCGACCTCAAAATCATATAGAAGCCCAAAAATAAAACAAACCCTAACCTAAAATGAAAAAATGAAAAAATGAAAAAATATATTCATAACTAACCATAAACCTCAAATTCTGACAACTGTGCTCTGTAAACGATGTACAACGTAAAACAATATCAATTATCAATAAAACAATATGTTTTGGTGTTAATATTTGTGTATTTGTGTTTGGCGATTTTACAATTTGATTCTAGTTCGATTTCAAGCTTTAAATCGCTTTCTAGAAAGTTATACGCAAGCTGATGCGAAAACGTAATCAGTTTAATGCGAAAAACCCTCCAGAACAGTGACATAGGCTTAACATACCTTAAATAACCTTTACATAACTTAGAAATAAGTTTTGGAGGGTTTGGTATGCGAAAATAAACTTATTTGATCAACAGGGATTAAAAGCGTCAAAAAGTGCATAAGTTTGCATTTTCACGCATATCTTACGTTCAGAACATTTTCGGACATCCAAAAATTTTTTTAATCATTAAAATATTTTATTTTAGTGATTGGAATGCAAAAATACCACTCATCGTGAAATTTGGATCGTTTTCGCGTCCGTTCGAGTTTTCGTCATAATTAACCGAACAACGCAACCGTACGACCAAACGAACCGAAATACGAGATGTTTTCAAGCATTTTTCATGTTCCCTATACTTTAACTTCATTATGGAGCCTTAAAATGGGGTTAACGGGGCTTAAACGCGTCAAAAGTGCATCAAAAACCAAGTTTTGGACTTGCAGGGACCAACAGTGACATTCTGTGAAACTAGTCCTGGAGGGGCGCGAAGACCGGAGAGTCTGGCTTCGCGGCCTGCAACAGACTGCAAGACAGAAACTTTGAATCTGGTCATTTGAGCTGATTTTGATGGTTTTGATACCTGATTTTGAATACCATTTGATAGTTTTTGAGTTCCCCATGTTTTGTAATCTATAGGCAGAAGTGGATGGTGAGGATTGAGCTTTGATTCTTGCAAAAACAAATGTCAAGATCCTAAGAACTCAAGACTTACTATAAATACCCACTTGCCCATTCACTTTTCTTCACACATTTTATCACACCCTGACTTTTGCGGAAGCGTGATTATGGTGTGACTTTCTTAATATCATTGCATTCAATCATAACAACAGCTATATGATAAAACCATAGGTTTGTCATCCATCGAATAAGTTTAAAACATAACAACATTGTTTAAAAACGTAGACTTCAAATTCAGGTTTTACAGTTATACCAAAATGTTCATGAGTTCACTAAGGACTCATCGAAAGATATTAAATAGCACCAAGGGTTGGGAGACCTGTCTCTTCCAGGAATAAGACACACCGACCAAACCCAAAGACCATGGATGACATCTTTATTTCAAACGCATCATAAAAACTTCCAACGCCCGCCAGATCCACTTACTAGTTCCCTGAAATACATGTAGTTTGAAAAATCAACAAAAGTTGAGCGAGTTCATGTGTTTAGTATGTGTGCACGAATCATCCTTGAAAACCTTTGTATGTATGTATGTACTTGTAAACTAGTTTGAAGCAACAAGGAAAAAAAACAGATCAATTAATGTGTAGCTAATACATTAATATATGCGACATGGCATAGGAAGCACTCAATCCTGTATGCGTATTTCGTACCGACCCCTCTGGCGGAATGACATAGTCACCACATGCGGCCAACTCGCAGGCCCATGGGTGGGGCTCACAACTCCCAATAGATCTATCACTCATGCCCCTTGGTCCTTATACAAAGATTAACGGTCTTAAGCTAATGGCCTACCCATTCACGTGATCTAGCAGTGCCTTTCCTTAGCTAATCATACCATGGTAACTGTTTGTAAGCAGTATGTAACATGTATTTCACCCCCGAAGTTATAAAACTGAAAACAGTTAAATGAAAAGGGGGACATGAACTCACAGTTTTGCGTTCCTTGTATCCGATGTAACTCAAAGCTTCTTCTAGAACGCACGACTACCTACATGCGTACTACGGTCCGTTAGACGAGCGGGTCGTGCCTTGTCTTAGTATTGATTAGTGCCTTTGAGTTACGTTTTAAGGTGTCTTCGTTATTATTGCAAGTATATAATTATTCGTTAAAATAATTAATATTTTAACTTAAATTATATTTATTAAATTTTGGAATAATTGTTAAAACAATATATAACTACTTAATACTTCCCAAGTATTTATATTTGTATTTCCTTCCCAAGGATGGGGCATCTCATACATGTTTATCCGTATTCTTGTATTTATATATCTTACCATGTATTGGCGTCGTATTCCGGTGTGTACATATTTTCTTAATAAATATCCCATATATATTTCCAAAATAATATATTTTCAAATCTCATTTAGAAAATATATATGAACTTATTTTATCCCAAATGTATTTCAAGTTTATCCAAGAAAACATATATTTTCCCAAAAATCATACATCTTCTACAAACTCTAGGAAAATATATTTTTGCTTCTCAAAAAATAATATATTTTCTCCTTGTCGAAAATATGATACACTTTGTAATAATAATAAAAATCATATTTTCATTTCTTTTGTATCCAAAATAATATTTATAAAAAATATACTCATAAATATATTTTCCGGAATATTTGTAAGTTACATTCTATCGTTCGGTTCCATAATATTATGTGTGTAACTTATATATGTATTCCTTGTGATTTTTGGTATTAGTTTGGATTGTAAATTCTTGGTATATGTTAAGTTATATTACTTTAAATACTAAAATAATATAACTAATACACAAAGTATACAAATAATCACACACAATGTGTCTTTAAGGTAAATATATATTCTAAATACATATTTATCCATTTTTATTTATAAAAACCAACTTCCAATACTTGTATTTTTGCAACAAAATCTATGGCAAAGTTTATATTGAAAACCATAGTTAAAACACACTTGTAAATATTTGCTCGGAAAATATTTCTCTAAGTGTTTATATTTTTAGAAAATTTTTCCATAGTTTCCTCTAAAAATGGAGGTGTCCATGCTATCAAAGCATATCATTTTCTTTTCAAAATCATCACAAACAATCAACAATCAATCTTAAATAACTTATACTTACCAAGTGCCAAAATACATAATAATTATGAACTTGAACTTTCATAAAAACTTGTAGTAACTTGGTAGTGTGTTTAGTAGATTTAGTTACCCTTTAAAGTGTGTTTACTTCTTTAAAAATCTCATTCTTGGAAGATTTAAGTGTTTACAACTTACTAGGTGATTTTTCTAAAAATCATTCTTTTGAATCTTTCTTGTAAACAAAGTGTTCTTATACTTGTTTCAACACTAGAAATATGATTAGTTCTTTTTAAAAGAATGTTCATATAAATCTTTGCGATTTAGCTTGTTTCTTTGGAAAACTATTTTAGAAATCATCCACTCACAAGACTTGTATCTTATTTAAATCATCATCACATGAAAACAACTTTTTTTACTCAAGTTCATGTAAACATAAGGCATGATGATCTTGGTCTTTCACAAGATCATCACATTAACTTACTAGATCATGTGTTTAATCACAATCTAGTAGGTTCCATATGATGTCTAACATCACTAACACTAGTAATCAATCAACAAGAAGCAAATAAACACAAATCAACAAGTATTCATATGTTTATAAGCTTATGTTAGAGATTTATGATTATGTCTTTTAATGTTCATCATGTTTATCAATGTACATCATCTTTTAACCAATCAACATATGAAGTAACAAAGGTTATGAGGGCCTTGCTACTAGCACAAGGCTAGGGAAGAACACAAGATGATGGTGATGACAAAAGTGGAGGATAATAGCAAATGATGAAGGTCCTTCAAGATCCACAAGCACCAAGCTTCCTAAATCACCTCCTTACACCTTGAAATAAACTTGGAATGAATAGATGGTGGATGAAAGGTGGTGGTGGGTGTGTGCTTGTTCTTGGCCGAGAGAAGAAGGAGAGGGAGAGAAAGAAGTGTGGTGAAATGTGTGAGCTCAAGTGTTTTTATAATCCATCCAATGTTATTACCTAATGGTAGGGGTGTGCATGGGTCTGTTTGGGTCACACCCCGACTACGTAAAACAACGAAACGTGGCGGAAACGTCGGGGAGTGTTGTAACAGAATTAATTGTTTCACAACCATGGTAATTAAAGTTACGTTTTATTTATCAATCAAGAGAGTTACATTGTCTTAAACAAGAAATAAAGAGTACATAACATAATCTAACTAGTTCTTGCTTCGTTTTAAGTCACTAAGGCACAGGTCCGCCTAAGTGTGTCTCGATCATCCTATGCAACAGTTCCTGAAAACACATGTGAAAGTAGGTACGTCAGCATAAAAATGCCTGTGAGATACACAGGTTTTGTGAAAATAGGATTCATGACTTGCGTTTTAAAGAAACTGTTTAATAAAAAGTAGCCATGAATCTTGTTGAGTGGTTCCTTTCATAAATCATTTGAAAAGTGATAAATAAACCAAATGATATATATGTATAAAAGAATAATGTATGGTTAAGTGAATAACCTTGTAAAATGAGTTTGTATAAGTTAAGTTATTTGTAAAACGATGTTTATGTGAAGATTGTATTGTATATGTAATATGTCTAAACTGAAATGGTTTAAATAACGCTACGATATGTAATACCATAAAAACACTTATATATAGGAAGTACCAGCGGCGTATCCACCATGTTTTTATCGTATTACACGTCGCCTCGTTACTTAAATCACTTACCCAAACAACCACCAAGATGAAATGTTTAAATAACTGTAGAAATGTTTATGTATGGTCAAATACGGTTCACACGGTTCAACAGTTACAAACGGTTCATATAATCAAATGGTTACAACGGTTCACATAGTCAAATAGTTACAACGGTTCACATAGTCAAATAGTTACAACGGTTCAAAATGTAATATAATGTGTTCTTATGCTGGATGAGCATATGCAACAAAATGCAATGTAAAACAATGTGTCCATATGTTGAGTAAACATATGCAACTAATGTAATGTAAATCAATGTGCTAGCATGCTCAGTCAACATACATAGCAGAAATGTAAAGTAAAACAATGTACTAAGTATGCTAAGTAAGCATACATAGCGAAACAATGTAATGTAAATCATGTACTATAAATGTACTAATGAGCATAGCAAGTATATGATGTGAAAACAGGAAAGCACGAAAGTAACAAGTAGGCACATGTGTTTCACCCCAAAACGTTTGAAAAACAGTAAAAGAGGGGTCTATGTACTCACTTGAGATTGCTCAATAGACTTTAGATATCCACCAAGCAAAGCTAGAAGATCACGGATTCAAACGGCACCTAATATAGGTATCTACATTAATAATCGGACCTATTTGGAGGATCGGGTAGCATGAGGGTTCGTAAACCAAATAAGCGTGGGATCTTATGTAATATGGTTTAACAAAGCCTACATACTAAAACGAAACCTATCCTAAGTGCCTTTGACCCGTTATGACCCGTTTAGGTAGCTTATGCTACTTTAATGCGTCGTTCACGTAAAACGTTTTCGGAAAGCCTAACTAGCCCTATGATAAGTAAAATATGCCTTAACATGTCTAATATTGTTGCTAAATCAGTTTAGATATCAAGAATTATGTTACATAGGCTTAAAATGAATTTTGGCGTAAAAAGGGCATTTTGGTAATAAACCTAAGGCATATAAACTACTTATCATACAACTACTTAAACGAAGCGACCATAAGGTATAACCTCGGAAGGTTATTCCCTATATACTATGGTCACCTAATGTGTTTGGTCGGATCTTAACATGTCTTAATGATCGCTTACCTTTACGACCGTAGACAAGCACAAAACTAAAAGTGACGAGCTAAGCATGTTAAAACATGCTTAACTAAGTTAGAAAACAAGTTTGGTATCAAGACAAAGGGTCTTGATACCCAAAAGTAGTTTGGTTGCAAAATACGCGCTAAAGCGTATTTTGACCGAAACTACGACTCGTCACTACACCTAATCAACGTGGTAATATGTAGGTATAGTCACAAGGGACTATAACCATCGTGATTACGCTCACGTTGCGAAGTTCAACCGAACTTCGTGTTGACCATAAACTGGTCAATACAGTAATGCTAAAAATGCAGAAACACTAAAAGAACGAAAGAGGACTTACAACGGGTCCAAGAACGGAAGTTTTGATCCGAATATTCTCAGGTATGAAGTGTTAAACACATCAACTTAGAGAACAAATTCAGATTCAAAGGTGTGGGTTTTGAGTTGGGAACTTGGGGGGTATTTATAGGATTTATAGGACCGTTAAGATCATTCCTCAAAAACCGTGCTTCAATCTAAGCCGTACACATCAAGCCCATGGTTTTATAAAACCATTGGAGCCCCTAGTATCTTGAAATACCATGTGCAAGAGAGAAATGAGTTGGAATTGGCTGGAAATAGCTTTCTGATGTTTAGGCACCTGCTTACGGACCGTAAGACCAACACCATATGGTCCGTTAGGACCTTGCAGGTCTGATACTTTCATATTTGGCAGAACAGGCCCCTGTGCATCCAAACTTGCCATTTGATGCATTTTTGACACGTTTAAGCCCCGTTAACCCCATTTCAAAGCTCTAAAATTAAGTTAAAGTATAGGGAACTTAAAATGTGCTAAAAAATATCTTGGATGTCGGTTCGTTTGGTCGTACGGTTACGTTGTTCGGTTAATTACGACGGAAGCCGTAACGGACGCGAAAACGATCCAAATTGTGAAAAGAATGAAGTTTTCTTATGCCAAACACTAAAATAAAATATTTTAATGCTTTCATAAATTTTTGGATGTCCGGATGTATTCAGAATGTAAGTTATGCGCGAAAATGCAAACTTATGCACTTTTTAACGCTTTTAGTCCCTGAATGACCCAAATGTTTATTTTAGCACACCGAACCCATCAAAGCCTATTTCTAAGCTATGTAAAGGATATTTATGGTATTTAACTTATGGTCATGTTCCATAATGTTCGTTACAGTTCAGATTGGCACACTTTCGCAGTTTGTCAAGTTTAGTCCTTGTAAGCGAATTAACTTGATTTTGCCATACCAAAGCCTTCAAAACTTATTTCTAAGTTAAGTAAAGGTTATTTAAGGTATGTTAAGCATATGTTGATGTTCCGGAGTGTTTGTCGCATTAAACTGATTACGTTTACGCACCAGTTTGCGTATAACTCTCAAGAAAGCGATTTAAAGCTTGAAATCGAACAAGAATTGATATGTGCAAAAGATACACATATTTATACCAATCCCAAGTATGAAATACAATATTTCATTGGTTTGGTATTCGTTTGATGGTCACAGTGACACAGGTGTCACAGTTTGGGTCGGTTTTGACCAAATACCATAACCATAACCGCGATATCGGTTAGTAGATAACTATAACCATAACCGATCGGTTTTGGTGGTTATGCTTATTCGGTTTTGATGGTTATAGCGGGTCGGTTATGGGTGGTTAACCGTGTATTTAACTTAGCTAAAAATAGTTTTATTTTTTAACATGGAATAAATTGTTATTGCATATTTGTATATATTAGTATATTACATAGTATTAAAAAAATACATATAATCTATAATATTAATACCAATTATTATCGAATATTCAAATAAAGTGATATGATACATTCCATAAATTCAAATAAATATTCAACCAAAACACAAAATGATATGAAAAACCAATAAGTACTAAAAATCTTCAGTCAAAAACATCAAATATTAAAAAAATGGTAAAAAGTCCTATATCCTACAAAGATTTATTATATGTCAGTTCGGTTATGGTGGGTATGGAAAAAATGATAACCATAACCGACCCGCTACATTCGGTTTTCAAAAAACCATTAACCGACCCACCAGTTTTTTATTTGGTTCGGTTTTTTCGGTTTGGTTTTGTCAGTTAATTTGGTTATGATTCGGTTAATTCGGTTTTTTGCACACCCCTACCCAATGGTTTATGTGTTTCAATAGTACATGGCACAATCTTCTACTAAATCCTTTAAGATTATATAGTATCTTTCAAGATCATGTAAGATTACACAAGTTCAAAGGTGGGGCCACTAAGTTGACCATCCACTTACATGGGGGGGGGGGGGTCTTGGTTTGTTTTCAATGGTAAGTTAAGTGTTTAGTTAGGATTCCAAGTGTAATGGTTTGTGTTTAAGTGTATCATGCATTATATAGTGTGTGAGGGTGTTCGGGGATCATAACTAGCTCAGAAATATTAAAACAATGTCTCTAGTATAATTTTGGTGTTTTGGGTAGTGTCCGGTTGTTCGGTTAGATACCGGTTCGTTAAAGTGTCAAGCTTTACCGTTTAGTGATCTTTAAGTACCCTTTTGTGACACTTCTAATTCTCGACACTTAGGAAAGCATTCAGGACCATTTTGCCATATTTTTGCATGTTACTAGCTTGTTAAAATGCGGAATTTTCCTGAAATATGCTGAATTCAGCACTTTAAGTGGGTTTTAGGCACTTTCCGGCACTTAAACTATCACCTAGTGAAGTAGTTTTGTGATCCTTACTTTCCTACACACTATACTAGTGTGAAACTTAGTCTCTGGCCCATACAGGGTCTCCAAATACTGTTTGTCTATGTACTGAACCCCGTCAGCATGTTCCTATTTTATCCGTTAACTGTGCTAACTGTGCTTTGTGCATCATATATGTCAATAAGGTTTGCATGTGATAATGAGGTGACATTATGTAATATGTGATGCACATGTACATATAATGCAGTAATCAGAAAGCAGTTTAAGTTATCATTTGTAATTAAGCACAGTCATTAAGCACTAATCAATATTAATTAATTGTACGGATGCATGCAAATTTGGCAGTTGTCACATTCTCCCCCTGTTAAGAAAATTTCGTCCTCGAAATTTGTACTACCTTAACTCCTTAGGGTTTCATTATGCGTGTATGTATAAGAATAATACTGAGGTAGATAATCACAAGACCGAGTCAATCTTTATTCTTATCAGGTGAATCCAAGGATATATTACAACAACAAGAATCCAATGGTTAAAAGGTATGTGTTTCAGGATTTATTGTCAAGGATACAGGACGTATTGACATATAGTCTAGTGTAATCTAGTTAACAGGGGTTCCACAAAAGAGGAGTTTTGACCGATAGGATTTCAACAATCGATCACGATATGTTAATGAGTTTTCAGAAACCATGGTATCCGCTATATGAATTCAAAATCAACGACTTGAATGTGATAGTAACATGCAAATGATCTGTCAACTTTCAAACAATATATGGATAAAATGGTGTGTTGACATCCTTGAATTACGAAAATACACCGAATGAAATACAAGCGAATCTGGTGTATCATTGTCTTGATTCGTAGTTGCATTAGGAATGTTTAAATGACAAGTCAAACATAAGCATGTGTAGTTTTGTGTGAGACGGTTGACCATGATTAGCACAAGCTACAAATTTGCAATGACACCACAAGGTGTCGTAATGACATGATTCAAATATAGTGGTGACTGAACGAGTTCACCGTGTTTGAAATCAAACGAAAGTATACTGAAACAATCTGAAGTTTTGATTAACATAATGTCATAGAGTTTTCAGTTGAAGACGGAACATCAAAGAGCCACTGTTTTTGATCGAAGATGAAAAAGTATTAAGTACCGCAAGGCATTTGATCGACAATGAAAGAATTGTTAGTAGGTATATTGTGATATGAATTGAATTTATGCACCATTTTCTTAACACACAACTGGTTGAGACCGCTTCAATCGTGATAAACAAGACGGATTTTAGAGCAAGCTAATGAATATACAATTAAATCCGTGTATGAAGTGAATACCCAAATCAGCGCAAGCTTCAATTTTGTGAAAGTATCACCGTAAGGTATCGAAACCAATAAACGATTTAGTGGAGTCGTAGATCAATCAAGTCTACTACGACTCGAAACAAAAGAACCTTTGCAAAAATATTTGAATATGGTGCTCTCAATACATCATATGGTGTCTTAAATTGAATATACGAAATGGATAAGTTCAAGCAATTGAACTTGGTTTTAGCGTATCCCGAAAATAAACGTATGTATCAACAAGGGAATCTCAGCATGGTTACGAAGGTAAACCATGAATGTAACTTGAAAGAAAAGAAGTCTCAAGAAAGTGTGTTGGCTTGATAACAAAAGAGCCAGTAATTACAATAATGTAGGTTATCCGAATCACAAACCAATAGTTAGCTTTAGCAAAATAATATTTGAACTTTAATGAAGCGTTTATTCGAAATGAAACCGCATGCGTAGCAAATGGTGCATGCGCAACATATAAGTTTCCAAGAAATGAAACAATGAGTATTTGCTAAAATGAAGAAATGACAAAGTATCGAAGCAAATGTGTGTTCGCTCTCAGCGAAGAAAATTAACGCGATGCAACTACCATTAAGGGGAGTAGAGATGCAAACATCTACTCGCTAGAAGCAAAAGTGAAGATTTTAACAAAAGAAATTTGAGTACTTTCTGTTTGGTTAACTGAAATAGTGTATATGTCAGGATAATGGGGTTTGCTTGAGTTAACAGGTGTGGTTCCTAAGCAACCTTTACGAGTTTGGACTTGGGTTCCCAAAGGTCCTAAGTACATGTTTTCTAGATTCTCAAAGTTTTGTATTCTGTGTAAAACTGTTTTGTGCATCGTGTAGGAAACACCATTTTTGTGTACGTTTAAAACAAGTTATTGTCCCACAATTTCCCGATATGCTTTCTTCCTGAATTCACAGCCAATGACACCCGATCATCGATCAATCGTAAAATAGTAGTCAGATCCTCACAGTTAGTTAAATAAGTAATTCATTAATTCTTAGCAAGTGTCACCGACTCTTGTTGGTTAGCTCGTTCGGCTCCTGGTAGTTTGATGTTCGTACGAAAGCTATCGTCCTTCTTCTTGACGAGCAAAGCTGGAGTTACCCAAAGCGGGAAACTTGGTCTGTTATCTTCCTTCTCTATCAACTACTGAAGCTACACTGACAATCCTTGCATCTCCGAAGGTGTAAGTCGCTGGGGTGCATTGATTGCAGGCGCGACGCCTGGAATCAAATCGATGCGAGATTCGACTTATCGTTGAGGAGATAATTCTGGCAAGTCTTCGGGGAAGACTTCAGGTTATTCCATTATCACAGGGATATCTTCGAGTTTTGGTTTTTCGGTTCCCTTCTTCGCGACATGAGCCTCCATAAATCATGATTGTTTCTTCTTTTGCCGTCGGGGTGCGGGTAATAATCTCCGCTTGATTGCTCGATAACCAATCCATCCTAATTACCACGTCGAAGCTTCCCTTAAGCTAGTTCTATCGAGTACTGGATATCTATCTTACTTACTACTAACAAGTATATTATGAAGCTAAAATTCGACAACAATGTCAAATAGCACAGACGCACAACATTGACTACTATGAGACGTACCGATGGCCATGTTTGGATCCTGGCGTGCTTCCCTAGCTCCGATGTTAGACATTTCTCCCATGATCTTGTTTAATCTCCCTTGGGCAACCTTTCCTAAAGTGCCCCATGTCGCCGCAGTTATAACACCCTTGACCTCTCTTTCCAAGCTTCGTCTCATGCCAACACGTCTCCTTGCAGTGCCCCACTTTGACACAGTTGTCACACTTTCCATTTTTACATCGCCCAGTATGATGACGTCGACACTTGTCGCATTTAGGTAGTTTACCCATGTACTCTTTTCCTTTTTTGGCCTTGTTGTTGTTACTCGTCTAGGTACCCTGCTTGAAGTTTCTAAACTTTCTCTTGTTATCTCCAGATGACTCCACATGAGTCTCCTTTTTCTCTTCAGAGATTGAAAATTTGTTCAACCTGATTGCCTCTTCAGTCAAGGCCACTGATGCGTGTGAAGTGTCTTTAGTTTTTAATGTATATGTTAAGCCCTTTTTAACACTTTTTTGCTAAGTTTTAAATTTATAAAACATGATATTTTACTAACACCAAACACACATATGGGCAAGTGCACCCATTGTGAGCGTAGTATAGTGTTGGCAAGATACCGAGGTCGTCCAAGGACACAAGAGCTTTTAGTACCGGTTTATCCTCAACGTCTAATCAAATCAAAAGTTTAGAAAAAGGTTTTAAACTAGAAAAATAAAAACTAACTAAAATGCTGAAAAATAAAATAAAAATAAAAACAGATAGACAAGATGAATCACTTAGCTCCGACTCGTGTTTAGTGTAACCTTTGATTATTTCCGCACTTTTGCACTTTTTAAGAGATTATCTTAGTTATTGTAGTAGGCCCCTCTTTTGAAGGTGACGTTACCCTCAACCCAGTAGTTTGAGTCAGCAAGGATACAATCCTAAAGGGTCGGATTATTGAAAGATAATTAATTAAGTTATTAATGCATATTATGGTAGGCCCCTCTTTTGAATGTGACGTTACCCTCGGCTAAGTAGTCTGAGTCAGCAGGGATACATTCCTAAGTAGCCGGGTTAAAGTATTAATAGTAACTTACATATGAGGGGATCAAAGAGTTTGGACCCTCGCCATCCAATACCGGTAAGTATTGAAGGAGGTCCTACTAAATTTGACCCAGGTCCTTGCAGGATCTATACACTGAACAAGGCAAGACTCTTACCAAACCGTTCCCTTAACCCCCGACCAGGTAGCCAACATACCTCCATATAGACCGTGGAAATATGAATGGTGAAAATCTTTTATTTTATATAGACAATAAAATAATGCCAAGACACCACGGACAAACGATAAGGAAGAATCACCTTCAACATAAGAAACTAGTTATTAAAGTCATTAATACATAACCAAGTAAAAAGTGCGAAAAGATTAAAAATAAAAAGTATTACACTAGACACTTGTCTTCGCCAAGTGATGTAAGAGACTTAGGCAAACATGGCCTTTGATTGTCAAGAACTCTTACGATCAATCTTGGATCCTGAGATGACTCACACACTCTATGATGAACAATGGATGATGGTGGTGGATGATGGTGTTGTGATGGTGGTGGGTGGTGGGTGAAGTGTGAGAGAGGTGGTGTGCCAAGGGATGGTTTGCAAATGAGCCAAGCACCCCTATTTATAGCCTGAACAGCAGCTCGGGCACGGCCCCGTGTCCATTGGGCACGACCCCGTGTCCATCCGCTTCTCTGTCTTCATTAATTGCAGTTTGTCTGCATTAGTTGACCACGCCCCCGTGTCCGCTGGGCACGCCCCCGTGTGCAGAAGCATATCTGTACTATCAAGATTTGCCTGGATTCTGCGAATCTTATAGTTGACCACGGCCCCGTGTCCGCTGAGCACAGCCCCGTGGTGCGATAGAAGCTTCTATAGCTTTGTCGTTTATGCTGGCACTTGGGCACGCCCCCGTGTTCACTGAGCACGGGGCATGTTCAGCCTTCTGTTCTCTTGTTCTGCTTGGGAAGATGCTGTCGGGGAGGTCGGGCATGCCACGTTTGTTCCTTTTCTTGTATTTATGTTAGATTTAGCTGCCTTTTTGCTTCTTTTGTTACTTTGAGCTCATTTAATCCTGAAAATACAAAAGGAAGACAAAAACACACTTTTTCCAACATTAGTACTAAAAAAGGGTAGTTTTATGCCACAATTGATGTAATTTATATATTGCATTTTGCACACATCAAATACCCCCACACTTGAATCTTTGCTTGTTCTCAAGAAAAACTCTTTATAATGTGGCTTTACACTCCCAAATGGAATGGGTAGAAGAGAAGGTTTTTGGGCTTGTCATAGAGTGTCGGGATTTCCAAGATTCTTTATTAAGTTTTATTTTTATTTATTTACAATCCTATTCGTCATGATTTATTTAAAACTTTTCATAAGATAAATTACTTATTAGGGCATAACATGCCTCTTTTAAAATTCTATTTATATACAAGTTCACATACCTCACGGGGGATCACTCAACACTCGGCCGAAGATGTATTTTAGTGAATCACTCGAGAGCGGCATGGAACTAACTTCTACCATAGGCTTGCCAAGCAATCAATCCTCCTCCTTTTTAACTATATACCTTTGTAAATATCAAGAGGACTTTTTGGGTGAAGGGTTAGGCTTGGGTTAAAGGTAGGTGGTTGGGTTAGTGGTTAGTAAAAAGGGCGAAAGGCGTAAAAAGCGTCGGTTTTCGTAAGACTTTTTATTTTTGCAATTTTTGTTTTGATGAAGCCGTTTTTCAAACAAAGTTATTTTTGATGAACTTATTTGTTTATTTTTCTTTTGCTTCATCATCAACATTTTTTTTTGAAAAGTCATACGAAAATCCGAGCTTATTACTAAAACAAAGGGTTAAAAATAAAAAAAAGGTTTTGGTGGGTGAAAGGGTGTTTGGTTTGGGTTAAGAAATGAAAAGGTTTAGGCTCAAAGGGGTTAACTAGGGGGATTTTGTGTAGGTGGTAAAAAAAAGAAAAAATAATGGTGTAGAAATAAAAAGGGTTAGTCCTAATGCCTCCATCATTTACTTACTCAGGTTTAAGTTGGTAAGGACCGGGAATGTATCGTCGTGGCAAGTTCTAGAGTTGTAAGAACCAAGCGGCTATTCACACAAAAAACGAAAAATGAGCATTTAGTTTAAAGATATGTATTTGTATGCTCAATAAAGGCTCAAAACTCACTTTTGTGGGAATGGGTTCTTATGTGATCAAGTATATATAATCAAATTTTAACTAAGCTCGTCATGCCGTTTCATAATTTTCTTATGTTGGTTCTTTTTATCACGACGCTATCGGTTGTAAATTTGTAAAAATATAACCTTTTTTGAACTTGAAATTCCTAAGTTAAACCTAGACAAGTAAAAAAAAAAAGAAAAATTTTTGAAAAAGATTTGGGGTGATTAGCGGTTCCAATAGAGCTTTGTGTAAGGCTTGTGATTAGGACTTGCAAGATACAAAGTTTTAGCATCCCTCCCACACTTAAATTACACATTGTCCTCAATTTGTCCCAAAAATAAGTTTTTAGGTTGATTGAATGTGTAAAAACGTGTTAAAAAGCAAAATTTTATGTTACTGGGCATCTGGACACGGCCCCGTGTCCGATGGACACGACCCCGTGTTCAGGTGCCAGTAACAAAAACTTACAGAAGGTGGACATGGGGGCGTGTCCAATGGGCACGACCCCGTGTCTGGCAAAAGTCTTCTGGGGAAGTGGGCACGGGGGCGTGTCGGCTGGACACGACCCCGTGTAGACAATTTGCAAAGTTGAAAAACAGGTTTCTGGCTCTGGTTTTCCTGTCCCGGCTTTAGTAGCACTAATGTTTAGTGCTCTAAGCCTCGTATGTACCTGTTTTATCAATAAACACAACACCAAACCATAGCAAACATCCTAAATTACCAAGTTCAACATCCACGTCACAAAGTTAAAAAGAAAAAACAAATGCATAAAGTAAAAAGAGTTAAAGGAAAGTAAATTGTTCAACACACGGCACGCAGGCCGGAAATTGTTCAAGGTAAAAGGGGTTAACCTGTGAGATCACCAACCAACCGCTTCTGCCTCCGCTCCTCCCGCCTAGTCCATGTCCTCGTCCTCATCATCATCACCTCCTCCACCATGCCCTGCCATGTACCCTCGGATGCTCCCAATGTCATCCTGAATGTCGGATATGTTTCTCTCAATAGCTCCTACCCGGGTGTACGTATTGCTCGCCATGTTATAGGTGTTCCTGGTGCACATGAGGTTTTCCTGCAACAAATCATGTAAACTTTGGAAGTTAGGAAAACCACCTCCTTGTGAGGAGGACTGGCCCGGTTCACCGTAGGGCTGGTACTGGTATTGATGATGCTGTGGAGCGTGAAGGACGAGTGCCTCTCGCGGGTTCCATGCATGCCCCTGCATCCTTTAGAAGCTAACCGACCCGTCTTCAGCCTCATAAATTAGGTTCATGGAGCCGCAGATGTGTACGTCCACTCTTCCCGACCATGGACTCCTTTCGAAGGACCTAGGTATGTTCACGAAGTGCTTGAAGAGACGGTATATCCACCCCCCAAAGAAGATAGGGGTTGGTGAAGTAGCAAGCCGGTTTAGATGCATGTTTCGGAGCAGGAGGTACGAAACATCGAGGTGTCTGCGGGTATGAATGCAATGAAGGACCACCAAATCTCTTAACCCAACAACGCCATTGCTATCATGCCTTTGGCTAAGAGAGTAAGCGAGGACCCTATGGATGTAACGGTAGAGTGGGTCCCTCAACTTAGTGCTCTTAGTGCTGCTCGGGTTGTAGTGCCCTACACCAATCTGAGCCCACGCGGCTTGGCGTTCGTTCTCATCCAACTCTCGCACCCCTCCAGTGTTTTCTTCATTACCCGCATCTTCCTCCGCATACAGCCCAACTATCGACCCAAATTGTGCCATCGAAATCGAGTACCTAGTTCCACCACACCGGAATGACACCCCATCATTGTCGAAAGGGTCGCACCTTGAATTGAACGTGAAGGTGCTATAGAATTCCATAGTGCACTTGTGGACTGAGTGAAGTCGAGTGGTTAGGGCGACTCTTAGTGGGCCGTTAACGAGGTTGTTAAACCGGTCAAGTTGGTTCACCATTGCTAACAGATCCATGCATGCTTGTCTTGGGTATTCTTCCGGTCTTGTTTGAAGTACTTCCTATCTTGCCCTAGTATCGAGCTTATTTGCGTTGAACCTCGTGCATTTCTTCGACATCTAAAAGAATACACCAAAAGTTAGCATGAAACAGTGGAATTTTCGGACAAAACTGCAAACAACGAGCTGGACACGGCCCCGTGTTCAGCGGACACGACCCTGTGTCCAGGCATCTATTACTCAAAAATTTCATTTTTCAACCCGGTCCCGAAAACTTGAAAATTTTTGGCCCACTAGGTGCGGTTTCCCCCGAAAATGAAACCCCAAGTGCCGTTTTTCCCAAAACAAACCGTTTATCCTTTCAATTTTATCTTTTTCGGTTCAAAAACAAGGGTTTTGGGTTTTTGTGAGAAATCGGGCGAATCTTTGAACAATACAAGTGGATTTACTTCCTATAACATTGATCTAACTAAATGCTAACAGATTTAAGCAAAAATTTGAGGTTCGATCCGGATGAAGTTCAAGAACCCTAGATTTTTTCCCAAAATTTTGAAGTTTTAACTACATGCAAATGCTTAATCTAACTACTAATGATGATAGAATCATATCTTGTCGTTGTTAGAAGTAGAGGAGACGTCGAAAATCTGCAGAAAATGGCCTTGAACAAGAGCGTTTTTGGGGAAACGGGGCGTGTGGAATGGTGTAACAGTTATGAAAAAGGGGTTTTATCCCGAGAGACGCGCGGACACGGCCCGGTGTCCAGCGGATACGGCCTCATGCCGAGCAAAGTTGAATTTTTTTAGTGCTCGTGTGAGTGACCTTGTTTTCCCAAAACTTGGTTAGAAGACTTACCGATTAAGATGTCATCCCATTGGTTCGTAACTTACCAGGTATGATGTTGTTGCTTTTATTCTTCGACCGTTTGAAGCGAGATTTCTTCCTCTTCATCCTCAATAAATCCTTGGTAGAGTTTCAGCCGTTGGCCATTGACTTTGAATGGAATTCCATTCCGAGATTTAATTTCTACTGCACCGTGTGGGAAAATATGGGTGATGGAAAAAGGTCCCGACCACCTAGACTTTAATTTACCAAGAAACAATCGAAGTCGTGAATTAAACAAAAGAACTTGATCTCCTACTCGAAATTTGTTAGGTTTAATATGTTTGTCATGCAAGTTTTTCATTCTTTCCTTATAAATTTCGGAGTTTGAGCATGCATAATTCCTAAGTTCGTCTAATTCATTTAATTGACAAAATCGATTTCTACCGGCAAATTCTAAATCTAAGTTTACATTTTTAATTGCCCAATAGGCTTTGTGTGCAATTTCTACTGGCAAATGACAACTTTTTCCATAGACTAGCTTATATGGGGTTGTACCTATTGTTGTTTTATGAGCAGTTCGAAAAGCCCATAAAGCATCATCTAATTTATCTGCCCATTCCTTTTTATTTAACCCTACGGTTTTTTCAAGTATTCGTTTTAAACCTCTATTAGTCACTTCGGCTTGTCCGTTTGTTTGAGGGTGATATGCTGTTGAGACCCGGTGATAGACCCCATATCTTGTTAAATTTTTTTCAAGTTGATGGTTGCAAAAATGGGTACCTCTATCACTTATTAATGCTTTAGGTGTTCCAAAACGAGAGAATAATTTTTTCAGAAATCTTACCACGACTCTTCCATCATTTGTTGGAAGTGTTTCGGCCTCGACCCGTTTAGACAAGTAATCTACTGCCACAAGTATATATTTGTTTCCTTTTGACGGTGGGAAAGGTCCCATAAAGTCGAGTCCCCACACATCAAAAATTTCACAAACAAGAATGCCATTTTGTGGCATTTCATTTTTGGAAGAAATATTACCTGTCCTTTGGCAAGCATCACATGTTTTGACAAGACTTTGGGAGTCTTTGTAAATGGTTGGCCAATAAAATCCTGAATCAAATACCTTTCGTGCGGTACTAGCGGCACCATGATGTCCTCCGTATAGACCATCATGACAATGGCGGAGAATTCTTCTTGCTTCGCTACCATGTACGCATCGTCGGATGAGTTGGCCGGTACACATTTTGAAAAGATAAGGGTCTTCCCAAAAATAATGCTTCACATTAGCAAAGAATTTTTTTCTTTGATGATGTGGCCAACCCTTAGCGACTATACCGCTAGCTAGGTAGTTAGCATAGTCGGCATACCATGGTTCTTCTTTGTATTCCACCATTTCTATGGACTCCGTTGGAAATTTTTCGTTGATTTGCTCGTCCCTGGTTGCCTCCAAAGCTGGGTCTTCTAAGCGTGAAAGATGATCTGCCGCGGTGTTTTCCGCTCCTCTTTTGTCTTTGATTGCAATATCAAATTCTTGGAAGAGTAAAATCCACCGAATCAAACGTGGTTTTGCGTCCTGCTTTTTGAAGAGATATCGAATGGCTGCATGATCTGTATAGACTATTGTTTTAGAAAGAACAAGAGAAGAACGAAATTAATCAAAAGCAAATACCACAGCTAGTAACTCTTTTTCAGTTGTTGTGTAATTTTCTTGTGCATCGTTAAGTGTTTTACTAGCATAATAAATTGGGTGAAAATGCTTTTCTTTTCTTTGTCCCAAAACAGCTCCAACTGCAAAGTCACTTGCATCACACATGATTTCGAAAGGAAATTTCCAATCAGGTGCTATCATGATAGGTGCATTGACCAGCATTTCCTTTAGGGTGAGAAATGCTTGATTGCAATCCTTGTCAAAGATGAAAGGGGCATCTTTTTCAAGTAATTTTGTTAGAGGCCTCGAAATTTTAGAAAAGTCTTTGATAAATCGTCTATAAAATCCGGCATGCCCTAGGAAACTTCTGATAGCTCTAATGGAGGATGGGGGTGGTAATCAAGAAATTGTGTCTATTTTTGCTCGATCAACCTCCATTCCTTCACTTGAGATTTTGTGACCGAGTACTATTCCCTCAGTTACTATGAAATGGCATTTTTCCTAATTAAGGGCGAGGTTAGTTTCCTCACATCGGGATAGCATTCGTTCAAGGTTATCGAGCCATTGGTCGTATGAATCCCCAAAGATAGAAAAGTCGTCCATGAAGACTTCCATTGTCTTTTCTATCATATCATGTAAGATGGCTACCATGCAACGTTGGAATGTTGCGGGGGCATTACATAGACCAAATGGCATGCACCGATAAGCAAAAGTTCCATAGGGACATGTGAAAGTTGTCTTTTCTTGGTCTTCGGGTGCTATCGGGATTTGAAAGTAACCTGAAAAACCATCCAAGAAACAGTAAAATTTATGACCGGATAATCTTTCTAACATTTGATCAATGAAGGGCAAAGGAAAGTGATCTTTCCTTGTTGCTTCATTTAATCGTCTATAATCTATACATACTCTCCATCCTGTGACGGTTCTCGTTGGTATTAATTCATTCTTTTCATTAGTTATTACCGTCATACCTCCTTTCTTTGGAACTACTTGGACGGGACTTACCCAAGGATTATCGGAGATAGGATAAATAAGTCCGGCGTCAAGTAATTTGATGACTTCATTTTTAACCACTTCTTGAACATTTGGATTTACTCGACGTTGTGGTTGTATTACCGATTTGTAGTCATCATTCATTAAAATTTTGTGCGTGCACATGGAAGGACTTATTCCTTTAATATCTACAAGCTTCCAAGCGATCACATTTTTGTGTTTTTTCAAAAGGTTAATTAATTTTTCTTTTTCTAAACAATCTAACTTAGATGAAATAATTACAGGTGATTTACCTTCTTTGTCTAGAAAAACATATTTCAAACCTTTTGGAAGTTCTTTGAGCTCAAGAGGTGGGTCTTTAGGAGACTCCTTATTTGGTTGCTCATTTTGATCAAGAACTTTAAAAGTTTGTTCTATGGCGACCTCTTCTTCAACAAAGTGGTCAAACTTTTCACTTGTATCGGGTGGCTCATCTTCATCTTCAATTAGGGGGTCATTATTGCCGAATGGATATTTCATTGACCGCTCAAGATCGACACTCTTTTTAAATACCCCTAATTGAAGAGGTAGATTGTTGAACTTCCGGTTCTTCAAAGCTTCGTGGGTTTTTACAAAGGGTCGTCCCAACACTAGAGGAGCGTCATCGAGGATGACAAAGTCGGTTGGGATTACCATTTGATTTGTTTGCACCAAGACATCCTCAACTACACCGATTGATTTTATTATTTTCCGATTAGATAGAAAAATGGGTATTTGAAGTGGAGAAAAATCATTAATACTTAATTTTTCGAAAATGTAGTTAGGCATTATGTTAACGCAAAGATCTTTATCAATTGTGACATTACTAATAAATGAATTTTGAAAAAAACATGGAACCGGTGTAATGTTGATTTCAAATTGTTGGATCGTCATATGACCCTAACGAGTCAATCAGAAGAGTTTATCATCAATATCAAAGGCGGAATCAATGATATCGACGGTAACAGCAAGATTCCTCATAATTATCTCTTTATTATCAATTTCAAAGCTTTTTACAGATCAAATGACAAACGGTCAGCACCTCGGCTCTGAAATCTCAAAGTAATTCCGTATCAAATGACACACTTGGCTCAGGTATATATAGATGAGTTAATTCCGTTTGAAGCTGTCACTGCCCATTTCAAGCGGAATTAACATGTTAATTTCGCTTGAACTGGTCATTGACACTTTCAAACGAAATTACACACAAACACATATAAAACCCTAATTTCTAACCTGCTGAGCACTAGTTTATCCTATCTAGACATAAGACTCAATAATAGACGAAGTTAACAAACATTAGTGCACCAACAGACCCCCCCTTGGATGTTGACGAAGTCTTAGGCGTCGAGTCTTTAGTCTTGGTCTCTTTCCAAATTGTCTAACAAAATAAGCTTCCTTCAAATCTTCTCTTCTTCCATCAACAGTTAGCATGAATCACAGAATCTGAATCTTTGACACCTTCAAACTCCCCCTTGATTGTAGATTCAGGAACTGTATCTGACTTTTAAGTCTTCAGACTCCCCCTATCAGTTAGCTGGGATTTTGCTTAGCTGTTTTCTCTATTCAAACCTGTTACCTACACAATCTCTACCTGAATATAAGATTTATGATTATAACAGTTTCAATCCAAACTTACCATTTAACTTCATTTATTGGATTTGTCAGAATTTAGAAATCCACTTAAGTATTCAGGTCAAAGTTAATGACCCTGATTACTCAATTTGTCTACCAAGTCCAACTTAATGACCTTGGTTGACTTGAGATAAATCACACTGACATTCTGTACAAACTAGTTCAAATAATATTCTGAAATTTACAAGTTTCAAATTAATGAACTTGTTTTTGACTTTTCAATTTCAAGTATAACATGATAAACTCCAAACTCATCTTCCAGCTCAGAACCTTCCTGCATCTGCTTCAAATTTTGAATCTGAAGATCAGCTTTCCACTTTGGTTTGTCAAAAATAAAGCAGAAATGTAAAATCTTTTTGGTTTTTTAATAAAGTTTCAAGACTAGAAATGAATTACAGAAATAAAATGCAGTAAAAGTAAACGATTTACAAACATATTTTTGGTGAGCGTGTTAGGGAATCATATCAGCTATTTGACAAGTCACAAGTACCGTTAAGCTTTAATTTCATACTCAGAATTAAACAATTCGCTTAGATTGTAGATATACTGATCTACTTAAATTCTCACACAAATTTCAATCTGTCCAGGATACGGATTAGGTGTTTTAGAGACTTAAACTCATTCATGTGTCCCACCTCTTGAATATACTCCTGTATCCAGATCCCAATATTCAGTCTTACAGGTGAGTATACCACAGATGATATCTGTAAGGGGTTAAATTGCGAGGGCCGTGAGAGCTCAGGTCAGAACTTCCGTTCAGTAGAGAGATGACGACTTTGACTTTTGGTGTCTCCCCTTTAGAGGATCTTTTCTTCAACAGTACATGATTTACATATTTTTTCAATGTTTCATCATTTTTATTCTGAGGGCGGTGCTATATTTCAAGCAAGCAGTAAAGTATTATACGGGGACTAGGCCATTGCTTCCGCAAAATCAGAAGTCCCAGGATAATACCCCAGATATCACTGAGTATAAAGACCTAGTATCTCAGAAAGAGGGATATTTCAAACGAAATTTCAGGGGTTACCTATATATCCAAGTAGCGTTCCCCACAAAATAAGCAAGTAAAAATTTAGGTTTATATCCCGAACAAACCTACTAAATGTGTAAAAACCTATCGGCACATCATCAGCGAGACTGTTTAAGACATTTAAACATTACATTTCTTTAGCATACCGTAACTGTCAAACCAATGTACTATCATTTTCCCTTTTTACACAAGCTCTTTTCCATTTTCTATTGTTTTTGGATTTTGAAATTTTTCATGTTTTTGGATTTTTGAACTTTTTTATTGTTTTTGTATTTTCTGAAAATATTACCCTATACTCCCCCTAAATACCAAAACAAGTAAAACTCGACAAACCATTGCAGATTGCTTCTCAACATCATCTACAATGTCTCCTTCATCAATGCCAAGAATCTCTTCCAACACCGATAAAAGCTTCATACCGTTCAATTTTAACAAATATTGAAAACGAGTTTTATCAAACGCTTTGTTATGTAAATCCGCTTTTTGTTCGTCAGTGTGGATTTTCTCAATTCGTATAAACTTCTTCTCGAAACAATCTCGGATGAAGTGATGACGAATTTCAATGTGCTTTGTTTTAGCGTGATGAACATGATTTTTAGTAATGTTTATCGTTGCCTCATTATCAACAAAGATAGGGGTGTTAAGAAATTGCAAACCATAGTCGCGCATCTGTTGCTAGATCCACAAGATCTGAGAGCAGCACTTGCTAGCAGATACATACTCAGCTTCACATGTGGACAAAGCTATAGAGGTCTGCTTCTTGCATTGCCAGGTGACCAATCGTGGTCTGAAAAACTGGCACCCCGCTGTTGTTGATTTAGCGTTAACTTTGCAGCATCCGAAATCAGAATCGGAATACCCTTCGAGCGTGAAATTGCCTTCTCTTGGATACCACAACCCCAGTGATGGAGTTCCTTTCAGGTAGCGTAATATCCGTTTCACAATCACCATATGCGAAGTTCTAGGATTAGACTGAAACCGCGCTGCGAGGCAGGTTGGATACATAATCGGGTCTTGAAGCTGTCAAGTACATCAGCGATCCAATCATGGAACGATATAACGTTTCATCTACCTTCTCTCCGGTGAGATCAGGGTTTATCCCATGATTCGTTGCTAATGGGGTGGAAGTTGGAGTAGAACTTGACATTCCGAATTTCTCCAAGATATCATGAACGTACTTCGTTTGATGTATGAATATTCCTTTGGGTAGTTGATCGACCTGAAGTCCCAAATATAATTTCATCTCACCCATCGATGATATTTCAAATTTCTGCTTCATAACTCGTTCAAAATCTTTGCACAAATTTTCATTTGTTGACCCAAATATGATGTCGTCCACGTATATTTGAACTATCAGAAGATGTCCGTCGACCTCTTTGGTGAAGAGAGTGGCATCCACTTTTCCACGGATGAAGCTGTTGGCTAGCAGGTGTTGAGATAGTGTCTCGTACCAAGCTCTCGGGGCCTGGTGTAAACCATACAGTGCCTTATCCAGTAAATAGACCTTGTCTTTATGGATTGAATCGGTGAAGCCCGGTGGCTGTCCGACATATACCTCCTCTTTTATCTTCCCATAGAGAAACGCCGATTTCACATCTAGCTGATAAACTTTAAAATTTTTCCAAGATGCAAATGCTAGGAAGATTCTGATCGCTGCATGTCTAGCAACCGGAGCATATACTTCAGTGAAATCTATCCCCTCTGCTGACTGAAACCCTGAACTACGAGTCGAGCTTTGTTATGAATAATAACTCCTCTATCGTCTCTCTTACATTTGAACACCCACTTGGTGTTTATCTTCCTGTGACCATCAGGCAAGTTTACTAATTTCCACACTCCTAACTTCTCAACCTGACTCAACTCTTCTTGCATAGCATTGACCCAAGAATCTTCAGTTAGCGCCTCTTTGTATGTTCGTGGTTCGATCTGTGAAATAAAACAACTAAGTGAAAACTCAGTTTGTAAAGGAGCAACTGTAGAATAAAAACAAGTAAGGCCTTGGTCAATTTGTCGTCTAGTGTGAACGCCTGATTGTAATTCTCCAATTATCAACTCTTCTGGATGGTACGAAAGAGTTCTCGGCATCACCTCGCCTGGAACATCTACCTCGCCTTCCAAATTTGTGACATTCTGATTTGCACCTTGTTCATTGACTGGAATTGTTTGACTTGAAATCTGGATCTGCTTCCCCTCAGAATCTGAATCACCATGATCAAATATAGGTCTGTCATCAGATGCTTGATTATCATTGACTGCCGTCTGATTGTCATAAGCATGTTCTGAGGATTGTTGAATATCATCATGTTCTCCAGCATTACTTGGACCGGCTTCATTGTCATTTGAAGTTTGCCGTCGACTTGTAGTATACTCAGCTGGAAATATTTCTTGTGATTCTTCATACTCTCTCAGAATATCCAACTCGTTAAAGAAATCTTGTTCTTCTTCTTCTATGTCAAACGAATCCCACAAAGTATCGTAGTGAAAACGCCATGAGTCGCCTGGGTTCTGCGGTGGCATTGTGTAACCTTGGCATTCAACATTGTGTGCTTCAATAATCCACTTCAAGCTTGGAACAAAAACTCGTTTCATTGGACTTGAGTAACCCACGAAAATTCCTTCAATGCTCTTTGCACCAAACTTTCCAAAAGGTTCTAGAACTGTACAGGGAGACCCAAACGGTTCTAAATACTTCAGATTCAGTTTGCGGTTATTGATCAGCTCAAAACACGTCTTGTTGAATTTCTTCAATGTGAGAACCCGGTTGAGTGTATAGCAAGCGGCTGATACTGCTTCTGCCCAAAAATTTATTGGTAGCTTTGAATCAGCAAGCATCGTCCTAGACATTTCAATTAGCGTCCTGTTCTTTCGTTTAGCTACCCGATTCTGTTGCGGAGTATAAGGAGCACTAAATTCTTGCAATATTCCTCTCTCATCACAATATTCTTCCATCTTGTTGTTCTTGAACTCTGTACCGTTGTCACTCCTGATTCTTCTGATTCGAGTTTGGTACAAGTTCTCAATTTTTCTGAACAATGGCATCAAACTATCAAACGTCTCATCTTTTGACTTCATAAATGATACCCATGAAAATCTTGAGTAGTCATCTGTTACTACTAGACAGTAGAGATCCCCAGTTATACTTTTGACGTTTACTAGACCAAACAGATCCATATGGAGTCTCTCTAACGGTCTGGAAACTGAATTGACTTTCTTTTGAGAGTGTGATTTCTTCTTTTGCTTGCCTTTTATGCAGCTAATGCACTCCCCTTCCAGATGAAAACCTTTCACATGAACACCAGTAACTAAATCATTATGCACCAGGTGATTCATTTTCTTCAAGTGAATATGGCCCATCTTTCGATGCCATAATTGTGATTCTTTTTCCGTTGCTCTTGACATAAAACAGTGAGCCTGACCCGTGGTAGTAGTAGCTATGCTTATGTCCAACACGTACAAATCATTGACTCTGGGTGCTCTCATAATGACCCACTCTTCGGTAACAACAAATCCTGGTTTCTAGATCAAACATTCTTTTTCTGTAAAGTGCGTTGTATACATACGATCACAAATCTGAGAGATGCTCAGAAGATTGTTTTCAAGCTCGGCGATGTAGTTTACTCTTTCAAACGTGACGATACCATTCGATAAAGTTCCTTCACCAACTATTCGACCACCTTGATTTGCCGCAAATCCCACGTAACGTCCATTAAACCCACGAACATCGTACAGTAGGGTCTTCTTCCCCGTCATGTGCCGAGAAGCTCCACTATCCATAATCCAACGTGAAACGGATCTTGGAAGCTCCTGCACATATCACAAACACTTTAGTTAGATTTTGATGCTACCCAAGCCTCTTTTGACTCAGGTAGGTTGACTTTGATGTGGGATTTAACAGTGTAAAGTGGCAGCAAATTCTTCTCATTCATCTTTAAGCTCTCGTCAGATTCAATCTCAACCTTTTTGTATAAAAAGAAATCATTTTCAAAAGGTTGAACAGATGATTGATCTTTCTTTGGCACATACTTCTTCTCAGAAGTAATAGCCTCTTGTGGTTCAAGTTTCTCATAGTAATCCAAAGGTACATACATCTTCTTAGTTGAAGATGATGATTTAGCAGTCTCAGACACCTTTGTTTTTGAAGAACTTGATTTCTTTTCAACTGATTTTGGTTTCCATGCTTGTTGAGGCGAAGTAACCCGTTTGTAAAACTTGTCAATTTTAGTTACCTCATTCTTTACGGATTCAGTTTTGATTTTTGTGTTATCATTTTTCAAAACTTTCTTCTCAACAACCAATGGTGCTTTGCCTTTTGCATCAGCTTTCTTTTTCGAACTCTCAACAACTTCAGACTTAGCCTTTAAGTTGGTGCACTTTCGTGCAATGTGTCCAACTTTATTGCACTTGAAGCATGTACGAGTATCAACTACTCGACTTGTGCCTTCGGTCTGAGGATGTGAGGCCTTTTCCTCAAAAAACTCTTCATTTGATTTTGAAAAAATCTCAGACTCTTGCTCGAAATGAGAACTCGAGCTTTTGACAAACACCTTTTTCTCAGCAAACTTTTTGTTTTGAAAATTCCTTCTTGGATAATTCTTACCACCCTGATAACCACCCAACCATCTGTTTTGATTGTTGTTAGAAAAACGCGATGGTACAACAGGTTTTTTATAGTAAGCTTTATCTTTTTCAAAATTCAATTGCCTTTTGGAATGTTTCAAACCTTCGATCTCAGACACATCAATCTCTATCAACTTGAACACATTTCTTATATTACCAACATTCACATTCTCCAAAGGAAATTCACGATCCGAATACAACTTATCCGATCCTGCCATCTTGTACATCACAAGATGTGTTTCTTCACTTAAGTTGTTTTTGGATTTTGATTTTGGAATATATTTGTCCAAAAAACATTCATCATCCTCAGTAGTGTCACTATCAGATTTCAAAACACTTTCAACCACACTTTTTACAACTTCTGATTGGACACTTCCTTCATCGGATGATGAAGTGAATGTGACATCAATTGTGTCTGGAAGCTTAACTTCACTTTCTTCTTCATCATTAACCAACCCTGATTTTTTCTTTGAAAAATTGTTTAGAACTGGTGGTGGAACCTGCTGATACCCCCCCGGTTCCATCAACGTATACATCTTCGCCTGCTTTGTTCTTCCCAATTGGTTTAGGAACGATATGTTGAAGAACAAAACTTGCAGAGCTGTAACTATTCAGTTTCAACTGGATGCGTTCGTTTTCAATTTTAGCTTCTTGAAACTGAAGCTTCAACTTTGCAATCTCATCCAGTTGTTGGTTGATTAGCTCTTCTTTAACCCTAAGAACACCTGTCAATTGAACATTTTCTCTGCTTGTTTTACCATTTCTTTCATCAGAATCTTTAACCGTTCATTTTAGCTTCTCAAAATTTTCTGAAAGTTAACGATTTTCATGAATTAGCTTTTCGTTTTCTTTCCTAATTCTTTCTACTTCAGTTTTATCATTTTCGATTTTCTCCGTTAATTCTTTTACTCAATCATTTGAAGCCTTTAACATTTTGTCACGGTTTAAGATCTGATCCTCAACATCTCTGACTCTTTTTGTCAGTTCTTCGATCTTTTTATCTTTGTGGTAAGCAATTGTACTACAAACCTTGCAGTCTTTCATGCAATTTTTGCAGTCGCTCTTGGTTTTAGCTTTCTTACCTGACTCATTGACTGAATCATTCTGATTGGTCTTGCTTTTAGACCCAGTGCTAGAACCAGAAACTACCTCTAGCTCTTTTGCAGCAAAAACTTTGTCAGCCATCTTCTTCAAATTTCAGCAGTAAACTCTTGTGACGTGTCAATAATCCCATCATCAATTTTCTTTGTCTGTAGCTCTTTCTCTTTTTCTTTTTCATCAGCTTCTCCTCCTCCCCACCACTCTCTCTGTTTAGATTCTTCTTCTTCTTCAGCAATTTGTTTGGTGAGAACTTCAACATCAAGAGTTTTTGGATCAATAGCAATGTTTCCACCGGGATCAAGATAACATTCTCTATCAGCATCCCATCTTTTTGCCTGTTTTGCTTCTCTGTATATATAACTGGCTTTAATCATCCTGTCTTGAGCTTTTATTTTTCTGTTGATGTATTTCTCTTGTTCGTTTATGCTATCTCTGAAAGGAACAACTTTTGTCACAAACGTATAGCCCACTGCATCCTCTTTCGGTAACACTTGACTCCAATCATATCCCTCGTCATCATGAATAACAGCAAGAGCTCTTAATTTTTCTTTGGGGGTATCTTCAAGCTGTTTCACTCTGGGAGGTTCAGATTTGTTCTGATGATAGATTGCTCTTTTGTAGTAATCTTCTCTGAATGGATTTGCAGTATCATCAGTAGGTGCGTTTCGACATTCGCGTTTAAAATGTTCCTTTTGTTTACATCTGAAGCACGTAACCTTTGATTTATCAAAACCAAGTTTTGTGGAATGTCTGCCAATTGAATGTCTGCCTGTAATCTCCATGAACCTTTGAGCTCGTCTAACTGCACTAGCCATACACCATCTGATATCGATCAACTCCATCTCCTCTGGGTCGATCTGATCATAATCCTCCTTGGTGAGGTTAGTGTTTCCAATCTTGCCTGCAACAAGGCTCTCGTATGATTCAAGGACAGATGCTAAAAACACCATTTGCTGTTTTGCGGATTCTTCACTGAAATTTTGTGCATTCTTCAGATCCACAACAATGTTACATTGGAACAGATTCTTCGTAGCTGACTGTTGTTGACTTGCAGCAGTTGATGATGACCTTCCATGATAGCCACTATGAAAACCACTGTTTGAATTTTCTTGATTTGATGAGTTAGAACTTTCAGCTGAGAAAGCTGTCTTAGGTGACACGGTTTTCGGGATCATACTTCCTCGATAATACAACTCTACATTCTGCTGATATGAGGAATGATTGACTTTGTTTGATTTCTTGATCTCCAGCTCATGACTCTCCAGTCTTTCAATTAACAGATCAATCGTCAGTTTCTCTGACTCGATTGTATTCTTCAGCATCAAGGCAAAGTATTGCCAGTCTTGCTCATCCGGCAACGAGTCAAACAATTTGTCAACCAATTCTTCTCGAGTATAAATGATTCCATGTCTTGCCAGCTCCATCTTCAAATGCCCAAATCTTTCAATCATCTTAGATACAGATTCATTTTTCAAACATCCAAACAAATCAAATTCTTTTCTTAACAATTTTGTTTTTGTTTTTGACTATCTCAGCACTACCCACACATTTCACTCTCAATTTCTCCCATAGATCTTTTGAATTTGTGTACTCAATCAATGCTATTATATCGTATCTCATAGACTGATGAATCAGCGCAATGCACTTTTGTTCAGCAACACATCTTTCTATCTCCTCAGCTTCTGTCAAATTTTCATAATCTGTTCTTCCCATAACAAAACCATTCTTCAACATTTTCCAACTTGGATATGCAAACGCTTGTAACCATTCTTCAAACTTTTTCGCCCATTTATTGTAATCTTCAATCGCCATCAGCATGGGAGGTTTGTTGTACGTCCCATAAGCACTCTCCACACTTAAAGCATCAGAAAGAGTTTTCTTCGTTTTCGGATTAGGAGCATTCTCATTTGTGTTGTTTGATGTATCATCTCCACTGTTTCTCGTGAAAGAAAAAACGTCACAGAATGGATTCATGAACTCATCCATCTTTACGTATCTGAAACAATCAACAAACACTTAGAAAAATTTTTGGTTTTAATAATGGACAGTTTGAAACTAAATCAGCCTTTCAAGCGAAATCAGCTTTTCAAACGGAATAAGCTTTTAAAGCGGAATACTGCTTTTCAAACGGAATAAGCTTTCACACGGAATTAGGTTGTTTCAAACGAAATTAAGTCAATTTGAAGCGAAATTAGTAATTCCGTATGAAATCACAGACAGGTTCAAACGGAATTAGTGATTCCGTATGAAATCTCAAACGGAATAAGTGATTCCGTATGAAATGAAAGGCACTTTCAAGCGAAATTAACCAAAAAGGTTAATTCTGTGTGAAATGACAAGTATTTTCAAACGAAATAAGTGATTTCGTTTGAAACAGCACTGACAATTTCAAGCGAGATTAGGATGACATCATCTTGTTCGGCCTCAAATTTGTCAAATTGACCTGGATTTTGATCGAATTTTGGTCTAATTCTTTCAAGGGTTCTTTAAAACAGTGTTTTACGTGATATATGTGAAAATCAGTCCAATTTGTCCGTTAAATCTCGTTTAATTTTGAAAGAAAGGTGTAGAAGTGAGAAAATCAAGCTGAATAGGTATGAACTCTTCGTCCTGAGCTCTGATACCACTTGTTGGATCGTCGTATGACCCTAATCAGAAGAGTTTATCATCAATATCAAAGGCGGAATCAATGATATCGACGTGTAACAGCAAGATTCCTCTTAATTATCTCTTTATTATCAATTTCAAAGCTTTTTACAGATCAAATGACAAACGGTCAGCACCTCGGCTCTGAAATCTCAAAGTAATTATGTATCAAATGATACACTAGGCTGAGGTATATATAGATGAGCTAATTCCGTTTGAATCTGTCACTGCCCATTTCAAGCGGAATTAACATGTTAATTTCTCCTGAACTGGTCATTGACACTTTCAAACGAAATTACACACAAACACATATAAAACCCTAATTTCTAACCTGCTGAGCACTAGTCTATCCTATCTAGACATAAGACTCGATAATAGACGAAGTTAACAGACATTAGTGCACCAACAAAAATGGATCTTCTTTTATTAGCGAGGTTTGATCATTAGTTAACTTAACGCTTACATTTTCATCAATTTTAGTGTTAGTGTTTAACTCTTTTAAAAACTTAGCATGAGTGGTTACTAAACAATGATTTTCAAAAGAAGGTGACAAGAGATTAATTTCTTCAAAATTAGACTCTTCTTGAATTTTAACGTTGTCGGACTCACCTTTTTCGTTGTTTAACTCATGTGTTGGTTCTTCACTTATTTGTTCTTCCATTTTTACACTTTCAATTATCTCTTCTTTATTTAATTCTTCTCTTGCACGGGACTCCTCTTCGCTTGCGCGAGATTCTTTTATATAGCGCTCGATAACTTTAAGGTGTTCTAATGTCCTATCGGTCACTTCGGTTATAGAAAAAGGATCGGGATTTTCAAAGCTTGAATCCGGTTGTTCGATCCTTTGTTCCTCATAATACCCATATGAAGTAGATGGTTCACACCATTGTTCTTCATTGCAAGCATATGATGGATAAGGGTCGTAATTTTGTTCTTCATAATACTCATATGAGGTGGGTTGTTCATGCCATGGTTCCTCATAAGCATATGAAGGTGGTGGCTCATATCTTGGTTCCTCAAAGTATGAGTAAGAAGGCTCATACCTTGGTTCATCAAAATATGAGTATGAGGGAGGAGGTTCATACCTTTGGTCTTCATAGGATGTGTATGAAGTTGATGGCTCGTACCAGGGCTCCTCATAGTAGGTGTATGAAGTGGGTGGTTGATATAAGTTACAATATTGAACCGAGTGCGGGTCACCCCAATTAGTGCAATAGTTACTCCTATAATCATCCTCCTCATAGGTGTAGTTGAAACCTCCTGAGTATTGATCCATAAGAATCACTTAGCAGACCACAACAAAGTCTTGAGATCAGAAAACAAAAATAAAAACGGAAACAGAGGCTGGACACGGCCCCGTGTTCAGTGGACACGACCCCATGTACAGGATCTGTATCTGGGAGTTTTAATAAAAGTTACTGATTTCTTTGAGCACAGGGGCGTGTTCAGTGAGCATGGCCCCGTGTTCAAGCTACTGTATCTGGGTGTTTTATGAAAAATATGCAGCACGGCCCCGTGTTCAGCGAGCACGGCCCGTGTTCAACCTACTGTAAATGCAAAACTAAACTAAAATGCAGAAAAATGTGCGTGCATTTTGAAAAGGTTTTGAAAAACTGATTAGGCCGTCGATTTTAAGCTTTCTTAAAATCCTTGTGTCCCCGGCAGCGACGCCAAAAACTTGATGCGTGAGAAGTGTCGTTAGTTTTTAATGTATATGTTAAGCCCTTTTTAACACTTTTTAGCCAAGTTTTAAATTTATAAAACACGATATTTTACTAACACCAAACACACATATGGGCAAGTGCACCCATCGTGAGCGTAGTATAGTGTTGGCAAGATACTGAGGTCGTCCAAGGACACAAGAGCTTTTAGTACTGGTTTATCCTCAACGTCTAATCAAATCAAAAGTTTAGAAAAAGGTTTTAAACTAGAAAAATAAAAACTAACTAAAATGCTGAAAAATAAAATAAAAATAAAAACAGATAGACAAGATGAATCACTTGGCTTCGACTCTTGTTTAGTGTAACCTTTGATTATTTCCGGACTTTTGCACTTTTTAAGAGAATATCTTAGTTATTGTAGTAGGCCCCTCTTTTGAAGATGCCGTCACCCTCAACCCAGTAGTTTGAGTCAGCAAGGATACAATCATAAAGGGTCGGATTATTGAAAGATAATTAATTAAGTTATTAATGCATATTATGGTAGGCCCCTCTTTTGAAGGTGACGTTACCCTCGGCTAAGTAGTCTGAGTCAGCAGGGATACAGTCCTAAGTAGCCGGGTTAAAGTATTAATAGTAGCTTACATATGAGGGGATCAAAGAGTTTGGACCCCCGCCATCCAATACCGGTAAGTATTGAAGGAGGTCCTACTAAATTTGACCCAGGTCCTTGCAGGATCTATACACTGAACAAGGCAAGACTCTTACTAAACCGTTCCCTTAACCCCCGACCAGGTAGCCAACATACCTCCATATAGACCGTGGAGATATGAATGGTGAAAATCTTTTATTTTATATAGACAATAAAATAATGCCAAGATACCACGGACAAACGATAAGGAAGAATCACCTTCAACATAAGAAACTAGTTATTAAAGTCATTAATACATAACCAAGTAAAAAGTGCGAAAAGATTAAAAATAAAAAGTATTACACTAGACACTTGTCTTCACCAAGTGATGTAAGAGACTTAGGCAAACATGGCCTTTGATTGTCAAGAACTCTTACGATCCATCTTGGATCCCGAGATGACTCACACACTCTATGATGGACAATGGATGATGCTGGTGGATGATTGTGTTGTGGTGGTGGTGGGTGGTGGGTGAAGTGTGAGAGAGGTGGTGTGCCAATGGATGGTTTGCAAATGAGCCAAGCACCCCTATTTATAGCCTTAACAGTAGCTCGGGCACGGCCCCGTGTCCATCCTCTTCTCTGTCTTCATTAATTTCAGTTTGTCTGCATTAGTTGACCACGCCCCCGTGTCCGCTGGGCACGCCCCCGTGTGCAGAATCATATCTGTACTATCAAGATTTGCCTGGATTCTGCGAATCTTATAGTTGACCACGGCCCCGTGTCCGCTAAGCATGGCCCCGTGGTGGGTGATAGAAGCTTCTATAGCTTTGTCTTTTATGCTGGCACTTGGGCACGCCCTCGTGTTCACTGAGCACGGGGCGTGTTCAGCCTTTTGTTCTCTTGTTTTGCTTAGGAAGATGCTGTCGGGGAGGTCGGGCATGCCACGTTTGTTCATTTTCTTGTATTTATGTTAGATTTAGCTGCATTTTTGCTTCTTTTGTTACTTTGAGCTCATTTAATCATGAAAATACAAAAGGAAGACAAAAACACACTTTTTCCAACATTAGTACTGAAAAAGGGTTAGTTTTATGACACAATTGATGTAATTTATATGTTGCATTTTGCACACATCAGCCACACTTAGATCAATGGCCTCAGCGATCGTTGCAGGCTTTGATGTCGTCATCATGCTCATGATTTGGGGTGCCAATCCCCAAATGAAACGCTCAATGCGCTTGATTCTGGATCAACCATGTAAGGAACGACGCGAGATAGGTCGTTAAATCTCTGCACGTATTCAGCAATCTTTGGGCCATCCATCTTGAGATTCCAGAATTCAGTCTCCAATTTCTGAATTTCTGCCCTCGAGCAGAACTTCTTACGCATTAGTTCTTTCAGTTCGTCCCATGTCAAAGCATATGCAGCAGTCTCGCCCAACGTCTGAACCTGGAGGTTCCACCATGACAGAGCCCCATCTTGAAGCAGTCCGGAAATGTATGCGACCTGATGCTCTGTGGCGCATCTACTCACCCGCAAAACAAAATCCGTCTTCTCAACCCAGCGCACGAAGGCTAAGGCACCCCCAGTGCCGTCGAAATTTAGGGGCTTGCAACCCAAGAACTGTTTGTAGGTGCAGTCGCTGGGTGGGATATTTCCTGAGGTACCTCCGCTGCGCTCGGAGCGAAGGGCCTCGCACTGTGCGATGGCCTGTAAGATGCACTCTTGTAGTTCCGCCTCTGTCGTCGGCAAAGGGTTGTTGGTATCGGTGTTCCCTTGAATCGACATCTTCTAAGAGGAAGATCGGATAGGTCAGGTCTCATTAAAGACATAAGCATAAAAGCACCTACTTAACGAATGAGATCCAGGAGGTGTATTACATATATGTATATACGCAGTCATTATAACAATCAATCACATATCGTCACAATTATAGCACAACTTGTAGATAGGATTATGTTTAATAAGAACATAACAGGCAATCACGTTGTTGTTTTACATGTTTAATAAGAATATGACAACTGAGCTTTCATAGATTATTGGCCACAAGGTATTGTTACATGTTTTAATGGGGAATATGACGATTGGGCTTCCATTACTTTCTGTCCATAATCACATTGTTTTCAAAGTGTATCACATCAAATGGGACACAGGGTCACCCAACCCTTGCCCAATAAGTCTGTTTGTGTGTCAAGATCACGTGGTCAAAAGTAGTCTTTAAAAAGGTCTCCACAATCTCAGCTCTTCCGTGGTGTCTTTACCCAAGAGTAATGTAATCCACATAAAACTAGAAATCAACTATACTGGTGAATGAGGTGGAGAAGGGAAGAAAAGCAAACTGCTAACATGTGAGAGCTCCTCCTCAAGCTTGTATACATGTCGAAGTAATTAACTGGTTTGCTGCATAATAGTAAGGAAACGAGCATCAAAACCTAAGAAGGTGTCATAGCAGTAGGCGAGAGTGCAAAAGGAGACAGTGTTGAATGTAGAGGATCAAAGTATACTGGCATTGACAGGGTGGATGACGTAATGTCAGCTCAAGCTCCAAAACTCTATAACTCAAAACCTCAAACTGTAGCTGAAGTAACAGGAGCAACTCATCCCGTGTGTAGCTTCCATAATGTGAGGGATGGTAGGGGTCTGAAATCATCATAGGGCATGATAGGAATCATCGGAATGGCTCGTCCAGCGGTGAAGAAATGAACAGTACAGCCTGAAGGATCTGTGGAAAAGCTGCTGATACAAAAAGGCGGTTACACAGGTGCTGACCAAAGGTACCTTCCCCTGGATGGGGTGTGGGTATGCCTTGAAAGAAAGCAATAGGCAAACCGGTGTGATGGACGTCGGACTACACAGGAGGAAAGGAGAAACATCAGCGGGTGCGGGTGTAGGAACAAATGTCTCAGCAAAAGAGAAGATCATCAAGTGCAGGTACTAGGTCAGGTAAGGGGTGCAACGTTGGGTAAACCAAAAGAAACATGGTCAGTATCCGAAATCGGCTCAAGATCAATGGGTGCAACATCAAGCTGACCCAAAAGGAATTGGAGCTGTCTCAGGAACAGGCTCAGGGTCGTGTGAAGGTATGGGATCTCGAGCAGGTGATAGTGCAGTAGTCATAGCGGTGTCGTCGTCTGAATCAGTAGTGGAAAGTTGCAATCTGGTCGTCTGTAAGGCTGCAGATGTCACAGTCTCAAAGGAGTCTGAAATCGAGTGCAAAATGGAAGCAGAGGATACTTCAATGGCGGGAATATCAGGAGGTAGCATAGCAATGACATCCTCAGCTATCTTTCCACCACCCTAGGCTTTAACAGGAGGATCATCACCAACAAATCAACATCATCATCAAACAAATCGTCAAAAGGCATATCCTTGGGAGGAATGGCCACGAGAGGTACGGCGTCGAGGATCGAAGCCATGATGTGCTCGCCGTCGGGGTGTCCAAATGATAAGGTGGTCACGGACCAAAACAAGAATGACAGGAGGATTCTTGTCAGGGAAACTATCAGCAAGGGTAAATCATCACCAAAATCTGGCAGCGCGGACGGTTGGAAGTCGTCCTCGTCCTCGGTCATCATATCAGGATTACTCTCAGTGTCTGACGCAAATATCTCCGGCGCAGGTACAATCTCATTATCTGTGGCGGTGGCCGTAGGGTTATCAATGTCTGATAACCCGCTTTCTAAAGAAGGTGACCGGTGTGCCGGTACATAATAATCATAACATGTATATCCATAGTAATTACTAACACTTAGTGTATTGCTAGCAAAGACAATTCATCACGTATTCATGTATTCACATTATCCTTCGTGAAACCTTCTATCCTTCCTAGTATCCCAGACTAACCCACCTAGTCTCCCAGACTAAACCAACCAGTCTCCCAGACTAAACACCCAGTCTCCCAAACTAAACTACCTAGCCTCCCAGACTAAACACCCAGCCTCTCAAACTGAAACACCCAGTCTCTCAGACTGAAACACCCCAGTTTCTTAAACTGTCCCACTAGTCTCTCAGACTAACTACCCAGTTTCTCAAACTAAACTCCCCAGTCTCTCATACTGTCCCAACTAGTCTCTCAGACTACCCAGTCTCTCAGACTGCCCCAGCTAGTCTCTCAGACTAACTCCCCAGTCTCTCAGACCGAATTAAAAGCATAAACTTTGAAATGTGTTTCATGTCTTTTGTTTGTAAAAATATTTGTTTCCTGGATCTGGGCGTTTCATGTATGCAATGAAAACATGTTCGTAAAAACGTTTTCGTGAGAGCCCTAATGATCGTAGTCTAGACTCGAGAAAGAATCCTAGTTTACTACGATCGAGGCTCTGATACCAAGCTGTCACATCCTGACTTTTGCGGAAGCGTGATTATGGTGTGACTTTCTTAATATCATTGCATTCAATCATAACAACATCTATATGATAAAACCATAGGTTTGTCATCCATCGAATAAGTTTAAAACATAACAACATTGTTTAAAAACGTAGACTTCAAATTCAGGTTTTACAGTCATACCAAAATGTTTATGAGTTCACTAAGGACTCGTCGAAAGATATGAAATAGCACCAAGGGTTGGGAGACGTGTCACTTCCAGGAATAAGACACACCGACCAAACCCAAAGACCATGGATGACATCTTTATTTCAAACGCAGCATAAAAACTTCCAACGCCCGCCAGATCCACTTACTAGTTCCCTGAAATACATGTAGTTTGAAAACATCAACAAAATTTGAGCGAGTTCATGTGTTTAGTATGTGTGCACGAATCATCCTTGAAAGCCTTTGTATGTATGTATGTATTTACTTGTAAACTGGTATGAAACAACAAGGAAAAAAAAAACAGATCAATTAATGTGTAGCTAATACATTAATATATGTGACATGGCATAGGAAGCACTCAATCCTGTATGCGTATTTCGTACCGGCCCCTCCGGCAGAACGACATAGTCACCACATGCGGCCAACTCGCAGTCCCATGGGTGGGGCTCGCAACACCCAATAGATCTATCACTCATGCCCCTCGGTTTTATACAAGGATTAATGGTCTTAAGCTAATGGCCTACCCATTCACGTGATCTAGCAGTACCTTTCCTTAGCTAATCATACCATGGTAACTATTTGTAAGCAGTATGTAATATGTATTTCACCCCCGAAGTTATAAAACTAAAAACAGTTAAAAGAAAATGGGACATGAACTCACAGTTTTGCGTTCCTTGTATCCGATGTAACTCAAAGCTTCCTCTAGAACGCACGACTACCTACATGCGTACTAAGGTCCGTTATACGAGCGGGTCGTGCCTTGTCTTAGTATTGATTAGTGCCTTTGAGTTACTTTTTAAGGTGTCTTCGTTATTATTCCAAGTATATAATTATTCGTTAAAACAATTAATATTTTAACTTAAATTATATTTATTAAATTTTGGAATAATTGTTAAAACAATATATAACTACTTAATACTTCCCAAGTATTTATATTTGTATTTCCTTCCCAAGGATGGGGTATCTCATACATGTTTATCCGTATTCTTGTATTTGTATATCTTGCCATGTATTGGCGTCATATTCCGGTGTGTACGTATTTTCTTAATAAATATCCCATATATATTTCCAAAATAATATATTTTCAAATCTCATTTACAAAATATATATGAACTTATTTTATCCCAAATGTATTTCAAGTTTATCCAAGAAAACGTATATTTTCCCAAAAATCATACATCTTTTAAAACTCTAGAAAAATATATTTTTACTTCTCAAAAAATAATATATTTTCTCCTTGTCGAAAATATGATACACTTTGTAATAATAATAAAAATCATATTTTCATTTCTTTTGTATCCAAAATAATATTTATCAAAAATATACTCATAAATGTATTTTTCGTAATATTTGTAAGTTACATTCTATCGTTCGGTTCCATAATATTATGTGTGTAACTTATAAATGTTTTTCTTGTGATTTTTGGTATTAGTTTGGATTGTAAATTCTTGGTATATGTTATGTTATATTACTTTAAATACTAAAATAATATAACTAAAACACAAAGTATACAAATAATCACACCCAATGTGTCTTTAAGGTAAATATATATTCTAAATACATATTTATCCATTTTTATTTATAAAAACCAAGCTCCAATACTTGTATTTTTGCAAGAAAGTCTATGGCAAAGTTTATATTGAAAACCATAGTTAAAACACACTTGTAAATATTTGCTCGGAAAATATTTCTCTAAGTGTTTATATTTTTAGAAAATTTTGCCATAGTTTCCCCTAAAAATGGAGTTGTCCATGCTATCAAAGCATATCATTTTCTTTTCAAAATCATCACAAACAATCAACAATCAATCTTAAACAACTTATACTTACCTAGTGCCAAAATACATAATAATCATGAACTTGAACTTTCATAAAAACTTGTAGTAACTTGGTAGTGTGTTTAGTAGATTTAGTTACCTTTTAAAGTGTGTTTACTTCTTTAAAAATCTCATTCTTGGAAGATTTAAGTGTTTACAACTTACTAGGTGATTTTTCCAAAAATCATTCTTTTGAATCTTTCTTGTAAACAAAGTGTTCTTATACTTGTTTCAACACTAGAAATATGATTATTCTTTTTAAAACAATGTTCATGTAAATCTTTGCGATTTAGCTTGGTTTCTTTGGAAAACTATTTTAGAAATCATCCACTCACAAGACTTGTATCTTGTTTAAATCATCATCACATGAAAACAACTTTTATTATTCAAGTTCATGTAAACATAAGGCATGATGATCTTGGTCTTTCACAAGATCATCACATTAACTTACTAGATCATGTGTTTAATCACAATCTAGTAGGTTCCATATGATGTCTAACATCACTAACACTAGTAATCAATCAACAAGAAGCAAATAAAAACAAATCAACAAGTATTCATATGTTTATAAGCTTATGTTAGAGATTTATGATTATGTCTTTTAATGTTCATCATGTTTATCAATGTACATCATCTTTTAACCAATCAACATATGAAGTAACAAAGGTTATGAGGGCCTTACTACTAGCACAAGGCTAAGGAAGAACACAAGATGATGGTGATGACAAAAGTGGAGGATAATAGCAAATGATGAAGGTCCTTCAAGATCCATAAGCACCAAGTTTCCTAAATCACCTCCTTACACCTTGAAATGAACTTGGAATGAATGGATGGTGGATGAAAGGTGGTGGTGGGTGTGTGCTTGTTCTTGGCCGAGAGAAGAAGGAGAGGGAGAGAAAGAAGTGTGGTATTATGAGGAACAAAGGATCGAACAACCGGATTCGAGCTTTGAGGACCCCGATCCTTACTCTATCACCGACATAGCCGATAGGATAATAGAAAAAATTAAAACTATCGAACGTTGCATATTAGAATCTCGCACAAGAGAAGAATTAAATAAAAAAGAGATAGTTGAAAATGTAAAAATGGAAGAACAAATAAGTGAAAAACCGACACATGAGTTAAACAACGAAAAAGGTGAGTCATATAACGTTAAAATTCAAGAAGAGTCTAATTTTGAAGAAATTAATCTCTTGTCACCTTCTTTCGAAAATCATTGTTTAGTTCCCACTCATGCTAAGTTTTTTAAAGAGTTAAACACTAACATTAAAACTGACGAAATGGTAAGCGTTAAGTTAAGTAATGATCAAACTTCGCTAATAAAAGAAGATCCATTTGAAATTAACATTCCACCGGTTCCATGTTTTTTTCAAAATTCATTTATTAGTAATATCACAATTGATAAAGATCTTTGTGTTAACATAATGCCAAACTACATTTTCGAAAAATTTAGTATTGGTGATTTTTCTCCACTTCAAATACCCATTTTTCTATCCAATCGGAAAGTAATAAAATCAATCGGTATAGTTGAGGATGTCTTGGTTTAAACAAATCAAATGGTAATCCCAACCGACTTTGTCATCCTTGATGACGCTCCTCTAGTGTTGGGAAGACCCTTTGTAAAAACCCATGAAGCTTTGAAAAACCGGAAGTGCAACAATCTATCTATTCAATTAGGGGCATTTAAAAAGAGTGTCGATCTTGAGCGTTCAATGAAATATCCATTCGGAAATAATGACCCCCTAATTGAAGATGAAGATGAACCACCCGATACAAGAGAAGAACTGACTACTTTGTTGAAGAAGAGGTCGCCATAGAACAAACTTTTGTAGTTCTTGATCGAAATGAGCAACCAAATAAGGAGTCTCCTAAAGACCCACCTCTTAAGCTCAAAGAACTCCCAAAAGGTTTGGAATATGCTTTTCTCGACAAAGATGGAAAATCACCTATAATTATATCGTCTAAATTAACTAGGGTAGAAAAAGAAAAATTAATTACACTTTTGAAAAAACACAAAAATGCGATCGCTTGGAAGCTTGTAGATATTAAAGGCATAAGTCCTTCCATGTGCACGCACAAAATTTTAATGAACGATGACTACAAATCGGTAATACAACCACAACGTAGAGTAAATCCAAATGTCCAAGAAGTGGTTAAAAACGAAGTCATCAAATTACTTGACGCCGGACTTATTTATCCTATCTCCGATTGTCACACCCCCAAAATCCACACGCGGAGTATCACCGCTTGGAGGCGTGACTGACCAGGATCAAGCCACCAATCATATAGAACAACGTAAATAGTAAAAGTAATGTAATTTAACCAAACCAATCCATATGAAAGGTGTTCAAAACATAAGTATAAATTCAACGTTTAGCGGAAGCATATGAGTAAAAGCCCAACATAAGTAAAGTATGAAATGTCAAATGTCTAATCAAGCAATCATGATCCTTGTCCACAACGACCGCGCCTCCCCATGCAAGCTCCATGTATACCTAACGACCTGCAAGGCATGTAACAGAGAGTCAACAACTAGTTGAGCGAGTTCACAGTAGGTAAGTTCGTAATAGTAAGTTCTTTTCGTCACATGTGGCTCTACTAGGCCGATAGTATGTTCTATTAGTGGGGGCTTCCCATATTTGTATATACACTAGACTATTTGTAACCATAAGTGTTCTTCTTAACCTGAGAACAGTAGTACGTACAAGCTTTACGTAGGTTTTACGTAAGTGTCCTTCTTTACCCGAGGACAGTGCTAGGAATGACCCCAACGTTGTGATGGTTTCGACATCGTTATTGGTATGGATTGGCTACCTCAACATCGAGCAGAGATTCTTTGCAAAGAAAAGATCGTCCGCATTACTCGTGCTGGTTAAGAACCTTTGGTAATTCATGGCGACAAGCTCCTGGAGCAGCACCTATAGCTCGAGCACCTTATCGCTTAGCTCCAACTGAACTGGAAGAACTGTCTAAGCAATTGCAAGAACTCTTGGAAAAGGGTTTCATACGTCCTAGTTCTTCACCCTGGGGAGCTCCAGTGCTATTTGTGAAGAAGAAAGATGGTACCTTCAGAATGTGTATAGACTACCGCGAGCTCAACAAGGTGACGGTAAAGAACCGCTATCCTCTTCCACGCATTGACGACTTGTTCGATCAGCTGCAAGGATCGAGCTACTACTCAAAGATTGATCCGAGGTTAGGCTACCATCAACTGAGAGTCTGGGACGAGGACGTCTCCAAAACAGCATTCAGAACACGCTACGGCCATTACGAGTTTCTGGTCATGCCATTCGGGTAAACGAACGCGCCTGCATTCTTCATGGATCTTATGAACAGGGTGTGCAAGCCTTACTTGGATAAGTTTGTGATTGTATTCATCGACGACATTCTGATTACTCCATGAGTCAGGAGGAACACGAGCAACATTTACGACTTATATTGGAACTCCTCCGAACAGAACAGTTGTACGCTAAGTTTTTGAAATGCGGCTTTTGGCTTCGTGAAGTCCATTTCCTAGGCCACGTGGTAAACAAGGATGGGATTCATGTTGATCTATCCAAGGTAGATTCGATCAAGAACTGGCCTGCATCTCGCACACCAACAGAAATTCGCCAATTCTTGGGTTTGGCAGGCTATTACAGAAGGTTCATCAAAGACTTTTCAAAGATTGCACAGCCGCTTACATTACTGACACAGAAAGGTGTTGCTTATCGTTGGGGTAACACCCAGGAAACAGCGTTTCAGCACTTAAAGGATAGACTTTGTAGTGCACCTATCCTCTCATTGCCTGAAGGCACGGACGATTTTGTAGTCTACTGCGATGCATCCATCCAAGGTCTTGGATGTGTGTTGATGCAACGGGATAAAGTCATTGCTTATGCTTCGCGCCAATTTAAGATTCACGAACGGAATTACACTACACACGATTTAGAGCTGGGAGCTGTTGTTTTCGCGCTCAAGATATGGCGACATTACTTGTACGGTACCAAGTGCACCATCTACACCGATCACAGGAGTCTTGAGCATATCTTCAAGCAGAAGTAATTAAATATGCGACAGCGTCGATGGGTCGAGCTGTTAAACGATTATGAGTGTGCTATAAAGTACCATCCAGGCAAAGCCAATGTTGTGGCTGACGCCCTCAGTCGAAAAGACACTGCGCCTAAACGCGTACGAGCATTACAACTTACTATTCAGTCTAGTCTTCCTTCTCAGATACGAGACGATCAGGTAGAAGCATCGAAACCAGAAAATGTCAAGGCTGAAGCCTTACGTGGTTCAAGGCAGCGATTAAAACAGAAGGAAGACGGCGCCTGCTATGTAACAGGGCGTATTTGGGTCCCACTATATGGCGGTTTACGAGAACTTGTGATGGATGAAGCGCAAAAGTCTCGCTACTCGGTACACCCAGGTTCGGATAAGATGTACCACGATCTTAAAACTACGTATTGGTGGCCAAGCATGAAAGCCCTCATCGCAACGTACGTCAGCAAATGTTTGACCTGTGCAAGGGTCAAAGTTGAATATCAGAAACCATCAGGCCTACTTCAGCAACCCAAGATACCGCAGTGGAAATGGGAGGAAATTTCCATGGATTTTGTTACTGGCCTGCCTAGATCCCAGCGTGGAAACGATACCATTTGGGTGATCGTGGATCGACTCACAAAGTCTGCACACTTCCTGGCTATTAAGGAAACGGATAAGTTCTCCACTCTCGCAGACGTATATCTTAAGGAAGTTGTTTCAAGGCACGGGGTGCCAACTTCTATTATTTCGGATCGGGATGCACGATTCACGTCAGAATTATGGCAAGCAATGCACAAATCGTTTGGCTCTCGACTAGACATGAGCACAGCATATCACCCTCAGACAGATGGACAGTCTGAGCGCACAATTCAAACCCTAGAAGACATGCTTCGGGCATGTGTTATCGATTTTGGCAACAGCTGGGAAAAGCATCTTCCTTTAGTGGAGTTTTCGTACAATAACAGTTACCATACCAGCATTCAAGCTGCTCCATTCGAGGCATTGTACGGACGTAAATGCCGGTCACCTCTCTGTTGGGCAGAGGTGGGGGATAGTCAAATCACAGGTCCAGAACTTGTAGTTGATGCTACTGAACGAATTGCACAGATACGACAACGCATGGCGGCAGCTCGCGACCGTCAGAAAAGTCACGCTGATAAGCGCAGGAAACCGCTCGAGTTCCAAGTTGGGGATCGTGTGCTACTCAAAGTCTCACCCTGGAAGGGTGTGGTTCGTTTTGGTAAACGGGGCAAACTCAATCCGCGGTATGTTGGACCGTTCGAAATCATCGAGAAAATAGGCAAGGTGGCCTATAAACTGAACCTACCAGCTGAACTCGGTGCAGTTCACAATGTTTTCCACGTGTCAAAACTGTAGAAGTGTCTGTCAGATGAGACCCTCATAGTTCCTTTGAAGGAACTCACTATCGACGAGCGGTTGTAGTTCGTCGAGGAACCAGTTGAAATCACGGACCGGGATGTTAAGGTCCTCAAGAACACTAGAATACCTCTTGTTCGAGTTCGTTGGAACTCCCGTCGTGGCCCAGAGTTCACCTGGGAACGAGAAGATCAAATGAAACTCAAGTATCCCCAGTTATTCGGAAACAGTGCAACCACTACTGAGGCTGAAGATACAACAGAATTTCGGGACGAAATTCAAAATCAACGGGGGGATGATGTGACACCCCAGGAAAACCAGTAAACGATACAACTTACCTAGCTTCCTCAGTAACCGCATGCTAAATTTCGGGACGAAATTTCTTTCAAGTTGGGGATAATGTGACAACTCGAGTTTCCAAGATTCTGTCTTCGCATTTATTGAACGTTAATGGTTTAGACTGTTTGTTTACACGACTTGTTTGTTCACAACAGTACACGTTTGTAATCTGTTAAATTATGCTGTGACTGATATGTTATACGAGATGTGCATTATAAGTGTTTATGCATGTGTATTGTGTTAATAATGTGTTGTGGGGTTTAATAAAATTCTCTAGCCGAAAACACTCCTATGAAAACACTCCATGACCGAAAACACAAAGTGTTTTCGTCACATGAGGCCAACGAAATCAAAAGTGGGCTTTGGCCCAGTATTGAATAAATATAGAACTTGGCTTTGGCCCAGTATTGAATAAATATAGAATTTGTTTTTACATGTACGCACACATGAGATAACTGTCAAACCCTAAAACACGTCTCCTCTCTCTACCCTTTATGCCCGACGGCAGACGTGAGCATTCGAGCTTCATTCACCGATCGACTTGCTGTCTCCTTTGCTTAGGTTGGTAATCAACTGTTAATGGTTATTAGATTTGTTTCATCGTACTGTTGTCTTATTATCATGTGGTAACTGTGATTGTGAAGTATTTAGGATCGTAGGACTGAATGATGATTGGTAAGTATCTAGATCTTCGTGCATCGTACGTTATGTTGGGATTGATCTTGATGGATATGTGATCTTATATTATTTGAGTAGATGCTCAATTTTTTTGTTATGATTTAGAATTGATATGAATGTTTTACTAGTGGATCGATGATGATAAGATAATGCATGTGATCAGACTTTTAATGGCCCAATCATTTTGAAATTTAATTTTTTGTATAAGATAATGCATGTGATCAGACTTTTAGAATTGATAATTGCTGTCAAATCATCACGTGAAATGGTTGGTGAATTGAAATTTAATTTGTTATTGTTGCCGATCATGTTGTGAGTGGGCCGCACATGATGATCTTGATCTCGTAATGGTTTGGTAATTTGTATGTTTATATCTCGATTATTGGAATAAATGATTTCTTTGATGCTTGATCATGTAACTGTTAATAAGGTTAGGGTTGTTGATGTTACGTAACTGATGATGATGATGGTGAGTAATGGAACTGACGAAAACACCCCCACCCAATGAAATCCCCATCCCAACGAAATCACCTTGGTGATTTCGGCCAAAGTGATTTCGTCCCTTAAAGGGATTTTGGCCCATGGAGGGTTTTCGGCCCTGTTAGTTTAGTAACTGTTAAACAATAACTCTGTTAGTTATAACCTGTTAGTTATAACTCTGTTAGTTTGTAATCTTGTTAAGCATGCAAACTCAGTTAGTTTTGATTCAGTTAGTTGTCAACTCTGTTAATCTTACAAACTCTGTTAAGTCATTAACCTTGTTAAGTTGTTAACTCCTGTTAGGTTATTTGATTATGACAAACATGTTAACACTGGTTACTAGTTTAGTAACTCTGTTAACTCTATTAACTCGGGTTAAGTTATATAGTGCGCACATGCTTAACTATGCGCTCACAAGAAATCAGTCAAGTCCTATGGTGCGCACGTATATACAATCAGTTTCGAGTTCGCAATATTTATCATGCAATCTATGTCATAAAGTGCTTAGAAATTAACATCATGTATCATGTAAGCAGTTAAATCAACTAACAGGTCTAACAGAGTTAACATACCACAGAATTAACGTATCAACCAAGTTATCATTCCAACGGGGTTATATAACTTAACCCGAGTTAATAGAGTTAACAGAGTTACTAAACTAGTAACTAGTGTTAACATGTTTGTCATAATCAAATAACCTAACAGGAGTTAACAACTTAACAAGGTTAATGACTTAACAGAGTTTGTAAGATTAACAGAGTTGACAACTAACTGAATCAAAACTAACTAAGTTTGCATGCTTAACAAGATTACAAACTAACAGAGTTATAACTAACAGGTTATAACTAACAGAGTTATTGTTTAACAGTTACTGAACTAACAGGGCCGAAAACCCTCCATGGGCCGAAATCCCTTTAAGGGACGAAATCACTTTGGCCGAAATCACCAAGGTGATTTCGTTGGGATGGGGATTTCATTGGGTGGGGGTGTTTTCGTCAGTTCCATTACTCACCATCATCATCATCAGTTACGTAACATCAACAACCCTAACCTTATTAACAGTTACATGATAAAGCATCAAAGAAATCATTTATTCCAATAATCGAGATATAAACATACAAATTACCAAACCATTACGAGATCAAGATCATCATGTGCGGCCCACTCACAACATGATCGGCAACAATAACAAATTAAATTTCAATTCACCAACCATTTCACGTGATGATTTGACAGCAATTATCAATTCTAAAAGTCTGATCACATGCATTATCTTATACAATAAATTAAATTTCAAAATGATTGGGCCATTAAAAGTCTGATCACATGCATTATCTTATCATCATCGATCCACTAGTAAACATTCATATCAATTCTAAATCATAACAGAAACATTGAGCATCTACTCAAATAATATAAGATCACATATCCATCAAGATCAATCCCAACATAACGTACGATGCACGAATTCTATAGGCGATTTATCAAAGACTTTTATAAAATTTCAAGACCTCTAACAAAATTACTTGAAAAAGATGCCCCTTTCATCTTTGATAAGGATTACAATCAAGCATTTCTAGCACCCAAGGAAATGCTAGACAATGCACCTATCATGATAGCGCCTGATTGGAAATTACCTTTCGAAATCATGTGTGATGCAAGTAACTTTGCTGTTGGAGCAATCTTGGGACAAAGAAAAGAAAAGCATTTTCACCCAATTTATTATGCTAGTAAAACACTTAACGATGCACAAGAAAATTACACAACAACAGAAAAAAGAGTTACTAGCTGTGGTATTTGCTTTTGATAAATTTCGTTCTTACCTTGTTCTTTCTAAAACAATAGTCTATACAGATCATGTAGCCATTCGATATCTCTTCAAGAAACAGGATGCTAAACCTCGTTTGATTCGGTGGATTCTACTCCTCTAAGAATTTGATATTGAAATCAAGGACAAAAGAGGGGCAGAAAATACCGCAGCAGATCATCTTTTGCGCCTAGAAGACCCAGCTTTGGAGGCAACCAGGGATGAACAAATCAATGAAAAATTTCCAACGGAGTCCTTGGAAATGGTGGAATACAGAGAAGAACCATGGTACGTCGACTATGCTAACTACTTATCTAGTGGTATAGTCGCCAAAGGATGGCCACATCATCAAAGAAAAAAAATCTTTGCCAATGTGAAGCATTATTTTTGGGAAGATCCTTATCTTTTCAAAATGTGTGCCGATCAGCTCATCCGACGATGCGTACATGGTGGTGAAGCAAGGAGGATTCTCCGCCATTGTCATGAAGGTCCATACGGAGGACATCATGGTGCCGCTAGTACCGCATGAAAGGTATTTGATTCAGGATTTTACTGGCCAACCATTTACAAAGACACCCAAAGTCTTATCAAAACATGTGACGCTTGCCAAAGAACAGGTAATATTTCTTCCAAAAACAAAATGCCACAAAATGGTATTCTTGTTTGTGAAAATTTTGATGTGTGGGGACTCGACTTTATGGGACCTTTCCCACCGTCAAAAGGAAACAAATATATACTTGTGGCAGTCGATTACTTGTCTAAATGTGCCGAGGCCGAGACACTTCCAACCAACGATAGAAGAGTCGTGGTAAGATTTCTGAAAAAATTATTCTCTCGTTTTGGAACACCAAAAGGTTTAATAAGTGATAGAGGTACCCATTTTTGTAATCATCAACTTGAAAAAATCTTAACAAGGTATGGGGTCTATCATCGGGTTTCAACGGCATATCACCCTCAAACAAACGGGTAAGCCGAAGTGACTAATAGAGGCTTAAAACGAATACTTGAAAAATCGTAGGGTTAAATAAAAAAGAATGGGCCGATAAATTAGATGATGCTTCATGGGCTTTTCGAACTGCTTATAAAACGACAATAGGTACAACCCCATATAAGCTCGTCTATGGAAAAAGCTGTCATTTGCCTGTAGAAATAGCTCACAAGGCCTACTGGGCAATTAAAAATGTAAATTTAGATTTACAATTTGCCGGTAAAAATCGATTTTGTCAATTAAATGAATTAGACGAACTTAGGAATTATGCATACTCTAACTCCGAAATTTATAAGGAAAGAATGAAGAACTTGCATGATAAACACATTAAACCTAATGAATTTCGAGTAGGAGATCAAGTTCTATTGTTTAATTCACGACTTCGGTTATTTCCTGGTAAATTAAAGTCTAGGTGGTCAGTACCTTTTTCCATCACCCATATTTTCCCACACGGTGCAGTAGAAATTAACTCGAAATGGAAATCCATTCAAACTCAATGGCCAAAGGCTGAAGCTCTATCAAGGATTCATTGAGGATGAGGAGGAAGAAATCTCGTTTCAAACGGTCGAAGAATGAAAGCATCAACATCATACCTGGTAAGTTACGAGCAAGCAGGGTGACATCTAAATCGGTAAGTCTTCTAACCAAGTTTTTGGGAAACAGGGCACTCACACGAGCACAAAAAAAAATTAAATTTGCCCGCCCACGTGGCCGTGTCCACTGGACACAGGGCCGTGTCCGCACAACTGTCGGGATAAAACCCCTTTTTCATAACAGTTTCTTCATTCCACACGCCCCGTTTCCCCGAAAACTCTCTGCTTCAGGAGAATTTTCTGCAAGATTCCGACGTCTCCTCTGCTTCTAACAACATCAAGGTATGATTCTATCATCTTTAGTAGTTAGATTAAGCATTTGCATGTAGTTAAAACACCAAAAATTTGGGGACAATCTAGGGTTCTTGAACTTCATCTGGATCGAACCTTAAATTTTTGCTTAGATCTTTTAGCATTAGTTTAGATACATGTTTTAGGAAGTAAATCAACTTGTATTGTTCGTAGATTTGCCCGATTTCTCACAAAAACCCCAAACCCTTGTTTTTGAACCGAAAAAGATAAATTGAAGGGGTAAACCGTTTGTTTTGGAAAAAACGGCATTTGGGGTTTCATTTTCGGGGAAAACCGCCCCTACTGGACCAAAAATTTTCAAGTTTTCAGGACCGGGTCGAAAAATGGGATTTTTGGGAAACAGACGTCTGGACACGGGGTCGTGCTCGCTGAGCACGGGGGCGTGTCCAGCCAATTTCAGACCAAATCGGGGCGTGTCCGCTGAACACGGGGCCGTGTTCAACCGACTGTTTTCATGTTTTCTCCGAAAATTTCACTGTTTGATGCTAATTGTTTGGTGTTTCCTTTCAGATGTCCAAGAAATTCACACGGTTCAATGCAAATGAGTTGGATGCTAAAGCAAGATACGACATGCTTCGAACCACGAACAGTATGCATGGATCTTCTAGGAGCAGTGAACCAGCTTGACTGATTTAAAAACCTAGTCACCGGCCCACTGAGAGCCGCTCTGTGCACTCGACTTCGTTCAGTCCATGAATATAACCTGGAATTCTACAGCACATTTTCTTTCAAAACGAGAGCCGGTCCATTCGATAATGACGGGGTAGAATTCCGGTGTGGAGGGACTAAGTACTCAATCTCGATAGCACAGTTTGGGTCGATAGTTGGGTTGTATGTGGAGGAAGATGCGGGGGATGAAGAAAACACCGGCGGTCTCCGCGAGATCAAGGAAAGTGACCGCCAAGCTTCTTGGGCTCAAATAGGAGAAGGCATCTACAATCCTAGCAGCACTAAGAGCACTAAGTTGAGGGACCCTCTTTAATGCTACATTCACAGGGTCCTCACTTATTCTCTTAGTCAAAGGCATGATAGCAGCGGTGTTGTAGGTTTGACGGATCTACTAGTCCTTCATTGCATTCATACCCACACCAACCTTTATGTTTCGTACCTCCTGCTCCGAAACATGCATTGGAACCAGCTGGCTACTCCCCCGACTCCTATCTTCTTTGGGGGGTGGATATACCGTCTCTTCAAGCATTTTGTAAACATGCCCAGGTCTTTCCAAAAGAGCCCATGGTCGGGAAGAGTGGACATGACCATCTGTCGCTCCATGAACCTGATTTATGAAGCAGAAGACGGGACGGTTAGCTTCCAAAGAGTCAAGGGGCATGCATGGAACCTGCAAGAAGCACTCGTCCTCCACGCACCACACTTCTAACCTCCTCCTCAGTACCATTACCAACCCCAGGGTGATCAAGGTCAATCCTCCTCAATAGGAGGCGGTTTTCCTAACTTTCAAAGTTTACATGATTTATTGCAGGAAAACCTCATGTGCACCAGGAACACCTACAATATGGCCAGCAACACGTACACCTGGGTTGGTGCAATAGAGAGAAACATATCCGACATACAGGATGACATTGGGAACATCCGGGAGTACATGGCGGGGCACGAAGGAGACGATGATGATGAAGACGAGGACATGGATTAGGCGGGAGGAGTGGAGGTAGCGGTTCATGGTTGGAGGTCCACAGGTTAATCCCCTTTTCTCATGAACAATTTCCGGCCTGCGTGCCGTGTGTTGAACAATTTACTTTCCTCTAACACTTTTTACTTTTCTGCATTTTCTTTATTTTAACTTTGTGGTATGGATGTTTGAACAATGGTAATTTAGGATGCGTGTTATGGTTTGGTGTAGTGTTTATTGATAAAACAGGTACATACGAGGCTTAGAGCACTAAACATTAGTGCTAATAAAGCCGGGACAGCAAAACTGAAGTCAGAAACCTGTTTTACACCGTTGCACTTTGTCCACACGGGGTCGTGTTCAGCCAACACGCCCCCGTGCCCATTACCCAGACCTGCTTTTTGTAAAAAATATGCAGACTTTTGCTAGACACGGGGTCGTGCTTAGCCAACACGCCCCCGTGTCCACCTTCTGTAAGTTCTCGTCACTGGCACTCTGACCACGAGGCCGTGTTCACCCAACACGGGGCCGTGTCCAGACGCCCAGTAACATAAAATTTTGCTTTTTCACATCTTTTTACACATTCAATCAACCTAAAAACTTATTTTTGGGACACATTGACGACAATGTGTAATTTAAGTGTGGGGGGATGCTAAAACCTTGAATTTTGCAAGTCCTAATTACAAGCCTTACACCAAACTCTATTGGAACCGCTAACACCCCAAATTTTTTCAAAATTTTTTTTTACTTGTCTAGGTTTAATTTGTGAATTTCAAATTCTAAAAAGGTTATATTTTTACAAATTTACAACTGATAGTGTCGTGATAAAAAGAACAAACATAAGAAAATTATGAAACGACATGACAAATCTAGTTAAAATTTCATTATATATACTTGATCACATAAAAATCCATTCCCACAAAAAGTGAGTTTTGAGCCTTTATTGAGCATACAAATACACATCTTTAAACTAAATGCTCATTTTTCGTTTCTTGTGTGAATAGCCGCTTGGTTCTTACGACTCTAGAACTTGCCACGACGATACATTCCAGGTCCTTACCAACTTAAACCCGAGTAAATAAATGATGGTGGCATTAGGACTAACCCTTTTTATTTCTACACCATTTTTTTTACCACCTACCCAAAATCCCCCTAATTAACCCCTTTGAGCCTAAACCTTTTTATTTCTTAACCCAAAACAAACACCCTATTACCCACCAAAACCCTTTTTCATTTTAAACCCTTTATTTTAGTAACAAAACTCGGTTTTTCTTATGACTTCTTCAAAAAAAAATATATATATGATGATGAAGCCAAAAGAAATAAACAAACAAGTTTATCAAAAAGAACTTTGTTTGAAGAATTGCTTCATCAAAATAAAAAAAAGTTAAAAAAAAGTCTTACGAAAATCGATGCTTTTTACGCCTTTCGCCCTTTTCTACTAACCACTAACCCAACCACCTACCTTTAACCCAAGCCTAACCCTTCCCCCAAAGTCCTCTTGATATTTACAAAGGTATATAGTTAAAAAAGAGGAGGATTGATTGCTTGGCAAGCTTATGTGAACTTGTATATAACTGGAATTTTAAAAAAGGCATGTTATGCCCTAATAAGTAATTTATCTTATGTAATGTTTTAAATAAATCATGACGAATAGGATTGTAAATAAATAAAAATAAAACTTAATAAAGAATCTTGGAAATCCCGACACTCTATGAAAAGCCCAAAACCTTCTCTTCCACCCATTCTATTTGGGTGTGTAAGCCACAAAATAAAGAGTTTTGCTTGAGGACAAACAAAGATTCAAGTGTGGGAGTATTTAATGTGTGCAAAATGGAACATATAAATTACATCAAATGAGGCATAAAACTAACCCCTTTTTAGTACTAATGTTGGAAAAAGTGTGCTTTTGTCTTCCTTTTGTATTTTCAAGGTTAAAAGAGCTTAAATGAACAAAAGAAGCAAAAATGCAGCCAAATCCAGCATAAATACAAGAAAAGGAATAAAAGTGGCATGCCCGACCCCTCGACAGCATCCTCCAAAGCAAAAACAAGAGAACAGAAGGCTGAACACGCCCCGTGCTCACTGAGCACGGGGGCGTGCCCAAGAGTCTGCAGAAAAGACAAAGCTGTAGAAGCTTCTATCACCCACCACGGGGGCGTCCCAGCGGACACGGGGCCGTGGTCAACTCTTAGATTCGCAGAATCTAGGGAAATCTTAATAGTATAGATACGCTTCTGCACACGGGGTCGTGGTCAACTAATGCAGACAAACTGCAATTAATGAAGAAAGAGAAGATGGGTAGACACGGGGCCGTGCCGAATGGACACGGGGCCGTGTCCGGGCTTCTGTGAAGACTATAAATAGGGGTGCTTGGCTCATTTGCAAACCATCCCTTGGCAAACCACCCCTCTCACACTTCACCCACCCACCACCACCATCACAACCCACATCCACCACCGTCATCCATCATCCATCATAGAGTGTGTGAGTAGTCTCGGGATCCAAGATTGATCGTAAGAGTTCTTGACAATCAAAGGCCATGTTTGCCTAAGTCTCTTACATCACTTGGTGAAGACAAGTGTCTAGTGTAATACATTTTATTTTTAATCTTTTCGCACTTTTTATTTGGTTATGTATTAATGACTTTAAAAACTAGTTTCTTATGTTGAAGGTGAGTCTTCCTTATCGTTTGTCCGTGGTGTCTTGGCATTATTTTACTGTCTATATAAAATAAAAGATTTTCACCATTCATATCTTCACGGTCTATATGGAGATATGTTGGCTACCTGGTTGGGGGTTAAGGGAACGGTTTGGTAAGAGTCTTGCCTTGTTCAGTGTATAGATCCTGCAAGGACCTGGGTCAACTTTAGTAGGACCTCCTTCAATACCCACTGGTATTGGATGGCGGGGGTCCGAACTCCTTGATCCCCTCATATGTAAACTACTATTAAAACTTTAACCCTGCAACTTAGGACTGTATCCCTACTGACTCAGACTACTTAGCTGAGGGTAACGTCACCTTCAGAAGAGGGGCCTACCATAATATGCATTAATAACTTAATTAATTATCTTTCAATAATCCAACCCTTTACGATTGTATCCTTGCTGACTCAAACTACTGGGTTGAGGGTAACGTCACCTTTAGAAGAGGGGCCTACTACAATAACTAAGATAATCTCTTAAAAAGTGCAAAAGTGCGGAAATAATCAAATGTTACACTAAACACGAGTCGGATCCAAGTGATTCATCTTCTCTATCTGTTTTATTTTATTTTATTTTATTTTTCAGCATTTTAGTTAGTTTTATTTTTCTAGTTTAAAACCTTTTTCTAAACTTTTGATTTGATTAGACGTTGAGGATAAACGGTATTAAAAGCTCTTGTGTCCTTTGACGACCTCGGTATCTTACCAACACTTTACTACGCTCACGATAGTTGCACTTGCCCATATGTGTTTTTAGTGTTAGTATATATGGTGTTTTATAAATTTATAACTTGGCTAAAAAAGTGTTAAAGGGCTTAAAATATACATTAAAAATCTACAAGACCACACGCATATCAGTAACCTCCACCATTTCGAGTGTGCTTTATTCTTGAAAAGTAAAGCTAAACTAGAAAACATAAAAGTTAATCTAAATTAAAACTAAGGATAGTTCCGTGGAATGCCTCCGTGGTGCGCCACGTTTATAAGGGTCCTTGGCTAGACCCAAAGTCAGTCATATGATACCCAAGTGGTATGTTTTGCATCCCATGTTGCACCGTCGGAGAGCATCATCCAAGCTTGAGTCTATGACGTCCATTTATTTGACCGGGTCATCGTCTTCTACTCTTTTCCCAAGCCCGAACTCCATCTCTTTTTCTCCGACCCTCAATGTTAACTTCCCTCCACTCATATCCACCATTGCGTGAGCGGTGGCCAGGAATGGTCTTCCTAGAATAAGTGGTACTTCGGCGTCCTCCTCCATATCGAGTATGACAAAGTCGGCCGGGAAGACAAAGTCTCCGACTTTTACCAATAGATTTTCGGTGACACCTTGTGGATATTTGAAAGACCTATCGGCGAGTTGTATGCTCATCTTTGTAGGGCTTGTTTTACCTAGTCCGAGTCGGTCACACATTGATGCGGGCATGAGATTGATGCTAGCCCCAAGATCGGATAGTGCATTGCGTATAGGTGATCCCCCAATGGAGCAAGGGATGGTGAAACTTCTGGGGTCGATTTTCTTTTGTGGGAGTTTGTTGAGTAGTAAGGCGGAGCATTCTTCACTTAAATTAACTAATTGCAATGTTTCAATTTTCCTTTTGTGACTGACAAAGTCTCTCATAAGTTTTGAATATTTAGGCATTTGAGTGAGGACTTTCACAAATGGAAGATTGATGTGCAATTGTTTTAGTAAGTTTACGAATTTTGTGAATTGCTCATCGGTCTTTTGGCGAAGTAACCGTCCGGGGTAGGGTACCGGTGGATTCTTGGTAGGCTCGTGATTTGGTGGAGGAGTCGTTTCCTTTTGGGGTGTTGGTGAAGTTGTGGGTTGAGTGGATGGACTCTTGTCGGATGGAGGTAGCGGAGCCTCCTCAGGACCTACGGTACGGTTTCTCAATGTGATGAGATGTACTTGCGCCTTTGTGTTGGTTTCGGTATTGCTGGGTAACGCGCCTTATGGTCTCTCGGAGAAATTTTGAGCTAGTTGATTTAGTTGTTTTTCAATGTTTTGAATACTAGCTTGTTGATTTCTAAAGCTCGATTCCAATTGTTGGAATTGATCCGAGTTTTTCTTTTCGGTGTCGGAGATGAGGCGTGAGATAGTATCTTCAAGCCTCTCTCGTTCCCCTTGTTGTTGTTGAGAGAAATTTTGTGACTCATTTCTTGGTTGTTGAAAGTTTGTTCGTTGGTTTTGTTTTTGTTGATTACTACTATTGTCGGGTTCTCTCTAACCAAGGTTAGGGTGGTTATGCCATCCTTGGTTGTAGGTACCCGTTGGAGGACCTGATGGCCTAGGTCTATTATCAATGTAGTTTACCATTTCCGTTTGATTATCCATTTCTTTCATACAACTCCAATTTTCATGTGGCCCACCACACCTTTCGCAAGCCATATCCGAGGCCGTTTTTGTCATTTCAAACTTTTTGATTTTCGAAGAGAGGGCCTCGATTTGGGCTTGTAAAGAGGTGTTCTCATCTACCTTATGGGCGCCAGGGGGAATAAATTTTGTGCCTCCGGGAGTTTACCATTGAAAATTGTTTTGAGCAATTTCCTCAATTTGATTATAAATTTCATTTGGGCGACGATTACCTAAAAGTCCCCCGGAGCTAGAGTCGAGTGTTTGTCTTGTGTGCGGCAACATTCCATTATAGAAAGCGGATACTTGTTGCCATACTGCAAGACCAAGATGAGGGCATTTTCTTAATAGCTCCTTGAATCTTTCCCAAGTTTCATATAAGGATTCCCCGTCCTCTTGTGAGTATGTATTAATTTCAGTCATTAATTTAGCCGTTTTAGAAGGAGGGAAATACTTATATAGAAACTTTTGGGCTAGTTCATCCCAAGTGTTTGCCGAACCACTTGGGAGGGTGTTAACCCAAGCGTTAGCTCGGTCTTTTAGTGAAAATGGGAACATTCGGAGGCGGATGGTGTCGTTTGATGCCCCGTTGATCCGAAAGGTATCACATATTTCCAAAAAGTTGGTAATATGTAAATGGGGATCATCGTCCGCAAGCCCATGAAAAGTTACGGAGTTTTGGAGCATTTGTATCAAATGCGGCCGAAGTTCGAAGTTGTTGGCATCGACATTCGGTGCATTGATAGCGGCACCGAGATTACCTACTGTGGGCCGTAGGTAATCCATTAGGGTACGTTGGTCCGCCATTAGAAGTAGGTCCCCTGAAACTTTCTCTTGGATTTTAGCTTTAAGTCTTTTTCTTAGAAAGCGTTCGGGTTCGTCTAGAGGTTCTTTTATGTCTTTATTGGAACTGGAGCTCATGCACTGCGTAGGAAGTTCAGGTGTTGCGCCTGGGTCCCAAGTCCTACAATAAAAACAGAAAAGATTGGGGGTCAGAAGTCTCACCACGGCCCGTGGTCATGGTTACAGTATTTGTTTTCTGGATCCCTGTTACTGGAAAGTTCAACACGGCTCCGTGTTGCACCGGCATGGCTCCGTGTCCACCTTTCTGTAACTCAGAAAACTAAAACTGCCAGTAAGGATGCTACGCACGGCCCGTGTCTGACTAGGCACGGACCCGTGCTGAGCTCTGCAGAAGCTGGAAAATCTATAAAAATCCTAAAAAAACAGAAAAACAAGAAAAACGATTAGGCCGTTGATTCCTAACTTTTTAAAATCCTTATGTCCCCGGCAACGGTGCCAAAAACTTGGTGTGTGTTGGGTGTGTTATGTTTTTATTAATATTTTAAGCCCTTTTTAACACATTAGTTAAGTTTTAAATTTATAAAACACGATATTCTACTAACACTAAACACACACATGGGCAAGTGCACCCATCATGAGCGTAGTATAGCATTGGTAAGATACCAAGGTCGTCCAAGGACACAAGAGCTTTTAGTACCGGTTTATCCTCAACGTCTAATCAAATCAAAATTTTTAGAAAAGATTTGAAACATGAAAATAAAAACTAAAAATGCTGAAAATAAAAATAAAAATAAAACTGATAGACAAGATGAATCACTTGGATCTGACTTGCCTTTAATGTAACCTTTGATGATTTCCGCACTTTTGCACTTTTTAAGAGATTATCTTAGTTATAGTAGTAGGCCCCTCTTTTGAAGGTGACGTTACCCTCAACCCAGTGGTTTGAGTCAGCAAGGATACAATCCCAAAGGGTCGGAATATTGAAAGATAATTGATTAAGTTATTAATGCGCAAAGTGGTAGGCCCCTCTTTTGAAGGCGACGTTACCCTCGGCTAAGTGGTTTGAGTCAGCAGGGATACAATCCCAAGTAGCCGGTTTAATGTATTGATAGTAGTTTACATATGAGGGGATCAAGCCATTCACACCCTCGCCATCTAATACCAGTGGGTATTGAAGGAGGTCCTAGTAAACTTGACCCAGGTCCTTACAGGATCTATACACTGAACAAGGCAAGGACCTTACTAAGGTGTTGTTTGTTTTTGCAGACATAAACTGTCTGCAAGCTTATTTCATCTGTTTTCATGTCTGCAACTGAAGATGTGGTCTGAAGCTCTTCAAGCTGAAAATATAAGACTGATTGTTTTTATAAATTGACATTGTCTGTACAAACTACATGAACTTTGTTTTATTTTCCAAATCAAAACATCCTAAACCAATTACCTCAACTGCACATTCCAATTGTAATAACCAATCTGCAACCCAACTCCCCAAATTCCCAAATCATCAATCAAACTAGACTGAATTCATACAGTGGTTAGTTTTGGGTATATGCTTAAAACTTACCAATAGGCCTTAACTGTGGATATAAAGAATTGTGAGCCATTGAAATTTTGTCCTGTATTCACCATAGCCACCATACCTAATAAAATACACAAATAAAGAATAAACAAAATGCAGAATCAGAGAATTAAAAGGATAAAATAAAATACACAATCAAAGAATTAAAAATAATGGTTGACAAACCTGCATGTGACTGTTTGATTTTAAAATTTTCATCACAAAATGTGCCACCGTATATGGATTCATTTCCACGCCCGTCACGGTGGTGGTGGTGGCCGACTGAGGCGACGGTTGATGGCAGCCGCGATGGTGGTGGTGGCCGGCTGAGGCGATGGCCGACGCCGGTGACCTTACAGGAGTGGTGGTGGTCCAATTTTGAGGGAGGAGGATTTTTTGTGAAGATATTTGAAGAAAGGGTGACATAGCTTTTTTTTAAGCTGAAAAAGCCATTTTCAGATCTGTTTAAAAAAAACAAACAGTCTTCAAGGGTAACGTCTGCAGACATCAGCTCCCTTGAAGATGTTTAAAGAAAAAACAAACACCCCCTAAACCATTCCCTTAACGCCCGATCAGGTAGCCAACATATCTCTATGTAGACCGTAGAGATATGAATGGTGATAATCTTTTACTTTATATAGACAGTAAAGTAATGCCAAGACACCACGGACAAATGATAAAGAAGTTTAACCTTCAACATAAGAAACTAGTTATTAAAGTCATTAATACAAAACCAAATAAAAAGTGCGAAAAGATTAAAAATCAAAAGTATTACATTAAACGCTTGTCTTCACCAAGTGATGTAAGACACTTAGTCAAACATGGCCTTTGATTGACAAGAACTCTTACGATCAATCTTGGATCCCGAGACTACTACACACACTCTAAGGTGGATGATGGATGATTGTCACACCCCTTTCTGCGGCGGAAGCACGAGGTGTGATCATGAAAGGTTCTCATTGCATACGAAAGGTAAACATACTACATTCTCATAAAAATAACTTCAAATGTCATTACCATTACATAATGGAAAACATAGTTAAGAGTTTACATCACGAAACGACATATTGTCTGAAAGTTTACAATTTATTTAAGACAAACATAAACGACATCCACGAGCAGGAGTAAGACCGCGCGCACATCCACTTTTAGTTACCTGAAATACATGTGAGTTTTGGAAAAACGTCAACATAATGTTGGTGTGAATTCATGCAGTTTTTGTATTGAACACGTTTGTATACTTTGTATCGAAACAAGATATGTATCTTGTGAAAATAAAGTATTCTTGTGTAATTAAAGTATTCTTGTGTACGAACTTTGTACAAATAAAGTATTCTTGTATAGTTAATGGGTTGCAAGGCCATTAACATGTGACATGACATAGGAAGTCACCAAACCATAGGCATTTTTCTAGTTGTCAATTCACGACGGAGACACAAAAGCACTACTCGGTTCTAGTGTTCACCGAGAGTGTGGCTGCCCGGTCACCCGTTAGATCTAACCTTTTGTTCTGCGGTCTTAGTATCTACACGATTAATGGTGCTTATGGTACCCTATTCGTGACACGATTTCTCGTATCATTCCTCAAAACGCATCATGCTTGGTACTAGTGATCACCAAGAGTGCTTCTTGTTTATGTATTCATCATGTCAAGTATCAATTCTCGTTTATTACATCAAGTATCAATTCTCGTTTATTATATCGTGTATCAATTTTCGTGTGTTCGCCCCAAGTTTAAAAGTATGTAAAAGATTAAAAGTGGGGACACGAACTTTCCTGTAAACATTCAGTAACATGTATTTCACCCCCGAAGTTATAAACCTTAAAACAGTTAAAGAAAATGGGGAGCATGAACTCACAACTTTGCGTTCCTTGCGTCGTAAACTTCACCGGATTTGCTTAATTAACGTCGTGACCTATACGCGTTTTCTTAACGTTAATCACTAGACTTGTGTCGCACAAGTACAGTCACTATCTTTTGTGCATTCGCTCTTGTGTTAAAAATAATTTATATTTTTTTAACTATGTATCTTACTTATATTATTTTCTCAAAAATAAATATAAGTATCTTGTATTTTGTATTTTGTACCCAAATTATGTATCTTGTACGTTGTATGTGTAATTTTTGTGTTTTTACTTCTCATGAGTATTTAGTGTATTTTCAAGTCCTAATACACTATCAAGTATAATACATACTACATACACTTAGCACAAAATTTGGCGATCAATAAATATATATATTTTTCTCAAAATATACATACTTAATATCCATTTTTATTCTTGAAGAAATCCTCGTTTCTTAACACAAAGGTTTGGGAAACCTTGGTCAATGTTTTTAGATACATTTTTAGGGGATAAGTTTCTCAAAAACTTATATTTTTCTAAGTGTCAAAATTTTATAGAAATTTTGACAGAGTTTCCCCTAAAAATGGAGGTTTCCCATGTTTTCAAAACATGTGTTTATTTTCTTTTAAAACCATCATCCATAACAACAATCATCAACAACATATACTAATTTCTCTATTTCATGAACTTGAGAATTTATAAAAATGTGTAGTAACTTACTAGTGTATTTAGTAAGTCTTGTTACCCTTTAAAGTGTGATTGCTTCTTTAAAAACTTCATTTTTAAAGAATATGATTCTTTACAACTTATGTTCAAGTTTTCTAAAAATACTTCTTCTTGTATTTTTCTTGTTACACATGTGTATCTTTACTTTATTAATCACCAAAAATAAGGTTTATTTGTTTAAGAACCAAGATTAAGTAAAACTTGTATTTTTAACTTGGTTTCTTGGATAATCATACTTGAAATATTTAGGTCTATATGATTCACAACATATTTTGATCATTATTTTTCAAGAAACATTATTTTCATTCAAGTTCATGACTTTAGTGAGGATGATCCATAACATTTAACATGTTCATCCTCTCATCTTGCTAGATTATATTTTTAATCATGATCTAGCAAGATTACATGATTATCCACATTATTTCTACCAACAAGCATAACAATTCATGTACATCAAGTTTTCTTCATATTTAAAGCTTATGTTCAAGTTTACTTCTTATGTTTCTTAGTGTTCTTCAAGATTAACCTAGCACATAACCTTTTACCCACTAAAATAAGATGAAATATGAAGTGTATGATGTTCTTACCACTAGCACAAGGCTAGGGATGATCAAGGGGACAAATGGAGTGGATAGAAGCAAATGAAGAAGGTCCTTCAAGATCCGTTTGCACCGAGCTTCATTAGTGACCTTCTTACACCACCAAAACACCTTGGATTGCTAGGAAATGGATCGAAAAAGATGGATGTGTGTGTGTGTGTTGGTGCCGTGAGCAAATGAAGGAGGAAGGGAGTGTTTGGGTTGAGTTAGGAGATGAGAATGATGAAAGATGATTGTCTTGTGGTTTATATAAAAACCCTTCAAACTCAAGGCATATTATGTTGGAATATTCCATAACATGATCTTAGCCTATCCATTATTATAAGTGAAAGAAATCCCCCAAATGGGACCCTTGTCCAACCGTCCAAGATGAGGGGGGGGGGGGGTATTAGTTTCAATTCAACTTTAGTTACATGATTTAGTTAGCATGTAATGGTGTTAGTTAGGTAATTTGTGTATTTAGTGTCTAGGAGATGTAATATGATGTTCGGTGACTATAACTAGCTTGGAAATATTAACATGATACTTCTAATATTATTCTGATGTTCCGGATAATGTCCAGTTGTTCGGTTAAATACCAGTTCTTTAAAGTGCTAAATTGCACCGTTTAGTGTCCTTTATGTCCCCTTTTGTAATACTTTCAATTCCCGACACTTAGGGAAGTATTCTGAATGATAAATCATTAATTATGCATAATATTTATTCGTTAGAAAGCTGGTTATAGCTGAATTCAATTAAATTCTGCACTTAGAGCGCGTTTCGGGTGCTTTTTAGTGCTTATTTTAGCTTCCGGAATGTATATATGTTAACCCTTGTATGTACTCTTGGGTTTTAATGTATCCTTATCGTTGGACCTATACCTTGGCCTCAGTTCTAATGTCTGGCTGCTTTCTGCAGAGTTGTTGACATATTGTGTTTTACCGGTGAGTTTACTAGTATTTCTGACGCAACGCTCTCGTTTATGCATAAAGCAATATTTTGTAGTATAAAACGTGCATGAATTCACATGTTTAGTATGTAATTAGATAATGTTGACATTAAAGCACATAATTGCAGTCATTAAATAATAATTAAAGTGTACGGAAATTACTGGTTTGGTGCCAGTTGTCACAGTCTCCACCCGTTAAAAGAACTTCCTCCCGAAATTCAGGCTGAACTAACTCTCGCAGGAGTCTTCTTGAACAGGCGGGGATACTTTTCTTTGAACTGGTCTTCACGTTCCCACGTGTACTCGGGTCCGTGCTTAGAGTTCCAACTTACTTTGACAAGTCGGTAACCTCAACGGGTTGTTCTATAAATCGGAGGGCATCATCAATATGCACTTCATCCGCAGGGATGATCACGTTTTCTTGTGTTGGACTCTTCTTGAGGTTGGATACATGAAACGTATCATGTACTCCATTAAGTTCTTCCGGTAACTCCAACTTATATGCCACGATACCAATTCTTTCCAGAATCTTGAATGGTCCGATGTATCGGGGATTCAGCTTCCCACGTTTTCCAAATCTTACTACGCCCTTCCAAGGTGAGACTTTTAACAACACTTTGTCTCCCACCTCGAACTCTAATGGTTTTCGTCTTCGATCAGCGTAGCTCTTTTGTCGATCTCGAGCCACCTTAATGCGCTCTCGGATTTGTATTATCTTGTCGGTTGTCTCTTGTACTAGTTCAGGACCAACCATACGTTTATCTCCAGCGTCTGTCCAACATAAGGGCGATCGGCACTTGCGGCCATACAGAGCTTCGAACGGTGCGGCTTTTATACTCGTATGATAACTGTTATTGTAGGAAAACTCAACTAAAGGTAGATGAGTATCCCAGCTGCCGCCTAGGTCCATGACACATGCGCGAAGCAGATCTTCTAATGTTTATATAGTCCGTACACTCTGGCCATCTGTTTGTGGATGGAATGGCGTGCTTAGGTCTAGCTGAGATCCAAAGGCTTCCTGAAAGGATCGCCAGATTCTTGAGACAAAGCGTCCATCTCTGTCTTAGATAATTGAGATAGGCACTCCATGTCGTGCCACAATTTCCTTTAAGTATAACTGAGCAAGCTTTCTAGTGCTGTCTTTTTCTCGGATCGGTAGGAAATGCGCAGATTTCGTCAATCGATCAACTATCACCCATATCATACCGTGACCTCTAGGGGTCCTGGGTAATTTTGTTATGAAGTCCATCGAGATTTGCTCCCATTTCCACTTGGGTATCTCTGGTTGTTGTAGTAGGCCGGACGGTTTCTGGTATTCAGCCTTAACCTTAGCACAGGTTAGGCATTTTCCAACATAGACAGCAACGTCACTCTTGAGTCTCGGCCACCAATAGTATTCTTTTAAGTCTTGATACATCTTGTCCGATCCTATATGGATCGAGTATTTTGACTTGTGCGCTTCATCAAGGATGACCTCTCGTATGCCACCATAGAGCGGAACCCAAATACGCTTCTTAAAGTATAAGGCTCCCTCTTCATTTGGCATCATGTATTTCAACATACCCCGGAGGTATTCAGCTTTACGGTTTTCTCCTTTAAGAGCTTCTTGTTGTGCATCCCGAATGCGTGCAGTGAGGTTCGTTCGAATAGTCATTTCCAATGCTCGAACCCTTAGGGTCTTAACCCTTTCTTTTCGACTTAGTGCGTCTGCTACAACGTTTGCCTTTCCAGGATGGTACTTGATCTCACATTCATAATCGTTCAGCAGCTCGACCCAACGTCGATGTCGCATGTTTAGTTCTTTCTGATCAAATATGTGCTGTAGGCTTTTGTGATCTGTGAAGACTGTACATCGAGTACCATATAGATAGTGTCGCCAGATCTTCAGGGCGAATACCACTGCGCCCAGCTCCAGGTCGTGAGTGGTATAGTTTCTTTCATGAACCTTCAATTGTCTTGAAGCATAAGCGATGACTTTTTGGCGTTGCATGAGTACGCAACCCAAACCTTGTCGTGAAGCGTCGCAGTAAACCACGAAGTCTTCAGTGCCTTCGGGTAAGGATAGTATCGGTGCATCGCATAGCTTGTTTTTAAGTAGCTGGAAGGCTTCTTCCTGTTTGTAACCCCAGTCGTATTTCTTGTCTTTCTGTGTAAGGGTCGTTAGCGGTTGAGCTATTTTTGAGAAATTCTCGATGAATCGCCGATAATAGCCCGCTAAGCCCAAAAATTGTCGAACTTCAGTTGGGGTTTTGGGGGCTTCCCAATTCTTTATTGCTTCTATCTCGGATGGGTCTACATGAATGCCCTTCTCGTTTACGACATGACCAAGAAATTGTACTTCGCGAATCCAGAATTCGCATTTCGAGAACTTTGCATAAAGCTTCTCTTTCTTCAGTAGTTCCAGAATAGTTCTGAGGTGTTGCTCATGTTCTTCTTTCGTTCGCGAGTAAATCAGGATATCATCGATAAATACAATCATGAATTTATCGAGATATGGTTTGCATACGCGGTTCATCAGATCCATAAAGACCACTGGCGCGTTCGTCAGTCCGAATGGCATCACAAGAAACTCGTAATGCCCATAGCGTGTTCTGAATGCAGTCTTTGGTACGCTTTCTTCTTGTATCCTTAACTGGTGGTACCCAGATCGAAGATCGATCTTGGAATAGTAGCTTGATCCTTGCAACTGTTTAAATAAGTTATCAATCCTTGGTAATGGATACCGATTTTTGATATTGAGCTTGTTCAGCTCTCTGTAATCGATGCACATCTGCAGAGTTCCATCCTTTTTCTTCACGAACAATACTGGAGCTCCCCAAGGCGAGAATCTTGGCCCTATGAATCCTTTATCCAACAACTCCTGGAGTTGTGTGGATAATTCTTGCATTTCGGATGGTGCAAGCCGATAGGGAGCCTTGGCTACAGGAGCAGCTCTTGGAACCAAGTCTATGTGGAATTCGACTTGTCGTTAAGGAGGTAGTCCTGGCAGATCTTCGGGAAAAACATCAGGAAATTCTTTCACCATAGGAATATCTTCGAGTTTTGGCTCCACAGCCTTCTTATCTACCACGTGTGCAAGGAAGGCAACACATCCTTTCCTTAAGCACTTCTATGCCTTCATACAACTGATGATTCGTAGAGGTGCATCTCGTTTTTCTCCATGCATGATGAGAGTTTCACCATTCGCTAAAGGGATGCGAATGATTTTCTCATGACAAATAACTTCAGCTTTGTTCTTGGACAACCAGTCCATTCCGACAACTACATCGAAGCTACCCAATTGAATAGGTAAGAGGTCGATGCTAAAATTTTGTTCGCCCAGTTCTAACATGCAGCCTCTAACAACTTCGCCCGATTCAACGAGTTTACCATTGGCTAGCTCTATAGAATAAGGAATATCTAATCAACTAGATTCTATCCCAAGCATACGTTTAAATTCCACAGACATGAAGCTATAGTCGGCACCAGTGTCAAATAATATGGATGCAAAGTGATTGTTAATGAGAAACGTACCGGTGACCACGTTAGGGTCCTCGCGTGCGTTCTTTGCTCCAATCACAAATGCTTGAGCCTGAGCGTTGTTTCCCTTTGGGCAGTCTTTCATGAAATGATCATTGCTTCCACAACTGAAGCATCCTTGATTCCTTCCATTCCCGTTACCATTCCTGTTACCAGCACCATTCCCATTCCGGTTCTTTCCTTTTCCCCAACAATCTTCTGTGCGGTGACCCAGTTTTCCGCACTTGTTGCATTTTGGAACGCGACAAACCCCTTCGTGATGACGCTTGCAATTGTTGCAAACGGGCCGAGTACCCAGGTACCTCTTGGCAGGAGCGTCATTCATGGTTGCAAGGGTTTTGTCTCCTGAGGCGGGTTGGTGTCGCGCTTCTTGTTGAAACCCTTGTTGTTACGAGTTGCTTGATTCAGGTTTGCATGTTTCCTTTTCTTGTCGCCGGACGACTCAGTATGTGTCTCGGTCTTTTCTGTTGGGGTTAGTGATAGCTTCTTCATATGAACACAATCTTCAGTAAGGCTGACAGCCAGAGTTACAGCCTCAGTGATTGTTTGAGGTTTGGCCGAAGTTACCATGCCACGGAATTCTGAGGCCAGTCCCCAAATGTAGCGTTCAACGCGCTTAAATTCGGGAGTTACCATGTAGGGAAGCACTCTAGACAGATCGTGGAACCTTTGAGTAAAACCATTAATGTCAGCACCTTCCATGGTTAGGTGCCAGAACTCCGTTTCCAGTCTCTGGAGTTCAGCACGAGAGCAATACTTCTCTCTCATTCTTTCCTTCAGTTCATCCCAAGTTAGGCCATAAGCGGCATCATCGCCCAAGGTTTGGACTTGCAAGTTCCACCAAGTCAGAGCCTCATCGACAAACAACCCAGTAGCAAAAGTGACTTGTTGATCCGCGGCACACTTGCTCATGCGGATAGTAGCTTCAGTCTTCTCCGTCCAGCGTATAAATGCTACTGCACCTCCTGTGCAGTCGTAGTTCATCGGCTTGCAGTCGAGAAACTGCTTGAAAGTGCAGCCTGGAATTGATTCAACCAATTCACACGTGAGCAATCGAAGAAATAATGAAACAAAGACCGTTCATAAATTTCTCTATGCTTAGCAAATCGTCTTAAGGTTACCTGGAGCTTCATTTCCTCCAGACGAATCCCCATTCCTGTTACGCCTAGCATTGCTCGGTCCTCCACTGTCTGCAGTACGGTTCGCCTCGTATTGGGCGATAGCAGCGGAGATCCTTTCTTCCAGAAGAGCGTTCAGCTCTTCAGCAGTCCTCGGTAGGAGAGGAGGAGGGGGTTGGTCATCATTGCGAGCATTCATAGCTTTCCTGGGCGCCATGTTCTATTAGAACACAACACAGCAGGGTTAGATATTTGTTTGATATCATCTTACGAGACAGTAGTAGTATATATATTCAAGCATATACCACATAAGTGACATCAAACAATTATTACTCCAATGGAGTACTTAGTAGGCTAGGGGAGGGGTGTTCACGTTTGACCCTTTTCTTGCACTGAGGGAATCTATACGTGACAAGACTTGCTGTGATTTCTGTGCACTGAATTCCATAATTATGTATGCATCCATAATTACGTAACTCCTTGCACAGTCCGCACAGTTCATTTCATCCTCATATTCCTTCCTTCAGATAGGCCATTGTTTTCAGGTAAAGTCACGTATACCTGTGACATTCTACTTCTAATATATGTATGTATCAATTATCACACATAATTGCAAGTAATTCTTAATCTCAGATAAGTGCTACTCCAGTGCACCCTAAGTCTCGTAGTGTCTTTTCTTGACTCTTGTAAACAGTTTCAGGTAGTGGATGTCGCGGGACGTTTTATGCAATGAAAACTTTTTGAAAAATTGTTTTCGTGAAAGGATCCTAGTGATTGTAATCTAGACTCGAGAAGGAATCCTGGTTCACTACAATCGCAGCTCTGATACCAATCTGTCACACCCCTTTCTGCGGCAGAAGCACGAGGTGTGATCATGAAAGGTTCTCATTGCATACGAAAGGTAAGCATACTATATGCTCATAAAAATAACTTCAAATGTCATAACCATTACATAACGGAAAACATAGTTAAGAGTTTACATCACGAAACGACATATTGTCTGAAAGTTTACAACTTATTTAAGACAAACATAAACGACATCCACGAGCATGAGTAAGACCGCGCGCACATCCACTTTTAGTTACCTGAAATACATGTGAGATTTGGAAAAACGTCAACATAATGTTGGTGTGAATTCATGCAGGTTTTGTATTGAACACGTTTGTATACTTTGTATCGAAACATGATATGTATCTTGTGAAAATAAAGTATTCTTGTGTAAATAAAGTATTCTTGTGGTATGAACCAAATAAAGTATTCTTGTGTACGAACTTCGTACAAATAAAGTATTCTTGTATAGTTAATGGGTTGCAAGGCCATTAACATGTGACACGACATAGGAAGTCACCAAACCATAGGCATTTTTCTAGTTGTCGATTCACGACGGAGACACAAAAGCACTACTCGGTACTAGTGTTCACCGAGCGTGTGGCTGCCCGGTCACCCGTTAGATCTAACCTTTTGTTATGCGGTCTAAGTATGTACACGATTAATGTTGCTTATGGTACCCTATTCGTGACATGATTTCTCGTATCATTCCTCAAAACGCATCATACTTGGTACTAGTGATCACCAAGAGTGCTTCTTGTTTATGTATTCATCATGTCAAGTATTAATTCTCGTTTATTATATCAAGTGTCAATTCTCGTTTATTATATCATGTATCAATTTTCGTGAGTTCGCCCCAAGTTTAAAAGTATGTAAAAGATTAAAAGTGGGGACACGAACTTTCCTGTAAACATTCAGTAACATGTATTTCACCCCCGAAGTTATAAAACTGAAAACAGTTAAAGAAAAGGGGGAGCATGAACTCACAACTTTGCGTTCCTTGCGTCGTAAACTTCACCGGATTTGCTTAATTAACGTCGTGACCTATACGCGTTTTCTTAACGTTAGTCACTAGACTTGTGTCGCACAAGTACAGTCACTATCTTTTGTGCATTCGCTCTTGTGTTAAAAATAATTTATATTTTTTAACTATGTATCTTACTTATATTATTTTCTCAAAAATAAATATAAGTATCTTGTATTTTGCACCCGAATTATGTATCTTGTACGTTGTATGTGTAATTTTTGTGTTTTTACTTCTCATGAGTATTTAGTGTATTTTCAAGTCCTAATACACTATCAAGTATAATACATACTACGTACACTTAGCACAAAATTTGGCGATCAATAAATATATATATTTTTCTCAAAATATACATACTTAATATCCATTTTTATTCTTGAAGAAATCCTTGTTTCTTAACACAAAGGTTTGGGAAACCTTGGTCAATGTTTTTAGATACATTTTTAGGGGATAAGTTTCTCAAAAACTTATATTTTTCTAAGTGTCAAAATTTTATAGAAATTTTGACAGTGTTTCCCCTAAAAATGGAGGTTTCCCATGTTTTCAAAACATGTGTTTATTTTCTTTTAAAACCATCATCCATAACAACAATCATCAACAACATATACTAATTTATCTATTTCATGAACTTGAGAATTTATAAAAATGTGTAGTAACTTACTAGTGTATTTAGTAAGTCTTATTACCCTTTAAAGTGTGATTGCTTCTTTAAAAACTTCATTTTTAAAGAATATGATTCTTTACAACTTATATTCAAGTTTTCTAAAAATACTTCTTCTTGTATTTTTCTTGTTACACATGTGTATCTTTACTTTATTAATCACCAAAAATAAGGTTTATTTGTTTAAGAACCAAGATTAAGTAAAACTTGTATTTTTAACTTGGTTTCTTGGATAATCATACTTGAAATATTTAGGTCTATATGATTCACAACATATTTTGATCATTATTTTTCAAGAAACATTATTTTCATTCAAGTTCATGACTTTAGTGAGGATGATCCATAACCTTTAACTTATTTATCCTCTCATCTTGCTAGATTATGTTTTTAATCATGATCTAGCAAGATTACATGATTATCCACATTATTTCTACCAACAAACAATAACCAACAAGCATAACAATTCATGTACATCACGTTTTCTTCATATTTAAAACTTATGTTCAAGTTTACTTCTTATGTTTCTTAGTGTTCTTCAAGATTAACCTAGCACATAACCTTTTACCCACTAAAATAAGATGAAATATGAAGTGTATGATGTTCTTACCACTAGCACAAGGCTAGGGATGATCCAGGGGACAAATGGAGTGGATAAAAGCAAATGAAGAAGGTCCTTCAAGATCCGTTTGCACCGAGCTTCGTTAGTGACCTTCTTACACCACCAAAACACCTTGGATTGCTAGGAAATGGATCGAAAAAGATGGATGTGTGTGTGTGTGTTGGTGCCATGAGCAAATGAAGGAGGAAGGGAGTGTTTGGGTTGAGTTAGGAGATGAGAATGATGAAAGATGATTGTCTTGTGGTTTATATAAAAACCCTTCAAACTCAAGGCATATTATGTTGGAATATTCCATAACATGATCTTAGCCTATCCATTATTATAAGTGAAAGAAATCCCCCAAATGGGACCCTTGTCCAACCGTCCAAGATGAGGGGGGGGGGGGGTGGGTATTAGTTTCAATTCAACTTTAGTTACATGATTTAGTTAGCATGTAATGGTGTTAGTTAGGTAATTTGTGTATTTAGTGTCTAGGAGATGTAATATGATGTTCGGTGACTATAACTAGCTTGGAAATATTAACATGATGCTTCTAATATTATTCTGATGTTCCGGGTAATGTCCGGTTGTTCGGTTAAATACCGGTTCGTTAAAGTGCTAAATTGCACCGTTTAGTGTCCTTTATGTCCCCTTTTGTAATACCTTCAATTCCCGACACTTAGGGAAGTATTCTGAATGATAAATCATTAATTCTGCATAATATTTATTCGTTAGAAAGCTGATAATAGCTGAATTCAATTAAATTCTGCACTTAGAGCGCGTTTCGGGTGCTTTTTAGTGCTTATTTTAGCTTCCGGAATGTATATATGTTAACCCTTGTATGTACTCTTGGGTTTTAATGTATCCTTATCGTTGGACCTATACCTAGGCCTCAGTTCTAATGTCTGGCTGCTTGCTGCAGAGTTGTTGACATATTGTGTTTTACCGGTGAGTTTACTAGTATTTCTGACGCAACGCTCTCGTTTATGCATAAAGCAATATTTTGTAGTATAAAATGTGCATGAATTCACATGTTTAGTATGTAATTAGATAATGTTGACATTAAAGCACATAATGGCAATCATTAAATAATAATTAAAGTGTACGGAAATTACCGGTTTGGTGCCAGTTGTCACAATGATGGTGGTGGATGTGGGTGTTGTAGTGGTGGTGGAGTGGTGGTGTATTGGGAGAGAGGTGGTTTGCCAAGGGATGCCTTTGAAGTGAGCCAAGCACCCCTATTTATAGCCTGAACAGAAGCCCGACCACGGCCCCGTGTCCGCTGGGCACGCCCCCGTGGCCATCCACTTTCTCTTCCTTCATTAATTGCTCTTGTCTGCATTAGGCTCCACACGGCCCCGTGTTTGCTGGGCACGGCCCCGTGTGCAGAAGCGTATCTGTACTATCAAAATTTGCAAGATTCTGCAAATCTTAGTGTTGACCATGCCCCGTGCTCAGTGGGCACACACCCGTAGTGGGAAATAGAAGCTTTTACAGCTTTTTCTTTTCTGCAGACATCTGGCCAAGCCCCCGTGCTCAGTGGGCACGGGACCGTGGTCAGCCTTCTGTTTCTTGTTTTTTCTTGGGAAGATGTTGTCGAGGGGTCGGGCATACCACGTTTATTCCTTTTCTTTGTATTTGTGTTAGTTTTTGCTGCATATTTGTTCCTTTTGTTCATTTAAGCTCATTTGGTCATGAAAATACAAAAGGAAGACAAAAGCACACTTTTTCCAACATTAGTACTAAAAAAGGGTTAGTTTTATGCCTCATTTGATGTAACTTATATGTTGTATTTTGCACACATCAAATACCCCCACACTTGAATCTTTGCTTGTCCTCAAGCAAAACTCTTTATTTTGTGGCTTACACACCCAAATGGAATGGGTAGAAGAGAATTTTTGGGCTTGTCATGAGTGTCGGGAATCCAAGATCTTCATTGGGTTTTATTTTTATATTATTAACAATCCTATTCATTATGATTTATTTAGAACGTTTCATAAGAGAAATTACTTACTTGGGCATAACATGCCTCTTTAAAATTTCATTTATATACAAGTTCACATACCTCACAGGAGATCACTCAACACTCGGCCAAAGATGTATTTTTGTGAAACACTCGAGACCGGCATGGAACTTACTTCTACCATATGCTTGCCAAGCAATCAATCCTCCTCCTTTTTAACTCTGAACCTTTGTAAATATCAAGAGGACTTTTGGAAGGGTTAGGCTTGGGCTAAAGGTAGGTGGTTTTGGGTTAGTGGTTAGTAAAAAGGGTTAAAATCGTAAAAAACGTCGGTCGTCGTAAAACTTTTTGTTTTTGTGACTTTTATTCAAACTAATCATTTTCAAACAAAGTTTCTTTAAGGACTTTGTTTGTTTATTGCTAGACTTCATTTTTTTAATGATAAAGAAACGTCACAAGAGAACCGAGCTTTTTACTAAAATAAAGGGTTGAAAAGAAAAATGTTTTGGTGGGTAAAGGGTGTTTGTTTAGTGGGTTTAGAAACGAAAAGGTTTAGGATCAAAGGGGTTAACTAGGGGTATTTTTGGTAGGTGATAAAAGAAAATGAAAAATAATGGTGTTGAAAAGAAAATGGGTTAGTCCTAATGCCTCCATCATTTACTTACTTGGGTTTAAGTTGGTATGGATCGGGAATGTATCGTCATGGCAAGTTCTAAAGTCGTAAGAACTAAGCGGCTATTCACATAAGAAACAAAAAATGAGCATTTAGTTTAAAGATTTATGCTTGTATGCTCAATAAGGTTCAAAACTCACTTATTGTGGGAATGGGTTTTTAATGTGATCAAGTATATATAATCAAATTTTAACTAGACTTGTTATGTCGTTTCATTATTTTCTTATGTTGGTTCTTTTTATCACGACGCTATCGGTTGTAAATTTGTAAAAATATAACCTTTTTAGAACTTGTTATTCCCAAATTAAACCAAGACAAGTAAAAAAAATGAAAAGTTTTTGAAAAAATTTGGGGTGATTAGCGGTTCTAATAGAGTTTTGTGTAAGGCTTGTTATTAGGACTTGCAAAATTCAAGGTTTTAGCATCCCCCACACTTAAATTACACATTGTCCTCAATGTGTCCCAAAAATAAGTTTTTAGGTTGATTGAATGTGTAAAAAGGTGTTTAAAAACAAATTTTATGTTACTGGGCGTCTGGACACGGGCCCGTGTTGCTCTGGGCATGGCCCCGTGCTCAGATCGCCAGTAACATATTAAACAGAAGGCTGGGCACGGGGGCGTGTTCAGTGAGCACAACCCCGTTTCCAGTTACTTGAACTGGGCGTTTTCTACAGAACCATGGGCACGGGGGCGTGTTGGGCTGAGCACGGCTCCGTGCTGAACTTGCTGTAATGAAGGAAAATTATCGGGAGGCTCTGTTTTTGTGCATGGGGTGTGGGTTTAAGGGTCCCTTAGTAACCTCCAACATTTCGAGTGTGGTTTATTCCTGAAAAGTAAAGCTAAACTAGAAAACATAAAAGTTAATCTAAATTAAAACTAAGGATAGTTCCGCGAAATGCCTCCGTGGTGCGCCACGTTTATAAGGGTCCTTGGCTAGACCTAAAGTCAGTCATATGATACCCAAGTGGGATGTTTTGCATCCCATTTGCACCGTTCGAGAGCATCATCCAAGCTTGAGTCTATGATGTCCATGTATTTGACCGGGTCGTCATGTTCTACTCTTTTCCCAAGCCCGAACTCCATCTCTTTGTCTCTGACCCTCAATGTTAACTTCCCTCCACTCATATCCACCATTGCGTGAGCAGTGGCCAGGAATGGTCTTCCTAGAATGAGTGGTACTTCAGTGTCCTCCTCCATATCGAGTATGACAAAGTCGGCCGGGAAGACAAAGTCTCCGACTTTTACCAATAGATTTTTGGCGACACCTTGTGGATATTTGACAGACCTATCAGTGAGTTGTATGCTCATCTTTGTGGGGCTTGTTTTACCTAGTCCGAGTCGGTCAAACATTGTTGCGGGCATGAGATTGATGCTAGCCCCAAGATCGGCTAGCGCCTTGCGTGTAGGTGATCCCCCAATGGAGCAAGGGATGGTGAAACTTTCGGGGTCGATTTTCTATTGTGGGAGTTTGTTGAGTAGTAAGGCGGAGCATTCTTCACTTAAATTAAATAATTACAATGTTTTAATTTTCCTTTTGTGAGTGAGAAAGTCTCTCATAAATTTTGAATATTTAGGCATTTGAGTGAGGACTTCCACAAATGGAAAATTGATGTGCAATTGTTTTAGTAAGTTTACGAATTATGTGAATTGCTCATCGGTCTTTCGGCGAAGTAACCGTCCGGGATAGGGTACCGGTGGATTCTTGGTAGGCTCATGATTTGGTGGAGGAGTCGTTTCCTTTTGGGGTGGTGTTGGTGAAGTTGTGGGTTGACTGGATGGACTCTTGTCGGATGGAGGTAGCGGAGCCTCCTCAGGACCTACGGTATGGTTTCTCAATGTGATGAGATGTACTTGCGCCTTTGGGTTGGTTTCGGTATTGCTGGGTAACGAGCCTTGTGGTCTCTCGGAGAAATTTTGAGCTAGTTGATTTAGTGAAATCTTAGGTTCAAATGATCATGGGATGAGTGCTTTGTGTAAAATTTGGTTTTATATTTAAATTCAAATTTAACAAAATCTTAGGTTCAAATGATCATGAGATGAGTGCTTCGTGTAAAATTAGTGAAAATGTGTTCATCTGATGAAATTATGTGGAAAATAATGATTGATTAGGTAGTCATCTGATCATGTAATGGGTGTCCTTCCACTTAGACCATGAGTAGTGCTACACATGGTGAAAGGGTATGTGGTATCCACATTAGCATGGGTGAAATTACTCCCAAAATGATGTAATGATTCACCCTCTCCTCATTAATTACGTAGTGATTACATAATGATTAATTATTATATTCTTTTAAAAAAATGTTTCAGTAATAAACAAAATAAATAAATAAATTCACTAAAATTTGTACTAAACAACTAGAAAATAAAAAAGACTATTCATCTTCATGATCTTCGTCGTCTTCATCATGCCGTCTCATCTAAGCGTGCTGAACCAAATCCACCATTAGAGCTTGTTGTACATTTTGTATTCTTTGGCCCATAGTTGCTCGAAGTTGTTCTACTTCTACTTATTGCGGATCATAATCTTGACAAATCTCTTTTCCCTCGTCCTCCAGAATCATATTATGTAAGATGATACAAGCATACATGACAATTCTAACCGTTCCTTGCGCCAGAGTCAACAACGGTTTCTTACAAAATGCCAACATTATTGAAGAACACAGATTGCGGATTCTTGAACCCTTTGAAAATAGTTCTTTTGTCACCAGTAGGGTCTATAAAGGTTTTTACCACAATCATATACTTTGGATAAACACCGTCGGCCAAAAATTAGCAGTGTGGGTACTCATTTCCATTAGCCCAAAAAGAAGCGATGATTGTGTTACCTCTTATACAATCCTCAATGATAGGCGATTGCTCACAAACATTGATGTCATTGTCTGAAATAGGAACACCAAAAAATGAATGCCAAATCCATAGATCGTATGATGCAACGGCTTGAAGAACATGCGTTGGTCCATTCTAGTCCCCACGAGTATGTGAACCTCTCTAAACCATTGGAAAAATTTTCCAACCCTTGTGCATGAAATCTATGCTTCCAATCATGCCGGGTACACCATTCATGTTCATCATATATACATTGTAGATCTTTCCATGCCGACTTTCTTAAATATTGTTCCCTGTATAGCTCAATGATGCCATTAAAGTTCAAGTGCTAATATTCATAAAAAAAATTTCAAAAAAAATCACGTTTCAAAGTATATAAGTTATTAAAAATAAACATTACCTTCAGCAAAATTTGCTACAACGTCTCTTGTTGTTTTATCCGCAATTTTTAGGTGCTCGTCCCACTCGTCGCTTTCAGTACCGTATGGCGTATGCTAGCACATGTATACTAGATGTACACTTTTGTAGTGCCGTGAGTTTCCTCTTGCTTCAGGTCTTTGCTTGAAGTGATCATATTTCCCTTCCGAATCGTTGATAATACGTAAAAATAATGGTTTATTCATCCAAAAATGACGTCTAAATTCACGAGGACCGTAGACGGGTTGATCACAAATGTCACACCCAACCGATGGCGGAAAAATCGGAGTGAGATGAACGAGATTGTTCAAAGACAACATAACACTATAACTGTGACAATAATTTAAGAGTTAAAAGCCATTTTAGTCCCTGTGGTTTGGGCCAATTTGCCAGTTTAGTCCAAATGTTTCATTTTTTGCCTATAGGTCCAAAAAGGTTTCACCGTTGCCATTGTAGTCCACTGTGTTAACTTCATCCATTTTTTATGTTAAAGAGAGGGTCAATTCGGTCATTTTATATGGCCAAAATATGGTATGGGTTCTCTAGGATTTCCCGTATATATTGATCATTATCAAAATATGGGTCTAGAAGGTCAAGGTTTGGATAGGGTGCTACTGGGTTTTGTATGGGCTCTTCTAACGGGTAGCATTGTTGGTAATCCCTATGGTCGTCATACCATGGGTCATAATCTGGAGGATGGGGTGCTGGGACTCTAGGGATTTCGGCTGGGTCGAAGGCAGGTAGTGGGATCTGGTCAGCTGGGTTAATTTCTACTTCCATGGGTTTTGTTGAGAATAAAGGCAGTGGTTGTGGTGCTATGAGTTGTTCTAGGTTCGGGGCTGCGACTGTGGTAGCTAGTATGTGGAAGTTGGCTAGTCTCCTGTTGAGTATATCTTGAGTTTGGGTGTTCATTTCCCTATTCGATGTTGCTGTAACTTTCTCATTCTTTTTCTACACTCGTGAGCTCCCCGACTGAACCATCCTCTTTTTTTGCTAAGGAATGGCTCCTCGGATTGTGCCTTGAATACGAAAATCCCTTCTTCGGTATCAGCTGAATACCCCGAGGGGGTAGGCTGGGAAGAAGTTCCTTCGTCTCTAGGGGAACTGGACAATTTACAGTAAGCATCCGACGGTCCTTGATCACTCATATTGTAAACTAACAAATTGTTAAATGACAAAACAATAATATACACGTATGCACATAATTGCATAGATTATTTCCTAATAGAATTGACAATTTCATTGTCAGCAGAACACTTTTGTGGCTGAAATCAGTGGCTTAAGCTCTGATACCACTCTCTGTCGCAACCCCGGCCCTTATCTCCTGGGAATGGGCGGCCGCGAGCTCAGATTTAGTGGTATAAGTGGTTTATCATTTTGGCAGAGGAATTTACATCAGGATCGTAGTTAGGAAATATTTTATCAGAGTAAAATACCACATTTTTATAATACCAAATACATGGGATAAACCCAAGTTTCCAATACAAACATGATTATAGGGATAAACCATAATTTATTGAATTCTAAAATATCGTCTTTATTTAGGTAATTTTTATAGCCACACTTTCCAAGCCTTCAGTCCTGTCCAGCTGGCTTCTATTTGGCTTTCACATTTTGTTACCTGAAATGCGTTTAAAAACATTTTGTCAGTGGGAAATTCTGGTGAGTGAATCCCAATTTACTCAAGACAGGTTTTATCATTTTACAGCATTGCGGGCGATCTCGCAATTACATTTGTTTCCAATTCTTACTTTAATTACCACTCACGGTACTGTCAACCCGACTTGTGGTCATGTTACTACTCACAGTGTAGTAACAAATTTTGTATACAAAACCCCAACATACCAAAGATAATTATAGAATTTACAAATACTCAATCACTGTTTAATTATAATGCAAAGCATTGAGGTTTTGTAAAACAGTTTACAAAAAGGTTTACACAAAAAGGAGATTACTCACATTGCTACTTTAGGTTTTTTCCTGTGGTTTCCTGGTGATAATCTAATAAATTAAACAATGCACACGCGTTAGTATAATAACCCAATTTACATTAGTTATACCCTCCCTCACACAGAACTCCAACGACTACGTCGGGCAGAACCTCGACAGCCGTTACGGAGGACTAGATCAATCGGGCAGCGTATCTAATACGTAACCGGGGGTTAAAATACTTACAACGAGGCAGAGCTTTGCTAATTAGTAGGTATAATACCCGATTATAATTTCTAATATTAGATAACTGAGAGAGAAGTCAAGAGAATGAACGATTGTAAACTGAAGGCCGATGGTTGCTATTTATAGTGCTGATCGTCCACCTTGTCGCGCCCCGCGAAAGATACAGAAAAGGGCTTCGCGGCCCGCGAGGCCAACTAGGGTAGGCCCTAGCTTGGCTGACTGAAACACTAGACCCAACACGTTCGTGCCACGTGGCGGCACCGGGTGCGCCCTGGTCTTGAGCTGTCGTGCCCCGCGTAACCCGATGACAATGTCTTCGCGGCCCGCGAGCGACACAGAAATTTCGTTTTTATTTAATTTTTATGAAATTAAAGGTATTTAGGGCCTTTATACGTATACGGGGTGTATTTTAGGACGTATAGGGTTAATCTAAATATTTTAGGTGTGTCGGAAATATGTTAGGAGGGTTGTTATATTCTCCCCACCTTAATTTAGAACCCGTCCTCGATGTCTACTGGAACAGGTGTGGGTATTTCTTCTGCATCTCTGATTCAAGCTCTCATGTATATTCTAGTCCTCTCTTGAAATCTCATTTCACTTTGACCAGAACTAATCTCTTGTGTTGGAGATTCTTGACTTTCCTATCTTCAATCTGTAGTAACTTCTCTACAAACTTAAGTTTCTCATATACATTTATATCCTTAAGAGGTACCACTAATGATTCATTGGCTAAGTACTTTTTGAGATTACATACATGAAATACATCATGTATACCTGCCATTTCCTCTGGCAGTTGTAGTTGATAAGCTGCGGGTCCTATTCTTCTAATAATCTCAAAAGGTCCAACATACCTGGGACTTAGCTTTCCCCTCTTGATGAATCTTACTGTCACACCCTGACTTTTGCGGAAGCGTGATTATGGTGTGACTTTCTTAATATCATTGCATTCAATCATAACAACAGCTATATGATAAAACCATAGGTTTGTCATCCGTCGAATAAGTTTACAACATAACAACATTGTTTAAAAACGTAGACTTCGAATTCAAGTTTTACAATCATACCAAAATGTTTATGAGTTCACTAAGGACTCATCGAAAGATATTAAATAGCACCAAGGGTTGGGAGACGTGTCTCATCCAGGAATAAGACACACCGACCCAACCCAAAGACCATGGATGACATCTTTATTTAAAACGCAGCATAAAACTTCCAACGCCCGCCAGATCCACTTATTAGTTCCCTGAAATACATGTAGTTTGAAAACATCAACAAAAGTTGAGCGAGTTAATGTGTTTAGTATGTGTGCACGAATCATCCTTGAAAACCTTCGTATGTATGTATGTACTTGTAAACTAGTATGAAATAAGGAAAAACAGATCAATTAATGTGTAGGTAATACATTAATATAAGTGACATGGCATAGGAAGCACTCAACCCTGTATGCGTATTTCGTACCGGCCCCTCCGGCGGAACGACATAGTCGCCACATGCGGCCAACTCACAGGCCCATGGGTGGGACTCGCAACACCCAATAGATCTATCACTCATGCCCCTCGGTCCTTATACAAGGATTAATGGTCTTAAGTTAATCGCCTACCCATTCACGTGATCTAGTAGTACATTCCTTAGCTAATCATACCATTTGTAATTGTTTGTAATCAGTATGTAACATGTATTTCACCCCCGAGAGTTATAAAACTGAAAACAGTAAGAGAAAAGGGGGACATGAACTCACAGTTTTGCGTTCCTTGTATCCGATGTAACTCAAAGCTTCCTCTAGAACGCACGACTACCTACATGCGTACTACGGTCCGTTAGACGAGCGGGTCGTGCCTTGACTTGGTAAAGATTAGTGCCTTTGAGTTACATTTTAAAGTGTCTTCGGTAGTATTCCAAGTATATAATTATTTGTTAAAATAATTAATATTTTAACTCTAAATTATATTTATAAATTTTGGAATAATTGTTAAACAATAATTTCGTAATGATACTTCTCAAGTATTTATATCCGTAATTCCTTCCCAATGATGGGGGTATCTCATACATGTATATCCGTATTCTTGTATTTGTATATCTTGCCATGTATTGGCATCGTATTCCGGTGTGCACCTGTTTTCTTAACAAATATCCAATATATATTTCCCAATACAATATATTTTCAAGTCTCACTTAGAAAATATATATAAACTCATTTCATCCCAAATGTATTTCAAGTTTATCCAAGAAAACGTATATTTTTCCCAAAAATTGTACATCTTCTAAAAAATCTAGGAAAATATATTTTTACTTCTCAAAAATAATATATTTTCTCCTTATCGAAAATATGATATACTTTGTAATAATACTAAAAATCATATTTTCATTTCTTTTGTATCCAAAATAATATTTACCAAAAATATATTTATAACGGTATTTTCCAGAATATTTTGTAAGTTACATTCTTGTTCGGTTTGCCAATATCTGGTGTGTAACTTGTGTATTTATTCCTCGTGATTTTTGGTAATATTTTGGATTGTAATTTCTTGGTATTTTGTTAAGTTATATTATTTTATCCCTAAAATAATATAGTTAACACACAAAGTATACAAGTATTCACACACATCATGTCCTTAATGTAAATATATATTATAAATACATATTTAACCATTTTTATTTGTAAAAACCAACCTTCAATACTTGTAGTTTTGTAACAAAATCTATGGCAAAGTTTATATCGAAAACCATAGTTTAAACTTACTTGTAAACATTTGTTTTAGAAAATATTTTTCTAAGTGTTTATATTTTTAGAAAATTTCACCATAGTTTCCCCAAGAAATGGAGGTGTCCATGCTATCAAAGCATATCATTTTCTTTTCAAAAATCATCACAAACAATCACCAATCAATCTACACTTACCAAGTGCTAAAACAAAGCTATCTACATATTATTCATGAACTTGATTTCTCATAAAAACTTGTAGTAACTTGGTAGTGTGTTTAGTAGGTTTAATTACCCTTTAAAGTTTGTTTATTTCTTTAAAAATCTAATTCTTAAAAGATTTAGGTGTTTACAACTTATTAGAGGATTTTTTCCAAAAATCATTCTCTTGAATTTTTCTTGTAAACAATGTATCCTTACACTTGTTTCACAATTAGAAACATGACTAGATTCTTTTAAAACAATGTTCATGTAACTCTTTGTGATTAAACTTGGTTTCTTTTGAATACTATTTTTGAAATCATCCACTCACAAGACTTGTATTTTGTTTAAATCATCATCATATGAAAACAACCTTTATTATTCAAGTTCATGTAAACATAAAGCATGATGATCTTGGTTTTTCACAAGATCACCACCTTAACTTACTAGATCATGTGTTTAATCACAATCTTGTAGGTTTCTTATGATGTCTAACATCACTAACATAAATCATCAATCATCAAGAAGCAAATCATCACTAAACAACAAGTATTCATATGTTTATAAGCTTATGTTAGAAATTTATGATTATGTCTTTTAGTGTTCATCATGTTTAACAATGTTCATCGTTTATTAACCAACAATATATGAAGTATTAAGAGATCATAAGGGCCTTACTACTAGCACAAGGCTAGGGAAGAACACTTGATGTTGTAGATGACAAATGTGGAGGATAATAGCAAATGATGAAGGTCCTTCAAGATCCAAGACCACCAAGCTTGCTTAAACACCTTCTTGCACCTTGTAATCAACTTGGAATGGATGAAAGTGAGTTGAAGGTGGTGGTGGGGTTGGTGCTTGTTCCATGCCGAATGGGAGGAAGAGAGGAGGGAGATGAGGTGTGTGTTTGTGTGTGTGAGAGATATGAGGATCATGTCTTCTTACAACCATATTGTAGCTTGGTCCATTGGGTCTTGTGTTTCTATAGTACACTACATGATCTTCTAACAATCTTAGAGAATCCAAGCAAGATCATGGAAGATCAAGAGAAATCTATGGTGGGGCCACACCTTTGGTGACCGTCCACGAATATGGGGGGGGGTGTCTAAGTGTAAGTTTAAATGGTAAGTTAGATTAATTAGTGAGATTTCAAGTGTAATAGTTTAGGTGTTATGCATATCATGTGTTATATAGTGTGTTAGGGTGTTCGGGGATCATAACTAGCTCAGAAACACTAAAATAATGTCTCTAGTATAATTTTGGTGTTTCAGATAGTGTCCGGTTGTTCGGTTAGACACCGGTTCGTTAAAGTGTCAAACTATTCCGTTTAGTGTTCATTATGTTACCTTTTGTGACACTTTTAATTCCCGACACTTAGGAAACCGTTCAGGACTATTTAGTCATATTTTTGCACATTACTAGCTTGTTAAAAAGCTGAATTTTGCTGAAATATGCTGAATTCAGCACTTCAAGCGGATTTTTGGCACTTTCCGGCTCTTAAACTATCACCTAGTAAAGCAGTTTTTATGGTCCTTACTTCCCTACACACCATACTAGTGTAGTACCTTGTCTCTGGCCCATACTGGGTCTCAAAACATTGTTTGTCTATGTACTGAATATCGTCAACATTTTCTGAGTTATCCGCTAACTGTGCTAAATGTGCCTTGTGCATCGTTTATGTCACTAAAGTTTGCATGTAAAAATGATGTGACAATATGTAATGTGATGCACATGTAAGTATGATACAGAAATCAGAAAGCAGTCATTTGTAATTCAGCACAGTCATTAAGCACTAATCATCATTTAATAATTGCACGGATGCATGCAAATTTGACAGTTGTCACATTCTCCCCCTGTTAAGAAAATTTCATCCTCGAAATTTGTACTACCTTAACTCCTTAGGGTTTCATTATGCGTGTAAGTATACGAATAAACTGAGGTAGGTAATCACAAAATCGAGTCAAATCTTTATTCACATCAGGTGATTCCAAGGATATATTACAGCAACAAGAATACAATGGTTAAAAGGTATGTGTTTCAGGCTTTATTGTCAAAGATACAAGACGTATTGATGTATAGTCTAGTGTAAACTAGTTAACAGGGGTGCAACAAAGGAGTTTTGACCAATGGATTCTCAAACAATAGGTTACCAAATGCCAACAAGGTTTCCACAAGCCATAGCATCCGCTATATGAACTCAAAATCAACAACTCGAATGTGATAGTAACATGAAAATGATCTGTAAATTTTCGAACAAATACATGGATAAAATAGTGTGTTGACATTCTTGAATTGCGAAAATACATCGAATGAAATACAAGTGAATCTGGTGTATTTTTTCTTAATTCGTAGTTGCATTAGGCATGTTTAAATGACAAGTCAAACAAAAGTATGTGTAGTTTCATGTGAAACGGTTGACCAAGATTAGCACAAGCTACAAATTTTGTAATGACACCACAAGGTGTCGTAATGACATAATTCAATAATAGTGGTGACTGAATAAGTTCACCATGTTTGAGATCAAATGAAAGTGTACTGAAACAAGCCTAAAGATTTGATTTACACAATGTCATAGAGTTTTCAATTGAATACGGAACATCGAAGAGCCACTGTTTTTGATCGAAGATGAAAAAGTAATAAGTACCGCAAGGCATTCGATCGACCATGAAAGAATCATTAGGAGGTACACCGTGCTATGAAACGAATCTATGTACCATTGGCTTAGCACACAACTGTGTTGGGACCGCTTTAATTGTGATAAACAAAACAGATTTAGAGCAAGTCAATAAACAATTAAATCCGTGTATGAGGTGCGTAACGAAATTAGCGCAAGCTTCAATTTTGTGAAAGCATTACCACAAGGTGTCGAAACCAACAAACGATTTAGTGGAGTCGTAGACCAAACAAGTCTACTACGACTTGAAACAAAAGACCCTTTGCAAAATTTGAATATGATGGTCTCAACACATCATATGGCGTTTCAAATTGAATATGCGAAATGGGTAAGTTCAAGCAATTGAACTTGGTTTCAGCGCAATCTGACAATAGACGTATGTATCGACAAGGGAATCTCGGCATGGTTACGAAGATAAACCATGAATGTAACTTAAAAGAAATGAAGTCTCAAGAAAGTGTGTTGACTTGATAACAAGGAAGCCAACAATTACCATAATGTAGGTCATTCGAATCACAAATCAATAATTAGATTTAGCAACATAATATTTGAACTTCAATGAAGCGTTTATTTGAAATGAGACCACGTGCGTAGCAAATGGTGCATGCGTAACATATAAGTTTTCAAGTAATGAAACAATGAGTACTTGCTAAAATGAAGAAATGACCGAGTATCGAAGCAAATGTGTGTTCGCTCTCAGCGAAGAAAATTAACGCGATGCAACTACCAGTAAGGGGAGTAGAGATGCAAACGTCTACTCGCTAGAAGCAAAAGTGAAGATTTTAACAAAAGGAATTTGAGTACTTTCTGTTTGGTTAACTGAAATAGCATATATGTCAGGATAATGGGGTTTGCTTGAGTTAACAGGTGTGGTTCCTAAGCAACCTTTACAAGTTTGGACCTGGGTTCCCAAGGGTCCTAAGTATATGTTTTCTAGATTCTCAAAGTTTCGTATTCTGTGTAAAACTGTTTTGTGCATTGTGTAGGAAACACCATTTTTGTGTATGTTTAAAACAAGTTATTGTCCCACAATTTCCCCGATATACTTTCTTCCTGAATTCACAGCTAATGACGCTCAATCATCAATCAGTCGTGAAATAGTAATTGGATCCTCAAAGTTAGTTAAATAACTAATTCGTTAATCCTTAGCAAGAGTTACCGACTCTTGTTGGTTAGCTCGTTCGGCTCCTGGTAGTTTGATGTTCGTACGTAAGCTATCGTCCTTTCTCTTGACGAGCAGAACTGGGGTTACCCATAACGGAAAACTTGGTCTGTTATCTTCCTTCTCTATCCACTACTGAAACTACACTGACAAACCTTGCATCTCCGAAGGTGTAAGTCGCTAAGGTGCATTGACAGCAGGCGCGGCGCCTGGAATCAAATCGATGCGAAATTCGACTTGTCGTTGAGGAGATAATTCTGGAAAGTCTTCGGGGAAGACTTCAGGATATTCCCTTATCATAGGGATATCTTCGAGTTTTGGTTCTTCGGTTCCCTTGTCCACGACATGAGCCCAGAAAACAACACATCCATTACGCAACAACTTTCGTGCCTTCAAGAAATTTGGAAGCTGTAGGGGCGTAGTCTGCTTACCTCCATGAATCATGATTGTTTCTTCTTTTGTCATCGCGGTGCGGGTAATAATCTTCGCTTGATTGCTCGACAACCAATCCATCCCAATTAATCCTTCGAAGTTTCCCGTATGCTAGTTCTATCGAGTGCTGGATATCTATCTTTCTTACTACTAAAACAAGTATATTCTGAAGCTAAAATTTGACAACAATGTCCAATAGCACAGACACATAACATTGACTACTATGAGACGTACCGATGGCCATGTTTGGATCCTTGCGTGCTTCCCTAGCTCCGGTGTTAGACATTTTTCCCACGATCTTGTTTAATCTCCCTTGGGCAATCTCTCCTAAAGTGCCCCATGTCACCGCAGTTATAACACCCTGGACCTCCCTTTCCACGTCCCGTCTTGTGCCAACACGTTTCCTTGTAGTGCCCCACTTTGCCACAGTTGTCACACTTTCCATTTTTACATCGCCCGGTATGATGATGTCGACACTTGTCGCATTTAGGTAGTTTACCCATGTACTTTTTTCCCTTTTTGGCCTTGTTGTTGTTATTCGTCTGGGTACCCTGCTTGAAGTTTCCGAACTTTCTCTTGTTATCTCTAGATGACTCCACATGAGTCTCCTTTTTCTCTTCAGAGATTAAAAATTTGTTCAACCTGATTGCATCTTCAGTCAAGGCCATACTTAGATCAATGGCCTCAGCGATCGTTGCAGGCTTTGATGTCGTCACCATGCTCATGATTTGGGGTGCCAATCCCCAAATAAAATGCTCAATGCGCTTGAATTCTGGATCAACCATGTAAGGAACGACGCGAGATAGGTCGTTAAATCTCTGCACGTATTCAACAATCTTTGGGCCATCCATCTTGAGATTCCAGAATTCAGTCTCCAATTTCTGAATTTCTGCTCTCGAGAAGAACTTCTTACGCATTAGTTCTTTCAGTTCGTCCCATGTCAAAGCATACGCAGCAGTCTCGCCCAACGTCTGAACCTGGAGGTTCCACCATGACAGAGCCCCATCTTGAAGCAGTCCGGAAATGTACGCGACCTGATGCTCAAGGGCGCATCTGCTCACCCGCAAAACAGAATATGTCTTCTCAACCCAGCGCACGAAGGCTAAGGCACCCCCAGTGCCGTTGAAATTTAGGGGCTTGCAGCCCAAGAACTGTTTGTAGGTGCAGTCGCTGGGTGGGTTATTTCCTGAGGTACCTCCGCTGCGCTCGGAGCGAAGGGCCTCGTACTGTGCGATGGCCTGTAAGATGCGCTCTTGTAATTCCGCCTCTGTCATCGATAGAAGGTTGTTGGTATCGGTGTTCCTTTGAAGCTACATCTTCTAAGAAGAAGAATGTTTAGGTCAGGTCTCATTAAGGTCACAAGCACATAAGCATCTACTTAACAAATGAGACCTAGGAGATGTGTATATATACACATATATAAGCAATTGTTATAACAATCAACATCCCAACTATAGCGCAACTTGTAGATAGGAACATGTTTAATGTGAACATAACAAGCAATCACGTTGTTGTTTTACATGTTTAGTAAGAATATGACGACTGAGCTTTCATAGATTATTGGCCACAAGGTATTGTTACATGTTTTAATGGGGGATATGACGATTGGGCTTCCATTACTTTTCGTCCATAATCACATTGTTTTCAAAGTGTATCACATCAAATGGGACACAAGGTCACCCTACCCTTGCCCAATAAGTCTGTCAGTGTGTCAAGATCACGTGGTCAAAAGTAGTCTTTAAAAGGCCTCCACAATCTCAGCTCTTCTGTAGTGTCTTTACCCAAGGGTAATGTAATCCGCATAAATCCAGAAATCAACTATACTGGTGACTGAGGTGGAGAAGGGAAGAAAAGCAAACTGCTAACATGTGCGAGCTCCTCCTCGAGCTTGTATACACGTCGAAGTAATTAACTGGTCTGCTGCTTGATAGTAAGGAAACGAGCGTCAACACCTAAGAAAGGTGTAAGAGCAGCAGGTGAGAGTGCAGAAGGAGACAGTGATGAACGGGGAGGATCAAAGTATACTGGTGTGGACAGGGTGGAGGACGTGGTGTTAGCTCAAGCTCCAAAATTATGCGACTTATATCCTCAAGCTGTAGCTGATGTGACAGGGGCAACTCATTCCGTGTGTAGCCTCTATAATGCGAAGAATGATAGGGGTCCGAAATCGGCATAGTGTATGGTAGGGGTCTGAACTCAGCATAGGGCATGATAGGAACCATCGGAATGGCTCGTCCAGCGGTGAGAAATGAACGGTACAGCCTAAAGGATCTGTGAAAAAGCTACTGATAAAAAGACCGTTACGCAGGTGTTGGCCAAAAGTACCTTCCCCTGGATGGGGTGCGGGTGTCTTGAAAGAAGCAATAGGCAAACCGGTGCGATGGGCGTCGGACTCCACAGGAGGAAAGGAGCAGCATCAGCGGGTGCGGGTGTAGGAACAATTGTGTCGACAAAAGAGAAGGCCATCAGGTGCAAGTACTGGGTCCGGTATAAGGGGTGCAACGTCTGGTAAACCAAAAGAAATAGGGTCATGATCAAGCAAGGGCTCAGGATCAGCAGGTGCAAAGTCAAGCTGACCTAAGAGGAACAGGAGCAGGCTCTGGGTCGTGTGAAGGTGTGGGATCTCGAGCAGTGTGATAGTGCAGTGGTCATAGCGGTGTTGTCGTCCGAGTCAATAGTAGAAAGTTGTAATCCGGCCGTCTGTAAGGCTGCAGATGTCACAGACTCAAAGGAGTCTGAAGTCGAGTGCAAAATGGAAGCAGAGGATACTTCAATGGCGGAAATCTCAGGAGGTAGAATAGCAATGACATCCTCCGCTATCTTTCCATCGCCCTGGGCGTCATCAGGAGGGTCATCAACTAACAAATCAACGTCATCATCAACAAATCGTCAAAAGGCATATCCTCGGGAGGAATGACCACGAGAGGTACGACGTCGAGGATCGGAGCCATGATATGCTCGCCATCGGGGTGTCCAATTGATAAGGTGATCACTGACCGAAACAAGAATGACAGGAGGATTCTTGTCAGAGAAACCATCAGCAAGGGTAAATCATCACCTAAATCTGGTAGCGTGGACTGTTGGAAGTCGTCCTCGTCCTTGGTCAGCATATCAGGATCACTCTCAGTGTCTGACGTAAATATCTCCGACGCAGATGCAATCTCATTATCTGTGGCGATGGCCGTAGGGTTATCAATGTCTGATAACTCGCTTTCTAAATAAAGTGACATGTGTGCCGGTACATAATAGTCATAGCATGTATATCCATAGTAATCACTAACAATTAGTGTATGCAAGCAAAGACAATTCATCACGTAATCATGTATTCACATTATTCTTCATGAAACCTTCTATCCTTCCGAGTCTCCCAGACTAACCCACCTAGTCTCCCAGACTAAACCAACCAGTCTCCCAGTCTAAACACCCAGTCTCCCAGACTAAACTACCTAGCCTCCCAGACTAAACACCCAGTCTCTCAAACTAAACTTCCCAGTTTCTCAAACTGTCCCAACTAGTCTCTCAGACTAACTACCCAGTCTCTCAGACTGAACTACCCAGTCTCTCAAACTGAATTATAAACATTAACTTTGAAATGTGTTTCGTGTCTTTTTATTTGTAAAAATGTTTGTTTTTCCTGGATCTGGGTGTTTCGTGTATACAATGAAAACATGTTGTAAAAACGTTTTTGTGAGAGCCCTAATGATCGTAGTCTAGACTCGAGAAAGAATCCTAGTTCGCTACGATCGAAGCTCTGATACCAAGCTGTCACACCCTGACTTTTGCGGAAGCGTGATTATGGTGTAACTTTCTTAATATCATTGCATTCAATCATAACAACAGCTATATGATAAAACCATAGGTTTGTCATTCGTCGAATAAGTTTAAAACATAACAACATTGTTTAAAAATGTAGACTTCGAATTCAAGTTTTACAATCATACCAAAATGTTTATGAGTTCACTAAGGACTCATCGAAAGATATTAAACAGCACCAAGGGTTGGGAGACGTGTCTCGTCCAGGAATAAGACACACCGACCAAACTCAAAGACCATGGATGACATCTTTATTTAAAACGCAGCATAAAAACTTCCAACACCCGCCAGATCCACTTACTAGTTCCCTGAAATACATGTAGTTTGAAAACATCAACAAAAGTTGAGCGAGTTCATATGTTTAGTATGTGCGCACGAATCATCCTTGAAAACCTTTGTATGTATGTATGTACTTGTAAACTGGTATGAAATAAGGAAAAACAGATCAATTAATGTGTAGCTAATACATTAATATAAGTGACATGGCATAGGAAGCACTCAACCCTGTATGCATATTTCATACTAACCCCTCCGGCGGAACGACATAGTCACCACATGCGGCTAACTCGCAGGCCCATGGGTGGGGCTCGCAACACCCAATAGATCTATCACTCATGCCCCTCGGTCCTTATACAAGGATTAATGGTCTTAAGTTAATCGCCTACCCATTCACGTGATCTAGCAGTACATTCCTTAGCTAATCATACCATTTGTAATTGTTTGTAATCAGTATGTAACATGTATTTCACCCCCGAGAGTTATAAAACTGAAAACAGTAAGAGAAAAGGGGGACATGAACTCACAATTTTGCGTTCCTTGTATCCGATGTAACTCAAAGCTTCCTCTAGAACGCACGACTACCTACATGCGTACTACGGTCCGTTAGACGAGCGGGTCGTGCCTTGACTTGGTAAAGATTAGTGCCTTTGAGTTACGTTTTAAAGTGTCTTCGGTAGTATTCCAAGTATATAATTATTTGTTAAAATAATTAATATTTTAACTCTAAATTATATTTATAAATTTTGGAATAATTGTTAAACAATAATTTCGTAATGATACTTCTCAAGTATTTATATCCGTATTTCCTTCCCAATGATGGGGGTATCTCATACATGTATATCCGTATTCTTGTATTTGTATATCTTGCCATGTATTGGCATCGTATTCCGGTGTGCACCTATTTTCTTAACAAATATCCAATATATATTTCCCAATACAATATATTTTCAAGTCTCGCTTAGAAAAAATATATAAACTCATTTCATCCCAAATGTATTTCAAGTTTATCCAAGAAAACGTATATTTTTCCCAAAAATTGTACATCTTCTAAAAAATCTAGGAAAATATATTTTTACTTCTCAAAAATAATATATTTTCTCCTTGTCGAAAATATGATATACTTTGTAATAATACTAAAAATCATATTTTCATTTCTTTTGTATCCAAAATAATATTTACCAAAAATATATTTATAACGGTATTTTCCGGAATATTTTGTAAGTTACATTCTTGTAAGGTTTGCCAATATCTAGTGTGTAACTTGTGTATTTATTCCTCGTGATTTTTGGAAATATTTTGGATTGTAATTTCTTGGTATTTTGTTAAGTTATATTATTTTATCCCTAAAATAATATAGTTAACACACAAAGTATACAAGTATTCACACACATCATGTCCTTAATGTAAACCTATATTCTAAATACATATTTATCCATTTTTATTTGTAAAAACCAACCTCCAATACTTGTAGTTTTGTAACAAAATCTATGGCAAAGTTTATATCGAAAACCATAGTTTAAACATACTTGTAAACATTTGTTTTAGAAAATATTTTTCTAAGTGTTTATATTTTTAGAAAATTTCACCATAGTTTCCCCTAGAAATGGAGGTGTCCATGCTATCAAAGCATATCATTTTCTTTTCAAAAATCATCACAAACAATCACCAATCAATCTACACTTACCAAGTGCTAAAACAAAGCTATCTACATAATATTCATGAACTTGATTTCTCATAAAAACTTGTAGTAACTTGGTAGTGTGTTTAGTAGGTTTAGTTACCCTTTAAAGTTTGTTTATTTCTTTAAAAATCTCATTCTTAAAAGATTTAGGTGTTTACAACTTACTAGAGGATTTTTCCAAAAATCATTCTCTTGAATTTTTCTTGTAAACAATGTATCCTTATACTTATTTCACCATTAGAAATATGACTAGTTTCTTTTAAAACAATGTTCAAGTAACTATTTGTGATTAAACTTGGTTTCTTTTGAATACTATTTTTGAAATCATCCACTCATAATACTTGTATTTTGTTTAAATCATCATCATATGAAAACAACCTTTATTATTCAAGTTCATGTAAACATAAAGCATGATGATCTTGGTTTTTCACAAGATCACCACCTTAACTTACTAGATCATGCGTTTAATCACAATCTAGTAGGTTTCTTATGATGTCTAACATCACTAACATAAATCATCAATCATCAAGAAGCAAATCATCACTAAACAACAAGTATTCATATGTTTATAAGCTTATGTTAGAGATTTATGATTTTGTCTTTTAGTGTTCATCATGTTTAACAATGTTCATCGTTTATTAACCAACAATATATGAAGTATTAAGAGATCCTAAGGGCACAAGACTAGGGAAGGACACTTGATGTTGTAGATGACAAATGTGGAGGATAATAGCAAATGATGAAGGTCCTTCAAGATCCAAGACCACCAAGCTTGCTTAAACACCTTCTTGTACCTTGTAATCAACATGGAATGGGTGAAAGTGAGTTGAAGGTGGTGGTGGGGTTGGTGCTTGTTCTCGTCCGAATGGGAGGAAGAGATGAGGGAGATGAGGTGTGTGTTTGTGTGTGTGAGAGATATGAGGATCAAGTCTTCTTATAACCATCTTGTAGCTTGGTCCATTGGGTCTTGTGTTTCTATAGTACACTACATGATCTTCTAACAATCTTAGAGAATCCAAGCAAGATCATGGAATATCAAGAGAGATCTATGGTGGGGCCACACCTTTGGTGACCGTCCATAAATATGGGGGGGTGTCTAAGTGTAAGTTTAAATGGTAAGTTAGATTAATTAGTGAAATTTCAAGTGTAATAGTTTATGTGTTATGCATATCATGTGTTATATAGTGTGTTAGGGTGTTCGGGGATTATAACTAGCTCAGAAACACTAAAACAATGTCTCTAGTATAATTTTGGTGTTTCGGGTAGTGTCCGGTTGTTCAGTTAGATACCAGTTCGTTAAAGTGTCAAACTATTCCGTTTAGTGTTCATTATGTTACCTTTTGTGACACTTTTAATTCACGACACTTAGGAAAGCGTTCAAGACCATTTAGTCATATTTTTGCACATTACTAGCTTGTTAAAAAGCTGAATTTTGCTGAAATATGCTGAATTCAGCACTTCAAGCGGGTTTTAGGCACTTTCCGGCACTTAAACTATCACCTAGTGAAGCAGTTTTTATGGTCCTTACTTCCCTACACACCATACTAGTGTAGTACCTTGTCTCTGGCCCATACTGGGTCTAAAAACATTGTTTGTCTATGTACTAAATATCGTCAACATTTTCTGAGTTATCCGCTAACTGTGCTAACCGTGCTTTGTGCATCGTTTATGTCACCAAAGTTTGCATGTAAAAATGATGTGACAATATGTAATGTGATGCACATGTAAGTATGATACTGAAATCAGAAAGCAGTCATTTGTAATTCAGCACAGTCATTAAGCACTAATCATCATTTAATAATTGTAAGGATGCATGCAAATTTGACAGTTGTCATACTTACTATTCCTTTCCAAGGAGAAACTTTTAATAAAACCTTATCTCCTACTTGAAACTCCAATGGCTTTCGCCTGTTATCATCATAACTTTTTTGTCGATCGTGTGCTGCTTTTAGTCGTTCTTTGACTTGAATAATTTGGTCTGTTGTTTCTTGCACTATCTCAGGTCCAGACAATTGCTTTTCTCCAATTTCTGCCCAACAAACTGGAGTTAGGCACTTTCGTCCATAAAGTGCTTCGAAAGGTGCAGCATTAATACTGGTATGATAGTTGTTGTTATAAGAAAATTCTATTAAAGATAGATGATCATCCCAATTTCCTCGGAAATCAATTACACAAGCTCTAAGTATATCTTCCATCGTTTGAATTGTCCTTTCGCTTTGTACTTCCATTTGAGGATGATAAGTGGTGCTTAGATTTAGCTTGGTTCCCATTGCTTTTTGGAAACTTGTCCAAAAATGAGAAGTAAAACGGTTATCTCTATCAGAAACAATTGATAAAGGAATCCCATGTAATGAAACTATTTCATTCACATATAACTTGGCTAACTGTTCCATACCGAATGTTTCCTTCATTGGTAGGAAATGGGCAGACTTGGTTAGCCTATCTACAATCACACAGATTGTATCATTACCTTTTCGTGTCTTGGGTAATTTGGTAACAAAGTCCATTGTTATCAATTCACATTTCCATACAGGCATTTCCAGTGGCTGTAATAAACCTGAGGGTTTTTTATGTTCAGTTTTAACCTGTGAACAGGTTAGACACTTGGCAACATAAGCTATTGTATCATTTTTCATTCCTATCCACCAAAAATTCTTTCTTAAGTCTTGATACATCTTATCACTTCCAGGATGTATTGTATATTTAGATTTATGGGCTTCTTCTAATATTCGATGGCATAGGTTTCCTAGTTTAGGTATCCACATTCTTTTCTTATGGAATCTCTAGATTCCATCTGTTCCTTGTTCTAGTTCCTTAATCATTCCTTTCAATTTTTCAGCATAGTCCTTGATTACTGATTCTTGTACGGCTCTAACTTATGCGTTTATATCTATCTGCAGATTTAATTTAAGACAACGTACTTTCCTTGGTTTTCCATGATACTTTCGACTTAAAGCATCAGCTACTACATTAGCTTTTCTTGCATGATACTAGATATTATAATCATAATCACTAAGAAATTCCATCTAGCGTCTCTGTCTCATGTTTAACTCTTTTTGCCCAAAAATGTAACTTAAACTTTTATGATTAGTGAAGACAACAAATTTATTTCCATATAAATAGTGTCTCCGAATTTTAAGGGCAAAAATTTTGGCTCCTAACTCTAAATTATGGGTTGAATAGTTTTCTTCATGATTCTTAAGTTGTCTAGATGCATAGGGTATAACCTTTTGACGTTGCATCAACACACATCCATAACCTAACTTAGAAGCGTCACAATAGACTTCAAAGTCTTCAGTTCCTTCTGGTAACGCTAGTATGGGTGCGTTGGTTAATCTTTGCTTAAGAATTCTAAAGGCTTCTTCTAGTTTTGGTCCCCATTCAAATTTAACAGACTTACAGGTTAACTTGGTTAAGGGAATGGCTATTCTAGAAAAATCTCGGATAAACCTTCTATAATAACCGGCTAGTCCTAGGAAACTTCTCACTTCCGTTGGTGATTCTGGGACTTTCCATTTAGTAATCGCCTCAGTCTTTGTGGAATCCACATGAATCCCTTCATGATTAACTAAATGTCCAAGAAATTACACTTCTTCTAACCAAAATTCGCATTTCAAAAATTTAGCGTAAAGCTTTTCTTTTCTCAGCAAATTTAAAAGTGTATGCAGATGCTTTGCATGTTCCTCTTTACTCGTAGAGTAAATTAGAATATCATCTATAATGACAATTATGAATTTATCCAAATATGGCTTACATATTCGGTTCATCATGTCCATAAATGCGGCTGGGGCATTGGTTAGACCAAATGGCATGACAGTAAATTCATAATGGTCATACCTTGTTCTAAAGGCGGTCTTAGGAATGTCCTCTTCCTGTACCTTTAATTGATGATATCCTGAGCGTAAATCGATCTTCGAGAAAAATCGAGCTCCTTGTGCTTGATCAAACAGATCATCGATTCTCGGTAATGGGTACCGATTTTTTTATTGTGACTTTGTTCAACTCTCGATAATCAATGCACATACGCATTGATCCGTCTTTCTTCTTGACGAACAAGATTGGAGCTCTCCACGGTGATGAACTTGGCTGTACGAATCCTTTCTCCAAAAGTTCGTCTAGCTGTTTCTTTAGTTCTTACATTTCTGTTGGCGCCAAACGGTAAGGTGCTTTGGCGATCGGTGCGGTTCCTGGTAGCAGCTGAATTCTGAATTCAACTTCCTTGTCCGGCGGTAGTCCTGGTAGCTCTTCTGGAAAAACATCTGAGAATTGAGATACTATGGGAATATCTTTCAATTATTTTCCTTTAGTGTTAATGATTATGGAAATCATTCACAGAGATGAATTTCGCGGATCTAGAGGGCTTATCTCCTTTGATTGTGATCTTTTCACCCTTTGATGAACTTATTTGGATTGACTTTTGATCACATAGAATACTAGCTTTATTGGCTATTAACCAATCCATTCTTAATACAACATCAAATCCAGCCAAATTCATTGGGTAAAGATTAGCAATAAACTTATGGTTTAAAATTTCTATTCTTGCTTCCTGCATGATTTCAGAAATCTTACTGGTTTCTCCATTTGCTGTCTCTACTAGACACTCTTGTTGGAGTTTAGTTAATGGTTGTTGAGAATTTTACAAAATGAAGTATTAATAAAACTTTGGTTCACACCAGAGTCAAATAATACTTTAGCAAAAACATCATTAACTAAGAACGTACTGGCAATCACATCCGAAATCATCTTCGCTTCTTTGGCTGTCAGAACGAATGCCCTAGCATTCTTAGCAGTCTTGTTGTTCATGGCTAGAGCTAGTTTCGGATAATTCGGCTTGATATGTCCCTTTTCTCCACAATTGAAGCATACTCCATTGCTGGGTTTCTTTCTACAATCTTCTTCCTTATGTCCTGGTATCTTGCAGAAATTGCAGTATGTAGAGCATCTTGCTGAATGCTTCTTCTTGCAAGCCTTACAATAAGGTGCAGAAGTAGAACCTATATTTTCCCACGGTTGGAATTTCTATAACGGAATTCCTGGGTAAGTTTCTGGACTAGGTTCTTTCTCTGGTTCTTTTCTTGCGTACGTACCAATTCATCGGTGAAGATATTGGCTAGTTCTACAGCTTCTTCTATGGTTGGTGATCTAGCTACCTTGACAACGTGTCTAATCTCACTGATTAGTCCCCAGATATAACGGGAGATTAATACTGGTTCTGGTGAAGCGAGGGTTGGCACTATTCTAGCATATTCGAAGAATACAGTAGTGTAACCCTTACAGTCTACTCCAGTCATTCTAAGGTTTAAGAATTTATTGTCTATCTGTTCCTTTTCATTAGGAGGACATAATTTCTTTCAACCATATTCTTAAACTCAGTCCATTCCATATTATAGACTCTGTCACTTCCCCTAAACTGGAGAATAGTGTTCCACCATTCTAGTGCAACATTCTTAAACAGATTGGAAGCAAACATGATTTTGTCTTCCTCTACACACTTGCTTATTTTTAAGACTGCTTCAGTCTTTTCTATCCAGCATAGAGCCGCAATGGCTCCTTCATTGCCCGAGAATTCTATTGGTGTACAAGACCAGAATTCTTTGTAAGAACAACCATGGTTCTTCTTCTTTATGGAATGGGCAATTGAAGTAACGGTCCATTGTTTACGCTGTGACTGGGTTCAGTATGTGTTCGCTTACTTCCATTATCATTTTTATTATTATTTTCCGCTTCTCTAACGTTTTGGATAATAGCTGGCATAGCATCTCTATTTCCTTGGGTTACTATGTGTCGAATGGCATTGTTATTTATCTGATTATCATTATTCTGGTTTTCTCGATTTGCATCGTTGGCCATCTGGATTGTAAACAATTACCAAGTATTAATATTGCAAAACAATATTAAATGCAAACAATCTCACAACACAAACAGATTGGTCAAAATCGTCGTACATTGCGACCTTTACTCTATTTTATATATATGCGTCTAATACAAACCACAACTGGAATTTAAAACACAATACTAGTATGCATCAGTAGCTATAAGATTATCTTTATATATATATATATATATATATATATATATATATATATAGGGGATGGTTCAAATGAAAACCACTTTTATTGTGAAAACTTGAAAACTAACTAAAAAAAGACTAAAAAACACACCAAATCTTTATATATATATATATATATATATATATATATATATATAGGGGATGGTTCAAATGAAAACCACTTTTATTGTGAAAACTCGAAAACTAATTAAAAAAGCCAAAAAAACATACCAATATTTTTTTTATTGCATATCAATTTTCGCCACTTTTAGTATATAAAAACAATTTAAAAAAAAAAATTTGTAGTGCATATGTGTAATACTACACATATGGGACCGCTAAAATGAAAACCACCTCCAGTTGTAAGAACCACGGGGACCACTTTCTGGCCATTAGATTTTCAAAATGGATGGATGAGATTAAAAGTAGTTAAAAGTAATATAAAATTCTTTTTGTCTTATTATGTCTTTAATATTTTAATCTAAAAAGTTATTTAAGTAATTTTGTTTTTTGTCTTATTAATTTTATTGTTTTTTATTACATTTTTGTCCTATTTGCACTAATTGTTTTTTTTTTTCCTAAAATCAGATTTTTTTTATTAAACAACAATTTGAAATCAGCTTTTTTTATAAAAAAAATTTACGCGCGTTTTTACGACCCGTTTTTAACGCGCGTTTTTTTACGACCCGGTTTACGCTCCGTTTTTTCATGCCGTTACGCGCGTTTTAAAAAGTTTACGGTGTACGTTAAAAAGTTACGGTTTACGTTAAAAAGTTTACGGTTTAACTTTTTTTTACAAAATTTTTTTTACTAAAAAACGAACGCACCCAGAAATCGCAAACTCGAGAGGTGTCTCAGATATATTGTTATCATCATCGACTAGGGGGGAAAAACCAACAACATCAAAACAAAGTGTATCTCGAAAAAAAGGGGTTTGGCTCAGATTATCCGATAATCAAAAAGGCTGCAAAAGTGGGGTTGCAGGTTCAAAAAACCTACTCTCCGCCGTCCTTGCCGGGCCATCGTCATCTAAATTGATGTTTTTTTTTCATCATCGCCACTCAAATCGACCATATCAAAACCCACATATTCAAAGATTCAAAATCACCAGCAAACACAGCCAAAAATCACTGTTCGAATCCACCAAAAATCACTGTTCAAACATTCCAAACATTCACAAATCACCAACAAAACCCAGCAAAAATCAGTGTTCGAAATCTACCAAAATCACTATCCAAACATTCAAACATTTAAAACCACATATTCAAAACATTCAAAATCACTGTTCGGATCTATCCAAGAATCACTATCCAAAAATCAGTGTTCGAATCACTATCAAAAAATCAGTGTTCGAATCACTGTTGAGATTCAAAATCACTATCCAAAAATCACTGCTGTGATTCAAAATCACTATGCAAACATTCAAAATTATTGTTGTGATTCGAAATCACTATCCAAAAAATCAGTGTTCGAATCTAGCAAAAAGCACCAACAAAACCCAGCAAAAACCCCCATATTCAAACATTAAAAATCACAAGCAAAACCCAACAAAATCTCTTACCAACAAACACAAGAACAACATCAGTGAAACTGCCCCCCCCCCCCTTTTCTGCCATGATATCCACAAACGTGAAACCGCCTCCAACACCAGCACCGCCGACCAACCACCTCCCACCACCGTCTTCCGCCGTCGACCAACCACCTCCACTCCACCGATCAAACATCTTTTGGGTTCCTTGGAGGAGATGAGAGATGGGTTGCAGGTCTAAGGGTCGCCAGAGAAACGAACGGTCACAGTAACATCATCAGCCACTGCCGCTTACACATGAGTGAAACCCCCCATGTGTGGCGGCGGCATCCACCGGAGACGGAGAAGGAGGGGGGTACAACGGGGAGTAGGTGCGGCTGCAGTTTAGGTGGGAGGGTGTGGATCGGAGAAGATGAATCTGGGGGGGTTATGGTTTGGGTTGATTGATAAATCTCTGTTTTTTTAAGAAGATAAGAGAGACATAAATGAAAGGATACAAATGAGAATGAAGAGAGAAAAGAGAGACAGTTAAGAAGATGACATAGACATTTCTGGTGGAATTAAATAAGAGAGAGAGTGAGAGATTAGACATTAAGGGTAAATGACCAAAATACCCTTTTAGTTGATTGGTTGAAAGTGGTTATCGCGGTTCTTACAACTGGAGGTGGTTTCTATTTTAGTGGCTCCCTATATATATATATATATATATATATATATATAGGACAAAGATCCGTTAGGAACCACCCTTTATTGCGAGAACCGCGAGAACCAATGTGAACACAACAAAAAATGGCTAAAAATAGCTAAAAAACACACAATTTTTTTTTTTCATATTTTTTATAAAAAAATCGCTACTTTTAGTAGCAAAAATTTTTTTTTTTTTTTTTGCTACTAAAAGTTGTGATTTTAACATAAAAAAATATTAAAAAAAATTTAGGTTTTTAGGTTTTTTGGGGGTTTAATTTTTAGCATTTTAGCTTGGGGGGGGGGGGGGTTTAGGTTTTTGGGGGGTGGGGGAGGGGGGTTTAGGTCTTTTTGGGGGTTTTAGTTTTTAGCATTTAGCTTGGGGGGGTAGGTTTTTTTTAGGTTTTTTAGCTATTTTAGGTTGTGTTCACATTGGTTCTCGCATGAACCTTACCCTATATATAGATATATATATTTCAAGTCACACACACATATATATTTATATTATTATTATTATTATTATTATTATTGTTATTGTTATTGTTATTGTTATTGTTATTGTTATTGTTATTGTTATTGTTATTATTATTATTATTATTATTATTTTTATTATTATTATTATTACTACTACTTAGTGGAGATCCATCCAATATTGCATATTACGCTCGTCATATTTCCAGACGAGTCTCTCCCCTATTTGTCTTATCCTTTCACTTTCATCTAATAACTCCTCACCAAAGGTGCGAAGTTCTTGCACATTCTCAGTGCTCATGGGTGGTGCGGGTGCTGGTATCAGGTCAGGGTACTGTGGCATTGGTTCCTCATGTGGGTATGGGTTCTCTAGGATTTCCCGTATATATTGATCATTATCAAAATATGGGTCTAGAGGGTCAACGTTTGGATAGGGTGCTACTGGGCTTTGTATGGGCTCTTCTAATGGGTAGCGTTGTTGGTAAACCCTATGGTTGTCAAACCATGGGTCATAATCTGGAGGATGAGGTGCTGGGACTCTAGGGATTTTGGCTGGGTCGAAGGCAGGTAGTGGGATCTGGTCAGCTGGGTTAATTTCTACTTCCATGGGTTGTGTTGTGAACAATGGCAGTGGCTGTGGGGCTATGAGTTGTTCTAGGTTTGGGTCTGCGGCTGTGGTAGCTGGTATGTGGAAGTTGGCTAGTCTCCTATTGAGTATATATTGAGTTTGGGTGTTCATTTCCCTATTCGTGGCTGCTAAAGCTCGCTGTTGCTGTAACTTTCTCATTTTTTTTCTACGCTCGTGAGCTCCCGACTGAACCATCCTATCTTTTTGGTAGGGAATGGCTCCTCGGATTGCGCCTTGAATACGAAAATCCCTTCTTCGGCATCAGCTAAATACCCCGAAGGGGTAGGCTGGGAAGAAGTTCCTTCATCTCTAGGGGAACTGGACAATTGATAGTAAGCGTCGGTCCTTGATCACTCATACTGTAAACTAACAAATTGTCAAATAACAAAACAATATACACGTATGCACATAATTGTATAGATTATTTCCTAACAGAATTGACAATTTCATTGTCAGCAGAACACTTCTGTGGCTGAAATCAGTGGCTTAAGCTCTGATACCACTCTCTGTCGCAACCCCCGACCCTTATCTCCTGGGAACGGGCGGCCGCGAGCTTAGATTCAGTGGTATCAGTGGTTTATCATTTTGGCAGTAGAATTTATATCAGGATCGTAGTTAGAAAATATTTTATCAGAGTAAAATACCACATTTTTATAATACCAAATACATGGGATAAACCCAAGTTTCCAATACAAACATGTTTATAGGGATAAACCCTAATTTATTGAATTTAAAAACATCGTCTTTATTTAGGTAATTTTTATAGCCACATTTTCCAAGCCTTCAGTGTTGTCCAGCTGGCTTCTATTTGGCTTTCACATTTTGTTACCTGAAATGCGTTTAAAAACATTTTGTCAGTGGGAAATACTAGTGAGTGAATCTCAATTTAACCAAGACAGGTTTTATCATTTTACAGCATTGAGGGCGATCTCGCAATTACATTTGTTTCCAATTCTTACTTTAATTACCACCCACGGTACTGTCAACCCGACTTGTGGTCATGTTACTACTCACAGTGTAGTAACAAATTTTGTATATAAAACCCCAACATACCGACGATAATTGTAGAATTTACAAATACTCAATCACTGTTTAATTATAATGCAAAGCATTGAGGTTTTATAAAACAGTTTGCAAAAAGGTTTACACAAAAAGGAGATTACTCACATTGGTACTTTAGGTTTTTCCATGTGGTTTCCTGGTTATAATCTAATAAATTAAACAATGCACACGCGTTAGTATAATAACCCAATTTACATTAGTTATACCCTCCCCGAGACAGAACTCCAACGACTACATCGGGCAGAACCTCGACAGCCGTTACGGAGCACTAGATCAATCGGGCAGCGTATCTAATACGTAACCGGGGGTTAAAATACTTACAACGAGGCAGAGCTTCGATAATTAGTAGGTATAATACCCGATTATAATTTCTAATATTAGAGAATTGAGAGAGAAGTCGAGAGAATGAACCATTGTAAACTGAAGGCCGATGGTTGCTATTTATATATTGATCGTCCACCTTGTCGTGCCCCGCGAAAGATACAGAAAGGGGCTTCGCAGCCCGCGAGGCCAACTAGGGTAGGCCCTAGCTTTGCTGACTCAAACACTAGACCCAACACGTTCGTGCCACGTGGCGGCACCGGGTGCGCCCTGGTCTTGAGCTGTCGCGCCCCGCGTAACCCGAAGACAATGTCTTCCCCGCCTGCGATTGACACAGAAATTTCGTTTTTATTTAATTTTTATGAAATTAAAGGTATTTAGGACCTTTATACGTATACGAGGTGTATTTTAGGACGTATAGGGTTAATCTAAATATTTTAGGTGTGTCGGAAATATTTTAGGAAGGTTGTTATATTAACCCAGTGGACGCAACGGTGAAAACTTTTTGGATCCACAGGAGAAAAATGAAACCTTCGGACTAAACTGGCAAAATGGTCCAAACCACAAGGACTAAAATGGCATTTAACTCATAATTTAAGTACCAAATTTCATTCCATTACAAAAGGTTACATTGTCTTGAAAATGAAAGTACAACACATTGCAAATTGAAGCATAACAAGTTATAAATGAAATTTCGAGTGAGTTTCTAGTCCACCCTAAATAGATTTCTTGTCATATCGTCATCAATTTCCTGCAACATGTATTAAAGTATATGTCAACACAAAATGGTCGGTAAGCATACAAGTTTGTCTACAATACATAAGTAGAGAAAAGTCTCAAATCCACATGTCAAATGTATACTATGTTATATGAATCATACTAACTTGCATGAACTATAAATCGAACCAATGTGTCCACTAGCGTAATCTTATCATCGCAATGAATAAGACCGTAAATAATGATTAGTTAACAATGACCCCAAAATGGGAGGTGTGTTACTCCTATAGCATTACACATGTTAAGTTAGGCTTATTCAAGTTAATGATAGATTGCATGCATATAATATGTCCTAGCATGTATAACAAACAACATAACAAGTAGAATGTGATGGATTGAGTGTTTGTTTAAGATGATTGAATTTGTGATTGTGAGTTTCGTAATGATACATATTGCAACCTAAAGTGTTCTAATGCGTAAATTGGTCAAGTATACTCATGATTTGCAAATGCTTTCCATAAAGTGAGTCTTGAATAATTTGAAGGATGAAACACCGAGGTTATCATAAAATGGATAAACAAGGTATATGAGTTCGTGGAGTGGATGATGGAATGGATTTGGAAATTTGAATAGTGTAAATTTACACAAAAATCTATCTTGCTTAAACACTCATTTGGACACCATAATAGTTGATGCTCTTCATGAGTTTTTCACTCATTGGAAGTCCAAAGTAAGGAGTTCAACACTTAGATAGAATTCCACCTTAACACATGACAGTCAACTATGGATTGGTTGCTATCATGGTTCGGTTTCAGATTGATTATTACATATATATATTTGTATGTATATAGTTATAACCTAAGTCTAAGTCATAGATTGTCGAGTATGGTCATGCATGGATTGGATGAATCCATTAACCCTTTTATTCACCAATGCACAAATCATCACATGGGTGATTCAGATGCTCATGGAACAAGTACAAGAAGGTAAATACAAGTATCTAAATCATCTAATTCACCTAAACAACCAAGTGACTTGACTAGACGAGTGCATTCCAAACATGGATAGTGTTTGGAGACTTGGTGTAGTCTTGTTCACTTTCTTACTTGGAAGTTGTTTTGGTGACTTAGAAAGTGAGCTAAACACCTATCATTTCCGTATTAATCATCAATCCAACCTATCCCAACAATGAGATTTGTGGCAACTTAAAGATGTTCAAGAAATGAAGTAAGATGATCAATATTTTGAAAAGGTTAACACAAAACTGAATTTTAAATCCAACTTTGGGCCTCAAAATGGTGATGTTCCAACTTGGTTTCCCATTGTAAACTAGTGGAATCATTCTTAGAGGTTGTCCAACTAGATTGAAAGAAGAAAACAAGAAGAAAAGACGAGAAAAAGTGTTCAAAACTCACTGTTTTGAACCTTGATACAATCTGCCAATAATTAGAGATTTGGATATTTGGTAGGATTTAGGAGTGATCTGAGAGAGTGTAAAGTGACTAGGAGGTGTAGAGGAAGGGTACTTATAAGTGGGTATTAGGATTTGGGGTTTAATAAGGTTAGTTAGGTGTTAGAGTGGTTGGAAAGTGAAAATCAGACTTAATTTGCGGATTTAAAACATCTGGCTGAAAAACGTACTCTGTTGCACCACACGACAATGCACTAGTGCGTCGTCGCGTGGCATGAAGAAGCACTGTTTTCCAAAGTTTGCAAAATGTTCATTTTACCCCCTACAATTGATTTTATTGGTTTTTCAAGCTAGAAACCCATAATGAAGCATGCTTTTGGGTATCTAAGGTGTATGCAAGTATGTGTAAGTATAAAACACGTATGATCACACTCTGAAGCATATATAAACCTTAAAGTATGGTTCGGTTTTGTATAAAAAGTGCATATTTGTGATTGGTCACATATTGTGCAAGTATAATCAAACAAGATTGATATAAAAGACGTTTCCCACTTATCAAAATCTTGGATTACAAGGATTGAAATAGAATGTGAATACAATTTTTCTAAAAATAGAAAGTATGAAATACAGAACATTATAACAAAAATAATCATGCATTAACAACTCGTTAATAACCTGACGGTCCCGTTGGATTTGTTTTCTTTTAAGAATCGAACAAGGAGCTTAAGTAACGTGTTGCGTAAAGTCTACCATGAGTTGTACCGCACTTGTAATGGCGTCAACAATCTCATACGAATCCAAAGACGTGTTATCTTCAATGCTAGAAAATGATGAGTAAGAATCCACTAATCTTTTGTATTGAGATAGTGTAGTTGAGAATAAGAATACGAAATTTTAGAATAAGAATGAGATGTATAATTAGCGAGTTTCATATATGGGTTGAAATTGAAAATAAATAAATAAATGGGTCCAACGTTCACTAGCCAACGACTAGTTTTCTTGATTTCAACACGTGACCAAGGCCACGTGGGCCGGCCAAAATGCCCATTTCATGAGGGGGGGGGGGGGGTTGGAGCTCGTGGCTGGGTGGACCACGAGCCCACTACGCATGGTCTTAAACCATGTGTAGTGGTTCGCCCTCGTTGGGGTGTTTTCCGTCATGTGGCGCCCATGTCATCATAACCATTTTTAACCACATAATGGTGTAGTGGTTCACCCATCTTTCATGCCTCTCCAATGATTACCAAATTATTACCCAATGGTGAATTTGTGATGGTTTGATTTTGGTTATTAATAATAAGTATGCATGTCATGTTTTGAAAGCCCAACTTTTTCACATGTGATCTGAATTGCGCTCCACCAAGAAAATGAACCTATCACGAGGAGAGGGGCGGCGTATTGGCGTGAAATGGGGCGAACACGCTCCAATACACACGGTCTAAGTAAATTTATAGAGTTAATTGAGATTTTCGCTTTTAAACCATGAGTAGTGGTGAGACATGTGTAATGCCATTTTACATCATGTGTCGTCCACGTCATCAAGGCCATAGTGGTTCACCCCTTCATTAATTACTATAACAATTACCTAATGATTTTTTATTTATATTTTTAAATATATTTTTGTTAAAATTAGATTAGACAATAATTAAATAATGTAACAATAATTCTATGAAAACATAAATAAATTCAATTAAATTTAATTAAAAAAAATACATAGAACATAGATAATTAGTAATTTAATCTTATAAAAAAATCATCCAAGACACCCATCCAACCATTTAATTATTTTTATTTATTTTTAAATATGTAGCAATAATTAAATAAAAAAATTACATACAAAACCTTTCATCCAACCATTTTATCCACATTATATGGGGCTCACATGTTATCACCACATACACTATTTCTATCTCCATCTTCATCATCTCTTTAAAAAATAACCTGCAAATAAAAAGAAATAGGTAAAGGGGATGCCAAATAAAAAAAAAAAACCATGCAACTAAAAGAATATGTCACTCTTTCCTTGACACTGGATCCACATTCCTTAAAAAAAACAAGCATCGTTGCGTGACCAAGACCATGAGACCTGGCCAAAAACACCTTTCATGAGCGGTGGTGAGCTCGTGGTGGCTCGTGGTTGGGTGGACCACGAGCGCACTGTAGGTAGTATTACAAGGTAATAAACATAATAAAGAATAGCCATTTTTTAGTCATATGACACATGTGTTTCCCGTTTAGCAACAAATCTTAAAATTATAAATTCACAATCATGCTAATCCAAGTATAGCACTAAAACATTAATCCTTGTAACAGGAACACATAATCCAAGTATAGCACTAAAACATTAATCCTTATAACAGGAACACATAATCATACTAAGGTACTGTCGTAACATATTCTATTAAGTATACAATAACTTAAATTATTTAGCATAAATACACCTAAACTATGAGATCCTTTATATAGTAGATGTTTCCTTGATAAACAAATAACCACATATAGCGGACCTACTTGGTAGCCTCCGCTACCCCTTAACGCTCCAGCAGTAGTGTAAATTTTGGAAAATTTTGACGTTTTATCGATTTCGTTACCCATTTTCTTTGAAATGTTGTCTCTATACGAACTTTCTAGATCCGCCACTGCACATATTTGTTCATTGTAACTAAGCAGATGTAATATTTGCCACTTCTTACACAAAACAATTTTTTTTGAACGGTTAATTTTTCCCCTTAAATACTTACACCTACCAAGGATTGTATAACGCCCAATTCATTACATTTAAGTCTTAGATAATTATAAACAGTGGCGGACCCAGGAATTTTTCTATGGGGTGCGGAACATTTTTAAAAATTTTAGGCCCCAAGGTATATAAATAAAAAGTCGGTTCGTATCGGGTCGGTTCGGTTCGGGTCATGTAAAACAAAAGAACTAAATTTATATAATCATCAAAAACACGTCAAACCTTGTTACAAACATAATTAAAACGTCGTCATATGGGTTTTCATTTTTTGAAATCTGTCCAAAACATCATCTAAATCTACCTTCTTAAGAACTCTTTCTCTATATAACATATACAACCTTCATTTAAATTCTCATCGCCAATCCGATTACGCAAGTATCCACATCAACGAATCCAGAAGACGTATCAACTTTACTCTTGAGAAATCGCGCCATAACGTCCCTGCTCATTGTTCCTATCGGCTATCACAAACAAATTGATCTATAAGTTCATGGCTCCATAACATATTACATAATGTATCAACTATTCAAGCCCTACATATCATAATATAAATCACCCTAAAAATCATCTAAACAACATATACACCATTAAAAAAAACAAACAAACGTTCTTTACTTAAAAAAAAAGCCAAACATACTGTGGCATGTGGCTATAAAAAGGCAAAATATCATCACTAATAAAATATAACCCACTATAATATAATGAAAACAAAACGAAACATATGTCTACTATGGTTAGTATGCGGCTATAATAGGCTGCTGGATGTGGATAATATCAACCAAAAATCATCAAGAATAACAAAGAAACTTACCCGTGTTTGATCGGCGGTGCTATAGTGGCTGATTACGGTGGTATACGGCTGCTGCTGACTATTCACTGTTGTCGTTGTTGATGTTCTGATCGCTGGCGTGCAAGGACGATAAAGAGAGCAGGATAGAATATGTAAGGGTTTTGGGCTTGTTTATTTTATTTTAGTTTGAAATATTGTTAATTTATTGGGTTTGTTTATTGGGCTAAGACTTAGTAGTGGGCTAGTTAAATGTATTGAGTATTTGGGTTTAGTTATTTAGGTATTAAAAGTAATATAATTTAGGTAGTATTTTTTATAAAATAAGAGTTTACTAAAGAATATTTTTAAAATATAAATTGATAACACTTTTTACCTAAGGGGTGCGGACGAAAAATTCCAAGGGGTGCGGACGGAAAATTCCATGGGGTGCGGACAAAAAATTCCAAGGAGTGCGGACGGAATTTTCGACGGAACTTAGCACTAATTTTTTTTTCCCGAGGGTGCGCCCGCCCACCTTGGGCTAGGCTTAGGTCCGCCCTTGATTATAAACAATTATTTTAGAAAATTCGGCATGACCCGTTCGTAAGATAAGCATATCCCTGTTTTGGCAAACTCAATATCAAGTAAATCATTTACACCTTCAAAACACTAAACAAAACCATTGCATAACTTTTTAAATAACTACCAACATCTAGAAATTTTTTAAAGATCCATCAAGTTAACTTCGAGAGTTTAGCTACTAAACCAAAACTAGTTACAACAAAACACTTTTTGACCATAGACATTGTTACTAAAAGTAGCGTATCCGCATATAGGCGAGATTCATATGTGTGTTCGCTCCAAGTCGCCGAGCCGCCTAAGTTGAGGACTTACCTACAACAAACAACAAAACTTAAGAAATTAGTCTCATTTACTATTTCACTTTTAAATCAATAAATTTCAGGCTTCATTCCTTTATATGCTTTCCTTTCATTCTTGCGTTCATCTACCCGTTAAAACGGTTCAAGCACATACTCTCATCAATGAGATTAGTCATACCATTCATAACCCGTTAACATCGGGTTATTTACTTACAACATACAACATACATTCAACCCGTATATCAGATTGAATATCATCCATTCAACATTCGTATTTTCATTCATAACCACCCATACATAACGGGTCGAACAATTTTTTCACTTTTTTCATGACTTTTCTTTCCTTCGGCTCAATCAATTCGAACCAATCAATTTACATAACTTATTATAACCTTCATTTACATAACCCAATCCACAAAAGATTGACTACCTATTTATTAACTACCGTAACATTTGTAACTAAGATTTGTATTTTGCGAACATTTAAATATCCAAGTAAGTTTTGTATGCACAATAAAACATACCTCGATCTTGTGCGCCTTCCGTTTTCCTAGTGTTTGTTCCTTCTTCCTTCACGCCTTCATTAACGCATTCGTTCACTCATTTAGTCCAACAATTCATTCTATCATTTTCCATTTTACACATATATTCATCTCTTAAGCATTTTATCGAACACTTGGTAGGCATCGTATTTAAAGCGTAAGTTACAAGTATATAAAGCATATCTCTACTAGTTCATCTACACATGACATTTACAATCATTCTATTTTGCATAATTATTTCATCCTACATCAATTTATTCATCATTCATGTATCACAAACAAGCTTATACATCTAGAATTTACATGTATGATTTTACTTAATCATCCTACTTGTACTAACTTCTTAACAAGTGGGCTTTTGCTACCATCTTACCAAACCACCAAAATCAAACATAAATTCTGCCATATTTCGCAATCTTAACCTCCAATTACACAAAGTCTTTCATAAACTCATGATTTGGGTGAAACCCAATTCCTACAATTCATCAAAATACAAAATTGAACTTACCACTCTATTGAGTATGTTAAGTTAGTCGAAAATTTAATGACATGCAACCGATTGACTTTGAATTCCCTTGTTGATTTGATAAATCTTGCAAGAACAAGGGTTAACCCTTGTTTTTCCTGCTCTGGTCGATCCAAAACACGCACCAGGTGTGTTTTTGGTTTAAACCTTATTAATCCCCTTTTTATTATAACTTTTCACATTACCCCCCCCCCCCCCCCCCCAAGATTGTTAAGTGTTTAATTTAAGCACTTTCCATAATTTAACTTATCATTTATCATAATTCACCAACTAAGTTAAGTTTTATTCATTTTTACTTATTCTCATATTAAACGGTTTTTGGGGTGTTACAGATTGAACCTTGGTCTCCCCACAAGAGATAATTTCTCTTGACCACTAGGCTATAACCTAAGTGGCTCTTACGCATAATCAGCATTAGGGGTGTAAACGAGCCGGGCCGAGCTTGAGCTCGACTGGGCTCGAGCCCGGCTCGTCATGTTTTTTTGAAGCTTGAGCTCGAGCTCGGCTCGGTTCAAGCATACTTATTTGAGCTTGAGCTCGGCTCGTGAGTAAAACCCAAAGCTTGTGCTCGGCTCGACTTGGCTCGAGCTATTTTAAGAACAATCTCAGACGAGCTAAAAACTCGGCTCGAGCTCACTTCAGTATCGCTTAAACGAGCCAAAGCTCGGCTCGAGCTCGGCTCGCCAATGTTATCATCATTATTATTATATTATATATAAAATAAATAAAAAATTTTTTGGACTCGTTTAGGCTCGCGAGCCTAAACGAGCTTTATATTTCAGGCTCGAGCTCGGACTCGATAACTAAACGAGCTCCATTTCAGGCTCGAGCTCGTTAAAGCTCGGCTCGTTCGAGCTTTTAACCGAGCCGATAACGAGTAGCTCTCGAGCCTCTGGGTTTGTTCATACCCCTAATCATCATATTGACACTTTACCTAGGAAATTATAGGTTAAATAAACTTAAATTAATTTTATTAAGTTAAATCAGAGAGAAAACATTAAAGTAAAGTAACATGGATTAACGAGAAAAAGGGAAAAGATTCAGAGATTGAGACTCCCTCACGGCATCAGAGATTCCATTCTTTGTTAACTAACCATAAATGAACATATCTATCTTTTTTCCTGTTTATTTCTCCGTCATGCAAGCAAATCTTTGGTTGGTTCAAGAATGATATACATACACCCTGGGCTGGGATTGCAATCTATGATTCCATGGAGATGCGATGGAATTCGGTTCCGGCTAGCCGGGGGAATACGATTGGTCAAAAGAGGAAAGAAAGACTTCATTTGGATTGACAACTCAAATCAGTGCTGCTTGCTATACAGCCTTTTAACATCTTGGACTTTGAACCATTCATCCCAAATCAATTTCCCATGTCAATTTCAGGCTTTGCATTCCTAGATTAGCATTTGTATATAGCACTGGTTATTCATAGTAGGGATTGGGAATCACCAAAGTAGTTATTTTTACATGTACAAGAAAAAACATACTTGTATGAGTAGGAAATGTATTTGTTACACACTCATAACTCCCTTTCACTTCGGTGTGCACTCATAAAGCCTTGTAAATTCCTTTACAAGGAGTTATGCGACAAGTGATGAAAAAGTTCAGGGGAAGCTTTATGGGGATTATATCACATGAGGGTGTAGTTATAACTCTGTACCACATCATTACTCAATTAATAATTTTATATTTTTATAATTAATTTCTAAATTTATAAAATTAAAAACCATAAAAAAAGTAAAAAAAACAAACCATCTCATTAAATTAAACATCATTACAAAAAGTAACAATTGAAAACAACATTACAATAAAATTAAAAAAACTCTAAAACTCAAAGTTTATATTTTTTTTCGATTTGCTCCTTTTGTTGTATCGCCGTTTGCAACGCTTTTCTGGTTAGGTGGTCGTGCGGTTTGGAGTAGAATGCAAAATCTTTTTCCCATTGTCTATCTCGCATAATCTCGGCCACTTCCTGGTTCTCTTGCATACGTTGAGCCCTTAGGTCGCGTATGTCTTGAAGGCGTTGGTTCATCTCCGAAAAGGCATTAGTCAAGTCGGATCCCACCGACGATGTCTCCGGCCTCCTCGATCTTGCACCGCATCTACCGGGTGGTCGTGCTAGCTCTTCCGCAGGCTCATCCGCCCCTTCCTCCCCAGTGAATAACGGATTAACATCGTTTAAGTTGGTGTTTCGATCGTCGGACGTTGGAGTTTCGGGTTCAACCGACTCGGTGGTTTTCGATCTCTTTGACGGTTTTTTATTTGCCGACCGACCCTAAGAAGTTCCCACCGTGGTAGGGACGTTGGCCCATTTGGCGCTATTACGAAGAATTTGCCAACACTTCAAGTGTGAGAAATTACCTTGAGCATTTTGATATTCTATTAAGGCGGCGTGCATAATATCCTCGTCGTTATGGCCACTTTTCCATCCGTTTTTTACCCGTTGATAAACTAATTGAAAATTTGTGCACTTTTTGTTGATATCGGTACACTTGCCCGATATTGAATCCGGTAGCCGGTAGTTTTCCCCTACCCATGAGCCCGAAAAATAATTCTCGGATTCGTTTCCAAAACACGTGTTGATTTTGGTTGTTTGCTAAAAAGACAAAAAATTAATACCAAACCCTTTAAAAAGTTCAAAAAATATTACGTATTTCGGAGTCCTCTGACACGTCGAGCCAAGCTCGAGTTAATGTGTACTCATCTTTATCATCCCATGGTTGCACGTTTTTTTCGTTCGGGTCTCGGTTTTCTTTTTATGGTTACGTGTGGTTTTGTTTTTTGCGCCTCCTCTATTACCGATTGCGGCTCCGTTTGTGCATCCGGGACGAAGTCGGGCTCGCGTAATGGTGAGCCGAAGGCTTGAGACGACCCGGTTGCTCCCATGTTGTGATTCGGATTCCAACCGTATAGATTTGGGTCCCATGAGATGGGTTGGTTCAATAGGTTCATGAAGCCGGTTTGATTTTGATTGTACTCGACAAAACCGGATCCATAGGGGGTGGGTCGAGTGGGAACCGGAGAAACGGGTTGGCTAGGATTGGTCGTTTGGTTTGTGTGCGCACTAGACCGCGGAGGAACAAAACTGCGGTTGTAGGGATACATGGTATAAAAACCTATATTTTTATTAAATAAAGAGAGAGTGAATGGTGGTAGAGTGTGTAGGTTTTAAAAAAATTGAGTTGAAGAGGTGAATATATATAGAAATGTAAAAAAAAAAAATGATTTTTTTAAATACATGACCGTTCAACGGTCGATTTTTTCTGAAATTCACAAAGTTTGCGGCGTTATAATTTTCTCCGGATTTGCTTTTTTATCACCCATATCGCCAGTCGTAGTGGTGTAGCCGGGCGCTATCAGGCGCCATGGGCTACCACCCCGCGATGTACCGCCCACTACGGTGGGTATAAGGCTTATTGTAATGGGTTGACGTCACCCTTCAAAGGGTGGGTTTTCATTGGTATTCTTTTATCTTTTCTTTTGCACGCTCGTTAAGCCCCTCACACCAGAGGCGATGCTTTGAAGGGGCCGGGAGGGGCGCCCGACCCCCCGAACTTTTCGGCAAGTAGTGTTATATATGTAGTTTTCGTATAGAAATTTTTGGGTATATATGTTTTCGACCCCCCGGTTCTATAGAAAATTTTGGGTATATACGTTTTCGACCCCCCGGTAAAAAATTTTAAGCTTCGCCACTGCCTCACACCATGCATTTGACGCCCACAACACGGTGTTTAACACACAAAGTTGCTGATGTGTAAGTGGGCTACCCACTATAACCAGCCTTATGGCCTTCTCATTCATCCTTCAGCATACACATAAATGGTAGATATCGTTGATAAGGGTGATATGTGAACATTAATCGTGTAAAACATGCATGCACGAATGCACTAATAGGTATAGTTGTATATAATATAAGTATGACATGCTGAGCAAAATAAATCCATTTCTATATGTGATTTTGATTGAAATGGTTTTACAAGTGTAACATAGTTAGAAACATGATTAGTTTTGTTTCACAATATTATATGCGAACACAACTCATGTTGACTTCACTAATGCCTTTTTCATTCGCCTATTAATGCATAGGTAATTGTCATATATGTAATTCCTTCTACAACCCTTTGGGGACTACTAGTTGCAACCATATCACCAAGTGCACCCTGGTGAAGAATAAATTATCATATTCGAAAAGAGTACTCTCAAGTTTAACTTAGTTGGGCCGAATAATAATTACTCCATAGCAAATGGGTTATGGGTATATGAAAAATTAACCAATTAAGAGTTGTTCCATTATGTTTTGTGCCCAACAAACAACTCTCCTGTAAAGGGCCCCACTAGGAAAGGGACCCCTCTCTCATAAGGTTTTTTTTTTTTTTTTTTTTTTTTTTTTTTTTTTTTTTTTTTTTACAATGGAAGTATTTTTATTACAATATAGTAAGAAGGTAGAGACAAAGAAGTACAACTGATACTAATCGAAGCGTTAGGGGGTGGTCTATTAAGCTTTGACATTTATCGGTTTGTTTATTATTGTTTATCTGGGTAGTTTATTCTGTTTATTTTATTGTGTTACGAGTTAGGGCAGGATTAGCAATGTAGCATTTGTTTAGTATATAGAAGGTTAGTATAAAGGTTTTAGTCATGTGACATGTCAAGTGAATTTAATGACAGAGTTTGAGACGGGCTTTGTCTATGATCTAGGTAGGCCAACCCAATGCGAGCCTAAGGAATGCTTATGCTGTAATGGACCAGTCACCCAGAGGAGCCCAAGACCAAGCCCAAGAGGGCGCACAAGAAGCCCATCAAGCTTGTGGGCTGATCTGTTACAAGTCACAGGAACATGGAACTATGGAAGGCATCTTTTAGGAATCTTCTTTTATTTTGCACATGTTAGTAGGTTATGTAGTTTTTTTTTTGGACGACAAAACGGGACAATATTATTCAACAAACCAACCCAAAATAGCAAGAAGCTATTTGGAACCGAGATTACACCAGATACACCAAAACAAAAGATACAAACAAAATCATACTATTGTTAACTCGAATCTTCACCATTTGTCCACTGTCACGCTCGTTAGCTTCATTATTTGTGTCGCCCATGCATATGTTTCCTCCTTCACCTCTTCCGCCACTTTGCTTATCCGGTTCATCTTGTTATTGAAGACTCTATCGTTTCTATTCCGCCAAAAAGCCCACAGTGTATTGGTTGTAGTGGAGCATGGTAGGTAGTTGGCAAGCATGTCTCCAAGAAATATGGAAGTCACAGGAATATGTCAAGTTAGTGGGTTATGTAGTTAGTGGAGCATGGTATGTAGTTGGCATGCATCTCTCTAAGAATTAAGGAACATGAGCATTAGGTGTTCCTGACCATTGCATATTTAAATACTTGTAATTTATTTTGAGAAAATATACATAAAATTCTCCCAACTCTTGTTCTCTCTATTTTTCTTTGGAGTGTTAGCATACTACAAAAGGCTACCCCATCATTTGGTTCTTTCATACACGAATCACCCTCCACCATGCCACCTCGACGTGACCCTATGGATTCCGACGACTTCCCACCCTCCACCTCCGATTAATTCAACCAATTGATACAGATCACCACCATGGCTGCCACTACTCAATCCAATATTAAAAACCAACTCGTGGCACTTGTTCAAGCCACCTCCAACCTTAATACCAAACTCGATACCCAAACTGAAACAACTGCTCGTTTTGTGAACCACGTGACGTAATTGACCGATAACCTTGACCCGACAAACCCGCCGCCTGGCCCAACTCTCATGTTCATCAACAAGGCCCAGCCAATACCCAACGAACTCTCCGACAACCGAAGATCAGCTTGACCCTTTTTGAAAACTCGAACCCACTTGGGTGGATCTTTCAAGCCGACCAATATTTCACCTATTACAACATTCCTCAAGACAATCGTGTTTCGCTAACCGCTTTTCACTTCATCAGAGACGCACTTTTGTGGTACCAACAACAAGCCAAAAATAATTTGTTAGGCACATGAATTGAGTTTAAACATGAGGTTGAACTTCGTTTCGGTCTTCGACTTACGAAAACCATGAGGCCACTCTTTTCAAACTATGGCAAACGACTTATGTTCCCGAATATCAAACTGAATTCGAGAAGATAAGTAATCGTATCATCGGCCACTCACAACAAACCCTACGCAATTACTTCGTTTTCGGGCTTATAGCCAAGATACAAACAAAACTCCCAATACTTAAGCCCACCACGTTTCATGACGCGTGTGGTTTTGCCCGCTTAGTCGAAGACAAATTGGCCCTACCTATCAAGCCTCGATCTTTTTTTGCGCCTAGATCATATTCACCTCAAACCTCTGCCCCACTCACAACCGTCTCTCCTACTTCGCAGACATCCTCTTCAACAACCCCTAAACTTGCTACCACTTCGTCACCTCCCCTGTTACCAACTCCACCTAAACCCTTTTCGTTTACAAAAATGTCACCCAAAGCGATTCAACAATGCTAGAAAGAAGGTCTTTATTTCCGATTCTCGGAAGAGTTTTTTTTGGCCACAAGTGCTCTCCTCTGGAGTTTCTCTTGATTTTTGACAACGACCACTATATCATGGCCGACGAGTCTACAAAATCCCCACCGATGATTCGAATAACCATCAATTTAGGTCTTTTCCGATGCGGCATTCTTCGGTTTGAGTTCTTTGCAAACCCTACGAATCACAGGTTATATCAACGGTGTTCAGGTTACCATTCTAATCGACTGTGGTAGTACACATAATATAATCCAACCTTGCTTCGCTGCTAACCTGCATTTACATACTCAACCATTGCAGCCTTTTTCGATGATGGTTGGAAATGGACTGTACATACATTGCCAAGGCTATTGTCTAGATGTTGAAGTACAATTACAAAAATCAAACTTCAATACTCTATTCTTTATTTTCCCAGTCTAAGGCGTGGATATTGTATTGGGTATTTCATGGTTAGGAACCCTCGGGTCTATCACAACCAATTTCTCCATTCCTGAAATCTCTTTTATCAACAATGGCAAAACTACCACCCTTAGAGGTGAACCATTAACACAACCACTACCTCCTAGTTCCTTATCCAACCTCCTTCGACACGACTCTATTGCCTTGGTGTGTGTAAGGTGTAATATGTTTTTATTAATATTTTAAGCCCATTTTACGTATTAGTCAAGTTTTAAATTTATAAAACACGATATTCTACTAACACTAAACACACACATGGGCAAGTGCACCCATCGTGAGCGTAGTATAGCGTTGGTAAGATACCGAGGTCGTCCAAGGACACAAGAGCTTTTAATACCAGTTTATCCTCAACGTCTAATCAATCTAAAAAGAACCCAAGTAGGGATATAATCCCAAGTAGCCGGTTTAATGTGTTAATAGTAGTTTACATATGAGGGGGTCAAGCCATTCGCACCCCCGCCATCCAATACCAGTGGGTATTGAAGGAAGTCCTAGTAAGCTTGACCCAGGTCCTTGCAGGATCTATACACTGAAAAAGGCAAGAACCTTACTAAACCATTCCCTTAACCCCCGACTAGGTAGCCAACATATCTCTATATAGACCGTAGAGATATGAATGGTGAAAATCTTTTACATTATAAGACAGTAAAGTAATCCCAAGTCACCACGGACAAATGATAAAGAAGTTTCACCTTCAACATAAGAAACTAGTTATTAAAGTCATTGATACAAAACCAAATAAAAAGTGCGAAAAGATTAAAAATCAAAAGTAATACATTAAATGCTTGTCTTCACCAAGTGATGTAAGAGACTTAGCCAAACATGGCCTTTAATTGACAAGAACTCTTACGATCAATCTTGGATCCCGAGACTACTACACACACTCTAAGGTGGATGATGGATGATGGTGGTGGATGTGGGTGTTGCAGTGGTGGTGGAGTGGTGGCAAAGTGGGAGAGAGGTGGTTTGCCAAGGGATGCCTTTGAAGTGAGCCAAGTGTGACAACTGTCAAAAATCCAGGTATCCGTACAATAAATTGACCATGATTAGTGCTTAATGACTGTGCTGAATTTGCAATTAACTGCTTTCTGATTACTGCCATATACATACATGTGCATCATACATTGTTTAATGTCATACCAATATTGCATGAAAGCTTTATTGCCTCAAATGATGCATTAAGTATAGTTAGCACAGTTATCTGATAAATCAGGAAGATGCTGACAGAACTCAGCACATAAACATGCATTGCATTGAGTCGCAGAATGAGCCAGAAACTAAGTACCACACTAGTATAGTGTGTAGGAAAGTAAGGATCACAAAACTGCCTTTCTAAGTGATAGTTTAAGTGCCGGAAAGTGCCTAAAACTCACCCAAAGTGCTGAATTCAGCAAAATTCAGCATTTTAACAATCTAATATCATGCAGAAATATGGTTAAATGGTCCTGAATGCTTTCCTAAGTGTCGGGAATCAAAAGTGTCACAAAAGGGTACATAAAGCACACTAAACTGCAAAGTTTAGCACTTTAACGAACCAGTAACCAACCGGACACTACCCGAAACGTCAAATTTACACTAGAAGCACTGTTTTAACATTACCAAGCTAGTTATGGTCCCTGAACATCATAACACCCTATAAATATCTAGTAACTAACATAACTAACTAATACTTGAATTTTTACCTTAAACTAACTAAACTAGTTAAACCTATCCTACTACCCCCCCCCCCCCACCTAGTAATCGGCCCATGCCCACCTCCAAACCCCAAGATTTTATTTCAATATTCAATTGGATTGTGTTATACTTTACTAAACATAATATCCAAGAGTTTGAAGGAGAAAATGGTTATAGGTAGAACTTGTAGGATCTTGAGCTCATTTTCATCATACACTTGAAAATACACAATTTCTCCTCCTCTCCTTGGAGCTCTCAGCCCAGATCACCCACACCCACACTCACCTTTATTCAATCTTTCTCATATATTCTACATACACACAAAGGTGTTAGAGATCATACAAAGAAGCTAGGAGCTTGTGGAAGTGGATGGACCTCTCTTGTTTGCTTTTATCCACTTGTTTTCTACACTTGAATCATCCCTAGCCTTGAGCTAGTGGTAAGAACCTTGTACACTCCATTTTACTTCCATTTTTAGTGGTTAAAGAAGAATCATAGTCAAAAATCCAAAGAACACTAAAGATCATAAGAATGAAACTTGAACATAAGCATGTTTAATGAAGTAATATTGATGAATATGAGTTCCTATGCTTGTTGATCATTGATTGTTTGTAGAAATGTTGTTGATCATCATAAGATCTTGCTAGATCATGATTAAAAACATAATCTAGCAAGATGAGAAAGTAGAAATATGGTAGGATGATGGATCATCCACATATGAATCATGAACTTGAAAGAATACCTCGATTTCTTGAAAAATAATGATCAAAGTAAGTTATAAATCATATAGATCTAAAGATTTATGAATGGTTCTTTAAAGGAACCAAGTTAAAAATATGAGTTTCATATAATCTTGGTCCTTACATAAACAAATCTTATTTTTAGTGGTTAAAAAAGTGTAGAAACACTTGTGTAACAAGAAGAATGCATAAAGAAATATTTTTAGAAAATGTGACAAGAAGTTGTAAACATCTAACTTCTTTAAAAATGAAGTTTTTGAAGAACTAATCACATTTTAAAGGGTAGCAAGACTTACTAAGAACACTAGTAAGTTACTACAAATTTTTACAAATATTCAAGTTCATGAAGTAGTAGATTATTACTTGATTTTGGCAAAATTGGTAAGTGTAAGTTGTTTATTGTTGATTGTGGATTGATTGTGATGAGTTTTACAAAAGAAAATGATATGCTTGAAAGCATGGAAACCTCCATTTTTAGGGGAAACTATGGCAAAATTTTCTAAAAATCCAAACACTTAGAAAAATATTTATTAACCTACACTTACAAGTGTATTTCAAACCTTAAATTGTTACAAAAACTTTGCCATAGATTTTGTTACAAAGATATAAGTATTGGAGGTTGGTTTTCATAAATAAAAATGACTAAATATGTATCTAGGGAAATATGTATATAGAAGTCACATGTGTGTGATTATTTGTATACTTGGTGTATTAGTTATATTATTTTAGGACTTGAAATAATATAACTCACAAAAATACCAAGAATTACCATCCAAAGTATTACCAAAATTCTAACGAATAAATGTACTCATTTACACAAAAATAATGGTGAAAACCGAACTATGGAATAAGACTTACAAGAATGTTCCAGAATTTATTCACAAAGAATATTTTGATAAATAATATTTTGATCACCAAGTGGACAAAAATATGATTTTTACAATTATCACAAACTTATATCATATTCTTGACAAGAAGAAAATATATTATTTTTGAGTGAATAAAAATATGTAGTTTCTTGGAAATATTAGAAGATATATTATTTTTGAAAGAAATATATATTTTCTCAATAAAAAAAAACGGAATATATTATTTTTGGGAGAAAAATAAGTTTGTATACATTTTCCAAGTTAGACTTGAAAATATATTATTTTTGGAACTTATAAGAAAATACGAATATTTTTGCCAAAGGAAAATTATGAATAATTTTTCTAAGTAATATTTAATGAAATATATATTTTGGAAATATATATTGGTGGACTTTCTATTAAAGATAATATTCCGGAAAATTAATACAAAATTAAGTAAAAGAATACTTAATGAATACAATAGAAATACGTATTCTCATACGTATAAATACACACTGGAATACGACCCTAATACTTGGCAAAAATATACAAGTATAAGAATACGAATACCCCCATCCTTGGGAAGGAAATACAAGTATAAATACTTGAGAAGTATTAAGTTACAATAATATTGTTTAACAAACATTCCAAAATTTCATAAATATAATTTAAGTTGAAATATTAATTATTTTAAGAAATAATTAAATAACTGGAATAATATTGAAGACACAAAAGTATCGTAACTCAAAGACAATAATACTAAGTCAAGGCACTGCCCGTTCATCTAATAGACATTAGTACGTTGTAGGTAGTCGTGTTGACCGAAGAAACTTGAGTTACGGTGACTGAAGACGCAAGACTGTGAGTTCGTGACCCCCTTTTTCTTTTAATTGTTTTTAGTTTTATAACTTCGGGGATGAAGTACATGTTACAACTGTTTGCAAACGTTACAAATTGGTATGGTTAGCTAAGGAAGGGTACTTCTAGATCATTTGAGTGGTGAGTATAACGCTTAAGGCCATTAATCCTCTTTGTAGGACCGAGGGACATGAGTAATAGATCTATTTGGGTGTAGCGAGCCCAGCCCATGTTGGACCAGGGTTTGGCCCATGGGTTGACTATGTCTTACAGTCGGAAGCCCGGTGCAAAGTCTGCTAGGTTTGAGCTTTCCTGCATCACTTCACACATATCAATGGCCTTACAAACCATTGGTGATCTGTTTTTCATTGTTCCTTCCATACCGGGATTTACAAACTTACATACATACTTACAATGATTTCAAAGGTTTATTCATACACACAAACAAACACACGAACTCGCTCAACTTTTGTTGATGTTTTCAAACTACATGTATTTCAGGAAATTAGATGTGGATCTGGCAGGCGTTCGGAAGTTCCAAGTGTGGTTTAAGAATAAAAGATGTCATCCATGGTCTTCGGGTTTGGTCAGTGTGTCTTATTCCTGAACGAGACACGTCTTCCAAATCCTGGTTTTATTTAATGTCAATTGTCGAGTCTTTGTGAACTCTTAAACAAGTTGCATGGTTTATACTCGAATTTGAATTTCTATGTCTTAAGACAATGTTGTTATGTTTCTCTAATCTTAATTAATGGATGACCATCTATGGTTTATATCATATAGTTGTTATTATGATTGAATGCAATGGTATTAAGAAAGTCACACCATAATCACGCTTCCGCAAAAGTCAGGGTGTGATAGCTTGGTATCAGAGCTTCGATTGTAGCGAACTAGGATTCGTTCTCGAGTCTAGAATACAATCATTAGGGCTCTCACGAAAATATTTTTACAAACTTGTTTTCAATGCATACACGAAACACCCAGATCCAGGGAAACCAACATTTTTACAAACGAAAAGACACGAAACACAATTTAAGGGTTATGTTCAGTCTGAGAGACTGGGTGGTTCAGTCTGAGAGACTATGTGATTTAGTCTGGGAGACTACGAGGTTTAGTCTGGGAGACTAAGTAGTTTAGACTGGGAGACTGGGTAGGTTAGTCTGGGAGACTAGGAAGGATATGTGATTACATTATCATTGATTGCATGGTTCATGCTTAGTAATTGATATATGTGCACATGTTGTGATTGTTTTGTTACAGACACTATGTCATCATCCGAGAGTGGATTGTCTGATACTGATGACCCTAAGGCTGTTCTTTCTGACGATGAGATCGTCCCTAAGCCAAATATTTTTACGCCCGATACAGAGAGTGACCCGGAGATGATGTCCGACGACGATGACGATTTTCAGCCCTTTGCACTGCCCGATTTCGGAGATGATTTACCGATTGCTGATGGTATCCCGGACAAGGATTCATTTGTTATTCCTATTCCTGTGCACGATCATATTATCATCGGTCATCCCGATGGTGAGCATGTCGTGGCACCAATCCTCGCTCCTGTTCCTTTAGTGGTCATTCCTCCTAAGGATTGGCCATTCGATGATCTTTTTGTCGATGATTTTGATCTGTTTATTGATGGTCCCCCTGATGATGCCCATAGTGATGGGGAGTTAGATGAGGACGTTGTTGCTATTCCACTTCTGGGGATTCATGTTATCGAGATTTCTTCTGATTCTAGTTTACATTCTGTCCCCGATTCCTTTGAGTCGGTGTCTCCATCCGCTTTACAGGCAGTGGGACTGCGATGTTATGCCACAGATTCTGACGATGATACAGCTATGTCAGCTGCACCGATTCCTCCACATGACATTGAGCCTGGACTTGAGCTTGATTTTGTCCCTGATGATCAGCCTGTTGATGCACCCGCTGATCCTAAGCCGATACCTGCACCTGAGCATGTGCCTGATCATGACCCTATTCTATTTGGCATACCTGACATTGCACCTCTCATACAAGATCCAGTTCCCGCACCCGCTGACCCTCCTATTATTGAGCTAGTCACTCCCCCACCTGCACCTGCACCTGTTGATAATGCTCCTTTTCATCCGGTTGAGTCAGATGTACACTGTGTCGACCTGCCTATTGTGTTCTTGCAGGATATACCCGCACCCAGTCCAGGGGAAGGCACTTCTAGCCAGCAGCCTAGCCATGACCCACATGTGTCAGCAGCTTTCCCTCACATGCCTCAGTCTGCACCTACTGCTCATTTTACTTCTTCACCACTAGATGAGCCACTTAGATGGTTCCCACCTTACACCATGCCGATATCTGATCCCTACCATCCCTCTCACTTCACTGGTTATACACGGGATGAGTTACTTCTATTATTGCAGCTTCAGTATGAGATCATGAGTTGCAGGATTCTAGAGCTTGAGATGATACCACGAACTTTTCCATGTCCCTGTCAGCCTGCTTTTGTTCCCCCTCGTTCATCACCGTCCCCATTTTCACATCCTCCTGCACCGCTTACTACATTTCCCGAGTTTGACACTCGATTTCTTACTGTTGAGTAGTAGATCAGTTATCTGTTGCGTCATGTTTACGATCTTGAGGAGGAGCTAGCGCATGTGCGCAACTTGCTTTTTGTTCCTTTACCTCCTCCACCACCACCATCAGCATAGACGGTTTTTGGTTTTATGTAGGTAGCTTGCTGTTGGTGAGAGCACCGCTATTGAGCTTAGCTAGTTAGACTTTTGGAGACCACCTTTTTACTGTATGACTTATGGTAGACTGGTAGACATTTTGGACAAGGGTAGTGTGACCCTGTGTTCCCTTTTGATACAATACATTTGTAAAACATGTAACTGTACTTGTGGTCGATGATTAATGAAAGCTCAATCATAATGTTCTCATTAAATAAGTTGTTAAATTACATGCTTTGTGTTGATTACCTGATTGCTTGCTACAATAAATGCTACTACATATACATACTATATACTTATTATATGACTAAGACCTGACCTAGACAATCTTCTTTATAGAAGATACCTCCTCGAAGGGACAATCAGTTGCCCACAACAGAGGCAGAACTGCAAGAACAGATTTCACAAGCAATCGCACAACATGAGGCCTTACGCTCTGAACACAACGGAGGTACCTCAGGAATTAACCCACCTCACGGTAATGTTTAAGTCACATAAAACACATTACGATACATTTGGACATTCCATGTGCATTGCTAATGCTTTGTGTGAACGATGTTGCTTGTACAGGCTGTACTTATAAGCAGTTCCTTGACTGCAAGCCTCTAAATTTTGACGGCACCGGAGGTGCTGTAGCTTTCGTAAGATGGGCGGAGAAAACCGATTCTGTGTTGCGGATGAGCAAGTGTGCGCCTGAGCCCCAGGTCACCTACATTTCTGGACTGTTCCTAGACGGAGCTCTATCATGGTGGAACCTTCAGGTTCAGACCCTAGGTGAGGAGACTGCGTATGCTATGACTTGGGATGAGATGAAAGAACTGATGCGCAAGAAGTACTGCTCGAGAGCTGAGATTCAGAAGCTAGAAACCGAGTTCTGGAATCTAAAGATGGATGGTCCGAAGATTGCTGAGTATGTGCAGAGATTCCATGACTTGTCTCGCGTTGTCCCCTACATGGTAGAACCAGAGTTCAAGCGAGTTGAACGCTTCATCTGGGGATTGGCACCCCAAATCATGAGCATGGTGACTAGTTCGAAGCCTCCAACAATCACTGAGGCCATTGATCTGAGCGTAACACTGACAGAGGAAGCGATTAGACTGAACAAGTTCTCAATTTCTGATAACAAGAAGAAGGAGACTCATATCGAGTCATCAGGAGATAACAAGAGGAAGTTCTCGAATTTCAAGAAAGGTACCCAAGGAAACAACGGTAGCAACAAGAAAAGAGATGCCAACCCACTAGCCGAAGTCAGGACTGGTATTGCGAGTGCGGAAAGTAAAGGGAAAGGTTACATGGGCACTTTGCCTAAGTGTGATGTGTGCCAGTTCCATCATGCCGGCCAGTGTAGGTTTAGGAAGTGTGAAAACTGTGGAAAGACTGGTCATTCGAAGGAGACATGCTGGGCTGGTGCTGGTCGTGGAAATGGTGGTCCGAGAGGTAGTGGTAATGGAAGTGGTAATGGCAACGGTAACCGTGGTGGAAATGACAATGGGAATCAGACTGGGAATCGTAACCAGGGTGGTAATGTGAATCGTGGTGGTTCTGGAAACACAAGCTGGTAATGGAAACCGCAACCAAAACAACAACAAGGGTGGTACTGGAAACAAGCAAGGATGCTTTGATTGCGGAGATGTCGGGAATTTCAAGCGAGATTGCCCAAAGAACAATCAAGCCCAAGGAAGAGTTTTCAACATTGGAGCTAGGGAAGCTCGCCAGGATCCGAACATAGTTACGGGTACGTTCCCTATCAACCAACACTTTGCATCTGTGTTATTTGATATTGGTGCCGATTATAGCTTCGTATCCTTAGAATTTAAGAAAATACTTGGGTTAGTTGCCAGTAAGTTAGATATCCCGTACTCGATAGAACTAGCTAATGGAAAGCTAGTAGAGGCAAACGAAGTGATTAGAGGATGTGTAATAGAGCTTGGAGAGCATGAGTTTATGCTTGATCTTCTGCCAGTCGATTTGGGAAGTTTTGACGTGGTAGTTGGAATGGATTGGTTGTCGAGCAACCGAGCTGAGATCGTATGCCATGAGAAGATCATTCGCATCCCGATGACGAATGGAGAGACGATTGTAGTACACGGAGAGAAGCATGATACGCCCTTGAGGATTCTCAGTTGTTTGAAGGCATGAAAGTTTTTGAAGAAAGGATGTGTTGCCGTTTTGGCACACGTAGTTGATAAAGATGCCGAAGAGCCAAAGTTGGAAAATATCCCGGTGGTAAGAGAATATCCTGAAGTCTTCCCGGAAGATTTGCCAGGATTGCCGCCGCAACGACAAGTCAAATTCCACATTGACTTAGTTCCAGGCGCCGTGCCTATAGCCAAGGCACCTTATTGACTTGCACCTTCCGAGATGCAAGAATTGTCGACGCTACTCCAGGAGCTTTTGGACAAGGGATTTATTAGACCAAGTTTCTCGCCTTGGGGAGCTCCAGTACTGTTTGTTAAGAAGAAGGATGGTAGTTTTCGCATGTGCATCGACTACCGAGAACTGAACAAGTTGACCATCAAGAATCGGTATCCCTTGCCGAGGATTGATGATCTCTTCGATCAACTTCAAGGTTCAAGTTACTACTCCAAGATCGATCTTCGATCCGGTTATCACCAGCTGAGGATTCAAGAGGAAGGTATACCGAAGATTGCCTTTAGAACTCGTTATGGACATTACAAGTTTCTAGTGAAGCCGTTTGGTTTGACAAACGTGCCAGCAGTATTTATGGATTTGATGAACCGAGTTTGCAAGCCGTATCTCGATAAATTCATGATTGTATTTATTGATGATATTTTGATCTATTCAAGAACGAAGGAAGAACATGAGCAACACCTTAGAGCCATTTTAGAGCTGCTCAAAAAGGAGAAACTGTATGCAAAGTTCTCAAAGTGCGAGTTCTGGTTGCGTGAGGTACAATTCCTTGGTTATGTAGTGAATGAGGATGGAATCCATGTGGATCCCACCAAGATCGAGGCGATTAAGAATTGGGAAACTCCAAAGATGCCAACCGAGATTCGATAGTTTCCGGGTTTAGCAGGGTATTATCTCCGATTCATTGAGGATTTTTCAAAAATCGCTCAACCGCTGACCTCCCTTACTCAAAAGGACAAGAAGTACGAATGGAGAGATAAACAAGAGGAAGCTTTTCAGCTGCTTAAGAACAAGCTTTGCGATGCACCTATTCTATCCCTACCCGAAGGCACCGATGACTTCGTGGTATACTGTGACGCTTCGCGTCAGGGATTGGGCTGTGTGCTTATGCAGCGACAGAAGGTTATCGGTTATGCTTCATGCCAATTGAAAGTTCATGAGAAGAACTACACCACGCACGACTTGGAGTTAGGCACAGTGGTGTTTGCTTTGAAGATCTGGCGACATTATTTGTATGGTACCAGATGCACGATCTTTACAGATCACAAGAGCCTCAAGCACATATTCGACCAGAAAGAGCTTAATATGAGACAACGACGATGGGTTGAGTTGTTAAACGATTATGTTTGCGAAATCAAATATCACCCAGGAAAGGTGAATGTGGTGGCAGACGCCTTGAGTCGAAAAGAGAGGATTAAACCCATAAGGGTTAGGGCTTTGGAGATGATCATTCAAACAGACCTCTCGTTGCGCATTCGTGTTGCGCAGAGAGAAGCTCTCAAAAAGGAAAACTTGAAAGATGAATATCTTCGTGGGATGGAGAACCAGTTAGTACCCAATGAGGAAGGGACATTGTGTTTCATGGGACGAATTTGGGTTCCCCTCTTTGGTGGTCTTAGAGATGTAATCTTTGATGAAGCTCATAAATCAAGGTACTCGATCCACCCAGGATCGGATAAGATGTACCAAGATTTAAAGGACTTCTACTGGTAGCCGAGACTGAAGGGTGATGTTGCAACCTACGTTGGAAAATGTTTAACTTGTGCCAAAGTAAAGGCCGAGTATCAGAAGCCTTCAGGACTTCTACAGCAGCCCGAGATACCATGTGGAAGTGGGAGCAGATCTCGATGGATTTTATAACGAAGCTGCCCAAGACACCTAGAGGTCATGATACGATTTGGGTAATCGTAGACCATCTGACAAAGTCTGCGCACTTTTTGCCAATCAGGGAAAAGGATAACACAGGTAAGCTAGCTGAGCTGTACCTAAGAGAGATAGTTGCTCGTCATGGAGTGCCTATCTCGATTATATCTGATAGAGATGGAAGGTTTGTGTCAAGGATTTGGCAATCTTTCCAGGAAGCATTTGGTTCACAGTTGAATTTGAGCACCTCATTTCACCCACAGATGGACGGCCAAAGTGAGAGAACGATTCAGACGCTTGGAGATATGTTACAAGCCTGCGTAATGGACTTGGGTGGCAGTTGGGACACTTACCTACCCTTGGTTGAGTTCTCCTATAACAACAGCTACCATACGAGCATTCAAGCTGGACCGTTTGAAGCTCTTTACGGACAAAAGTGTTGATCGTCGTTATGCTGGGCAGATGCAGGCGATAGACAGCTCGTTGGTCCTGAATTGGTTCAAGAAACGACGGATAAGATCATACAGATCCGAGAGCGCATTAAGGCGGCTCGCGATCGACAAAAGAGCTATGCGGACCAAAGGAGGAAGCCTTTGGAATTCGAATTGGGAGATATGGTTTTATTGAAAGTCTCACCTTGGAAAGGTGTGGCACGCTTTGGGAAGCGTGGAAAGTTAAACCCACGACTTATTGGACTGTTCAAAGTCCTGGAAAGGATTGGTCCTGTGGCTTATAAGTTGGAACTACTTGCGGAACTTAATGGTGTTCATGATACATTACATGTATCTAATCTGAAAAAGATTCCAACTCAAGAAACAGTGGTCATACCTGCGGATGAAGTTCACATTGACGACACACTCCACTTTACCGAAGAACATGTTGAGGTTACTGACTGGAAAGTTAACAAAACTCGGAGGAGTAGTGTGAAGCTTGTTAAGGTTAGATGGAACGCACTTCACGGCCCAGAGTTTACTTGGGAGCGTGAGGACCGTATGAAATCAAAATACCCGCATTTATTCCCTAACACCCCTGCAGCTAGTAGTAGAGCTTAAAATTTTGGGACGAAATTTTCTTAACAGGGGGAGAATGTGACAACTGTCAAAAATCCAGGTATCCGTACAATAAATTGACCATGATTAGTGCTTAATGACTGTGTTGAATTTGCAATTAACTACTTTCTGATTACTGCCATATACATACATGTGCATCATACATTGTTTAATGTCATACCAATATTGCATGAAAGCTATATTGCCTCAAATGATGCATTAAGCACAGTTAGCACAGTTATCTGATAAATCAGGAAGATGCTGACAGAACTCAGCACATAAACAGACAGTGCATTGAGTCACAGAATGAGCCAGAAACTAAGTACCACACTAGTATAGTGTGTAGGAAAGTAAGGATCACAAAACTGCATTTCTAAGTGATAGTTTAAGTGCCGGAAAGTGCCTAAAACTCACCCAAAGTGCTGAATTCAGCAAAATTCAGCATTTTAACAATCTAATATCATGCAGAAATATGGTTAAATGGTCCTGAATGCTTTTCTAAGTGTCAGGAATCAAAAGTGTCACAAAAGGGTACATAAAGCACACTAGACTGCAAAGTTTAGCACTTTAACGAACCAGTAACCAACCGAACAACCGGACACTACCCGAAACGTTAAATTTACACTAGAAGCACTGTTTTAACATTACCAAGCTAGTTATGGTCCCCGAACATCATAACACCCTATAAATATCTAGTAACTAACATAACTAACTAATACTTGAATTTTTACCTTAAACTAACTAAACTAGTAAAACCTATCCTACTACCCCCCCCCCCCACCTAGTAATCGGCCCATGCCCACCTCCATACCCCAAGATTTTATTTCAATATTGAGTTGGATTGTGTTATACTTTACTAAACATAATATCCAAGAGTTTGAAGTAGAAAATGGTTATAAGCAGAACTTGTAGGATCTTGAGCTCATTTTCATCATACACTTGAAAACACACAATTTCTTCTCCTCTCCTTGGAGCTCTCGGCCCAGATCACCCACACCCACACTCACCTTCATTCAATATTTCTCATATATTGTACATACACACAAAGGTGTTAGAGATCATACAAAGAAGCTAGGAGCTTCAGGAAGTGGAAGGACCTCTCTTGTTTGCTTTTATCCACTTGTTTTCTACACTTGAATCATCCCTAGCCTTGAGCTAGTGGTAAGAACCTTGTACACTCCATTTTACTTCCATTTTTAGTGGTTAAAGAAGAATTATAGTCAAAAACTTGAAGAACACTAAAGATCATAAGAATGAAACTTGAACATAAGCATGTTTAATGAAGTAATCTTGATGAATATGAGTTGTTATGCTTGTTGATCATTGATTGTTTGTAGAAATGATGTTGATCATCATAAGATCTTGCTAGATCATGATTAAAAACATAATCTAGCAAGATGAGAAAGTAGAAATATGGTAGGATGATGGATCATCCACATATGAATCATGAACTTGAAAGAATACCTCGATTTCTTGAAAAATAATGATCAAAGTAAGTTATAAATCATATCGATCTAAAGATTTATGAATGATTCTTTAAAGGAACCAAGTTAAAAATATGAGTTTCATATAATCTTGGTCCCTACATAAACAAATCTTATTTTTAATGGTTAAACAAGTGTAGAAACACTTGTGTAACATGAAGAATGCATAAAGAAATATTTTTAGAAAATGTGACAAGAAGTTGTAAACATCTAACTTCTTTAAAAATGAAGTTTTTGAAGAACTAATCACATTTTAAAGGGTAGCAAGACTTACTAAGAACACTAGTAAGTTACTACAAATTTTTACAAATATTCAAGTTCATGAAGTAGTAGATTATTACTTGATTTTGGCAAAATTGGTAAGTGTAAGTTGTTTATTGTTGATTGTGGATTGATTGTGATGAGTTTTACAAAAGAAAATGATATGCTTGAAAGCATGGAAACCTCCATTTTTAGGGGAAACTATGGCAAAATTTTCTAAAAATCCAAACACTTAGAAAAATATTTATTAACCAACACTTACAAGTGTATTTCAAACCTTAAATTGTTACAAAAACTTTGCCATAGATTTTGTTACAAAAATATAAATATTGGAGGTTGGTTTTCATAAATAAAAATGACTAAATATGTATCTAGGGAAATATGTATTTAGAAGTCACATGTGTGTGATTATTTGTATACTTGGTGTATTAGTTATATTATTTTTAAGACTTGAAATAATATAACTCACAAAAATACCAAGAATTACCATCCAAAATATTAACAAAATTCCAACGAATAAATGTACTCATTTACACAAAAATAATGGTGAAAACCGAACTATGGAATAAGACTTACAAGAATATTCCGGAATTTATTCACAAAGAATATTTTGGTAAATAATATTTTGAATACTAAGGGGACAAAAATATGATTTTTACAATTATCATAAACTTATATCATATTCTTGACAAGAAGAAAATATATTATTTTTGAGTAAATAAAAATATGTAGTTTCTTGGAAATATTAGAGGATATATTATTTTTGAAAGAAATATATATTTTCTCAAAAAAAAAAAAAAGAATATATTATTTTTGGGAGAAAAATAAGTTTGTATATATTTTCCAAGTTAGACTTGAAAATATATTATTTTTGGAACTTATAAGAAAATACGAATATTTTTGCCAAAGGAAAATTATGAATAAATTTTCTAAGTAATATTTAATGAAATATATATTTTAGAAATATATACTGGTTGACTTTCTATTAAAGATAATATTCCGGAAAATTAATACAAAATTAAGTAAAAGAATACTTAATGAATACAATCAAATACGTATTCTCATACATATAAATACACACCGGAATACGACCCTAATACATGGCAAAAATATACAAGTATAAGAATACGAATACGAATACCCCCATCCTTGGGAAGGAAATACAAGTATAAATACTTGGGAAGTATTAAGTTACAATAATATTGTTTAACAAACATTCCAAAATTTCATAAATATAATTTAAGTTGAAATATTAATTATTTTAACAAATAATTATATAACTGGAATAATATTGAAGACACAAAAGAATCGTAACTCAAAGACAATAATACTAAGTCAAGGCACGGCCCGTTCGTCTAATAGACATTAGTACGTTGTAGGTAGTCGTGTTGACCGAAGAAGCTTGAGTTACGGTGACTGAAGACGCAAGACTGTGAGTTCGTGACCCCCTTTTTCTTTTAACTGTTTTAAGTTTTATAACTTCAGGGGTGAAGTACATGTTACAACTGTTTACAAACGTTACTAATTGGTATGGTTAGCTAAGGAAGGGTACTTCTAGATCATGTGAGTGGTGGGTATGACGCTTAAGGCCATCAATCCTCTTTGTAGAACCGAGGGACATGAGTGATAGATCTATTTGGGTGTAGCGAGCCTCGCCCATGTTGGACCAGGGTTTGGCCCATGGGTTGACTATGTCTTACAGCCGGAAGCCCGGTGCAAAGTCTGCTAGGTTTGAGCTTTCCTGCATCACTTCACACATATCAATGGCCTTGCAAACCATTGGTGATCTGTTTTTCCTTGTTGCTTTCAAGCCGGGATTTACAAACTTACATACATACTTACAATGATTTCAAAGGTTTATTCATACACACAAACAAACATACGAACTCGCTTAACTTTTGATGATGTTTTCAAATTACATGTATTTCAGGAAATTAGATGTGGATCTGGCGGGTGTTTGGAAGTTCCAAGTGTGGTTTAAGAATAAAAGATGTCATCCATGGTCTTCGGGTTTGGTCAGTGTGTCTTATTCCTGGACGAGAAACGTCTTCCAAATCCTGGTTTTATTTAATGTCAATTGTTGAGTCTTTGTGAACTCTTAAACAAGTTGCATGGTTTGTACTCGAATTTGAATTTCTGTGTCTTAAGACAATGTTGTTATGTTTCTCTAAACTTAATTAATGGATGACCATCTAAGGTTTATATCATATAGTTGTTGTTATGATTGAATGCAATTGTATTAAGAAAGTCACACCATAATCACGCTTCCGCAAAAGTCAGGGTGTGACACCAAGCACCCCTATTTATAGCCTAAATAGAAGCCCAGCCACGGCCCCGTGTCCTCTGGACACTCCCCCGTGGCCATCTCTTTTCTTTTCCTTCATTAATTGCAGTTGTCTGTATTAGGCTCCACACGGCCCCGTGTTCGCTGGGCATGGCGCCGTGTGCAGAACCGTATCTGTACTACCAATATTTGCTAGATTCTGCGAATTTTAGCGTTAACCACGCCCCGTGCTGAGCTGGGCATGCCTCCGTGGTGGGCAATGGAAGCTTCTACAGCTTTGTCCTTTCTGCAGACACCTAACCACGCCCCCGTGCTCAGTTGGCACGGGCCGTGGTCAGCCTTCTGTCTCTTGTTTTTTCTTGTGGAGATGCTGTGGAGGGGTCGAGCATGCCACGTTTATTCCTTTTCTTTGTATTTATGTTTGTTTTTGCTGCATATTTGTTCCTTTTGTTCATTTAAGCTCATTTGGTCCTGAAAATACAAAAGGAAGACACAAGCACACTTTTTCCAATATTAGTACTAAAAAAGGGTTAGTTTATGCCTCATTTGATGTAATTTATATGTTGCATTTTACACACATCAAATACCCCACACTTGAATCTTTGCTTGTCCTCAAGCAAAACTCTTTATTTTATGGCTTACACACCCAAATGGAATGGGTAGAAGAGAAGTTTTGGGCTTGTCTTGAGTGTCGGGAATCCAAGATCTTTATTGGGTTTTATTTTTATACTATTTACAATCCTATTCGTTATGATTTATTTAGAACGTTTCATAAGAGAAATTACTTATTTGGGCATAACATGCCTCTTTAAAATTCCATTTATATATAAGTTCACATACCTCACGGGAGATCACTCAACACTCGGCCGAAGATTTATTTTTGTGAAACGCTCGAGACCGGCATGGAACTTATTTCTTCCATAAGCTTTCCAAGCAATCAATCCTCCTCATTTTTAACTATAAACCTTTGTAAATATCAAGAGGACTTGGGGAAGGGTTAGGCTTGGGTTAAAGGTAGGTGGTTTTGAGTTAGTGGTTAGTAAAAATGGCTAAAAGCGTAAAAAACGTCGGTCGTCGTAAAACTTTTTGTTTTTGTGACTTTTATTCAAACTAAGCATTTTCAAACAAAGTTTCTTTGAGGACTTTGTTTGTTTATTGCTAGACTTCTTTCTTTCTTTCTTTTTTTTTTTTTTTTGATAAAGAAACGTCACAAGAAGACCGAGCTTTTTACAAAAATAAAGGGTTGAAAAGAAAAAAGGTTTTGGTGGGTAAAGGGTGTTTGTTTTGTGGGTTTAGAAATGAAAAGGTTTAGGCTCAAAGGGGTTAACTAGGGGGATTTTGGATAGGTGATAAAAAAAATAATGGTGTTGAAAAGAAAATGAGTTAGTCCTAATGTCGCCATCATTTACTTACTTGGGTTTAAGTTGGTAAGGACCGGGAATGTATCGTCGTGGCAAGTTCTAGAGTCGTAAGAACCAAGCGGCTATTCACACAAGAAACGAAAAATTAGCATTTAGTTTTAAAGATGTATGCTTATATGCTCAATAAAGGCTCAAAACTCACTTATTGTGGGAATGGGTTTTTAATGTGATCAAGTATATATAATCAAATTTTACCTAGATTTGTCATGCCATTTCATAATTTTCTTATGTTGGTTCTTTTTATCACAACACTATCGGTTGTAAATTTGTAAAAATATAACCTTTTTAGAACTTGTTATTCCTAAATTAAACCAAGACAAGTAGAAAATGAAAAGTTTTTGAAAAAAATTGGGGTGATTAGCGGTTCCAATATAGTTTTGTGTAAGGCTTGTTATTAGGACTTGCAAAATTCAAGGTTTTAGCATCCCCCCACACACTTAAATTACACATTGTCCTCAATGTGTCCGAAAAATAAGTTTTTAGGTTGATTGAATGTGTAAAAAGGTGTTTAAAAATAAGGTTTGGTGTTACTGGGCATCTGGCCACGGCCTCGTGCTGGGTGAGCACGGCCTTGTGGTCAGAGTGCCAGTAACAATAACTTACAGAAGGCGAACACGGGGGCGTGTCTGGCAGACACGGCCCCGTGGCGGGCAGTTTTCAGGTAATCAGCAGCTTCAGGGTAGTGGACACAGGGCGTGCTCGCTGAGCATGGCCCCGTGGTGACAGTCTGCAATCAAATCAAACAGGTTTTTGGCTTTCAGCTTGGGTTTTCGGGCTTGTGTAGCACTAATATTTAGTGTCTCCAAGCTTCCTAGGTACCTGTTTTTCTTAAAATACCACACCACACAACAAATAACAAACATCCTAACATACCACAAGTTATCATCCACATCACAAACTAAAAAAAATGCAGAAAAGTAAAAGTGTTAAAGGAAAGTAAATTGTTCAACTTTAGCACGCAGGCCAGATAATTGGTAATGAGAATAAGGGGTTAACCTGTTAAAGCCGCAACCGTGTCACACCACCTCCGACGCCTTCGCCTCAATCCATCTCTTCATCTTCATCATCCCCGCCTCGGTACACCATATGCTCCCGGATGTGGCTGATGTCATCTTGCATGTCGGAGATGTTCCTCTCCATAGCTCCGACCCGGGTGTAGGTGTTGCTGGCCATGTGGTTTGTGTTTTGGGTGCACAAGAGGTTTTCCTGCAAAAGATCATGTAAGCTTTGAAAATTAGGAAAACCACCCCCTTGAGAAGAGGATGCACCTGCATGGCCTTGAAATTGAGGAGGAGGATGGATTGGTGCGGCATGAAGAACAAGAGCCTCCCGTGGGTTCCAAACATGTCCCTGAACCGTTTGAAATCGAACCGTCGCGTCACCCACATCGTTGATGATCCCATTGAGCGGCATATGACGAGATCCAACTTGCTCGACCATGGGCCTTTACGGAAGGACCTTAGCATCCTTTGCACAAAGTTCTTGTAAAGGCGGTAGATCCATCCCCCAAAGAAGATAGGGGTCGGGGCAGTGGCTAGTTGGTTCAGGTGCATGTTTTGGAGGAGCAGGTGTGGAACATCGAGAGGCACACAGTTGTGGATGCAATATAAGACTTTCAGATCCCTTAGGTTGACAACACCGGTACTGTCACGCCTTTGGCTGAGGGAGTTGCTAAGGACCCTATGAATGTAGCGGTATAGAGGGTCCCGCAACTGGGAGCTTTTGGTTTGGCTTGGATCGTATGGTCCCTCCCCAATTTGAGACCAGGCTGTTTGACGCATGTTTTGCGAGATCTCATGGAAACCACCCATGTTTTCCTCGTCTCCGGCATCTTCTTCAGCAAACAACCCAATAATCGACCCAAACTGTGCAATAGAGATTGAGAGTACATTTCCAGCACAGCGAAACTCAACCCCCTCCTCATCAAACGACTCTACTTTAGCTTTGAATGCAAACGTGTTATAGAACTCCATGTTGTATTCGTGGACCGAATGGAGTCTAATGCAGAGGGCCCCCTTAGTAGACCCGTGACTAGGTTGTTGAAGCGATCAATCTGTCCCACTGCTTCCAGGGTGTCTAGGCATACTTTTCTCAGATTTTCCTCGGCCCTTGCTTGTAGAATTTCAAATCGGGCTTGATGGTTCCACTCATTCTGGTTGAAGTGCGTGAATTTCTTGGCCATCTGAAAGAAAACACAAAACAATTAGCACGAAACAATACATTTATGAAGAAAACTGAAAACAGCAACCTAAACCTGACCCCGTGGCCACTGGCCACGCCCTGCGTTCGGCTAAAAATTGCTGGCCACGCCCCCGTGTTTGCTGAGCACGACCCCGTGCTCAGACGTCTGTTTCCCAAAAACTTCATTTTTCGTCACGGTTTTGAAAACTTGAAAATTTTTGGTTGAGTAAGGGCGGTTTTCCCCGAAAAAGAAACCCAAGAGCCGTTTTTCCAAAAACAAAGCACCCCTTCAATTTCATCTTTTTCGGTTAAAAAACAAGGGTTTGAGGTTTTTGTTAGAAATTGGGCAAATCTAAAAACAATTCAAGTTGATTTACTTCCTATAACATGCAACTATACTACTACTTAACATATCTAAAGCAAAAATTTGAGGTTTGATTCGGTTCAAGTTGAAGAACCCTAGATTTTCCCCAAATTTTTGATGTTAAACTACATGCAAATCATTAATCTAACTAACTATGATGATAGAATCATACCTTGACGTTGTTGAACGATGGAAGAACGTGAAAATATGCAGAGATTCATGAAGGAACCAGAGAGTTTTCAGGGAAACGGGTCATGTTGAATTGAAGAATGAAAGGAAAAAGGGGTTTTATCCCTGACAGTAGCCGGCCACGGCCCCGTGGGCGGGTGAAAATTGATTTTTTTATAGTGCACGTATGAGTGACCTGTTTCCCGAAACTTGGTTTTAGAAATCTTACCGATTTAGAAGCTTTCCCGACGTTCGTTACTTACAAGATATGATGTTGATGCACAAACCTTTGTTTATTCGTCGGCCACTTGTAGCGAGATCTCCTCCTCTTCATCCTCAATGAATCCTTGATAAAGCTTTAGCCGTTGGCCATTGACTTTGAATGGAATTCCATTCCGAGATTTAATTTCAGTTGCACTGTGTGTAAAAATATGGGTGATAGAAAAAGGTCCCGACCACCTAGACTTTAATTTACCAGGAAATAATCGAAGTCATGAATTAAACAATAGAACTTGATCTCCTACCCGAAATTCATTAGGTTTAATATGTTTATCGTGCAGATTTTTCATTCTTTCCTTATAAATTTCGGAGTTGGAATATGCATGATTCCTTAATTCATTTAATTCATTTAATTCCTTTAATTGACAAAATCAATTTTTACCATCAATTTCTATGTCTCAGTTTATGTTTTTAATTTCCCAATAGGCTTTGTGCGCTATTTCTACTGGCAAATGACAACTTTTTCCATAGACAAGCTTATATGGGTGGTACCTATGGTTGTTTTATATGCACTTCGAAATGCCCATAAAGCGTCGTCTAATTTATCGGCCCATTCCTTTTTATTTAACCCTATGGTTTTTTCAAGTATTCTTTTTAAAACTCAATTAGTCACTTCGGGTTGTCCATTTGTTTGAGGGTGATATGCTGTTGAGATCCGGTGATAGACCCCATATCTTGTTAAAAAAATTTCAAGTTGATAGTTACAAAAATGGGTACCCCTATCACTTATTAATGCTTTTGGAGTTCCAAAATAAGAAAGTAATCGTTTCAGGAATCTTACCACAACTCTTCCATCATTTCTTGGAAGGGCTTCGGCTTCTGCCCCTTTTGACAAGTAATCCACTGCCACAAGTATATATTTGTTTTCTTTTGACGGTGGGAATGGCCCCATAAAGTCGAGTCCCCACACATCAAAAATTTCACAAACAAGAATGCCATTTTGTGGCATTTCATTTTTGGAAGAAATATTACCTGATCGTTGGCATGCATCACAAGGCTTGACAAGACTTTTGGCGTCTTTGTAAATGGTTGACCAATAAAATTCCAAATCAAATACCTTTCGTGCGGTACTAGCGGCACCATGACATCCTCCGTATGGACCTTCATGACAATGGCGGAGAATTCTTCTTGCTTCACTACCATGTACGCATCGTCGGATAAGTTGGCCGGCACACATTTTGAAAAGATATGGGTCTTCCCAAAAATAATGCTTTACATCGGCAAAGAATTTTTTTCTTTGATGATGCGACCATCCTTTTGCGACTATTCCACTAGCTAAGTAGTTAGCGTAGTCGGTGTACCATGTCTCTTCTCGGTATTCCACCATTTCTAGGGATTCCGTTGGGAATTTTTCATTGATTAGCTCGTCCCTAGTTGCCTCCAAAGCTGGATCTTCCAAGCGGGAAAGATGATCTGCAGTGGTGTTTTCTGCTCCTCTTTTGTCCTTTATTTCAATGTCGAATTCCTGGAGGAGTAGAATCCATCTGATCAAACGCGGTTTAGCATCCTGTTTCTTAAAGAGATAACGAATGGCTGCATGGTCTGTATAAACTACCATTTTAGAAAGAACAAGATAAGAATGAAATTTATAAAAAACAAATACTACAGCTAGTAATTATTTTTCAGTTGTTGTGTAATTTTCTTGTGCATCGTTAAGTGTTTTACTAGCGTAATAAATTGAGTGAAAATGCTTATCTTTCCTTTGTCCCAAGACAGCTCCAACTGCAAAGTCACTTGCATCACACATGATTTTGAAAGGTAATTTCCAATCAGGCGTTATCATGATAGGTGCATTGACTAGCATTTCTTTTAGTGTTAGAAATGCTTGACTGCAATCCTTGTCAAAGATGAAAGGAGCATCTTTTTCAAGTAATTTTGTTAAAGGTCTTGAGATTTTGGAAAAGTCTTTGATAAATCGTCTATAAAATCCGGCATGTCCTAGGAAACTTCTGATGGCTCTAACGGAGGATGGGGTGGTAACCGGGAAATAGTGTCTATTTTGGCCCGATCAACCTCCATTCCTTCGCTTGAGATTTTATGACTGAGTATTATTCCCTCCGTTACCATGAAATGACATTTTTCCCAATTAAGGGTGAGGTTAGTTTCCTCACACCGGGATACCATTCGTTGAAGGTTATCGAGACATTGGTCGTATGAATCTCCAAAGATAGAAAAGTCGTCCATGAAGACTTCCATAGTCTTTTCTAACATGTCATGGAAGATGGCCACCATGCAACGTTGGAAGGTTGCGGGGGCATTACATAGACCAAAAGGCATGCGTCGATAAGCAAAAGTTCCATATGGACATGTGAATGTTGTCTTTTCTTGGTCTTCGGGTGCTATCGGTATTTGAAAGTAACCTGAAAAACCATCTAGAAAACAATAAAATTTGTGACTGGAAAATCTTTCTAACATTTGATCAATAAAAGGTAAGGGAAAATGATCTTTCCTTGTTGCCTCATTTAATCGACGATAATCTATACACACTCTCCATCTGGTGACGGTTCTCGTTGGTATTAATTTATTTTTCTCGTTAGTGACTACCGTCATACCTCTTTCTTCGGAACTACTTGGACGGGACTTACCCAAGGACTATCGGAAATCGGATAGATAAGTTCGGCGTCAAGTAATTTGATGACTTCATTTTTAACCACTTCTGGGACGTTTGGATTTACTCTACGTTGTGGTTGTACTACCGATTTATAGTCATCATTCATTAAAATTTTGTGCGTGCACATGGAAGGGCTTATTCCTTTAATATCTACAAGCTTCCATGCGATCGCGTTTTTGTGTTTTTTCAAAAGTGTGATCAATTTTTCTTTTTCTACAATAGTTAATTTTGACGAAATAATTACAGGTAACTTACCATCCTTGTCGAGAAAAGCATATTCCAAACCTTTAGGGAGTTCTTTGAGCTCAAGTGGTGGGTCTTTAGGAGACTCCTTATTTGGTTGCTCATTTTGGTCAAGAACCAAAAAGGTTTGTTCAATGGCGGCCTCTTCTTCAACAAAGTGGTCAATTTCTTTTTCCGTATTGGGTGGCTCATCTTCATCTTCAATTAGGGGGTCATCATTGCCTATTGGATATTTCATTGAACGCTCAAGATCGACACTTCTTTTGAATGCCCCTAATTGAATGGGTAGATTATTTTTCTTCTGATTTTTCAAAGCTTCGTGGGTTTTCATAAAAGGTCGTCCCAACACGAGTGGAGCGTCATCAAGGATGACGAAGTCGGTAGGGACTACCATTTGATTTGTTTGGACTAACACAGCTTCAACTACTCCTATTGATTTTATTGTTTTCCTATTAGATAGAAAAATTGGTATTTGAAGTGGAGAAAAATCACCAATACTTAATTTTTTGAAAATGTAGTTTGGCATTATATTAACACAAAGATCTTTATCAATTTTAATATTACTAATAAAGGAATTTTGAAAGAAAAATGGAACCAGTGTAATGTTAATTTCAAATGGATCATCTTTTATAGCGTAGTTTGATCATTTGTTAACTTAATGCTTACCATTTCGTCAATTTTAGTGTTAGTGTTTAACTCTTTTAAAAACTTAGTATGAGTAGGTACTAAACAATGGTTTTCGAAAGAAGGTGACAAGAGGGTAATTTCTTGAAAATTAGACCCTTTATGAATGTTAACATTGTCGGACTCACCTTTTTTGTTGTTTAGTTCATGTGTCGGTTTTTTACTTACTTGTTCTTCCATTTTTACCTCTTCAACTATCCCTTCTTTAGTACAAGTTACCTCTTCCCTTGCCCGGGATTCCTCTTCCCTTGCGCGGGCTTCTTTTATATAGTGCTCGATAGTTTTAAGGTGTTCTATTATCTTTTCGGCTATGGGGGAGATAGTTGGTGGTTCGTCAAACTGAGCGGAATAAGGATCCTCAAAGCTTGAGTTCGGAAGTTCGATTCTTGGTTCCTCATAATACTCATATAAGGTAGATGGTTCATACCCCATTGTTCCTCATTGTAAGTATATGATGGATAAGGGTCGTAACTTTGTTCATCATAATACTCATTTGAGGTGGGTTGTTCACGCCATGGTTCCTCATAGTAAGTATATGAAGGAGAAGGCTCATAACTTGGCTCCTCAAAGTATGAGTATGAAGGCTCATACCTTGGTTCATCAAGATATGAGTATGAGGGAGAAGGTTCATAACTTGGCTCTTCATATTATGTGTATGAAGTGGTTGGCTCGTACCTGGGCTCCTCATAGTATGTGTACGAAGGGGATGGTTCAAAGAGGTCACAATATTGTACCGAATGAGGATTACCACAAATGGTACAATACTCTTCTTCATAATCATCCTCCTCATAGTGTTAGTTGTAACCTCTTGAGTATTGATCCATAAGAATCACTCAGCAGACCACAAGAGAGTCTCGGGACCAGAAACCAAAATTAAAAACGGAAACAAAGGCTGAGAACGGCCCCGTGTTCAGTGAGCACGGCCCCGTGTTCAGGTTCGGTATCTGGGCGTTTTGAAAAATGTGACTGCTTTTGTGCAGCACGTGAGCGTGTTCAGTGAGCACGACTGTGACAACCCTAAAAAATACCTGTATCCGTACAATTAATTAATATTTAATTTGTGCTTAATGACTGTGCTTGACTTCAACTGCTGATTTAACTGCTTTCGGATTCTGTTACATACATACATATGCATCACATTCATACTGTCACTCCATTTAATACACACAGACTCTAGTGACAAACTCGATGCACAAAGCACAGTTAGCACAGTGAACGGATAACTCAGACACATGCTGACAATGCCAGCACATAGACAGACACTATATTGAGGCCCAGTATGAGTCAGAAATAAGGAACTACACTCGTATGAAGTGTAGGGAAGTGAGAACCATAAAATGCGTCACTAGGTGATAGTTAAAGTGCTGGGAGGTGCCTAAAACCCACTTTAAGTGCAGAATTCTGCACTTAATAACAAAATTCAGCATTTAATCATGCTAGTCACTGCCAAAAATATGGCAGAATGTCCCTGTATGCTTTCTAAAGTGCCGGGAATTAATTGTGTCACTAAAAGCTACATAAAGGACACTCTACGATATAATTAAGCACTTTAACGGAACAGTATCAAACCGAACAACCGGACATTACCCGAAACACAAAAATATTGTCAAACACATTGTTTTACTTTTACTGAGCTAGTTATGGTCCCCGAACACCCTAACACCCTATATATTACTTAACACACCATAAGACACTAACTAAACTCTTGAATTCCAACCAAGATCACTAACCATCTTGTTGAAACCCAAACCTATACCCCCCCCCCCCCAAAACCGGTTGTGAAGTGGGACCCCACCACTTGATTTTCTTTGAATTAAAAATGAGATTATGTTAAGTACTATGAAGACACATGGACTAGAGGTTAATAACATGTTGGAAGTTTATAATCTCCATACACATCACTATCATCTTCATCCTACAACCAAACTCTCTCTCCCTTCTCTTCTTGTTTCGGCCGACCCCAAAGAGACACCACCACCACCATCACTTGATCATCTTCAACCATTTTAAGAGCATACATAGGTGTTAAAGTGCATACAACGAAGCTCGGTGTGTTCGGAAGTTGAAGGACCTCTCTTATCTTCTTTTATCCACTCAATTTCTACTCTTGAACTCCCCTAGCCTTGAGCTAGTGGTAAGTCTCTTAAATCTACTCATTTTACATCCTATGAAGGTGGTTAAAATATAATTCATAATGTTAAATGTGAGGAACACCAAGAACCATGAACTTGAAACCTTCACATAAGCTTAAAACCATAAGAAATCATGATGTTCATGTCTTGTGATGCTTGTTGGTTATTGATTACTCATGTATTTGATGTTGATCATCTTATGGTCTTGCTAGATCATGATTAAAAACATGATCTAGCAAGATGGGAAAGTAAGAATGTTGTAGGATGATGGAATCATCCACACATAAACCATGAACTTGAATGAATGAATGAATGAATGAATGGTTTCTTGAAAAATAAATATCAAAGTAGGTGATAATCATGTAGATCTAAAGATCCAAGAGTGGTTTTTCGAAAGAACCAAGTGAAAAATATAAGTTTCATTAAAAGGTGAATCTTACATAAACTAAACACATTTTTGGTGGATAAACAAGTGTAGAAACACTTGTATAACAAGAAAATTTTCATGAAGAAATATTTTTAGAAAATATGATTGGAAGTTGTAAACACTTAAACTCTTTAAAAATAAAGTTTTTAAAGAACTAATCACATTTTAAAAGGTAACAAGACTTACTAAGAATGCTAGTAAGTTACTACACATTTTTATAAATTTTCAAGTTCATGAGTTTATAGTTTATGCTTGTTTTTGGCAAGTTTGGTAAGTAGAGGTTGTATATTGTTGATTGAGAATTGTTTGAATGAATTTTTAAAAAGAAAATGATATGCTAGTAAGCATGGACACCTCCATTTACAAAGGAGACTCTGGCGAAATTTTCTAAAAATCCGACACTTAGAAAATATTCTTCTAACAAGTGTTTACGAATATATTTTTAACCTTGTTTTCAAAATAAACTTCGCCATAATTTTTATTACAAAATACCAAGCATCGGAGGTTGATTTTCGTAAATAAAATTTGATAAATATATATTTAGAATATATATTTTATACTAAAACTCTTGTGTGATTAATTGTTTATTTTGTGAACTAGTTATATTATTTTAGGATAAAATAATATAACTTATGAATACCATGGAAATTACAACTCCAGAATAATACCAAAAATATCAAGGAATAAAATATTTAAGTTACACACTCGGTATTGAGAAACCGAACGTTCAAACATAACTTATGAAATATTCCGGAAAATGCTTCTACACATACATTTTTGGTAAGATATTATTTTGGGAATTAATGGAGTAAAATATATTATTTTTTGGGAAAAATACATATATTTGGGAACATATTATTTTTGAACGAATAAGTTAAATATATTTTCCTAAGTGGGACTTAAAATATATTTTCGGAATCACAATAATACATGTGTAAATACCCCCATCCTTGGGAAGGAAATCCGAGGTAAAATACTTGTGAAGTATGAATACGAAATATTGTTTAACGATTATTCCAAAACAAGATATAACTTAAAGTTTAGATAATTATTTTGACTAACAATTAAAACTTGGAATAACATTCGTAAACTTAAGTAACGCAACTCAAAAACATTAAACCCTAAGCCAAGGCACGGCCCGTTCGTCTAATAGACATTAGTACGTTGTAGGTCGCCGTGTAGCTGATCAAGTTTGAGATTGACGTTACGATACAGGAGACGCACTTCAGTGAGTTCATGTCCCCCTTTTCTCTTAAGTGTTTTCAGTTTTACAACTTCGGGGGTGAAATACATGTAACAAAAGGGATACTTACAATACTATTGGTATGATTAGCCTAGGAAAGAACCATAGATCATGTGATAGGGACCGTTAATCCTCGTTGTAGGACCACGGGGCATGAGTGATAGATCTATTTGGGTGTAGCGAGCCCACACCCATGAGGCCGGGGCGGCCCATAGAGGTGACTATGTCTTCCAGCCGTAAGCCCGGTACAACTTTGCTAGGTTTGAGTCTGCCTACACCGTCACACATATCAGTGGCCTTGCAAACCATTGGTGATCTTTTCCTTGTTTGCAATCATACCGGGATATACATACATACATACATACATACTTACATGGTTTACAAAGGTTTATACATACTCACTTACACATGAACTCGCTAAACTTTTGTTGATTTTTTTCAAACTATATGTATTTCAGGAAATTAATGGATCTGGAGAAGTATGCAATTGTGTCAAGCTGCGTAGTGAATAACGATGTCATCCAGGTTTAGGAGGTGTAACCCTTACCTGGACGGGTTACATGTCTATAAACCATGTTTTATTGAAGTCTTTTGTTGTGTCATGAGAACACGTTTTAATCTTGTCATGGTTGTAACTTGTTTTATGTGTCGACATTTTTAAACAATGATGTTGTGGTATCTTTGACCTTAATGAATGGATGATTATCTTGTGTTTTATTTTCATATAGCATTGTTATAATTGTTGCTATGGTCTTAAGATGTCACACCAAAATAATCCACAGTTCCGCAAAAACCAGGGTGTGACAGCTTGGTATCAGAGCCTCGATCATAGCGAACTAGGATTCTTCCTTGAGTCTAGACTATGATCACTAGGGCTCTCACGAAAACATTTTTACATTGCATACACAAAACGTCCATATCCAGGGTACAAACATTTTTACAAACAAAAGGCACAAATACACTTTTCAAAATTTATATTTCAGTCTTAGAGACTGAGGGAGTTCAGTCTTAGAGGCTGGGGAGGTTCAGTCTTAGAGACTGAGGGGTTCAATCTTAGAGATTGGGGATGTTTAGTCTTAGAGACTGGGAGGTTTGGTCTTAGAGACCAGGGAGTTAGTCTTAGAGACCAGGGGATTAGTCTTAGAGACTGAGAGTTTGGTCTTAGAGACCAGGGAGTTGGTCTTAGAGACCAGGGGATTAGTCTTAGAGACTGGGAGGTTTGGTCTTAGAGACCAGGGAGTTGGTCTTAGAGACCAGGGGATTAGTCTTAGAGACTGGGAGTGGTCTTAGAGACCTGGGAGTTAGTCTGAGAAGCTAGGGAGTTCAGTCTGAGAGACTGGGAGGGATAGTCTGGGGAAGACTAGGATGATTACTCGTTTGCATTATTGTGACTTACATGTTTACCTGATTATATGTTGATATATGTGCATATGTGTGGTTGTGTTATAGACACTATGGCTTCTTCTTCCGATACTAGAGTATCAGATACATTGGACCCCATGGCGATTGTATCGGACGATGAGATACCATCCGAGGGAGAGGTTTACACGTCTGATACCACGAGCACAGATGACGACGATTTCCAGCCCTTCGCATTGCCGGATCTCGGTGACGATGCCCAGCACGCTGATGGTATTCCTGATGGGGATCTACCCCTTGCCTTGATCCCTGCTCCCATTCCACTTGCTGTAATACCCGTAGGGGATTTGCCACTTGATGTTGTGTCCGATGAAGACATCGATCTTTTCGAGGGTCCCCCTGAGGATGACCATGAGGGTGGGGCCCCGATTGCTGATGATATCGCCATTCCTTTGGTTGAGGTTCTGATTGCGGACGCTGTTGGTTTACTGCCTACCGAGGCTCATGTGGAGGAGGCTCCTGCTGATTCACCTGGTCCAGAATCGTTCGAGTCTGTGGCGTCCGTTTCCTTGCACAACCGGGGCGTGCAGCACTACTCTCCTGGCACTGACCCAGACATAGCAATGTCAGCTGCACCTGGTTCGCCCCACGCATTTGAGTTTGATCATGAGTTCGAGGATGAGTTTGATCCAGTTTTTCCTCCTGATTTTGATCCCGGTCACGAGATCGAGTTTATTCCTTTAGACCAGCCATTGGAGGCACCAGTGGTTCCTATTGATCAGTTTCTTGATATACCTGCCGACTTTGATATGGACTTTGTCGACCCTGAGGCTGTCATGGCACCAGAGCCTCCTGTTGCTCCTGATCCCATACCGGTGCACGACCCTTTTCTTGATGATGCTCCAGTCGTGGCACCGCTTGTGGTGGATGCACCAGCCATTGCGCCACCTATTGTTGATATTCCCATTGTTGCACCACCAGTGGTGGATGTTCCTGTTGCTGATGCACCCGTTCTTGCACCACCTGTTGTTGACCATGCACCATTCGCCACGCATGTCGACCCTCGATACGCTGACACCCGTAATGGGTGGATTGAGGATGATGATGACTACCCACCGTTTGTGCTACCTGTCACTCCTCCTGTAGCACCTATTTCCGCACCTATTGATGTTCCATTCTTCCACCCACACATCTCTGATGTCCATCGCACCGACCTTCCCATCACATTCCTCCAGGACATTCCTCCACCACGTCCCGGGGAGGGTTCATCGAGGCAGCAGCCTGCCTTCGTTCCACCTGTATCGCCATCTGTTTCGATCTTGTCCCAGTTCCCTCACACTACACCATCTTTTGTACCATCGGGCGAGCCATTTTTGTGGTCATCGCCCAATGTTATGCCGCTATCAGACCCGTATCACCCGTTCCATGTTGGGTACACGACAGAGGATATACTCATCTCCCTTCAGCTACAGCAGGACGCACTGAGTCATCGCGTTCAGGAGTTAGAGAGAGCTCCACGTCCTCCATGCCACTGTCAGACTCCTTTTGCTGCACCACACGCTCCCCTACCGCTACCCCCTGATTCGGATGTTTGTTTCCTTACACCCGAGCAGCAGATTGCCTATTTGCTACGCGTTATTCATGCCCTAGAGGAGGATTGGGTGCACATGCGCCGTTTGCTCTTCTCTTATCTTCCTCCTCCTCCTCGCCATCAGCGTAGCTACATTTTTGGTCTGTTGCAGGTAGCGTTACTTTTGATGAGAAGACAGCGATTGAGCCAGACTATACAGCATTTTGAAGACCGCATTTTGACATCATGACTTTGGATATTTTTTTTTTTGGTTGTTGTATTTGGCTAGACAGTTCAGACAAGGGCATTGTGACCCTTAGTCTCTTTTGGGATGTACGACACATTTGGAAAACTTGTAAACATTGTATTGTGGTCTTGATTATATAATAGCTCAATCGCAGTATTCTCATTACATGCATTGTTGATTTAATTGTTTATGGCAATGACATGGGATGTTATGTGTCATTGCATTGATGGATGTTATTACGTACGAATATTACTTACTTACCATACTATGACCTGACCGATATGATCTTCTATTAGAAGATGCCTCCAAGAAGAGCTGTACGTTTGCCCACAACAGAGGTGGAATTACAGGAACAAATTTCAAAAGCAATAGTTGATTATGAGGCCTCGCGTCCCGAAACAAGCAGGAATAACTCAAACAACAACAACAACCCACCGCATGGTAATGTTTAAGTCACTGAGACACATTACCTTACAGTTGGACTTTCCAGATGCAATTGCTAATTTTTCCTGTGAATAACATTGCTTGTACAGGCTGTACTTTTAAGCAATTCCTAGACTGTAAACCGCTTAACTTTGACGGCACAGAAGGTGCTGTTGCATTTGTCAGATGGGCAGAAAAGACGGATTCGATTCTGAGGATGAGCAAGTGTGCCCCTGAGCAACAAGTTACATACATCTCAGGGATTTTTCTGGATGGTGCCCTATCGTGGTGGAATTTGCAAGTGCAAACATTAGGAGAGTCGACAGCATATGCGTTAACTTGGAATGAGCTGAAAGAGTTCATGAGGAAGAAGTATTGTTCGCGGGCTGAGATACAAAAGCTAGAAACGGAATTCTGGAACCTAAAGATGGAAGGCCCAAAAATCGCCGAATATGTTCAGAGGTTTCATGACCTGTCCCATGTGGTGCCATACATGGTCACGCCCGGATTTAAACGCATTGAGCTCTTCATCTGGGGATTGGCACCCCAGATCATGAGCATGGTAACCACGTCCAAACTGGCAACAATTACTAAAGCCATTGACCTGAGCGTGTCACTTACTGAGGAAGCCATCAGGCTAAACAAGTTTTCTAATACTAATCAGAAAAAGAAGGAGACTCATGTGGAGTCGTCTGGAGAAAACAAGCGAAAATTCTCCAACTTTAAGCATGGTACCAGCAGTTCGAACCAGAAGGGTGAAACAAGCGCACTGTCCAAGGCCAAAGGAAAAGGGTACATGGGCAAGTTGCCCAAGTGTAACGCGTGTCAGTTGCATCACGAGGGACGATGCAAGACTGTGAAATGTGAATCTTGTGGAAGAATGGGCCACTCAAAAGAAACTTGTTGGGTTGGTACTGGCCGTGGTGGCCAAAGGGGTTTTGGTAACAACCGTGGGGGTAATGGAAATGGAAACCGCCCACAAGGAAGGAATGGCGGAAATGGAAACCGTGGAAATTTCAGGAATCAAGCGGGAAATGGTAACCGCAATCAGAACAACAACCAAGGTGGTAATGGAAATGGTAATGGGAATGGTCGAGGACCAGGATGTTTCAACTGTGGAGACATGGGGCACTTTAAAAGGGAATGCCTGAAACTAAACCAAGCGCAAGGAAGAGTCTTCAACATTGGCGCAAGGGAAGCGCGCCAGGATCCAAATGTCGTCACTGGTACGTTCCCTATAAATCAACGCTTTGCATCTGTACTGTTTGATACTGGTGCCGACTATAGTTTTGTATCGTTAGAATTTAAGAAAATGCTTGGGTTAACTGCTAGTAAGTTAGACATTCCATACTCAATTGAACTGGCTAATGGAAAGCTAGTTGAAACAAATGAAGTCATCAGAGGATGCGTGATAGAACTGGGAGGACACGAATTTACGCTAGATCTACTGCCAGTCGAGTTGGGAGGCTTCGACGTGGTAGTAGGGATGGATTGGTTGTCAAGCAACAAAGCCGAGATCGTTTGTCACGAGAAGACCATTCGCATCCCAATGGCGGATGAAGAAACGATCGTAGTACACGGAGAGAAGTGTGATACACCTCTGAGGATCATTAGCTGTCTGAAAGCTAGAAAGTGCTTACAGAAGGGATGTGTTGCCTTCTTGGCACACATCATGGATAAAGAAGCCGTGGAGCCAAAGATAGAAGACATTCCAGTCGTAAAAGAATATCCTGAAGTCTTTCCAGAAGACTTGCCAGGATTACCGCCGCAAATACAAGTCGAGTTCCACATTGACATAGTTCCAGGCGCCGCGCCTGTGGCTAAGGCACCCTATCGACTTGCGCCATCGGAGATGCAGGAGTTGTCAACACAACTTCAAGAGCTGTTAGACAAAGGATTTATCCGACCAAGCTTCTCGCCTTGGGGAGCTCCAGTTTTGTTTGTTAAGAAGAAGGATGGTAGTTTTCGCATGTGTATAGACTACCGCGAGCTTAATAAGTTGACTATCAAGAATAGATATCCTTTGCCAAGGATTGATGACTTGTTCGATCAGTTGCAAGGTTCAAGTTTCTACTAAAAAATCGATATTCGATCAGGTTATCACCAGCTGAGAATACAAGAGGAAAGTATTCCCAAGACTGCTTTCAGGACTCGTTATGGACATTACGAGTTCCTGGTTATGCCGTTTGGGTTGACAAACACGCCAGCTGTATTCATGGATTTGATGAACAGAGTTTGTAAGCCGTACCTCGACAAGTTTGTGATCGTGTTCATCGATGACATTTTGATCTACTCAAAGACGAAGGAAGATCATGAGCAGCATTTAAGAGCCATTTTAGAGCTACTTAAAAAGGAGAAGTTGTACACAAAGTTCTCGAAGTGTGAGTTCTGGTTACGCGAAGTCCAGTTTCTTGGACATGTGGTTAACGGAGATGGAATTCATGTGGATCCCACAAAGATCGAAGCGATCAAGAACTGGGAGACTCCAAAGACGCCAACCGAGATTCGACAGTTCTTAGGTTTGGCTGGTTATTATCAAAGGTTCATTGAGGATTTCTCGAAAATCGCTCAACCTTTGACCTCCCTTACCCAAAAAGACAAGAAGTTTGATTGGGGAGACAAACAAGAAGAAGCATTCCAGTTGTTGAAAAACAAGCTTTGCAACGCACCGATTTTATCTCTACCCGAAGGCACGGACGACTTCGTAGTATATTGCGACGCCTCGCGTCAGGGTTTAGGCTGCGTGTTGATGCAGCGACAGAAGGTTATAGCATATGCGTCTCGACAGTTAAAGGTCCATGAGAAAAACTACACCATGCATGACTTGGAATTGGGCACGGTGGTGTTTGCGTTGAAGATCTGGTGACATTACTTATATGGCACGCGATGTACAATCTATACTAATTAACATGAGGCAAAGACGCTGGGTTGAACTATTGAACGACTATGATTGTGAAATCAAGTATCACCCAGGGAAGGTGAATGTGGTCGCCGATGCCCTGAGTCGAAAGGAAAGGATCAAGCCCATAAGGGTTAGGGCTTTGGAAATGATCATACAAACAAACCTCTTATTGCGCATTCGTGTCGCACAGAGGGAAGTTCTTAAAGAAAGGAATATTGAGGATGAGTATCTCCGTGGGATGGAGAAGCAGTTGGTACCAAACGGGGAAGGAACTTTGTGCTTTATGAAACGAATTTGGGTTCCATTGTTTGGTGGTTTGAGGAAGGTTATTTTTTATGAAGCTCACAAATCTCGGTACTCGATTCATCCAGGGGCGGATAAAATGTACCAAGATCTTAAGGATTTCTATTAGTGGCCAAGGATGAAGAGCGATGTTGCGGTATATGTTAGCAAATGTTTAACTTGCGCCAAGGTAAAGGTCGAATACCAAAAGCCTTCAGGCCTCTTGCAACAACCAGAAATACCCCAGTGGAAGTGGGAACAGATTTCTATGGACTTCATAACGAAATTACCAAGAACGCCCAAGGGCCATGATTCGATTTGGGTAATAGTAGACCGCCTGACGAAGTCTGCGCACTTTTTGCCAATCAAGGAAAAAGACAGCACGAGTAAACTTGCTGAGATATACATGAGAGAGATTGTTGCACGACATGGAGTGCCTCTCTCAATTATCTCTGATCGAGATAGACGCTTCGTGTCAAGGATTTGGCAATCCTTTCAAGAAGCTTTTGGTTCTCAGTTAAATCTGAGTACTGCATTTCATCCACAAACTGATGGACAAAGCGAATGAACAATTCAAACATTGGAAGACATGTTGCGAGCTTGCGTAATGGATTTAGGTGGAAGTTGGGACACTCACCTACCTTTGGTCGAATTTTCATACAATAACAGTTATCAAGCAAGCATTCAAGCTGCATCGTTCGAAGCTCTCTATGGACGCAAATGTCGATCACCGATTTGTTGGGCTGATGCGGGTGATAGACAATTAGTTGGTCCGGAATTGGTCCAGGAAACGACAGACAAGATTGCACAGATCCGAGAGTGCACCAAAGCGGCTCGCGATAGACAAAAGTGTTATGCGGACCGAAGAAGGAAACCTCTGGAATTTGAGGTGGGAGGCATGGTCTTGTTAAAGATTTCACCTTGGAAGGGTGTGGCACGCTTCGGGAAGCGTGGGAAGTTGAATCCGTGATACATTGGCCCATTCAGAATCCTGCAAAGGATTGGGCTTGTAGCATACAAGTTGGACCTACCTGTTGAACTTAATGGCGTTCACGATACATTTCAAGTATCCAATCTGAAAAAGAGTCCAACACAAGAGACAGTGGTCATTCCTGCCGACGAAGTTCATATTGACGACACACTCCATTTTACTGAAGAATCCGTTGAAGTTACTGACTAGAAAGTTAATAAAATGCGCCGGAGTAGTGTCAAACTCGTCAAAGTTTAATGGAATGCACGCCATGGCCCAGAATTCACGTGGGAACGTGAGGATCGTATGAAGGAAAAGTACCCACATTTATTCCCTAAGACCCCTGCATCTAGTAGCAGAACTAAAATTTCAGGACGAAATTCCTCTAACAGGGGGAGAATGTGACAACCCTAAAAAATTACAGGTATCCATACAATTAATTAATATTTAATTTGTGCTTAATGACTGTGCTTAACTTCAACTGTTGATTTAACTGCTTTTTGATTCTGTTACATACATACATATGCATCACATTCATACTGCCACTCCATTTAATACACACAGACTCTAGTGACAAACTCGATGCACAAAGCATAGTTAGCACAGTGAACGGATAACTCAAACACATGCTGACAATGCCAGCATATAGACAGACACTATATTGAGGCCCAGTATGAGTCAGAAATAAGGTACTACACTCGTATCAAGTGTAGGGAAGTGAGAACCATAAAACTGCGTCACTAGGTGATAGTTAAAGTGCCAGGAGGTGCCTAAAACCCACTTTAAGTGCAGAATTCTGCACTTAATAACAAAATTCAGCATTTAATCATGCTAGTCATTGCCAAAAATATGGCAGAATGTCTCTGTATGCTTTCCTAAGGGCCAGGAATTAATTGTGTCACTAAAAGCTACATAAAGGACACTCTACGAAATAATTAAGCACTTTAATGGAACAGTATCAAACCGAACAACCGGACATTACCCGAAACACAAAAATATTGTCAAACACATTGTTTTACTTTTATTGAGCTAGTTATGGTCCCCAAACACCCTATATATTACTTAACACCATAAGACACTAACTAAACTCTTGAATTCCAACCAAGATCACTAACCATCTAGTTGAAACCCAATCCTATACCCCTCCCCCCAAACCGGTTGTGAAGTGGGACCCCACCACTTAATTTTCTTTGAATTAAAAATGAGATTATGTTAAGTACTATGAAGACACATGGACTAGAGGTTAATAACATGTTGGAAGTTTAATTATAAATCCACTAGATCTCCATACACATCACTATCATCTTCATCCTACAACCAAACTCTCTCTCCCTTCTCTTCTTGTTTCGGCCGACCCCAAAGAGACACCACCACCACCATCACTTGATCATCTTCAACCATTTTAAGAGCATACATAGGTGTTAAAGTGCATACAACGAAGCTCGGTGTGTTCGGAAGTTGAAGGACCTCTCTTATCTTCTTTTATCCACTCAATTTCTACTCTTGAACTCCCTTAGCCTTGAGCTAGTGGTAAGTCTCTTAAATCTACTCATTTTACATCCTATGAAGGTGGTTAAAATATGATTCATAATGTTAAATGTGAGGAACACCAAGAACCATGAACTTGAAACCTTCACATAAGCTTAAAACCATAAGAAATCATGATGTTCATGTCTTGTGATGCTTGTTATTTATTGTTTACTCATGTATTTGATGTTGATCATCTTATGGTCTTGCTAGATCATGATTAAAAACATGATCTAGCAAGATGAGAAAGTAAGAATGTTGTAGGATGATGGAATCATCCACACATAAACCATGAACTTGAATGAATAAATGGTTTCTTGAAAAATAAAGATCAAAGTAGGTGATAATCATGTAGATCTAAAGATCCATGAGTGGTTTTTCGAAAGAACCAAGTGAAAAATATAAGTTTCATTAAAACGTGAATCTTACATAAACTAATCACATTTTTGGTGGATAAACAAGTGTAGAAACACTTGTATAACAAGAAAATTTCATGAAAAAATATTTTTAGAAAATATGATTGGAAGTTGTAAACACTTAAACTCTTTAAAAATAAAGTTTTTAAAGAACTAATCACATTTTAAAAGGTAACAAGACTTACTAAGAATGCTAGTAAGTTACTACACATTTTTATAAATTTTCAAGTTCATGAGTTTATAGTTTATGCTTGTTTTTGGCAAGTTTGGTAAGTAGAGGTTGTATATTGTTGATTGAGAATTGTTTGAATAAATTTTTGAAAAGAAAATGATATGCTAGTAAGCATGGACACCTCCATTTACAAAGGAGACTCTGGCGAAATTTTCTAAAAATCCGACACTTAGAAAATATTCTTCTAATAAGTGTTTATGAATATATTTTTAACCTTGTTTTCAAAATAAACTTCGTCATAATTTTTATTACAAAATACCAAGTATCGGAGGTTGATTTTCGTAAATAAAATTTGATAAATATATATTTAGAATATATATTTTATACTAAAACTCTTGTGTGATTAATTGTTTATTTTGTGAACTAGTTATATTATTTTAGGATAAAATAATATAACTTATGAATACCATGGAAATTACAACTCCAGAATAATACCAAAAATATCAAGGAATAAAATATTTAAGTTACACACTCGGTATTGAGAAACCGAACGTTCAAACATAACTTATGAAATATTCTGGAAAATGCTTCTACACATACATTTTTGGTAAGATATTATTTTGGGAACTAATGGAGTAAAATATATTATTTTAGGGAAAAATACATATATTTGGGAACATATTATTTTTGAACGAATAAGTTAAATATATTTTCCTAAGTGGGACTTAAAATATATTTTCGGAATCACAATAATACATGTGTAAATACCCCCATCCTTGGGAAGGAAATCCGAGGTAAAATACTTGTGAAGTATGAATACGAAATATTGTTTAACGATTATTCCAAAACACGATATAACTTAAAGTTTAGATAATTATTTTAACTAACAATTAAAACTTGGAATAACATTCGGAAACTTAAGTAACGCAACTCAAAAACATTAAACCCTAAGCCAAAGCACGGCCCGTTCGTCTAATAGACATTAGTATGTTGTAGGTCGCCGTGTAGCTGATCAAGTTTGAGATTGACGTTACGATACAGGAGACGCACTTCAGTGAGTTCATGTCCCCCTTTTCTCTTAACTGTTTTCAGTTTTACAACTTCGGGGGTGAAATACATGTAACAAAAGGGATACTTACAATACTATTGGTATGATTAGCCTAGGAAAGAACCATAGATCATGTGATAGGGTAGGTAGATACTTGGGACCATTAATCCTCGTTGTAGGACCACGGGGCATGAGTGATAGATCTATTTGGGTGTAGCGAGCCCACACCCATGAGGCCGGAGAGGCCCATAGAGGTGACTATGTCTTCCAGCCGGAAGTCCGGTACAACTTTGCTAGGTTTGAGTCTCCCTACACCGTCACACATATCAGTGGCCTTGCGAACTATTGGTGATCTTTTCCTTGTTTGCAATCATACCGGGATATACATACATACATACTTACATGGTTTACAAAGGTTTATACATACTCACTTACACATGAACTCGCTCAACTTTTGTTGATTTTTTTCAAACTATATGTATTTCAGGAAATTAATGGATCTGGCGAAGTATGCAATTGTGTCAAGCTGCGTAGTGAATAACGATGTCATCCAGGTTTAGGAGGTGTAACCCTTACCTGGACGGGTTACATGTCTATAAACCACGTTTTATTGAAGTCTTTTGTTGTGTCATGAGAACACGTTTTAATCTTGTCATGGTTGTAACTTGTTTTATGTGTTGACATTTTTAAACAATGATGCTGTGGTATCTTTGAACTTAATGAATGGATGATTATCTTGTGTTTTATTTTCATATAGCATTGTTATCATTGTTGCTATGGTATTAAGAAGTCACACCAAAATAATCCACGCTTCTGCAAAAGCCAGGGTGTGACAACGACCCCGTGTTCAGACTCTGTATCTGGGTGTTTGGTTAAAATTATGTAGCACAGCCCTCTGTTCAGTGAACACGGCCCCGTGTTCAGTCTACTGTCATGCAAAAACTACCTAAGAATGAAAAAATGTGCGTGCAGTTTTAAAAAGGTTTTGAAAAACGATTAGGCCGTCGATTTTAAGCTTTCTTAAAATCCTTGTGTCCGCGGCAGCGGTGCCAGAAACTTGGTGTGTGTAAGGTGTAATAGGTTTTTATTAATATTTTAAGCCCATTTTACACATTAGTCAAGTTTTAAATTTATAAAACACGATATTCTACTAACACTAAACACACACATGGGCAAGTGCACCCATCGTGAGCGTAGTATAGCGTTGGTAAGATACCGAGGTCGTCAAATGTGACAACTGTGCCTCCGTGACCATCAAACAAATACAAAATCAATGAGATATTGTGTTTCATACTTGGGATTTGTAAAAATATGTGTATCATTTGCACATATCATTTATTGTTCGATTTCGGGCTTTAAATCGCTTTTTGGAAGGTTATACGCGATCTGATGCGTAAATATACCCAGTTTAATGCAAAAAACAATCCGGAATAGTGAAATAGGATTAACATACCTTAAATAACCTTTACATAACTTACAAATAAGTTTTGTATGGTTTGGTATGCCGAAATTAAGTTAATTCGCTTACAGGGACTAAATTTGACAAACTGCGAAAGTATACCAATTTGAACTGTAACAAACATTCCGGAACACGACCATAAGTTAAAAATACCCTAAATATTCTTTACATAGCTTATAAATAGGCTTTGAGGGGTTCGGTGTGCTAAAATAAACTTTTGGGTCATTCAGGGACTAAAAGCGTCAAAAAGTGCATAAGTTTGCATTTTCGCGCATAACTTACGTTCTGAATACATCCGGACATCCAAAAATTTATGTAAGCACTAAAATATTTTATTTTAGTGTTTGGCATAAGAAAAATCCATTCGTCACGCCATTTGGATCGTTTTTCGCGCTTATGCGCATTCCGTCGTAATTAACCGAACATCGCGACCGTACGGCCAAAGGAACCGACATCCGTGATGTTTTCAAGCATATTTCATGTTCCCTATGTCTTAACATCATTGTGGAGCTTGAAATTAGGTTTAATGGGTGTTAGAAATGCCGTTACGCAACGAAACAAGGTGCAGGGACCAAATCTGCCATTTCTGCAAACTTAATGGCTTACGGACCGTAAGCCATGACCCTTACGGTCTGTCAGGGGTTGCCAGCAGATCAGAAGCTTCTAAACAGCCTGTTTTCAGCTGTTACTCACTCCCAAACCCAATGCCACATGTTGATACCTGATGGTGGGGGGCCAATTGTTGTTCCATACCTTTCCAACACATGTACGGATGAGATTAAAGCACGATATTCGATAAACGATCCTAACGGTGGACCATTTCCTATAAATACCCACCACATTTTTCCCTCATTCCTCACAAAATCTGATCTAAGTGCTCTAAGTTGAGGCCATCGCTTCATACCTGAGCTACTTGGATCAAGATTAGCTTGCGGGGACCCTTAGTAAGTGTTCTTTCATTCTTTTCATCCGTTTTAGCGTTCAAGTCAAAATTTGTTAGACTTTCTGCATTGACCAGTTTATGGTCAATGCGAAGTTCTTTTGAACTTCATAACGTGAGCGTAATCACGATGGTTATAGTCCCTAGTGACTATACCTACTGATTACCACGTTATCTAGGCTCAGCGACGAGTCGTAGTTTCGACCAAAATACGTGTTCTTGCGTATTTTGTAACCAAACTAATTATAGGTATCAAAACTGTTTGTTTTGATACCAAACCTGTTTTCTAAACTTAGTTAAGCATGTTTTAACATGCTTAGCTCGTCACTTTTAGTTTAGTGCTTATATAGGGTCGTAAGGTAAGTGATCTAAACAATCGCTTATACTTTCGAACCCGACCCGTTTGGTCGATCATTAGGATCCGACCAAACACATTAGGTGACCATAGTTGTATAGGGAATAACCTTCCGAGGTTATACCTTATGGTCACATCGTTTGAGTAGTTGTATGATAGGTAGTATATATGCCTTAGGTAAATTACCAAAATGCCCTTTTGACGCCAAAATTCATTTTAAGCATATGTAACATAACTTTTGGTATCTAAACTGATTTAGTAACAATATTAGACATGTTAAGGCATATTTTACTTGTCATAGGACTAGTTAGGCGGTCTGAACGCGTTTTACGCGAACGACGCGTTAAAGTAGCATAAGCTACCTAAACGGGTCGTAATGGGTCAGAAGCACTTAGGATAGGTTCCGTTTTAGTATGCAGGCTTTGATTAAGCCATATTACTTGAGTTCCCATACTCATTTGGTTTATGAGCCCTCATTCTATCCAATCCTCCGATATAGGTCCGGTTATTAATGTAGTTACCTATATTAGGTACCGTTTGATTCCGTGATCTTCAAGCTTTGCTTGGTGGTTATCCTAGGACTTCTAAGCAATCTCAAGTGAGTACATAGACCCCTCTTTTACTGTTTTTCAGACATTTTGGGGTGAAACACATGTGCCTACTTGTTACTTTCGTGCCTTTCATGTTTTCAAATGCTTGCTATGTTCATTAGTACACTATTAGTACATTGTTTTACATTACATTTCATGCTATGTATGTCCATTGTGTGCATACTTAGTACATTGTTTTACATTACATTTCATGCTATGTATGTCCATTGTGTGCATACTTAGTTCATCGTTTTACATTATATTTCATGCTATGTATGTCCATTGTGTGCATACTTAGTACATTGTTTTACATTACATTTCATGCTATGTATGTCCATTATGTGCATACTTAGTACATCATTTTACATTACATTTCATGCTATGTATGTCCATTGTGTGCATACTTAGTACATTGTTTTACATTACATTTTGTTGCATATGCTCATCCAGCATATGAACACATTATATTACATTATGTGAACCATTTGTATCTATTGAACCATGTGAACTATTTGACAATAGACATTTGACTATACCTAAACATTTCTACAATTGTTAAACATTACATCTTGATGGTTTGGTTTGAGTATGTGATTTAAGTAACGAGGCGTGTGTAATATGATACAAGCATGGTGAATACGCCGCTGGTACTTCCTATATATAAGTGTTTGTATGGTATTACATATCGTAGCGTTATTTGAATCATTTCAATTTGAGACATATAACATTTTATACAAATAACATACTTTTCACAAGACATTGTTTTACAAACAACTTATCTTATACAAACTCATTTTACATGGTTATTCATTTAACCATACATTGTTCTCTTATTTATACATATCATTTGAACTTATTGTTTTTCAAACGATTTACAAAACAAATCAATTTACAAGGTTCATGACTAAACTTTATTAAACATTTTCTTAAACTTACAAGTCATGAATCCTATTTTCACAAAACCTATGTATCTCACAGGCATTTTTATGCTGACGTACCTATTTTCACATGTGTTTTCAAGAGTTGATGCATAGGACTTATCGAGACACACTTAGGCGGACCTGTGCCTTAGTGACTTAAAACGAAGCAAGAACTAGTTATTTTATGTTATGTACTCTTTGTTGCTTGTTTAAAGACAATGTAACTCTCTGGTTTGATAAATAAAATATAACTTTAATTTCCATGGATTTGAAACAATTAATTCTGTTACAACACTCCCCGACGTTTCTGCCACGTTTTGTTGTTTTACGTGGTCGGGGTGTGACAGAAAAGTTGGTATCAGAGCCAATGGTTATAGGGAATTATGTTATTAGTAATGCTTTGACCTAGACTATAACCTTCCTAGGACCCTAACGCGAGTTTACTTGCGTTTAGACATAAAACAATACCGTCACCTATTCTTAGGTGATAACCACAACAAGAACATAAATTTCAAAACCACTTTGAAAACTAATCATCTGTTCTAGGATGATTGATTACTAAGTTTTGAACCCTCTGTTATAAGGTTTTGAACCCCTTTGAGTTTTCAAAAATCTCGTCAAAGTTTTGGGTCCTAAATAGTGTGAACACGTGCAAACTGGAAGAGTGAATGCCTGTACCCTGAGTTTTCTGTCTAAGGCTAGAGTGTTCGTACAAATCCACATAATCGGACCAGTCACTCTTACCTGGGAACTCTTGGGGTGAGTGTCCACTTATAGGCGAGCATGTCTTCGCGATACATTATGAGGATCTAATTGCTTTGATTCAGCCTTTGTGTGTCGTTTGTTTGCTTCGTGGTTCAAACAAATGACCATCACCCAGGATTTGGTCGGTAATTGTAACATCCTATTCTTACCCAATGCCATTTCATTCATTTTCTCTCTTGTTTCCCCTTTTAGAATGCCTCCACGACGCGAAAATCCGGTATCTATTGAAGATCTGGCAACTGTCATTACACAGCAAATAACTGCTGCAATCCCGAACATCGTTGCCCAATGTAACCAAGCCCTCAACAACAATAATGCCCCCTGCAACTTCAAGACGTTCAACTTGGCTAAGCCATCAAAGTTTTCTGGGTCTCAATGAGCGACTGCACTTCTGCAATGGTTCAAGAGTTTAGAGAGCACCTTCAGACATGTTCAATGTCCAAACGAGCGAAAGGTAGATTTTGCATCTAGTGTCTTTGAGAAACGAGCTTTGACATGGTGGAACGGTGTGATGAGAGATAGGGGTGCCGAAGTGGCACTGGCTCAAACGTGGGAAGAACTTCGAGCACTGATGATGAAGGAATTCTATCCTCGTCACGAGATCAGGGCATTGGAAAGGGAATTCGACGATCTTAAGCAAGACAGCGGCGAACATCGAGCATACACTGATCGATATGAGGAGCCGAGCCTGTTGTGTCCTACCATGGTTACGCCTTTGGATAAGGCGATCGAAAAATACATTGATGGTCTCCCTGACTCAGTTCAGGACATTGTTATTGGTAGTAACCCTACTACAGTTAGACAGGCCATTGAGGTATCTGCAACCTTGACTGAATCTCATATCAGGAAAGGTAAACTTTTTCGAAAGGGTGACAAGAAACCAATCGTGGAATCAAAGACCATGGATGAACAGACTGGATCCCCTAAGAGGTCAAAGAAGCGAAAGGCTTCTCAGAACTTCGCCATGGTTACTCACAATGATCAAGCCGTCCCCAACCAACCAGCTCAACCCCCTGCTAGGAAGCCATATAATGGAACATCACCCTTGTGCAACCAATGTAACCTTCATCATCATGCTAGTGTGAAGTGCCGCGAATGCCAAATTTGTGGACTTAAAGGTCATACAGCAAAAGTTTGCCGAGCTGCAGTTGCACCAAATCAAGCTGACAACAATCCTGCTCAAGCTCGCTTTCCACCAGGTTCTTGCTACAACTGTGGCGAGATGGGTCATTTCCGAAGAAATTGCCCAAAGCTTGCTAATGCAAATCCAGCACAGGGATGAGCATCTGACCGACTAAAAGACAACACCCTTTAGAAATAATCACATCTTATGTATTATTTTCTTTTGTTGTCAAGGTCCATGAAACAGTTGTTATCATTATTTATAAATAAATCTTTTATTTACATTGCAATGTATTTATGTGGTTGTATGTATAAACAACATATCCCCTACAATACCGACAATCAAGGAATCGTATTCCTTGAAAAGCAAACTACCCCCCCCCCCAAAAAAAAAATTCTATTTTATGATCTCTTGCGTTTTCCACGAAATTCCTAAGTACCCGTTTCTTCCAAGGAAAACGAAGTACAAGGCGCAAGTTACAACACTAGACGAATACCCAAAGTACCACTATAAATCCTTAATAGGGTACCTAAGGGTATTTCCGTAAATCCTAAAATTGTTGTGTTCCTTAATTCGAACATTACGTTTATTTGAAAACAAAATCGAATTTTTGGGAGATCTTGCTATCTTTTCAGATGGATCCCAGAGGACATTTGTTGATGCACTTTGTGTGGACGCGACTCGGCTCGGTTCGACTCGGCCTTGAAGACTTGAAGACACGAAGATCGAGACAAAGTTACAGCCAAGGGGGAGTTTGTTGGTGCACTTGTGTCTGTACTTTGTCTGTATTTCGTCATGATACAAAACGATGTCTTTAATGTAAGGTTGATGTAAGTTTGACCAAGTCAACCATCCTCCTGGTTTGACTTGACCAAACAGTTAGAAAAAGGTTGTAAGCTGGTTGTGTCGAAGGATGTGTAATCGAAGGATTGTTTTATATCCTTCGATGATGAGCTCGAAGGATAGACCACGAAGGATAGACCACGAAGGATATCATCCTTCGTGGTGTATGTGATCTTTCGATGGGCTTTCTGGTCGACAGATGATCTTTCGATCAATCTGTCTGATCCTTCGACCAGACCTGCTGTGTCGGGTATTTATACCCATGTAGTGTGTTGTGTGAAGCAGAGACACTAGAAAGAAGAGCACTGTTGAGGAGAGAACACTTAGAGCATTCTGCTGAAAACACACACACGTTTGAGAGAGTTTATAGAATACTTCTGTAAACATTGAGCTTGTAACCGGACCCTTCATTCGTATTAATACAAGTGGTGTTAATCGGTGAATCTTGCGTGTTGTGTTTGTGCTTGTTCTCGTATAAAGTCTCGGTTGCATGCTAGCTTGGATTCCGCACTCGCTAGTGTGTTAGACATAACAAGGAATAGGTTACACCTCACGATCCGGGAGGGACCTACAACATTGAAGTCCATCGACTGGTTTCCATATCCATTTTCAATCGATAACAAGTTAATAACAAATTAATAACCAAGTTAAAAAACTATGTGATTATGTGCTTATGTGTTCCCTTTTATGTTTTTGTGTAATCCAAATTTTGTTATCCAAATCCCCGTAGAAACTTCCATATCTTCGTATAAGGGATTCATAGTAGGATACCCAAAGGTACTACCTAAAATCCTTAATGGACTTCTACGATGTAGTTAAGTCCCTTGGATTATAAAGTACTACTCCATACTTAGACCCCGTGAGTGGTCTAGTTAAACAGATCGATCCAAAAATCTGGTTAGGAACATCATGTGATGATATAGCTAAAAGGACTCCTTGGTGGCCTAATTAAAAGGATCATTTGTCGATCTAATTAAAAGGACCCTATGGTAGTCTAGTCACACTCATCACAGGTTTGATTTTCCTCCCCTTCACATTACAAAACAAATTGTGCGGACTGTGCAAGGAATTGCGTAATTATGGATGCATACATAATTATGGAATTCAGTGCACAGAAACCACAGCGAGTTTTGTCATGTGTCTAGAGTTCATTCCGTTCATTTTTGTTTCTGAAGAAATTGTGGAAAATGACTCATTCCGTTCATTTTTCGTTTCTGAAGAAATTGTGGAAAATGACTCATTCCGTTCATTTTCGTTTCTGAAGAAATTGTGGAAAATGACTCATTCCGTTCATTTTCGTTCCTGAAGAAATTGTGGAAAATGACTCATTCCGTTCATTTTCGTTTCTGAAGAAATTGTGGAAAATGACTCATTCCGTTCATTTTCGTTTCTGAAGAAATTGTGGAAAATGACTCATTCCGTTCATTTTCGTTTCTGAAGAACTTGTGGAAAATGACTCATTCCGTTCATTTTCGTTTCTGAAGAACTTGTGGAAAATGACTCATTCCGTTCATTTTCGTTCCTGAAGAAATTGTGGAAAATGACTCATTCCGTTCATTTTCGTTTCTGAAGAAATTGTGAAAACGACTCATTCCGTTCATTTTCGTTTCTGAAGAAATTGTGGAAAATGACTCATTCCGTTCATTTTCGTTTCTGAAGGAATTGTGGAAAATGACTCATTCCATTCATTGTCGTTTCTAAAAATTGTCCATCGAAGGGAAATGAATATCCCTGATTCTTCCTTCATTTCCATTTCTGAAAATGTCCGTTAAAGAGGAATATCAGGATATGCCTTATCCTTGATGGTTATTTAACACAAAGTCACAGACATGTTCCTACAAATAAATTTCGAGACGAAATTTCCTAAAGTAGGGGAGACTGTGACAACTGTACCTCCGTGACCATCAAACAAATACCAAATAATGAGATATTGTTTTTCATACTTGGGATTTGTAAAAATATGTGTATCATTTGCACATATCATTTATTGTTCGATTTCGGGCTTTAAATCGCTTTTTGGAAGGTTATACGCGATCTGATGCGTAAATATAACCAGTTTAATGCAAAAAAAATCCGAAATAGTGAAATAGGATTAACATACCTTAAATAACCTTTACATAACTTACAAATAAGTTTTGGATGGTTTGGTATGCCGAAATCAAGTTAATTCGCTTACAGGGACTAAATTTGACAAACTGCGAAAGTATGCCAATTTGAACTGTAACAGACATTCCGGAACATGACCATAAGTTAAACATACCCTAAATATCCTTTACATAGCTTAGAAATAGGCTTTGAGGGGTTCGGTGTGCTAAAATAAACTTTTGGGTCATTCAGGGACTAAAAGCGTCAAAAAGTGCATAAGTTTGCATTTTCGCGCATAACTTACGTTCTGAATACATCCGGACATCCAAAAGTTTATGTAAGCACTAAAATATTTTATTTTAGTTTTTGGCATAAGAAAAATCCATTCGTCACGCCATTTGGATCATTTTTCGCGCTTATGCGCATTCCGTCGTAATTAACCGAACATCGCGACCGTACGGCCAAACGAACCGACATCCGTGATGTTTTCAAGCATATTTCATGTTCCATATGTCTTAACATCATTGTGGAGCTTGAAATTAGGTTTAACGGGTGTTAGAAATGCCGTTACGCAACGAAACAAGGTGCAGGGACCAAATCTGCCATTTCTGCAAACTTAATGGCTTACGGACCGTAAGCCATGACCCTTACGGTCCGTAAGGGGTTGCCAGCAGATCAAAAGCTTCTAAACAGCCTGTTTCCAGCTGTTACCCACTCCCAAACCCAATGCCACATGTTGATACCTGATGGTGGGGGGCCAATTGTTGTTCCATAACTTTCCAACACATGTACGGATGAGATTAAAGCACGATATTCGATAAACGATCCTAACGGTGGACCATTTCCTATAAATACCCACCACATTTTCCCCTCATTCCTCACAAAATCTGATCTAAGTGCTCTAAGTTGAGGCCATCGCTTCATACCTGAGCTACTTGGATCAAGATTAGCTTGCGGGGACCCTTTGTAAGTGTTCTTTCATTCTTTTCATCCGTTTTAGCGTTAAAGTCAAACTTTGTTTGACTTTCTGCATTGACCAGTTTATGGTCAATGCGAAGTTCTTTTGAACTTCATAACGTGAGCGTAATCACGATGGTTATAGTCCCTAGTGACTATACCTACTGATTACCACGTTATCTAGGCTCAGTGACGAGTCGTAGTTTCGGCCAGAATACGTGTTCTTGCGTATTTTGTAACCAAACTACTTATAGGTATCAAAACCGTTTGTTTTGATACCAAACCTATTTTCTAAACTTAGTTAAGCATGTTTTAACATGCTTAGCTCGTCACTTTTAGTTTAGTGCTTATATAGGGTCGTAAGGTAAGCGATCTAAACAATCGCTTATACTTTCGAACCCGACCCGTTTGGTCGATCATTAGGATCCAACCAAATACATTAGGTGACCATAGTTGTATAGGGAATAACCTTCCGAGGTTATACCTTAAGGTCACATCGTTTGAGTAGTTGTATGATAGGTAGTATATATGCCTTAGGTAAATTACCAAAATGCCCTTTTGACGCCAAAATTCATTTTAAGCATATGTAACATAACTTTTGGTATCTAAACTGATTTAGTAACAATATTAGACATGTTAAGGCATATTTTACTTGTCATAGGACTAGTTAGGCGGTCTGAACGCGTTTTACGCGAACGACGCGTTAAAGTAGCATAAGCTACCTAAACGGGTCGTAATGGGTCAGAAGCACTTAGGATAGGTTCCGTTTTAGTATGTAGGCTTTGATTAAACCATATTACCTAAGTTCCCATACTCATTTAGTTTATGAGCCCTCATTCTATCCAATCCTCCGATATAGGTCCGGTTATTAATGTAGTTACCTATATTAGGTACCGTTTGATTCCGTGATCTTCAAGCTTTGCTTGGTGGTTATCCTAGGACTTCTAAGCAATCTCAAGTGAGTACATAGACCCCTCTTTTACTGTTTTTTAGACATTTTGGGGTGAAACACATGTGCCTACTTGTTACTTTCGTGCCTTTCATGTTTTCAAATGCTTGCTATGTTCATTAGTACACTATTAGTACATTGTTTTACATTACATTTCATGCTATGTATGTCCAATTTATGCATACTTAGTACATTGTTTTACATTACATTTCATGCTATGTATGTCCATTGTGTGCATACTTAGTACATTGTTTTACATTACATTTCATGCTATGTATGTCCATTGTGTGCATACTTAGTACATCGTTTTACATTACATTTCATGCTATGTATGTCCATTGTGTGCATACTTAGTACATTGTTTTACATTACATTTCATGCTATGTATGTCCATTGTGTGCATACTTAGTACATCATTTTACATTACATTTCATGCTATGTATGTCCATTGTGTGCATACTTAGTACATTGTTTTACATTACATTTTGTTGCATATGCTCTTCCAGCTTATGAACACATTATATTACATTATGTGAACTATTTGTATCTATTGAACCATGTGAACTATTTGACAATAGACATTTGACTATACCTAAACATTTCTACAATTGTTAAACATTACATCTTGATGGTTTGGTTTGAGTAAGTGATTTAAGTAACGAGGCGTGTGTAATATGATACAAGCATGGTGGATACACCGCTGGTACTTCCTATATATAAGTGTTTGTATGGTATTACATATCGTAGCGTTATTTGAATCATTTCAATTTGAGACATATAACATTTTATACAAATAACATACTTTTCACAAGACATTGTTTTACAAACAACTTATCTTATACAAACTCATTTTACATGGTTATTCATTTAACCATACATTATTCTCTTATTTATACATATCAGCTGAACTTATTGTTTTTTAAACGATTTACAAAACAAATCAATTTACAAGGTTCATGACTAAACTTTATTAAACATTTTCTTAAACTTACAAGTCATGAATCCTTTTTTCACAAAACCTATGTATCTCACAGGCATTTTTTTGCTGACGTACCTATTTTCACATGTGTTTTCAGGAGTTGATGCATAGGACTTATCGAGACACACTTAGGCGGACCTGTGCCTTAGTGACTTAAAACGAAGCAAGAACTAGTTATTTTATGCTATGTACTCTTTGTTTCTTGTTTAAAGACAATGTAACTCTCTGGTTTGATAAATAAAATATAACTTTAATTGACATGGATTTGAAACAATTAATTCTGTTACAACACTCCCCGACGTTTCCGCCACGTTTTGTTGTTTTACGTGGTCGGGGTGTGACATCAAAGGACACAAGAGGTTTTAATACTGGTTTATCCTCAACGTCTAATCAATCTAAATTTTTGAGAAAAGATTTTAAACATAAAAATAAAAACTAAAAATGCTGAAAATAAAAATAAAATAAAAACAGATAGACAAGATGAATCACTTGGATCCGACTTGCCTTTAATGTATCCTTTGATGATTTCCACGCTTTTGCACCTTTTAAGAGATTATCTTAGTTACAGTAGTAGGCCCCTCTTTTGAAGGTGACGTTACCCTCAACCCAATGGTTTGAGTCAGCAAGGATACGATCCCAAAGGGTCGAAATATTGAAAGATAATTAATTAAGTTATTAAAAAGAAAAGTGGTAGGCCCCTCTTTTGAAGGCGACGTTACCCACGGCTAAGTGGTTTGAGTCAGCAGGGATACAATCCCAAGTAGCTGTTTAATGTATTAATAGTAGTTTACATATGAGGGGGTCAAGCCATTCGCACCCCCGCCATCCAATACCAGTGGGTATTCATGGAGGTCCTAGTAAGCTTGACCCAGGTCCTTGCAGGATCTATACACTGAACAAGGCAAGAACCTTACTAAACCATTCCCTTAACCCCCCCGACCAGGTAGCCAACATATCTCTATATAGACCGTAGAGATATGAATGATGAAAATCTTTTACTTTATATAGACAGTAAAGTAATGCCAAGACACCACGGACAAATGATAAAGAAGTTTCACCTTCAACATAAGAAACTAGTTATTAAAGTCATTAATACAAAACCAAATGAAAAGTGCGAAAAGATTAAAAATCAAAAGTAATACATTAAATACTTGTCTTCACCAAGTGATGTAAGAGACTTAGCCAAACATGGCCTTTGATTGACAAGAAATCTTACGATCAATCTTGGATCCCGAGACTTCTACACACACTCTAAGGTGGATGATGGATGATGGTGGTGGATGTGGGTGTTGTAGTGGTGGTGGAGTGGTGGCAAAGTGGGAGAGAGGTGGTTTGCCAAGGGATGCCTTTGAAATGAGCCAAGCACCCCTATTTATAGCCTGAACAGAAGCCCGACCACGGCCCCGTGTCCGCTGGACACACCCCCATGGCCATCTATTTTCTCTTCCTTCATTAATTGCAGTTGTCTGTATTATACTCCACACGGTCCCGTGTTCGCTGGGCACGGCCCCGTGTGTAGAAGCGTATCTGTACTACCAAGATTTGCTAGATTCTGCGAATCTTAGCGTTGACCATGCCACGTGCTGAGCTGGGCACGCCCCCGTGGTGCACAATGGAAGCTTCTAAAACTTTTTCCTTTCTGCAGACACCTGACCACGCCCCCGTGCTCAGTGGGCACGGGCCGTGGTCAGCCTTCTGTCTCTTGTTTTTACTTATGGAGATGCTGTCGAGGGGTCGGGCATGCCATGTTTATTCCTTTTCTTATTATTTATGTTAGTTTTTGCTGCATATTTGTTCCTTTTGTTCATTTAAGCTCATTTGGTCATGAAAATACAAAAGGAATACAAAAGCACACTTTTTCCAACATTAGTACTAAAAAAGGTTTAGTTTTATGCCTCATTTGATGTAATTTATATGTTGCATTTTACACACATCAGCCTCACTACACAACTTAATAGTTGAGCCATCTATCCCTAGACCGCATCTCTCCACCCAAACTGTAACCACTGATCCAAATATCACGACCCTTTTAGAGCTCTTCCAACATGTGTTTTGGTGAACCAAAATCATTACCGCCCCCAAGCCCCTATGACCATCACATTAATCTTCTTAATAACAACCAACCGATCAACGTCAAACCGTATCGATATCCTCGTTTTCAAGAAAAAAAATCATGACCTAGTTGATCTCGGAGATGCTTGTCAATGGTATCATTCAGCTAAGCCAAAGGCTGTTTTCATCGCTGGTTTTGCTCGTTAAGAAAAAAGATAGTACTTGGTGTTTTTGTGTCGATTACCAGGCATTAAATGTTGTTACAGTTCATGATAGGTTTCTGATTCCGACAATCGACGAACTTTAGACGAACTTCATGGCGCCACCATCTTTCCTAAAATTAACTTACGCCCGGGTACCATCAAATCCGGGTCGCTCATGAAGACATTCATAAAACCGCCTTTCGCATAATGGACGGTCATTATGAATTCTTGATTTTGTGGTTTGGTTTCACAAACGCCCCTTCCACATTTCAATCCACCATAAACGACTTGTTTCAACCCGCGCTTTGATAATTCATGTTGGGTTTTTTATGACATCTTAACATATAGTAGTACTCGCAAAGAACACTACTCTCATCTTAAGTATGTCTTTCGGAAATGACACCAAAACCACTTCCATGCTAAAGCATCTAAATGCACCTTTGGTGCTTCGAAAATATTGTTTTTGGGTTATAGAATCTCTTGCAAAGGTGTATCACCCAAACCGGATAAGATTGAGGCGATTCAAAGTTGACCCGTACCCACCTCATTCACTACCCTTCGAGCTTTCGTGAGTCTCACCTGCTACTACCATCGTTTTGTAAAAGCTTATCCTCATACTACCGCTTCATTGACGGATATCCTAAAGTAAAAAAGAATTTGCATGGAATGCAATGCCACTAATGCTTTCATGCGGCTTAAAGACCACATGCAACAGTTGGTCACCTTAGCACTTCCCAACTTCAATGAACCATTCGATGTCACTACAGATCAAGCTATCGAGTCAATCTATCTCAAAATAACCAACCCACTGAATTTTTCAACAAGAAACTATGTTCTACAATGCAAGCCCAATCCACTTATACGAAAGAATTACACACAATTAAGGAGTTGGTAAAAAAATGGCGACAATACTTGTTGGGCCACCATTGTCGCATCTTTACCGATCATCATAGTTTGAAGCAGGTTAAGCTAATATTTAATTATCATAAGTTAGAAGGTTATTATTGTAACTAGTAGAATATATATAAACCTCTTTGTATTCAGTATTGAATTATGAAAGAAATTATAAGTTGTTATGGTATCAGAGCCAATCAACTTGTAAACCCTAAATAACCACCATTCGCCGCCGTCTTCAACTAGCCGGCGATCAACCAAAAATCGGCAGCCGGTGATCAACCAAACATCAGCAAGCAACAACTCGGCAGCCAACATCAAATCAACAATCGTCGCAGTTATCTAACCGGTTCTACTCTCAGGTATTAAAATCATTGTTTTTCTCATCATGACAATGATTACTGCCTTCAGTATTCAAGAACGTACATCCCATAATTCCCACAAGTTTGCATTCAATCTTACACCAAACAATTATGGCTACCGGAAAGCCATGATGGAACCGTTTTTAAAGGCTAATGCATTATATTGTTATGTTGACAACACGTTATCTTGCCCGGAAGAGAAAATTACAACCGGTGATGCTACTACTACAAACCCTAATTTTACAAACTGGATTGCTAATGTCGCACACGTCCGCATTTTCATTATATCCACCGTTTCCGAGTCTTCGTTTCAACACATCCAAGGAGACACGGCTCGAGAAGTGTGGTTAAGTCTAACACGTGCATATGCTCCTTCGAATGCCCCATCTCATGAGTTCACACTAAAAACACAGCTTTTAAAGATTTCAATAAAAGATGGTGGAAAAGGTATCGATTATCTCATCCGAGCTCAAGAATATGCAACGGCTCTTGCAAATATTAGTGAACCCGTCAAAGACAAAGATCTCATCATGCTTACTATAGTCGGGTTACGTGAGGAATACCATGGTTTGAAAAGTAATCTTCTTGCCCGCTCCCCACCGGTTCAATTGAACGAGCTTCATGGCCTTATTGGTGATTATGAATATATCATTTGGTCCACTGTTTCTTCATCGTCGGCCTCTCCACAAGTCTTCAATGTTACCATTGCCGCAACAATTACTTCCCCGGCCCCCGATTTGGCTTTGATTCAGCAGCAGATTACCAACCTTCAACTTTTGGCAAACCAACTTGCTTCCATAACTCAACCGTCGGCCTCACCATCGGTTCCTCAGGCGAATTATGCTTCTCGGTCTGCTTCTTCAAGACCGACCCATGGATATGGTCGGGGCCGTGGGTTTTCTCGCGGTGGCCGTGGCCGTGGGGGTTCACAAGGCTCTCGCCAATTTGCTTGGGCGTCCACTCAAAATATGGTTTGCGGTCATTGCAACAGGTGCAGTATTAGTCATATTCCCTCACAGTGCCCGAATCACATCGGATCCTCTTGTGGATCACCTCAAGTGAATTATGCTAACTTGGGCGGCGGGCTCATATACTACTTGGACCTCGAATACAGGTGCTAATTCCTATGGTACTCTTGATCTTGCTAGTATGGATAACTCGGACGTCTATTACGGTAATGACTCCCTCTATGTTGGTAATGGTAGCTCTCTTCCAATTCTTCATGTCGGTTCAAAATCCTTTTTTACCTCAAACAAAAACTTACAACTTAACCACATACTTCATGTCCCGGGCTTACAACGTAACCTACTTTCCGTTCACAAATTTTGCAAAGATAACAACATTTTCTTTGAATTTCACACTTCTTTTTTTGTTGTGAAGGACGAGGCTACTAGGGCTATCCTCCTCACGGGCCCCAGTGACCAGGGTCTCTACACCATTCAACTACCTTCTTTTCAACCGGTTTCCAAGATAGCGTTCACCACTTTTCTAGCTCCATCTACTATGTGGCATCAACAACTTGGGCATCCTCACTTTCAAGTTTTTCAACATATTGTTAAAACATTTTCTTTACCTGTTTCTGACAAACTTTGTTCATCTTTGTGTACTTCTTGTCAATTGGGAAAAATGTCCAAACTTACTTTGCATGTTTCATCTTTTCGTAGTAAAAACATATTAGATTTAGTTTATTGTGATGTTTGGGGCCATACTACCACATCCTTTGACGGTTATCGTTATTTTTTGTTATGTGTTGACCATCATACCCGCTATATGTGGTATTTCCCGCTCATGTTAAAATCCGACGTTTTTACCACCTTTACAAATTTCGTTCGCCTAATTGAACGCCAATTTAACACCAAACTAAAGAGTGTTCAAACTGATTGGGATGGCGAGTTTCAGAACCTTACCCAGTTCTTTACATCCCATGGTATCTTACATCGTCGCTCGTGTCCTCATACGAGTGAACAGAATGGCTTTATCGAGCGTCACCACCGCCACGTCATGGAAACCGGTCTCACCTTACTAGCCCAATCCAAACTACCTCAAACTTTTTGGTCATTCGCCTTTCAAACCGCCATCTACTTCATAAATCATCTACCTTCTCGTCTCTCCTCGAACAAATCCCCATATCAACTAATTTTCCAACTTCCTCCCGATTACTCATTTATTCGAGTCTTTGGATGTCTCTGTTTTCCTTATTTACGTCCATATAACCAACACAAAATTGATTTTCGTTCTACTCCTTGTATATTTCTCGGTTATAGCCCGTCTCATCATGGGTATCAATGCTTTGACATGTTCGATTTAACGAGCATGTTTTTCCTCCCTTGCTGACCCCTCCATTGACCTTCCTTCATCCTCCACAGCAGCTACTTCTTTTTCTACAATTCCTGATCCACCGTTAACTACTTTCGATGACTCATCATCACCAACCAACCCATCCATCACTACAACCGAACGATCGCTCCCTACCTCTCCTATGTCCGAACCGGTCCAAACCGCCCCTATTCCACAGACTGCCACCACCCAACCTACTCCCTCTCCTTCGCAAACACCTACGACTTGTTACCGACCTCCTCACCTTCGGCCACATCATAAACGCCAAAAAATTTTTGACCTTTCAGCAAATATCGCCACCACCGCTACCGTTCCTTTTGAACCGACTTCCTTTACTGTTGCCAACGAATCTGTGGAGTGGCGTCAAGCCATGGCAGCCGAGTTGCACACACTACACAGAAACGGAACATGGTCGTTAGTTCCCCCGGTTCCAAATTCTAATGTTATTGATTGCAAGTGGGTTTACAGGTTGAAAACTGATCAGCATGGGAACCTGACTAGACACAAGGCTGGATTGGTTGCAAAGGGTTTTTTACAGCAGTCTGGCATTGATTATCATGAGATGTTTAGCCCTGTTGTCAAACTAGCCACCATCCGCACGGTCCTTTCTCATGCCGTCTCTAACAATTGGTCTCTCAAATAACTTGATATGCAAAATGCATTTTTACATGGTGATCTACATGAAACGGTTTACATGCGTCAACCACCGGGCTTCGAGGGTCCTAAACATCCTCATCATGTTTGCAGGTTGCACAAATCCCTTTATGGATTAAAACAGTCACCCAGGGCATGGTTCACCACACTCTCAAACGTCTTACAGCATCTTGGTTTTCATGGTTCCAAAACTGATCCATCATTATTTATACTTAACCACTCAGGTACACAGGTTTATCTCCTTGTTTACGTGGACGACGTCATCATTACGGGCAATGATCCCAACACTGTTAATCGCATTATTGCCTCACTTGGCCAGCAGGTGTCTCTCACTGACATGGGTCGTCTTACTTACTTTCTTGGTATTGAAGTGCTTCACACCTCTTCGGATCTTATCCTATCTCAACGAAAGTATATTCAGGAACTCATTGACCGGGTCGAGTTAAAAGATTCGAAACCAGTTGCAACACCTACATATGCCAAAGCAGATACGATAAACAAGGACGACCCACTTATGCCCGATCCTACTAGATATCGTCATTGTGTTGGAGCACTTCAGTATGCTACTTTATCTCGGCCCGACATTGCCTACGCTGTCAACATGGTATGTTAGTTCATGCATGAACCTCACGAATCCCATTGGACGGCTGTCAAACGTATCATCCGCTGCCTCAAGGGAATGTATCAACTGGGCCTTCGTTTTACATCGAACTCAACGTCTACATTACATGCCTTTGCTGATTCACATTGGGGTGATCGGTTGGTTCCTATTACAACATATTCGGATTTAGATTAGGCTGGTTTCCCGGTCGATCGTCGATCCATGGGGGGCTATGCTATCTTCTTGGGTTCAAACTTAGTATCATGGTCAGCTCGTAAGCAGAAAACTGTCTCTTGGTCGTCTACTGAATCCGAATACAAGGCTAATGCTGATACAGTTGTTGAACTAATCTAGCTAAAGTCACTTTTACAAGAACTGGGAGTTAAGTTGAATAAACCCACTCTTTGGTGTGATAATCTTGGAGCTACGTGTCTTTCAGCAAACCCGGTGTTTCATGCTAGAACTAAACATGTGGAGGTAGTTTTCATTTTGTTCATGAGCAAGTCAATCAAGGAAATCTGAAGGTTCAATTTATTAAAACAGATGATCAAATTACCAATATCTTCACGAAGCCGTTATCAACTCAAAGATTTAAATTTTTAAGATCCATGTTGTAGGTCGTTACTCGCCCTCAACTTGCGGGGGAATGTTAAGCTAAATATTTAATTATCGTAAGTTAGAGGGTTATTATTGTAATTAGTAGAATATATATAAACCTCTTTGTATTCAGTATTGAATTATGAAAGAAATTATGAGTTGTTAAAGCACATTATTACTAAAACGATCAAAACCCCAGAACAACATAAATGGGTCACCAAACTTATAGGTTATGATTTCGAAATCCATATCAAACACGGAAAGGATAACTTGGTGGTGGATGCTCTCGGTCATATCGAGGAAAAGACAAGAAGGGTGTTGAGAAACTTCTTTTAGAAAATACCTAGGATGGTATGTGAGAATATTCCCCAAATCTCTGTCCATTGAATGGTTCAAATGTGCAGGATTCTTGGCTGCATTTATAGAAAACGACAGTACGTTGCACACGGCCATGTGCCGGCTGGACACGACCCCGTGTTCAGGGGGAATCCTGACACATTTTGTCTGTATTCTTACACGAAATCAGACGGGAATCTTTGAGTGGACACGGGGGCGTGTTGACCTGGGCACGGCCCCGTGTCTAGAAGCTGTCTTATGGAGTTTGCCTATTTCTAAGGAACTTTTCCGGATCGGGTGGTTCCTTACTGGATGGAACAACCTCAAAGTGCCTAAGATACCTTAATTGTTCTAGATTGAGACGAGAACGCAAGAGGTTGTCGGTGAGGGTGATTCCTATGCTATATATAGGTGGACAAGTCCAACCCTTTTCCGGGCTCTCGTTAAAGAAGGTGTATGCCGAATCGCTCAGGTCTATGTATGCATCAAACGAAGTCGATGGGGAGTCCTTCACGGCACAATCGGCACAGGGACGACTATCGCTCAAGTCCTCACTAGAGTTAGAAGTATCGTCGGGTACAACGAAGTTGTTTGAATGCGATTCCAACACTTCTTCTTGGTTATCATCTTGGGATAAATTATTGAAATCTTTCCTAAGTTCTTTTAACTAATTAAGAATTAGATCTTCTAATTGAAATAGTTCATCAAGAAGCATTTCTCCTAGAAAATCTGGTTGGGAGCATTCGAGGGAGAGATATGGATTATTTTTTACTTTCGCCCCTCTTAAGGATACAGGGAAACGATGGGTCTATATAGTGGGGCTTATAATTTAGAAAATAACATTCTAATTCCTTATGGGTACCACCACATAATTGACACCACGTACCATAAGAGTGCCGAAAGTAAAAAGTTTCAGTATCACTCATGTTTGTGTCAGAAATTACCAACCGTCGGGATCTTACGGTTCTGTTTTCAGTAACTGAATCTTGGGCACGGGGCGTGTTGAGTGGGTACGTCCCTGTGTTCAGCTTACTGTCTGACTTAAAACAGGATTACCAGTTCCAATGATTGGGCACGGGGCGTGTTCAGCGGGCACGGCCCGTGCTGAGTTCTGCAGAAGCTGAAAAACTAAGAAAAATCCTAAAAAAATAGAAAAATAAGAAAAACGATTAGGCCGTTGATTCCTAACTTTCTTAAAATCCTTGTGTCCCCGGCAGCGGCGCCAAAAACTTGATGTGCGTGAAATGTGTTATGGTTTTAATGTTTATTTTAAGCCCTTTTACACTTTCTTTAGCCAAGTTTTAAATTTATAAAACACGATATTTACTAACACTAAACACACATATGGGCAAGTGCACCCATCGTGAGCGTAGTATAGTGTTGGTAAGATACCGAGGTCGTCCAAGGACACAAGAGCTTTTAGTACCGGTTTATCCTCAACGTCTAATCAAATCAAAAGTTTAGAAAAAGGTTTTAAACTAAGAAAAATAAAAACTAACTAAAATACTGAAAAATAAAAATAAAAGTAAAACAGATAGACAAGATGAATCACTTGGTTCCGACTCGTATTTAGTGTAACCTTTGATTATTTCCGCACTTTTGCACTATTTAAGAGATTATCTTAGTTATTGTAGTAGGCCCCTCTTTTGGAGGTGACGATACCCTCAACCCAGTAGTTTGAGTCAGCAAGGATACAATCCTAAAGGGTCGGATTATTGAAAGATAATTAATTAAGTTATTAATGCATATTGTGGTAGGCCCCTCTTTTGAAGGTGACGTTACCCTCGACTAAGTAGTCTGAGTCAGCAGGGATACAGTCCTAAGTAGCCGGGTTAAAGTATTAATAGTAGTTTAACTTATGAGGGGATCAAAGAGTTTGGACCCCCGCCATCCAATACCGTTAAGTATTGAAGGGGGTCCTACTAAATTTGACCCAGGTCCTTTGCAGGATCTATACACTGAACAATGGCAAGACTCTTACCAAACCATTCCCTTAACCCCCGACCAGGTAGCCAACATACCTCCATATAGACCGTGGAGATATGAATGGTGAAAATCTTTTATTTTATATAGACAGTAAAATAATGCCAAGACACCACGGACAAACGATAAGGAAGAATCACCTTCAACATAAGAAACTAGTTATTAAAGTCATTAATACATAACCAATTAAAAAGTGCAAAAAGATTAAAAATAAAAAGTATTACACTAGACACTTTGTCTTCACCAAGTGATGTAAGAGACTTAGGCAAACATGGCCTTGATTGTCAAGAACTCTTACGATCAATCTTGGATCCCGAGACGACTCACACACTCTATGATGGACAATGGATGATGGTGGTGGATGATGGTGTTATGGTGGTGGTGGGTGGTGGGTGAAGTGTGAGAGAGGTGGTGTGCTAAGGGATGGTTTGAGCTTGAGCTAAGCACTCCTATTTATAGGCTGAACAGAAGCTCGGGCACGGCCCCGTGTCCACATCCTTCTCTGTCTTCATTAATTGCTCTTGTCTTTATTAGTTGACCACGGCCCCGTGTCCGCTGGGCACGACTCCGTGTGCAGAAGCATATCTGTACTATCAAGATTTGCCTGGATTCTGCGAATCTTATAGTTGACCACGACCCCGTGTCCGCTGAGCACGGCCCCGTGGTGGGCAATGGAAGCTTCTACAACTTTGTCTTTTATGCTGACACTTGGGCACGCCCCCGTGCTCACCGAGCACGGGGCGTGTTCAGCCTTCTGTTCTCTTGTTTTGCTTTGCTTGGGAAGATGCTTTCGGGGAGGTCGGGCATGCCATGCTTGTTCCTTTTCTTGTATTTATGTTAGATTTAGCTGCCTTTTTGCTTCTTTTGTTAATTTGAGCTCATTTAATCCTGAAAATACAAAAGGAAGACAAAAACACACTTTTTTCCAACATTAGTACAAAAAAAGGGTTAGTTTTATGCCACAATTGATGTAATTTATATGTTGCATTTTGCACACATCATATACCATCCACAAACGCATGCTCAAACGGAAGTAGTAAACCGTTGTCTCGAGATGTGTCTTCGGGCGTTTGTGTGTGATGCTCCAAAGGCATGGGAACGTTACTTATATTTAGCTGAGTTTTCTTATAAAACAAACCCGCATTCAACAATTAACATGTCACCATTCAAGGCTCTTTATGGTCGAGATCCATCACTATTCATGATTATGTACCCAGTTCGTCAAAGATGGGTTCAATTGAAACTTCATTGGTACAACATCAGAACATCTTGCAGTCCTTCAAAGCTTCAATAGCTACTGCAAATGCTCGCATGATACTGTAGGAAGGTTTCCTGTAGGAGACTTTGTCGATTTGAGGTTACACAAATACCGCCAACCATCCGTAGCCAACAGGTTGAATCCGAAACTTTCTCTTCGTTTTTACGGACCCTACAAGATACTCGAATGAATCGGGAAAGTTGCTTATAAGTTAGATCTTCCAATCGGTTCAAGAATTCACCCGGTGTTTCACGTATCTCTTTTTAAGCATTGTCAAGGAAATAGTTCGGCTCCCTCGAGTGAGCTTACTGAAATTTATCCAGATGTGGAAATGGTCGTGTTACCGAAAGCAATACTGGATCATCGTCTGACTGAGGCAAACGAACCGCAGTTTTTAGTCAAATGAGTGAACCATCCATTAGAAGAAGCGACATGGGAGGACACTCAAGCATTCAAGCTAAATTTCCAGAATTTGAAGACATTGTGGGCAATGTCAAAACACCAAATGAGGGGAATGATGCAGTCCAGGTAGGCCAACCCATTGTGAGCCCAAGGAATGCTTATTGTCACGGGGTTACTTTTCGAGCCCCGTGTGGCGTCCCCAAGTCCCCGGGGACAAGCCAATCCATCCCGCTTCTTTGTGTGGGTCACTGGTTTCGTCCTGCCTTGGACTCATCAGGAGAGCGGCGCCAACTCTCGACCAGTGGTGCGTTAGTCGTTTGGACGACTAGGCACGTACACCTCTTCATTAACACTGATTCCGTCCCCTGATAAAGTCCAGGACTAGCCAGTAACCCAAGCGTTCAAGCACAACCCACAACATTGCGATCTTCAAACATTTGGCCCGTGACACTCTCCCACCACCATTTCATGCACGTCCTCGTGCATGCTCGCCGTCCCATACCAGGTCGTATACTTGACAATGCATGATCCCCTTATGTTGAGCATGATTCACTTTGGGAGGGTAGGACACCCGAAAGCACAGCAACAATGATCTTCTGTCGTGTATGTTCAATATAGTACATCAGTTTTGGTTATAAGTGGCGCTGACGTCCGCCGCATAAGATTAGGTGCCGATGATTCACCTTGTTTCAGGAATACGGGGACCTGAATAGTTATAGCAGCTTTCACAAAACTTCCTTTTTACGGCGCTGCTTGAACCGTAGATTTTTTAACATAAAACGGAGGGCTTCACTGCAACTATACTTGAGCGGCTCTCACGATCCCATACTCGCGGAGTACAAAGACCTTTGCCGAAGCAAACCCATATTTGGTCTTCTCCCACCACCATTGCGCAACCATACTCTAAATGTTAAGCTCATTTGGTTAAGTTTCACGTTCCAACTGTCCGAGAATCGTTCTGCTCTGATACCAAATTGTCACGGGGTTACTTTTCGACCCCCGTGTGGCGTCCCCAAGTCCCCGGGGACAAGCCAATCCATCCCGCTTCTTTGTGTGGGTCACTGGTTTCGCCCTGCCTTGGACTCATCAGGAGAGCGGCGCCAGCTCTCGACCAGCGGTGCGTTCGTCGTTTGCACGACTAGGCATGTACACCTCTTTATTGACACTGACTCCGTCCCCTGATAAAGTCCAGGACTAGCCAGTAACCCAAGCGTTCAAGCACAACCCACAACATTACGACCTTCAAATATTTGGCCCGTGACACTCTCCCACCACCATTTCATGCACATCCTCGTGCTTGCTCGCCGTCCCATACCAGCTCGCATACTTGACAATGCATTATCCCCTTATGTTGAGCATGATTCACTTTGGGAGGGTAGGACACCCGAAAGCACAGCAACAATGATCTTCTGTCGTGCATGTTCAATATAGTCCCGATAAAGTCCATGACTAGCCAGTAACCCAACCGTTCAAGCACAACCCACAGCATTGCGACCTTCAAATATTTGGCCCGTGACATTATGCTGAAATGGACCAGTTGACAGAGGAGCCCAAGACCAGGCCCAAGAGGGTGCACATGAAGCCCATCAATAAGGAACATGGGCATTAGGTGTTTATGGCAATTGCATACTTAAATGGAATAATGGATTTTAATAATCTCAACTATTCGCCATTGGCCGGCAACGGACCCAACTTCAAAAATTCCCACCAGCGATCCCATCTTTTCACATATTAACCTTCAATGGACCTTGACTAACAGAACCCTAACGTCGTTAGTCTCCTGTCGCCGGAAAAATGTTTTTGGTCGGAAAAAGGTTCCTAAAGGTCCGATCTATGGTTACAAACAGGTTTGGGACGAAAACTTTGAGTTTTCCGGGTAAAAAGAAGTTTTCTGGCGAAAAATGAGTTTTTCCGTCGACCTTAATAATTGGGGCTTTTTACTAGAAAATGTTCCTAAAGATGCGTAATAAGGTTACAAAGAGGTTTGAGAAGAAAAGGTTGAGTTTCCGGCCAAAAACGTTTTTCCGCGACCGAACACTAACAGTGTTAGGGTTCTGTTAGTCAGGGTCCATTGAAGACCAATATGTGAAAAGATGGGACCGTCAGTGGGAATTTTTGAACATGGAACCGTTGCGCGCCAACGTACAATAGTTGAGATTATTAAAATTCATTATTCCTATTTAAATACTTGTAATTTGTTTTGAGAAATAAACAAAAATTATCCCAACTCTTGTTCTCTCTATTTTTCTTTGGAGTGTTTGCCTACTATAAAAGGATCCCCTCTCAGTCTCCCAATTCGTTTGTTTTGATTATCGATCATGGCCCTACAACTTATGCTTTTCTTTTTCCTATATTTGAATCGACAATAGAACACGAAGGCTAGGTTTAAATGTATAATATATAGGTTGGATATGTGATCAAAATAGGTTATGATCAAGATGTTGCATGTATTGTAAGTCCTTATTTGCCTCTAGCATCGTGTGCTCACTCACGGTTGACTTACAAGTAAAGATCAACTAAAAGAGTGAATCAAATTATCAGAATATGGTACAAAAGATGTTTTTTTTACTATATAACCTATTATCTTATAACTTTGTTTTATAAAGTTTTGAGTATGCCATTACAACATGTTTACTTTTATATACTTATCGATATAAACTTTACTCAAAAGCAAGTTGTAAATAATAATGTAAAAGTGATCGAATAAAAAATGTATTATTTTATTGTTATAGTTACTTTAAATAAATTTAATTTTTTTCTATTATAACCTTTAAAATACAATATTTTATATCATTACGAGTACCGTTTTTACATCGCATTTTTATCTACATACATTTTACTTTAAAACGTTTCGACATTAGTACCCGTGTTATCGGAACTGGTAACAATATTCATTTTTTATGGTTTATAATTCTCTTTCGGTTGATACTCATTGAATTCCCACAACTTTATACCAGTATAAAAGCTTATAGTTATGCATTTGAAACTAATGTCAAATTGCCAGGTCTGAGTTTTATTTAATGCATTTAATGTATTTGAAAAATTAAATGTATTTAATGTCGAAACTTTAAATTCATTTAATTTTTTTCTATTATAACCTTTAAAATAAAATATTTTATATCATTACGAGTACCGTTTTTACATCGCATTTTTATCTACATACATTTTACTTTAAAACGTTTCGACATTAGTACCCGTGTTATCGGAACTGGTAACAATATTCATTTTTTATGGTTTATAATTCTCTTTCGGTTGATACTCATTGAATTCCCACAACCTTATACCAATATAAAAGCTTATAGTTATGCATTTGAAACTAATGCCAAATTGCCAGGTCTGAGTTTTATTTAATGCGGATTTGATTATGAATTAAAACAGAATATTTAGAAGAAAAAAACAAATTCAGAGTATAAAGTAACTAGGTAATAACTAATCTGATAAATCAAGTTTAAAAAACAAGCTATATAAAACCTGAATATACTATGCATCCAGCTTTAGGATATCAAAACACCAAAGACAGATTTCATATCATTTCAAACTATGATATAGACAAGATAAGAAAATAACATACCGGTGTTAATAACAGTAAGAAGGAAAGGAGATTTAAGCCAAATATAAGCACGAATACTAACTGGATTTCCAATAATCGCGGAAAATAACACCAAGTTAACTGAACTAATGCAGCTTTCGCCATATATTTGTTATTTTTGATGTGGTCAGTGACTTCAACTTGGAGAAGACAAAACCCACCCTCGGGGGATTTCCATCAATGAGAGAATTCTCATATATTTCTTTGCATTCTTGTACAACCTGGTTTTGCGACGAGAATAATAAATTTACGTCAAAAGTAGCCCAATGTGCAACTTTAATGCATAAACCTCCTAAATCATTTATCAATCAAGAAAAAATACTTATTATTGAAACATGCCTCATATTTGGCACACTTATTATTACTAATATGGAGTAAAGTACACGAATGGTCCTTGTGGTTAATAAAAAAATTGAATTTGGTCCCTAGCTTCCAAAAGTACACGGATGGTCCCCGTGGTTTTACTTTGTAACGCATTTAGTCCCCAGCTAACAAGTCTATAGGTTTTAGCTGGTTCAAGTTAGGGACTAAATGCATTAAAAAGTGCAAACCACATGGACCATCCGTGTATTTTTGGAAAGCAAGGACAAAATCCAAAATATTGATCAACCACAGGGACCATCCGTGTACTTTAATCTAAAATATGTGTAAACCCAACCCAATTTGTTTCGAACCGTAAATAAATTACTCATTTTGACATATAACACACACAAGCTGGAGACTGTCCATTTAGCTACCTCTAGATTCGCTAAGATACATACCTCCTTTGCATCTTTACGTGGTATCCCTTCACGCAGTCCAACAAGTTTTTCAACAACATCAGGCTGCAATCGTAACAAAAATGGATTAAAAAGCTGCTTAAATTCACAGATAAAATTAGCAAACTAAACATAATTGAACCATACTTACCGGACAATCAGGTTGATGTTCAAGGATACGTGTGTAAACAAGAGTAAAAGTATCGAGGCTCTCAGCCGATGCTAGCTCTCTCAAATCAATTAGAATCCTAAGTCTGTTTTCAACTTTCTGCCCATACAATATTAAAAATTATAATCCGAAACACAGAATAAAAAGGTTTATAAGTTTGGACATGTTATAAATAGCTATAGGTGACTTTCAACCTATTTGATTTGTTAGATCCGCATTTGGATTGTTCACCGTTTAACTAGTACTTTTATTTTACCCATTTTTATTAGAAAAAAAAAAAGTAAACCCAAATCATTGTGTTCTAGAGTAAGTAACTTACACTAACACTTAAGTACTGCGTGAAGAAATTCATAAGAACCTCTTCATCACGTCTCATCCGTTCAATTGTCTCAACCTTGATGCATTTTTTCTACAAATAAAATTGTAACTTTTAAGCTGTATTTACATCCTACAGAAAATAAGCTTACGACTAGTGGCATAACTATATATTCACACATAAAACAATAAAGATCATTCTTCAGAAACCTGAGACAGAAGATGGTCAACATAAACAATGGCCGTTTGTTCCAGAAAAGAATCGACAAATCGCCTAAGTGCTCGTTCTTCGATATACCTGACAATTGTTATAACAACTTAAATACCCAATTAAAAACAAATGGCCTAAAATTCTATAAGAACTACAAAACTAAGTTATTAATGTTCAAGCTTGAAACTTACATATTCACATCCGAAAAATAATCAAAAAATGTTTTCACTAGGGATTCAGTAACTCGCCCTTCGCTCCATTCTGTACGCAGAGAAAAAAAACGCATAGTTCCATAAAAAACGAAAAAAAAAGTTTTAGCAAAAACATGATAAAAAATAATATTTTACCTTTATGATAAAGTTTGACCAGTAATCGCTGCACGCATGTATCCTCAAATATGACGATGACAGTTTGATGTACACCTTCCTGAATCAATTAGACATGGTTAATACATAAAATAGAAAATAGAGTAAAATGCCATTTTCATCCCTGAGGCTTGGCTACTTTTGCGACTTTCGTCCAAAGGTTTGTTTTGCCGCATCTGGATCCAAAAGGTTTGGAATCTTGCCATTTTCATCCAACTCGTTAACTCCATCCATTTTAACGTTAAGTCAGGGGTATTTTCGTCTTTTTAGACATTTTTTGTGATGATTAAAGGTTTGGGTGGGGAGAAAGTCAACAGAAGTAGATCTTTATTTCTTATAGTGTTTTTAATTTAATAATCTAAAAAGACAGAAATACCCCTTTTATAACGAAGAAAAATGGATGGAGTTAACGAGTCGGATGAAAATGGCAAATTTTCAAACCTTTTGGATTCAGATGCGGAAAAACAAACCTTTGGACGAAAGTCGCAAAAGTGGTCAAACCTCAAGGACGAAAATGGCATTTTACGCAAAATAAAATATATTAGAAGTTTTGCACAGGCTAACAAAATAGTAGTAATATACCTTTACAACCTCCAGAAAGCCTTTACAGGCATCTTCAAAATTCACCTGTTGCAAAGATCAAAGTTGTAATTTGACGTTTCATGTAAAAGAAGAAAATAATTTGACGTTTCATGTAAAAAATAACCTGCTGCGCATGAATTTTTGTAAGAGCACCAATAGTGCTAGAAGCAAACTCCATAGCAAGATCATAACATCGTAAATTATTGTTTATCTGTCATTATTTACATAACAAAGTGGATCTGGACGTCTGTTTAATTTTATGGAAGTTAAAGCAACTTAAATAGACACAGAAAACGGCAAACCATGGCACATAATGGCTCCAAATCGAATTCGGAAGCGAGTTCTTCCAGTCTCTTTCTTTCAGTTGCTTGAAAATCAATCATTACCTAGATTATATTAAAAAAAGTTGCATTCAGATTCATAGGCCTGTAAACGAACCGAACGTTCGTGAACTTGTTCGACGGGAAGTTCGTTTATATTCTTTTATTCAATAAACGAACGAACATGAACACAGTTTTTTGTTCATTTAATTAAACGAACGAACATGAACACATGTTTTGTTCATTCACTTATGTTCGTGAACGTCCGTTTATGTTCCTTGTTCATGTTCGTTTATTAACATTTGTTTACGTTTGTTCGTTTATGATCGTTTCACTTTTAAATACATTAGTAGTTATATTTATATAAATATTAAACATAAAAGGAACTTTCTAACTACTTATATAAATATAACCAATTGTAATTGGCTTTTAGTAATAAAAATGGGTTTTCCAATGGAATATATCGTAATTAATCATACTTTATGTTCCTTTATGTTTAGTCAATTATGTTCATTCGTGTTCATTTATGTTTGTTCAATTATGGTCAACTGTGTTGCATAGTGTTTGTTAAATTATGTTCATTTAAGTTTATTTGTTTATTTTGTTTACGTCCGTGAACTGTTCGTTTAGGTTTTAAACAAACACAAACATGCCATTTTCTTAATAAACGAACATGAACAAAAAAATGTGTTCGATTATGTGTTCATGTTCATTCGGTTTATTTACGGGCCTGCAGACTATTTTATATATACCCGAATGATGGATAAAGCAATTCTGTATAACATGACTTCTGTGCTATTTTCTCTAACAATCTGCACTTGTTCTTCAAGGATTCTAAACAAGTCAACAGCAGCGGGAGTATAAAGCTTCCCTTCGTCTGTCGTTTTCGGTGGTTGTACTTTATCAGCCTCAAGTATATTCAAACACCATCTCTATAAAAAAATTAAAAAAACATCAGTAACATAACACATAACTCTCCTACTATATAAAGAAAAAACTTGATCATAACAATAACATAATAACAAGTTCACCATTGTTGTTGCTTGCATTCTCTCAACATATGTGTCCATTAGAGGATCCATTGCACCACTTTCCGAACAAACCTGTGCTAATGACTCATCAACTCCAAGTGCAATCAGGCTATCTTCGTACTCAACCACCAACCCAGTTACCTGATCTCATTAATAATAATAAGTCATTTATAAGATTGCAATGATGATAAGATATTACATGCAATATACCTTTAAGATTTCCATATTCGTAATATCGTTAGCACGCCCACTCAACAGTCTTAGCCACTGAACAAACCTCTCTGTGTACAAATTCACCATGAGCTGGAATATTTCATATCTACAAGAGAACATTCATATTAGAAAATAGCTAAAATTGCTTAAGCAAAGAATCATAGTGCAACTCTGAAGGTTTGTTTTTCCACATCTGGATCCAAAAGGTTTGAAATCTTGCCATTTTCATCTAGCTTGTTAACTCCATCCGTTTTTTCTCCGTTAAGTCAGGCGGCGCAACTTGTTGCCCGACTACCTGCCATTGCTTTGTAATTGCCCTTTTTCGTGTCGAATGATACTATTGGTATGTGAAAAAAAAAAAAAAGTCAGGGGTATTTCTGTCTTTTTTGTTAACTTAAAGGGCAATTCAGTCTTTTTCAGGGGTATTCAGTCTTTTTACATAAAGTGAAAAGACGGAATCGCCCTTTAAGTTAACAAAAAACGAAAATACCCTTGACTTAATGGAGAAAAAATGGATGGAGTTAACAAGCCAGATGAAAATGACAAGATTTCAGACCTTTTGGATCCAGATCCGGAAAAACAATCCTTTGGATGAAAGTCGCAAACTGGCCAAACCTCAAAGGACGAAAATGACATTTTACTCATTATCAAATAACATAAAAAAAATTAAAATAACCTTGGAGGAAAACAAGGTGCCACAAAATCGTATATGTCTCCGAGCTCTTCCCCGATCTGAAAATAATTTAAAAATAACTGCTGAGCTGGCAACTTTTATCCTCATTTTTAACTGGAACAAAATCGATTAGCATACCTTTTTGGCCTCCTCTATTGCACCTTGAAGGTTTTCAAACACATGCTGTCACAAGGACATTGTTATAATCATATGGTACAAGTTACAATACAGAATCACATAAATAGGTTGAAGAGGTACTTCTGATAAGAGTTTGCTAAATGTTTTTTCAACAGCTTTTGTTATATGCTCATAGCATTTGTCTTTGTAGCCTTTTCTGCATTGAAGAGTCAAATGAAATAACATTTAAGAAAGACTATAATTAGGTTAATTTGGGTGTATATTTTGTTTAATAACAGATAGAATAATACCGATACGTACTTGCCAGCCATGTGAGGATTTGCCACTGATGCCGTTGCACCACCAACTTCCGCCTCAGCAACTTGTTCATCAAGAATCTCTTGCATTTCAACAATCCTACAAGTGTGATAGAAAATACTAGGTGTATAAAAAAAAAAAAAGTTAATTACGTTTTTCGTCCCCGTGATTTGTTGAAAATAACTGTTATAGTCCATTAGTTTAAAAAATTGCCAAAACAGTAACAATACTTTCACTTTTGTAACGATTACAGTCCACCTCCGTTAATCCCATCCAATTTACCATTAAGTTTTTGGTGAAAAGACTAAAATACCCCTGTGTTAAAAAAACTATAAAAGACAAACATAGCGGTATTTATAAAAAAAGTGTTTGTTTTTTATAGTTTTCTTAACATGCAGATATTTTAGTCTTTTCATCGAAAACTTAACAGTAAATTGGATAGGGTTAACAGAGGTGGACTGTAATTGTTACAAAAGTGAATGTATCGGCACTGTTTTGGCAATTTTTAGACTAATGGAGTGTAATGGTTATTTTCAACGAACCACATGAATGAAAAACGTAATTAACTCTTTCTTTTAATACACCTAGAATTTTCTATCACATTTCCACAAGTTGAATAATAAACATACCTTAAAGAAGAAGAATAAGTGGTGTTAACAGTGTTGAATAATAAACATACCTTAAAGCACGTACAAGTGTTTGTGGGCTGCAATTAAGAGACAGATTACACTCGTAAACCAAAAGTTACATATGAAGAAGCATGAATTTAGAATGATAAAAATTAGCATACCTTTCTTTAGCAAGTTCGAAAAAGTTGGAAATATGTGACCATAACGTCTGCTCAAACGTCTCCCAGGTCCGATCCACCTCTTCAAAATATTCTCTGTAATAATTTCCGTAGTAAAAAGTCAACCCGAAACTTCTTCAGTGTGATTAGAATTAACATAAATTATTTTTTGCAAGTCATTAAAATGTATAAATTATAAATAAGAGACTTTGACCCTGACCTTAGTCTGTGAACCTCCTCTTTATGGGATCCTGCAGCCGCTAATGCAAACCTCCGCTTTCCATCAAGAGATGTTAACCTCTAAATATTTAAGGAAAAAACACAGATGAACAGTTAAGGTTGATTTTTTAAACTTTGTGTATCATTGCACCCCTACCTCATATGTGTTGATGAGCTCTTTATCATCACTTAAAGAATCATATGCTGCAGCAGCTTCCACAGAAATTGACATCATCCCCTCTACATCCTAATAAGAGCATTAGTTTTGTTTTCGATAAAATTAATTGGCCATTTTGGATGCATACCTTCAATGTGGTGCTTAAGTTATTCCGTGCATTGCTAAGAAGCGTGATCTGGTCATGATTCTCAATAAACGTTTTGCATTCATGACATAACCTGAATAAGTAAAGCACTATAATTATAAGTCTTAAAGTGAATTATATGAATCCTATCTGAGTCACATAAGACTTGTGAAAATGACTTCATGTGTCATTAAATGTACCTCTCAATACAAGCAAAGTTCTCACAGAGCTGATTTACAATATTATCAGATGAAGCAAGTGCTTTTAGTACAGCTTGTGCCTGTTCAACCTGTTCCGCAACCATGGTGCTAAGTTGTGCATCATTCGCCTGAAATTATGGAAAGCAAAGGTTAAGTCAAAGTTATTTTTCTTAGTTATCAATAAGACCTAAATAACTATCATACCTAGGGCTGCAAACGAACCGAACAAACACGAACACAGCCTTGTTCGTGTGCGTTTGTTAAGAAAATAATGTATTCATGAACACTTACCGAACGAGATTTGTTGTTTGTGTTTGTTCATTAAGAAAATGAACGTGTTCGTGTTTGTTCGTTTATTTTAAGTACCGGACAAAAACGGACACAAACGAACATTCATGATTCATGAACACAGGCGAACACATACGAAGGCAAACAAAGATGACAAGCATTTAGGGTTGTAAACGAACTGAAGGAACACGAACAAGGCCTTGTTCGTGTTCGTTAAGGAAATAAATGTGTTCACGAACGGTTCATGAACACTTACCGAACGAGATTTTATGTTCGTGTCCGTTCATTAAGGAAATGAGCGTGTTCACGAACGGTTCACGAACACAAACGAACATAAATAAATTTGGCGAACGCGACAAAGGATAAAGGTGGATGGCCCAAAGAGTAGCACTAGAACTTGAATCCCTTAATGCGGAACGGAGGTCGATCGTATTCGTCGATGTAAATATTGAGAAAGGAAAGGGGTATGGTACATAAACAAGGTGACATAAGGTTTCCTAGTTTAATTGTTAGCGTAATAAAATAAATATAAATTTAATAATATAAAAAGTATCGTACAAAATTTTTTAATTAAAACACAAACAAACAAACAAACACATATGAACGAATGTTCACGAACACCTTACCGAACGTTCACGAACACAATTGAACGAACGAGATCTCTGTTCATGTTCGTTCATTTAACTAATCGAATGAAATTTCTTGTTCATGTTTGCTCGTTTATTAAACGAACGAACATAAACGAACTTCCCGCCGAACGGTTCACGAACTGTTCACTGAACCTTCGGGTTGTTTACAGCCTTACAAGTTCATGAACATAAGCGCATACAAACCACCCCTGTCTTGTACTAAGAATCGGAGACTGGAATGAGAGCGGGGGCATAGTCTTATCGCGTCTACTTGGAATGATAGTAAGGAGTAACTATATGTAAATAATTTATTAGTGGGAAGTTTGAAGGGTCTTTCGAACGTTTACGAACATAAATGAACAAATGCAGCGCTGTTCATTTCCGTTCGTTTAACTTTGTCCTTGTTTGCTTATCTGTTAAACGAACAAACACAAACGGAGTTACTGCCGCACTGTTACCTGTTGGCGAGCAATGTAATCCGCCTTAATTGAAGAAGTGGATAGCAAAAGGTCAGGAAGTGACAAGAGCTTGGCAACCTCGGCAACTGCAGACTCCTCAGCTTTCAATCCTATATCTTCGACCATCATCTTTTCTTTTCTTGCAGTGTGAATTTACTAAATTCTAGGGTACCCGGTATATGAGGTTAGAATTTCATTTGGTACCCGATAAATTCTAGGGATCGATAAATTTGGAATGTTTTCCAAACCAACCGACGGAGGGGTTGATCACGCAAAACTTCATATTCGTGTACTTTCAATCTTTTTTTTTTATTGAAACAAACATAACGGACACAAAAAGTGCTCCTCACCTTTAGACTGCTTTTTTGTGTGTTGGGTTGGAGGCTTGGGCTGACATGTGGCGAAGGTGGGCGGGCTCCACATGATGTGGCTTGGCTGATCATGGCTTTTTTTTTGGGTGTGGGTGGCTGGCTTTTTTTGTAGTGTGGTGTGGCTTTTTTTGTAGGTCAAATATGTCCAGCCAGTCCCAGCTATCCAAGTCATCTCCCCTCGCCCCATGCCAGGTTTCATAGCCACGCCAGCAGGCAACCCACACTGGCCCGGTGTGGCTGAACCGGTGTTGCTTGGCTTCCCCCAACCCACGCTCCACACCCCACGGTCTTTGCCAGATGTATTATTATTATTATGGTTGTATCACGTATAGTTTTATACGTAACATATAACATTCACAACGACCAAGGACAGACAAGCCTGTCAATTTAAACTCATATACAATACGTATAAAGTTATATCAAGCAAACTATACGCTACGTATAGCCCTACACGTGACTTATAGTGATATGACATTGATAAATAGTTTAACTTGTAATTAAATACTAAACATAATTTACAAAATGTGACAAAAAATGCAAATAATCATCTCACATTTCATTTTAAAACATTAATAAACGCATCAAACAAACCCCTAAAATTATTACATGTGTTTTATTTTCTATAGCTAACTTCTTTTGTATTCTCGAATAGCTTAGAATCGACCCTCTGTTAGATTATCAATGCCAGTACAAACGAGTTCCATATACGAGTTCCTTAGGTATCTTTTTTCAGTTCGACGTGGTCTGACATCTTCCCACGTTAATTGTTCCAAACTTTCTTTGTATTCGATTTCGGCCGAGGATGTTGTTTGTTACCTCTTGTTATTCCTCTTGGGTTTCAAGCTCATCTACAAGGCTATACATGCATACATTTCGTTTAAGATATACTAGCGGGACCCTCCGTGCTACGCGACGAGCTTTCAATTGATAAGGATACGGTTGGTTACATATTGGTATGATATCTTAGTCGGTATATGAACCAAAAGAGATATGTCCAATAAGACATCGGCATGTGTTTTACATTGACTAACAACTATGGAAACTGATAGGAACCTGTACCGACAATGTTGTTCAGACGATATCGGTTTCGTTGCAACAATAAAGAACAAAAAAAAATTATATTTAACTCGTTCGATTTTGAATAAAGCTAACCTCATATTAAAATAAACACGTCACAATGTTATATTCATTTCGGCACTCAATATAGCCTACAATAAAAATACGATATTTTAAATACAACCCCGTTTTCAACAAAATTTATATAGAAACGTTGATAAAAAACTATACATGACTTCATATTTAGTTAAAAAAAATTGTTAGCGAACGTAAGTTATAAAAAAAAATTAAATGGGTTATAAATGAACATTATATATAATATAGGGGCAAAACCAAAAGCTAAATAAATTAGTATATATTATATATACTAGGTTAGAACCCCGTGTATTACACGGGTTGAATAAATGTAAATTTATATATTAAATGATAAAAAGTTATATCTTTATGAACCCCGTATTTTGTACGGGTGAAATAAATGTAATTTTATATATCAAATAATAAAAAAAGTTACATCTTTAAAAACCATGTGTATTACACAGAGTAAATAAATGTGAATAGATCTAAAAAAACGTCGTATCTTTAAAAAACCCGTGTATAATCAGGTTGAAAAAATCTACCAAATAATAAAAAAATTACATCCTTAAAAACCCCGTATATTACATGTGTTAAATAGATCTAAAAAAAAGTTATATCTTTAAAAACTATTTGTATTACACAGACTAAATAAATGTAATTTTGTATATTAAATACTAAAAACGTAATATCTTTAAAAAACCCGTGTATAGTTGGGTTAAAAAATCTACCAAATAATAAAAAAATTATATCCTTAAAAAACCTCGTGTAATACACGTGTTGAATAAATCTAATTTTACATAGCAAATGATAAAAAGTTATATCTTTAAATGTGACACCCCAGGAAAACCAGTAAACCACGCAACTTAACTAGCTTCCTCAGTAACCGCATGCTAAATTTCGGGACGAAATTTCTTTCAAGTTGGGGATAATGTGACAACTCGAGTTTCCAAGATTCCATCTTCACGCTAATTGTACGTTAACTGTTTAGTTGTTTGTTTACATGACTTGTTTGCCTTGTAACCGTACATGTTGATCATATGTGGAGACGTTATGTGATTGTTGCATCTATATGTTTGGTGATATAACATGTAACCTGTTTGAAAAACTTAAACTATTTAAACCTTGAATGAGTTCGACGAAACCCAAGGGTTTCGCCATTAACCACTTCGACGAAACAGAGGAGGGTTTCGGCATTTTTATCACGACGAAACGCCGGGTTTCGCCGGCCCAGGATTTCGCCGAAGCCCATTAGGGGCCCAGTACGTTACGCGTATATTTATTGAGTATTGCTGTTTCATTCGTCACGCTTGTGCCAACCGAAAACCCTAGAGCCTCTATACCTCCCTGCGGCAGCCATCACCCCTCATCATCATCCTTCTAGGAATTTCTGTGTTTCTCCTCAACCGGTTAGTATACGATTAGTCGATTTAACCTGTTTGTATCTAGTATGGTTGCTATGTGTGATGAACCGAATGGTTATTGTATTATACTTGTTAGGGTTTATAGATGCTAATAAATTTCCTTGCATAAGAATTGGTGATGATTGAATTGTGACGGTTGTAATCTGTTGTGGCTATGAGTTATTAGAATCATATGTTGCGGTTATTAGGGTTCATGAATCTTACATGTTGTCATTGGTTGATGCTAGCATAGGATCTGACCATACTAATTAAATCTTAGCTATATGACGATTCTTGCTAATATGGAACCGGTAAACCTGCATGATTATCGATTGTATATATGAGGCGATTGTGCAATTGATTGAATGATTAGCAAGCTGTTATGCTTAGGGTACAGGTTACATATATGATGATCGATGATTACGGCACTGTATGATGACTGTTTGTTTGATGTTAGTGTAAAACGGTTGTTCAGGATGATTAGGGTTTCTGTGTGTAACTTCTGTCACGACGTAACTGATGTTTTTCGATAAAACACCGATGTCGACGAAATAGGGGTTTCGTCAACTTAGGCCACGAAGAAAACCTGGGGGTTTCGCCAAGGGTTATAACGACGAAACCTTAGGGTTTCGTCAAATGGAAATCATGACGAAACGGGGGGGGGGGGGGTTTCGTCAAAATGGGAAATTGCACAGTAACTGATTTAACTCAGTTAGTAGTTAACTGGGTTAGGGGAGTCCATGTTAACTGTCATGGATATGTGAATAACTGTTAACTGTCATGCACCTTATCGTTTAGCCCCATCAGAACTAGAAGAGCTGTCTACGCAACTACAAGAGCTTTTAGACAAGGGTTTCATTCGTCCTAGCTCTTCGCCCTGGGGAGCTCCAGTCTTGTTTGTGAAGAAGAAGGACGGTACCTTCCGTATGTGTATCGACTATCGCGAGCTCAACAAGGTGACTGTGAAGAATCGCTATCCTCTTCCGCGTATTGATGACCTGTTCGACCAGCTGCAAGGGTCGAGCTTCTACTCGAAGATTGATCTGAGGTCGGGATATCACCAGCTGAGAGTCCGAGATGAGGACGTCTCCAAAACAGCATTTAGAACTCGTTATGGGCACTATGAGTTTTTGGTCATGCCATTCGGGTTGACAAACGCACCTGCGGTCTTCATGGACCTTATGAATAGAGTGTGCAAACCTGACCTGGACAAGTTTGTCATTGTTTTCATTGACGACATCCTGATCTCTTCTAAGAGTCAGGAAGAACACGAGCAACATCTGCGGCTTATTTTGGAACTTCTTCGAGCAGAGCAGCTTTATGCCAAGTTTTCGAAATGTGACTTTTGGCTTCGTGAAGTCCACTTTCTAGGCCATGTGGTGAATGAGGATGGGATTCATGTTGATCCATCCAAGGTAGACTCGATCAAGAACTGGCCTGCGCCCCGTACTCCAACGGAAATCCGCCAATTCTTGGGTTTGGCGGGTTACTACAGAAGGTTTATCAAGGATTTCTCCAAGATTGCGCAACCTCTCACCTTGCTAACTCAGAAGGGTATCACCTATCGTTGGGGTGATGCACAGGAATCTGCATTCCAACACTTAAAGGATAGACTGTGTAGCGCACCGATCCTCTCATTGCCTGAAGGCACAGACGATTTTGTGGTCTATTGCGACGCGTCCATTCAAGGACTTGGTTGCGTGTTGATGCAACGTGATAAGGTCATTGCTTACGCATCACGTCAACTTAAGGTTCACGAAAAGAACTACACTACACATGATTTGGAGCTGGGAGCTGTTGTTTTCGCACTTAAGATATGGAGACATTACCTATACGGTACCAAGTGCACCATTTACACCGATCACAGGAGTCTCGAGCATATCTTCAAGCAAAAGGAGTTAAACATGTGACAACGTCGATGGGTCGAGCTCTTGAATGATTACGAATGCGCTATCAAATACCATTCCGGTAAAGCTAATGTTGTGGCCGACGCCCTCAGTCGAAAGGATACTACATCTAAACGCGTGCGTGCGTTACAACTTACCATCCAATCTAGTCTTCCTACACAAATACGAGATGCTCAGGTTGAAGCGTTGAAAGCAGAGAACGTCAGGGCGGAGTCCCTACGTGGATCAAGAAAACGATTAGAACAAAAGGAAGACGACGCTTACTACGTTACAGGGCGCATCTGGGTCCCACTTTATGGAAACTTACGCGAGCTGGTGATGGATGAAGCACACAAGTCACGTTATTCGGTACATCCTGGTTCAGATAAGATGTACCACGATGTGACACCTGGGTCACTGCGACCATCAAACAAATACCAAGCCAATGAAATATTGTATTTCATACTTGGGATCTGTATAAATATGTGTATCTTTTGCACATATCAACTCTTGTTCGATTTCAAGCTCTAAATCGCTTTCTGGAAGGTTATACACGCACTTATGCGTAAATATAACCAGTTTAATGCGACAAATACTCCGGAACATCAACATATACTTAACATACCTTAAATAACCTTTACATAACTTAGAAATAAGTTTTAAAGGCTTTGGTATAGCAAAAACAAGTTAATTCGGCTATAGGGACTAAATTTGACAAACTGCGAAAGTATGCCAATTTGAACTGTAACAGACATTCCGGAACATGACCATAAGTTAAACATACCATAAATATCCTTTACATAGCTTAGAAATAGGCTTTGAGGGGTCCGGTGTGCTAAAATAAACTTTTGGGTCATTCAGGGACTAAAAGTGTCAAAAAGTGCACAAGTTTGCACTTTTGCGCATAACTCACGTTCTGAATACATCTGGACATCCAAAAATTTATGTAAGAACTAAAATATTTTATTTTAGTGTTTGGCATAAGAAAAATCCATTCGTTGCGTCATTTGGATCGTTTTTCGCGCTTATGCGCATTCCGTCGTAATTAAGCGAACACCGCGTTCGTACGACCAAACGAACCAACGTCCGACATATTTTTGAGCATGTTTCATGTCCACAATGTTTAGACATCATGTTAGGGCCTTAAAGTTGGCTTAACGGGCCTTAAATATGTCGAAAATGGCTTAAACACATAACATGGACTGAAACTGTCATTTCAGCAAACTTTCTCCTGATCAGAGGACCCAGGCGGCCCGCGTAAAACCAGGGCTATCCTTTACGCGGCTCGCGTCAGCCTCTCAGACCAGATTCGATGTTTAAACAGGCTGTTAACAGCTGCATTACCCACAAAACCCACTTGCACATGGTAATTCTGATACTAGGGGCTGGTTTTGGATGTGCACATGGTATTACAATACCATGTGTGCAAGTGTATGGCCAAGATCAAAGCACGATTCCCGATAAATGATCCTAACGGTGCTAGTATTCCTATAAATACCCACCCCCATCACTTGTAAAACCCACAAGAATCCTGATTTGAGAAGCTCTAAGTTGAAACCTTTGTTTCATACCTGAGCTACTTGGATCGAGATTAGCATTCGGGGACCCTTTGTAAGTATTCCTTCATTCTTTTATTGCTTTTCAAGTCCAAAAGTCAAACTTTGTTTGACTTTCTGCGTTGACCAGTTTATGGTCAATGCGAAGTTCATTTGAACTTCGCAACGTGATTGTAATCACGATGGTTATAGTCCCTTGTGACTATGCCTACTGATTACCACGTTGTCTAGGGTCGTAAGGGTAAGCGATCTAATAAATCGCTTATACCTTCGAACCCGACCCATTTGGTCGATCATTAGGATCCGACCAAATACATTAGGTGACCATAGTAGGTAGGGAATAACCTTCCGAGGTTATACCTTATGGTCACGACGTTTAAGTAGTTGTATGATAGGTAGTTTATATGCCTTAGGTAAATTACCAAAATACCCCTTTGATGCCAAAATTCATTATAAACATATGTGACATAACTTTTGACATCTAAACTGATTTGGCGACAATATTAGGCATGTTAAGGCATATTCTACTTGTCATAGGACTAGTTAGGCGGTCCGAACGCGTTTCACGCGAACGACGCATTAAAGTAGCATAAGCTACCTAAACGGGTCGTAATGGGTCGTAAGCACTTATGTTAGGTTTCATTTAGTATGTAGGCTTTGTTAAACCATATTACACGAGTCTCCATACTCGTTTGGTTTACGAACCCTCATTCTATCCGATCCTCCGATTTAGGTCCGGTTTATTAACATAGTTACCTATATTAGGTGCCGTTTGATATCCGTGATCTCTAGCATTGTTTGGTTGTTACTCAAGGACTTCTGAGCAATTTCAAGTGAGACATAGACCCCTCTTTTACTGTTTTCCAAACTGTTTTGGGGTGAAACACATGTGCCTACTTGTTACTTTCATGCTTTCCTGTTTTCACATCATATACTTGCTATGTTTATTAGTACATTTATAGTACATGATTTCAATACATTTTATGCTATGTATGCCCATTGTGTGCATACTTAGTACATCACTTTACAATACATTTCATGCTATGTACGCCCATTGTGTGCATACTTAGTATATCACTTACAATACATTTCGTGCTATGTACGCCCATTGTGTGCATACTTAGTACATTGTTTTACATTACACTTGTGCTATGTATGTCCATTACATGCATACTTAGTACATTGTTTTGCATTGCATTTCTGTTGCATATGCTCATCCAGCATATGCACACATTATACTACATTTTGAACCGTTGTAACCATTTGACTATGTGAACCGTCGTAACCCTTGATTATATGAACCGTTTGGAACTATTGAACCGTGTGAACCAGTTGTATCTGTTGACATGATTTACATTTGACAATAGACATTTGACTATACATAAACATTTCTACAATTGTTAAACATTTTTACTTTGGTGGTTTGGTTTGAGTAAGTGATTTGAGTAACGAGGCGTGTGTAATATGATACAAGCACGGTGGATACGCCGCTGGTAGTTCCTATATATATGTGTTTGTATGGTATCACATATTGTAGCGTTATTTGAATCATTTCAATTTGAGACATATAACATTTTATACAAATAACATACTTTTCATAAGACATTGATTTACAAACAACTTATCTTATACAAACTCATTTTACATGGTTATTCATTTAACCATACATTATTCTCTTATTTATACATATCATCTGATCTTATCGTTTTTCAAATGATTTACAAGACAAAGCAAATTACAAGGTTCATGACTAAACATTTTCTCAAACATAAGTCATGAATTCTGTTTTCACAAAACCTATGTATCTCACATGCATTTTTATGCTGACGTACCTATTTTCACATGTGTTTTCAGGAGATGATGCATAGGACTTATCAAGACATACTTAGGCGGACCCGTGCCTTAGTGACTTAAAACGAGACAAGAACTAGTTAATTTATGTTATGTACTCTTTGATTCTTGTTTAAACCAATGTAAACTTTCATGTTTGATTAATAAAACGAAACTTCAATTGCCATGGATTTGAAACAATTAATTCTGTTACAACACTCCCCGATGTTTCCGCCACGTTTTGTATGTTCTACGTGGTCGGGGTGTGACAGAAAAGTTGGTATCAGAGCCAATGGTTATAGGGAATTAGGTTATTAGTAATGCTTTAACCTAGACTATAACCTTCCTAGGACCCTAACACAAGTTTTCTTGTGTTTAGTTTTAAAACAATACAGTCATTTATTCTTAGGTGACAACCACGATAAGAACACAAATTTCTATCCCGCTTTGAAAACTAATCATCTGTTCTAGGATGATTTATTATATGGTTTTGAACCCTTTAAGTTTTCAAAATCCCATCAAAGTTGATCTAAATAATGTGAACACGTGCAAACTGGAAGGGTGGGTGCCTGTACCCTGAGTTTTCTGTCTAAGGCTAGAGTGTTCGTACAAATCCACATAATCGGACCAGTCACTCTTACCTGGGAACTCTTGGGGTGAGTGTCCACTTATAGGCGAGCATGTCTTCGCGATACATTATTTTTGACCTATTTACTTTGATTAATCACCGGGGTCGTTTGTTGCTTTGTAGTAACAAACAAATGACCACTATCCTTGCGTTCATCAGATTTGTTCATCTCATTCTTTTCGTCTAATTCTCTCACTCGTTTCATTTCATGTTTCCTCTTTTAGAATGCCTCTTCGACGCGAAAACCAGATAGCGACTGCCAAACTGGCAGAAATCATTGCACAGCAAATGGCTGCTCAATTCCCAAACCTCTTTGCTCAATGGAACCAAGCCAACAACAACAACAATGGTCCATGCAATTTCAAGAGTTTTAACTCGGCTAAACCACTCAAGTTTAGTGGTTCTGAGGGAGCGACTGGGCTTCTTCAATGGTTCGAAAGCATTGAGAATACTTTCCGCCACATGCAGTGTCCTGACAATCGCAAGGTCGAGTTTTCTTCGAGTGTGTTCCAGAAGAGGGCCCTTACGTGGTGGAATGGGGTTATGAGAGATCGTGGTGCAGAAGTTGCTCTAGCACAGACATGGGCTGAACTTAGGGCCCTTATAATGAAGGAATTCTGTCCTCGTCACGAGATCAGGGCCTTGGAAAGGGAATTCGACAATCTTGAGCAAGACAGCGGCGAGCATCGAGCCTACACAGACCGTTATGAGGAGTTAAGTCTATTATGCCCAAACCTGGTCACGCCTTTGGATAAGGCAATCGAAAAGTACATTGATGGCCTCCCTGACTTAATACAAGACATTGTGACTGGTAGCAACCCTACTACAGTTAGACAGGCCATTGAGCTATCTGCAACCTTGACTGAATCAAAGATCAGGAAAGGTAAACTTTTCCGAAAAGGTGACAAGAAACCGGTCGAGGAATCGAACCCAATCGAGGAATTAAAGACCATGGATGAACAGACTAGATCCCCTAAGAAGTCAAAGAAGCGAAAGGCTTCTCAGAACTTCGCCATGGTTACTCACAATGATCAAGCCGTCCCCAACCAACCAGCTCAACCCCCTGCTAGGAAGCCGTACAATGGAACTGCACCCTTGTGCAACCAATGTAGCCTCCATCATCATGCCAATGTAAAGTGCCGCAAATGCCAAACTTGTGGACTTATAGGCCATACAGCAAGAGTCTGCCCAGCTGCAGCTGCACCAAACCAAGCTGGCAACAACCCTGCTCAAGGTCGTTTTCTACCAGGTTCTTGCTTCAACTGTGGCGAGATGGGTCATTTCCGAAGAAATTGCCCAAAGCTTGCTAATGCAAATCCAGCACAGGGATGAGCATCTGACCGACAACATCGTGTAGAAATAATCACGTCTTATGTATTATTTTCTTTTGTTGTCATGGTCCATGAAACAGTTGTTGTAATTATTTATAAATAAATCTTTTATTTACATTTCAATGTAATTATGTGGTTGTATGTATAAACAACATATCTCCTACAATACCGACAATCAAGGAACCGTATTCCTTGAAGAACAGACTACCCCCAAACTTTCTTCCACTTTATGATCTCTTGCGTTTTCCACGAAAATCCTAAGTACCCGTTTCTTCCAAGAGAAACGAAGTACAAGGCGTAATCAATAACAAGTTAATAACAATTAATAACCAAGAAAACAATTATGTGATTAAGTGCTTATGTGTTCCCTTTTATGTTTTTGTGTGATCCAATTTATGTTATCCAAATCCTCGTAGAACCTTTCGTATCTTCATATGAGGGATTCGTAGTAGGATACCCAAAGGTACTACATAAAATCCTTAATGGACTACTACGTTGTAGTTAAGTCCCTTGGATTATAAAGTACTACTCCATAATTAGACCCCTTGAGTGGTCTAGTTAAACAGATTGATCCAAAAATCTGGTTAGGAACATCATGTGATGATATAGCTGAAAGGACTCCTTGGTGGCCTAATTAATAAGATCATCTGTCGATCAAATTAAAAGGACCCTATGGTAGTCTAGTCACCCTCATCACAGATTTGATTTTCCTCCCCTACACATTACAAGACAAACTGTGCGGACTGTGCAAGGAATTACGTAATTATGGATGCATACATAATTATGGAATTTAGTGCACAGAAACCACAGCGAGCTTTGTCATGTGCCTAGAAGTTAATTCTATTCATTTCCGTTTCTGAGGAAGCACCCGTTGAAAATGGCTCCGTCAGTTCATTTTCGTTTCTGAAGATTGTCCGTTGAGGAAATGAATATCCGTTTGATTATCCTATTCATTTCTGTTTCTGAGGAAGCACCCGTTGAAAATGGCTCCGTCAGTTCATTTTCGTTTCTGAAGATTGTCCGTTGAGGAAATGAATATCCGTTTGATTATCCTTTTCATTTCCATTTCTGATGAAGCACCCGTTGAAAATGACTCCGTCAGTTCATTTTTCGTTTCTGAAGATTGTCCGTTGAGGAAATGAATGTCCGTTTGTCTATCATTTTCATTTCCATTTCTGATGAAGCACCCGTTGAAAATGACTCCGTCAGTTCATTTTTCATTTCTGAAGATTGTCCGTTGAGGAAATGAATATCCGTTTGTTTCTCCTTTTCATTTCCATTTCTGATGAAGCACCCGTTGAAAATGACTCCGTAAGTTCATTTTACGTTTCTGAAGATTGTCCGTTGAGGAAATGAATCCCCGTTTGTTTATTCCATCATTTCCGCTTCTGAAGAATACTCGTTGAGGAAAATGACTCCGTCTGTTCATTTTCGTTCTGAAGAATGTCCATTAAGGAAATGACAGGATTATGCCTTGCATATCTCTGGTGGTTATTTGACATAAAGTCACAGATAGACTCTTACGAATAAATTTCGGGACGAAATTTCCTAAAGTAGGGGAGACTGTGACACCTGGGTCACTGCGACATCAAACAAATACCAAGCCAATGAAATATTGTATTTCATACTTGGGATCTGTATAAATATGTGTGTCTTTTGCACATATCAACTCTTGTTCGATTTCAAGCTCTAAATCGCTTTCTGGAAGGTTATACGCGCACTGATGCGTAAATATAACCAGTTTAATGCGACAAATACTCCGGAACATCAACATATACTTAACATACCTTAAATAACCTTTACATAACTTAGAAATAAGTTTTAAAGGCTTTGGTATGGCAAAAACAAGTTAATTCGGCTACAGGGACTAAATTTGACAAACTGCGAAAGTATGCCAATTTGAACTGTAACAGACATTCCGGAACATGACCATAAGTTAAACATACCATAAATATCCTTTACATATCTTAGAAATAGGCTTTGAGGGGTTCGGTGTGCTAAAATAAACTTTTGGGTCATTCAGGGACTAAAAGTGTGAAAAAGTGCACAGGTTTGCACTTTTGCGCATAACTCACGTTCTGAATACATCCGGACATCCAAAAATTTATGTAAGCACTAAAATATTTTCTTTTAGTGTTTGGCATAAGAAAAATACATTCGTTGCGTCATTTGGATCGTTTTTCGCGCTTATGCGCATTCCGTTGTAATTAAGCGAACATCGCGTTCGTACGACCAAACGAACCAACGTCCGACATATTTTTGAGCATGTTTCAAGTCCACAATGTTTAGACATCATGTTAGGGCCTTAAAGTTGGCTTAACGGGCCTTAAACATGTCGAAAATGGCTTAAACACATAACAGGGACTGAAACTGTCATTTCAGCAAACTTTCTCCTGATCAGAGGACCCAGGCGGCCCGCGTAAAACCAGGGCTATCCTTTACGCGGCCCGCGTCAGCCTCTCAGACCAGATTCGATGTTTAAACAGGCTGTTAACAGCTGCATTACCCACAAAACCCACTTGCACATGGTAATTCTGATACTAGGGGCTGGTTTTGGATGTGCACATGGTATTACAATACCATGTGTGCAAGTGTATGGCCAAGATCAAAGCACTTTTCCCGATAAACGATCCTAACGGTGCTAGTATTCCTATAAATATCCACCCCCATCACTTGTAAAACCCACAAGAATCCTGATTTGAGAAGCTCTAAGTTGAAACCTTTGTTTCATACCTGAGCTACTTGGATCGAGATTAGCATTCGGGGACCCTTTGTAAGTATTCCTTCGTTCTTTTATTGCTTTTCGAGTCCGAAAGTCAAACTTTGTTTGACTTTCTGCGTTGACCAGTTTATGGTCAATGCGAAGTTCGTTTGAACTTCGCAACGTGATTGTAATCACGATGGTTATAGTCCCTTGTGACTATGCCTACTGATTACCACGTTGTCTAGGGTCGTAAGGGTAAGCGATCTAATAAATCGCTTATACCTTCGAACCCGACCCATTTGGTCGATCATTAGGATCCGACCAAATACATTAGGTGACCATAGTAGGTAGGGAATAATCTTCCGAGGTTATACCTTATGGTCACGACGTTTAAGTAGTTGTATGATAGGTAGTTTATATGCCTTAGGTAAATTACCAAAATACCCCTTTGATGCCAAAATTCATTATAAACATATGTGACATAACTTTTGACATCTAAACTGATTTGGCGACAATATTAGGCATGTTAAGGCATATTCTACTTGTCATAGGACTAGTTAGGCGGTCCGAACGCGTTTCACGCGAACGACGCGTTAAAGTAGCATAAGCTACCTAAACGGGTCGTAATGGGTCGTAAGCACTTATGTTAGGTTTCATTTAGTATGTAGGCTTTGTTAAACCATATTACACGAGTCTCCATACTCGTTTGGTTTACGAACCCTCATTCTATCCGATCCTCCGATTTAGGTCCGGTTTATTAACATAGTTACCTATATTAGGTGCCGTTTGATGTCCGTGATCTCTAGCATTGTTTGGTTGTTACTCAAGGACTTCTGAGCAATTTCAAGTGAGACATAGACCCCTCTTTTACTGTTTTCCAAACTGTTTTGGGGTGAAACACATGTGCCTACTTGTTACTTTCATGCTTTCCTGTTTTCACATCATATACTTGCTATGTTTATTAGTACATTTATAGTACATGATTTCAATACATTTTATGCTATGTATGCCCATTGTGTGCATACTTAGTACATCACTTTACAATACATTTCATGCTATGTACGCCCATTGTGTGCATACTTAGTATATCACTTACAATACATTTCGTGCTATGTACGCCCATTGTGTGCATACTTAGTACATTGTTTTACATTACACTTGTGCTATGTATGTCCATTACATGCATACTTAGTACATTGTTTTGCATTGCATTTCTGTTGCATATGCTCATCCAGCATATGCACACATTATACTACATTTTGAACCGTTGTAACCATTTGACTATGTGAACCGTCGTAACCCTTGATTATATGAACCGTTTGGAACTATTGAACCGTGTGAACCAGTTGTATCTGTTGACATGATTTACATTTGACAATAGACATTTGACTATACATAAACATTTCTACAATTGTTAAACATTTTTACTTTGGTGGTTTGGTTTGAGTAAGTGATTTGAGTAACGAGGCGTGTGTAATATGATACAAGCACGGTGGATACGCCGCTGGTAGTTCCTATATATATGTGTTTGTATGGTATCACATATTGTAGCGTTATTTGAATCATTTCAATTTGAGACATATAACATTTTATACAAATAACATACTTTTCATAAGACATTGATTTACAAACAACTTATCTTATACAAACTCATTTTACATGGTTATTCATTTAACCATACATTATTCTCTTATTTATACATATCATCTGATCTTATCGTTTTTCAAATGATTTACAAGACAAAGCAAATTACAAGGTTCATGACTAAACATTTTCTCAAACATAAGTCATGAATTCTGTTTTCACAAAACCTATGTATCTCACATGCATTTTTATGCTGACGTACCTATTTTCACATGTGTTTTCAGGAGATGATGCATAGGACTTATCAAGACATACTTAGGCGGACCCGTGCCTTAGTGACTTAAAACGAGACAAGAACTAGTTAATTTATGTTATGTACTCTTTGATTCTTGTTTAAACCAATGTAAACTTTCATGTTTGATTAATAAAACGAAACTTCAATTGCCATGGATTTGAAACAATTAATTCTGTTACAACACTCCCCGATGTTTCCGCCACGTTTTGTATGTTCTACGTGGTCGGGGTGTGACACACGATTTGTAGACTACGTACTGGTGGCCTAGCATGAAAGCCCACATAGCAACCTACGTCAGCAAATGTTTGACTTGTGTGAGAGTCAAGACTGAATACCAGAAACCATCGGGCCTACTCCAACAACCAGAGATACCACAATGGAAATGGGAGCAAATTTCCATGGATTTCGTTACTGGCCTACCTAGATCTCAACGTGGAAATGATACTATTTGGGTGATCGTGGATCGACTCACAAAGTCTGCACACTTCTTGGCTATCAAGGAAACAGATAAGTTCTCCACTCTAGCAGAAGTTTATCTTAAGGAAGTTGTCTCGAGGCACGGGGTGCCAACCTCTATTATTTCCGATCGTGATGCGCGTTTTACTTCTGAACTGTGGCAAGCAATGCACAAGTCCTTTGGCTCACGTTTAGACATGAGCACAGAATATCATCCACAAACGGATGGGCAGTCTGAGCGCACCATTCAAACCCTTGAAGACATGCTTAGGGCATGTGTGATTGATTTTGGTAACGGCTGGGAAAAACATCTACCGTTAGTGGAGTTTTCGTATAATAACAGTTACCACACCAGCATTCAAGCCGCTCCGTTTGAGGCATTGTACGGATGTAAATGCTGATCACCTCTTTGCTGGGCAGAAGTTGGTGACAGCCAAATCACAGGTCCAGAACTTGTAGTAGACATAACGGAAAGGATTGCTTAGATACGACAACGAATGGCGGCAGCCCGTGATCGTCAGAAAAGCTACGCTGATAAGCGCAAGAAACCACTCGAGTTCCAGGTTGGGGATCGAGTGCTACTCAAAGTCTCACCTTGGAAAGGTGTAGTTCGTTTTGGCAAATGAGGCAAACTCAATCCGCGTTATGTCGGACCATTCGAAATCAATGAGAAATAGGCAAAGTGGCTTATAAACTAAACCTGCCCGCAGAACTCAGTGGAGTTCACAACGTATTTCACGTGTCAAATCTGAAGAAGTGTCTGTCAGATGAGACCCTCATAGTTCCTTTGAAGGATATCATTATCGATGAAAAGCTACAATTCGTCGAGGAACCAGTTGAAATCACAGACCGAGACGTTAAGGTTCTCAAGCATACCAGAATACCTCTTGTTCGAGTTCGTTGGAACTCCCGTCGTGGCCCAGAGTTCACCTGGGAACGAGAAGACCAAATGAAACTCAAGTATCCCCAGTTGTTCGAGAACAGTGCAACCACTACTGAGGGTAAAGCTACTACGGAATTTCGGGACGAAATTCTAAATCAACAGGGGGATGATGTGACACCCAAGGAAAACCAGTAAACCACGCAACTTAACTAGCTTCCTCAGTAACCGCATGCTAAATTTCGGGACGAAATTTGTTTCAAGTTGGGGATAATGTGACAACTCGAGTTTCCAAGATTCCATATTCATGCTAATTGTACGTTAACTGTTTAGTTGCTTGTTTACATGACTTGTTTGCCTTGTAACCATACATGTTGATCATATGTGGAGACGTTATGTGATTGTTGCATCTATATGTTTGGTGATATAACATGTAACCTATTTGAAAAACTTAAACTATTTAAACCTTGAATGAGTTCGACAAAACCCAAGGGTTTCGCCATTAACCACTTCGACGAAACAGAGGAGGGTTTCGCCATTTTTATCACGACGAAACACCGGGTTTCACCGGCCCAGGATTTCGCCGAAGCCCATTAGGGGCCCAGTACGTTACGCGTATATTTATTGAGTATTCCTGTTTCATTCGTCACGCTTGTGCCAACCGAAAACCCTAGAGCCTCTATACCTCCCTGCGGCAGCCATCACCCCTCATCATCATCCTTCTAGGAATTTCTGTGTTTCTCCTCAACCGGTTAGTATACGATTAGTCGATTTAACCTGTTTGTATCTAGTATGGTTGCTATGTGTATTGAACCGAATGGTTATTGTATTATACTTGTTAGGGTTTATAGATGCTAATAAATTTCCTTGTATAAGAATTGGTGATGATTGAATTGTGACGGTTGTAATCTGTTGTGGCTATGAGTTGTTAGAATCATATGTTGCGGTTATTAGGGTGCATGAATCTTACATGTTGTTATTGGTTGATGCTAGCATAGGATCTGACCATACTAATTAAATCTTAGCTATATGACGATTCTTGCTAATATGGAACCGGTAAACCTGCATGATTATCGATTGTATATATGAGGCGATTGTGCAATTGATTGAATTATTAGCAAGCTGTTATGCTTAGGGTACAGGTTACATATATGATGATCAATGATTACGGCGCTGTATGATGACTGTTTGTTTGATGTTAGTGTAAAACGGTTGTTCAGGATGATTAGGGTTTCTGTGTGTAACTGCTGTCACGACGTAACTGATGTTTTTCGACAAAACGCCGATGTCGATGAAACAGGGGTTTTGTCAACTTAGGCCACGACGAAAACCTGGGGGTTTTGCCAAGGGTTATAACGACGAAACCTTAGGGTTTCGTCAAATGGAAATCATGACGAAACGGGGGGGGGGGGGGGGTTTCGTCAAAATGGGAAATTGCACAGTAACTGATTTAACTCAGTTAGTAGTTAACTGGGTTAAGGGAGTCCATGTTAACTGTCATGGATATGTGAATAACTGTTAAATGTTATGTGGTGCTTGTTACTTGAACTACACTTTATGACCATGTTATATATACGTGAACTATGTCGATGTAAACTGATTATGAACACGTGCATACCATAGGCTTTGACTGATTAATTGGGATCAAGTAATTAATCAACCGAGCAAACCAAGGGGAGTTCACACTTTCTACAAGCCATGGGATTCCCAAGGGTTGGGAATGGGTTAAAGAACTAAAACAGAAACTACATATTCTCCTTTGGTAGGATATGTACAGCCATCCTCCATGGGTAGGATGCGAAGATTAAACCTCGCGTATTCTCCTTGGGTAGGACACGTACGTTCGTCCTCCTTGGGTAGGACAACAAGATTAAACATACTGGACCAAAACTCTATCATAAGTCCCTCATTTTATATCGACTTAATCGCCGAGGCCGATGGCGAGCGGGTCATTAGTTAATAGTGCTATTAGGTTTAACAAACCTCACACCGTGCCGGTAGGACGGGCGTGTACTAATGGACTAAGGCAAAGGGTCAATGATGATAGACATTGACTTAGGGCACAACTTACTTTCGTTAGTAGTTGTTAGTGCAGTTGTCTATCGACTTCATCTTCGTTCGAGTCTTAGATTAGTAATGAAAGATCAAGTCACGCAGTTCGAGTTAAACAGGAAACAAAGGTGAACAAGCCAGTTCAAACGAAGTGGACAGCTCAAACGAAGTGGACTGTTCAAACGAAGTGGACAATTCAAACGAAGTGGACTGTTCAAACGAACTGGAAATAGTATAAATATGTGACTTGAGTTTTTCATTTGTAACTTTTGGATTCGGTAGCGAAACTCTGCCGAAGTGTCTCCAAGTCTGTAAACGCGTTCTATTCAATATAAGAGACAGTTATTAGTGAATATCAAGCTGAAACAAACTCTGATTCATTGAATTCCGCCTTTGAATCAGTTTAGAGTTCTTCTGAAGACTCGTTCAGATCGATTCTTGATCCTACAAGTGGTATCAGAGCTCAGGAGGAAGAGCTCTTGATATTTCAGCTCGATTTCATTAAGATTTCTGACTTTTACACCTTTCTGTCACGTATTTTCAAAATTAACCTAGATTTTCTGGTTAAAATGGTTTGAAATTGAAGTATATTGTGCGTAACTGTGGTTTAAACAATTAGTAAAAGTATTCGACCAAAAATCAGATTAAAACTCAATCAATTTGATAAAAAAAATGATCAGTTCGTTTGAAAAGTTCATCAGTTCGTATGAAGTGACTTCAGTTCATTTGGAATTACTCACAGTTCACACGAAGTGAACTTCCAGTTCGTCTGAAGTTCAATATCAGTTCGTTTAGAGAACTCAGTCCGTTTGAACCTCCTGTTCGCGTGAAATCCAGTTCGCTTAAAAGATTTCAGTTCGTTTGAGGTTCGGTTTTAGTTCGTTTGAAGAACTCAGTTCGTGTGAACCTGAGATTGTTTGAACTTGAACTTCAGATCAGTTCATGTGAATAGTTTAGATTGTTAGAAAACAATCCAGTTCGCACCAATTCCCAGTTTGTTTGAGGTTTGATCAGTTCGCACGAAGGGTGATTTGTCAATTCGTTTGAAAGTTTGAGAATTTGTTTGAAACTTGACTCCAGTTCGTTTGAAAGCTGAGTTTGTGAAATTGTTTACCGAAAACATGGAAACTGAAGAAGAAATTGCATTGTTTTACTATGTATCTCAACAAGAGAGCTATTTTAAGAATGAAGAAGAACCAGTTAGGAAAGAATCAATTTTAAAAGAACCAGTTTCAATAACAGAGGATTCAGAAACTGTTTTAGATAAAATTGAAAAAGGGTTTAGAAGTTGATTCAGAAAAAGCTGATAATCTTACAGAAGTTGTTTCAGAAAAAGCTCCAGTGTTTGATCACTCATCAGATGAAGAGAGTGACGATGACAGTGAAGAAATTGAAAAACTTGAAAATTATAAAAGAATGTTTGGACCTCAATTGTTTGATATGTTTTATGCAGGTACACTAGAAAAGCTTAAAAATAAACAAGCTGCAAAGATAAAGTTTGATGAGGCAGCTACTGTGAAAGAAAATATAAAATCTGAGGAAAATCAGGTTGTAAGTCTTCATCAAGAAACACCTGAACAAAATGAGACAATTAAGTTGTCACAGAATGATGAAGTCAAACTTGATGAATGTGTTCAAATTGAGGAGAAACAGGTTGACAAAAATCATCAAGAAACATCTGAACAAAAAGAGACAACTGAATTGTCACAGGTTGATGAAGTCAAACCTGAAGTAAATGTACAAGAGGTAAAAGAACAGGTTGAAGTAATTCCAGCTTTCAAGGATGAAAAGAAAGCTGATGAAGAAAAGACGTCTGATGATGAAAAGATATCTGGGATGTGCTTAAATTGTGAAAAATTAAAATCTGAAAATGTCAAACTGTTGAGTGATGTGGACAGTTTGACATTGTAAAACAAAATTTTGAAAGAAAAAGAAAAAGATTTTGAAAATAAAATAAAAATGTTTGAAAATGAAAAATTAAAAATTGAAAAAGAATTTCAAAGTCAAATAAAGATTCTTGAAGATGGGAGATCTGTTTTTAGCAAAAATAACATTGAAAAACAAAAAGTAATAAATTCTCATCTTCAGACAATTATTCGACTTGAAAAAGAAGCTGAAAAGGCTCGGGTTAAAATCAAAGAGCTTGAAGAGAAATTGAAAGGTTTTGAGACTTCGTCATCAACACCAGATTATCTATGTCCAAAACCGATCAATTCTGTTCCAATAAGTGACAATGTCACAAACTTTGACAAAGTCAAAGTTGAAGATTGTGATGAGAAATCTGATGATGAAAATGAAAAAATGAAGAAAAAGAATTTATTTTTGAAGTTAAAAGAAAAGTTTCAAGAAACTGTTCCACAATCAACTGAAAAGGGAGAATGCTCTAAGCAAAAACCTTTGAAGAAGAAAGTGGAACAAAAACAAAGAGAAAAGTTTGAAAAATCTTCAAAAAGAAAATAAAAGCTCATCAGTTAAATCATCCAATCGTGATAAAAAACCACAAAAAGTTGAAAAACAAAACTAAAAAATTGTTGGTAATAAGTGGTGCAGGTTTGACCGCAGTGCTTCAAAGCCAAATCCAGCTTTCAAGAGGAGTGATGATCACCACAAAGCAAGACAATGCTATGATCTGAGTGTTTGGTGTGAAAGTGGTGATTGGTACGATAACAGAGTGTGTTACACTTGTGTTGTTCGAGGGCACATTACTTTTAACTGCCAAAGTTGGAGGTTTGAGACGAGAAGATGCTTTGAATGCAATATCAAAGGACACATTGCCAGGGATTGCCCAATGAGATCAAAGGGAAGATCGAGGGCCGAATCTCAGAAAGTGGCAAAGAAACCAGTCAATGTCAAGCCCAAAGAACAGAAAGTGGAAGAAAAGAAAGTAATGCTTTCACAGGGGCAGAAAGACAGACTGAGGAAGAAGAGGAAGAAAGCGAGAGAGTATCTCGAAAGGATTTTGTCCTCGAATACAATTGGTAAAACAGATAAAAGTTCTGATAAATCGTCTTGCTCGCCAAAGAATGACAAATCATACAAAACGGATTCATCAGATACAAATCTGAGGATGAAAGAGAGAAAGATGAAAAAGAAAGTTTGTGGCAATGAATCTGTTTCTGTGGAAACAAAGGAGCCACATGTCGGCGATGAATCTGGCTCATCAAAGCCAGGCAAGCCACATTCAGGCAATGATTCTGGTATGGTAAAACCAGAAGAGCCATTTGTTGAGGTAAAAGTTGAGAATTCTGGTCTAACAATGGATGATGCAAATTTTCCACCATTGTTGAACAAGAATTCAAAAGCACCCAAGGATCGTCAGGCTTGGGTGAATCTGTTCAAATGAAAAACCTGACTTGCCGGAGTTCCCAGGTTGGTAAGTGTGGAACATGAATCGGCACATTTCTTGAGAAATTTCACTCTGGTGATTTTTCGCCTTACATGTGGTAAATCAGGGACATTAAGTTGTATTTGATTTTCTACAAGTGATGCTTGAGATCTAAAACTGTAATTGTAAAATCTGTCATGTGTATAAAGAACAAGGTGATGAAGTGACCCCGAATCTACAAATGATTGGTAAACAAAACTAATTTTCCGGAAAAACCATTTTGATTAAAACAAACTTAAGTGTTTTGAAATCACTATGGGAAAATGTTTTGTTGTCAGGGGGAGTTCTGATTGTTCAAGCCAAGTGAATGGAGAACTGAAGCAATTCTCATCTTGTTGTCACATTTCTTGTACAGTTGGTTTTCAAATTTTCCCAGAAAATTAAAATTGAGACATATTTTGATTTTAGGGGGAGTAAAAATTTTAAAAAAATTAGAAAATTTGAAAAAGCCAAAAACATGATAAAATGAAAAATGAGTTTTGTTGTCAAAAAGAGGAAATGATAGTAGATCAGTTGGACTGTCACAGCATGCTAAAGAAATGTAAAGTCAAAATGTGATAAGCGATCTCACTAAGGATGTGACGATAGGCTCAGCTAGACTAGTAGATTTGCGATAACGATACAAACTTAAATGAAAAAGCCTAGTTCTAGTGGGAAACATGGTTGAAAGCATAGTACTTAGTTTTGTCCTTCTTGACTGTGTGCCTACTCAGTAATCGCTGATTGTCGAAAGACATAAAACTGGTTAAGTTTGTGAACTTTCACAACTTTGCTAAAAAGTCACTGTGATTGTGCATTTTATTTTGCAAAGATTTAAAGTTGTTTTATTTCTTTATTTTGTTTAAGCATTGGACATCCTCTGCGTATACGTGAGTATCGACCTGGATGTTATTGCCTAAACGTTCTGCTTTATTTTCTTTGGTGTTTCGTTTAAGCTTTGGATCACCTCTGCGTATACGGGAGTATCGACCTGGTGGTTAAAGCCTAAACAACTTCAACTTATTTTATTTTTCTTATTTTGTTTAAACGTTGGACTTTCTCTGCGTATACGGAAGTATCGACCTGATTGTTAATGTTTAAACATTCTGCTTTATTTTCGCACAAATCACAGTTGATAAAAGTTTAAAGGCATTATTTGAGTCAGTGTATTGCATGATGAGGGGATATGCTGAGATCGTGGGGTCCATAAGAATTTAGTGCTATCTAAATATATCTTAACGTATCGGTAAGCATTTCGAAAGTTTTTAGATTGAGTTTAAGTGGACAACAATATCGTCAATCAATGTGAATCGTTTAGAGCATAAAATGAAATCAAGCTTAACGGTGTTAGTGATTTGTCTCATAAACTGATATGATCCTCTTACACAAACTCACAAAAATATTTTCTGTAAATATTTCTTTACTGCATTTTATTCTTTTCAAAAATCCAAATAGATTTTAGTGTGTTTTAGCATAAAATTTTGATAAAATACAAAAAGATTTTCGACAACTGATGTTGAAAAGCTGATATTCAAAATTTCAAGTACTTAACATGATGAACTAGTTTGGGAGTGTGTGTATTGAATTGAGAAATTTATTTTGAGAAAGAAGTTTGATTAGTTAATCGAGATCATTAATTTGAACTTGATGTAACTTTTTCAGTAAGTTTTTTCTTATTGTTTTTAAGTAAAAACTTATGTGGTGGTGAGAAAATGTGTGCAGGTGTTGAGCTGAACAGAATTAAAGCCAGGATGTGATCTCTAGGTGATAGCTAATTCCAGACAGCGATCCAATCATGATGAGAGGGGGAGTCTGACGAGGTTAGAGCCAAAGAGAAGATCCTGGTCCATGCTAAGAAAAAAAGGAGATCGATCAAGATTGAAGAGTCGTCATGTTGAAGACTCTCACTGAAGATTCCGTCAACATTCAAGGGGGAGTCTGTTAGTGTAGTTGTCTGTCGACTTCATCTTCGTTCGAGTCTTAGATTAGTAATGAAAGATCAAGTCACGCAGTTCGACTTAAACAGGAAACAAAGGTGAACAAGCCAGTTCAAACGAAGTGGACAGCTCAAACGAAGTGGACTGTTCAAACGAAGTGGACAATTCAAACGAAGTGGATTGTTCAAACGAACTGGAAATGCCTGTTCAAACGAACTGGAAATAGTATAAATATGTGACTTGAGTTTTTCATTTGTAACTTTTGGATTCCGGTAGCGAAACTCTGCCGAAGTGTCTCCAAGTCTGTAAACGCGTTCTATTCAATATAAGAGACAGTTATTAGTGAATATCAAGCTGAAACAAACTCTGATTCATTGAATTCCGCCTTTGAATCAGTTTAGAGTTCTTCTGAAGACTCGTTCAGATCGATTCTCAATCCTACAGTAGTCGATATGGTACGGTATGGTAATTAGCCCCCACTAATTATTGAAAAGGTTTGGGAAACAGGGATACTGATTAATACGTAGTTTACAAAACGAACTTACAAATATTGAAACGAACTCAATAACTAATCAACCAACTGTGAACTCGCTCAACTTTGTTGTTGACTTGTTGTTACATGCCTTGCAGGTCGTAGGGATTAGCTTGGAGCTTGCACGCGATGGAGAAGTCGTTGTGGGGACATGGACTTTTGAGTTCCATGTTAAACATTTACACTTTATAAAAATATTACTTATGTTTGGGTTTTTACGTTATGCTTCCGCTGAACGCTTACAATGAGTTTGTTTTGAACACCTTTCATATTGTGTGGTTGAACTTTAATTACTATTTATAATGTTCAATATGATTGGTGGCTTGATCCTGGTCATGTCACGCCTCCAAGCGGTGATACTCCGCAAGTGGATTTTTGGGGGTGTGACAGATTGGTATCAGAGCCATTGGTTATAGTGAACTTGGTTTTAAAAAGGGGAAAAGTTTTTTTTGGTAAAACCAGACTATAACCTGTTGATGTACTGTAAAGTACATATGTTTATAGTGTATATTTTGGTCAGTTTTCAGTTGTTTTGAGTCTAGTTTAGGTTAGAATTGTGATACTACTGACATTAAGCTTTGATTTCAGGTCCCGTAGCTTAAAGCGATGAAAAACGAGTAAAAACGAGCAGTTTGGAAGAAAAACGGGATTTGTATGCGCGTCGGAGAAGCTGGAAATCGAAATTAATTAAAAAAATAAGAAAATCAGGAAAGGGGGCGCCGCGTGACGCCAGCCCCCCCTCGCATCGCGCCTAGGGTCAGAATTCGAGAAAACATGTTGGCAGCTAGGGGTTGGCTTAATTAATTTCCAAGAAACATTAGTGAAACCCTAATTACGAATTAGAGGCATCTTTGGGCGACTTTGGAGCATTCTTGGCAAGCAATCGGAGATTTCAAAGCGTAGGAATCATTGGTACGAGTCAAGGGCGAAGAATCGAAGAATCTATCGGGTTTTCTAATCCCTTGTTTTGTCGATTACTTTTCTTGGAACTTTGTTACAATGAATTCAGTTTTAGACATCTTTGTTTTGTTTTCATTTACTGAGATGCTTGGCTAATTTCATTAACCACCTAGACTTGATGAATGGATTAATATAAAGTTTTTACCGGTTTTGTTATTTGCATGATTGTTATGGGTGATTATGTTTAGTAAGCAGTTTGATTTAATGATTTGATGTGTATGCATGCTTTGAGTTGGTTTATTGTTATTATTTGCTTCATATGATTCTTAGTGACGGTCTATATCACAACGTAGAGTCATATTAGGGTTTAGGGTTTCGGTGAGTGTCTATATCACGTTAGAAAACCTTCACTCTTTAGGGAGAATCGGCCGATAACCTCTAGAAGTAACTGGTAATAATTTACTAAGTCTTAGTGTTCTACTAGTCCTAATACCTGGAAAATGAGGGGCCATTGGTAGGTCTTACCCGGCGAATTGCTTTAGATAGTCCTTGGAAAAGGTCATGTCTTGGTTTACCTGTCGGTCTTATTAGTCTATTAAGTCAGATTAATTACTTCAAACTACCCTAGATCTAGGATTGGAAAAGAATAGGTCAACATTAGGGTACTTACACAATAATTAGACAATTGGAAAAACGTCTAATAACCGGTAGGATTAACGGCCTAGGTAGCTCCACAGGTTTCTCCAAGAGAAGGGTCGAGGGGCCTCGATGGTTCTTAATAGGCTTAGTACTTTAAGATCCCGGTTCCATAACTCGTGCATTTAACTTAATCGGTAATCTCTTAAAAACAATCCAGGATTCTTGTCTAGGTGGTCTCATTCTCATATAAGGAAAAGTCCTCAGTCGTCATTCGTTTTTAGTCTAGCTCTAGTTTCATTTATTAGTTTAATATAGATTTCCTTAGTTTTCCGTAACCCCCCCCCCCAAAACAATTAAACAAGTTTCAGTCGTGTCCGTCAGTGTCTGTCAGAGTCTAGTTTACGTGATACATAGAGTCTCGTGGTTCGATATCCGGACTTCCTAGGTTATACTACATTGATCGGTACACTTGCCGATTGTGTGGTTTTAGGTCGAGTCTAGAATTAAAGCTTTATAGTGTCTAGAATAGAGAGTCTAATTTAGTTTATTTTTATAGTCTGTTTAGCACACATCAAGTTTTTGGCGCCGTTGCCGGGGACTCTTGGCAATTGCGTTTATTAGCTTTGATAGACTTAATTGATATATACGTGCTACGTGTTTTCTTTGTTTTGTTGAGTCTTTGTCTTTTCTTTTCATCTTGAGTCGTAGTAACTATTGTTTGCTTTTCTTGTGTTCAGGTTTTTGCTCGTAGTGGATGCCACATCTGCGCACGCACGGACCACCACCACGAGTCAAGCAGTCATCATCTCAATTGGGCCAAGGCCCACAGGTTACTTCTACATCCTCTTCTCGTTTCCCCAATTTCGATTCCACCCTGTTACCCACCCCACCTCCTACACCACCACCTTCGCCAAACCATTCACCTAAAACCTCACCTAATGTTTCCCCACCCGATAGCCCTACTTCGAGTACCTCTAGCAATCCAGCAAACGTAGAACCAATGGCCAACCCTAGGCAAACCGTCCATCAGCAAGCCACTCAGGATTTCACCGGTCTTGCTTCACCCATAACCGTTCCACCCATCGTTAGTGAAAATTCATGGCAGATTCCATCTTATGCCATGCAGGCTATAACCAATAGTATCCAATTCCATGGCCGAGACGATGAGGACGCCCCGGCCCACATTAACCGTTTCTCCCGCATCCTAGCCACTTTTAGCCTTCACGGTGCACCCAACGATGCCACCTACCTACAGCTTTTTCATTCTCATTAGCCGGCCGTGCGGCTACTTGGTTGGATTCTCAACCAACCGGCACCTTCACTACTTGGGCGGGGCTTCGTCAAGCCTTTCTGAATAAGTATTTCCCGCCCGCTAAAGCTTCACGTCTTAGAGACCAAATCCACTCCTTCCGCATGGAGCCCGACGAGCCTTATTACCTTGCTTGGGAGCGTTTCCAAAACCTTTGTGCTCGTTGCTCCCAGCATGGTCTTTCTGATTGGGCTTTATGTGAGAAATTCTACAACGGTCTCACTGAAGAGACTCGTGATAGGTTCGATACTAATGCGGGGGGGGGGGGGGCATATGATGGGTATTCTTACAGTTGCAGAGTGTCTAGAGCGTTTTGAGGCATTTGCTCAGTCTCAATCCCAATCACGATCCGATCAGCGATATCAAAGCGGTAATTCTAATACCACTACTAGTGCACCCGCCCGAGGGGTGAACCATGTCACCATGGATCCTAGTTTAGCTGCTGTTTTGGAAAACGTGACTAGGGAACTTAAAGAAATTAAGGCTAAGGTAGACAAATGTGAGTTTTGTCGTGGGGGTCACGACACGAGTTCGTGTCCATTACTTGTTGGAGAGGAGCAGGTCGATTTTGTAGGAGGAGGGTTTGGTAGAGGTTAACCTAGCGGTTTTGGGGGTAATAATAATTTTGGGTCGGGTTGGCGTAATAATAATAATAACAACTTTAATAATAACACTTTTCGCCCAAATGGACCTCTTGGCTTTCAAATGGCTCAAAACCCAAATAGGGGCCAAAATTCACTCTTTGGTGGGGGTTCAAGTGGGCAGATCAACAAAGGGTTCAATGGGCAGGTCAAGGATGGGGGGTCAAATAACCAAGGTCAAACAGGTCAAGGTCCAAGTTTTGATTTAGGGGGTAGCATAGAGAGAATGGAGTCCATGATGAGTCAACTAGTTGTTAGGGACCAAACCACTCAAAAGACCCTTAGTGAACATGACCTAATGCTTAAGAACCATCAAGCCTCCTTCCAAGACCTTCAAAGGGTCGTAGGGGACATGTCTAGAAAGCTAGAAGAGAGATTACCCGGTCACTTTACGGGTAACACCCAACCGAACCCTAATGCCCATGCTAAAGCCATTACCACCCGTAGTGGCAAGACCGTAGGAAACCATAGAGTCTAGGAAAGGGTAGTTGATGAAGAGGGAGATGTGATAGATGAGGAGATCGAAATGGAGGCTCCCGGAAAAGTTCAAAAGAGGCTAAGCCCAGCAAGTACCGCACAGCCCGGTGAGTCTCAAAGTGAGAAGAAAGTTGAGAGAACCCCAATAGACGTTAGACCTTCACCCTTAGTGAACCATGCGTATGTTCCGTTTCCCTCACGCCTTAAAAACCAAAAATACTCGAGGGAATACGGGCAGTTTTTGGACATCTTCAAGCAATTGAAGATTAACCTTCCATTTATAGAGGCACTCCAATCAATGCCTAAATACGCGAAATTCTTGAAGGATCTCCTTAGGAACAAAGAGAAATTAGGAGAGTTGTCTAACGTCCCATTGAATGGGGGATGTTTCGCCGTTGTGTTAAATAAGCTTCCTGAAAAGCTTACCGATCCGGGTATTTTTACCATTCCTTGTCTATTCGGTAGTAATACCAACACTCGAGCCTTAGCCGACTTAGGTGCTAGCATCAATTTGATGCCCTTTTCTCTTTATGAGAAGCTAGACCTAGGAGAGCTTGCACCTACCCGAATGACATTGTCTTTAGCCGATCGGTCCGTTAAATACCCTAGGGGTATAGTTGAGAACTTGCTAGTTAAGGTAGACAAATTCGTGTTTCCCGCTTATTTCGTAATTCTTGATATGGAAGCGGATGAGAGAGTTCCCATTATCTTAGGTTGTCCTTTCTTACGTACCGCTAAGGCCCTTATAGACGTCCATGATGGTAAGATCACTCTTAGGGTCGGTGAGGAGAGAGTTACATTTGAGATAGAGCGTTCCATGAACCACCCGAATGGTTCGGATGACTATAGTGGTCCTTGTCATTCCGTCTACTTTTTGAACTCGTTTATCTCGTGTGTCGACCATTGCTTAGAGTACATTAGTGGAGCGGACCTAGTGGTAGGAGAGAAGGTAGGAGAGAAGGTAGAAGAGGAGTTGGAGAGTGTAGGTGAAGTTGAAGAGGAGGGGATTCCTTTAATCCCTGATGTGTTAGCGGTTAGTGATGACACCACCCAACCCCCACCCTTAGAGCTTAAGGTACTTCTATCTCATCTAGAGTATGCTTTCTTAGGGGAGGGTTCCGAGCTACCCGTTATTATTTCATCCGAGTTAGAGGAGAGTGAGAAAGTGAGGTTGTTAGATGTGTTGAGGGCCAACAAAGAGGCCATTGCATGGAGGTTGTCCGACATTAAGGGCATAAGCCCTTCCTATTGCACCCACCGGATACTCATGGAGGATGATTATAAACCGATGGTGCAACCCCAAAGGAGGCTTAACCCCAACATGCAAGATGTAGTGAAGAAGGAGGTTCTTAAACTCCTTGATGCGGGGATGATCTATCCCATTTCCGATTCACCTTGGGTTAGTCCCACACAGGTTGTCCCCAAGAAGGGGGGGATAACCGTTGTCATGAACGAAAAGAACGAGCTTATCCCTTCTCGTACGGTCACGGGTTGGCGCTTGTGCATCGACTACCGAAAGTTGAATGATGCCACCCGTAAAGAACACTTCCCATTGCCTTTCATAGATCAAATGTTGGAGCGTTTAGCCGGTCAACAATTCTATTGTTTTCTAGACTGCTTTTCCGGTTACTTCCAGATTCCCATAGCACCGGAGGATCAGGATAAGACCACCTTCACATGCCCCTACGGCACCTATGCGTACCGACGCATGCCATTTGGGTTATGTAACGCTCCGGCTACCTTTCAGCGTTGTATGGTCGCCATATTTTAGGATATGATAGAGACTTCCATGGAGGTTTTCATGGATGATTTTTCAGTTTATGGTGATTCTTTCGAGGTGTGTTTGAAGAATTTGGAGAGGATGTTGAAGCGGTGTGTAGAGACGAAGCTTATGCTAAACTGGGAGAAGTTTCACTTCATGGTGACGGAAGGTATAGTACTAGGGCATAAGATTTCTAGAGAGGGTATTGAGGTAGATCGTGCGAAAATAGATACCATTAGTAGGTTACCTCCACCCACGAGTGTTAAGTCAATTAGGAGTTTTCTAGGGCATGCGGGCTTCTATAGGCGTTTTATTAGGGATTTCTCAAAAATTACTCGCCCCATGACCTGGTTGCTAGAGAAAGACGTTCCATTCGTCTTTGACGAAAAGTGTTTTAAGGCCTTCAACTTCTTGAAGGAACAGTTGGTTAGTGCACCTATTCTTATCTCGCCCGACTGGAGCTTGCCCTTTGAGCTCATGTGTGATGCGAGTGACTATGCCGTTGGAGCGGTATTAGGACAAAGAAAGGATAAGCACTTCCACCCCATCTACTACGCGAGCAAAATGCTCAATGATGCTCAAGAAAACTACACTACCACGGAGAAAGAGCTTTTAGTCGTAGTTTTCGCATTTGATAAATTCCGCTCGTACCTCGTTTTATCCAAGACAATCGTTTTCACCGACCACTCCGCGTTGCGTTTTCTTTTTCAAAAGAAAGACGCTAAACCCCGACTCATTCGGTGGATTCTTTTGCTTAGCGAGTTCGATATTGAGATTAGGGACAAGAGAGGGGCCGAGAACGTGGCGGCCGATCATTTATCGCGGTTAGAGGATCCCAAGAGGGAAGAGATTCGTGAGGAGGAGATTGGAGACACGTTCCCTCACGAGTCTATAGAGTTTGTTGAGGCCGAGAAAGAAGGATTTCCATGGTTTTGCGACTTAGCAAATTATCTCTCTAGTGGCGATATTGTGAAAGGGATGTCTACGCAACAAAGGAAGCGATTGATTAGTGAGGCGAGAAAGTATGTTTGGGACGATCCTTTTCTCTTTAGGATAGGAGGAGATAGAGTTCTTAGACGTTGTGTGTCAAGAGAGGAGGGGTGGAACATTATTAAGCATGTACATGAAGGCCTCACGGGAGGACATCATGGTGCACACGCCACCGCCCAAAAGGTATTCGATTGTGGTTTCTATTGGCCTACCGTTCTTAGAGATGCCGAGGAGTTCGTGAAGATGTGTGATGCATGTCAACGAACCGGCAATATTTCCGCCAAAGATGAGATGCCTCAAAACCCCATACAAGTAGTTGAGGTTTTTGACGTTTGGGGCATTGATTTCATGGGACCCTTCCCAAACTCCAAAGGAAACCGTTACATACTCGTGGCGATCGACTATGTGTCCAAATGGGTTGAGGCTCAAGCTCTTCCCACAAACGAAGCCCGAGTAGTGTTGAAATTTCTTAAGAAGCTCTTTTCACGATTCGGTACTCCTAAAGCCTTAATTAGTGACCGTGGCACTCACTTTTGCAATGCATTGATGGAGAAGTTGCTTGCACGCTACGGTGTCACTCATCGTTTGTCTACCGCCTATCATCCACAAACGAGTGGACAAGCTAGACGATGCATTGTGGGCGTTTAGAACCGCTTACAAGACCCCTTTAGGAACTACACCTTTTATGATCGTCTACGGAAAAGCTTGTCATCTTCCCGTCGAGTTAGAACATAGAGCGCTTTGGGCATTGAAAGCCGTTAATTTAGACATGACCGAAGCCGCTAGGAATCGTTTCTTTCAAATTCATGAGCTTGAAGAGCTTAGGGATGCGGCGTATGCTCGATCGTTGGGAATTAAAGAGAAAACGAAGTTGTTGCATGATAGGAGGTTGAGGAAAGTGAAGGAGTTTAGCAAAGGTGATAAAGTTCTTCTTTACAACTCAAGGTTGAAGCTTTTTGCGGGTAAGTTGAAATCGAAGTGGTCGGGGCCTTATATGGTTCACTATGTGTTTCCGTATGGAGCGGTGGAGATCTTGGATGAGAAGGATGGCCGTAGTTGGAAGGTGAACGGTCATCGTTTGAAACACTACATTGGAGGAGCGATAAACAAGGATGAGAGGGAGGTAACTCCTATCGAAATCCCACCTAAAGCCGCCAATTAGTGTTTTGGGTGAAAGCCCAAGTGTACATTTTGTATTGTTTGTATAAGAGTCTTTATTTGAGTATTTTCGTGTTCTAACGCGTCTTTCCGTAGTTTTTCGGTCTTTGTTTTGTGTTGTTGAGAATTTTGCAGGATTCGTCACCGCTATGGAACGGGAAAAAGCATGAGAAAAGAGGTCCCAGGTATGTTTCTTGGACACTTAGAAAAAAATTGAAGTGTTTTGAAGGTTGGGAAGTTTTCAAAAATTTTTCTAAGGCATGAACAATGATTTTCCACGCAACATTCTGTGAAAATTGGCCCTTGGCGTGACGCCAAGGGCCTTCGCGTCACGCTAAGCTCAACAGTTCAAAAACAATTGAAATTGGACCCGCCGCATCACGCGAGGCCCCCCCGGGACCCCTGGCGTCGCGCGAGACCCCTAAGAACTGGATTAAAACATTAAAAGTTGAACCTGTTGCTGAAACAAAATCCTTTTCACATCTACAAACCCTAACTCGCGAATCACACATAAATCACCATAACTCACTCGTTTTTCCACCAAATCACTCCATTCTTCTTCCTAAATCACCACAATCACATTCCCCACAATCTTAACCATCAATTTCACCTGATTTCCCGCTGCATTTTCGCGTTTTTGGACAAACTCGTGCACCACTACTTCAAGGTCTCATTTTTCTTGCATAAATCCGAATCCAAGGTATGATTTCTGTGATTTCTTGTTAGTAGGTAACTTTATTTCATAGTTGTAGTGTCGGGTCAGTCATGTTTTAGATCTAGGGTTTGTGTAGGTTGATAAAGTAAGGATCTTTGAGCCTTTAGTCATGTTAGTGGTATGCGGGTGGTTTTGTTTGGGATGTTTACACACAATGGGGTTTGCGGATGGTTCGGGTTGGTTTGCTTGGGGTTGTTTGAGACTTGTGGGGTATGTTTGGACAACTAGACAACATGTTTGAGCTTTACGGGTTTGTTTGGCTATAACTAAAGACTTTTTGCTAAAAAAATAGGTTGTTGAACTGATTTTTGCAAATGTGATTAGTTTTCTAAACGGATTTTGTTGCCACAAACTTTACGTTAAGGTTTAAAAGTTCAAACTTTCACGTGTTTCGCCTCAAGTGTGGGGATATTTTGGCACTTATGCTTAATTGAGGACAATTAAAGTGCCGGGAGGAGATAGTGTACATTGAGTCTTAGGTCGTTCGAGTTATTGAGTTTAGTAGTTCTCTTAGAGTAGTATTTTGAGTCTAGTGTCGGGTTTACTTATATGCATGTACAAGTTTACAACATTTTGCCCGTACTCAATCTCCATTCGGGTAGAATGATGTGTAACTTACGCTTTTGTAAACGGTAACCCATTGTTTTTCTTTAACTTTATTTTCAGATTTAGCCACGAATGAAATGCTATACGGCTATTCTAGTTTTTTTTTTATATAAAAAAAAATATAAAAAAATTAAAAACACCAAAAATAGTTTGTGATTACTAACATTCTGCATTGTTTTTCTTGTCAAATCTTTCTTGTTTGGCAGAAACATGTCGGGTGAAGGTTCATCGTCAAACCTAAGAAAAAGGAAGATCAAGTATCGGGGGACCGATAGGAGCGTGTGGTCCCGAGTCGAGAGGATAGTTGATCACTCGGCCTTAGATTTTGAAGAAGACACTGAAGAAAGGGTGAAACAAAAGAAATATGTAACAACTCAAATGTTGGAGCACCGTACGATTGATTGGGAATGGTTACAAAGTATGGGAACGAGTGACCGGGTGGCGGAGTTGTTGGGTCCACGACTGAGAGCGGCAATGAATTGTAAGTGGCCGCAGTATACTGAACTTACAGTTGAGTTCCATAGTACCTTCCAGTATAAAGAGGGTACTTTTGCGGAGAAAAACGCGGTTTCATTCTCGTTGGGCCGAAATTTGTACGAGATGAGTATTCCTCAGTTCGGAGTGGCTTTGGGTTTTTATTCGGAGGAGGAGGTACAGACAGATGAGTTTGTGAATGGTTTAAGGGGAGTGTAGAATTATCCTCGGCCGAAGTGTTTGGATTCGACAGATTTGGCTAGATTTTGGGAGGAGATTGCGACCCAACCGTTCGCCCAAACGAACCTTATTACATCGGTTCGTGATCCTATACATAGGTATATTCTGAAGGTATTGGCGACTACGGTTGTGGCGAGGAAGTCGGGAGAGAATAAAGCAAATTGGTTGGATATTTTTGCGTTGATGTGTATGGTGGAAAAGAGGAATTGGAACTTGGCAAGCTTCTTTGCATGGTCGTGCAATCGGCCTCGTAGGGGAGGAAAACGGGCTGCCATGGATCTTGGGCCGTACATAACTAGGTTGGCAAGGAATGTACGTGCTTTCACAAAATATAAGGCGGACCAGATGCATGAGAGTTTTCCTACGGTTTATTGGGGTGTTGCGGAGCTACAGTTGGCGGGTGTTTTAACATCTTCGGACCTGCCACAACGGAATTATGAAGTGGGCGCTCCTCCGGCACGACAGCCGAGGCCTCGACAGAGGCGTGAGACTCCTCCTCCACAGCAGCCAGTTAGACAGCAGAGACCTGACCCGTTCACTCCTGAGGCTGCTTTTGATTTCACCCAGCAGAGATTTGATCAACTTGAAAATAGGATGCGGGTTGACCACCAGTAGACGATGCAGAGCCACCACCGACAGGACGACATGCTCAGGTATATGATGTCGGGTATGTCACTAGAAGCTCAGGTTCCTCCACCCTTTGCCGGATTATTACCTCCACCAGTTTATGGAGGCGAGCAGCACACCCCATATGTCTATGGTCAGTACCCGGGGTATGACCAGTGTGGGGGGGGGGCAAAGTGGTTATGCTTATAGTGGTCAGTTCGGGTGGCAGCAGGCTGGAGGTTCGGGGACCCAGCAGATGGAGGAAGATTCAGAGGACGAGTGATGTAGTGGACTGCAGCAGCATATATATCCTTTCATGTTTTATTTTATTTACGCTGTTTCAGTAGTTCGATTTGGTTGTATCCGTAGGACATATATTTTATTTTTCATTTGAACTCTGGATGATGGTATGTTGAACATGTGGTAGTCGTATGTTTGGTATGGTATTTATGTTTTAGGTTGATGATTTGGAGCCGCTTTCCGTTCGTGTGTGAGAGAGTTTGGTATTGTTTGCTGAGCACGTTCGGTATTGGAGGGCTTATGTGGAAACGACTGGCACTTTGACAGTCTCACATACTCAGCTAAGTCGTTTCCCTTTTTGTTCTTGTTGTATATTTATTTTTTTATTTATTTCGTTTGCAGTTTTTATTTTTAGGTAGTTATTGAGTCGTATTTTCGTTCTTGCATTAGGGACAATGCAATCTCTAAGTGTGGGGATGGGATACTTGTAAATATTTGAGTCATAAATATGAAAAAAAAATTGAAAAATCAAAAAAACAAAAATTGAAAAAATCATAAAATGTCTTTCGAATAAAAAAAGAAGTTTACAATTCAAGCGGAAAGTGATAGAAAAGATGAATTTTTGCTCGGTTTCGAATAATAATAATATAAGATTATAATAAATCGAGCTTGCGTCTAGTTAGGGATATGTGGATAGGCCCGGGTTTGGTTTTAAGTCCCTTTGAGCTAATATACCTTAATTGTCGGTCTGCTAGTGGGTTTTCGCCTGGGAAATATGGGAAATCAAAACTACCAATAAGAGTATAAGGGGCACCGTTATAAGTTAAAACCGTTAGAGTTTGTGGTCATTAAAAAAAAAGAATAAAAAGTGAGCTAGAAACTAAATGAAAGTAACACAGGTCTATGTAATCCGAGTTGGGGATAGCGACTCTACAGCCGGAATGCCTCTAGGATGTGTGAAATCGAATTCCGATTAAAAGTACCGAAACCTAAGTAATCTGTGGTTGGGGATAGCGACTCTACAGCCGGATTGCCACTTGGTTAGGGAAAGCATCGTCTAGACTCACGATAGAAAAAAAAAAGAAAAAATAAATGATGAAAAAAAAAATAGAAAAAAAATTGATTGTAAACTCTCTTGGTTTTGATATAAGACGGTTGGGAATTGGTCAAATGATCGTTCCTTTAGTCCTATAAGCTTGAGGTGGGAGTAGGTGGACCGTAAATTCTGGTGTGAGACCCTAGGTGGATTGACCGAACTTAAATTAAAATCACATGATAAGGGCTTAGGATTGGACTTGGGTTTAAAGTGGACAAGTATATTCGCAATCGCGGCTAACGCAAGTCTTGGTTTTAATTAATTATACCTATGCTTTTGACCCGAGTGATTATTCGTTTCTGATTCCGTTGCATAATTCTTTTTCGCAATCGCGGCTAACGCGCGTCGGAGAAGCTGGAAATCGGAATTAATTAAAAAAAATAAGAAAATCAGGAAAGGGGGCGCCGCATGACGCCAGCCCCCCCCTCGCGTCGCGCCTAGGGTCAGAATTCAAGAAAACATGTTGGCAGCTAGGGGTTGGCTTAATTAATTTCCAAGAAACATTAGTGAAACCCTAATTACGAATTAGAGACATCTTTGGGCGACTTTGGAGCATTCTTGGCAAGCAATCGGAGATTTCAAGGCGTAGGAATCATTGGTACAAGTCAAGGGCGAAGAATCGAAGAATCTATCGGGTTTTCTAATCCCTTGTTTTGTCGATTAATTTTCTTGGAACTTTGTTACAATGAATTCAGTTTTAGACATCTTTGTTTTGTTTTCATTTACTGAGATGCTTGGATAATTTCATAAACCACCTAGACTTGATGAATGGATTAATATAAAGTTTTTACCGGTTTTGTTATTTGCATGATTGTTATGGGTGATTGTGTTTAGTAAGCAGTTTGATTTAATGATTTGATGTGTATGCATGCTTTGAGTTGGTTTATTGTTATTATTTGCTTCATATGATTCTTAGTGACGGTCTATATCACAACGTAGAGTCATATTAGGGTTTAGGGTTTCGGTGAGTGTCTATATCACGTTAGAAAACCTTCACTTTTTAGGGAGAATCGGCCGATAACCTCTAGAAGTAACTGGTAATAATTTACTAAGTCTTAGTGTTCTACTAGTCCTAATACCTGGAAAGTGAGGGGCTATTGGTAGGTCTTACCCGGCGAATTGCTTTAGATAGTCCTTGGAAAAGGTCATGTCTTGGTTTACCTGTCGGTCTTATTAGTCTATCAAGTCAGATTAATTACTTCAAACTACCCTAGATCTAGGATTGGAAAAGAATAGGTCAACATTAGGGTACTTACACAATAATTAGACAATTGGAAAAGGGTCTAATAACCGGTAGGATTAACGGCCTAGGTAGCTCCACAGGTTTCTCCTTGAGAAGGGTCGAGGGGCCTCGATGGTTCTTAATAGGTTTAGTACTTTAAGATCCCGGTTCCATAACTCGTGCATTTAACTTAATCGGTAATCTCTTAAAAACAATCCAGGATTCTTGTCTAGGTGGTCTCATTCTCATATAAGGAAAAGTCCTCAGTCGTCATTCGTTTTTAGTCTAGCTCTAGTTTAATTTATTAGTTTAATATAGATTTCCTTAGTTTTCCGTAACCCCCCCCCCCCCCCAAAACAATTAAACAAGTTTCAGTCGTGTCCGTCAGTGTCTGTCAGAGTCTAGTTTACGTGATACATAGAGTCTCGTGGTTCGATATCCGGACTTCCTAGGTTATACTACATTGATCGGTACACTTGCCGATTGTGTGGTTTTAGGTCGAGTCTAGAATTAAAGCTTTATAGTGTCTAGAATAGAGAGTCTAATTTAGTTTATTTTTATAGTCTGTTTAGCACACATCACCTGTACAGTGCTCAACGATCCACAACGACGCTTCGCTCCACGTGCAAGGCTCAACACTATAGGTGATATGATTTATGTTTGTATTGCTTACTTGTTAATTACATAGTACATTGCTCATAGTATGCTTAGATAAATGTAACAACTACTGCTTGAAACACATGCGTGCTTACTCTCTTCTGTCATCGCACTTTCGCGAACCCCTCTCACTCATGTTTCCTTTGATATGAAGATCATGAGTGGACGTATCAACATGACTCAAGCCCAGCTGACGGCTTTAATCAATGAACAAGTTGTTGCGGCACTTGCAGCCGTTCAAGCAGGAGGTATACCAAGCAGTCGCAACTCACTCTAGGATCTTTAGATCCTACCCTCATAAACCAACTCTTGTGTTTAATTTTGACCTGTTTTTATATATGCAACAGGTCAGCATGCTCAGCCACCTGTGTGCACGTTCAAGACGTTCATGGACTGTCGTCCTAGTACTTTCTGTGGCACTGAAGGAGCCGTAGGACTCCTCCACTGGTTCGAGAAGCTCGAATCGGTCTTCGAAATGTGTGAATGCCATGTAGCTCGCAGGGTGAAGTACGCTACTGGAACTCTCGAAGGCACTGCGCTGACTTGGTGGAACGCGCAAGTTCAGATGCTGGGATTGGCGGCTGCTAATGCCACCCCATGGAATGACTTAAAGGAACTGATCAAGCGAGAATACTGTAATCGTGACGACATCCACAAGCTGGAAGTGGAGTTCTTTAACCTGAAGATGACAGGGTCAGAGATAGAGGAATAGACGAAGCGATCCAACGAACTGGCAGTGTTATGTCCAACCATGGTGGATCCTCCCATCAAGCGTATCGAACTGTACTTCAAAGGCTTAGTACCAGAGATTCAAAGCTATGTGACTTCTGCTAACCTTGCTACCATCCAGGATGTTATTCGTCTTGCTCATCGTCTCACGGACCAGGCTGTGGAACAGAACAAGCTGTCTAAGCGTATCGGTGCTACTACTACTTCTGCTATTCCCAGTGACAACAAGCGAAAATGGGATGGAGCCTCCAGCAAGGGTTCGACTACAGTTCAGTCCCAGGCACAGCAGCGAAAGACTGAAGACTACCAGAGTCCTGGTCAGCAATCTTCTGGTAGTCAGGGGCAGGGTGAATATTGAGGAAACCACCCTAAGTGCAATCGATGTAACCTACACCACAGTGGGCAGTGCAACAAAGGTCGCTGCCATCGATGTAACAAGTTTGGTCACACAGCAAAAGAATGCAGGAGCCCATATCCTGCAAATCAAAATCGTCAGCAGCAACAACAGGCTCCACAGAACCAGCAGCAGCAACAACAGGGTAATAGGGGATGCTTTCAGTGTGGTGCTGAAGGCCACTTCAAGAGGAACTGCCCCCAACTGAAACAGAATCAGAATAACAACAATCAAGGGAATGGTAACAACGGGGGTAACAACGACGACAATGGTGCCAGGGGTCGAGCGTTCGTGATTGGTCAGGGTGACGCAAGGAATGATCCTAACATGGTGATAGGTAAGTTTCTTCTCGACGACTTCTTTGTTACTGTATTATTTGATTCGGGTGCCGATACCAGTTATGTGTCTCTAAAAGTTAGTCAGATGCTTAAGCATACCCCAACACTTGTAAACACCAAGCACATAGTAGAGTTAGCAAATGGTAAAAGTCTCAAGGCCGCACACATAGTTAAGGGTTGTAATCTCGTTTTAGCTAGTCAGACTTTATCCATCGATCTTATCCCCATCGTTCTTGGTAGCTTCGACATTGTCATTGGTATGGATTGGTTATCTCAACATCGAGCAGAGATTCTTTGCAAGGAGAAGATCGTCCGCATCCCTCGTTCTGGTAAAGAACCTTTGGTGATTCATGGCGACAAGAGTGGTGCTGTGGTGGGCATCATTTCTTTTCTTAAGGCTCAAAAGTGTTTGCGAAAGGGCCACATTGCTATTCTGGCTCTCGTTACTGATACCTCGATGAAGGAGAAGAAGATAGAAGATATTCCTATTGTACGCGACTATCCTGAGGTATTTCCTGAGGAACTACCTGGTCTTCCGCCTCATCGCCAGGTCGAGTTTCAAATCGAGCTAACACCTGGAGCAGCGTCAATAGCTCGTGCACCTTATCGTTTAGCCCTATCAGAACTAGAAGAGCTGTCTACGCAACTACAAGAGCTTTTGGACAAGGGTTTCATTCGTCCTAGCTCTTCGCCCTGGGGAGCTCCAGTCTTGTTTGTGAAGAAGAAGAAGGACGGTACCTTCCGTATGTGTATCGACTATCGCGAGCTCAACAAGGTAACTGTGAAGAATCGCTATCCTCTTCCGCGTATTGATGACCTGTTCGACCAGCTGCAAGGGTCGAGCTTCTACTCGAAGATTGATTTGAGGTCAGGATATCACCAGCTGAGAGTCCGAGATGAGGACGTCTCCAAAACAGCATTTAGAACTCGTTATGGGCACTATGAGTTTTTGGTCATGCCATTCGGGTTGACAAACGCACCTGCGGTCTTCATGCACCATATGAATAGAGTGTGCAAACCTTACCTGTACAAGTTTTTCATTGTTTTCATTGACTACATCCTGATCTATTCTAAGAGTCAGGAAGAACACGAGCAACATCTGCGGCTTATTTTGGAACTTCTTCGAGCAGAGCAGCTGTATGCCAAGTTTTTGAAATGTGACTTTTGGCTTCATGAAGTCCACTTTCTAGGCCATGTGGTGAATGAGGATGGGATTCATGTTGATCCATCCAAGGTAGACTCGATCAAGAACTGGCCTGCGCCCCGTACTCCAACGGAAATCCGCCAATTCTTGGGTTTGGCGGGTTACTACAGAAGGTTTATCAAGGATTTCTCCAAGATTGCGCAACCTCTCACCTCGCTAACTCAGAAGGGTGTCACCTATCGTTGGGGTGATGCACAGGAATCTGCATTCCAACACTTAAAGGATAGACTGTGTAGCGCACCGATCCTCTTATTGCCTGAAGGCACAGACGATTTTGTGGTCTATTGCGACGCGTCCATTCAAGGACTTGGTTGCGTGTTGATGCAACGTGATAAGGTCATTGCTTACGCATCACGTCAACTTAAGGTTCACGAAAAGAACTACACTACACATGATTTGGAGCTGGGAGCTGTTGTTTTCGCACTTAAGATATGGAGACATTACCTATACGGTACCAAGTGCACCATTTACACCGATCACAGGAGTCTCGAGCATATCTTCAAGCAAAAGGAGTTAAACATGTGACAACGTCGATGGGTCGAGATCTTGAATGATTACGAATGCGCTATCAAATACCATCCGGGCAAAGCTAATGTTGTGGCCGACGCCCTCAGTCGAAAGGATACTACATCTAAACGCGTGCGTGCGTTACAACTTACCATCCAATCTAGTCTTCCTACACAAATACGAGATGCTCAGGTTGAAGCGTTGAAAGCAGAGAACGTCAGGGCGGAGTCCCTACATGGATCAAGAAAACGATTAGAACAAAAGGAAGACGGCGCTTACTACGTTACAGGGCGCATCTGGATCCCACTTTATGGAAACTTACGCGAGCTGGTGATGGATGAAGCACATAAGTCACGTTATTCGGTACATCCTGGTTCGGATAAGATGTACCATGATTTGAAGACTACGTATTGGTGGCCTAGCATGAAAGCCCATATAGCAACCTACGACAGCAAATGTTTGACTTGTGCGACCGTCAAGACTGAATACCAGAAACCATCGGGCCTACTCCAACAACCAGAGATACCACAATGGAAATGGGAGCAAATTTCCATGGATTTCATTACTGGCCTACCTAGATCTCAACGTGGAAATGATACTATTTGGGTGATCGTGGATCGACTCACAAAGTCTGCACACTTCTTGGCTATCAAGGAAACGAATAAGTTCTCCACTCTAGCAGAAGTTTATCTTAAGGAAGTTGTCTCGAGGCACGGGGTGTCAACCTCTATTATTTCCGATCGTGATGCGCGTTTTACTTCTAAACTATGGCAAGCAATGCACAAGTCCTTTGGCTCACGTTTAGACATGAGCACAGCATATCATCCACAAACGAATGGGCAGTCTGAGCGCACCATTCAAACCCTTGAAGACATGCTTAGGGCATGTGTGATTGATTTTGGTAACGGCTGGGAAAAACATCTACCGTTAGTGGAGTTTTCGTATAATAACAGTTACCACACCAGCATTCATGCCGCTCCATTTGAGGCATTGTACGGACGTAAATGCCGATCACCTCTTTGCTGGGCAGAAGTTGGTGACAGCCAAATCACAGGTCCAGAACTTGTAGTAGACACAACGGAAAGGATTGCTCAGATACGGCAACGAATGGCGGCAGCCCATGATCGTCAGAAAAGCTACGCTGATAAGCGTAGGAAACCACTCGAGTTCCAGGTTGGGGATCGAGTGCTACTCAAAGTCTCACCTTGGAAAGGTGTAGTTCGTTTTGGCAAATGAGGCAAACTCAATTCGCGTTATGTCGGACCGTTCTATCTCATTGAGAAATAGGTAAAGTGGCTTATAAACTAAACCTGCCCGCAGAACTCAGTGGAGTTCACAACGTATTTCACGTGTCAAATCTGAAGAAGTGTCTGTCAGATGAGACCCTCATAGTTCCTTTGAAGGAGCTCACTATCGATGATCAGTTGCGATTCATCGAGGAACCAGTTGAAATCACAGACCGAGACATTAAGGTTCTCAAGCATACCAGAATACCTCTTGTTCGAGTTCGTTGGAACTCCCGTCGTGGCCCAGAGTTCACCTGGGAACGAGAAGACCAAATGAAACTCAAGTATCCCTAGTTGTTCGAGGACAGTGCAACCACTACTGAGGCTGAAGCTACTACGGAATTTCGGGACGAAATTCCAAATCAACAGGGGGATGATGTGACACCCCAGGAAAACCAGTAAACCACGCAACTTAACTAGGTTCCTCAGTAACCGCATGCTAAATTTCGGGACGAAATTTCTTTCAAGTTGGGGATAATGTGACAACTCGACTTTCCAAGATTCCATCTTCACGCTAATTGTACGTTAACTGTTTAGTTGTTTGTTTACATGACTTGTTTGCCTTGTAACTGTACATGTTGATCATATGTGGAGACGTTATGTGATTGTTGCATCTATATGTTTGGTGATATAACATGTAACCTGTTTGAAAAACTTAAACTATTTAAACCTTGAATGAGTTCGACAAAACCCAAGGGTTTCACCATTAACCACTTCGACGAAACAGAGGAGGGTTTCGCCATTTTTATCACGACGAAACGCCGGGTTTCACCGGCCCAGGATTTCGCCGAAGCCCATTAGGTGCCCAGTACGTTATGCGTATATTTATTGAGTATTGCTGTTTCATTCGTCACGCTTGTGCCAACCGAAAACCCTAGAGCCTCTATACCTCCCTGCGGCAGCCATCACCCCTCATCATCTTCCTCCTAGGAATTTCTGTGTTTCTCCTCAACCGGTTAGTATACGATTAGTCGATTTAACCTGTTTGTATCTAGTATGGTTGCTATGTGTGATGAACTAAATGGTTATTGTATTATACTTGTTAGGGTTTATAGATGCTAATAAATTTCCTTGCATAAGAATTGGTGATGATTGAATTGTGACGGTTGTAATCTGTTGTGGATATGAGTTGTTAGAATCATATGTTGCGGTTATTAGGGTTCATGAATCTTACATGTTGTCATTGGTTGATGCTAGCATAGGATCTGACCATACTAATTAAATCTTAGCTATATGACGATTCTTGCTAATATGGAACCGGTAAACATGCATGATTATCGATTGTATATATGAGGCGATTGTGCAATTGATTAAATTATTAGCAAGCTGTTATGCTTAGGGTACAGGTTACATATATGATGATCGATGATTACGGCGCTGTATGATGACTGTTTGTTTGATGTTAGTGTAAAACGGCTGTTCAGGATGATTAGGGTTTCTGTGTGTAACTGCTGTCACGACGTAACTGATGTTTTTTGACGAAACGCCGATGTCGACGAAACAGGGGTTTCGTCAACTTAGGCCACGACGAAAACCTGGGGGTTTCGCCAAGGGTTATAATGACGAAACCTTAGGGTTTCGTCAAATGGAAATCATGACGAAACCCGGGGGGGGGGGGTTTCGTCAAAATGGGAAATTGCACAGTAACTGATTTAACTCAGTTAGTAGTTAACTGGGTTAGGGGAGTCCATGTTAACTGTCATGGATATGTGAATAACTGTTAAATGCTATGTGGTGCTTGTTACTTGAACTACACTGTATGACCATGTTATATATACGTGAACTATGTGGATGTAAACTGATTATGAACACGTGCATACCATAGGCTTTGACTGATTAATTGGGATAAAGTAATTAATCAACCGAGCAAACCAAGGTGAGTTCACACTTTCTACAAGGCATAGGATTCCCAAGGGTTGGGAATGGGTTAAAGAACTAAAACGGAAACTACATATTCTCCTTGGGTAGGATATGTACAACCATCCTCCATGGGTAGGATGCGAAGATTAAACCTCACGTATTCTCCTTGGGTAGGATACGTACGTTCGTCCTCCTTGGGTAGGACAACAAGATTAAACATACTGGACCAAAACTCTATCATAAGTCCCTCATTTTATATCGACTTAATCGCCGAGGCCGATGGCGAGCGGGTCATTAGTTAATAGCGCTATTAGGTTTAACAAACCTCACACCGTGCCGGTAGGACGGGCGTGTACTAATGGACTAAGGCAAAGGGTCAATGATGATAGACATTGACTTAGGGCACAACTTAGTTTCGTTAGTAGTCGATATGGTACGGTCTGGTAATTCACATGGGAAGCCCCCACTAATTATTGAAAAGGTTTGGGAAACAGGGATACTGATTAATACTTAATTTACAAAATGAACTTACGAATATTGAAACGAACTCAATAACTAATCAACCAACTGTGAACTCGCTCAACTTTGTTGTTGACTCGTTGTTACATGCCTTGCAGGTCGTAGGGATTAGCTTGGAGCTTGCACGCGATGGAGAAGTCGTTGTGGGGACATGGACTTTTGAGTTCCATGTTAAACATTTACACTTTATAAACATATTACTTATGTTTGGGTTTTTACGTTATGCTTCCGCTGAACGCTTACAATGAGTTTTTTTTGAACACCTTTCATATTGTGTGGTTGAACTTTAATTACTATTTATAATGTTCAATATGATTGGTGGCTTGATCCTGGTCATGTCACGCCTCCAAGCGGTGATACTCCGCGAGTGGATTTTTGGGGGTGTGACATTAAAAACTTCGTGTATTACACAGGTTATATAAATGTAACTTTGAATAGTAAATAATAAAAAAATGTTAAAAACCCACGTTTTACACGAGTTGAATACATATAATTTTGTATACCAAATAATAAAAAAATTTATATTTTTAATAAATTAGGATAACATTTAATATTAATTTATTATTTTTATATTTAATATAAGATAAGTAGGAAAGAGAGGTATTTGTTTTAAAAATATATTAAATTAACAATTTAGATTTAAGGATAATATTGATAAGATTTAATATTAATTTATAATTTGTTTAGTTAATATAAGATAGGTATAGATTTGAGGATACCTTCAATGAATGACACGTGTCCAAAAGTTGGTTTTCTTTTATTATAGTAGACTAGCGGTAAGACCCGTGTGCAAACACGGGTCGTTTCTTAGAAAACCATGCATAACAAATATAAATGATGAATATAGTTATATTTATATAGACTTATAAATAAAATAAATAAATAAGTCAGTCGGTAAATACTTAAAGTTTAGAGTATAAAAACTTAAAGTTTAGATTGTGCTGAGTCTTGTTTTTCTTCCATAAGTGTCTGCAGAACCATTTTGATGATGTATTCTTCTTGAGCCTTGTCTTCTTTTGTTAATTCATCCATCTGCTTTTGTTTCTTTCTTTGATAAAGGATGGTATCATGTGGAGCAGTGGGTCTCCTGATTGGCAATTTTTATTTTTTGACTGGAACCACTGCTTCCGGATAATCAGACTTTTTAGGAGCAGTTGGATCTCTCTTCCTTAACTCTTCCAACCTTTTGTATGTAGCTAACACCTTTTCTTCTGTCCACCTTGTAACCTGGTTCCTTGACCCATAATTAGCAGTTATCAGCTCTTCTTTCATTCTTTTCAGTTTCAAGACCCTTTCTGGTACATTTTTCTTGTAATTGGCCCAGACTGGAGGAGTTTGCTTTACCTTGTCTTGAATCATCTTTTGAATTCTGGCTGTCTCCTCTTGCAGTTCACTGATGGCCCATTCTTTGTATTGATACTTTTCTGCCTTGTACTTCTTGTATGCCATGATGTATTCAAGATAGTCATTTCTCATGCTTTTATCATCTTTTGCTGATAATTTCTGACAAAGGACTTTTAAGAACTGCTCTAAAGTTCTAACTTTGGTGAGTAGGTATTGCAAATTTCTTTGAATCTCTTTGTCAGACTTTCCCTTTGTGTCTATTTTAGATATATCCTCTGCTTGTTGGACCTTTATTTTGAGACATTCTTCTATATTTCTTGGCAAAGGATAACCTTGAACAGATGGGAGTTTTCTCTTTTCAGGATCATCTTCAGAGTAGAAGGATTTGATTTCCTCCCTGACTGCTGGAAGATCTAGAGGATATTATACTCCTGCAGAGACAATAGCAGTGTTTTGATTGAAGGGTTGAACTGCAGATAATGGAACAGGGTTTGGAATGGTGACAAGGGATAGTGGTTTTGTAGATGTTAGAGTTGGGGAAGTGTCATCTTCCAGTACAATGTTTGTTATCCTTCTCCTTTTGTGCTTTGGAGAAGTTGGTGTTGTATTTGTGGGTTGAGTGGCAGTGATTGAAGTAGTGGGTATCTGACTAACAGCTGTTGAAACATCTGGTGTTTCAACCACTGTTGTCACTACAACAGTTGATGTGTCAACTGTTGTTTTCTGCTTTTTAGCAAGTGGTTTTTGTGGTGGTGATATTGTTTTTGGTATGGCAGTGGATTGAGTGTGGGTTGATGTAGCAGTGATGGCAGTTGTTGGGATAACATCTGTTGAAACAACTGAAGTACCAACAACTGTTGATACAACAAGTGTTTTAACATCTGTTGGTTTGGAGGTTTGATGAGAGGAATTTTTGGGGATTTGAGGAGTTTGTTTAGTGGCTTTGGAAGGTGTGGTTTTGGGTTGGCTTACTTTTCTGGTAGGTTGTCTTCTTTTAGGTTTAGAAGTACCTTACTCTTCTTTTTCCATCAAAACTTTTTCTCCTCCTCAAACCTTTTAGACCCTTTTATTTCCATTGACTCTTTCATGTTTGCCTTTAATGCAGCAAATGCATTTTGAGTCTCATCAACCTTTTTGGAACCATCTGACCTTGGGATTTCTACCACAAGTTTGCACATTGAATCCGGTGGCATGTATAAACCATCTTCTTTTCCCTTATTCCCTTTAGTTTTCTCCCCCTTTTTGGTATCATCAGGATTTTCAACATAGATGATTGAAGGAGGAGCAGTGCTAGTGGTTTGAAGCAGATGAGCTTTAATGGCTTTGATATCTGCTTGAGTATCTTTGTACCTAGCTTCCATGACATTTCTGACCATTTGAAGTTGAACTTCATGCTGTTGATCTGCATATTGTCTTTGTTTGTGAAGCAGAGGTTGAAACAGATGCCATAGCTTAGCAGGGGATGGAGCAGATGTTGCAGCAGTAGATGTAGCCTTTTGAGCTTGTAACAACTGTTGCAGCATAGTTTTGATTTCTGCAACAAATGTGTCAAGTTTATCAACCCTCTCCGTCAATTCTTTGTATTTTAAACCATCACCCAAGTTAATGGGATCATCTGATTTCCCACCAGTGGTGGTTGTATCAGTGGTTGACTTAGAAAAATTTTCCCAAAAATCATCCACTGATGCCCCCTTGTTCTCGGTACTGGGGACTTCTTTCTTTAGAAGAGGTTACCATTTTAAGGTCACCAGTGTATAATGGAAACACACCAGTGGACACTATGGTTCCCAAAGAAGAAATTGCCTTCAAGGGAGTCTCACTAATTAAACTACTGTCCAGGTGTAAACCAGTGGGTTCAACACCTGTAGTAGCTGCTCCACTTGAACAACTGACATGAATTACTTGTAATTCCTGCAGTGTAGCCTCCTCAACTGTTGGTGGGTTAGCAGAGATAGAGACACCAGACTCAGTCACTTGTTGTGGTATATTCTCATTGACAGGTGATTGAGAAGAACTGATTTGTATCTGAGCTATATCAAGTGCATCCAACAGAGGTATTATTGATAGTGGGAGTTGTGTAGTGACGATAGGGATAGAAAGAGAATTTGCCCCGAGAGCCGGGCTGTCGAAGATAGATTCAAGTGAATACATTACTTCATATTGTTGTGTCCCTGTTGATATAACCTGATCCTTTTGAGAGGATGCAGGAGGAGTTTTAGGCTCAGGTTGAGATCTTTCTTCCATCTGCTGTGAGGAAGTAGCAGCAGTGGTTTCAGGTGACTTTTGTGTTGTAAGGACCTGCAAAAATGCCCCAAAACGACCCGTAAGTGAAAACCCGGACCCCTGAAACCCTAATGTGCATGAAAAATCAAGAAAATCAGATTTTTTGGTTTTCACGCGGGCCGCGTAAAACATAAGAGGACATCTACACGGATCGCGCCAACTTAAAGTTGACTGGATAAGCATTCCGGGCCACGCGTCGCACACGTGGCAGACCTACTGATGACACGCTAGCCCTACACATAGACTAGGGGCTCTTGCGGGCCGCGTAAAACCTATGTTAAGGTTTACGCGGGCCGCGTAAAACTCAAAATGTTGCTATTAGTAGCCTGTGCATGGGGCTTTCATCTGTGTTCGAAAACTTTGATAAAAACGAAGTATACTGCCTAAATTCGAATTTCCAAGTAGTGAAACGCTGCTACGACTACAGGGTATTAACTCGATCACTGCTACGATATAATGTCCGATCGATTGAAACCGATCCGATGGATGTTTAAGTGCTGCCCGTAATTGGGCTATACTTTGTCATTCGTCATGAGGGTTTTGATTTCGTGAGTTATCGTAAATGTTGTATTAAGTTATTGACCTAGTTTCGTATGCATTGCTGTTTAAACTAGGTTACACGGCTAAATCAGTAGGCTAAACTCTGCCCGTCTAAACTTGCAATGTGAGTCATTCTCTTTTTATCAACTATTTTAATCAAATCTCAAAGTGTTTTCAAAAGTTATAATTACAGGGATTAAGTCGTGGTTATCTTGAATCACTGGCTAGTGGGGTATTGTGCACATTACTAATTTCTCACGGTTAGGTTCATCAACCTAACAGTGATAATCATCACTACTTGGGTGAAAGGACCCAATAGTGGTATGACCATCGTCACCAGGGTGTGACACGGCACCAGATAAAAATAAGATAGTAGCCATTGTAATCGCTCTTATGCTGTAATTTATAACTAATGTGTCGTTTTATATAACTTGAGTGACTTGCCAGTATTTCCCCGCTGATAAAATATTTTTAAACATGTTTCAGGCGACCTACTGTGAATCAAGGAAAAGTGCTACGGAGCACTAATTAAGCTTGAAGTGGTGGCTCAGTTAAATAAATAAACATGTTTTGTGAAACAGGGAATTTCCTCGTGAAATTCCTCTATTGTAAATTACGGGTTTTATCCCAAATTATGAAATAAAATAATTAGGCAGTTTTAAGTCTTAAAAGATCCTGTTAAACTTCCGCTGTCAACTCAAATAGTAAATACCACGGGTTTCTGTCCCGCAGCTCCTGGACCGGGTCACACCGGGACGGGGGCCGTGACAAGAAAACGGTGGTATCAGAGCCACTGACTTAAAGCCAATTAAGTATTTAGAAATACTTAATCAATTTGCCACTCTGTGATTTTGTGAAATTTAATTTGCAATATATAACTTTTTAATTAGGATTTTTGTTTTCTCTATAACTGCTAAACAACATGAATGAGTTGTCTGAAGCTCTTCAGAATCTCACTATCTATCCTGCTGATGTAGAAGTTTCCAGAGACTTTTCTGATTATCTGGCCGACACTGAAGAACCTATGGAGTTCCAGGCTCAAGCCCAGGAGAAACCCAAGACGAAGAAAAGAAGAAGAATCGTAGGCTGGAGACATGTACGGAGGAAGAAACCAGATGCACAAAGGATTAAAAGGACTGAGGATCCCAGGGATAAATGCAAAGGAAAGGAGATCGGGGAAAGTTCAGGGCAAGCCCAGGAAATGCCACCCTGGGAGGAAATGCCACCCTAGGAGGAAATGCCACTCTGGGAGGAAATGCCACCCTGTGACCTCATTGGACCTGCCAATGAAGACATTTTCAATTACCCAATTGAATCACAACTTCCAGTTAATTTGAAACCTGCTATCCCAGATCCCATTGTCAACCACCAACTTCTACCCGGAGAGCTGGAAGAGTGGTGGACGTGATTGGCAATTTCATAACCTCTTGAATAACCCTAATACCTTTTTCCCTCAGTTTGACCCTGAGCCTGCACCAAACCCACCAATGAGCACCGAGAACTTGGCTGAACCCCGCCACTATGGTGAGGAGCTGGTGGACGTAGGAAACAGAATCCAGGAAGTGGGGGAGAGGATATCATGGAAATACGACGAGAGGGAACGTCGTTTCTGAAGTGCCAGCCGACAGGGATCGTATGTGGTTGTGTGGTTACGTGTTTAATAATAATAAATAATGATAAAAATATAATCATGTAAAATAACCTAAAATAAAACTTTTGTAACATAACTGGTGTGTACGGATGCCTACTAAAATATATAAAAAGATCAACGTCGCAAAGTCGACAATTTTGGCTATACGTGTTAACATAATTATGTGTGATTGTTTTATTGTGACTAATTATTAATTATTTTGTGCCAATAATTTATATATTTATATATTGGTAATTATCAGATGGAACATGCCGTCAATGAGCCAGTTAACGAAGTTAACCAATCTGAACAAAACCATGAAGATCGATTTCTTAATAGGCAAGATATAGAAAACATTGTTGCCTAGGGAATAGCAAATGCTATTCCAGCAATCCTTGCTGCTGCCCAAAATCCAGTTGAACCTCAACCAATTATTCCCAGCAAACGTACTCGCAACGACAATTTCAGTAATATTGTAAATGGAGGTGGTAACAATAATAATAATGATAATGATGGGATGCAAGCCCCATTCCTTAAGAAAATGAAAGCTGCAACGCCTGGTTGCACTTACAAGGAATTTCTTGCCTATAAACCAGTTGAATTTGCAGGCAATGAAGGGGCGACTGCTGCACTACGTTGGTTAGAGAAAACCGAAGTAGTAATTAAAATAAGTAAATGTGCCGAGGAAGTGATGTGGCACTTTGACGGACGGACTGGTGAGTAATTAAAGAAGGGGCACTCGAATGGTGGAACACCGTACTACAAGCTAAGGGAAGTGATGTGGCGTATGCCATGAATTGGGTAGAATTTAAGAGTCTAGTAGAAAGAAAATTCTGTCCCGAATATGAAAAGGAACAAATGACAAATAAGTTCCTGAACCACCGGATGGTGGATGTAGACTGTCGAGGGTATACTTCAACATTCTTCGAGTATGCTAGAGTTGTACCAACCCTGGCTTCGCCAGAACCGGTACTTATTTCTCGCTATATTTGGGGTTTGATTGGTGAAATCCGTGATATCATTAAAGCTACGAGACCGCGCACAATTGACGATGCAGTGGAATTAGCCAACACTTTGACGGACGGACTGGTGAGTACGCGAGGAGAAAATAGAAAAAAGGAAGTGGCCCAAAAGATTACCCAAGGATTCTGAGTGGGTAATAGTAGTAATTTTAAGAAAAAGGGATCTGGGCAACCTTCCACTATTCCATTTTGCAGTACCTGTAAAAGAAAGCATTTTGGAAGATGCAAAGGGTATTGCAATTTCTGCAAAAATCTAGGGCATCAAGAAGAAGACTGCAGAAGGAAGAAATCCACACTTTGCTTCAACTGTGGAGAAGCTGGACATTTTAGACCAGACTGCCCTAAACTGGTCAAACCAGCTGACAACAAAGCTAAACCTGCAGAAGGAACTACCAAGAAAAACGCAAGAGCCTTTCAGTTGACTACCCAGGAAGCAGAGCTAATCCCAGATGTGATTGCTGGTACGTTCCTAGTTCATGACATTTATGCAAAAGTATTATTTGACTCTGGTGCAAACCAAAGTTTTATAAATACTCCATTCTGCCAAGCTCTTAACCTACCCTTAACCAATCTTAGACAAATTTTTATGGTAGAAATCGCGGATGGTAATTCTGTTCACATAGATAAGGTTTTGCAAAAAGGAAAGATAGAACTCTTAGGCCATAAATTTTCTGCAAACCTGTTACCTATGAATTTAGCCGGATTCGATGTTGTATTAGGAATGGATTGGTTAGTAGCCAACCATGCTCGAATTCTCTGTGATAAGAATTCCATAGAAATCCATACACCCACAGAAGAAGTAGTGGTGATTACAGGAGATAAGCCACGTAAGCCAATGAAATTCATTTCAGTAATGAAAATGGCCAATTATTCAAGAAAACAAGGAATAGTGTATATGATTTCGGTAATCATTAGCACTAAAGGTAAGGAACTTAAGGAAACTCTAGTAGTATCAGAATACCTGGAGGTATTCCCAGAAGAACTACCTGGATTACCACTCGATAGGGAAGTAGAATTTAGAATTCATCTAATTCCTGGAACTACACCAATAGCTAAGGCACCTTATCGGTTAACACCCACCGAAATGTTAGAATTGAAAAAGCAGTTAGATGAATTGTTAAGCAAAGGATTTATACAACCTAGTTCATCCCCTTGGGGAGCTCTAGTGTTGTTTGTGAAAAAGAAAGATGGGTCGATGCGAATGTGTATCGATTATAGGGAATTGAATAAGGTTACGATTTAGAATCGATACCCATTACCTAGGATTGATGATCTTTTCGATCAACTTCAGGGAGCTAGATATTTTTCTAAGATAGATTTACGCTCCGGATACCATCAGTTGAAAGTACAAGACGAAGATATACCTAAAACCGCTTTCAGAACTAGGTATGGTCATTACGAGTTTACAGTCATGCCCTTTGGGTTAACAAATGCTCCTGCAGTATTTATGGACATGATGAACAGGATCTGTAAACCGTACTTGGGTAAATTTGTAATTGTTTTCATCGACGATATACTTATTTATTCCAAAAGTCACTGTGAGCACCTACGAGCACTCTTAACTTTGTTAAGCAAAGAGAAGCTTTATGCCAAATTCTCGAAGTGTGAATTTTGGCAACAAGAGATACAATTTTTAGGACACATGGTGAATCACGAAGGTATTCACGTAGATCCCTCCAAAATAGAAGCAATCACCAAATGGAAGATCCCGCAATCAGCTATGGAAATTAGAAGTTTTCTAGGATTAGCCGGATACTATAGACGGTTTATTAAGGATTTTTCTAAAATAGATGTGCCATTAACTAAGCTAACCTGTAAAGCAGTAAAGTTTGAATGGGGATCTAGACAAGAAGAGGCTTTTAAGATTTTAAAGCAAAGATTAACAAACGCCCCAATTCTTGCCTTACCAGAAGGGACAGAAGATTTTGAAGTTTACTGTGATGCTTCTAAACTAGGATTAGGATGTGTGTTAATGCAACGCAAGAAGGTAATTGCGTATGCCTCAAGGCAATTGAAAAAGCACGAGGGAAATTATACGACTCATGATTTAGAGTTAGGAGCCATAATTTTTGCCCTTAAGATTTGGAGACATTATCTGTACGGAAGTAAGTTTACTGTCTATACAGATCATAAGAGTTTAAGATATATATTTGGGCAAAAAGAATTGAACATGAGGCAAAGGAGATGGATGGAAATTTTAAGTGACTACGACTGTGATATTCAATATCACAAAGGAAAGGCAAATGTAGTAGCAGATGCCCTAAGTCGAAAGTATCATGAAAAGCAAAAGCGAGTTCGTGCTCTTAGATTAAATCTACAGTTAGATTTAATGGAACAATTGAAACACATTCAAGAAACAACAATCAAAGATGATGCTGAAGGAATGCAGGGAAGAATAAAAGAATTAGAACAAGGGATTGATGGAATTTGGAGATTCCACAAGAAAAAGATTTGGGTACCTAAGCAAGGAAAATTAAGACATAAGATTCTAGAGGAGGCCCATAAATCTAGGTATACCATGCATCCTGGTAATAATAAGATGTACCAAGGTTTAAGGAATAACTTCTGGTGGATAGGAATGAAGAAAGACATAGCTAGATATGTATCTAAGTGTCTAACTTGCTCGCAAGTTAAGGTAGAACACCAGAAACCCTCAGGTCTACTACAACAATTAGAAATGCCTGTATGGAAAAGGGAGCTAATAACCATGGACGTTGTTACTAAGTTACCCAAAACCAAAAAGGGTAATGACGCGATTTGGGTAATTGTGGATCGATTAATCAAATTAGCTCATTTCCTACCCATGAAAGAAACCTTTAGCATGGAAAGGTTAGCAAAGTTTTACGTAGACGAAGTAGTATCCTTACATGGAGTCCCACTCTCCATTGTATCGGATAGGGATAGTCGCTTCACTTCACATTTCTAGACAAGTTTCCAAGAAGCCATGGGGACACGATTAAATTTAAGTGCAGCCTACCATCCCCAAACAGACGGACAAAGTGAAAGGACGATCCAAACCCTAGAAGACATGCTGAGGGCATGTGTCATAGATTTTGGTGGAAACTGGGATGACCACCTACCTTTAATTGAATTCTCCTATAACAATAGTTATCATTCAAGCATCGAAGCTGCCCCGTTCGAAGCACTATATGGACAAAAGTGTAGAACTCCAGTCTGTTGGGCAGAAATAGGAGAACGTCAATTATCAGGTCCTGAGATCGTACAAGAAACCACCGACAAGATCACCCAAATCAAGGAAAGACTGAAAACGACTCGAGATCGCCAGAAGAGTTATGCAGACAATCGACGCAAGCCACTAGAATTTCAAGTTGGAGACAAGGTACTCTTGAAAGTTTCTCCTTGGAAAGGAGTAGTTTGGTTCGGTTAGAAAGGAAAGCTAAGTCCAAGGTACGTAGGACCATTCCCAGTAATCCAGAGAATAGGACCGGTTGCCTATCGCTTACAACTACCAGAAGAGTTAGCCAGAGTACATGATGTATTTCATGTATCCAACCTTAAGAAATGTTTATCTGACGAATCCCTGGTAGTCCCTCTTCAAGACATACAGGTGAATGAAAAATTGAAGTTCGTGGAGAAACCGCTTCAAATTGACGACAGAAAGATCAAGTTTCTCAAACACAAAAGATTCGTACTGGTCAAAATTAAATGGGAGTCAAAAAGAGGACCCAAATATACCTGGGATCTAGAATCGGAGATGAAGCGAAACTATCCTCATTTATTTCAATAAATCTTGAGGACGATATTTTAATAAGGTGGGGAGGATGTAAGGACCTGCAAAAATGCCCCAAAACGACCCGTAAGTGAAAACCCGGACCCCTGAAACCCTAATGTGCATGAAAAATCAAGAAAATCAGATTTTTTGGTTTTCACGCGGGCCGCGTAAAACATAAGAGGACATCTACGCGGGCCGCGTCAACTTAAAGTTGACCGGATAAGCATTCCGGGCCGCGCGTCGCACACGTGGAGGACCTACTGATGACACGCTAGCCCTACAGATAGACTAGGGGCTCTCGCGGGTCGTGTAAAACCTATGTTAAGGTTTACGCAGGCCGCGTAAAACTCAAAATGTTGCTATAAGTAGCCTGTGCATGGGGCTTTCATCTGTGTTCGAAAACTTTGATAAAAACGAGGTATACTACCTAAATTCGAATTTCCAAGTAGTGAAACGCTGCAACGACTACAAGGTATTAACTCGATCACTGCTACGATATAATGTCCGATCGATTGAAACCGATCCGATGGATGTTTAAGTGATGCCCATATACTTTGTCATTCGTCGTGAGGGTTTTGATTTCGTGAGTTATCGTAAATATTGTATTAAGTTACTGACCTAGTTTCGTATGCATTGCTGTTTAAACTAGGTTACACGGCTAAATCAGTAGGCTAAACTCTGCCCATCTAAACTTGCAATGTGAGTCATTCTCTTTTTATAAACTATTTTAATCAAATCTCAAAGTGTTTTCAAAAGTTATAATTACAGGGATTAAGTCGTGGTTATCTTGAATCACTGGCTAGTGGGGTATTGTGCACATTACTAATTTCTCACGGTTAGGTTCATCAACCTAACAGTGATAATCATCACTACTTGGGTGAAAGGACCCAATAGTTGTATGACCATCGTCACCAGGGTGTGACACGACGCCAGATAAAAATAAGATAGTAGCCATTGTAATCGCTCTTATGCTGTAATTTATAACTAATGTGTCGTTTTATATAACTTGAGTGACTCGCCAGTATTTCCCCGCTGATAAAATATTTTTAAACATGTTTCAGGCGAACTACTGTGAATCAAGGAAAAGTGCTACGGAGCACTAATAAAGCTTGAAGTGGTGGCTCAGTTAAATAAATAAACATGTTTTGTGAAACAGGGAATTTCCTCGTGAAATTCCTCTATTGTAAATTACGAGTTTTATCCCAAATTATGAAATAAAATAATTGGGCAGTTTTAAGTCTTAAAAGATCCTATTAAACTTCCGCTGTCAACTCAAATAATAAATACCACGGGTTTCTGTCCAGCGACTCCTGGACCGGGTCACACCGGGACGAGGGCCGTGATATGTGATGTCACAGGTGTTACCTCTGGGATCTCATCTTCCAGAGTCACCTTTTTGCTGGGTTTGGGGGGCTTTTGGATAGTTTTCTTTTTGGTCTTTTTTTGTGATTTTTGGTGTGGGTTTCACAGCAGGGGTTGTGCTGCTGTGATCACCAGGAGCAGTGGGCACAACAGCAGGGGCCTGAGGAGCAGTTGTTGCTGCTAAATTCTGCTCAGGTACCTCTGTTTGTGTTTTTGAAGGTTTTGACAGCCTTGTGAATGTTTCAGAAGTTAGGCTGTTTGTTTGAATAGGATTTCCTTGGATAAGCACATGTGCATTATCCTTTGAAAATTTCTTTTGAAGATAAAAACTTAAAAACCTTGGAAACAATAAAAATGATTTTTTATTAACATTCTTAACCATATAATTGAAAATCTCCTGAGAGTAGTTAAAATTTTCTTCAGCCATGATAGCATAGCCCAGGTATTGGATTTTCAATGGTATTTCATTAAAAGCTGTTGTTTTATTTGACACACACACAAGGAGGGTATGGAATAAAATCTCATGGTAGATGGAAAACTGCCCTTTTGTAAAGTATCCTTTTTCATTTCTTCTGCATACCCTCTCTCAATGAAATCAGTTTGGTACTCTATTTTTGGGAAAGAGCTTTTACCTGTAAGATCATTGATTTCAAAAACCTCTGAAATGGTTTGAGGTGTGATGGTAACTGGAATTCCCTTTATTGATGAAGTAATAACTAAGGTCTTTTTGTCCTTAGTTTCAAGCTTTTCATTTTTCCAGAACTCTTGTTGGGTATCCAGGTAGATGGTTTCATTGCAGGTCAACAAAGTTTTGTACTTTGAAGATGAAAGTGCATCAATCAAGGAATGAAAATCTGTGTTTTGACTTGTTTTTGCAAGTGTACACAGGCAGCTATGACAGGTTTTGAATGGAAGATCCATGATGAATCGAAGGTGGTTAAGAATGAACGAAGAAGATGAGTGATTTGAGAGAATTTGGTGAAAACTGCTTTTTAAAGGAATTTTGAATTCGACTCGACAGTGAAAACCCTGTTTGGGGTTTTGATTAGGGTTTTATAGGTGGAAAAAGTGAATGCTGACATGGCAGCAGTTACAAAAGATCATCTGCTAAGTACTATCCACGTGACAACCTCTGATGAAGAATGGATGACAGTTGTTAGGAAACCACTGATGAATCAATATCAGTGGTTTACAGTGCTGAAAATGAAAACAATGGCTGACTATAACTATCAGTGGATAGCCTATCAGTGGATTAAAACACTGAGGTTTAACAACAGTCATTAACAAAGAAAATGAGAGAACATAGGTTGACTTTCAGCAGTGGATAATATTCAGCAGAACAGATGTTTGAAACAAACAGTGGTTATGGCAGACTTTTAAGGATTGAATGAAAAATTTCATTTTTAGCTATTTTTAAGGATGCATTTTTGATTTTCTGAAAACATTTTAATGCTTTTATTCATAGAAAAACAGGATTTTGCCTGTTATTCCATGTTCAGCATGCCAATCCTAGAGATCAAGCTTTCAAAGGTAGACGTATCTAAGCCTTTGTTAGCACATCTGCCATCTGATCTTTAGTTGGAACATGGTGCAGAGAAATCAATCCTTTTTCATAGCAATCCTTCACAAAGTAATGTCTGATATCAATGTGCTTGGTGGTTGAATGTGAAACTGGATTTTTGATGATATTTTCTGTTGCTTGACTGTCCAAGATGAGTGGTGTCTTTAAGGCAGTGATATCAAAATCCAGCAGTTGATTTTGAAGACATAGCAGTTGGGCTGTACAGCTTGCAGCAGCAATATACTCTGCCTCAGCAGTGGATGTTGAAGCAGCTGCTTGCTTTTTGCTTTGCCAAGACACTAAGTAATTGCCTAGGAATTTTCTTTTTGCTTTTCCTTCAACCTCCACAAAACACTATTTTAACCCAACAGTGGTCTTAAACCACCGTTTTAACCCAACAGCAGTTTCAACCATATTTTCTCCACAACAAATACATTTAACCCAACTGTGGTTTCAAACATCTTTTTCCTCCATATGTTGACCAAAGTCAACAGATGTATCAACTACTGTTTTATTTTCAAGCATGTTCCTTCTCCAAAAAACAATATTTTAACCCAACAGTCGTTTCAATCCCCTTCAACCTCCACAAAACACTATTTTAACCCAACAGTGGTTTTAAACCACCTTTTTAACCAAACAACGGTTTCAACAATAGTTTTCTCCACAACACTCTGCTTTATCTCAATAGTAGTTCCAAACATCTCTTTTCATCCATCTGTTGACCAAAGTCAACAGATGTAACAACCACTGTTTTATTTTCAAACATCTGTTCCAAAATAACAGAGCTTTGATCATTTAAACAGACCTTTGCCAATATTACAAGCTTTTACACTCTCAAACCTAATTATTTATTTAATTAATTTAATTAACAAACATGGTTAATAATTTTAACACAACTAATTATATAAAAACTACAAGTGTCAAACAGAGGTAACTATATAATAAACAAAGTTCAAAACAGTAAACAACAATCAATAGAATACAACATACTAATTCCAAATCAATGGGTGAAACAACATACAAAGTTCATCCATCTGTTGACCCAAGTCAACAGATGTATCAACCACTGTTTTATTTTCAAACATCTGTTCCCAATAACAGAGCTTTGATCATTTAAACAGACCTTTGCCAATATTACAAGCTTTTACACTCTCAAACATAAATATTAATTTACTTAATTTAAATAACAAACATGGTTAATAATTTTAACACAACTAATTATATAAAAACTACAATTGTCAAAAGAGCAAACAACATTCAATAAAATATAGTATACTAATTCCTAATCAATTGGTGAAACAGTAGTCTCGATAAGTAAAGCTCCTTTCGGACCATTGTAGTTGTCAACATGTTGGAGGTATTTCAGAAGTTCGTTGCTCAGATCAACTTCAACGATGTCCCCTCATATGCTTGTTATCAGCCACTTGTTGTCTTCAATTATATTAGTCCTTCGGCGCCTATCTACATAATCAACTACACGAGGATTATTGAAAACAAACACCTTCATCCAACCTTCTTCTTCATATATGAGCAAATCAGCAGTTAGCTCAGCAGACTTTCCAATAACAATCAAATGCAGCTTCTTTGCGATGGTCAAAAAATGCTCTTGGCAAGGATTGACTACAATACTCTTTGGAAAATGAAGCATTCTGAAAGTCTCACTCAGAACATCAAAAGTAACGATGTTCCTCTCACCTAGTGGATACCAATAATTTGAAACCATAAAATATATGGTTTTATCAGCATAAACTCCTGTAGACCATGAATAACCACTTGAACCATAATTGTTTACGCTACCGAAATTTATTGTTCTCCATGACTCACGACGTCGTTAGTAAACACGAGCAACAGCTACATTACGGTAACATTTGATGTTCAGCACTTTCACATCATTGAATTGATCAAAATAAATTCCACCAGTATCAGAGTTTCGATCATGATTGTAATTGAAATAGTCATCAGACAAAACCTTATAGAGCCTGGTAGTTAGATTCCAAAGAATCAGCTCACAGCAAATCCCTTCATTGCAAACTAACAACAAACCATTAAATGACGATAGAATACGTAAGAAGCTAGGGTGGACATTGTTAGGAAAACTTAAGGTGTTGCTTCTAACAACATCCAAATTATCAGGAACTACGTCGTCAACGACAATTGATGTGTCTTTAAAGGAGAGTAGTTTCTTTTGTACTGAATCTCCACTTCGGAGAGCATGCATCATCTGAAATCCATGACTTGTCAATTCCCTATAAAGATTCTTGGAAAGACATTTGAAACGGCCAATATCTTCTGCAGAGAGCCTTGTGAAAATCTCGTCAACAATCACTTGAAACCCAAATTTTTCCATCTTGTAGTGAACCAATGCGTTTTTGAAAGTAAAAGAAATTGTAATTTTATTGATAAACTCAAAACTTTTGAAGATGATTGAGTAGATGGATGAAAACAGTAATGATCAAAACCTCTGCCCAATGTTTTTTATATACCCAATGAAGGCGGTTATGACTAAATACATCGTCAGACGAAAGAATATGATGCGACACTTGTTAGGCTTTTAAAGCATTTCCATGAGAAAAATATAAAATTAAACACGTTATTATAATTACAATTAACCTCTTCATTTACCATAAGACGCCTTTACCATAAGACAGAACTGATTGAGTGACGTGCATTAATTGCAAAGTACATATCCCCAGGCATTTTGAATTTGAAATTACCAGCAATTTCAAAACCACAGCCAAGGTATATGTTTGCCAAAGGAAACATCTGCTAAGTTATACTTTCTTGGCGATGGGCAGTAATTTGCACTCTTGAATGTGGGCCAGACCTTTGACATTTAAATATAGAGCAGTAGTTTGAAATTAAATGTATTTTAACTCAGATAAAAAATTGACACATCAGCAATCATCATTTAGTCATAACTCAGATAAAAAATCTATTCATTTGCAATACAAAGATATTGCGAACATCTGTTAAAGTAGGAGATGCTCACAACAGTAGCAAGTCAAACAGAAGTTGGCAACAACAGATGTTGGCAATTGAGAGGAGGAAATTCTTCGAAAAGCTCTATTAGGCAACAACAGATTTCGGCAATAGTAGCAAGTCAAACAGCCGTTAGATCAGCAGATGATGATTTAGAGCAGATGTTCTCTTTTAGCAAACTTTAACTATGACAGATGTATACACTAACAGAAATTGATACAACATCAACATAATCTAATTAAACTCAGAGGCAATTTCACTTCTACATCAAAAGTACCGATCTCCAATAATCAGATGATATTAAAAATTACATAATAACACTTATTAAGCTTAAAATTACAACGAAACTTTAAAATCTAACAACAACACCAAGAAATTTACGAACCTAACAGCAAAAATTTATAGGTTTTTTTTTGTCAGAATGGCTCTCTCTGGGCGATCTGGGCGATTTGGGCGAACAACTTGAAACCCTACGTCGATCTTCATTCCTTCTCTACATTGGATCTGGTTAGCTATTAGGGTAATTGTTTTCGTTATCATAAGATCGAATCAGTTTCCTTTGTGAGTAGGGTTTTTTTTTCGTGTGTTTGTTTTTCTCTGATTATTCGTCCTGTCTGAGTTTGGTCCGATTGATAGGCTGGTTTGTGATACTTATCCTGTCCGTTTTTTATCTAAGGCTTCGATTTAGGGTTAGAATTGGTCTGTTTGAGCAGGGGTTTCGAATTAGGGTTGCTGTCTTGTTTGCGTTTCAACTGAAGATCAGTTCACGAGTTGTGCGGCTGACCGTTAATTCATTCGGAGAATTATTCATTTGCTGATCAATTGCTGTTCAGTCACAACGTAAACTGTTCCAATCAGTTCTGGTGAATCAGTCCCTAGTGCGATCTGCTTTAGGGTTTCGGCTGGTTGCTGTTTGAGGCCTGTTTGTGACTGCTGTTATGGATGGCCAAAATGCAGAAAACTCAAATGTGTTTGCGAAAAAAATTAAGAACATTGACGGTAAAACATTTGAGCCAAGACAAACATCACTTTTGGCAGCTAGGGTTTCTGAAATGCCGAGTAAGAAGGTATGTTTTATGCTGCCGCTTAACGATACTGAACATGTTATTGGCTGTTCTGATTCTCCCAATCAGAATTATGCGAAGGTCTTTGACAAGAGAAAGGTAGCATTTGTGTTACCGGTGAATGATGTTAGTCCTACTCGAGTTCAAAATCAGAATCAGGATGATAATGCTCATGTCCAATCTTATGCGGATGTGGTCCTAAATGAACAGGTCGAGCAGGGTGATATTAAGCGGGGTGGTGATTCAATTCAGAATCAGAATGAAGATGAAAACACTAGGAAGGCCAATGATGCGGCTGATCAAGTTCCTAAAGTTAATTTTCGACCTCTAAATTCAGATGTATCATTGGATGGAGTGGATGTAGTGCTTCCGATTGATTCGGTTCGCCAGGTTAAGAACAGGTTAGCTAACACTCTTTATGGTTATTTCCTGGGGGATAGGATTGCATATCCAGTAGTTGAATATTTTGTCAGAACAAATTGGAAGAAACATGGTCTTCAGAAAACTATGATGAATTCAAATGGTTTCTTTTTCTTCAAGTTTGAAGACAGAAAGGGTATGGATACTGTTCTTGAAGGGGGACCTTGGATGATCCGTAACAAACCTATGTTTCTCAACATTTGGTCTCCTACAAACACCCTTAAAAAAGAAGAGTTTAAAAAGGTTGCAGTTTGGGTTAAATTGCATGATGTTCCGCTAGTGGCATATTCTGATGATGGTTTAAGCATGTTGGCATCAAAAATTGGGTCCCCTGTGCGCCTGGATTCGTATACTAGTGATATGTGTAATGAGGCTTGGGGAAGGAGCAGCTATGCTAGGCTCTCATTGAAATATCAGCTGATCATGAGTTGAAAGAGGCTCTAACCATGGCTATTCCTGAATTGGATGGGAACAAATATGTTACTGAGACTATTCGGGTGGAGTATGAATGGGAACCTCCGAGATGTGCCCACTGCTGTGTATTTGGGCATGATTATGAGGAGTGTCCAAAATGCATTCGACCGAAAGTGAAACCTCCTACAAATAGTCCGAAAGTAGATGAGGATGGTTATACGGAAGTCAAGACAAAGAAGAATGTAAAGAAGAGCGGTTTTCAAGTTAACAATCAAAAGCCCAAGTTTGAATATAGACATGTGGATAAAAAGAAAAAGGCAGTGAGTTCTTCCTACGTGAGTGCGCAGAGCACTAGTTCGACCAAGGTTCAAACACATAATTCGTTTAGTGCTTTTGGGTTTGTTGGGGGGAACGGGGGTTCCTTCCAGGGGAGATATAAAGGGAGACGTGAGCCAAATGAGGAGTCTGACGATGACGAGGTAGAGGTTGTATATGATGAAACGAATGAGTTTATGACATCGGGTACACATCCTACGTCTTCCAGTACAGGGGCAAGCACCTCTCACATAAAGTTGTCTAATGGATAGGTGGCTTCTGTTTCATGCTAAGGGGCTGCCAGTTGGTAGCAATTTCATTTTTGATGATGGCGGTTGACGTCGTTTGTTTGATTTTTTCGTTTGTCTATTAGTTAGTCATTATCATGATTGTAGTAGGCTAGATTGAGGTGGTAACTTTGTCACACCCTGGCTTTGCGGAAGCGTGGTTAATTTTGGTGTGACTTCTTAATACCATAGCTTAATCATACCAAAGCTATATGAGTTAAAAACATGCAAGATCATCCATTAAGTTTTGAAAACCAAACACAATACCATTGTTTTAACATACCCTGACAACCATAATCTTGTTCAACAAACATTACAAACTGAAACATAACATAAACATGGTTTAAGGACTGTGTCTTGTCCAGGAAAGAGACACATCCCCTAAACCCCGGATGACCTTGGAAACAAGTGCAGCGGAAAACATGCCATACCGTGCCAGATCTCGTTAATTTCCTGAAATACATGTAAGTTGAAAAATCAACAATAATGTTGAGCGAGTTCATGTGCAAGTGAGTAAGTAAAACACTTGTAAGTATAAAAGTTTCCTGGTATGTAGCAGTCTAAGAGGACTTGTGATCACCAATGGTTTGCAAGGCCATTAGCATGTTGTGAAATGCAAGTAGGAAGACACAACCCTAGCCGATTTTTGCGTTGGGCAACCAAGTCACTCCAGGTCCGTTCTGTTGGTCCTCAGAGAGGTCCGTTCTGTTGGGCCTAGAGCTGGGCTCGCTACACCCAGATAGATCTACCGCTTAAGTCCCTCGGTGTTCTAACTACCCATTCACATGATCTAAAACCTCCTTACGTTAATCATACCATGTATAAAGTACTTGTAAACAAAGTAACATGTATTTCACCCCCGCAGTTAAGAAAACTGAAAACAGTTAGAGAAAAGGGGGACATGAACTCACAGTGAAGCGTCTCTACCAAGTATCCCTGAATCAGAAAGCTGCGCGACGACCTACAAGTGCTAATTCTATTAGACGGACGGCCGTGCCTTAGCTTTATAGTTTAAGTTTTTGGGAAATAGTTAGACAACTATTTCGTGTTACATTTTGTATATACTTGGTAGTTATTTTCCTTCCCAAGGATGGGGGATTCAATACATGTGCGTACAAATTTCATCATTAAGTCTCACTTAATCTTTATATACTTCCAACTCCAAGATATAAGTATTTATCCAAAATACGTTGTTAAAGTACGCGTTCATAAATATTTCCGTAATTGTGTAAGTTACGTTTTAACATACGAGTGGTAATGTAATTACCGGTGTAACTTATATATTCATAGTGAAAGCGTTCGCAAAGTTTTGGAATCATTAACGCTTGTAAATATTATTTTTACTCTAAAATAATATTTATGTATTTCACAAAATAATCATAAACAGTGTGTGAAAATATATATTTATCACGTTAATATTTTGTGAAAATCCCGCCTCCGAATATTTAGTAAATAAAGTCATGACGAAATTTATGTTTCGAAAACATGTCAAAAATGATTCTAACACTTGTATTGTAAATAAGTTTAAGTGTTAGGATTTTTAGGAAAATTTTGCCAGAGTTTCCTCTGTAACCGGAGGTGGCCACGCTTTCAAGCGTATCATTTTCTTTTACAAATCAATCAACAAATGTTCTTAACATTTTCAAACAACTTCTCAACACTTTAGCTAGTCAAAATAGACATAATCGTAAAAATATACAAACTTGTGGTTTGTCTAAAATTTGTAGTAAATCTCTTTACTTTTTGTGGATCTTGTGTGTAAACAATCCGATTTGGTGAAAACCCCGTTTCTAGAGAAAACTTATCTTTACATCTTCTAGTCACATTTGACAAAACTAGTTCCTTGTCGGATCTTCTCATTTCACAAGTGTTTACACACTTGTGGTTTTATAAAATCATGTTTGTTAGTGTAAGATCCATCCTAGAAAACATGATTTCTTTAATGTGTGGTTCTTTAAAAATACCACTTGCAGATACGTAGATCCGCTAGTTCTAAACACCATTATACAAGTTAAATCACTTTTACACAAATAATATACTTTAACACAAGTTCATGTAAATAAGTAGTGGTGTCTTTCATCTAACCACTTTCTCATTTAAACATACACTAGGTCATGTTCCATAAACATGACTTAGCCGGGTTAGATGACGATCCGAACCATTACTGGCACAAGACAACACTAAATAATTGTAACATAAAAAAAAATTCTTTTTTTTTTATATAAGTTTTACCCCAATATTCACCTATTAACCACCAAGCTCGTTATTTTAGTAAACTTTAGTGGACTTTTTAATTTTTGTTCTTACATGTTCATGGTTTTCAACCAACAAGTTTCTTATTAACCATTTTAGAATAGATCAAAAAGGCGTTTATAGTCACTTACTACTAGCTCGGGGCTAGGGAAGAAACTCGTCGAAAAATAGGTGGTTAAAAGCTAGAGAAGATGGTCCTTCGCGTTCCGTTAGCTCCAAGACTCCTAATACGTGACCCTTTACACTTGAGTGTATAAGAAATTGCAAGATCTAAATTTGATAAGGGTGAGATGGGATTAGTGGGGTTTGGCCGAGAGCAATATCGAGAGGGGAAGAGGGCTCACAACTTTGTTTTTTTTTTTTTTTTTTTTTGAAAATGAATGAGGTGAACTTGTTTTATAAGCAGACTCTCAACCCATGCAAAGCCATTATCCTACAAACAATGTGTAGTCTTGATTTTAAACATTGAGATATTATAATCAAAAGAAATCGATGGTGTGTTCCTTTATTGGGGGAACCGATTGGATGAAGTTGGAATAATTAGTTTGTTTTGAATTGCTAGTTAGTAATTAGTTTAGTAGGTTAGGAATTATGTTACTTGTGTGTTAAATAGTAGGACGGGTGTTAGGGTATTCAGGGACCCTAACTGGCTCAGAAAAATAATAACGACAACATTTTTGTGTCCCGGGTTAATTCCGGTTGATCGGTTGGATATCAATCCGTTATAGTGCTAAATAAATATATCGAGTGTCGTTAATATTTTTTTTTTTTGTGACACAATTTATATCCGACACTTTGGAAAGTGTCTAGTAATATTTTCCCCATAATTTTGGCACTTTACTAGTCAGCTAGAAGCTGGATTATTTATTAAAGTGCTGTGTTTTGTACTTAAAGTACGTTTTCAGGCACATCCAATCAGTGTATCTTATTCCTAGAGACGCAGTTCCACAACCCTTATAACCCTACACTCACTACCAGTGTAGTCAGATATTTGAGGCTCTTAACAGGCCTTAGAGGCAGTGTCTGCCTGATGCTGGTTATATCAGCATGTTGACTGTGTATCCGTTTGGTGCTACTGTGCTTTTTGTGCATCATGTTTGTCACCAAGGTTCAGCATGTAAATAATGTAGTGACAGCAAATAAAGTATGATGCAAGTAAGTGCACGTATCATTATGCAGGTAGCAGTTTATCAGCAATTTCAGTTAAGCACAGTAATTTAGCAGTAATTAATCATTAATTAAGTCGTACGGATACCTGGTTTAGTGCGGGTTGTCACATTCTCCCCCCGTTAAATAAATTTCGTCCCGAAATTTAAGTTCTGCTTGTAGATGCAGAGTTCTTAGGAAATAAGTGGGGGTATTTCTCCTTCATCCGGTCCTCACGTTCCCAGGTGAATTCAGGACCATGTCTGGCATTCCAACGAACTTTGACGAGTTTGACACTGCTCCGGCGGGTCTTGTTAACTTTCCAATCCGTGACCTCAACAGGTTCTTCAACGAAGTGGAGCGTGTCGTCAATATGAATCTCGTCGGTGGGAATGGCAACGTCAACTTGAGTTGGACTTTTCTTTAAATTGGATACATGAAATGTATCGTGAACACCATTCAGTTCAGCGGGTAGGTCCAACTTGTATGCTACAGTTCCAATTCTTTCCAGAATTTTGAAGGGACCAATGTAGCGCGGATTTAACTTCCCACGCTTTCCAAAGCGTGCCACCCCCTTCCAGGGTGAAACTTTCAATAACACCATTTCTCCAACTTGGAAATCCACATGCTTCCGGTTTGGATCCGCATAGGCCTTTTGTCTGTGGCGAGCTGCTTCGATGCGTTTAAGTATTTGCGCAATCTTGTCTGTCGTCTCTTGGACGATCTCGGGACCAGCAAGTTGCCTATCACCTGCGTCAGCCCAACATAGTGGTGATCGGCACTTGCGTCCGTAGAGGGCTTCAAATGGCGCGACACCAATACTGGTGTGGTAGCTGTTGTTGTATGAAAATTCGACCAAAGGTAAGTGTTTATCCCAGCTACCGCCCAAATCCATAACACATGCCCTCAGCATGTCTTCCAAAGTTTGTATCGTTCGCTCGCTCTGGCCGTCAGTTTGCGGATGGAACGCAGTGCTCAGATTCAACTGTGAGCCAAAGGCTTCTTGGAAGGATTGCCATATCCTTGACACAAACCTTCCGTCTCTATCAGAGATGATTGAGAGAGGTACTCCATGGCGTGCGATAATCTCTCTCATGTATATTTTCGCAAGTTTACTAGTACTGTCTTTCTCCTTGATTGGCAGAAAGTGTGCGGACTTTGTTAGGCGGTCAACTATCACCCAAATCATATCATGGCCTCTTGGCGTTCTTGGCAATTTCGTAACAAAATCCATTGAGATTTGTTCCCATTTCCACTTGGGAATCTCAGGTTGTTGCAGTAGCCCTGAAGGCTTCTGGTATTCCGCTTTAACCTTAGCGCACGTTAAACATTTGCTCACATAAATAGCAACATCGCCTTTCATCCTAGGCCATCAATAATAACCCTTGAGGTCTTGGTACATCTTATCCGATCCAGGGTGGATAGAGTACCGTGACTTGTGCGCTTCGTCGAAAATAACTTTCCTTAATCCACCAAACAGAGGAACCCAAACCCTTTTCTCGAAACATAACGTTCCTTCCTCGTTTGGTACCAAAAGCTTCTCCATTCCACGGAGATATTCTTCCTCAAGGTTTCCCTCCTTGAGAGCTTCCTTTTGTGCAGCACGAATGCGCAAGGAAAGATCGGTTCGTATGATCATTTCCAAAGCCCTGACCCTTATGGGCTTGATTCTCTCTTTACGACTTAGGGCATCGGCGACTACATTCGCCTTCCCTGGGTGATACTTTATCTCGCAGTCGTAATCGTTCAACAATTCAACCCATCGTCTTTGCCTCATATTCAACTCCTTCTGGTTAAATATATGTTGTAGGCTCTTGTGATCTGTGAAGACTGTACACTTCGTACCATAAAGGTAGTGTCTCCAGATCTTTAGTGCAAAAACCACTGCGCCAAGCTCTAAATCGTGTGTGGTATAGTTCTTTTCGTGCACTTTCAGTTGACGCGATGCATAAGCAATAACCTTATGGCGTTGCATCAACACGCAACCCAATCCTTGTCGCGATGCGTCGCAGTATACCACAAAATCGCCAGTACCTTCCGGTAGAGCTAAGATTGGCGCGTTGCAGAGCTTGTCTTTCAGTATCTGGAATGCTTCTTCCTGTTTGATTCCCAATCAAACGTCCTTTCCTTCTGCGTGAGGAGTGTCAATGGTTGAGCGATCTTTGAAAAATCCTCGATGAACCTCCGATAGTAGCCAGCCAAACCCAAGAATTGCCGAATCTCGGTTGGCGTCTTTGGCGTTTCCCAATCCTTGATCGCCTCGATCTTTGTTGGGTCTACGTGGATTCCATCTCCATTCACCACGTGCCCAAGGAATTGGACTTCTCGTAGCCAAAACTCGCACTTGGAGAATTTGGCGTACAGTTGTTCCTTCTTTAACAGCTCCAAAATGGCTCTAAGATGTTGTTCGTGTTCAGCCTTCGTCTTTGAGTAAATCAAAATGTCATCGATGAATACAATCACGAACTTGTCCAAGTATGGCTTGCAAACCCTATTCATTAGATCCATGAATACCGCAGGTGCGTTTGTCAAACCGAATGGCATAACGAGGAACTCGTAGTGTCCATAACGAGTTCGGAAGACTGTTTTCGGGATACTTTCCTCTTGAATCCTTAACTGATGGTATCCCGATCGAAGATCGATTTTTGAGTAAAAGCTAGAGCCTTGCAGTTGATCAAACAGATCGTCGATTCTTGGTAGAGGGTACCTATTCTTGATCGTTAGCTTGTTCAATTCTCGGTAGTCGATACACATGCGGAAGCTACCGTCCTTTTTCTTGACAAACAGGACCGGAGCTCCCCAAGGCGAGAAGCTTGGTCGGATAAAACCCTTGTCTAACAACTCTTGAAGTTGTGTCGACAATTCCTGCATCTCAGATGGAGCAAGTCTATAAGGTGCCTTAGCTACAGGCGCGGCGCCTGGAACTAAGTCAATGTGAAACTCTACTTGCCTCAGAGGCGGCAGTCCAGGTAAGTCTTCTGGGAAGACTTCTGGGTATTCCCTCACGACAGGGATGTCTTCGATTCTTGGCTCAGCAGCCTTCTTATCCACGATGTGTGCCAGAAAAGCAACACATCCTTTCTGTAAACACTTCCTTGCTTTCAAGCAGCTGATAAATCTTAGCGGTGTGTCACGCTTCTCTCCGTGAACCACAATTGTCTCACCATCATCGGTTGGGATACGAACAACTTTCTCGTGACATACTATCTCAGCCTTGTTGCCTGATAACCAATCCATTCCTACCACCACGTCGAAGCTTCCCAATTGGACTGGTAGTAGATCCAAAGTAAACTCACGTTCTCCCAATTCTATCACACAGCCTCTGATTACTTCGTTGGCTTCAACTAACTTTCCATTAGCTAATTCGATCGAGTAGGTAATATCTAACTTATTGGCGGCTAACCCAAGCATATTCTTAAATTCTAACGACACGAAGCTATAATCGGCACCAGTATCAAATAAAACGGACGCATAGCGTTGATTGATAGGGAACGTACCAGTAACAGCATTGGGATCCTGGCGTGCTTCCCTAGCTTCGAGTTGGAACACTCTACCACGGGCTTGGTTCAACGTTGGGCAGTTCTTCTTAAAATGCCCGATTTCCCCGCAGTTATAGCATCCGAGTCTCTGCCCGTTTCCACCCCCATTTCCAGCTGGGGTGTTGTTCTGGTTGGCATTGCCGGCCTGATTCGCATTGTTGCCTCGGTTTCTGTTTCCTCCAAAATTTCCTTGTGGGCGATTCCCATTTCCACCACGGTCATCATTCCTATTTCCATATCCTCCCTGGCCTCCTCGACCGGCAGGGGCCCAACAAGTGTCCTTCGAGTGACCACGTTTCCCACATACTTCACATACTTTTAACCCACATTGACCAGAATGGTGACGCTGGCAGGCATTACACTTGGGCTGGGTGCCCATATATCCTCTTCCTTTCCTTCCACTGCCAGCTGTACCCTGAGCTGGCGTGTTTGGTGCTCCTTTCTTACCATCACCGCTAATGCCTTGCTTGAAGTTCGAGAACTTTCTTTTGTTTCCACCTGACGACTCAACATGAGTCTCTTTCTCCTTTGTCTTGACATCACCAAACTTGTTCAGACGAATGGCCTCTTCTGTGAGAGCCACGCTCAAATCAATCGCCTCGGTAATTGTCGCAGGCTTTGAAGAGGTCACCATACTTATGATTTGGGGAGCCAAACCCCAAATGAAGCGCTCGATTCGCTTGTATTCAGGTGTAACCATGTAAGGAACCACTTGAGATAAGTCGTGAAACCTTTGGACGTATTCTGCAACCTTTGGTCCATCCATCTTTAAATGCCAAAATTCAGTCTCCAACTTCTGAATTTCCGCGCGAGAACAGTACTTTTTGCGCATAAGTTCTTTCAATTCGGTCCAAGTCAGCGCGTAGGCGGCAGCTTCGCCCAGAGTCTGTACTTGCAGATTCCACCAAGAGAGGGCTCCATCCAAGAATAGCCCTGAAATGTATGTGACTTGCTGATCCTCTGCGCATTTGCTCATGCGTAAAACAGAATCGGTTTTCTCAGCCCAGCGGGTGAAGGCAACTGCACCTCCTGTGCCATCGAAGTTGACCGGTTTGCAGTCTAAAAACTGCTTGTAGGTGCATCCTGCACGTATGTTAAAACATGTGATTGGCATTAGCATCATCGCTAAAATCTCCAACTAGTTCATGGTAGGTCCAAATGGCTTGGTATTACCGTGAGGTGGATTGTTGTTGCCCTGGTTAACACTTCCGCTCGCTCCTGGCTGAGATGCTGCGTACTGTGCTATGGCAGCTGCAATGACTTGCTGTAGCTCTGCCTCATTAGTAGGCATTGGCGTTGGGCGTTTCGGCGGCATTTTCTAAAAGATGGTTTACGTTGGTCAGGCCATAGCAAGTGAAGTGTACGTATGCATTCAACAATACCAACACATAACATCTCATGCTATCAATAAATCAATCACATAACATCTTATGTCATAAAACAATCACCCATATTGATAGCCCCTGCAATGGTTGAGGGCCTTGAGGTAGTAACCATACCCCTGATCTGGGGTGCAAGTGTCCAAATGAATCGTTCAATCCTTTTGAACTCCGGTTTGACTAAGTAGGGGGGGCGACCCTAGATAAGTCGTGCGATTGCTGGACAAGTTCAGGAATTTCTGGTTCGTCCATTTTCAAATTCCTGAATTCCACCTCAAGCTTCTAAATTCCAGTCCTAAAACAACATTTCTTCTCAATCGTTTCCTTGAGCTCGTCCCAGCTCAGTGCATAAGTAGCGTCTGTGCCAAGGGTCTGAACCTGGAGGTTCCATTAAGAGAGTGTGCCATCTAGAAATATCCCCGAGATGTAGGTAACACTCTGTTGGGGCGAACAATTACCCATTCTTAGAATGGAGTCGGTCTTTCCGGACCAACGAACAAATGCAACGGTGCCTCCTGTTCCATCAAAGTTCAAAGGCTTGCAGTTCAGGAACTGTTTATAGGTGCAGCCAGTTGGATGGTTATTTCCAGTAATGCCATCATTGTACTTAGAGCGGAGGGCTTCATGTCGTGCATTTATCGGTGAGATGCGTTCTTGCAGCTCGGCTTCTGTCCTTGGCAACGTACTGGTGTTTGTGTCATGTCTAGGTGACATTCCCTTTTGTCGAAGTGGTGTGAAGCGGGTTAGACAACGTTTCAATTGTCTATAAGGTGTATATAGCAACATAAGCCATCATGTAATCACCCAATTTCACACGCAAATATACTCATTGTATGAGTGGGGAAGTAAATTTCTGAGCCTTCACATAGGCCTGCCAATTTGGCTTGTTGCTCGTAATAGAATGAACTCGCGGCTACATCGCCTTGGTCATTCGTGGTTAAGTTATTTCCTGCTGCATTGGTTATCATTAGCTTGACCTGCAGAGTCCACCAGGATTCCTGTGCACTACAAATCGTTATTACGTGGGCCCCCGTAATAATAAATTGTCTTGCACAGTTACCCCAAATTTTCTCTCATCCAAGCAGATGATCAATCAAGGAGCAACAGCAGGTGCATCGGCATGAACAGGGTCATGCTCCAATGCGGGGTCAGGAGCAACGCCTGGCTCAGGGGCCACGGCTAGCTCCGAATAAAAAACTCCATCTCAAAATCAGCTGGATCAACAACACAGGGGTCGACAGGGCTACAGGATCCCCCAAGGGCTGGTCTAGGTGCATGAACTCAATGTCATGGTCTGGATCAACACGAGGCGGAAAAAAAAACAGAATTGTCCTCATTATCGCGATCAAACTCAAATCTGTGTGCGGGATCCGGTGCAGCTGATGATGCCATATCAGGGTCGGCGTCGTGTAAGTGGTGCTGCATTCCCTGTATGTGCGAAGATGCGGATGTCAGAGACTCAAATGAGTCTGGGATAGGGGAATGGACATGAGTTTCCCCTACAGGAGCGTCCGCATGCAGTAGTCTAATACCAGCAGCAATAGGGCCTTGCCCTCAAGTGGGTCCTCCTCTTAATAGTTCGACATCGTCTTCAGAGACAACGTCGGGGGCATATCAACAACGAGATAAGCGGCAAGGGGCACAGGAGCAGGGATCACCGCGAGTGGCAAGTTCCCAACAAGATGGCCATCAGTAGGCTCTGCTACGACTTCAGGCAGCGCAAAAGGGCTGAAAGTCGTCATTGTCTGTGCCGGTAGTACCGGAAATGTACACCTCGTGAAACTATGTCGTCTGATACTATGGCCATGGGTTTCGTAGTGTCCATCTTTCTAGTACTTGATGAAAGCATAACGTTTGTAACACAAACACATATACGCATAATAATCAATCATATAATCAGTTAATCATATAGTCACCAAGTAAGCATTCAAATCATTCTACTAGTCTTACTAGCCAATTTCATCCAGTCTATAAGACTGCTCTATCCTCCACCTTGATCACTTAGATCGATCCTCGGTCTCCTTGACCGAGCATTCAGTCGTCATGACTGAGCCTACTCTTCCTAGCCTTGCTAGACCACTATCTTGGTCACCTAGACCAAACCTCGATCCTCCAGACCGAGCCTTATAACAAACCAACGTGCTTAACTACTTCGATCACCTCGATCCTCCAGACCGATCCTCAGCCCTCCAAGCTGAGCCTATAATTAATAAAATGTGCTCAACATTCGTTTGTAAAAAGTTTTGGATCTGGACTTAAGTGGTATGCAGAAAAATGTTTTCGTGAGAGCCCTAGTGATCATAGTCTAGACTCGAGAAAGAATCCTAGTTCGCTATGATCAGAGCTCTGATACCAAGCTGTCACACCCTGGCTTTGCGGAAGCGTGGTTAATTTTGGTGTGACTTCTTAATACCATAGCTTAATCATACCAAAGCTATATGAGTTAAAAACATGCAAGATCATCCATTAAGTTTTGAAAACCAAACACAATACCATTGTTTTAACATACCCTGACAACCATAATCTTGTTCAACAAACATTACAAACTGAAACATAACATAAACATGGTTTAAGGACTGTGTCTTGTCCAGGAAAGAGACACATCCCCTAAACCCCGGATGACCTTGGAAACAAGTGCAGCGGAAAACATGCCATACCGTGCCAGATCTCGTTAATTTCCTGAAATACATGTAAGTTGAAAAATCAACAATAATGTTGAGCGAGTTCATGTGCAAGTGAGTAAGTAAAACACTTGTAAGTATAAAAGTTTCCTGGTATGTAGCAGTGTAAGAGGACTTGTGATCACCAATGGTTTGCAAGGCCATTAGCATGTTGTGAAATGCAAGTAGGAAGACACAACCCTAGCCGATTTTTGCGTTGGGCAACCAAGTCACTCCAGGTCCGTTCTGTTGGTCCTCAGAGAGGTCCGTTCTGTTGGGCCTAGAGCTGGGCTCGCTACACCCAGATAGATCTACCGCTTAAGTCCCTCGGTGTTCTAACTACCCATTCACATGATCTAAAACCTCCTTACGTTAATCATACCATGTATAAAGTACTTGTAAACAAAGTAACATGTATTTCACCCCCGCAGTTAAGAAAACTGAAAACAGTTAGAGAAAAGGGGGACATGAACTCACAGTGAAGCGTCTCTACCAAGTATCCCTGAATCAGAAAGCTGCGCGACGACCTACAAGTGCTAATTCTATTAGACGGACGACCGTGCCTTAGCTTTATAGTTTAAGTTTTTGGGAAATAGTTAGACAACTATTTCGTGTTACATTTTGTATATACTTGGTAGTTATTTTCCTTCCCAAGGATGGGGGATTCAATACATGTGCATACAAATTTCATCATTAAGTCTCACTTAATCTTTATATATTTCCAACTCCAAGATATAAGTATTTATCCAAAATACGTTGTTAAAGTACGCGTTCATAAATATTTCCGTAATTGTGTAAGTTACGTTTTAACATACGAGTGGTAATGTAATTACCGGTGTAACTTATATATTCATAGTGAAAGCGTTCGCAAAGTTTTGGAATCATTAACGCTTGTAAATATTATTTTTACTCTAAAATAATATTTATGTATTTCACAAAATAATCATAAACAGTGTGTGAAAATATATATTTATCACGTTAATATTTTGTGAAAATCCCACCTCCGAATATTTAGTAAATAAAGTCATGACGAAATTTATGTTTCGAAAACATGTCAAAAATGATTCTAACACTTGTATTGTAAATAAGTTTAAGTGTTAGGATTTTTAGGAAAATTTTGCCAGAGTTTCCTCTGTAACCGGAGGTGGCCACGCTTTCAAGCGTATCATTTTCTTTTACAAATCAATCAACAAATGTTCTCAACATTTTCAAACAACTTCTCAACACTTTAGCTAGTCAAAATAGACATAATCGTAAAAATATACAAACTTGTGGTTTGTCTAAAATTTGTAGTAAATCTCTTTACTTTTTGTGGATCTTGTGTGTAAACAATCCGATTTGGTGAAAACCCCGTTTCTAGAGAAAACTTATCTTTACATCTTCTAGTCACATTTGACAAAACTAGTTCCTTGTCGGATCTTCTCATTTCACAAGTGTTTACACACTTGTGGTTTTATAAAATCATGTTTGTTAGTGTAAGATCCATCCTAGAAAACATGATTTCTTTAATGTGTGGTTCTTTAAAAATACCACTTGCAGATACGTAGATCCGCTAGTTCTAAACACCATTATACAAGTTAAATCACTTTTACACAAATAATATACTTTAACACAAGTTCATGTAAATAAGTAGTGGTGTCTTTCATCTAACCACTTTCTCATTTAAACATACACTAGGTCATGTTCCATAAACATGACTTAGCCGGGTTAGATGACGATCCGAACCATTACTGGCACAAGACAACACTAAATAATTGTAACATAAAAAAAAATTCTTTTTTTTTTTTATATAAGTTTTACCCCAATATTCACCTATTAACCACCAAGCTCGTTATTTTAGTAAACTTTAGTGGACTTTTTAATTTTTGTTCTTACATGTTCATGGTTTTCAACCAACAAGTTTCTTATTAACCATTTTAGAATAGATCAAAAAGGCGTTTATAGTCACTTACTACTAGCTCGGGGCTAGGGAAGAAACTCGTCGAAAAATAGGTGGTTAAAAGCTAGAGAAGATGGTCCTTCGCGTTCCGTTAGCTCCAAGACTCCTAATACGTGACCCTTTACACTTGAGTGTATAAGAAATTGCAAGATCTAAATTTGATAAGGGTGAGATGGGATTAGTGGGGTTCGGCCGAGAGCAATATCGAGAGGGGAAGAGGGCTCACAACTTTGTTTTTTTTTTTTTTTTTTTTTTGAAAATGAATGAGGTGAACTTGTTTTATAAGCAGACTCTCAACCCATGCAAAGCCATTATCCTACAAACAATGTGTAGTCTTGATTTTAAACATTGAGATATTATAATCAAAAGAAATCGATGGTGTGTTCCTTTATTGGGGGAACCGATTGGATGAAGTTGGAATAATTAGTTTGTTTTGAATTGCTAGTTAGTAATTAGTTTAGTAGGTTAGGAATTATGTTACTTGTGTGTTAAATATTAGGACGGGTGTTAGGGTATTCAGGGACCCTAACTGGCTCAGAAAAATAATAACGACAACATTTTTGTGTCCCGGGTTAATTCCGGTTGATCGGTTGGATATCAATCCGTTATAGTGCTAAATAAATATATCGAGTGTCGTTAATATTTTTTTTTTTTTGTGACACAATTTATATCCGACACTTTGGAAAGTGTCTAGTAATATTTTCCCCATAATTTTGGCACTTTACTAGTCAGCTAGAAGCTGGATTATTTATTAAAGTGCTGTGTTTTGTACTTAAAGTACGTTTTCAGGCACATCCAATCAGTGTATCTTATTCCTAGAGACGCAGTTCCACAACCCTTATAACCCTACACTCACTACCAGTGTAGTCAGATATTTGAGGCTCTTAACAGGCCTTAGAGGCAGTGTCTGCCTGATGCTGGTTATATCAGCATGTTCACTGTGTATCCGTTTGGTGCTACTGTGCTTTTTGTGCATCATGTTTGTCACCAAGGTTCAGCATGTAAATAATGTAGTGACAGCAAATAAAGTATGATGCAAGTAAGTGCATGTATCATTATGCAGGTAGCAGTTTATCAGCAATTTCAGTTAAGCACAGTAATTTAGCAGTAATTAATCATTAATTAAGTCGTACGGATACCTGGTTTAGTGCGGGTTGTCACAAACTTGGTTTGTTTGTTTTTTTGCTTACATATATGGGGCATGTCCTGTATATGAACTAGTGGGGAACTCATCCTCACTACTTGTACTTATTTGGCGGCTGTCTATAATAGAATCACCGGGGTAACCCTTTACCCAAAAAAAAAAAATATTTATAGGTTTTAGCTTAAAATTTAGTGCTTTTAGCTTTAAATTCCATCAATGTATATCTTCGACAATCGCCATGAACTCCACGGAAGTACTGAATGCATCAACATCAGGTTTCTAAAAACCTGATCTCTTGTGAACAGACCAAGATGCAGTACATGAAAACACTTCTTTAGCTGTTGAAGAGTAGCCCTGTCCTCATATACTTAATCCTTAACTTGCTTCATAAAGAACTGCTTTAAACCAAACTTTATGCTTCTTTTAATACAAAAAAGGCAGGAAAGACCATTACTCTAGTAAGATAAAATCTTATCTTACAGCAGTAGCAGATCCTTTCTTGCATTTAGTAGGAACTACTGCGGGTTCTACATCATCATCATCTGCCCAAAGTCATATATAATCATCATTTAGTCATAAGCAAAAATTATTTTAAATGTACATTTAGTAATCTTTCTTTGTGTTTAATTTAACTTTATGCTTCTTTTAATACAAACCTATAATAACCCGCAGCAGATTGTATGAATTTCAAACAACTGTGATTAGACTGAAATATAAAGCGAGAATTAGAGTATATCACTTCAAAATTAAAAATTCAAAATTTCAAGATTGGAGTAGCAAAAAAACATACTTTAAACGATGTTGGAACAATGATGCTGGAAACAACCGTAGAACAATCATCATCATCATCATCATCATCAACTGCAGCAAATCATTCACAATCATCATTTAGTCATAACTCAGATAACAGAACTTTAGTAAAAATAAAAAACAAAAACAAAAACAAACATACTCATATATATCACATTACCATGATCAAGGCAAACCACATATCCCCAAAATTTGTTCTGAAAGTGGGTCAGAGAGAGCTTCAGTTTTCTCTTATCCTTTATGAACAAAAGTCGAGTATGGAGAAGAAGGGATTTGAGGGAGAGATACATTAGAATTGTGTTTTGAAAATACAAAAGAAGAGAACACGAGAATGTAAATATGAAGAGTGAAATGAGAATACAAATCAGTTTATATAAGAAGATGATTGACAGAAGTGAGTGAGTGACATGCATTAATTGAAAATTACAAATCCCCATGCATTTTGAATTTCAAATTACCCACAATTTCAAAACATCTGCTGCGGGGTATACGTTTTCCAAAGGAACCATCTGCTACTTTCTCGTAGATGGGCAGTGGTTTGCCCTTTTCTTATGTGGGCCAGACCTTTAACATTTGAATACACAAGGCAGTGGTTTGAAATTAAATTAAATCTATTTTAAAGTGATTTATATATTAGACTTTATGATGTAATAATGACATAAGAAAAACCTTGTTGGATAGCCTCTCCTGCTGAGACATCAGCTTTTCTTATGTCACTGGGATTCCTCCTTTTATAGAAAGTACTAGCGGTAAGACCCGTGTGCAAACACGGGTCGTTTCTTTGTCACGATATGCACAACTTTTTTTAACTTCAGCAATTGAGTAGACTTGTGAAACTCTAACGAAAGTTCATCAGGACTGTTATAACTAACCACTGCTCCTTATAAAATATTATTTAGCTAGGTTATTACCCGAGATTGCTTCCTGGGCTCTGGAAACTTATTATATTAATTACTATTTGTTATTAATACGACCACATTACATCAAGCATCTCATTCGATTCAACAACAATGTCTTCAAATCACCAGATTAGATCATGAACCCATATTAGAGGTCAAACAAAAGCACAACAGGACCACATGAATAACATCATTTCCACTTTTACTTCAATGCACTTAAATGATAAGGTGATTTGGGATTTTGTAAAAATGTTTGTTTTTGTACTACTTTACAAAATTACATAGAATTCAAGAAAACGAAACAACGAATTAAATAGATGTTGAGTTATTCAAAGTTCTGTTGAATACTAAATGAGATGTTGACCAAAATTCAAACAGATGTTGACCAAAAGTCAATCAGATGTTGACCTTAAACAGATGTTTGGTTTAAGGCCAAACATCTGTTTATGGCCAAACATCTGTTTAAGGCAAAACATCTGTTTAACATGAAACATCTGTTTATGGCCAAACATCTGTTTAAGTCTGAACAGATGTTTAACTTAATCAGATCTATTGTTTTCTCACACTGTTTTCCTCTTCAAAACACTATTGAACCTAACATGGGTTTCCATTAACTATTGACCAAAACGTAGACAGATGTTCAAACCACTATTTGTTATTGTACTTCTTTACAAAATATCATCTGACTTCAAGAAAATGAAACAATGACTGAAAGAACTATAATTTAACACATAATCTAATCGGGCAAAGCAATCTATTATCTGACAATTCCCTGGTTTTTACAACATGAAACACAACATCATCATGCCAAATACAGTCATATATATCCATCCATTATTCTGAATTCATAAACCCATAAATGCATAAGAATGTCACATTTGCGAATAATAAACCAAGTTTCTACTAATTGCAGTTACTATTTGCAAAAAGAAGCATGATATCATCTATATATAAAACATAAAGTGTTAATAACAGTGTTTATCATGTTAGCTATACATAGCAACAAAACATCAAGTTAATAATTAAAAAAAAACATACAACATTACCATCAAAAAATTCATAGTTATAATATCTGATATCAGAACATACTTAAATGTCGTTGTTAAAATGAGGTAACTTGATTTAATACAATCTTCTGTTGCGAAGACACGTATGTGAAATGCAACATATCACCAAACCTCAAGTTATTCTCAGTCATAAACTTTCGCCAACCGTCCAACGCATAACGTGGCTTCAATTCATTTAACTCCGACTTAACATCATAAACCTCCACAACTCCAACCATGTTTTGAACTTTCAAAGGATGAAGATCAACAAAAAGACCTGCTCGTCTGGCAACTTCAACAGGAAGATGCTACATGTATTGTGTAGAAAAAAACAATAGTCAGACAAATAAACATAAATCATTAGTTTGTTATAAAAAATGGTATACCAGCCTATAGTCTCCTTTGTGATCAAAATGAAAAAACTCAGGGTCGAGAAGATGTCCAGAATTTTTTTTGCAGTCTTTGTAATCTTATTTCTACAGATAAGCTTTTTCTAAACGTTGGCGGCTCTCTTCCCCTTGATGAAAAAGTAAACATATACATGTGAATTAAAGAAATGTTGAATATATGCACACAAAAAAAATAGTTTATATAAGATATACTAATTAAGTGGCGAGTATAGATACCTTAACTTTGTGAGCAGATGAAGAACATCCAATATGATCACTTGTGTCGACAGGTAAGGCAGCATTTCCCTTAGTCATATTCTTGATCGTCTCCTTTCTCTCAGAAGTAACTTTACCTTACTTCTTAACCTGTTGTCATAGAGTAACTTTAATAACCATAGTAATATAACAATCTTTAAGATGGTAAACTTACATCTTGTGTTTTATTTAATCGTGAAGACATGCTTCTCTTCGACGTGCATTTGGCATTGGTTGGTAACTTCTTCTAAATAATACATTATTGGATAAATTTAACATCAGTAAACAACATTACTAATAGTTGTAAAAACATTAAATTCTTATATGTGTTAAATTAAAAATAAATAATTTTAATAATTTAGTAAGTACCTGAGTAACAGTTCTTCCTTCACCTACAGACACAACTTCTTCATCCTCATAGATGTCCTGGTCAACATTAATGAAATAATTAATATAATGATAAAATAATTAAAAACTTTTACTGCTAATGCTAAATACATACGTACCTTGAATACATTCTCAACGTAATCAGCCTTCGATGTCTCAAGTACACTATCATCGTCAGATTCAGGTTTCTTCGAAAAGCAAATCTCAGTCTCATCTCTATAAACTACTACCTCAAAAACAACATCATCAATTCTGCTAAACACAAGCAAATCATCCTCAAGTATCCCAACATCGTTGCACATTTCCGGCCATCCTCTAGCAAATACAAAATTTGTATCAACCTTAGACGCCTCAACATTCCAATTGTTAGTGCAAAGATGTCTAAAGCCTATGTCTTAAGTCTAGGGGTATAATTTGTCAAGTTTGTATAGTTTAGGGGGCTAAAATGTAATGTTTATGTTATTTTTAAGGGTGACCGTTTGAAAGTGACTTGTAACTTTCAAACGGACAGGAATTAAAATCGTGACCGTTTGAACTGGTCGTGACCGTTTGAACAGGTCATGACAGTTTCAAACGGACAGGGGTCTTGCCTATAAATAGGCATGTTGGTTTCTCATTTCAAACGGTCAGCTCTGTCATGTACTGTTACTCTGCCGGATTTTCAAGTGATTAGTGAATGAGAAACAAGTATTAAAGTTACATTCTTCTGTTTTCTACTCCATTCTATCTGATTCTAAACTGTTTAGGTGTTTCCGCCACTTAAATAGTGTGTATTCACTCAAATTGACTCATTTGATCGGTCAAATCGATCCTACAATTGAAACTTCATCTAACGTGTAAGTATGTCTGATCTCTCCATCTTCAATTTCAGGTTCAATGCACAAGATCAGCTTTTCGACATTATCAACACTTTGGTTACCAACAGACTCCCCCTTTCCATCAGCTCCATCTGTCTCTTCATTTACTGCATCATTCATCAGATCATCTGCAGTTTGTTCTTTAGACCTTTCAGAAATTATAAAACCAGATGCACCTTGATCATCATCATCGTCATTATCACTTGAACTGCTTGCTGAAAACACTTTCTCATCATCATCATCATCATCATCATCTTCTTCATCATCATCATCTTCTTCTTCATCATCTTCTTCAACATTATGAACATCTTCTTGCAAAACATCTTCTTCAACTATAGCAGCAACATAAGATAGCGGAATAGGTTGTTCATACACTGGTTCAGGATCATTTACTAATACAATAGCCCTTTCTCCAGAAGAACCTTCAAGCTCTTTACCTTTAACCTTCATCTGAGCATCAATCTCTGCCTGTTTCTCAGCTCTGACCTCCTCCCGTGCAATCTCATCATATTTCTGTTCAACAGACTTACCAAGCATACTTTCCAACACTCTATTAAACATATACAACTCATGCTCTTTCTGTGCTTTCACATCTTTAAGCTCTTTGTTCTTTAATTCATAGTACTTTAGCTGATTATCCCTGCTTTTCTTTTCTTCCAATAATTCAGAAATCTGAACTTTCATAATATCAATCTCTGCTTCATCAGCTTCTACTTTCTTCAGTAGTGTCTTGTTGTCAGATTCTAGCTTCTTTACACGCATTTCAAGAATTTTTTCACGATCAGCAACTTTCTTACTTTCAGCTGCAACTGTTTTGCTTTCATTCAAAACATTATCCATTTTCTTTTCTAACCTTTTCACCAGTTCATCATTTGCAAAACCAAAATCTCCAATATCTTCAAGATTATCTGTAGGAGTAGGAAGACCTTTGTGACCAGAAGAACCAGGAGTTAGTTGAACTTGAGTGCGTGGTGGTGTTATGAATATTTCTTGAGATGTAAGAAACTGTTGTTCATGAGGTGGTGAAAGATGTAATGGTGATGGTTGTCTAGGTGGTGTTGATTGCTGTAGAAGAGTTAAATGCATTTGATGTGAATCAAAAAGTTGAATATAAGTATAAGTATGTTGAAGATGCAGATTTATATGATCGTGTTGAAGTCGAAGATTGCACTGATGAAGAAACTGAAAATGTTGATACATCTGGTCTTCCTACTCTGATGGAATTCTTCACTGAAGAAAATAGAGATGAATTGAAGAGAAAAGTTGATGAAATTCTGAAAGATAAGAATGTTGATGGAACTACTAAAGATTCTCAGAAAGAAGAAAGAAAGAAATGGTTTAGACATTCTAATGAAAGAAAATTCAAGAGACCACTGAAGTTTTATCAAAGAGACAGAGCTGTGTCAATGGGAGATATCATTAGCTGGGGATTTCTTCCTCAGGTTAATGCATATGCTATTCGTAGAGAATGCGGTGTACAGTATTTTGAATACTTGTATGATGTTATGTCCTTACCCTGGTGGGATGTGGAAGAGCTAGCGAAGGTTAGAACTTTGGACTATAAAATCAGGAAAAATGATGCTATCATGTGGGGTTTTTTAAAGTTTGAAGCTTTGAGAGAGTTCAAGAATTGGAAACCGCATTATCCAAAGAAGAAGAGAAGAATCAATCCTGAAACTGGTAACGAAGAAACAATCTTGAATATAATGAAGCCAACAACTATGAAGATTATACCAGTACCAAAGATGGAGCAAGATTTCTATAAAGGCTTCATGGATTGGGTGTATAGCTGCATATCAACTGAAGCAATTATTACTTATCGGGCTGGAAGTGAAGTTAGAGAAATTCATGTGTTTGATCCGATGTGGTTAGTGAACTGCTCTGCAAAAGATATAGAATGTCTGTTCATACACAAGATTCGTTTTCTAGCTGAAGACAGAGAGCAGGCAATGCAATTTCAGAAAGTAGTTTCTATTTGTTTTCAAAAGGGCATTAATGCTGATAACAAATGGAACTCAAAGTGGTGGAAACTTGAAGAAAAAGTAAAGTTGAAAGCTGCAAAGGAAAAGAAAGAAAGTGAAGAACGAGATTGTATGCTGAGAGGCAAGTTTATGAGAGAGCAGGAAGCAGAAAGATTGATAATTGCAAAAGAGAATGAGAAGATTAGGAAAGCATTACTGAAGAAACCTAAGCCTCGTGAAGAGAAATTCAAGTCCCTATGAAGACCAAGACTGAAGACTCCGACTGTATCCAAGGGGGAGTTTGTTAGTGCAAAGATGTCTAAAGCCTATGTCTTAAGTCTAGGGGTATAATTTGTCAAGTTTGAATAGTTTAGGGGGCTGAAATGTAATGTTTATGTTATTTTTAAGGGTGACCGTTTGAAAGTGACTTGTAACTTTCAAACGGACAGGAATTAAAATCGTGACCGTTTGAACTGGTCGTGACCGTTTGAACAGGTCATGACAGTTTCAAACGGACAGGGGTCTTGCCTATAAATAGGCATGTTGGTTTCTCATTTCAAACGGTCAGCTCTGTCATGTACTGATACTCTGCCGGATTTTCAAGTGATTAGTGAATGAGAAACGAGTATTAAAGTTACATTCTTCTGTTTTCTACTCCATTCTATTTGATTCTAAACTGTTTAGGTGTTTCCGCCACTTAAATAGTGTGTATTCACTCAAATTGACTCATTTGATCGGTCAAATCGATCCTACACCAATAAGAACCCTTATAATAGATTTGAAATTTGCCACTTGGTGGGTTGTTTACGTAAAATTGTTTAATGAAGCAGTCTTCGATTACCTGCATAAAATTAAAAATAAGGAATACTATACGTGAAGTATGTAACTTATGAGAATAAGTGTTGACACGTTTAAGATGCAAAAGGATTCAAGTTAAGATCAATAGTCATACCGTAAAACCAAATCTTGCATAACGATTAAACGTGAAATAAGATTCACCACACATGCCATCAACAAAACATGAAAGTTCAAGCCCAAAATCACCTAACGGTCTAAAAACCAACAAAGTATCCCTTGGCAAATTGAGATCTTTAACAACACTGTCCCAACCGTCAGTTATTATTGGCGTTGAATTTTCTGTTCTGACCCTCACAACCCATTTTTTACCAGACTCATGATAGATTCACAACTTATTTTTTTTTTGCCAACAATCTCCCCACTTTTGATTAGCAAAGGCTATAGGTACATCCTGTATATAATTTTTAAGTGGTGTAAGAAAATATAAACCATAACAACTGTTAAATATATATCTCAATAAAAATAAATTATGTATATAAAAACATGTCATACCAGTTTCAAAGATTCTGGGTTATCAAGAAACATGACAAATGTAGTATACATGATAAAACCTGAATCAGTAAAGATGTTAAAAGATTGAAATTAAAAACTTGGCTTCGAAGATGAATATTAACTTTTTGTATTAACAGAGTATCTACTGAAATTAATCATAGAAACAGAGTATGAGTTAAATTTTTTCTGCAAATAATAACTATTTTAATATGTTCTCAACAAATGGTTAAAACAACTAACTAAACCCTTCTTGAATGTATAGCAATAAACGTTTAAAATCGTATTTGTAGCAAGATAGGATTTGAATTAAAATCGATTAAACAGTATAAAGTTCATTACAATATGAATGTACATACCAGTTGCTGAAGAAAAAACAATAAAACCTCCAGTGATTGAAGGGTAGAAGACGGAGAATAAGAAAGTTGAAACCCTAGAAAATGACTGGGAAGAAAAGATTTTTGAAAGAAGTCAGATGATAGATGTTTGATGTGTAATGATGCTAAAGAAAAAATGACGGTTCTGTTTTCGTTTTCCCATATTTTCAACAAATGAAAAATATTTACACATACACCCCTTATTGAATTTGTTATTTACAAACTTAATTAAAGATCTCTAAAAGATGTCTAACAAAATGTGTTTGGAAACCTCTGTTGGTCGTTGGGAACAGTGTGAGCCAAACAGTCGTTAGATAAACATAAGTTATGAGAACAAATAATAACTTTCAGCAGTTGTTTTATTTTTAGCTAACATCTGTCCACGTCAGAACTTCTGTTGTCATAATGGATGACAGTCCGTAGTATAGTAAATCAACAGTCATTATGATAAACAGAAATTATGACAAAAGACGGTACCATTTAGTAGTGGATATACTTTTAGGCAAGCATAAGTTTCAAAAACAGTTATTTTCAACCGGTGTAACTCAACAGTCGTAAGTCTAACATCTGCTATTAGCCCAACCACTATTAGTATCAAATCCTCTGTTAGACATTTTAAGATTGAAAACACACCTTTTATAACAGCAGATGCTTTCTTTTGTCAGACTTTAGCTACAACACACCTTTTATAACAACAAAATATACCGTAAATTCTTCCAAAAAACTATTATTGACATACAAAATTATATAATAATACTTATAGCAGACCTTATATAATAATACTTATTCATCATTAGCCCAACCACTGTTAGTATCAAATCATCTGTTAAGCATTTTAAGATTGAATATCATCTGTTGTTCGTTAACATCTGTTGACCGATAGCAGACCTTTGCATTTCAGACATTTATTTATCAGCAGATGCTCTCTTTTGTCAGACTTTAGCTACACATCACCTTTTACAACACCAAAATATACGGTAAATTCTTCCAAAAAACTGTTATTGATAAACAAAATTATATAATAATACTTAGGAATGACTGAAATAGTTAAAATGAAGATGCGGCAACAAAGATTAATACTATTAAAATTTATTCATTTAATCAACAGTGGTAAATCAAACAGTCATTAGCATACACAGTTGTTTCATCGTCGGCAGATGTTCTCTTTTACCAAACTTTAACTACAACAGACCTTTTACAACTCCAAATATTGACTCTCTGTAATTTGCAGGAGCACAGATTCTTCAAAAAACTACTATCAATGATCAAATTCTGAACATCTGATTTATCTTTGCACTCATCTGTTCACCATCAAACCAACCCTTGATACTATTAAACCTCTGTTGACTTACCAAACAGATGTTCAAACATAATTCAACATCAACATAATCTGTTCACCATCAAACCAACCCTTGATACTATTAAACCTCTGTTGTCTTACCAAACAGATGTTCAGACACAATTCAACATCAACATTATCTGTTCACCATCAAACCAAGAACATACGAAGAACTAAAAAGAAATGTCGACATAATCAATGACACTAATTACAACAAAACCTGGAACATCAAACCAACCCTTGATACTATTAAACCTCTGTTGACTTATCAAACAGATGTTCAAACACAATTCAACATCAACATAATCTGTTCACCATCAAACCAACCCTTGATACTATTAAACCCCTGTTGACTTACCAAACAGATGTTCAGACACAATTCAACATCAACATTATTTGTTCACCATCAAACCAACCCTTGATACTATTAAACTTCTGTTGACTTACCAAACAGATGTTCAGACATAATTCAACATCAACATAATCTAAATCAAACTCAAACACTAAATAAGTAAAACTAAAACGCAACATAGATTCATAAGAATAAAAATTTATTCATTTATTCATGACATTAAAAGTCCAATAATTACATGACACACTGAATAACATTAAAGTTCAAATCTAACAATAACAGCAAGAATTAAGAAACTTTAGCTTCAACTCCATCGATTGCTGAACCTCTCAATGTATGTCCTTCAGCATCGCCATGAACTCCACGTCTCTATGACCGCACTCTATATTACTGACAGCACAAAGCTCACGAACGGAAGTTGAAGGCATCCGCATAAGATCTCTGGAAACCTGCTCTCTAGTGAACAGGCCAACTTGCAATCCATCAAAAAATCTCTTCAGCTCTTGAAGAGTAGCCCTATCTTCATACACATGTTCCTCGATTTGCCTGACAAAACGCTGCTTTAAATCATCTGATTTTGCATTTGTGAATGGCGCCATTTGAATAAACTATATTACTCGACTTTCCTGAAAGTATGATATCTTCGTAGGAAGATTTTCTGAAAAACAGGTGAAGTGACTATGAGTTTATATACTGAAATTTGTAATTGTGAAAACGTGTAGATTTAATATAAACATATTAATGTATATTTCAAAACAGCAGTCTTTTAATGCAAAAACCTTTTCAAACCCTAACTTTTATGGGAAAACTGTAAAATTAAATACCAAGAAACCAAAGGGACAAAATTTCGTAGTTCAAAGAACAAAAGCAGATTATCACAATTACAATTAACCTTTTCATTTACCATGTAGACGCATTTTTAAACTCTATAAAAGACCGATGATTACTTTTGATTCAAAACATCAACAAATTGTCCTACAAAGAACAAAGAACAGACGAAGAACTAAACAGAAAAGTCGACATAATCAATGACACTAATTACAACAAAACTTGGAACAACATAGCATTGCTCGATGAAGTCCTCCACTCTTCTCCATCAAAGTTCCAGAAGAATGCCGAAGAGTTTCTGACACAACTTCTAAAACAGGATCAGAAAACCTGCAACATGCTAACTGACCTGAAATTCAAAAGAGAGCATGAAATCACATGGAGAAAGGCCAGACTCTATGAAATCCTAGTAAGTGTTAACTCTAGCTTGTAATCTGTACTTTATAAATATTTCATTAAATAATATTAACATGCATCTTAACATATTCTAAAATGTCAGTGTCAATAAAAACTCTCAACATCATCAACAGTTAATCAAAATAAGAAACAAACCTTCAATGCAAACGTCTCCTCTCAACTGTTGTAGCACATCTTACTTTCGATTCAACGAAAATCGAACAATGCAACTCTCCCATCAAAGAAGGTAGCATATGCAACTTTTCTCGATGTTGCAACAATTATACTGCAAAATTGATATTGAAAGGTTGATGTGTGATGGGAAGCTTCATTGAAACGACGATGTTGGAACAATGATACTGGAACGATAACATGTAAACAGAATCATCAAAATTCGAACAAAGAAGTGTAATAGGAGATTAGCGGCTGAATCACGAGAAAGATGCATTTGAGAGAGAGAGAGAGAGAGACATGCTCGCAGATATGAGCGAAAGAGATTTGAATGTGGAGCCTTCAAACCTATGTCTTATTTATAGGATTAGAATTAGAATATATGGTTTGAATTTTGAATTTTGAATGTGGAGGTAGAATTTTGAATTGGGAACATATGTTTGATTATAAAATGTTGAGGGAACTGGATTTGAGGTTTTGAATTTTGAATCGTCAGAGGTTTAAGGCAGTGGTTTGAATTTGTAATATAGGTTTGAATTTTGGAGATAGGCAGTGGTTTGATGGCAGGCCTTTGGAATATGAACGTGGGCCACCTTTGAATTTTAAAGTGATTTATATATTAGATTTATGATGTAATAATGACATAAGAAAAGCCTTGTTGGACAGCCTCTCCTGCTGACACATCAGCTTTTCTTATGTCACTGGGATTTCTCCTTTTATAGAAAGTATAGATAGATAGTATACGGGTTAAACAAAAATTTTAAAAATTAATAATAAATTTTTTGTTGCTCAAAAGTTTTGTTTTAATAAACACGAGATTTAAGGACCCGCGTGTCACACCCTGCTCGTAGCGGAAACGTATTGTGTGTGACGTAAGAAAGGTAATCATTGCATCCAAATGTATTTAACAACATGAACCAACAATGATGCCATAGTTATATAAATTTCAACGAATATTTACATATTTTCCCAAAAGTAGTTTCAAGTACCAAACATGTTCACAACATTAGACATAACATAGTTATCAGTTTGTTTTACACATCACCAAAAGATAGTTTTAACATAAAACTTAGTAAGGTTTTATTTTCTATATACCCATACGAAGTTGGGATATAGAAGACAAACCCTTCAAAAGTGGCAATCATTGTCATTTGTTTTTCCCGAATCCCATAGTGAATCACCGGCTCAAGACCTGTTTCCTGAAATACATGTAGTTTTAAAAAGTCAACAAAAGTTAAGCGAGTTCATGCAGTATTTGTTATCATATGAAATCTCGTAATTGTTATCTTGTAATCATGGTATGTTCTGATTCATTCCTGGAGTCTGTTAAGGATCTATCAGTGGGTAGCGAGCCCCCTGACATAATGTACCATAAGCAAAATAACCAAACCGAGAACACTTTGTCATCATTGGGATCACAAAAGCACTCCAGGGTATACCAACCAGGAGTGGGGCGTGCCTCAGGCCCAATAGATCTACACCTTTTGCACCTTGGTCACTAAGTGATTAATGGTTACTAATGTAGTTTCCCTACTTATGCACATTGATCATGCCATCTACTCCGTAACTAACATACCAATAGTTTTAGCATGTATTTCCCCTCGATGTTTTTGAAAACAAAACATTGAAAATAGTGAAAGGAGGGACATGAACTCACAAGTTTGCGTTCCGTGAAATATGATATCGAAGTGAGCGTCCGTACGTGTCAATAACCTACATGTGTACTAATCTCGTTAGACACTAGGTCTTTCGGACCTCGTACAAGTTGTTCATCTTGAATTCTTTATTATGTTTTCGCTTGTCATCTTTAAAACAACTTTGTCTTTTAGAGCGTTGATAGCTCACTCACTCGATTGTTATGTGTATTCATGTGTTCTATGTGTATTGGATTATATGCGAACGGCTTCGAACTTATGTAATTGGGTTCTTGTTATTGGGCCTTGGCCCATATTCTAACTTCATGAGTCCGTTAATATAATCTTGCAATTTTTACCAAAAAGTTACCAAGTAGTAAGTTTTAAATAAGTTCATTTTTCTTATGAAAAATTACTTGGTAATTTGTATAGTTTTCGACTTTCCGGATTCAATATATATGTGCTTGTTTTAATGGCTAAAATATGTTATTTTAGACTCGATTTTGTAGTACTTGTTCGTAGTGTCGATACGCCCAATTTGTCATCATCAAGTGTTATGTATTTCCATTTCGGCCATTTTATTTAATTGTCCGATTTTAATAGCATTTCTTGGACCATGTAGGAACATGTACGTGTATTTATTTTGATCACCCAATAGGTATCTAATACATACACATATGTAGCACACATTGCAAGCACTTAGAAAGTTTTCAAAAATATATAATTTTTCTTACCAAAAATTATATTTACACATTGTTATATTTTTACCCATTTATTTTTGTAAAAATATAAGTTTAAGTTCATAAGAACTTCTTGAATATTTAAACCTTAAATATTCTCATCAAGTTTCCATAATGACATTTAAGACCACTAATCGCGTTTAACCTTGTTAATCACCCTTTAATCCCATCTTTAATCGGGATTAGATTTTTAGAAAAATTCGCCATAGTTTCCCCTAAACTATGACGTTTCCCACGTTACAAAAACGCGTTTAAATCATAATCACAATCAATTTTCCAAATCAAGTTTCATTGTATCAACTTTGTATACATGTTTATATGTTAACATAATCTCCACATTTCATGAACTTTACACTTTTTATACTTAAAAAGTGAGACTTTTTAAGGTAATTTTTCATAATAAACAAGTTGTTTAATTTATCTTGTAAAAACAAGGTTCACTAACTTCCCAAGATTAAGTTTTAAACCTCTTTTTAAATACATGGTTAGTTCATGGAAGTGAGTATGATGATCTTACAAGATTTAAACATATTCATGTTTAAATCATATATTTATGTTCATCATGGTAAGATGAACACAAATATAAAATACTACATGATATTAACAACATGATCATCATAAATATAAATTTTAACTCACTAATATTAACAAAAATAACATAATCAACACGGTCACATGAACATATTAACACTAAACAACATAAATCAACACATAATATATTCATATTTAGTGTTTATTAGCTTTATGTTTAGGGTTTTTGATTATGTTTAACTTTAACTTCAAGATAATCAACTTGTACTTCTATGATTAACTAGTAATAAGAAGCATAAAAAAATGTGTTTAGAAGACTCACAAAATGCACAAGCTAAATGAGAAGATTAGAAGAAAGATAAGCTCCAAAGAAAGCTCCTAGTGATTCTTCATGTATAAGCCATGTGTTTATAGTCTTGTAGGGTTTAATTTAGTGTAAAAATGGAGTGTTAAATGAAGCTTGAAGGTGTGTTTCAAAGATGATAAGTATGATGAGTATGATGGTAGTTATGGGATAACATCTAGTTAGTAAGATATGAATCATTACAAGTCTCTAAAGTCCACAATCACCATACTCTTTTATCTCTTCATACATCAAGTTGGTGAGGCCATGGGGTGGCCCACCAAAACCGTAGGTAAGGGGGGGGGGGGGGTATGATGTTTTATTATTATTATTATTTTTTTTTATAAAAGTTACAATTTATAAGATATTTTGGTAATTAAGAGGTGTAGGGTGATTAGGGGTTTAAGTACATCACTATTGGGGTAATTAGGGATTAGGACTAAAATTATCATTAACTAGTTCACTAGATTAGTTAAAATAGTGTTTAACTAGTCTAAACGGTTCCCGGTTAAGCGCCGGTTCACCTACGATGTTTTTATGTCGTACCGATAAGGATTTTCCGCAAGTTGTTTTCTTGCATCCGAAAGTTGTATGAAGTGATTCCGAGTTCCAAATTTAGCTTAACTAGTTCGCTAGACTCTTCGTTTGCTTGCTTCATGACAAAAAATGTAGCCTACTAGTTCGTCGAACCGCTAACGGACTAGTTTAGCGCATAGCCACGTAACGCCGGAAACTTGTGATTATGTATCTTCCGTTGGTATCATCTTATTGTTTTAGTATGTTTTTCATCAATTGACATTATTCCGAAGTCCCGGAAATGCTTTGTTATAAGTTCGGACGCATTAAAAATACCATATCTTAAGCCGAAACGGACATTTTTGAGAGTAGGACGTTATACCGGAAAGTCTTGTTTCTTGGCAAGACATGTTTTCACAATAATGTTTTCTTATATAAATGGACTCAGTTATGTTATCCGAGTGTCGTTTTTCAGTGTTTCGGTCTGCTTTCACGGTTTGCTGGCATGAATAGTGTAACCGTGAATAGTGTACGCAGCACTTTCTACCAACACCTCTAGGACATTGTTTGTTTGGTTTCGCCATACGACGAAAACTAACATATGTTTTAGCTTTGTTTTCTTGTCCTAAGGCTGTTATTCAGTATACGACACACTTATGTAATTAAATTACGCTAAATGCATGAGATTAAGAAATATAAATAGTGATTAGATTGTACGGAATTACCAGTTATTTGCCAGTTGTCACATTCTCCCCCTGTTAAAAAGAATTTCGTCCCGAAATTCAAGTTGAGCCACCCTTTGCAGGGGTCTTCTTAAACAGATGGGGATACTTTGCCTTAATCTGATCTTCACGTTCCCAAGTGTACTCGGGTCCATGACGTGAATTCCTGCGGACCTTGATTAGTTCGATATTACTTCTCCTTGTCTTGTGGACCTTCCGGTCCATAACCTCTACGGGTTCTTCGGTAAACTGGAGCGTGTCGTCTACATGAATTTCATCCGTTGGAATGATAACTGTATCAACTGTCGGACTTTTCCTGAGGTTCGACACATGAAATGTGTCATATACGTTACTGAGTTCTTCTGGCAGCTTCAACTTGTACGCGACGGTACCGATCTTTTCTAAAATTTCAAATGGCCCAATGTATCTCGGGTTTAGCTTCCCGCGCTTCCCGAATCTAGCTACACCTTTCCAAGGTGAGACTTTCAGTAAGGCTTTGTCTCCGACCTCGAAGGAGAATGGTTTACGTTTTTCGTCCGCGTACCTCTTTTGTCTGTCACGAGCCGCTTTGATACGGTCTCGTATTTTTGCTATCTTGTCGGTAGTCTCTTGGACTAGTTCAGGGCCAACGAGTTGTTTGTCTCTAACTTCCGCCCAACACAGCGGTGATCGGCACTTCCGTCCATATAGTGCTTCGAATGGGGCGGCTTTAATGCTTGTGTGATAACTGTTATTATATGAGAATTCTACCAGCGATAAATGATTATCCCAATTTCCGCCCAAATCCATCACACAGGCGCAAAGCATGTCTTCCATCGTTTGGATGGTTCGCTCGCTTTGCCCATCGGTTTGCGGATGAAATGCGGTGCTCAGATCTAGATGAGATCCAAGCGATTCTTGAAATGATTGCCATATTCTTGATACAAAGCGACCATCACGATCCGAGATTATCGAAGTAGGCACTCCATGACGTGCCACAATCTCGTTGAGGTAGATTTCGGCTAACTTCGCGGTATTGTCTTTTTCACGAATAGGTAGGAAGTGAGCCGACTTGGTTAATCGATCAACGATAACCCATATCATGTCATGACCTCGAGAGGTCCGTGGGAGTCCTGTAACGAAATCCATTGATATCTGCTCCTATTTCCAAACAGGAATCACGGGTTGTTGTAATAACCCAGATGGCTTTTGATATTCGGCCTTGACCTTTGCACAAGTTAGGCAATTCCCAACATAGATCCCAATATCTTTCTTGAGTTTAGGCCACCAATAATATTCTCTCAGATCCTGATACATCTTATCAGATCCTGGGTGTATTGAATATCTGGACTTGTGTGCTTCATCCAACACTAAGTCTCGTAAGCCACCAAAATAGGGAATCCAGATCTTTCCTCCGAAATATAAAGTGCCATCCTCATTTGTTTCCATGTGTTTCCTTGCTCCTCGCAAGTATTCTACTCGTATATTTCCTGGTTTTAGGGCTTCCCGTTGTGCGTCGTGTACTCGGGTAGTGAAGTTTGTCTGGATTGTCAACTCTAAAGCCTGTACTCGTAATGTTCTAACTCGTTCCTTCCGGCTCAAAGCATCCGCTACAACGTTTGCTTTCCCCGGATGATAACTGATTTCGCAGTCATAGTCGTTCAACAATTCTACCCATCGCCGCTGGCGCATGTTTAATTCTTTTTGATTGAATATGTGTTGAAGACTTCTATGATCAGTGAATATGGTACACTTAGTACCATAGAGATAGTGACGCCAAATCTTTAAAGCGAATACCACTGCACCTAATTCCAGGTCATGAGTGGTATAGTTCCTTTCATGAACTTTTAACTGTCGCGACGCGTACGCGGTGACTTTTTCACGTTGCATTAACACGCAACCTAAGCCTTGACGCGATGCATCACAGTACACCACGAAGTCATCGGTGCCGTCAGGGAGTGATAAGATTGGCGCTTGGCATAGTTTATCTTTGAGCGTTTGGAATGCCATTTCCTGTTTTTCACCCCAATCGAACTTTCTATCCTTTTGAGTGAGCGAGGTTAGCGGTTGAGCAATTTTAGAAAAATTCTCTATGAATCTTCGATAGTACCCCGCTAAACCCAGAAATTGTCTTACTTCCGTTGGGGTCCTTGGAGTGTTCCAGCTCTTTATGGCCTCTATCTTAGCCGGATCAACATGTATTTCGTTCTCGTTCACCACGTGACCGAGAAATTGTACTTCACGAATCCAAAATTCACATTTTGAGAACTTGGCGTACAATTGTTCTTTCTTAAGCAACTCCAGAATAGTTCTCAAGTGTTGTTCGTGTTCCGCCTCAGTTCGTGAGTATATTAAAATGTCATGAATGAATACGATCACGAACTTGTCCAGGTATGGTTTACATACCCGATTCATCAAGTCCATGAATACGGCGGGAGCGTTCGTTAAGCCGAAAGGCATAACAAGGAACTCATAATGCCCATAGCGAGTCCTAAACGCTGTCTTAGGAATGCTTTCCTCCAGAACCCTCAGCTGATGGTATCCGGATCTTAGATCGATCTTGGAGTAGAAGTTGGAACCTTGTAACTGATCGAACAAGTCATCAATCCTCGGTAAAGGATACCGATTTTTGATAGTTAGCTTGTTTAGTTCTCTGTAATCGATGCACATTCGAAAGGTTCCGTCCTTCTTCTTGACAAATAGCACCGGAGCTCCCCATGGTGAGAAACTCGATCTAATGAATCCCTTATCAAGCAACTCCTGAAGCTAAGTAGATAATTCCTGCATCTCCGAGGGCGCGAGTCTATATGGAGCTTTTGCCACCGGTGCTGCTCCTGGCACCAGATCGATATGAAATTCCACTTGTCGTTGTGGTGGCAGTCCCGGCAAGTCTTCTGGGAAGACTTCGGGATATTCCCTTACCACAGGGATGTCTTCCACCTTGTGCTCCTTGGCCTTCTTGTTAATGACATGTGCAAGAAAGGCGATGTATCCTTTCCTTAGACATTTTTGAGCCTTCATGCAACTAATAATTTGTAAAGGCGTGTCTTGTTTCTCCCCGTGTACTAGCAAATGTTCTCCATCGGGTAGGGGGATGCGTATGATCTTCTCATGACATATGACTTCGGCTCGGTTATCGGATAACCAATCCATACCAATAACGACATCGAAACTACCTAACGGAACTGGTAAGAGATCTATGTCGAACTTTCGTTCACCCAGCTCTAAGGTACATTTCTTTATGATTTCCCCTGATTCTACTAATTCACCATTAGCTAATTCAATCGAATATGGAATATTTAATTTGCTCGATTCTACCCCAAGTATATCTCTAAATTCCTTAGAAATAAAACTATAATCTGCTCCCATATCGAAAAGGATAGATGCGAAGTGATTATTGATAGGGAACGTACCGGTGACCACATTCGGGTCCTGACGAGCGTCCTTGGCTCCTATCACAAATGCTCTTCCCCGAGCTTGAATCTCTTTCGGGCAATCCTTCTTGAAGTGTCCTTTGTCACCACAATTGAAACAACCTTGATCCCTGGTATTCGTACCCCGGCACGCTTCGGTGCGGTGCCCAAACCTATTACATTTGCCACACCCGGTGCTACGAAACTCCCCGTAGTGGTGGAAGGGGCATGTATTGCACTTTGGTGCAGTTCCCGAGTAAGGCTTCTTGTCGGGGTTGTTGGTGGTAGTGGTAACATATGCCTTTACATCTTTAACTTCTTTCGCAGTTTCCCCTCGGTTATTGTTATTCTGGTTGTTCCTTCCCCGCGAACCTTTCTTAAAATGGGAAAACTTTCTTTTATTGGAGCCCGAAGCTTCCACAGCAGTTTCCTTTTTGTTCGACCCAGACTCATCAAACTTCCCTTGACGTAGTGCCTCCTCGGTAAGTGCTACAGCCAAATCGATTGCTTCGCCGATCTCCGTGGGCTTAGAAGCGGTAACCAGACTTAGTATTTGGGGGGCAAGTCCCCAAATGTACCTCTCGATCCTCTTGTATTCGGGATCCACCAAGTATGGGACTACACGGGATAAATCGTGAAATCACTGCGTGTAACCCGCGATATCCGCACCAATCATTTTCAAATTCCAGAATTCCGTTTCTAGCTTGTGGATTTCTGACCTTGAGCAATACTTTTTCCTCATCAATTCTTTTAGTTCCTCCCAGGTCAGGCCATACGCAGCAGTTTCGCCTTTCGTTTGGACCTGGAGGTTCCACCACGATAGTGCCCCATCAACGTATAGTCCGGTGACACAAGTAACCCTTTGTTCAGCAGGGCACTTGCTCATTCGAATAACTGAGTCGGTCTTCTCAGTCCAGCGAACGAAGGAAATAGCACCTCCCGTACCATCAAAATTTAGAGGTTTGCAGTCTAAGAACTGCTTATACGTGCAACCTGAAATTATAATATACACAAATTCAAGAGTGAATATCAAGAGCACGATTAGGATGGATGAGAGTATCGCTTAGATTAATGATTAACTAAGCATTACCAGTCGGATGGTTGCCTCCAGAAGTACCTCCTGTTCCACCGCTTTGTTCAGTGCAGTTAGCTTCGTATTGAGCAATTGCTTGGGAAATGCGTTCGTTCAATTCCTCTTGTGTTATCGGCAGCGGGTTAGCGTTCGTTTTTCTATGGCGAGGCGGCATTGTCTTCTAGATAAAATATCGATCTCCATTAGACAAGTATTTAATAATAAATATTGTCAAGTATATATATATATAAACCCATCGGGTTTATATAGATAAGAAATGCATACACCCGTATACATGATATAGCCACACAATCACAAGCACGCATAAACACAACGTCATCACAATGGTCGTATAACTCAACATGTAGAAAACACCATGCCACAACATAACATCAACCAAAATATCATCACATCACCATAATATCAACCACAACATAAAAGAAATACAATGTGAAATACAGAAAACATACTTTTATACATAACGACAACTTGTTACATTTGTTCATGAAGATCAAAAGGGACTTAGGGATACATATCCCTAGTCAGTACAAGTTATAATACAAAAGTAAGATTTTCTACTACATTGCATCTTCATGTCTTCCAGTTGTCTTCAAAAGTCTTGATCTTCATAAGCCTTGGTCTTCACAAAAGTGATAGTCTCCCCAAAAGATAGCTATATACATACGACTAACATAAGACCAACATACAACCGGCAGACTACTAGTGTGGAGATGGCGGGGGTGGTGACTGTGGTAGTGGTGGTGGTGACGCTGGCAATGGTGGCTGTGGTGATGGAGGTGGTGGTGGTGCGATAGCGGCAAGGACCGCGGCTAACTGGGCATCAAGCTCTCGAACCCTACGGAAGAGTATGGTAAACTGGATGTCATAGGATATCATCCTATCCACCATGGTAGTCGGAGGAAAGTGAGAAGGATGATAAGGGTCCGATGGGTCCATGCCCGGTGGGGGTATCCCGACATATAGTCTAGTATAGTCGGAGGCAAGTCTGGCGGGCTGAGATGGTCCCGCAGCATAGGGGTCCTGGGGTGTACTAGATAACGGCTGATATGATGACGGTCCAGGCTGGTAATGAGGTGGGGGATACATGGGGTGTGGAAATCCTGGTAGGTGCATGGGGTCAGTAGTGAGGGTAGGTGGTACAGTAGTCTGGGTGGGTAGTACGGTATCAGGGGATGATGCAGGGGTGTGAGTAGAGGGAGCAATACTAGACGCGGTAGATGAAATATCAACAACAGACACGACCGGAGAGGGTAACTCGAGTATAACAACATCATGGATCTCTCTGTCACCTATCTCATCGTCAAGGTGCTCAACAGGTACTATTGGGACGACATCATCGTCCTCAAGATCAATAAATGGAACAGCAGCTAGTGGCTCAGCCAGATGCACAATCATATGCTCACCCTCCGGGTGGCCGTAGATAATAATACCATGAAGGAGTTGCGGCATAGCCAGCACGTCGTCCTCAGGTGGGACGGGATCCTCCCCGAAAGCTGCAAGAGCAAAAGGTTGGAAATCATCCAACATGTAGTCATCGTCTGAGGATACACCATGCCCGGACTCGTCGTCCGACGATATGATAATGATGTCTGGCCCATACTCGTCATCCGACACTACTAGCATCGGATCCACCTCTGAAAGGTCCGAAGAAGAAGATAAAGACATCGATCCTGGCAAATAAACCGTACAATATGCATGTATGTTTGTTAGAGAAAAAAAAATATGTATTACTACTCATGATACATTCCATGCAATCACTATATATCTCATGCAATATTTTGTTCTCATGTTTTACATGTAAGCCTTAGTGTTTTCAAGTCTATTCCTTATCGACTATCCATGTATTGATCCATATTCGTTACTAGTGATTGAACCCGCGTGATAGATCCTCAGGTTATAGTGACACAATGAAAAACTTTTGTCATACTTTCGAAATCACTTTTGTAATGTTATCGACTTTGTTTTCATGTGAGAGCCCTTCGGTGATTGTAGACCAAACTTTAATAAAAGTTTTTCCCCGGTTCACTACAAACGGAGCTCTGATACCAATATGTCACACCCTGCTCGTAGCGGAAGCGTATTGTGTGTGACGTAAGAAAGATAATCATTGCATCCAAATGTATTTAACAACATGAACCAACAACGATGCCATAGTTATATAAATTTCAACGAATATTTACATATTTTCCCAAAAGTAGTTTCAAGTACCAAACATGTTCACAACATTAGACATAACATAGTTATCAGTTTGTTTTACACATCACCAAAAGATAGTTTTAACATAAAACTTAGTAAGGTTTTGTTTTCTATATACCCATACGAAGTTGGGATATAGAAGACAAACCCTTCAAAAGTGGCAATCGTTGTCATTTGTTTTTCCCGAATCCCATAGTGAATCCCCGGCTCAAGACCTGTTTCCTGAAATACATGTAGTTTTAAAAAGTCAACAAAAGTTGAGCGAGTTCATGCAGTATTTGTTATCATATGAAATCTCGTAATTGTTATCTTGTAATCATGGTATGTTCTGATTCATTCCTGGAGTCTGTTAAGGATCTATCAGTGGGTAGCGAGCCCCCTGACATAATGTACCATAAGCAAAATAACCAAACCGAGAACACTTTGTCATCATTGGGATCACAAAAGCACTCCAGGGTATACCAACCAGGAGTGGGGCGTGCCTCAAGCCCAATAGATCTACACCTTTTGCACCTTGGTCACTAAGTGATTAATGGTTACTAATGTAGTTTCCCTACTTATGCACATTGATCATGCCATCTACTCCGTAACTAACATACCAATAGTTTTAGCATGTATTTCCCCTCGATGTTTTTGAAAACAAAACATTGAAAACAGTGAAAGGAGGGACATGAACTCACAAGTTTGCGTTCCATGAAATATGATATCGAAGTGAGCGTCCGTACGTGTCAATAACCTACATGTGTACTAATCTCGTTAGACACTAGGTCTTTCGGACCTCGTACTAGTTGTTCATCTTGAATTCTTTATTATGTTTTCGCTTGTCATCTTTAAAACAACTTTGTCTTTTAGAGCGTTGATAGCTCACTCACTCGATTGTTATGTGTATTCATGTGTTCTATGTGTATTGGATTATATGCGAACGGCTTCGAACTTATGTAATTGGGTTCTTGTTATTGGGCCTAGCCCTAGTTTTCTTGTTATTGGGCCTTGGCCAATATCCTAACTTCATGAGTCCGTTAATATAATCTTGCAATTTTTACCAAAAAGTTACCAAGTAGTAAGTTTTAAATAAGTTCATTTTTCTTATGAAAAATTACTTGGTAATTTGTATAGTTTTCGACTTTCCGGATTCAATATATATGTGCTTGTTTTAATGACTAAAATATGTTATTTTAGACTCGATTTTGTAGTACTTGTTGGTAGTGTCGATACGCCCAATTTGTCATCATCAAGTGTTATGTATTTCCATTTCGGCCATTTTATTTAATTGTCCGATTTTACTAGCATTTCTTGGACCATGTAGGAACATGTACGTGTATTTATTTTGATCACCCAATAGGTATCTAATACATACACATATGTAGCACACATTGTAAGCACTTAGAAAGTTTTAAAAAATATATAATTTTTCTTACCAAAAATTATATTTACACATTGTTATATTTTTACCCATTTATTTTTGTAAAAATATAAGTTTAAGTTCATAAGAACTTCTTGAATATTTAAACCTTAAATATTATCATCAAAGTTTCCATAATGACATTTAAGACCACTAATCGCGTTTAACCTTGTTAATCACCCTTTAATCCCATCTTTAATCGGGATTAGATTTTTAGAAAAATTCGCCATAGTTTCCCCTAAACTATGACGTTTCCCACGTTACAAAAACGCGTTTAAATCATAATCACAATCAATTTTCCAAATCAAGTTTCATTGTATCAACTTTGTATACATGTTTATATGTTAACATAATCTCCACATTTCATGAACTTTACACTTTTTATACTTAAAAAGTGAGACTTTTTAAGGTAATTTTTCATAATAAACAAGTTGTTTAATTTATCTTGTAAAAACAAGGTTCACTAACTTCCCAAGATTAAGTTTTAAACCTCTTTTTAAATACATAGTTAGTTCATGGAAGTGAGTATGATGATCTTACAAGATTTAAACATATTCATGTTTAAATCATATATTTATGTTCATCATGGTAAGATGAACACAAATATAAAATACTACATGATATTAACAACATGATCATCATAAATATAAATTTTAACTCACTAATATTAACAAAAATAACATAATCAACACGGTCACATGAACATATTAACACTAAACAACATAAATCAACACATAATATATTCATATTTAGTGTTTATTAGCTTTATGTTTAGGGTTTTTGATTATGTTTAACTTTAACTTCAAGATAATCAACTTGTACTTCTATGATTAACTAGTAATAAGAAGCATAAAAAATTGTGTTTAGAAGACTCACAAAATGCACAAGCTAAATGAGAAGATTAGAAGAAAGATAAGCTCCAAAGAAAGCTCCTAGTGATTCTTCATGTATAAGCCATGTGTTTATAGTCTTGTAGGGTTTAATTTAGTGTAAAAATGGAGTGTTAAATGAAGCTTGAAGGTGTGTTTCAAAGATGATAAGTATGATGAGTATGATGGTAGTTATGGGATAACATCTAGTTAGTAAGATATGAATCATTACAAGTCTCTAAAGTCCACAATCACCATACTCTTTTATCTCTTCATACATCAAGTTGGTGAGGCCATGGGGTGGCCCACCAAAACCGTAGGTAAGGGGGGGGGGGGGTATGATGTTTTATTATTATTATTATTATTTTTTTTTTTATAAAAGTTACAATTTATAAGATATTTTGGTAATTAAGAGGTGTAGGGTGATTAAGGGTTTAAGTACATCACTAGTGGGGTAATTAGGGATTAGGACTAAAATTATCATTAACTAGTTCACTAGACTAGTTAAAATAGTGTTTAACTAGTTTAAACGGTTCCCGGTTAAGCGCCGGTTCACCTACGATGTTTTTATGTCGTACCGATAAGCATTTTCCGCAAGTTGTTTTCTTGCATCCGAAAGTTGTATGAAGTGATTCCGAGTTCCAAAATTAGCTTAACTAGTTCGCTAGACTCTTCGTTTGCTTGCTTCATGACCAAAAATGTCGCCTACTAGTTCGTCAAACCGCTAACGGACTAGTTTAGCGCATAGCCACGTAACGCCGGAAACTTGTGATTATGTATCTTCCGTTGGTATCATCTTATTGTTTTAGTATGTTTTTCATCAATTGACATTATTCCGAAGTCCCGGAAATGCTTTGTTATAAGTTCGGACGCATTAAAAATACCATATCTTAAGCCGAAACGGACATTTTTGAGAGTAGGACGTTATACCGGAAAGTCTTGTTTCTTGGCAAGACATGTTTTCACAATAATGTTTTCTTATATAAATGGACTCAGTTATGTTATCCGAGTGTCGTTTTTCAGTGTTTCGGTCTGCTTTCACGGTTTGCTGGCATGAATAGTGTAACCGTGAATAGTGTACGCAGCACTTTCTACCAACACCTCTAGGACATTGTTTGTTTGGTTTCGCCATACGACGAAAACTAACATATGTTTTAGCTTTGTTTTCTTGTCCTAAGGCTGTTATTCAGTATACGACACAGTTACGTAATAAAATTACGCTAAATGCATGAGATTAAGAAATATAAATAGTGATTAGATTGTACGGAATTACCAGTTATTTGCCAGTTGTCACACCGCGCGTTCCGACGAAAACGTTAAATCGAACAAAAAGTAGACCTAAATCGTTAAACCACGCATGTATGTTGCGAAGTGTTAACTCACAAAATGTAGATCGTTACAAAATTAAGACTTTAATAATTCAACATCAAAATGGAAAAAAAATGACGTAAAATTGGTATACTGTGATGACTTCCTTTCTTTGTTAGGATGTTATATCTTTGCGAACGACATCTGTATCAATTATATAATACTCTAATTTTCAACATTTCTGAGCATAAGAGGTTGTACTTTGTGCTTATTTTGTGGTTTGTGGTTTGTGATGTTGTAGGGACAAATTGTTGATGCATGATTTTGCCATCCTTTTCATTTATCTATCATCTACCTGGTTTTCTTCCTTTTCTTTTCATATTCACACAACACCAAACTCTAGAGAGAGACAAAGTTAGAGAGAGAGAGATAGAGAGAGAGAAGTGCGATGGTGAAGGTGATGTGGTTTGAACCACCGCACGAACACTTGTCGTTGCCGAACACCACCACCGGAGTTCCCTGTCACCGTACGAACACCACTAGAGTTCCCTGCCACCACACGAACACCATCGGAGTTCCTAGCCGTTTACCGAAGCACCTCCAACGTTCACCTAGGTATGGGATTTGTTAATTTGTTGCTTATAAGTGTTTATTGTTTACTCAAAGGTTGAGATCTATATCATTATTGAGTATATTAAGCGTATTTTTAATTTTTGTGATCCGGTGGCTTATTCGTCCGTCGGCGGTTATTGACAATGGTGATCGGTCATAGCCGGGTGTAATTTATGTTTTTCAGGTTAGATGGATGTCCATTTGTTGTTCTTTGGTTTCAAGTGTTTGTGTTTTAACTAGGGTTCCGGCAGTTTGCAAACGTTCTACGTTTGTCTTTCTTCTTCGATGAGTAATCGCTCATTTCCGTTTATTTGGAATCTGTGTGTCGTGTTTATTTTGGTTTCTTATTTGTACAGATTTAGCTGATAGGTTTTATGTTCGTCTGCTTCAATTTGGTATGTTTAATTTCCATTTAGTTAAATAAATTTCTTTTTAGTTTATAGTTTATGCATCACTTTGGTCAACAATACATTTTAGCTTAACCGAGGGATCATATTACTCCTTAATACAAACTTTGATTTTCCAACTTGTACATATCATTATCATTCAACCTTTTTGTGTAAAAGACCTAGGAAATTAAACCACACCGTGAAACTTTTGTCTTGCACCTATTTGAAGTTTGCTCAGTAGATGAGAGTTTTTTGCTCTAAATGTTTTAAGTTATATAGAATTAAAGAGTTAATTGCCAAAATGGTCCCTGAGGTTTGGACACGTTTGTCATTTTCGTCCAAAATGACACTTTTGTACCAAATTGCCCCCAACGTTTGTAATGTTTTGCTATTTTCATCCAAACCACTAACTTAGTTTATTTTTTCTCTTAAGTTGAGGATATTTGGATGAAACTGGCAAATATAAAACCACAGAGATGATTTTGGCAATTTACTCAAACCCTTTTTTATTTCTTTTATTTAATTATTTTTATTACATATATAATAAAAAATAATATACATGGAGTTTTTTTTTTTAAATTAATAGCTTTGTCACATAATTTTTATAAATTTTCATCTAAATCACTAACTCAGTTTATTTTTTCTGTTAAGGTGAAGGATTTTTTAAATTTTATAAATTAAGACAAAAATTAATTTACAGCTTCTTTATATAAATCAGTTTTAAAAAGAGAAAACGTCATTGGTGTGCAACACATAACAATTGATTACAACTTTTAGTATTTATCAGTTGTAGAGATAGAAAAAAATTGTAAAACGTTACATATTTTTTAAAATATGTTGAGCACCTAAGAAATATGTTGGTAGAAATAAAATATTTATTTAACTAAGATTATGAGGGTAACTAACTAATACTTATTCTGAGTGGTTTGAGTAAAGAAACTTTTGATTCATAGCATTATAATTACAATTTGGTGGGTAATTTTAAGGTTTGGTAACGATACGTTGTTTGATAGAGGAGGGGGGCACTGGCTTATGTTTTTCCTTAGAAGCGAATTTAAAAGAGTAGAAGATGAATTACAAACTTGGTACATATGATAAGATTTTTTTTTATTTGACATTTTTCAATAAGATCGCCAACATTTTAGTTTTATCAAATTTAGAGGTTTAAGTAGATTTTATTTTTATAAAACTGATCTATATAAAAAAATAGAAATTAATTTCTGTTTTAGTTTATAAACATCCTTCGCCTTAATAGAAAAAACTAACTTAGTTAGTGGTTGGATGAAAATTTATAAAAATTATGTGACAAAGCTATTATTTTTTTCATATAAAAATTGCATGTATATTCTTTTTTATTATACATGTAACAAAATTAATTAAATAAAAGAAATTTAAAAGAGTTTGAGTAAATTGCCAAAATCGTCCTTGTGGTTTTATATTTGTCAGTTTCATCCAAATATCCTCAACCTAACAGAAAAAAATAAACTAATTTAGTGGTTTGGATGAAAATGGCAAAAAATTACAAACGTTGGGGGCAATTTGGTACAAAAGTGTCATTTTGGACGAAAATGACAAACCTGCCCAAACCTCAGGGATAATTTAGGCAATTAACTCAGAATTAAAACTACCTACGTGAGAACTTTTTAAGTTTTCACTTCACTTTAATCACAAAAATTTTATGTTTTATTATTTGCCTAAATTCTTTTATCAAGGTTTCTTAGTTTCTTCAAAAGTAAATCGTTTTAATAATTGTTGCAGCTTTTGCTAAACAAAAACTTTATATGCAGAAATTTTGGAGCTTTAGCTGCACAAAGATCATCAAATCTCATTTTGTGCTTTGTGATGTTGTAGGTACAAATTGTTGATGCATGATTTTTCCATCCTTTTCATTTATCTATCATCTATCTGGTTTTCTTCCTTTTCTTTTCATATTCACACAACACCAAACCCTAGAGAGAGACAAAGACAGAGATAGAGACAGAGTTAGAGAGAGAGAGAGAGAGAAGTGCAATGGTGAAGGTGATGTGGTTTGAACCACCGCACGAACACATGTCACAACCCCCGAACCCTGCCTCGGGAGGCGGGCGGCCGCGGCCTACTCAGAGATGGTGATTTCGGTGTTTATCATTATTTGGCAGCGGAATTTACATCAGGACCGTAGTTATGAAATATTTTATCATAGTAAAATACCACATTTTCATAATAGTAAACATATGGGAAATTCCCAAGTTTCTTTTACAAACATGTTTATAGGGATAAACCCTAATTTATTGAATAAAACATCTTTCTTTATTTAGGTAACTTTTATAGCCACATTTTCAAGCTTTCAGTGCTCTCCAGCTGGCTTCTATTTTGGCTTTCATATTTTGTTACCTGAAACACGTTTTAGAAACATTTTTCAGTGGAAAATACTGGTGAGTGAATCCCAATTTAATCAAAACATATTTTATCGTTGTATAGTATTGAGGGCAATCCAGCAATTACATTTGTTTACCATTCTACCTTAATTACCACCCACGACATTGTCAACCCGACTTGTGGTCATGTTACTACTCACAGTGTAGCAACAAATTTTGTATACAAAACCCCAACATACCGACGATAATTGTAGAATTACAAATACTCAATCACTTTGAATTATAATGTAAAACAATTGAGGTTTTGTAAAAACAGTTTGCGGAAATGTCTACAAAAAGGAGATTACACACATTGCTATTTTAGACTTTTTCATGTGGTTTCCTGGTTATAATATAATAAATTAAACAATGCACATGCGTTAGTATAATAACCCAATATTTACATTAGTTATACCCTCCTCGAGACAGAACTCCAACGACGACGTCGGGCAGAATCTCGACAGCCGTTACGGAGCACTAGATCAATCGGGCAGCGTATCTAATACATAACCGGGGGTTAAAATACTTACAACAAGGCAGAGCTTTGCTAATTTAGTAGGTATAATTCCCGGGTATAACTTCTACACTATAGAAATTGAGAGAGAATTTCGTGTTTTGAACATCGGAAATGAACTGTCGATGCTCCCAATTTATAGGAGCTGATTGGCGGTTTTGAACATCGGAAATGACCCTGAACCGACAAAGATTCCCCACTGGGGAGAGGGATACGCATGATTTTCTCTTTACAGATAATTTCCGCTTAATGGTTAGATAACCAATCCATACCAACGACCACACCAAAACTTCCACGAGTGATGGGGAGTAAGTCAATGTCGAACACTTGACCCATGAGATCAAGTTTACAACCAAAAAGAACATGAGAAGCTTCAATCGATTTACCATCAACTAATTCTACTACATGCTTATTTACAAGAGGTGTGGGAGTCAACCCTAACTGACGACTGAACCCCAAAGACACATAACTCCAATCGGCACCAGAGTCGAATAAAACAAAAGCAAAAGGATCGTTCACAGAAAACGTACCGGTCACAACGTTGCCATCATTGCGAGCTTTCCCAGCACCAATAGTAAATACTCTTCCACGTGCCCCGTTCCCACCATTGTTCCCATTATTGTTATCCCCAGCGTTGTTGTTGTTGCCAGCATTCTGGTTAAGCTGAGGGCAATCCCGCTTAAAGTGACCCTCGTCTCCACACTGAAAACAACCCTTACGGTTTCCTTGATTCTGTTGAGACTACTGCCTCTCCTGTTGTTGCGGCTGCTTTGGGAGCCAGACCCTACAATCTTTAGCCATATGACCCACCTTGTTGCACCTATGACATACCCGGGTGCATGACCCGCGATGGTGGAACATACACTTATTACACTTTGGTAGCTTTCCCGCGTAGGAACCCTGACCTGAACTGTTGCCCTGGCTTTAATTAACGGAGGACAACTGACTAAAACTGCGGTTACTACTATTGTCTGGCCGCTTCTGTGACTGATTCGACTTGTCACCTTATCTACATCATTCCATTTCCGCTTGCTACCAGTAACGAGCGTATTAGCTATGGTTGTAGCAGCAGTAGTGGCAGAAACACGTGGTGGTAGCGAGCCACGCTCCACCTCCTGGTCTGTGATCTTGTGAGCCAAGCGGATAATCTGAGCTAAGTTGTTGAGGTTCGCTGCAGTAACCAAGCCCTTAACCTGCGGGGCTAATCCCTTAATATACAACTCAATTCTTCGATGTGGAGGTCGTGATAAGTTCGGGCACATATTAGCTAACTCATGAGACCTCTTCGTGTATGCCTCGATCTCCGGCCCCACCATCTTCAGATCATAATATTCGTTCTTGAGTTTCTGAATCTCATCACGAGGACAATACTCCTCCCTCATCAACTCCTTAAAATCATCCCAAGTAGTGGCATTTGCCATGTCGATACCCAACATCTGGACCTGGGCATTCCACCATGTCAAGGCACCATCCTGGAGCGTGCCTGAAGCATACTTCACTTTGTCCCCAACAGGACAGTTACACATCGCAAATACCGACTCCGCTTTCTGAAACCATCGTAGTAGTCCCACAGCCCCTTCAGTCCTACTGAATGTCTGTGGCTTATAGTCCATGAACGTCTTAAACGTGCAAGCAGGTGGATTATTCTGATTCGGATTAGCTTGCTGACCAGCTTGATAGGCTGCCAAAGCCTCAGCCACTTGGGTGTTGACCAGGTCAGTAAATTCTGCCTGAGTCATAGCAATGTGTCCACGTCCGTGACGTCGTCCACTCATGATTCTATATAAGAAGAGGAGAAGGGTTAAGTGTCTAGATAAGGTAGGAGTCAAACCCCACGATGACTTCTACGAACTACTAGTTTACACTAAACAACAGAGCGGGACCCCTTTCACACTCGTCAGGCCTCACTGGGACTCACATGCACCCCTCATTATTATTATGTGTACACCCATAATAATTATGCGATTTGCATGTTTATCTCAGCTCCCCTAACTTATGCTGAAAGATCCCTCAAGTTCTCACAACAAGACAGAACGCCACAAACACAAACCATGAAAATCTAACAGGATATCGCACTGTGACTCTGTCAATCACATAACTCAGATAAATACTCATGAATTCAGTCTGAAATGCTAAGTGTGTTCAATCGTATTCAACATTGTACATAAGTGTATACTAGGTATACTAGACAATAAATAAACGAGAGACGAACCTTGCAATCTGGAGCTAAGTGTCATGGTCACCTTCTGAACTGTTCGGTTATAGTCTGGTTTTATAAAAACGTTTTAAAATCTAGTTCACTATAACCAGTGGCTCTGATACCAAACTGTCACACCCCCAAAATACCACATGCGGTAACCCCGCTAGGCGTGTGATGTACCAGGATCTAGCCACCAATCACATTGAACTAACCAGAAGATGTTTAACAAAATTCTCAATCATTAAGTAGAACATTCGTAAAACATATTCCAAGTCAAATAGTGTCAGCGGAAGCAAATAGTAAAACACTGTTCAAATATTTCAAAAGCCAATGTATGGGAAATCAGTAAACAAGTCTCGTAAATCCAAGTGACATGACCCATGACCACTCCAGCCATCCAGATAGCAAGTTCCTCATCCAAAATACCTAATGACCTGCGAGCATGCAACAAGTGTATCAGACAACGCTGGCGAGTTCATAGTTTTACGAAAACGTTAGTTACCAAGTGTTTAGTTTAGTTCGTTGATTACAATGTTGATAATACCCCGAATATAAGACGGATCTAGATTATTTTGCCCTTTCTCCAATGCTCCTATCAAGCATTGGTCATGACAAGGTCATTAGTTCACACCCGTCCTCTCAGGTATGGGGTGAGGGTGCCAAACCTATGTAGCGCTACCAACTAATACCCTGTTACCTCACAGGTAACAAACAACAAGGAGGGACTTTAATGGTGATAGGATGAGTATATTATCAAACATTCTAAATTTTACCTACAAGACATATTCCTCTCAGGAATACCCATGATTTACCCAAAACCTATCCCTCTCAGGGATACCCACTGACAGTCCCAACCACCGGGACGCATGCTCAAGAAGAATTAACTCACCTTGGATTGCTCGGTAATGTAATTTACTTGTTCACAGTTGATCTACCAACCACGTCCTAATCATGGTTATCAATCTAATCAGTTTTGTTCACTATTGAACACGTATTTAATAGATATATCACATAGCATGTAACATATGGCACATAGCATGCAAGTCCAATAACAACCACTACATAACAGTCCAAATCGTCAAACAGAACCGTATACGGCCCAAGCATTCGGGCCCACTTATCTTGTGCAACCCGAGTGCCTTGTGCGATTCGAGTGTAAATCCGGCCCAACAGTGCACAAAGCCCAACTGGCTTGTGCGACTGTCATCCCCTTGTGCGATCCGCACTGGGCTGCGGCTCAACCACTTGTGCGATCCAACCCTGTACCCGGCCCATTCACTTGTGTGATCCACATTACTTGCGCGATTGGAGTCCCCTTGTGCGACGGGGGATTTGTGCGATCAAGATAACAATTGTGAGATTTGTTAGGTCAAACTTTCCATAACTACCCCCTCCTAACAAACCACTAATTTCGGCCCCTACCAAACATTCGATTGAAACAGTTACACATTGATTATCAAATTAATCAATCAAATTCATTAATCAATTACAATCATCATCATCATACACGGATTTGCAAAACATCCATTAATCACCATTCATCGATTCATCAAGAAACATTGATCATTTAATCATTCCCCAAGAATACCAATTATCATCATGTTGAGTTCTTCGGTGTCTAGTAGACATGAGTCCTAACTCATCAATCATCATTATATTTCTATATTAGATTCAACAACTAACTATCATAAAATGTCCAACCAATTTCTATCATCGTACAAATCTTGTTTAATCAAACCGTAAGCAATGATACATCACACAACACATCATAGCAACATATCACCCAATACAAGAAGAAATTAAATCAAACAAGAGTATTCACGTACTAACCGAACACGAGATGGAATGGAGAAGAAACTCGAGAGGAGGGGTTGTCGTCTAGATCGAAGGAAGAGGAGAGAGAGCTAGGGTTTTGTGTGTTTTTGTGATATGATATCATCATGAGAAAACCACACACACACACCCCTAAGTGTATGCGCATAGGGGACATAGACCGAAGCCCATCCTTGGGTTTCATTTTGGGCCACAGACTAACCCACCATATGGGTTGTGCGATGAGGAGGTTGTGCGATTAAGCACACCTTGTGCAACCGAGTCTTATATACACATATATATATATACACACACACAATCAAGTAATAATCAAACTCACGTCATTCTATTAAAGATAACCACATCACATGATCACATAACATTTATACGAGCTAAATTAAAGTATCAATGAAGTCTAAGATACGGGTTGTCACAGGGTCCATCCAATACTGCATGTTACGCTAGTCATACTTCCAAACGAGCCTCTCACCTATCTGTCTTATCCTTTCACTTTCATCTAACAACTCCTCACCAAACGTTTGGAGTTCCTGTGTGTTCTCAGTACTCATGGGTGGTGCGGGTGCTGGTATCGGGTCAGGGTATTGGGGCATCGGTTCCTCTCGTGGGTATGGGTTCTCTAGGATCTCCCAGATATATTGGTCTTTATCAAAATATGGGTCTAGAGGGTCCAAGTTTGGGTAAGGTGTTACTGGGTTTTGCATGGGTTCCTCTATTGGGTAAAGTTGTTGATAATCCCTATGGTCGTCAAACCATGGGGCATAATCTGGAGGATGCGGTGCTGGGACTCTAGGAATTTCAGCTGGGTCAAAAGCAGGTACTGGAGGTTGGTCTACTGGGTTTAGTTCAATTTCCATGGGTTGTGTGGGAAATAGTGGTAACGGCTGGGGTGCAATAAGTTGTTCTAGATTAGGGTCGACAGCTGTGGTAGCTAATATGTGAAAATTAGCTAGTCTCCTATTGAGTATATCCTGGGTTTTAACATTCCTTTCTCTATTGGCCGCTGCTAAGGCCAGCTGCTGCTGTAATTTTCTCATCCTTTTTCTACACTCGTGAGCTCCTCTACTGAACCATCCTCTATTCTTGGGAGGGAACGGTTCTTCGGATTGTGCTTTGAATACGAAAATCCCTTCTTTGATGTCAGCTGAATACCCCGAGGGGGTAGGCTGGGAAGAAGTTTCTTCGTCCTTAGGTGAACTAGACAGTTGACAGTAAGCGTCTGAAGTTCCTTGATCACTCATACTATAAACTAACAAATTGTTAAATAACACAAAATAATAATCTACACGTATGCACATAGTCTCATTGATTATTTCCTAACAAAATTGACAATTTCAATGTCAGCAGAACACTTCTTTGGCTGAAATTAGTGGCTGTAGCTCTAATACCACCTTCTGTCGCAACCCCCGACCCTGCCTCGGGAGGCGGGCGGCCGCGGCCTACTCAGAGATGGTGGTATCGGTGTTTATCATTATTTGGCGGCGGAATTTACATCAGGACCGTAGTTAGGAAATATTTTATCAGAGTAAAATACCACATTTTCATAATAGTAAACATATGGGAAATTCCCAGGTTTCTTTTACAAACATGTTTATAGGGATAAACCCTAATTTATTGAATAAAATATCTTTCTTTATTTAGGTAATTTTTATAGCCACATTTTCCAAGCCTCCAGTGCTCTCCAGCAGGCTTCTATTTTGGCTTTCATATTCTGTTACCTGAAACGCGTTTTAGAAACATTTGTCAGTGGGAAATACTGGTGAGTAAATCCCAATTTAATCAAAACAGATTTTATCCTTGTACAGTATTCATGGCAATCCAGCAATTACATTTGTTTACCATTCTACCTTAATTACCACCCACGGTACTGTCAACCGGACTTGTGGTCATGTTACTACGCACAGTGTAGCAACAAATTTTGTATACAAAACCCCAATATACCGACGATATTTGTAGAAATACAAATACTCAATCACTGCGAATTATAATGTAAAACAATTGAGGTTTTGTAAAAACAGTTTGCGGAAAGGTTTACAAAAAGGTGATTACTCACATTGCTATTTTAGACTTTTTCTTGTGGTTTCCTGGTTATAATCTAATAAATTAAACAACGCACACGCGTTAGTATAATAACCCAATATTTACATTAGTTATACCCTCCCCGAGACAGAACTCCAACGACTACGTCGGGCAGAACCTCGACAGCCGTTACGGAGCACTAGATCAATCGGGTAGCGTATCTGATACGTAACCGGGGGTTGAAATACTTACAACAAGGCAGAGCTTTGCTAATTTAGTAGGTATAATGCCCGGGTATAACTTCTACACTATAGAAATTGAGAGAGAATTTCGTGTTTTGAACATCGGAAATGAATTGTCGATGCTCCCAATTTATAGGAGCTTTGCTGTCACACCCCGACCACGTATAACATACAAAACGTATTTTGCTGTCACACCCAGAATCCTTTCCATCCTTGTTTTGACCTTTCTTGCTATCTTCCTTGTCAGACGACTGTTTCTTACCCTTGTCACCCTTACTGTGTAATTTATTCTTCCGAATTTGCGACTCAGTCAATGTCGCTGATAACTCGATCACCTGACGGAGTGTGGCAGGGTTACTACCAGTAATGATGTCTTGCACTGAGTCAGGTAGGCCGTCGATGTACCTTTCGATAGCCTTGTCGAGTGGGGTAACCATAGTCGGGCAAAGCAGACTCAACTCCTCAAACCTATCAGTATATGCCCTGTGCTCGCCACTATCTTGTTTCAAGACATCAAACTCCTTCTCCAACGCTCATTGTTCATGACGAGGACAAAACTCCCTCATCATAAGAGCTCTAAGTTCAGCCCATGTCTGTGCTAGAGCAACTTCTGCACCACGGTCTCTCATTACCCCATTCCACCATGTAAGAGCCCTCTTCTGAAACACAATCGAAGAAAACTCGACCTTGCGATTGTCAGGACACTGCACGTGGCGAAAAGTATTCTCAATTCTCTCGAACCATTGAAGAAGCCCAGTCGCTCCTTCAGAACCACTAAACTTGAGTGGTTTAGCCGAGTTAAAATCCTTGTATTTGCATGGAGCATTGTTGTTGTTGTTGGCTTGGTTCCATTGAGCAAAGAGGTTTGGGAATTGAGCAGCCATCTGCTGCGCAATGATTTCTGCCAGTTTGGCAGTTTCTATCTGGTTTTCGCGTCGAGGAGGCATTCTAAAAGAGGAAAACATGAAAGGAAACGAGTGAGATGTTTGGATGAAGAGAATGAGATGAAACAAAATTAACAGAAGCAAAGATGGTGGTCATTCGTCCACATTACCAAGCAAACAAACGACGCACAGTGACTAATCAAAGTAAATGGATCAAAAATAATGTATCGCGAAGACATGCTTGCCTATAAGTGAACACTCATCCCAAGAATTCCCAGGTAAGCACGACTGGTCTCACGTCTGATGAGATATATACGAAGTGCTTGCCTAGACAGAAAACCCAGAATACAGGCATTCACTCTTCCAGTTTGCACGTGTTCACATTGTTTAAAACCCAAAACCTTGACGAGATTTTTGAAAATTCAAAGGCATAAAGCCAAAAATTTTAGTTAAACTGGAAGGGTTCAAAACCTTACAAAAGAGGGTTCAAAACCATGTAATAAATTATCCAAAAACAGAAGATTGTTTTTCAAAAATCGTTTCGGAAAATTTTGTTTTGATAATCACCTAAGGATAGGTGATGTGCATGTTTTAAGATCTAAACACAAGATAACTTGTGTTAGGTTCCTAGAAAGGTTATAGTCTAGGTCAAAGAATTACTAATAACCTAATTCCCTATAACCATTGGCTCTGATACCAACTCTTCTGTCACACCCCGACCACGTATAACATACAAAACGTGGCGGAAACGTCGGGGAGTGTTGTAACAGAATTATTGTTTCACAACCATGGCATACAAAGTTATATTTTATTTATTAAACAAGAGTGTTATATTGTCTTAAACAGGGAATAAAGTGTTCATAACATAATTAAACTAGTTTATCTTCATTTTTAGTCTCTAAGGCACAGGTCCGCCCTAGTGTCACGATCATCATCCTATGGAAAAGCTCCTGAAAACACATGTGAAAATAGGTACGTCAGCATAAAAATGCCTGTGAGATACATAGGTTTTGTAAAAATATGATTCATGACTTGTGTTTAAGAAAATGTTTAGTCTTGAACCTTGTAATTTGTTTTGTCTTATAAATTATTTGAAAAACGGTAAGATCAGATGATATGTATAAATACATGTAAGGTTAAATGAATAACCATGTAAAAATGAGTTTGTGTAAGATAAGTTGTTTGTAAACAATGTATTGTAAAAAGTATGTTATTTGTATAAAATGTAATGTGTCATAAATTGAAATGATTCAAATAACGCTACGATATGTAATACCATACAAACACTTATATATAGGAAGTACCAGCGGCGTATCCACCATGCTTGTATCATATTACACACGCCTCGTACTTAAATCCCTTACTCAACCAAACCACCAATGTAAATTGTTTATGTATAATCAAATGTCAAAATGTTATCGTGTAAGCCATATCAAATATCTGTGATTAATGTAAATCATGAATTGTGTATATCAATGTCAGAATGTTTATGTCTAATGTAAATCATGTAATGTGTATCCAAAAATGTCATGTATGGTATGTGAAATATATCAACTAAACCATATGTAAAATGCACAAAAACAAGGTATTGAAGTAAAACAGGGTTTAAATCAAAGTTATGTTTTGTGGAACAAATGCATGCTATACTGATATATACATTTATGCGGTATTGTGAAAATGCATACATCCAAGCCTTGAGACTGTGGCGATAAACCCTTAAACAAATTAAAGGTTTATCTAAGTTATGTGTATCGAATTCGGTCATTCCTTTCATCCAATCCAACCTAGGATGTCCGGAACGGGAGTTGTCAATTCCTATGCTACCACTACCTACTAACGAACGGCGTAGCTAATGTTAATGAATGTATTGTTCCATGTTAAACAAACCAAATGTCATACCAAAATGAAAGCATGTGATGTAAACAATTGTACTAAGTATGCACACAATGGGCATACATAGCATGAGATGTAATGTGAAAACAATGTACTAAGTACGCACACAATGGGCATACATAGCATGAAATGTAATGAAATCATGTACTATAATGTACTAACGAACATAGCAGGTATATGATGTGAAAACATGGAAAGCATGAAAGTAACAAGTAGGCACATGCGTTTCACCCCAAAATGTTTGGAAAACAGTAAAAGAGGGGTCTATGTACTCACTTGAGATTGCTCAGAAGTCCTAAGATAACCACCAAGCAATGCTAGAGATCACGGAATCAAACGGCACCTAATATAGGTAACTATGTTAATAAACCGGACCTATATCGGAAGATCGGATAGAATGAGGGCTCGTAAACCAAATGAGTATTGGAACTCATGTAGTATGGTTTAACAAGGCCTACATACTAAATGAAACCTAACCTAAGTACTTACGACCCATTACGACCCGTTTAGGAAGCTTATGCTACTTTAACGCGTCGTTCGCGTAAAACGCGTTCGGACCGCCTAACTAGTCCTATGACAAGTAACATATGCCTTAACATGTCTAATATTGTTGTCAAATCAGTTTAGATGTCAAAAGTTATGTTACATATGTTAAAAATGAATTTTGGCATCAAAGGGGTATTTTGGTAATTTACCTAAGGCATATAAACTACCTATCATACAACTACTTAAACCATAATGTATAACCTCGGAAGGTTATTCCCTATATGCTATGGTCACCTAATGTATTTGGTCGGATCCTAATGATCGACCACATGGGTCGGGTTCGAAAGTATAAGCGACTTATTAGATCGCTTACCCTTACGATCCTAGACAACGTGGTAATCAGTAGGCATAGTCACAAAGGACTATAACCATCGTGATTACAATCACGTTGCGAAGTTCAAACGAACTTCGCATTAACCATAAACTGGACAATGCAGAAAGTCAAACAAAGTTTGACTTTCGGACTCGAAAAGCAATAAAAGAACGAAGGAACACTTACAAAGGGTCCCCGAATGCTAATCTAGATCAAAATAGCTCAGGTATGAAACAAAGGTTTCAACTTAGAGCACATTAGATCAGATTCTTGTGAGGAATGAGTGAAAATGTGATGGGTATTTATAGATTTCGGTTCACCGTTAGGATCGTTTCTTGGAGAAGAGGGAATGATCTAGCCCGTACACTTGTCGAAATGTTGTGGTAACTCATTTGCCATCCACCATAAGAGTTTGACACTTGGCCTTGGCCTTTGGAGTGTTTGAAAGGCTGTTTGTAGCTGTTAATACACTGAATCTGGTCCTGAAAGTGCAAAAATGATGTTTCTTCCCAGATAAGGCGCTCGCGTAGCGCGACTGCATAGGCCTTAGGGATCGCGCTACGCCACCATGCACCAGATTCAGAAAAGTTTCAAAAATGGCAGAAATGGTCCCTGCAGCCCGTTTAAGCTCTTTTCGATGCGTTTGAACCCCGTTAACCTCATTTCAATGCTCTAAAATGAAGTTAAAGTATAGAAAACTCAAAATATGCTAAAAAATATCTCGGATGTCGGTTCGTTTAGCCATACGGTTACGTTGTTCGGTTAATTACGACGGAATGCGCATAAGCGCGAAAAACGATCCAAATGGCGTGACGAATGGATTTTTCTTATGCCAAAAACTAAAATAAAATATTTTAGTGCTTACATAAATTTTTGGATGTCCGGATGTATTCAGAACGTAAGTTATGCGCGAAAGTGCAAACTTATGCACTTTTTGACACTTTTAGTCCCTGAATGACTCAAAAGTTTATTTTAGCACACCGAACCCCTCAAAGCCTATTTCAAAGCCATGTAAAGGATATTTATGGTATGTTTAACTTATAGTCATGTTCTGGAATGTCTGTTACAGTTTAAATTGGCATACTTTCGCAGTTTGTCAAGTTTAGTCCCTGTAAGCGAATTAACTTGTTTTTGCCATACCAAAGCCTTTAAAACTTATTTCTAAGTTTTGTAAAGGTTATTTAAGGTATGTTAAGTATATGTTGATGTTCTGGAGTATTTGTCGCATTAAACTGATTACGTTTACGCATCAGTTTGCGTATAACTCTCCAGAAAGTGATGTAGAGTTTGAAATTGAATAAAAGTCAAAACATGAAAAATGTAAAACACAACCAAACAAACATTGGGATCAAATAACATTGTTTTATTGATAACAGAATTGTTCACACTGATTACAAGCATAGATGTTACAGTCTCCCCTACTTGTGGAAATTTCGTCCCGAAATTTATTTAGAGGAAACTCGTGGGAAAAGATGCGGATATTTCGCCTTCATTTGATCTTCGCATTCCCAAGTAAACTCGGGTCCACGTTTAGCTTCCCATCGAACTTTAACCAAAGGAATGCGCTTGCGTTTAAGACATTTGACTTCACGTTCCATGATTTCCACTGGCTTCTCAACAAATTTCAGTGTTTTACCAACACGAATTTCGTCAAGTGGTATGTGGAGGTTCTCATCAGCTAAACACCTCTTGAGATTGGACACGTGAAAGGTTGGATGAATATTTCCAAGTTCAGGAGGTAACTCAAGTCTGTAGGCTACCTTTCCGATTCTTTCGACGATCTTGAATGGTCCAACGTATCTAGGTGCAAGTTTTCCTTTCTTTCCAAATCTGATCACACCTTTCCAAGGTGAGACCTTAAGTAATACTCGATCACCGACTTGAAATTCCAAGGGCTTGCGTTTTGGGTCCGCGTAACTCTTTTGACGGCTTCTAGCTGTCTGAAGGTTATCACGAACTTTCTTGACCTTATCAGTTGTCTCTAAAATGAGGGCAGGTCCAGTAAGCTGAGCCTCACCGATCTCATTCCAGCAGACTGGTGAACGACATTTTCGACCATAGAGAGCCTCGAAAGGAGCCATTTTGATGCTGGTGTGATAACTGTTGTTGTAGGAGAATTCAATTAACGGAAGATGTGAATCCCAACTACCACCAAAATCGATCACATAAGCTCTAAGCATATCCTCCAGAGTCTGGATTGTTCTCTCAGATTGACCATCCGTTTGCGGATGATAAGCTGTGCTCAGATTAAGTTGGGTCCCCATAGCAGATTGCATGGTTCTCCAAAAATGAGAAGTGAAACGAGCATCTCTGTCAGAAATGATGTTCAAAGGAACACCATGTCGAGCTACAATTTCATCCACATAGATTTTTGCAAGTTTGTCAGCAGGAAAATCCTCACGGATTGGCAAGAAATGCGCTGACTTAGTAAAACGATCAACAACTACCCAGATGGCATCATGACCTTTCTTTGTGCGTGGAAGTTTGGTAACAAGATCCATAGTAATGTTTTCCCATTTACAAACTGGGATCTCTGGTTGCACCAATAAACCAGAAGGACGCTGATGTTCAGCCTTAACCTTAAGACAAGTAAGGCATTTTGATACGTATAAGGCAATGTCTTTCTTCATACCAGGCCACCAATACTGAATACGAAGATCTTTATACATCTTATCTGAGCCATGATGGACAGAATAACGCGACTTATGGGCTTCATCCATAAGCAAGGTGCGAAGGTTATCTTGGCTTGGGACCCATAAACGGTCCATGAAGTAATACGATCCATTGTCCTTCAGTTCTAGATCAGGAGTTATGTGATAGGGAAATTCCTTATCCATCAAACCTTGTGAAACACAAGATTGTTGAGCCTGAGAAATGCGTGCTTGGATATCGGATCGAGCTTGAATAACAGATTGAACATGTACACAATGAAGCTTAGTACGTTCCTTATGACTCAATGCATCAGCTACGACATTCGCCTTACCAGGATGGTAGCGAATTTCGCAGTCATAGTCGTTTAGAAGCTCAACCCAACGTCGTTGCCTCATGTTGAGTTCTTTCTGAATGAAGATATGTTGAAGACTTCTATGGTCAGTGAAAACCACACATTTTGTACCGTACAAATAGTGTCTCCAGATCTTGAGAGCAAAAACAACTGCACCCAACTCAAGATCATGAGTGGTGTAGTTTTTCTCATGTATCTTCAACTGCCTCGATGCATAGGCTATGACTTTGTTCCTTTGCATCAGAACACAACCAAGGCCCAATTTCGATGCATCACAATACACGACAAAATCATCATCACCCTCAGGCAATGATAGAACAGGCGCATCGCAAAGCTTCTGCTTCAACTTTTGAAAAGCTTCTTCTTGTTTGAATCCCCAATCAAAGGGTTTGTTCTTCTGAGTTAGAGCAGTTAGAGGAACTGCAATCTTTGAGAAGTTCTCAATGAAGCGGCGGTAATAACCCACTAGACCAAGAAAAGAACGAACTTCAGTAGGAGTAGTAGGCGTATCCCAATCCTTAATCGCACTGATCTTGGAGGGATCTACATGAATGCCTTGTTCGTTGATAATATGCCCCAAAAATTGAACTTCTTTAAGCCAAAATTCACACTTGGAGAATTTGGCGAAAAGTTGCTCTTTCTTTAGGAGTTCCAGAGTAAGATGAAGATGTTGCTCGTGATCAGCTCGCGTCTTAGAGTATATCAAGATGTCGTCAATAAAAACAATGACGAACTGATCCAAATAAAGCTTGCAGACCCTATTCATTAAGTCCATGAAAACAACAGGAGCATTAGTCAAACCGAATGGCATGACTGTGAACTCGTAATGCCCATAACGAGTGCGGAAAGCTGTCTTGGGAATATCTTCTTCATGTACACGAAGTTGATGATACCCGGAACGCAGATCAATCTTCGAAAAATAAGAAGCGCCCTGTAACTGATCAAAGAGATCATCAATGCGAGGTAGGGGATATCGAGTCTTGATGGTAAGCTTGTTAAGCTCACGATAATCGATACACATCCTAAAAGATCCATCCTTCTTCTTGACAAAAAGAACGGGAGCACCCCAAGGTGAAAAGCTAGGACGGATAAATCCTTTGTCAGAGAGTTCCTAAAGCTGCTTAGACAACTCTTGCATCTCAGACGGTGCAAGACGGTATGGGGCTCTGGCAATGGGATTCGCACCAGGTACGAGATTAATACGGAACTCGACTTGGCGTGCTGGAGGTAGACCAGGTAAGTCTTCAGGGAATACTTCAGAATAATCCCGAACGACAGGAATATCTGAAATAGACTTACCCTTGCCTTTATCTGCTGTAACATGTGCTAAGAAGGCCACATAGTTCTTCCGCAGATATTTCCGAGCTTCAAAACAAGACATGAGCTTGAGGCCACCAGACGGTTTCTCACCTTGAACTTGTAGGATCTCGCCTGTCGGAAGCGGCACACGAACAATCTTCTCAAAACAAACTACCTCAGCGCGATGCTTGGCTAACCAATCCATACCCACAATAACGTCGAAGCTTCCAAGTTGCATTGGCGTGAGGTCGATAGGAAAAAGATGATCGTTAAGGTTCAACTGGCAGTTGTGAAGAACAGAATCAAGAATAATGGGTTCACCACTAGCAACCTCTACTGTCAAAGGTTTACCTAGTTTCGTTCTAGACACGCGAAGCATTGGCTCTAAAGACAATGACACAAAACTCTTATCGGCACTCGAATCAAAGAGAACAGATGCAGGCTGATTATTAATAAAGAACGTACCGTTCACCACTTCATTGTCTGCTTGTGCCTCTTGAGCATTCATGTTGAAGACTCGCCCTCGAGCCTGAGCCTGATTCTGGTTTGGATTCTGATTCTGGTTAGCCAGCCTTGGGCACCGGTTTCTGTAATGGGTCAGATCCCCATAGTTATAACAAGCACCTGGTGGGTAGTGTGGTCGTGCAGCTTGACCCTGTTGCTGAGCAATAGGCTGAGCAACTTGTTGAGCCGGGTTCTGAACTGCGCGATTCTGAGTAACCCGACAAACATCGGCAAGATGACCTGACTTCCCACAGTTAGTACAGAAACGGCACTGATGTTGCGGCTGATGGTGACTGTTGCATCTATTGCACAAAGGTGCATTCCCTGAATAGGGCTTCTTCGCTGGAGGCTGTGCGGGTTGGTTGGGAGCTGCCTGGTTAGCTTGGGCAGTGACAGCATAGTTTTGGGAAGCCTTACGCTTCCTTGCCCTTTTTGAGGAACCAGAATCCTTTCCATCCTTGTTTTGACCTTTCTTGCTATCTTCCTTGTCAGACGACTGTTTCTTACCCTTGTCACCCTTCCTGTGTAATTTATTCTTCCGAATCTGCGACTCAGTCAATGTCGCTGATAACTCGATCACCTGACGGAGTGTGGCATGGTTACTACCAGTAATGATGTCTTGCACTGAGTCAGGTAGGCCGTCGATGTACCTTTCGATAGCCTTGTCGAGTGGGGTAACCATAGTCGGGCAAAGCAGACTCAACTCCTCAAACCTATCAGTATATGCCCTGTGCTCACCACTATCTTGTTTCAAGTCATCAAACTCCTTCTCCAACGCTCGTTGTTCATGACGAGGACAAAACTCCCTCATCATAAGAGCTCTAAGTTCAGCCCATGTCTGTGCTAGAGCAACTTCTGCACCACGGTCTCTCATTACCCCATTCCACCATGTAAGAGCCCTCTTCTGAAACACACTCGAAGAAAACTCGACCTTGCGATTGTCAGGACACTGCACGTGGCGAAAAGTATTCTCAATGCTCTCGAACCATTGAAGAAGCCCAGTCGCTCCTTCAGAACCACTAAACTTGAGTGGTTTAGCCGAGTTAAAATCCTTGTATTTGCATGGAGCATTGTTGTTGTTGTTGGCTTGGTTCCATTGAGCAAAGAGGTTTGGGAATTGAGCAGCCATCTGCTGCGCAATGATTTCTGCCAGTTTGGCAGTTTCTATCTGGTTTTCGCGTCGAGGAGGCATTCTAAAAGAGGAAAACATGAAAGGAAACGAGTGAGATGTTTGGATGAAGAGAATGAGATGAAACAAAATTAACAGAAGCAAAGATGGTGGTCATTCGTCCACATTACCAAGCAAACAAACGACGCACAGTGACTAATCAAAGTAAATGGATCAAAAATAATGTATCGCGAAGACATGCTCGCCTATAAGTGAACACTCATCCCAAGAATTCCCAGGTAAGCACAACTGGTCTCGCGTCTGATGAGATATATACGAAGTGCTTGCCTAGACAGAAAACCCAGAATACAGGCATTCACTCTTCCAGTTTGCATGTGTTCACATTGTTTAAAACCCAAAACCTTGACGAGATTTTTGAAAATTCAAAGGCATAAAGCCAAAAATTTTAGTTAAACTGGAAGGGTTCAAAACCTTACAAAAGAGGGTTCAAAACCATGTAATAAATTATCCAAAAACAGAAGATTGTTTATCAAAAATCGTTTCGGAAAATTGGGTTTTTGTTTTGATAATCACCTAAGGATAGGTGATGTGCATGTTTTAAGATCTAAACACAAGATAACTTGTGTTAGGTTCCTAGAAAGGTTATAGTCTAGGTCAAAGAATTACTAATAACCTAATTCCCTATAACCATTGGCTCTGATACCAACTCTTCTGTCACACCCCGACCACGTATAACATACAAAACGTGGCGGAAACGTCGGGGAGTGTTGTAACAGAATTATTGTTTCACAACCATGGCATACAAAGTTATATTTTATTTATTAAACAAGAGTGTTATATTGTCTTAAACAGGGAACAAAGTGTTCATAACATAATTAAACTAGTTTATCTTCATTTTTTGTCTCTAAGGCACAGGTCCGCCCTAGTGTCACGATCATCATCCTATGGAAAAGCTCCTGAAAACACATGTGAAAATAGGTACGTCAGCATGAAAATGCCTGTGAGATACATAGGTTTTGTAAAAATATGATTCATGACTTGTGTTTAAGAAAATGTTTAGTCATGAACCTTGTAATTTGTTTTGTCTTATAAATTATTTGAAAAACGGTAAGATCAGATGATATGTATAAATAAATGTAAGGTTAAATGAATAACCATGTAAAAATGAGTTTGTGTAAGATAAGTTGTTTGTAAACAATGTCTTGTAAAAAGTATGTTATTTGTATAAAATGTCATGTGTCATAAATTGAAATGATTCAAATAACGCTACGATATGTAATACCATACAAACACTTATATATAGGAAGTACCAGCGGCGTATCCACCATGCTTGTATCATATTACACACGCCTCGTACTTAAATCCCTTACTCAACCAAACCACCAATGTAAATTGTTTATGTATAATCAAATGTCAAAATGTTATCGTGTAAGCCATATCAAATATCTGTGATTAATGTAAATCATGAATTGTGTATATCAATGTCAAAATGTTTATGTCTAATGTAAATCATGTAATGTGTATCCAAAAATGTCATGTATGGTATGTGAAATATATCAACTAAACCATATGTAAAATGCACAAAAACAAGGTATTGAAGTAAAACAGGGTTTAAATCAAAGTTATGTTTTGTGGAACAAATGCATGCTATACTGATATATACATTTATGCGGTATTGTGAAAATGCATACATCCAAGCCTTGAGACTGTGGCGATAAACCCTTAAACAAATTAAAGGTTTATCTAAGTTATGTGTATCGAATTCGGTCATTCCTTTCATCCAAACCAACCTAGGATGTCCGGAACGGGAGTTTTCAATTCCTATGGTACCACTACCTACTAACGAACGGCGTAGCTAATGTTAATGAATGTATTGTTCCATGTTAAACAAACCAAATGTCATACCAAAATGAAAGCATGTGATGTAAACAATTGTACTAAGTATGCACACAATGGGCATACATAGCATGAGATGTAATGTGAAAACAATGTACTAAGTACGCACACAATGGGCATACATAGCATGAAATGTAATGAAATCATGTACTATAATGTACTAACGAACATAGCAGGTATATGATGTGAAAACATGGAAAGCATGAAAGTAACAAGTAGGCACATGCGTTTCACCCCAAAATGTTTGGAAAACAGTAAAAGAGGGGTCTATGTACTCACTTGAGATTGCTCAGAAGTCCTAAGATAACCACCAAGCAATGCTAGAGATCACGGAATCAAACGGCACCTAATATAGGTAACTATGTTAATAAACCGGACCTATATCGGAAGATCGGATAGAATGAGGGCTCGTAAACCAAATGAGTATTGGAACTCATGTAGTATGGTTTAACAAGGCCTACATACTAAATAAAACCTAACCTAAGTACTTACGACCCATTACGACCCGTTTAGGAAGCTTATGCTACTTTAACGCGTCGTTCGCGTAAAACGCATTCGGACCGCCTAACTAGTCCTATGACAAGTAACATATGCCTTAACATGTCTAATATTGTTGTCAAATCAGTTTAGATGTCAAAAGTTTTGTTACATATGTTAAAAATGAATTTTGGCATCAAAGGGGTATTTTGGTAATTTACCTAAGGCATATAAACTACCTATCATACAACTACTTAAACGAAGCGACCATAAGGTATAACCTCGGAAGGTTATTCCCTATATGCTATGGTCACCTAATGTGTTTGGTCGGATCCTAATGATCGACCACATGGGTCGGGTTCGAAGGTATAAGCGACTTATTAGATCGATCCCTTACGACCCTAGACAACGTGGTAATCAGTAGGCATAGTCACAAAGGACTATAACCATCGTGATTACAATCACGTTGCGAAGTTCAAACGAACTTCGCATTGACCATAAACTGGTCAATGCAGAAAGTCAAACTAAGTCAAACAAAGTTTGACTTTCGGACTCGAAAAGCAATAAAAGAACGAAAGAACACTTACAAAGGGTCCCCGAATGCTAATCTAGATCAAAATAGCTCAGGTATGAAACAAAGGTTTCAACTTAGAGCACATTAGATCAGATTCTTGTGAGGAATGAGTGAAAATGTGATGGGTATTTATAGATTTCGGTTCACCGTTAGGATCGTTTCTTGGAGAAGAGGGAATGATCTAGCCCGTACACTTGTCGAAATGTTGTGGTAACTCATTTGCCATCCACCATAAGAGTTTGACACTTGGCCTTGGCCTTTGGAGTGTTTAAAAGGCTGTTTGTAGCTGTTAATACACTGAATCTGGTCCTGAAAGTGCAAAAAATGATGTTTCTGCCCAGATAAGGCGCTCGCGTAGGGCGACTGCATAGGCCTTAGGGCTCGCGCTACGCCACCATGCACCAGATTCAGAAAAGTTTCAAAAATGGCAGAAATGGTCCCTGCAGCCCGTTTAAGCTATTTTCGATGCGTTTGAACCCCGTTAACCTCATTTCAAGGCTCTAAAATGAAGTTAAAGTATAGGAAACTCAAAATATGCTCAAAAATATCTCGGATGTAGGTTCGTTTATCCGTACGGTTGTCACACCCTGGCTTTTGCGGAAGCGTGGGTTTATTTGGTGTGACTTCTTAATACCATAGCAACAATCACAACAATGCTATATGATAAAAATACGAGATGTTCATCCATTAATAAAAGTGAGAAAATACCTCCATAACATTGTTTAGAAACATCAACATTTGAAATAAGTTACAAACCATAAATTATTTAAAACGTATTCGTAAGACACACAAAAGACTTTAGATAAGACGAGGTTTAGAGACATGTAACCCGTCTAGGAATAGGTTACACCTCTCAAACTTCACAACTCTGGATGACATCTATTATCCAACTCAGATAGACACATGCATACCCTGCCAGATCCTGCTAGTTCCCTGAAATACATGTAGTTTGAAAAATCAACAAAAAGTTGAGCGAGTTCATGTGTATGTCTGTGTGTATAAACCTTTGTAATATGTCTTGTATGTATAAAAGTCCCTTTGTAACGATGTATGTATAATCCTTTATAAACTGTGTATGAAAGTCCCTGGTATGTAGCAATAAGGAAATAAAGAGATCACCAATGGTTTGCAAGGCCATTGATATGTGTGAAATGCAGTAGGAAGACTCAAACCTAGCAGATTTATGCGTCGGGCACAAAGTCACCCCGAGGTCCGTTCTGTTTGGGCCTGGGGCTGGGCTCGCTACACCCAGATAGATCTACCGCTAATGTCCCTCGGTCCTACACTGAGGATTAATGGCCTTCAGTTCCCGCCTACCCACTCACATGATCTGTACGTCCTAACCCTCCTTAAGCTAACCATACCGTGTATAAAAATGTCTGTAATAGTTGTAACATACTTGGTACTCGTTCTCACCAAGAGTGCTTCTTGTATTCTTTTGTATTCTCAAATTGTATCATACTTGGTACTCGTTCTCACCAAGAGTGTTTCTTGTTATTATACCATTTGTAAACATTTTAACATTTGTAACATGTATTCCACCCCGAAGTATAAAACTGAAAACAGTTAAAAGAAAAGGGGGACATGAACTCACCTTGATTTCGAGTAAGTCCAAATAAGTATGCTAATGTGAGAGTTCTTGGGAATAATATTCCACGTCACTCTAATTGATTGAACATGCAATAATATGGAATATGTATCAACAATAATGTTTAATCGAATGAGCGGACATCCTAAATCTCTAGGATTCGGTAGTGTTTTGTTTAAAAGAAATAATGTGATAATTATATAACTAATTATCAAAAATAATTAATTTAAATCAAAATAATTAAAATAACATTTTTAATTATTTGAACTTGGATATTACTGATTTAAAATAATTATTATGGCCTTTGAATCATTTTAAATAAATAAAATGATTATGATAACAATAAATAAGTTTATATAAGTTTAATTATCTAAATAATTAAACATAAAAAAAATTCAGATTCTAAATTTATATAAATTCAGAATAATGCATATTTTGTCATAAGAATAATTTTGGATCAAAATCATATAGTTATATAATTTAATTACATTAAATTAAACTATATAAATAAGTATAAATACTGATTTATTTATATAAATATCAAATTTATATAAAATGTGAGTAACAATATTATTTTTGTAAAGATCAGTATTTAAAATGTTTAATCAGAAAATTTCAGATTTTAATTCCTAAAACTCGATTTATTAGGAATTATTTAGTAATAAACTGTCTTAATATAAAAAAAAATTAGTTTTATAAATAAATTGTCAAATTTTATATTTTTCATAAAACTAACAGTGGTCGATAATGTTATAAAAATTGTTGGAATGATAAAAACATCAAAAATAAAAAGTTTAAAAATATTTGAAGACCCCTGGGTTCGAACCCGGGTCTTTGTTTTGCAATAAACACACACAACCACTGGGCTAGGCCTGGTGGTTGTTTAATAGTTTAGTTTGTTCAATATATAAACAGAAATCAATTGTGTCATCTTCCCCAAATCAGAGTCAAACAAAAAGTCAAACGTCGCAATTCATGATCAAAAATGGTTTATAATTTAATTAACTTTGGGGAAACATTGTATAAGCATAAATGAACTAATTGAAACAATAAAAACGAACCGGTATCGGCTGGAACGGCGTATCGACAAGATTCCGGCGAGTTTGAACTCCGGCGAATGTTTCCGATCGGGTTTCGTCAAAAACAGTATGTTTAAGTGTTCTAATGGGTGTGGAAGATTTGTGAGAGTTCATGGAGCCTTTTATACACGAAAAATTTGATCAAACCGACACAAAATTAGTAGATTAATTCCACTTATCTAACCTTTTTTTTTTATAATAAATCCCGGTTAGTGGTCGTTTAATGCGTTCTTAGTGCGAAATATTTAATGAAAAGGAGTATAATCATAGTGGGTTAGGTTAAAAGTGATGAAGGAAGTGGAAAAATTCAATTTTGGGCGAATTTGGTGGTTTTTGGTCGTAATCCGCGACCTGCAGATTCTGTATAAATAATTCAGCTCTTAATTAATGTCATTATATATATAATGTGATTCAGAATAAAACACATGGGAGCTGGTAGTCCAACTGGTTGTTGCGCTTGTTTGTGGGCGGAGGGACGCGAGTTCGAATCCCACACATGACCGGTTCGATGGGTTTGACCCATTTTTGACCGATGTTTGACATAATTACACTTAAGTCCCTGTAGTTTCATTTTTTTTACAAAATGGTCCCTGAACTTTCGAAAATTTACAAAAACAGCCCCTAAACTTTGGTACAAAATACAAGTTTGGTCCCTAAAGTTTCGAAAGTTGACATAATTGGTCCCTGTACTGTTCCGTTAAGTCTACTAACTGAGTTAATGTTTAACGAAGAATCCTTTATATAAAAGTTAACCAGGTTAGGATATTCAGTTAAAATGAGTTCAAAGTCAACAGTTTTGGTCCCTTGAGTTTAAGTTTCAAGAATGACCAAATGAACCTTGTACTTTTAACACAAAATAAACCATATTTATTTCTTTTTATAAACGAGTTTTAATAATGACCAAAAGGACCTTAAACTTGTAGTTTTCGGTAATTGCACTTTTAACCCTTGTATTTCTATAGTTTCAAAAATGACAACTTAGTCCCTAAACTTTGTACTTTCAAATAATGACGGTTTTAGTCCTCGAAATTAAAAGTAATAACTTCAAGCAAGTTTCAAAGAATGTCAAATAGGTCCTTCAACCTATTGTTTGTCTATGTGTTGGCATTGTCAGCATGTTTCTGAGTTATCCATTCACTGTGCTAACTGTGTTTTGTGCATCAAGTTTATCACTAAAGCTTGTGTGTAATAAATGGAGTGACAATATGAAATATGATGCATATGTAGGTATGATATAAAAATCATAAAGCAGTTTAAATTGTCAGTTGTAAACAAACACAGTCATTATGCACATAATTTAATATTAATTAATTGTACGGATACCTGTAATTGTGAGGGTTGTCACAACGGTTACGTTGTTCAGTTAATTACGACGGAATGCGCATAAGCGCGAAAAACGATCCAAATGGCGTGACGAATGGATTTTTCTTATGCCAAAAACTAAAATAAAATATTTTAGTGCTTACATAAATTTTTGGATGTCCGGATGTATTCAGAACGTAAGTTATGCGCGAAAGTGCAAACTTATGCACTTTTTGACACTTTTAGTCCCTGAATGACACAAAAGTTTATTTTAGCACACTGAACCCCTCAAAGCCTATTTCTAAGCCATGTAAAGGATATTTATGGTATGTTTAACTTATAGTCATGTTCCGGAATGTCTGTTACAGTTTAAATTGGCATACTTTCGCAGTTTGTCAAGTTTAGTCCCTGTAAGCGAATTAACTTGTTTTTGCCATACCAAAGTCTTTAAAACTTATTTCTAAGTTATGTAAAGGTTATTTAAGGTATGTTAAGTATATGTTGATGTTTCGAAGTATTTTTCGCACTAAACTGATTACGTTTACGCATCAGTTTGCGTATAACTCTCCAGAAAGCGATGTAGAGTTTGAAATTGAATAAAAGTCAAAACATGAAAAATGTAAAACACAACCAAACAAACATTGGGATCAAATAACATTGTTTTATTGATAACAGAATTGTTCACAATGATTACAAGCACAGATGTTACATTTGCTAATTCAGTGGGTATAATTCCTGGGTATAACTTCTACACTACAGAAATTGAGAGAGAATTTCGTGTTTTGAACATCGGAAATGAACTGCCGATGCTCCCAATTTATAGAAGTAGATTGATGGTTTCTCGCGCCCCGCGTAAGAGACCTTAAGGGTCTTCGCGGCCCGTGACATAGGGTGTGTAGGATCTAGCTATGTCGAATCACAAGTGTAGGTTTGACAGATGGCATGACACGTGGCACGCTAGGGTTCCGCCTGTGGTCTAGCTGTCGCACCCCGCGTAAGCCGAAGACAAGGTCTTCACGGCCCGCGAGCGCCACAAGAATTTTGATTTTATTTTATTTTTATAAAATTAAAGGTATTTATGGCCATTTTACGTATACGGGGTGTATTTTAGGACGTTTAGGAATGTTCTAAATATTTTAGGAGTGTCGAAATTATTTTTAGGAGGGTTGTTATAACACCTGCTGTGGCAACGGTGTTCTGTAATCGTCGTAAAACAATGTCAATTGTTAATAAAACAATGTGCTTTGGTGTTATTATATGTGTTTTGGTGTTATTATGTGTGTAATTGTGTTTGATGATTTTACAATTTGATTCGATTCCGATTTCAAACTTTAAATCGCTTTCTGGAAGGTTATACGCAAACTGGTGCGTAAACGCAGTCAGTTTAACGCAACGAACACTCCGGAATAGTGACATAGGCTTAACATACCTTAAATACCCTCCACATAACTTAGAAATAAGTTTTGGATGGTTTGGAGTGTTGAAATCAAGTTTGTTCGATCACAAGGACTAATTGTGTCAAACTGTGAAACTATATGGATTTGTATAGTAACGAACATTCTGGAACTTGATCATAAGTTAAACATACCCTAAATATCCTTTACATAGCTTAGAAATAGGCTTTGAGGGGTTCGGTATGCTAAAATAAACTTTATTGATCAATAGGGACTAAAAGCGTCAAAAAGTGCACAAGTTTGCATTTTCGCGCATATATTTCGTTCTAAATATATCCGTACATCCAAAAATTTATGTAAGCATTAAAATATTTTATTTTAGTTATTGGCTTGATAAAATTCCATTCGTCGCTTAATTTGGATCGTTTTTGCGTCCGTTACGACTTTCGTCGTAATTAACCGAATAACGTAACCGTACGACCAAACGAACCGAGATCCGAGATGTTTTTGAGCATGTTTCATGTTTCCTATACTTTAACTTCATTTTAGAGCCTTGAAATGAGGTTAACAGGGTTTAAACACATCGAAAAAGGCCTTAAACTTGTGCATGGACCATTTCTGCCATTTTTCAAACTTTTCAAGATCTAGCACCTGGTGGCGCTGCGCCACCACCGTATGTCTCTGCCGTGGCGCGACGCCACGGCCTGATCTGGATAGAAATTTGATTTTCAACATTTTTCAGCAACGGGGTTGAACTTGGGGGTTTTTTTGTAACTTTTACAATATCTGGAGCTGGTTTTCGACCCCCATTGTATTCTAATACCATGTACCCACATGTATGGCCAAGATTACACCCTCTAAACACATGTAATGATCCTATTGATCTCAACTTCCTATATATAGCAAGCTTCCTCATTTGGGTTCTTCACACCTTGATTCAACTTCTGCTCTAAGTTGAGGTTTTAACACCTCATACCTGAGTAACTTTGAATCAAAACACCTTCTTGGACCCTTTGTAAGTCCTCTTCTTGCTTGTTCTTGAATTTCAAGCATGAAAGTTAAACAGAGTTTGACTTTCAGCTTTGACCAGTCAATGGTCAACACAAAGTTCATTTGAACTTTGCAACGTGAGCGTAATCACGATGGTTATTGTCCCTTGTGACTATACCTACTGATTACCACGTTGACTAGGCGCAGTGACGAGTCGTAGTTTCGGCCAAAATGCGTATTTGTGCGTATTTTGTAACCAAACTGCTCTTGGGTATCAAAACCGTTTGTTTTGATACCAAAACCTGATTTCTAACTTAACTAAACATGTCTTAACATGTTTAGCTCGTCACTTTTAGTTTAGTGCTTGTGTAGAGTCGTAAGTTAAGTGGTCTAAACAACCGCTTAGACTTTCGAACTCGACCCGTTTGGTCGATCATTAGGATCCGACCAAACATGGTTAGTGACCGTAGTTGCATAGGGAATAACCTTCCGAGGTTATACCTTATGGTCACTTAGGTTTAATTAGTTGTATGATAGGTAGTTTATATGCCTTAGGTAAATGACCAAAATGCCCTTTTCTTGCATAATTGATAATTAAGCATATGTAACATAAACTTTTGTCACTTAATTGATTATGCAACATGTTTAGGCATATAATACTTGTCATAGGACTAGTTAGACGTCTCGAACGCGCGTTGCGCGAACGACGCGTTAAAGTAATGACGTGATGTCGCGGTCACAATCAAATTTAATCCCAATAACAACTATATAGATAGTGGCAAGTGGGTATCGAACACAGGGAGTTTGTGGAATGTGTGTTATTTGAAAGTTTATCTAATTTTAACTAAATTAATCTAATTGCAAGAGAAATAAAATTCAAGAGTTTATGTGAGTGAATTGGTTTTAGACTAAATTAAACTAAGTAAATTGCAAGAGAAAAGTTTGGTTGTAAGCAAATTAGAGACAAATGACCATCCTAGATTTCCGGTTTGTTTCGACATTCATATTATCATTCCACTAGAAAGAACTACGTGATTACTTGCAGTGATGAAAGGGAACTAAGTACTCAGATTCCTAGAACGTGAGGTTGTTAGCCGATGATCAATCAACCCTTACCCAATCCTAATTCTACCCATGATATCTCGATTGCCAACGGCACCAAGAACGTATGGTTTCAAACTAGAAAATCATAAGAATTAACAAGTTACTAACAAACAATCACACACCATAACAAACCAACCATAAAGATAAGGATTGCTATTCTAGAAATTAGGAAATCAAATACAAAATGTCTCAAACAAACCTTCAATTTAGGACGATCATAAAGTGTTTAGCCACACATGGCTCGAATCAACATCATAACAAAAGTTTCAATGTTCATCCAAATCGAAAACATAAAACCAATGTTAGAAATTGTTTGCAACCAAGTACCCCCAGCCAAAATCGCCCCTAGGATGCTCCAAAACCCACCAATCATGAGAATAATGAAAAGACATCATAAAAACTGACTTAATGAGGCAGTTACACGTTTTCTCGCAGCCACCACCGTAATTTACGGCTCCACCGTAAGTTACGGTGGACATGAAATGTTTACGGCCCAATAAGACTGAGTTACGGTGGGATTTAGGTGGAATTCAAGTCCACCGTAATTTACGGTGAAACCATAAATTACGGTATCAACCTGAAGTTTTCACTTTGTATAATGCTAAACCACTCAATGCGTGTGTGTGTGTGCGCGACAATAAGCTTGTATACAAATCAAGTTTCCTCCTAACAAATATCTAACATGCTTTAGAATCAAAGGGACTTGCGGGTTGCAACGGGGCTAGGTGCAAAGGTAGGAAAATGGTGGAATATATATATGAGAGCTAATTGATTTGACCCGGTTTTTATTTCTACCACTAAACAAAGCAACCATCAAATATATACACAACTTCTTCAACATTTTCAACTACTATTGCAACCAATCACTTTTTTCATATTTTTTTTCTTTTTTCTCTTTTTTTTTTCAAACAATATATACAAGAACATCAACACCACATGCTAAATTTCCTAAACCAGGTCATCTCAATAGGTAAAATTTTGTAGGAAGTAGGCTCGGGTCACAATCGAATGGTCTAAGGCTCAACATGGCTTTCTAAGGACCAAACCCCCACCCCTCACAATACCAAGCTCATATATGTAAAGTATGAGGTCCAACCCACCAATCCCGCACTCTCACACATCTAGACGAGGCTTCCTAAAAGTCCCCCTATCATTTTCAAAAGCATGCTAATTCTAGGATTTAACAAGTATTCACACACAAGTTCTATTAACACACAACTCACACCGCCACTCAAACAATGAAATATCAATAACAATCATGTGTGGCTCAAATCCTCACCAAGAAAAGACTAGGAATGGGTGTCGGTGTGTCAAATGGCACAATATCAAGTTTTCAAATTTTAACAATTTTCGCTCGGATTTACAAAATTTTTAAAACTCTAAAAAATTTCCCCCATCCCCACACTTGGGATACATTGTCCCAATGTATGGTTTTGGGAAGAGTTGATCGCTAAAACCCTTCAACATCAACAAAAGCTTTAAATCTCAAACCCCAAATTTCTTTTTTGTATTTTTTTATTTTATATTTTTTTTTTCATATATTTTTTTAATAAACAAAATCAAACTAATAAACTAACAATATTTCAAAGCTAAAGAACATGACAAGTCTAAGGAAAAAGTACATTGACCTGGTGAAGTTTGCCACAACAGATGTTGTAGATAATCCGACTTCCTATCACCACCTTCACCCAAATATCCGCACATCTTCCCCACACTTGAGTGTTGCCATGGCCCTGAAACATAAAAAAAAAACTAAAGAAATAACAAGATCAGTGAAAAACCTCGGGTTGCCTCCCGAGCAGCGCTAAGTTTTCAGGTCTTCAGCCAGACCGTACCACCCCCATTTATGGTGGTTCAAAGAAGCGGTTCCTGCCATCTCCATTACTTCCTTGTGCCATTGAGCAAAATGCATCCATCTTGTTTTGACTCGGTGGGTAATCAAATACACTCTTGCTTGAACCCGAATGCTTTTCTTCACCATCCGGTGGGTGTTTTTTTCTCATTCTTTGAAACACATTTTTTATACAATCACTAGACTCACCACCCTTCCTCTCAAAGGGCTCATAACTAATCATTCTAGTTTGAACATCAAAGTACAACTTACGGTTCTTTTCGGTCATGGTAATAATCTCGTCTCTACAATTAATTTGAGCATTTGCTGTGTATAGAAACGGTCGACCTAAAATTACCCTTTGTTGTGATGCCATGTTGGTAGAAGCATAGTCCAAAACTAGAAAATCCACCGGGTATTCAAACTCTCGTAACTGAATCTTAACATTCCTAACCATTCCCCGTGGACGCCTCCAACTTCCATCCGCCAAGCTCACCATGGTGTCTATACCTTCAATTGGACCAAAGTCGTACATATCGTATAGATCGCTTGGTAGCACACTCATGCTTGCCCCGTAATCCAATAATGCATGAGGGATTTTTAATTTTCCCACACGGATAGGCACGATTGGCGCTTCATACTCTTTATCATTCTCGACTTCGGCATCTTTTTCCAAACCTGCATTCACTTGACACGAAGAAGTTAGACATTTTTCATTAAATTTAGTATTTGGAACGGTGCTTACCACATTGATGTTAATGCTTTTTGTGTTCTTGGGATTTGTCACCGTGTCACTTTGTAGTTGACCTTTTGCTTTCTTCAATATCGCCACGTCACTTGCAAGTTGACCCATTTGAGTGGTCAACGATTGGATGCTTTTGTCACGAACCTCGTCATTTTGCATCCGAACCTCATCACGTTGGTTCATTCGTTGCATTTCACTTTGCATCGCCTTCAACATCTCCATCATCTCATTTCCACCCGAAGAGCTTTGACCCGTTTGATGTTGCCTTTGAAATCCTTGGTTTCCTTGGAAATTCGGGTTAGCTTGATTTGAGGGGTTCCCATAGCGAAAATTTGGGTGATTCCTCAACCCGGGGTGGTAAGTATTAGTGTTCATGTTGTTGTAGTTTCTACCACCCCCTCCTTGACCTTGACCTTGAACTGCATAAACCTCTTCATATTGCCCTTCCACCATCCCTTGGCAATTTTCAGCCGCATGACCTATTTCATTACACAAAGCACAAACATCATAAATTTGGTTAGTAGTTTGAACATTACCATCATCTATGGCGTGCACTTGAGGTCGGGCAATGGCCGGTCGGGCTCTCCTCGATGCTTGAGCCTTTCTTTTTGAGGTGATTGCCATATTCTCTAAAAACTCCCAATCATCATTTTCATAGTTTGTGCTAAAAGTCCCACCGGTAATGGACAATAAATCTCGAGCATCCTCGGCACTCAACCCCTCGTGGAAGGCATTCATCAACTCCCAAAGTTCAATCCCATGGTGAGGGCAATTTTTAATCATCATATTAAAACGTTCAAATGCCTCATGGAACATCTCACCATGTTGTTGTTGGAAGCTCCTCAACCCCTTTCTAGCATCGTTGGTCTTTTGGGCGGTATAGAATTCGTCCAAGAAAATTTGTTGCATCTCCGCCCAAGTATAAATAGATGCTGAAGGCAAAGTGTAGAACCACTTCTTTGGCTTGTCCTCCAACGAAAATTGAAATAAGACCAACTTGACATCATCGGCCGAAAAACCTTGACTCCCAAAAGTATTGCAAATTGAGTCATAGGCCTCTAAATGGAAATACGGCTCCTCCGTTGCTAGCCCTTTGTACTTCGGCAAACTTTGCAAAGAATTCGTTCTTACTTCAAAGGTTCTCCCTTGGTTCTTGTGAGGGATAACCACCGGCGAAGGGTTTTGAGTAATTATCGGCCTGAAATGTGCTTCTATGCCTCGTGCTTGTTCCCTAAGATGCCTTCTTGGAACACCCAATCGACCCCTTGGACGAATAAGACCCATAGGTCTTGGTATATGCCCTTGTGGTACGGACGGTGGTTGGAATTGTTGTTGTGGCATCAGTGGTTGTTGAATTGGCCTTTGAATTTGTGGTTGTACGTTTTGCGGCCGAACTTGTTGCAATGAAATAGGGCGTTGCACTTGTAGCCCTTGTGGTCTTGGCCGAATATGTTGTGGTAGGAGTTGTTGTTGTTGCATTCCACCTACACTTGCCATCCCTTGAGATTGACCTTGCACATAACCGAACTCTCCTTAACCTCCATCACCCCCATACACATATCCTTCTTCCTCGTATCCCTCAAACTCTTCTTCATAACCTTCAAAATACCCATCTCCTCCTATACCCGAAGATTGCCAATAAGGATAAGACGAATATTGCATACCCGGTTGGTTCGATGGTCGATATGTAGAGGTAGTATGGATAACGGTTGAGCTTTATGGTAGTGAGTGAGTAGAAGATGATTGACCCGTAGTTGGAGGAAAGAAGTGTGATAATGGTGGAATGGTGGCAGATGGGCTAAAGGTAAGACTGGATTCAACTTGAGTAGTAATCGGTTGTGTAGTGTTGGATGGTGTAGTATCATGGATTGGAGTAGGAATTGTGGTGATGTTTGGAATAGTGGTGTTTGGTGATGGTTGTGTGGAAGTAGGTATAAAAGTTGAGGTCGTTTGACCCGTTGTGGGTGGTACTTGTGTTTCTTCCATGATATTTCTTGGTGTAATGGGGGAAGTGGGTGAACCAATGATTCTGTTTTCGCGTAGTAAAACTCGGTTTTGCCTTAGCGTTCTTTCGATTTCCGGATCAAATGACAATGGTGAAGCTTTGTGAGAACCTCTAGTATGCATGCACCTGTAGAACCTGCACACTAAACACACCAGTGTAAACCCGAAAATAGCAAAGCAAAACTAACAAACTGACACACGTTGCGCACTACTCCCCGGCAACGGCGCCAAAATTTGACGTGCTTGTCGTGGTACACGCAAATTTTGTCCCAATAACAACTATATAGATAGTGGCAAGTGGGTATCGAACACAGGGAGTTTGTGGAATGTGTGTTATTTGAAAGTTTATCTAATTTTAACTAAATTAATCTAATTGCAAGAGAAATAAAATTCAAGAGTTTATGTGAGTGAATTGGTTTTAGACTAAATTAAACTAAGTAAATTGCAAGAGAAAAGTTTGGTTGTAAGCAAATTAGAGACAAATGACCATCCTAGATTTCCGGTTTGTTTCGACATTCATATTATCATTCCACTAGAAAGAACTACATAGACATAGCTCATGCGTGATTACTTGCAGTGATGAAAGGGAACTAAGTACTCAGATTCCTAGAACGTGAAGTTGTTACCCGATGATCAATCAACCCTTACCCAATCCTAATTCTACCCATGATATCTCGATTGCCAACGGCACCAAGAACGTATGGTTTCAAACTAGAAAATCATAAGAATTAACAAGTTACTAACAAACAATCACACACCATAACAAACCAACCATAAAGATAAGGATTGTTATTCTAGAAATTAGGAAATCAAATACAAAATGTCTCAAACAAACCTTCAATTTAGGACGATCATAAAGTGTTTAGCCACACATGGCTCGAATCAACATCATAACAAAAGTTTCAATGTTCATCCAAATCGAAAACATAAAACCAATGTTAGAAATTGTTTGCAACCAAGTACCCCCAGCCAAAATCGCCCCTAGGATGCTCCAAAACCCACCAATCATGAGAATAATGAAAAGACATCATAAAAACTGACTTAATGAGGCAGTTACACGTTTTCTCGCAGCCACCACCGTAATTTACGGCTCCACCGTAAGTTACGGTGGACATGAAATGTTTACGGCCCAATAAGACTGAGTTACGGTGGGATTTAGGTGGAATTCAAGTCCACCGTAATTTACGGTGAAACCGTAAATTACGGTATCAACCTGAAGTTTTCACTTTGTTCACGTGATACCTCTGCCAAGCCCAATGATCATGATATATGTTGATGGAAAGTCAAAACCCTCACAACACTTTTTGTCGGCTGCCAAGATAGTCCCACGTGTGCATCCAGTCAGCCGCCACTTGAATATTTGCCAAAGCCTCAAAAGTCAAGTCCCCAATGATAATGTTGTTGATGATGGTTATATGTTGTTGACTTGTTCTTCGATATCTGCTGCCCATGTGCCGTGTGTTGTTTCCTTCACGTGATGTTTAATTGTGCATCCCCAAGTCTTGGCCCAATTAACATATGATGATGATTTAGTGAGAATCTCTTTGAAACCAAAGCCCCCCTCACGTGAGTTACCAGCCCATGTGCAGCCCACAAGTCCAACATATATGCATGTAATGATGGCCTCCAATAATAATGAAGTTGAAAAGTCCAATTCTCAAAATCCCAGATGTAGCCGTGATGATGATGTTATTGATTTCCTTGACCCTTTGTCACGTGTGTATATATGATGTTGATTATTTAAAATCACAACAAAAATCATCCACCAATGTTCCACATGTACGTTCAAGTCCCTGCCATCAATCAACATATGCATTTTTCCTTTGCTCATCTTCGAATCTTTTACCGGGACCACACATCAGACATTCCACTTCGTCTCTAAACCCGTTAACTTTCTCAACTTAAGCAATTAACCTGCAAAACCACAATTTCTCGTAGTTATCTTATTCACGATACATAACCGTGTAAAAGATGGGATATGCACGTATTTAGCTCATTTAAGGGTTGTCCTATGGAGCACCCGTCAAGTAACGTAAGCTACCTTAATGGGTCGTAATGTCACACCCTGGCTTTGCAGAAGCGTGGTTAATTTGGTGTGACTTCTTAATACCATAGCTTAATCATAACAAAGCTATATGAAATAATATCATGCAAGATCATCCATTGAATTAAGTTTTAAAACATAAGTAACACAACATTGTCTTAAGGCATTAACTCATGCGATAGACGCTACAACCTGATAACATAAAAAGAAACGTTGTTTGAAAAGACACAACACCAACGTGAAATAAACGCAGTTTAAGGACTGTGACTCGTCCAGGAAAAAGCCACATCTCCTAAACTTGGATGACCTCATAACCCTTATGCAGCGGGAAAACGTAGCATACCATGCCAGATCCTTAATTACCTGAAATACATGTAAGTTGGGAAAAATCAACAAAAATTGTTGAGCAAGTTCATGTGTAGTGAGTAAGTAAAACCTTTGTAAGTATAAAATCCTGGTATGTAGCAAATAAGGAAAAAGAGATCACCAATGGTTTGCAAAGCCATTGATATGTGTGAAGTGCAAGTAGGAAGACTCAAACCTAGCAGATTTATGCGTTGGGTACAAAGTCACCCCGAGGTCCGTACTGTTTGGGCCTGGGGCTGGGCTCGCTACACCCAGATAGATCTACCGCTCCTGCCCCTCGGTCCTACTATGAGGATTAATAGTCCCAAGTTTCCGCCTACCCACTCACATGATCTAAATAATAACCCTCCTTACGCTAACCATACCATGTAAAAGTACTCGTAATCATAGTAACATGTATTTCACCCCCGCAGTTTAGAAAACTGAAAACAGTTAAAGAAAAGGGGGAGCATGAACTCACAGTGGTGCGTCTCTATCAAGTATATCTCCTGATCAAGCAGCTGTCCGACGACCTACACGTACTAAGTCTATTAGACGGACGGCCGTGCCTTAGCTTAAGGTTTAAGTTTTTGGGAAATAGTTAGACAACTATTTCATGTTTATATTTTTGTAAGTACTTGGTAATTATTCTCCTTCCCAAGGATGGGGGATTTATTACATGCGTGTTCGTAACATTCGAATTACATTATTAAGTCTCACTTAATATATTTTATTTCTTACTTCAAAATATAATCATTTTTCCCAAAAATATTATATTTTATTTCATACAATTTTCCAAAATAATATTCCTGACAAATACGCGTTCATTGGTATTTTCTGAATTGCGTAAGTTACGTTTTAAAGACCATGTTGTAATCCTCATAGTAGGACCGAGGGGCAGGAATTTTATAATTCGAAAACACGTTAAAAATGTATTTCTAACACTTGTAGTGAAAATATTTCTAAGTGTTAGGTTTTTGGGAAAATTTCGCCAGAGTTTCCCCTGTAACTGGAGATGGCCACGCTTTCAAGCGTATCATTTTCTTTCACAAATCAACCAACAATTTTCTCATTCGATCAAAACAATGTTCAAAGCATTAAACTAGTCAAAATAGATGTAAATCGCAAAAATGCATGAACTTGTGGTTTATCTAAAATATGAAGTAAATCTCATCACTTTTAGTGGATCTTTTGTATAAATCAATCCGGTTTCGTAAAAGTCTTGTTTTTAATGAAATTCCATCTTTACAACTTCTAGTAAAATTTGACAAAACTAGTTCCTTGTCGAAAATTAGTGTTACACAAGTGTTTACACACTTGTGTGTTTATAAAAATCATTCTTGTTCGTGTAAGATCCGGTTTTAGAAAATAAGATTTCCTTGACACTTGGTCCTTTGAAAATACCGCTTGTAGATCCGTAGATCTACTAGTTTTAAACATTATTTCATAAGTAATATTGATTTTACACAAGTTCATGTTTAGTGTGTGGTAGAGTTTCATCATTTAACCCTTTGTACACTAAGCAAACTCTATGCCATGATTCTTGATCATGACTAATCCGGGTTAGATGATGATCCGAGCTACCACATCATAGATCGGCACTAAATAATCACACAAAACAAATCTTACAAGATTTACACAACCCTTGTGCTATTAACCAACATTTTTAACATTTTAGTAGACTTTTAACATATCATCTTGCATGTTCTTGAGTTTTAACCGTTATATACTATTTTAACCACTTTAAAATAGATCGAGAGTGTGTTTATAGTCACTTACTACTAGCTCGAGGCTAGGGAAGAATCTAGTCGAAGATTGGGTGGATAAAAGCAATAGGGTGAGGTTCTTCACGTTCCGAATGCACCAAGCTTCCTCGTATGTGATCCTTAACACTTGTATACCCTTGGAATAGCTTGAACAAAATCGAAAAATGGATGGATGATATAGGGGTGTTCGGCCGTGAGCTATTAGAGAGGAGAGGGAGAGTTTTGTTGTGATGCTTAAGTGTTGAAAGTGAATGATGGATCAAGGTGGATTCTTATAGACAAAGTTATGAACATTGTCCAATGGATTACATGTAAGCTAGATATTAGACAAGAGTGAATATTATAATCAAAATTAGGACAAGGGTGTCCCCCCTAGGGGACGAGTTCGTTTGGGGGGGGGGGGGTCTCCTAGTTAGATTTTAACTAAATAGTAAGTATTAGTTAGATATTTAGGAGGTTAAACCATTTACTAGTATGTTATGCATTGTAGCGGGTGTTAGGGTATTCGGGGACCCTAACTGGCTCAGAAAAGAAAAACAGTGTTGATGGCAATATTTTTATGTTCCGGATAAAGTCCGGTTGTTTTGTTTGATAGTGATCCGTTAAAGTGCTTAACAAAGCTTTAAAGTGTCGTTATTATTATTTTCAGTGACACAACTTATTCCCGACACATTGGAAAGTGTCTAGTAATATTTTTCCCATGTTTTGGCACTTTATTAGGTAGCTTAATGCTGAATTTTAATTAAAGTGCTGAATTTTGTACTTAAAGTATGTTTTAGGCACATCCGGTCACTGTAATCTCATTCCTAGTGACGCAGTTCTACAACCCTTATATCCCTACACTTTTTATTAGTGTAGTAAACTATTTCTGGCTCTTACAGGCCTTAGAGACAGTGCCTACCTGGTGCTAGTTATGACAGCACGTTTAATAGGTTATCCGTTCATTGTGCTACTGTGCGTTTGGTGCATCAAGGTTGTCACAAAGGTGCTATAAGCAAAACATGGAGTGTCAGCAAGTAAAGTATGATGCAAGTAAGTACATGTATCAACATTCAAGTAGCAGTTTATCCACAATTTCAAGTAAGCACAGTAATTAAGCAGTAATTAATTATTAATTAAGTCGTACGGATACCTGGTTTAGTGAGGGTTGTCACATTCTCCCCCCGTTAAAGAAATTTCGTCCCCGAAATTTGTACTACCTTATCTCCTTATGGTCACGTCACACATGGATACATAATTAATATCGAGGTAGATAGTCATCAAACCGAATCAACCCTTACTCACACTTGGGGGGTCCAAGAATACTTAACAATCCGTACCCTAGGGTTAAGAAGGTGGGTGCTCATAGCAGTTGATGTTAGAAGTACAAAACGTGCTTTACGTATAGCCTAATGTATTCCAGCTAGCAGGGGGTCCACAAGAGAGGAGTTTCAACTAATAAGATCCTCAAACGACCGATTGCAGTATCCAAGCGAGTTTTCACAAAACAGAGCGCCCGTTATATAAATTGAAAAATTATCAACTCAAATGAAATGGTAAAGTGATCTGTCAACTCCCGAGTAGACGAGTGGCAAGGTTCAGTGCGTTGAACATTTTGAACTGCGAGAATACACCGAATGAATACAGGCGAACCTGGTGTATCCTTGCTTTGATTTGTAGTTGCATCAGGAATATGTAAATGACAAGTCAACAAAAGTTTATGTATTTTGCGTGGAACGGTTGACCATGATTAGCATAAGCTACGAGTTTGTAATGACACCACAAGGTATCGCAACGACATTATTCCATAGCAGCGGTGACTGAACAAATTCACCGAGTTTGAGACCAGTTGAAGGTGTACCGGATCAAGTCGGAAGATGAAACTAAGTACTGCAAGGCATTTGATTGGAAACGGAAGAATCATTTGAGGGTACACCATGATATGAAATGAATTTATGTACCTTTGACTCAGCACGCAAGTGTGTTGAGAGTGATTTAATTGTGATAAAGAAACGGATTTAGGGCAAGTTGTCAAATAATCAATTAAATCCGTATACGAAGTGAGTAGTCAAATAAGCGCAAGCTTCTGTTCTATGAAAGTATCACTGTAAAGTATCGAAATCTATCAACGATTTAGTGGAGTCTTAGACCAAATAAGTCTACTACGACCCGAAACAAAAGAATCTGTGCCAAAGTATTAGAATATGATGCTCTCAATGCATCATATGGCGTCTCAAATTAAGCATGTGAACTGGATAAGTTCAAGCAGTTGAACCTAGTTTCAACGTAACCAAACAATAAACGTACATATCAACAAGGGAATCTTGACATGATAGCAAACATGTAACTTGAAAGAAGGTAGTTCCAATAAGTGTGTTGACTTGATAACAAAAGAGTCAACAATGACAAAAATGTAGGTCATTTGAATCACAACCAGTAATTAGATTTGACAACGTAATATCTGAACATTCATGAAGCGTTTATTCGAAATGAAACCACATGCGTAGCAAATGGTGCATGGGTTATATGTAGGTTTTCAAGTGATGAAGTGATGCGTTCTTACCAAAACGAAGAAGTGACCAAATATACGAAGCAAACGTGCGTTCGCTCTCAGCGAAGGAAAACAACGTGATGCAACTACTTGAGGGGAGTAGAAATGCAAATTTCTACTTGTTAGAAGTGAAAGTGAAGGCTTCAATGGAAGAAAATTTAAGTACTTTCGGGTTCGTTAGCTGCAATGACAAGTTGATCAAGTTAATGGTGTTTGATTGAGTTGACAGATATGGTTCCTAGATGTAAGGCTTCTAGTTTTTCTAGATTCCGCACCTCGTGTGGGTCTGGTTTATTCATTGTGTAGGAAGCAGCACTTTGTTTATATCTAAGCACAATCATTGACCCATAATTTTACCTTGGTATACTCCCTGAGTTGCTCTGCTAACGATGTTCGATCGTCGATCAGTTGTGTGGTAGTAGTTGAATCATCATAGTCGCTCGTGTAAGAAGTCCGCTAATTTTTAGCAAGAGTTACTGACTCTGGTGGGTTAGTCCGTTCGGTTCCTGGTAGCTGACGCTTACTTGAAACTCATCATCCCCCTTTTTGACGAGCAGATCTGGGGTTTTCCCCAACAGGGGATTTTTGGTCTGTTATCTTCCTTCTCCATCCACTTCTGAAGCTTCACTGTCAATCCTTGGGTTCCCGAAGATGTAAGTCGTTGAGGGGTATTGACTGCAGGTGCGACGCCGGGAATTTATCTGATGTGAACAGGATTAGCCGTGGGAGAGAACATTATGGCAAATCCTCGGGGAAGACCTTAGGGCATTTCGTTGTAATAAGAAGATCTTCGTGCTTAGTTCTTCGGCTCCTCCTGTCCATTGCCTCATGGGTCATGATTGCTCCGTCGTTCGACTCCGGGATGCGGATAACGATTCTCCGCTTGGTTACTCGACCACGGTTTCATCCTAGCTACTATGACGAGGTCGTTTATTAACCAGCCTCATTAAGAGTGGGCTGTCTAACTTACTCTCTACTAAACTAAGTAGATTCCTAATTCCATGAGATGCGGGGCTATGGTCGGCACTGGTATCAAATAACATGAAATGCAAAATTTTTGGGTTGGTAAAGAATGTACCAGCGACCATATCTGGGTCCTGGCATGCTTCACTAGCTTCGGTGTTGGATGTTCCTTCATGGTCTTGGTTAATCTCCCTTGGGCAATCCTTCCCAAGCTGCCCCTTACCATCGCAGTTACGACCTTCCTTTCCCCTTTTCGTCTCCTGCCAACACGTTTCCCTGTCGTGTCCCCTTTTACCACAGTTGTCACACTTCCTATTGCCGCATTTCCCGTTATGATGGCGCTGGCATACTTCACACTTAGGTAGATTACCCAGGTACATCTTTCCCTTTTTGGCCTTATTCTTTTCATTTGCCTGATCACCTCCCTGAAATTCATCGAGCTTCCTTTTGTTCTTCCCAGATGTCTCCACTGGTGTTTCCTTTTTCTCGTTCGGGATCGAAAGTTTCACCAGCCTAAGTGCTTCCTTAGTGAGCTCCAGTCCTATTACATGGGCAATCACGGGTGATGGTGGCGTTGATACCATCATCAAGCTCAAGGCTTGAGGTGTCAGTTCCCAAATGGATTGCTCCATTTTCTTCAACTCGGGTTCCACTAGGTACGGAATGACCCGCGACAAATCGTAAAGCCTTCGCACGTGCTTCACCACATCTGGACCTTCCTTCTGTAGCTCCCAGAACTCTTGTTCCAACCCTTGGATATCCTTCTGAGAACAATACTCCTTTCGCATTATTTCTTTCAGCTCGCTCCATGACATCGCATATGCTACAGCCTCGCCCAATTCTCGAACCTTACGGTCCCACCATAATAGAGCTCCATCTTGTAGCAATCCGAAAACGTACGGGACTTGCTGCTCTGGCGTGCAACCACTCATTCGCACAACGGCATCCACATTCTCAGCCCATTTTACAAAAGCTATGGCACCTCCCGTGCCACCGAAATTCAGAGGGTTGCATTCTAGGAAATGCTGGTAGGTACAACCTGTATCCAAGAATTCATCATCACAAAAGGTATTAGCAAGGCACTTTGGGGACTTTCCAATCGTATCGTAATGTGTCTTAGGTGACTTAAACATTACCGTTAGGTAGGTTTCTCCCCGAGGCACCTTCGCCATGTTGGTAGCGAAGAACCTCGTGCCGAGCTCTGACTCGAGAGGCGTGCGCTAACCATTCTGCCTCAGTCAGTCGGGTGATCTCTTGATGCGACATCTTCTAGGAAGAAGTTCATGTTAGTTAGGTTGCTTCTATTCGGGGAACATAAATAGTCGTTCGAAACACATGTATCACACATGTTTAAGTCATCATATTACACATCACGCAATTTATCAAGCAAGTAATTGGAATCATGTTTACCGAAAGTATATCAAACAAACACGTGTTTCTCAATCATAGCACATTCCCATTATATTGGTATCACGTCTTATGATTAGGTTTTCATTATACGGGTAAGCACATTGCATCAAACTCATAACATTCGTACGTAATTTGAGGGTTTCGTTTAATGAAAGTATAGCAAGGGAACATGTAGTATTAAAATTTTAGTACGCATATAAGCGTTACTGATCGCATTTAGTAATGACATGGCGACTGTGCTTTCGTTGGTTATTGGCCACAGTGCTTTGGGTGCATGCTTAATGACAATTGATTCCCATCGTTTTCCGGCTATAATTTCGTCGTCTTACAAAAGGTATCGCATTATCAGGGTCACCGGATCTCCCTACCCTTGCCCAACAAGTATATCCGCATATCTAAATTACGTAGTCAGACGTGGTCTTCACAAATTTCCACAATCTTGGGGTCTCTACCCAATCATAACACAGTCTGTGTTATTCCAGACACCAACATTTCTGGTGACTAAGGTGGGGGAGGAAAGAAAAATCAAACTGTCAACATTTTTGAATTCCTCTGTGAGTTTGTATATTCCTCGAAGTAGTCAACTGATTTGCCGCTTAATGGTAAAAGGAACGAGTATCGAGATCCTGAGGACGGTGAAATTTCAGAGGTCAAGAGCATAAAAGGGATCCTGATGTACGTGGCGGATCAAGGCATGCTGGTGGAGGGCGTGGTGTTTACTTAAAGTTTTCAGACAATATGCTGTCTTGTGATGTAGACACTTAACTCATGTTTTTTGGTTATGTAACGTTTTGCATTTGACGTTGCTCTTTGTGGTGTCAGCTCAAGCTTCCACGTTTCGCGACTCATATCCTCAACTGCAGTTGATGTTACAGGAGCAACTTGTGTGGTTTTCATAATGCGAGAAATGATGAGGGTTTATAGTTAGCATAGTGCGTTTATAGGGACCATCAAATCGGCTTATCGGGCGTTGTAGAGGTGAAGATAGCAAGCGGTGCGGCCTGGAGCATCTCTACTAGGCGCGGGTATGTCCAGACAGAAAGTGTTAGGCACGATGGTGCACGGGCGTCGATCTTCACAAGGGAAAACGAACCTCTCCACAAATGAGGGGGGTTGCCTGATACAGGTAGATATAAGGGGTACAACGTCTGGCAGACTACAAAGAAACAGGATCGTGACCACGTAAAGTTGTAGGTTCAGCAGGCGCAACATCAAGCTGACCCAAATGGTGTAGTAGCTGGCTGGGGTGTAGGTTTCGGGTCATGTAACGGTGTGGCGAGCATCAGTAGCGAGTGTGGGATCAAAGGTGCATCCATAGGAACTGGAACAGGGGCTGAAACAGGGGCCACAAGAGAGCGTCACAGGAAACTCGAAAGCTGGGTAACCATTGTCATCGTCTATCCACTCATTTCGGGTGTGCGCGTATCGAGAATCGACTTGGGTTGCAAAAGGCGCATGATCGAACTGTACAGGCACAGGTCAGGGTGGGGTGCAACAAGAGAGTCAGCAGGTATATCAGCGATAAGTGGGGGATTAACATGATCAGCAGCAATAACATGGTCACCCTCCAGTAGTGGTGCATCAGCAGGGTGATCATCAATGGGTGGGTCAGCAATCACATGATCAATAGGCATGCCAGCATGAGCAGGGTCATACTCAAGCACTGGGTCAGGAGCAGCTACTGGCTCGAGGGCCATGGCAGGCTCGGGATCAACGAACTCCATATCAAAATCTCCATGATCAGCGAATGCAGGGTCAACTGGGTCTACTGGGTCAACCATAGGCTGATCCAAGTGGATGAACTCTATCTCCTGGTCCGGGTCAAATCCAGGGGAAAAACAGGGTCTGAATCCTCATCGAGGTCGTGATCGAAAGCAAATCTAGGAGCAGAGACAGCAGATGATGCCTTGTCAGGATCTGAACCGTGTGAATAGTGCTGTGCGCTCCGAGTATGTGACGGTGCGGAGGCCACAGACTCGAAGGAGTCTGGAGCGGGTGAGTGTGCAGGTGACTCCTCAGCTGGAGCGTCTGCGAGTAACAAAAGACCACCGTCAGCTAGAAGGGCCTCGCCCTCAACATCGTCCTCCAGGGGCTCATCATCAAATAGATCGACGTCGTCGTCATCGTCGTCGTCGAGGAGCATATCGTAAGCAGGATAAACGACCAAAGGTATGGGAGCAGGGATCTCTACGAGTGGTAGGTACCCAGCAAAAGGGCCATTAGCGGGCTCATCGACAGCGTCGGGTAGCGCAAAGGGCTGAAAGTCATCCTCGTCTGTGCTGGTAACATCTGATGTGTGGACCTCGTGCTCTGAAGACCCTAATTCGTCGGATACTATGGGTCTAGGGTCCGTGGTGTCAGTAACACAAACACAAATATGTACAAATAATCAATCATATAATCAGACAAGCACATTAGTCACCAAGTAAGCAATCAAACAATTCTCCTAGTCCCACTAGCCTCCCAGCCTCTCAGACTGCTCTTCCTAGTCCCACTAGCCTCCCAGCCTCTCAGACTGCTCTTCCTAGTCCCACTAGCCAAATTCTCCCAGCCTCTCAGACTGCTCTTCCTAGTCCCACTAGCCAAATTCTCCCAGCCTCTCAGACTGCTCTTCCTAGTCCCACTAGCCAAATTCTCCCAGCCTCTCAGACTGCTCTTCCTAGTCCCACTAGCCTATTCTCCCAGCCTCTCAGACTGCTCTTCCTAGTCCCACTAGCCAACTACCTCGGTCTCCTAGACCGAGCCTCGGTCTTCCAGACCGAGCCTCAGCCTCCCAGACTGAGCCTATAAATAATAAATAAATGTGCTCAACATTTGTTTGTAAAAAGTTTTGGATCTGGACTTAAGTGGTATGCAGTGTAAAAATGTTTTCGTGAGAGCCCTAGTGATCATAGTCTAGACTCGAGAAGGAATCCTAGTTCGCTATGATCAGAGCTCTGATACCAAGCTGTCACACCCTGGCTTTGCGGAAGCGTGGTTAATTTGGTGTGACTTCTTAATACCATAGCTTAATCATAACAAAGCTATATGAAATAAAATCATGCAAGATCATCCATTGAATTAAGTTTTAAAACATAAGTAACACAACATTGTCTTAAGGCATTAACTCATGCGATAGACGCTACAACCTGATAACATAAAAAGAAACGTTGTTTGAAAAGACACAACACCAACGTGAAATAAACGCAGTTTAAGGACTGTGACTCGTCCAGGAAAAAGCCACATCTCCTAAACTTGGATGACCTCATAACCCTTATGCAGCGGGAAAACGTAGCATACCATGCCAGATCCTTAATTACCTGAAATACATGTAAGTTGGGAAAAATCAACAAAAATTATTGAGCAAGTTCATGTGTAGTGAGTAAGTAAAACCTTTGTAAGTATAAAATCCTGGTATGTAGCAAATAAGGAAAAAGAGATCACCAATGGTTTGCAAAGCCATTGATATGTGTGAAGTGCAAGTAGGAAGACTCAAACCTAGCAGATTTATGTGTTGGGTACAAAGTCACCCCGAGGTCCGTACTGTTTGGGCCTGGGGCTGGGCTCGCTACACCCAGATAGATCTACCGCTCCTGCCCCTCGGTCCTACTATGAGGATTAATAGTCCCAAGTTTCCGCCTACCCACTCACATGATCTAAATAATAACCCTCCTTACGCTAACCATACCATGTAAAAGTACTCGTAATCATAGTAACATGTATTTCACCCCCGCAGTTTAGAAAACTGAAAACAGTTAAAGAAAAGGGTGAGCATGAACTCACAGTGGTGCGTCTCTACCAAGTATATCTCCTGATCAAGCAGCTGTGCGACGACCTACACGTACTAAGTCTATTAGACGGACGGCCGTGCCTTAGCTTAAGGTTTAAGTTTTTGGGAAATAGTTAGACAACTATTTCATGTTTATATTTTTGTAAGTACTTGGTAATTATTCTCCTTCCCAAGGATGGGGGATTTATTACATGCGTGTTCGTAACATTCGAATTACATTATTAAGTCTCACTTAATATATTTTATTTCTTACTTCAAAATATAATCATTTTTCCCAAAAATATTATATTTTATTTCATACAATTTTCCAAAATAATATTCCTGACAAATACGCGTTCATTGGTATTTTCTGAATTGCGTAAGTTACGTTTTAAAGATCAGGTTGTAATAATTATACCGTTGTAACTTATTATTAATTATGAAGGCGTTTGTATTATTTTGGAATCGTTAACATTCGGTAATATTATTTTTACCCTAATAATATTTGTATACTTCACAAAATAATCGTAAACATTTTACAAGTGACGCTTTGAAAGATATATATATCAAATATATATATTTACCCCGTTTTTATTTTGTGAAAACCCCACCTCCGATATTTTGTAAATAAAGTCATGGCGAAATTTTATAATTCGAAAACACGTTAAAAATGTATTTCTAACACTTGTAGTGAAAATATTTCTAAGTGTTAGGTTTTTGGGAAAATTTCGCCAGAGTTTCCCCTGTAACTGGAGATGGCCACGCTTTCAAGCGTATCATTTTCTTTCACAAATCAACCAACAATTTTCTCATTCGATCAAAACAATGTTCAAAGCATTAAACTAGTCAAAATAGATGTAAATCGCAAAAATGCATGAACTTGTGGTTTATCTAAAATATGAAGTAAATCTCATCACTTTTAGTGGATCTTTTGTATAAATCAATCCGGTTTCGTAAAAGTCTTGTTTTTAATGAAATTCCATCTTTACAACTTCTAGTAAAATTTGACAAAACTAGTTCCTTGTCGAAAATTAGTGTTACACAAGTGTTTACACACTTGTGTGTTTATAAAAATCATTCTTGTTCGTGTAAGATCCGGTTTTAGAAAATAAGATTTCCTTGACACTTGGTCCTTTGAAAATACCGCTTGTAGATCCGTAGATCTACTAGTTTTAAACATTATTTCATAAGTAATATTGATTTTACACAAGTTCATGTTTAGTGTGTGGTAGAGTTTCATCATTTAACCCTTTGTACACTAAGCAAACTCTATGCCATGATTCTTGATCATGACTAATCCGGGTTAGATGATGATCCGAGCTACCACATCATAGATCGGCACTAAATAATCACACAAAACAAATCTTACAAGATTTACACAACCCTTGTGCTATTAACCAACATTTTTAACATTTTAGTAGACTTTTAACATATCATCTTGCATGTTCTTGAGTTTTAACCGTTATATACTATTTTAACCACTTTAAAATAGATCGAGAGTGTGTTTATAGTCACTTACTACTAGCTCGAGGCTAGGGAAGAATCTAGTCGAAGATTGGGTGGATAAAAGCAATAGGGTGAGGTTCTTCACGTTCCGAATGCACCAAGCTTCCTCGTATGTGATCCTTAACACTTGTATACCCTTGGAATAGCTTGAACAAAATCGAAAAATGGATGGATGATATAGGGGTGTTCGGCCGTGAGCTATTAGAGAGGAGAGGGAGAGTTTTGTTGTGATGCTTAAGTGTTGAAAGTGAATGATGGATCAAGGTGGATTCTTATAGACAAAGTTATGAACATTGTCCAATGGATTACATGTAAGCTAGATATTAGACAAGAGTGAATATTATAATCAAAATTAGGACAAGGGTGTCCCCCCTAGGGGACGAGTTCGTTTGGGGGGGGGGGGGTCTCCTAGTTAGATTTCAACTAAATAGTAAGTATTAGTTAGATATTTAGGAGGTTAAACCATTTACTAGTATGTTATGCATTGTAGCGGGTGTTAGGGTATTCGGGGACCCTAACTGGCTCAGAAAAGAAAAACAGTGTTGATGGCAATATTTTTATGTTCCGGATAAAGTCCGGTTGTTTGGTTGGATAGTGATCCGTTAAAGTGCTTAACAAAGCTTTAAAGTGTCGTTATTATTATTTTCAGTGACACAACTTATTCCCGACACATTGGAAAGTGTCTAGTAATATTTTTCCCATGTTTTGGCACTTTATTAGGTAGCTTAATGCTGAATTTTAATTAAAGTGCTGAATTTTGTACTTAAAGTATGTTTTAGGCACATCCGGTCACTGTAATCTCATTCCTAGTGACGCAGTTCTACAACCCTTATATCCCTACACTTTCTATTAGTGTAGTAAACTATTTCTGGCTCTTACAGGCCTTAGAGGCAGTGCCTGCCTGGTGCTAGTTATGACAGCACGTTTAATAGGTTATCCGTTCATTGTGCTACAGTGCGTTTGGTGCATCAAGGTTGTCACAAAGGTGCTGTAAGCAAAACATGGAGTGTCAGCAAGTAAAGTATGATGCAAGTAAGTACATGTATCAGCATTCAAGTAGCAGTTTATCCACAATTTCAAGTAAGCACAGTAATTAAGCAGTAATTAATTATTAATTAAGTCGTACGGATACCTGGTTTAGTGAGGGTTGTCACACGTAACGGGTCGAAAGCACTTAGGTTAGGTTCCGATCTAGGATGTAGACTTTGTTAAACCGTATCACATGAGTTCCAACACTCATTTGGTTTACAAGACCTCATTCTATCCGATCTTCCGATTGAGGTGTCAATTATTTGACTAGTGATTCGATTACTAGGTGCTGCTTGATTTCTCTGGTTTACTTTAGTTTGTTGAAGTTCTATTGATTGAGGATACTTTGCACTTCTTGTGAGTACATAGTTCCCCTATTTTACTGTTTTCAATTGTTTTGGGGTGATTCATATGTTAAACGATTTTTGAGGTTTAAACGATGGTTTCAAAAGCGATTAAAATGGTTTATACTAAATTAATAACGATTTTGATAAAGTGAACAAACTCGTTGGTTGTAGTTACATAACGAATGATATTCATTAGCATTGATCAAGCCGACCAGTATTAGGTTATGGTACCATAGGATCTGACAAATCTCGTTATTGTACTGCACCCATGGTTATGTGTGGGTTAGGTGGGTAATGACTGAATCTGATTGTTAACTTACCCTTTGGTGGTTTGTTAATGCGAGAAGCGAGATAGTCGAGTCACGAATGTTTGAATGTTATTAGCGAGACGACCAAAAGTAGTTTTCACAATTAAAACGAGTTAAACGATTTTGGGGCGAATTAAACGATTTGAAACGACTTAAACGAGATAAACGATTTGATTAAACGATTGGTTTTGGGTTGTGATTAGATAATGGGACGGGTGTAGCATGATAAAAGCATGGCAGATACGCCGCTGGTACATCTTATATATAAGTGCTCTTATCATACTACATTTTGTGTCATTATTTAGTTCATTGGGGAAACGATTTTGAAACGATATCACATAACGATGTTTTCGAGAAGTTATAAACCATACGAGTTTTATTAACGAGTTTTTACGAAATGTTTTACGAGTTGGTTTACTAAAAAAAATGTTTTGGGGTTAAGAATCATGGCTATGAGATTTTATAAGTTATAACCAACTTAATTTGAGTTGGTTAATTATGTTGCAATACACTTTTCAAAACAAGGTGTGTATTTTTGACTCTTGTAGTCTAATAAAGTATTGCAACATGTAAACGAGCCATGAGTCCGATACTCTCATAAAACCTATGTACTCGCCAACATTTCTCTGTTGACTTTGTTTTTACATATGTTTCAGGTGTTGTTGCTTGATGTTGATTGCTAGGATGCATGAGTCACATAGGATCTGGACGAGGCCTTAGTGACATAATAAAAGTGATAGTCCATATGTAACTTGTTTGTTTCGTGTTAAAACAATGTAAATTACTTAATGAATAAATAAAACGAAACTTTTTGTATTCCATGGTTGTGAAGCAATAATTCTGCCACGACACTCCCCGATGTTTCCGCCACGGTTTGTTGTTTTAACGTGGTTGGGGTGTGACAGAAGAGTTGGTATCAGAGCCAATGGTTATAGGGAATTAGGTTATTAGCAATGCTTTAACCTAGACTATAACTTTCTAGGACCCTAACGCAAGGAAATTTGCGTTTAGATTTTTAAAAACAAAACCGTCACCTACCCTTAGGTGATAACCACAACGAGAACACAAATTTCGAATCTGCTCGAAAATTAATCATCCGTTCTAGGATGATTGATTAATAGGTTTTGAACCCTCTGTTATAAGGTTTTGAACCCTTCCAGTTTGACTCATATTTGGCTTAGTGCTTTCCGAGTTTTCAAAATCTCGTCAAAGTTTTGGTCTAAATAATGTGAACACATGCAAACTGGAAGAGTGAATGCCTGTACCCTGAGTTTTCTGTCTAAGGCTAGAGTGTTCGTACAAATCCACATAATCGGACCAGTCACTCTTACCTGGGAACTCTTGGGGTGAGTGTTCACTTATAGGCGAGCATGTCTTCGCGATACATTATTTTGACTCATTTACTTTGATTAGTCACTGCGTGTCATTTGTTTGTTCGAGGTAACGAACAAATGATCGTCTTCCTTGTGTTTTGTCGATACCTCTTTTGTTTTTCCTAATTATTAACCTCACCCGTTTCTGATATTTCCTTTTAGACAATGCCTCCTTGACGTGATGCACAATCTTTTATTACTGAAGAAGTCACAACCCTTGTCTCTCAACAAATGGCTGCTGTGCTTCCAGGCATTGTGACCCAAATCCACGAGTTATACAACAACAATAATAATAACAATGCACAGTGTAATTTCAAGAATTTCAATTATGCTAAACCGCTTAAGTTTTCTGGGTCTCAAGGAGCAACCGCGCCCCTGCAATGGTTCGAGAGTATCGAGAGCACATTCAGACATGTGCAGTGTCCGAATGGGCGTAAGGTTGAATTTGCATCAAGTGTGTTTGAGAAGCGTGCTCTTCCGTGGTGGAACGGAGTGATGCGTGATAGGGGTGCCGAAGTGGCATTGGCACAGACATGGGAATAGGTTCGAGTTCTCATGATGAAAGAGTTTTGTCCCCGTCACGAAATTCGAGCTTTGGAACGAGAGTTTGACGATCTGAAGCAAGATGGGGGAGAACACCGTGCGTATACGGATCGTTTTGAGGAGCTCAGTCTTTTGTGTCCTACTATAGTTACCCCGTTGGAGAAAGCGATAGAGAGGTATATCGATGGTTTACCCGATTCCATACAGGATATTGTGACTGGCATTAATCCTACTACTGTTCGTCACGTGATCGAGTTGTCTGCTACCCTGACTGAGTCTCAAGTCAGGAAGGGTAAACTTACCCGCAAGGGTGATAAGAAGAAGTCGACCGACTCTGTCAAGGAAAAGGGTAAGGGTAAGAAAGGTGAGTCGTCGAAGAAGTCGAGAAAGTGAAAGGCTTCTCAGAATTTTGCAGTAACAGCTCAAAACCCTCAGAACCCACCGGCTCAACCGCCTGCGAAGAAAGTGTATGCTAGTACTGCACCTCATTGTGCTCGCTGCAACGGTCATCATGTTGCACAAAAAGCTTGCAAGCAATGCACAACGTGTGGTAAACTTGGGCATCTGGCCAACATTTGTCGTCTGGGTCAGAATCAGGTTACTCAGGTTCCAGCACAAGTTCAAGGGAATGCTGCGAGATTCCCACCGGGTTCATGTTTCAATTGTGGAGAGTTTGGTAACTTCCGCAACAACTGCCCAAGGTTGGTGAATGCAAATGCGAATGCGAACGCAAATGTTAATGCAAATGTGAATCCTGCTTGTGGGCGAGCGTACAATCTGAATGCTAACGAGGCGAGGGCTGACAACGAGGTTATCAATGGTATATTTCTTGTTAACAATCGACCTGCATCTATTCTTTTTGATTCTGGTGCCGATATAAGTTTTGTTTCGTTATCTTTTGAGCCTTTGCTTGCGATACCTAGAACTAAACTGAGGAAACCCTTAACTGTCGAAGTTGCTACTGGTAAACCTCTTGTTCTCAATTCTGTTATTTGTGATTGTCAGTTAAACCTTGATAACCATCTTTTTCCTATTGACCTCACACCGATGCAACTTGGGAGTTTCGATATTATCGTTGGGATGGATTGGTTAACCAAACACCATGCTGAGGTGGTTTGTTTCGATAAGATTTTTCGTATTCCTCTTCCTTCTGGAAATGTTCTGGAAGTTCTTGGCGAGAAACTTCAGGTGGATTGAAGCTTATGTCGTGTACAAAAGGCCAAAGTTATTTGAGAAAAGGATATGTTGCTTTTCTGGCACATGTCAACGAGGAGAAAGACAAGAGCAAGAGTATTCAAGATATTCCGATTGTTCGAGATTATCAAGAGGTGTTTCCTGATGAACTGCCTGGTTTGCCTCCAGTTCGTCAAGTCGAGTTTCATAATGACCTTGTACCCAATGCCAACCCGATTGCTAAAGCACCTTATCGTCTTGCACCATCGGAGATGCAAGAGTTATCAAAACAGCTTCAAGAGTTATCTGATAAAGGATTCATCCGTCCGAGCTTTTCACCATGGGACGCGCCTGTCCTCTTTATGAAAAAGAAAGATGGATCTTTTCGAATGTGTATCGATTATCGTGAGCTTAATAAGCTTACCATCAAGAATCGATATCCCCTACCTCGAATTGATGATCTCTTCGACCAGCTGCAAGGTGCTTCATGCTTTTCCAAGATCGATCTGCGTTCTGGGTATCATCAACTTCGTGTTCTCGAAGAAGATATTCCCAAAACTGCTTTCCGCATGAGATATGGGCATTACGAGTTCACTATCATGCCTTTTGGTTTGACGAATGCCCCAGCTATCTTCATGGACTAAATGAATAGGGTCTGTAAACCTTATTTAGACAAGTTCATCATTGTGTTCATCGATGATATTCTCATTTATTCAAAGTCTCGAGCCGAGCACGAGAAACACCTTCGCTTAACATTGGAACTCCTTAAGAAGGAACAAATTTTTGCTAAATTCTCCAAGTGTGAATTTTGGCTTAAAGAAGTTCAGTTTTTGGGTCATATAGTCAACGAGCAGGGTATTCATGTGGATCCATCCAAAATAGCTGCTATTAAGGATTGGAATACACCAACGACACCTACAGAGATTCGATCTTTTCTTGGTCTTGCTGGATATTATCGACGGTTTATTTCAAACTTCTCGGAGATTGCGGTTCCACTCACTGCTTTGACTCAGAAGAATAAGCCTTTTGAGTGGGGACCTAAGCAAGAAGAAGCGTTTCAAACGCTAAAACAAAAGCTTTGTGATGCTCCTGTTCTATTTTTGCCCGAGGGAAATGATGATTTCATTGTCTATTGGGACGCGTCGAATCTAGGACTTGGTTGTGTTCTTATGCAACGAGGTAAATTCATAGCTTATGCGTCTAGACAGCTAAAAATTCACGAGAAGAACTACACGACTCATGATCTTGAGTTAGGTGCTGTGGTTTCGCTCTAAAAATTTGGAGACACTATCTTTATGGCACGGAGTGTGTGGTTTTCACAGACCACAAAAGTCTCCAGCATATTCTAAATCAGAAAGAGCTGAACATGAGGCAACGACGTTGGGTTGAGCTCTTAAGTGATTATTATTGCGAGATTCGCTACCGTCCTGGTAAGGCGAATGTCATAGCTGATGCGCTTAGTCGAAAAGAGCGAGTCAAGCTTCATTCTGTTCGCACTCTATCTGATCTTCAAACTCATGTCCATCAAGCTCAACAATTTTGTGTTTCATAAAATTTGATAGGTAAGGAATTACCACATCAGCTTGAGCTTAAGCTCGAAAGGAAAGACGATGGTTTGCTTTATTTCAAGGATCGTTTGTGGATTCCGAAACAAGACGATCTTCGCACCTTGGTAATGGATGAATCTCATAAGTCTCGATATTCTATCCATCCTGGTGCTGATAAAATGTACAAGGATCTTCGTACTCAGTATTGGTGGCCTGGTATGAAGAAGGATGTTGCCTTGTTTGTATCAAAATTCCTAACTTGTCTCAAAGTTAAGGCTGAACATCAACGACCTTCTGGTTTGCTTGTACAACCAGAGATACCGGTTTGGAAGTGGGAGAACATTGCGATGGATCTCATCACTAAATTACCACGTACATCTAAGGGTCACGATGCGATTTGGGTTGTTATCGATCGTTTAACGAAATCAGCTCATTTTATTCCGATTCGTGAGGATCTATCTGCTGATAAACTTGCAAAGATTTACGTTGATGAGATAGTATCTCGACATGGTGTTCCTTTGGATATCATTTCTGATCATGATGCTCGATTTTCATCTCATTTCTGGAAGACCATGCAATCTGCTTTGGGAACCTAACTAAATCTAAGCACTGCTTATCATCCCCAAACAGATGGACAATCTGAGAGAACGATTCAAACTTTGGAGGATATGCTTAGAGCATGCGTAATAGAATTTGGTGGTAATTGGGATTCTCATCTTCCATTGATCGAGTTCTCTTACAACAATAGTCATCATGCTAGTATTAATATGGCACCATTCGAAGCTCTTTACGGTAAAAAATGTCGTTCACCTGTCTGTTGGATTGAGATCAGTGAAGCTTAGCTTACTGGACCTGAACTCATTCTAGAAACAACAGAAAAATCAAGAAAATTCGCGATAATCTTGTAACAGCTCGAAGCCGTCAAAAGAGTTACGCGGATATGCGATGCAAGCCCTTAGAATTTCAACTCGGAGACCGTGTCCTACTCAAGGTGTCACCTTGGAAAGGAGTGGTGAGATTTGGAAAGAAAGGAAAGCTTGCACCACGATATGTTGGACCATTTAAGATTGTTGAAAGAATTGGAGAGGTTGCCTATCGACTAGAGGTACCTCCAGGGCTTGGAAATATTCATCCGACTTTTCACGTGTCCAATTTGCGAAAGTGTTTAGCTGATGCTGATCTTCACATTCCTCTCGATGAGATTCAAATCGATGAAACGATGCACTTTATCGAGAAACCTGTGGAGATAGTGGACCGTACATTCAAACAGTTGAAGAACAAACGGATTTGATTGGTCAAGGTTCATTGGGATTCCAAACGTGGCCCAGAGTTTACTTGGGAACGTGAGGACCAAATGAAGGGGAAATATCCGCATTTGTTTTCACAAGCTTCCTCTAGTTAAAATTTCGGGACGAAATTTCCTAAAGTAGGGGAGGCTGTGACAACTGTGTTCTGTAATCATCGTAAAACAATGTCAATTATCAATAAAACAATGTTCTTTGGTGTTATTATATGTCTTTTGGTGTTATTATGTGTGTAATTGTGTTTGATGATTTTACAATTTGATTCGATTCCGATTTCAAGCTTTAAATCGCTTTCTGGAAGGTTATACGCAAACTGGTGCGTATACGCAGTCAGTTTAACGCAACGAACACTCCAGAATAGTGACATAGGCTTAACATACCTTAAATAAACTCCACATAACTTAGAAATAAGTTTTGGAGGGTATGGTGTGTTGAAATCAAGTTTGTTCGATCACAGGGACTAATTGTGTCAAACTGTGAAACTATATCGATTTGTATAGTAAAGAACATTCCGGAACTTGATCATAAGTTAAACATACCCTAAATATCCTTTACATAGCTTAGAAATAGGCTTTGAGGGGTTCTGTATGCTAAAATAAACTTTATTGATCAATAGGGACTAAAAGCGTCAAAAAGTGCACAAGTTTGCATTTTCGCGCATATCTTACGTTCTGAATATATCGGGACATCCAAAAATTTATGTAATCATTAAAATATTTTATTTTAGTGATTGGCTTGATAAAATTCCATTCGTCGCTTAATTTGGATCGTTTTTGCGTCCGTTACGACTTTCATCGTAATTAACCGAATAACACAACCGTATGACCAAACGAACCGACATCCGAGATGTTTTTGAGTATGTTTCATGTTCCCTATACTTTAACTTCATTTTAGAGCCTTGAAATGAGGTTAACGGGGTTTAAACGCATCAAAAAAGGCCTTAAACATGTGAAGGGACCATTTCTGCCATTTTTCAAACTTTTCAAGATCTGGCACCTGGTGGCCTACGCCACCACCATATGTCTCTGCCGTTGCGCGACACCACGGCCTGATCTGGACATAAATTTGATTTTCAGCATTTTTCAGCAACGGGGTTGAACTTGGGGGTCTTTTTTGTAACTTTTACAATAGCTGGAGCTGGTTTTCGACCCCCATTGTATTCTAATACCATGTAGATGTATGGCCAAGATTACACCCTTTAAACACATGTAATGATCCTATTGATCTCAACTTCCTATAAATAGCAAGCTTCCTCATATGGGTTCTTCACACCTTGATTCAACTTCTGCTCTAAGTTGAGGTTTTAACACCTCATACCTGAGTAACTTTGACTCAAAACACCTTCTTGGACCCTTTGTAAGTCCTCTTCTTGCTTGTTCTTGAATTTCAAGCATGAAAGTCAAACAGAGTTTGACTTTCAGCTTTGACCAGTCAATGGTCAACACAAAGTTCATTTGAACTTTGCAATGTGAGCGTAACCACGATGGTTATAGTCCCTTGTGACTATACCTACTGATTACCACGTTGACTAGGCGTAGTGACGAGTCGTAGTTTCGGCCAAAATGCGTATTTGTGCGTATTTTGTAACCAAACTACTCTTGGGTATCAAAATCGTTTTTTTTTATACCAAAACCTGTTTTCTAACTTAACTAAACATGTCTTAACATGTTTAGCTCGTCACTTTTAGTTTAGTGCTTGTGTAGAGTCGTAAGTCAAGCGGTCTAAACAACCGCTTAGACTTTCGAACTCGACCCGTTTGGTCGATCATTAGGTTCCAACCAAACATGGTTAGTGACCATAGTTGCATAGGGAATAACCATCCGAGGTTATACCTTATAGTCACTTTATGACAACCCTCACTAAACCAGGTATCCGTACGACTTAATTAATAATTAATTACTGCTTAATTACTGTGCTTGCTTAATCTTGTGGATAAACTGCTACTTGAATACTGATACATGCATATACCTGCATCATACTTTACTTACCGTCACTACATTATTTACATGCTGACCCTTAGTGACAAACATGATGCACAAAAAGCATAGTAGCACTATAAACGGATAACCTATTGAACATGCTGATAAAGCCAGCATCAGGCAGACACTGCCTCTAAGGCCTGTATGAGCCAGAAATATTTTACTACACTAGTGGTGAGTGTAGGGATACAAGGGTTGTAGAACTGCGTCTCTAGGAATAAGTTACAATGACTGGATGTGCCTAAAACGTACTCTAAGTACAAAATTCAACACTTTACATAATAATTCAGCATTAAGCTACCTAATAAAGTGCCAAGACATGAGGAAAATATTCCCGACACTTTGGAGGAATAAGTTGTGTCACTAAAAATGGTATTAACGACACTTTAAAGCTTGTTTAACGCTTTAACGGATTACTATCCAACCGAACAACCGGACTATACCCGGAACATGAAAATATTGTTAATAACATTACTTATCTTTTTCTGAGCCAGTTAGGGTCCCTGAATACCCTAACACCCGCAATGAAGCACAACACACTACTAACCGGGTTAATCACTTAACTAACCTAGATTAACCTAACTATTATCTAACTAATTGGTTAGAAATGAACTAGCTACCCCCCCCCCCCCCTTGGCCGATTTCGGTCACAATGTGACCCACACATGTACCATTTTGATTAAACAATTCTCATTTGTCCCATATCTAGTGGACATGGAAACCATTGGATATTAACCTAAACTTTTGCCTATAAGAACTAGAGATTACACTTGATCATTCACATTTCACAAATCAACAAAACACTCTCCCTCTCCTCTCTATAAACTCTCGGCCGAACACCCCTCTACCATCCATCCAATTTTCGATTTTAGTTCAAGCCATTCCAAGATCATTCAAGTGTTAAGGATCACGTATAAGGAGGCTTGGTGCATTCGGAAGACGAAGGACCTCACTCTATTGCTTTTATCCTCTCATTTTGCGTTTAGATTCTTCCCTAGCCTCGAGCTAGTAGTAAGTTGCTATAATCACACTCTCGAACTATTTTGAAGTGGTTAAAATGATTTGTAACGGTTAAAACTCGTAATCTTACAAAATGACACACAAAAGTTTACTAAAAATGCTTGTAATGATGGTTAAAAGCTCATATGTTGTGTAAATCTTGTAGTAATTGATTGTGTGATTATTTGGACCCGATCTATGTTGTGGTAGCTCGGATCGTCATTTAACCCGGGTTGGTCATGATCATGGATTATGACATAAAGCTTGTTTAAAGTGTAACAAGGGTTAAGTGATGAAACTCTACCACACATCAAACTTGAACTTGTGTAAAAATGATTTTACTTACGAAATAGTGTTTAAAACTCGTAGATCTACGAATCTACAAGTGGTATTTTCAAAGGACCGAGTGTCAAAGAAACCATATTTCTCTAAAAATGGATCGTGCATGAGCAAGAATGATTTTTAGAACACACAAGTGTGTAAACACTTGTGTAGCACTAAGTTTCGACAAAATAACTATCTTTGTAAAAATTGATAAGAAGTTGTAAAGATAGAATTTCTTTAAAAACGGGGTTTTTACGAAACCGGATTGATTTATATAAAGATCCACTAAAAGTAATGGAATTTACTTTATATTCTTGGATAAAACGCAAGTTCATGTAACTTATGCGATATACATATTTATTTACTAGTTTGTTGTTTTGGACATTGGTTTGATTGAATGAAAAGAATGTTGGTTTGATTTATGAAAGAAAATGATAAGCTTAAAAGCGTGGCCACCTCCAGTTACAGGGGAAACTCTGGCGAAAATTTTCCAAAAACCTAACACTTAGAAATATTTTCACTATAAGTGTTAGAAATACTTTTCGACTTGTTTTCAAATTATAGATTTCGCCACGACTTTATTTACAAAACATCGGAGGTGGGATTTCACAAAATAAAACCTGGTAAATATATATTTAGTATATATTTTTCATAAAGTCACTTGATGTGTGTTTATGATTATTTTGTGAAAATACTAGTATTATTTTTAGGGTAAAAATAATACTATCAAATGTTAACGAATCCAAAATAATATGAACGCCTCTACGATAAATACATAAGTTACACCGGTAATTATTATTACCACTCGATCGTTAAAACGTAACTTACGCATTTTAAGAAAATATGACTTAACGCGTATTTTTGACAAGGTATTATTTTGGGAAAATTTATGTAATAGAAAATATAATATTTTTGAGAAGAATATTTATATTTGGGATTAGAAATAAAATATATTTTAAGTGAGACTTAATAATATATTTCGAAATTATACGAACACACATGTATTAAATCCCCCATCCTTGGGAAGGAAAATGATTACCAAGTATACAGAATGTAAACACGAAATAGTTGTCTAACTATTTCCCGAAAACTTAAACCTTAAAGCTAAGGCACGGCCGTCCGTCTAATAGAATTAGTACGTGTAGGTCGTCACACAGCTGCTTGATCAGGAGACATACTTGGTAGAGACGCACCACTATGAGTTCATGTCCCCCTTTTCTCTTAACTGTTTTCAGTTTTCTAAACTACGGGGGTGAAATACATGTTACTTTGATTACAAGTACTTTATACATGGTATGGTTAGCGTAAGGAGGTTTACTACTTAGATCATGTGAGTGGGTAGAAGCAACATGAGGCCATTAGTCCTCATGGTAGGACCGAGGGACATGAGCGGTAGATCTATCTGGGTGTAGCGAGCCCAGCCCCAGGCCAAACTAGAAACGGACCTCGGGGTGACTTCGTGCCCGACGCATAAATCCGCTAGGTTTGAGTCTCCCTACTTGCACTTCACACATATCAGTGGCCTTGCAAACCATTGGTGATCTCAATTCCCTTATGTGCTACATACCAGGATTTTTATACTTACAAAGGTTTATTTACTCACTTACACATGAACTCGCTCAACATTATTGTTGATTTTTCAACTTACATGTATTTCAGGGAATTAAAGGATCTGGCGCGGTATGACACGTTTTCCCGCTGCACTAGTTACGAGATCATCTGGGTTTAGGGAATGTGACTCTTTCCTGGACAAGTCACAGTCCTTAAACTATCATTATGTTATGTTGATATTTGTGTTTGTTGAACAATGTTTATGTCGTTAGGATGTGTTTCCATTAAGACAAAGTTGTTGTATTTGGTTTTTAAAACTTAATCAAATGGATGATCTTGCATGGTTTTATTTCATATAGCTTTGTTATGGTTAACCTATGGTATTAAGAAGTCACACCAAATTAACCACGCTTCCGCAAAGCCAGGGTGTGACAGCTTGGTATCAGAGCTCTGATCATAGCGAACTAGGATTCTTTCTCGAGTCTAGACTATGATCACTAGGGCTCTCACGAAAACATGTTTATTGCATACCATTTAAGTCCAGATCCAAAACTTTTTATAAACAAATGTTGAGCACATTTTATTTATTATTTATAGGCTCAGTCTGGGAGGCTGAGGCTCGGTCTGGGAGGCCGAGGTAGTTGGCTAGTGGGACTAGGAGGTAGTTGGCTAGTGGGACTAGGAGAATTGGCTAGTGGGACTAGGAGAATTGGCTAGTGGGACTAGGAAGAGCAGTCTGAGAGGCTGGGAGAATTGGCTAGTGGGACTAGGAGAATTGGCTAGTGGGACTAGGAAGAGCAGTCTGGGAGGCTGGGAGGCTAGTGGGACTAGGAGAATTATTTGATTGCTTACTTGGTGACTTATGTGATTATTTGATTGGCTAGTGGGACTAGGAAGAGCAGTCTGATCATGTTGATCCCCCACTTATTGCTGATGCACCAGTTGACCCTCTTGTTGCACATCACCATGATCCTATGCCAGTTCAGTTTGATCGTGCACTTTTTGAGGCACAGATGGACCCACGAGATGAGCACGCCCAGCACGGGTGGATTCCTGCTGATGACGAGGTCCCGCCTATTCCCCCTCAGATCACTGATACCCGTCACATTGATACCTCCTTCTCATTTCCTCGGTTTACACCTCCAGCGCGACCTGGAGAGGGTTCTTCGGCTCACCCTTTTGGACATGTACCGGTATCTATCCCTGCTATACCACCGTCTGCTACTTTTCCCCCTGTTTCTCCATTTCATGTGGCACCTTTTGATCCCACCAGTGAGTCGTTTCTCTGGTCATCACCACCTGCCATGACACCGACCGAGCCTTACCATTCTTTCCATATGGGATATTCCATTGAGGATGTTTTGATGTCTTTTGTCGCCCAGCACGAGGCACACACGCAGCGCATTCAGGAGCTTGAGAGAGCCCATCCGCCGCCGTGTCAGTGCCAGGGTCAGACCCACTCTCCTTTGCAGCCCTCTCGACCTGTACCACCAGACTATGTTGCACGCCTTTTTGCCCTAGAGTAGCAGGTTGCTTCTTTCTTGCGTACCCAGAGAGCCATGTTGGGCTGACGCAGGTGATAGACAGCTTGTTGGTCCCGAAATCGTCCAAGAGACGACAGACAAGATTGCGCAGATCCGAAAACGCATCAAAGCAGCTCGTGAAAGACAGAAAGCCTATGCGGATCCAAACCGGAAACATTTGGAATTCCAAGTTGGAGATATGGTTTTATTGAAAGTATCACCCTGGAAGGGTGTGGCACGCTTCGGAAAGCGTGGAAAGTTAAATCCGCGCTACATTGGTCCTTTCAGAGTTTTGGAAAGAATAGGACTAGTAGCATACAAGCTGGACTTACCTGCTGAACTCCATTCAGTTCACGATACATTTCATGTATCCAACCTGAAGAAAAGTCCAACTCAAGATACCATTGCCATTCCCATCGACGAGATTCATGTTGACGACACGCTCCATTTCGTTGAAGAACCGGTTGAGGTTACGGATTGGAAAGTAAACAAGACCCGCCGGAGCAGTGTCAAGCTCGTCAAAGTTCGTTGGAATGCCAGACATGGTCCTGAATACACCTGGGAGCGTGAGGACCGGATGAAAGAGAAATACCCCCACCTATTTCCTAAGAACCCTGCATCTACAAGCAGAACTTAAAATTTCGGGACGAAATTTTTCTAACGGGGGGAGAATGTGACAACCCTCACTAAACCAGGTATCCGTACGACTTAATTAATAATTAATTACTACTTAATTACTGTGCTTGCTTGATCTTGTGGATAAACTGCTACTTGAATACTGATACATGCATATACCTGCATCATACTTTACTTACCGTCACTACATTATTTGCATGCTGACCCTTAGTGACAAACATGATGCACAAAAAGCACAGTAGCACTATAAACGGATAACCTATTGAACATGCTGATAAAGCCAGCATCAGGCAGACACTGCCTCTAAGGCCTGTATGAGCCAGAAATATTTTACTACACTAGTGGTGAGTGTAGGGATACAAGGGTTGTAGAACTGCGTCTCTAGGAATAAGTTACAATGACTGGATGTGCCTAAAACGTACTCTAAGTACAAAATTCAGCACTTTACATAATAATTCAGCATTAAGCTACCTAATAAAGTGCCAAGACATGAGGAAAATATTCCCGACACTTTGGAGGAATAAGTTGTGTCACTAAAAATGGTATTAACGACACTTTAAAGCTTGTTTAACGCTTTAACGGATTACTATCCAACCGAACAACCGGACTATACCCGGAACATGAAAATATTGTTAATAACATTACTTATCTTTTTCTGAGCCAGTTAGGGTCCCTGAATACCCTAACACCCGCAATGAAGCACAACACACTACTAACCGGGTTAATCACTTAACTAACCTAGATTAACCTAACTATTATCTAACTAATTGGTTAGAAATGAACTAGCTACCCCCCCCCCCCCCTTGGCCGATTTCGGTCACAATGTGACCCACACATGTACCATTTTGATTAAACAATTCTCATTTGTCCCATATCTAGTGGACATGGAAACCATTGGATATTAACCTAAACTTTTGCCTATAAGAACTAGAGATTACACTTGATCATTCACATTTCACAAATCAACAAAACACTCTCCCTCTCCTCTCTATAAACTCTCGGCCGAACACCCCTCTACCATCCATCCAATTTTCGAGTTTAGTTCAAGCCATTCCAAGATCATTCAAGTGTTAAGGATCACGTATAAGGAGGCTTGGTGCATTCGGAAGACGAAGGACCTCACTCTATTGATTTTATCCTCTCATTTTGCGTTTAGATTCTTCCCTAGCCTCGAGCTAGTAGTAAGTTGCTATAATCACACTCTCGAACTATTTTGAAGTGGTTAAAATGATTTGTAACGGTTAAAACTCGTAATCTTACAAAATGACACACAAAAGTTTACTAAAAATGCTTGTAATGATGGTTAAAAGCTCATATGTTGTGTAAATCTTGTAGTAATTGATTGTGTGATTATTTGGACCCGATCTATGTTGTGGTAGCTCGGATCGTCATTTAACCCGGGTTGGTCATGATCATGGATTATGACATAAAGCTTGTTTAAAGTGTAACAAGGGTTAAGTGATGAAACTCTACCACACATCAAACTTGAACTTGTGTAAAAATGATTTTACTTACGAAATAGTGTTTAAAACTAGTAGATCTACGAATCTACAAGTGGTATTTTCAAAGGACCGAGTGTCAAAGAAACCATATTTCTCTAAAAATGGATCGTGCATGAGCAAGAATGATTTTTAGAACACACAAGTGTGTAAACACTTGTGTAGCACTAAGTTTCGACAAAATAACTATCTTTGTAAAAATTGATAAGAAGTTGTAAAGATAGAATTTCTTTAAAAACGGGGTTTTTACGAAACCGGATTGATTTATATAAAGATCCACTAAAAGTAATGGAATTTACTTTATATTCTTGGATAAAACGCAAGTTCATGTAACTTATGCGATATACATATTTATTTACTAGTTTGTTGTTTTGGACATTGGTTTGATTGAATGAAAAGAATGTTGGTTTGATTTATGAAAGAAAATGATAAGCTTAAAAGCGTGGCCACCTCCAGTTACAGGGGAAACTCTGGCGAAAATTTTCCAAAAACCTAACACTTAGAAATATTTTCACTATAAGTGTTAGAAATACTTTTCGACTTGTTTTCAAATTATAGATTTCGCCACGACTTTATTTACAAAACATCGGAGGTGGGATTTCACAAAATAAAACCTGGTAAATATATATTTAGTATATATTTTTCATAAAGTCACTTGATGTGTGTTTATGATTATTTTGTGAAAATACTAGTATTATTTTTAGGGTAAAAATAATACTATCAAATGTTAACGAATCCAAAATAATATGAACGCCTCTACGATAAATACATAAGTTACACCGGTAATTATTATTACCACTCGATCGTTAAAACGTAACTTACGCATTTTAAGAAAATATGACTTAACGCGTATTTTTGACAAGGTATTATTTTGGGAAAATTTATGTAATAGAAAATATAATATTTTTGAGAAGAATATTTATATTTGGGATTAGAAATAAAATATATTTTAAGTGAGACTTAATAATATATTTTGAAATTATACGAACACACATGTATTAAATCCCCCATCCTTGGGAAGGAAAATGATTACCAAGTATACAGAATGTAAACACGAAATAGTTGTCTAACTATTTCCCGAAAACTTAAACCTTAAAGCTAAGGCACGGCCGTCCGTCTAATAGAATTAGTACGTGTAGGTCGTCACACAGCTGCTTGATCAGGAGACATACTTGGTAGAGACGCACCACTATGAGTTCATGTCCCCCTTTTCTCTTAACTGTTTTCAGTTTTCTAAACTACGGGGGTGAAATACATGTTACTTTGATTACAAGTACTTTATACATGGTATGGTTAGCGTAAGGAGGTTTACTACTTAGATCATGTGAGTGGGTAGAAGCAACATGAGGCCATTAGTCCTCATGGTAGGACCGAGGGACATGAGCGGTAGATCTATCTGGGTGTAGCGAGCCCAGCCCCAGGCCAAACTAGAAACGGACCTCGGGGTGACTTCGTGCCCGACGCATAAATCTGCTAGGTTTGAGTCTCCCTACTTGCACTTCACACATATCAGTGGCCTTGCAAACCATTGGTGATCTCAATTCCCTTATGTGCTACATACCAGGATTTTTATACTTACAAAGGTTTATTTACTCACTTACACATGAACTCGCTCAACATTATTGTTGATTTTTCAACTTACATGTATTTCAGGGAATTAAAGGATCTGGCGCGGTATGACACGTTTTCCCGCTGCACTAGTTACGAGATCATCTGGGTTTAGGGAATGTGACTCTTTCCTGGACAAGTCACAGTCCTTAAACTATCATTATGTTATGTTGATATTTGTGTTTGTTGAACAATGTTTATGTCGTTAGGATGTGTTTCCATTAAGACAAAGTTGTTGTATTTGGTTTTTAAAACTTAATCAAATGGATGATCTTGCATGGTTTTATTTCATATAGCTTTGTTATGGTTAACCTATGGTATTAAGAAGTCACACCAAATTAACCACGCTTCCGCAAAGCCAGGGTGTGACAGCTTGGTATCAGAGCTCTGATCATAGCGAACTAGGATTCTTTCTCGAGTCTAGACTATGATCACTAGGGCTCTCACGAAAACATTTTTATTGCATACCATTTAAGTCCAGATCCAAAACTTTTTATAAACAAATGTTGAGCACATTTTATTTATTATTTATAGGCTCAGTCTGGGAGGCTGAGGCTCGGTCTGGGAGGCCGAGGTAGTTGGCTAGTAGGACTAGGAGGTAGTTGGCTAGTGGGACTAGGAGAATTGGCTAGTGGGACTAGGAGAATTGGCTAGTGGGACTAGGAAGAGCAGTCTGAGAGGCTGGGAGAATTGGCTAGTGGGACTAGGAGAATTGGCTAGTGGGACTAGGAAGAGCAGTCTGGGAGGCTGGGAGGCTAGTGGGACTAGGAGAATTATTTGATTGCTTACTTGGTGACTTATGTGATTATTTGATTGGCTAGTGGGACTAGGAAGAGCAGTCTGATCATGTTGATCCCCCACTTATTGCTGATGCACCAGTTGACCCTCTTGTTGCACCTCACCATGATCCTATGCCAGTTCAGTTTGATCGTGCACTTTTTGAGGCACAGATGGACCCACGAGATGAGCACGCCCAGCACGGGTGGATTCCTGCTGATGACGAGGTCCCGCCTATTCCCCCTCAGATCACTGATACCCGTCACATTGATACCTCCTTCTCATTTCCTCGGTTTACACCTCCAGCGCGACCTGGAGAGGGTTCTTCGGCTCACCCTTTTGGACATGTACCGGTATCTATCCCTGCTATACCACCGTCTGCTACTTTTCCCCCTGTTTCTCCATTTCATGTGGCACCTTTTGATCCCACCAGTGAGCCGTTTCTCTGGTCATCACCACCTGCCATGACACCGACCGACCCTTACCATTCTTTCCATATGGGATATTCCATTGAGGATGTTTTGATGTCTTTTGTCGCCCAGCACGAGGCACACACGCAGCGCATTCAGGAGCTTGAGAGAGCCCAGCCGCCGCCGTGTTAGTGCCAGGGTCAGACCCACTCTCCTTTGCAGCCCTCTCGACCTGTACCACCAGACTATGTTGCACGCCTTTTTGCCCTAGAGTAGCAGGTTGCTTCTTTCTTGCGTACCCAGAGAGCCATGGAGGAGGACTGGCTCCATTTGTGTCGCTTGTTTTACACTCACTTTCCCCCTCCTCCACCACCATCCGTGTAGAGCTCTTCAGTACCGTATGGGTAGACGCTGGTGAGAAGACGGCGATTGCTTTTGACTGCACAACATTTTTGGAGACTACATTATGATTCTGACTTTTGTTGACATGTATTTGATGTACTGACACTGATTTGATATAGTTTTTGGACCAGGGTGATGTAGCCCTTAGTCGATGATGATGTATGACACTATTATGTACCTGTACACTTACTATGTGGTCTCGATATATGGCAATCGCAGTATTCTCATCATATGTGATGTTTTGATTGATTATTTATGTTTTATAACATGGGATGTTGTGTGACTGATATGATTATAACATGAGATGTTATGTACTATTACTATCATAATAAAGCGTACGTATTATAACATGGGATCTTTATTATGGCCTGACCGACATAAACCCATCTTTTAGAAGATGCCACCAAAACGTCCAACGCCGATGCCTACCAATGAGGCAGAACTCCAACAAGTCATCGCTGCTGCCATCGCGCAATACGCCGCCTCGCAAGGAGGACCCAGCGGAAGCAGCTCAAACAACAATGGCAACAACAATCCACCTCATGGTAATACTAAGTCATTTAGACATACCATGACCTAATTGGATATCTATAGCAAAGATGCTAATGCCGTTCACATGTTACAATGTGTGTGCAGGGTGCACCTACAAGCAGTTTCTAGACTGCAAACCGGTCAACTTTGATGGCACAGGAGGTGCTCTCGCCTTTGTTCGTTGGGCTGAGAAAACTGAATCTGTTCTTCGCATGAGCAAATGCGCACTAGATCAGCAAGTCACCTATATCTCAGGGCTATTCTTGGATGGAGCCCTCTCTTGGTGGAATTTGCAAGTACAGACACTTGGTGAAGCTGCTGCCTACGCGCTAACCTGGACCGAACTGAAGGAACTTATGCGCAAAAAGTACTGCTCTCGTGCGGAAATCCAAAGATTGGAAACTGAGTTCTGGCATTTGAAAATGGAAGGCCCAAAGATCGCAGAATACGTTCAGAGGTTCCATGACTTATCGCATGTGGTACCCTACATGGTCACTCCGGAGTTCAAGCGGATTGAACGTTTCATTTGGGGATTAGCTCCTCAAATCATAAGCATGGTGACCTCATCCAAGCCTGCGACAATTACTGAGGCAATTGATCTGAGCGTGGCTCTCACAGAGGAGGCTATTCGCCTGAACAAGTTCGATGATGCTGAGCCTAAGAAGAAAGAGACTCACGTCGAGTCATCAGGAGGTAACAAACAGAAGTTCTCGAACTTCAAGCAGGGCGCCATTGTGGTGGTTAAGAAAGGAGGATCAGGCACGCCAGCTCAGGTTACAGCTGGTAGTGGAAAGAAAAGAAAAGGATATATGGGCACCCAGCCCAAGTGTAATGCCTGCCAACGCCACCATTCTGGCCATTGTAGTGTGAAAGTATGCGAAGCATGTGGAAAGCCAGGCCACTTGAAGGACACTTGTTGGGCCACTGCTGGCCAGGGAGGCCAGGGAGGATTCGGAAACAGAAATAACAAACGGGGTGGGAATGGAAATCGCCCACAAGGAAACAATGGAGGTAATGGGAATCGAGGCAACAATGCTAATCAAGCAGGCGCTATGAATCATAACCAAAGGAATAACCAAGCTGGGAATGGAGGTGGAAACGGGCAAAGACTTGGATGCTTTAACTGTGGTGATATCGGGCACTTTAAGAGGAACTGCCCAGAGTTAAACCAAGCCCGTGGAAGAGTGTTTCATATTGAAGCGAGGGAGGCGCGCCAGGATCCCAATGTCGTTACTGGTACGTTCCCTGTAAACCAACGCTATGCATCCGCTTTATTTGATACTGGTGCCGACTATAGCTTCGTATCGTTAGAATTTAAGAATATGCTTGGTTTAGCCGCTAGTAAGTTAGATATTCCCTACTCAATCGAATTGGCTAATGGGAAGTTAGTAGAAGCCAATGAAGTGATCAGAGGTTGTGCAATCGAGTTGGGAGAACGTGAGTTTACTTTGGATCTACTACCAGTCCAGTTGGGAAGCTTCGATGTGGTGGTAGGAATGGATTGGTTATCAGGCAACAAGGCTGAAATAGTTTGTCACGAAAAGGTCGTTCGTATCCCAACCGAAGATGGCGAAACAATTGTGGTTCACGGGGAGAAGCGTGATACGCCGTTAAGAATTATCAGCTGCCTGAAAGCGCGAAAGTGTTTGTAGAAGGGATGTGTTGCCTTCCTGGCACACATTGTGGATAAGAAGGCTGCTGAGCCAAGAATAGAAGACATCCCTGTCATGAGGGAATATCCAGAAGTCTTCCCAGAGGACTTACCTGGACTGCCACCTCAGAGACAAGTAGAGTTTCACATCGATTTAGTTCCAGGCGCCGCGCCTGTGGCTAAGGCACCTTATAGACTTGCTCCGTCTGAGATGCAGGAACTGTCGACACAACTTCAAGAATTGTTAGACAAGGGATTTATCCGACCAAGCTTCTCGCCTTGGGGAGCTCCGGTCCTGTTTGTCAAGAAGAAGGACGATAGTTTTCGTATGTGCATCGACTACAGAGAGTTGAACAAGCTGACGATCAAGAATAGATACCCTCTGCCAAGGATTGATGATCTGTTTGACCAACTGCAAGGCTCAAGCTTTTATTCAAAGATCGATCTTCGATCTGGATACCATCAGTTAAGGATACAAGAGGAGAGTATCCCAAAGACAGCCTTCAGAACTCGTTATGGGCACTACGAGTTCCTAGTTATGCCGTTTGGGTTAACAAACGCACCTGCAGTGTTCATGGATTTGATGAATAGAGTTTGCAAGCCGTACTTGGATAAGTTCGTGATAGTGTTCATCGATGATATCTTGATTTATTCAAAGACGAAGGCTGAGCACGAACAGCATTTAAGAGCTATTTTGGAGCTGCTGAAGAAAGAACAGTTGTATGCCAAGTTCTCTAAGTGCGAGTTTTGGCTACGTGAAGTACAATTTCTTGGACATGTGGTAAATGGAGATGGAATCCATGTGGATCCAACCAAGATCGAAGCGATCAAGAATTGGGAAACGCCAAAGACGCCAACCGAGATTCGACAATTCTTGGGTTTGGCTGGCTATTATCGAAGATTCATTGAGGATTTTTTCAAAAATCGCTCAACCATTGACGCTCCTTACGCAGAAAGATAAGAAGTTTGATTGGGGAATAAAACAGGAAGAAGCGTTCCAGATATTGAAGGATAAGCTCTGCAATGCGCCAATCTTAGCACTACCGGAAGGTACAGATGATTTTGTGGTATACTGCGACGCTTCGCGTCAAGGATTGGGTTGCGTGTTGATGCAACGCCAAAAGGTTATTGCTTACGCATCACGTCAATTGAAAGTGCACGAAAAGAACTATACCGCACATGATTTGGAACTTGGCGCAGTGGTATTTGCATTAAAGATCTGGAGACACTACCTTTATGGTACAAAGTGTACAATTTTTACAGATCACAAGAGCCTACAACACATATTCAACCAGAAGGAGCTGAATATGAGGCAAAGACGTTGGGTTGAGTTGCTGAACGATTACGACTGCGAGATAAGGTATCATCCAGGGAAGGCGAATGTGGTCGCCGATGCCCTAAGTCGAAAGGAGAGGATCAAGCCCATAAGGGTTAGGGCTTTAGAAATGATTATCCGAACCGATCTTTCCTTGCGCATTCGTGCCGCGCAGAAAGAAGCTCTCAAGGAAGGAAACCTTGAAGAAGAATATCTCCGTGGGATGGAGAAGCTACTGGTACCAAACGGGAAAGGAACGTTATGTTTTGAGAAAAGGATTTGGGTTCCTTTTTTTGGAGGTTTAAGGAAAGTTATTTTCGATGAAACTCACAAGTCGCGGTACTCTATCCACCCTGGAGCGGATAAGATGTACCAGGATCTCAAAGATTATTATTGGTGGCCTAGGATGAAAGGCGATGTTGCTGTTTATGTGAGCAAATGTTTAACATGCGCTAAGGTTAAAGCCGAGTATCAGAAGCCTTCAGGACTTCTGCAACAACCCGAGATTCCCAAGTGGAAATAAGAACAAATCTCCATGGATTTTATTAAAAAGTTGCCAAGAACGCCAAGAGGTCATGACACTATTTGGGTAATAGTGGATCGATTAACGAAGTCAGCACACTTCTTACCTATCAGAGAGAAGGATAATACGAGCAAGTTGGCCGAAATTTACATGAGAGAGATCGTCGCACATCATGGAGTGCCTCTCTCGATCATCTCTGATAGAGACGGAAGGTTTGTGTCAAGGATTTGGCAATCCTTCCAAGAAGCTTTTGGCTCACAATTAAATATGAGCACCGCATTTCACCCGCAGACCGACGGGCAAAGCGAGCGGACGATACAGACTTTGGAAGACATGCTGAGAGCGTGTGTTATGAATTTGGGTGGTAGCTGGGATAAGTATTTGCCTTTGGTCAAATTTTCATACAACAACAGCTACCACACCAGTATTGGTGCCGCGCCATTCGAAGCTCTTTACGGACGCAAGTGTCGATCACCCCTATGTTGGGCTGACGCAGGTGATAGACAGCTTGTTGGTCCCGAAATCGTCCAAGAGACGACAGACAAGATTGCGCAGATCCGAAAACGCATCAAAGCAGCTCGTGAAAGACAGAAAGCCTATGCGGATCCAAACCGGAAACATTTGGAATTCCAAGTTGGAGATATGGTTTTATTGAAAGTATCACCCTGGAAGGGTGTGGCACGCTTCGGAAAGCGTGGAAAGTTAAATCCGCGCTACATTGGTCCTTTCAGAGTTTTGGAAAGAATAGGACTAGTAGCATACAAGCTGGACTTACCTGCTGAACTCCATTCAGTTCACGATACATTTCATGTATCCAACCTGAAGAAAAGTCCAACTCAAGATACCATTGCCATTCCCATCGACGAGATTCATGTTGACGACACGCTCCATTTCGTTGAAGAACCGGTTGAGGTTACGGATTGGAAAGTAAACAAGACCCGCCGGAGCAGTGTCAAGCTCGTCAAAGTTCGTTGGAATGCCAGACATGGTCCTGAATACACCTGGGAGCGTGAGGACCGGATGAAAGAGAAATACCCCCACCTATTTCCTAAGAACCCTGCATCTACAAGCAGATAACGGGGGGAGAATGTGACAACCCTCACTAAACCAGGTATCCGTATGACTTAATTAATAATTAATTACTACTTAATTACTGTGCTTGCTTGATCTTGTGGATAAACTGCTACTTGAATACTGATACATGCATATACCTGCATCATAATTTACTTACCGTCACTACATTATTTACATGCTGACCCTTAGTGACAAACATGATGCACAAAAAGCACAGTAGCACTATAAACGGATAACCTATTGAACATGCTGATAAAGCCAGCATCAGGCAGACACTGCCTCTAAGGCCTGTATGAGCCAGAAATATTTTACTACACTAGTGGTGAGTGTAGGGATACAAGGGTTGTAGAACTGCGTCTCTAGGAATAAGTTACAATGACTGGATGTGCCTAAAACGTACTCTAAGTACAAAATTCAGCACTTTACATAATAATTCAGCATTAAGCTACCTAATAAAGTGCCAAGACATGAGGAAAATATTCCCGACACTTTGGAGGAATAAGTTGTGTCACTAAAAATGGTATTAACGACACTTTAAAGCTTGTTTAACGCTTTAACGGATTACTATCCAACCGAACAACCGGACTATACCCGGAACATGAAAATATTGTTAATAACATTACTTATCTTTTTCTGAGCCAGTTAGGGTCCCTGAATACCCTAACACCCGCAATGAAGCACAACACACTACTAACCGGGTTAATCACTTAACTAACCTAGATTAACCTAACTATTATCTAACTAATTGGTTAGAAATGAACTAGCTACCCCCCCCCCCTTGGCCGATTTCGGTCACAATGTGACCCACACATGTACCATTTTGATTAAACAATTCTCATTTGTCCCATATCTAGTGGACATGGAAACCATTGGATATTAACCTAAACTTTTGCCTATAAGAACTAGAGATTACACTTGATCATTCACATTTCACAAATCAACAAAACACTCTCCCTCTCCTCTCTATAAACTCTCGGCCGAACACCCCTCTACCATCCATCCAATTTTCGAGTTTAGTTCAAGCCATTCCAAGATCATTCAAGTGTTAAGGATCACGTATAAGGAGGCTTGGTGCATTCGGAAGACGAAGGACCTCACTCTATTGCTTTTATCCTCTCATTTTGCGTTTAGATTCTTCCCTAGCCTCGAGCTAGTAGTAAGTTGCTATAATCACACTCTCGAACTATTTTGAAGTGGTTAAAATGATTTGTAACGGTTAAAACTCGTAATCTTACAAAATGACACACAAAAGTTTACTAAAAATGCTTGTAATGATGGTTAAAAGCTCATATGTTGTGTAAATCTTGTAGTAATTGATTGTGTGATTATTTGGACTCGATCTATGTTGTGGTAGCTCGGATCGTCATTTAACCCGGGTTGGTCATGATCATGGATTATGACATAAAGCTTGTTTAAAGTGTAACAAGGGTTAAGTGATGAAACTCTACCACACATCAAACTTGAACTTGTGTAAAAATGATTTTACTTACGAAATAGTGTTTAAAACTAGTAGATCTACGAATCTACAAGTGGTATTTTCAAAGGACCGAGTGTCAAAGAAACCATATTTCTCTAAAAATGGATCGTGCATGAGCAAGAATGATTTTTAGAACACACAAGTGTGTAAACACTTGTGTAGCACTAAGTTTCGACAAAATAACTATCTTTGTAAAAATTGATAAGAAGTTGTAAAGATAGAATTTCTTTAAAAACGGGGTTTTTACGAAACCGGATTGATTTATATAAAGATCCACTAAAAGTAATGGAATTTACTTTATATTCTTGGATAAAACGCAAGTTCATGTAACTTATGCGATATACATATTTATTTACTAGTTTGTTGTTTTGGACATTGGTTTGATTGAATGAAAAGAATGTTGGTTTGATTTATGAAAGAAAATGATACGCTTAAAAGCGTGGCCACCTCCAGTTACAGGGGAAACTATGGCGAAATTTTTCCAAAAACCTAACACTTAGAAATATTTTCACTATAAGTGTTAGAAATACTTTTCGACTTGTTTTCAAATTATAGATTTCGCCACGACTTTATTTACAAAACATCGGAGGTGGGATTTCACAAAATAAAACCTGGTAAATATATATTTAGTATATATTTTTCATAAAGTCACTTGATGTGTGTTTATGATTATTTTGTGAAAATACTAGTATTATTTTTAGGGTAAAAATAATACTATCAAATGTTAACGAATCCAAAATAATACGAACGCCTCTACGATAAATACATAAGTTACACCGGTAATTACTATTACCACTCGATCGTTAAAACGTAACTTACGCATTTTAAGAAAATATGACTTAACGCGTATTTTTGACAAGGTATTATTTTGGGAAAATTTATGTAATAGAAAATATAATATTTTTGAGAAGAATATTTATATTTGGGATTAGAAATAAAATATATTTTAAGTGAGACTTAATAATATATTTTGAAATTATACGAACACACATGTATTAAATCCCCCATCCTTGGGAAGGAAAATGATTACCAAGTATACAGAATGTAAACACGAAATAGTTGTCTAACTATTTCCCGAAAACTTAAACCTTAAAGCTAAGGCACGGCCGTCCGTCTAATAGAATTAGTACGTGTAGGTCGTCACACAGCTGCTTGATCAGGAGACATACTTGGTAGAGACGCACCACTGTGAGTTCATGTCCCCCTTTTCTCTTAACTGTTTTCAGTTTTCTAAACTACGGGGGTGAAATGCATGTTACTTTGATTACAAGTACTTTATACATGGTATGGTTAGCGTAAGGAGGTTTACTACTTAGATCATGTGAGTGGGTAGGAGCAACATGAGGCCATTAGTCCTCATGGTAGGACCGAGGGACAGGAGCGGTAGATCTATCTGGGTGTAGCGAGCCCAGCCCCAGGCCAAACTAGAAACGGACCTCGGGGTGACTTCGTGCCCGACGCATACTAGGTTTGAGTCTCCCTACTTGCACTTCACACATATCAGTGGCCTTGCAAACCATTGGTGATCTCAATTCCCTTATGTGCTACATACCAGGATTTTTATACTTACAAAGGTTTATTTACTCACTTACACATGAACTCGCTCAACATTATTGTTGATTTTTCAACTTACATGTATTTCAGGGAATTAAAGGATCTGGCGCGGTATGACACGTTTTCCCGCTGCACTAGTTACGAGATCATCTGGGTTTAGGGAATGTGACTCTTTCCTGGACAAGTCACAGTCCTTAAACTATCATTATGTTATGTTGATATTTGTGTTTGTTGAACAATGTTTATGTCGTTAGGATGTGTTTCCGTTAAGAAAAAGTTGTTGTATTTGGTTTTTAAAACTTAATCAAATGGATGATCTTGCATGGTTTTATTTCATATAGCTTTGTTATGGTTAACCTATGGTATTAAGAAGTCACACCAAATTAACCATGCTTCCGCAAAGCCAGGGTGTGACACACTTAGGTTTAATTAGTTGTATGATAGGTAGTTTATATGCCATAGGTAAATGACCAAAATGCCCTTTTCATGCATAATTTATAATTAAGCATATGTAACATAAACTTTTGTCACTTAATTGATTATGAAACATGTTTAGGCATATAATACTTGTCATAGGACTAGTTAGACGTCTCGAACGTGCTTTGCTCGAACGACGCGTTAAAGTAACGTAAGCTAGCTTAATGGGTCGTAAAAGGTCAAAAGCACTTAGGTTAGCTTCCGATCTGGGATGTAGACTTTGTTAAACCATATCACATGAGTTCCAACACTCATTTGGTTTACAAGACCTCATTCTATCCGATCTTCCGATTAAGGTGTCGATTATTTGACTAGTGATTCGATTACTAGGTGCTGCTTGATTTCTCTGGTTTACTTGAGTTTGTTGAAGTTCTATTGATTGAGGATACTTTGCACTTCATGTGAGTACATAGTTCCCCTATTTTACTGTTTTCAATTGTTTTGAGGTGATTCATATGTTAAATGATTTTCGAGGTTTAAACGATGGTTTCAAAAGCGATTAAAATGGTTTATACTAAATTAATAACGATTTCGATAAAGTGAACAAACTCGTTGGTTGTAGTTACATAACGAATGGCATTCATTAGCATTGATCAAGCCGACCAGTAATAGGTTATGGTACCATAGGATCTGACAAATCCCATTATTGTACTGCACCCATGGTTATGTGTGGGTTAGGTGGGTAATGACTGAATCTGATTGTTAACTTACCCTTTGTGGTTTGTTAATGCGAGAAGCGAGATAGTCGAGTCACAATTAAAACAAGTTAAACGATTTTGGGGCGAATTGAACGATTTGAAACGACTTAAACGAGATAAACAATTTGATTAAACGATTGGTTTTGGGTTGTGATTAGATAATGGGACGGGTGTAGCATGATAAAAGCATGGTAGATACGCCGCTGGTACATCTTATATATAAGTGCTCTTATCATTCTACATTTTGTGTCATTATTTAGTTCACTGGGGAAACGATTTTGAAACGATGTCACATAACGATGTTTTCGAGAAGTTATAAACCATACGAGTTTTATTAACGTGTTTTTACGAAATGTTTTATGAGTTGGTTTACTAAAACAAATGTTTTGGGGTTAAGAATCATGGCTATGAGATTTTATATGTTATAACCAACTTAATTTGAGTTGGTTAATTATGTTGCAATACACTTTTCAAAACAACGTGTGTATTTTTTACTCTTGTAGTCTAATAAAGTATTGCAGCATGTAAACGAGCCATGAGTCCGATACTCTCATAAAACCTATGTACTCGCCAGCATTTCTTTGTTGACTTTGTTTTTACATATGTTTCAGGTGTTGTTGCTTGATGTTGATTGCTAGGATGCATGTTGTAGGATCGTTTTGTGACCCAAACGAGTCTATCAGAAGAGTTCTAATCAATTCAAGAGGCGGAAACAGATGAAGTGACTTGAAAAACAGCTTGATTCACTTCTAAATGTCTTGTTTATTGATTTTAACAAGTTTACAGATCAGTAGACACGTCAACAGCACTTCGGTACCAGAAACATGATCGTTACAAATGACAACACATCAAGGGTATATATAGTGATGGTGATTTCGCTTGAAAGTGGCAAGTGCCATTTCATGCGAAATTAACTGATGGTGATTTCGTTTGAAAGTGGCAAGTGCCATTTCATGCGAAATTAACTCAATCACATACAAACCCTAGATTTCTCGTACAACGTGCCCTGATCTAACAATTCTAGTACAAGACTCGATACAAGACGAAGTAGACAGACGTATGTACCAACACATGAGTCACATAGGATCTGGACGAGGCCTTAGTGACATAATAACAGTGATAGTCAATATGTAACTTGTTTGTTTCGTGTTAAAACAATGTAAATTACTTAATGAATAAATAAAACGAAACTTTTTGTATTCCATGGTTGTGAAGCAATAATTCTGCCATGACACTCCCCGACGTTTCCGCCACGTTTGTTGTTTTAACGTGGTCGGGGTGTGACACCTGCCGTTGCCGAACACCACCACCGAAGTTCCCTGCCGCCGCACGAACACCAACGGAGTTCCCTGCCACCACAGGAACACCATCGAAGTTCCTAGCCGTTCACCAAAGCACCTCCAACATTCCCCTAGGTATGAGATTTGTTAATTTGCTGCTTATAAGCGTTTATTGTTTACTCAAAGGTTGAGATCTATATCATTATTGAGTATATTAAGCGTATTTTTAATTTTTGTGTTCCGGTGGCTTATTCGTCCGTCGGCGGTTATTGACTGTTGGACCCAGTTTGGCCTTAACAACTTCTTTTCATGTAATATGGCAAGTGATTTCAGTAGATGTGAAAAAGATGTGCGGAAATGGAAATCAGACTTTTAGAAACAAGACCTACAGAATTATCAAGTTTATATCACTTTGAAACAAAATGGTTTACAAGGTGATTGTAAGATTATTATCTAATACAAATGAATCTTGAATTCTGTGGGTGAGAGGGCAATGGAGTTTTGTAGTATGTGTGAATGCTAAGCTTCAAACTCATTGTCTTCTGCTTGGTTAGCCTTCTATTTATAGAAGGCTGGGTACATGGATAAACAATTGTTTATTCATGCAATAAGTCCTACAAAAAGTAGCCATTTGACATATTCATTGAACCCAATAGTCAAGTTGCCTTTGTAATCATGATATCCAATAATGTCAATTTGCTTCGGTTATTTTGGTAGGATAGAACTGATTTCAGACAAGTGGGGTATTCATCAGAATTTCTAATAAACCACTTCATCAGAAATTCTGGTGAACAAATCATTAGAAAACCTGATGATCAGAATCGTCAGAAACTGATGATATTTCATCAGAAATATCATCAGATCCATCAGAAATAACCTTCTCTGATAATCCAATTCAGCTCTTGATCAACTTGTGATTCTTTGAAGTACATGCTGTTCATTTCAGTTGTCCTATCCGATCTTCTTCTTCTTCTTCTTGTTGTGATCTTCAGGACTGTTGTCTTCTTCATAGATCCAGTTGATTGTGATTTTCTTCAATACTTACAAATAAAGTTTCCTAACAGTTTCCCCCCAAGTATTGTAAGAAAATGAACTATCTCATGAACAGAAAATTTCCAAACAGTTGGAAACATAACAATTGCAAATGTAAACCAGTTACTGATGTTTTTGAAAAACAAATTACATAAAAGATAAAAATTCAAAACAAACAAGTTCTTCAATTCAGCTTCACTTTCTTGTGCACATCTCCTTTCTTTAACTGCTTCTTGTAGGAGATATACTTTTTGCAGATGACATACATGTCTTTGTACCATGTTCTTGCTTGGATCCATTCTTCAATCATTTGCTCAATTTCTTTCCTGTGACCTTCCAAGTTCTTTCCTGTCTTCTGAAGGTATTTTTGTCTTTTGTTCATACCTTTCATGATAAACCTCAGAGTTTGATTTGAGTACTTGGAGATATCAACACTTCTGAATAGAGCTTTGTTATTATCAATATCTCTGAAGATGACACCATAGTTGTGACTGTTAGTTTTACTTGTTAATTCAATGATGTCTCCAGATCTTGCATTTTCCAATATCTCTGAGGGGACTCTTGTTTTGGGTGGTATGACATACACCTTTTTGTTGTGTACATGCTCATAGTTGATGCATAGATCAAAGTCTGAAAAAGCCATTCTTTCAAACAGTAGTATTCCAGCCTTTGATATGCCATTTAATGCCCTTCTGACTTCTTGAGTATTTTTCTTTTCCTTTTCATAGTGATCCTTCATAAACAGAATGTCTAAAGGATGCAATTTGTCAGCTATTTCTTCGTCAGTCACCTTTTGTTCTTCCCCATTTTCTCTCAAAAGTGCGTACCTGTTTTGCACACGAGTTCCTCCAACATCATCGGTTGCAACTTTCACTTCATCCACTATTAAAACTCTTTTTACTGGATTCTCATTCTTGGAGTGAATGCTACCTGAACCTCTTTTTATCCTTTTATCTCTTAAAGCCACTCTGACAGGAGTCAGTGGTCTTGTTGGTACATCATCTTTTGTTAAATAATACTTCACCAGATTGTACTCAGGGAATGTCATTACATCCCTGGCAATCTCTCTAACCAAGATAGACTGAGTTTCAGAGATTTTTCTTTTAACAATGTTTGGTTTTCGTGAATCTCCTTCTTGTTCCCATTCATTCATTGATTGCAGATTCATGAGTTTACTCATTGCAGAGTTATCGGACATTGTTGGGTTTGGGACAGTTTCAGAAGTTAAAAGTTTCAAATTTTTAACAACTTGAGGTTTGGAAGTTGCTAACCTTTTCAGCATTTCATCTCTTGGGACATTTGGAGGTGGACCCATCAGTATGGTTCCGGCTTTGGTGCTTGGTGTAGCTGATGATTGCTGTTGGGTTGACTTTGGAGCTTCTTGGTGTGAGCTTTCAGCAGGAAATTCTTTCATGAGTTCTTTGGGATCCACTTTGGCCAATCTTGCAATGTTGAATTGCATCTTCTCCATCAGTTGTTGCACCTCTCTTACCTGTTTTGAGTTGCTGGTTATGTTTTTCTGAACTTTGGTGAATTCTGTTTGAGCTTTCATCTGAATTGCAGCCCATTCTTTTGACAGCTTCTCAAGGTCATCTGTGATACTGTTATTGCTTGCCTTTAGTATTGTAACTTCCTCCAATACTCTGTTTGCACTGCTTGACTGCCTTGATTCCACCACATTTGCAACTTGTGTCTTGATCTTTTCTATTTCAGTCAGAATCATCTGGATTTCTGATGCAGAGATGTTGGATTCTGGTGCCTTTTATTTCATCTTTTGAAGGGACATTAGTGCTTCAGTGTTTTCTTTAGTTTGTTTCTTTATTACCTCCACTAATTCTGACAAAGTCTTCATATCAGCCTTTTGACTTTGTATTTCTGACAGCAACATATCAACCTTTTCTTCTACTGGATTTCTTTTGCAGACTTTGTAAACATTTTCCAGTACTGTTTCTAAATTATCTTGGTTCATGGGTGTTTCAGGGATATTTGGAACAACAGATGTTCCTGCTAACATTCCAGCTGCAAACACATTTTCTGCTGTTTTAGAAATGATAGGATCACTTTTGGCTTTACCAGATTTTGGTGCAACCTTAAGTGTACCAGAATCATCTCCACCAGTGGTGAGAAACACATTCTCATCCTGGATTTCCTTATGTCCTTGAATCACATCAATATATGATTCTCTATAAGTTTTTGAGGTAAACAAATTACCTTTAGCCAGATTTCCTTGATCAGTTCCCTGATCTCTATCTGTTGGGATCTCATCCTCTTCCTCATTTTCTGATTCAAAGTTGAGATTAATGGAACTAGTAACCTCTTCATCAACATCAATCTTTTTATGTTCTAACTTATAAGAAACATTAATTGAACTTTCTGATTTTGTTTCTTTTGAGTGAGTATCAACTAACACAGTTTTTGAAAGAGATGTACCATCAATCTGAGATTCATCATGATGTATAATTTCAGTGGCTTCAGTACCATCAAAGTGAGTTTCTTCATAATGTTGTTCTTCAGCATCTTCATGAATTCCTCCAGCAATGTGTGATTCTGGATAGTGTTCATGTACTTCCTTTTGATGAATATCAAATTCATGATGAATTCCTTCTTCATGAATCTGTTGACTTTCAACATGTTTTGTCTTGTTTTCTGGTGAGTTAGCTATTTCCAGAATTCTTTCTCCTCCTGCAGCCTCTGTTCCTGATGACTGGGACTTCTCAACTTCTTCTTCTTCTGGTGATGAAGAACAGTTAAATACTTCTTTGCTGGGTTCTTCTGTTGGAGAATCTGATTTGGTCAGAAGTTCTTCATGTTGTATTCTATATTGTGAGTCTGGTGCAATGAGGCATAACATGCTTTCTGGTAACTCAGGGATATCTTTGTCAGATTCCCATCCATGATTGGAACTCCAGGCCTTCATGGTATTTGAACTCCAAATATCTTCCAAAATTGGAATTTCCATATCACTTTCAGCAAATGTTTCAGAAATAAAATTGAGATTAACCTTGGGTATGGCAGATGTGAGCTTATTCTTCCATTTCTGGTGAGGATTGATCTTTTGAGTAGGTTAAAAATTTCTGACCCATAATCAATTTTGAACCCAGTTATGAGTCCATACATGATTGTCAGAATAGCTTGGCTGACTTAATCAGTTCCTCCTATCTTTGAGGTGAGACATTTGTTTAGCACTTCCATCATCACTTGCGAGATGGCTGGCGTTTCATTTCTTATAATTGGTCCAATTTTGTTGATATCCTTTTTCTTGTAACCAAGCTCAATGATTAAGCTTATTAATTCTTCTCTGCTTGGTGCTTCAATGTAACTATCAAGAATAGGCAGTTCAAGCCATTCTCTTACTCTTGCAGGGGTTAATGTTACAAAAACATTTCCCCATACATGAGCAGAGACCTGATTTTCTTCAACTTCATTAAAAGTGTGAACAAATTGCTGTAGTAGCCTTTCTAGTAATTCTCTTCCTTTTGTTATTGCTCCTGAGATTGGACATTTTGTGAGATATTCTACCAGAAGTTGACATCTTACATCATACTCTGAATGTTGTGTATTCATCAGCAGATTGTTTTCCTTCATTGGTAGAAATTCTGCTTCTTCAACAAAAGGTACTTCATGTTGAACAATTGGGATGTTGAGGTTTACTTCTGCCATTTGTTGATCTTTGTGAATTAGGGTTTGGAATTTAGGGATTTTTGGATTTTGAGTGAGGAACACGGGATGCTTTGGTTTGAAGTTCTTTGTGAAGAAGGTGAGTGATTTTTGAATTTCTGCTAAGTGTGAGTTATATAGTGAGGTTTTTAGCAGAGAATTGTAGGTTTATGGAATTGAGGGGAAATGGAACGTGCCATGTAATGGCGGTTAAAAGATCATTAATTGTCTTTATTACCGTTAGATCGTGTGACGTGAGTTTTGGTTCAGAATGTAACCGTTGGATCGTGGGTATCAAGATATTTAATGATGATTGAACGTGTAATCGTGGTTATGCCCCTTCAACTTGTTCCTTCAAATTTGTAGTTTCTTCAATCATTCCTTCACGAAGGTGTTAACCTGAATTTTGATTGGAGAAAGCTATCGGTTATATGACACCTTTTCATCTTTGTGGGCCCCATTTTGCAAAGAAGTCCAATTAGCTTTCTTCATCCTTTTTCCCTTATCAGTCAAAGTTCCTTTCTAATGATGTCATCAGAAATTCAGCATAAATTATGTTAAGAGTATATTTTCTCTTTTGCTTTGACTTCTGTTATCCTTCCAGATGTGGTCAACAGAAGTCAACTTTTTTCAACTGAATTTCTCAATTGAAATTCCCCCTAGATTTGTGATCCTCTTCAACAGATTTTGAAGTATCTCTTTTAGTTGATTTAGAGGTGGATCATTTTTTTTGAGATGAGAGGGAATAAGATAAGATCAGAAGACTCACATTTGTTTTTCTGGTGGCATCCAGGTCTCCTGGCTTTTTCTGATATTTTCTAAAACATTTTATCATTTTGAAGTTTTACCAGAAAAAAATTTAGATCCATTTTTGAATTACCAGATTTTGTCTCCTGTCATCAGAAAATTAGAGTTTTGTGGCAAATTTTTGATTTCTGATGATCATGTTTATCCTTTTCTTTACAATAAGCCATAAGTCAGTCAACAAAGCAATATAGGAAGCACACAATATAAACATATTAACATGCAAACTATCTATATGAGCAAGGTTTAAACAAAGAAAAGCCTAATCAAGATCTACCCCTTCTCCATGTTCCATGTCAAGGAGCACCAACAGATCAGTTACCAATCCAGAATTTTGATTGGTAGGTAAGAGCATGCTGAGATTCATGTTTTCTTGAAGTCTCATATCAGCTCTTGGAAAACTTGTAGGAACACCTCCAAAGCCTAGCTGGCTCGTGATTATCTTCATCAGAAAACGAGGATAAATCAAGAACGGCTTGCTAGCCCACATGTTACTTGCAAAATCTCTCATCAAGTAATAAGAGAAGTTGTAAGGTGTTGCAAGTACAAGTGCTCGTATGGGTTCCATCAATCTAAGAGATACTTCATGATGATTGATAACCTTCTTAGAAAAACATGCACCCATCTGTGTTACCAGATATTGCCATGGCTTGATGAAGCCAAGCTTGTTGATTGCTCGTTGTTGGGTTTTCGTATGGTAACCCATCTGCTTCAAGACTTCATCTTTTTATGCCCTTGTGAACATCAGGACATCATTATCATCATTTAGTTGTAGAACCGCCCTGATGATTGTGACAACCCGCACCAAACCAGATATTCGTACGAATTAATTAATATTAAATTAATGCTTAATTACTGTGCTTGCTTACAACTGTGGTTAAACTGCTTCTTGATTTCTGATACATACATACTCAAGCATCACATTTTATACTGTCACTCTATTATTTACATACAAACATCAGTGACAACCTTGATGCACAAAAGCACAGTGAGCACACTATACGGATAACCCAGTAAACATGCTGACATAGCCAGCATCAGACAGACACTGTCTCTGAGGCCAGTATGAGCCGGGAATAGATTACTACACCAGTAGGGAGTGTAGGGAGGTGAGGATTGTAAAACTGCGTCACTAGGTGATAGTTATAGTGACCGGATGTGCCTAAAACATGCTTTAACTACTAAATCATGCACTTTATTACAAAATTCAGCATTTTATTTAACTAGTAAAGTGCAAAAACATGGGAAAATGATACTAGACACTCTCCAAAGTGTCGGGAATTCATTGTGTCACTAAAACAAATATTAACGACTCTTTAAATGCTTATTTAGCACTTTAACGGATTGATATCCAACCGTATAACCGGACTTTACCCGGAACATAAAAATAATGTCAATGACATTGTTTTTCCTTTTCTGAGCCAGTTAGGGTCCCCAAATACCCTAACACCCGTTATAATACATAACACACAAATAACCTATCTTAATTCCTAATTAACATAACTAGTGCTAACCATCTAGTTGAAATCAAACTAAATACCCACCCCCCCCCCCTCAACCGAACGGTTCCCCCATGTGGTGACACACCATAATTTCTTGATTATTATATTTAGTATTGTCTAAATACTAAATATGACTTTTAGTTAACTAGTATCTCACTTCAACATCACTTGACATTTGCCCTCTTCTTTCCCCTTCCTTTGTAATCGGTTGCCCCCTCTCCACCACACCACCACCACTTCAAAGTCTTGTTCAACCATTTTCTACACATACACAGGTGCAAGTAGTCATACAACGAAGCGTGGTGTGTTCGGAAGCTGAAGGACCTCTTGCAAGCGCTATTAACCGCCACATTTCTTCACTTGAACTTCCCTTGTCTTGAACTAGTGGTAAGAACTTAGATCCTTGTGTTTTACTTGTTATTTAAGTGGTTAATAATGTTTAAAGATAAAAAACACAAGAACATTAAAGAACATGAATAAGCCTTGAACATAAACTAGTCTAGTGATAAAGTAGTGTTAAAATGATGATGAAATATGATAATACATGTTGAATCTGAAATATATGAACTATAATCTGCTGTAAATAACTTATGACCTGTTGTCAATCGTTATTAGAAAGTATGGTGGTCGTATGGGTGCGTTTTAGTAACATTTAACATTCAAACAGCAAGCTGATCTGCACTTCCAGCCGACTTTAACTGGATGTAAAAGGTCCTTAACTAAACGAAAAATGTATTTTCTGAAGTCTAGATATATGTACTATGAAATACGGTTCTAATAGCACCGGAATCACAATTTTTGGACTTCGTTTACTATTTTTAAGGTGTAGTTTTGTAACAGCAGCTAGAGCTGCATTTTTACATCAGTAAATGGGAGTTATGTTTTCCGTCATAACTTGAATTCCGTGTAGGTTAAATCATGAAATTTTTACTGTAGATGACCACCGATGTATTTGTAATTCTCCCACTGGAATTTCGCAAATCGGACTCTCAATGAATTTTAAATAAATTATTCCGCGGACTGTGGTCAGAAATAGGTAAACCTGATTTCAGTCTGGAAAATCATTTTCTATAAAATATTGGTAATGATTTGGATCCCAATATTTTTACACAATAATTTTTGGTTCGTATAAGACATTCTATAAAAATTTGGGAATTTTTGGAATAAGATAACTATTTTATTAAAATACTCGAAAACAGCCCAGTTTTGTGTTTTGAAACTGAAACGATATAAGTAGTGTTTTGCATGTCTGAATGACGGGTTGGTTAATTGAGAACTGATTGAATGATTTTACAAAAGAAAATGATACGCTAGTAAGCATGGACGCCTCCGTTTACAGAGGAAACTCTGGCGAAATTTTTCCAGGAAATATAACACTTAGAAATGTTTTTGGTGACAAGTGTTATAAATATATTTTTAACTTGTTTTCCAAAATATAAATTTCGCCATGATTTTTATTACAAAATAACCAAGTGTCGGAGGTAGATTTTCGTAAATGAAACTTGTTAAATATATATTGAGAATATATATTCCATAATAAAACGCTTGTGTGCTTACGTGATTATTTTGTGAACAAGAGATATATTATTTTTTTTAGAGTAAAGATAATATTACTTGAAATATCATGAAAATACGACTCCAAAATAATACCAACGCCCTCACAAATAAATATTTAAGTTACATCGGTATTGTTTATACAACGCGAACTCTAAAATGTAACTTGCGTATTTTCGGAAAATACTCTTAAATGTGTATTTTGATAAAGTAATATTTTGGAAAATTGTTTGAAGTAAAATATAATATTTTTGGATAAAATATATATATTTTGGAAACAGAATATTTTAGACAAGTGAATTAAAATATATTTTCAAGTGAGACTTAAAAATGTATTTTCGGAATTATAAAACGCACATGTGTTAATACCCCCATCCTTGGGAAGGAATATATTTATTTAATGATTAAGAAGTGTAAATACGAAATAGTTGTCTAACTATTTCCCAAAAACGTTAAACCTTAAGCCAAGGCACGGCCGTCCGTCTAATAGGAATTAGTACGTGTAGGTCGTCACGCAGCAGATAGAGTTGGAGATTGGCGTTGCTGGATACGCACTTCAGTGAGTTCATGTCCCCCTTTTCCCTTAACTGTTTTCAGTTTTATACTCCGGGGGTGAAATACATGTTACGATTATTACGAACTTTTACTTACACGGTATGGTTAGCTTAAGGAGGGCTACTACTTAGATCATGTGAGTGGGTAGGCGAGAACTGGAGGCCATTAATCCTCATTGTTGTGACAACCCGCACTAAACCAGGTATCCGTACAACTTAATTACTGATTAATTACTGCTTAATTACTGTGCTTGTTTGAACTAGCTGATGAACTGCTACTTGAATACTGATACATGGACTTACTTGCATCATACTTGCTTGCTGTCACTACATTATTTACATGTTGAACCCTAGTGACAAACATGATGCACAAAAAGCACAGTAGCACTAAACGGATACACAGTGAACATGCTGATATAACCAGCATCAGGCAGATACTGCCTCTAAGGCCTGTTAAGAGCCTCAAATATTTTGGCTACACTGGTAGTGAGTGTAGGGATATAAGGGTTGTGGTACTGCGTCTCTAGGAATAAGATACACTGATTCGGATGTGCCAAAAACGTACTTTAAGTACCAAACACAGCACTTTAATAATTAATCCAGCTTCTGGCTGACTAGTAAAGTGCCAGAACATGGGAAAATAACACTAGACACTTTCCAGAGTGTCAGGAATGAAATGTGTCACTAAAAATGTTAATAACGACACTTTAAAGCTTTTGTAACGCTTTAACGGATTACTATCCAACCGAACAACCGGACTTTACCCGGGACATGAAAATATTATTATTTTCACTATTTATATTTTTCTGAGCCTGTTAGGGTCCCTGATTACCCTAACACCCGTCATAACATGCTATATATTACTAACGGAGTTTAATACTTAACTAACCTAATTAACCTAACTAAACTCCCTAACTATCTACTTAAAATCGAACCAAGACCCCCCCCCCCCCATGACCGATTCGGTTACCTAGGGGACACACCCCTTGTACTTGTGATTTTGTTAGATCTTGCATGTCTAATATCTAGTTAACACTAGATCCATTGGGTAATAACACTAATTTTTTTTGTCTATAAATAACCCTTCAACATTAGAGATCATAATCACCACAAACCAAGAACACAACTCTCTCTCTCCCTCTAGAGACTCTCGGCCGAACCACACCACAACCAACCATCCATCTTTCGACTTCCATCTTCACATTCCATCATCATTCAAGGGTTAAAGGTCACGTATTAGGAGCTTTGGTGCACTCGGAACGCGAAGGACCTCTCCCGTTAGCTTTTATCCACCCACTTTCCGTCAAGATTCTTCCCTAGCCTTGAGCTAGAGGTATATTGTTTAAAACTCGTTTTTACACTTGTCTAAAGTGGTTAAAAGGATTCGTGTCGGTTAAATATCGTTAACATACAACTTGGTGCTTAAAAGTCTAGTAAAAACTATAAAAATGGTGGTTAATAGCATTTAACTTGTGTAAAAGTTGTAGTACTTGAAAGATGTGTTTATTTAGACCCGATCTACGATGTGGTAGCTCGGATCACCATTTAACCCGGTTTGGTAAAGTCATGGATCTTAACATAAGGCTATTTAGTAATGTTTAAACCTTAAAATAACATTCTGAGTTACTTTTTCAGCCGCCTTCTACAGGCTGTAAACAGACTTTAAAAACTCGAAAAACGGAATTTCAAAAGCCTAAATCGTGTCATTTCGAAAAACGAAGAAAATGGCGCTGGAATCATATTTTTCTGATGTCGGTTACTATTTTAAAAACCTGTTTTCGTGACAGCAGCTAAGGCTGTTTGTTACTGCAGTAAATTGGGCTGTGCGTTTTCGATCACAACTTAAAACCCGAACCGAACCAGCCCCTGAAACTTTTATCTAAGATGGTCACGGATGTATTTGTGACCCTCAAACTGGAATTTCGATAAACGGACATACGAGGAATTTTTGACGATTTTTTCCGTAAACTGTGATCAGAATGTGACGAATCTGATCACAGTTCGGTAAACGATTTTCTATAAATTATTGATAAGAAACTGGACCCCGATATTTTTATACAACCATTTTTGGGTCGATTAGGACGACCCGTAAAAATTAGGGAATTTTTGGAAAGGGTTAAGTATTTTATTTAGTCATCCGAAAACAGTCCAGTTTCCACATATTGAAACTGAAACGACAAGGGTAGCGTTTCGCGTGTTAAAACGTAAGGGTTGATTGTTGATGATCATGGGTTGTTTTCAAAAAGAAAATGATACGCTTAAAAGCGTGGCCACCTCCAGTTACAGAGGAAACTCTGGCGAAATTTTCTAAAAACCTAACACTTAGAATTATTTACACAACAAGTGTTAGAACTATTTTTGACATGTTTTCGAAACATAAATTTCGCCATAACTTTATTTACTAAGTATTCGGAGGTGGGATTTTCACAAAAATTAACGTGATAAATATATTTTGTCACAACACTGTTTATGATTATTTTGTGAAAATACATAAATATTATTTTGGAGTAAAAATAATATTTACAAGCGTTAATGATTCCAAAACTTTACGAACGCTTCCACATTAACATATAAGTTACACCGGTAATTACATTACCACAAGATTGATAAAACGTAACTTACGCACATGTATTGTATCCCCCATCCTTGGGAAGGAAATTAACTACCAAGTGTATACAGAACATAAACACGAAATAGTTGTCTAACTATTTCCCAAAGACATAAACTGTAAAGCTAAGGCACGGCCGTCCGTCTAATAGAATTAGCACTTGTAGGTCGTTGCACAGCTTACTGTATTGGAGACACTTGGTAGAGACGCGCATTCACTGTGAGTTCATGTCCCCCTTTTCTCTAACTGTTTTCAGTTTTCATAACTGCGGGGGTGAAATACATGTTACTATGATTTTGAGTACTTTATACATGGTATGATTAACGTAAGGAGGTTTTAGATCATGTGAATGGGTAGTTAGAACACCGAGGGACTTAAGCGGTAGATCTATCTGGGTGTAGCGAGCCCAACCCCTGAGCCCGCATAATGGACCAGGTGGTGACTTTGTGCCCCAACGCCAAATACGCTAGGTTTGTATCTTCCTACTTGCATCTCACAACATGCTAATGGCCTTGCAAACCATTGGTGATCACAAGTCCTCTTACACTGCTACATACCAGGGAACTTTTATACTTACAAGTGTTTTACTTACTCACTTGCACATGAACTCGCTCAACATTATTGTTGATTTTTCAACTTACATGTATTTCAGGAAATTAACGAGATCTGGCACGGTATGGCATGTTTTCCGCTGCACTAGTTTCCAAGGTCATCCGGGGTTTAGGGGATGTGTCTCTTTCCTGGACAAGACACAGTCCTTAAACCATGTCTATGTTATGTTTCGAGTTTGTAAAGTTTGTTGAACAAGATTATGGTTGTCAGGGTATGTTAAAACAATGGTATTGTGTTTGATTTTCAAAACTTAATGGATGATCTTGCATGTTTTTAACTCATATAGCTTTGGTATGATTAAGCTATGGTATTAAGAAGTCACATCAAAATTAACCACGCTTCCGCAAAGCCAGGGTGTGACAGCTTGGTATCAGAGCTCTGATCATAGCGAACTAGGATTCTTTCTCGAGTCTAGACTATGATCACTAGGGCTCTCACGAAAACATTTTTCTGCATACCACTTAAGTCCAGATCCACAACTTTTTACAAACAAATGTTGAGCACATTTTATTAATTATAGGCTCAGCTTGGAGGGCTGAGGATCGATCTGGAGGATCGAGGTGATCGAGGTAGTTGAGCACGTTGGTTTATTATAGGATCGATCTGGAGGATCGAGGCTTGGTCTAGGTGACCAAGGTAGTGGGCTAGCAAAGCTAGGAAGAAAAGGTTTAGCTTGGAGGGCTAAGGCTCGGTCTGGAGGATCGAGGTTTGGTTTAAGTGAAGGATAGAGCAGTCTTGTAGACTGGATGATATTGGCTAGTGAAAACTAGGAGAATGATTTGAATGCTTGCTTGGTGACTTATGTGATTATATGATTATATGATTGGTTATTATACGTATATGAGTTTGTGTTACAAACGTCATGCTTTCACCATACACTAGAAAGATGGGCACTGCGAGTCCCATGGCCATAGTATCAGACGACATAGTTTCATTGAAGCACGAGGTGTACATTTCCGATACTACAGGCACAGACAATGACGACTTTCAGCCCTTTTGCGCTACTTGAAGTCGTAACAAAGCCTACTGATGGCCATCTTGTGGGGAATTTGCCCCCTTGCCGCTTATCCTGTTGATGATATGCCCTCCCAACGTGGCCTCTGACGACGATAACGATCTACTGGAGGAGGACCCATTCGAGGGCAGGGCCTTATTACTGCTGGTATTAGACTACTGCATGTGGACGCTCCTGTAGGGGAAACTCATGTCCATTCCCCTATCCCAGACTCATTTGAGTCTCTGACATCCGCATCTTCGCACATACAGGGAATGCAGCACCACTTACACAACGCCGACCCTGATATGGCATCATCAGCTGCACCGGATCCCGCACACAGATTTGAGTTTGATCGCGATAATGAGGACAATTCTGTTTTTCCATCTGGTGTTGATCCAGACCATGACATTGAGTTCATGCACCTAGACCAGCCCTTGGGGGATCCTGTAGCCCCTGTCGACCCCTGTGTTTGTTGATCCAGCTGATTTTGAGATAGAGTTTTTGATTCGGAGCTAGCTGTGGCCCCTGAGCCAGGCGTTGCTCCTGACCCCGCATTGGAGCATGACCCTGTTCATGCCGATGCACCTACTGTTGCTCCTTGATTGATCATCTGCTTGGACGAGAGAAAATTTGGGGTAACTGTGCAAGACAATTTATTATTACGGGGGCCCACGTAATAACGACTTGTAGTGCACAGGAATCCTGGTGGACTCTGCGGGTCAAGCTAATGATAACCCATGCAGCAGGAAATAACCTAAACACGAATGACCAAGGCGATGTAGCCTCGAGTTCATTCTATTACAAGCAACAAGCCAAATTGGCAAGTCTATGTGAAAGCTCGGGAATTTATTTCCCCACTCATACATTGAGTATATTTTTGCGTGTGAAATTGGGTGATTACATGATGGCTTATGTTGCTATATATACCTCATAGAAAATTGGAATGTTGTCCAACCCGCTTCACACCATTTCGTCATAAGGGAATGTCACCCAGACGTGACACAAACACCAGTACGTTGCCAAGGACAGAAGCCGAGCTGCAAGAACGCATCTCACCAATAAATGCACGACATGAAGCCCTCCGTTCTAAGTACAACGATGGCATTACTGGAGATAACTCTCCAACTGGCTGCACCTATAAACAGTTCCTGAACTGCAAGCCTTTAAACTTTGACGGAACGGGAGGCACCGATGCATTTGTTCGTTGGTCCGAAGAGACCAACTCCATTCTAAGAATGAGCAACTATTCGCCCCAACAGAGGGTTACCTATATCTCGGGGATATTTCTAGATGGCACACTCTCATAATGGAACCTCCAGGATTAGATCCCTGGTACAAGATGCTACTTATGCACTGAGCTGGGACGAGCTCAAGGAAACGATTGAGAAGAAATGTTGCTTTAAGACTGGAATTTAGAAGCTTGAGGAGGAGTTCAGGAATTTGAAAATGGACGAACCAGAAATTCCTGAACTTGTCCAGCGATCGCACGACTTATCTAGAGTCGCCCCCCCCCCCCCTACTTAGTCAAACCGGAGTTCAAAAGGATTGAACGATTCATTTGGACACTTGCACCCCAGGTCAGGGGTATGGTTACTACCTCGAAGCCCTCGACCATTGCAGAGGCTGATTTATTTATAACATGAGGTGTTATGTGGATGATTTATTGATAGCATGAGATGTTATGTGTTAATATTAATGCATACGTGCATTTTGGTTACGATGACCTAACCTACGTGAAACATCTTTTAGGAAATGCCTCCAAAACGGGGTGTACGCATACCCACCAACGAGGTGGAACTTCAGGGAATCATTGCTGCAGTCATCGCACAATACGAGGCCCACCACTCCGAGCGCAACGGAGGTACCTCAGGAAAGAACCCACCCAACGGCTGTACCTACAAGCAATTCTTAGACCACAAACCTCGAGAGTTCGACGGTACCGGGGGTGCCTTAGCCTTCGTACGCTGGGTTGAAAAGACAGATTCTGTTTTACGATTGAGCAAATGTGACAACGAACATCAAGTCAAGTATATAACTGGGCTATTGATGGATGAGGCTCTGTCATGGTGGAACCATCAAGTTCGGACGATGGGCGAGACTGCTGCGCATGCTATGACGTGGGACGAACTGAAAAATTTGATGCGTGAAAGATATTGCTCGAGGGCAGAAGTCCAGAAATTGGAAACAGAACTGTGGAACTTGAAAATGAAAGGACCAAAGATAGCAGAGTATGTGCAGAGATTTAACGAATTATCACAAGTTGCCATACTCCTGGGGACACCAGAGTTTAAGAGAATTGAACAGCTCATAAGGGGATTGGCACCTCAGATTCTAAGCCTGGTAACAGCATCAAAACCCTCAACAATCACCGAGGCTATCAACATAAGCATAGCACTCACGGAAGAAGCAGTTAGACAAGGAAAATTTTCCACTGTGGAGGAGAAAAAGGAGACTGCTATAAAGGCATCTGGGGATAACAAGAGGAAGCTCGCAAATTTCAAGATGGTTACTCGGGTAAGTAACAAGAAGAAGGCCAAAAAGGGAAAAGATTACAAGGGTATCCTACCTAAGTGCGACAATTGTTTACGTTATCATGTCGGGCGATGCAAATATGGAAATTGTGGTAACTGTGGCAAGGTGGGACATGTCAAGGAAACTTGTTGGCAAAATACTGAACTTAGTAATGGGGGCCAAGACGGTAGTGAGAATCACGAAGGGGACAACGACAATGATAATTGTCAAGGCAGAATGAGTGATAAACAGAAGCGTGCTCGAGGATGTTTAAACTGTGGAAGCAAAAAGCATTTCAGAAGATATTGCCCGAAAAGCAATCAGGCGCAAGGATGAAAGCTCCCCAACCGGAGCTAGGGAGGCACGCCAGAGATCCAAGCATAGATAGCGGTACGTCCCACATTACTCAATATTATGCGTCTGTATTGCCAACTACTGTTGCAAATTTTACGATCCACAATTCTAGTATTCAAGGACATAATTGGTTTACGTAGTGAGTGAGTAGTTATTCCAGTACCCATTAGAACTAGCTTAGGGGAAGCTAGTGGAAGCCAACGCAGTAACTGGAATCGGCACGATAGAACCCGGAGAGCGTAAGTTTACGCTAGATCTATTGCCAGTTGAGTTTGGAAGTTTCGAAGTGTTGATTGGGATGGACTGGTTGACGAACAACCATGCGGAGATTGTCATCCGCGCCCCGACAACGAACAAAGAAATGATCGTGACTCATGGAGCAGGATACGCTCCTACGGACTATCAGACTAAGAAGACCCAAAAAAAAATTCTCGCACAAAAGAATGTGTTGCATTCTTGGCTCATGTTATGGAAAAAGAAGTCGAAGAACCAAAACTCGAAGATATCCTTGTGATTGGAGAATACCCTGAAGTCTTCCTCGAAGACTTGCCGAAATCATCTCCTCACGATTAGTCGAATCCCGCGTCAATTTAATTTCGGGCACTGCACCCGTAGTCGATGCATCATAGCAACTTACATTTTCGGAGATGCAAGGATTGACAGAGAAGTGTTGGCAATGATTAGAGAAGGAAGATAACAGACCAAAATTTCCTTTTGGGGTAACCCCATTTCTACTCGTCAAAAGGAAGAATGATGATTTTCAAATAAACATCAACTACAGAGAATTGAACAAGCTGACGATTAAGAATAGATACCCTCTGCCAAGAATCAATGATCTGTTTGATCAACTGCAAGGCTCAAGCTTTTATTCAAGGATCGACTTACGATCTGGATACCATCAGTTAAGGATACAAGAGGAGAGTATCCCGAAAACAGCCTTCCAAACTCGTTATGGACACTACGAGTTCCTCGTTATGCCGTTTGGTCTGACAAACGCACCTGCAGTCTTTATGGACTTGATGAATAGAGTTTGCGAGCCGTACTTGGACAAGTTCGTGATTGTATTTATCGACGACAACTTGATTTATTCAAGGACAAAGGCTGAGCACGAACAGCATCTAAGAGCTATTTTGGGGCTGCTAAAGAAAGAACAGTTGTATGCCAAGTTCTCTAAGTGCGAGTTTTGGCTACGCGAAGTCCAGTTTCTTGGACATGTGGTTAATGGAAATGGAATCCATGTTGATCCCACAAAGATCGAGGCGATCAAAAATTTGGAAACGCCAAAGACGCCAACCGAGATTCGACAATTCTTGGGTTTGGCTGGCTACTATCGAAGGTTCATTGAGGACTTTTCAAAGATCGCTCAACCTTTAACGTTCCTCACGCAGAAGGATAAGACGTTTGATTGGGGAATCAAACAGGATGAAGCGTTTCAGATATTGAAGGATAAGCTTTGTAACGCGCCAATCTTAGCTCTACCAGAAGGTACTGATGACTTGGTGGTATACTGCGACGCATCGCGTCAAGGATTGGGTTGTGTGTTGATGCAACGCCAAAAGGTTATTGCTTATGCATCGCGCCAACTGAAAGTGCACGAAAAGAACTATGCCACGCATGATCTAGAGCTTGGCGCAGTGGTTTTTGCACTAAAGATCTGGAGACACTACCTGTATGGTACGAAGTGCACAATCTTCACAGATCACAAAAGCCTACAGCATATATTCAACCAGAAGGAGTTGAATATGAGGCAAAGACGATGGGTTGAATTGTTAAACGACTACGACTGCGAGATAAAATATCATCCAGGGAAGGCGAATGTAGTCGCCGATGCCCTAAGTCGTAAAGAAAGAATCAAGCCCATAAGGGTTAGAGCTTTGGAAATGATTATACGAACCGACCTTTCCTTGCGCATTCGTGCTGCACAGAAAGAAGCCCTTAAGGAAGGAAACCGGGAAGAAGAATATCTCCGTGGGATGGAGAAGCTTTTGGTACCAAACGAGGAAGGAACGTTATGTTTTGAGAAAAGGATTTGGGTTCCTCTGTTTGGTGATTTGGGGAAGGTTATTTTTGATGAAGCTCACAAATCACGGTACTCTATCCATCCTGGAGAGGATAAGATGTACCAGGACCTCAAGGAATATTATTGGTGGCCTAGGATGAAAGGCGATGTTGCTGTTTACGTGAGCAAATGTTTAACGTGCGCTAATGTTAAAGCGGAATACCAGAAGCCTTCGGGACTTCTGCAACAACCTGAGATTCCCAAGTGGAAATGGGAACAAATCTCAATGGATTTTGTTACGAAATTGCCAAGAACGCCAAGAGGCCATGATATGATTTGGGTAATAGTTGACCGCCTAACAAAATCCGCACACTTTCTACCAATCAAGGAGAAAGACAACACTAGTAAACTTGCGGAAATTTACATGAGAGAGATCGTAGCACGCCATGGAGTACCTCTCTCAATCATCTCTGATAGAGACGGAAGGTTTGTGTCAAGGATATGGCAATCCTTCCAAGAATCTTTTGGCTCACAGTTGAGTCTGAGCACTGCATTCCATCCGCAAACTGACGGCCAGAGCGAGCGAACGATACAAACTTTGGAAGACATGCTGAGGGCATGTGTTATGGATTTGGGCGGTAGCTGGGATAAACACTTACCTTTGGTCGAATTTTCATACAACAACAGCTACCACACCAGTATTGGTGTCGCACCATTTGAAGCCCTATACGGACGCAAGTGCCGATCACCACTATGTTGGTCTGACGCCGGTGATAGGCAACTTGCTGGTCCCGAGATCGTCCAAGAGACGACAGACAAGATCGCGCAAATACTTAAACGCATCGAAGCAGCTCGCCACAGACAAAAGGCCTATGCGGATCCAAACCGGAAGCATGTGGATTTCCAAGTTGGAGAAATGGTGTTATTAAAAGTTTCACCCTGGAAGGGGGTGGCACGCTTTGGAAAGCGTGGGAAGTTAAATCCGCGATACATTGGTCCTTTCAGAATTCTGGAAAGAATTGGGACAGTAGCATACAAGTTGGAACTACCAGGTATCCGTACAACTTAATTACTGATTAATTACTGCTTAATTACTGTGCTTGTTTGAACTAGCTGATGAACTGCTACTTGAATACTGATACATGGACTTACTTGCATCATACTTGCTTGCTGTCACTACATTATTTACATGTTGAACCCTAGTGACAAACATGATGCACAAAAAGCACAGTAGCACTAAACGGATACACAGTGAACATGCTGATATAACCAGCATCAGGCAGATACTGCCTCTAAGGCCTGTTAAGAGCCTCAAATATTTTGGCTACACTGGTAGTGAGTGTAGGGATATAAGGGTTGTGGTACTGCGTCTCTAGGAATAAGATACACTGATTCGGATGTGCCAAAAACGTACTTTAAATACCAAACACAGCACTTTAATAATTAATCCAGCTTCTGGCTGACTAGTAAAGTGCCAGAACATGGGAAAATAACACTAGACACTTTCCAGAGTGTCAGGAATGAAATGTGTCACTAAAAATGTTAATAACGACACTTTAAAGCTTTTGTAACGCTTTAACGGATTACTATCCAACCGAACAACCGGACTTTACCCGGGACATGAAAATATTATTATTTTCACTATTTATATTTTTCTGAGCCTGTTAGGGTCCCTGATTACCCTAACACCCGTCATAACATGCTATATATTACTAACGGAGTTTAATACTTAACTAACCTAATTAACCTAACTAAACTCCCTAACTATCTACTTAAAATCGAACCAAGACCCCCCCCCCCCCCCCCATGACCGATTCGGTTACCTAGGGGACACACCCCTTGTACTTGTGATTTTGTTAGATCTTGCATGTCTAATATCTAGTTAACACTAGATCCATTGGGTAATAACACTAATTTTTTTTGTCTATAAATAACCCTTCAACATTAGAGATCATAATCACCACAAACCAAGAACACAACTCTCTCTCTCCCTCTAGAGACTCTCGGCCGAACCACACCACAACCAACCATCCATCTTTCGACTTCCATCTTCACATTCCATCATCATTCAAGGGTTAAAGGTCACGTATTAGGAGCTTTGGTGCACTCGGAACGCGAAGGACCTCTCCCGTTAGCTTTTATCCACCCACTTTCCGTCAAGATTCTTCCCTAGCCTTGAGCTAGAGGTATATTGTTTAAAACTCGTTTTTACACTTGTCTAAAGTGGTTAAAAGGATTCGTGTCGGTTAAATATCGTTAACATACAACTTGGTGCTTAAAAGTCTAGTAAAAACTATAAAAATGGTGGTTAATAGCATTTAACTTGTGTAAAAGTTGTAGTACTTGAAAGATGTGTTTATTTAGACCCGATCTACGATGTGGTAGCTCGGATCACCATTTAACCCGGTTTGGTAAAGTCATGGATCTTAACATAAGGCTATTTAGTAATGTTTAAACCTTAAAATAACATTCTGAGTTACTTTTTCAGCCGCCTTCTACAGGCTGTAAACAGACTTTAAAAACTCGAAAAACGGAATTTCAAAAGCCTAAATCGTGTCATTTCGAAAAACGAAGAAAATGGCGCTGGAATCATATTTTTCTGATGTCGGTTACTATTTTAAAAACCTGTTTTCGTGACAGCAGCTAAGGCTGTTTGTTACTGCAGTAAATTGGGCTGTGCGTTTTCGATCACAACTTAAAACCCGAACCGAACCAGCCCCTGAAACTTTTATCTAAGATGGTCACGGATGTATTTGTGACCCTCAAACTGGAATTTCGATAAACGGACATACGAGGAATTTTTGACGATTTTTTCCGTAAACTGTGATCAGAATGTGACGAATCTGATCACAGTTCGGTAAACGATTTTCTATAAATTATTGATAAGAAACTGGACCCCGATATTTTTATACAACCATTTTTGGGTCGATTAGGACGACCCGTAAAAATTAGGGAATTTTTGGAAAGGGTTAAGTATTTTATTTAGTCATCCGAAAACAGTCCAGTTTCCACATATTGAAACTGAAACGACAAGGGTAGCGTTTCGCGTGTTAAAACGTAAGGGTTGATTGTTGATGATCATGGGTTGTTTTCAAAAAGAAAATGATACGCTTAAAAGCGTGGCCACCTCCAGTTACAGAGGAAACTCTGGCGAAATTTTCTAAAAACCTAACACTTAGAATTATTTACACAACAAGTGTTAGAACTATTTTTGACATGTTTTCGAAACATAAATTTCGCCATAACTTTATTTACTAAGTATTCGGAGGTGGGATTTTCACAAAAATTAACGTGATAAATATATTTTGTCACAACACTGTTTATGATTATTTTGTGAAAATACATAAATATTATTTTGGAGTAAAAATAATATTTACAAGCGTTAATGATTCCAAAACTTTACGAACGCTTCCACATTAACATATAAGTTACACCGGTAATTACATTACCACAAGATTGATAAAACGTAACTTACGCACATGTATTGTATCCCCCATCCTTGGGAAGGAAATTAACTACCAAGTGTATACAGAACATAAACACGAAATAGTTGTCTAACTATTTCCCAAAGACATAAACTGTAAAGCTAAGGCACGGCCGTCCGTCTAATAGAATTAGCACTTGTAGGTCGTTGCACAGCTTACTGTATTGGAGACACTTGGTAGAGACGCGCATTCACTGTGAGTTCATGTCCCCCTTTTCTCTAACTGTTTTCAGTTTTCATAACTGCGGGGGTGAAATACATGTTACTATGATTTTGAGTACTTTATACATGGTATGATTAACGTAAGGAGGTTTTAGATCATGTGAATGGGTAGTTAGAACACCGAGGGACTTAAGCGGTAGATCTATCTGGGTGTAGCGAGCCCAACCCCTGAGCCCGCATAATGGACCAGGTGGTGACTTTGTGCCCCAACGCCAAATACGCTAGGTTTGTATCTTCCTACTTGCATCTCACAACATGCTAATGGCCTTGCAAACCATTGGTGATCACAAGTCCTCTTACACTGCTACATACCAGGGAACTTTTATACTTACAAGTGTTTTACTTACTCACTTGCACATGAACTCGCTCAACATTATTGTTGATTTTTCAACTTACATGTATTTCAGGAAATTAACGAGATCTGGCACGGTATGGCATGTTTTCCGCTGCACTAGTTTCCAAGGTCATCCGGGGTTTAGGGGATGTGTCTCTTTCCTGGACAAGACACAGTCCTTAAACCATGTCTATGTTATGTTTCGAGTTTGTAAAGTTTGTTGAACAAGATTATGGTTGTCAGGGTATGTTAAAACAATGGTATTGTGTTTGATTTTCAAAACTTAATGGATGATCTTGCATGTTTTTAACTCATATAGCTTTGGTATGATTAAGCTATGGTATTAAGAAGTCACATCAAAATTAACCACGCTTCCGCAAAGCCAGGGTGTGACAATTGTAGGACCGAGGGTCATTAGCGGTAGATCTATTTGGGTATAGCGAGCCCAACCCCTGAGCCCGCTTAGTGGACTAGGTGGTGACTTTGAGCCCGACGCATAAATCTGCTAGGTTTGAGTCTTCCTACAGCACTTCACACATATCATTGGCTTTGCAACCCAATGGTGATCTCTTTTTCCTTATTTGCTACATACCAGGGACTTTTATACATACTTACAACATTTTCAAATGTTTGTACATACTCACTTACACATGAACTCGCTCAACTTTATGTTGACTTTTCAAACTACATGTATTTCAGGAAACTAACGGATCTGTCACGGTATGCACGTATTTTCAAGCTGCGTTTGAATAAAGAAGTCGTCCAGGGTTTAGAAGGTGTAACCTCTTCCTGGACGGGTTACATATCTCTAAACCTAGTATTATTTAAAGTCTTTTGCCAAGTCTTTATAAACTCAATTAAATCAAGTTAAGGTTTGTAACTTATTTTGTGATTATTGAAAATGGGATTTTTCTAACTTTATTAATGGATGAATATCTCATGTTTTTATCATATAGTATGGTTATGATTGTTGCTATGGTATTAAGAAGTCACACCAAATAAACCCACGCTTTCATAAAGCCAGGGTGTGACAGCTTCGTATCAGAGCCTCGATCATAGCGAACTAGGATTCTTTCTCAAGTCTAGACTATGATCATCAGGGCTCTCACGAAAATGTTTTCAAACACTTTTACATTGCATACACTATACGTCCAGATCCCGGGAAACAGACCTTTTTACAAACAAAAAGGCACAAATACACATTCCCAAATTTAAATTTATAGCTCAGTCGGGGAGACTGAGGGAGTCCAGTCGGGGAGACTGGGGAGAAATTAGGTCGGGAGACCAGGAGAAATTAGGTCGGGAGACCAGGGGAAATTAGGTCGGGAGACCAGGAGAAATTTGGTCGGGAGACCAGGAAAAATTTGGTCGGGGAGACCAGGAATTAGGTCAGGGAGACCAGGAGATTTTAGTCAGAGAGACTGAGAATTCAATCTGAGAGATTGGGAGATTTTAGTCTGAGAAACCAGGAAGTCAGCCTGAGAGATTGAGAATTCAATCTGAGAGATTGGGAGATTTTAGTCTGAGAGGCTAGGAAGTTCAGTCTGAGAGGATAGTCTGGGGAAGACTAGGATGATTACGTGCTTACATTCTTACTGCTTATTGATGATTATTGATATACGTGCACATGTGGTGAATGTTTGCATACACTAATTGTTAATAACTACTATGGGTATACGTACCATGACTATTATGAACCGGCACACACGTCGCACTACTTAGAAGGCGAGTTATCAGACATTGATAACCCTACAGCCGCCATCCCAGATGATGAAACTACATCTGCGCCAGAGATATTTACGGCAGACACTGAGAGTGATCCTGATATGCCGACCAAGGACGACGACGACTTCCAACAGTCCGCGCTACCAGATTCTGGTAATATTTTACCCTCGCTGATAGCTTCTCTGACAAGAATCCTTCTGTCACTCTTGTTTCGGTCCATGACCACTTCGTCACTGGACATCCCGATGATGAGCACACCATGGATCCGAATCTTAGACAATGCGCCTCTTGTGGAGATTCCTTCCGAAGGTTGGTTACTCGACAAACAATATATGACTACGTTGGCATGCTTATGGATGGTCCTCCTGCCGACGCCCATGACGATAGAAAATTAGACTAGGACACTGTTACTAACTTCACTTCTTGAGACCCCTGTTAAGAAGCCATCATCTGATCTAGCATGCATTCAGACTCCTTTGAGTCTGTGATACCTGCAACCTTACAAACAGCTGGATTACAGCATTCTACTACTGACCCAAGACGACGATGACATGGCTGCTACTCTATCACCTGCTCGAGACACCACACCGTTACACGACCCAGAGCCTGCTCTTGAGCTAGCTTCTACCCCTTTTGGGCCAGCTTGATGTTGCGCTTGCTGAACCTACACCTTTACGTGATCACAATCCTATTTCTTTTTGGTCTGCCGAACATTGCACCCCTTATATCTACCTGCATCGGGCAATCTCCTCATTTGTTGAGACGTTTGTTTTTACACCCGCAACCGCTGACATTGCTCCTTTTCCCTATGAAGACCGACTTCCATTTGAGCCAAGGTGCCTATAGATTTCTTTCAGAATATAACCGCACCCCGGGAAGGTACTTCAGGTCAACACCTGCATAACGATTCATCTGCTACAACAGCATTTTCCCAACTGCACAGGTCGCATCATTTGCTACATTCACCTCTACAACGCCGAACGAACCACTTTGATGGATCTTATAACACGCTATACTGATTTTAGACCCTTGCCATCCCTCTCATTATGGAGGCTGTACACAGGATAAGTGTTCCTGTAACATCAACCACAATTAAGGATACGGGTCGCAGAAAGTTGGAGCTTAAGCTGACGCCACAATTGGCAACTTCAAATACAAAACATTACATAACCGAAAACATGAATTAAGTGTCTACATCACAAGACAGCATATTGTATGAAAAGTTTATGTAAAACACCACGCCCTCCACCCTGTCTATCACCGGCATACTTTGACTCGTCACATACATCAAGGTCCCTTTTGCGCTCTCGACCGTTGCTATTACACCTTTCCCAGGATTCTGATACTTATTTCTTTACTATCGGGTGGCACACTAGTTAACTACTTCGGTATATATATATACAAGCTCGAGGAGGAGTTTACGCATGCTAGCGGTCACTTTTCTATCCTCCTCCACCTCAGTCACCAGTATAGTTGGTTTCTGGATTATGCGGATTGCATTACACTTGGGCAAGGACACTATTGATAAGCCGGGATTGCGGAGACTTTTGAGGACCACTTCTGATTACGAAATTTTGATGCACTAATATACTTATTGGACAAGGGTAGGGTGACCCTGTGTCCCTTTCAATGTGATACATTTTGTAAGACACAGTGATTGTGGCCGGAGGATAATGAAAGCCCAATCATCTTTAAACATGCGGCAACACTTTGTGGCCAATAACCAATGAGAGCTCAGTCGCTAGGTCTTCGCTAAGCACGTCATTGATCTATGTGTGTGTGCTATAATTATAATACTATGTGCTTACTTGCTATGCACTCATTAAACATAATTACCGAATTACTTGGTCATACTATGATTATACTATTATTTGATTGGTTGGTATGGTAACCTGTTATGTGTATGTACTTATGACCACTAAACAACCAAATGCACGCACGAAGCAAATTAGACCTGACCTAACCGACCTTCATCTAGGAAGATGTCGACTCAAGGGAACACCGATATCAACAACCCTCTACCGACAACAGAGGCAGAAATACAAGAGCGCCTCTTACAGGCCATCGCACGGTACGAGGCCCGTCGCTCCGATTGCAGCGGAAGTACCTCGGGAAATAACCCCCCCAACGGTAATGTCTAGTCCTTTAAGACATATTACAAAACGTTTGGACATTTTCATGAGTTCCTTGCTAAGGCCTTACGCGAATAATGTTGCTTACATCGCAGGCTGCACCTACAAGCAGTTCTTGGACCACAAACCTCGAGAGTTCGACGGCACTGGGGGTGCCTTAGCCTTCGTGTGCTGGGTTGAAAAGACAGATTCTGTTTTACGATTGAGCAAATGTGACCCCGAACATCAAGTCAAGTATATAACTGGACTATTGGTGGATGAGGCTCTGTCATGGTGGAACCATCAAGTTCGGACAATGGGAGAGACCGCTGCGTATGCTATGACGTGGGACGAACTGAAAGATCTGATGGGTAAGAGATATTGCTCGAGGGCAGAAGTCCAGAAGTTGAAACAGAACTGTGGAACTTGAAAATGGAAGGACCAAAGATAGCTGAGTATGTGCAGAGATTTAACGAATTATCACAAGTTGCCTTACTCCTAGGGGCACCAGAGTTTAAGAGAATTGAACAGTTCATAAGGGGATTGGCACTCACGGAAGAAGCAGTTAGACGAGGAGAATTTTCCACTGCGGAGGAGAAAAAGGAGACTGCTATAGAGGCATCTGGGGATAACAAGAGAAAGCTCACAAATTTCAAGATGGTTACTCGGGTAGGTAACAAGAAGAAGGCCAAGAAGGGAAAAGATTACAAGGGTATCCTACCTAAGTGCGACAATTGTTTACGTCATCATGTCGGCCGATGCAAATATGGAAATTGTGGTAACTGTGGCAAGGTGGGACATGTCAAGGAAACTTGTTGGCAAAATACTGAACATAGTAATGGGGGCCAAGACGGTAGTGAGAATCACGAAGGGGACAACGACAATGATAATTGTCAAGGCAGAATGAGTGATAAACAGGATCGTGCTCGAGGATGTTTAAACTGTGGAAGCAAAAAGCATTTCAGAAGATATTGCCCTAAAAACAATCAGGCGCAAGGATGAAAGCTCCCCACCGGAGCTAAGGAGACACGCCAGGGATCCAAGCATGGATATCGGTACGTCCCATATTACGCAATATTATGCATCTGTATTGCCAAATACTGTTGCAAATTTTACGATTCACACTTCTAGAGTTCGAGAGCATAAATGGGTTTAAGTAGCGAGTAAGTAGATATTCCAGTACCCATTAGAACTAGCTTAGGGGAAGCTAGTGGAAGCCAACGCAGTAACTGGAATCAGCACGATAGAACCCGGAGAGCGTAAGTTTACGCTAAATCTATTGCCAGTTGAGTTGGGAAGCTTCAACGTGGTAATTTGATGTATTAGTTGGCAAGCGATCGAGCGGAGGTTGATATCCGCACCTCGATGACGAATGGAGGAACGATCGTGACTCACGAAGCAGGATACGCCACCACCGATCACGAATTACTTAAGGCATGAAAGTTGTTGAGGGAAGCATGTGTTGTTTCCTGGCTCATGTCGGGGACAAGGGAGCCGAATAACTAAAACTTAACGACAACCCCATGATCGAAGTATACCCTAAAGTCTTCCTCGAAGACTAGCCAGAATTATCTCCTCAACGACAAGTCGAATTTTTGCATCGATTTGATTCCAGGCGTCGCGCCTGCAGTCAATGCACCCTGAGCGACTTACACCTTCGGAAATGCAAGGATTGACAATGAAGTTTTAACAGTGGATAGAGAAGGAAGATAACAGACCAAAACTTTTGTTTTGGATAACCTCAGTTCTGCTCCCAAAAGAAAGGACGAATGACTTTCAAATGACCGGGAGTCGGACGAGCTAGCAAACCAGAGTCGGTGGATCTTGCTGAGGATTAACGAACTCCTTACATAACTGACTGTGAGGACCCAACTACTATTACACGACTGGTCGATAATCGAGCGTCGTTAGCAGTGAATTCAAGAAGAAAGTTTACCAGTGAAAATTGTGGGACAATGACTAGTTCTTAGACGTACACAAAAACGGTGCTTCCTACACAATGCACAAACCAGTTTACACGGGATACGAAATCTGAAGGATTTAGAAAACATAGATTTAGGACCCTTGTGAACCCAGGTCCAAACTCGTAAGGGTTTTTTATTTAGGAACCACATCTGTCAACTCAATCAACCATCATTAACATGGCGCATATGCCAGTTCCGTTGACCAAACAGAGAATACTTGGATTTCTTTTACTTCTGGCGAGTAGATGTTTGCATCTCTACTCCCCTTAATGGTAGTTGCATCACAATAATTTTCTCGCTGAGAGCGAACACACATTTGCTTCGATATTTGGTCATCTCTTCACTTTAGCAGATACTCGTTGTTCCCTTTCTTGGAAACTTACCTGACATACATGCATCATTTACTACGCATGTGATTTCGTTTTGAACAAACGCTTCATTGGAATTTACATATTATTTGCTAAACCTAATTACTGATTCGTGATTCGAATGACCTACATTCATGGTTTATTTTGCGACCATGCCGAGAATTCCTTGTTGATACATACGTTTATTGTCGGGTTACGTTGAAACCAAGTTCAATTGCTTGAACTTCTCCAGTTCACAGGTTTAACTTGAAACGCTATATGATGTATCGGGAGCATCATATTCAACTATTTTTGCAGAGATTCTTTCATTTCGAGTCGTAGTAGATTTGGTTGGTCTATGACTCCACTAAAACGTTTGATTTGTTTCGATACCTTGCGGTGATATTTTCACAAAATTGAAGCTTGCGCTAATTTGATTACTCACTTCGTACACGGAATTCAATTCCCTATTTAGTTGTTAACAATCCATTTTGGATCTTCACGATCAAAGCGGTCTCAACACAATTGTGTGTTAAGGCAATGGTACATATATTCATTTCATAAGCACAATGTACATCCTAACGATTCTTTCATTGTCAATCAAATGCCTTGCGATACTCATTACTTTTCATCTTCGATTGGAAACAGTGGTCCTTTGATGTTCCGTATTTAATTGGAAACTCTATAACATGGTATAAATCATATCTTCAGATTGCCTCAGTACACTTTCATTTGATTTCAAACGCGGTGAACTTGTTCAGTCACCACTATTATTGGGTAATGCCATTACGACACCTTGTGGTGTCATCATAAACTTGTAGCTTGTGCTAATCATGGTAACCGTTTTACACGAGACCACACATACTTTTGTTTGATTTATCATTTAAACATTTCTGATGCAACTACGAATCAAGACAATGATACACCAGATTCGCTTGTATTCCATTCGGTGTATCTTCACCATTCAAAAATGTCAACACACTAAACCTTACCAGACATTTATTCAGGAGTTGACAGATCATTTTACTATTACGTTGAGTTGTTGCTTTTGAGTTCATATAGCGGGTGCTATGGTTCGTGAAAACCCGGTTGCATATTGCAACCAAGCGATTAAAAATCTTATTAGTTAAAACTCCACTTTTGTGGAACCCCTACTAGCTGGTTTACACTAGATTATACGTCAAGTACGTCTTGTACCTTGACAACTAATGCTAAAAGCACATACCTTTTAACCCTAGGATTCGGGTTGATATATATTCTTGGACTCACCAAATGTGAGCAATGTTTGTTTCGATTTGATGATTACCTACTTCGATATTATTCATACGTGTGTGACTTAACCATAAGGAGTAGGGTAGTACAAATTTCGAGGACGAAATTTCTTTAACGGGGGGAGAATGTGACAACCCGCACCAAACCAGATATCCGTACGAATTAATTAATATTAAATTAATGCTTAATTACTGTGCTTGCTTACAACTGTGGTTAAACTGCTTCTTGATTTCTGATACATACATACTCAAGCATCACATTTTATACTGTCACTCTATTATTTACACACAAACATCAGTGACAACCTTGATGCACAAAAGCACAGTGAGCACACTATACGGATAACCCAGTAAACATGCTGACATAGCCAGCATCAGACAGACACTGTCTCTGAGGCCAGTATGAGCCGGGAATAGATTACTACACCAGTAGGGAGTGTAGGGAGGTGAGGATTGTAAAACTGCGTCACTAGGTGATAGTTATAGTGACCGGATGTGCCTAAAACATGCTTTAACTACTAAATCCTGCACTTTATTACAAAATTCAGCATTTTATTTAACTAGTAAAGTGCAAAAACATGGGAAAATGATACTAGACACTCTCCAAAGTGTCGGGAATTCATTGTGTCACTAAAACAAATATTAACGACACTTTAAATGCTTATTTAGCACTTTAACGGATTGATATCCAACCGTATAACCGAACTTTACCCGGAACATAAAAATAATGTCAATGACATTGTTATTCCTTTTCTGAGCCAGTTAGGGTCCCCAAATACCCTAACACCCGTTATAATACATAACACACAAATAACCTATCTTAATTCCTAATTAACATAACTAGTGCTAACCATCTAGTTGAAATCAAACTAAATACCCACCCCCCTCAACCGAACGGTTCCCCCATGTGGTGACACACCATAATTTCTAGATTATTATATTTAGTATTGTCTAATATCTCAAAGACATGTTGTATGTTGGGTAAAAGCACCAAATGGATTATAAATATGACTTTTAGTTAACTAGTATCTCACTTCAACATCACTTGACATTTGCCCTCTTCTTTCCCCTTCCTTTGTAATCGGTTGCCCCCTCTCCACCACACCACCACCACTTCAAAGTCTTGTTCAACCATTTTCTACACATACAAAGGTGCAAGTAGTCATACAACGAAGCGGGTGTGTTCGGAAGCTGAAGGACCTCTTGCAAGCGCTATTAACCGCCACATTTCTTCACTTGAACTTCCCTAGTCTTGAACTAGTGGTAAGCACTTAGATCCTTGTGTTTTACTTGTTATTTAAGTGGTTAATAATGTTTAAAGATCAAAAACACAAGAACATTAAAGAACATGAACAAGCCTTGAACATAAACTAGTCTAGTGATAAAGTAGTGTTAAAATGATGATGAAATATGATAATACATGTTGAATCTGAAATATATGAACTATAATCTGCTGTAAGTAACTTATGACCTGTTGTCAATCGTTATTAGAAAGTATGGTGGTCGTATGGGTGCGTTTTAGTAACATTTAACCTTCGAACAGCAAGCTGATCTGCACTTCCAGCCAACTTTAACTGGCTGTAACAGGTCCTTAACTAAACGAAAAATGTATTTTCTGAAGTCTAGATATATGTACTATGAAATACGGTTCTAATGGCACCGGAATCATAATTTTTGGACTTCGTTTACTATTTTTAAGGTGTCGTTTTGTAACAGCAGCTAGAGCTGCATTTTTACAGCAGTAAATGGGAGTTATGTTTTCCATCATAACTCGAATTCCATGTAGAGTTAAATCATGAAATTTTTACTGTAGATGAACACCGATGTATTTGTAATTCTCCCACTGGAATTTCGTAAATCAGACTCTCAATGAATTTTAAATAAATTATTCCGCGGACTGTGGTCAGAAATAGGTAAACCTGATTTCAGTCCGGAAAATCATTTTCTATAAAATATTGGTAATGATTTGGACCCCGATATTTTTACACAATAATTTTTGGTTCGTGTAAGACACTCTATAAAAATTTGAGAATTTTTCGAATAAGATAACTATTTTATTAAAATACTCGAAAACAGCCCAGTTTTGTGTTTTGAAACTGAAACGATATAAGTAGTGTTTTGCATGTCTGAATGACGGGTTGGTTAATTGAGAACTGATTGAATGATTTTACAAAAGAAAATGATACGCTAGTAAGCGTGGACGCCTCCGTTTACAGAGGAAAGTCTGGCGAATTTTTTCCAGGAAATATAACACTTAGAAATGTTTTTGGTGACAAGTGTTATAAATATATTTTTAACTTGTTTTCCAAAATATAAATTTAGCCATGATTTTTATTACAAAATAACCAAGTGTCGGAGGTAGATTTTCGTAAATGAAACTTGTTAAATATATATTGAGAATATATATTCCATAATAAAACGCTTGTGTGCTTACGTGATTATTTTGTGAACAAGAGATATATTATTTTTTTAGAGTAAAGATAATATTACTTGAAATATTATGAAAATACGACTTCAAAATAATACCAACGCCCTCACAAATAAATATTTAAGTTACATCGGTATTGTTTATACAACGCGAACTCTAAAATGTAACTTGCGTATTTTCGGAAAATACTCTTAAATGTGTATTTTGATAAAGTAATATTTTGGAAAATTGTATGAAGTAAAATATAATATTTTTGGGAAAAATATGTATATTTTGGAAACAGAATATTTTAGACAAGTGAATTGAAATATATTTTCAAGTGAGACTTAAAAATATATTTTCAGAATTATAAAACACACATGTGTTAATACCCCCATACTTGGGAAGGAATATATTTATTTAATGATTAAGAAGTGTAAATACGAAATAGTTGTCTAACTATTTCCCAAAAACGTTAAACCTTAAGCCAAGGCACGGCCGTCCGTCTAATAGGAATTAGTACGTGAAGGTCGTCACGCAGCAGATAGAGTTGGAGATTGGCGTTGCTAGATACGCACTTCAGTGAGTTCATGTCCCCCTTTTCCCTTAACTGTTTTCAGTTTTATACTCCGGGGGTGAAATACATGTTACGATTATTACGAACTTTTACTTACACGGTATGGTTAGCTTAAGGAGGGTTACTACTTAGATCATGTGAGTGGGTAGGCGAGAACTGGAGGCCATTAATCCTCATTGTAGGACCGAGGGTCATTAGCGGTAGATCTATCTGGGTATAGCGAGCCCAACCCCTGAGCCCGCTTAGTGGACCAGGTGGTGACTTTGAGCCCGACGCATAAATCTGCTAGGTTTGAGTCTTCCTACAGCACTTCACACATATCATTGGCTTTGCAACCTAATGGTGATCTCTTTTTCCTTATTTGCTACATACCAGGGACTTTTATACATACTTACAACATTTTCAAATGTTTGTACATACTCACTTACACATGAACTCGCTCAACTTTATGTTGACTTTTTAAACTACATGTATTTCAGGAAACTAACGGATCTGGCACGGTATGCACGTATTTTCAAGCTGCGTTTGAATAAAGAAGTCGTCCAGGGTTTAGAAGGTGTAACCTCTTCCTGGACGGGTTACATATCTCTAAACCTAGTATTATTTAAAGTCTTTTGCCAAGTCTTTATAAACTCAATTAAATCAAGTTAAGGTTTGTAACTTATTTTGTGATTATTGAAAATGGGATTTTTCTAACTTTATTAATGGATGAATATCTCATGTTTTTATCATATAGTATGGTTATGATTGTTGCTATGGTATTAAGAAGTCACACCAAATAAACCCACGCTTCCGCAAAGCCAGGGTGTGACAATGATGGCTTCATTTAACATTATTTTTTGATTTACCACCACACTCTCGATAGCCATCTGTTCTCTGTTCTCATATTCTGATAAAGTTGCATTTTTCCAGAATATTTGAAGAATTTCTGGATGAACAGATATGTTGGTAGTGAGGGAAAACTTCAAGTTACTCCCCATTATCATCTTTAGCATAGTTTGGCATCCTTCCCATTGAGGACCTTCCAGGTTGGTCCTCAATCTGAGATTGTGATAGGTACGATAAATAAGTGGGAAGCATTCGACTTTGATGGTATTCATTTTGTGTATGTGAGAAAGTATGAGGTGAAGGAGAAGAAGAAGCTTTAGAGTTTTTTTTTTTTTTTTTTTTTGTGTGTGAGGATGACAGTTTTCAACTCAAAGTGGTGATCATTTATAGTAAATTTAACATTTGCCATAAATGGTATCTACCTACTTATAGATTTTGTCCACCACAATCTTTGTTATTTAATTGATTTTCAGGGGACAAAAGGTATAACAGAGATGCGCTTCTTCTCCACTTCAATTGCATTAATTGATTTAGGTGGCCATTTTCTGATGATATATCAGGATTGCCTACCAATATGTCACTTCAATCTCCTTAATACTTGATGGGGTGTAATTAATGAAGGAGAGAGAAAGTTTCATACCCATTAACGAGTTCCCAGAAACTTTCTGTTAAATGACGTTATCAGCACTAAGGAAAAAAAAACTCATTTCATTTTTTTTTTAAACTTGAAAGGAAAAAAAATGCCAATGTACAATTTATGAATATGCTGTCAAGAGATATGAATAAGGATGATGACATGCAGGAATTTTTTTTAATGATCAATGATGATTTTGATTATCCAACATATTTTTTCTGACGAATCACCAGAATTTCTGATGATTTATCAGGTGTTCTGATGTTGTATTAGATTTTCTGATGATACATCAGATTTTCTGATAACTTATCAGATTTTTTTCTGGTGATTTGTCAGATATATGATTTTTCTTTGATTATCACTAAAACAGTTTATCAAGCATTTTTCTAGTGATTGAGTTATCTGAGAGACTTTTATCACAGAACTGACCATATCAGAAGAAGTTGCAAACTTGAGGCTATTGCAGACTGTACTTTTTTTTCACCTTTATATTTATTGTTGGTCCCAAGTTAAGAAATACAAGAGCACTATCAGATCAGAGTAGAAAGTGATTTAATACTCAAATAAGTTACAAAGATAATTTTTTGTTAATTGTAAATTAGTAGCCCACTTTACTTAAAAAAACACAAATTAGAAGGTTATTTGCAGCAGAAATACAAACAATAACAAGCTCGGAAGACACACTCCTACTTAAGATGTACTCACTATATTAAACTTTAAGAATCTTCAAACGGTGTCGTTCGACCGATTCATCCAAGAACTTCTCTTCACTTCCTCTTGAAGATTCAGACTGAAATGGTGGCGTTCGACCGATTCAGATTGCAGCGGCCATTGCAGCATTATCGTTCGACCGATTCAGATTACAACGGCGACAATATTGGTGGTGCTGCCGCGGTGGAGGTGGTGTAGCGACTGCAGCGGTGGTGTAGGGACTGTAGCGACAGTTGTTGTAGGGGCAGGTGGTTGTGGTGACAGGTGGTTAGCTTAGTGGACGGTGGTGGTGGGGCTTAGTGGACGAATTTGGTAGTGGTGGTTGTTGCTGGGATACGTTGGTGGTGATGGCCTTGGATAGTAGGTTGAACCCTAATTTGGGAAGAGGGTGAAAGAGGGGTTTAAAGAGTGCTTTGAATAAAGGGTAAAAGGAAATAAATGCCCTCATATGAGAATCACATGATACAATTTAACGTTTAATTTTAACCTGGTTAATGCTAAAGGACGAAAAGTGTAATGGGTTTTCCAAATAAAGGATTGTGACTGTAATTATTGAAGTTAAAGGCTATCCATTGAAATTCAATACAAACATAATGGACGAAAAATGTAATTTACCCTTTATAATATAATAGTTTAATAACTAACAATTATAAGATTATAATAATATTTTTTTTATAATTAATTTACGTTTCCAGCCCTAAACTTTAATAGATTTATCATATGACCCCTGAACTTTAAAAGTTTTTTATAAACGATTGACGTATATTTCTGAACTTTAATAGATTTATCATACGGAAGTTTAATAATAATTCTTTTTGGATAAATAGTTTAGGTTTTGACCCCCGAACTTTAATAGAATTATTATACGGCCCTTAAAGTTTAATAAAGTTATTTTTTAACTAATATTTGTTCTTTTATATGTTTTATTTTACTTATCATTAATTTAACTTATTATCATTAAAATTAACTTTTAACTCTAGATATATTTACTTAATGATGTTACTTGCTTATTTTTACCATCATTTAGATTAAACTTTACATGGTAAATAAAATAATTTTTTACATGCTTTATATTAACTCTTTAATACACAAGGTAACAAATAAAATAATTTTTTATTTACCTGATTATAGTTAAAGCTAACTTTTTACTCTAGACATGTTCAATTAACCGTGTTGATTACGTATTTTTACCATCATTTAGATTAAAGTTTGTATCATCTTTGATAACACATTGATATATCATGAAACAAGTACATCCTCGCCAGCAACCTCCAATAACCCCGCCACAAAGCACGGGCGCCAATTCTAGTTAAATAAAAAAGCCTTCGGTCATTCAAGATAGTAAATTAATTTCTCTTTTAGCCTTTTAATGCAAAATTTATATGTAATTATGAAAAAATAAATTTCAATATCATTTTTACTTATTTATCTTGCATATCACATTAATAAGTTAATTTATTTAGAAATTGATTAAAGAAAAGTTACTAACAGTTTTCTTTTGTCTTCTCCGTAAACATATTAAATGGGTTTTTAAAACCCTAACTAAAAACACTTCTTCTCCAACGAAACTGGCAGCAAGACTTCAACTTTTTGGCTCCCAAAATTCATCTCTTTCATCATAATTCTTTCACAATCAGCTGAATCAATCATGAAAGCATCATTCTCTCAAGCTTTTGATGATCAAATCATGAACATGAGCGGCTAAATAACCCGTGACCATCTCCGGGACTAGGGTTTGTCTTAGAAACTGGGTTGATTTATATTTATGAACTTTTGGATTCGGTTAGTTTATCTTATTGTTTACTTGTTTTCGATTAAACGATTGTTTGATTATCGTAGACATACTTGTTCATCAGTTATTTGGTTTTGTCATCAACAATTGGGATTAATTTCTAAGTTGTCATTGTCCTTTAACCTTTAACCATTGAACTTGTTTGTGTTTATGAAATCTATGATTGGTAATTAACTAGGTTACTATTCAGTTGCATCAATCTTTCGGTTTCGATCATGGATCATTGCAATCAAGTATATAATCTGTTAATTATTTATCGTAACAAGTAGTTATCAAATCATATCTATGTGATTTCCAACTGGTAGTAATTAAGTTACCTGATTTTCTATGCAACCTGAAAACCCGGAGATTGGTCCTTTTCTCATAATTGTTTACAACCATATTAATTAAGTTTGTTTTTCTAATAATTTTCTCAATCAGCAAAAAGCAATTAGTTTAGAATTAGATAATCAAGCAAAGCAATGAACTTCAACACTTTCCACTAATTCCCCGTGGATTCGACACCCTACTTGCTCTTTAGTAGTAAAGGTGATTAGGACACTTTTTAATTATTTTTTTGACCGAACTTACGACATCGATCAATGTATTAACGTGCTAAATGTTTAAGTGTTTTAAACACATATGATTTTTTATTAAACCCGAAACATTGTATAGTGTATTTGCATTATTTGTATAAAATGCAAAAGTTTTTATAAATTCCCAGTTACGTAAGCACGTGTCTTACATGGTGTAAAGGTAAAGGATGTGGTGGGGTTTAGGCATAAGTTATGGATGTGGTGGGTAGTGGTGTCGGATAGCCTAAGAAGCTTAAATTGGGTGAACTATTCGATTTTATTCCTCATCATGGTTTTCCGCACCTGTTAATGGAATTATAAATTGAGTGAAAATGAGGCTAAAAGACTATAATACCCCAAACATCATCATCATCATCATCATCATCATCATCATCATACTCAATGAATCCCACCAATAGCAAAGCTAAGGTATGGTTTGAGTAGGGTAAGATGTAGACATCCTTACCTCTACCCCGTAGAAATAGAGAAGCTGCTTCCAGTGAGACCTCGGCTAAAACTATAATACCCCAAAGAATAAACATAAAAAGAGTTTAATTGTAACACCCCAAAGATGCGTAATTAAATTATTGTGGCTTTAAATGTTTTAGTACGTAAAATAATAATTTAGTTGACTAACTAAGTTAAGTAGAATGACTCTTGTGTAGAAGAGATGAAAGTTGTGCTTGAATAAATAAAAAATGAAACTATATGAGTTGAAAGTGCATAATTGAATGAAAGTTAAAAACAAAAAAGGGTGTAGTGTGTGTATGTGTGTATATCGTACGAGAGAGAGGGAGAGAAGGAGAAAAACCTTCTTCTTCAACAATAACAAAAATTCAGCAAATCAAAGATGTTCGGGGGCTGAAATTTAATGCGTGAGTTGAGGTTCTTGATCATTTGAGTGTTCCTAACATAAGGTAAGTCGAATTTTATGATTTGGTGATCTTTCATGAAGTGGGTTGTAATCAATCCGTGAAATTATATGAAATTAAGCATGAATATTGGTTAGAATCATCATGTAGAAGATGAATTATGCTTGATTTTGATTATCTTGATGATTTGAAACAAAACCCACTTGTAGTAGTAGGATGATGAAGTATGATGATCATATAAGTGTAGAATTTGTGCAATGTTGATGTATGAATGTGTATGTAGTAGAATATTTGATAAATGAATTTGATATAGAATGAATGTTATGTGAGTTTAGTTGATTTAATGATCCAAGATGTGAATTAGTAGGGATGTGCATAGAATACTTGTATATTCTGCCTTGTTAGTAGTACACACACCAAATGTTTGATGAAATTCCTTGAATAAAGATTTCTATATGGCAAAGATGATCTCATGTGAATATAATGCTACATGGTTAGAATTGGTAAATTATAGTTTGTTAAACTCAATTATGTTAAGAAAAGAACGGAAATGAACGCATGGGATTTAAAGCATGTTGATTGTAAATTGTAGGAGGAAAGGAGGAGGACACGAGCCATTCCGGGTCACAAGCGAAGCACGATAAAGGTAAGTTCTTGTACTTACTAGTACTAGTAGTTGTGTTTTTGTTATACTTTATGTTAAGTATGTATAATTGTGTTTGATCTATGAAAATACATGGAAGCTTGATTCGTGTTTATGATTGAACAAGTAAAAATGACATGTGTATGAATTGGGAAATTGATGTCGAACCGGTTATGGAAGGTTGGAGAGAATCAACATCAATGCCCGTTAGAAAGTATGAATGAATAAATGTAAATAAAAAGATTACATTCAATGGAAGGTTTGAATTTTATGTTAGTAAATTACGATATAACTAACTTGTGGCATGGTTGTAGGTAAACCATCATGTTAGGTGGCGCCAAGCTTGGAACAAACACATCACCTGCATATCACGTTTCCGCATTTTCGTCATCAAACGGGTCAAAACATTTTGTAGTTATGCTTAAGTTTGGTTGTAACGCTCCGCATTTTCGTACTTTCTTATTTTAGCAAGTCATGTTGTACTTTCCATTGTTAGACACTTGTACGCTTGTTGTAATCTATTTCGTTTCAATTGTAATTCGAGACTATTGATCATAATGAAAACGAAGTTAATTTAGTCATGTTTGTGTTATACATATGTGAAACCTGTAATTGAATTCACGTTTTGAACGATATATTATCCAAGATTCTTGATCCTTTATTACACGTTGACACTTGATACTCGTTAAACTGATTAAATCCCATAGAATAATGAAATTCGAAACAAACACAAACATTGATCGCATTTCACTGGTGAGGATGGTTGGGGAACCAGCGAAGTATGGGTTCGATCCCGGATCCCCACTTTTATCGCTGCATATGCTTTCTTTTTTTCTTAAAACTAATAGATTGTTGTGAAACTAGCCTACTAGAACAAGATTATAAGAGAACAATAGGGTGAAAGAGATTGATCTTATTGATTCAGGTATATCTTTACAAAGGAATACAATAAATATATATAGGAGATGAAGTCTTGGAGAACAAGCTAACCTATTTAAGGAGTTGATAACCACATAATATAATATATTTATAACACTCCCCCTTGGTTATCAACTTTGTATGTTTTGAAATGCTGCCTCGTTAAAAACCTTGCATTGGAAAACCCAGTGGGACAAAACCTCAGCTAAGGGAAAAAGAGTGTAGCGCATATTTTCTTCTCCGGATACTTCTAGATCAGATATGTTACCTCATTAAAAACCTTACTAAGAAAACCCAAATGGGACAAAACTTAGTGAGAGAAAAGAGTGCAACTTGAATAAATCTTCCCCTCATTATAATATGCATCCTTTAAGTGACGTGTGTTCATCTTCCTTGAAAGTTGCTCAAAACTTTTGTAGAATAACTTGTCGCTTGATGCCTTGAAGTGCAATCCTTTATGTTGAATAATGTTGTAAAATCTTCTTGTGAGACTTCTACTGCTCCCTCTTACGAACAAATACCATGAGATCCACAACTATGTTGTGTTACATTCTTTACATCTACAAGACTAACAAAACTAGTTTTCATGGGTTAGTAAAATCTAGGCACATATCATTCTTACCATTAGAGTATCGACATATCTTCTTTACCATTCAAATGTCTCCTCACTGGACATGTGCTATATCATATTTATAAATTTAAATAAAAGATATATATAATCATGCATAGCTAGGAAGAAATATCAATGCACAATTTCACTTTAGCCATGGTACTTTTAGAATGAGAATCCTTACTTTGGTAGAAGATGATAATAGTCATTTCTTATAAAAAGTGTCTGAACAACCTTTAGCATACTTTAAGGTTCAGTTTTATCCATACTATAATGTCTCAGCATCTTCTGGATGTAGTTTGATCAATGGATAAAAATATGATCACAAATATACTCGGACTGTAGGTTGGGTTGTAACTAGACTGAGCCAGAGTCATTCAAAATTCCCCCTCTAAAAGCTCGACAGTTTCTCTCGATGGTGCCTAGACATCATCACTGTAAACTGCGATTATAGTGAACTTTTAGGAGATGACTTTTGATAAAGATGGATGATATTATCAGACTCATATTGCTCTTTTATCAGAATATCTCATGAGTTGTACAACACTCAACCCAACTATTTTTTTAAGTTTATAAAGATACATTCATGAGGTTTTGAAATCAATGTTTCAGGCATTTACAATCATTCACTTACTTCTTTCCACTTTGAAAAACAATTTTAATTGGAGCATTAGCAGTTGGTATATGTGACATAGTCACCTTTTAAAGGTCAATGAATGTGTCTGGTAATAGATTCAGGAGACCTTTTTAATATAACCTCGACTTGACCATCTTAATTAGTTGCTCCAACTTTCGAGGAATTTTATTATTGGAATCGACTGGCCTACCACGCTTCAAACGTGCAATAGACTCATTACAAACATATGGTTGTCCTTCTGGGACACTTATCTTAATTGGAGCATTAGCAGTTGGTAAATGGGCATGCTTGTTATTGGTGTGTTTTTATTGTATGGTGAATGATGATATAACATATGTGTTTACATATTAGCTTTATTAAATTAAATAAGAATAGAATAAGATTCGAAGGTATGAATGTTTATCTGGTTAAAAATATATACTTGCAAATGAAATTTGAATTGAGATTTTCTTTATAAAAAATTGTTACTATAAAATTAAAACCACACCTATTTGTAAGCAATACAAGAGTCATATGTTATTAAAACATCACCATGTTATTAAAACATCACTGAAACACGAAAGTGATACTTGTTTATGTTTAAAACTAAAGTGTCAAATAATTGTATGTAAGCGATACTTGTGATTGGTTATATCATGATAGATTATACTTAAATTTTATATATCTTTTGCACCCTATGAAAAAGAACATCTTATATCATTTAATTTTTATAATAACTCGTTTTATATGTTGATATGTTATAATCTTGTGTATTGTATGATGTGGCTTTATGGTGTACATTATATATGTCATCAATCTATAATTTATTTTTACGGATTGTACCAAATAGTACAACTAAACTAAAGTTATGGTTTATTGTCACTTTCATGAGAAAGTATAAATATGTTCATGATACGACACTTGAAGTGTCACACTCTCTAAATCTCATTATCAAGTTATAAAAGGTCGTATGATGTAAGACCGATAAATGTTATTAGACTCGGACATTTATTTACTTATCAATTGGTGTATTGCCAAGAAAATAATATTTATGAGGAAAATGTTGATAATTTTTTTTTCATTTGTCACAAGTGAGATATGTTCCTATATTGTAATATCATTAATAGAATATGAAAAGATTGAAACGATTTCATGCCCTTGTGACTGAGTAAAATGAAAATCTATGAAAGTTTTCATATTCTATCTGATTCTCTAAAGTTAATGTGATAGCGTATTGATCATTGTAGAGGTAGTGATCGTATACATAATTGAGCAAATTGTTATGATAAGATCGATCCTTTAGAATTATAATGATGTTCATATTAATAATGAGATGGACCACTAAAAGTGGCAAACTAAGGAGTGATTATATAACATGATGGTCAACTTTAAAGTTACAAGACATTCTTTCATATCTAATATTTCGTATTACATAAGTGCAAGTAATACATATACGATCATAAGCTATAAGTTTATGGATCATATTTATTTATTTAGTTGGCATGACTGGTTAGACCACACCGAGTCAATGATGATGTGAAACATATTGTAGAACTAGAAGATTCTTCAAGTTGGTAATTAGCATGCAATATTTGCTCTCAAGGGAAATTCATTATTTACCAACCAAAGTAGGGTGAGAATCCCTAAATATTCTGGAAATGATTAAAGGATATAAATATCCATCCTAATACCATTTAGTGTTTTAAATCGATGCATCGTCTAAATGGTTATCAAATCTACAACCTGATGTTTGTATGATTGTAGCTTAGCTAATGTGATAGCAAGCATATTATTCCAGATTAGTATATTTATTTGGTAATAATGAATTTGATTCTCAAGTTATTAACGATCATTGGAATAAGTGTTATTGTTGAGAAGATCAATAAACGTCTACTATTGATTACAAAGCCAATGATCATGAGAGGAGCAAAAGTTCATTTAGGTACATGTAGTTTTACATATAGTACCATTAATTCACATCAAGCCAATAAGTTATAGTTCTCCCCAGACAGTTGATTTTTGGGCAGGAACCAAAGATGTCTCATTAAATATTTTGGTTGTGTGACATATATTGAAACTCTTCCACCACACCGCACAAATATAAGACTTCTAAAAAGTTTGAGAATGTGTTGGGTATAAATAATCGTCTATTATTGAATACTTGATACAGAAATATCAGGGGGAGATAGTGCGCATTACACGCTGCACTCTTTTTCTCTTAGCTATGGTTTTGTCCCACCGGGTTTTCCTAGCAAGGTTTTTAACGAGGCAGCATCAAGCGTATTATGTTGATAACCAAGGGGGAGTGTTATAAATATATTATATTATGTGGTTATCAACTCCTTAATTAGATTAGCTTGTTTTCCAAGACTTCATCTCCTATATATATTCATTGTATTCCTTTGTAAAAGATACACCTCAATTAATAACATCATTCTCTTTCTCTTTATTGTTCTCTCTTATTCTTTTGCTAATAGGCTAGTTTCACAAGATAGATGATATAACGACGCAACTATATAAATTTAATACAAATCTTATTCCAACACAAACACAATACAGCTCAGTGGTTTCGGTGTGTATCTGTCACATGAGGTGCACGGGTTCGAAACCAGGTGCCTTCATCTTTGTTGCGCATATGCTCTTTTTATTTTTAAAAAAATCAATATATGAAAGATAGCAAACACATCATAAGAGAGTTAACTGTGGGGGTTTTAAATGGGTTAGACACGCAGCCCAGTGGTAGGACTGCGCGCATGTGTACTTGAGGTTGCGGGTTTGATCCTCGCTAAAGCTGGTTTCGGCCATATTTTGAAAATATTTTTGGGACTTTGTTCTTTTAAAAAATTATTTCCTTTTTAAACCCTTAAATCCAGTAATGAAATTCCATAATTAACCGTTTTTATTCATTTTCTTTATGGTACAACCCTTAAACCCAATGATACTATAAATAAATATTAGTTTTATTTATTTCACTTCCCTTTTGTAATTAAACTTTTTAAAATAATTAATAATTTATCATAATTCTTTTATATAGCACTAAAGTTTTATTTTATACAAATAATTAGAATGTAAACCATAATTAGTAGGAATATTATTCAACTTATAAACAATAATTAGATCGTTTATTGTGTTATTCCATATCTAGGTTAATCGTTTCAAACGTACGGAAATCCTTTTTCCTATCTTTACTCGTGCGTTATTTCAAGGAATCTTCAGACGCAACCACAGTGACTATACTCGATCCCATTTTTTATTTTAACACTTTTAGGTGCAACTTGTATTCTACATAAAATCACGCAACACTTGAAACTTGTATTTATCACACTCTATCCACTTTTAAACATGAAACATCTTAAGGCTTGTTAATCTCATATGCTATGTAAACTTTTCGTGTCTATATGCTCATTAACTTCGTACAAGCCTACCTCAACAATTATAGCGCTATAGGAGTAACGCACCGCCCTTGAGTCTTGGGGTATTGTTAAGTCAAACATGTTAACTTCCCTCGAGTCTTAGGGACAGGCAATATTGCGTTGGAAACTTTGGGTCTGAACATATAGCTTACACCGTTTCAGCATCTTAGTAACTTGTATTATGTTATTCATGTTGGATATGAGCACATTTAAACTTTTATTCTATTATGCTATGTATCAACCTTGTATACTCGCCAACATTTTTTTTGTTAATATTATTTTAATACATGTTACAGGTTGATAGTCAAGATGATGAAGAAATCAAGTTAGGATGGGATTAGATACTCTTTTTAATAATAAACAATGTTCGTTGCAATTTGTCTTTATTTGGAACAATGTATTTGTTTTAGTCATTTATGAAATTTGATTTAAATTATATTGTCACACTAGTGTTATGATGCTTTAAGCGATTTGTTCATCTCATCCCGATGTTTCCGCCATTAGTTGGGGTGTGACAGATTGGTATCAGAGCCATAACTATAGGGAATTAGGAAACGTAGGAATGCTTTTACCTAGTTTATAGTTTAGGAGCTTATCCTTATGTGTTGTTTAAAAACTACTTTCCTTCTATCTTATTTGCTTCCCTCTATTCTCTTTGGTCTTTTAACATACATGTCTTTCCTAAGGCTAACACAATATACACTTGGAGGCTTTCAAAACACTCTTATAACACAATCGAAATGACTCATCAAAATAGGGGTGATTCCCACATTTGGTGATGAATTTCCCTCAGATATACTTTGTATTTCGCACGAAATTTACCCTCAAGTTAGGAGTGAAATCCAAATCTTGAAGGAAATTTCTTCTTCCAATTCTAGTGGACCCTTATCTTTTGATAAGTACCAACCACACTAGGGTACGATGTTATTAAGCTAGAGGTGAAACTCAAAACTTAACAACTAGACCCACTCTTCGATTTTCAATCTCGCCAAAGTTTCGATTTTCCCAATCGATTAAGGACGTGTAGTAACTGGAAGGACAAATATCTTTAGTCACTTCTCGATGAGAGTATTTGTCTATTAGGCCAAAGCACGTTTCCTTAATTTGAAAAGGACTTTGATTTACTTTGGAATAGTCTTGTGTTACATTCCGTGACAATCCACGTTTTACGTTAAACCTCTTTTATGCTATCTCAATTTTAATGTGTTTTACATTTGTACGTTACTTTCATTTCAAGCTTGGAGACACGATACACACTATCTTCGTAATCTAAAACAAATAATAATAATCTCTTGTGAAAAAATTAAATTTTCGATGCTTTCATTATTCTTGTTACACTATGTGAATTTCTTGTCATGCTATGTGAGATTATTTGAAACTTGATGCATTCATGAAAACAATTTCCCTTAAACAAAACTTTATGATCAAGTCTCATCTATTATTTGTTTTGAATCTTTAGATGTCGTCATCTCGTCAACTTTCCAACTCATCCAAGAAGTCTAAGACCAGCTCTCAGAAGAAGATGATGGCATTCACGGCCAATCAGATTGTGTCACACCCCAACCGATGGCGGAATCATCGGGGCGTGGCACTGAGCGAAACAGATTGTCCAAGAGAATCCATAACAACAATTAATTACGATATATTTAACGTTCATATCCCATACCATAAACATATAAAGGATAACAGTTATTACAGATAAGTGTCTCATAAACAAATAAACTGTTCCGACAACTCAGATTTCTTATTTGGTTTGTCTCTAGACTCCCTAGCTGGTTCATCATAGCACAACAAGCAAAGCATCCTAATCAATCTGTCACATACGTTAAAATAAAGTCAATACACAGAGTGTAAAGGTGAGTACACAAGTTTGCATAGTATATAGTATAGCGAAAGCGTTTACGCATAACCAACATGTAAGACGTAGAAAAGTGAATCAAGTAAGCTATCGACAATGAAGTATGCGACCGACATGACTGCAAGTTGTAGAATGTGCAACACATTATCACCACTGTGACCATTCCATTTGGGTGTGTAAGCCACAAAATAAAGATCTTGGAATCCTGACACTCAAGACAAGCCCAAAACCTTCTCTTCTACCCATTCCATTTGGGTGTGTAAGCCACAAAATAAAGAGTTTTGCTTGAGGACAAGCAAAGATTCAAGTGTGGGGATATTTGATGTGTGTAAAATGCAACATATAAATTACATCAAATGTGGTATAAAACTAACCCTTTTATAGTACTAATGTTGGAAAAAGTGTGCTTTTGTCTTCCTTGTGTATTTTCAGGGTTAAATGAACAAAAGAAGCAAAAATGCAGCCAAATCTAACAATAATACAAGAAAAGGAATAAACGTGGTATGCCCGACCCCTCAACAGCATCTTCCCAAGCAAAAACAAGACATCAGAAAGTTGAACACACCCTGTGCTTAATGAACACGGGAGCGTGCCCAAGTGTCTGCAGAAAAGACAAAGCTGTAGAAGCTTCTATTTCCCAACATGGGGGCGTGGCCAGCGGACACGGGGCCGTGTTCAACGCTAATATTCGCAGAATCTAGGCAAATCTTGATAGTACAGATACGCTTCTGCACACGGGGCCGTGCCCAGCGGACACAGGGGCGTGGTCAACTAATGCAGAAAAACCGCATTTCATGAAGATAGAGAAGATGGGTGGACACGGGGTCGTGCCCAACGGGTATGGGGCCGTGTCCGGGATTCTGTGCAGGCTATAAATAGGGGTGCTTGGCTCACTTGCAAATCATCCCTTAACAAACCACATCTCTCACACTTCACCCACCCACCACCACCATCACAACCCACATCCACCACCATCATCCATCATAGAGTGTGTGTAGTAGTCTTGGGATCCAAGATTGAAAGTAAGATTTCTTGACAATCAAAGGCCATGTTTGCGTAAGTCTCTTACATCACTTGGTGAAGACAAGCATTTAGTGTAATACTTTTTATTTTTAATCTTTTCCCACTTTTTTATTTGGTTATGTTTTAATGACTTTAATAACTAGTTTCTTATGTTGAAGGTTAAACTTCCTTATCATTTGTCTGTGGTGTCTTGGTGTTATTTTACTTTCTATGTAAAATAAAAGATTTACACCATTCATATCTCCACGGTCTATATGGAGATATGTTGGCTACCTGGTCGGGGGTTAAGGGAATGGTTTGGTAAGCGTCTTGCCTTGTTCAGTGTATAGATCCTGCAAGGACCTGGGTCAAGTTTAGTAGGACCTCCTTCAATACCCACTGGTATTGGATGGCGGGGGTCCGAACTCCTTGATCCCCTCATATGTAAACTACTATTAAAACTTTAACCCGGCTATTTAGGATTGTATCCCTGCTGACTCAAACTACTTAGCCGAGGGTAACGTCACCTTCAAAAGAGGGGCCTACCACATTACGCATTAATAACTTAATTAATTATCTTTCAATAATCCAGCCCTTTAGGATTGTTTCCTTGCTGACTCAAACTACTGGGTTGAGGGTAACGTCACCTTCAAAAGAGGGGCCTACTACTATAACTAAGATAATCTCTTAAAAAGTGCAAAAGTGCGGAAATAATCAAAGGTTACACTAAAGGCGAGTTGGATCCAAGTGATTCATCTTGTCTATCTGTTTTATTTTTATTTTTATTTTCCGCATTTCTAGTTAGTTTTTTTTTCTTGTTTAAAAACCTTTTTTTCTAAATTTTTTGATTTGCTTAGACGTTGAGGATAAACTGGTACTAAAAGCTCTTGTGTCCTTGGACGACCTCGGTATCTTACCAACGCTATACTACGCTCACGATGGGTGCACTTGCCCATATGTGTGTTTAGTGTTAGTAAAATATCGTGTTTTATAAGTTTAAAACTTGACTAAAGTGTTAAAAAGGGCTTAAAAATATACATTAAAAACTATATAACACTCACACGCATCAATTTTTTGGCGCCGTTGCCGGGGACACAAGGATTTTAAGAAAGTCAGGAATCAACGGCCTAATCGTTTTTTCTTATTTTTCTATGAGGGACCAAACTAAGATATCTTGAAAATGGTTTTAATAAAAAAAAATAACACAACACACACTAAAAGTGTGTGTGTGCGTGCATGGGGATGGCCAGGAGAAAGCTCCCATGGAGCTCTAGCCCTAAATCCAACAAATCTCTCAAATTGAAGCTCAAATCAAACCCAAATCGTCTGCATGATTACAAATTCGTGATCACCTAGTCGTGGGGATTACAAGGTATGTTGAGTTTTATGATTTGGTGATACTTTGAGATTATGATGAACCATCATAATCAAAATTCTGGAATGAATGTTGAATCTATGAGTGTTATTGTGATTATATCTTGGTTTAGAAACAAACCCTAGTAGAAAATTTGATGAATGGTTGTCAAAACTAGGGATTTCGTAATTACCCTATTATGTGCTAAGTGGGTTTTACGTTAATATGATGAACACTCAGATTAGAATGTAAGATTGATGAATATTGAGGTTATGATATAAGTTCTAGATGTAGTTCATGAACACTAGACTTAGAGGTTTGAATGTGTGGATGTAAATCTTGGTAAAGATAACTAGTTATGAACTAGTTAGTAAATATATAAAATTATGCACATTAGGTGTTTGTTAAAATGCCTAAATGAGAACAAAAGTGTTGAAATTTAAAATGAAAACGCGTATTTGAATGATATGGTAATTATGCATAATATGAGGTGATAAGGGTTCTAAACATCACGTTGATTTAGATTTAATGTTGTAAACCATGTGATTGAAAATAGTTAACTTTGATAAACTAAGTTAATTAATCATGAAGTCGAATAGAAACTTCGACATAGAAAATAAGTGAGGTGGAATGGTCGTGATTTTGATAACTAATTTAACCACCATATAAATGTTGATGATAGTTTGACCCAGGACAAGCTAGATGGAGGCTTGGGGTGAAGCGGGTCAAACGAAACAAGAAAGAAGAAAAGGCGTAACTTGGATACAAGTTAAGTAAAACTTACACCCCCTTTTTAATTACTATACATGTACTAGCGAAAATTGATCGTGAATAATATTAAGTAATCGAAATACGATGATCCAGCATGATACAATGCAAGCCGGAATGACTAAAAAGCTTGGAAATCATGAATTATGGAAAAAGGGGCAAAAAGGTAAATTAGTCATGTAATGACGAACAAATAAAAATGCTTTTATGTAAAACGAGTTAAAGGGAAAATAGGGGTAGGTTTAAAGGGATGAAATGGTAACTAAATACCATCTCATACGAATAAATGGTCAATTAGGCTAAATGGGTCAAATGGTGTTGTTAACACCATTTGACAACTTCATTTGACAATTGCTTGTTGAGTGTTGTAACCACAGAAAACAACATAAACGTGCGTTGCTTTAACTAGAAAGATTTAAAGCAAAAAGTTATGTAAACGGGTCAATACCTTGACCCGAGCCAGGTACGTATAAATAATCTTTTAGTTAAACATACAAATTTTTGGTCAAATATTTAGCGAAAGTCCTTCGTCGTAAAGTGAGGGACTAAAGTTGACCAAAACACCCTTGAAGGGTATATCGGGCAAACGACCCATAGGGGTTGATTAGGAACCGTCATTAAGATTATGGAATCATTAAAAATGAATAAAAGTCTTAGGAATTTTTATTCGTGGGTCAAATGCTCAAAAATGGTCATTTGCGTAAATGATCAACCGATGGGTAAAATTGGGAAAAAAGGGGTTCATTATGTTAAATCCGCCACAAAATAGTTGTGGTGGAATATTTGTAGTTAATTAGACATGGAATTTTGTAGCGTCAAAAGAAAAGCCCAAATTCTAGACTAAAATGCGTAAATACCCTTAACGGGTCAAAACAAGCACTTAAGCGTAAACGGGATTTTATTATGTAATAAACCCGTGATTTGAGATTAATATGATAGGAGATATTGAAATAATGAATTTCATGAGTTTAAAGATCAAATGAACATGTTGGTGTGATAAAATCATAAACGGGTCAATAAAGGGTAGTAAGCCGAAGAGTTAAAAGTCTGAAATTTTGTTAATTCGGATGTCGGATTTTAACTCCATAGGATGGAGAATTAAATTATGGTTGCGTAGGAAAAAGAATCGCGTAAAACGGATCAATAACGAAGAAGTTATGGCCATTTCCGTGAAATCGGGTTATGCTGGGAATATGCAGCAACATAATAAATAACTTGCTGTCAAAAAGGGGGCTAGGTGGGGCGTCTAGCCCCCCCTGAATCCCAAAAATGTTTAATTTTGTTTGTTTGACCCATATAACTTGTTTAAACTTGTTATTTAACTATCAAAACTAACTTTTAAGTTGGTTTTGATCATAGGTGATCGCCAAGAGTACCCGGATGAAGATCAAGCTTGAAGAAGAACCGAACACGATAAAGTTAAAAGCTTCCGCACGACGTTTCGTCCTATCTCTTAAACGACGAACTCAAATTCATTACGATGTACTTAAACCTTTATTTGTAAAAGTTTTAACTTACCTTATTTATCAAAATTACATGTTGGTTTTCGTAAACTACACGAAAACCTTAAAATAATAACAAGGGTGTTACAAGTTGGTAATCAGAGCTCAAGGTTAAAAGAATAAAGTGTTCGGTTCGAGGCTTGATCACAAATCCGGTAAGTACATATATATCAATGGTTTAGTATGATTAAAGTGTTGAGAACAACACATATGGTTATCGTGTAATACACGTTACACCAATAAAAACGATATAGAATAGATATAGTCAACGAAATTACACGCGTTGATGCGTATAGTAGAAAAGCCTTGTATTATAATACGGGCATCCTTTAATGTCGAAATTACTAACTGTAGGACCGGTTTCGACACCGTACGATTGCGTAAGGAACGTTCGACGTGCGGAATCCGTGAACGTGCGTGATCGAACACACAAGAACGTACTCGTAACGTGATTCAATTGATTATGATGACGTGTAGAAAGCCGAGAATCACACGGAGAGACTTTCTCTCTCTAAAATCTAAGCTTCTAAATCTCCAAATGAGCAAAGTCTCCTAAACTATGACATAACTCTCTATTTATAGGCACAAGGAATATAAGGATTTCTCCTTATTTACAAGTTTGCCACCTTGCCCTTTTTAACTAGATATTACAATAAAAGCTTAGAATCCTTTGGTTTCTGCTACGGACTAGATTGACAGAGGCGATAGACACATAATGCACTAACAGACTCCCCCTTGGATATTGCCGTAGTCAATCTCGTAGCGTCTTGTCTTTTCTCTTTCACGAACAGAATCCCCGTGGATCTGTCTTCAACTTCCATTTCTGTCCCTCTCGGTAGTCTCTTTTTCCTTCAGGCTCCCCCTTTTGTCAAGCTTCCGTGCTTTTGGGATCGACACCTGGATTTCCGAATACAAGCTCTTCCAAGATAGTTATCTGGCTCTTTGAATCCACGCTTCCTCTTGCGTTGAGCTCATCTTCAGACTCCCCCTTAGACTCAGCTGTCGGTATCGTAGTCTGGCTTTCACAAGTTCAGGATCAATTCCTGGCTTTGTTCTGCATCTGCTCAGGATTTGAAACCTGTTTAACCTGCACATCCTCTACCTCAACATAAGTTTCACAAATTTATAACAGTTAGATTTAAGAAACTTACTGGTAGAAATCAATTATTCAACAAACATACTAGTTACATCAAGTTCAAACCTAACCACACAATCTTTCAAAACATTTATATATGACATTCAAAGTTTTCAACATATTCTCCCAACCCTGTTCATCATGTTTAGCTCTTCGAATTTTGAAAATCAACTCTTCAACATCAGTTGTCGAAAATCTTTTTGTATTTTCAAAATTTTATGCTAAAACACTCCGAAAATCTTTTTGGATTTTTGTTTTAGAGAAATGCAGTAAAGAAATATGTACAAACAATATTTTTGTGAGTTTGTGTAAGAGGATCATATCAGTTTATGAAACAAATCACTAGCACCGTTAAGCTTTAATCATTTTAAGTTCTAAACGATTCACCTTGATTGTCAGTATACTGGTCCACTTAAATTTTCACACAAAGTTCAACTGCTTCGAGATACGATTTTAATGTCTTAGAAACTTAAACTTAATCGCGTATCCCACCTCAGAATATACTCCTATATCCAGATCCCAATATTCAGTCTTACAGGTAATTATAACACAAATGATATCTGTAAGGGGTTAATAATTTATGAAGAATCATGAGAGCTCAGGTCAGAACTACCGTTCAGCAGAGAGATCATGACTCAACCTTTGGGTGTGTCCCCTTTAGAGGATCTTTTTTACAATAGCATTGCTAAGCAATTTTATTGTCTTATCATATATGCTGAGGGTGATGCTATGTTTCAAGCATTGCAGAAAATATTATTCAAGGACTAGGTCAGAACTTCCATTCAGCAGAAGTCCCGGAATAATACCCCAGATATCACTGAGTAAAAAAACCTAGTATATCAGAAAAAGAAATCCTTCAAACAAGATTTCGGGGGTTACCCATATATCCTAGAGATGTTACCCACGATATAAGCAAGTTTGAATTTAGGTTTATATCTCGTCACAATCTACTAAATGTGCAAAAACCTACTGGCATATCATCAGTGAGACCGTTTATCACTTTTGACATTTCATTTCTTTAGCATGCTGTGATAGTCCACTGATTTACTATCATTTCCTCTTTTATACACCAAAACTCATTTTTTGCTTTTTCAATGTTTTTGACATTTTCAAATTTTCTATTTTTTTTTTTCAAAATTTTTCTCCCCCTAAAATCAAAATATGTTTCAATTTTGATTTTCTGGGAAAATTTGAAAACCAACTATACAAGAAACATGACAAACTGATATCAAATCGCTTCAATTCGCCATCCACTTGACATAAACAATCAGAACTCCCCCTCACAACAAACTATTTTCCCATTATGATTTCAAAATACTTAAGTTTGTTTTAATCAAAATGTTTCTTTCCGGAAAATTAGTTTTGTTGAATTAACAAACCACTTGTTGGCTAGGGGATTACATCATCACTTTGTTCTCCTTTAACCATTTTGAAAGATTTAACAGTTTAAGATTCTATCAACACAAACACATGTAGAAAATCAAGTACAACTTAATGTTCCTGATTTACCACATGTAAAGCGAAAAATCACCAGAGTGAAATTTCTCAAGAAATGTGCCGATTCATGTTCCACGCTTACCAACCTGGGAACTCCGGCAAGTCAGGTTTTTCTATTTGAAAAGATTCACCCAAGCCTGACCAGCCTTGGGTGATTTTGAATTCTTGTTCAACAATGATGGATAATTTGCATCATCCCTTGTTAAACCCGAATTCTCCTTTTTTACCTCAACACTAGGCTCCTCTGGCTTTAATGAACCAGAATCATTGCCTGCACATGGCTTGTCTGACTTTGACCTATCAGATTCATTGCCTGATGGTGGCTTGTCTGACTTTGACACATCAGATTCATCGCCGATCATCTTCTTCTTCTTTTCTTCTTTCGTCCTCAGATTTGTATCCGATGAATTCGTCTTGCTTGACTTTGCAATCGAGTTAGTTGATTCATCAGAACTCTTATTCAATCTGTCCAGTGAACCCGAAGACAAAATTTTCTCCAGATATTCTCTTGCCTTCTTCCTCTTCTTCCTCAGTCTGTCTTTTTGCCCCTGAGAAAGCTTCACCTTCTTTTCTTGAACTTTAGGTTCTTGAACCTTCTGTTCTTTGGGCTTGACGTTGACTGGTTTCTTTGCCATTCTTTGAGATTCAACCCTCGATCTTCCCATTGATCTCCTTGGGCAATCTTTAGCAATATCTCCTCTGATTTGACAATTATAGCATCTTCTTGTCTCATAACTCCAATTCTGGCAGTTAACAGCAATGTGTCCTCTCACACCACAGGTGTAGCACACTCTGTTATCGTACCATTCACCACTTTCACTCCATATGCTTAGATCATAACATTGTCTGGCTTTGTGGTAATCATCACTCTTCTTGAAAACTGGTTTTGGCTTTGAAGCACTGTGGTCAAACCTGCACCACTTATTACCAACATTTTGTGAGTTTTCATTTTTTGATTTTTGTGGTTTTTTATAATAATTGGATGACTTATCTGATGAGCTTTTATTTTCATTTTTAGAATTTTTAACTTTTTGTTTCTGTTCTACACTCTTCTTAACAGGTTTTTGTTTAGAACATTCCCCTGTTTCAGTAGATTGCAAAACAGTATTTTTAAATTTTTCTTGTAAATCTAAAAATATTTTTCTTTTCTTTTCTTTTTCATCATCAGCTTTGTCATCACAATCTTCAATTTTGACTTTGTCAAAATTTGTGACATTGTCACTTATTGGAACAGAATTGATCGGTTTTGGACATACATGTGATGTAGAATTCACAAAACCTTTCAATTTCTTTTCAAGCTCATCAATTTTGTTCCTTGAATTCTCAGCTTCATTTTCAAGTCGAATGATTTTCTGAAGATGAGAATTTATTTCAATCTGTTTCTCAAGATTATTTTTAAAAATAACAGATTTTTCATCTTCTAAAACTTTTATTTGATTTTGAAAATCTGTTTCTTTTTCTTTTAAAACTTCATTTTCTAATTTTATCCAAGAAACATCTTTATTTTCAATTTTAATCTTTTCAAAATCTTTTTCTTTTTCTTTAAATTTTTTGTTTTCTAATGACAAACTCTCAACATTCTTCAAAAGTTTGTCATTTTCAGATCTTAGTTTTTCACAATTCAAGCGCAACTCTAGAATCTGTTCATTATCAGCTTTCTTCTTGTCTTTCAAAGCTTTGTTTTCCAATGTCAAATTCTCCACATCTTTCAAGAGATTGACATTTTCTGCTTCAAATTTTTCACATTTTGAGCATACAAATGCACATTTTGAAGTTTCACCCGTCTTGGATTCTTCAATCTTTGTCATTCCTTCTCTAATCCTTTTGATTAATTCAAGAAACTCAATCAAACTTAAATTTTCTGAGTTTCTTTCTATCTCATTTATTAAATCTTTCTTTTTCTTTTTCTCTTCTTCATCTCCCCACCATTTCCTTTGCCGATAATCATCTTCCTCTTTATACTCCTTGATTATAGCTTCAATATCAAGCGTTTTGTCATCGATCGCAATATTTCCATATTCATCAAGACAACACTCTCTGTCCGGATCCCATCTATTCGCTCTTCTTGCTTCCAAATAGATACGAGATATTCTAATTATCTTGTTTTCAGCCAGCATTTTTCTGTAACTATATTTCTGCTCTTCAGTTCTATCGTCTTTCCACGGAATAGGATCATCGTTTTTCGCCATCTTGTACGTTCCTGAAAAATAATCAACAACACACTTAGAAATTTTTGAAATTTTGGAAAACAGTGACTAATAAGCGAAATCAGTTATGATGACACAAAAGCGAAATCAGAACTGATGTACTCTCGAGCGAAATTAGCAACTTGTCCTTATGAGCGAAATTATGATGTATCTAAAAGCGAAATCTGTCTATTTGTGTCCAATGAGCGAAATCAGACAATTAAGTCCCTATCAGCGAAACCCTATGAACGAAATCTGATTGGGTCACTCAATTTTAACTCTTTATCCAAACCTTGATTGGGCCAATTTCTTAAATGTCAAATGAGAATTTTTATGATTGGGCCGTTTGTTTATTAAGCCGACAACATCAGATATAAACAATTCAATTTTTACTTCACATGGGTCGTCACATTAAATGATTTTGATTGGGCCTTATCAATTAGTGGTTCACAATTCAGTTTATGGTCTTTTAATCAGATGCAACATTCGACGACCACGTTCAAGCAGAATCAAACAGTCACAAGAGCGGAATCACAGATTGGTTCATATGAGCGGAATCAGACGTGATGTCTAATGAGCGAAACCACCTTGATGACTAATAAGCGAAATCGGTTTATGTTCAAATAAGCGAACCAGGCAATGTCCAAATAAGCGAACCAGACAATGTCCAAATAAGCGAACCAGGCAATGTACAAATAAGCGAACCAGGCAATGTCACAATGAGCGAACCACAAAAGCGGATCTCAAATAACTGTAACTACGAGTGGACCTCTTGAGCGGAACTCCAACAAATGTGACCTAATAAGCGGACCTAAAAAGCGAAACCTTGCTGTTTCAAACAAAATCGGACACAAAAAATCAGATTTCTTCTAAACGACTAAGAATTAGATTCTGAAACTTGGTAGGATTGTAATTCGAGTATTTTCGCACAATATACTAAAAAACTAGCAGATTCGGACCAGTAAAACACGTTCAATTTGATGAAAAACCTTCAAAAACGTGAACAAGTAGTAGAATATGAAGAATTTTACGAAAAACAGATCTGAGATCACTAAAATCTAGTACGAATTTATGTATTTGGTCAGCGCAATCGAGCTCCTAGCTCTGATACCACTTGTAGGACCAGTTTCGACACCGTACGATTGCGTAACGAACGTTCGACGTGCGGAATCCGTGAACGTGCGTGATCGAACACACAAGAACGTACTCGTAACGTGATTCAATTGATTATGATGACGTGTACAAAGCCGAGAATCACACGGAGAGACTTTCTCTCTCTAGACTTTCTCTCTCTAAAATCTAAGCTTCTAAATCTCCAAATGAGCAAAGTCTCCTAAACTATGACATAACTCTCTATTTATAGGCACAAGGAATATAAGGATTTCTCCTTATTTACAAGTTTGCCACCTTGCCCTTTTTAACTAGATATTACAATAAAAGCTTAGAATCCTTCGGTTTCTGCTACGGACTAGATTGACAGAGGCGATAGACACATAATGCACTAACACTAACTGTTGTATATGTTTTAGTTGAAGGACACTCGCATATGAATATAGCGAGAGTTTAACAAATCGCAGATTTGACAAAGGAACGGTCCAAAGAGTATGCTCATCAAGGACCTAAATCGCGCAACGATTGCGAATAAGTTAATGGCAAGGGGAGCCTATTAGACCAAGCATTATCAGGTGCACGTTTTAAATTATTGGATAAATAGTAATATGCAACAAATACGTAGAGATTGAAAGTTGCATATGTAGATTGAAAACTTTGAAAAACCTGAATAGAAAACCTATCCGGGATATTGTTTCCAAGAAAAACAAATAGAGGCATTACTTACATGGGGTGTAATGTGAAAATTATAAAAAGGTCATGTATACCAGGTGTTGATCGCTTACTCTGGCCAAGTAAGTAGTGAACACGTGGTACCATGAACTTCTTATGATGGACACATTTATGTCCGATGTAGTAAGGGTGGGGTGAATGGGACTAACTTAAATGGTACCCAAATGAATCAAATAAGTAAGATGTTTGATAGTAAACGTAAACGTAAGTCGGATGACGGAAGCGTATTACGTAAGAATAACGAGCCCCGAGAGAAGGGACAAGGATCAAGTAAAAAGAAAATACAGACCGACTAATAGAAATGCTAAGGCATAGGGATAAAAGTTTGACTGGCACAAGTGATGAAATTCACATGGGCAAGTCAAACGAATTGAATAAAGAATAAAGGACTTGATTGAATAAAAGCGATGGATCTCGCTAAGACGACCAAATAAATTAAAATAATGTCTAAAACCATATAAGAATGGTTACTTGAAAATGATTACGGTAAAGATACCCGATGAATGGGTAGGATTTGGAAAGAATGCGTAAACCAAGAGACGGGAACGCGAAATAGAAAGTCAAAAGACTCGGAATATGAGTCATGACTAAAAGACAATGAGAATTTGCAAACAGAAATGTTAATAACTACGCTCAACTATTTTAAAGTTGAACGGGTCGAATAAAGAATGGAGTTTGATGTTCACAAGTTATGAACTTTCACACGAACAAGTCAAACGAGATAAATAAGGTATAAAAACTTGGTAGTGCAAGTAAGCGCAAACCGAATAATGGAAGCGCGAAACATTAATGAACCTACGTGATGGGTCATAAAGGAATATATATAGGAAAAACGAAACTAGCGAAACAAAAATGTTAAAAACCCTAAGATAAAGAACCCGGGTAATGGGTCGTAAAGAAGTATAGGTAAGAACCGGGTAACGGTAAGTGTAGGACAAACCGACGTGTAAATGACGTTAGAAGTCATAAAGTCAGAAAGATAATTCGAAAGCGAACAAATGTAGCCTTAGACTACGGTCAAGGTCTAATGAAATCCAAAAAGCAAAAGTAGATCATTCTAGACATAAAAGGGGTGCCTTGACACCATATATATATATATACAGTTGAATAAAGACTTGAATAAAAGATGATCTATGGGATTATCATAACCTACGGGATTAAACATAGTGTCAAGGTCTACAGGACCAAGAAGACCCTTGGATCAAAAATAGAAAGAAACAAACTGTTGGGTCTCACCTTAAAAAGGTGAAAAATATAAAGAAATAGCCTATGAGGCTAAGTGAAAGAACCTACGGGTCAATAATGTAAAGCGAGGAAACTGGTTGTAACTCCCCACGTAAAGTAATATCGGAAGGTAAAATTTGTATAAAAGCGATAAGTTTCGCTAAGTTAACCGAACGGGTTAAAATGAAGAGATCATGAAGAGTTTGGTGGGCAAAAGTGGAAGATTTCACTAAAACATCTAAACGGACTAAAATGACAAAAGAATTCACAATTATTAAATTGTGTTATTTTCAAAAAGGGCGAAGGCATTGCCAAAATGACAATAGAAAGGAATAAGTCATCGAACGTAAAATTCCTAGATACGAGAAAAGACGTAGGACAAAGGGAAAACGTAAACTAAAAATTTAATTTTTTAGTCAAAAGCAACGTGTTAGCTAACATAAGTATTAAGAAGAGGTTTAAGAAATCGTAAACACACATAAGGACGAAGATAGCAGTATAGAATACCCGGGTGACGGGGTATGAAGCGACGGTAACTAATTAGTCTAGTCGGTAAAACTATGCAAGGTCAAGATAGTGTTATGACCAATATAAAGCGTTTGTCAACATAAGACAAACGCGGAGTAAACGTGTTGATGGACTAACGCGACTAAATGGTCGAGTGATTACTCGGTCAAATAGGCGACAAGATAAGAAATACAAGACGAAGGTTATGGTTCGTGAGGACTTACACATGAAACACACTCATGTCAATACGAATGATAAAATAGTGACAAAAAAGAATGAATGCTTTAAAAATGAAACCAAGCTCGTTTGGTTTAAACCAATGAACTACGTAAGCAAGGTTTCGGGGACGAAACCTCTTTAAGGTGGGTAGACTTGTAACACCCCGAAAACGGGTTTGGTAATCAAACCCCGTTAATACTAATACACGGGTAAAATACCGTTAGCGGTAAAGGTAACCCGGTAAATATTAGGATTTAAAATAAATAAACCTAATATTCAATAAAACGTGAATAAATGCTTTTAAGGAAATAAAGTTTATAAGAAGCCTGAATTAACGGGACTTAAAATAAACTGAGTCATAATTTCCCCGAACCCACTAAGTTAAATAGGAATATTTAACCTAGTTAATAAGTGGGAGTACTGTTAGAAATAGTTAGATTGTGGCCTACTTAATAACTAACCAAATATGAGGGACCAAACTAAGATATCTTGAAAATGGTTTTAATAAAAAAAAAATAACACAACACACACTAAAAGTGTGTGTGTGTGTGCGTGGGGATGGCCAGGAGAAAGCTCCCATGGAGCTCTAGCCCTAAATCCAACAAATCTCTCAAATTGAAGCTCAAATCAAACCCAAATCGTCTGCATGATTACAAATTCGTGATCACCTAGTCGTGGGGATTACAAGGTATGTTGAATTTTATGATTTGGTGATACTTTGAGATTATGATGAACCATCATAATCAAAATTCTGGAATGAATGTTGAATCTATGAGTGTTATTGTGATTATATCTTGGTTTAGAAACAAACCCTAGTAGAAAATTTGATGAATTGTTGTCAAAACTTGGGATTTGGTAATTACCCTATTATGTGCTAAGTGGGTTTTATGTTAATATGATGAACACTCAGATTAGAATGTAAGATTGATGAATATTGAGGTTATGATATAAGTTCTAGATGTAGTTCATGAACACTAGACTTAGAGGTTTGAATGTGTTGATGTAAATCTTGGTAAAGATAACTAGTTATGAACTAGTTAGTAAATATATTAAATTATGCACATTAGGTGTTTGTTAAAATGCCTAAATGAGAACAAAAGAGTTGAAATTTAAAATGAAAACGCGTATTTGAATGATATGGTAATTATGCATAATATGAGGTGATAAGGGTTCTAAACATCACGTTGATTTAGATTTAATGTTGTAAACCATGTGATTGAAAATAGTTAACTTTGATAAACTAAGTTAATTAATCATGAAGTTGAATAGAAGCTTCGACATAGAAAATAAGTGAGGTGGAATGGTCGTGATTTTGATGACTAATTTAACCACCATATAAATGTTGACTCATCAAAATAGGGGTGATTCCCACATTTGGTGACGACTTTCCCTCAGCTATACTTTGTATTTCGAACGAAATTTACCCTCAAGTTAGGAGTGAAATCCAAATCTTGAAGGAAATTTCTTCTTCCAATTCTAGTGGACCCTTATCTTTTGATAAGTACCAACCACACTAGGGTACGATGTTATAAAGCTAGAGGTGAAACTCAAAACTTAATAACTAGTCCCACTCTTCGATTTTCAATCTCGCCAAAGTTTCGATTTTCCCAATCGATTAAGGACGTGTAGTAACTGGAAGGACAAATATCGTTAGTCACATCTCGATGAGAGTATTTGTCTATTAGGCCAAAGCACATTTCCTTAATTTGAAAAGGACTTCGATTTACTTTGGAATAGTCTTGTGTTACATTCCGTGACAATCCACGTTTTACGTTAAACCTCTTTTATGCTATCTCAATTTTAATGTGTTTTACATTTGTACGTTACTTTCATTTCAAGCTTGGAGACACGATACACACTATCTTCGTAATCTAAAATAAATAATAATAATCTCTTGTGAAAAAAAATAAATTTACGATGCTTTCATTATTCTTGTTACACTATGTGAATTTCTTGTCATGCTATGTGAGATTATTTGAAACTTGATGCATTCATGAAAACAATTTCCCTTAAACAAAACTTTATGATCAAGTCTCATCTATTATTTGTTTTGAATCTTTAGATGTCGTCATCTCGTCAACTTTCCAACTCATCCAAGAAGTCTAAGACCAGCTCTCAGAAGAAGATGATGGCATTCACGGCCAATCAGATTGTGTCACACCCCAACCGATGGCGGAATCATCGGGGCGTGGCACTGAGCGAAACAGATTGTCCAAGAGAATCCATAACAACAATTAATTACGATATATTTAACATTCATGTCCCATACCCTAAACATATAAAGGATAACAGTTATTACAAATAATTGTATCATAAACAAATAAACTGTTCCGACAACTCAGATTTCTTATTTGGTTTGTCTCTAGACTCCCTAGCTGGTTCATCATAGCACAACAAGCAAAGCATCCTAATCAATCTGTCACATACGTTAAAATAAAGTCAATACACAGAGTGTAAAGGTGAGTACACAAGTTTGCATAGTATATAGTATAGCGAAAGCGTTTACGCATAACCAACATGTAACACGTAGAAAAGTGAATCAAGTAAGCTATCGACAATGAAGTATGCGACCGACATGACTGCGAGTTGTAGAATGTGCAACACATTATCACCACTGTGACCATTCCATTTGGGTGTGTAAGCCACAAAATAAAGATCTTGGAATCCTGACACTCAAGACAAGCCCAAAACCTTCTCTTCTACCCATTCCATTTGGGTGTGTAAGCCACAAAATAAAGAGTTTTGCTTGAGGACAAGCAAAGATTCAAGTGTGGGGATATTTGATGTGTGTAAAATGCAACATATAAATTACATCAAATGTGGTATAAAACTAACCCTTTTATAGTACTAATGTTGGAAAAGTTGTGCTTTTGTCTTCCTTGTGTATTTTCAGGGTTAAATATGCTTAAATGAACAAAAGAAGCAAAAATGCAGCCAAATCTAACAATAATACAAGAAAAGGAATAAACGTGGTATGCCCGACCCCTCAACAGCATCTTCCCAAGCAAAAACAAGACATCAGAAAGTTGAACACGCCCCGTGCTCAATGAACACGGGGGCGTGCCCAAGTGTCTGCAGAAAAGACAAAGCTATAGAAGCTTCTATTTCCCAACACGGGGGCGTGGCCAGCGGACACGGGGCCGTGGTCAATGCTAATATTCGCAGAATCTAGGCAAATCTTGATAGTACAGATACGCTTCTGCACACGGGACCGTGCCCAGCTGACACAGGGGCGTGGTCAACTAATGCAAAAAAACTGCATTTCAAGATGAAAGAGAAGATGGGTGGACACGGGGTTGTGCAGGCTATAAATAGGGGTGCCTGGCTCACTTGCAAATCATCCCTTAACAAACCACATCTCTCACACTTCACCCACCCACCACCACCATCACAACCCACATCCACCACCATCATCCATCATCCATCATCCATCATAGAGTGTGTGTAGTAGTCTTGGGATCCAAGATTGAAAGTAAGAGCTCTTGACAATCAAAGGGCATGTTTGCGTAAGTCTCTTACATCACTTGGTGAAGACAAGCATTTAGTGTAATACTTTTTATTTTTAATCTTTTCGCACTTTTTTATTTGGTTATATATTAATGACTTTAATAACTAGTTTCTTATGTTGAAGGTTAAACTTCCTTATCATTTGTCTGTGGTGTCTTGGCGTTATTTTACTTTCTATGTAAAATAAAAGATTTACACCATTCATATCTCCACGGTCTAGATGGAGATATGTTGGCTACCTGGTCGGGGGTTAAGGGAATGGTTTGGTAAGCGTCTTGCCTTGTTCAGTGTATAGATCCTGCAAGGACCTGGGTCAAGTTTAGTAGGACCTCCTTCAATACCCACTGGTATTGGATGGCGGGGGTCCGAACTCCTTAATCCCCTCATATGTAAACTACTATTAAAACTTTAACCCGGCTATTTAGGATTGTATCCCTGCTGACTCAAACTACTTAGCCGAGGGTAACGTCACCTTCAAAAGAGGGGCCTACCACATTACGCATTAATAACTTAATTAATTATGTTTCAATAATCCAGCCCTTTAGGATTGTATCCTTGCTGACTCAAACTACTGGGTTGAGGGTAACGTAACCTTCAAAAGAGGGGCCTACTACTATAACTAAGATAATCTCTTAAAAAGTGCAAAAGTGCGGAAATAATCAAAGGTTACACTAAAGGCGAGTCGGATCCAAGTGATTCATCTTGTCTATCTGTTTTATTTTTATTTTTATTTTCCGCATTTTTAGTTAGTTTTTATTTTCTTGTTTAAAAACCTTTTTTTCTAAATTTTTTGATTTGCTTAGACGTTGAGGATAAACCGGTACTAAAAGCTCTTGTGTCCTTGGACGACCTCGGTATCTTACCAACGCTATACTACGCTCACGATGAGTGCACTTGCCCATATGTGTGTTTAGTGTTAGTAAAATATCGTGTTTTATAAATTTAAAACTTGACTAAAGTGTTAAAAAGGGCTTAAAATATACATTAAAAACTATATAACACTCACACGCATCAAGTTTTTGGCGCCGTTACCGGGGACACAAGGATTTTAAGAAAGTCAGGAATCAACGGCCTAATCGTTTTTTCTTATTTTTCTATTTTTTTAGGATTTTTCTTAAATTTCAGCTTCTGCAGAGCTCAGCACTGGCCGTGCCCGCTGAACACGCCTTGTGCCCAATCTCTGGTACTGGCCATCCTGTCTTAAGTCAGACAGTAGCTGAACACGGGGCCGTGCCCAATCAACACGCCCCATGCCCAAGTATTAGATACTGAAAACAGAACCGTAATATCCCGACGGTTGGTAATTTCTGACACAACCATGAGCGATACTGATATTTTTTACTTCCGACCCTCTTATGGTACGAGGTGTCAAATATGTGGCGGAAATCATGAAGATTTAAAATGTTATTTTTTAAACTACAAGCCCCACTATATAGACCCATTGTTTTCCTGTAGCCTTAATGTAACTGTAACACCCATACTATTTTAACGTTAATATATGTAATTAAAGTAAGCATTTATTTAAGAAAATGCCACTTATCAAAAACTTTTACATCTTGAGAATTTAAACATGTTTACAACGTTCTAAAACATAGTTTAAAATGTTTACATATTCCACTTTTTACAAAACAAAACTAGATAATTGCGGAAGCTTCAAAAGTGTGTGTGTCCAGTTCTTCAAAAACATGCTTGATCGCCATCCTAAAAGACCCCATCATTACCTAGAGTCAAAACCACTTAAAAGTTAGTTTCGACATTAATATCGTACATATAAACAAGTTCCAACATCGAAATGTGAAAAGTAAAACAAAATTTCAAAACTGATCCTGTCGCGTGTCGCGGCAGGATCCGTTAGCTTTGTCGCGTGGCGCGGGAGCCCCGCGTGTCGCGCCAGTTCACTGAGTCTCCTCCGCGTGGCGCGGGGGAGTACATTTTCCAGCAAGCCCAGGAGCTGGTCCTGCATATCTGTCCAGCTTCGGAAATTCCCAAAACTCAACTTTGAACGTTCATAACTTTTTGCTCGGTTGTCCGTTTTATGTGATTCTTTTTCCTGTACGTCTGTAAATTCATTTCCGACGTGCCTATTACAATTATCCTACCAAAAATTTGATTTATGGGCCGAACGACTAAAAGTCATTTTTGCATTATTTGACCCATTCAAGTTACACTCATTTTACTACATTCTTTTTTTTTATAGTAAACATAAGCACTTTTTACCCAACTTCCTGGGCTTATTATCACCGGCATTTTATTACCAATCTCATGGTTTCATGCTCGTAAGATTGTAACCGCTTATGCTAACTATTAATACCTATAACAATACCATTTCAACATTATTAGACCCGTTTGGCTCATCTACGGAATCCTCCATTATGATGACTACCAAACGACTTCTAACCAATTCTTAACCTATTATTTCAATTAACGAACATTGTTATTCAATCAACGCTACCTCATTCTACAACGCAACTAAATATGCTCTAGTTATCGAATTACTCAATGTGACGAATCAAGTTGCATACTTGTATAATTTATCAGAATTGGTTTCTAACCATAATTACCCATTCCCGGCTTGTCAACCTTATGCATATCACATCATTCCATGATTTACGCTCTAATAATTCCAATTTAATTAGTGACGTTTAAGTCACTTCAAGCTATAACATTTCGACCGTTATTTAACCCGTTCGGTTGTCTAAAGGAATTTACCATTTCATCAACATACCAAACTTCTTACCACAAATATTCTAACCCATTTCTTTATCTAGTGAGCTACATCACTTTATTTACATTCCAAAATGACCAATTAACCATATTGTCAACAAACATATCAAACCAACCTTTTGACCCGCTTGATTTGTCGAGTGAACTTCGTCACTTCTATGACATACCAAACTCATATTTGACACTACAATCTCATCAACATTTCTAAGACTATTGTTTATACATATTGTAACGAAACCGAAAGTTATGTACCTTTTAAGCACACCTTTCTAGCGTGTATCCCCTCCTGCTTGTCCACTTGACGACCCGGATTCTTTACCTATAGAGTTCCATTCACAACCAAATTTAGAACTCTTTTATAACCAAAAATCGGATAATTCATTATGATATTCAAATCTGCGTTTTTGTCCGATCTTTAACGTTTTACTCCTCACTTAGGCGTTTTAACAAACACCTAGCGGGTCAGATTTTTACATAACCATTACTAGGTTCTTGACATGTTATTTTCATCTACATTCACCTCAATTAAAAAATCTATACTAAAATTTAACATCAATAATTTCAGATTCACCACATGAATTCAGATTTCACTAGAATAAGAACCCTAATTCTAGTGTTTATTTAGTTTCTACTAACTCACCAATCACCTACAATGGTGATTATAAACCCCACAAGTATAATGCTAGATTTTAACAAGAAATCATCTAGGGTTTATCACTAGATGCCATATTACTTCTAATTTCATCCATGCAAGACATAATCAAGCTAAATCTCAGTTTTTCACAATTAACCTAGAACTTGAGATGAATCGAAACATCAAGATTTTACATACCTTATGATCCCCTCAACTAGGTGATCATTAATTTATGCTTGAAAATCGATTTGGACATGATTTAAGCCTTCAATTTGTGGCTTTTGTGATTGTTAGGGTTTTTGGAGAAGTGGGGGGTCACCCTTCCCTGCTTCTGATCGAACCAGACCTCACAAAAGTGAGTTTGGTTTTTGTTTTAAGTAACTAGGTTTCGTTTTTAACAACATAAGCCCCTCAACCTTTGTTAACTTTATAATTTAGACCGTTTTCAATCCCTTCATGTGTTACTACAAGACAACTAGCTAACTAGGTTATTTATTTCCTAGTTAGCTTTTTCTCATTTATTTAGTATTTTAAAATTTTAATATAAGGTTTTATAAATTTCGGGATGTTACTAGTCCTCCCCCCTTAAAACGGTTTCGTCCCCGAAACCTTCTTTAAGCAGTCCTTTGGTCTAGACCTAACTATCCTTGTTGCCTTCTTGACCGGGCTGTGTTTTGACCATCCAGTCACTGAGTCCGTCGGCATACTTACTTCACGCTAGTCTTATATTGACAAGCGTTCTATATAGGTCACCACATTATTTTGACTACAACTTGTTTATTGCCTAGACTAATTGGTCACCAATTTATCCCATACCTCGTTATTTGGGTATACTATAATGTCGTCATCGGCATTTTGCGTGTTTATTATTTCACATCTAATAAATCGTATTATAACGTGGCTGTATTCTGTATCCCTTTTTGTGTCCGTGATCACATCACGTCATGTTTAGGTTTATGTTAGATTTTCATTATTATGAATCGTCCTTTGAATACATCATCTTACACCTATCGGCGTTAATACCTGTATCCTTTAGTATTAGCCATTTTCTAATTTCTCTCGTAATACTTATATTTGTTGGAATGTCGTTTCTTACTAAAACTGAATTTTAGTTTAATGTTTTTCTCTATATCAGAAATTGACGACAAGAATTATTCTTTTCCGTTATCATTTTACGCGGGAAATCATGACTGGTTCCCACGCTATATATTATCGACCCGCAGGTTCCTTTACTTAGCCTCGTAGGCTATTTTATTTAGTCTTCATATCTTTATTCGATTGCATAAGTATACATATGGCGTTAAGGCACCTCCTTTTTATGTTTAGAATAATAAATTTTCGCTTTCAAAATTCATTTGACCTTGACCGTAGTCTAAGGCTACACCAGTTTCCTTTTGATCTATTCTTCCGATCCTATGACTTCTTCCGTCATTTTCGCATTGGTTTAACTCACTCATGCTGTTATGTGATTTTCGCCCCTATTTCCCTTCAATCCGTTACCGGGTTCGTTATCTTAATGTTTCTAACACCCCGGTTTTACTGGTTTGCGTTTTCCTTTCCATATTCTTTTACGACCTATCACATTGGTTCAGTAATATTTCGCACTTTCATTATTCGGGTTGCGCTTACTTGGAATATTAAGTATTATACTTTATTCGGCCCGTCCAGTATTAAAATAGTTGAACTTAACTATTAAAATTTCTGTTTTCGCGAAGTTTTATTATTCTTTAGTCATAATTCTTAATCCATGTCTTTTGACTTTTAATCTGCATCACCTTCCCTTGGTTTACATATATATTCGTATTCCTACCCATCTATCGGGTATTTCACCGAATTCATTATCAAAGCAGCCATTTCGTCATGCATTAGGACTTCATTTTGATTTATTCTGTGGTATTAGCGTATTCCGTCGCCCTTATTCCACCAAGTCCTTTATTCTTTCATTCATCTTGCTTGACTTGTTCGTGTGTACTTCATCATTTATGATAGTCAAACTTTACCCTTATTCCCTAACATTCTTGTTTTTTGGTTAATACTTTTATTTACCTTGATTTCTTATCCCTTCCTTTGGGCTTATTACCTTAATGTAACACGCTCCCGTCATCCGGCTTCCGTTTACCTTTATTATCAAGCATTTTGCTTATTCGACCCGAACATCACCTTCCTTTTGTTAGCGATCTTTTAGGTCTGTTTCTCTTACTAATGTTCTGAAGGCCCATTTCTTAAGTCTTATTTGGTAAAACCACCGTTATGATAATACGGCTTTTGGGGTTTACCTGTTCTTATTCTAGCACTTTTCATAAAGTTTATTTTACTAGGCTTTTACCCAATCACATCCATTACTGCGATCATCGTTCTTCCTTATGAGGATTTGATTAACAATGTATTACTTGGATGGTTACCCATACCCAAGTTTCTGAATTTGCATTTATTGATACTTTATTATTCATAGTAACGAATAACACGTATCATTCATTTAACTTCTTTTTCGCGGATATTCTTGGTCCGAATTTTAATTTCTCATCCTTAACCTTAATCCTATTGAAACAATAACAGAATTAATTCATTTAATTTTATTATTGTTTATTGTTGCATGAAATTTATCTACATCGTCTGTTGATGTAAATGACGCTCCTACGCGTTTTATTTAGTTCGGCCAAGTCAATAACCTTGTCTTCGCTATTTATTATTATTGAAATTTCCGGGTTCGAGTATACACGCACTCCTTCTCATTGCAATATCTATCGAGATTACTTTTACCTCGATGCTCAATGTACAGTTTCAGCACCTCTTATAAACAACAGAACTCTTATCATTACCTAATTCTATTTCTCAAAGCATAGGTAATTTCGTTAACGCGAATGTAGGATGTTGAATAAATCGATATAAAACAAGCGATTTATTTGCACTCGTAATAATTAAAAATTCATGCTGAAATTTAATTTACAAGAGTATACCTGAAGCGACATCAGGTTCAGCTTTAGCCTTTGTAGCTGTTATACAAAACAACTTTGTTCTTGATTTCTGGGCATCAGACTTTGTGTCGGTTGTGTCCTTGGTTCCAAGCCTCTCTGGACGTTTAGACTTCTTATGTCTTGGCTTACCACATATGCCCTTGTGACTTTTTCCACAAAATTTACACTTATGTACTACACTTTTTGTGACTCCTTTCTTGGGAGCTTTATTAGACTTGGATTTCTTTATGGGGCTTGGATTCATATCTAACACCCTCCTTTATTCTATTTCTTGTAATATGCTGTCTTTCAATTCGGCCATCATATCGTCCACCACCGGCACGATTGTGGTTTGTAATCTATCAATATACTGTGATAGACTATTTTCTAGAGCTTTTCCGACTGCCTCGGAAATCTTAGCTTTCATTTGTTCAGTCAATTGAGATGTCGAATCATCTCCTGTTACTCCAGACATTTCTTTAACTGAAACATTCATAATGGTTGATCAATAATTATTTAATTCATTTCCATCTTATTATACGGAAATTTGTATCATGCTCACTTAATCATAAGTAATGTGTTATTGCTTTTCGGTTTGTCAAGTACATATCTTGCCTTACCTTTCTTACTTAGTGTATTTCCAAGGTTCGAGCGTATTTATACACTCCTTCCATACACTTTTCACATATTTCTTATCGTTTAATTTTATCTAAACTCAATTATAAGTAACTCTTACCGGATGTCTTGAAACTGAAATGTTTATATCGATTTTTGAACATCTCTTTTATAACATAACTTTGTTTGCTTCGGTTTAGCCAAGTTCGTAACTTGCTTTGACCGTTCTCATTTAGTGCACTTTCCGGGCTTGAGTGTATTAACGCACTCTTCCCGTGCACATTAATTTCCTTTTTCTAATATTCAAATAGAATCTACTAAATGACTAATTCTTACCGGATGTTTGATCAAGCTTTGAACTGAACACACTTTGTTAACAACCTTGAGCTCTGATTACCAACTTGTAACACCCATACTATTTTAACGTTAATATATGTAATTAAAGTAAGCATTTATTTAAGAAAATGCCACTTATCAAAAAAAATTACATCTTGAGAATTTAAACATGTTTACAACGTTCTAAAACATAGTTTAAAATGTTTACATATTCCACTTTTTACAAAACAAAACTAGATAATTGCGGAAGCTTCAAAAGTGTGTGTGTTCAGTTCTTCAAAAACATGCTTGATCGCCATCCTAAAAGACCCCATCAATACCTAGAGTCAAAACCACTTAAAAGTTAGTTTCGACATTAATATCGTATATATAAACAAGTCCCAACATCGAAATGTGAAAAGTAAAACAAAATTTCAAAACTGATCCTGTCGCGTGTCGCGGCAGGATCCATTAGCTTTGTCGCGTGGCGCGGGAGCCCCCGCGTGTTGCGCCAGTTCACTGAGTCTCCTCCACGTGGCGCGGGGGAGTACGTTTTCCAGCAAGTCCAGGAGCTGGTCCTGCATATCTGTCCAGCTCCGAAAATTCCCAAAACTCAACTTTGAACGTTCATAACTTTTTGCTCGGTTGTCCGTTTTATGTGATTCTTTTTCCTGTACGTCTGTAAATTCATTTCCGACGTGCCTATTACAATTATCCTACCGAAAATTTGATTTACAGGCCGAACGACTAAAAGTCATTTTTGCATTATTTGACCCATTCAAGTTACACTCATTTTACTACATTCTTTTTTTTATAGTAAACATAAGCACTTTTTACCCAACTTCCGGGGCTTATTATCACCGGCATTTTATTACCAATCTCATGGTTTCATGCTCGTAAGATTGTAACCGCTTATGCTAACTATTAATACCTATAACAATATCATTTCAACATTATTCGACCCGTTTGGCTCATCTACGGAATCCTCCATTATGATGACTACCAAACGACTTCTAACCAATTCTTAACCTATTATTTCAATTAACGAACATTGTTATTCAATCAACGCTACCTCATTCTACAACACAACTAAATATGCTCTAGTTATCGAATTACTCAATGTAACGAATCAAGTTGCATACTTGTATAATTTATCAGAATTGGTTTCTAACCATAATTACCCATTCCCGGCTTGTCAACCTTATGCATATCACATCATTCCATGATTTACGCTCTAATAATTCCAATTTAATTAGCGACGTTTAAGTCACTTCAAGCAATAACATTTCGACCGTTATTTAACCCGTTCGGTTGTCTAAAGGAATTTACCATTTCATCAACATACCAAACTTCTTACCACAAATATTCTAACCCGTTTCTTTATCTAGTGAGCTACATCACTTTATTTACATTCCAAAATGACCAATTAACCATATTGTCAACAAACATATCAAACCAACCTTTTGACCCGCTTGATTTGTCGAGTGAACTTCGTCACTTCTATGACATACCAAACTCATATTTGACACTACAATCTCATCAACATTTCTAAGACTATTGTTTATACATATTGTAACGAAACCGAAAGTTACGTACCTTTTAAGCACACCTTTCTAGCGTGTATCCCCTCCAGCTTGTTCACTTGACGACCCGGATTCTTTACCTATAGAGTTCCATTCACAACCAAATTTATAACTCTTTTATAACAAAAAATCGGATAATTCATTATGATATTCAAATCTGCGTTTTTGTCCGATCTTTAACGTTTTACTCCTCACTTAGGCGTTTTAACAAACACCTAGCGGGTCAGATTTTTACATAACCATTACTAGGTTCTTGACATGTTATTTTCATCTACATTCACCTCAATTAAAAAATCTATACTAAAATTTAACATCAGTAATTTCAGATTCACCACATGAATTCAGATTTCACTAGAATAAGAACCCTAATTCTAGTGTTTATTTAGTTTCTACTAACTCACTAATCACCTACAATGGTGATTATAAACCCCACAAGTATAATGCTAGATTTTAACAAGAAATCATCTAGGGTTTATCACTAGATGCCATATTACTTCTAATTTCATCCATGCAAGACATAATCAAGCTAAATCTCAGTTTTTCACAATTAACCTAGAACTTGAGATGAATCGAAACATCAAGATTTTACATACCTTATGATCCCCTCAACTAGGTGATCATTAATTTATGCTTGAAAATCGATTTGGACATGATTTAAGCCTTCAATTTGTGGCTTTTGTGATTGTTAGGGTTTTTGGAGAAGGGGGGGTCGCCCTTCCCTGCTTCTGATAGAACCAGACCTCACAAAAGTGAGTTTGGATTTTGTTTTAAGTAACTAGGTTTCATTTTTAACAACATAAGCCCCTCAACCTTTGTTAACTTTATAATTTAGACCGTTTTCAATCCCTTCATGTGTTACTACAAGACAACTAGCTAACTAGGTTATTAAGTTAGCTTTTTCTCATTTATTTAGTATTTTAAAATTTTAATATAAGGTTTTATAAATTTCGGGATGTTACAGTAACACCCCGAAAACAGGTTTGGTAATCAAACCCCGTTAATTTTAATACACGGGTAAAATACCATTAGCGGTAAAGGTAACCCGGTAAATATTAGGATTTAAAATAAATAAACCTAATATTCAATAAAACGTGAATAAATGCTTTAACCTAGGATTTAAAATAAAATATTAGGATTTAAAATAAATAAACTGAGTCATAATTTCGCCGAACCCACTAAGTTAAATAGGAATATTTAACCTAGTTAATAAGTGGGAGTAGTGTTAGAAATAGTTAGACTGTGGCCTACTTAATAACTAACCAAATATGAGGGACCAAACTAAGATATCTTGAAAATGGTTTTAATAAAAAAAAATAACACAACACACACTAAAAGTGTGTGTGTGCGTGCATGGGGATGGCCAGGAGAAGGCTCCCATGGAGCTCTAGCCCTAAATCCAACAAATCTCTCAAATTGAAGCTCAAATCAAACCCAAATCGTCTGCATGATTACAAATTCGTGATCACCTAGTCGTGGGGATTACAAGGTATTTTGAATTTTATGATTTGGTGATACTTTGAGATTATGATGAACCGTCATAATCAAAATTCTGGAATGAATGTTGAATCTATGAGTGTTATTGTGATTATATCTTGGTTTAGAAACAAACCCTAGTAGAAAATTTGATGAATTGTTGTCAAAACTAGGGATTTGGTAATTACCCTATTATGTGCTAAGTGGGTTTTATATTAATATGATGAACACTCAGATTAGAATGTAAGATTGATGAATATTGAGGTTATGATATAAGTTCTAGATGTAGTTCATGAACACTAGACTTAGAGGTTTGAATATGTTGATGTAAATCTTGGTAAAGATAACTAGTTATGAACTAGTTAGTAAATATATAAAATTATGCACATTAGGTGTTTGTTGAAATGCCTAAATGAGAACAAAAGTGTTGAAATTTAAAATGAAAACGCGTATTTGAATGATATGGTAATTATGCGTAATATGAAGTGATAAGGGTTCTAAACATCACGTTGATTTAGATTTAATGTTGTAAACCGTGTGATTGAAAATAGTTAACTTTGATAAACTAAGTTAATTAATCTTGAAGTTGAATAGAAGCTTCGACATAGAAAATAAGTGAGGTGGAATGGTCGTGATTTTGATGACTAATTTAACCACCATATAAATGTTGACGATAGTTTAACCGAGGACAAGCTAGATGGAGGCTTGGGGTGAAGCGGGTCAAACGAAACAAGAAAGAAGAAAAGGCGTAACTTGGATACAAGTTAAGTAAAACTTACACCCCCTTTTTAATTACTATACACTTACTAGCGAAAATTGATCGTGAATAATATTAAGTAATCGAAATACGATGATCCGGCATGATACAATGCAAGCCGGAATGAATAAAAAGCTAGGAAATCATGAATTATGGAAAAAGGGGCAAAAAGGTAAATTAGTCATGTAATGACGAACAAATAAAAATGCTTTTATGTAAAACGAGTTAAAGCGAAAACATGGGTAGGTTTAAAGGGATGAAATGGTAACTAAATACCATCTCATACGAATAAATGGTCAATTAGGCTAAATGGGTCAAATGGTGTTGTTAACACCATTTGACAACTTCATTTGACAATTGCTTGTTGAGTGTTGTAACCACAGGAAACAACATAAATGTGCGTTGCTTTAACTAGAAAGATTTAAAGCAAAAAGTTATGTAAACGGGTCAAAACCTTGACCCGAGCCCGGTACGTATAAATAATCTTTTAGTTAAACATACAAATTTTTGGTCAAATATTTAGCGAAAGTCCTTCGTCGTAAAGTGAGGGACTAAAGTTGACCAAAACACCCTTGAAGGGTATATCGGGCAAACGACCCATAGGGGTTGATTAGGAACCGTCATTAAGATTATGGAATCATTAAATATGAATAAAAGTCTTAGGAATTTTTATTCGTGGGTCAAATGCTCAAAAATGGTCATTTGCGTAAAATGATCAACCGATGGGTAAAATTGGGAAAAAGGGGTCCATTATGTTAAATCCGCCACAAAATAGTTGTGGTGGAATATTTTTAGTTAATTAGACATGGAATTTTGTAGCGTCAAAAGAAAAGCACAAGTTCTAGACTAAAATGCGTAAATACCCTTAACGGGTCAAAATAAGCACTTAAGCGTAAACGGGATTTTATTATGTAAGAAACCCGTGATTTGAGATTAATATGATAGGATATATTGAAATAATGAATTTCATGAGTTTAAAGATCAAATGAACATGTTGGTGTGATAAAATCATAAACGGGTCAATATTTGGTAAAAAGGGTAGTAAGCCGAAGACTTAAAAGTCTGAAATTTTGTTAATCCGGATGTCGGATTTTAACTCCATAGGATGGAGAATTAAATTACGGTCGCGTAGGAAAAAGAATCACGTAAAACGGATCAATAACGAAGAAGTTATGGCCATTTCCGTGAAATCGGGTTATGATGGGAATATGCAGCAACATAATAAATAACTTGCTGTCAAAAAGGGGGCTAGGTGGGGCGTCTAGCCCCCCTGAATCCCAAAAATGTTTAATTTTGTTTGTTTGACCCATATAACTTGTTTAAACTTGTTATTTAACTATCAAAACTAACTTTTAAGTTGGTTTTGATCATAGGTGATCGCCAAGAGTGCCCGGATGAAGATCAAGCTCGAAGAAGAACCGAACACGATAAAGTTAAAAGCTTCCCCACGGCGTTTCGTCCTATCTCTTAAACAACGAACTCAAATTCATTACGATGTACTTAAACCTTTATTTGTAAAAGTTTTAACTAACCTTATTTATCAAAATTACATGTTGGTTTTCGTAAACTACACGAAAACCTTAAAATAATAACAAGGGTGTTACAAGTTGGTAATCAGAGCTCAAGGTTAAAAGAATAAAGTGTTCGGTTCGAGGCTTGATCGCAAATCCGGTAAGTACATGTATATTAATGGTTTAGTACGATTAAAGTGTTGAGAACAACACATATGGTTATCGTGTAATACACGTTACACCAATAAAAACGATATAGAATAGATATAGTCAACGAAATTACACGCGTTGATGCATATAGTAGAAAAGCCTTGTATTATAATACGGGCATCCTTTAATGTCGAAATTACTAACTGTTGTATATGTTTTAGTTGAAGGACACTCGCATATGAAGATAGTGAGAGTTTAACAAATCGCAGATTTGACAAAGGAACGGTCCAAAGAGTATGCTCATCAAGGACCTAAATCGCGCAACGATTGCGAATAAGTTAATGGCAAGGGGAGCCTGTTAGACCAAGCATTATCAGGTGCACATTTTAAATTATTGCATAAATAGTAATATGCAACAAATACGTAGAGATTGAAAGTTGCATATGTAGATTGAAAACTTGGAAAAACCTGAATAGAAAACCTATCCGGGATATTGTTTCCAAGAAAAACAAATAGAGGCATTACTTACATGGGGTGTAATGTGAAAATTATAAAAAGGTCATGTTTACCAGGTGTTGATCGCTTACTCTGGCCAAGTAAGTAGTGAACACGTGGTACCATAAACTTCTTATGATGGACACATTTATGTCCGATGTAGTAAGGGTGGGGTGAATGGGACTAACTTAAATGGTACCCAAATGAATCAAATAAGTAAGATGTTTGATAGTAAACGTAAACGTAAGTCGGATGACGGAAGCGTATTACGTAAGAATAACGAACCCCGAGAGAAGGGACAAGGATCAAGTAAAAAGAAAATACAGACCGACTAATAGGAATGCTAAGGCATAGGGATAAAAGTTTGACTGTCACAAGTGATGAAATTCACATGGGCAAGTCAAACGAATTGAATAAAGAATAAAGGACTTGATTGAATAAAAGCGATGGATCTCGCTAAGACGACCAAATAAATTAAAATAACGTCTAAAACCATATAAGAATGGTTACTTGAAAATGATTACGGTAAAGATACCCGATGAATGGGTAGGATTTGGAAAGAATGCGTAAACCAAGAGACGGGAACGCGAAATAGAAAGTCAAAAGACTAGGAATATGAGTCATGACTAAAAGACAATGAGAATTTGCAAACAGAAATGTTAATAACTACGCTCAACTATTTTAAAGTTGAACGGGTCGAATAAAGAAAGGAGTTTGATGTTCACAAGTGATGAACTTTCACACGAACAAGTCAAACGAGATAAATAAGGTATAAAAACTTGGTAGTGCAAGTAAGCGCAAACCGAATAATGGAAGCGCGAAACATTAATGAACCTACGTGATGGGTCATAAAGGAATATATATAGGAAAAACGAAACTAGCGAAACAAAAATGTTAAAAACCCTAAGATAAAGAACCCGGGTAATGGGTCGTAAAGAAGTATAGGTAAGAACCGGGTAACGGTAAGTGTAGGAGAAACCGACGTGTAAATGACGTTAGAAGTCATAAAGTCAGAAAGATAATTCGAAAGCGAACAAATGTAGCCTTAGACTACGGTCAAGGTCTAATGAAATCCAAAAAGCAAAAGTAGATCGTTCTAGACATAAAAGGGGTGCCTTGACACCATATATATATATACAGTTGAATAAAGACTTGAATAAAAGATGATCTACGGGATTATCATAACCTACGGGATTAAACATAGTGTTAAGGTCTACAGGACCAAGAAGACCCTTGGGTCAAAAATAGAAAGAAACGAACTGTTGGGTCTCACCTTAAAAAGGTGAAAAATATAAAGAAATAGCCTATGAGGCTAAGTGAAAGAACCTACGGGTCAATAATGTAAAGCGAGGAAACTGGTTGTAACTCCCCACGTAAAGTAATATCGGAAGGTAAAATTTGTATAAAAGCGATGAGTTTCGCTAAGTTAACCGAACGGGTTAAAATGAAGAGATCATGAAGAGTTTGGTGGGCAAAAGTGGAAGATTTCACTAAAACATCTAAACGGACTAAAATGACAAAAGAATTCACGATTATTAAATTGTGTTATTTTCAAAAAGGGCGAAGGCATTGCCAAAATGACAATAGAAAGGAATAAGTCATCGAACGTAAAATTCCTAGATACGAGAAAAGACGTAGGACAAAGGGAAAACGTAAACTAAAAATTTATTTTTTTAGTCAAAAGCAACGTGTTAGCTAACATAAGTATTAAGAAGAGGTTTAAGAAATCGTAAACACACATAAGGACGAAGATAGCAGTATAGAATACCCGGGTGACGGGGTATGAAGCGACGGTAACTAATTAGTCTAGTCGGTAAAACTATGCAAGGTCAAGATAGTGTTATGACCAATATAAAGCGTTTGTCAACATAAGACAAACGCGGAGTAAACGTGTTGATGGACTAACGTGACTAAATGGTCGAGTGATTACTCGGTCAAATAGGCGACAAGATAAGAAATACAAGACGAAGGTTATGGTTCGTGAGGACTTACACATGAAACACACTCATGTCAATACGAATGATAAAATAGTGACAAAAAAGAATGAATGCTTTAAAAATGAAACCAAGCTCGTTTGGTTTAAACCAATGAACTACGTAAGCAAGGTTTCGGGGACGAAACCTCTTTAAGGTGGGTAGACTTGTAACACCCCGAAAACGGGTTTGGTAATCAAACCCCGTTAATACTAATACACGGGTAAAATACCGTTAGCGGTAAAGGTAACCCGGTAAATATTAGGATTTAAAATAAATAAACCTAATATTCAATAAAACGTGAATAAATGCTTTTAAGGAAATAAAGTTTATAAGAAGCCTGAATTAACGGGACTTAAAATAAACTGAGTCATAATTTCCCCGAACCCACTAAGTTAAATAGGAATATTTAACCTAGTTAATAAGTGGGAGTAGTGTTAGAAATAGTTAAATTGTGGCCTACTTAATAACTAACCAAATATGAGGGACCAAGCTAAGATATCTTGAAAATGGTTTTAATAAAAAAAATAACACAACACACACTAAAAGTGTATGTGTGCGTGCGTGGGGATGGCCAGGAGAAAGCTCCCATGGAGCACTAGCCCTAAATCCAACAAATCTCTCAAATTGAAGCTCAAATCAAACCCAAATCGTCTGCATGATTACAAATTCGTGATCACCTAGTCATGGGGATTACAAGGTATGTTGAATTTGATGATTTGGTGATACTTTGAGATTATGATGAACCATCATAATCAAAATTCTGGAATGAATGTTGAATCTATGAGTGTTATTGTGATTATATCTTGGTTTAGAAACAAACCCTAGTAGAAAATTTGATGAATTGTTGTCAAAACAAGGGATTTGGTAATTACCCTATTATGTGCTAAGTCGGTTTTATGTTAATATGATGAACACTCAGATTAGAATGTAAGATTGATGAATATTGAGGTTATGATATAAGTTCTAGACGTAGTTCATAAACACTAGACTTAGAGGTTTGAATGTGTTGATGTAAATCTTGGTAAAGTTAACTAGTTATGAACTAGTTAGTAAATATATAAAATTATGCACATTAGGTATTTGTTAAAATGCCTAAATGAGAACAAAAGTGTTGAAATTTAAAATGAAAACGCATATTTGAATGAAATTTATGATGCTTTCATTATTCTTGTTACACTATGTGAATTTCTTGTCATGCTATGTGAGATTATTTGAAACTTGATGCATTCATGAAAACAATTTCCATTAAACAAAACTTTATGATCAAGTCTCATCTATTATTTGCTTTGAATCTTTAAATGTCGTCATCTCATCAACTTTCCAACTCATCCAAGAAGTCTAAGACCACCTCTCAGAAGAAGATGATGGCATTCACTGCCAATCAGATTGTGTCACACCCCAACCGATGGCGGAATCATCGGGGCGTGGCACTGAGCGAAACAGATTGTCCAAGAGAATCCATAACAACAATTAATTACGATATATTTAACGTTCATGTCCCATAGCATAAACATATAAAGGATAACAGTTATTACAGATAATTGTCTCATAAACAAAAAAACTGTTCCTACAACTCAGATTTCTTATTTGGTTTGTCTCTAGACTCCCTAGCTGGTTCATCATAGCACAACAAGCAAAGCATCCTAATCAATCTGTCACATACGTTAAAATAAAGTCAATACACAGAGTGTAAAGGTGAGTACACAAGTTTGCATAGTATATAGTATAGCGAAAGCGTTTACGCATAACCAACATGTAACACGTAGAAAAGTGAATCAAGTAAGCTATCGACAATGAAGTATGCGACCGACATGACTGCGAGTTGTAGAATGTGCAACACATTATCACCACTGTGACCATTCCATTTGGGTGTGTAAGCCACAAAATATGAATAAAAGTCTTAGGAATTTTTATTCATGGGTCAAATGCTCAAAAATGGTCATTTGCGTAAAATGATCAACCGATGGGTAAAATTGGGAAAAAGGGGTTCATTATGTTAAATCCGCCACAAAATATTTGTGGTGGAATATTTGTAGTTAATTAGACATGGAATTTTGTAGCGTCAAAAGAAAAGCACAAGTTCTAGACTAAAATCCGTAAATACCCTTAACGGGTCAAAACAAGCACTTAAGCGTAAACGGGATTTTATTATGTAAGAAACCCGTGATTTGAGATTAATATGATAGGAGATATTGAAATAATGAATTTCATGAGTTTAAAGATCAAATGAACATGTTGGTGTGATAAAATCATAAACGGGTCAATATTTGGTAAAAAGGGTAGTAAGCCGAAGACTTAAAAGTCTGAAATTTTGTTAATCCGGATGTCGGATTTTAACTCCATAGGATGGAGAATTAAATTTCGGTCGCGTAGGAAAAAGAATCTCGTAAAACGGATCAATAACGAAGAAGTTATGGCCATTTCCGTGAAATCGGGTTATGTTGGGAATATGCAGCAACATAATAAATAACTTGCTATCAAAAAGAGGGCTAGGTGGGGCGTCTAGCCCCCCCCCCTCCCTGAATCCCAAAAATGTTTAATTTTGTTTGTTTGACCCATATAACTTGTTTAAACTTGTTATTTAACTATCAAAACTAACTTTTAAGTTGGTTTTGATCATAGGTGATCGCCAAGTGTGCCCAGATGAAGATCAAGCTCGAAGAAGAACCGAGCACGATAAAGTTAAAAGCTTCCGCACGGCGTTTCGTCCTATCTCTTAAACGACGAACTCAAATTCATTACGATGTACTTAAACCTTTATTTGTAAAAGTTTTAACTAACCTTATTTATCAAAATTACATGTTGGTTTTCGTAAACTACACGAAAACCTTAAAATAATAACAAGGGTGTTACACTTAAGAGGGGCGAAAGTAAAAATAATCCCTATCTCTCCCTCGAATGCTCTCAATCATCCCTTCTAGGAGAAATGCTTCTTGATGAATTATTTCAAATGGAGGATCTAATTCTTAACTGGGAAAAAGAACTTGAGATGGATATCATTAATTCATCTCAAGACGATACCCAAGAACAATTATTGAGATCGCATTCGGATAAAAACAACTTCGTTGTTCCTGATATCACCTCTAACTCTTGCGAAGACTTGAGCGATAGTCGTCCCTGTGTCGATTATGCCATGAAGGACTCCCCATCGACTTCCTTCGATGCATACATAGACCTGAGCGATTCGACATACACCTTCTTTAACGAGAGCTCGGGAAAGGGTTGGACTTGTCCACCTACATTTAGCATAGGAATCACCCTTACCGATAATGTAACATCTGTGCTTGTAATCATTGTGAACAGTTATATTATCAATAAAACAATGTTATTCGATCCCAATGTTTGTTTGGTTGTGTTTTACATTTTTCATGTTTTGACTTTTATCCAATTTCAAACTCTATATCACTTTCTGGAGAGTTATACGCAAAATGGTGCGTAAACGTACTCAGTTTAACGCGACAAATACTCTGGAACATCAACATATACTTAACATACCTTAAATAACCTTTACATAACTTAGAAATAAGTTTTGAAGGCTTTGGTATGGCAAAAACAAGTTAATTCGCTTACAGGGACTAAATATGACAAACTGCGAAAGTATGTCAATTTGAACTGTAACGAACATTCCGGAACATGACCATAAGTTAAACACACCTTAAATATCCTTTATATAGCTTAGAAATAGGCTTTGAGGGGTTTGGTGTGCTAAAATAAACTTTTGGGTCATTCAGGGACTAAAAGTGTCAAAAAGTGCACAAGTTTGCACTTTCGCGCATAACTTACGTTCTGAATACATCCGGAGATCCAAAAATTTATGTAAGCATGACTATATTATGCTTTAGTGTTTGGCTTGCCAAAAATTCATTCGTCGCGTCATTTGGATCGTTTTTCGCGCTTGTGCACATTCCGTCGTAATTAAGCGAACATCGCGTTCGTACGACCAAACGAACCATCATCCGGCATATTTTTGAACATGTTTCATGTCCACAATGTTTAGGCATCATTTTAGGGCCTTAAAGTTGGCTTTACGAGCCTTAGAAGTGTCGGAAATAGCCTTAAACACGTGCAGGGACTGAAACTGTCATTTTTTCAAACATGTTTCTGATCTGACATGTCCAGGCGGCCCGCATTAGATTATGTGCATCCTGAAGCGGGCCGCGTGGCCCCTTCTGACCAGATTAAATGAATCAAACAGCAGATTGCAGCTGTTTAATCCTCCACCACACACTCACACTTGTCTAGTCAGCTGATAAGAACCAAATTTTAGTCACCGCAACTTTCCAACACTTGTACGGACGCGATTAAGGCACGATATTCGACAAACGATCCTAACGGTTACCCGAAAACTATAAATACCCCATCACCCCATTGCAAAACTTACAAGAATTTTGATTTGAGAAACTCTAAGTTGAAACAATTGTTTCATACCTGAGATTTTTTAATCGAAATTAGCATTCGGGGACCCTTCGTAAGTATTCTTTCGTTCTTTTATTGCTTTTCGAGTCTTTCGAGTCTGAAAGTCAAACTTTGTTTGACTTTCTGCATTGACCAGTTTATGGTCAATGCGAAGTTCGTTTGAACTTCGCAACGTGAGTGTAATCACGTTGGTTATAGTCCTTTGGGACTATGCCTACTGATTACCACGTTGTCTAGGGTCGTAGGGTAAGCGATCTGATAAATCGCTTATACCTCGAACCCGACCCATTTGGTCGATCATTAGGATCCGACCAAACACTTTAGGTGACCATAGTAGGTAGGGAATAACCTTCCGAGGTTATACCCTATGGTCACATCGTTTGAGTAGTTGTATGATAGGTAGTTTATATGCCTTAGGTAAATTACCAGAATACCCTTTTCATGTATAATTGGTAATTAAGCATATGTAACCTAAACCTTTGTCACATAACTGATTATGTAACATGTTTAGGCATATTCTACTTGTCATAGGACTAGTTAGGTGGTCCGAACGCGTTTCACGCGCATGACGCGTTAAAGTAGCATAAGCTTCCTAAACGGGTCGTAATGGGTCGTAAGCACTTATGTTAGGTTTCATTTAGTATGTAGGCTTTGTTAAACCATATTACACGAGTTTCCATACTCGTTTGGTTTACAAACCCTCATTCTATCAAATCTTCCGATTTAGGTCCGGTTTATTAACATAGTTACCTATATTAGGTGCCGTTTGATATCCGCGATCTCTAGCATTGTTTGGTTGTTACTCAAGGACTACTAAGCAATCTCAAGTGAGTACATAGACCCCTCTTTTACTGTTTTCCAAACTATTTTGGGGTGGAACACATGTGCCTACTTGTTACTTTCATGCTTTCCTGTTTTCACATCATATACATGCTATGTTCGTTAGTACATTATAGTACATGATTTCATTACATCTTATGCTAGGTGTGCCCATTGTGTGCATTACTTAGTACATTGTTTTACATTACATTTCATGCTAGGTGTGCCATTGTGTGCATTACTTAGTACATCGTTTTACATTACATTTCATGCTAGGTGCGCCCATTGTGTGCATTACTTAGTACATCGTTTTTCATTACATTTCACGCTACGTATGTTCATTTGATTACATACTTAGTGCATCGTTTTCACATGCTTACATTTTGGGTATGACATTTGGTTTGTTTAACATGGAACAATACATTCATTAACATTAGCTACGCCGTTCGTTAGTAGGTAGTTGTACCATAGGAATTGATAACTCCCGTTCCGGACATCCTGGGTATGGGGATGAAAGGAATGACCGAATTCGATATACATAATTTAGATAAACCTTTAATTTGTTTAAGGGTTTATCGCCACAGTCTCAAGGCTTGGATGTATGCATTTTAACAATACCGCATAGATGTTTGTATCAGTAAAGCATGCATTTATTACACAAAACATAACTTTGATTTAAAACTATGTTTTACTTCAATACCTTGTTTTGTGCATTTTACATATGGTTTAGTTGATATATTTCACTTACCATACATGACATTTTGGTTACCCATTACATGACCTACATTGAACATAAACATTTTGACATTGATATACACATTTGGTGGTTTACATTGGGCAAAGACATTTTGATATGGTTTACACAATAACACTTGACAATTCATTTATACATAAACAATTTACATTGGTGGTTGTTTGGGTAAGTGATTTGAGTAACGAGGCGTGTGTAATATGATACAAACATGGTGAATACGCCGCTGGTACTTCCTATATATAAGTGTTTGTATAATATTACATAGCGCAATGTTATTTAAATCATTTCAGTATAGACATATTACATTTTATACAAATAACATATTTTTTTCACAAGACATTGTTTACAAAACAGTTTATTTTATACAACTCATTTTACATGGTTATTCATTTAACCTTACCTTTATTTATACATATCAACTGATCTTATCGTTTTTCAAATGATTTACAAGACAAAGCAAATTACAAGGTTCATGACTAAACATTTTCTTAAACACAAGTCATGAATCCTATTTTCACAAAACTATGTATCTCACAGGCATTTTTATGCTGACGTACCTATTTTCACATGTGTTTTCAGGAGCTTTTCCGTAGGATGTTGATCATGACACTAGGGCGGACCTGTGCCTTAGAGACTAAAAACGAAGATAGACTTGTTTAATTATGTTATAAACTCTTTTGTTTACTGTTCAAAACAATGTAACACTCTTGTTTAATAAATAAAATATAACTTTGTATGCCATGGTTGTGAAACAATAATTCTGTTACAACACTCCCCGACGTTTTCCGCCACGTTTTGTAAGTTACACGTGGTCGGGGTGTGACAGAAGAGTTGGTATCAGAGCCAATGGTTATAGGGAATTAGGTTATTAGTAATGCTTTGACCTAGACTATAACTTTTCTAGGACCCTAACACAAGTTATCTTGTGTTTAGATCTTAAAACATGTACATCACCTATCCTTAGGTGATTATCAAAACAAGAACCAAAATTTTTTTCCGAAACGATTTTTGAAAAAAAAAAACAATCATCTGTTTTTGAATAAATTATTACAAGGTTTTGAACCCTCTATTATAAGGTTTTGAACCCTCTGTTATATGGTTTTGAACTCTTTCAGTTTGGTTTTTGGCCTTGTGCCTTCAAATTTTCAAAAATCCCGTCAACGTTTTGGGTTTTAAATAATGTGAACACGTGCAAACTGGAAGGGTGAATGCCTGTATTCTGGGTTTTCTGTCTAGGCAAGCACTTCGTATATATCTCATCAGACGCGAGACCAGTTGTGCTTACCTGGGAATTCTTGGGATGAGTGTTCACTTATAGGCGAGCATGTCTTCGCTATACATTATTTTTGACCCATTTACTTTGATTAGTCACTGTGTGTCATTTGTTTGCTTTGTGATACGGATGAATGACCACCATCTTTGCTTTTGTTTATTTTGTTTCATCTCATTCTCTTCATCCAAACATCTCACTCGTTTCTTTTCATGTTTCCTCTTTTAGAATGCCTCCTCGACGTGAAAACCAGATAGCGACTGCCGAACTGGCAGAAATTATTGCGCAGCAGATGGCTGCTCAATTCCCAAATCTCTTTGCTCAATGGAATCAAGCCAACAATAACAACAATGTTCCATGCAAATACAAGGATTTTAACCAGGCTAAACCACTCAAGTTTAGTGGTTCTGAAGGAGCGACTGGGCTTCTTCAGTGGTTTGAGAGCATTGAGAATACTTTTCGCCACGTGCAGTGCCCGGATAATCGCAAGGTCGAGTTTTCTTCAAGTGTGTTTCAGAAGAGGGCTCTCACATGGTGGAACGGGGTTATGAGAGACCGAGGTGCAGAAATTGCTCTCGCACAGACATGGGCTGAACTTAGAGCCCTTATGGTGAGGGAATTATGTCCTCCTCATGAGCAGCGAGCTTTGGAGAAAGAATTTGATGATTTGAAGCAGGATAGTGGTGAGCACAGGGCGTATACTGACAGGTTTGAAGAGTTGAGTCTGCTTTGCCCAACTATGGTTACCCCACTCGACAAGGCTATCGAAAGGTACATCGACGGCCTACCTGACTCGGTACAAGACATCGTTACTGGTAGTAACCCTGCCACACTCCGTCAGGCAATCGAGTTATCAGCGACATTGACTGAGTCGCAGATTCGGAAGAATAAATTGCACAGGAAGGGTGACAAGGGCAAGAAACAGTCGGCTGACAAGGGGGATAGCAAGAAAGGTCAAAACAGGAATGGAAAGGACTCTGGTTCTTCGAAGAGGTCAAGGAAGCGTAAGGCTTCCCAAAATTTTGCTGTCACTGCCCAAGCTAATCAGGCAGCTCCCAACCAACCCGCACAGCCTCCAGCAAAGAAACCCTATTCAGGGAATGCACCTTTGTGCAATAGATGCAACAGTCACCATCAGCCACAACATCAGTGCCGTTTCTGTGCTAGCTGTGGGAAGTCAGGTCATCTTGCCGATGTTTGTCGGTTTGCTCAGAATTGCGCAGTTCAAAACCCGGCTCAACAAGTTGCACAGCCTCCTGCTCAGCAACAGGGTCAAGCTGCACGACCACAATACCCACCTGGTGCTTGTTACAATTGTGGGGATCTGACCCACTACAGAAACCGATGCCCAAGGCTAGCCAACCAGAATCAGGTTCAGGCTCCGGCTCGAGGCCGAGCCTTTAACATGAATGCCCAAGAGGCACAGGCTGACGATAATGTGGTGAATGGTACGTTCTTTATTAATAATCAGCCTGCATCTGTTCTTTTCGATTCTGGTGCCGATAAGAGTTTCGTGTCATTGTCTTTTGAGCCAATGCTTCGCGTGTCTAGAACGAAACTAGGAAAACCTTTGATAGTAGAAGTTGCTAGTGGTGAACCCATTATTCTTGATTCTGTTCTTCGCAACTGCCAGTTGAACCTTAACGACCATCTTTTTCCTATTGACCTCGCGCCTATGCAACTTGGAAGCTTCGACGTTATTGTGGAAATGGATTGGTTATCCAAGCATCACGCAGAGATAGTTTGTTCTGAGAAGATTGTTCGTGTGCCGCTTTCGACAGGCGAGATCCTGCAGGTTCAAGGTGAGAAGCCTACCGGTGGTCTCAAACTCATGTCTTGTTTTAAAGCTCGGAAGTATCTGCGAAAGAATTATGTGGCCTTCTTAGCACATGTTACAGAAGATAAAGGCAAGGGTAAGTCTATTTCAGATATTCCTGTCGTTCGGGATTATTCTGAAGTATTCCCTGAAGACTTACCTGGTCTACCTCCAGCACGCCAAGTCGAGTTCCGCATTGATCTCGTACCTGGTGCAAATCCCATTGCCAGAGCTCCATATCGTCTTGCACCATCTGAGATGCAAGAGTTGTCTAAACAACTTCAGGAGCTCTCTGACAAAGGTTTTATACGTCCTAGCTTTTCACCTTGGGGTGCTCCCGTTCTTTTTGTCAAGAAGAAGGATGGATCCTTTAGGATGTGTATCGATTATCGTGAGCTTAACAAGCTTACCATCAAGAATCGATATCCCCTACCTCGCATAGACGACCTCTTTGATCAGTTACAGGGCACTTCTTATTTTTCGAAGATTGATCTACGTTCCGGGTATCATCAACTTCGTGTGCATGAAGAAGATACTCCCAAGACGGCATTCCGCACTCGGTATGGGCATTACGAGTTCACAGTCATGCCATTCGGTTTGACTAATGCTCCTGCTGTTTTCATGGACTTAATGAATAGGGTCTGCAAACCTTATTTGGATCAGTTCGTCATTGTTTTTATTGACGACATCTTGATTTACTCTAAAACGCGAGCTGATCACGAGCAACATCTTCGTCTTACCCTAGAACTCCTAAAGAAAGAGCAACTTTTCGCCAAATTCTCCAAGTGCGAATTTTGGCTTAAAGAAGTTCAATTTTTGGGGCATATTATCAACGAACGAGGTATTCATGTAGATCCCTCCAAGATCAGTGCGATTAAGGATTGGGATACACCTTCTACTCCTACTGATGTTCATTCTTTTCTTGGTCTAGCGGGTTATTATCGCCGCTTCATTGAAAACTTCTGAAAGATTGCAGTTCCTCTAACTGCTCTAACTCAGAAGAACAAACCCTTTGATTGGGGATTCAAACAAGAGGAAGCTTTTCAACACTTGAAGCAGAAGCTTTGCGATGCGCCTGTTCTATCATTGCCTGAGGGTGATGATGATTTTGTCGTATATTGCGATGCATCTAAATTGGGTCTTGGCTGTGTTCTGATGCAAAGGAACAACGTCATAGCCTATGCATCGAGGCAGTTGAAGATACATGAGAAGAACTACACCACTCATGATCTTGAGTTGGGTGCAGTTGTCTTCGCTCTTAAGATCTGGAGACACTATTTGTACGGTACAAAATGTGTGGTTTTCACGGACCACAGAAGTCTTCAGCATATCTTCAATCAGAAAGAACTCAACATGAGGCAACGACGTTGGGTTGAGCTTTTAAACGACTATGACTGCGAAATTCGCTACCATCCCGGTAAGGCGAATGTCGTAGCTGATGCACTGAGTCGTAAGGAACGTACTAAGCTTCATTGTGTACGTGTTCAATCTGTTATTCAAGCTCGATCCGATATCCAAGCACGCATTTCTCAGGCTCAACAATCTTGTGTTTCACAAGGTTTGATGGATAAGGAATTTCCCTATCACATAACACCTGCTCTGGAACTGAAGGACAATGGATCGTATTACTTCATGGACCGTTTGTGGGTCCCAAGCCAGGATGATCTTCGTACCTTGCTTATGGATGAAGCCCATAAGTCTCGTTATTCTATTCATCCGGGCTCAGATAAAATGTATAAGGATCTTCGTATTCACTATTGGTGGCCTGGTATGAAGAAAGACATTGCCTTATACATATCAAAATGCCTTACTTGTCTTAAGGTTAAGGCTGAACATCAGCGTCCTTCGGGTTTATTGGTGCAACCGGAGATCCCAGTTTGGAAATGGGAAAACATTACTATGGATCTCATTACTAAACTTCCACGCACCAAGAAAGGTCATGATGCCATCTGGGTAGTCGTTGATCGTCTTACTAAGTCAGCGCATTTCTTGCCAATCCGTGAGGATTTTCCTGCTGACAGACTTGCAAAAATCTATGTGGATGAAATTGTAGCTCGACATGGTGTTCCTTTGAACATCATTTCTGACAGAGATGCTCGTTTCACTTCTCATTTTTGGAGAACCATGCAATCTGCTATGGGAACCCAACTTAATCTGAGCACAGCTTATCATCCGCAAACGGATGGTCAATCTGAAAGAACAATCCAGACTCTGGAGGATATGCTAAGAGCTTGTGTGATCGATTTTGGTGGTAGCTGGGATTCACAACTTAAATTGCTTGAATTCTCCTACAACAACAGTTATCACACCAGCATCAAAATGGCTCCTTTCGAGGCTCTCTATGGTCGAAAATGTCGTTCACCAGTCTGCTGGAATGAGATCGGCGAGGCTCAACTTACTGGACCTGCCCTCATTTTAGAGACAACTGACAAGGTCAAGAAAGTTCGCGATAACCTTCAGACAGCTATGAGCCGTCAGAAGAGTTACGCGGATCCAAAACGCAAACCCTTGGAATTTCAAGTCGGTGATCGAGTATTACTTAAGGTCTCACCTTGGAAAGGTGTGATCAGATTTGGAAAGAAAGGAAAACTTGCACCTAGATATGTTGGACCATTCAAGATCGTCGAAAGAATCGGCAAGGTAGCCTACAGACTTGAGTTACCTCCTGAACTTGGAAATGTTCATCCAAATTTTCACGTGTCCAATCTCAAGAGGTGTTTAGCTGATGAGAACCTCCACATACCGCTTGACGAAATTCGTGTTGGCAAAACACTGAAATTTGTTGAGAAGCCAGTGGAAATCATGGAACGTGAAGTCAAGTGGCTTAAACGCAAGTACATTCCTTTGGTCAAAGTTCGCTGGGAAGCTAAACGTGGACCCGAGTTTACTTGGGAACGCGAAGATCAAATGAAGGCGAAATATCCGCATCTTTTCCCACGAGTTTCCACTAAATAAATTTCGGGACGAAATTTCCACAAGTAGGGGAGACTGTAACATCTGTGCTTGTAATCATTGTGAACAGTTCTATTATCAATAAAACAATGTTATTTGATCCCAATGTTTGTTTGGTTGTGTTTTACATTTTTCATGTTTTGACTTTTATCCAATTTCAAACTCTATATCACTTTCTGGAGAGTTATACGCAAACTGGTGCGTAAACGTACTCAGTTTAACGCGAAAAATACTCCGGAACATCAACATATACTTAACATATCTTAAATAACCTTTACATAACTTAGAAATAAGTTTTGAAGGCTTTGGTATGGCAAAAACAAGTTAATTCGCTTACAGGGACTAAATATGACAAACTGCGAAAGTATGTCAATTTGAACTGTAACGAACATTCCGGAACATGACCATAAGTTAAACACACCTTAAATATCCTTTAAATAGCTTAGAAATAGGCTTTGAGGGGTTCGGTGTGCTAAAATAAACTTTTGGGTCATTCAGGGACTAAAAGTGTCAAAAAGTGCACAAGTTTGCACTTTCGCGCATAACTTACGTTCTGAATACATTCGGACATCCAAAAATTTATGTAAGCATGACTATATTATGCTTTAGTGTTTGGCTTGCCAAAAATTCATTCGTCGCGTCATTTGGATCGTTTTTCGCGCTTGTGCGCATTCCGTCGTAATTAAGCGAACATCGCGTTCGTACGACCAAACGAACCATCATCCGGCATATTTTTGAACATGTTTCATGTCCACAATGTTTAGGCATCATTTTAGGGCCTTAAAGTTGGCTTTACGGGCCTTAGAAGTGTCGGAAATAGCCTTAAACACGTGCAGGGACTGAAACTGTCATTTTTTCAAACATGTTTCTGATCTGACATGTCCAGGCGGCCCGCATTAGATTATGTGCATCCTGAAGCGGGCCGCGTGGCCCCTTCTGACCAGATTAAATGAATCAAACAGCAGATTGCAGCTGTTTAATCCTCCACCACACACTCACACTTGTATAGTCAGCTGATAAGAACCAAGTTTTAGTCACCACAACTTTCCAACACTTGTACGGATGCGATTAAGGCACGATATTCGACAAACGATCCTAACGGTTACCCGAAAACTATAAATACCCCATCACCCCATTGCAAAACTTACAAGAATTTTGATTTGAGAAACTCTAAGTTGAAACAATTGTTTCATACCTGAGATTTTTTAATCGAAATTAGCATTCGGGGACCCTTCGTAAGTATTCTTTCGTTTTTTTATTGCTTTTCGAGTCTTTCGAGTCTGAAAGTCAAACTTTGTTTGACTTTCTGCATTGACCAGTTTATGGTCAATGCGAAGTTCGTTTGAACTTCGCAACGTGAGTGTAATCACGTTGGTTATAGTCCTTTGGGACTATGCCTACTGATTACCACGTTGTCTAGGGTCGTAGGGTAAGCGATCTGATAAATCGCTTATACCTCGAACCCGACCCATTTGGTCGATCATTAGGATCCGACCAAACACTTTAGGTGACCATAGTAGGTAGGGAATAACCTTCCGAGGTTATACCCTATGGTCACATCGTTTGAGTAGTTGTATGATAGGTAGTTTATATGCCTTAGGTAAATTACCAGAATACCCTTTTCATGTATAATTGGTAATTAAGCATGTGTAACCTAAACCTTTGTCACATAACTGATTATGTAACATGTTTAGGCATATTCTACTTGTCATAGGACTAGTTAGGCGGTCCGAACGCGTTTCACGCGCACGACGCGTTAAAGTAGCATAAGCTTCCTAAACGGGTCGTAATGGGTCGTAAGCACTTATGTTAGGTTTCATTTAGTATGTAGGCTTTGTTAAACCATATTACACGAGTTTCCATACTCGTTTGGTTTACAAACCCTCATTCTATCAAATCTTCCGATTTAGGTCCGGTTTATTAACATGGTTACCTATATTAGGTGCCGTTTGATATCCGCGATCTCTAGCATTGTTTGGTTGTTACTCAAGGACTACTAAGCAATCTCAAGTGAGTACATAGACCCCTCTTTTACTGTTTTCCAAACTATTTTGGGGTGGAACACATGTGCCTACTTGTTACTTTCATGCTTTCCTGTTTTCATATCATATACATGCTATGTTCGTTAGTACATTATAGTACATGATTTCATTACATCTTATGCTAGGTGTGCCCATTGTGTGCATTACTTAGTACATTGTTTTACATTACATTTCATGCTAGGTGTGCCATTGTGTGCATTACTTAGTACATCGTTTTACATTACATTTCATGCTAGGTGTGCCCATTGTGTGCATTACTTAGTACATCGTTTTTCATTACATTTCACGCTACGTATGTTCATTTGATTACATACTTAGTGCATCGTTTTCACATGCTTACATTTTGGGTATGACATTTGGTTTGTTTAACATGGAACAATACATTCATTAACATTAGCTACGCCGTTCGTTAGTAGGTAGTGGTACCATAGGAATTGACAACTCCCGTTCCGGACATCCTGGGTATGGGGATGAAAGGAATGGCCGAATTCGATATACATAATTTAGATAAACCTTTAATTTGTTTAAGGGTTTATCGCCACAGTCTCAAGGCTTGGATGTATGCATTTTAACAATACCGCATAGATGTTTGTTTCAGTAAAGCATGCATTTATTACACAAAACATAACTTTGATTTAAAACTATGTTTTACTTCAATACCTTGTTTTGTGCATTTTACATATGGTTTAGTTGATATATTTCACTTACCATACATGACATTTTGGTTACCCATTACATGACCTACATTGAACATAAACATTTTGACATTGATATACACATTTGGTGGTTTACATTGGGCATAGACATTTTGATATGGTTTACACAATAACACTTGACAATTCATTTATACATAAACAATTTACATTGGTGGTTGTTTGGGTAAGTGATTTGAGTAACGAGGCGTGTGTAATATGATACAAACATGGTGAATACGCCGCTGGTACTTCCTATATATAAGTGTTTGTATAATATTACATAGCGCAACGTTATTTAAATCATTTCAGTATAGACATATTACATTTTATACAAATAACATATTTTTTCACAAGACATTGTTTACAAAACAGTTTATTTTATACAACTCATTTTACATGGTTATTCATTTAACCTTACCTTTATTTATACATATCAACTGATCTTATCGTTTTTCAAATGATTTACAAGACAAAGCAAATTACAAGGTTCATGACTAAACATTTTCTTAAACACAAGTCATGAATCCTATTTTCACAAAACTATGTATCTCACAGGCATTTTTATGTTGACGTACCTATTTTCACATGTGTTTTCAGGAGCTTTTCCGTAGGATGTTGATCATGACACTAGGGCGGACCTGTGCCTTAGAGACTAAAAACGAAGATAGACTTGTTTAATTATGTTATAAACTCTTTTGTTTACTGTTCAAAACAATGTAACACTCTTGTTTAATAAATAAAATATAACTTTGTATGCCATGGTTGTGAAACAATAATTCTGTTACAACACTCCCCGACGTTTTCCGCCACGTTTTGTAAGTTACACGTGGTCGGGGTGTGACAGATAACCTCGTGCGTTCTCGTCTAAATCTAGGGCAACTAAGGTATCTCAGGCACTTTGGTGTTGTCCTGTCCAGTAAGGAACCACCCGATCCGGATAAATTCCTTAAAAATAGATTAAACTTCATAAACAGCATCTAGGCACGGGGCCGTGTCCAGGTCAGCACGCCCCCGTGTCCACCAAAAGATTCCCATCTGACTTTTTGTCAGAATACAGACAAAATGTGTCAGGACCTTATCTGCACATGGGGCCGTGTCCAGTAGACATGGGGCCGTGTGCAGTGTGCTGTCGTTTTCTATAAATGCAGCCAAGATTCCTGCATATTTGGACCACTCCAAAGACACAGATCTGGTGGGATCTTCACACATACCATCCTAGGAATATTCTAAAGTAGAATGTAAAGCCAAAACAGTGGAACTTCTTCAGCACATTCCAGAAACAGTCGAAGAGAACGAAGGTCTTCAATCGAAGCAACTCTCATACACTATGTGGTGGCATTACGTGAAGCTCTCGATGAAATGGCATCGATGGAGGAGGTCCTGACAGACCGTATAAACTATCTTACGGTGGGGCTGGAAAACAGTTTTCAAGAAATCAACCTCTTGCACCAGAGGTTGAACATTCTTGTGACACCTCCCATGGAACCAATCCTCCCTCAAGAGGATTGGAACTTAGCACTTGGAGTCAATAATCCCACCGGGTGGAATGACATCCCCGCGGAACCTCCTCTTGACAACTTGCAAGAGGTCCCGGTGGAAGTTACACCCCCTCAAATTAACGATGCCAATGAGCCCGCCTTTCTTCTCCCTAGGGAGATAGAAGAATGGCTCGCCGACATATGAGGGACCCATATCCGGAGGAAGAAGTTCTTCAAGCCGCATCCAACGGAGAAAATTTTCTTTTCGGAAATTTTGCTATTAGAATAAACTATAGGCTAGGAGTTCTTTCCGGGTTTAGACTTCTTGTGTTTTCTGACCTATTTATTTAAAGTTTTAGTTTATTATGAATAATATGTAACTCTCTCTATTTAATGAATGATGGTTTTAAAAATTGTTTGGTGTTTGGATGATATTGTAATGGATAAAACACACTCAGGATGTTGAAGGATACTAAGGGAAACATAAACCAACACCCCATGCACAAAAACAGAGCCTCCCGACAATTTTTCTTCATTACAACAGGTTCAACACGGCCCCGTGCTGAAGAGTCTGCAGAAAAACGCCCGGTTCAGGTAACTGGATACGGGGCGTGTTCGCTGAACACGCCCCCGTGCCCAGCCTTCTGTTTCTTTTTGTTGAATTCTGTTACTGTCAATCTGAACACGGGGTCGTGCCCGGACACCACGGCCCGTGTCTAGGTGCACAGTAACAGAAAAATTTTGTTTAAATACACCTTTTACACATTTAATCAACCTAAAAACATATTTTTTGGGACACATTGAGGACAATGTGTAATTTAAGTGTGGGGGATGCTAAAACCTTGAATTTTGCAAGTCCTACTTACAAGCCTTACACAAAACTCTATTGGAACCGCTAAACACCCCAATTTTTTTCAAAAACTTTTTATTCTTTTTACTTGTCTTGGTTTAATTTGGGAATAACAAGTTCAAAAAAGATTATATTTTTACAAATTTACAACCGATAGCTTCGTGATAAAAAGAACCAACATAAGAAAATTATGAAACGACATGATAAATCTAGTTAAAATTTGATTATATATACTTGATCACATAAAAACCCATTCCCACAAAAAGTGAGTTTTGTGCCTTTATTGAGCATACAAATACACATCTTTAAACTAAATGTTCATTTTTCGTTTCTTGTGTGAATAGCCGCTTAGTTTCTTACGACTCTAGAACTTGCCATGACGATACATTCCTGGTCCTTACCAACTTAAACCCAAGTAAGTAAATGATGGAGGCATTAGGACTAACCTTTTTTTCTTTCAACACCATTTTTTTTACCACCTACCCAAAATCCCCCTAGTTAACCCCTTTGAGCCTAAACCTTTTCATTTCTAAACACAAAACAAACACCCCTGTACCCACCAAAACCCTTTTTCATTTAAAACCCTTTATTTTAGTAAAAAGCTCGGTTTTCATGTGACATTCCTTTAAAAAATAATTGATGATGAAGTCAAGAAATAAACAAACAAGTTCATCAAAAAGAACTTTGTTAGAAGAATTGCTTCATTAGAATAAAAAGTCATAAAAATAAAAAGTCTTACGAAAACCGACGCTTTTTACGCCTTTCGCCCTTTTCTACTAACTACTAACCCAAAACCACCTACCTTTAACCCAAGCCTAACCCTTCCCCAAAGTCCTTTTGATATTTACAAAGGTTTATAGTTAAAAAGGAGAAGGATTGATTGCTTGGCAAGCATATGGTAGAAGTAAGTTCGATGCCGGTCTCGAGTGTTTCACAAAAATACATCTTCGGCCGAGTGTTGAGTGATCTCTTGTGAGGTATGTGAACTTGTATATAAATGAAATTTTAAAGAGGCATGTTATGCCCAAATAAGTATTTTCTCTTATGTAATGTTCTAAATAAATCATAACGAATAGGATTGTAAATAACATAAAACTAAAACCTAATAATGATCTTGGAATCCCGACACTCAAGACAAGCCCAAAACCTTCTCTTCTACCCATTCCATTTGGGTGTGTAAGCCACAAAATAAAGAGTTTTGCTTGAGGACAAGCAAAGATTCAAGTGTGGGGGTATTTGATGTGTGTAAAATGCAACATATAAATTACATCAAATGTGGCATAAAACTAACCCTTTTTTAGTACTAATGTTGGAAAAAGTGTGCTTTTGTCTTCCTTTTGTATTTTCGGGGTTAAATGAGCTTAAATGAACAAAAGAAGAAAAAATGCAGCTAAATCTAACAATAATACAAGAAAAGAAATAAACGTGGCATCCCCGACCCCTCAACAGCATCTTCCCAAGCAAAAACAAGACATTAGAACGCCCCGTGCTCAATGAACACGGGGGCGTGCCCAAGTGTCTGCAGAAAAGACAAAGCTGTAGAAGCTTCTATTTCCCAACACGGGGGTGTGGCCAGCGGACACGGGGCCGTGGTCAACGCTAAGATTCGCAGAATCTAGGCAAATCTTGATAGTACAGATACTCTTCTGCACAAGGGGCCGTGCCCAGCGGACACGGGGGCGTGGTCAACTAATGCAGACAAACTGCATTTAATGAAGAAAGAGAAGATGGGTGGACACGGGGTCGTGCCCAACGGGCACGGGGCCGTGTCCGGGCTTCTGTTCAGGCTATAAATAGGGGTGCTTGGCTCACTTGCAAATCATCCCTTGACAAACCACCTCTCTCACACTTCACCCACCCACCACCACCATCACAACCCACATCCACCACCATCATCCATCATCCATCATAGAGTGTGTGTAGTAGTCTCGGGATCCAAGATTTATAGTAAGAGTTCTTGACAATCAAAGGCCATGTTTGCCTAAGTCTCTTACATCACTTGGTGAAGACAAGCATTTAGTGTAATACTTTTTATTTTTAATCTTTTCGCACTTTTTTATTTGGTTATGTATTAATGACTTTAATAACTAGTTTATTATGTTGAAGGTGAAACTTCCTTATCATTTGTCCGTGGTGTCTTGGCTTTATTTTACTATCTATATAAAATAAAATATTTACACCATTCATATCTCCACGGTCTATATGGAGATATGTTGCCTACCTGGTCGGGGGTTAAGGGAATGGTTTGGTAAGCGTCTTGCTTTGTTCAGTGTATAGATCCTGCAAGGACCTGGGTCAAGTTTAGTAGGACCTTCTTCAATACCCACTGGTATTGGATGGCGGGGGTCTGAACTCTTTGATCCCCTCATATGTCAACTACTATTAAAACTTTAACCCGACTATTTAGGATTGTATCCCTGCTGACTCAAACTACTTAGCCGAGGGTAACGTCACCTTCAAAAGAGGGGCCTACCACATTACGCATTAATAACTTAATTAATTATCTTTCAATAATCCAACCCTTTAGGATTGTATCCTTGCTGACTCAAACTACTGGGTTGAGGGTAATGTCACCTTCAAAAGAGGGGCCTACTACTATAACTAAGATAATCTCTTAAAAAGTGCAAAAGTGCGGAAATAATCAAAGGTTACTCTAAAGGCGAGTCGAGTCCAAGTGATTCATCTTGTCTATCTGTTTTATTTTTATTTTCAGCATTTTTGGTTAGTTTTTATTTTCTTGTTTAAAAACCTTTTTTTCTAAATTTTTGATTTGATTAGACGTTGAGGATAAACAGGTACTAAAAGCTCTTGTGTCCTTGGACAACCTCGGTATCTTACCAATGCTATACTACGCTCACGATGGGTGTACTTGCCTATATGTGTGTTTAGTGTTAGTAAAATATCGTGTTTTATAAATTTAAAACTTGACTAAAGTGTTAAAAAGGGCTTAAAAATATACATTAAAAACTATATAACCCTCACACGCATCACTGAGTCCAAACTATAGTACTATCATTGCTAAGGTGTCAGGAAAACAATCACTATGTAAACATAACTGTTAGGATCTGGGGCTTTCATGATTGTGTTTGTTTGTAATAATTGAACAATGGATGAATTTAAAACAGAGATCTAATACACCGGAATTGAAAACAAACTTTGTAAACACAATCAAAGGGAAATAGTTTTCAGTAAACACATGTTTCTCATTAGTCGAAAGATTTACAATCAAAAGATTACATGCAAGCTTACATACTAAACTCCCCCTCAGCCTGATGCTCACTGGTTGATCGTACAAGATGAATGGATTGGAGGAGAAGACTCTCTCACCCTCAATCAAATAGAACAGTGCAAACTGTTCTATTTATAATACAGATCAAACCACTGAAGCATCTAAGCTAACGTCACCATGAAAGTGACATTTAACAACCTAACAACCTCTAACAATTGTTCTAACAATTGTTCTATACAAACACTGTTATAGCAGTTATTGTAGACCATCAGTGTTTATAACATATCAGTACTTAGGGGCAGCAGTTGTTAGAATCACTTTCAAGGGGAAAGTTCAGTGCAAACTACCACTTATGATGAATCCATTGTTGTGAACTAGTTTTGGCTTTACATCATCTGTTCCTCTATAGGGTTCAATCCCAACAATCTCCCCCTGGAACAGATGATGCCAAAACCCTTCATTATTCTGGATCTTTATTGTCTCATCAGAAGTTCCCTAACTTGTCCTTTAAATTGCAATTCAAAATCCATAGAACTTGTATCATCCTCATCCCTACACAGTATAAGCTCAAGGAGATCTTGTAGATCTTCAACACCCAGGCCCTGTGCTTGTTCCCTTGATATGTGCTTTACTTCACCATTGGAATCTGATCAGCGTCAATACATGGGTCTTTTGATCAGACATCCATTTTAGTATTTTTGAACCCAATGGGTTTCTTGGGAGAGGTTTATTTGCTGATGAGTTTGGAGATGATGGCCTGTTTAATAATTTGTTGGTAGTATTTTGAAGCTTTGTTGGGCTGTCTTCTTCTAAAGCCATTTTCTTGATAGCTTCTTTAAAATACTCAGCTTCTTTTTCTTTTTCTTCTGCATTAGTCAGCTATTGCCTCTTCCTTTCGTTTAACACAATGACAGAGGTATCTGCTAATGTGAATAATGGTTCAGAGGTATGAACCTGCTTCTTTGGCTTATTAGTGGTTTCGTACTCAGGCTTCCTTGGTAAGTTAGGATCTGTTATTCTCCTTTTTCTTAGCCTTTCATAAGCCTCATCTGTATATTGCTTTGCCCATTTTGATATGGCTTTCGCAATTCCAACCTTTGCATCAACCAATTCTTGCTTCTTTCGTTTATACTCCAGGGTAAGATCATCAATGGCCTTTTTGTATTTACTCCAGTTTGGTGCTGACCTTTTCATACCTGGATCATTTTTTATCCTCTCAATTCTATTTATCTCATGCTTTAAAGCAATGAGTGGCCATTCACTGAACTGTTCTTCTTTAGCAGGATAGAATTTTTCTCTCATGATGAATGTAATATAATCCTTTCTCATTTCCTTTTGTAGATCAGTTTCTGGTGGCAGATTAGACATTTCTTTGCTCAGGTCTCTTGCCTAATCTTCCAATATTTTGACCTTAGTAAGCAAAACCTGTGTATAACTAGAAATTTCCTTGTCACTTTTCCCTTGACATTCAAGTCTGGCTCTGATATTAGCTTACCTGGCTTTGAGTTTTAAATATTCATCAATGTTGGCTGGATCTCTGTAACCAATTAAAGAAGGAAATTTTCTTTTTGAAGGATCATCCACTGTGTAGAATTGTCTCATTTCATTCTTACAGCTTCCAATTCTAGTGGATAAGTTGCAGCTATTGGAGTTATATCAGCAGGGTCATAACCTTCAAGAATTTTTGGATCTTTTATTGGATTGGCTAGAGTTGGTGGAATGAAAGGTCGTGGCTTAATGACATTATAAGGAGCGGATGAAATGGGAACATGTGCTGGTATATCATCATCATACATCTGAAATTTCCCTTTTCTAGTATAGACCTTTTTAGGAGAAGGTGTTTTAGTATCAGTCTTTGGTGCAAAAGGAACAATGGCTTTTGAAGAAACCTTTGAGGTGATAGGTGATTGACAAACAGTTGTTTAAACAACTGGTGTTTCAACCACTGTTGCCATTACAACAGATGTTGTAACATCTGATGTCTTCTGCCTTTTGGCAGGAGGTGATGGTTGTGGTGAAGTTATTTTTGGTGGTGAGGTGTTCTTTGGTGGTGGTGGTAAGACAGTGGTTGTGGTGTGTGTTGAAGTGGTGGCAATTGTTGTAGTGGAAGTGGTGGTTGTAGGATTAACAACTGCTGAAACCACTGGAGTACCAACAGTTGTTGATACAACAGGTGATACAACAGCTGTTGGGTTGGAAGATTGATGTGTGGAGCTTTTAGGAGGTTGAGAAATGTGTTTTGTTTTTCTGGAAGGTGTGGTTTTGGGTTGCCTCACTTTTCTAGTGGGCTGTTTTCTTTCTGGCTGAGGATTTTCTTCACCCTTAGGCTCTAAAACACCCTGAACTTCCTTTGCCAAAAACAATTTCTTTTCTTCATCAAACCTAGACTTGCCCTTTGCCTCTCTATTCCTTTTAACCTTTGCATTTTCATCTGCAATGGCATTAGTGGTCACATCAATCTTTTTGGACCCATCTGGCTTGGGAATTTCTGCTAGCATGCTTGATTTATCAGGTGCAATGTAGATGCCATCTTCATATCCCCTTTTTCTCAACTGCTTCATCTTCTCCCCCTTTTTGGCATCAGCTGGTGGTGGTTTATCCACAAAGATGATAGTTGGAGGAGCAATGCTAGTGGTATTCAATAAATGGACCTTTATAGCCTTGATATCAGCCTGGGTATCCATAAACCTAGCTTCCATCATGTTTCTCAGCTTTTGAACATGTATCTCATGTTGCTGATCAGCAAGTGCTCTTTTTTGGATGAGCATAGGTTGAAACAAGTTCCATAACTCATTTGCAGCAGGTGCAGGTTGTGGTGCAGGTGCTTGAGCAGGAGCAGCAGTGTTTGGTACCTTTTGAACTTTCAACAATTGTTGCAGCATATCTTTAATTTCTACAACATTTGTCTCAAGTTTATCAACTCTGGCCGTCAATTCCCGGTACATTAAACCATCACCCAGCTTAATGGGATCATCTGACTTCCCACATTCAGTGGTTGTAACAGTGGTTGACTCAGGGAATGTATTCTAAAAGTCATCCACTGATTCCCCTTTGTCTTGGAACTGGGGACTTCTTCCTTCAAAATGAGAAACCCTTTTTAGTGAACCAGTGAAGACTGGATACACAAGTGTTCCCAGAGAAGAAATTGCCTCAAAGGAAGTCTTATTGATGTAACCACTGTCCAAATGCAAACCAGTGGGTTCCGCACTTGTAGTGGCTGCTTCACTTGGACTACCACCAAGAGTTACTTGTAACTCAAGGGGTGTAACCTCCTCAGGTGTTATTGGTGGGTTAGCAATGACTGAAACATCAGACCTAGTCACTTGTTGAGGTATGTTCTCATTGACAGGTGATTGAGAAGGACTATTTTGTGTCTTGTTCAAATCAAGAGCATCCAACAATATTTTTGTTTGTGGGGGAATTATGGAGGTGAGGTTGGGTGTAGAAAGCGAATTTTCCCCGGGCAGTGGGCTGTGGATGATAGAATCAAGTGATTCTAGAGCATCATATTGTGGTGTCCCAATGTGTACAACCTGTTCTTTTTGAGAAGAAGCAGGAGGAGTTTTAGGCAAAGGTGGAGATCTCTCTTCCATCTGCTATGAGGAAGTAGCAGCAGTGGTTATTGGTGACATTGGTGTTGTCACAGGTATTTGCTCTAGGATCTCATCTTCCAAAGTTACCCTTTTTGTGGGTTTGGGGGGCTTTTTGGATGATTTCTTTTCGAGCTTTTTGGTAATGGCAGGTGTGGGTTTCATAGCAGTGGTTGTGCTACTATGATCACCTGGAGTAGTGGGCTCAACAGCAGATACCTGAGGAGCAGTGGTAGCTGCTAAAGTCTGCTCAAGTACCTCTGCTTGTGTTTTGGAAGGTTTTAACATTCTTGTGAATGTTTCTGTAGTTAAACTGTTTATGTGAAGAGGAGCATCCTGTATAACCACATGGGCATTATCTTTTGAAATTTTTTTCTCAAAATAATAACTCAAAAACCTTGGGAATAATAAGAAAGCCTTTTTATCAACATTTTTTATCAAATCATTAAAAATCTCATGGGAGTAATTAAAATTTTCTTTTTTCAAAATAGCAAACCCCAAGTATTGGATCTTTAATGGAATTTCATTAAACCCCGTGGTCTTATTAGAAACACACATAAGAAGAGTATGAAAGAAAAATCTCATGGCAGGAGGAAAGCTGCCTTTCTGTAGAGTATCTTTCTTCATTTGTTCATCATAACCTCTTTCCTGAAAATCATTTTGATACTTTGTTTTTGGAAAAGAACTTTTACCTTCATGATCGTTGAGTTCAAAAACTTCAGAGATACTTTGAGGTGTAATGGAAAATTTTACATCTTTTATCGAAGAATTTATTTCTACAACCTTTTTATCCACCTTTTCGAGGGTTGCATTTTTTCAAAACTCCCTTTGAGTAGTAAGATAGACAGTTGCATCGCAGGTGAGCAAAGTTTTGTACTGTGTGGATGAAAGTGTGTCGATGATAGAATCAAAGGTTGTGGTTTCACTAGGTTTGTCAAAAATACCCAAGTAATTGTGTGAAAATTTGAATGGAATCTCAAACGTGGTTGCATCCTGTTGTGTAGTTTTACCAGATTTTTTCACCATGATTGAATCGAAGATGATGAAGATGAAATGAAGATGATGAGGGTTGTGAGAATATTTGGGGAAAACTATTTTAGAAAGGAATTTTGAATTCGATTCGACAGTAAAAACCCTGTTTGGGGGTTTTGAAGGGGGTTTTATAGATTGAAAAAGTGTATGCTGATGTGGCAGCGGTTACAAAGATCTAACGGCATAGTACTGACCACGTGCCAACCTCTGATGAAAGGATGAATAATGGAAGACAGTTGTTTAGAAAACCATTGATGAATCAATTACTAGTGGTTTATAAAGATGAAATGAAAACAGTGGGTGACTATTACTATCAGTGGATAGCTTGGGTCAGAGGTTTAAAACACTGATTTTGAACAACAGTATTTAACCATGATAATGAAGGAATAGAGGTTGACTTTCAGCAGTGGACAGCATTTGAACAGAACAGATGTTTGAACCAAAAACAGTGGTTATGGCAGACTTTTAAGGATTAATGAAAACCTTCATTTTTAGCTATCTTTAAGGATGAATTTTTGAATTTCTGAAAACATTTTAATTCTTTTATTCATAGAAGAACAATATTTTGCTTGTTATTCCATGTTTAGCATGCCAATCCTAAAGATTAACTTTTCATGAGTAGATATGACTAGTATTTTAGCACATCTTTCAGTTGACCTTTAGTTGAAACATGAGACAGAAAAATCAACCTTTTTCATAGTAATCCCTCACAAAGTGATGTCTGATGTTAGGTGATGATGGACCAAGGAGATATTGAATTTTTAATGATATATCTCAACTCCTTGACTGTCCTTCATGAAGAAAGTCTTTTAAGCAATTATATCAAAATTCAATAACATATTTTGAAGTAATCAAAACAACTGGACTTTTCAGCTTGCAACAACATCATAATATTCTTCAATCAGTGGTTGTGACAACATCTGCTGTTAGTGCTTAGTTGGAATAACATGAGCCTTGACAACCATGCTCCAACATGTGCAATGTTCTTTAAGGGTCCACTTTTTACCAATTTGACTCTCATCCTTTGGTAGTGGTACAAGTTTTCAGACTTGTTTTCCCTGAACTATTGACACTCCTCTTACATGACCACCATCCAACTTTCTGTCTTTTAGTACCCCATGGTACATGACTTGTTGATGGAATGATAGGGTGCCAAGGAAAGGACAATTGTTTTAGGATGACTTTTTTGTAGGAACCCTTAACAATTGTTAGGAACCCCTTTTCAAATAATGTTGTCAGGTATTTGGTAAAGTGAATGAGATTTATAAAGGATTTTATGTTCAAAAGGTGAGGCTGCAGATGTGACTCATCTGAGCTAACAACTGTTGGTGACTTTTGATGATCCAACAGTTGTTTGAAAAGATGGTGAAAGGATATGAAGGATGGAATGGACACACTGATGATTTTTTAACCATTTTTTATGGAGTTAATCAACAGTGGTTAGGGAAAAAGTAATGGTAAGGATTTGAAAGCTACTTTGGTCAAACACTGTTGTGCATCAGTGGATAAGTTTTGTGAGTTGTTTTGGATAACTACTGCTCTGATGATAAAGGTGATTTTGAATTTTGAGAATCACACTATCATATTCAGCATCTGTTGGTGATGAATGTGAAATACCTGCAGAGTTAATTTTTGACAAAGAGACATTTTAAATTCAAATTTATCAATATAGCAACAGGGTTTTCAAGAAGCTGAATGAAAATTTCCACATGCCCAGCCCTTGCTTTAAAACACTTTAGATCTAGGCAGTGGTTTAGTATCCCAGATGATTACCATACTTTACTTTGACCATACATTTTATGTTTTATCCTTTTAACAAGTTAGAATAAAACATGTACAGCCAAAATTTTGCAAGATGTTAACAATCAGCTTTGGTTATTGATTTGAACTAGAGTTTATGAATGAAATGACTCGAATACAACACCATCTCCTTTTGATTCATTTTCAAGGAATATATCACCCTAGACATAAATAAAAGGGTTCTACATCCTGACAGAAGATTGAAATTTTACTATCAAAAACCAGTAAAAGTACAAAATATATCATTAAAAAAAATCAAGAATAATATATCCTGAAAAAGAACCTTTCTCCAAAAAGAAAGGTTTTCTGAGATCAAAATCAAAAGGATCTGATGTATATTCCTAAAGCAATCTAACCTATAGTTAGGTCTGAGTCACTGTATTCTTAAGTTTAGGGAACTGGTCAGTGGTTTGAGCCAAAATTTTATAACCACTATTTAATACCATTTCCTTGTCAGTTGATTGTAAATGTGAGGACCCTGATCATTATGGTTTTGAAAATCTTTTATAGTCCTAATTACAATGTGATGATTTTTAAATTTTTTTCTAGTCCTCTAGTATTGTAAATAACTGGTGATACTTTTGTTACCTGAGCTCCCCTGAATTGATGACTGCACACCGTTGATTTGTAGCAAATGGCTAAATATGGATGTGAGTTTATTTTGGTTTTCCTTTTGTAGTACTAACCGGTGGACTCGCAAGTGTTTTAGGGTTTATCTTTCTTTTGATTCCAAAAGTTTTGAGATAAGCACACTTTTGAGTTTTTATTTTTTTCAAAATCATTTTTGCACAAGCCTATGCCAAATTTCACATTACTCATGATATGGGCTTCTAAATACCAACACATAACCTTTGTAGGATCCTATTCTTCTTTCACAAGTGATTTGAATAGATTTCTCCTCCTTTTAACAACTCTGGTATTTTCTACCAGAAGTTTGGAGTTGATCTCTAGTTATGTTTAATATATATTATAGGACTGCTAATTTTCTTTTAATGTTTCAACAAAATTGATTTGATCCTTTTGAAGGATTTTCAACCTGTTTTTCAACATATAAGATCAAGTAACTAAAGTTTTATTTACCTCTTTTGATGTTTTAGAAAGACACTAATGATTTTAACTAAAGATAGACCTTTGTTGACATGAGGTGACACCTTAGCAACAGCCATAATGGTATCATCATAATTTCTCAACATGAACACTGAATCTATAATGATTTGATTCATGATATTCCAGTGTTACGTGACTCCTATGTGATAGGTAACATCTTGGTTGTTTTACAGAGTTTTAGAATAATCAACTTTGGACTTGATTAATCGTTACTCTGTTTTTCAACTGAATACGATCAACCTTAGTATCAATGAATTTTAAGCTGAACTGTTATGTCAAAATGATTGTTAGATCAAATTTGACTATCCGAGCTTTGATACCAATTGTTAAGATCTGGGGCTTTCATGATTGTGTTTGTTTGTAATAATTGAACAATGGATGAATGTAAAATAGAGATCTAATGCAGCGAAATTGAAAAAAACTTTGTAAACACAATCAAAGGGAAATAGTTTTTAGTAAACACATGTTTCTCATTAGTCGAAAGATTTACAATTAAAAGACTACATGCAAGCTTACATACTAAACTCCCCCTCAACCTGATGCTCACTGGTTGATCGTACAAGATGAATGGGTTGGAGGAGAAGACTCTCTCACCCTCAATCAAATAGAACAGTGCAAACTGTTCTATTTATAATACAGATCAAACCACTGAAGCATCAAAGCTGACGTCACCATGAAATTGACATTTAATAACCTAACAACCTCTAACAACTGTTCTATACAAACACTGTTATCTAACTACTGCTAAGCTATCAACTGATTACAATACAAAACTAAAACAAACAACTGATTCTTCATTCCACTGCTTCAGCCATAGCAGAGCTTTTGGTCTTTAGCAGTACTTCAACTAAATCAGTAGATTGACTAAGCAGTACTTTGTCTTCAATAGTCTTTTGGGAACAACAGTTATTGTAGACCATCAGTGTTTATAACATATCAGTACTTAGGGGCAACAGTTGTTAGAATCACTTTCAAGGGGAAAGTTCAGTGCAAACTACTGCTTATGATGAATCCATTGTTGTGAACTAGTTTTGGCTTTACATCATCTGTTCCTCTGTAGGGTTCAATCCCAACAATAACGTACAAGCATTCATCGAGTCACGTATAACATGCGAGAGCGGTTAGCGTTAAAAGTATTTGCGTTGTATGTTCGATGTGATTTGATATAGGTAACGTATGTAACACCCAAAAGTGCGTTAAAAGAAAATGGGTTCGAGTATACTCACCGTATGTGTTTAGTAAATAAACACAGCCTCGGATTGAAGAGAGCGCTTGAAGATTAGCCTGAGTACATAACGATATAGTAAGCGTTAAACAACGTGTAAAAAGTGAGCTGAGCGTCGAATCGTGAGTCGAGCGGATGGCCATCAGGACGGATGACCATTCAGACGGCTGGTCATTCGAGTGTGTTTGTAAATGGTTTTGAAACTTTGAAGTTTTCGTTGTAGCATTTTGGAAAATGGGAAACATCTCTTGATGTCAAGTCATCCGGACGGATGGCCATTCGATCGGATGCCAGCGGCGTATCCACCATGCTTTTATCATATTACACACGTCTCATTACTTAAATCACTTATTAATAACCATGAAATAATGTCTTGTTAAAATGTCAATGTCCAATGTCAAATGTCATGTGTAAACAATGTCTAATGTCAAGTATAAGCAAATGTCTTTTGAAATCCAATGTCATGTACAAAACAAGATCTTTGAATAACCAAAAGTTAAAATCAAAAGTTATGTTTTGAAAACCATTGCTTTTAGCGATATGAACATTTATGTGGTTTGTCTATCACATACACTCAAGCCTTGAGACTGTCGGATAAACCCTTATTAGGATCAAGGTTTATCAAAAATGTATTCGGATTCTGTCATTCCCCTTCCGAAATTCCTAGAAAGCGGGAACGGGATTTGTCAAGTCCTATAGCGCTATTACATACTACCGAGCGGTGTGATCAATGTTAATGAATGTACTACTAACCCGTTAAACATACCAATGTCCTTTTCAATGTAACCATATCATAAAAATGTCTTTGTAAAACCATGTAATAGACATACTAAGTCAATATGCAATAAAAATGTCTTGAAAATTTGTATTATGTGTACAATGTAACAAAATATGTATAAAGTCATGAAAACGGAAAGTAAAGTTATGCACATATGCTTCACCCCAAAACATTTGGAAAACTTAAAATAGGGGAACTATGTACTCACCTTTGGGTGCGTTTTTATATATTAACACAATCCCTCAAATTGTTTATCCGTCCTAGATTAAATAAGAACGATTTAATAATCAAAAACTCACAAAAATACCTAAGTTTCTCCGATACTTAGAATTTTCACATAACTTCAAGATTTTCTCAAAAAGTTATTATTTTTTATTATGTTGGTGTGAATATATTTTAAGAACGTTGCGACTTGAACGATTTTATTGGTGACCCTCATCATGTTATAAGCAATATATCTACGATTTGCGAGTCGTAATATATACTTATTGTGATATAAAATAAATATCGTAATACACATAATCTTGTCAACTATAAAAATGTCATCATACACATATTATAAATCACATAACATCTTGTAACACATAAAATTTACCCATGAACAACCCATTCTAGTGTACATTGAAAAACGCGTATTTTAGCGATTCTGTAACGTTTTTGGGCGTCGGAAGTCACGTATGACTAACCAAACACCAAGTAAACTTAATATAAGTTAAAATAATTATTTTTATATCAAAAATATCAGTTTACTTACTGATCTACAACCGTTTTATAAAAATCCTCCGAAAAGCCGATTTTTAACCGTTTTACCGCATAGTTTTGCATCAAACGTTACCCTAACCATCCCAAATCGTAACGACTTGATATTTTAACATAACTCATGTTATTTATTGAATAAAATAGTGGTTACACTCATGATAGTGCAGGTCTCACATAAACCACATAAATCATGCAAATTTCACATATTTTTACAACTTTCTAAGCTATATGTACAACATGCGAAGCTACCAAACCAATGAAAAAGTTTCATGCCATTATAATATACCAAATAATGTTATTTTTAGTGTTTTTAATCTGTTCTAAAACATTTTTGTCATACAATCATTTTCTTATCATTTCTTGAGCTTTAAATCAACATGCATGCTTATTTACAAGTATCTAAAGCACACTTATCATATCATCATTTCATATGAATTTAAATGCATCAAACATGTAATTTATTCACGTTTACTTACTGATTTGATTGAACATTCATCACATCATCACAAATCATCAAACACTTACATTTTAACTATCATTCAAGAACATGTAACAACTTAAAAATTCTCAAACATGTCAAATAAATTTTTGGCCTTTTACATGTCAATATACTAACATTATTTCAAATTATAACTCATGATTCAATCATTTCTTTACATTTCTAACATATTTGCACATAATCTTGTTCATGCAAGCAAACATCCTAAACAAGTATTTATCAAAAATCAAACTAAATCTCAAATACATACCCACATACATACATACGGTTATAAATACACACATATACTTCCATTTTTTTATTTTGTGTCAAAACCCATTTCCTTTTTAGATTTCAAGTTTGTGAAAAATTTCAAGATTCAAGAGAAACTTCTAATCATCAAGAACAACCAAGAATCAAGGGTACGATTTAAACATAAACTTTATACCTTCAAGATTCAAGTGAGTTTTTGATGAGATTTTGATGATATGGAGCTTGAATCACTTGAAAACACCTTGGAAACTCCTTTGTATCTTCACACCAACTTGAAACTAGCTTGGAATGGAGTTTAATCTTCAAGAACAAGATTGAAAAATTGAGAATGGGAGTGGTGGTGGTGTGTACGGTTATGGGGGAGGAGAGAGAGGAGAAGATTTGTTTTGATTTTGTTTTGTGATCTTGAAGGATTATGGAGGATTTATAAGATATGGAAGATTTACACAAGATTGCATCCATCAAAAAGTGGCAAGGTAATGAGAGAAGTGGCAAATTTCTATTATATGCATATGACAACACACACCTATATATGCATACATACATATATTTAATATGTGTAGGTTAAAAACAAGTATTAAACTGGATACCAGGTATTTTATCTAGCGTTTTAATCCCGGTTTATGGCGTTTTATATTATTTTTATTATTCTATAGAAATAAACTTGCCAAAATATTACTGAAATAAATATCAGTTGCCGAGACTGGCTGCGTTATCTGCGTTTTGCAGTAGAAGCACTGTGTTACGCAGTAACACGCGATACGCGCTTAAACTTGAAAAATAACGTTTTTAAGCGTTTTAATTTATTTTTCAACACGAACATGGTTAAAAACAAAATTTTAATCATAACAGAATATTTTTTTTTTGGAATTTAAATATTATCCGGACGGTCACCAACGTTCGTTTCGCAGTTGTCGCAATTAGTTCTTAAGTTCGAACAAACATGTTTTTGCCATACCGAATCCTTCGAAACTTATTTCTATGTTATGTAAAGGGTATTTAGGGTATGTTTGGCTTATGTTATTGTTCCGGAGTGTACGTCGCATTAAACTGATTACGTTCATGTAACGGTTTACGATTTCACTTCAAGAACAGGTTTGAGAGTTCGGAATTGAACAATGATTGAAAACGTACTAATGTCACAAATAATTAAACAAATATTGAAATTAAAACACCATATTTAATTAAATACAAAGTTGTTCAGAATAGTACAAGGATTAAAATTACACAGATGTCACAGTCTCTCCTACTTTAGGAAATTTCGTCCTGAAATTTAATTAGAGGAAACTTGTGGGAAAAGGTGTGGATATTTCGCCTTCATTTGATCCTCTCGTTCCCAAGTAAACTCTCGGCCACGTTTGGATTCCAAGCGAACTTTGACTATCGGTATGCGCTTGCGCTTGAGTCTCATGACTTCACGGTCCACAATCTCCACAGGTTTCTCGACGAAGTGCATCGTGTTGTCGACACGAATTTCATCAAGGGGGATGTGGAGGTTTTCATCAGCCAAATAGTTTTTAAGATTGGACCCGTGGAAAGTCGGGTGAACATTTCCAAGTTCAGGAGGCAGATCAAGTCTGTAGGCTACTTTTCCGATCCTTTCAACGATTTTAAATGGTCCAACATAACGTGGTGCAAGTTTTCCTTTCTTTCCAAATCTAATTACACCTTTCCAAGGGGATACCTTGAGTAGGACGAGATCACCGACTTGGAATTCCAAAGGCTTGGGTCGTCTATCCGCGTAACTCTTTTGACGGCTTCTAGCTGTTAAGAGGTTGTCGCGAATTTTCTTGACCTTGTCTGTAGTCTCGAGAATGAGTTCAGGTCCAGTGAGCTGAGCTTCACCAATCTCATTCCAGCAGACCGGCGAACGACATTTTCGACCGTATAAAGCTTCAAAAGGAGCCATGTTGATGCTGGAGTGATAACTATTGTTGTAGGAGAATTCGATCAACGTTAGATGCGAATCCCAACTACCACCAAAGTCGATCACACCAGCTCTAAGCATATCCTCCAATGTCTGGATTGTTCTTTCAGATTGTCCATCCGTTTGAGGATGATAAGCTGTGCTCAAATTCAGTTGGGTTCCCATAGTAGATTGCATGGTTCTCCAAAAGTGAGATGAGAATCGAGCATCTAGGTCTGATATGATGTTCAAAGGAACACCATGTCGGGATACAATATCATATAGATCTTGGCAAGCTTTTCAGCAGAGCGATCCTCACGGATTGGCAAGAAGTGAGCAGATTTTGTCAAATGATCAACTACTACCCAACTGGCATCATGACCTCTATTAGTGCGCGGTAGTTTGGTAATGAGATCCATGGCAATATTTTCCCATTTCCAAACTGGTATCTCTGGTTGTTCCAGTAAACCAGAGGGATGTTGATGTTCTGCCTTAACCTTCAGACAAGTAAGGCATTTGGATACGTATAAGGCAATGTCTTTCTTCATTCCCGGCCACCAAAACTGGGTTCGAACATCCTTATACATTTTGTCTGCACCAGGATGGATTGAATAACGAGACTTGTGAGATTCATTCATCAATAAGGTGCGGAGATTGTCTTGAATTGGAACCCACAAACGGTCCATGAAATAATATAACCCATCGTCCTTCAGTTCAAGATGAGGCGTAAGATGATACGGTAATTCCTTACCCATCATGTTCTGTGAAACACAAGTACGTTGAGCTTGAGAAATGCGGGTTTGAATATCAGATCGAACTTGAACACAGTGAAGCTTGACACGTTCCTTACGACTTAGCGCATCGGCTACGACATTCGCCTTCCCATGATGGTAGCGAATCTCGCAGTCATAGTCGTTTGGAAGTTCTACCCAATGTCGTTGCCTCATGTTTAGTTCTTTCTAATTGAAGATGTGTTGGATACTTTTGTGGTCAGTGAAAACCACACCTTTTATTCCGTAAAGGTAGTGTCTCCAAATCTTAAGAGCAAAAACCACAGCGCCCAACTCAAGATCATGAGTTGTGTAGTTTTTCTCATGGATTTTCAATTGTCTTGACGCGTAGGCTATGACTTTGTTCCTTTGCATGAGAACACAACCAAGGCCTAGATTCGATGCGTCACAATATACGACAAAGTCATCGTTTCCCTCAGGTAAAGACAACACATGAGCGTCGTAGAGTTTATGTTTCAAGGTCTGAAAAGCTTCTTCTTGTTTGGGTCCCCACTCAAAAGGTTTATTCTTTTGAGTTAAGGTTGTGAGAGGAACCGCAATCTTGGAGAAGTTTGCAATAAAGCGGCAGTAATAACCCGCGAAACCCAGAAATGAACGAACCTCCGTAGGAGTAGTTGGTGTATTCCAATCCTTAATCGCACTGATTTTGGCAGGATCTATATATATACCTTGTTCGTTAACAATATGTCCCAAAAATTGAACTTCCCTAAGCCAAAATTCACACTTGGAGAATTTCGCGAAAAGTTGTTCCTTCTTCACGAGTTCCATTGTTAGACGGAGATGTTGTTCATGGTCAACTTGCTTCTTGGAATAGATCAAAATGTCATCAATGAAAACGATGATGAACTTATCTAAATAAGGCTTGCAAACCCTATTCATTAAGTCCATGAAGACGGCAGGAGCAATCGTTAAACCGAAAGGCATAACAGTGAACTCATAGTGACTGTATCGTGTGCGGAAAGCTTTCTTAGGAATATCTTCTTCGGATATGCGAAGCTGATGATACCAGAACGTAGATCAATCTTCGAAAAGCAGGTAGCACCCTGAAGCTGATCAAAGAGATCATCAATGCGAGGTAGTGGATATCGATTTTTGATGGTGAGTTTGTTAAGCTCACGGTAATCGATACACATTCGGAAAGATTCATCCTTCTTCTTTACAAAAAGAACAGGCGCGCCCCAAGGGGAAAATCTTGGACGAATAAATCCTTTGTCTGATAACTCCTGCAGCTACTTCGATAACTCTTGCATCTCAGATGGTGCAAGACGATAAGGAGATTTTGCTATCAGGTTGGCACCGGGTACAAGGTCAATACGGAACTCGATTTAACGTGCTGGGGGTAAACCAGGTAACTCTCCAGGAAATACCTCAGGATAGTCCCGAACGACGGGGATGTCATGAACAGTTTTACCCTTGTCTTTCTCCTCTACAACACGCGCCAAGAAAGCCACGTAATTCTTTTGTAGGTACATATGGGCTTCGGTGCTGGTCATGAGTTTAAGGCTACTAGTTGGTTTCTCTCCACGAACCTCTATGACTTCACCAGACGAAAGAGGCACACGAACAATCTTGTCAAAACAAACCACCTCTGCATGATATTTGGTCAACCAATCCATCCCTACTATAACGTCGAAACTCCCAAGTTGCATTGGTGTAGGTCAATGGGAAAAAGATGATCGTTGAAGTTTAACTGGCAATTTTGAATGCCGGAATCAAGTTTAAGGGATTCACCACTGGCTAAAATGTCAAGGGTTTTCCTAGTTTTGTTCTAGGCTTTGCAAGCAAAGGTTCAAAGGCTAGGGATACAAAACTCTTGTCGGCACCCGAATAAAAAAGAATAGAAGCTAGTTGGTTGCTAACATAGAACATACCGTTCAACACCTCATTGTTGGCACGCGTTTCATTGGCATTGATGTTGTATGCTCGTCCACGAGCCAGGTTCACATTAGCCAACTTCGGGCACTTGTTCCTGTAGTGAGTCAAATCTCCACAATTGTAGCAAGACCCAGGCGGAAAAGAAAGTTGTGCGGGATTTGCTGGCTGTTGGGCAGGGTTTAGTGTCGCTTGATTCGGAGCAGGAGGAGAAGGACATGTGTTAGCCAAATGGCCATATCTTCCACAGTTGTTGCAAATGCGACACTGAAGGTGTGGTTGATGATGACAGTTGCACTTGTTACAAAGAGGTGTTGTACCAACATACTGTTTCTTGGTAGGTGGCTGTGATGGCTGGGTAGGAGCAGCTTGATTGGTCTGTACAACAACGGCAAAGTTCTTGGAAGCCTTATGCTTCCTAGATTTCTTCGAGGTTTCAACTTTCTTTCCCTTCTTCTTCTCTGTTTTGTCAGATGGTTTCTTGTCCCCTTATGGTGGTGTTTACCCTTCTTGAATTGAGACTCAGTCAAGGTCGCAGTTAGCTCAATGGCTTGTCTCACCGTGGTAGGGTTGCTGCCGGTGACAATATCCTGAACGGGATCAGGAAGACCATATATGTACTTCTCAATCGCCTTGTCCAAAGGCGTGACCATGGTGGGACACAGCAGACTCAGTTCTTCGTATCGGTCTGTGTAGGCACGGTGCTCTCCACTATCTTGCTTGAGATCGTGGAATTCGTTTTCCAGTGCCCGCAGTTCATGACAAGGACAAAACTCCTTCATCATAAGCGAGCGAAGCTCTTCCCATGTTTGAGCCATTGCCACGTTAGCACCTTTATCCCCCATCACACCATTCCACCAAGTAAGTGCCCTTTTCTGAAACACACTTGACGCAAATTCAACCTTTCGCTCATTCGGGCATTGAACGTGACGAAACGTACTCTCGAGACTCTCGAACCACTGTAGGAGCCCAGTTGCTCCTTCTGACCTAGAAAACTGAAGCGGTTTAGCTGAATTGAAAGTCTTAAAGTTGCACGGAACAGGTGCGTTGTTATTGTTGTTGTTGTTTGCTTGGTTTAACTGAGTTACTAGGTTCGGGAGTACAGGAGCAATTTGCTGAGCGATCAAGGCTGCCATTTCGGCGTCTTGAGTTTGATCACGTCGAGGAGGCATCTAAAATAAAAGGAACACAAGGAAATGTGTGAGATTGACATAAGACAATCAAAAGGAGTATTGAAAATATCGACAAAACAAAGGAAGATGGTCATTTGTTCGTTACTTAAAATAATCAACGACACACAGTGACTAATCAAAGTAACTGGGTCTATATAATGCATAATGAAGACATGATTTAGCCTATAAGTGGACACTCACCCCAAGAGCTCCCAGGTAAGAGTGACAGGTCCGATTATGTGGATTTGTACGAACACTCTAGCCTTAAACAGAAAACTCAGGGTACAGGCAACCACCCTTCCAGATTGCACGTGTTCACATTATTAAAACCCAAACTTTGATGAGATTTGAAAACTTTAAAGGCATAAAGCCTAAAAACAAATCATCTAAGGATAGATGGTTGATTTTCAAATAGAATTGAGATTTGTGTACTTGTTTTGGTAATCACCTAAGGATAGGTGATAGTATTGTTTTAAGATCTAAACACAAGATAACTTGTGTTAGGGTCCTAGAAAGGTTATAGTCTAGGTCAAAATTTTACTAATAACCTAATTCCCTATAACCATGAGCTCTGATACCAACTCTTCTGTCACACCCCGATCGCGTAAAACAACAAACCACGGCGAAATCGTCGGGAGTAGTGTGGCAGAATTATTGTTTCAAAACACATGATAATCAAAGTTAAGTTTTACAAGCTTAAATTATTACATTGTCTTAGTTCAAACAAAACACATAACATAAAAGATGATAACTTTCTTGATTTTAGATTGCTAAGGCCTAAGTCGCCCTAAGTGTAGCTCACTCACATCAAACATTCGCTCCTGAAACATATGTGAAAGTAAATACGTCAGCATAAAAATGCCTGTGAGTAACATAGGTTTAGTGTTGAAGATTCATGACTTTGAATGTTAAAAGAAATGTTTAATGAAAAGTAGTCATGAACCTTATAAAATATTTTCTTTTATAAAATTATATGAAAATCAAATGATATAAAAGAATAATGTATGGTAAAGTAAATAACCAAATGAAAATAATATGTATAAAATATGTCATGTCTTGTCTTTGTTGAAGTGGTTTAGATAACGCCACGATATGCAATACAATAAAAGCACTTATATATAGGAAGTACCAGCGGCGTATCCACCATGCTTTTATCATATTACACACGTTTCGTCACTTAAATCACTTAGTAATAACCATGAAATAATGTCTTGTTTAAATGTCAATGTCCAATGTCAAATGTCATGTGTAAACAATGTCTAATGTCAAGTATAAACAAATGTCTTTTGAAATCCAATGTCATGTACAAAACAAGGTCTTTGAATAACCAAAAGTTATAATCAAAAGTTATGTTTTGAAAACCATTGCTTTTATCGATATGAACATTTATGTGGTTTTTCTATCACATACACTCAAGCCTTGAGACTGTCGGATAAACCCTTATCAGGATCAAGGTTTATCAAAAATGTATTCGGATTCTGTCATTCCCCTTCCGAAATTCCTAGAATGTTAATGAATGTACTACTATCCCGTTAAACATATCAATGTCCTTTTCAATGTAAGCATGTCATAAAAATGTCTTTGTAAAACCATGTAATAGACATACTAAGTCAATATGCAATAAAAATGTCTTGAAAATTTGTATTATGTGTACAATGTAACAAAATATGTATAAAGTCATGAAAACGGAAAGTAAAGTTATGCACATATGCTTCACCCCAAAACATTTGGAAAACGTAAAATAGGGGAACTATGTACTCACCTTTGGGTGCGTTTTTATATGTTAACACAATCCCTCAAATTGTTTATTCGTCCTAGATTAAATAAGAACGATTTAATAATAAAAAACTCACAAAAATACCTAAGTTTCTCCGATACTTCAAGATTTTCTCGAAAAGTTATTATTTTTTATTATGTTGGTATGAATATATATATATATATATATATATATATATATATATACATATGCGTTCACATATATATTTTAATAACTTTGCAACTTGAACGATTTTATTGGTGACCCTCATCATGTTATAAGCAATATGCCTACTATTTGCGCGTCGTAATATATACTTATTGTGACATAAAATAAATATCGTAATACACATAATCTTGTCAACTATAAACATGTCATCATACACATATTATAAATCACATAACATTTTGTAACACATAAAATTTACCCATGAACAACCCATTCTAGTGTACATTGAAAAACGCGTATTTTAGCGATTCGGTAACGTTTTTGGGCGTCGGAAGTCACGTATGACTAACCAAACACCAAGTAAACTTAATATAAGTTAAAATGCTTATTTTTATATCAAAAATATCAGTTTACATACTGATCTACAACAGTTTTATAAAAATCCTCCGAAAAGCCGATTTTTAACCGTTTTACCGCATAGTTTTGCATCAAACGTTACCCTAACCATCACAAATTGTAAAGACTTGATATTTTAACATAACTCATTTTATTTACTGAATAAAATAGTGGTTACACTCATGATAGTGCAGGTCTCACATAAACCACATAAATCATGCAAATTTCACATATTTTTACAACTTTCTAAGCTATATGTACAACAAGCGAAGCTACCAAACCTATGACAAAGTTTCATGCCATTATAATATACCAAATAATGTTATTTTTAGTGTTTTTAATCTGTTCTAAAACATTTTTGTCATACAATCATTTTCTTATCATTTCTTGAGCTTTAAATCAACATGCATGCTTATGTACAAGTATCTAAAGCACACTTATCATATCATCATTTCATTTGAATTTAAATGCATCAAACATGTAATTTATTCATGTTTACTTACTGATTTGAATGAACATTCATCACATCATGCACAAATCATCAAACACTTGCATTTTAACTATCATTCAAGAACATGTAACAACTTAAAAATTCTCAAACATGTCAAATAAATTTTTGGCCTTTTACATGTCAATATACTAACATTATTTCAAATTATAACTCATGATTCAATCATTTCTTTGATGGGATTTTAACATGTTTATCAAAGCAATTTCATCCATATGAAATAAAAACGCAGCGGAAATAATGTTTAAAACATGTTACTTTTATAAGATATAAAACAATTTATATGCAAAATCCCAAAACCCGGATCCATATATGAACATGCATACTATCAAACATAACTATAAGATGTTTAGAAAACTACTTTCTTGGAGTACAAGGATGATGAAACGGATGATGCTTCTTGAAATGGTTGTCCTCAAGAGTAGAAGACCTCAAACTTGTATACCCCAAGCTTCCAACAAACACCACAAGTTTAGCTAGGATTTTTAACACTAAAGATCAAAAACCGAAAACTTGAGAAATGCTTGTGATGACCGAAAATTAGAGAGCTATTTCTCTAGTTCTTCCAAGTTCTTGCATTTGTCATCTAAGTATTTATAGAACCATGAGAGAGAATTGCCACCCACCATGACCAATCATGTGCCAACTTACACATGCAAGTGCATGAAACCCCATTGGACCAAAATGGTCTTGGTTAGACCACCCAATCAAATCTTCTCTAGCTTATGAAAATTGCATGTCTTGTGATTGGAAGTAAAAGTTTGGGAAGAACACCAGGGGGGCTAGCTTTATTTTATAAAAAAAAAATCTTTTATAAAATTTAAGTCTTGGTTAGTATATATTTATAACTTTTATAAATATAACACTACATATATGCAAGACTTTATACAATCTTTTAAAATGTTATTTAACCCATTAAATAACAAAATAAAATATTCTCTCAAAATAAATTATCCATATAATTTATTGGTTTCTCAAGTGTAATTATTTAGAACACCAATTTCTAAATGTTGTAAGTGTTAATATTTATTTGTTTGATCATATCACAAATAAATAATATAAGTGTTTGTCTAGCTTGTTATTGGGTATGACTCGACTTGGATCATAACGTACAAGCCACATCAATTTAATATGTGTCTTGGGCATACAGAGTCCAACAATCTCCCACTTGCACAAGATACATAGAAGATTGATGCAAGTAGTAAATGACGCCTAACTATGGTTTACTACCCCCAATACGTATGACTATATTTGCCATTCAATAACATCATCCCTTTCAAGTCCCTTACTTGAACATGTTTTAGGTGAATCTATCATTTATCCTTTCGTTACAGATGTCATGTTAAATCCAGAGACATAGAGTGATCACTCTCTGTTGATTTAACTTTAGCAGGCCTTAGACATCTTACTCTCAATGAATAAGAGGAACAAATCCCTTCTTGACTACATACGTCTCTCACAATCACCTTGTACCACACCTGAGTTTAGCCTTGTGTACTGCCTTATTACAGACAGCTAAGAACTTGGTCAAGGTATAATACTTGGTGAATATCAAGACCCAATATGTATCTCAGGTCAGAGGATACTATGATATTCGCCTTTACTCAAATTTACTTATGATCAATCACAAATGATTCCATGTAGTAATATTTGAGAGCGAGTTAGTCCAATATTTGTATCCCACAAATATCTATGAACTTTGGCAGCAACACTTTGCTCTATATTCATTCTAAATGAATATCCACCAATCCAAGTTCATAATAGTCTTACATTCATATTTGTTACCACAATTATGATCGACTATGGACATTTAGAATAATTAACTTATTCACGGATTTAAACATGCTAATATGAAACATAACTCAAAATACCATAAAAGAGTTAAAATGACAATTGTTTCAATATCCAAATACAAAAGGCAGATCAAATCCAATCACTAGAATATCGAAGTCCTAAGGCACATGTATGACCCTCATGTTTTGCCCTGTCAAGGAGCTTCGTGAGTGGATCCGCAATGTTTTGATCGGTGTGAACTTGGCGGATACATATCTTTCCTTTTTCAACTTCATCCCTTATGTAGTTGAATCTCCGCTCGATATATCTAGTATTTTGGTGCGCACGAGGTTCCTTGATTTGAGCAATCGCACCCTCGTTGTCACAAAAGATCTCTAGGGGGTCTTGAATGGTAGGACCACCCCTAGGTCGGCTATGAATTTCTTCAACCATGCAGCTTCTTGGGCTGCCAATGAAGCGGCGATGTATTCTGATTCTGTAGTGGACAATGCTACCACGTCTTGTTTTGAGCTCTTCCAAGAGACTGCTCCTCCATTTAAAATGAAGACATACCCCGATTGTGATCGAGAATCACTTCGATCATTTTGGAAACTCGCGTCCGTGTAACCCTTTACAACGAGTTCCTCCTCACCAGATCCATATATTAAGAACATATCCTTAGTCCTCCTAAGATATTTCAATATGCTTTTAACAGCCATCCAATGATGGTTACCTAGATTTTGCTGGTATCTACTCGTCATGCTCAAGGCGCATGACACGTCCGGTCTAGTGCATATCATTGCATACATGATAGAACCTATAGCTGACGCATATGGGATTCTTTTCATTTTCTCTTGCTCATCCTTTGAGCTTGGACATTGAGATGTGTTCAATATTGTCCCCTTTTGAATAGGTACAGAACCTCTCATAGAGTTCTCCATTTGGAACCTATTCAAGACTTTGTCAATGTATGCACTTTGGTTTAAACCTATCAAGCGCCTTGATCTATCCCTATAGACCTTTATTCCCAGAATGTAGGCGACTTCACCAAGATCCTTAATGGAAAAACAACTTCCAAGCCAAGCTTTTACACCTTCCATGGTTGGAATGTCATTCCCAAATAGTAGAATGTCATCGACATACAGTACTAAGAAAGTGATGACGCTCCCACTAGCTTTCTTGTACACACAAGCTTCATCTCCGTTCTTGATGAATCCAAAATTCTTAATTTCTTCATCAAAACGGTGATTCCAACTTCTAGATGCTTGTTTCAATCCATAGATTGATTTCTTTAACTTGCATACTTTGTCAGGATGTTTTGGATCGACAAAACCTTCAGGCTGAACCATATAGACATCTTCGTCAAGATATCCATTAAGAAAAGCCGTTTTGACATCCAATTGCCAGATCTCATAGTCATAATATGCAGCTATGGCAAATAATATCCTTATTGACTTTAGAATCGCCACAGGCAAGAAGGTCTCATCATAATCAATTCCTTGAGTTTGAGTGAAACCTTTTGCTACAAGTCTAGCTTTATAAGTATCCAAGTTACCATGCATATCAGTTTTCTTCTTGAAAACCCACTTACTACCAACTACTTTAGAGTTAAGTGGGGGCACAACCAATTCCCAAACTTGGTTGTCGTACATGGATTGCATCTCTATGTTCATGGCTTCAAGCCATTTGTCGCAATCGTATTTTGACATTGCATCATGGTATGTGGTTGGTTCATCTGAATCTACCACGTAGCATCCATCCATGAAAAATCCATATCTTTCAGGTGGATTACTAATTCTACCAGATCTACGAACATTTCGTGTGTTCTGATCAACCTCTTGATCGTTTTCAACAACCTCGTGTTGAGTGCTAGTATCAAACAAACAGGTATCGTCTTGTGGTTCTTGATCCTCCTCAAGTTCCACTGTTCTTCCACTGGTTCCTTCCATAAGGAATTTAGCTTCTAAGAACTTACCCTTTCGAGCAACAAATACCTTTTGCTCGGTTGGGTCGTAGAAATAGTATCCTATATCATCTTTAGGATATCCTATAAAGATACACTTAGTAGATAGGACTTCCAATTTATTTGGGGTGTATTACTTAACATAAGCTTCACAACCCCAAACCCTTAAGAATGATAATGATGGAGGGTTTCCATGCCATATTTCAAAAGGTGTCTTTTCCACTTTCTTGGTTGGGGCCATATTTAGTATGCGAACTGCGGAGAGCAAAGCGTAACCCCAAAATGATAGAGGTAATGTGCTTCTAGCCATCATTGATCGAACCATATCTAATAGAGTTCGATTTCTCCTTTCGGACACACCATTGTGTTGTGGTGTTCCTGGTGGAGTAAGTTGTGAGATATTAACACAACTCCTAAGATGATCTTGAAAAGCACCACTAAGGTATTCACCTCCTCTATCGGTGTGAAGGACTTTGATTGTTTTCTTGAGTTGATTTTCAACTTCATTTTTGAAGTCTTTGAACATTTCAAATGCTTCATCCTTGTGTCTTAGTAAGTACACATAACCATAACGACTATAGTCGTCGATAAAGGTAATGAAGTATCTTTCACCATTCCTAGTCATCAGCTTAAAAGGACCACATACATCTGAATGTATGATACCTAGTAAAACTTTAGCCCTTTCAAAAGTTCCACTAAAGGGTGTCTTGGTCATTTTGCCTTGTAAACAAGATTCGCATACATCAAATGAATTATCTTCACTTATATTCAAAAGACCACTTTTCTGAAGTGTATGCATGCGATTCTTGCTTATATGTCCAAGGCGACAATGCCAAAGGTAGGAATCACTCAATTCCATTTTGAGTTTTTTGTTTGTTACTTGGTACATTGAGCTATCGTATGATGCGTTATCATGATCTAATTCATAAATACCATTTAAAGACATAGCTTTAAAATAAAACACATCATTCATAGAAACATAAATGTCTTGGTTAACAAATTCAAATTTAAAACCACATTGTCTTAAAAGGGAAACCTAAATTATGTTCCTAGTTAAACTAGGAGCATACAGAACATTCTTCAAAATTACTTCCAAACCACTTGGAAGCTCTAAAACGTAGTCTCCTTGAGCTTCGACATCAACCTTTGCTCTGTTGCCCATGAAGAGACTAGCGTCTCCCTTCTTGTAATGTTTATTTCTTTTGAACCCCTGCAAAGAATTGCAAATATGAGTTCCACATCCGGTATCTAGTACCCATGTGTTAGAAGAAATAACATTAAGCTCAACATGTATCATAAAGATAGTACCTGAGGTTTGCCCTGCATCCCTCATGTTTTTCAACTCCTTGAGATAGGTTGGACAATTTCTCTTCTAGTGTCCTATCTCACCACATTCAAAACATGGGTCATTCGTAGCAACCTTTTGCTTCTTCTGTTTTGGTTTAGCGGGTTCTGCTTTAGCTTTTCTTTTTCCCTTTCCCTTGACGTGTCCCTTTCTTTTAGCAGAGTTTGCTTTAGAGTCGGGGTGGGGCCTCTTCTTGTTGCCTCCTTCATTGATCGCTAGGACGGGTAAAGCCTTTTTGCCCATACTTGCTTCGGCCGTTTTGAGCATTGCATGAAGCTCACCAATGCTCTTGTCCCATCCATTCATGTTGTAATTCATTACAATGCTCTCAAATTTCTTTGTTAAAGAGTTGAGGATCAAATCCGTAGCCAACTCTTTAGAGACGTGACAATTTAGCCGTTCGAGGCGATCAATGTGGCTTTTCATCTTGAGAACATAAGATGATACCGATTGGGTTTCCTCCATTCGACATGCATGAAGCGCCCGAACAGTTTCAAAGCGTTCTACCCTTGCTTGTTGTAGGAACATTTCCTTTAACTGGGTAACAATGTCGTATGCCCCATGGTGTTCAAAATCTTTTTGAATTTCGGGAATCATAGTTCCCAACATGAGGCATGAGGCTTGCATGGAGTCCTCGGTATACTTAACCCAATCGTTGTAGGCTTCCACATCTTCCACGTTAGGTTCATCGGGAATAGGATCGTCCAACACATAGGATATCTTCTCTTGCTTGAGAACGATTCTCAAGTTTCGAAACCAATCCATGAAGTTGTTATGGTTGAGATGATCCTTTTCAAGGATGGTTCTTAGTGATTGGTTTCGGACGATTTGGTTAGTCGGGTTTGCATTGTTAGCGGCCATCTACAAAATTTAACAAGTTCAATTTTAGTATTTTCGATATTATTATATTTTAATCATTAATACCCTTTGTGTCTTAAAGACAATTAATAATTAAAATCTAGAATCCAACGTTACATTTAAATATTGGTTAGGTGACCTTTATCCCTCTATTTAAATTAACAAGGTAGTCAACGTTTGACAATTGCAACTCTTTGCAATTTCTAGCCATATGGGATCGGTTAAACATCTTTATGTTTAGTTGGCATGTTTAATCCCATCAACACATTTGTTCCCCATGCTTCGGTGACCCTAAGTTCATGGTTTCCAAATCAAGTCGTCCAACTTACACACACGTGTGAGTTTATACACATAAGTGGTTAGGTGACCTTTATCCCACAAACATGGTAAACCCACCTCGAACATACAAGTTCCCTCAAATGTGGTTAGGTGACCTTTATCCCACAATAAGAGTTCCCAAGTGTTTCGAGTGTTGTATAAAAGGATGGTGTTTGACTTGTTTTATAAAAGGGTTTAATATTTCAAAATTCTAGTTTAGAAAATATTATGTACCATACATTTGCATGCATTCAAATCAATGGTACTTTAGTGAAAACTAATTTTCAAAGTTCTTTTTAATAAAACCCATTTTATTACAAATCATTAATTTTTAATAAAACCTTTATTAACCATTTTAATGATTTTGTTAAGAACCATTTTACGCTTGTTGTTGATTATTAGTTTGTTAAGTTATGTATATCGACATATCGTCTAAAACAACAAAATAAGCAACCAAACAAGCATATCATAACAATAGGTGCATAACCATAGCCAACTATTTTGACAACAGTTGTTAGCCGAAACAAGTGTGCCAAAAGGTCCTTCCTAAAGGGTGAAAAATGACACAAGTAATGTGTCGATGAACTCCCACTTGATCCCGCATCCAAATGCTTCAAGTCTCCTTCTTGTGTTGTGATTTCCCAACATTCTTTGAGCTTCCAAAAGTCTTCTATATTCAGCTCCAAACTCCTTTGGACTTCAAAAAAATGTGTTTTGGTTATTGGGTTAAAATCCCGTTGAGAACGATGAAGTTCTTTGGACCGTATATTATGGTCCAAACCAAAACCGCATTTTTGTGTGCATCTTCTTTTACAAAATATATCCTAATACATTTTTTCTAGTAAAATAAAATGCACCTAATCTATTTATTTTACATACCAAATGAAAAATAAATAAATTACATATCTTCTAATGGAAGAACAAAAAAAAATAATTATTACAACCCATTGAAATAATAAATAAAATAAATCACAACACAATCATTCAACACAAGGTCATGGCTAGGTCATATGCACCAAAATATATATCCAAATATATCTATATATATATTAATTTCAAGAAGCATAAAAAATGGTTCCCTTTTATGACCATTTTCGGCTATGTACTAAAAAACCGAAAAGGTAAGTTTTGTCCAAACAAACAAATCATCCATATGAAATAAAATTTTCAAGATTCTCTTATGCATGTAAGAAAATAATCTTGAAAAACAAAGGGTTAACCATGTTAAAATTTTCGGCCATAGGGTTTTATTCAAACCCGAAACCCGAAATTTTTAATCTATTGAAGCATGCACTCATATAAGCGGCTCTGATACCATTGATGGGATTTTAACATGTTTTCAAAGCAATTTCATCCATATGAAATAAAAACGCAGCAAAAATAATGTTTAAAACATGTTACTTTTAAAAGATATAAAACCATTTATATGCAAAATCCCAAAACCCGGATCCATATATAAACATGCATACTATCAAACATAACCATAAGATGTTTAGAAAACTACCTTCTTGGAGTACAAGGATGATGAAACGGATGATGCTTCTTGAAATGGTTGTCCTCAAGAGTAGAAGACCTCAAGCTTGTACACCCCAAGCTTCCAACAAACACCACAAGTTTAGCTAGGATTTTTAACACTAAAGATAAAAAACCGAAAACTTGAGAAATGCTTGTGATGACCGAAAATTAGAGAGCTATTTCTCTAGTTCTTCCAAGTTCTTGCATTTGTCATCTAAGTATTTATAGAACCATGAGAGAGAATTGCCACCCACCATGACCAATCATGTGCCAACTTACACATGCAAGTGCATGAAACCCCATTGGACCAAAATGGTCTTGGTTAGACCACCCAATCAAATCTTCTCTAGCTTATGACAATTGCATGTCTTGTGATTGGAAGTAAAAGTTTGGGAAGAACACCAGGGGGGGCTAGCTTTATTTTATAAAAAAAATTTCTTTTATAAAATTTAAGTCTTGGTTAGTATATATTTATAACTTTTATAAATATAACACTACATATATGCAAGACTTTATACAATCTTTTAAAATGTTATTTAACCCATTAAATAACAAAATAAAATATTCTCTCAAAATAAATTATCCATATAATTTATTGGTTTCTCAAGTGTAATTATTAAGAACACCAATTTCTAAATATTGTAAGTGTTAATATTTATTTGTTTGATCATATCACAAATAAATAATATAAGTGTTTGTCTAGCTTGTTATTGGGTATGACTCGACTTGGATCATAACGTACAAGCCACATCAATTTAATATGTGTCTTGGGCATACAGAGTCCAACATTCTTTACATCTCTAACATATTTGCACATAATCTTGTTCATGCAAGCAAACATCCTAAACAAGTATTTATCAAAAATCAAACTAAATCTCAAATACATACCCACATACATACATACGGTTATATATACACACATATACTTCCATTTATTTTTTTTGTGTCAAAACCCATTTCCTTTTTAGATTTCAAGTTTGTGAAAAATTTCAAGATTCAAGAGAAACTTCCAATCATCAAGAACAACCAAGAATCAAGTGTATGATTTAAACATAAACTTTATACCTTCAAGATTCAAGTGAGTTTTTGATGAGATTTTGATGATATGGAGCTTGAATCACTTGAAAATACCTTAGAAACTCCTTTGGATCTTCACACCAACTTGAAAATAGCTTGGAATGGAGTTTAATCTTCAAGAACAAGATTGAAAATTTGAGAATGGGAGTGGTGGTGGTGTGTATAGTTATGGGGGAGGAGAGAGAGGAGAAGATTTGTTTTGATTTTGTTTTGTGATCTTGAAGGATTAATGAGGATTTATAAGATATGGAAGATTTACACAAGATTCATGCATCAACAAGTGGCAAGGTAATGAGAGAAGTGGCAAATTTCTATGATATGCATATGACAAAACACACCTATATATGCATACATACATATATTTAATATGTGTAGGTTAAAAACAGGTATTAAACTGGATGCCAGGTATTTTATCTAGGGTTTTAATCCCGGTTTATGGCGTTTTATATTATTTTTATTATTCCATAGAAATAAACTCGCCAAAATATTACTGAAATAAATATCAGTTACCGAGACTGGCTGCGTTGTCTGCATTTTGCAGTAGAAGCATTGTGTTACGCCGTAACACGCGGTACGCGCTTAAACTTGAAAAATAACGTTTTTAAGCGTTTTAATTTATTTTTCAACACGAACATGATTAAAAATAAAATTTTAATCATAACAGAATATTTTTTTTTTGGAATTTAAATATTATCCGGACGGTCACGAACGTTCGTTTTCGCAGTTGTCGCAATTAGTTCTTAAGTTCGAACAAACATGTTTTTGACATACCAAATCCTTCTAAACTTATTCCTAAGTTATGTAAAGGGTATTTAGGGTATGTTTGGCTTATGTTATTGTTCCGGAGTGTACGTCACGTTAAACTGATTACGTTCACGTAACGGTTTACGATTTCACTTCAAGAACAGGTTTGAGAGTTCGGAATTGAACAATGATTGAAAACGTACTAATGTCTCAAATAATTAAACAAATATTGAAATTAAAACACCATATTTCATTAAATACAAAGTTGTTCGGAACAGTACAAGGATTAAAATTACACAGATGTCACAATTCGACTGAAAGTGTGATATTCTTTGCAGTTTTGATCAAGTTGTTTAAGTGTTGAAATGTTGTAAAGAACAAGTCACTTGACCGAATGGTCATTCGATCGGATGGTGATCCGGTCAGATGGCCATTCGAGTGGCATCCTGTTTGTTTGAAAATTTTACAACTTTTCAACTTAAAAGTTTGTGATTTACGGAGACGGCGTGATGACGTGTCAAACAACAAAAACTCACACCAGGTCCAGCTTATCCGATCGGATGGGAATCACCCCATTCGATTGTACTCACTGTTCTTTTGGTGAAGTTTCATGTTCAACCCGTGAATCGGTTGTCTCTCCGGTGGAAATCCGTTTTCAGACTGGCATCTCAACTAGAGAGTGAGTAGAGAACCTGAATGAGTCTAGGTTCCATCGGTTTTGAATGAAAAGTGAAGACAGTTGGAGAAAAGTATGAAATCCTTTGAATAATGTTGAAATATGGTTGAGATTTATGTAAAATAGTATAGAAATCCCATAGATCTAGACCAACTTTGGCGGGATGACGTCACACCACAGTTTGCATAAGAAACCATGTTGACGTCACCTTAAGTAGTCCAAAGCAGGTGATTTCATGGTGAAAATCAGTGATTTTGATGGAGAAGATGATGAAGATGTGTGTAGTGATGATGGAAGTACAAGATTTAGGATAAAATACTTACAGAATAGCCTTGGATTGAGTGAAAAGTGAGTGAGAGGAACTGGGAGCGAGTTGGGTCGAATAGGGCTATCACATCAGTGAACAGTGATGTGACAGGTGGGTATTTATAGTGTGAGAGAGAAGCAAGGCGGTGGAACGATGGGTCGGATGGCTAGTCGATCGGATGGCCATCCGATCGGATGGTCATCCGGTCGGATGTCCATTCGATCGGTTGGTCATTCAACCAGCCGCGTCGTGTTTTGTTAGTTTTCGAATTCCGTTTCGTGCGTTAAGCGTTGCGTTGCGTTTAAGCGAGTTGCGAGTGAGCGTTGCGATGAGATAACCACATAACCTTAAACAAGTAGTTACATAAATAACATAACACATAATATGCATAAAAGTAAGTCTGCGTTTCGAGTTGTGTTGCGATTGCGATGCGATGGCGATGTGATAGCGTTTAGCATAAACATCAAGACATATATAAGGCACACAGAAGTAAAGCACATAAGAACACACACATAGAACGATACCAATAGTTGCGTTTTGAGTTTGCGATGTGTTGTGATAACGTGAAGTAAAATAACGTTTAGAGTGCGTTTGGTATTCACATGACATCGCATTGTTACTTCACTTATTAGAAAATCATAGTTTAAAGTATCGCCTAAAATAGTTAGCATTTCAGTTACTGCGATGGGTTAGGATAATAAGCAATAATTAAGCAAGAATTGACAGATCTGAATGATAACACGTCTTGACATCGACTTTGACTTTGACTTGACTTTGACTTTGACTTACAAAGTCGGGTCGTTACAGCATCCCCTACTTTAGGAAATTTTGTCCCGAAATTAAGGCGCAGGCATAACGAAGAGTTGTGGATATTTGGCTTTCATATCACTCTCGAGTTCCCAAGTGAACTCGGCACCGCGTTTACCTTCCCAGCGAACCTTCAGTATCGGAATGCGAGAGCGTCAGAGTTTCTTGGTCTCTCGATCCATGATTTCTACAGCTTTTCCATGAAGTGTAATGTTTCGTCCACTTGCAAATCCTCGAGAGGGACATGTAAATTCTCTCCGGCTAGACACTTTTTGAAGTTCGAAACGTGGAAAGTTGGATGTACGTTGCTGAGTTCCTCAGGTAATTCGAGTCGTTAGGCCACTTTGCCAATTCTTTCTAGAATCTTAAAGGATCCAACGTATCGATGCGCTAGCTTTCCCTTCTTGCCGAATCGGATCACCCCCTTCCAAGGTGAAACCTTTAGGAGTACGTGAACACCAACTTCGAACTCAAGAAGCTTGCGGCGTTTATCGGCGTAACTCTTTTGATGACTCCGCGCTTTCAAGAGATTGTCTCGTATTTGGAGGATTTTGTCAGTCGTTTCTTGCAATAACTCAGGACCGGTAATTTGCATCTCTCTGATCTCGTGCCATACAATAGGCGATCGACATTTCCTTCCATATAATGCCTCAGATGGTGCCATTTGAATGCTAGAGTGATAACTGTTGTTGTACGAGAACTCGACTAAAGGTAAATATGAATCCCAATTACCACCAAAATCAATAACGCACGAGCGAAGCATGTCTTCAAACATGCAAATCGTGCGCTCAGTCTGACCGTCGGTCTAGGGATGGAAAGCGATACTGAGATTAAGAGTAGTACCGAGAGCGGATTGAAAACTTTCCTAGAGACGCGAAGTGAATCGACCATCCCGGTCAGAGATGATGTCACGAGGTGTCCCATGTCGATAAATGACTTCGTCGGTATAGATTCGTGCTACTCGTTCAAACTAGAAGTCCTCTCGTATCGGTAGAAAGTGGGCGGATTTAGTAACACGATCAACTATAACACAAATGCTATCGTGACCGGATGGCGTGCACTTGAGTTTCGTGATGAAATCCATAGCTATACTCTCCCATTTCCACATAGGGATTTCGGGTTGTTCGAGTAAGCCAGAGGGTCGCTGATGTTTGGCCTTGACCTTCGAGCAGGTTAGGCATTTCGAAAAGTAGAGAGCGATATCCTTCTTCATTCCTGGCCACCAACACCTGGCACGGAGGTCCTGGTACATCTTGTTAGCACCGAAATGAATTGAATATCGAGACTTGTGGGCTTCATCTAGCAAAATCTCCCGGAGATTGTTGCGATTGGGAATCTAAATTCAGTCGAGATAGTGAAAGATACCATTAGGCTTATTTACTAGTTGGTTTTCGGATCCAAGGATTCTTTCTTCCTTCAGGGTGTTCTTGAGAAAACAGGCGTGTTGAGCGTCGCGAATAAGAGCTTCGAGGTCGTGTTGGGCTTGAACATTATGAACGCTATGTAAATAGCTTCGTCGGCTAAGAGCATCAGCAACGACATTTGCTTTGCCTGGGTGGTAGCGAATCTCACAGTCGTAGTCGTTGAGAAGTTCGACCCATTTGCATTGGCGCATTTTAAGTTCTTCTGATTCAAGAAATGTTGTAGGCTCTTATGGTCAGTGAAGACCGTACACTTGGTAACATATAGGTAGTGTCGCCAAATCTTTAATGCAAAAACAACAGCACCGAGCTCGAGATCGTGGGTTGTATAGTTCTTCTCGTGAACCTTGAGTTGTCGAGATGCATACGTGATAACCTTGTCCCGTTGCATAAGAACACATCCAAGACCTAGGTTAGAGGCATCGCAATAGACACCGAAGTCATCGTTTCCATCAGGTAGCGCGAGTATAGGAGCGTTACAAAGTATACGCTTGAGAGTTTGAAAGGCTTCCTCTTGTTCGGTTCCCCAAACAAAAGGCTTGTCTTTATGCATCAGAGAGGTGAGAGGAACGGCGATTTTTGAGAAATCAGCGATAAATCGGCGATAATAACCCGCCAATCCGAGAAAAGAACGAACTTCGGATGGGGTTTTCGGCGTAATCCAAATCTTAACTGCTTCAATCTTCGCGGGATCGACGTGAATACCTTGATTATTAACAATGTGACCGAGAAATTGAACCTCCTCGAGCCAAAATTCACACTTGGAGAACTTGGCGTAGAGGCGATTTCCTTGGAGTAGTTCGAGAACCAAACGAAGATGTTACGCGTGTTCGGCTTTCGAGTTCGAATAGATAAGGATATCATCGATAAACACGATGACGAAGCGGTCGAGAAAGGGTTTACACACGCGATTCATTAAATCCATAAAAACTGCGGGGGCGTTAGTAAGACCAAAGGGCATAACGAAAAATTCATAATGGCCGTAGCGGGTACGAAAAGCGGTTTTAGGGACATCTTCCTCCTGAATTCGTAATTGGTGATAACCAGAGCGTAAATTGATGTGCTCGAAACGGGTTAACTAAAACGACTAAATTAAACCCTAAACTAGACTCTCTAAGTTTTAAATTTATAAAACTAAGACTCTCTAAACCCTAAACCACACGACCGGCAAGTGTACCGATCGATGCAGTATAGCCTAAGGAAGTCCGAGTATCGAACCCAAAAGACTCTACTGATCACGATAACGACTCTATCTAGACTTAGACTGACACGACTTAACTAAATGTTTATTAATTGGGGGGGGGGGGGGGTTTCTAAAAATCCTAAGAATGCAAATAACGAATACTAACTAGACTAGACGAACTAGACACGAACTCTTACGAAGGCTGAACTCAAGGATGATGAAGGAACTACCTAGACAGGAATCCTGATTGATTTTAGTTATGATTATAATTGGAAGTTGTCTGCTATGGAACCGGGATCTTGAAATTCTCACCTATCGGGAAATCTAAGGACCCCTCTCAAGAGCACGCTAAGATCCCCTAAAGGTTGTTAAAGTACCGGTTATTAGAATCCCTTACAAGACATCTAATGGGTTTATAAAAGTATCCTACAAGGCTCACTCCCTTACGAGACCTAAACCTAGGATAGGTTTGTTTTCTCAGCTAGATTTGCTAGACAGCAGCCAATAGGTTAACTTCCTAAGAAGGACCCACCTTGCGGTTTAATCACTTAGACCTAGCAATAATCTCGCACCTTACAGCTATTGATGATTAGTATAACACTTGATTTTATAAAATTACCAACTATTACTTCTAAGGTTAGTTACGTAATTTCACCCTAAAGGATCAAAGGTTTATTATGTGATATAGACACTCACCAAAACCTACAACCCTAGCCTGACTCTATTCCGTGATAAAGACCGTCACCAAGATTCAAGCGAAGCAATAATCAATAATAAAATAACTTCAAGCACGCAAACACATCTAACCGATAGAACAAACCGTTTACAATTTATAAACATCCATAGCTTCCATAAATCCAAAAATAATCAAATCATATAGCAATCATTCATCCATGTCTAGGTAGTAACAGGAATTTAGCCAATAATCATGTCTAAAAACATAGCAATCAATGTCAAAACAGAATTCATCATCAATTAAAAACAAACGAAAAACGAAGAAACAAGATGATAGAACCCGTAAACTTCGATCCCGAGTGCTCCCGCGCTTCAACAATGATTCCACGCCTTCCTCAAATGCTCCAAACTGCTCCAAACAGCCTCTAAACAGCCTCTAAGTTCGTATATATTGATGTCGTCGATTGTGTTCTTCTTTTTCATTCATCTGTATATATCTCGCCCCGAATAAATCCCTTCTCAATTCTATAATATGCCGCCTCTAATTTTCTTTTCCCAAAACATGGGCTTCGGCCCACTACACTTTCGTTGAACTCCAACCACCAACCTAAGGATTTTTCCAAGTAATAATATCAAATAATGGTCTGATCACGAACTCCTTTGCTGGACTTTTGATGTCTGGCGGCCCCACCACAAATAGATAAAGCAGCCATTTATAACTTCACGTGCATGTATCCTTTATTTATTCCAAGTATTGTTAGAATCTGGCCCAACCTCCAATAATAACAATTCTTTTATGGCTTGTCCACCAAAAGCACATTTACTAATTCTTTTATATATGCAACACTTAATAGATGACATAGAGATAGCGGGCTCGGCTCACTTAAGAAAATAGCGACAATTTTAATTCGGTTCCTGGTACCCCACTCTGCCCAACTGGCTGGTCATTTAATTATAACTCTTTTTCGCTCCATTTGCACCAGAATCTGCCAAAGCACAAAATAATATAATATAATACTAAAACTAAATAAAAACAAATAAAAACTATACATAAATTATACAATTTACACGGGACAAATATGTGAATTTTACCACTTATCATAAATCGATCTTAGAAAAACACGCAGCGCCTTGCAATTGATCAAACAAATTGTTGATTCGGGGTAAGGGATAACGATTCTTGATAGTAAGCTTATTGAGTTCCCTATAATCGATGCACATTCGGAACGATCCATCCTTCTTTTTCACGAAAAGGACATAAGGAGCTTTAGCGACAGGGTTAGCTCCAGAGTAATTCCTGGAGTTGAAGCATTTATCAAGTAATTCCATGGAGATGTGCTAGGGCGTATGAAGCCTTTATCAAGTAATTCCTGGAGTTGTCTGGAGAGTTCGCGCATTTCAGACGGTGCGAGGCGATAAGGAGCTTTAGCGACAGGGTTGGCTCCAGGAATGAGGTCGATACGAAAATCAATATCGCGAGACGACGGTAGACCAGGTATCGTCAGGAAATACATTAGGAAAATTACGAACCACGAGTACCTTATCCATTGCTTTCTTTTCCTTCTTCGCTACTACGATGTGCGCCAAGAAAGCCATGTATTCCTTGTGGAGATACTTGCTTGCTTGGATGCACGACATGAGCTTCAGTTCCTTCGAAGATACTTCGCCATAGACGCAGAGTTGATCACCATTTGAAAGAGAGAAATGGGTCATCTTTTCGAAACAAACAACTTTGGCACGATTTTCACGAAGAAAATCCATGCCTACTATGATATCAAAACTACCAAGCTGCGTCAGAATGAGATCAATCGGGAAAACATGATTGTTAAGTTCGAAAGTACAATCACGAAGAACAGAACTAACGGTGACGGTTCTTCCAGTGGCGATTTCTACGTCGAACGTCATTGGGAGGTTAGCGCGTTTACGGTTTAGAAGCTTTTCGAATTCAAACGACACAAAACAGTTATCGGCTCCAGTATTAAATAAACACAAAGCATAAATACCGTTAACGAGACACGTACCATTGACAACGTTGTTGTCAGTTTGGGCCTGGCGAGCGTTGATGTTGAAAGCTCGTCCACGGCCAGCTTGTTGTTGTTGTTGCTGCTGCTGCTGCTGCTGTTGTTGTTGCTGCTGCGGTGGTTGCTGCGGCTATTGTTTCACCACAAGGTTCAGGCAGACATTGGCAATATGATTAGTGTCACCACATGCATAGAAGGATCGTGCATGAGCAGCGGGAGCAGGAGCTACTGGGTTACCCTGGATACCAAGAGGTTGAGCTGGTGGTGCTGGAACTTGAACAGCTTGAGCTTGTTGACGTGGGCCAGTGTGACAGTTTGCTATGAAGTGTCCGTAGATGTTGCAGTGGACACAAAAACGGCAAGCTATCCCAGCTGGGTGGTGGTAAGTACAAGTAGGGCAGAGAGGATGAGGACCAGTGTACGCACGCTTAGCAGACGGTGCGTTGGTCACGGGAGCTGCGACTTGACGATTCTGGTTCTGGTGGGGTTGGACATGTATAGCATTGAGAGGAGCGGTAGTTGCAGCACAGTTCTTATTATTGTTACCCTTGCGTTTGCGGTTTTGACGTGAAGACTTCGAGACTTGAGGTGCTGAGGTTTCAGTAGCGGGATCGGGAGTAGCAGTGACCTGGTGGAGATTCTTGGTTGACGTCTTGAAGTAACCAGCCAAAACTCGCTTATCATTGATCTCGGCAGCGAGCTGGTAGGTCTCCACAATAGTAGTAGGCTTAGCTGATTGAACAAAATCGGCAACACAGTCTGGTAGAGCGTGGATGTATTTCTTGATCGTGATGTCTTGAGTTGACACTTGACCAGGACAGATGATACTAAGTTGTTTAAAGCGAGTGGTGAGACCAGCATTATCACCTCTGTTGGGATTGAACCCTATTAGAGGAACAGATAATTAAAGCCAAAACTGGATCAGAGCAGTGGATCCAAAATAAGCAGATGTTATGTTTACATTCTCTCCCCTTGAAAGTGGTTTCAACATCTGATGACCTCCATCCACTGATCCTTTACATCAACTGCTGTCTTACAGCTGCTGATCATGGTAAAAACTGATGGAGACTAAAGCCCTGTTGATCAATCTACTGCTATGGGTCAAGCACTGCTGAAGTTATCAAGTACTGCTGGAATTACAACAGTGGAAGGATAAAGCAGTAGTTTAGTTTTCTTATGTAATGAATTGTAATCAGTAGTTAGTATAGCAGTGTTTGTATTAGATCAGTTGTTAGAGTTTGTTAGGAGGTTAGATGTCACTTTCATGGTGACGTCAGCAAAGATGCCACGGTGGTTTGGGCGTGCCTATAAATAGAACAGTACCCTGTACTGTTCTATTAGCTCTTCATCACTTTTCTTCCTGTACGAACAAACACTGTGAGCTCAGGCTGAGGGGGAGTTTGTTACATGCATGCATATTGTAATTGAATCTTGTACTAAATTCAAGCATTCGGTTCAATGTTAAACTTGTATGTTGAAAGCATTTCTCCTGTTTGATTGTGTGCAAAGTTTATTTCCATTTAATTCCGCTGCATTACTTGTTCATCTTTCATCTTAAATCAAACGTAAAACACAATCAATCCAAACTCAGATCCTAACAATTGGTATAAGAGCTCGGACAGTCAAATTTGATTTAACAATCATTTTGACATAAATAGTTCAGCTCACAATCATTGATACTGATAGTTGTTCGTTTTCTTGAAAACCAGAGTAAGGTTTAATCACGTTCAAAGTTGATTAATCAGTGCCTGTAAAACAACCAGGATGACGTCACAATCACAAGATGATAAGAATAACATCGGTTCACTTTTCAAACCACCCTTGCTGAAACGACATGAATACAACATCTAGGAGAGAAGGATGGGTCACATCCTTGCTCAACAGAAAACTGGATATTGGAGATCGGTTGTCTTTGGACCCCATGTTCCAATGGTACCGAGTGCTGAGGATCCAAAGAAATTCGAACCTAATAAAAATATGAAAACTATACTGAAACTGATTTTCAAAAGTTCGAACTGGATGCCAAAGCATTCAGCATCATTGCATCTGCTTTACCCAATGAAATTTATGATGGGCTATTACATTGTAACAGTGCCAAGGAATTATGGGATGCACTTAAGCAACAATTTGGGGGAACTGAAGAAGTAATTGAAAATAACAGGGAAATTCTGAATCAGCAGTATGGAACCTTTTGTCACATTAAGGGTGAAACATTAACTCAACAGTTTGAGAGATACAGTTGTCTCATTAGTGAGTTAAGACTTGTTAAGGTCGAATTTCCTAAATCTACACAAAATAGCAGGTTTCTTAGATCACTACCTGAAAAATGGGATACAATTGCCTTTGTGACTAGAAATTCTGTTGAGTTCAAGGATCTAACACTGACCCAACTTCATGGTAGACTCCTGACCTATGAAAGGGAGTTAAACCAGAAAAAGAAGTTGCAAGAGTCTGGCAAAGTTACAGATGATTATTCATTTGGCAACACAACTCTTCTGGGTCAAGAAGAGTCTGGCAGCAGTAAGGATCAGAGTTATGATCATTTTATTGACATAACTGCTGGAGGTAATTTCAACTCTGATCCTCACTCATCCAACTATGCTTTCACAGCAAATGGAGAAAGCCAGAACTCTGATAATTTATGTTTTGAACTCAATGAATTGCAGCACTTTGATCCCACTTACTTAGAAGAAATGGACATTTTGCATCAATTGGTTTTGCTTAGTGTGAGAACAAGCAAATTCTATAAAAGAACAGGGAGAAAATTCCCAGGGTTACATGGGAATTTAAAAGTGGGGTTGGATAAGTCAAAAATCAAGTGTTATAAGTGCAATAGGCTAGGTCACTTTGCTAGGGAATGCAGGAGTCAAACCACTGGTCCAATTATAACTCATCCCAGCTCAAACCCTAGACCACAACATCAAAGCACTTTGCACTATGCCCAATATACCCCTACAACCCATGTTAACACTGCTCACTATGCTGCAACCCCTGTGCCTGTGCATTATGTTCAAACCACTGTTCCACAAATTTAATATGTTCAAGCCCCTGTTCCCCAGGCTCAAGTGCAACCAGTTGCACCTCAACAAACTGCTCCAACAATGGTTCAACCAGATCAACAAAGCTTTTTCACCCAAGGTTTTGTTGACTGGAGCAGTATGCCTGATGAGTTTGGTGATGAAAATTTTGCACTCTATGCTTCTAATGATAGTTTTAATGATGAGTTTTGTCTTATGGCATTAGAGTCAATACCAGAAGGGGTTGAAGCTGAAGGAGAACAGCTAAATGTTGAAACAGTGGATGAAGTGGCTGAAGCAGTGGTTACTGCAGTTGCTGGTGAACTACTGCTGGGAGAAAATTCAGAAACCCTGATTGAACCACTGTTTGACCCCTGGTCCAAAGAAGACAAAGAAGAAAAAGAAGAGAAGAAGGAAGGTGAGAAAGAAGAGTGAGCTGATGAAGAAAGTGATCATCAATGTGATTGTGCCATGATGGCTGTTGCCAAGGTATCACCTCAGGTTCTTGAAAATCTGTGTTCAGACAAATGCATTATTGCATTTGCTAGCATTAAAGTGGTGAATGAAAACCTTAGGCATAAAGTCTTAACTGATGAGGTCAAATTCGAAAAGTCTTTAAAAGAACTTAAAAACAAATTGGCTGAAAAAGACAAAGAAATCTGCAGTCTAAAAGAAGAGCAAAGCATAACCAAGAACCAACTCCAAACTATGGTAGAAAAATATCAAGTTTGCAAAAAGGAGTTGGAATCCACCCAAATCACTTATGAAAGATGGGTGGAATCTTGCAAAGGTTATGAGGTCATGTTAGAAAAACAGCTTGAAAGCAATGTGAAATTTGGCATAGGATTTAGAAAATATGATGAAATTGAAAACACTGCTGCTAAACAAGCTGGTTCAGTTAAAATAACACCAACCAACAAGAATGGCCAAGAAGTTAAGATAACTGACAAACTTGGTAACAAAATCACTCTGGAAAGATCTGTGGGGTCCTCAACCTTTGAGGAAATTGAGAAATACCAATTTAAACCCACATGGTCTGATGAGTGTGACATTCTTGAGAATTTCAAACCAATGGACTTCGCAGCCACTGATGGGGTAAAAGCTCCAAAAGCAAAAGTCATTCCTCTCAAAGACATCCCAGCAGCAGTTAAAAACTCTGTTGCCAAGGAGTCTGAAAAGATAAAGAAAAAAGAAAAGATCAAAAACCTATTTGTGATTTTTGTGAAAATAAGAATCATCTAACAAAAGACTGTTTTCATCTAAAAGCATATGATCTAAACAAAACAAGTGAAATTGTTCCTGCTGAGAGCTGCACCATCTGTGGTAAATCAAACCACAAAACTGAAGAATGTGTGTATCTCAAATCTTTTGATGTGAAAAAGAATAAGTACACTGCAAAAACATCCTTGAGTTCATCAAATTCATCTGTCAAGTTCACCAAGAACCAACCACTGTTTGTGCTAGTCCAAACAGCTGTTACAAAACAACTGAACCAAACATCTGTCAAAAGAGATGTTCAGGTAACTGATGCACCCCCTGCAAATCAATACAGAAGAGGTAAGGGACAACCACCATACCAAAGGATCTCACATGTTTATGAGGCTTACAAAAAGCCCTCTAAACCAAGAGTGAACAGGCATCCTTTTGGTTATCAGCAGATCATTAGGCAAGACCCCTGTTAGTGCACTATGTCTGTCGACTTCGTCTTGTATCGAGTCATGTAACAAGATAGGATAAACCAGTGCTCGGGATGCTAGAAACTGAATTTCGTGTGAGTGTTAGCTATTTCGGACGAAATAGCCAAAGGCTATTTCGCACGAAATTACCAGTTGGTAATTTCGCACGAAATTACCATTGGCTATTCCGTGTGAAATTACACGCCTATATATAGTGGAGCCTAGGTTGTCATTTGTAACTTTTCTGATTCGGTAACGAAGTGCTGCCGAATTGTCTCCAGGTTGTAAATCAGTGTTATATCAATAATAGAGACATTTAAATTGAATCAAGCTGTAAACAAGTCCGTTTCTCTGAATTCCGCCTTTGATTCGAATACAAACTCTTCTGATCGACTCATTCAGGTCGTACAACAATCCTACAAGTGGTATTAGAGCTCAAGAGGAAGAGTTCAGCTTAATTTTCTCAGAAATTCTCACTTCTACACCTTCTTTTTCAAAATTAACAAGTTTTTACAGACAAAATGGATTGAATTTCACACATTACAAGCGAAACACTGTTTTAACAAATCCTTGAAAGTTTCAGATCATAATTCGACCTATTACTGGATTAATTGGACAAAAATTGGACCGATTTGCTGACATCATCACTATTTCGTTTGAAATAGTCATCGTTATTCCGCACGAAATTAGCATATAGATCTTAATTTCTCACGAAATTAGCCTTATTTCGCACCAGATTGGAATTTCGTTTAAGAGGTCCACACGAAATCAGCTATTTCGCATCAAATTGTAATTTCGTTTGAGTATTTCACACGAAATCACCTATTTCGTTTGAAAGTTGCTATTTCGCTTGAAGCAGGTTATTTCGCACCAAAGTGATTTCGCTTAAGATCTTATTTCGTTTGAAGAGTCATTTCGTTTGAAAGGATTATTTCACGTCAAAGTTATTTCGTGTCAAGATCATTTCGCATCAACCGAGTGTCAATTTGTTTTCAAGTTGTTTAATATTGTTTAGACTGATTGTGTTTGTTTGCTTGTCTTCAGGTAATTCAAGAAATTTTCATCATGGCTGAAGAATTCTACAACACGTTCTACAACGCATTTACATCTGAGTCTTCCGAAATTTCAATTGTCACACCAAAAACCATTACAAAAGCGATCAATGAAAATATTAAACATGATAATTTCTACGGAACAAAATCAAAACCACAAACTCTTGAAAGTATTGAAGATTACACTTGGTGGAAAGAACGTTTTATCAACTGGGCAAAAGCCTACGCACATGAAAGCTGGTTCTGTTTGGAGTTTGGTTATAGTAGGCCAATCAATGATAAAGGAGAAGATCTCCCACTCAAAAGCTTACCCAAAGAAGACAAATCTGAATTCGCAGCTGAACAGAGAATGATTGCTTTAATTCAATCTTCAATTAGACATGATTTGTTTGCTTTACTACAACATGATGGGTCATCGAAATCTATCTGGGAAGCTTTACGGGTGAAAGCTGAGGGGGGTAAACAAATCAAGAAACATAAAATTGCATTATTAAAGAAAGAATTTGATTTGTTTGATAGTTTAAAATGTGAATCAGTTAGACAAATGATATAGAGATTTGGTCATCTAAAAATTGAACTTGATCATTTTGGCATTGTTAAAACTCGAGAAGAAATAATTGATAAGATCATAGAAGCGTTACCACGAGCTGATCAGTGGCAAACGTTTGTATTCATATTGAAAAATGATGCTTTATATGATACAATTTCTCTTGATGTCTTGATAGAAAAGATTGAAAGTCATGAGCTTGAGCTACAAAAGCAAAACAAGATAAGCAGTTCTTCATATCAACAGAATGTGGGTCTTTATTACAAAGGTGTAATACCTTCAGTGAAAGTTAGTGAATCACCAAAGACAGCATTCAGTGGTGTGAAGATAAAAGAACCTCCGACAAGCTCATCAAGTTACAATCCGGGATATCATTCGTCTTCATCAAAAGCAAGTGTTGAAGAATCTGAAGAAGTTCTCTGCAACATTGCTCTCAAATTGAAGAATTCTCCGACTATGAGCATCAATGCAGCCAAGCAACAAATGAGTTTCCTTGCATCTTTTCTGGAATCATATGAAGGTCTAGTAGCTGGCAAAATTGGAAATTCCGAATTGACCAAAGAAGACTATGACCAGATTGATCCGGAAGAGATGGAACTTATCGATATCCGCTGGTGTTTGGCTAGTTGCATCCGCAGAGCTCAGAGATATATGGAGATTACTAGAAAGCAGTCTATCGGTGGTCCATCAACTAAGCTAGGATTTGATAAATCCAAAGTGACTTGTTTCAAATGCAAGCAAAGAGGTCATTTCAAGAGAGAATGTCATAATTCTGCAGTTTTATGGAAATGAAAATCCATTCAATGATGATTATTACAGAAAGGCGATTTACCATCGAAGCAAAGAAGAGCCGGAAATGATTGAAAGCAAGAAGAAATCTTTACTTATACATCAAGATGATGAAAAAGTGGCAGAGGGTTTCAGTTGGGACAAATACATTCCATCTGATTTAGGATTGGCTGCTAAGATCAAGAAAAGAAATGAAGAAGACTGTGTTGATGAAAAAGTCACAGTTCATGGAAGAAAAATATCACAAAGCAAACATTATGTTTTTGTTGCTTAAATTAAAGAGGAAAACAAAGAAGAAAATGTTATAGCTGAAATCAAAGAAAAAACCAGGGAAGAGATTCTAAAAGAGAAAACATACAGAGAAAGAAACATTGCTTGGAATAGAATTGATGATATGCAAGAAGAATATGAATATGTTGTTAGCAATAAGAGATGGGACAAGAAGCGAGAATGCTACGTCAACAGAAATGGTGAACTTGTTGTTCCCAAGAAAGACATAATCTTTGATGATGTTCTGTTAGTAATTCCTCGATCCGTCGAATACTATACAAATGTTGGAAAAGATAAAGCATATGTGAAAAAGTTTGAAAAACTTCTTAGAGATGTTATGACTTCAAATCTGAGAAAGAGGGATGAAGAGAGAATGAAGAAGAATCTTGATGAGATGGTGAACAATTTGAAGAAATTTGCTGAAGAAGTTAAAGACGAAGCTGTGAAGGTGGAGGATGTGAAGATAGAAGAGGAAGATAAAGTAGAAGAAAGAGTTGTTGTGAAAGAAGCTGTTATTGAAGAGCAGCAGGTTGTAGAAGAAGAAGCAGTGAAGGATGAGAATTTGGAAGCAGGTGATGCTGGTGTTGGTGTAAAAGAAAAGAAAGAAGATGCTGATCAGAAGCAGGCAAAAGCAAACACCGAGGTGCCAATCACTGAGGTAAATTCTGATTCTAAAGTTTTAAATGAAATTGTTGAACAGTGCAAGAAATGCATGGTAATGTGCAGTGCTTGTACTGAAAAAGACGAAAAGTTCAGAACAAAAGATCTTGAATTTACAAAAATCGAAGAGGTTTTTAAAAATAAATACAAAGAAATGTTTGAAAATGAAAAGGTTTTAAAAGAAAATGATGAAAAGATTTCAGAAAAATGTAAAAATTTAGAAAAAGAAAATGAAAATTTGAAAGAAAAAGTTTTCAAAATGACAGAATAATGTTTTCAAAAGGAAAATGAGTGTCAAGAAATGAAAAAAGAATATGATTCAATAAAATTGGCTTATCACATTACAAAAGAGTCATATGAAAAGGTGAAGAGTGAAATGAAATTTGTTCAATCAAGATTGAATTACTGTTCTGAAACAACTAATATGTTTAAGCGACAGTATGAAATAAAGCAACAAGTTGTAAATTCTTATATTGAGGATGTTGCTAAGCTAAAGCGTCAGATTGCTGATTTAGAACAGGATAACAACAAGTTAAAAAGTTATCATGTGTCATCATATGTGCTTGAAAGAATTTTCAACATAAAACCGGATGGTAATGATTCTGAGTAAAAAAAATGGCTCAGAGTTTCATCAAGTTCCACCACCGGAAAAGTTTGCATTTTATGATGATGAAAAGGTTGAAAAAGCTTTCAACATGGTAGATCAATTACCAGATAACATTGACGTAACCTATTCCAAATCTGATGATTCTAGTGATTCAGAGGTGGTAGGTAAGGTTGTTGAAAGTGTGTTGAAAGAAGAGTCGGTTGAAACAGGTAAATCTGAATCACATGATGAAAATGAAGGTAATTTTCATGATGGATATCTGAAAAACTCAAAATATGAGAAAAATTTGAATGATGATTCAAAAGGATTGGTTTATACCATGATGGGATTGGACAAATTATTCTTAGATATTGTATTCCCGATTCAGAATGTGATTTTAGAAAAGATTGATAAAGTTTTCAAAATGGTTGAAATTGAAAAGTCTGAGATTTCAAAATTTGTTGGTAAAGGTCACAAAACTTTTTATAACAAATCTGGTTACAAGAAGAAAAACATGAAGGCTGGGTTGGGATATAAAAAGAAACAAAGTTGGAAAAGAAATGAAACGCCGAATTATCAGACAAAGATGAATTTTGTTCACGGAACAAGTTCAGAAGAAGAGAAGGAACTCAAATTTAGACGACAGTCTAATGAAGAGTTCCATGCTCAAAAGAAAAAACAACCACAGGTCAAAGATGTGTCCAAGAGAACATGTTTCAAATGTGATCAAACGGGACATCTTGCACGCAGGTGTCCAAATCTAAAACCAGTTGATGTTGAGAAAAAGAAGTCTGATAATGTGGAAAAACAGAAATCTGAGGATGTGAAACACAGGTCAACCAGATTTGATTCCAAACAAACTTGGAGGTACAACACAAACAAGTTTGCTTCGAATCAAACTTGGAAATCAAACCCGTATAGGTTCGATTCTAGACAGATCTAGAATTCTCACACACCCAGATACAGAACAACGCAAAGTTGGCAAACATCAGTTGATACAACAAAACCACAAAAATTTTGGAAACCAACTGTTGTTCAGAATCAAAATGTTCAAAAAGATTCACATTTTTACAAACGAGGTACACCACAAGATCAAACTTAGTCTGTTAAGAAACAAGTGACTTTTGTGAGTGGTAATCAAAATGAAGATGTTTTTGATAAAAATGAAAGAAACTATCCAGTTCTACCTGGAAAGATTTATGTTCAGCTACCTGAGTCTAAACAGGCTTGGGTTGCATTGTTCAAGTGATTGAATAGTTTGAATGTGCAGGTGCTCAAGAAAATTGAAGATTGTAAAAATGGAAATTGGAGCAGCCTGGCACGAAGGGAAGAGGAGGCTGCTAAATCCTTGTTTGGTTAAAACAGGGAGTTTGTTTTTTTTTCTGTATATAAATAAACAATATTTCAAAAACCCTAAAAATTTAAAAACCAAAAATATGTTTGTTTTTAAATTTGTCAAAAAAATCAAAAATTTCAAAAATATGTTACTTGAATACGCCGAAACCCTCACGGCTGAACAAACATGATTAATTTCACAAGATTGAAAAATGGTTTTCAAGCTGTAATATATCAATGTGTTGTAAATCATGGGGGTATTTGCTGCTTTACATGTTATATTTTTTTTTTCAAAACAGAGCATGAGATGCAGAAAATGGATGGCGAGACAAAGCTATCAGTATCGGGTTATCAAATTTTATTTAAATGATTTTGCATTTTAGGGGGAGTATTATTGTCTGAAAATACAAAAACATTTGAAAATTTGAAAAAGCCAAAAACATGATAAAATTCAAAAATGAGTTTTTGTGTAAAAAGAGGAAATGATAGTACATCAGTAGACAGTTACAGTATGCTAAAGAAATGTAATGATTAAATAGCATTAAACGGTCTCACTGAGGATATGCCGATAGGTTTTTACACATTTAGTAAACTTTTTCAGGATATAAACTTAAATTCAAACTTACTTATTTCATGGGGAACACTACTTGGATATATAGGTAACCCCTGAAATCTCGTTTGAAGGACCCCTCTTTCTGAGATAGTCTTTATGCTTAGTGATATCTGGGGTATTATTCCGGGACTTCTGATAATGCGGAAGCAATGGCCTAGTCCCCGTATAATACTTTCTGCATGCTTGAAATAAAAGCACACCCTCAGCATAAAAAATGATGAAACATTGCAAAATGCTAATCATGTGCTGTTGAAGAAAAGATTCTCTAAAGGGAACACACCTAAAGTCGAACCGTGATCTCTCTGATTTTGCGGAAGCAATAGCCTGAGCTCTCACGGTCTCGCATTTAACCCTTTACAGATACCATCTAGGTATACTCACCTGTAAGACTGAATATTGGGATCTGGATACGGGAGTATATTCAAGAGGTGGAACACATGAATGAGTTTAAGTTCTTAATACACCTAATTCGTATCCTGAATCAGTTGAAATTTGTGTGAAAATTTAAAAGGATCAGTATATCGACAATCTAAGTGAACTGTTTAATTCTTAATGTGTAACTAAGCTCAACGGTACTTGTGACTTGTCAAAAACTAATATGATCCTCTGATGCAAACTCAAACAAAAATATTGTCTGTAAATATGTTTGTAAATATTTCGTTACTGTTTTATATTTCAGAAAAATCCAAAAAGATTTTGATTATACTTTATTTTCGACAACTGATGTCTGAGATGCTGAGTTTCAAAATCTAAGTATGCTGATTGTGTTTCTGAAAATAAAACAAGTTCATTAATTTGTAACTTGAAGTTTTAAAATCAAAATTAAAAAAAAAACAGTTTGTGATATCTCCAAGGTCATTAAGTTGGACTTGGATGATTTTCTGTGAGGGAGTTGGATTCTTAGATTGTTAAAATCTGCTAAAGAGTCAGGATATTTGATCTTTGAATTTCAAAACATTGTTATTTATAAATGTTTGAGTATTGCAGATGTGATTCCAGACTATGATCCCGACAGCTGAGTCTAAGGGGGAGTCTGAAGACAAGCTCGAAGCAAGGGGAGTTTGTAACTGGAAAGCCAGGTGTCGATCCCAAAAGCACGGAAGCTTAACGAAAGGGGGAGCCTGAAGAATGATTGATGGATGCTTACAATGTTAGACAATTCGGAAAGAGTTTGAAGACTGATCAAGACTGAAGATATGTCATGCTAAAGACTCGACACTGAAGACTTCGTCAACATCCAAGGGGGAGTCTGCTAGTGCATTATGTCTGTCGACTTCGTCTTGTATCGAGTCATGTAACAAGATAGGATAAACCAGTGCTCGGGATGCTATAAACTGAATTTCGTGTGAGTGTTAGCTATTTCGCACGAAATAGCCAAAGGCTATTTCGCACAAAATTACCAGTTGGTAATTTCGCACGAAATTACCATTGGCTATTCCGTGCGAGATTACACGCCTGTATATAGTGGAGCCTAGGTTGTCATTTGTAACTTTTCTGATTTGGTAACGAAGTGCTGCCGAATTGTCTCCAGGTTGTAAATAAGTGTTATATCAATAATAGAGACATTTAAATTGAATCAAGCTGTAAATAAGTCTGTTTCTCTGAATTCCTCCTTTGATTCGGATACAAACTCTTCTGATCGACTCATTCAGGTCGCACAACGATCCTACAACCCCCAACGGTGGTTAGAGAAAAACAGTTCCAAAACTGTCCAAACCCCTGATCTAACCACTGCCTATCCACCTGAACTTAACCTAGACACTTCTGAGACCCCATCCAAAGCCATATTGGCTTTAGAGACCTTAATGAACTAATCATTTACTACATGTGCAGGGAGCTTCTGCATGCTTAGATTATCTTTGGTATATAGATAGTGGAGGCTCCAGGCACATGACAGAATGTAGAGCCCTTCTTAAAGATTTCAAAACTCATGGAGGGGGTGATATATCCTTTGGCAATAATAGTAAAGGGAAGGTTCTGGGGTCTGGTACTGTTCAGTCTGGTAATGTTAAGTTTGAAAATGTCAATCTAATAGACAATCTAAAATTCAACCTCTTAAGTGTCTCTCAAATGAGTGATAAGGGCTGTGGCTCATTCTTTACAAAAGAGTGTTGTAGGATTGTTGGACCAGAAATGGTTGAAAAGATTGAAGCAATAATAAAAAATGGAAAAACCCAACTTGTTGCTTAAAGAAGTGGCAATGTTTATGTGGTAGATATGTCGAAAGAGAGCCCCAGGACTGATGCCTGTCTGTTCTCAGCTGCCTCAAACAAAGAGATAGAATTATGGCACAAGAGATTGGGGCATACAAATCTCAAGACAATCACTGCTATTTTAAAACAAGGGTTAGTAAGAGGTTTAACTCAAAAACTGTTCACCTGTCCTGAGCATTGTGTTTCCTGCCTAAAAGGAAAACAGCATAAAAGCTCATTTAAATCAATTGAAGAGTCCAAAACAACCAAGTGCTTGCAAATGCTTCACATGGATTTGTTTGGCCTAGTTAAAGTCATGAGTCTTAAGAAGAAAATATATTGTTTGGTTATTGTTGATGAATTTTCTAGGTTTACATGGACTTACTTTTTACACTCAAAAGATGAGACTGCAGGCATTCTGCAAGACTTTGCTAGGATTTTCATTGATGAAAGTTTATTAATGAAAGTGTTGCTGTCAAGACTAACAGTGCAGGTCCATCAGTAGATTCATCATCAGACTATGGGTATGAAGTCATCATTCCTCAACAAAAGTCTGCTTCAAATGGAAGAGCAGTAGTTGTTTAAAACAGTTGTCAAAGCCCAACCACTGCTACTTCAATAGTTGTTGATCAAAGTAGTCCATCAACCCCTGCTCCCACATCATAAAACACTGTTGATTGTTCCCCATCAGTGGATAAAAGTCAGCATGTGTTCACACCATTACCTCCTATTCCACCACCTTTTGAAACCACTGCTGGATCATGAAAGTCACCAGCAGTGGTTAGCTCAGATGATTCACATCTGCAGCCTTCCCCACTTAATGCCATTGTTCCATACCAAGGAGATCTTATCTTCTTGAAATCTCATCCACCTGACCAAATCATTGGCAACATCAATGAAGGGGTGCTAACAAGAAGTCAATCCCAAAACATTTGTCTTTTTGCTGGTTTCCTATCTCTCCATCAGCTAGTCAAGTACCAAAAAGCACTAAAAGACAACAGCTGGGTAGAAGCCATGCAAGAGGAGCTCCAATAGTTTAGGAGACAACAAGTTTGGGAGCTTGTACCATTGCTAGAGGGTGTGAGTCCTATTGGCACAAAGTGGGTCTTCAAAAACAAAACTTATGAAAGGGGCATTGTTGTCAAGAATAAAGCTAGGCTTGTGGTTCAAGGGTTCAGACAGGAAGAGGGCATTGACTATGATGAAACATTTGCCCCTGTAGCAAGATTAGAAGCTATTAGACTATTCCTGGCCTTTGCTGTCAACCACAACATCAAGGTGTATCAAATGGATATCAAATGTGCATTCCTCTATGGTAAGATTCAAGAAGAGGTTTATGTTTGTCAACCTCTAGGCTTTGAGGATCCATTTAATCCAAATCATGTCTACAAGCTAAATAAAGCTTTGTATGGCTTGAAACAAGCACCAAGAGCCTGGTATGAAACTCTTTCGACCTTTCTACTTTCCTTTGGTTTCACAAGAGGTAAAATAGACAAAACACTGTTTCTAAAATGGAGAGGAAAGGATTTGATGATTGTCCAGATTTATGTGGATGACATCCTTTTTGGAAGCACATGTAACAAAATGTGTGAAGAGTTTAGGAAACTCATGACAGCTGAGTTTGAAATGAGTGCAATGGGTGAACTCCAGTGCTTTCTTGGTCTCCAAGTAAGGCAACTGCAAAATGGCACTTTTATCCATCAAGGCAAATATGCCAAAGAACTTTTAAAGAAATTTGAGATGGATGATTGTAAGCCATGCAGTACACCCATTGCAACCAATAAAATAGTCATGTCTGATGAAAAGGATGATTTAGTTGATCAAACTTTATATAGAAGCATGATTGGGTCTTTATTGTACCTAACTGCAACTAGACCAGATATCATGTTTGCAACATGTGTTTGTGCAAGATCCCAGTCAGCCCCTAGAAAGTCAAACCTTATTGCTGTAAAAAGGATATTCAGATACCTAAAAGGTGCTCCCACACCTGGTATCTGGTATCCAGCTGATGGTAAAATTGAGCTTTCAGGTTTCTCAGATAGTGACTTTGCTGGATGTGACAAGACAAGGAAGTCCACTTCAGGAGGGTGCCAATTCCTAGGCAATTGCTTAGTGTCTTGGCAAAGCAAAAAGCAAGCAGCTGTTTCCACATCCACTGCTGAGGCAGAGTATATAGCTGTTGCAAGCTGTACAGCCCAACTACTTTGGCTTCAAAATCAGTTGCTGGATTTTGGTATCACTGCCCTAAAGACACCTCTCATGTTGGACAGTCTGGCAGCAGAAAATATCATCAAAAATCTAGTTTCCCATTCAACCACCAAGCACATTGATATCAGACATCACTTTGTGAGGGATTGCTTTGAAAAAGGTTTGATTTCTCTGCACCATGTTCCAACTAAAGATCAGCTGGCAGATGTGCTAACCAAAGCATTAGACACATCCACCTTTGAAAGCTTGATCTCTAGGATTGGCATGCTGAACATGGAAAAACAGGCAAAATCTTGTTTTTGAATGAATAAAAGCATTAAAATGTTTTCAGAAAATCAAAAATCCATCCTTAAAAATAGCTAAAAATGAATTTTTCATTAAATCCTTAAAAGTCTGCCATAACCACTGATTTGTTCAAACATCTGTTCCACAAAAAGTTGTCCACTGCTAAAAGTCAACCCCTGTTCTCTCATTTCCTTGTACTCACTGTTGTTCAAAATCAGTGTTTTTATCCACTGATATGCTATCCACTGATAGCTAAAATCATCCACTGTTCTCATTGTTACCATTACAACCACTGATATTGCTTCATCAGTGGTTTCATAAAAACAACTGTCTTCCATTATTCATCAGGGGTTGGCACGTGGACAGTACATAGCGGTCAGATCTTTTGTTACTGCTGCCACGTCAGCATTCACTTTTTCACTATAAAACCCTGAGCAAAACCCCCAAATAGGGTTTTACTGTCGAATTGAATTCACAAAAATTCCTTTCTCAAAGCAGTTTTCATCTTCTTCCTCTCAAATTCATCTTCGTCTTCATCATGTCTTCTTCTCCAAAATCACCTTCCTCGTCTTCTTAAAAAGACGCTGAAACGGACCTCAAACCCATTGAAATTCCACACAAAGCTCCTCACAACTATCTGGGTCTACTCACAAAACCCGGTACCATCGATATCTACGATTCCATTATTGATACTATGTCAGCATCAAAGTACAAAACTTTGTTGACTGCTGATGCTACGATCTTCCTGGCAACCCAGAGAGAATTTTTGAAGAATGTCACCCTTGAACTTCAAGGTAAAACAGCCATAGCCATCAATTCCTCGATAAAGGGTAAACCAATTAGCATCACACCGCAAACCATTTCAGAAGTATTCGAACTCGATGATCAGCAAGGTAAAACTTCTTTTCCCAAAACCGAGTACAAAACTGATTTTATTGAGAGAGGGTATGCTGAGGAAATGAAAAAGGATACCTTACAAAAAGGTAGTTTTCCTCCTACAACAAGATTTTTATTTCATACCCTCTTGATGTGTGTCTCAAATAAAACAACTGCTTTTAATGAAATACCGTTAAAGATACAATACCTAGGTTATGCTATTCTACAAAACAAAAATTTTAAATACTCCCAGGTGATCTTTAATGATTTGGTTAAAAATTTTGATAAAAAACCATTCTTACTATTTCCAAGATTTCTAAGTTATTACTTTCAAAAGAAATTTGGTAAGGATGATGCTCATGTGCTCACACAAGGTGATTCTTTTCAAATAAACAGCTTAACAGTTGAAACCTTTACAAGATTATCAACACCTTTCAAAACAAAAGCAGAGGTCCCTGAGCAGAATTTAGCAGCTACCACTGCTCCTCAGGTATCTGCTGCTGAGCCCACTGCTCTAGGTGATCACAGCAGCAAAACAACTGCTGTGAAACCCACACCTAAAACCACCAGAAAGCCACGACAAAAGAAAAGTCAAAATCCCCCCAACCCCAAATCAAAGGCAACTCTGGAGGATGAGATACCAGAGCAACTGCCAGTAACAGCACAAAAGTCACAAGAAACCAATGCTGCTACTTCCTCACAGCAGATGGTAGTAATATCTCAACCCATGCCTCAAACTCCTCCTGTTTCTTCTCAAAAAGAACAGGTTGTACACATAGGGACACCACAATATGATGCTCTGGAATCACTCGAATCCATCATCCACGGCCCAATATCCGGGGCAAATTCTCTTTCTATACCCAACCTCACATCCACAATTCCCCCACAAACAAAATTATTGTTGGATGCTCTTGATTTGAACCAGACACAAACCAGTCCTTCTCAATCACCTGTTCATGAGAATACGCCTCAATAAGTGACTGGGTCTGATGTATCAATCATTGCTAACCCACCAACAAGACCTGAGGAGGTTACACCCCTTGAGTTACAAGTAACTCTTGGTGGTAGTTCAAGTGAAGTAGCCACTACAAGTGTTGAACCCACTGGTTTGCATTTGGACAATGGTTTCATTAATCAGACTTCCTTGAAGGCAATTCCTTCTATGGGAACATTTGTGTATCCGGTCTTTACTGGTTCACTAAAAAGTGTTTCTCAATTTGAAGGAAGAGGTCCCCAGTACCAAGACAAAGGGGCATCAGTGGATGACTTCTGGGATACATTTCCTAGATCAACCACTGTTACAACCACTCCTAGTGGGAAATCAGATGATCCTATTAAGTTGGGTGATGGTTTAATGTACCGAAAATTGACGGGTAGAATTGATAAACTTGATACATCTGGTGCAGAAATTAAAGATATGTTGCAACAGTTGTTGAAGGTTCCAAAGGTACCAACCACTGCTGCTCCAGCTCAAGCACCTACACCACAACCTGCACCTACTGCAAATGAGCTGTGGAGTTTATTTCAACCACTGCTCCAACATCAAAGAGAATTAGCTGATCAGCAGCATGAGATTCAAGTCCAAAAGCTCAGAAATCTCATGGAGTCAAGGTTTAAAGACACCCAGGCACTGCACCTACCACTTTTATCTTTGTGGATAACCCTCCAACTGATAATGCCAAAAAGGGGGAGAAAGTAAAGCAGTTCAAGAAGAAAGGGTATGAAGATGGCCTTTACATTGAACCAGATAAATCAAGCATGCATGCAGATATTCCCTTGCCAGATGGTAGTAAAAAGACTGATGTGACCACAAATGCACTTGCTGAATCAAAAGCTAGTGTAAAAAGGGATAAAGAGGCTAAGGATAAATCCAAGTGGGAACAGGAGAAAATAGCATTTATGGAGCTGAATGAGCAGGGTACTTCTGGGCCAAAAGATGACAAAAATCCTGAGCCAAAAAGAAAGAATCCCACTAGAAAAGTGAGGGAACTCAAACACACACCATCCAGACCCACAAAGCAAACTCCTAAACCTACCAAAAACCTCACACATCAATCCTCCACCCAAACAACTGTTGTAACACATGCTGTATCAACAACTGTTGGTACTTTAGTGGTTTCAGCAGTTGTTAAACCAAAACCACCACTTCAACTACAACAACTGCTCCCACTTCAACCACTGCCCCACCAAAAATTCCATCACCACCAAAAACCACCTCACCACCAAAAACAATCTCACCACCATCACCTCCTGCCAAAAGCAAAAGACAGCTGATGACACATCATCAGTTGTAATGGAAACAGTGGTTGAAACACCAGTTGTTTCAACAACTGTTAGTCAGCAAATCTCCACTTCCACTACAATAACCACCACTCAAATCACCACCACTGAACCATCCAAAACATCATCAACCTCTCCTCAACTAAAAAGGAGAAGGTTAATTATGAAAGATGATGATTCTTCACCACCACCAACATCTTCACAACCTTTATCACTTGTTACTATACCAAACCCTGTTCCTCTTTCTTCAGCCTAAGTTCAACAACCAATCACTGCCATCACTTCTGTAGGTGTCCAATATCCTCTAGAACTTATAGCAGTTAGAGAAGAGATCAAATCCTTCTACTTTGAGGATGACCCTGCTAAAAGGAGTTTGCCATCAGTTGAAGGATATCCTAGGCCTAACAACATTGAAGAATACTTGAAAGTTAAGGCTTAACAAGCAGAGGATATCTCTAAAAGAAATTCACAAGGAAAATCTGACAAAGAAATTCAAAGGTATTATCAATTTCTGCTCACACAAGTCAGATCTTTGGAGCAGTTTGCAAAGAATGTATGATAACAAATATCAGAAAGAGCAGATGAATCCTTGAGAAAAGATTACATTGAAAACATCATGGCTTATAAGAAATACAAGGGAGAAAAATACATGTATAAAGAATGGACCATTCCTGAGCTTGAAAGTGAAGCAGCCAGGATTCAAGACATGATTAAAAAACAAGGTTAAACATACTCCTCCTGATTGGGCAAAATATAAGAAGAATGTACCTAATAAGGTGCTAGAGCTGAAAAGGATGAAAGAGGAACTAATCACTGCTGATTTTGGGTCAAGAAACCAAGTGTTAAGGTGGAGAGAAGACAAGGTCAGGGCAACTTACAAAAAGTTGGAGGAACTAAGGAAGAAAGATCCAAGGGTTCCACAAAAACCTGACTATCCTGAAGCAGACGTTTCAACAAGACCACCAAAGCTGTAAGTCAGGAAAGCCACTGCTCCACCTGGTGCCATTCTTTATCAAAGAAGAAGGTAAAAATAGTGGATGCAGAAACAGCAGAGGAAATAGTTGCTGGTAATGAAGTTATAAAAATGGTTTTCAAACAAATGATGGTTGATATTCCTGAACTTGCTAAAGCTCAAAGCGCTGCTCAGTCAGTCATCACCAGGCCACCATCTCCCAATTCCTCTTCTAATAAAAATCTCCCAAGAAACCCACCAGACTCAAAAGTACTAAAGTGGAAAACTGACAAACAGACCCATGTACTGACTGTGATCAAGTCTAGTGGAGAAGTGAAGAAAATATCAAGAGAACAAGCACTTGGCCTGAGTGTTGAAGATCTACAGGATCTCCTTGATCTTCCACTATGCAGGGATGAAGATGACACATATGTCTTAGACTTTGAGTTACAACTCAAAGGGCAAATAAGGGAACTGTTGATGAGGCAATAAAGTTCCACAATAATGAAGAGTTTTGGCGTTATCTGTTCCAGGGGGAGATTGTTGGGATTGAACCCTATCAGAGGAACACATAATTAAAGCCAAAACTGGATCAGAGCAGTGGATCCAAAATAAGCAGATGTTATGTTTACATTCTCTCCCCTTGAAAGTGGTTTCAACATCTGATGACATCCATCCACTGATCCTTTACATCAACTGCTGTCTTACAACTGCTGATCATGGTAAAAACTGATGGAGACTAAAGCCCTGTTGATCAATCTACTGCTATGGGTCAAGCACTGCTGAAGTTATCAAGTACTGCTGGAGTCACAACAGTGGAAGGATAAAGCAGTAGTTTAGTTTTCTTATGTAATGAATTGTAATCAGTAGTTAGCATAGCAGTGTTTGTATTAGATCAGTTGTTAGAGTTTGTTAGGAGGTTAGATGTCACTTTCATGGTGACGTCAGCAAAGATGCCACAGTGGTTTGGGCGTTCCTATAAATAGAACAGTACCTTGTACTGTTCTATTAGCTCTTCATCACTTTTCTTCCTGTACGAACAAACACTGAGAGCTCAGGCTGAGGGGGGAGTTTATTACATGCATGCATATTGTAATAAATTCAAGCATTCGGTTCAATGTTAAACTTGTATGTTGAAAGCATTTCTCCTGTTTGATTGTGTGCAAAGTTTATTTCCATTTAATTCCGCTGCATTACTTGTTCATCTTTCATCTTAAATCAAACGTAAAACACAATCAATCCAAACTCGGATCCTAACAACCTCCTTCTTGCTTGATACCCCAGAACTCGTTTTCCAGCTTCTGGAGATCATATGGGGGACATAATTCTTTCATCATGACTTCCTTCAGTTCCTCCCATGACAGACCATAGGCTGCGTAATTTTCGCGCCTGTTGCGCTCTGTAGTCCACCAATCTAGTGCCCTAGACCGGAAGACCCTGGTAGCATTCATAGTGCGGAGTTCATCAGGGCATCCGCTTTGACGGAGATTGAATTCAATCGAGTCAAACCATTGGAACATTGCACAAGGTCCATCTTTGCCAGTGAAGTCTTTAGGACCACAAGCTTTAAATTGCTTAAAGCTGAAGGGAGTTTTTGGAGAGTCGCTCTTCAATTCAATGAACGACTTGCTGCTAACCTCGTTGATCTCACTGACGATCTGAGGTATGACTTTAGCCATTTCCTTGGCAACAAGAGAAGCGATGCGCTTATCATCTCTGCTTCTCTGAGCGTTTCGACGAGTGTGAGAACCAAGGGAAGACATTGTCTGCAGCAGGCATCGTCGTATGATTTAGACGAGGGTTCGATTATATCGTCATATGGTGTTTAACCAACATACTATTATTATTACTCCATAAAGCACATGAACACGTCGGCATATAACACATAGGCACATAAGCACACATTTGACACGTATTCACCTTCCTATTTTGCACGTATTCACCTATCTTTCCCAGCTGCGTAAAGTGATCGGGAGTTGCAGGCGCGAGTAGCGATAGCGAGTAGCGTAAACAGTGAATAGCATTGCGAGTAGTTCATAGTTTGTCTGTGATTTGTTAGCGTTTTGGGCTAAAAGTGAAACGTTGTGAGTAGTGTGTGTTTTGCAGAGCGAAAAGCGAATAGTCTCCAAAATCGAAACACACAAGTATTAAACACATAAAAGTACATAAAATTGATAACTCATAAAATCGGCGATTGCGGGCTTGAATCGAAATTTAAAACATCCTGGGTGTTAGACGTCGACTACCCAAAGTGATTCGACTATCCTCAACGAGTTTGAGTGCACACTTGGGCCTAACAGACTGTGCTCTCGCCAAATTTGGCGAACAACACTCATCCTTTCGGCTTCCACGCGACTCGGGTTGTTGGAATCCACCGAGACTTTGGTGAGAGTTTTGTAAAAATCCAAGTAGAGAGTGGAACAGGTCATCAAGATACGGGTTTCACCCCTGACTTAACAACTTTGTTCCTGATAGTGTGGTAAAACCTCGAGATAGTGATGGATAATTTCGTCAAGATATGGATTTCACTCCCGACTAAACGAAGATTCTTGTGCGGCGAGTAAAATTCGCGTAGAGTGAGCGATTTCATCGAGAGTTTTCGGTTTTCACACCTAATCTTGATCCAATCACTCGATTGCGGTATGCGAGTATTTTCGTAAATGTGTGTGTGTTGTGTCAGCATTGGGAAGGGCTATGTAGTAAATCTAGCCTTAGGAAAGATTGTGTTTACACGAAGCTGTAATATGCGGTGTTCGCGCAAAGTTATGGTTTTAGCGAGTACAAGCAAGAGTAAGTTCGTACAAAACCCCTACTGGGTTTGCACAAACAGTCCGTTGGTACTTAGACTATAGACTAGGTCACTCCTAAGACATCTGACCCGGACTAGGTCGTGTCTTACCTATTTCCCTATAGTTATGGCTCTGATACCAATCTGTCACACCCCAACCGATGGCGGAATCATCGGGGTGTGGCACTGAGCGAAACAGATTGTCCAAGAGAATCCATAACAACTATTAATTACGATATATTTAACGTTCATGTCCCATACCATAAACATATAAATAATAACAGCTATTACAGATAAATGTCTCATAAACAAATAAATTGTTCCCACAACTCAGATTTCTTATTTGGTTTGTCTCTAGACTCACTAGCTGGTTCATCATAGCACAAGAAGCAAAGCATCCTAATCAACCTGTCACATAAATTAAAATAAAGTCAATACACAGAGTGTAAAAGTGAGTACATAAGTTTGCATGGTATAGCGAAAGCGTTTATGCATAACCAGCATGTAACACGTAGAAATGTGAATCGTAAGCTATCGACAATGAAGTATGCGACCGACATGACCGCGAGTTGTAAAATTCTCAACACATTATCACCACTGTGACCATGTGAAGTAAAACCCTTAACAACCCCTGTCCACGACAGGTGATGAGTCCAAACTATAGTACTATCATTGCTAAGGTGTCAGGTAAACAATCATTGTGTAAACATAACATACAAACATTCATCGAGTCACGTATGACATGCGAGAGCGGTTAGCGTTAAAAGTATTTGCGTTGTGTGTTCGATGTGATTTGATATAGGTAACGTATGTAACACCCAAAAGTGCGTTAAAAGAAAATGGGTTCGAGTATACTCACAGTATGTATTTAGTAAATAAACACAGCCTTGGATTGAAGGGAGCGCTTGGAGATTAGCCTGAGTACAGAACGATAGCGTAAGCATTGAACAGCCTGTAAACAATGAGCTGAGCGTCGAATGGTGAGTCGAGCGGATGGCCATCCGGACGGATGACCATTCAGACGGTTGGTCATTCGAGTGTGTTTGTAAATGGTTTTGAAACTTTGAGGTTTTCTTTGTAGCATTTTGGAAAATGGGAAACATCTCTAGATGTCAAGTCATTCGGACGGATGGTCATCCGGATGGATGTCCATTCGATCGTATGGCTATTCGACTAAAAGTGTGATATTCTTTGAAGTTTTGATCAAGTTGTTTAAGTGCTGAAATGTTGTAAAGAACAAGTCACCCGATCGAATGGTCATTCGATCGGATGGTGATCCGGTCGGATGGCCATTCGAGTGGCGTCCTGTTTGTTTGAAACTTTTACAAGTTTTCAACTTAAAAGTTTGTGATTTACGGAGACGGCATGATGACGTGTCAAAAAAGGAAACCCGCACCAAGTCCAGCTCAGCCGATCGGATGGGAATCACCCCGTTCGATTGTACTCCTTGTTCTTTTGGTGAAGTTTCATGTTCAACCCGTGAATCGGTTGTCTCTCCTGTGGAAATCCGTTTTCATACCGGCATCTCAACTAGAGAGAGTAGAGAACCTGAATGAGTCTAGATTCCATCGATTTTGAATGAAAAGTGAAGATAGTTGGAGAAAAATATGAAATCCTTTGAATAATGTTGAAATATGGTTGAGATTTATGTAAAATAGAATAGAAATCCCTTAGATCTAGACAAACTTTGACGGGATGACGTCACACCACAGTTTGCATAAGAAACCATGATGACGTCACCTTCAAGTAGTCCAAAGCAGGTGATTTCATGGTGAAAATCAGTGATTTTGATGGAGAAGATGATGAAGATGTGTATAGTGATGATGGAAGTACAAGATTTAGGATAAAATACTTATGGAATAGCCTTGGATTGAGTGAAAAGTGCGTGAGAGGAACTGGGAGCGAGTTGGGTCGGATAGAGCTATCACATCAGTGAACAGTGATATGACAGGTTGTTTTTTATAGTGTGAGAGAGAAGTAAGGCGGTGGAACGATGGGTCGGATGGCTAGTCGATCGGATGGCCATCCGATCGGATGGTCATCCGGTCGGATGTCCATTCGATAGGTTGGTCATTCAACCAGCCGCGTCGCGTTTTGTTTGTTTTAGACTTTCGTTTCGTGCGTTAAGCGCTGTGTTACGTTTAAGCGAGTTGCGAGTGAGCATTGCGATGAGATAACCACATAACTTTAAACAAGTAGTTACACAAATAACATAACACATAATATGCATAAAAGTAAATCGGCGTTTCGAGTTGTGATGCGATGGCGATGTGATAGCGTTTAGCATAAACATCAACACATATATAAGGCACACACAAGTAAAGCACGTAAGAACACACACATAGAACGATACCAATAGATGTGTTTCGAGTTTGCGATGTGTTGTGATAGCGTGAAGTAAAATAACGTTTAGAGTGCGTTTGGTATTCACATGACATCGCATTGTTACTTCACTTATTAGAAAATCATAGTTTAAAGTATCGCCTAAAATAGTTAACATTTCAATTACTGCGATGGGTTAGGCTAATAATCAATAATTAAGCAAGAATTGATAGATCTGAATGATAACACGTCTTGACTTTGACTTTGACTTGACTTTGACTTGCAAAGTCGGGTTGTTACAGATTGCTCGTATTGTCCCCAAGATCGTCAGCAAAATTCAAGCTTCAAACACTCCCAACTCCTCTGTTGACTCAAATGTGGTCCAACCTAAGCCTCTGACTTTCAACTACAAACACTTTGTTGCCTGCAACCCTAAACCTTTCACTGGCAATGATGGGGTGATAGCTATGCTCGAATGGTTCGACAGCATAGAAGTTACTTTCATTAATAGCGAGTGTCCTGAAGAACTCAAAACTGTTGGTGCACAATGTCTATCGCCTACGTCATCAGTCTAGGTCGTGTCGTGTACGTGTAATAGGGTCTAAAGTTAAGTTTTGTATGTATTAAAGCCAGTTCGCACGAAGTGGCATGTTAAAGGTCCATTTCGTACGAAGTTGACATATTATCTCATGCGAACTGGTGAGGCCTATAAATAGGTCAGTTGTGTTTTTCATTTGGAACTTTTGGAGATTTCTGACACGAAGTGCTGCCAAAATTCTCTCTGTACCTGAACGTTTAATATCAATGGAAAACGTGTTTAAAGTGTATTTCTACTCTTCTACTCCTATTCTAACACCGATTCATGGTTGCTAGTCTGTTTCCGCTTTTCTAGTGACTCAGATTTGACTCAGACCGACTCGTTTTGATCGAATCTCGATCCTACAAGTGGTGTCAGAGCTCAGGATGAGTCAAATCAGTTGATATCAGTGTTTTGAATGGTTTAGAATCATCTACTTCTACTCTTTCTTGGATTTTTGGACGAATTCACGGACAAAATGGACTGAATTTTGGATATAAAGTGTAAAACACCATTTTAGTCAATCCTTCAAAGTTACAGACCATAATTCGAACTAAAACTAATAAAAAACTGTCAAAAATGTCACTCCGTGTGAAAATGATGCTCATATCGTACGAAATGATCCAGTTCGCTTGAGTTTTTGGTCAAACTGCGTGAAAGTTTAGTCCAGCTCGCACAAGTTGGACCAATTTGTTTGAAACTTTATCACTTCGCACAGATTAGATCAGTTCCTACGAGCTGATCAGAGTTTTACTCACTTCACACGAGTTGGTATTCCAGATCGTTTGAAAACAGTCCACTTCGTTTAAAAAGTCCACTTCGTTTGAAAATCCAGATCGTTTGGAAGTCAGCTAGCTTGAAAATCTGAGTTTTCAAAACTTAAAAAATTTTTCAAAACATTTTTCAAAGTATAAAATGGACAATCAAGAGTTTTACAATGCGTTTTTCGGAGGAGGTATTCAAACTCCAGCAAGTATAGCCCAGAATGTGAACTTGGAGAATGAACTCGGAACCATGCAAAAACCACCGAAATTGCTTAATATTGAAGATTATTCGGGGTGGTCAGATAGGTTTCGCACGTGGGTTCAGGCGAATCATCTCGAATGTTGGTTGAAAGTTGAAACAAAATATGTAGTTCCTTTCAGTGAGGCTGGTATTCCGAAAACACATAACTCGTTAACTCCAGCTGAAGCAGATAGTTTTAAAGCCGAGAAGAAGATGGTCAGTATATTGCAACAGGCAATTAAAGAAGATATTTTGGTATGCTACAGCATCAGAATGACGCGCAATCTATTTGGAACTCGCTTAAATTCAAATTTCTTGGAAGTGCTGCAATGATCAAAAGCAAAAAGGCACTACTGAAAAAAGAATTCGACATTTTTACTTCTATCAGTGGAGAATCAACGAAAGAATTGATTGAGAGGTACTGTCACTTGGTAGTGGAGATGAAGCGTTTGGGTATAGAAAAAACAGATGAAGAGTTGGTTGATAAGTTGGCTGATGCATTACCACAAGAAGTGTGGGGTACGTTCTTAATGGTTTTGAAGAACAACTTGGAATATGTGGGTTTCAATTTGAGTACGTTTATTGAGAGACTTGAAGCTCAAGAGCTTGAAATGCGGAAGATGAGTAAAATGAAATCTGCAAACGTACAGCAAGATGTTCAGCTTTACTACAAAGAAAGCTCATCTGCCACATCTACTCCGAGTCCAAATATTCAAATGGCATTCAGTGCAGATTCTTCATCGGGAGTAACTCAAAGCACGCCTAACAACAACTTCTCATCGTTTCCAAATTATGAACCGAATCCAAAGGTTCAGAGTTTTCAAGAGCAGGCTTCGCCTCAAAGTTCGTCAAGTTCAAACAATCAGAGTTATGCTCATGGGATACTATGCAATATTGTTGTTAACATAAAAAATGGTCAAGATTTTACTGAGACAGCTGCAAAGCAGCATATAGCACTTCTAGCTTCAGTACGTCAGTCTTACGAGAGTCTTGTAGCCGGACGAATTGGTAACCCAGACATGACGAAAGAAGACTACGACCAAATTGATCCTGAGGAAATGGAACTCATTGACATCAAGTGGGGTATGGCGAGCATTGTGAGAAGAGCTTAAAGGTTCATGGAAATTACCGGACAAAGTAGTCTTGCAGGTCCTGATCTGAAACTTGGATTTGATAAATCGAAGGTGACATGCTTCAAGTGTAAAGAAAAGGGACACTTCAAGCGTGAATGTCCGAACAGAGAAGTCAACAACCATCAGAGTCCATTCATCAACGATTATTACCGACAGGCCATCTATCATAAAACCAGACAACAACCATTCAATCCAAGACCTCAAATCGAGAATGGTCCATCCAAAGAAAAAGCTATTTTGGTGAATCAAGATGATGAAAAACTTCCTGAAGGTTTCAGTTGGGATAAGTATATTCCAGGAGGGGGTCTTGCAATGATGGCTGAAATTACTGAAGAACCTGAACCGGAAATTGTTGAAGAAGTCAGTGAAGTGATGACTGAAGAAAGTTATGCTGAACTTGAAGAGGCAGCAGCAGCGGTTTACTATTATCAGTCTGAACAGGAGGCTATTACTTATGCATTTAAATCTATAATGCCTTCTAATGTGTTTGATTCTTTTGCAGGATTCTTTGGAGAACCGACTACGGGTTTTTGCCCTCAGTACGAAGTTGAACAAACTCCGGTTCAAGAGATCATTGATGTCTCAAAGGAAATGAACGAAGAGACGTTGAAAGAAATTGCAGACAAAGCTCTTATGGTCAAGTTGCAAGAGGTAGAACAAACTAAAAAACTTTCTGATAACAATGAGACCAAAGATGCAACGAGTCAGTGTCAGTTAGAAAGGAGTCAGTGTCAGAGAAGTCCGAGTCCGATGGCAAATCAGAAAATGAGAAGTCCGAATCTGGAGAAAAGTCTGAGTCTGAGTCCGAAGGGTTTGGTAAATCAGAAAGTAAAAATGATAAACAAGAAAAGGTTTTTGAAAAAGTTGATCCAATTCTTGAAAAACCATGTGAAAACTGTTTAAAACCATGCATAGATTGTCTTGAAAAAGACAAACTGTTTCAAGAGTTGAAAAAGTTTCAGGACAAATTAAAATTTGATTTCAATGATGTTAAAGAAGCTTATGACACTCTGTCACGATCAATTAAAGCAATTCACACTGAGAATAAAGAAAATGATAAAGTTGTCAATTTTCTTAAAGCTACGGTCATGGATAAGCAAATGTCGATTAACATGCATCTAGACACAATCGCATCTCTAAAGAAGGAACTTGAATTGATGCGAATTGAAACAGAAAGAGTCGACAAAAAGTTGATCAGTTACCTTTCATCGTCATATGTGATTGATCAGATAGTTCCTCAACAAGCTGATTTCAAAAATGTTCCACCCCCAATGTGGAATCATTATTCTTAGAAATATCCAGATGGGGTGGAAGAGGCATTGAATCTCAAACTGAGAACAGAGGAGAATGAGTTACCGGAAAGCATAGATGTTACATTCTCTCCGTCTGACACCGGCAACGAGTCACAACTGGTTAAAACAGTTGTAGACCAAGTGTTGGGTGAAGAGAGTGATAACACTGATTTCAAAACAGTTAAAACTCATTTTGAAAATTCCAGTTCAGATTCTGAAGATGACGGAAACTTTCTTGATAAGTTTATACCAAAGTCAGATAAAGTTTTGGATGATGATTCGATCATTGTGGTTTACACGGTGACCGGAACTGACAAACTATATACTGATTTTGAGTACCCGATTCAGAATGCGAACCTGGAAAAGGTTGAAAAAGTTTTCAAGCTTGTGGAAATTGATATTTCAGAAGTTAACAACAATGTGTTTCTTTCAAAACCGAAAAAAATCTTTTGTTAACAACCCAGGAAAGAAAAATGAAAGGGTGGGTAATGATGGTAATTACAAGAGACATGGTAATAACTAAAAAAAGAAAGGTGTTGGTTTTGAGAAGAAAATGGCTAAGAAAGAAGTTAAGCCAAAAGAGAATTTGAGTGATGTGTTTGTGGCTAGGAATAACACAGAAGTCGAAAAGGATTACATCTTTAGTCAGAAAGCAATCGATGATTTTATTGCGGCCAAAAAGATTAGAGATAAGACTAACAGATCCACTTTTGTTGAATATGACAAAAGAATATGTTATCGTTGCAATGAAATTGGTCACATGGCAACACAATGTGTCAAAAAGATAACAAAACCTGTTTTCCAAAAACCAAAACCAAAAGTTTCAAATGATGTTAAAGGTAAATCACCTATGGTATCCCCCGTGCGTATTCTGAAACGCGGTGAATCTTTGAAGTCTGAGGACAAACCAAAATCAACTTTTGAGATTGGTGAATCGTCAAAGTCACAAAAGACTTCAAAGGTTTATCCTAAAACAAAGACTTCCCAAAGTCAATCATGGGTGGAGAAACCTAAACAATCTTTTGAGGAGAAGAAAATGGAAGAGGTTTTAAAATCTGAACCAAAAATTTGTGTAACCACTGTTGAGAAAAGTAAATTTGAGTTAGACAAGTTGATTGAAGAATTCCCACCTATCAAGGAGGGAGCTCTAAAATAAAAAACAGAACCTGATGTTCCAAATATTGTCTTTAATATTCCAAAACTTGACAAAGTAGCTCATGATATTGTCTTTGGTAGTATACCAAATGTGGAAAAATATTGGGTATCGTTTTTTAAGTAAATGTTTTGTGATGTGTGCAGGGGCTTCCAAGGTCTATCATTTCTAAGTGGATAATGGATAGCGGCGCCTCGCGGCACATGACAGGGATGTTAGCACTGCTTTACGATGTCAAATCAATCAATGGAGGGTATGTAGGATTTGCTGGAACTCAAGGTGGTAGAATTGTTGGAGAAGGAATACTCACTAATGTGGTCGTATCATTTGAGAAAGTGAACTACATTGCTGAGTTGGAAAACAATTTGTTAAGCATTTCTTAGATATGTGACAAGTCGTTCACAGTTCATTTCACAAAAGATGAATGTTTAATTCTCAAACCAGGGTTTAAGATTCCTGAAGAAATGGTGTTGATGCGTGCTCCTTGTGAAAACGATCTCTATATACTAGATATGAGCACTGCAACAATGACAGACAAGAAGGCTCAATGCTTTGTGAGTAAGACGAAGGCAACAGAAAAAGAATCCATCATGTGGCATCGTAAAATGGGGCATATTCATGTGAGAAAGACGAACTTCTTAGTTCATAATGATCTTGTTGAAGGTGTCAATTTGAAAAGCTTCCATCTGAACGACGATTGTGTTGAGTGCAAGAAAGGTAAGTAGACGAAGAAGTCGCACCCGAAAAAGCTTTTGAACTCCATCAGATTACCGCTCAAAAGACTCCATATGGATCTTTTTCGACCGGTAAATGTCAAAAGCATAAGTGGAGATCTGTATTGTTTGGTTGTCACTGACGACTATACAAGATTTTCCTGGGTGATGTTTCTCAAGAAGAAAGATGAGATGTTTGATACTTTGATGAAGCTATTCAGAAAGATGGAAAATCTTTACAAACTGCCAATCAGAAGAATTCGAAGCAACAATGGCACAGAATTCAAAAACAATCGAATGCTAGAATTCTGCAATGATAAATGAATTCTTCATGAATTCAGCGCACCATATACTCCACAGCAGAACGGTGCCGCAGAACGAAAGAATCGTACGTTGATTGAAACAGCTCATACTATGTTAGCAGATTCGAAGCTACCGATATATTTTTGGAGTGAAGTAGTTGCTGCGGCATGTTACACGCTGAATCGAGTTCTTACAGTGAAGAAGCACAAGAAAACTTGTTTTGAACTGTTACATCTTCACAAACCAAATCTTAAATTCTTAGAACCATTTGGATCACCATGCACTTTCATTGATCCAGACGGTAAATTTGGTGCAAAAGCTAATGAAGGTTTTTTTGTAGGTTATGCTAGCCCATTGAAGAGAGTATTTGTTCCGTGTTTGGGGAAGATTATACAAGTTCAACATGTTGTTTGTCAAAGGTTTACTGCTCCGGAACAACTTCCCAGAAACAGATTGCTATTTGATTACGACAATCTCTGGGAGTCATTCCATTTACCAACAGAGCCGAATGAGGAGAAACTCGCATTCTTATACCAACAACAACAGTCTCTTTCTCAAGAACAAGTGTCGAGACCATTGGTAGTTTACTCGCCCACCGAGGGTGCAAATGATTATGAGGGCGGTCTAAGTGGAATTGCACATGAAACTCCAGAAGAAACAGCTCCAATATTTGATCAATCTGACGACTCAGAATCGGAAAACGATCCGACTTATGATGAGGAACCAAATATTGAGACTTCAAGTGCTGTTGATCACACGGGTGATCAGAATATAACAAATTTGCAATCGGAAGTGAGTGTACCTGATACATTCATGCCAAGAACATTATCTTATCATCCCTCGGAGCAAATTATTGGCGACCTACAAAGCGATGTCAAAACACGCGATCAAATAAACAAAGGGCTTACATGTTTTTATTCATCTGTCGTTCATTTACAAGTAGACTTCTCATTGAAATGTTTTATCTCGCAGGTAGAGCCGAAAATATACAAAGAAGCATTGACCGAGGAAAGTTGGGTGAATGCTATGCAAGAAGAGCTACTACAGTTTGAAAAGCTTGGAGTGCGGAGGTTAGTTGAACTCCCGGAAGATCAAAAGCTGATCAAGACCAAGTGGGTCTTCAAGTGTAAGAGAGACGACAGAGGGGTAATCGTAAGGAACAAAGCACGTTCGGTAGTCCAAGGTTTTAGTCAGCAAGAAGGGATTGACTTTACTGAAGTGTATGCGCTCGTTGCTCGACTCGAGGTAATCAGAATCTTCTTGGCATTCGCGTCATGGAAGGGATTCAAGGTCTACCAACTAGATGTCAAATCTGCATTCCTTTACAGAAAGATCAAAGAAGAAGTGTACGTCGGACAACCACCGAGTTTTACCGATCCAGTACAAAAGAACAAGATGTATCTACTCGACAAGGCGTGATACGGACTACACCAGGCCCCGAGAGCCTGGTATGAGACGCTTTCCCAGCATCTGCTGACCAACGGGTTCACCAGAGGGACTGTCGATAGAACCCTGTTCACAAAAGAGGTTGCAGGACATCTACTCATCGTGCAAATTTACATGGATGATATAATCTTCGGTTCAACGAACGATGAGTTGTGCAAAGAGTTTGAGAAGGTCATGAAGAAGAAGTTTGAAATGAGTTCAATGGGGGAGATGAAGTTCTTCCTAGGGCTTCAGGTTGAGCAACTGCCCGATGGAATCTTCATACACCAAACCAAATATGTGATTTATATGCTGGAAAAATTCAACATGTCCGAATCATCACCCACATCAACCCCCATGGCTACAAATCATGGCATATGTCCGAACGAAAGTGGAGGGAAAGTGGATGAGACGCTTTATCGGTCAATCATTGGATCTTTAATGTATCTGACAGCGTCTCGACCGGACATAATGTATCCAACCTGCCTCTGTGCCCGGTACCAGTCAAGTCCCAGAGCATCACACATGCAGATAGTGAAGAGAATTTTACGGTATCTCAAAGGTTGCCCAAGCACCGGTTTGTGGTATCCTCGATTGGGTGACTTCTCTCTAACTAGTTATGCTGACTCTGACTTCGGGTCCTATAAGTTGAATGCTAAGTCCACCACTGCTGGGTACCAGTTCTTTGGAACTCGGCTAATCACTTGGCAGTGCAAGAAACAAACCACAGTCGCTCTCTCGACTTGTGAGGTTGAATACGTTTCAGCTTCCAGCTGTTGTTCTCAGATCCTCTGGATCCAACAGCAGATGAGGGACAATGGTTTGCAATTCTTAGACACACCAATCTTTGTGGACAATGAGGCGGCCATTAATATCACTAAAAATCCAGTGCATCACTCTAAAACAAAACATATTGAGATTCGACATCATTTTATCCGTGATTGCTACGAGAAAAAATTGATTCGAATTGATTATATTCACACCGATGATCAGAGAGCTGATTTTTACACAAAACCCTTTGATAAAACAAGATTTAATTATCTTTTGAAATTGAAAGGGTTAAAGAATTTGTTTTCTGGGAGGGTGGTAGAGTGTGTGGCCGAGGAGGACGGCGATCAGAAGTGATCTGCGTCTTGTTGTCATGTTTTTCTGTACAATTTCTTTACTGCTTTTGATAAAACCAAAAACACAAAAATATGTTTTTGATTTTAGGGGGAGAAAGTTTATAGAAAATACAAAAACATGATAAAATTTCAAAAATTCAAAAACAGTGAAAAAGTCAAAAAGAGTTTTGTTGTGAAAAGGAGGAAATGATAGTACATCAGTGGACTATCACAACATACTAAAGAAATGGAATGTCAAAATGTTTTTAAACAAGTCTCACTAATGATGTGCCAGTAGGCTTCGCACAATTAGAAGATTGAGTTCGAGATATAAACATAATAAATAACTGCTTATTTCGTGGGGAACATCTCTCGGATATATGGGTAACCCCCGAAATCTTGTTTGAAAGGCTCTATTTCTGATATACTAGGTCTTTGTACGTGGTGATATCTGGGGTATTATACCAGGACTTCTGATTTTGCGGGATCAATAGCCTAGTCCTCGTATAATACTTTGCATTGCTTTATTCTTAAAGCTCGCCCTCAGCATAAAAAATGATGAAACATTGAAAAATGCTAATCGTGTGTTGTTGAAAAGAAGATCTCCAAGGGGGACCCACCTAAAGTCGAGCCATCATCTCTCTGATTTTGCGGAAGCAATAGCCTGAGCTCTCATGGCCTCGCATTTAACCCCTTACAGATATCATTAGTGTGCACTCACCTGTAAGACTGAATATAGTAGTCTGGATATAGGAGTATATTCTGAGGTGGGACACACGAATAAGTTCAGTCATTAAAACATCTAATCTCGTATCTTGAACCAATTGAAACTTGTGTAGAAGTTTAAGTGGACAACAATACTGACAATCAGAAGTGAACTTGTTTAAGAATTAAAGTTAAATCAAGATCAACGGTGTTGGTTATATGTCTCAAAAACTGATATGATCCTCTTATACAAACTCACAAAAAGATGTACTGTAAATATGTTTGTATAGTTTCCAGTTTCCTAAAATCCAAAAAGATTTCTTGTTTGTTTAACAAAATGTTGTAAAATCCAAAAAATTTGTCTTTTCATATTATTTTCGACAACAAACGTTGGGGATCTGATTATCAAAGTCTCACAGTGCTAAACATGTTGGATCTTTTGGGTTGGTTAAGAAAATGTTTGAGGAAATGTGGGTAATTGCTCGAAATGTATAAAAATTCATTAATTTGAACTTAATTTGTTTCAAAATATCAACGAGATCATAAATTGGTTAGCCAAGGTCATTAACTTGGACTTGGCAGGCTAAACAGTTGACCAGGGTCATTAATTTGGACTTGGTTAACTGAGTGTGTTGGTAAATAGTTATATCGTTAAAAAATTAAAAAACAATTCAAAATTTGAAAAATTGATTGGTTCACACGAGGTGACCATTTCACATGAAGTGGCCATATTGTTTTAACATTGGCCAGATCGTTTCAAAATTACCAATTCGTGTGAAGTGGCCACACCGCCTCAAGTTTCATTTCATGCGAAGTGGCTATCTCTATATAAGGGATAGTTCAGATCGCATGAAAGCTTCATTTTCTCCACACCGCACCAAACAACTCCTTCGAGCGATTTGAAGCGACTTGAGTGTTTCATCGATTTCAAACCGAAATCTTGTGAATTTGTTGATCGGAATCTCTATATAAGTTGGTTGGTACAACTTATATCATGGGAAAGGTAATGATTCATGTTAATTTGAACCAGATCTTTTGAATTCATATGAATTTGGAAGAACAGATCTTTGATCTTAGATCTAGGTTTGTATAATGGACTAAATCGAGTAAAAATCTCATCATTGTGATCGGCTTTTGATGTAGATCATATCTAGGGTTTCAAATTACATGTTTGAGTTACTGATTGCTGTTGATTTGAACTGAATTGCATGAACTCCGATGTACAGGACTTTGAACTTAGATCTAGGCCTATTTTGTGGACCAAATCAGATAAAAATCATGTCAGTGTGATCGGAATCTGATGTATAACAGATCTATGGTTTCAATTTCATCATCAAAACATGTTTGAAAACCTGTAAATTTTACTGTTCATGTTCATATGTTTCAAACGAATTGATGGTTCCAGATCGTGTGAAAATAACCAACTCTTTTGGGGGTCAGATCGTTTGAAATTGTTCACATCGTTTGAAGTTTCCACATCGTTTGAGATCTGTTCGTTTGAACTTGGTCAGATCGTATGAACATCACATCGTTTGAATTGGTCAGATCGCATGAAACCATTTCGTTTGAAATTACAAGTCTAAACAGTTTGCCACCAGATCGTGTGAAATGGCCATTTCATTTAAGGCCAGATCGTGGGAATGATGTTATGTCTTGAAATTTGTGTAATTTGTTTAATGTGTTTGTTTATGTTTGTGTTTCAGGCATCGAATGTAGAATTTGATCCGTCACACAACATTTGTTGTGTCTATGATGAGACGTTACCAAAGATGGTTGTATTCAAGGAGATTTTGTTGTTTAAGAAGCGTTTACCGATTCAGAAGGCGTTGACGAATCAACACAAAGCATCCAGATCTCATGTTGCTCATTTCTGGAAGAATGCTCAGTATGACGAAGTGAATGATGTGATAAATTCAAGTGTTAGCATTGATGGTGAAGATAAAGCAATTATTGTCACTGAACAACTTGTACGAGAAGTTTTAGAATTTCCAGATGATGAAAATTCACCAACAGGATTTCCAGAGAGAATGGTCAAAGGTTGTATGCTGAGAATGGGATACACTGGTCCTTTGAATAATGCAAACTACTTGAAAGCTTGTTTCACAAAGCCGTATAAGTTCTTTATTCATTCAGTGGTTCATGCACTAAGTCACAGAAAAGGTGGATATGATGTGATGAAAGATTATCAAATGTGTATGGTTACAGCATTGGTGCTCAACAAAAAGTACAATTTTTCAAGAATCGTTTTTCACTACATGAAAGATAACATTACTTCTAAGAGTCGAACTTGGGTGTATACGAGGTTTGTACAAATGATGTTGGATCATGCTTATCCGAATTTGGTGAAAGATGAAGAAAATGATATGTTGGTATTGAATCACATGGATAACGAAACGTTGATCAGATTATCCAAGTATCACAAGAATTGGCCGGAACCGAAGAATAAGATAGAGTTTTTCAGGTTTATCAAAGATGAAAAGTATGAAGATCCAGATCCTGTGAAACATTTGAAGTGGAGAAATGATGCAGAGATGAAAGAAAAGAGTGTAACTGATGAGTTAAAAAAGCTAGAAGATTTCCATGAAACTAGAAATGATTGGTTTACAAAAGCTGAAAATGAAAAGAAGAAATGAGGTGGTAAAAGAACTCCAAAAGCTCAAGCTGAAGAAGGTTCGTCTTCTCAACCGCAAAAGAAACGTAAGAAAAAAGTGGTTGAAACAATGTTAGTTGATGAACCAGAAGCAGATGTTGAAAAAGATCAAGGTCAATTATCTCCAGAAACTGAACGTTTGTTGAAAGATCTTGATGCTTCTTTAGATGCCGATAAAGCAGCTAGTGAGAAAGTGGTTGATGATAAAGAGGATAATTCATCTGAAGATAGTTCATCTGATGCAGATTCTGATATTGATGTTCAAGTTGATAAATGGACCAAAGAAAATCTTGATCCAATAGATAGAGAGAAACAGAAGAAAAGAAAGAGGGGTTCTGATGATGATGATGAAACGTATGCTCCACCTGAAAATGTTCAAGTTGGATCACCACCATCTTCTGAAGGAAGAAAGAAGTCAACTTCAAGAAAACGTGTATCAACTCCTGCAGCACGAAGGTTGAAATTCAAGATAAAAGTGAATCCACCAACAGAACCACAACAACCACCATCACCACCACCACCACCACAACAACCACCATCACCACCACCACATCAATCACCCATTCATGAACAACCTCAAATTACTTCACCACACATTCAACAAACACCACCAACAACACAAACACAAACACAAATTCATACAACTCCAGGATCGTCTAACTTTAAAGATTTTCCACATATTTCGGAGAATATAGATCTTGAAGAGATTGGAGATTTTAGTTTCATAAATGATGATCTTGTGAGAAAGCTGCAACAAAAGGTGAATGAAGTGTCTAGTGAGAAAAAGAAGTTGGAAGAACGTGTAAAGACTGTTGAATCTGAAAATTCGTCTTTGCTGAAGAAAATTGAAACTGATCAAGTCGAAATTGATATTCTGAAAGTTCGAGTAGCGGTATTGGAAGAAGAAAAGGCTCGAAGAGATGAACAGAACAAGTACTTTAAGTTGAAACACAAAGAGTTAGAGGCCAATAATGCTAGAAAAGAACATGAAGCATATATGTTAAAGAAAGTGATTTAAGATTTGATCAGAAAGTCAATTGAACAAAAGTTTGAAGAAATAGAGCTTGAAGAAGTTAGGGCAAAACGTAAAACTGATCTAGAAGCTGAAATGAAAAACAAGGGTAAAAGTGTTCTAGGTGAAGCTCAAGTAACTGAAAGGGCAATTGTTTTGACTGAGCCTTGTCCAATTTCTTCAGTATCTGGTTTGTTTGAGCAGGAAGAGCATGAAGAAGATGATGATGATATTCTAAAAGATGATGCAGATGATGTTTATTCTGTACATAGTGATGATGATGATGATGATGATGGAAGTGATGATGATGATCAAGGTACTTCGGGTATCAAAGTTTCTGAAGCGTCTCAAGAAGAGAAGATTGATGAATATCTTCATGATGATGCTAACGAAGAATCAGAGAATGCAAGTGGAGAGGGGGAGCATGATGATGCTGAAAAGGTTGATGAGAATGTTGATCATGTTTCAAAGTTGATTCTACGTCTTAAACACAATGTAGAAGAAGGAGAAATCTTGCATACTTATACTTTAGCTGAGATCGTAAAGATGACGCATGTTGATGAAAATAGTTTTACATTGATTTTGAAGAAGAGTTGAATAAGTTTGACATCAATCAGCAGCCTGAATATCAGTACAAATACGTTGAAGAAGCTGATAACTACGACAAAGTGGAAGTAGAAGATTGGAGTGATGAAGATCAGTCTGAAAGTGTTCACGTTGATACTTCTAGTTTTCCAACACTTGTTGAATTTTTCAAGCAAGCGAATGAAAATGAATTGCGAAGAAAAGTTGCAGAAAGTGTTCAGAATAAAAGTTTTCAATAAATGTCAAAAGAAGAACGTCGCGAAGAGAAAAAGAAGTGGTTCAGAAAAGATACAAAAAGAAAATTCAAGAGACCACTGAAGTATTACAAAAGAGATAGAGAAGTTTCTCTTGGATATATCATAAGTTGGGGTTATCTGCCACAGGTCAATGCCTATGCAAGTCGAATAGAATTTGGTGTTCAGTATTCCGAATACATTCAGGATATAATGTCTCTGCCTTGGTGGGATGTTGAGGAATTGCCCAAGGTTAGAACGTTATCTTATCCAGTCAGAACTCACGATATGCCTACATGGGGATTGATGAAGTTTGAAGCATTCAAAATATTCAAACACTGGAAGCCTCATTATCCGAAGAAAGTCAGGAGGATAGATCCAGTTACAGGCATTGAAGAAACAATTTTGCAGATCAAAAAGCCCAGAGTTTTGAAGAATATTCCATTGCCGAAAATGGAACAAAACTTTCATGAAGGGTTCTTATGTTGGGTGTATAGCTGCATGTCGACTGAAGCAGTGATTACGTATAAAGTTGAGAATGAAGTCAGATACATACATTTGTATGATCCGTTGTGGATTGTGAAATGTTCTACAAAAGATATTGAATGTTTATTTGTGAACAAGATTGGTTATAAGAAAGAAGATAAAGATCAAGCTTTGCATTTTCAGAAAGTTGCTACGATATGTTTTCAGAAAGGAATAAATTCTGAAAATATGTGGTCATCGAGATGGAGAGAGATTGAAAAAAGAAGAAGCTCTGAAAGCAAAGAAGCTGAAGGAAGAACATGAAGAGAAAGATAGGATTCTTCGAGCTACTATTGTGTAAAGGCTAGCCGAAGAGGAAAAAAGAGTTGTTGAAGAAAATGAAAAGCTAAGGAAAGTATTATTGAAGAAGCCAAAGCAAAGAGAGGAAGTTTTCAAGTCTTTGTGAAAGGATGTTTTGAGGACAGGCTGACTGAAGACTGCGGCAATATCCAAGGGGGAGTTTGTTGGTGCACAATGTCTATCGCCTACGTCATCAGTCTAGGTCATGTCGTGTATGTGTAATAGGGTTTAAAGTTAAGTTTTGTATGTATTAAAGCCAGTTCGCATGAAGTGGCATGTTAAAGGTCCAGTTTGGACAAAGTGGACATATTATCTCATGCGAACTGGTGAGGCCTATAAATAGGTCAATTGTGTTTTTCATTTGGAACTTTTGGAGATTTCTGACACGAAGTGCTGCCAAAATTCTCTCTGTACCTGAACGTTTAATATCAATGGAAAACGTGTTTAAAGTGTATTTCTACTCTTCTACTCCTATTCTAACACCGATTCACGGTTGCTAGTCTGTTTCCGCCTTTCTAGTGACTCAGATTTGACTCAGACCGACTCGTTTTGATCGAATCTCGATCCTACAAAAAAACATAGTGCTACTTGAGTTTTCCAAGCTAGGGCCTTGGAATGGTGGATCAATGAGAGAAACATTCTCTTGAATGAAGCAGCCTATGCACTGTCTTGGGAAGAAGTTAAGCAACTTATGGTGGACGAATTTTGTCCTCCTCACGAACAGCAAAAGCATGAGGAAGAATTTTGGGCTCTCAAGCAAATTGGTGATCACAACCTAGCCTATACCACCCGTTTTAAGCAGTTGAGCTTCATAGTACCACACCTTGTGTTGACCACTGATCATATGATCAGGAAGTATATCAATGGGTTACCCTCCAGCATGCGTGACACCATCGAGGCAGGAAAACTTGACAACATCTAGGCGGTCTATCGTCTCGCTGCTAGCCTAAACAACAATCGCATTCGCGATAAACAAGCTGCTACACCTACCAACTCCTTGAAACCTGCCAACCAAATCACCCAACAATAAAGTGGTAACAGGGGTAAGAAACGAAAGTTTCAAAACCCTGGTTGCAACGCGATTGTACCTCCTGCCAACCCAAATCATGTTACACTAGAGAACACAAGAAAGCCATATACTAGGGTTCATCCCAAGTGTACCACTTGCCACTATCATCACCCTGCCAATTCAAAATGTCGCCATTGCACTACGTGTAACCATTTTGGCCACAATGCCGCTTATTGTCAACAAGCTCCCCAAAATCCTAAACCAGCAAACAATGTTAGAGCCTGTTACAAGTGTGGGGATACCACACATCTTCGTCCTCAATGCTCTCAGCTGAACCAAGAACAACAACAACAGCAAGCTCCTCGAGGACGAGTTTTCAATATCAACTCTAAGCAGGCGCAAAACGACAATGAAGTCGTCAATTGTACGTTCCTTGTTAATAATCTCTATGCTTCGATATTATTTAATACTGGTGCGGACAAAAGCTTTGTGTCCATTGAATCTGAATCTTTGCTAAATTGTACACGCTCTAAACTACCTAAGTCGTTCTCAGTCGAAGTTGCCAATGGCAAGTCTATCTCAGTCGATTCTGTTCTTCGTAATTGTCGTCTTACTCTTAACGATCACATTTTCCCTATCGACCTTATACCCATGCAATTGGGTAGCTTCAATATCATAGTAGGCATGGATTGGCTTCGTAAGAACCATACTGAAATCGCTTGTCATGAGAAGTATGTTCGTTTGCCTTTTTCATCTGGTGATAATTTGCACGTCTATGGAGACCGACCTTTAAGGGGACTAAAGCTGATGTCATGCACACAAGCGAATAAGTACTTACGTAAACAGTACATTGCCTTTTTAGCCCACGTTGTGGAAGAAAAAGGCAAGGGAAAGAGCGTAAGTGATGTTCCAGTGGTGTGTGATTACCCTGACGTCTTTCCTGAGGATTTACCTGGTCCTCCTCCATCTCGATCAGTTGATTTTCGTATTGATCTCGTACCTGGTTTGACTCTTATTACTAGAGCTCCTTATCGTCTTGCACCTTCTAAGATGCAAGAATTGTCAAGTCAACTCTAAGAGCTCCTCGATAAAGGCTTCATACGTCCAAGTACCTCACCTTGGGGTGCTCCTATGCTTTTCGTAAAGAAGAAGGATGGTTCGTTTCGCATGTGCATAGACTATCGTGAGCTTAAACAACTCACTATCAAGAATCGTTATCCTCTTCCTCGCATTGAAGATCTCTTTGATCAACTTCAAGGCGCAACTTGTTTCTCTAAAAGCGATCTTCGATCTGGTTATCACCAACTCCGTGTACTCGAAGAGGACATTCTCAAAACCGCCTTTTGCACTCGCTTGGACACTACGAGTTCATGGATCTAATGAATCGTGTTTGCAAACCTTACTTGGATCATTTTGTAATTGTTTTCATCGATGATATTCTTATCTATTCGAAAACGCAAGTTGATCATGAACGTCATTTACGCCTAATGTGTACAAAATGCAACATAGAAATGACATCAATAGAGGCATAAAACCAACCCTTTTTTAGTACTAATGTTGGAAAAAGCGTGTTTTTTTCTTCCTTTTGAATTTACAGGACCAGGCGAGCTTAAAAGAATACAAGGAACAAATAAGCAGCCAAAAACCAACATAAATACAATAAGAAGGAATAACATGACATGCCCGACCCCTTGGCAGCATCTCCCAAGACAAAAATATAACAACCCTCCTAGAACATTTAACGTGACCCTAAACATCTTAAATATACCCCGCATGCGAGAAACGGGCCTAGTATACTTTAATATTTATAAAAAACAAATAAAAACAAAATCTGGAAGTCGCTCGCGGGGCGCGACCCCCTTAGCCGCATATGTCACGGGCCGCGACTGACCTGGATTGCCGGACAAGGCATTGCGCCACGTGTCCTAACATGTGTAGAGACTAGTATGATGACCAGACAAGGCTAGAACCTAACCTACCTATCTCCTGGGCCGCGAAAGAGACAGAGGTGTGCTCCGTGGGCCGCGAGCCGCCTTTCGTCAGGCCTATAAATAGGAGCTCAGGCCTCATTTGTTCCCCGTTCAAATTTTGAAATCTCTCAAATTCTCTAGGCAATTATAATACTCGGGATAGAATACCCCTATAAAGCAAAGTTCTGCCTTATTGTAAGTATTATAACCCTGCTTGTTACCTTACATGATCGATCTAGGGCTCTATAACGCATGTCAAGGCTCTACCTGACTCAGTCGTTGGACTTACGATTGATCTAGGACTCCGTAATACATGTCAAGGCTCTGCCTGAATTAGTCAATGTAGTTCTGTCTCGAGTTGTACGGTTAATGTGATTTGGGTTATTTTACTAACACGTGTGCATTGTTTAAATTTTAATAGATAATAACCAGGAGAAAAACCTGAAAGCTTTAGACTTACCTAAGTAAACAATGTGAGTACATTCTCTTTTTGTAAACCATTTCTGCGAGTCTAAATATTTTACCAAAACCTCAAATGTTTTAAATTAAACTTACCACTAATTGAGTATTTGTAATTCTACAATTGTTACCGGTATGTTGGGGTTTTGTATACAAAATATGAAAGACGTTACCATTGGACAATGAGATAGCCAATGAGTAATATGACCCACAAGTCTAGTGTTGTACTGAACGAGTAATTGAGTAGATATAAACAAATGTAATTGCGCATGCCCTCAATACTGTAAAGTTGTAAAACCGTTTTGATTAAACTGGGATGCACTCGCCAGTATTTCTTGCTGATACAACTTTTTAAAACGCGTTTCTGGTAACAAAATGTGAAAGCCAATAGAAGCCAGTTGGAGAGCACTGAAGGCTTGGAAAAGTGGCTATAAAAGTTACCTAAATAAAAAGGAGTTTTGTATTTCGATAAACTAAGGTTTATCCCTATAAATATATTGTAATGAAACCTTGGGTTTTATCCCACTTGTTTATTATACAAAGTTTGGTGTTTTAACTCTGATAAAACATTTCCTAACTACGGTCCTGATGAAAGTTTTCCACTGCCAAATTAATAAACACCGATACCACCCGCTCTGCGCAAACGCTCGCGGCGCCCGCCTCCCGGGACAGGGGGTCGGGGGCTGCGACAGAAGGTGGTATCAGAGCTACAACCACTGGTTTAAGCCAATAAAGTGTTCTGCTGACACTTAAGTTCTGTGTTACGAAATAATTTATATGATTATGTGTTTTGTGACAATTTCTTAGTTTATAGTATGAGTGAGCAAGGTACGTCAGATGCTTATCGTCATATAGCTAGTTCCCCAAAAGATGAAGGAACCTCATCTCAGCCAAATCCCTCAGGATACTCAGTTGATACTGAGGAAGGAATATTTATTTTTAAGCCACAGTCTAAAGAACCCTCCACTTCTAAGAAGAGAGGATGGTTTAATAGGGGAGCACATGAGAGAAGAAAGAGGATGAAGAAATTACAACAACAAAGAGCGATAGTAAAAGCCAATAGGGAAACAAATGCCCAAACTCAGGAAACAGTTACTAGGCCACCGTGGGAAGAGGAATTAGATAGACAGTTGGTAGATTTCCATATGCTAGCCACTACAGCAGTAGACTCTAACAAAATAGCTGAACCACCATTGTTAACATTATTCCTAGACCAACAAATGCTAGAACCCAACCAGGAAGACCAGTTTCCTTACCCCAGATGTTGACCCATATGAGATTCCTAGAATTCCCCCACCAAACCCTATAGCTCAGTATACCGACCTTAACCCTTTAGACCCATTTTGGAACAACGACTAGTGGAAGCAGAGTGTAATAAGAAACCCATACCCTTACGAACACCCCATACCTCGATACCCTGACCCAGAACTAGTACCATTACCACCCATGAGTGAAGAAAAAATGCAGGAACTTCGCCAATGGGGCGATGAGTTAGTTAAAGAAGGAAATAGAATTCGTCAAATAGGAGAAAAGCTTATGTGGAAGCATGTCAAGCGTGATATACATGATCTCCATGATACCTAGATATATGTGTAATTTGAAAATAATAATAATAATAATAATAATAATAAATAAATAAATAAACTAGATAGACTAAAATAGATATCGATGCATAACTATTAGCGTGTTTAATTTTCTAGTTGTAGTTTGTAATTGACGCATATATATATATATATGAAAAGAGTAAAAGTCGCAATGTTCGATGTTTTTGATCAATTTGTTTGTGTGATGTGTATAAATATTTGTACTAAATTTTATTCTGTGATAATTAATACCTGATAAATGTTCACAGTTCAGATGGACAATGAAGTAAATCAGGAAAACCAGAATAATGAGAATAACAGAAACCAAATAGATAACAGTGCCATCCAACACATAGTAGCACAAGGAATTATAGATGCTATGCCTTATATTATCAAGACTGTTAAAGAAGCCGAAAATAAAACTGCAAATGGAAGTAAACGGCAACACACTGAACCAAGTCACAGTGTGAACGATAATAACGGACCTATAATCCAAGCTCCATTTCCTAAAAGAAGAAGAACAGCCTCTTACGGTTGTTCTTATAAAGAATTCTTGGCTTGCAAACCAATAGAATTCTCAGGCAACGAAGGAGCCATTTCAGCCTTGCGCTGGATAGAAAAGACAGAAGCAGTCATAAAAATAAGTAAATGTGCAGATGAAGATAAGATTATGTTTGCTTCTAATCTTTTCAAAATTGCAGCCTTAGAATGGTGGAATATTATTCTCCAGTTTAGGGGAAGTGACAGAGTTTATAGAATGGAATGGACTAATTTTAAAGAAATAGTCGAAAGAAAATTTTGTCCTCCTCATGAAAAGAAACAAATCACCAATAAGTTCCTAAATCATAAAATGACTGGAATAGACTGCAAAAGTTACACTACCATATTCTTCGAATATGCTAGAATAGTGCCAACCTTAGCCTCACCTGAGCTAGTGTTAATCTCCCGTTACGCTTGGGGATTAATTAGTGAGATTAGACATGATTCAAGGTAGCTAGGCCGCAAACCATAGAAGAAGCAGTAGAACTAGCCAACACCCTGACTGATGAATTGGTACGCACACAAGAGGAAAACCAGAGAAAGAACCTAGCTCGGAAACTTACCCAAGAATTTCATTACCGTGGAAAAAGTACAGGTTCTTCCTCTACACCCTACTGTAAATATTGGAAAAAGGAAGCACTCTGGAAGGTGCTCTATATATTGCAACTTTTGCAAAATGTCTGGACACAAGGAAGAAAACTGTAGGAAGAAACCTAGCAATAGGATATGCTACAATTGTGGAGAAATTGGATACATTAGACCGAACTGTCCGAAACTAGCTCTAGCAGCAACCAACAAAGTTATGACAGCTGAAGGACCCAAGAAGAATGCCAGGGCATTCGTTCTGACAGCTGAAGAAGCCAAGATGATTCCAGATGTGATTGCCGGTACGTTTTTAGTTAACGACATTTTTGCCAAAGTATTATTTGACTCTGGTGCAAACCAAAGTTTTATCAATACTTCTTTCTACAAACTTCTGAAACAACCCTTAGCTAAACTTCGACAAGATTGTCTGGTAGAAACGACAAATGGAGAATCCATTAAGATTAGTGAAATCTTGAAGGGAGCAAGAATAGAGATCCTGAACCATCATTTATTTGCTAACATTTACCCAATGAATCTAGTTGGATTCAATGTTGTGTTAGGAATAGATTGGTTGGTAGCCAATCGTGCCAGTATTTTATGTGATCAAAAGTCAGTGCAAGTAAGTACCTCAAGTGGTAAAAAGATCACAATTAAAGGAGATAAGCCAATCAGGTTAACAAAATTCATCTATGTGATGAAAGCTGCAAGTTATGCAAGGAAATGAGCAATTATGTATTTGATTTCCATAATCATTAACACTAAAGGAAAAGAACTAAAAGATATTCCCATAATATCTAAATTTTCAGACGTTTTTCCAGAAGTGTTACCTGGATTACCGCATGATAGAGAGGTTGAATTTAGAATTCACCTAATACCAGGAACGACACCGATTGCCAAAGCACCATATCGATTAGAACCAACGGAGATGCAGGAATTGAAGAAACAATTGGACAAACTTCTTGACAAAGGTTTTATACAACCTAGTTCATCGCCATGGGGAGCGCCGGTTTTGTTTGTTAAGAAGAAGGATGGATCGATGCGTATGTGCATTGATTACCGAGAATTGAACAAGGTTACGATTAAGAATCGGTACCCACTACCGAGAATCGATGATCTGTTCGATCAACTTCAAGTAGCTAGATTCTTTTCAAAGATCGATTTATGCTCTGGATATCATCAACTGGAAGTACAGGAAGAGGACATTCCTAAAACTGCTTTCTTTTCAAGGTATGGTCATTATAAATTTACTATCTTGCCATTTGGTTTAACCAATGCCCCAGCCGCATTTATGGACATGATGAACAGGACATGTAAACCATACCTGGATAAATTTATAATTGTCTTTATAGATGATATTCTCATTTACTCTAAGAGTAAAGAGGAACATACAATGCATCTGCATACACTTCTAACATTATTGAGAAAAGAGAAGCTTTATGCTAAATTCTCAAAATGTGAATTCTGGTTACAAGAAGTGCAATTCCTATGACATTTGGCTAATCATGAAGGAATTCATGTGGAACTCACAAAGATCGAGGCGATTACCAAATGGAAAGTCCTTGAATCGCCAACGGAAGTAAGCGGTTTTCTTGGAGTGGCAGGATATTATAGACTGTTTATCCAAGATTTCTCTAGGATAGCCATCCCATTAACCAAACTGACTTGAAAATCAGTTAAGTTTGAATGGGGATCAAAACAGGAAGAAGACTTTAAGATTCTTAAGCAAAGGTTGACTAACACACCCATACTCGCATTACCAGAAGGAACTGAAGACTTTATAGTCTATTGTGTTGCGTCTAGGTTAGGATATAGATGTGTGTTGATGCAATATCAAAAGGTTATACTTATGCCTCTAGACAACTTAAGAAACATGAAGAGAATTACACAACCCTTGATTTAGAGTTAGCAGCCATAGTTTTTGCCCTTAAGATTTGGAGACACTATTTATATGGAAATAAATTTGTTGTCTTCACCGATCATAAAAGTTTAAGATATATTTTTGGGCAAAAAGAATTAAATATGAGACAGAGACGATGGATGAAAATTCTTAGTGATTACGATTGTAATATCCAATATCATGCTGGAAGAGCTAACGTAGTAGCTGATGCTTTAAGTCAAAAGTATCATGAAAAGCTTGTTGGTGCATTCGTCTGTCGACTTCGTCTTGTATCGAGTCTTGTTTGTATTTAGATAGATCAGGGCACGTTATACAAGAAAAGTGTCAAAAATAGGTCAACAGGCAAGTTCAAACGAAATTACATCTTGTAATTCCGTTTGAAATAACCATGGCACATTCAAACGAAATTAGTAATTCCGTTTGAATGTAATTTCGTTTGAGGATGGTTTAAACGGAATTAGCAGCCTATATATAGTGGTGTCTTGATTTCATTTGTAACGATTCCGGTTTCAGTACCGAACTGCTGCCGAAGTGTCGTCTCGCTGTAAAACTTTGTCAAATCAATCTAAAGACAGTTTAAAGTGATATTCTTGCTGAATTGAACTCGATACGTCTGTTTCCGCCTTTCGTATTGAGAAAAACTCTTCTGATCGACTCGTTTGGGTCAGAAAACGATCGTACAAGTGGTATCAGAGCTCAGGAGGAAGAGTTCTTACCAATTCAGCTGCAAATTCTGATTTCTACGCCTTCTTTTTCAAAATTAACAAGTTTTCACGGTCAAAATGTCTTGAATTTCACGTATTATATGCGTAATAGTGTTTTAATGAATCCTTGAAAGTTTTGGACCTTAATTCGATCTAAAATCAGTAAAATCTGTAATTTCGCTTGAAATCAGCTCGAGATGATGACATCAGCAGCATTTCATAGGGAATTAGACGGTTAATTCTGCTTGAAACTGGTATTTCGCTTGAAAAATTAGGTGATTTCGTTTGAATCTGGTATTCCGTTTGTAATCGCTAATTCCGCTTCAACTTGTAATTCCGCTTGAGAATTTCAAACGAAATAAGGGATTCCGTTTGAAAGGGTTGTTTGTTCAAACGATATTAGATATTCCGTTTGAAAGTGTTGATTTCACTCCAAAGGTTATTTCGTTTGAAGTAGGGATTTCGCTTGAAGTTGTCTTGAAGTTGATTCCGTTTGAACAAGTAATTTTGTTTGAAAGTATAATTCCATTTGAAACTGACTGTTTGAAAATTTTTGAAAACCGAAACATGGAAGAGGAATTTTACAATGCATTTGCTACTCCGGTTATCCCGATTACTCTTGCACAGAACACGATGTTAGAAAATGAAACGGGTACTATGCAAAAACCGCTAAAACTTATGAACATTGAGGAGTATAAGGGATGGGAGGAACGATTTAAGAATTGGGTTCAAGCAAACTACTTAGATGCTTGGGAATGTGTTGAAACGAAATATGTTAGACCGATGACTGATGATGAGGAGATTATTGCAATTAAAGATCTATGTGCTGAAGATAAAAAGAAATACAAAGATGAGAAAATGATGACAAGTTTATTGCATCAAGCTGTTAAGGAAGATATCTTGGTTTTATTGCAACACAATGGAACTTCTTATTCAATATGGAAGGCATTAAGATCGAAGTTTGTTGGAAGCCAAGAGATGGTCAAGAACAAAAAGTCGCTTTTGAAAAAAGAATTCGATTTATTTCGAGGTTTAAAGAATGAAAACACGAAGCAGATCATTGAAATATATTGCAATCTGTTAGCTAACATGAAGAGGTTGAGCATCACAAAAGATAATGAGGAGTTGATTGAAAAATTAGCTGATGCATTGCCATATGAAACATGGGGCACATATCTCATGATGTTAAGGAACAAGAAAGGGTTTAGCAGTCTGACATTGTGTAAGTTCATTGAAAAAATTGAAGCTCAAGAGATGGAACAACGAAAGATTTCAAGAATGAAAGATTTTGACGGTGAACAAGACATTGGTCTTTATTACAAAGGTGGTGTCAGTGATAAAACCACCAACATATCACCAAAGGTTGAGACTGCATTCAATGCAAAGAGTTCATCAGGAAGTTCATCCAAAGGATCAAACAGCAACACAAGTTTTTCATCATATCCATCTTTTGATCCGAACATTTCAGCAACCAAGAATGGCAAGAAGCTACAATGCAACATTGTATTGAATCTTGAAAATGATCAGGATTATTCTGAAGAAGTTGCAAAAAGCCATATGTCTTTATTGGGAACCGTGTTGGAGTCGTATGGAAGTTTAGTGGCAGGTCGGATCGGGAATCCAATGCTTACAAAAGAGGATTACGAGCAGATAGATGCTGAAGAGATGGAATTAATGGATATAAAATGGTGTTTGGCAAGTGTGTTGAGGAGAGCCGAAAAGTTCAAACAAATTGCAGGAAGAGATGATTTCCGGGATGCAAATGTTTCTACTTTAGGCTTTGATAAATCTAAAGTCACTTGTTTTCGTTGCAGGGAAAAAGGACACTTCAAGAGAGAATGCAAAAATCGTGAAGCAAATGGAGCTCAAAATCCTTTTGGAAACAACGATTACTATCGAAAATCGATTTATCATCAAGTTGCTCAACAGCCACATCAACAACAGATGCAAACTGCTCATGGCAGGAAGGAGATTGAAGAATCATCTAAGAGAGCATGTTTGGTGAATCAAGAAAATTTCAGCTGGGACAAATATATTTCAGCCGACAATAAAGCATGCCTAATTAATGAAGATGATGAAAAGTTGCCAGAAGGTTTTAGCTGGGCAAATTTCAATTGGGATGATTATGATCTAAATAAAATTTCAAATCACAAAGCGTTTGTTGCTCGAGTTGCTGAAGATAGTGATAATGATGATGATTATTATGCGAAAAGAATGGCAGCTCATTTGAAAATGATGGAAGAGAGTGATAGTGAAGATGAAAAAGCTAAAAAGAAAAAGAAGAAAGTTAAAACATCTGTCAGCAGTGATGATGAGGAAGTTCCAGTGATAAAGAGAAAGGTAAAGGAAGTTCCAAAGTTTAAAGTTGATGAAGAAGTTGATGCAAGGAAGATTCCGGTGATTTGTGAAAATTGTGAGATTATAAAGAAGAAAAACAGTGAATTGATTAACAACATAAACAGGTTGAAGGAATTTTACGATGTTCTGAACAAAGCCATGAATCAATACAATCAATCAAGTGATGAACAAGCAACAGCCATGAAAACACTTCAAGGAGCTTTCATGACAAAACAGAAAGTGGTAAACAATTACATTGAGAAGTGTGCTGTGCTAGAACAAAAGCTGGAAACACAAAGAATTGAAACTGAAAGAGTTAATCGAATATTAAAAAGTTACTCATGTACTTCTTATGTCCTTGACAGGATTTATCTAACTGTTGAAGGCATGAAGGCATTTGAGGATTATGAAGTAACTGAAGAACCGATAGTATCTGAAGAAAAGACTTCTAAAAAGAAAAAGGAAAAGAAGAAGGATACTGAAGTTAAGACATCTGGTAAGAAACAAAGTGTCAGTTACAACAAGTGTCCACCCCCGCTTGAAAATGGATATTCTCTGAGAAATCCAAATTCAGAAAGAGTCGAAAAGGCAACAAATTTACAGTGGGAGTCGGAGTTTTCAGTTAAACTGCCAGAAAATATTGATGTTACGTTTACATTGTCTGACACTGATCAACAATCTCAATTGATGAAGAAAGTAGTGGATCATGTGTTAGATAATGATGAAACTGAGGAGTCAAAGTCGGAGTCTATGTCAGAGTCAAAGTCTGAGTCCAGCACTCCGAGTCAAACCATCAAACAGGGCAAAAGAGTTTACAATAAAGAATTTCTTCTATCAAAATCTAATTTGAATGACGAAACATTCAAAGTTGCATATACATTGAATGATTCCGACAAATTATATTCTGATGAAGAATTTCCAATAAGAGGTGTTAAACCAGAAATGATAAAAAAAAGTTTTCAAACTAACAGAAATTAATATTTCTGAAATAAAAGATGTAAATCTTTTTGAAAAACCTAAAAAAATACACCTCAAGAGTTCAACAAAGAGAAAACAAGAAAAAAGGTTACAGTTCTGGTTCTGGTTATCGAAAGAAACCAAACCATAACGGTAATTTCAAAAAGAAAGGATTAGGATTTATTCCACCAGAAAATTATAAAAATGAAAAATATGTTCGAGATTTTAAATCAAAAATGATATTTGTTTCAGGCACATTTTCTGAAGAGGAAAAAGAAAATTTGTTCAGAAAGCAGTCGAACAAAGAATTCCTTGCGAAGAAGCAAGAAGAAATGGAGAAGATGGTTGATCAAAAGAAGAAGGAGACTCAAACCTGTTTTAAATGTTGTAGAATTGGACATATTGCTGTGAAATGTTCACAAGCAATTCAAACCAAACAGGGAGTTTCTAAACTGAAAGAAAAATTGGTTGAGTTTAAACCACCAATTGAGAGAACTAAACTTTTCAAAAATTCAAAATTTGAAATTGGTGAATGTTCAAACAGGTTTTACAAGAGATGAGCAAATCTTGATAACCAAAAATGGGTTGTTAAGAAATCTCATGATGGGTCTAGCAATGAATTTGATTCCACAAATTCAGAGGAGCCACAAATTGGGGTTAAAGATGAGAATTCAGTTCCTCCAATGGATGACGTCAATTTTCCACTATTAAAGGCTGAAAACTTTAAACAAAAAGTTGGTAAGGTTGAAATTACAAATCAATTTTATTCTGAAAAGAAAGAATTTGATGTTGAAAAGGTGTTTAATTCCAAAGTGAAACACATTTTTGAAAAAATGGTTGATGGGAAGGTTAAAGGGGTAAAAGAATTTTATGAGAAAAAATTGAAGAAACCAGGTAAGGGTGTTTCATCTCAGGTTTGTGACTGGGATGGAACCTATTATGATCAGTAAAAATCTTGGACTTGCAGGAGCTCCCAAGTTGGTAATCGTGGAGCATGAATCGGCATCATTCTTATATTGTTTTTGAAAAATTGAAAATTGTTCACTAGTATGATTTGCCGGAACTCCCAGGTTGGTAAGTGAGGAGTAGGAATCGGCATCTTGAGAATTCAACCTACAAGTGGTATTGGTTGGTAAGCCATGTGGTTGAAAAAGAGGTTGTGATTTTATAAGTAGGTTAATCAAGGTCATTAGGTTGAACTTGATTGGACCATTCTTACATGTGGTATTTTGAAAAACAAAGTGATGAACCCCTAACCTACAAGTGCTACAATCAACAAAACTAATTTTCCGGAAAAACCATTTGATTAAAACAAACTTAAGTGTTTTGAAATCACAATGGGAAAATAGTTTGTTGTCAGGGGAAGTTCTGATTGTTTATGCCAAGTGGATGGCGAATTGAAGCAATTCACAACAGTTGTCACTTTACTTGTACAGTTTGTTTTCAAATTTCCTAAAAATGATTTTGAATTTTAGGGGGAGTAAGAAATTTCAGAAAATCCAAAAACATTAGAAAATTTGAAAATGTCAAAAACATGATAAAATTCAAAAATGAGTTTTTGTGTCAAAGAAGAGGAAATGATAGTACATCAGTGGACTATCACAGCACGCTAAAGATTTGGAAAGTCAAAATGTGATAAATGGTGTCACTGATGATGTGCCAGTAGATTTTTGCACATTTAGTAGAGTGTGTAAACCTAAATTTCAAACTTGCTTATATCATGGGGAACATCTCTCGAATATATGGGTAACCCCCGAAATCTTGTTTGAAAGGTCCCTCTTTCTGAGATACTAGGTCTTTATACTCAGTGATATCTGGGGTATTATCCCGGGACTTCTGATTTTGCGGAAGCAATGGCCTAGTCCCCGGAGAATACTTTACGCTTGTTTGAAATATAGCCCACCCTCAGCATAAAAATGATGAAACATTGAAAAATGTTAATCATGTGTTGTTGAAGAAAAGATCCTCTAAAGGGGACCCACCTAAAGTCGAAGCCGTCATCTCTCTGCTGAACGGAAGTTCTGACATAAGCTCTCACGGCCCTCGCAATATAACCCCTTACAGATATCATCTGTGGTATACTCACCTGTAAGACTGAATATTGGGATCTGGATACGGGAGTATATTCTGAGGTGGGACACGCGAATAAGTTTAAGTCTCTAAAACATTAATCTCGTATCTCGAAACAGTTGAACTTTGTGTGAAAATTTAAGTGGATCGGTATACTGACAATCTAAGTGAATTGTTTAGAACTTAAAATGTTTAAAGCTTAACGGTGTTGGTGATTTGTCTCAAAATCTAATATGATCCTCTTACACAAACTCACAAAAATATTGTTTTGTAAATATTTCTTTACTGCATTTCATTTACATTCAAAAATCCAAAAAGATTTTTAGTGTGTTTTAGCATAAATTTTGAAAAATTCAAAAAGATTTTCGACAACTGGGTTGGAGAGTTAATTTTCAAAATTCCGAGTGCTAAACATGATGAACAAAAGGTTTGGGAGATTGTGTTTGAAACGATAAAAGTTAAAAAAAATGATATTTCTTCGAGTGGTTCATCATAAATTAACATTGTAAAATCATTTTTGAATATCTTATCCACAAGTGGTCACCAGAAACGTTTTAAATGATAAATCATTTTGAGAATTATTTTTACAAGCGGTAAGCAAAGTATAAATTTATCAAATTTTAAATTTGTGAAATTTATTTTTGGGTAGAGATTTGTGCAGGAAAAAGTAGAGCCAGCTACAGATTTTGGGATAAACAGATAAAAGCCAGATTTTGATTCTGAACAGGATGTGAGTCAGGTCACGATCTTGAACCTGTGGAAGTCAGATTACAATTCCAGCTCATTGAGAGGGGGAGTCTGAATGACAAAGAGCCAGGTTCTGATCCTGAGATTGCTGATACTGATGAACTTAAGGAATCAAGAGATCTGATCAAGAGAAGATAGAGCCAGAGAGGAGGAGGTTATTTGTTGGTGCTGATAGAGAAAGGAGTGAGAATTGAGGATGCTTTACATTGTTAGATACTTTGAAAGAGCATGAGAAGACTGATAAAGACTGAAGATGCAAAGACTCGACACTGAAGACTCGTCAACATTCGAGGGGGAGTCTGTTGGTGCATGCGTTTGTCGACTTCGTCTTGTATCGAGTCTTGTTTGTATTTAGATAGATCAGGGCACGTTATACAAGAAAAGTGTCAAAATAGGTCAACAGGCAAGTTCAAACGAAATTACATCTTGTAATTCCGTTTGAAATAACCATGGCACATTCAAACGAAATTAGTAATTCCATTTGAATGTAATTTCGTTTGAGGATGGTTCAAATGGAATTAGCAGCCTATATATAGTGGTGTCTTGATTTCATTTGTAACGATTCCGGTTTCAGTACCGAACTGCTGCCGAAGTGTCGTCTCGCTGTAAAACTTTGTCAAATCAATCTAAAGACAGTTTAAAGTGATATTCTTGCTGAATTGAACTCGATACGTCTGTTTCCGCCTTTCTTATTGAGAAAAACTCTTCTGATCGACTCGTTTGGGTCAGAAAACGATCCTACAAAGCTGAAACGAGTACGCTCTCTTAAATTAAATCTGCAGATAGATTTAAATGAGAAAATTAGAGAGGTACAGGAAACAACATTCAAGGACGATGCTGAAGGTTTAAAATGAATGATTAAGGAATTAGAACAAGGATCAGATGGAATTTGGAAGTTTCATATGAAAAGGATGTGGATCCTTAAACAAGGAAAGCTACGCCACAGAATTCTAGAAGAAGCTCATAATTCTAAATATACAATACATCCTAGAAGTGATAAAGTGTATCAAGATTTAAGAAATAATTTCTGGTGGATAGGAATGAAAAAGGATATAGCAAATTATGTTGCTAAATGTCTGACCTGTTCACACGTTAAAGCTGAACATCAGAAACCTTCAGGATTATTATAGCAACTAGAAATGGCAAAATGGAAATTGATAACAATTGACTTTGTTACCAAATTACCCAAGACACGAAAAGGTAATGATACAATCTGGGTGATTGTTGACAGATTGACTAAATCTGCTCATTTCATACCAATGAAGAAAACTTTCAGTATAGAATAGTTAGCTAAGATATATGTGAATGAAATAGTTTCATTACATAGAATTCCTTTATCTATTGTATCTGATAGAGCTAGTCGTTTTACTTCTCATTTTTGGACAAGTTTCCAAAAAGCAATGGGAACCAGGTTAAATCTAAGCACAGCTTATCATCCACAAACGGACGGACAAAGCGAAAGGGCAATTCAGACCTTGGAAGATATGCTTAGAGCCTGTGTGATTGATTTCAGAGGAAATTGGGACGACCATTTACCATTAACAGAATTTTTCAACAATAACAACTATCATACTAGCATTAATGATGCACCTTTTGAAGCACTTTATGGACGAAAGTGCTGAACTCCAGTCTGTTAGGCAGAAATTGGAGAAAAGTAACTATCTGGACCTGAGATAGTGCAAGAAACAACGAACAAGATAATTCAAGTCAAGGAAAGACTAAAAGCAGCACGAGATCATCAAAAGAGTTATGCAGATAACAGACGAAAACCTTTGGAATTTCAAGTTGGAGATAAGGTATTATTAAAGGTTTCTCCATGGAAAGGAATAGTCAGATTCGTTAAAAGAGGAAAGCTAAGCCCCAGGTATGTTAGACCTTTTGAGATTATTAGAAGAATAGGACCTGTAGCTTATCAGCTACAACTTCCAGAGTAAATGGCAGGAATACATGATGTGTTTCATGTATGTAATCTCAAAAAGTGCTTAGCAGACGAATCTTTAGTGATACCTCTTAAGGACATAGAGGTAAATGAGAAACTTAAGTTTATAGAGAAACCCATTCAGATTGAAGATAGAAAGATCAAGAATCTCAAACACAAGAGACTAGTTCTGATCAAAGTGAAATGGGATTCCAAGAGAGGACCAGAATACACTTGGGAGCTCGAGTCATAGATGCAGAAAAAATACCCACACCTATTCCAGTAGACCTTGAGGACAAGATCTAAAACAAGGTGGGGAGGATATAACAACCCTCCTAGAACAACGTGACCCTAAACGTCTTAAATATACCCCATATGCGAGAAACGGGCCTAGTATACCTTAATATTTATAAAAAACAAATAAAAACAAAATCTGGGAGTCGCTCGCGGGGCGCGACCCCCTTAGCCGCATCTGTCGCGGGCCGTAACTGACCTGGATTGCCGGACAAGGCATTGCGCCACGTGTCTTAACATGTGTCGAGGCTAGTATGATGACCAGATGCTAGAACCTAACCTATCTGTCTCGCGGGTCGCGAAAGAGATAGATGTGTGCTTCGCGGGCCGCGAGTCGCCCTTCGTCAGGCCTATAAATAGGGGCTCAGGCCTCATTTGTTCCTCATTCAAATTCTGAAATCTCTCAAATTCTCTATGCAATTATAATATTCGGGATATAATACCCCTATAAAGCGAAGCTCTGCCTTGTTGTAAGTATTATAACCCTGCTTGTTACCTTACACGATCGATCTAGGGCTCCGTAACGCATGTCAAGGCTCTGCCTGACTCAGTCGTTGGAGTTCTGTCTCGTGTTACACCCGATTGATCTAGGACTCCGTAATGCATGTCAAGGCTCTGCCTGACTCAGTCATTGGAGTTCTGTCTCGAGTTGTACGATTGATGTGATTTGGGTTATTTTACTAACACGTGTGCATTATTTAAATTTTAATAGATAACAACCAGGAGAATCACCAGGAAGCTTTAGACTTACCTAAGTAAACAATGTAAGTACATTCTCTTTTTTTGTAAACCATTTCTGTGAGTCTAAATATTTTACCAAAACCTCAAATGTTTTAAAAAAAACTTAACAGTAATTGAGTATTTGTAATTCTACAATTGCTGCCGGTATGTTGGGGTTTTGTATACAAAATGTGAAAGACATTACCATTGGACAATGAGATAGCCAATGAGTAATATGACCCCACAAGTCTGGTGTTGACGGTACTGAATAAGTAATTGAGTAGATATAAACAAATGTAATTACGGATGCCCTCAATACTGTAAAGTTGTAAAACCGTTTTGATTAAAATGGGATGCACTCGCCAGTATTTCTTGCTGATAAAACTTTTTAAAACGCGTTTTAGGTAAAAAAATGTGAAAGCCAATAGAAGCTAGCTGGAGCACTGAAGGCTTGGAAAATTGGTTATAAAAGTTACCTAAATAAAAAGGAGTTTTGTCTTTCGATAAACTAGGGTTTATCCCTATAAATATATTGTAATGAAAACTTGGGTTTTATCTCACTTGTTTATTATACAAAGTTTGGTGTTTTAACTCTGAAAAAACATTTCTTAACTGCGGTCCTAATGAAAGTTTTCCGCTGCCAAATTAATAAACACCGATACCACCCGCTCTGCGCAAACGCTCGCGGCGCCCGCCTCCCGGGGCAGGGGTCGGGGTTGCGACATTTCCCACGTCACACACATATTAAATTAAATTGATGCAACATACCTCCAACTTTGTTGGGTTCTTGGGTTGTTTCTCGCGTCGTATAAATCTGCAACTCCAAAAGTAAGGCGTGAATTCGGTACCCTAATAAGTGTTTGACCGTCGTACCTTCATCCCACCGTCGTTGTCCTTTCCGACGTTGAAATTAGATCTTGGTCCATTCCCGATCACCGCCACTATACCATCACCGCCACTTTTGACATGGAATGATTGCTTTTAATCTGTTGGAGATGACTCGTGTGTCGCCTTAGCTTCACTTAACACTCTACGGGTCAAGAGAATGTTTTCGGGCCACCCGTTTGTACCTTCAAAATTCGTATGAGAGAAACACAGTTGTTTCCTTTTTTGCTTATGCCAATAACTAAAGATACATAAGTTTCACAATCTCATTCAAACACAAAAACTAACCCCCTTTCATGTTAGGGCCTATCCGAGAAATGAATGTACAAATGTTAGAGATCAAGGCCATATTTTAGAAAGGTGGGGACTATAGGTGAAATTTCACCAAACCAGAAGGACTATTCGAACATTTTTCTCCACTAATAAATATAGGGGCTGTTTGGCAACTTCTGAATGGTTAAATGCTGAACCAGTAAGAGGTTCGAATCATTAAGTGCTGAACCAGTAAGAGGTCTGAACTATTAAGAGCCAATATAATGCTTAACCGTCCAGATGCAAATGTCTGACCAATTCAAATTAGAGATCTTAATCATTCAGACCTAGTATAATGCTTAACCATTCAAAGGCAAATGTCTGAACCAATCAGACATCTGCTCACAAAACAAACAGTCTGAATCATTAAGTATTGAACCAGTAAGAGGTCGAACCAGGGGCAGAACTATAGTGTTAGGAGCCGTAGCACGGGCTACGGCTCAACCACATATTCGTAGTGTTTTTTTCGGTTTTATACAAAGGATACCCCTAAAAAAATACGAGGATACATCTAACCAAAAAATAGGATACTTGATATGGCAAAAGATCAAATCCGTATGAACTAAAGGTTTTGTTGAAAAAATGCAGTGGCATTTTCGTCATTATTTACTGGTAAGTAATTATCAAAATTACCCTACAAATGATCTTGTAGGATAATTTTGATATTGTAGAGTAATTTTGTAAAATGATCTTGTAGGATAATTTTGATCTTTGTAGGGTAATTTTGTAGAGTATCATAATTACTCTATAAATGATCTTGTAAGGTAAGTTTGATCTTGTAGTGTAATTTTGTAGAGTATCATAATTACTCGACAAATGATCTTGTATGGTAATTTTAAATTGTATGTTGTTTTATAAACTAGTAAAGTAATTTTGATACAATTGTAGAGTAATTTTGATAATTACCCTACAAGCACATTTTACAAACTTACCCTAAAAGATCAAAATTACCCTACAAGGTTATTTGTAGGGTAATTTTGATAATTACTCTACGAATAAATAATTACAAAAATACCATCGCGTTTTTTTACATTTTCATGCATTCCGTACGGTTTGTACGATAAGACTGTTTGTACGGGAACTTTTCGCTACTTGATATTATTAAAATCCCATTTTTATAAGCTCAAATTAACAATAATAGAATTGAGATGCCCTAAATATAATTGATAAAGTTAGCCAAAGACCCAGGGCCGGCTATGGGCCCGGCAAACCCGTGCCGACGCCTGAGGCCCAAAATTTCAAAGGGCCTGAAAAGTCTTTATAAGCTTGTATATATTTATTAAATTATATATTTAGTATATTCATCCGTTTTATATGCAAAAAAGTATCGATGATGTAGTGGAAAAACCATATCAAAATAATGTGAAAGTCTCAAGTTTAAGTATTTGCTCCATCACTAAGTTTTTATTTTTATACTTCATTTACCCTTAACCATAATTTTAGGCCAATTCTAGTCATCGCCCGAGGCCTAAATATTTTCGAGAGTTTTCGGGGACGGCTCTACAAAGACCCAAAAGTATATTGTAATTAAAAGAGGCCCATTTTGATTTATTATCATTTTTTTATTATTATATAATTGCACGGTAAAAAAAATCAGGATATCTCTAAAGTAATGGGTTAGTTCTACCACTAGTCTGAACCATTAAAAGCTAAAAATAAGCCCCATACACAATTAAACACTAAAATATATATAGCTAAACAATTTCAAATGAATAGTGAGATATGTTGTCAAGACAAGACAAAAAAAAAAAAAAAAAAAAAACCGTAGATCACAAAAGGATCACATTTCATAAGGTAACATTCACTCAAGTTGTTTTAAAATAAACTAACTTCAAGACTTTTTGGAACAAAGAATAGAGCAAGATTGAATATATTTCTGTACTTAATTTACGGTTTAAAACTAGTGAACAGTGTTGGAAATATTGAAGAGGAACATACAAGTTGGAATGTTTATGTGCTACCAAAGTGTTAAATGGGTTGAGAAGTGAATAAAGCCCACACGCGCTCCGAGCCGAGCTGCGAGCTCGCGAATGGGCGCGTTTGAGGCGCACTTTGCACAGGAGCTTTTATTTTTAGCTAAGGTCCAGTTCAGGTGCGTCAGATCTGTGGATCGAATGAGATAAGATTGAGATAGAGGTGAATTCGAAACAGTGGGGGTTATCTCATTATCTCTAGTAATTCGAATTCGTGTGTAATATCTCCAGCAACCGAATTTTGTTCTGGATGGTTATCCCACTCCCCGTTTTTCTCATTCTCTGGTATGTTCGCAGGCTATAAATAAAATCCTACTGCTACCCATTCACACACACATAATTTCGCAGCCTCCTACCTCAGTTTCTTCTCCAGCTTCTGCGTTTTCTGGTTTCCATTGCTGTTGGAATACCGGATAAGTTCTGCATTAAATCCTGTGAGTTTACGCTGCAACACACAGCAACACGAGCGCGTAAAATCCTTTAAGGACATGAGTCATCCGTGCAGTTCAAGGATCTTCTTTCTTAATCGCCAGGCTGGTTTTAATTTTTGCGTGTTCTTTAAATTCGTCCGATAATGGGACAGTCTTCTTCTACCTTTTTTAATCAGTTTGCTCAAGTTGGAACAAACTGATTTGACCAATAACTCGGTAATTAATAAAGTTTATATTAATTTACTGTTTGTTTGATTGAAATATTTTCAACAAACAGACAAGTTAGAAAACTATGTAACGTGATAAAATAGTAAAAGCTATAAGCACACGTTGTCAAGCATTATGATATGTCATAAACATCCAGTCATCAAAAACCTTAATGACAAACCACACAGGGTCATCTCCGATGGTAAAATAAAATCTGAATAATGGTTAATATGTCAACTTTAAATTAAAAAAAAAATATATTTAAAACCTCAAACGCTGTTTATAAAAAGCTATAGCAATAGTAAGGATGATAACGAGACTAGTGAAAAAGGTGTATTGTTTATAAAAAGCTATAGCAATAGTAAGGATGATAATGAGACCGGTTCAATGTCTATCAGGTATCGGTTATTAAAGCTAAAATGTTTAGAGGTATGTTCAAGTAAAATGCGTATCCATATTTTGGGTAATCAAACCTAAAATTAGGGGTGTAAACAAGCCTAGAGGCTCGAGAGCTATTTGTTATCAGCTCGGTTAAAAGCTTGAACGAGCCGAGCTTTAACAAGCCCGAGCTTGAGCCTGAGATACAAAGTTCGCAAACAAAATTTTACTTTTTTTATATATAATATAGAGTTAATTGCCCGGATGGTCCATGTGGTTTAACGTTTTTTCACGTTTAGTCCCTACCTTTTGAAAATAGCAGGTATGCTCCCTATGGTTTGTTATTTTGTTACTCGGATAGTCCTCGAGTAGATATCAGTTAATTTGAAAATAGCAGGTATGCTCCCTATGGTTTGTCATTTTGTTACTCGGATAGTCCCCTGACATTTACTCAGGGGACTATCCGAGTAACAAAATGACAAACCATAGGGAGCAAACCTGCTATTTCCAAAAGGTGAGGACTAAACGTGAAAAAACGTGAAACCACAGGGACCATCCGGGCAATTAACTAATAATGATGATAACATTGGCAAGGCGAGCTTTGGCTCGTTTAAGCGATATTGAAGCAAGCTCGAGCCGAGCTTTTATCTTGTTTGAGGTTGTTCTCAAAATAGCTCGAGCCTAACTCGAGCTCTGGGTTTAACTTGCGAACCGATCGAGCTCAAATAAGTAGGCTCGAATCAAGCCGAGTTCGAGCTTCATAAAAATATAACGAGCCGAGTTCGAGCCTAGTCGGGCTCGGCTCGTTTACACCCCTACCGAAAATACAAATGCATTCAATGTCGGTGAGGCCAGCCAAGGAAGCGGGAAAATAGGCTAACATTCAAAATTCAGCCTCCTGCAAATTCCCCCAATTTCTAGGGTTTCCGTTACGAATTCACTGGCATTCAACGTGCATCAGGTTCGTCACTACTTCTATTATGTATAGTTATTGACCCAGTGATTAAGTTTTATGAGATTGCTCGTTACTCATTGTACCACCAGCTGATACACATTTGATTATGTGATTTGTTGTCATTCAGACTGTTGAAATAGCTATTTATCGCCACTGTTTTTTGTTTTTTTTTTTTTTTTTTTTTTTTTTGCATTTCATTTGGTTTATCATCATCATTTTCATGCATCTAGTTGTCATTACCGATCACATGTTTAAGTTTTGTTATTTGGAAATTTATTGTGAACCACTGCAGCAATTGTGCTTAGCCTTTAGAAGTGTTTTGCTATAATTATTCTTGATCTTATCATTATGGTGATGATGCCTGTGATAATAACAAGGTACTGCTGTCATTTTCCTTTGCTTTTAGTGGGAATAGGACATGAAATTCCATATAATTAAGGGAAAATTACATAAATGGCCACTTTATCCAAACAATTTACCTACTCTTTGACTAATTTAGTTATATAATCTAACTGCTTGACCCGTCTAACGACTACTTATTCCAAAACTTGTCCAAGAAACAGAAATCACGCTTTTATGGACTTCTTGGTGAAAATCATGCCTTTTTGGCACTTACCGGTGAAATTTACGCTACCACAGAGGAAACCCACCAAATGATGTCGTGTGTCCATCTAAGCGGTTATCGGGCTCTTCCAAAATAGTGGTGTCAAATAGCGGAACCGCTATTATTGGTGGTATTGACCATTAGTTTGGTTGTCTGGGTTGATGTGGACTCTGAGGAAGATTTCATGGCTTACGATTAGATCATTTTTCAAATCTTGGCACTTTTGAGTTTTGAGTTTTGACTTTTGACTTTTAATATTACTATTAGAGTGTGGGAGTTGGCTAGAAAGCCTAAGTTTCCTAGAAAGTCTAGGAAACAATAGGGAGGTGACATGTGGTTTTTAGTTTTTTATTCAAAAGGGCATATGATGGTAATTTGATTATTAATTTAATTTTGGAATATTATATATCTTAAACTAACTATCCAAATATTTATGGAAACGTATATCTCTTTAACAATTTCAAATCATTACGACTTCAAAAGGGCAATTACTTTAAATTACGAAGTTCAAATCATTAACAATTTCTTCACATTGTGTTTTATCCGTTACTGGGTTCATCACAATGTGTTTTAGAAGTTACTGGTTTCAGTTAATTACTGTTGCATCACAATGTGTTTTATCAGTTACTGGTTGATATGATTTTTGGCATTCTTGATGTTGTGTTTTATCATTTACTGGTTCACGTTGTGTTTTATCAGTTACTAGTTTCATCACAATGTGTTTCATCAGTTATTGGTTTCAGTTACTGTTTCATCACAATGTGTTCTATCATTTACTGGTTAATGTGATTTTGGCATTCTTGATGTTGTGTTTTATCAGTTACTGGTTTCATCACAATGTGTTTTATCAGTTACTTGTTGATATGATTTTTGGCATTCTTGATGTTGTGTTTTATCAATTACCGGTTTCATCACAATGTGTTATACCAGTTATGATTCATGAATGGCATGTTCTTTTGTATTTTATCTACTGTTTCATGACAATGTGTTTTATCAGTTACTGGTTGATGTGATTTTGGCATTCTTGATGTTGTGTTTTATCAATTACTGGTTTCATCACAATGTGTTTTGTCAGTTACTAGTTAATATGATTTTGGCATTCTTGATGTTCGTGGTTCACGTTGTGTTTTATCAGTTGGCATTCTTGATGTTGTGTTTTAGCAGACAGTCACTAGTTCGTCACATTGTGTTTTATCGCTAAAACGCACTACTATGAACACATCTAGATCTGATTTATCGTTATTTTTGTATGATTTCGTGTTTTCAAATGTGAGGGATTAGAGAGAGAAAAAAAATTGCGACATTTTTGGAGGTGGTTTTATGATTGGTAGTTATTTCCTTATTTAAAACAACTTTAATGACACATTTACCCCCAATCAATTAAATTAGCCTATTTTAAAGACACGTATATTACCAAAATGACACCAAAATGATCTCAACCATTAAACGCACTCATCTGATGGCCCAGATCGTTTCCTACACTTTCTAGGAAAAACACACTTTCCACAAGATCCCCACTCTTACTATTAATATTATATGTGTTTTACGTTTTATATATGTGTATATATAAATTATGCATAATATAAAATCACCGATATCCCACTGTGATAACGTACATGCTACATCTCTAATATCGGCCCTTGGTTACTATTTGCTTTTGGACCGCTATAACTGCATAAGGGGTCCATTCACGCTTTTATGGCACTTATCATGCCTTTTTCAACTTCCTTCGAAAGTTACGTGGCCAAGGGTGAAAATCAGCCAAATGATGCCACGTGTCCACAAGAATCATGTTTTTTTTGGGACTTCCCGGCTAAAATTAGGCAACCAAATAATGGATTATCGCGGTTTTGGTCCCAAACCGCCAGATTTTCGTTTTTTGGTTGAGGTGCCATGTTGTGGTTGGGTGTTCTCTTATAAATGTATACTAATTTAAACGGTCAAATGATTATGTACTTAAAAGTCAAACGAATAGTTGGGTAAAGTTTTCTGTTAAAATGGCCATTTATTAGAATTTCCCTAGGCTGCTTTTCCTCATCATTACAATGCAATCACCCTTAGTTATCTGAATCTGTTAGTATGGTACAAATTTACCTGCAAAAGCTTCAGCTTTTATGACTTAACTAATTGTTGTGGACCATTTTTCAAGTACAGCAATTTCATTATTGCTCTTCTTTATGTTTACTAAATAATGTTCATTATACTTTCTGTTATTCCTATCATGTAATCATTTTACTAATTTTCTTGTTTCTGTTTGTGTGTTTGTTTATCCTCATGACCCGACCATCAACATATGACGGTGTTCTTCTAGGATGTTGATCAATGCTCTCATCTCAGATTGTTCAATATATGATAAAACAGGTTAGTTGTTGTCATAACTTTACATTTTTTTACAATTGGGGGTTAACTGTTTATTTGTGGTTTTGGGTCCCATCTTGAAGTCTAGGTGTCAACTTGGGATAGCTTGAACATGACATTTAATCTTGCGAAAATCACGAATAAACATATTACCAAAGATTTAAGAATCAAATTTATTAATAAAGAACTGGCCGAGTTACATCAATATCGCAGGTAAGCGAGCAACAAGCTGTGCCGCTATCTCTTTCTGAATAGCAAACCCTAGCCTATTAAAGACAAACCTCTGCCCCCCTGTTGATGAGCAACTGCTAAATACCAAAAACCATCGACTTTTTTTTCTTCTAAATTTATCAACTTAACCATTTTATATCTTTAATAAAAGATAAGCGAATCATTATTAGACACGTGGACCATTTTTTCCATTGGTGACGTCCACTACTTTTGCGCCCATAACGCATTGACACGTGCAGTGGCGAAGCTTGAAATTTTTACGGGGGGTCGAAAACGTATATACCAAAAAATTTCTATAGAACCGGGGGGTCGAAAACATACATAAGCAAAAATTTCTATACGAAAACTACATATATAACACTGCTGGCCGAAAAGTTCGGGGGGTCGGGCGCCCCTCCCGGCCCCTTCAAAGCATCGCCCCTGGACACGTGTGATAAGTTAAACATATTTCTTAAACCTCTAGATCATCATTACTTCTTAGGGTTATTGACATTGTATATATATATATATATATATATATTTGAACTGCATCTCGGCCAGGGCCAGTGGCGGACCCAGGATTTTATTTCAATGGGGTCCATTTTCGGGTCGGTCCTCGTTCGGGTCGAGTTAAAGTGAGGTTTGAACTAGATTTTAAAAAAAAATAAGAAAAATGGGCTTATCAAGGATTGAACCCATGACCTCTTGGTGGAAAAGAGAGAGATTTACCACTACACCAACTTTCTTTTTATTTCTATGGTGTCCACCTAATTGTATTTATGGGGTCCAAATACAATTTAATATACCGAATCTACTATTTTTTTTAAAAAGATTGGGGTCCGGGGACCCCGGTGGCACCAATGTGGGTCCGCCCCTGGCCAGGGCTATACATGGCCAAAGCTCGGTTGAAGAGGGATTCGAACCTGAGAACTCCATACCAGGAACCTATGTAGTTATACGACGTAAGAGACAGTAAGAGCTGCTGGTAAATATTCATGTTGACTGTACTTCATAATTTACATTGGGTTCATGTTAAATATTCAAGTACATGATAACCATGCAATATGGACTTGCATGCATCTTTAAACAATCAAATGACCATATTGCCCTCATGCAATCAAATTAGAAGAAAAGATTGTTCATGACAACCTAGCCACTAGTGTTTTCCATATAGTCAAAGAATTATTAAGTAAATAAAAGCACCATGATCATTAACCAGAAAGCAAGAACAAAAGATGTACATTAGATGTTACTATCTACAAGACTAGATTTCTAAATTATTTAATTACATAATAATAATAATCCCTAATTAGATATTAAGCCAATCCAATCCTCCATGTATATAGCTACTTTCCTGAAAATAAAATGCATCTTCAAATCCTTCCATCCCAAATTGTCCGAACAACGGTGGCTCTATCGGCTCTATAGAGAAGGATGAACTAGGGCTTGTGCTCGATATCCCTTCAGACCGCTCCACTAGCCGGTTTATCTCTTTTTCCGCTTCGGCGAGTCGTTCCTTAAGTTTTAAAACCTGTACAAACACACCATGGTCAGGTTTTGGTATATCAACACTATAAAAGATTAAAATTTAAAAGGTATCCAAGTTTAATCTAATTTATTTTGTCTTTGAAAGATGGTGTAATGTGGAAGATGAAGGCCCACGTGGAGAGATGTGTCATGTGCTAGTCCACCAAAAATACTGAACATCCTAAAAAAACAATATGGATCAACACTTGTGTGGTAATAGTACATATTATGCTGGACCAATGGGATTTTAGTCTCCTTATTCTTGTCAAAATCACATGGTGTTTCTTGAGCCTTGAGTCCATGCACTTCCAATTTTTTGGATTAAAAAAATACTTTATTTTCTTAAACACAATATACTTGGGCCACTTGGCAACTGCTCCTTTATCATCTAGCATTTATCATTATATTTTTCTATATATTTTTACAACTCCATTCAAAAAAAAATTATTTTTACAACTTATATTAAAAACAATTTTAGGATAAATAACTTCACTAAATACCAAAGGGGGCTTGTAGGGTAACGGTAATAGCGTATTTAGTGCAGGCGTCTCTCGTCAAGTGATTAAGGGTTTTAGTCTCATGGTGAACATTAGTATCAGTAGATTTAGAGGGTGTGTGAATTAGTCGTTCTAATAATAATAACCTCATCAAATGAATAATTTTTTTCGGGGTTTCAAAACTGTTTTTACCCTCACGTATTTTATCGACAAATAGATAAATTGAATATTTTTCTGGTTATTCAATGTATTCATTTATTGGGGTTATGGTGTATATAAAAATGTAAAAATATATACTTGGAAAACAATCTTTTATTTCATAGTTTTCTGTTTTTGTTGAATATTTTTTTGGTTATCCAATTTATTCATTTATTGAGGTTACGATGTATATAAAATTAAACATGTAAATATACACACTTGGAAAACAGTCTCTTATTTCATAGTTTTCTATATTTATTGGTATGTGTCATGCCAGTAAATATAGAAACACAACCTGATTGAAGTAACAAAAATAGGATAAGTATCTATATTATTTGTTGAAACTATTTGGATAATAGAAAAAAGGGTACCTCTGTTTCAAGTCTGCATTTTTCAAGAACAGTTGAATCATGCTCAGTCTTAAGCTTGGAATATTCTTCTTCCATCTTCTTGCTCTTCCATCGAGCCCGTCGGTTCTGAAACCAAACCGCAACTTGGCGTGGGTCAAGCCCGAGTTCAGCCGCAATCCGGTCCTTCCTTTCAGACTCCAGTTTATGCTCATCTCCAAAGTTTTGTTCAAGCATACTCACTTGTTCATCACTCAGCTTCCTTTTTCTAAACCCACTGCTATTAGCATCTGTTTTGTTCTTCTTTCGTCTTCTTCGCGGTTTCACAACTTCCCCTAAACAGAACCAAATCATGATCAAACACCAAAGTTTAATAAAACAAATGTATAAATGATCAAAACATATTATTTTTAAATAGTTTCAAACCTTGTTGTGGTATGAGTTGGTCATATATCCCAGGATAGTATTGGGAGAGAAGAATCATTTGATCATCAACCTGAGTTTGGGTTGTCATCTTTCTCAACACTTGGCAGGCAGAGGTGTTCTTCTTTGGTGAAACAAGTGAATGTCTTAAGGTGGGTACCTTAAGGGAGACTTTATTTATAAAGGTGGAGTGGAGACTAAGGACACAGTGACTTTATTTACAAAGCAATGCCTATATTGCCCCTGCTGCTTTTTATTACTTTCCTGTTCTACCCTTTAATCCTCCATGAGTTTTGAACCTTTTGGTCTAATGCAAACTAGTTTAAGTTTCTCGTGTTGCGCGGGGGAGGCGTAAAACCGTGATAAGTAGTAACAGAACAATGACCAAACCCAGGGAAAACGTAAAAAAAAAAAAAAACGAATTTATAACAACTCACGTGACGTAAAATGTAGACAACGTTGAATTTAAACCGACATATTCCAAAATCAAGGGGGTAAAAGAATACTTGAGAGACCAAATGTGACCACTAAACCGAGTACTAAATAGCAACCAAACAACGACCAAATCCAAAAAAAAAAAAACGTAAAATAAAAACTAATGAAATAACTAAACCCGTTTAGCTTTTGTGGCAAGATTATAAAAAAGTAAAATTTTGTTACAGAATTGTAAAATCCCTAAACTTTACTATGAAAAAAAAAAAACACAAAAGACAAAAGAGTTATACTAGTCATTAACATTAACATGTTTAAAACTAATATATACAGAGAATTGCAAAGTTACAAAAGTGACATGGGTCTGTCTATTTTAGTCTTTGGGGCTAATAGATATGAACAAACCACTGTTAGAATTTTATAAATACTGATTGGTCTTGAAACACTTAATGTTTGGAGTTGTTGGTGTCAAGATCATTCACACTCCACTTAATAATGATATTAAGTCATCTACATGATTTGCTTTGATCTTTGAAGCTGTCCACAAATGTTTTTTTTATTTTTTTCCATTTATGTTCATTTTATTTTAATCACCTTACTTTTTTTTCCAAAGTTTATCCAAGAAATTTGGGGGGAGTCATGTCTGATAAAAACTTGACCTTGATGACCAAAATTAAAATTTCCCAGATTATGTAAATAGTGGGCAGGGGTTGGGATCCCAAACCTGACCACCTTAAAGTCAGTAAACAAATACATTTTATATATTTATTTATTTATTTTTCATATATCTATTTTTTATTTATTTATCCATGTTTATTCCCATTTCTGTGGTGCATGCATGCTTAGGAAAGTCACTCCTAGCTCTCGGAGGAGAATTACATGGTAACCCATAGCAACTTAAAATATACCATTGGTTACTAGTTACGTGACTTATGCTCTTACATCATCACATGTGATGGATAAAAAGTAAAAAAAAAAACACTAGAATTATTATAGGATGTTTCAGCTTTCTTGCTTAATCTCTTTCATAAATTATAACAAGAGCATTTTTGAATAATAAAGACTAATTTCAACTTAGGTAGTCAAAGGCGCTAGGCACATAAGACGCTTAAAAAGCGAGGACTTCTTTAAGGAAGGCTCATAATATAAACCAGTGTTGTAAGAATTGCTAGGTGCTAGTAGGGCGGTGGGTTACCGACTAACGATTAATCGGGATTAATTGGATTGAGATTTTTATATGCAATTTTTAGTTAAATACACATACACACACACACACACACTTTTATATGTAGTTTTTTAAAGTCGACATGTTTTAATCCTTCATTGACCAATTTATAAAGTATTTGGAAGGAATTTATGAGGTTTGGTTGAAATATGGCCGGCATTTGGCCAAAATTTGGCCAGAATAGGACCGCTATTGACCGCCTAGCGATTAATCGGTGAACCTCCGATTAGTGATTAATCGGCGACTAATCTGACACTAGTCAGGATTTTTACGACCATGATATAAACAAACCACTTTTTTGGGGTTTTAGACATATTTTACGCTTGTTTAGGCCAGTTTCAAGCCATTTTTCTAAGTTTCAGACTAGTTTTAACTGTTCAGACCAGAACTTGGCTGAATTTTGTAGAATTTGGTGGTGGCACCTTGATGGCTGCAGCCCGCAAAGTGGTATGGCTGCGCTGGTCTGCGTCTAGACGAGCGCCTTGTGCGCCTTTTGACTACTATAATTTCAGCAACAAATTATTGAATTGAAAGCAGCACGGTTATAGGTATTTGTAACTCAAGCAATAGAATTTATATTTGCTCTTGGAAATTTGTTTTGTTTTTCAAATGACAAGTCATTTCAGATGATTTATTTATTTATTTCGGTTAAACCGACCAGTTTGTTGGTTGGATATAATAAAATGTCACGAAAATATCGTCATTGTCTTACTTAAACTAAGCTTGATAGCTTGTATATAATCCACCAAACTCAAAAAGCATTGATCTTTATGAACTCATGAGTGCCAGCCATTGTATCTTGAGCACAAAACAAGATGGGACTGACTTGGATTACTGTCAAAGTGGAAATACGTGTAGGACTTTTGGGCACTTACTTGAGGAAATTTTGTATATGGATAAGAAAACCTTCCCTACATTATCTTTTAGCTTTCTACCTTGAATTTACATATGGAGAAGACTATGTAGATGTCTCAAGTCTTAACACATCATAGATAAAAAGTTGTAGGATTAGGACCCACATGTTTTGCACACTAGCTTTTTTGTTCACTTCAAAGCACTACAAGATTAAGATAAATTACTCTTCGCATTTTAATGATTCTTTTTTTTAATGTACGTGGTCTATTGAAAATTAACCTATAATGATAAATGGTTAGTTTTTTAGTTGGATTCCAAATATGGGTTAGTCGTTATCTAAGATAGCGACTTTAGGTTCTTGGAGTGCAAATATGACTAGATCAGATAAGTGTCGTGTTGTTGAGGTCTCTATCTCACATCACGACATCACTTATCAAAACTTCAATCTTACAAGATATACAAAGTGAAGTGGGCATATAACATAGCGACATCAACTCTAAAGTTATTATCTTATATAGCGATAACCCAACTAAAAAAAACACCAATTTATCTTCATACATTTAAAAAAAATCCCAATTGAAAAAAAAAAGCATTTTAATAGTAAGATAAGATTTTGGTGGTAAATCTTGAATGTGTCACTAGTCATGACAATGTTGTTATAATTCAGTTTGTTAAACCAACATATTCTAAAGTTGGGGGGAGCAAGAACATTTATTGGTTCTTGAACTTCATCAGGTGGCTTTCAAAGTGTTTTTTGATTGGCCAATCAACTGGCTCCACTGACCCATTAATTTTAACATCTTGTATAAAATATCTTCGGATGTGACATATTTCTCTATTATTATTTTCCTTAATATAGCTCACTAGTAATAGTTTTTTTTTTTTTTATATAGATTAGCCACAAACCGTTACAAGACCAAAATTTCGATATTGTAACGTATGTAAAATCGACTATAATTTAACCTAGGAGGTAATTTGCTGTTGGAATCTCAACATATTTATGATAAAAATGTCGTCATTTTGATTTTTCTGTGTGAGGTATGAATAAAGACATGTTTTGACGCCAAAGGGGGGGGGGGGGGGGGGGGGGGGTTGTACTACTACTGGCATATGCACATGGGGGGCATCCAAAAATCTTAAACCTGGCTTGGACACGCGTCAACACCCCAAAGGCCCCAAAACCACACCTTTCTGGGACCACATTTTTTATCCATCTGCATCCTTCCACCTAACACATTCTTCCACTTAAAAATCTATACATTCCACTTAAAAATCTTAAAGTTATAATTAAGACACAAGACGATTATATCACTTTTTTATATACCATAGGCTTGCATCCTCTATTTAAAATAAAGTTATAATTAAGGTTTTTATATGATTTTACTTACATGTACAAGAAAAAAAACCCTATTGTTATACAACATTTTAATGCATAAAAACTCCCATGGTACACTAAGTGCGCACCTCAATCTTGTAGAATCCCAAAAAAATGTGTTTTTCTGCGTTTCTTGTTTTAGGCACGCCTCACCTTAGACAAGGCGCCAGCCTCTGCGCCTTAGTGCGCCTAAGGCGCGCTTTTTAAAACCAAGAATACAAATGCTCTTTCAACTATCTATAAATATATGTGTGTATATGTACACACATACGTATAATAAATGCGAGGTTTTGGTAAGAACTTATTTATTTATTAACCATAGAAACCATTTAGGGTTTAAGGGTTCTATATGTGATCAAGTTTTTATTTAATGGTTTAACAAAAAAAAAGTTTATTTTTTATATGAAAGGGACTGAAATTAAAGATGTTTAACTTGTACTACAAATATGGATTATGGATTAGTTAGGTAATCACATTTGCGTATTTGAAACAGTATTTGTCCTGTTGCTTGCATGTTCGCGAACCTTATCTGATATGTGCATAATTGTTGTCTTTTCATAAGTCGAACCAATTCATTAAAGAAATTGGTTTTGTCTTCATTCTTTTTTTGGGTGCAACCATAGTTCCGTATGTAAATTGTTGATATCAATTTAGGAAATGCATGCATGAGCACTTGAGCAGTTTAGATTGGTATGAATATTGTTACAAAGTGATGCATTTTTCTTTTTCAAGACTTACACAACATATGCTTTCTCTTTTATCTCTTAACTTGGAAGTGATACCACAAAGGTTGGTCTATAATAGTGAAAATTGCTTGACATTGACTAAAGGGTTATGATAATATAGCTAGGTAATAACTAGCTTCGTGTGTGTGGAGTGGTGGGGTGGGGTGGGGGTGGGGGCTCACTTTTAATACATTCCACACCGATATTCAAGTCAAACATTTCATGCTCCATTAAGACTACGGAGTGTGGGCTTGGGTTTGAGGCGTGGGAACCCAACTAACGCCGCTTTAGCCACATCGGGCCAGCTTGGGTAACGGTGTTGCCCCTCTGGCGTGGCTATGAAGCCTGGAGTGGGGCAGGTTGGGAGGACGATGTGGCTGGCTGGGATTGGCTACCAAAATCAGACTGTTACCCATAGCCGTTTGGGGTAGCCGATGGCCATGGCGGTTACCGCTATCTAAATCAAATTTTAAAAAAAATTTACAATTTTTTTCCTATAAATATTCACCCAAAACATCAATATTTTTTACATCTTTCTTCAAACACAAATCTTCATCCAAAACCAACCCAAAAAAACGAAAATGGTTCATTGGACCGAAGAGGAGGAGCTAGCGCTAGTGACGTCAATCGTTGACGCACAATGAATGCTACGTCGTGGTCAAACCGCCAACTGGACACGAGTGCTTCAGGAATACCAACATGTTGGAAACGTGCGTCACAACTTGAACGCGTGTCAACATAAGTGGCGGGAACTAAGACCGCACCTGGATCGGTATACGCTACGTCAAGTATAGGCACGATGGGAACCCGGAATTTCGTTGGGATCCCCACTTTAAAATTTATCGTACTTTGTAAATTTTTTTAGATTTTATTATCAAGTTTTTATTTTTTATTTTTTTTAGGATTTATTAAGTTGTTTCTTTTAATTTTTTAGGATTTATTAAGTTGTTTTTTTTTTAATTTATTAGGATTTATTAAGTTGTTTTTTTTTTTAATTTATTAGGATTTTATGTAACCTTTTTTTTAATTAATTTAGTGGTGTTTTTATTTTTTTAAATGTCAAAATATAAAAAAAAAATAATTTGCACGTTTCCACCCACGCCAGCTAGCCCACGCCGCTCCCACACCCCACTTTTTTTTAAGGTAGCCTAGTAAAGCCCATCTCTGCCACATGGCAACCGAAACCCCACTCCCAGCAGTCTCCGTTTCAATATGCTAAATCAATTATCAGGACATAAATTTGGCATCCTGTTTAATTTTATTCTTATATTCGAGGCAACATAGGTTGGAAGATATCATCTCTAGTTCGAACACACTTTAGATCATATAATCTTAATACGACATGTGTAGCTTATTCATCAAAATAAGTCACTCATGTTGAATTAATATATATATATATATATATATATATATATATAGGGGATGATTCAAATGAAAACCAATTTTAACGTGAAAACTCGAAAACTAACTAAAAAAAGCTTAAAAAACACACCAAATTTTTTTTTTACTGTTTTTTATTAAAAATCGCAAGTTTTTGTATATAAAAAATAATTATTTTCAAAAAATAAGAAAGTTTTTTTTGTAGTACACATGTGTACTACCAAAAAAAAATTAAAAAAATAGTTTTTTATATACCTAAAATAGCGAAAATTGGTATGAAAAAAAAATGTAGTATTTTTTTTCAGTTTTTTTAGTTAGTTTTCAAGTTTTCGTGTTAACTAGTGGTTTTCATTTGAACCTTCCCCTATATATATATATATATATATATATATATATATATATATATATATATATATATATATACATATATATATAGAGTGCGGTTAACATACATTAGGCCTTATCGTACTTCACGTACGCGGCACTAGTAACCGTCAGATCAGGGTTGAAAGCGTGATAATTTGGATGCGTGATTATTTAAAACATGCGTGATTATCTTCAGTAGCATAGTCCATGCGTGATTAATCTGAAAACATCAGTCTCATGCGTGATTAATCAGTTCCCATGCGTGATAATCAGTATCATGCGTGATTATCAGTTCCAAGCCATATATCTGACGGTTAGAACTCGTCGCGTAAGTGAAGTACGATAAGGCGTTTTGTACATTATACTTTCTCTCTCTCTCTATATATATATATGTATGTATGTATATATATATATATATATATATATATATAGGATTAGGTTCAAGAGTGAACACTAGTGTAGTTTGCGAACTTAGCGAACTAATCCTGGCCATACATGTGTGTAGATCAATGACCATGATTTGATGATGAAATACACTAGTGTATTTTACGATTTGATCATTAATCCACGTGTGTAAATCAATGGCCAAGATTTGTTCATTCAGTTCGCAAATACATTAGTTTTCACTCTAGAATAAGGTAGTATTCTAGAGTGAACACTAATGTATTTGCGAACTGAGTGAACAAATCTTTGCCATTGATTTACACACGTGGATGGCTAGGATTTAATGATCAAATCGTAAAATACACTAGTGTATTTCATCATCAAATCATGGCCATTGATCTACACACATGTATGGTCATGATTAGTTCGCCCAGTTCGCAAACTATACTAGTATTCACTCTTGAACCTAATCCTATATATATATATATATGTATATATATATATATATATATGTATATATATATGTTTTTTTCAATTATTTAGTTTTGTGCGGGGTGATAGCTTTTTTAACTTAGCATGATGTTAACACAAGCTAATTAATTAACATATTTGTTCATGACTCAAAATTTCACCATCTTTATGGTGCCTAATCAGTCTGCTTGGTTAGTACTCTTGAACTGTCTTCATTTTAGTTTGACTGGTTACGGTGCCAACCAAGGGAACTGATCGGTACTTGAGTTGGAATTTCATTTATTTTTTTAATTCTTTGTTATGTTTCAAAATGTCATTCATAAATTCATTTATTAATGTTGGTTTCACATTTTTATAATTCTAGTCATCATATTTGTTAGCGTTTCAAATTAATTTCAAATGAGTATTTTCATAATAAATACACTATGAAACTTCAAATTATTTGTTAGGCTATGTGTTATAGGGATTGGTTGAGAGCTTTAATTAAGAAAAAGTGTTATGTGATGCCACGTAGGTGACACGTAGTCACACTCTTTTTAACCCTGAAATGCCCAACAAAGGTGTATTGGAGGGGTTTGGTTGATGATTATGTTGCTAGGTATGATTGAGTGGTATATTGTTTAATATTAAAAGAAAACAAAAACATTATCCCTTTTTCCCAACGCCGTGGTTTGCCCCACAGTCCTCGCCCCAATGTGATGATGACACATGGTCTTATATTATTCTTTTTTTTTGAACGACTGCTATTTCATTACGAAACATAAAATAGTACAAAGGGGCCAGCCGAAAACTGGAAGTACCGAAACAAAAACAAAGACTTACAAAATACAATCTCACACATTAAAGTCTCTTGTCTCTCCCAAACTAAACTGCTGAAAGTCGCTCCATTTTTAAGCCATAAAAACGACTCCTCTTTAATAGCGTCGACTACTTTTAAAACCACAAAAGGCCTGCCATTAAACACACATCTGTTCTGTTCTTTCCAGATGTTCCACATGGCTGAATACAGGTTCGTAACCATCGTCTTCTTCCATTTTGCCGAAGCCTTCGTCCCCTTTATTCGCTCCACCCTCTCTGTGAAAGAAGCCACGTCCATTACCGTGTTTTTGGTCCATACACCAATATGCCACCAAACCGCACGGACCAATACGTAGTCGGCTACTAGATACCTAACAGTTTCTTCACCATATCCACAAACTCCACATCTTGTATCCCCATAGAGACCCCACGGTTCAAGAGAGCCACCTTTGTTGGAAAACTTCCTAATGCAAGCTTCCAAATGAAATATAATACTTTCCTAGGCAACCAAAAATTCCAGATAAACCCGTATTATTAAGTGGTCCAGTTATAAAACGTTACTCCTCACTTTCATCTATTTCTCAATGAAATGACCCAAACCAAACTTGACAGAAATGGTTGTTGAGCGTTGATTGATTCTTTAAGGGTTATTGGATTTTATCACCCCCAACTATCGGCCTTTGACCGTTGCCACCTGCAACTAACACTTTGACATCCGACACCCCCCAACTTGAATTTTTGTTTGTGCTGGCACCACCCAGTTAAATCTTCACTAACTGGGTTTGTTTTTTATCCGACGTGGCACTGACTTGATTACGTGGACAGGTTATGTGGCGAATACGTGGCACATTGTGTCCATATAAAGTTATATCTGGTATTTCTTGATACCTCCCACCGCACACCACCCCTTTCTCCATTGCCACCACCTTGCTATCACTGCTGATCGAAGTGTCGTGCTCCGGTCAAAGATAATATTTATATACCCAAATTACCCTTGACAAATAGCTAGTGGTAGTAAGGGGTCGAACCACGAAGAGTATGTGGTTTGCGAATGGACTTGATTGAATTTAAACAAATGTCACAACTTATGAAGCTTGCTAGAGTATTTTTGTGGTTTTGTTGTTGAAAAGATGTTGAATAAAGTTAACTAAATTGATTGGATTGATTATCTACTAGGAATTAACCAATGCAAGAAATGTAATTGATTGTTTAAACAAGATATAGAAAACAAGGTTCACACCCGGTTCGGTAATTGCAATCCTAGGGTTCATACACGTTTTAACTTGATTCAATTGAATATGTTATTAACGGATTTCTATCATGAAGTTTAGGTTCCATTTTGCTATCAACGCATATAACGGACCACAATGCACTTTGTTACTTCGGACAAGTAAAACCTTTTGAATGACAAGGCATAATTGCACAAACTTGTTTCGCAAAGTCAAATTTCATAACTCATTCGACAATTCACAAATATAGTTAAAATGCAAGACAATTATCAATTAATTCAAATACAATTCAATTTGTCACAAAATCAAACTAATAACATTGTTCAGACCCTAGACTTACAATCACCTACACCGGGGTGAAACCTCCAAGAAATTAGCCGCACATGGTGAACGGGACTTGATCAACGGATGATTTGAACTCGATTTGGATCATCTTGAAGCTTGGAGAATGGTGGAATGGTTGAGGATTAGGGTTTTGGTGAATGATAATGGTGGAAGGATCAGTGGGTGATGAACTAGGGTTTTGAATGTCACACCCTGACTTTTGCGGAAGCGTGTTACGTGTGACTTGCTTAATATCATTGCATTCAACCATAACAAACAACTATATGATAGAAACCACCATTGTGACCTTGCATTGTGTTTCTTATCTTTCCTTTCATAAAATGTTTGTTCCATGGATCTTGGCGTTTTGTGTATGCAATGAAAAATATTTTTAAAAATATTTTCGTGATAGAGCCCTAATGATTGTAGTCTAGACTCGAGAAAGAATCCTGGTTCGCTACAATCGAAGCTCTGATACCAAACTGTCACACCCTGACTTTTGCGTAAGCGTGTTACGTGTGACTTGCTTAATATCATTGCATTCAACCATAACAAACAACTATATGATAGAAACTACGATGTTCATCCATAATTAAGTTTCAAAATAATACAACCATCATTGTTTAACACCAAACCAAGACTTCATGTTCGTAATACAAACCAACCAATTGTTTTAAGTTCCATACTAGTCTTCACAAAAGACACTAATAAAACAAGGTTTTGAACCATGTATCCTATCAAAGATAAAATACACGTTTCAAACCCTTCAAAGTTGGATGACATCATTTATTGAAGACACAACTTGAAAATCCTCAACGCCCGCCAGATCCATAATCAATTTCCTGAAATACATGTAGTTTGAAAACATCAACAAAAGTTGAGCGAGTTCATGTGTTTTGTATGTGAGCTCGTAATAAACTTGTAATCATTGTAAGTATGTAATTGAAAACCCCGGTATGAAAGCATCTATGAACAGATCAATTAATGATTTGCAAGGTCATTAATATGTGTGCAATGCAGATTTTGTACCGGGCTTCCGGCTGAAAGACATAGTCACCACTATCGGCCACTTCCGGCCCAGGGGTGGAGCTCGCAACACCCAAATAGATCTATCACTCATGTCCCTCGGTCCTTATACGAGGATTAATGGTCTTAAGCGTTATACCCACCACTCACATGATCTAACAGTTCATTCCTTAGCTAACCATACCATATGTAAACGTTTGTAAACATTTGTAACATGCATTTCACCCCCGAATTTATAAAACTGAAAACAGTTAAAAGAAAAGGGGGACATGAACTCACTATCTTGCGACTTGTAACTTAGTATAACTCAAAGCTTTTCCCCGGTCACACGACTACCTACACACGTGCTATGGTTTATTAGACAGATGGGTCGTGCCTTGACTTTTAGTTTTAGTTGTTATAACTTAATATCTTTGAGTTACATTTCTTAGTGTCATAAATATTATTCCAAGTATATAATTATTTGTTAAAATAATAATATTTTAGCTTAAATTATATTTATTAATTATTGTAATAGTTGTTAATATAATATATTTAACTTGATACATTATGTATTTATACATGTATATCTTTTCCCAAGGATGGGTATCCTCCCCCTTGTATTCTTAGACTTGTGTATTTTTGCCAAGTATTGGTGGCGTATTCCGGTGTATTTATACGTACGAGAATACGTATTTTTATTGTATTTATTAAGTATTCTTATACTTAATTTTTGTATTTATACTTTCCGGAATGTTATTTTTAACAAGTAAAAATCACCCATACATATTCTTAAAATATATATATTTTAAGAAAACTTTTATAGAAAATTATTTATAACTTTTCCTTTGGCAAAAATAATTGTATTTTCATGTAACTTCGAAAATAATATATTTTCAAGATTATCTTAGAAAATATTTATAAATCCATTTTTCACCCCAAAATAATATGTTCTAAATTTGTTTAAGAAAATATATATTTTCTCCAAAAATATTATATTTTCTAATTGTTCAAGAAAACATATATATTTTTCTTTACCCAAAAATAATGTATTTCTTCTTGACAAAAATATGATATATTTTTGTAACAATTATAAAAATCATATTTTTCGTTTCCTTGGTTTCCAAAATACCGTTTAAGTTTTTTTGTCATAATATATATATATATATATATATATATGAACTCAATTTCCGGAATATTTATTGTTTTGGTAAAAAATCAGGCTAGGATAATGCAACGAAATCTTCTGTTGTGAGGTGTGATGCTTGAATCAATAAACAAATGTATGAACAACTTGCAAATGAAATGAACAAGTGACATAAGGATTTATACGAGGAAAAAGCCCTTGATCAAGAGTTGATCTCCGGCATAAAAAACCTCGGGTGATGGAAACTACCGATCACCAACTATAATTAAACAAATGATCGTTACAATTCGGGATGATAACAAGCTTGTTACAAGGATCACTAGTGTGCAAAGTGTGTAACACCTGTGCCTCCACGGCCATCAAACAAATGCCAAACCAATGAAATATTGTATTTCATACTTGGGATTTGTAAAAATATGTGTATCATTTACACATATCAACTCTTGTTCGATTTCAAACTCTAAATCGCTTTCTGGAAGGTTATACGCGCACCGATGCGTAAATATAACCAGTTTAATGCAACAAACACTCCGGAATAGTGAAATAGGCTAAACATACCTTAAATAACCTTTACATAACTTAGAAATAAGATTTGGAAGGTTTGGTATGCCAAAATCAAGTTAATTCGTCTACAGGGACTAAATATGACAAACTGCGAAAGTATGCCAATTTGAACTGTAACAGACATTCCGGAACATGACCATAAGTTAAACACACCTTAAATATCCTTTACATAGCTTAGAAATAGGCTTTGAGGGGTTCGGTGTGCTAAAATATACTTTTGGGTCATTCAGGGACTAAAAGTGTCAAAAAGCGCACAAGTTTGCACTTTTGCGCATAACTTACGTTCTGAATACATCCGGACATCCAAAAATTTATGTAAGCATGACTATATTATGCTTTAGTGTTTGGCTTAAGAAAAATCCATTCGTTGCGTCATTTGGATCGTTTCTCGCACTTATGCGCATTCCGTCGTAATTAAGCGAACATCGTATTCGTACGACCAAACGAACCGAAAATTTTTGAGCATGTTTCATGTCCACAATGTTTAGGCATTATTTTAGGGCCTTAAAGTTGGCTTTACGAGCCTTAGAAGTGTCGGAAATGGCCTTAAACACGTGCAGGGGCTGAAACTGTCATTTTTGAAACTTAGTTTCTGATAAGAAGCCCCATGCGGCCCGCATTAGTTTCGGTGTATCCTGAAGCGGGCCGCCTCAGCCTCTGCAGACCAGATTCAATGTTTAACAGCCTGTTTGCAGCTGTTTTGCACCCCCAATCCCAATTCCAAGTGTCAATTTCCTATGGTAAGTGGCAAATGAGCTACCATAAGGTTCCGACAAGTGTACGGCTTTGATCGTGACCCCTTTTCCAAGAAACGATCTTAACGGTGGACCGAAAACTGTAAATACCCCATGCCCCCCATTGCTCAAATCACTAGAATTTTGATTTGAGAAACTCTAAGTTGAAACTATTGTTTCATACCTGAGATTTTTGAATCGAAATTAGCATTCGGGGACCCTTCGTAAGTATTCTTTCGTTCTTTTATTGCTTTTCGAGTCTTTCGAGTCTGAAAGTCAAACTTTGTTTGACTTTCTGCATTGACCAGTTTATGGTCAATGCGAAGTTCGTTTGAACTTCGCAACGTGAGTGTAATCACGTTGGTTATAGTCCCTTGGGACTATGCCTACTGATTACCACGTTGTCTAGGGTCGTAGGGTAAGCGATCTAATAAATCGCTTATACCTCGAACCCGACCCAATTGGTCGATCATTAGGATCCGACCAAACACATTAGGTGACCATAGTAGGTAGGGAATAACCTTCCGAGGTTATACCCTATGGTCACATCGTTTGAGTAGTTGTATGATAGGTAGTTTATATGCCTTAGGTAAATTACCAGAATACCCTTTTCATGTATAATTGGTAATTAAGCATATGTAACCTAAACCTTTGTCACATAACTGATTATGTAACATGTTTAGGCATATTCTACTTGTCATAGGACTAGTTAGGCGGTCCGAACGCGTTTCACGCGCACGACGCGTTAAAGTAGCATAAGCTACCTTAATGGGTCGCGATGGGTCGAAAGCACTTAGGTTAGGTTTCATGTACTATGTAGGCCTTCTTAAACCATATCATATGAGTTCCAATACTCATTTGGTTTACCAAGCCTCATCCTATCCGATCTCCCGATTTAAGTCTGGTTTATTTATATAGTTTTAGATTGCCGACTGATTCCGTGCTCCCTCTAGCTTTGTTTGGTTGTTGTTCAAGACCTCTAAGCATTCTCAGGCGAGTACATTATTCCCCTATTTTTACTGCTTTCAATTGTTTTGGGGTGACTCATATGTGCTAAATGTTTTCAAGGTTATAACGATGGTATCAAAACGATTTTCGATGTTATAACGATGGTTTCAAAAACGATTAAGACGATTTATACAAAACTAATAACGATTTCGATAATGGGAACGAACTTGTTGGTTGGGTTACATAACAAATGACATTCATTAGCAATGATCAAGCCGACCAGTATTAGGTTATGGTACCATAGGATCTGACAAATCCCGTTATCATACTGCACCCGTGGTTATGTGTGGGGGTGGTGGGTAGCGACTGAATCTGTAATTGTTAACTTACCCTTTGGTAAGGGTTTGTTAATGCGAAAACGAGAAGCGACGAGGGATGAGTCACGAAGGTTTGAATGTTATTAGCGAGACAATCACATAAGTAGTTTCACGACCTAAAATGAATTATATGATTTGGTTAAACAATTGGTTTTCACGCGATGTATTAATGAGTTAAACGATTTAGTTAAACCATTGGCTTCAAAGCGATATACGATTGGTTTTTGGTTAAGTGTTTAGATAATGGGACGGGTGTAATGTGATGAAAGCATGGTGGATACGCCGCTGGTACTTCCTATATATAAAAGATTTCATCATATTACATGCCGTGGCGTTATTTAGTTCACTTGAGTAAACAATTTTCAAACGATGTCACACAAACGAGATTTTCGATATGATATAAACTATACGAGTTTTTAACGAGATTTATTAACGAGTTTCATTAACGATTTATTTTGAGATGTTTCACAATTTGCTTTACTAAAACAAATGTTTTTGGGTTACGAGTCATGGCTACGAGGTTTTATAAACTATAACCCGCTTGATTTGAGTTGGTTAATTAAGTTGCAATGTTATACTCTTTTCAAAACAAGGTTTTTATAAAGTATTGCAACATCTAAACTAGCCATGATTTCAACACTCCTACAAAACCTATGTATTCGCCAGCATTTCTTTGCTGACCTCGTTTTCACATATGTTTCAGGTATTGTTGAATGATATCGATTGATAAGATGCATGCTCACATAGGACTGGACGAGGCTTTAGTGACTCAATAACAATGATAGACTATGTTTAAATTGTGTATTTAGATTTCCAGACGATGTAAATATTCAATGTTTAATAAAACGAAATACTTTTTGTATCCATGGTTATGAAACATTAATTCTGTTACAACACTCCCCGACGTTTCCGCCACGTTTTGTATGTTACACGTGGTCGGGGTGTGACAGAAAAGATGGTATCAGAGCCAATGGTTATAGGGAATTAGGTTATTAGTAATGCTTTGACCTAGTCTATAACCTTCTTAGGACCCTGACGCGAGTTTACTTGCGTTTAGTCATAAAACAATACCGTCACCTATCCTTAGGCGACGACCACAACAAGAACATAAATTTCAAAACCGCTTTAAAAAACTAATCATCTGTTCTAGGATGATTGATTACAAGGTTTTGAATCCTCGGTTATAAGGTTTTGAACCCCTTTTGAATTTTCAAACTCTTGCCAAAGTTTTGAGTCTTAAATAATGTGAACACGTGCAAACTGGAAGGGTGAATGCCTGTATTCTGGGTTTTCTGTCTAGGCAAGCACTTCGTATATATCTCATCAGACGCGAGACCAGTTGTGCTTACCTGGGAATTCTTGGGATAAGTGTTCACTTATAGGCGAGCATGTCTTCGCGATACATTATTTTTGACCTATTTACTTTGATTTATCACCGGGGTCGTTTGTTGCTTTGTAGTAACAAACAAATGACCACTATCCTTGCTTTCATCAGATTTGTTCATCTCATTCTTTTCATCTAATTCTCTCACTCGTTTCATTTCATGTTTCCTCTTTTAGACAATGCCTCCTCGACGCGATGCTCAAACCGATGCTCGGACTTTTACTATTGAAGAACTCGCAGCCCTGATCTCTCAGTAGGTGGCTGCTGTGCTTCCCGGGGTTGTAACCCAAGTCCACGAGATATACAACAACGGCAATAATAACAACAACAATAACGCACAGTGTAAATACAAGGATTTTAACCAGGCTAAACCACTCAAGTTTAGTGGTTCTGAAGGAGCGACTGGGCTTCTTCAATGGTTTGAGAGCATTGAGAATACTTTCCGCCACGTGCAGTGTCCTGACAATCGCAGGGTCGAGTTTTCTTCGAGTGTGTTTCAGAAGAGGGCTCTCACATGGTGGAACGGGGTTATGAGGGATCGTGGTGCAGAAGTTGCTCTAGCACAGACGTGGGCTGAACTTAGGGCCCTTATGATGAGGGAATTATGTCCTCGTCATGAGCAGCGAGCTTTGGAGAAGGAATTTGATGAGTTGAAGCAAGATAGTGGTGAGCACAGGGCGTATACTGATAGGTTTGAGGAGTTGAGTCTACTTTGCCCGACAATGGTTACCCCACTCGACAAGGCTATCGAAAGGTACATTGACGGCCTACCTGACTCGGTACAAGACATCCTTACTGGTAGTAGCCCTACCACACTCCGTCAGGCGACCGAGTTAGCTGCGACATTGACTGAGTCGCAGATTCGGAAGAATAAGTTACACAGAAAGGGTGACAAGGGTAAGAAGCAGGGGTCTGACATGGAGGATAGCAAGAAAGGTCAAAACAAGAAGGGTAAGGAAGGTGAGACTTCGAAGAAATCAAAGAAGCGGAAGGGTGCCCAAAATTTTGCTGTTACAGCACAGACTGCTCAGAACTTGCAAAACCCACTGGCACAGCCATCTGCAAAGAAGGCATATGCTGGTACCGCACCACATTGTGCCCGTTGCAACGGTCATCACGTTGCACAACAAGATTGCAAGAAATGCACAACGTGTGGTAGACTTGGGCATTTGGCCAATGTTTGTCGTCTGGGACAAAATCAGGCTGCTCAGGTTCAAGCTCCGGTTCAAGGGAATGCTGCGAGATTCCCACTGGGGTCATGTTTCAACTGCGGAGAGATTGGTCACTTCCGCCACAACTGTCCGAGACTGGTGAATGCAAATGCTAACGCAAACCCAAATGCGAACGTCAACGTCAATGTGAATCCATCACGTGGTCGAGTGTTTAACATCAATGAGGCACTCAATGATGAAGGAGTGAACAATTAGCATTTTGTATTTCCTCTGGTTGTTATCTTGTAACATTTAAAGACAATGCGGTTGTTATATAAATAAAAATTTGTGGTTTTATTTTTTTAACTAATGCAATTGTATGAATGTTTGATCCAACCTTATGATGTCAACACAAAGACAAAACTACTCGTGTGGTTCTGTCATTTTTATGATCACTTGTGATCTCCCTAAGAACCTCAAACACTTGTTTCTTTTAAATCTAAAGTATCTTATCGTCTTGCACCGTTCGAGATGCAAGAATTATCAAAACAGCCTCAAGAGTTGTCTGATAGAGGATTCATCCGTCCGAACTTTTCACCTTGGAGAAACTCCTGTCCTCTTTGTGAAAAGAAAAATGAATCTTTTCAAATGTATATCGATTAATGTAAGCCTAGTAAGTTTACCATCAAGAATCGATATCCCCTACCTTAAATCAACGATTTCTCCGATCAACTGCATAGCGTTTCATGCTTTTCCAAGATCGATTTGCGTTTTGGGTATCATCAACTTTGTATTCTCGAAGAAGATATTCCCAAAACGGCTTTCTGCACGAAGTATGGCCATTACGAGTTTACAGTCATGCCTTTAAGGATTGACAAATGCTCCAGCCATCTACATGGACTTAATAAATAGAGTCTGCAAGTCTTATTTGGATCAGTTCGTCATTGTTGTTATTGATGACATATTGATCTATTCATGTCCCGAGCCGATCACGATCAACACCTTCGTTGACATTGGAACCCCTAAAGAAGGAACAAACTTTTCGCTAAATCCTTCAAGAGGAAATTTTGGCTTAAAGAAGTTCAGTTTTTGGGTCATGTAGTCAACAAGCAGGGTATTCATGTGGATCCATCCAAACTGCTGCAATTAAGGATTTGATTCCTTGTATGCTTGAAATACCCGTGTCCAAAGATAACAAATTTAAAGGTCAAATTAAACAATTATGCAATTATGCGATTATGTGATTACGTGTTATGTGTTCTCCTTTATGTTTTTGTGTGATCCGATTTTCAAAATCCTCATAGAATCTTTTATATCTATATATAAGGGATTCATAGTAGGATATTCAAAAGGTACTACCTTAAATCCTTAATGGGCTTCTATGTAATAGTTAAGACCCTTGGATTATATAATACCACTCCTTGATTCATACGAGACCCTTTGGTGGTCTAGTCAAAAAAGATTGATTCACAATTTGGTTAAAGGACGACATCTAGTGATGTAGCTGGACAGACTCCTTGATAGTCTATTTAGATCATTTATTGATTTAGTAAAAAGGACTCTATGGCGGTCTAGTCACACTCATCACATGATTGTTCATTTGGTTTTACCCTACATATTATAAAATAGACTGTGTGAACTGTGCAAGGAATTGTCTAATTATGGACGCGTACATAATTGTGAGATTCAGTGCACGGTAACCACAGTAAGATTTATTATGTGTAAGAGCCGATAGTGACAAAAATAACGAAATGAGAACGATGTAATGGAGGTACGGTGGACGCACCAATGACGCTTCATATACTTGTATATAAGTATCCCTCTTACATTGCAATCATGATGTTATTAAAGATTACTAGAAGTTCAGAACCCTAACCAATGTTGTTCGATCTTTTCAACTTCATGTTTTCAAGCTCTCACAAGTTTCCTCTAAATAAATTTCGGGACGAAATTTCCTAAAGTAGGGGAGACTGTAACACCTGTTCCTCCACGGCCATCAAACAAATGCCAAACCAATGAAATATTGTATTTCATACTTGGGATTTGTAAAAATATGTGTATCATTTACACATATCAACTCTTGTTCGATTTTAAACTCTAAATCGCTTTCTGGAAGGTTATACGCGCACCGATGCGTAAATATAACCAGTTTAATGCAACAAACACTCCGGAATAGTGAAATAGGCTAAACATACCTTAAATAACCTTTACATAACTTAGAAATAAGATTTGGAAGGTTTGGTATGCCAAAATCAAGTTAATTCGTCTACAGGGACTAAATATGACAAACTGCGAAAGTATGCCAATTTGAACTGTAACAGACATTCTGGAACATGACCATAAGTTAAACACACCTTAAATATCCTTTACATAGCTTAGAAATAGGCTTTGAGGGGTTCGGTGTGCTAAAATATACTTTTGGGTCATTCAGGGACTAAAAGTGTCAAAAAGCGCACAAGTTTGCACTTTTGCGCATAACTTACGTTCTGAATACATCCGGACATCCAAAAATTTATGTAAGCATGACTATATTATGCTTTAGTGTTTGGCTTAAGAAAAATCCATTCGTTGCGTCATTTGGATCGTTTCTCGCACTTATGTGCATTCCGTGGTAATTAAGCGAACATCGCGTTCGTACGACCAAACGAACCGACATCTGAGATATTTTTGAGCATGTTTCATGTCCACAATGTTTAGGCATTATTTTAGGGCCTTAAATTTGGCTTTACGAGCCTTAGAAGTGTCGGAAATGGCCTTAAACACGTGCAGGGGCTGAAACTGTCATTTTTGAAACTTAGTTTCTGATCAGAAGCCCCATGCGGCCCGCATTAGTTTCGGTGTATCCTGAAGCGGGCCGCCTCAACCTCTGCAGACCAGATTCAATGTTTAACATCCTGTTTGCAGCTGTTTTGCACCCCCAATCCCAATTCCAAGTGTCAATTTCCTATGGTGAGTGGCAAATGAGCTACCATAAGGTTCCGACAAGTGTACGGCTTTGATCGTGCCCCCTTTTCCAAGAAACGATCTTAACGATGGACCGAAAACTATAAATACCCCATGCCCCCCATTTCTCAAATCACTAGAATTTTGATTTGAGAAACTCTAAGTTGAAACTATTGTTTCATACCTGAGATTTTTGAATCGAAATTAGCATTCGGGGACCCTTCGTAAGTATTCTTTCGTTCTTTTATTGCTTTTCGAGTCTTTCGAGTCTGAAAGTCAAACTTTGTTTGACTTTCTGCATTGACCAGTTTAAGGTCAATGCGAAGTTCGTTTGAACTTCGCAACGTGAGTGTAATCACGTTGGTTATAGTCCCTTGGGACTATGCCTACTGATTACCACGTTGTCTAGGGTCGTAGGGTAAGCGATCTAATAAATCGCTTATACCTCGAACCCGATCCAATTGGTCGATCATTAGGATCCGACCAAACACATTAGGTGACCATAGTAGGTAGGGAATAACCTTCCGAGGTTATACCCTATGGCCACATCGTTTGAGTAGTTGTATGATAGGTAGTTTATATGCCTTAGGTAAATTACCAGAATACCCTTTTCATGTATAATTGGTAATTAAGCATATGTAACCTAAACCTTTGTTACTTAACTGATTATGTAACATGTTTAGGCATATTCTACTTGTCATAGGACTAGTTAGGCGGTCCGAACGCGTTTCACGCGCACGACGCGTTAAAGTAGTATAAGCTACCTTAATGGGTCGCGATGGGTCGAAAGCACTTAGGTTAGGTTTCATGTAGTATGTAGGCCTTGTTAAACCATATCATATGAGTTCCAATACTCATTTGGTTTACCAAGCCTCATCCTATCCGATCTCCCGATTTAAGTCCGGTTTATTTATATAGTTTTAGATTGCCGACTGATTCCGTGCTCCCTCTAGCTTTGTTTGGTTGTTGTTCAAGACCTCTAAGCATTCTCAGGCGAGTACATTATTCCCCTATTTTTACTGCTTTCAATTGTTTTGGGGTGACTCATATGTGCTAAATGTTTTCAAGGTTATAACGATGGTATCAAAACGATTTTCGATGTTATAACGATGGTTTCAAAAACGATTAAGACGATTTATACAAAACTAATAACGATTTCGATAATGGGAACGAACTTGTTGGTTGGGTTACATAACAAATGACATTCATTAGCAATGATCAAGCCGACCAGTATTAGGTTATGGTACCATAGGATCTGACAAATCCCGTTATCATACTGCACCCGTGGTTATGTGTGGGGGTGGTGGGTAGCGACTGAATCTGTAATTGTTAACTTACCCTTTGGTAAGGGTTTGTTAATGCGAAAACGAGAAGCGACGAGGGATGAGTCACGAAGGTTTGAATGTTATTAGCGAGACAATCACATAAGTAGTTTCACGACCTAAAATGAATTATACGATTTGGTTAAACAATTGGTTTTCACGCGATGTATTAATGAGTTAAACGATTTAGTTAAACGATTGGCTTCAAAGCGATATACGATTGGTTTTTTGTTAAGTGTTTAGATAATGGGACGGGTGTAATGTGATGAAAGCATGGTGGATACGCCGCTGGTACTTCCTATATATAAAAGATTTCATCATATTACATGCCGTGGCGTTATTTAGTTCACTTGAGTAAACAATTTTCAAACGATGTCACACAAACGAGATTTTCGATATGATATAAACTATACGAGTTTTTAACAAGATTTATTAACGAGTTTCATTAACGATTTATTTTGAGATGTTTCACAATTTGCTTTACTAAAACAAATGTTTTTGGGTTACGAGTCATGGCTATGAGGTTTTATAAACTATAACCCGCTTGATTTGAGTTGGTTAATTAAGTTGCAATGTTATACTCTTTTCAAAACAAGGTTTTTATAAAGTATTGCAACATCTAAACTAGCCATGATTTCAACACTCCTACAAAACCTATGTATTCGCCAGCATTTCTTTGCTGACCTCGTTTTCACATATGTTTCAGGTATTGTTGAATGATATGGATTGATAAGATGCATGCTCACATAGGACTGGACGAGGCTTTAGTGACTCAATAACAATGATAGACTATGTTTAAATTGTGTATTTAGATTTCCAGACGATGTAAATATTCAATGTTTAATAAAACGAAATACTTTTTGTATCCATGGTTATGAAACATTAATTCTGTTACAACACTCCCCGACGTTTCCACCACGTTTTGTATGTTACACGTGGTCGGGGTGTGACAAAGTGTATGAAATTGCTAACGAGTTTCAGAGAGCTTGCGAGAGTGTGTGTGTGTTTTTCTAACTTGTTCTAATTCAAGCTTGTTATCCCCTTTTTAAAAATATAAATAATCCAAAAAACTAACTATCCGCTAAATGTGCAAGCTACCCACGACTTCCAAAACAGTCACCAAGCTATGCACGTGCGGAATATTGAGAGCATATTCTCTAAGAATATCGGTAAGACTAGGTCCAATGCGTATACTCCTGCAAAACAAGCTTAAATATAGTGAAAGTAACCGTTAGTGTAAGGATAACAATGAGGATCCTGGATCCTGATCCTGCAACGTCTTCTGAGGATCCTTAATTCAAACAGAATTGAGGATCTGTGATCCTGGTAGTATTTGAGGATCCGTGATCCTTAGGTTTAGAAAATCTATCCCTAAAAAATCCCCCCAAAATATGAGGAATAAAATATCACTTAAATGAGTCATATTTTCTAATCTTATCTGCAACGAACTAGCCAACGGAAATATAGCCGTTTGAATCGAACTAGCCGTTACCCATCATGCGTCACCGAAATAACAACCTGCAGAATCATCATTATATATAGGTTAGAGATAAGAATCAATTTTCATTTAAATTCGAGCGATACTCCCCTTTAAATCCTCATTCAAAGATCGAAACAGGTATCTCTCTTCTCCTTCTCTCTACATTTTCTTTCTTTGATCTTCTTCGTTCTCATTACCCATGGCGAAAATGGTTCTTCGATCCTCACCAGCCAAGGATCCAAAAAAGGACGATACCTTGAAAAGCCAAGGGATCATTAAGAATCCTTCGACTGAGCTATGCCGCTTTACTGACCCGGAGATTGACCGGATTCGCCACTGTTTTCCGGCGGATACCGTTTTCAGACCCTTTGATTCCTCTGTGAAAACTGACTCTGTCTCCGACACTTTGGTTGCTTTTCCGGCCACCCCATTCCCGATAGGATTCTCCTATCCTTTCCCTGCCTTTACCCAATCTTTCTTTGCACTCACTGGTATGTGCTATATCCAGGCCATGCCGATGATGTGGAGGGTTCTGCATACCTTAGAAAACATCACAGAGCAGGAAGATATAGAGATAGGAATGTCAGAACTGGCTGAGCTGTATAATCTTGTGAGCCATGGTTCACACCGTTACTTGTTCAAACATAAGCCTGGTGATCCTCATCCAATCCTTAAAACCACAAAGAATGACACCCACTGGAAAACCGCTTCTTCTTTGTTAGGAGAGATTCTATTCCAGACGGGAAAGATCTCCCCAAATAGTGGACCACCCATGGTAGGATATAGGATCCTTATAGAAGGATCATAGGATGACTCTGTTTTTGTTGAGGATAACTGATCCTTCTCTGTCTTTTTGTGCAGCTATCTCAGTTTCTCATCTCATTCAGTCCCCTGCAACAAAAGAAAGAATTGCTGCCTTTTGGAGCCTTGATCCTGCAGTTAGAACATTCCAGGCCAACACAAAGGATTCACAGGAAGTATCCTCTGGTTCAGTCGCCATGTCAAGTAAGTATTTATATTTATGTATGATTAAATAGATTTAGATCAAGGATACTTATCTATTGTTTGCCGTTTGTAGGTGCTGGAAAGTCCTCGAAATCAGCTTCTCGCTTCAGCGTCAGTGATCTTGATGCTGTCACTGCCCGGTCCGACAAGAAACGAATTGCTACCAGCCCTAGCGTTCCAATTCCTAAGCCTGTCAGCACCAAGGGCAAGGGCGGAAAAAAGAGGAAGACCGCTGACGATCTTGAAGGCCTGCCCCTCATCCGAAATTAGTTTGAAGAATACTTCTCTGAGGTAAGGATCCCTGATCCTTAATTCTATCCTGTCCATTTGAGGATAACGGATCCTGAATTGTATCTTTTCTTTTTTGCAGAAATTTGCTGAGATCCAGATGCTCTTTGATGCGTACACTGAAGAGGCTGAGCAGAAGGAGCCGGACTTTCAGAAGATCTTCCTGGCAAAGGATGAGACCATCTCTACCCTCGAGAAGGAGCTTAACTTGGCAAAAAAACAGCTGGTCATGGCACATCAATGCTGATCATGAGAAGACTGAAGTGATGGAGGGTGCTAAGCTTTCTGGCACCATTGCTATGCTCAAAATCAAATTACAGATGGCAAAGGAGGCTGAGGATCCTAGATTTGATAGGACTGCCTGGGACCAAGAAGGCTGGAAGGCCAAGCTAGCTGAGCTGGACGATGAAGAGGAGGTTGGAGAGGTCCTGATGATTGAAGCTAGTGGCAGCGGGGTGAAGGATCAGGCTGAGGATGCAGAGGTTGGGGGTGATGGTGATGCAGCGAAGGTGTGAGCTGCAAAAATGGGCGATGATGGATTTATCTAGACACGGCTAGAGCCCATTTTTTTATGGTTTGGTAGTTTTTTGCTTGTTGATGTTTTTGAACAATGATGGGTCTGTAATAACTCTAAACAATAGTTCTTAGGTTTAAGGATCACCGATCCTTCAGACAATAGGTAGGATAACAAATGGTGGAGGGATCCTCTGTTTGGGGGATGAAGCCATTTTGATCCTGCCGTCTCTTTATTACTGCACTTATTAGAACTTATTATCATGGACACCCTTTACCTACCCCAGCGGACGGGCCACAGATTGCTGGTAGATGCTTGGGGTAGGTAATTTTGACAACCTTTAGAGGGTTAACCTTTTGCTAAACAAATAAAAGTTTTAATCTTTTGGCTTATCATGTGTTGTTATTCTTGTGAATACTTTATCTTTCAATTGTTATGATACACTTTGCTTGAATTCATAAGTTAAGAATAAAAGTTTAATAGATCATGTCAAAAAGTTTAGGATATGATCAAGGATCAAATATCCTATAATCGAAAAATTCAAAAAAGTGATATAACTCAAGGATCATGTATCCTGTTGTCAAAGAATAAGGGTCACTTAGATAAACAAAGAATAAAATTAAGGTGATTAAGGATCATACCTGAGAATCCAAGTTAGGATCCTAAATCTTCAATATAAAATCAGGATAACCAAAAGACAAACCTTAACAAAAGGTTAGGATCAAGGATCCTTATTTGTTTAACTTCAAAAACCTGAAATGGGACATAACTTGGGACTAAGCCAATATAAGAGAAGAGTTAGCAACTGGGGACAAGCCCAACAAACTGGGGACAAGCCCAAAAAACTGGGGACAAGCCCAAAAAAACTGGGGACAAGCCCAAAGGATCTTGTGTAAACTGGAGTATGGCCCTCACTGGCGACTATCCAAACTTAGTGACATGAAAATGCCAAAACCTTAGCTAACGTGAAAACGTTAGAAACCTTAGGAACAGATGTATGGTACGTCTACCATTATACGTAGGATCCTGAATACAGTCAGTACAATGAAATTGTCAGCCCCTAAAGCGGGTACTGGTCCCATTGCCTTGAACTGCACCAGGATCATCGTGCGCTACTGGCGAAACTGGGGACATGCCCAAAAGACTAGGGACTAGCCCAAAAAACTGCGGACAAGCCCATAAAACTTAGGAGACTTCTGAGGATAATTGATCCTTTTCTAAGGATATATCAACCTTCTGCAAAACTCAGAACTAAGTGAAAGAAGGATAAAGGATCCAGGATCCTTCTCCTTGTAAATAGGTTAATTAAAGAAGTGAACAAATTAAAGTTAGATCATTACCAGAGTGAGGATCATCTATCCTCTGAGGATCCTTCATGGACATCGGACACGGAAATAGTTGAGGATCCTGGATCCTTACTGTGACACCTGTGTCACTGAGACCATCAAACAAATGCCCAACCAATGAAATATTGTATTTCATACTTGGGATTTGTAAAAATATGTGTATCGTTTACACATATCAATTCTTGTTCGATTTCAAACTCTATATCGCTTTCTGGAAGGTTATACGCGCACTGATGCGTAAATATAACCAGTTTAATGCAACGAACGCTCCGGAATAGTGACATATACTTAACATACCTTAAATAACCGATAAATAACTTAGAAATAAGTTTTGAAGGCTTTGGTATTGCAAAAACAAGTTAAATCGCTTACAGGGACTAAAGTTGACAAACTGCGAAAGTATGCCAATTTGAACTGTAACAGACATTCCGGAACATGACCATAATCTAAAAACACCTTAAATATCCTTTACATAGCTTAGAAATAGGCTTTAAGGGGTTCGGTGTGCTAAAATAAACTTTTGGGTCATTCAGGGACTAAAAGCGTCAAAAAGTGCACAAGTTTGCATTTTCGCGCATAACTTACGTTCTGAATACATCCGGACTTCCAAAAATTTATGTAAGCACTAAAATATTTTATTTTAGTGTTCGGCATAAGAAAAATCCATTCGTTTAGTCATTTGGATCGTTTTTCGCGCTTGTGCGCATTCCGTCGTATTTAAGCGAACATCGCGTTCGTACGGCCAAACGAACCGACATCCGAGATATTTTTGAGCATGTTTTAAGTTCCCTATACTTTAACATCATTTTAGAGCTTTGAAATGGGGTTAACGGGCCTTAAACGTGTCGAAAACGACCTTATTACATAACAGGGACTAAAATGGTAATTCTGCCAAACTTGTGCCCTACGATGCGCATGCATTTTTACCCTACGGTGCGTAGGGCATCTCCAGACCAGATGCAGAGTTTCTAACAGCCTGTTTGCAGCTGTTTTAACCACAACCACATACTCACACATGCCTAGTCAGCTGATAAGGATCATATTTAGCCACCATAAGGTCCCGACACTTGTACGGGTGGGATTAAGGCACGTTTTCCATGAAACGATCTTAACGGTGGACCGAAAACTATAAATACCCCATGCCCCCCCATTGCTAAACTTACAAGAACTTTGATTTGAGAAACTCTAAGTTGAAACTATTGTTTCATACCTGAGATTTTTGAATCGAAGTTAGCATTCGGGGACCCTTCGTAAGTATTCTTTCGTTCTTTTCCTTATTTTATTGCTTTTCGAGTCCGAAAGTCAAACTTTGTTTGACTTTCAGCGTTGACCAGTAATGGTCAATGCGAAGTTCGTTTGAACTTCGCAACGTGAGTGTAATCACGTTGGTTATAGTCCCTTGGGACTATGCCTACTGATTACCACGTTGTCTAGGGTCGTAGGGTAAGCGATCTAATGAATCGCTTATACCTCGAACCCGACCCATTTGGTCGATCATTAGGATCCGACCAAACACATTAGGTGACCATAGTAGGTAGGGAATAACCTTCCGAGGTTATACCCTATGGTCACATCGTTTGAGTAGTTGTATGATAGGTAGTTTATATGCCTTAGGTAAATTACCAGAATACCCTTTTCATGTATAATTGGTAATTAAGCATATGTAACCTAAACCTTTGTCACATAACTGATTATGTAACATGTTTAGGCATATAACACTTGTCATAGGACTAGTTAGGCGGTCCGAACGCGTTTCACGCGTTAAAGTAGCATAAGCTACCTAAACGGGTCGTAATGGGTCGAAAGCACTTAGATTAAGGTTTCATTTAGTATGTAGGCTTCGTTAAACCATATGACACGAGTCTCTATACTCGTTTGGTTTACGAACCCTCATTCTATCAGATCTTCCGATTTAGGTCCGGTTAATTAACATAGTTACCTATATTAGGTGCCGTTTGATTCCGTGATCTCTAGCATTGCTTGGTGGTTATCCTAGGACTTCTGAGCAATCTCAAGTGAGTACATAGACCCCTCTTTTACTGTTTTCCAAACTGTTTTGGGGTGAAACACATGTGCCTACTTGTTACTTTCATGCTTTCCTGTTTTCACATCATATACCTGCTATGTTCGTTAGTACATTATAGTACATGATTTCATTACATTTCATGCTAGGTGTGCCCATTGTGTGCATTACTTAGTACATCGTTCTACATTACATTTCATACTACGTATGTCCATTGTGTGCATACTTAGTACATTGTTTTACATTGCTTTTCTGTTGCATATGCTTATCCAGCATATGAACACATTATACTACATATTGAACCGTTGTAAACATTTGACTATGTGATCCATTTGTATCTGTGAACCGTTTGTATCTGTGAACCGTTTGTATCTGTGAACCGTGTGAACCGTATTTGACTATACAAGAACATTTCTACACTTGTTAAACATTTCATCTTGATAGTTTGGTTTGAGTAAGTGATTAAGTAACGAGGCGTGTGTAATATGATACAAGCATGGTGGATACGCCGCTGGTACTTCCTATATATAAGTGTTTGTATGGTATTACATATCGTAGCGTTATTTGAATCATTTCAGTTTGAAATATATAACATTTTATACAAATAACATACTTTTCACAAGACATTGTTTTACAAACAACTTATCTTATACAAACTCAGTTACATGGTTATTCATTTAACCATACATTATTCTTTTATCTATACATATCATCTGGACTTATTGATTTTCAAACGATTTACAAGACAAAGCAAATTACAAGGTTCATGACTAAACATTTTCTCAAACATAAGTCATGAAACCTATTTTCACAAAACCTATGTACCTCACAGGCATTTTTATGCTGACGTACCTATTTTCACATGTGTTTTTCAGGAACTGTTGCATAAGATGATCAAGATACACATAGGCAGACTTGGGCTTTAGTGACAATAAAAGATGCAAGACTAGTTAATTATGTTGTATTTCTTTGTTTGTTAAGACATTGTAACACTTTTAATCAATAAAACGAAACTTCAATTGCCATGGATTTGAAACAATTAATTCTGTTACAACACTCCCCGACGTTCCGCCACGTTTTGTATGTTCTACGTGGTCGGGGTGTGACAGAAAAGATGGTATCAGAGCCAATGGTTATAGGGAATTAGGTTATTAGTAATGCTTTGACCTAGTCTATAACCTTCTTAGGACCCTAACGCGAGTTTACTTGCGTTTAGTCATAAAAACAATACCGTCACCTATCCATAGGCGACTACCACAACAAGAACATAAATTTCAAAACCGCTTTGAAAACTAATCATCTGTTCTAGGATGATTGATTACTAGGTTTTGAACCCTCTGTTATATGGTTTTGAACCCCTTTGAGTTTTCAAAATCTCGTCAAGGTTATGGGTTTTAAATAATGTGAACACGTGCAAACTGGAAGGGTGAATGCCTGTATTCTGGGTTTTCTGTCTAGGCAAGCACTTCGTATATATCTCATCAGACGCGAGACCAGTTGTGCTTACCTGGGAATTCTTGGGATGAGTGTTCACTTATAGGCGAGCATGTCTTCGTGATACATTATTTTTGACCCATTTACTTTGATTAGTCACTGTGTGTCGTTTGTTTACCTTGTGGTAACAAACAAATGACCACTATCCTTGCTTTCATCAGATTTGTTTCATCTCATTCTTTTCGTCTAAATCTCTCACTCGTTTCTTTTCATGTTTCCTCTTTTAGAATGCCTCCTCGACGCGAAAACCAGATAGCGACTGCCAAACTGGCAGAAATCATTGCGCAGCAAATGGCTGCTCAATTCCCAAACCTCTTTGCTCAATGGAATCAAGCCAACAACAACAACAATGGTCCATGCAATTTCAAGAGTTTTAACTCGGCGAAACCACTCAAGTTTAGTGGTTCTGAGGGAGCGACTGGGCTTCTTCAGTGGTTCGAGAGCATTGAGAATACTTTCCGCCACGTGCAGTGTCCTGACAATCGCAAGGTCGAGTTTGCTTCGAGTGTGTTCCAGAAGAGAGCCCTTACGTGGTGGAACGGGGTTATGAGAGATCGTGGTGCAGAAGTTGCTCTAGCACAGACATGGGCTGAACTTAGGGCCCTTATGATGAAGGAATTCTGTCCTCGACACGAGATCAGGGCTTTGGAAAGGGAATTCGACAATCTTGAGCAAGACAGCGGTGAGCATCGAGCCTACACGGACCATTACGAGGAGTTGAGTCTGTTATGCCCAAACATGGTCACGCCTTTGGATAAGGCAATCGAAAAGTACATTGATGGCCTCCCTGACTCAATACAAGACATTGTGACTGGCAGCAACCCTACTACAGTTAGACAGGCCATTGAGCTATCTGCAACCTTGACTGAATCAAAGATCAGGAAAGGTAAACTTTTCCGAAAAGATGACAAGAAGCCGGTCGAAGAATCGAAACCAATCGAGGAATCAAAGATCATGGATGAACAGACTGGATCCCCTAAGAGGTCAAAGAAGCGAAAGGCTTCTCAAAACTACGCTGTGGTCGCTCACAATGATCAAGCCGTCCTCAACCAACCAGCTCAACCCCCTGCCAGGAAACCCTACAACGGAACTGCACCCTTGTGCAACCAATGTGGCCTACATCATCATGCTGGGGTGAAGTGCCGCATATGCCAAGTTTGCGGACTTATAGGTAATACAGCTAGGGTTTGCCCAACCGCAGCTGCACCAAATCAAGCTGGCAACAATCCTGCTCAAGCTCGTTTTCCACAGGGATCTTGCTACAACTGTGGCGAGATGGGCCATTTTCGTAGGAATTGCCCAAGGCTTGCTAATGCAAATCCAGCGCAGGGATGATCATATGATCAACCAGAAGACAACATCGTTTAGAAATAATCATGTCTTATGTATTATTTTCTTTTGTTGTCAAGATCCAAGAAACAGTTGTTATCATTGTTTATAAATAAATCTTTTGTTTACATTGCAATGTATTTATGTGATTTTATGTATAAACAACATATCCCCTATAATACCGACAATCAAGGAACCGCATTCCTTGAAGAACAGACTACTCCCAAATTTCTTCCATTGTATGATCTCTTGCGTTTTTCACGAAAATCCTAAGTACCCGTTTCTTCCAAGAGAAACGAAGTACGAGGTGCCAAGTTAATAGCAATCAATAACAAGATAATAACAATTAAACAACTATGTGATTATGTGCTTATCAACATTACAAGACAAACTGTGCGGACTGTGCAAGGAATTACGTAATTATGGATGCATACATAATTATGGAATTTAGTGCACAGAAATCACAGCGAGCTTTGTCATGTACCTAGAAGTTAACCCTATTCATTTCCAATTCTGATGAAGTATCCGTTGAGGAAAAATGAACTAGCTATTCATTTTTCACTTCTGAAGAATATCCGTTGAGGAAATGAATATCCGTTTATCCTTCATTTCCAATTCTGAAGAATACCTGTTGAGGAAAATGACTCCGTTTGTGCATTTTCGTTCTGAAGAGTATCCGTCGAGGGAAATGAATATCCGTTTATTTAATCCTTCATTTCCGAACCTGAGGAAACAACCGTTGAAAATGACTCCGTTAGTTCATTTTCGTTTCTGAAGATTATCCGTTGAGGAAATGAATATCCGTTGTTTAATCCTTCATTTCCGAACCTGAGGAAACAACCGTTGAAAATGACTCCGTTAGTTCATTTTCGTTTCTGAAGATTATCCGTTGAGGAAATGAATATCCGTTTGTCTATCATTTTCATTTCCATTTCTGAGGAAGCAACCGTTGAAAATGACTCTATTTGTTCATTTTCGTTTCTGAAGATTATCCGTTGAGGAAATGAATATCCGTTTGTCTATCATTTTCATTTCCGTTTCTGAGGAAGCAACCGTTGAAAATGACTCCGTTTGTTCATTTTCGTTTCTGAAGATTTGTCCGTTGAGGAAATGAATATCCGTTTGTCTATCATTTTCATTTCCGTTTCTGAGGAAGCATCTGTTGAAAATGACTCCGTTTGTTCATTTTCGTTTCTGAAGATTGTCCGTTAAGGAAATGGATCCCCGTTTGTTTATTCCTTCATTTCCGCTTCTGAAGAATACTCGTTGAGGAAAATGACTCCGTTTGTTCATTTTCGTTCTGAAGAATGTCCGTTAAGGAAATGACAGGATTATGCTTTACATATCTCGGGTGGTTATCTGACACAAAGTCACAAATAGACTCCTACGAATTAATTTCGGGACGAAATTTCCTAAAGTAGGGGAGACTGTGACACCTGTGTCACTGAGACCATCAAACAAATGCCAAACCAATGAAATATTGTATTTCATACTTGGGATTTGTAAAAATATGTGTATCGTTTACACATATCAATTCTTGTTCGATTTCAAACTCTATATCGCTTTCTGGAAGGTTATACGCGCACTGATGCGTAAATATAACCAGTTTAATGCAACGAACGCTCTGAAATAGTGACATATACTTAACATACCTTAAATAACCTATAAATAACTTAGAAATAAGTTTTGAAGGCTTTGGTATTGCAAAAACAAGTTAAATCGCTTACAGGGACTAAAGTTGACAAACTGCGAAAGTATGCCAATTTGAACTGTAACAGACATTCCGGAACATGACCATAAGTTAAACACACCTTAAATATCCTTTACATAGCTTAGAAATAGGCTTTAAGGGGTTCGGTGTGCTAAAATAAACTTTTGGGTCATTCAGGGACTAAAAGCGTCAAAAAGTGCACAAGTTTGCATTTTCGCGCATAACTTACGTTCTGAATACATCCGGACTTCCAAAAATTTATGTAAGCACTAAAATATTTTATTTTAGTGTTCGGCATAAGAAAAATCCATTCGTTTCGTCATTTGGATCGTTTTTCGCGCTTGTGCGCATTCCGTCGTAATTAAGCGAACATCGCGTTTGTACGGCCAAACGAACCGACATCCGAGATATTTTTGAGCATGTTTTAAGTTCCCTATACTTTAACTTCATTTTAGAGCTTTGAAATGGGGTTAACGGGCCTTAAACGTGTCGAAAACGACCTTATTACATAACAGGGACTAAAATGGTAATTCTGCCAAACTTGTGCCCTACGATGCGCATGCATTTTTACCCTACGGTGCGTAGGGCATCTCCAGACCAGATGCAGAGTTTCTAACAGCCTGTTTGCAGCTGTTTTAACCACAACCACATACTCACACATGCCTAGTCAGCTGATAAGGATCATATTTAGCCACCATAAGGTCCCGACACTTGTACGGGTGGGATTAAGGCACGTTTTCCATGAAACGATCTTAACGGTGGACCGAAAACTATAAATACCCCATGCCCCCCCATTGCTAAACTTACAAGAACTTTGATTTGAGAAACTCTAAGTTGAAACTATTGTTTCATACCTGAGATTTTTGAATCGAAGTTAGCATTCGGGGACCCTTCGTAAGTATTCTTTCGTTCTTTTCCTTATTTTATTGCTTTTCGAGTCCGAAAGTCAAACTTTGTTTGACTTTCAGCGTTGACCAGTAATGGTCAATGAGAAGTTCGTTTGAACTTCGCAACGTGAGTGTAATCACGTTGGTTAAAGTCCCTTGGGACTATGCCTACTGATTACCACGTTGTCTAGGGTCGTAGGGTAAGCGATCTAATGAATCGCTTATACCTCGAACCCGACCCATTTGGTCGATCATTAGGATCCGACCAAACACATTAGGTGACCATAGTAGGTAGGGAATAACCTTCCGAGGTTATACCCTATGGTCACATCGTTTGAGTAGTTGTATGATAGGTAGTTTATATGACTTAGGTAAATTACCAGAATACCCTTTTCATGTATAATTGGTAATTAAGCATATGTAACCTAAACCTTTGTCACATAACTGATTATGTAACATGTTTAGGCATATAACACTTGTCATAGGACTAGTTAGGCGGTCCGAACGCGTTTCACGCGAACGACGCGTTAAAGTAGCATAAGCTACCTAAACGGGTCGTAATGGGTCGAAAGCACTTAGATTAAGGTTTCATTTAGTATGTAGGCTTCGTTAAACCATATGACACGAGTCTCTATACTCGTTTGGTTTACGAACCCTCATTCTATCAGATCTTCCGATTTAGGTCCGGTTAATTAACATAGTTACCTATATTAGGTGCCGTTTGATTCCGTGATCTCTAGCATTGCTTGGTGGTTATCCTAGGACTTCTGAGCAATCTCAAGTGAGTACATAGACCCCTCTTTTACTGTTTTCCAAACTGTTTTGGGGTGAAACACATGTGCCTACTTGTTACTTTCATGCTTTCCTGTTTTCACATCATATACCTGCTATGTTCGTTAGTACATTATAGTACATGATTTCATTACATTTCATGCTAGGTGTGCCCATTGTGTGCATTACTTAGTACATCGTTCTACATTACATTTCATACTACGTATGTCCATTGTGTGCATACTTAGTACATTGTTTTACATTGCTTTTCTGTTGCATATGCTTATCCAGCATATGAACACATTATACTACATATTGAACCGTTGTAAACATTTGACTATGTGATCCGTTTGTATCTGTGAACCGTTTGTATCTGTGAACCGTTTGTATCTGTGAACCGTGTGAACCGTATTTGACTATACAAGAACATTTCTACACTTGTTAAACATTTCATCTTGATAGTTTGGTTTGAGTAAGTGATTAAGTAACGAGGCGTGTGTAATATGATACAAGCATGGTGGATACGCCGCTGGTACTTCCTATATATAAGTGTTTGTATGGTATTACATATCGTAGCGTTATTTGAATCATTTCAGTTTGAAATATATAACATTTTATACAAATAACATACTTTTCACAAGACATTGTTTTACAAACAACTTATCTTATACAAACTCAGTTACATGGTTATTCATTTAACCATACATTATTCTTTTATCTATACATATCATCTGGACTTATTGATTTTCAAACGATTTACAAGACAAAGCAAATTACAAGGTTCATGACTAAACATTTTCTCAAACATAAGTCATGAAACCTATTTTCACAAAACCTATGTACCTCACAGGCATTTTTATGCTGACGTACCTATTTTCACATGTGTTTTTCAGGAACTGTTGCATAAGATGATCAAGATACACATAGGCAGACTTGGGCTTTAGTGACAATAAAAGATGCAAGACTAGTTAATTATGTTGTATTTCTTTGTTTGTTAAGACATTGTAACACTTTTAATCAATAAAACGAAACTTCAATTGCCATGGATTTGAAACAATTAATTCTGTTACAACACTCCCCGACGTTCCGCCACGTTTTGTATGTTCTACGTGGTCGGGGTGTGACACTTACTACATGAAGTATCTCTTTAAGTGGACAACATTCCAAGCTCTTGGTAGCAAATCTCCTTCCATTGTTAATAATCGATATGTCCCCTTTCCTGCCTCAGCTTCAATAAGGTAGGGACCTTCCCACTTTGGTGCTAACTTGCCATCAGCAGGATTGGTGGTATTCTGAAATGCTTTCCTCAATACCATGTCACCAACTTGGAATTTCCTGATCCTAACATTCTTATTATAGGCTCCAACCATCCTTTGTTGATAACTAGCCATTCTTATCCTCGCCAAATCCCTGAGTTCTTCTATGGTATCCAAATATTGAACCAAGTTTTCAGCATTTCCTTCAGGATCACGGATGCTTGTTCTTGCAGTAGGAACCATCATCTCTGTAGGGATCACTGATTCTGCTCCAAACACTAAAGAAAATGGAGTTTGGCCAGTAACATTCTTGGGAGTTGTCCTATCAGCCCATAGTACATAAGGTAGTTCTTCTTCCCACTTTCCTTTCTTGGATCCAAGCTTCTTCTTCAAATTGTTGATGATGATCTTGTTGGATGATTCTGCTTGACCATTAGCTTGTGGGTGGACTGGTGTTGATGTTATCATCTTAATCCCCCAGCTGTCACAAAAGTTAGTAGTTCTACTCCCAATAAATTAGGATCCATTATCATAAACAATTTCAGAAGGGATACCAAATCTAGTAATAATGTTTCTTTTAATAAAGGACATCACTTCTTTTTCTTTGACTTGAGCAAAAGCTTCAGCTTCTATCCACTTGGAGAAGTAATTAGTCATAGCAAGCATGAACACTTTTCCACCAGGTGCCTTGGGAAGTTTGCCAACTATATCCATTCCCCATCTCATGAATGGCCAAGAAGAGGATATAGGATGCAGGAGTTCTGCTGGTTGGTGAAGGATATTACTATGTCTCTGACGAGCATCACATTTCTTGGCATAATCCACAACATCCTTCTTCATAGTAGGCCAATAGTATCCTGTCCTAAGGATCCTTGAGAACAATGCCCTGCCCCTAGTGTGGTTTTCACAATCTCCTTCATGAAAATCCTTTAGGACTTCTTGGACTTCAGGATCCTCAATGCATCTTAGATATGGACCTGCAAGAGATGATTTATACAACATGTTGTTCACTATTGTAAATTGAGATACCTTGATTTTGAAAGCCCTGGGGTTTTCTCCTGTAGGAATCTCTCCATGTTGTATATATCTCATAATTGGAAGGATCCATGATCCTGAACGAAATTGTGTATTATCACTAGGAACCACTGCAGAATCCTCTTCTATTTCCATAGCTATGTGATCCTCAATAGCAGGAGCCAAAATATAGATGATAGGGATCTTGATATCCTCTGGAATTTTCAATGATGATCCAAGATTGCCCAATGCATCAGCTTCTGCATTCTCTTCCCTAGGTACCTGTGTCAAACTAAAAGAAACAAAAGAGAGTGCCAATTCCTTGACTATCTCTAGGTGTTTGATTAGTCGTTCACCTTTAACAACATAAGATCCATTAAAGTGATTGGTAATTAACAATGAATCTACATGTACCTCAAGATACCTGATCCTCATGTGCTTGGCAATTTGCAATCCAGCTATCAAGGCTTCATATTCAGCCTCATTATTAGTAGTTTGAAACTCACAAGCTATTGAGTGGAGTATTATGTCCCCCTGTGGCGATTTTAGTAGTATTCCAAGTCCTGTTCCTTTGACATTAGAAGCTCCATCAGTAAAGAGTATCCAAGGATCCTTAGTCTCTTTAAGCTGCTGAACTTCTAACTCAGCTTCTCTTTGTAAATCACTACTAAAATCTGCCACAAAGTCAGCTAAGTCTTGGGATTTGATGGCAGTCCTTGGTTCATATCTTATATCATAAGCACTAAGCTTCACTGCCCATTTAGCCATCCTTCCTGATGTCACAACCCGACCACGTGGAACAACCAAACGTGGCGGAAACGTCGGGGAGTGTTGTAACAGAATTAATTGTTTCAAATCCATGGCAATTGAAGTTTTGTTTTATTAATCAAACATGAGAGTTTACATTGTTTTAAACAAGAAACAAAGAGTACATAACATAAATTAACTAGTTCTTGTCTCGTTTTAAGTCACTAAGGCACATGTCCGCCTAGGTATGTCTTGATAAGTCCTATGCATCATCTCCTGAAAACACATGTGAAAATAGGTACGTCAGCATAAAAATGCCTGTGAGATACATAGGTTTTGTGAAAACAGAATTCATGACTTATGTTTGAGAAAATGTTTAGTCATGAACCTTGTAATTTGCTTTGTCTTGTAAATCATTTGAAAAACGATAAGATCAGATGATATGTATAAATAAGAGAATAATGTATGGTTAAATGAATAACCATGTAAAATGAGTTTGTATAAGATAAGTTGTTTGTAAATCAATGTCTTGTGAAAAGTATGTTGTTAGTATAAAATGTTATATGTCTCAAATTGAAATGATTCAAATAACGCTACAATATGTGATACCATACAAACACATATATATAGGAAGTACCAGCGGCGTATCCACCGTGCTTGTATCATATTACATACGCCTCGTTACTTAAATCAATTACTCAAACCAAACCACCAAAGTAAAATGTTTAACAATTGTAGAAATGTTTATGTATAGTCAAATGTCTATTATCAAATGTAAATCATGTCAACAGATACAACTGGTTCACACGGTTCAATAGTTACAAACGGTTCATATAATCAAAGGGTTACGACGGTTCACATAGTCAAATGGTTACAACGGTTCAAAAAGTAGTATAATGTGTTCATATGCTGGATGAGCATATGCAACATAAATGCAATTAAATGCAATGTAAAACAATGTATTAAGTATGCACGTAATGGACATACATAGAATAAGTGTAATGTAAAACAATGTACTAAGTATGCACACAATGGACATACATAGCATGAAATGTAATGTAGAACGATGTACTAAGTATGCACACAATGGGCGTACATAGCATGAAATGTATTGTAAAGTGATGTACTAAGTATGCACACAATGGGTATACATAGCATGAAATGTAATGAAATCATGTACACATAGCAGGTATATGATGTGAAAACAGGAAAGCACGAAAGTAACAAGTAGGCACATGTGTTCCACCCCAAAATGTTTGGAAAACTGTAAAAGAGGGGTCTATGTACTCACTTGAAATTGCTCAGAAGTCCTTGAGTAACAACCAAACAATGCTAGAGATCACGGATATCAAACGGCACCTAATATAGGTAACTATGTTAATAAACCGGACCTAAATCGGAGGATTTAGATAGAATGAGGGTTCGTAAACCAAACGAGTATGGAAACTCGTGTCATATGGTTTATCAAAGCCTACATACTAAATGAAACCTAACCTAAGTGCTTTCGACCCATCGCGACCCATTAAGGTAGCTTATGCTACTTTAACGCGTCGTTCGCGTGAAACGCGTTCGGACCGCCTAACTAGTCCTATGACAAGTAGAATATGCCTTAACATGTTTAATATTGTTGATAAATCAGTTTAGAGGTCATAGGTTATGTTACATATGTTTAAAATGAATTTTGGCATCAAAGGGGTATTTTGGTAATTTACCTAAGGCGTATAAACTACCTATCATACAACTATTTAAACGTCGTGACCATAAGGTATAACCTCGGAAGGTTATTCCCTATATACTATGGTCACCTAATGTGTTTGGTCGGATCCTAATGATCTACCAAATGGGTCGGGTTCGAAGGTATAAGCGATTTATTAGATCGCTTACCCTTACGACCCTAGACAACGTGGTAATCAGTAGGCATAGTCACAAAGGACTATAACCATCGTGATTACAATCACGTTGCGAAGTTCAAACGAACTTCGCATTGACCATAAACTGGTCAACGCAGAAAGTCAAACAAAGTTTGACTTTCGGACTCGAAAAACAATAAAAGAATGAAGGAACACTTACAAAGGGTCCCCGAAGGCTAATCTAGATCAAAATAGCTCAGGTATGAAACAAAGGTTTCAACTTAGAGCACATTATGTGACAACTCGAAATTTAGAACCTTTCGTTGTACGTTTGAACACTAAGTGACTAGCTAATTTGATGATTTGATGAATGATATGTGCGAACTTATATGATTATGTGTTATGCTATGTGTGTGCTTGTGTGTATGTATGCGAGTATGTATATGAACCGAAACGACACGAACCCGGCTCGAGACCATGTGGTCTCGAGTGAACGATGACCGATGGGCCGGTTGGGCCGCACCTCATGTAACCCACACGAAACCTACTAGGACTAGTATATATATCATACTCCTAGCAAACTAGTCCATTCTTTGGACAATCCACTCATACTCTCCTCTACACACATACTCTCCACTCTCACTAAAACCCTAGACACCAAGCATCACACTCACCTCCTTCTTCTCGGATCCAACCAACCGACCACAAAAGGATTCTCGGATTTTGCTTGTTCACACCAAACAAAGCTCCATCCTTCACCACTATTCCTCTAACCGGTTAGTGATTCCCATTGTGTGTTTAGATTTCGGTTGTTGTTGATGATGATGATGTGATATTTTGTTAATGATGATATATCTTGTGTGACTTGGTAATATGTTGGTTTGTTAGATTTATACATGATGATGTTAATAAACTATCATACTTAGATTCCGGATTGATTGCATGATGAGTTAATGATGTTTGTGATTTAATGTGATTTAAACCATAAATGGTTGGTGTTCATGAAATCGGTGTGTATAATGCTCATATTATTCGGATTTGTTGTTGGAATGCTCGATTGTTATTCATGTTATGAAATCGGATTGCATGCTCTTAGGTTACAAATCAAAATGCTTGTTAAATGGCTGCACTTATGTGGTAATCGGATTAGTTGTTTGAATATTTCGGATTGTTGTTTCAAGTTATGATATGATGAACTACTTGGATATTGATGAACATGATGAATGTGTGAAGAACAACTTGAATATCATATGAGCATGCTTGAATATTTGAAATCTGATATGTTTGATCCATTTAGGGTAAAAGTTAGACAAACAAACATGTTTAAGTGGATAGTACAAACCATTTTCTGAAATCAAATTCTCATTGGATAGTACACTGTTCCGGATCAGCAGTTGTCCAACCGAAACCATCAGTTGCGACTCGAAACCACTGCTTAATGAGTCGAAATCCCCGGTTGCGACATCAGTTGCGAGTCGCAAACACCTAGTTGCGACTCGAAACCACACATGATCAGCACACCAACCTTGTGACTCGAAACCACGGTTGCGAGTCCAGTTGCGACTCGTAACCAAACCAACACGAACTGAAACCATGATTGCGACTCAGGTTGCGAGTCGCAAACGCCTAGTTGCGACTCGAGACTCTACACAGATACACGCTGTTTGGGCTTGCAATTCACTTTCGGACTTAATTGTTTGGGCCGGACTCTTGGGCCTAATGTGCAGACCTTATATGTTACCGTTGGATGTGAATGTTGATGAACTGCCATGATTAAACATGTAACCCATACGTGCACTACTTGAATACGAACCTGATTGTATGATACAACTATGATAGGACGTGAGTAGCCACAACATTGCTTGTTTGACTTTTCTGTGTTTCTACCGAGCAAACCAAGGTGAGTTCACACCCTCTACAAAGCATGGGATTCCCTGGGTCGGGAATTGGGGTTAAGGAACATGGGTTCCTCGTCCTCCTTGGGTAGGACAGCAAAGGTTCAGGAATGTAATTCCTCGTCCTCACGGACAGATAACTCGTACTAGACCAAAACTCTATCACGAAGTCCCTCATCTTTGTATCGACTTAATCGCCGAGGCCAATGGCGAGCGGGTCATTAGTTAGATAGCGCTATTTAGGTTTGACAAACCTCACACCGTGCCGCAGAGGACGGGCGTGAACTAATGGACTACTGGCACGTCAATGATGATAGACATTGACAGTTCAGGGCACATAAACATGACTACAGTCAGCAGTCGATATGGTAACGAGTCTAGTATATACATGGGGTAGCCCCCACGGCCGAAATGCCAGATAACTAACACGGGGTAGCCCCCACGGCTGGATTGCCAGAATAATTGGGAATAAACAAGTCACGTTTTTTTAACTATGGGGTAACCCCCACGGCAGGATGCCAGATAAAGGAAATTGTTTTCGAAACAACGTAAAACGAACACCCAACCGTGAACTCACTCAACTTGTTGTTGACTCGTTACTACATGCTTTGCAGGTCCTTAGGTTCTTAAGCTGGAGCTTGCATGGAGGAGGATCGTTGTGGGATATGGACGACTGTGTGCCATGTTAAACTTTGAAACAATTAAACTTATGCTTTGTTTTTAAGACTTATGCTTCCGCTTGCAACTTGACTATGTTTTATGTGGACACCAATTGTATTGGTTGAACTATTATAATTACTTACATGCTTGTTCAATATGATTGGTGGCTGGATCCTGGTCAGTCACGCCTCCAAGCGGTTGTGCTCCGCAGGTGGATTTTGGGGGTGTGACACATTAGATCAGATTCTTGTGAGGAAAACTGAAGGGTGGAGGTGGGTATTTATAGTTTTCGGTTCACCGTTAGGATCGTTTCTTGGAGAAGAGGGAATGATCTAGCCCGTACACTTGTCGAAATGTTGTGGTAACTCATTTTGCCATCCACCATAAGAGTTTGACACTTGGCCTTGGCCTTTGGAGTGTTTGAAAGGCTGTTTGTAGCTGTTAATACACTGAATCTGGTCCTGAAAGTGCAAAAATGATGTTTCTGCCCAGATAAGGTTCTCGCGTAGCGCGACTGCATAGGCCTTAGGGCTCGCGCTACGCCACCATGCACCAGATTCAAAAGAGTTTCAAAAATGGCAGAAATGGTCCCTGCAGCCCGTTTAAGCTATTTTCGATGCGTTTGAACCCCGTTAACCTCATTTCAAGGCTCTAAAATGAAGTTAAAGTATAGGAAACTCAAAATATGCTCAAAAATATCTCGGATGTCAGTTCGTTTAGCCGTACGGTTACGTTGTTCGGTTAATTACGACGGAATGCGCATAAGCGCGAAAAACGATCCAAATGGCGTGACGAATGGATTTTTATTATGCCAAACACTAAAATAAAATATTTTAGTGCTTACATAAATTTTTGGATGTCCGGATGTATTCAGAACGTAAGTTATGCGCGAAAGTGCAAACTTATGCACTTTTTGACACTTTTAGTCCCTGAATGACTCAAAAGTTTATTTTAGCACACCGAACCCCTCAAAGCCTATTTCTAAGCCATGTAAAGGATATTTATGGTATGTTTAACTTATGGTCATGTTCCGGAATGTCCGTTACAGTTCAAATTGGCATACTTTCGCAGTTTGTCAACTTTAGTCCCTGTAAGCGATTTAACTTGATTTTGCCATACCAAAGCCTTCAAAACTTATTTCTAAGTTATGTAAAGGTTATTTAAGGTATGTTAAGCCTATTTCACTATTCCGGAGTGTTTGTTGCTTGAAACTGGTTATATTTACGCATCAGTGCGCGTATAACCTTCCAGAAAGCGATTTAGAGCTTGAAATCGAACAAGAATTGATATGTGCAAAAGATACACATATTTATACAAGTCCAAAGTATGAAATACAATATTTCATTGGTTTGGTATTTGTTTGATGGTCGCAGTGACACAGGTGTCACAGTCTCCCCTACTTAAGGAAATTTCGTCCCGAAATTTATTCGTAGAAGTCTGTCTGTGACTTTGTGTTAAATAGCCATCAAAGATATGTAAAGAATAATCCTGTCATTTTCCTCAACGGATATTCCTCAGAAGCGAAAATGATCGAACGGAGTCATTTTCCTCAACGGGCTCTTCGGAAATGGAAAATGAAGGAGTTAACTAAACGGATATTCTTTTCCCTCAACGGAAAATCTTCAGAAACGAAATTGAACTAACGGAGTCATTTTCCTCAACGGTTATTCTTCGGAATTTGAAATGAAGGAATAATCAACGGATATTCATTTCCTCAACGGATAATCTTCAGAAACGAAATTGAACTAACGGAGTCATTTTCCTCAACGGTTATTCTTCAGAATTTGAAATGAAGGAATAATCAAGGGATATTCATTTCCTCAACGGATAATCTTCAGAAACAAAATTGAACTAACGGAGTCATTTTCCTCAACGGTTATTCTTCAGAATTTGAAATGAAGGAATAATCAACGGATATTCATTTCCTCAACGGATAATCTTCAGAAACGAAAATGAACTAACGGAGTCATTTTCAACGGTTGCTTCCTCAGGTACGGAAATGAAAGATTTAACAACGGATATTCATTTCTCTCAATGGATATTCTTCAGAACGAAAATGAACAAACGGGGTCATTTTCCTCAACGGTTATTCTTCAGAATCGGAAATGAAAGATTTAACAACGGATATTCATTTCCTCAACGGATAATCTTCAGAAACGAAAATGAACCAACGGAGTCATTTTCAACGGTTGCTTCCTCAGAGTTGGAAATGAAGGATAAACGGATATTCATTTCCTCAACGGATATTCCTCAGAAGTGAAAAATGAATAGCTAGTTCATTTTTCCTCAACGGATGCTTCATCAGAATTGGAAATGAATTGGGTTAACTTAGATACATGATAGAACTTGCTGTGATTTCTGTGCACTAAATTCCATAATTATGTATGCATCCATAATTACGTAATTCCTTGCACATTCCGCACAGTTCGTTTTGTAATGTTGTGGGGAAGGATATCAAACTTGTGATGAGGGTGACTAGACTACCATAGGGTCCTTTTAATTAGATCGACAGAGGATCTTCTTAATTAGGCCACCAAGGAGTCCTTTCATCTATATCATCACATAATATTCCTAACCAGATTTTTGGATCGATTAGTTTAACTAGACCACTAAAGGGGTCTAATTATGAAGTAGTACTTTATAATCCAAGGGACTTAACTACAGCGTAGAAGTCCATTAAGGATTTTAGGTAGTACCTTTGGGTATCCTACTACGAATCTCTTGTACAAGGATATGTAAGATTCTACGAGGATTTGGATAACATAATTTGGATCACATGACACATAAAAGGGAACACATAAGCACATAATCACATAATTGTTTAATTGTTATTATCTTGTTATTGATTGCTATTAACTTGGCACCTCGTACTTCATTTCTCTTGGAAGAAACGGGTACTTAGGATTTTCGTGGAAAACGCAAGAGATCATACAATGGAAGAAATTTGGGGGTAGTCTGTTCTTCTAGGAATATGGTTCCTTGATTGTTGGTATTGTGGAGGATATGTTTATACATGTAACCACATAAACATATTAAAATGTAAATGAAAGATTTATTCATAACAATAACAACAACTGTTTCATAGATCGTGATAACAAAAGAAAATAATACACAAGGCTCGATCATTTTCTAAACAACGTTATCTTCTGTCGGTCAGATACTCATCCCTGCGCTGGATTTGCATTAGCAAGCTTTGGGCAATTCCTACGAAAATGGCCCATCTCGCCACAGTTGTAGCAAGACCCCGGTGGAAAACGAGCTTGAGCAGGATTATTGTTAACTTGATTTGGTGCAACTGCTGTTGGGCAAACCCTCGCTGTATGACCTATAAGTCCGCAAACTTGGCATGTGCGGCACTTCACACCAGCATGATGATGTAGGCCACATTGGTTGCACAAGGGTGCAGTTCCGTTGTAGGGTTTCCTGGCAGGGGGTTGAGCTGGTTGGTTAGGGACGGCTTGATCATTGTGAGTAACCATGGCGAAGTTCTGAGAAGCCTTTCGCTTCTTTGACCTCTTAGGGGATCCAGTCTGTTCATCCATGGTCTTTGATTCCTCGATTGGGTTCGATTCCTCTACCGGTTTCTTGTCACCTTTTCGGAAAAGTTTACCTTTCCTGATCTTTGATTCAGTCAAGGTTGCAGATAGCTCAATGGCCTGTCTAACTGTAGTAGGGTTGCTACCAGTCACAATGTCTTGTATTGAGTCAGGGAGGCCATCAATGTACTTTTCGATTGCCTTATCCAAAGGCGTGACCATGTTTGGGCATAACAGACTTAACTCCTCATAACGGTCCGTGTAGGCTCGATGCTCACCGCTGTCTTGCTCAAGATTGTTGAATTCCCTTTCCAAGGCCCTGATCTCGTGACGAGGACAGAATTCCTTCATCATAAGGGCCCTAAGTTCAGCCCATGTCTGTGCTAGAGCAACTTCTGCACCACGATCTCTCATAACCCCGTTCCACCACGTAAGGGCCCTCTTCTGGAACACACTCGAAGAAAACTCGACCTTGCGATTGTCAGGACACTGCACGTGGCGGAAAGTATTCTCAATGCTCTCGAACCATTGAAGAAGCTCAGTCGCTCCCTTAGAACCACTAAACTTGAGTGGTTTAGCCGAGTTAAAACTCTTGAAATTGCATGGACCATTGTTGTTGTTGTTGGCTTGGTTCCATTGAGCAAAGAGGTTTAGGAATTGAGCAGCCATTTGCTGCGCAATGATTTCTGCCAGTTCGGCAGTCGCTATCTGGTTTTCGCGTCGAGGAGGCATTCTAAAAGAGGAAACATGAAAGGAAACGTGTGAGAGACTTAGACGAAAAGAATGAGATGAAACAAATCTGATGAAAGCAAGGATAGTGGTCATTTGTTTGTTACTACAAAGCAACAAACGACCCCGGTGATTAATCAAAGTAAATAGGTCAAAAATAATGTAATTCGAAGACATGCTCGCCTATAAGTGGACACTCACCCCAAGAGTTCCCACGTAAGAGTGACTGGTCCGATTATGTGGATTTGTACGAACACTCTAGCCTTAGACAGAAAACTCAGGGTACAGGCACCCACCCTTCCAGTTTGCACGTGTTCACATTATTTAGTTCAACTTTGACGAGATTTTAAAAACTCAAAGGGGTTCAAAACCTTACAAAAGAGGGTTCAAAACCTTACAAAAGAGGGTTCAAAACCTAGTAATCAATCATCCTAGAACAGATGATTAGTTTTCAAAGTGGTTTTGAAATTTATGTTCTCGTTGTGGTAGCTGCCTAAAGATAGGCAACGGTATTGTTTTATGACTAAACGCAAGTAAACTCGCGTTAGGGTCCTAAGAAGGTTATAGACTAGGTCAAAGTATTACTAATAACCTAATTCCCTATAACCATTGGCTCTGATACCATCTTTTCTGTCACAACCCGACCACGTGGAACAACCAAACATGGCGGAAACGTCGGGGAGTGTTGTAACAGAATTAATTGTTTCAAATCCATGGCAATTGAAGTTTTGTTTTATTAATCAAACATGAGAGTTTACATTGTTTTAAACAAGAAACAAAGAGTACATAACATAAATTAACTAGTTCTTGTCTCGTTTTAAGTCACTAAGGCACAGGTCCGCCTAGGTATGTCTTGATAAGTCCTATGCATCATCTCCTGAAAACACATGTGAAAATAGGTACGTCAGCATAAAAATACCTGTGAGATACATAGGTTTTGTGAAAACAGAATTCATGACTTATGTTTGAGAAAATGTTTAGTCATGAACCTTGTAATTTGCTTTGTCTTGTAAATCATTTGAAAAACGATAAGATCAGATGATATGTATAAATAAGAGAATAATGTATGGTTAAATGAATAACCATGTAAAATGAGTTTGTATAAGATAAGTTGTTTGTAAATCAATGTCTTGTGAAAAGTATGTTGTTAGTATAAAATGTTATATGTCTCAAATTGAAATGATTCAAATAATGCTACAATATGTGATACCATACAAACACATATATATAGGAAGTACCAGCGGCGTATCCACCGTGCTTGTATCATATTACATACGCCTCGTTACTTAAATCAATTACTCAAACCAAACCACCAAAGTAAAATGTTTAACAATTGTAGAAATGTTTATGTATAGTCAAATGTCTATTATCAAATGTAAATCATGTCAACAGATACAACTGGTTCACACGGTTCAATAGTTACAAACGGTTCATATAATCAAAGGGTTACGACGGTTCACATAGTCAAATGGTTACAACGGTTCAAAAAGTAGTATAATGTGTTCATATGCTGGATGAGCATATGCAACATAAGTGCAATGTAAAAAAATGTATTAAGTATGCACGTAATGGACATACATAGCATAAGTGTAATGTAAAACAATGTACTAAGTATGCACACAATGGACATACATAGCATGAAATGTAATGTAGAACGATGTACTAAGTATGCACACAATGGGCGTACATAGCATGAAATGTATTGTAAAGTGATGTACTAAGTATGCACACAATGGGCATACATAGCATGAAATGTAATGAAATCATGAACTATAATGTACTAACGAAACATAGCAGGTATATGATGTGAAAACAGGAAAGCACGAAAGTAACAAGTAGGCACATGTGTTTCACCCCAAAATGTTGGAAAACAGTAAAAGAGGGGTCTATGTACTCACTTGAAATTGCTCAGAAGTCCTTGAGTAACAACAAACAATGCTAGAGATCACGGATATCAAACGGCACCTAATATAGGTAACTATGTTAATAAACCGGACCTAAATCGGAGGATTTAGATAGAATGAGGGTTCGTAAACCAAATGAGTATGGAGACTCGTGTCATATGGTTTATCAAAGCCTACATACTAAATGAAACCTAACCTAAGTGCTTTCGACCCATCGCGACCCATTAAGGTAGCTTATGCTACTTTAATGCGTCGTTCGCGTGAAACGCGTTCGGACCGCCTAACTAGTCCTATGACAAGTATAATATGCCTTAACATGTTTAATATTGTTGATAAATCAGTTTAGAGGTCATAGGTTATGTTACATATGTTTAAAATGAATTTTGGCATCAAGGGGGTATTTTGGTAATTTACCTAAGGCATATCAACTACCTATCATACAACTATTTAAACATCGTGACCATAAGGTATAACCTCGGAAGGTTATTCCCTATATACTATGGTCACCTAATGTGTTTGGTCGGATCCTAATGATCGACCAAATGGGTCGGGTTCGAAGGTATAAGCGATTTATTAGATCGCTTACCCTTACGACCCTAGACAACGTGGTAATCAGTAGGCATAGTCACAAAGGACTATAACCATCATGATTACAATCATGTTGCGAAGTTCAAACGAACTTCGCATTGACCATAAACTGGTCAACGCAGAAAGTCAAACAAAGTTTGACTTTCGGACTCGAAAAACAATAAAAGAACGAAGGAACACTTACAAAGGGTCCCCGAATGCTAATCTAGATCAAAATAGCTCAGGTATGAAACAAAGGTTTCAACTTAGAGCACATTAGATCAGATTCTTGTGAGGAAAAGTGAAGGGTGGAGGTGGGTATTTATAGTTTTCGGTTCACCGTTAGGATCATTTCTTGGAGAAGAGGGAATGATCTAGCCCGTATACTTGTCGAAATGTTGTGGTAACTCATTTTGCCATCCACCATAAGAGTTTGACACTTGGCCTTGGCCTTTGGAGTGTTTGAAAGGCTGTTTGTAGCTGTTAATACACTGAATCTGGTCCTGAAAGTGCAAAAATAATGTTTCTGCCCAGATAAGGCGCTCGCGTAGCGCGACTGCATAGGCCTTAGGGCTCGCGCTACGCCACCATGCACCAGATTCAGAAAAGTTTCAAAAATGGCAGAAATGGTCCCTGCAGTCCGTTTAAGCTATTTTCGATGCGTTTGAACCCCGTTAACCTCATTTCAAGGCTCTAAAATGAAGTTAAAGTATAGGAAACTCAAAATATGCTCAAAAATATCTCGGATGTCGGTTCGTTTAGCCGTACGGTTACGTTGTTCGGTTAATTACGACGGAATGCGCATAAGCGCGAAAAACGATCCAAATGGCGTGACGAATGGATTTTTCTTATGCCAAACACTAAAATAAAATATTTTAGTGCTTACATAAATTTTTGGATGTCCGGATGTATTCAGAACGTAAGTTATGCGCGAAAGTGCAAACTTATGCACTTTTTGACACTTTTAGTCCCTGAATGACTCAAAAGTTTATTTTAGCACACCGAACCCCTCAAAGCCTATTTCTAAGCCATGTAAAGGATATTTATGGTATGTTTAACTTATGGTCATGTTCCGGAATGTCCGTTACAGTTAAATTGGCATACTTTCGCAGTTTGTCAACTTTAGTCCCTGTAAGCGATTTAACTTGATTTTGCCATACCAAAGCCTTTAAAACTTATTTCTAAGTTATGTAAAGGTTATTTAAGGTATGTTAAGCCTATTTCACTATTCCGGAGTGTTTGTTGCTTGAAACTGGTTATATTTACGCATCAGTGCGCGTATAACCTTCCAGAAAGCGATTTAGAGCTTGAAATCGAACAAGAATTGATATGTGCAAAATATACACATATTTATACAAGTCCAAAGTATGAAATACAATATTTCATTGGTTTGGTATTTGTTTCATGGTCGCAGTGACACAGGTGTCACACCTGACGTTTCAGGTTTCCTGAGAACATTCTTAATTGGAAAGTTAGTCTTAACAATAATGGCATGAGTTTCAAAATAATGTATTAGTTTAGTAGTTGCCATAATCAAAGCAAGGATAAGTTTTTCTAGATGTGAATACCTGGATTCAACATCAAGCAAACTCTTACTTACATAATAGACATGATGTTGTGTACCTTCGTGATCCTTAACAAGGACCGCACTTACTGCTTTAGAGGATACCGCTAGATATAAGGATAATATATCCCCTTTTTCTGGTTTCATCAAGGCAGAAGCTGAGGATAGGTAATCCTTAAGGGCTTTGAGAGCATTTTCGTGCTTTTTAGTCCATTCAAATTTCTTGTTCTTTCTCAAAATATCATAGAATTCCTTGCACTTTTCTGATGACTTTGATATGAACCTATTCAAGGCGGCGATCCTCCCTGTCAACCTTTGCACATCCTTGGCATTGGCAGAAGATTTGATATTCACAATTGCCTTGATTTGCTCTGGACTTGCTTCTATGCCTCTTTTTGTTACCATGTAGCCTAGGAACTTGCCTTCTTTAACACCAAAGTGACACTTTGAAGGATTCAACTTCATATTGAATTTGTCAAGGATATCGAATGCTTCCTCCAGGTCTCTAAGGTGATCCTCAGCTCTCTTGGACTTAACCACCATGTCATCCATGTAGACTTCCATAGTGTGTCTTATTTGTTCCTTAAACATCATATTGACTAGCCTTTGATATGTAGCACCTGCATTCCTTAGTCCAAATGGCATAGCAATATAACAATAGATACCAGTTAGGGTCATAAAGGCTGTATCCTCTTGATCAGATGGTTCCATCTGAATTTGTTGTAATCCAGATGAAGCATCCATAAAAAGTCAACAACTCATGACCCGCGGTAGCATCCACCATGGAGTCAATGTGGGGTAATGGGAAAGGATCCTTGGGACATGCCTTGTTTAAATCAGTGAAATCAACACATACCCTCCACTTTCCGTTTTTCTTTTGAACAACAACCACATTGGCTAACCATCTTGGATACTTAACCTCTCTAATCATACCTGCTCGAAGAAGCTTGTCTACCTCCTCCTGGATAATGGCATTCCTTTCAGGTGCAAACTTTCTCCTCTTTTGATGTATGGGTTTGAATGACCTGTCAATGCCAAGTTTATGAGTAATTATATCTTTACATATACCTGTCATATCTTCATGCTTCCAAGCAAAGATAGTTTTTCTCCTCTTAAGGAAGGATACCAAATCCTGTTCAAAGTTGTTGAGGATCCCTGATCCTATGAAGATTTTGGATTCAGGATCATGAGGTTCCATAAGGATATCTTTCACATCCCGTTCAAGACGTCTCTTGGAGGATACTTTAGTTGCTAACGCTCCCTTGGTCTTGAGGCTGGCTTCATTGATGAGGTATAGCAATTCTTTGCTTCTTGTTGGTCACTCTCAATCTTTATCACCCCCATGGACTAGGAAGCTTCACACATTGATGATATGTAGATGCAACTGCCTTCATGTCATGTACCCATGGCCTGCCAAGGATAACATTGCAACAGGATAAGCAATCTATAACACAAAATTTTTGATAAGAATGAAGTCCTTCAATGTAGATGGGAAGTTTAATGTCCCCCAATGTATTCTTGGTTTCTCCGCTGAATCCCACAAGAACTGAGGATCTTGGGACAATATCTGATTCAGGGATATTCATTTTCTTGAGGACATCAAGCTGAATGATGTTTACTGAGCTTCCTCCATCTATTAAGATCCTGCGAACAAAATGGTTAGATATAAATAAGGTAATAACAAGACCATCATGATGAGGATCCTGGACATCAACACGATCATCCTCATCAAAAGTTATAACTTTTTCCTGTGTAACAGTAGAGGTTCGGATGGGTCTATCCCCATTATCCATCTTAGTTTCCTTGGCATGTCTCTTGGCTGCTGAAAAGGAAGTACCACAAATGTCTGATCCACCGGATATAAAGTTTATAACTTGTGCATCTGCCGGAGGAGCAGGAGCTCTTTCTGGAACCTTTTCAGGATCCTGGATCCTTGAATTTTTTCTTCCCAAAAGCTCCTTCAAGTGCCCCTTGCTTAACAAGTAACCAATCTCTTTTCTCAGTGCAATACATTCTTCTGTGAGATGCCCGAAATCCTCATGATATGCACACCATTTGGATTTGTCTTTTGTAGCAACTGGCTTATCACTTTTTCTGGGCCATCTTGCTTTGTCACCTAGGTTCTGCATTGCAAGGATTAGTTCAATGTTATCAACAGAAAAACAATATTAAAAAATGGGAGGATAATCCTCATCATCCTCTTCCTGTCTATTGCATGCACGTTCTATTTGGCAGACTTGTTGTTCCTGAAGTAGGATCCTTGTTTCTCCTACTTCGAGGATCCTGCCAGTCTTTCTTGGATCCTTTTATCATCCTCTAGTCGGATGAATCTAAGGGCCCTGGTTCTTACTTCATCAAGATTCCTGCAAGGGGCCATGACAAGATCATCATAGAACAATGAATCCCTAAGCAAACCCATTTTAAAGACTTCCACAGCCGTAGCTATATCCAGATTAGGAATATCTAAGGATTCTTTACTGAACTTAGTGATATAATCTCTAAATGATTCATTTTGACCTTACTAGTTTTTTTATTTCATTCCAATCATCAGGGCAAATTACATAAGGATAGCAGGTTAACTAGATGAGAATTGACTATTAAACAGGTTAACTAGTTAAACGTTCAAAATTTCTACTACATGAGAATTGACTATTAAACAGGTTAACTAGATTAGAAAATGAAGTAATAGAGTAAGGGGAAGACTTAGCAGCCATTTAAGAGCTAATCCCGTTAATGTGGATCCAAAGCCCTTGCACAAACATGCTTCTTTTAACCTCTCCGGGATGGGATTGATCTCCATCCTTTCTCTGTACTGAGCTACATGTTCTTCTGGATCCGTTGAACCATCATATAGCTTCATGGTTGGTATTTGGAACCTTTTGGGTATCTCAGCATCACAAATAGGTGGTGCAAAACGAGATATCCTATGGCTTCCATCTGCAATTTCAGGAATGGGCTTAACCACTCCTGGAACGCTGGATATCATATCCTTCAGCTTCTGTAATTCCTTAGCCATAGCTTGATTGATACCTGTATCCTGCACAAAGCCATGGTTAGTGTTATAAGAATTATTGAAAGTGTTACCTCCTGTGTGACAACCCTCACAAATCCAGGTATCCATACAATTAATTAATATTAATTAAGTGCTTAATGACTGTGCTGAATTACTTAACTGCTTTCTGATTACTGCGTCATATTTACATGTGCATCACATATTACAAAATGTCACCTCATTATCACATACAGACTTTATTGACATACATGATGCACAAGGCACAGTTAGCACAGTTAACGGATAAAGCAGGAAAATGCTGACGTGATTCAGTATATAGACAGACAGTGTTTTGAGACCCACTATGGGCCAGGGACAAGGTACTACACTAGTATGGTGTGTAGGGAAGTGAGGACCATAGAACTGTGTTACTTGTATGACACACGATGCACAATCTTCACTGATCACAAGAGCCTGCAGCATATATTTGATCAGAAAGAGCTTAACATGAGACAGAGACGATGGGTAGAGTTGTTGAACGACTATGATTGTGAAATCAAGTATCACCAAGGGAAGGCGAATGGAGTCGCCAATGCTTAAGTCAGAAGGAAAGAATCAAGCCCATAAGGGTTAGGGCTTTGGAAATGATTGTTCAGACAGACCTCACGTTGCGCATTCGTGCTGCGTAGAGGGAAGCTCTTAAAAGGGAGAATCTTGAGAATGAATATCTCCGGGGGATGGAGAAGCAATTGGTACCAAAGAAGGATGGAACATTGTGTTTCTTGGGAAGAATTTGGGTTCCTTTCTTTGGTGGTCTGAGAGACATCATTTTTGATGAGGCTCACATGTCACGGTACTCGATCCATCCAGGATCGGATAAAATGTACCAGGATTTAAAGGATTTCTATTTGTGGCCGAGATTAAAGGGCGATGTTGCAACATATGTTGGCAAATGTTTAACTTGCGCCAAGGTGAAGGCCGAATACCAGAAGCCTTCAGGTCTTCTGCAACCACCCGAAATACCCATGTGGAAATGGGAGCAGATTTCAATGGACTTCATAACGAAATTGCCAAGAACATCCAGAGGTCATGATACAATTTGGGTAATCGTAGACCGTCTGACCAAATCTGCACACTTTTTGCCAATCAAGGAGAAGGATAATACAAGCAAGCTTGCTGAGCTATACCTGAGAGAGATTGTTGCACGACATGGAGTGCCTCTCTCAATTATTTCTGATAGAGATGGAAGGTTTGTGTCAAGGATTTGGCAGTCCTTCCAAGAAGCTTTTGGTTCTCAATTGAATTTGAGTACTGCATTCCATCCAGAGACAGATGGCCAGAGCGAGCGAACGATTCAAACATTGGAAGATATGTTACGAGCTTGCGTGATGGATTTGGGCGGTAGTTGGGACGCTCACTTACCCTTGGTAGAATTCTCATACAACAACAGCTACCATGCGAGTATCCAAGCTGCACCATTTGAAGCCCTTTATAGACGCAAGTGTCGATCACCGCTATGCTGGGCAGACGCGGGGGATAGGCAGCTTCTGGGACCGGAATTGGTTCAAGAGACTACTAATAAGATTACACAGATCCGAGAGCGCATAAAGGCGGCTCGTGATCGACAAAAGAGTTACGCGGACCAAAGAAGGAAACCTCTGGAATTTGAGGTAGGAGATATGGTTTTGTTAAAGGTTTCACCCTGGAAGGGTGTAGCACGCTTCGGGAAGCATGGGAAGCTGAACCCGAGATACATTGGACCATTTAAAATCCTGGAAAGGATAGGTCTTGTAGCTTACAAGTTGGATCTACCCGCAGAACTGAATGGTGTTCATGATACATTTCATGTATCTAACCTGAAAAAGAGTCCAACTCAAGAAACAGTTGCCATACCTGCCGACGAAGTTCACATTGACGACACACTCCACTTTGTTGAAGAACCTGTTGAGGTTACTGATTGGAAGGTTAACAAGACGCGACAGAGTAGTGTCAAACTTGTCAAGGTTCGTTGGAATGCACGTCACCGCCCAGAGTTCACTTGGGAGCGTGAGGATCGTATGAAGGAAAAATACCCACATTTGTTCCCTAAGACCCCTGCATCTAGTAGCAGAACTTAAATTTCGGGACTAAATTTTCTTAACTGGGGGAGAATGTGACAACCCTCACAAATCCAGGTATCCGTACAATTAATTAATATTAATTAAGTGCTTAATGACTGTGCTGAATTACTTAACTGCTTTCTGATTACTGCGTCATATTTACATGTGCATCACATATTACAAAATGTCACCTCATTATCACATACAGACTTTATTGACATACATGATGCACAAGGCATAGTTAGCACAGTTAACGGATAAAGCAGGAAAATGCTGACGGGATTCAGTACATAGACAGACAGTGTTTTGAGACCCAGTATGGGCCAGGGACAAGGTACTACACTAGTATGGTGTGTAGGGAAGCGAGGACCATAGAACTGTGTCACTAGGTGATAGTTTGAGTGCCAGAAAGTGCCTAAAACTCACTTTAAGTGCAGAATTCTGCATTTTTCAGCAAAATTCAGCTTTTTAACATACTAGTATTATGCAGAAAATTGACTAAATGGTCCTGAATACTTTCCTAAGTGTTGGGAATTAAAAGTGACACAAAAAGTTACATAAAAGACACTATACGGAATAGCTTGACACTTTAACGAACCGGTATCTAACCGAACAACCGGACATTACCCGGAACACCAAAATTTTGCCAGATACATTGTTTTTTTTATTTTTGAACTAGTTATGGTCCCCGAATACCCCAACACACTATAAAATATGTCATACACATAATTCACTAAATATTACACTTAACCTCCTAACCATTTACCTACTTACCATTACAAGTTACACTTACCTCCCCCCTCTTCATGATTTACGGCCCCAAGTGGGGGACCCCACTCATAGACTTTGTTTCATATTTTATTGTGATCTTACTTGCTTGAGTGAATAAGATAATTGAAATAGAGGATTATAAGTATGGTGCATATCCCTTACAAGATCATTCCATATCTTCACAATCTTCACCCCACTCCCTCATACTCTCTCTCTCCCTCTCGGCTCTACATATTGCCGCCACCACCACCACCATACAACCACTATATTCATCCATCACTCATTCCATTTCAAACCCATTTCAAAATACTAGAAGGTGTTACATGGAGTTTGTAGTTTGAAGAACTTGAAGAACCTTCATCCTTAGCTTTCATCCACCATTTTTCATCATCTTTTTCTAGTGGTCTTCCCTAGCCTTTGAGCTAGTTGTAAGCTTCTTGTTACTAGTTTTTAATTCTCATTTTGTTGTATAAAAAGATGTACATTGTTATGAATCACAAGAACACTAAAAGACTTAAACAAGAATCATGAACATGAAACTTAAAGATGATGAAATCTTATTAAAATAATGTTGTTAAATACATGCATGGCACTTGATTGTTATTTACTTGAGATTATGATGTTGATCATCATAAGGAGCTTGCTAGATTGTGATTAAACACATGATCTAGCAAGTTAAAGGATGTTTATGTGTTAACATAAGATGATCATCCTCTTGAAGGAACATGAACTTGAAATCAAAATGATTTTTGAAAAATAATAAATAAAGTGAGCTAGTAATTTTGTGAATCTAATATTTACAAATAATTTTCCAAGAAAAACCAAGTTCAATATATGATTTTAGTAGAACTTGATTCTTACATAAATATACATTGTTTTTAGTGATAAAATAAGTGTAAGAACACTTTATTTACAAGAAGAGTTCAAAAGAATAATTTTTGTGGAATATGTTTACAAGTTGTAAACGTCTAAAATTTTCAAGAAGGAAGTTTATTAAGAAATAAACACACTTTAAGGGGTAACTAAGTCTACTAAACATGTTACCAAGTTACTACGAGTTTTTGTGAAAGTTCATGTTCATGTTGTTATATACATTGTATAATTTTTGCACTTGGAAAGTGTAATTTGATTATTGACTGTTGGGTTGAATTTTGAAAAGAAAATGATATGCTCATATAGCATGGACACCTCCGTTTTTAGGGGAAACTATGGCGAAGTTTTCTAAAAATATAAACACTTAGAAAATATTTTCTAGACAAGTATTTACTAGTATATTTTAAATTATGTTTTCAAATATAAACCTCGCCACAACTTTTAACAAAAATACAAAGCACCAGAGTTGTGTTTATAAATAAAAACGGGTAAACATATATATATTTAGAATATATATTCATATGAAGACACTTGTGTGATTATTTGCATACTCGGTGAAATGGTTATATTATATAACTTAACAAAGTACCGTCAAATTTATTATCCAAAAACAATTCCGTTACTTATATATTTTTGGTATATATTATTTTTGGACAAGGAGAAATATATTATTTTTGGAAATAAAAATATATTTTCCTAAGTATAGTTAGAAGATATATGATTTTTGGGAAAAATATATATTTTCTGGGCAATACGTTATTTTTGGGACAAAATGAATTTACAAATATATTTTCTAAAGTGAGACTTAGAAATATATTATTTCGGAAATTACAAATACAACAATACAAATAGATGTATAAGACACCCCATCCTTGGGAAGGAAATACGAAAGTTAAATACTTGAGAAGTATTAATACAGAAATATTGTTTAAAACAATTATTCATAAACCAAATATATTTTAAGTTGAAATATTAATTATTTTCACAAATAATTATCACTTGGAATAATGTAAGATACGTAACTCAAAACGCAAGTACTAAGCAAAGGCACGACCCGTCCGTCTAATAGACATTAGTACACTGTAGGTAGTCGTGTTTGCTGACAGAGTTTGGGTTACGAGCTGAGGACGCAATACTGTGAGTTCATGTCCCCCTTTTCTTCTACTGTTTTCAGTTTTATACTTCGGGGGTGGAATACATGTTACAATTATTACAGACACTTTTATACATGGTATGGTTAGCCTAAGGAGGGTTTACTACTAGATCATGTGAAGGGTGCGCACAACACTTAAGGCCATTAATCCTCGTCGTAGGACCGAGGGACATGAGTGATAGATCTATTTGGGTGTAGCGTGCCCACACCCATGAGGCCGGGGCGGCCCATAGTGGTGACTATGTCTTCTAGCCGGAAGCCCGGTACAAATTTGCTAGGTTTGAGTTTTCCTGCACCTTTTCACACATACCATTGGCTTTACAACCCATTGGTGATCTCTTTTTCCTTATTGCTACATACCAGGGACATTTATACATACAAGACATACTTTAAAGGATTATACATACTCACTTACACATGAACTCGCTCAACTTTTTGTTGATATTTTTAAACTACATGTATTTCAGGAAACTAGTGGATCTGGAAGGGTATGCATGTGTCGTCAAGCTGCGTTTTAATAAAAGATGTTATCCATGGTTGTCAAGTTTAGGGGGTGTATTCTATTCCTGGACGGAATACACGTCTCTACACTCAGGTTTTATTTAAAGTCGTTTGTGGAGTCTTTATGAACTCGTTTAAACAAGTCATGGGTTGTAACTTAATTTGGATTTGATGTTTTTCAAACAATGGTATTGTGATAGTTTCTAAACTTTATTAATGGATAAATATCTCGTGTTTTTATCATATAGCATTATTATGATTGTTTGCTATGGTATTAAGAAGTCACACCAAATAACCACGCTTCCGCAAAAGTCAGGGTGTGACAACTTGTTATCAGAGCTTCGATCGTAGCGAACTATGATTCTTCTCGAGTCTAGACTACGATCATTAGGGCTCTCACGAAAATGTTTTCATTGCATAAACAAAGTGTCTAGATCCAGGAAACAAATGTTTTTACAAATAAAAGGCACAAAACACATTTCAAGGTTATGTTTATAATTCAGTCTTAGAGACTGGGGAAGTTCAGTCATAGAGACTGGGGAGGTTTGGTTTTAGAGACTGGGAAAGTTTGGTCTTAGAGACCAGGGAGTTAGTCTTAGAGACTGGGAGGTTTGGTCTTAGAGACCAGGGAGTTAGTATGAGAGACTAGGAAGTTCAGTCTAAGAGACTGGGTGGGATAGTCTGGGAAGGCTAGGATGATTACTTGCTTACATGCTTATCTAATGATCATTGATATATGTGCATATGTCTGATTGTTTTGTCACAGACATCATGTCATCTTCCTCCGAGAGTGGAGTGTTAGACACTATAGACCCAATAGCCATAGTATCAGACGACGAGATCCTTCCAGAGGGCGAGGTTTTCACTTCAGATACTACGAGCAGTGACGACGATGACTTTCAGCCCTTCGCCTTACCGGATTTCAGAGATGATTTACCTTTAGCTGATGGTTTTATTGATGGGGATCTACCTCTTGCTCAGATCCCTGCACCTATTCCTCTTGCTGCTTTTCCTGTTGAGGATCTACCTCTCGACGATATGCCGGACGATGACGTCGATCTCTTCATCAAGGGTCCCCCTGAGGATGACCAGGATGGCGGGGCTCCGATTGATGACGATGTCGCTATTCCACTTGCTGATATTCTGGTTGATGACCTTGTTGTCCCTGTTGATGAGATTCCTGTTGCCGATGCCAATGTTTTGCCACCTGTCAAGGTTCCTATTTTATCTGACCAGTCTGGTCCCGACTTGTTTGAGTCCGTGTCGTCTTCTACTCTTCATGCACTGGGATTATAGCGATATCCCACAGACACTGATTCCGACACTGCTATGTCTGAAGCGCCCGTTCCGCAGCTGGGCTTTGGGTTCATCCCTGACCTCCCACACGATTTTGATCCAGACCATGAGATGGAGTTTATCCCTAAGGAGCAACCTCTTGAGGCACCTGTTTTTCCCGATGATCAGCTCCCTGATATACCTGCTGATCATGAGCTTGCTCCAGCTGACCCAGAGCCGGAGATTGCACCTGAGCCCGTTCTTGCTCACGACCTACCACCTGTGCACGACCATATCCCTGTTGATGTACCCGTTGTTGCACCACCTCTTTCTGACCCGGTCCCTGTGTTTGTTGACCGTGTACCTTTTGCTACACACGTTGACCCTAGATATGCTCACACCCGCAACGGGTGGATTGATGCCGATGAAGACTATCCTCCTTTTGTACGACCAGTTACTCCCCCTTTTGCACCTGTCCAGGTACTCGTTGATGTCCCACAGTTTCACCCTCACGTGTCAGACGTTCACCGCATGGATTTACCCGTCACTTTTCTCCAGGACATTCCTCCTCCCCGTCCAGTGGAAGGACCTTCAGGTCAGCAGCACGATCACATACCACTTGTGTCCGCAGCCTTTCCGTTTATGCCCCCATCCCACATGCTGCACACGTTGCTTCTTCTTCTGCACCCACGAGCGAGCCATTCATGTGGTCCTCGCCCAACGTCATGCCTTTATCGGATCCATACCATCCCTTTCACGTTGGGTACTCTACGGATGATATACTTCAATCCTTGCAGCTACAACATGATATGTTGAGTTGGAGAGTAGCTGGAAGGATAGGAAATCCTATGCTAACAAAAGAGGATTACGATCACATGGCGTTACTTGCTACTGTGCTGGAATCTTATAAGGGATTAGTAGCTGGAAGGATAGGAAATCCTATGCTAAGAAGAGAGGATTACGATCAGATAGACGCTGAAGAAATGGAGCTCATGGACATCAAATGGTGTCTAGCAAGTGTTTTGAGAAGAGCAGAAAAGTTTAAAATGATTATAGGAAGAAATGATTTTTTGGATGTACATGTGTCTACTTTGTGTTTTGATAAATCTAAAGTTGTTTTTGATGCAGGGAGAAAGGTCATTTCAAGAGAGAATGCAAAAATCAAGAGGCTAGTGGAGCAAAGAATCCTTTTGGAAAAGATGATTACTATCGGAAAGCCATATATCAACAAGTTGCTCACCAACCACATCAACAAAAAGAACCAAAGATTGCTCATGCTAGAATGATCGAAGATGCAAATAAGAAAGCTTATTATGGTATCATTGATCAAGATGATGAAAAGGTGGCAGAAGACTTCAGCTGGGATAAATATATTCCACCTTATTCAAAAGTTGCTACTCTCATTGCACAGATAGTTCAAGAGACTGATCTGATGACAGATTGGATGAAAGCGTTTGATAGTAATGAGAAAAATCAAGAAGAAGAATCTGTTTCATCAGATGAAAGTTCAGAAAGAACAACAGTTTTTGATCAAACACCATCTGATTCTGGTTCTTCAGATGATGTTTCAGAAAAGACAATAGATTTTGATCAATCACCAACTGATGACAGTGGTGTTGATGAGGAAGAAATGCATATTAATATTGCAAAATCTCATTTATCTCCTGAAAGTTTTCAGTTTTATTTTGCAGATCGCTTGGAGAAGTTGAAGAAGAGACGAGCAGCAAAAGAACTGAAAAAAAAGGAATATGAAAGCAAAGATCAAAATGGAAAGATTGTTCAAAATGAAGAGGTTAAAATTGCTGAGAAGATTGTTGAAAAGGAGAAGGTGAGTGAAGTTGAAAAAAGTTGTTGAAACTGAGAAGATCGTTGAAATAGAAAAGATTGTGGAAGTCATCAAGCCTTGCTTAAAGTGTTTGGAATCTTGCAAGCAATGTGGAGAAAAAAGATGAGAAATTGAGTGAGCAAGATAAGATGAAAGAACAATTACTGTTCAATCTCAATTATGTAAAAGAGTCGTATGATGTTTTGAACAGAACGGTAACTGATCTACAAAAGACAAATTCTGAAAGAGAAGATGCACTGACAATGTTGAATGATGTGATGATGTCTAAGCAAAAAGCCATTAACTTCTACATTGAAGAGAGTGCAAAGTGGAAGCAAGAGTTGGAGACTGAGAGGATTGAAAATGAGAGAATTAGACGTTTACTACAAAGTTATTCTAGTTCTGATTATATAATTGATCGAATCTATCCAACTGTTGCAGGTTTAGAAGTTTTTCAAGATGAGATGCCAAAGAAGAAGGATACTGGTAAGAAATAGAGTGTTAGTTATAACAAGTGTCCTCCTCCGATTTGGGAAGGGTATTCTCCTAGAAAACCGAATGAGGAGTAGGTCAAAAAGGCTGTCAATATAAAGTTAAAAACGGAAACAACTGATGAGTTACCAGAAAACATTGACGTTACGATCACATCGTCTGACACTGATCATGAGTCTGAGTTAATAAAAAAGGTGGTCGATCAGGTGTTGGATACAGATGAGGAGTCGGAGTTAAAGTCTGAGTCTGAAAGTCAGAAATTATCATCAGTTGACAGTCCAAAGTCGTCGGTTAAACGGGTTTACAATAAAGAACTCCTGTTATCAAAATTTAATTTGAAGGATGAAACATTCGAAGTTGCATACACTTTGAATGATTCTGACAAATTATATTCTGATAAAGAATTTCCAATAAGAAGTGTTCAACTTAAAAAGATCAAAAAGGTTTTCAAACTAACAGAAATCAATATTTCTGAAATAAAAGATGTAAATCTTACTGAAAAACCTAAAAAATATACTTCAAGAGTTCAACAACGGTTAAACAAGAAAAAAAGTTACGGTTCTGGTTCTGGTTTTCAAAAGAAACCAAACCATAACGGTAATTTCAAAAAGAAAGGTCTTGGATTTATTCCACCTGAAAACTATAAACATGAAAAAACTTCTAAAACAAATATAAAATTTGTTTCAGGGACAAGCTGTGAAGAGGAATCAAAAAACTCATTCTGGAAACAATCAAACAGAGAATTTCTTGCCAAGAAGCAAGAGAATGTGAAGAATGGAGCTAATCAAAGAAAGGAGACAAGAACCTGTTACAAATGCAATGAAGTTGGTCACATTGCATGGAACTGTTTTCAAGTAACAAAAACAAAACAGGAAGTTTCTAAAAAACTCAAAGAAAAAGTTGTTGAGAAAAATGAACCACCAACTGATAAATTTAAAATCTTTGAAAATTCAACATATGAAGTTGGTGAGTGTTCAAAAACATTTTTTTTTATCAAAAGAGAGCTAAACATGACAACCAAATGTGGGTTGTTAAGAAGTTTTATGACAAACTTGGCGATGAATCTGATTCCACAAAGTCAGATGAGCCACAGGTTGAGGTTAAAGAAGAAAACTCAGTGCCTCCAATGGATGATGTTCATTTTCCACCATTGAGGGCTGAAAATTTTAAATCAAAAGTTGGAAAGGTTGAGATCTCGAATCAATTCTATTATGAGAAGAAATAATTTAATGTTGAGAAAGCGTTTAATGGAAATATGAAAAAGATTTTTGGAAAAATGGTCGAGGGAAAGGCCAAAGGGGTAAAAGAGTTTTATGAAACAAAGAAGGCATCTTACTACCTAAGTGAAGTTGAGGAGGAAACATCCAAGTTTGGTGAATCTTGGATGTATGTTTTTCATAAGTAAAAAATCTGACTTGCCGGAGCTTCCAGGTTGGTAAAAGTGGAGCAGGTATCGACATCTTTCTTGAGAAATTCACTTATGTGATATTTCGTCTTACAAGTGGTAAATCAGGACATTAAGTTGTACTTGATTTTCTACAAGTGATATTGTTGATAAAATCTAAAGTTGTTATATTTTTTAATGATTGAGAAAACAAAGTGATGATCACATCCCCTAACCTACAAGTGATTTTATAAAATCAACAAAACTTATTATCCAGAAAAATCATTTTGATTAAAACAAACTTAAGTGTTTTGAAATCATAATGAGAAAATAGTTTGTTGAAAGGGGGAGTTCTGATTGTTTATGCCAGGTGGATGGCGAATTGAAGTGATTCGATATCAGTTGTGATTTTACTTGTACAGTTTGTTTTCAAATTTCCTTAAATGATTTTGAATTTTAGGGGGAGTAAGAATTTTCAGAAAATCCAAAAACATTAGAAAATTTGAAAATGTCAAAAACATGATATAATTCAAAAATGAGTTTTGTTGTAAAAAAAGGAAATGATAGTATATCAGTAGACAGTTACAGTATGCTAAAGAAATGTAATGTTTAAATAGCGTTAAACGGTCTCTCTGATGATATGCCGATAGGTTTTTACACATTTAGTAAGCTTTTTCGGGATATAAACTTAAATTCAAACTTGCTTATTTTGTGGGGAACACTACTTGGATATATAAGTAACCCCTGAAATTTCGTTTGAAAGATCCCTCTTTCTGAGATACTAGGTCTTTATGCTCAGTGATATCTGGGGTATTATCCCGGGACTTCTGATTTTGCGGAAGCAATGGCCTAGTCCCCGGATAATACTTTATGCTTGCTTGAAATATAGCCCACCCTCAGCATAAAAAATGATGAAACATTGAAAAATGCAAATCATGTGATGTTGTAAAAAAGATCCTCTAAAGGGGACCCACTGAAAGACGAGCCATCATCTCTCTGCTGAACGAAAGTTCTGACCTGAGCTCTCATGGTCTCGCATTTAACCCCTTATAGATATCATCTGTGGTATACTCACCTGTAAGACTGAATATTGGGATCTGGATACGGGAGTATATTCAAGAGGTGGAACACATGAATGAGTTTAAGTTCTTAATACACCTAATTCATATCCTGAATCAGTTGAAATTTGTGTGAAAATTTAAGTGGATCAGTATATCGGCAATCTAAGTGAACTGTTTAATTCTTATTGTGTAACTAAGCTCAACGGTACTTGTGACTTGTCAAAAACTGATATGATCCTCTTACACAAACTCACAAAAATATTGTATGTAAATATTTCTTTACTGCATTTCGTTATAATCAAAACTTCAAAAAGATTTTTAGTGTGTTTTAGCATAAATTTTGAAAAATTCAAAAAGATTTTCGACAACTGATGTTGGAGAGCTGATTTTCAAAATTCTAAGTGTTAAACATGATGAGCATGTGGTGAGAGGGAGTCTGTGTTTAAATAAGAAAAGATTTTGAATATTTTCCTACAAGTGGTCATCAAAAGCTTTTATAATGTTAAATCATTTTGGAAAAATACCTGAAAGTAGTATATAAATTTGTCAAATGTTAAATTTGTGAAATTTATTGTGAGGTAGAGGATGTGCAGGATACCTGGATTCTGAGTCTGAGTATAGAGCCGGGACACAATTCTGATCCTGTGAAAGACAGATTGCGATCAACATCCAAGGAAAGATTATTTGTTCGAGGGGAGTATGTTGGTGCTGATGAAAAGAAAAGAGAAGATTGAAGAAGCTTTACACTGTCAAATACTTCAGAGAGCGATCAGACTGATAAAGACTGAAGACGTTGAAGACTCGACACTTAAGACTCGTCAACATCCGAGGGGGAGTCTGTTGGTGCATAACTTCTGTCGACTTCGTCTTGTATCGAGTCTTGTATTGTATTAGATAAATCAGAGCTCGCAAAACGAGAAAATAGGTTATCAGGCAAGTTCAAATGAAATTACAATTTGTAATTTCGCTTAAAATGGTTCAGGGATTTCAAACGGAATTAGTCTGTTAATTCCGCTTGAAGCTATAATTCCGCATGAAAACCTAATTCCGTTTGAGTGTAATTTCGTTTGAGACATGTTCAAACGGAATTAGGTTGCCTATAAATAGGAGTTGCCTGATTTCGTTTGAGTGAGTGATGTATGTGTGTTTCCGGAGGCGAAGTGTTGCTGAAGTGTTGTTTTCGCTGTAAAACTTTGTCAAGTTAATCAGAACAACAGTTTAAGTGAATATCTTGCTGAATCACACACAATATGTCTGTTTCCGCCTTTCATATTGTGTAGAACACCTCTGATCGACTCGTTTCGGGTCAGTAATCGATCCTACACTTCAGATCTTAGTCCATCTTGTCCGATCCTGGATTGAAGGGGTAAGGTCCCAAAAACCTCGTAAAGAAGTACTTAGGACCATACCACCACCTTATCTTTTAACCTTCTTTTGACCTGGTCTTACAAAGAAGGCTTAGGAGAAAAATAGCAGGTAACACCTGCGCACCAAAAAGAAGTTAATAAACTCTTGCGCGTTCCTTCATAATAAACAAAGGATAAGAATCCTAGTTTAAATACTTCCGCTCAAATAGTACCCAGACTTGGATATTATTTACTCAACTGGTGCCACACGATAAGGAGTCACACCGGATTATGGCAGTAATCTTCTTGAAGACTCAATCGTGCACTACCAGACGGTTATAACCATCTGTGACACGTGTCATCATCTCAGACCTCCCTAGAACCACGATGATGGCATGGGATTGAAGGAAAACTTCCACTTGCCCACTTTCCATGTGGCAATTCCCGAGCCGTAGATCTGAGAAGCAATCCGTGTGCATTCACGTCAGATCAAGATAAGTAACGGAAGGAAAAGCAACCGCTTACGGGGTTAGCATATTCCGTTAATATTTCACCAACAAGTTTTCCCGCCCAAAAAACTCCCGGCTATAAATACAAAGAGTAATTCAGGTATGAGATAAAGTTACACACACTTCGTCAATACTTCTTCTTCTTCAGAAACACCTACTTATTCTCACGCCGGAGTCGGGTCAAGGAGAGAACTCCTCTTCTCCCCTTGACGAGGCCAACGGTGTTTTGTTTTGCAGAGTTTACCGGAGAAGAAGGTCTGTCCGATCAAATCAAACGAGAGAGAACTACCCCCCTTTTATGCAGATCCAAATCCCCTAGATAACTTGATTCCGGTCATTTATCAAGTGTTTCTTCATGGATGGATCGAGTACCTCGATTTATGAGCTTCATCGAAAATAACTTCTCTAATACCACCATAAAGCGAAACCCAAATGCGTCCCATGAAATACAAGGTTCCTTCCTCGTTAGGCATCAACTTCTTCTCCATTCCTCGGAGATATTCTGCCTTAATGTTTTTTTTTCTTAAGAGCTTCTTTTTATGCAGCACGTATACGCAAAGTGAGATCTGTCTGAATAATCATTTCTAAAGCCTGAACCCTTATGGGCTTGATCCTTTATTTTCGACTTAAGGCGTCTGCTACCACATTCGCCTTTCCAGGATGATACTTGAGCTCGTAGTCATAGTCATTTAGCAACTTAACCCAACGTCGCTGTCTCATATTAAGCTCTTTCTGATCAAATATGTGCTAAAGGCTCTTATGATCCATGAAAATTGTACATCGAGTACCATATAGATAATGTCGCTAGATCTTCAGAGCAAACACTACTGCACCTAGCTCCAAATCATGCATGGTGTAGTTCTTCTCATGGACCTTCAATTGGCATGAAGCATAAGCGATAACCTTTTGGCGTTGCATTAGCACGCAACCTAGTCCCTGACGCGAAGCGTCGCAATATACCACAAAGTCTTCGGTGCCTTCGGGAAGGGACAGTATAGGTGCATCGCATAGCTTATTCTTAAGGAGCTGAAAGGCTTCCTCTTGCTTATCTCCCCATTCATACTTCTTATCCTTCTGAGTAAGAGAGGTTAACGATTGAGCTATCTTGAAGAAATTCTCAATGAACTTGCGATAATAGCCTACTAAACCCAAAAATTGTCGGATCTCGGTCGGTGTCTTCGGAGTTTCCTAGTTCTTGATTGCCTCGATCTTTGTGGAATCCACATGAATACCATCCTCGTTTACCACGTGAGTGAGGAACTGTACTTCGCGTATCCAAAACTCGCACTTCGAGAACTTATCGTAGAGCTTTTCCTTCTTTAGCAGCTCTAGGATAGCTCTGAGGTGTTGTTCATGATCTTCCTTCATCCGCGAATAAATCAAAATATCATCGATACATACGATCATGAATTTATCGAGGTATGGCTTGCACACCCGATTCATCAAATCCATAAATACTGCCGGTGCATTAGTCAATCCGAATGGCATCACTAGAAACTCGTAATGTCCATAACGAGTTCTGAAGGCAGTCTTCGGTATACTTTCCTCTTGAATCTGCAGCTGATGATAACCCGGTCGAAGATCTATCTTGGAATAGTAGCTTGATCCTTACAGTTGGTCGAATAAATCATCAATCCTCGGTAAGGGATACCGATTCTTGATGGTTAGTTTGTTCAGATCCCGGTAGTCGATACACATTCGAAAGATACCATACTTCTTCTTGACGAATAGCACCGGAGCTCCCCAAGGCGAGAAGCTCGGCCTTATGAATCCCTTGTCTAATAACTCTTGAAGCTGCGTTGATAACTCTTGCATCTCTGAAGGCGCAAGTCGATAAGGTACTTATCGTTGAGGAGGTAATCCTGGCAAGTCTTCGGGGAAGACTTCAGGATATTTCCTTACCACTGGGATATCTTCAAGCTTGGGCTCATCAGCGTCCTTATCCACAATGTGAGCTAAGAATGCAACACATCCTTTATGCAGACACCTCCGCGCTTTCAAACAACTAATAATCCACAAAGGCGTATCATGCTTCTCCCGGTGAATCACGATCGTCTCTTCATTCGCCATTGGAATGCGAATTATCTTTTCATGGCACACAGTCTCTGCACGGTTGCTAGATAACCAGTCCATCCTAACTACGACATCGAAGCTTCCCAAGTCAACTGGCAGAAGATCTATCGGAAACTCAATCTCTCCAAGCTCTATAACACAACCTCTAATCACCTCATAGCTTCTACTAGCTTTCCATTAGCCAGTTCTATCGAGTATGGGATGTCTAACACACTTGCAACTAGGCCAAGTATATTCTTAAAATCTAGAGATACGAAGCTAAAATCGGCACCAGTATCAAACAACACAGATGCACAACGTTGATTAATAGGGAACATACCAGTAACCACGTTTGGCGTGCTTCCCTAGCTCCAATGGTGAACACCCTTCCACGTGCCTGATTATTCTTGGGGCAGTCCCGCTTAAAGTGCCCCATATCACCGCAACCATAGCATCCTTGGCCGTGTCCATTCCCATTACCTCCCTGGTTATTGTTCCCGCCACGGTTTCCATTTCCTGCCTGATTCCCGTTTCCACCACGGTTCTGATTACCATTCTGATTTCCATTACCCCCACTATTTCCATTACCATTACCGTTTCCACCTTGTCCTCCATTTCCACGACCCGACCCGTTCCATACCAGCTCGTCTCCCTAGAATGCCCAATCTTTCCATAGTTACCACACTTCCTATACCTACACTGACCGGCATGATGAAACTGGCAAATGTCGCACTTTGGTAAGGTACCCATGTACCCTTTCCCCTTGTTTTCAGCACTTGCAGCGCCTGTCTGTGCCTCAGCTGGCGGATTAGCGTCTCTGCGCTTGTTGGCATTGTTCTTGTTATTTGCCCAAGTGCCCTTCTTGAAATTTGTAAACTTTCTTTTGTTTTCCCTAGATGACTCCACTTGAGTCTCTTTCTTCTTTGCTTCAGAAATCGAGAACTTGCCCAATTGAACTGCTTCTTCAGTAAGCGCCACACTTAAGTCAATGGCCTCGGTAATTGTTGGAGGCTTGGACACTTTCACGATGCTTAGAATCTGAGGGGCCAATCCCCAGATGAAACGTTATATCCTCTTAAACTCTGGTTCCACCAAATAAGGGACAACTCTAGACAAATCATGAAATCTCTGCACATACTCAGCCACCTTTGGACCTTCCATTTTCAAGTTCCAGAATTCAGTTTCCAACTTTTGGATTTCTGCCCGAGAACAATACCTTTTACGCATCAACTCTTTCAATTCATTCCACGTCAAAGCATACGCAGCCGCCTCACCCAACGTCTGAACCTGAAGGTTCCACCAAGAAACAGTCCAGAAATGTACGTGACTTGATGCTCTGGTGCACATTTACTCATTCTTAAAACAGAATCCGTCTTTTCCACCCATCGTACGAAGGCAACGGCACCCCCTGTGCCATCGAAATTCAGGGGCTTGCAGTCTAAAAACTGCTTATTGGTACAGCCTGTACACAAGCAACATCATTCACAGAAAGCATTAGCAAAGCACACTTGGAAATGTCCAAACGTATTGTAATGTGTCTTAGGTGACTAAACATTACCGTTGGGTGGGTTATTCCCTGAGGTACCTACGCTGTGTTCGGAGAAAAGGGCCTCGTGTTGTGCGATGGCCTGTGAGATGCACTTTTGTAATTCCGCCTCTGTCGTAGCAGAGGGTTGTTGGTATCGGTGTTCCTTCGTGGCAGATCTTTCTTCTAAGAAGAAGATCGGATAGGTCAGGTCTTATTCGTTAAATAAATAAATAGTTGTCTAGAGGTCGTATGTACATATATATAAGCAATCATCATATCAAACAATCATGCAACATCACAATCATAGCATGAACATGTAATCCAATAAGGTGTTTAGTGAGAGCATGACGATTGAGCTTTCATTAATTACCAACCACAGTTACATTGTTTACAAAGTGTATTACATCAAAAGAGACATAAGGTCACACTACCCTTGTCCAATGAGTCTGCCAATATACAAAAATCATATAGTCAAAAGGTGGTCTTCAAAGTCTTCACAATCTCGGCTTTATTGTAGTGCTCTCACTAAAAGGAATGCATCTGCACAAAACCAAAAACCTACTATGCTGATGGTGGAGGAGGAGGAGGGAAGAAAAGTAAACTACGAACGTATGCAAGCTCCTCCTTGAGCTCATACACACGGCGAAGCAAATAACTAATATGCTGCTCGATAGTAAGGAAGCGGGCATCCAAACCCGGAAAAGGAGCAGGAGCAGCAGGTGGATGTACAAAAGGAGATGACGATGAATGTGGAGGGACAAAAGTAGACTGACAGAGACAAGGTGGAGGGCATGGAGGAGTCAGCTCGAGCTCCAGAACTCGATGACTCAAGATCTCAAACTGTAACTGTAACGACAAGAGTAACTCATTCCGTGTGTAGCCTCCATAATGTGAGGGATGATAGGGGTCGGAGATCGGCATAGTATATGGCGGGAACCATCGGAATGGCTCGTCAAGAGGTGTAGATGTAAAGGGAATGAATGATGTAGTCGGTGGGATCGGAGGGAAAGCTGCTGAAGCAAATGGGTCATGACTCGGGGGTTGGCCCGAAGTACCTTCCCCTGGTCGAGGTGCAGGGATGTCCTGGAGGAAAACAATCGGTAGATCAGTGCGGTGAACATCAGGCTCAACAACAACCAGGGGGAGCAACATCAGCGGGTGGGGGTGGAGGAATGAATGGCTCAACAAGTGGGAGATCAATAGGTGCAGGTACTGGCTCTGGAATAAGAGGTGCGATATCTGGTAATCCAAATGGGACATGGTCAGGATCAGGAATCGGCTCAGGATCAATAAGTGCAATATCAGGCTGGCCAAAAGGAATAGGGTCCGGCTCGGGGACATGCTCTGGGTCGTGTGGAGGTGTGGGACACGAGCGGGGGATTGTGGTGCCGCAGACATCGCTGTGTCGTCATCAGAATCGGTGGCGTAAAGTTACAGGTCGGCTGCCCGCAGGGCTGAGGATGTCACAGACTCAAAGGAGTCTGAAACTGAATGTAAACTGTAGTCAGAGGATAACTTGATAACTGGAATAGCAGGAGGAGGTACGGCAACAACATCATCATCAATCTCCCCGTCGCCCTGGGCGTCAGCTGGGGGACCATCCAAAAATAAGTTGACATCGTCATCAAACAAGTCATCGAAGGGCCAATCCTTGGGAGGAATGACCACAAGGGGAACGACGTCAAGGATCGGTGCCACAATGTGCTCACCATCGGGGGGACCGATGATGAGATGGTCATGGACAGGAGCAGGAATATCAAAAGGATCCTCAACAGGAACACCATCAGCTAAGGTAAATCATCACCATAATCCGGTAATGTGAATGGCTGGAAGTCGTCCTCATCCTCGGACAGCATCTCGTGATCACTCTTAGTGTCCGATGTGAATATCTCTTGCTCGGGCATGACCTCATCATCCGAAACAATGGCCATCATGTCGTGGGCGTCAGATAACCCGCTCTCAGAGGAAGACATGATGCCTGTAACATAACAATCATAACATGTGCACATATATTAACCACTAACATTCAGCATATGCAAACAAAGACAATTATCACTTAATCATGTATTCACATTATCCTTCATGAGACTTTTCTATCTTTCCTAATCTACCCCATGCAGACTAAACCACCATTGTGACCTTGCATTGTGTTTCTTGTCTTTCCTTTCATAAAATGTTTGTTCCATGGATCTTGGCATTTTGTGTATGCAATGAAATATATTTGTAAAAATATTTTCGTGATAGAGCCCTAATGATTGTATTCTAGACTCGAGAAAGAATCCTAGTTCGCTACAATCAAAGCTCTGATACCAAACTCTCACACCCTGACTTTTGCGGAACTGTGTTACGTGTGACTTGTTTAATATCATTGCATTCAACCATAACAAACAACTATATGATAGAAACCACGATGTTCATCCATAATTAAGTTTCAAAATAATACAACCATCATTGTTTAACACCAAACCAAGACTTCATGTTTGTAATACAAACCAACTAATTGTTTTAAGTTCCATACTGGACTTCACAAAAGACAGTAATAAAATGAGGCTTTGAACCATGTTTCATATCAAAGAAAAAATACAAGTTTCAAACCCTTCAAAGCTGGATGACATCATTTATTGAAGACACAACTTGAAAATCCTCAACGCCCGTCAGATCCATAATAAATTTCCTGAAATACATGTAGTTTGAAAACATCAATAAAAGTTGAGCGAGTTCATGTGTTTTGTATGTGAGCTCGTAATAAACTTGTAATTATTGTAAGTATGTAATTGTAAACCCCTGTATGAAAGCGTCTATGTGTGACAACCGTCAAAAATCCAGGTATCCGTACAATTTAATTAACCATGATTAGTGCTTAATAACTATGCTTAATTTCAAATGCCAGCTCTCTGATTACTACATCATACATACATGTGCATCACATTTCATACTGTCACCTCATTATCACATGCAAACTCTTAGTGACATAAACGATGCACAAAGCACAGCTAGCCCAGTTAGCGGATAACTCAGAGAAATACTGACGATGTTCAGTACATAGACATACAGTGTTTTAAGACCCAGTATGGGCCAGAGACAAGGTAGCACACTAGTATGGTGTGTAGGGAAGTAAGGACCATAAAATTCCTTCACTAGGTGATAGTTTAAGTGCCGGAAAGTGCCTAAAACCCACATAAAGTGCAGAATTCTGCATATTTCAGCAAAATTCAGCAATTTAACAAGCTAGTAACATGCAAAAATATGACTAAATAGTCCTGAATGCTTTCCTAAGTGTCAGGAATCAAAAGTGTCACAAAAGGGTACTTAAAGATCACTAAACAGAATAGTTTGACACTTTAACGAACCGGTATCTAACCGAACAACCGGACATTACCCGAACAACCAAAATTATACTAGAAACATTGTTATATTATTTCCAAGCTAGTTATATTCACCGGAAACCCTAACACACCGTATGACACCATATATGCATAACACCTAAACAATACACTTGAAATCTCACTAATATCTCTAACTATGATTTAAACTTACACAAGACCCCCCCCCCCCCTTTCAAATTTACGATTACCAAGGAGTGGCCCCACCTCCAAAATCTTACAAGATTTCCCCTAATCTTCATTTGATCCTAAATGATATGCTAGAGATTGTGTTAAGTACTTAAGAGACATAAGAACCATTGGGTAATAACTTAACATGGATTATAAGTACTAACCTCAAGATCACAACCTCACTCATCTTTCACTCACACCACTCTCTCCTTCTCCCTTTCCCCTCTTCGGCCGAGAACAACCACAACAACATCATCATCATTCAACTCACTCCCATCCATTCCAAGTTCATTATATAATGCAAGGAGGTGATTAAGGAAGCTTGGAGCTTGTGGATCTTGAAGGACCTCTCCCATTTGCTTTTATCCTTCACTTTTGCCATCATCATCTTCTTGTGTTCATCCCTAGCCTTTGTGCTAGTTGTAAGACTCTCATAATCCTTATTTACTTCATATGTAGTTGGTTAAAAGATGTAGTATGTTGTTAATCACAAGAACACCAAAGAACATAAACATGAATCATGAACATAAGCTTGATATATGATGAAATATTGATGAAACAATGTTGTTTAGTGTATGTATGATACTTGAAGGTTGTTTTCTTAGGATTATGATGTTGATCATCATAAGGAGCTTGCTAGATTGTGATTAAACACATGATCTAGCAAGTGAGAGGATGATTATGAAATAAAACAAGATGATCATCCTCATATATAAGCATGAACTTGAATAATAAAAGTTGTTTTCATGTGATGATGATTTAAACTAAATACAAGTCTTGTGAGTGGATGATTTCTAAAATAGTTTTCCAAAGAAACCAAGCTAAATCACAAAGATTTACACAAATATTGTTTTAAAAAGAACCAATAATGTTTCTAGTGTTGAAACAAGTATAAGAACACTTTGTTTACAAGAAAAACTCAAAAGAAAGATTTTTGGAAAAATCATCTAACAAGTTGTAAACACTCAAATCTTTCAAGAATGAGTTTTTTAAAGAAATTATTGGTGCATATGTCTGTCGACTTCGTCTTGTATCGAGTCATGTATTTAGTTTAGAAAGATCAGAGCTCAGTATACTAAAAAGTACAAATCGAGTGTCCAGTTCATGTGAAGTGGAGTGTCTAGTCCATGTGGAGTGGCATGTGTTCAGTCCATGTGAAGTGGCATGTGTCCAGTCCATGTGAAGTGGCATGTGTCCAGTCCATGTGGAGTGGCATTTGTCCAGTCCATGTGGAGTGGCATTTGTCTAGTCCATGTGGAGTGGCCTGCCTATAAATAGTGAGCTCATGTCTTTCATTTGTAACTTTTGGATTCTGGCAGCGAAGCTCTGCCGAAGTGTCTCCAGCCTTGTAAACGTTGTGAAATCAATACAAGAGACAATTAATAGTGAATATCAAGCTGAAACATGATCTAATCTCTGAATTCCACCTTTGATTAGATCGAGAACTCTTCTAAACGACTCGTATTGGTCGTTTCTCGATCCTACAGAAATAAACACACTTTAAAGGGTAACTAAGTCTACTAAACATACTACCAAGTTACTACAAGTTTTTATGAAAACTCAAGTTTATGATCATTATGTAGATAGCTTTGTTTTAGCACTTGGTAAGTGTAGATTGATTGTTTATGATGATTTTTGAAAAGAAAATGATATGCTTTAATAGCATGGACACATCCATTTTTAGGGGAAACTATGGCAAAATTTTCTAAAAATACAAACACTTAGAAAAATATTTTCTAAACAAGTGTTTACAAGTGAGTTTTAACTATGGTTTTCAATACAAACTTTGCCATAGATTTTGTTACAAAAATACAAGCATCAGAGGTTGGTTTTTATAAATAAAAATGGATAAATATGTATTTAGAATATATATTTACATTAGTAACACATTATGTGTGATTATTTGTATACTTGGTGTAATAGTTATGTTATTTTAGGATTTAAAGTAATGTAACTTAACAAAACACCAAGAATTTACAATCCAAAATAATACCAAAAACCACAAGGAATAAATATATAAGTTACACACTTAATATTGTGAAATCGAACACAAGAACGTAACTTACAAAATATTCCTGAAAATACCGTTATAAATATATTTTTGGTAAATATTATTTTTGATACAAAAGGAAAGAAAATATGATTTTTTGGTAAATAATACTAAGTTATATCATATTTTCAACAAGGAGAAAATATATTACTTTTGGGAAGTAAAAATATATTTTCATGGAATATTTAGAAGATATATGATTTTTGGGAAAAATATATATTTTCTGGACAATACATTATTTTTTGGACGAAATAAGTTATTATATATTTCCTAAAGTGAGACTTGAAAATATATTAATTTGGAACTACAAATACAATAATACGAAAATACATGTATGAAATACCCCCATCCTTGAGAAGGAAATACGAAAATAAATACTTGAGAAGTATTGTACAAAATATGGTTTAACAAATTATTCCAAAACTAAATATAATTTAAAGTTAAAATAATTTTTATTTTAACAAGTAATTATAACTTGGAATGATATTGGGAACATAAGAAACGTAACTCAAAAACGTTAAACTCTAAGCCAAGGCACGGCCTGTTCGTCTAATAGACAGTAGTACATTGTAGGTAGTCGTGTTTGCTGACGAGATCAGAGTTACTAGTACCGAAGACGCAAGACTGTGAGTTTATGTCCCCCTTTTTCTTTAAACTGTTTTGTTTATTTACTTCGGGGGTGAAATACATGTTACAAAAGGATTACATACAAATACAATTGGTATGGTTAGCCTAGGAAAGAACCATAGATCATGTGAATGGGTAGGCGGATACTTGAGACCATTAATCCTCTTATAAGGACTGAGGGACATGAGTGATAGATCTATTTGGGTGTAGCGAGCCCACAACCTTGAGGACCAGGGTGGCCCATAGGGTGACTATGTCTTCCAGCCAGAAGCCCGGTACAACTTTGCTAGGTTTGAGTCTTCCTACACCGTCACACGTATCAGTGGCCTTGCAAACCATTGGTGATCTTTTCCTTGTTTGCTATCATACCGGGACTTTCATACTTACATTATTTACAAAGGTTTATACATACATATACAAAACACATGAACTCGCTCAACTTTTGTTGATGTTGTTAAACTACATGTATTTTAGGGAACTAAGTGGATCTGGCAGGTGTATGCATGTGTTTCAAGTTGCGTTATTAATAAAAGATGTCATCCGAGGTCGTAGGGTTTAGGAGATGTATCTTATTCCTGGACGAGATACATGTTTCTAAACTCGGGTCTGTTTAAGGTCTTTTGTTGAGTCTTCGTGGACTCATTTAAACATGTTGTGGTTGTAACTTAAATTTGGTGTCAACTTTTCAGACAAGTATGTTGTGATATTTTCAAACTTAATGGATGAATATCTTTTGGTTTTTATCATATAGCATTATTATGATTGAATGCTATGGTATTAAGAAGTCACACCAATAACCACGCTTCCGCAAAAGTCAGGGTGTGACAGCTTGGTATCAGAGCTTTGATCGTAGCGAACTAGGATTCTTTCTCCAGTCTAGACTACGATAATTAGGGCTCTCACGGAAATGTTTTCATAACATATTTTCATTGCATACACGAAGTGTCCAGATCCGGGAAACAAACATTTTTACAAATAAAAGACACAAAATACATTTTAAAGAATTCGATTATAATTCAGTCTGAGAGACTGGGGAGTTAGTCTGAGAGACTAACTGGGTAGTGCAGTATGAGAGACTAGTTGGGGCAGTCTGAGAGACTGGGGGGGGGGGTGTTCAGCCTAAGAGGCTGGGTAGTTCAGTTTGAGAAACTGGGAGGTGTAGTCTGAGAGACTAGGTAGTCTGAGAGGCTGAGCGGGATAGTCTAGGAAGACTAGGATGCATACATGCTTACATTGTTATTACTTACATGCTTATTTGGTGATTGTTGATATATGTGCATATGTTGTGATTATTTTGTTACAGACACCATGTCCTCTTCTGATAGTGGAGTATCAGTACCGTAGACCCTATGGCCATAGTTTCGGAGGATGAGATCATCCCAGAGGATGAGGTTTTTACATCTGACACTACGAGTGACGACGATGATGATTTCCAGCCGTTTGCTTTACCAAATTTTGGCGATGATATACCGCTAGCTGATGGTCTTCCTGGCGAGGATCTACTTCTTGTTCATATCCCTGCTCCTTTTCCTCTTGCTGCATTTCCTCTCGAGGATCTGCCTCTTGATGCCATGTTTGACGATGACATCGATCTTTTTTATTGAGGGCCTCCCAGAGGGTGCCCATGATGATGGAGTTCTAGTCGCTGATGTCATTGCTGTTCCGCTTGTCGAGATTCCTGCCGTTGAGATTTCTTCTAACCATTCTGGTCCTGATTCATTCGAGTATGTGTCATCTACTACTTTGCACGCACTGGGATTACAACGTTATCCCACCGATTCTGATTCTGACACAGCTATGTTTCCCGCACCTGTCTTTCCACACGACTTTGACCCTGAGCATGAGATTGATTTTGTCCCCGATGATCAGCCTTTTGAGGCACCTGTCGATCCTGACATGATACCTGCTGATCTTGAGTTAGCACCAGCCGACCCTGAGCCTATGATTGCACCCGAGCCTATACCTGCTCTCGATCCTCTGCATGTGCATGACCCTGTACCTGTTGATATACCTGTTGTTGCACCACTTTTACCGGACCCTATACCTGCAGCAGTTGATCATGCTCCTTTTGCTGACCATGTAGACCCCAGATATGCATTCACCTACAATGGGTGGATAGAGGATGACGATGACTTGCCTCCTTTTGTTAGGCCTGTTACTCCACCACCTGCACCTACACATGCACCCGTTGACATTGCCCCGTTTCACCCACATGTGTTTAACATACACCACACTGATCTACCGGTCACGTTCTTACAGGATATCCCTCCACCCCGTCCAGGGGAAGGTCCATCGAGTCAGCAGCCCAGTCATGTTCCACCTATGTCAGCAGCCTTTCCTTTCATGCCACCGTTTGCACCTGCTAGACATACTGCACCTTTTGCTACTGCACCATCGGGCCAGTCACTTATCTGGTTTCCGCCCAACACGATGCCTGTTTCTGATCCATATCATCCTTCACATTACACTGGATACACGAGGGATGATCTGGTTTTGTCGTTACAGCTCCAGCAGGAGATGTTGTGTCGCAGAGTCATGGAGTTAGAGAGGATTCCGCGTCCTCCACCTTGTCCTTGTCACTCACCGTTCGTGACTCCCCCTGCTCCTCTCCTACCATACCCGGATTTTGACGTTCGTTTTCTTACTATGGAGCAGCAGATTAGCTATCTGTTGCATATCGTTCATGCTCTTGATGAGGAGTTAGCGCATCTGTGCGGTTTGCTATTCGTTCTTCCACCTCCTCCTCCTCCACCATCAGCATAGCATTTTTTGGTTTTATGCAGGTAGCATACTTTTGGTGAGAGTGTCGCTATTGAGCCCAGATTGCACAGCCTTTTGAAGACCACTTTTTGACTTTATGACTGTTGTAGTTGGATAGATGATTTGGACGAAGGTGATGTGACCCCTTTGGTCCCTTTTGATATATGGTACATTTGTGAAACATGTAAAACTGTATTTGTGGTCATTGATATATGAAAGCTCAATCGCAATATTCTCATTACATACGTTGTTGAATTACTTGTTTGTGTTATGACATGGGATGTTATGTGTTTACTTGCAATGAAAAATGTTATTACATATGCGTACTACATACTTATATGCATAAAACCTAACCTATACAATCTTCTTTAGAAGATGCCTCCTCGAAGAGATAACACACTGCCCACGACTGAAGCCGAGTTACAAGAACGGATTTCAAGGGCGATAGCACAACACGAGGCTTTACGCTCCGAGCATAGCGGAGGTACCTCGGGAAGCAACCCACCTCTTGGTAATGTTTGAGTCACTAAAGAAACATTACGTTACTTTTGGATATTCCATGTGCGATCGCTATTGCTTTATGTGAACGATGTTGCTTATATAGGCTATACCTATAAGCAGTTCTTAGACTTAAGCCTTTGAATTTTGACGACACCGGGAGTGCTGTAGCTTTTGTTCGATGGACGAAGAAGACTGATTCTGTGATAAGAATGAGCAAGTGTGCTCCGCAAAACCAAGTCACCTATATCTCCGGATTGTTCTTAGATGGAGTGTTATCTTGGTGGAATCTCCAAGTTCAAACCTTGGGAGAAGATGCTGCTTATGCCTTGACATGGGATGAAATGAAGGAGCTCATGCGGAAGAAATACTGCTCTAGGGCTGAAATCCAAAAGTTAGAAACTGAATTCTGGAACCTCAAGATGGATGGCCCGAAGATCGCGGAGTATGTGCAGAGATTTCACGACCTATCTCGCGTGGTACCATACGTGGTTGATCCGGAATTCAAACGCATCGAGCGATTTATTTGGGGGTTGGCACCTCAGATTATGAGTATGGTGACAACGTCAAAGCCTGCAACAATAACTGAGGCTATCGATCTGAGTGTGTCACTGACGGAAGAAGCTATCAGGTTAAAAAAGTTTTCGATCTCTGACCAGAAGAAGAAAGAGACTCACGTGGAGTCATCGGGTGAGAACAAGAGGAAGTTCTCAAACTTCAAGAAGGGTACCAGCAGTGTTAGTAAGAAGGAAGAGGCAAACGCACCAGCCAAGGTCAAAGCTGGTATTGAAAACAGAGGAAAGGGGTACATGGGCACCTTGCCCAAATGCGATGCGTGCCAGTTGCATCACAATGGACGGTGCTGAGCTGGTAGATGTGAGTCTTGTGGAAGAGTTGGTCACTCAAAGGAAACGTGCTGGGTTGGTACTGGGCGTGGTGGTCAGAGAGGTTATGGAAGTGGTAATGGAAACCGCCCGCAAGGAGGAAATAGCGGTAATGGAAATCGTGGTAATGTTGGGAATCAAGATAGTAGTGGAAACTGGGGAGCAAACAACAATCGAGGTGGTAATGGGAATGGAAATGGTCGAGGACCCGGTTGCTTTAATTGTGGAGACGTTGGGCACTTCAAGCGAGAATGCCCGAAAATCAACCAAGCTCATGGTTGGGTTTTCAACATCGGAGAGAGAGAAGCTCTCCAAGATCCAAATGTAGTTACTGGTACGTTCCCTATCAACCAACGCTTTGCATCTGTACTGTTTGATACTGGTGCCGATTATAGTTTTGTATCACTAGAGTTTAAGAAAATACTTGGGTTGGTAGCTAGTAAGCTAGACATTCCGTATTCAATAGAACTAGCTAATGGAAAGCTAGTAGAAGCGAATGAAGTCATTAGAGGTGGTGTAATAGAGCTTAGGGAGCACGAGTTTACACTTGATCTGCTGCCAGTCGAGTTGGGAAGCTTCGACATGGTAGTGGGGATGGATTGGTTGTCAAGCAACAGAGCAGAGATTGTATGTCACGAGAAGATCATTCGCATTCCGATGGCGAATGGAGAAATGATTGTGGTGCATGGAGAGAAGCGCGATACGCCTTTGAGGATCATCAGTTGTTTGAAAGCACGAAGATGTTTGCAGAAAGGATGTGTTGCCTTCTTGGCACACATTGTGGGCAAAGAAGCCGCTGAGCCGAAGTTGGAAGATATCCCAGTCGTGAAGGAATATCCTGAAGTCTTTCCCGAAGACTTGCCAGGATTGCCGCCGCAAAGACAAGTCGAATTCCACATTGATTTAGTTCTGGGTGCCGCGCCTGTGGGTAAGGCACCCTATCGACTTGCGCCTTCTGAGATGCAAGAGCTGTCAACGCAACTTCAGGAACTTTTAGACAAGGGATTTACCAGGCCAAGCTTCTCGCCTTGGGGAGCTCCAGTGCTGTTTGTAAAGAAGAAGGACGGTAGTTTCCACATGTATATCGACTACCGTTAGTTAAACAAGTTGACAATCAAGAATCGGTATCCTTTGCCAAGGATTGAAGACCTGTTCGATCAATTACAAGGTTCGAGTTTCTACTCCAAGATCGATCTTCGATCAGGGTATCACCAGTTGAGAATTCAAGAGGAGAGTATTCCAAAGACGGCCTTTAGGACTCGCTATGGGCACTACGACTTCCTAGTAATGTCGTTTGGTCTATCGAACGCGCCAGCAGTATTCATGGATTTGATGAAAAGAGTCTGCAAGCCATATCTCGATAAATTTGTGATTGTGTTTATCGATGAAATTTTGATCTACTCAAAGACGAAGGAAGAACACAAGCAACATCTAAGAGCCATCTTAGAGCTGCTCAAGGAAGAGACATTGTACGCGAAATTCTCAAAGTGCGAGTTCTGGTTGCGCGAGGTTCAATTCCTTGGTCACGTGGTGAACGGAGATGGAATCTATGTGGATCCTACAAAGATTGAAGCGATAAAGAATTGGTAGACTCCGAAGACGCCAACAGAGATCCGTCAGTTCCTAGGTTTGGTAGGATATTACCGCAGATTCATTGAGGATTTTTCGAAAATCGCACAACCGTTGACCTCCCTTACTCAGAAAGACAAGAAGTACGAATGGGGAGACAAGAAAGAAGAAGCATTTCAGTTGTTAAAGAACAAACTTTGCGATGCACCCATCTTATCCCTACCCGAAGGCACTGATGACTTCGTGGTATATTGCGACGCCTCGCGTCAAGGTTTAGGCTGTGTGCTGATGCAGCGACAGAAGGTTATAGCCTATGCTTCACGCCAGTTGAAGGTTCACGAGAAAAACTACACCACACATGATTTGGAAGTAGGCGGTGTGGTGTTTGCTTTGAAGATCTGGCGACATTACTTGTATGGCACGCGCTGTACAATCTTTACCGATCACAAGAGCCTGCAGCACATATTTGATCAAAAAGATCTTAATATGAGACAACGCCGATGGGTAGAGCAGTTGAACGATTATGATTGTGAAATCAAGTATCACCCAGGGAAGGAGAACGTAGTCACAGACGCCTTGAGTCGGAAAGAAAGGATTAAGCCCATAAGGGTTAGGGCTTTGGAAATGATTGCTCAAACAGACCTCTCATTGCGCATTCGTGCCACACAGAGAGAAGCTCTTAAGGAAGAGAATATTGAGAATGAATATCTCCGTGGGATGGAGAAACAGTTGGTACCAAACGAGGAAGGAACGTTGTGCTTCATGAAACGAATTTGGGTTCCTCTCTTTGGTGGTCTGAGAGAAGTAATTTTCGATGAAGCTCACAAGTCACGGTACTCGATCCATCCAGGATCAGATAAAATGTACCAAGATTTAAAGGATTTTTATTGGTGGCCGAAATTAAAGGGCGATGTTGCAACGTATGTTGGCAAATGTTTGACTTGTGCCAAGGTAAAGGCCGAATATCAGAAGCCTTCAGGTCTTCTGCAACAACCTAAAATACCCATGTGGAAATGGGAGTAGATTTCAATGGACTTTATAACGAAGTTACCAAGGACACCCAGAGGTCACGATACGATTTGGGTAATCGTGGACCGTCTGACCAAATCTGCACACTTTTTGCCAATCAAGGATAAAGATAACACTAGCAAGCTTGCTGAGCTATATCTCCGAGAGATAGTTGCACGACTTGGAGTGCCTCTCTCGATTATTTCTGATAGAGACGGAAGGTTTGTGTCAAGGATTTGGCAATCCTTCCAAGAAGCCTTTGGTTCTCAGTTGAATCTGAGTGTTGCATTCCATCCGCAGACTGATGGCCAGAGCGAACGAACGATTCAAACGTTGGAAGATATGTTGCGAGCTTGCGTAATGGATTTGGGTGGTAGTTGGGACACCCACTTACCCTTGGTAGAATTCTCGTACAACAACAGTTACCATGCGAGTATCCAAGCTGCACCATTTGAAGCTCTCTATGGACACAAGTGTCGATCACCGTTATGCTAGGCAGACGTGGGTGATAGACAGCTTGTTGGTCCTGAATTGGTTCAAGAGAAGACTGATAAGATTACACAGATCCGAGAGCGCATAAAGGCGGCTCGTGATCGACAAAAGAGTTATGCCGACCGAAAAGGAAACCGTTGGAGTTTGCAGTAGGAGATATAGTTTTGTTAAAGGTTTCACCCTGGAAGGGTTTAGCACGCTTTGGGAAGCATGGGAAGTTGAACCCACGATACATTGGACCATTCAAAATCCTAGAGAGGATTGGTCTTGTAGCTTATAAGTTGGATCTACCCGTGGAACTAAACGGTATTCATGATACATTTCATGTATCTAATCTGAAAAAGAGTCCAACTCAAGAAACAATTGTCATTCCTGCCGACGAAGTTCACATTGACGACACACTCCACTTTACCGAAGAACCTGTTGAGGTTACTGATTGGAAGGTTAACAAGACACGCAAGAGTAGTGTTAAACTCGTCAAAGTTCGTTGGAACGCGTGACACGGTCCAGAGTTTACTTGGGAGCGTGAGGATCACATGAAAGCAAAATACCCACATTTGTTCCCCAAGACCCCTGCAGCTAGTAGCAGAACTAAAATTTCGGGACGAAATTTTCTTAACATGGGGAGAATGTGACAACCGTAAAAAATCCAGGTATCCATACAATTTAATTAACCATGATTAGTGCTTAATAACTGTGCTTAATTTCAAATGACTGCTATCTGATTACTGCATCATACATACATGTGCATCACATTTCATATTGTCACCTCATTATCACATGCAAACTCTTAGTGACATAAACGATGCACAAAGCACAGCTAGCACAGTTAGCGGATAACTCATAGAAATGCTGACGATGTGCAGTACATAGACAGACAGTGTTTTAAGACCCAGTATGGGCCAGAGACAAGGTACCACACTAGTATGGTGTGTAGGGAAGTAAGGACCATAAAACTGCTTCACTAGGTGATAGTTTATGTGCCGGAAAGTGCCTAAAACCCACATAAAGTGCAGAACTCTGCATATTTCAGCAAAATGTAGCAATTTAACAAGCTAGTAACATGCAAAAATATGACTAAATGGTCCTGAATGCTTTCCTAAGTGTCGGGAATCAAAAGTGTCACAAAAGGGTACTAAAAGATCACTAAACAGAATAGTTTGACACTTTAACGAACCGGTATCTAACCGAACAACCGGGCATTACCCAAAACACCAAAATTATACTAGAAACATTGTTTTATTATTTCCGAGCTAGTTATATTCCCCGAACACCCTAACACACCGTATGACACCATATATGCATAACACCTAAACAATACACTTGAAATCTCACTAATATCTCTAACTATGATTTAAACTTACACAAGACCCCCCCCCCCCTTCATATTTACGGTCACCAAGGAGTGGCCACACCTCCAAAATCTTACAAGATTTCCCCTAATCTTCATTTGATCCAAAATGATATGCTAGAGATTGTGTTAAGTACTTAAGAGACATAAGAACCATTGGGTAATAGCTTAACATGGATTATAAGTACTAACCTCAAGATCACAACCTCACTCATCTTTCACTCACACCACTCTCTCCTTCTCCCTCTCTCCTCTTCGGCCGAGAACAACCACAACAACATCATCATCATTCAACTCACTCCCATCCATTCCAAGTTCATTACATGATGCAAGGAGGTGATTAAGGAAGCTGGAGCTTGTGGATCTTGAAGGACCTCTCCCATTTGCTATTATCCTTCACTTTTGCCATCATCATCTTCTTGTGTTCATCCCTAGCCTTTTTGCTAGTTGTAAGACTCTCATAATCCTTATTTACTTCATATGTAGTTGGTTAAAATATGTAGTATCTTGTTAATCACAAGAACACCAAAGAACATAAACATGAATCATGAACATAAGCTTGATATATGATGAAATATTGATGAAACAATGTTGTTTAGTGTATGTATGATACTTGATGGTTGTTTTCTTGGGATTATGATGTTGATCATCATAAGGAGCTTGCTAGATTGTGATTAAACACATGATCTAGCAAGTGAGAGGATGATTATGTGACAAAACAAGATGATCATCCTCATATATAAGCATGAACTTGAATAATAAAAGTTGTTTTCATGTGATGATGATTTAAACAAAATACAAGTCTTGTGAGTGGATGATTTCTAAAATAGTTTTCCAAAGAAACCAAGCTAAATCACAAAGATTTACATGAACATTGTTTAAAAAAGAACCAATCATGTTTCTAGTGTTGAAACAAGTATAAGAACACTTTGTTTACAAGAAAAACTCAAAAGAATGATTTTTGGAAAAATCATCTAACAAGTTGTAAACACTCAAATCTTTCAAGAATGAGATTTTTAAAGAAATAAACACACTTTAAAGGGTAACTAAGTCTACTAAACATACTACCAAGTTACTACAAGTTTTTATGAAAACTCAAGTTCATGATCATTATGTAGATAGCTTTGTTTTAGCACTTGGTAAGTGTAGATTGATTGTTGATTGTTTATGATGATTTTTGAAAAGAAAATGACATGCTTTAATATCATGGACACCTCCATTTTTAGGGGAAACTATGGCAAAATTTTCTAAAAATACAAATACTAAGAAAAATATTTTCTAAACAAGTGTTTACAAGTGAGTTTTAACTATCAATACAAACTTTGCCATAGATTTTGTTACAAAAATACAAGTATCGGAGGTTGGTTTTTATAAATAAAAATAGATAAATATGTATTTAGAATATATATTTACATTAATAACACATTGTGTGTGATTATTTGTATACTTGGTGTAATAGTTATGTTATTTTAGGATTTAAAGTAATGTAACTTAACAAAACACCAAGAATTTACAATCCAAAATAATACCAAAAACCACAAGGAATAAATATATAAGTTACACACTTAATATTGTGAAATCGAACACAAGAACGTAACTTACAAAATATTCCGGAAAATACCGTTATAAATACATTTTTGGTAAATATTATTTTGGATACAAAAGGAAAGAAAATATGATTTTTTGGTAAATAATACTAAGTTATATCATATTTTCAACAAGGAGAAAATATATTATTTTTGGGAAGTAAAAATATATTTTCATGAAATATTTAGAAGATATATGATTTTTGGGAAAAATATATATTTTCTGGACAATACATTATTTTTGGGACGAAATAAGTTATTATATATTTCCTAAAGTGAGACTTGAAAATCTATTAATTTGGAACTACAAATACAATAATACGAAAATACATGTACGAAATACCCCCATCCTTGGGAAGGAAATACGAAAATAAATACTTGAGAAGTATTGTACAAAATATGGTTTAACAAATTATTCCAAAATTAAATATAATTTAAAGTTAAAATAATTATTATTTTAACAAGTAATTATAACTTGGAATGATATTGGGAACATAAGAAACGTAACTCAAAAACGTTAAACTCTAAGCCAAGGCACGACCCGTTCGTCTAATAGACAGTAGTACATTGTAGGTAGTTGTGTTTGCTGACGAGATCGGAGTGACTAGTACCGAAGACGCAAGACTGTGAGTTCATGTCCCCCTTTTTCTTTAAACTGTTTTGTTTATTTACTTCGGGGGTGACTATGTCTTCCAGCCGGAAGCCGGTACAACTTTGCTAGGTTTGAGTCTTCCTACACCGTCACACGTATCAGTGGCCTTGCAAACCATTGGTGATCTTTTCCTTGTTTGCTATCGTACCAGGACTTTCATACTTACACTGTTTACAAAGGTTTATACATACATATACAAAACACATGAACTCGCTCAACTTTTGTTGATGTTTTTAAACTACATGTATTTCAGGGAACTAAGCGGATCTGGCAGGTGTATGCATGTGTTTCAAGTTGCGTTATAAATAAAAGATGTCATCCGAGGTCGTAGGGTTTAGGAGATGTATCTTATTCCTGGACGAGATACATGTTTCTAAACTCGGGTTTGTTTAAGGTCTTTTGTTGTGTCTTCATGAACTCATTTAAATATGTTGTGGTTGTAACTTAAATTTGGTGTCAACTTTTCAGACAAGTATGTTGTGGTATTTTCAAACTTAATGGATGAATATCTTTTGGTTTTTATCATATAGCATTGTTATGATTGAATGCTATGGTATTAAGAAGTCATACCAATAACCACACTTCCGCAAAAGTTAGGGTGTGAAACTATGAACAGATCAATTAATGATTTGCAAGGTCATTAATATGTGTGCAATGGTGCAGGAAAGCTCAAACCTAGCAGATTTTGTACCGGGCTTCCGGCTGGAAGACATAGTCACCACCTTCGGCCACTTCCGGCCCAAGGGTGGGGCTCGCAACACCCAAATAGATCTATCACTCATGTCCCTCGGTCCTTATACGAGGATTAATGGTCTTAAGCGTTATACCCACCACTCACATGATCTAACAGTTCATTCCTTAGCTAACCATACCATATGTAAACGTTTGTAAACATTTGTAACATGCATTTCACCCCCGAAGTTATAAAACTAAAAACAGTTAAAAGAAAAGGGGGACATGAACTCACTATCTTGCGTCTTGTAACTTGGTATAACTCAAAGCTTTTTCCCGATCGCACGACTACCTAGACACGTGCTATGGTTTATTAGACGGATGGGTCGTGCCTTGACTTTTAGTCTTAGTTGTTATAACTTAGTATCTTTGAGTTACATTTCTTAGTGTCATAAATATTATTCCAGGTATATAATTATTTGTTAAAATAATATATTTAACTTGATACATTATGTATTTATTCATGTATATCTTTCCCCAAGGATGGGTATCCTTCCACTTGTATTCTTAGACTTGTGTATTTTTACCATGTATTGGTGGCGTATTCCGATATATTTATACGTACGAGAATACGTATTTTTATTGTATTTATTAAGTATTCTTATACTTAATTTTTGTATTTATACTTTCCGGAATGTTATTTTTAACTAGTAAAAACCACCCATACATATTCTTAAAATATATATATTTTAAGTAAACTTTTATATAAAATTATCTATAACTTTTCATTTGGCAAAAATAATTGTATTTTCATGTAACTTCGAAAATAATACATTTTCAAGATTATCTTAGAAAATATTTATAAATCCATTTTCACCCCAAAATAATATGTTCTAAATTTGTTTAAGAAAATATATATTTTCTCCAAAAATATTATATTTTCTAATTGTTCAAGAAAACATATATATTTTTCTTTACCTAAAAATAATGTATTTCTTCTTGACAAAAATATGATATATTTTTGTAATAATTATAAAAATCATATTTTTCGTTTCCTTGGTTTCCAAAATTACGTTTAAGTTATTGTCACAATATATATATATATATATATGAACTCAATTTCCAGAATATTTATGTAGTTCACATTCCTTATTCGGTTTGTCCAAATTTTGGGTATAAATTATATATTTATTTTATTGGAATTTTGGTAATATTTTGTATTGTATTTCTTGGTATTTTGGTGAGTTATATTATTTCAAGTCCTAAAATAATATAACTAATACACATAATATACAAGTAATCACACAAATTGTGACATCTAAATATATATTTTCCTAAATACATATTTAGTCACTTTTAATTATCAAAAACCAACCTCCAATATTTGTAATTTTTGTAACAAAAATTATGACAAATTTTATATTAAAAACCAGGGTCAAAATACACTTGTAAACACTTGTTTTAAAAATATTTTTCTAAGTGTTTAATTTATAGAAAAAATTTGCCATAGTTTCCTCTTATAAATGGAGGTTTCCATGCTATCAAAGCATATCATTTTCTTTTAAAATCATCACAATTACTCAACAAATCAAACAACACTTACCATTAGCCAAAATCATGTCATTTACACTACTTCATGAACTTGAATATTTATAAAAAATTTGTAGTAACTTAGTATGGTGTTAAGTAAGCTTAGTTACCCTTTAAAGTGTGGTTATTTAGTTATAAATCAAATTCTTGCAAATTTTAGACTTTCACAACTTGTAAAATGATTTTTCTAAAAATCATTCTTTTGAATTTTTCTTGTTAACAACATATTGCTACACTTGATTTAACACTAAAAATGTGATTAATTCCTTTAAAACTCATGTTTGTGTAAATCTTGTAAGTAAATTTGGTTTCTTGAGAAAACTAGTTTTGAAATCATCCATCTACAAGATCTACATTATGTTTTGATCATCATTATTCATAAAAACATCTTCATTTTTTAAGTCCATGTTTACATAAAGGATGTTCATCTTGGTTTTTCACAAGATCATCCACTCACTTGCTAGATCATGTGTTTAATCACAATCTAGCAAGTTTTATATGATGTTTAACATCATAAACACAAATAACCAACAATCAAGAAGCATACATACACTTAAACAACATAGATCATTATGATTTAGAGCTTTATGTTAGAGATTATGTTCTTGATCTTTGATGTTCTTCATGATTAGTCTTTTATATATACTTTTAATCATCATAACAAGAAGTAAAATGAGATTAGGAGAGTCTTACTACTAGCACAAGGCTAGGGAAGAGGTTCAAGATGAAGATGATGATAAACTTGGTGGTTAATAACACTAGAGTGAGGTCCTTCAAGCTTCAATGGCACCAAGCTCCTTAGTTAAGCTCCTAGCACCCTTGTATCACTTGAAAATGGAAGAGCAAGACTTGAAGATGATGGTGATGGGGGTGGTGGCTCACGGCCATAGGTAAAGGAAGAGGGCGAGAGAGTTGAGTGGTGTTTTGTGAGAAATGAGAAGTGTTATGAGGAACTAATGGTTTATAAACTTGAACTCGCAACATAACTTAAACCATTGTATAAAGTGTCTCAAAAGATCTAACATGATCTAATAAACTAAGCAAAGAAAATCAAGGGTGGGCCACCCTTGTGTGACCGTCACCATGGGGGGGGGGTATAGGGTTGGGTTTCAATGGTAAGTTATGAGAATTAGTTGAAATCTAAGTGTTTAGTTAGTTTTATAAGTTGTTATATTGTTATATGATGTGTTATGATGTTCGGGGACCATAACTAGCTTGAAAATGATAAAACAATGCTTCTAGTGAAAATTTGGTGTTTCGGGTAGTGTCCGGTTGTTCGGTTGGTTACTGGTTCGTTAAGGTGCTAAACTATGCAGTTTAGTGTGCTTTATGTTACCTTTTGTGACAGTTTTGATTCCCGACACTTAGGAAAGTATTCTGGACCATTAAACCATAATTCCGCATAATATTTAGTTGTTTAAATGCTGAATTTTGCTGAATTCTGTAGAATTCTGCAGTTTATGTGAGTTTTAGGCACTTTCCGGCACTTAAACTATCACTAGGAAGGCAGTTTTATGACCCTTACTTGCCTACACACTATACTAGTGTAGCTCTTGGTTTCTGGCTCATTCTGTGTCTCAATACCATGTCTGTCTGAGTACTAAACTCCCGTCAGTACTTCTAGTTTTGTCTGATAACTATGCTAACTTTGTTTCATGCATCATTTGAATCATAAAGTGTTGCATGCAATAATGATATGACATTATGCAATATGTGATGCATATGTATGTATTATGACAATAATCAGAAAGCATTCATGTCATTAATTTAAATCAGCACAGTCATTAAGCTACAAATTATTGTTTAATTAATGTACGGATACATGGAAATTTGACAACTGTTACATTGAATCAAAGAGAAGGTGAATTGGATGATGATTTGGAATGATTCAGATGAAGCTTGGTGTAATCGATGGATTGGTGGTATGGTTAGGGTTTGAGAAATGGAGATGATGATGAATTCGATGTTGGTATCGAATGATTCGGATGATGGAAGGTGTAAGAGATGGATTGGAAGTGATGATGGTGATGATATGTGGCTCCAAGAACTCAATTCAAACTCCAAACTATGTGTAACCATCGACTGCAATGCCCCAAAAGCCAATAGAAATCATTCCCAACACCTAAATCACCAAGAATTCGCGTCACACAAATTAAGGCGCGTCGCTGACGGCCTGGGACCCGTCGGCGACGGCCTCCCAATTCCTGAACTCCTCCGACGCTTTATTTGCCAGGTTACGAGGTAAAGTGGCCGACAGGGCTTTTCAAGGAGAGTCACCAACGGCCCTAGGGGAGTTGCCGACGACCTCCCCAGCTTCCATTTTCTGTTTTTCACTCCTTGAGTTCCCGTGTGATCTGTAACGCGTCCCGGTGGTCCGTTTTTCGCTCCGGTGACCCGTAAAGCTCCCGAAAAGCTCCTTAAACTTTGTTAAACCTGCAAAACACAAATATAATTAAAATCAGGCCATTCAAGATTAAAAGTCAAGTAAAAACCGAAACTTAAACACAAACAAGCACCGTTATTCGACCACGTATCACATCCCCACACTTGTCTTTTGCTTGCCCTCAAGCAAATCTGTTTTTCACTTTCACGTGGGTCGAACAAAGAATACACTCCCCATTCCCGAGACGAAGGTTAAGGTCAGTTTTCGTACCCAAGTACAAACTTTTTACAATTTTCAACATATTTAGCAATAATTGATTAATTAAGTAAAAAGTAGTTATCCAAGATTAACCCACCCGTGAAACCAACAAATCATGCACATCCCTCACAATGTTCTCTCCACTCAGTTTATAAATTGGCTAATTTTGATAATGTATTAGCACTTTCAAAAAGTAATAGCTCAAAACCGATTAGAACACGTACCCGCATAGGCTTGCAACTCAATCATTCTCCACCACCGAACACGAATACTAAGCACAAGTCATAAGGTCTTTATAAGGGTTGTAACGGGGCTAGGCTAAGGGTAGGAAATAGGATATTTTAAAGTGGCAAAGGTGATGAAAAATTCGATTTTTATTACAAACGACTACTCTAAACAAAACTAAACTATAAACATCAACTTCGAGGCAATGATTTTCGGCTTTTATTCAACAACTAGAAACACATATTTTTGTTCTTTTTTCAATGATTTTCTGTTCTTTTTCGCAACATTTTATTATTTTTTTATGCAAAAAAACAATTCACAACTATACAAACTTAACTCCTATAATCGAATTTCCATCACACAGGTTTAAAAGAAAAAGGTTTAAGGTTATGGGCTAAATGGGTTGTCAAACGAAAGGGTTAGGCTCAAACTTGGCTACTAAGGGATAAATTTTTGGGTAAGGATATATAAATGGTGTAAAAGGAAAAGGTTTACCTAATGCCTTAATCATTCTTGTGCTTGTATTCGATTCTATGGTCTCAAACGTATCAAAAGTTGCAAGTTCTACAATACATGACTAATGGTCCACTCAAACAAAGAAACATAAGCATGTGATTCTATGATGTAAAAGTAGCTCAAAACCTCACATATATAAAGGGTATGATATGTGACATGCATAATGTTCTAGTTTCTTAGGCGGATTATTTCCAAATAACCACCCGCTAAATACCCGTCATGCTATTAATTTGAACTTGACCATGACAAAAGACCAAATGGGTTGTGTCATCCCTCGTTGACTTAGTTACTTGTGCTTTTCAGATCGCTTTTGAACCAAGACATTTTTGAAAATTTATTGAAATTTTCCCCCATCCCCACACTTGAGGTAAACATTGTCCTCAATGTGTAGTATTTAAACAAACGAGTCAGAATTGAAAAAACTTCTACTACTCCCCCATCCCCACACTTGAGGTAAACATTGTCCTCAATGTGTAAGAACTAGAGTTTTTGAAATGCACAAGGGATGTGACACGGCTAATTTCCCAAAATTCCACCCCGAAAACTTAAATACAATTACAATCCACTTATTACTAACTAAGAATCAAGGTAAAAGGAAATGCATGCACCTGATTTTTCTCGCTAGATGCCCATGTCTTCTTCTTCTCTTCACAAAAACGGTCGTCCATCGAACACAATGTACCTACAAATCTTAATCCTTGTGTAGAAGTATGCTTTTCATAACCATTAAAATTTGTTAGCTACTTAGTTCTACCATTTTTTATTAAAGTATTACCAAGCCATACGTTAATTTACCTTGATTTATGTGGAAAATAAATTTACAACAACAACAATCCTAAAACACTTTCGTAGGAATCACGATTGCATTTAGCTTATGCAACAAGCCTTTTTAAACCCCCCAATAGCTTGGGAGGACGAGTAGGTCTCGTGAGGGTTATATAGAGAACACACCCACAACGTTCATTTAACTAGGAAGAATGAAATACTAACAAAATAAAAATAAACAAAACACAAATATAGAACAACAAAAAAATACATAACTCACCGTCACCGTTGGTATCACTCGTTTGGATCGACTGGTGGGTTCGGGTGGTATGAGTTACCAGTGAGAGCCTCGAACATCTCCCGTAGTTGTCAAGAGGACCCGGCTCTCCTTCCGCAGGCGGCTGAAACTGTGGCGGGATGACACTTGACCCCACTGCCTCGGGTCAATGAGGTGATGGATCAGAGGGGCCTCAGGGAACGGGAAGGTTGGAGTAGTCGGTCCACCCCGCATGTTCTACATAGGGAAGGCCGGCATCCCAATCTCTCCGGTGTCGCTCCTGATCATGGAGGACCTTGGCATTATCAATAGCCAATTCAGTGGAGACGTACAAAGCACTCCATCGGCGGCCTTCCAATGTATTTTGCTCGTTTAGGAGCCTCTCCTCGTTTTCCTCCCACGCCCTTCTTCGGGCCACCTCTTGCTCCTGCTGTTGTACTAAATGCTCCATTTGTGATATTTGGAGCACTTGGAACATCTGCCGCTCCTCCATATATTTTTCCATCCTCTCCCGATGGGCCGCTTCAAGATCCCACTATGACTGCAACTAGGCTTGGTGTGTCTCCTCCCAGTTCTTCCTTCTCTTCTCATACTCTCTACCTTCTCCTATGCCCGCGGAGACGTTATCAAACACCTCTTGCTGCCCATGGGTGAAATTCCGATACGAAGGTACCCGTCTAAAATTCACAAAACTCGCCACATCCGCATTTAACTCTCGGTGTGGCCGCATGTACCTTTGCTTTGGCCCCTGTGGACCGGCGGGCTCGGCTTCATCTTCTTCATCAACCATCTCAACATCTTCCTCAGCCCCTTGCTGTGGGTCTGGGTCAATGAAGTCATACTTGTGCCCCAATTCGTCGGTTACTAAATACTTACTACCAAAGAGTTGCACTTGAATCTTCCAATTTCTTTTTATTGTTGCCAAGTTGAACTCTTCCATAGGCTTAGATACCCAAAGCGATTAAGGGGATAGACAGTTTTGTTGGAGGATCATTGCACTGATGAGGAGCACATATGGAATCATCCTCCTATGGAATGACTCCCGAGTATTCCATGTGTTCATTATAATAATGTGCCTCCATGACAACGTTGGTGTCCCATACAATAAGGCATGAATAACTCTACAATCACACGCTCTCACTTTCCCCCTATCTCCAAACCGAACCATAGCATTTTCTAAGGACATTCCTTAAAGAATTTTCCCTTCAACCATCATGTGGCTCCTTGCGGCCACTCCCCGTCATTGTATGGCAATATCGCCTCAGTCGTACTATCCGGATCATGGTCGTTTGTGTGGTTATCCAAGAAATGTTCGATGGTCGGTAATCATATGCTTGCACCCCAAGGGAATCGAACCGCGCGATGTAATTTATTGTTTCAAACGACATTGTCATTTCCCCCTGCTTGTAGTACCAACCAATCTCCACTGTTCCGGGGGACCATCTTTGTTTCTAAACCTCAAAGACGCAAGCCACTCGCACACCTCTGACAAGTAAATCCGGGAGGTGTTGTCTTCACACCAATATAAAACTCTTTCCCAGCTAAGTCGTTCAAACATTTGAACGATTCAAATTTTTCTGAACTCTTCAACATTAACCGCCCTCTCGGCCACAACCCTGTCCGGCACCGAAGTAGACACACCATTAACCATTTTCCATTTCTAGAATTTAATTTCCAACTTCTTGTCTTGGAATATCGATAGGGCTTTGTTCTTGTCTTCATCCCAGACCTTAGCACTTCGACTATCACGGAACTTCTCCCATGCCCAATCCTGCCAATATAACCTCGCATCACCTTCTTCTACTGAGCTTAGTTGCTCCCCCTTTCTTGGTAGCAATCCAGAGGAAGATCCAACTCCGGATGATGATCCTTGACCCGTATTTTTTGCCTTCTTCCTACCTCCGGCCATAACTACAATTACAAAACAAAAGAACCATCAATATAAACCCAAATCTTCACAATAATCTCAAACTTTGAACATGAAATATGATGTTGACTTTTACTTAACAACTAGATACAAAATCGCCTTTTTAAACTTCCAAATTCGCTTATTTTATCATCTATATATCAATTTTACTTGTTTATTTACAATATCTTATGATTTCAACAAAGTTCAACATCATATTCATGTTCAATCATGCAAATAACAAGTGTAATTACTTCACTATGATTATTTCATGCTCAATGTATACCAAATCAAGAATTGACATGCAATTTTCAACCATAACATCCTACATTATGCTAAACAACCTACTCTTCAAACAAAAGTTCAAAAATTTCAGAAGATTTCAACATACCATAGGAGAATAAAGCAAAAAATTAAGTAAAGTTCATACCTTTATGATGTAGAATGTCAAGACACAAACAAAAGATGCAAATCAAAGCTTTGAAAAACACCTTTCCTAAAAACCTGAATTTTTAAGTTCAGAAATCTTGCAAACGAACAAGAATTGGTGAAAACCGTGTTAGGGGTTTTTTTGCTTTAAAAAATCTACACACAATGGACTCAAAAATCGCTTGAATTGGTTGAGAATTGAAGGAGTTATGAGATGTTGAAGGTTAGGGTTCTTGAAGCTTTAATGGAGAAGATGAAGTTGAAGAGGTGAATTAAGAGAGAGAGAGAGAGAGAGAGAGAGTAGGGGTTGTAGAGGTTGTGGGGTGAATGATATGGATATGGGTCGAATATTTGGTAACAATAGTGTTTAGCTTAGGTTAAATGAGGTGTAGAGGTGTTTTGGTTCGAGAAAACAGCCTAAAAACGATTCAGCCCTGCTGCGAAACGAGAGCCCGTCAGCGACGGCCTGGGACCCCGTCGCCGACGCCCTTTGGAATTGACGAGGTTGGGTGACGCCCTATCCTCCTAGTTACGGGAAAAGTGAGCCGATGCCCTTTTTGGCAGGCCGTGGCCAACGCACAACAAGCCCGTCGCCGACGGGGTCTACTTTCACACTTTTTTAATTTTTCAAAATTTTAGTTTATTTTATTTTTTTTTTATGAAAAGAATGAGGAAAATTATGTACTTTTTTTAAAAGGAGTCTATGCTAATAAAATTCCTAAAAATTATTAAAAAATGTTTTTATAATTTTTTATAAGTTAAAATTTACAAAAACGAAAACACGAAACCGTTTAACGGTCCTACCACCCCCCGAAAAGCCGTGTATTGTCTCTAATACACAAAAATAAGTCTAAAACCATACCTTTTGTCTTCATGACCCGTTTGTAATGTTCGGACTTCACACAATCAACGGCGGTTAGTATGAAACGATAATGATTATCACCAAAACTCTCAAACAATCAAATAAATTATACAAAACTCTACAAAACTTATTACCGGTCCTTTCAGTTGACCTCATAAGTTGGCACACTTACCACGAAGTTTACCAACTCCACATTCACATCCTTTTTTTCTCTGTTACCATCAAGGAACTTTTTTAGTCGGTGATCGTTAACCGTTTGCTTTGTCCCATCCTTCGGGTCCTCAATGGTAACATCTCCAAGCTTCCCGACTCGTGTAATCACGTACGGTCACATCCATTTGCTCTTAAGCTTACCGGGAAAATATATAAGCCTCGAATTGTAGAGCCAAACCTTTTGACCCACTTTGAACTCTTTTGGCTTCAACTTCGCGTCATGTGCCTTTTTCATATCGTCCTTGTACTTTGAGGCACACTCATACGCTTCTTCCTAAAGCTCCCCCAACTAGCAAAGCTTTAACTTTCGCTCCTTACCTGCATCATCGTATTTCATATTAACCTCTTTAATGGCCCACCAAGCACGATGTACAAGCTCAACTGGTAAATGGCAATTTCTCCCATAAACCAAGCGGTATGGTGTAGTTCCAATAAGTGTTTTATGAGCCGTTCTATAAGCCCATAATGCATCATTAAACTTCGTCGACCAATCCTTTCCGTCCGGTCAAACGGTCTTTTGCCAAATATCCTTTATTTGCCTATTGGATACTTCCACTTGACCATTGGTTTGTGGGTGATAGGGGTAGCAATTCGATGGTTAACGCCATACCGTTTCAAAAGTTTGCCAAAGTTAAAATTCTTGAAGTGAGATCCCCCATCACTAATGATCACTCGGGGAATTCCAAATCTAGAAATTATATTTGTTTGTACAAAGTTGAAAATTACAGTATGGTCATTCGTCTTGGTGGCAATCGCTTCGACCCACTTGGATACATAATCAACCGCCACCAAGATGTATAAGTTGCAATGAAAATTAGGGAATGGGCCCAGGAAATCGATCTCCCACACATAAAAAATATCTACAATAAGGATCGGTTGCATAGGCATCTCATCTGTTTTAGAAATACCCCTCAGTTTTTTGACACTCGACACAGTTTTTAGCGAAATTAAATGTGTCCTTAAAAATAGTCGGCCAATAAAGACCAATATTGAGCACTTTGTGCCCGGTTTTGTGACCACTGAAATGGCCCCCACAAGCAAATGAATGTAAGTGAATCAAGACACTAGGAATCTCCTCGTCGGGTATACATCTTCGAACGACTTGATTCGGACATATCTTGAATAAGTTCGGTTCTTCCAATGTGTAGTAATTGATTTGAGAAAGGAAGTGCAACCTCTTCCTTCTATCCCAATGAGCTGGCAAGTCACCTGTAACCAAATAATTAACAATATTAGCATACCATGGTAATATTGAAACCTTTAAAATTTGCTCATCTGGGAAGGTCTCGTTAATCTCTGCACGAGAAGAATCCTCCTCCACAACCAACCGAGACAAGTGGTCCGCAACCACATTCTCGCTCCCTTTCTTGTCTCGAATCTCCAAGTCGAATTCTTGTAGCAAGAGAACCCATCGGATTAATCTCGGCTTTGCATCCTTTTTATCCATGAGATACCTAACTGCAGAATGGTCAGAATACACAATGACCTTAGCACCCCATATATGAGCACAAAATTTATCCAATGCAGAATGGTCAGAATACACAATGACCTTAGCACCTCCAACTCGCAAAGCTTTAACTTTTTCTCCTTACATGCATCATCGTATTTCATATTAACCACTTTAATGGCCCACCAAGCACGATGTACAAGCTCAACTGGTAAATGACAATTTCTCCCATAAACCAAGCGGTATGGTGTAGTTCCAATAGGTGTTTTATGAGCCGTTCTATAAGCCCATAAAGCATCATTAACTTCGTCGACCAATCCTTTCGGTCCGGTCGAACGGTGTTTTGCAAAATTTCCTTTATTTGCCTATTGGATACTTCTACTTGACCACTGGTTTGTGGGTTATAGGGGGTAGCTGTCACACGCCCAAAATCCACAAGCGGAGTATCACCGCATGGAGGCGTGACAGACCAGGATCAAGCCACCAATCATATTGAGCAACGTAATTAAGTAAATAAAACCAATCACAATATAATTGGTGTCCAAAAGAAAGTAACCAACTTTAAGTTAACAGCGGAAGCATAAAATGTAAAAACCCAACATAAGCAACAAGTTTATAAAGTTTAAATGTTTAACATGGAACTCAACAGTTCATGTCCCCACAACGGCCACTCCTCCCTGTGCAAGCTCCATAAGCACCTAACGACCTACAAGGCATGTAATCAACGAGTCAACAACAAAGTTGAGCGAGTTCACAGTTGGTTGTTTAGTTTTAAAAGTTTGTTTTGAAAACCATAAGTTGTTTCGTAATCCACGAGTTAACTAGTATCTTTGTTTCCCAAACCATATCCATAATCAGTGGGGGCTTCCCCATGTGAACCACTAGACCGTTACCATATCGACATCTGACGAAAGTAAGTTGTGCCCTACGTCAATGTCTATCATCATTGACTAAGTGCCCAGATCGATTAGTACACGCCCATCCTGCCGGCACGGTGTGAGGCTTGTCAACCCTAATAGCGCTATTAACTAATGACCCGGTCGCCATTGGCCCGGCGATTAAGTTGATATAAAAATGAGGGACTTCATGATAGAGTTTTGTCTAGTAAGTTTAAGGTTGTTGTCCTACCCAATGAGGACGAACGTACGTATTCTACCCAAGGAGAATACGCAGGATTAATATTGGCATCCTACCCATGGAGGATGGCGGTACATATCCTACCCAAGGAGGATATGTAGGTTCCATTTTAATTCTTTAACCCATTCCCAACCATCGGGAATCCCATGCCTTAGAAAGTGTGTGAACTCACCTTGGTTTGCTCGGCAGATAAACAAAAAGGTCACTTGAGCTATCTGTGGTAAACCACGTCCTAACATGGTTACCATACAAGTCAGTTTCGTATTCAGGTAATGCACGTATGGTTTTCTACACGTATTCTAACAAGTTGCATACAAGTATTGATCATGGCATACACGTATAATCATGGCAGTTAATAATACATATATTATATGTTCAACAGTAACGTATAAAGCCCTAGTGTGCGGTCCAATTACTTGAGCTCGTAACAGTATGCAAGTCCAAACAGAATATATGATCATATGGTCTCGAGTCGAGACTAGGGATCTCGAGTTGAGACAGTGCGGTCTCGGGTTATAGTCTTAACGTTCTCGAGTCGCAACTAAGGGGGTCTCGGGTCATATATTCATCACTCGAGACTAGGTGGTCTCGAGTCAGGTCTCGAGTCGCAAAAAGACCCGCAAATAAGATCTCGAGTCTTGTTTGTGTGCTGGTAAGGTGTGGTCTCGAATCAAGACAGTGGGGTCTCGACTCGCAACCCTTGTTGAGATCAGAAGATGTAACAAACTTCCTTGATTGCAGCTCCTTAATTCTGTAACAATTGCTAACATGTTTGGCAGTTTCAAATCGGATCAAATCAACAATCATGCACCCTAATTATTCTCCAGGTATGGTAAACAATTAAACATTCAATCATATCATTAGATTAACGGATTCGAGTACTATCATGCAACCCTAGTTCATCATTCTAATTCCAAGTAATGGTTTACAACTTTCAACCATTTAGTTCACACCACAGTTTCATCAAAGCTCACTATTGAATCCTTATGCAATTCTAACCCTCACATAACCGAATAACAATAACAATCCTTCATAAACATCACTCACAGAGAATAATCATGTAAATCATCAACCATCATCCTAACCCTAGATCATCGGTCAAACCCTCTAATCGATTGCAACAGTTCATTATCATAATATTATCCATCCAGCCTTTACTAACACCAAACATTAGATATCATGCAAGAACACATAGTAAAAACACACATCATGCTTCAATACTTAAGTAATCAACCGAAACTAAAACAAATCACTAATCGAGGGTTTGAGTGCACACAAGTGATGGAACGAGGGAGAGATGGTGTAGCGATCCAAGAAAGCTTCGAGGGAATAGGGTTGTTGCCGTCGAGTGAAGGGGAGGAGAAGAGAGCTTTAGGGTTTGTGTGTGTGTTAAGTGTTTGCAAATTATGAGGATCAAAACCCCATAATGGATATATGCATACGCATAGGGATTGGGCCGAACCCATTCTTTGGGCTGCCCTCTTGGTCTCGAGTTCCATAAGAGTGGGCCGAGAAAGAGGTGTGACAAGGCACAAAGTGTACGGCCCTAAAGGCTTGTGCGATTAGAAGTCGTTGTGTGACCAAGTTTATTATACATACATACTCACAACACATTCATGTAACACATAGCATAACAAAACATAATATTCCATTGAAATCAAACATGTCAACTAGTCACGTAATGTTCATACAAGTTACATCAAAACACAAAGAAAGGTTCTGGAATACGGATTGTCACAGTAGCAATTCGATGGTCAACGTCATACCATTTCAAAAGTTTGCCAAAGTTAAAATTCTTAAAGTGAGATCCCCCTTCACTAATGATCACTCGGGGAATTCCAAATCTAGAAATTATATTTGTTTGTACAAAGTTGAAAACTACAGTATGGTCATTCGTCTTGGTGGCGATCGCTTCGACCCACTTGGATACATAATCAACCACCACCAAGATGTATAAGTTACCATGCGAATTAGGGAATGGGCCCATGAAATCGATCCCCCACATATCAAAAATATCTACAATAAGGATCGGTTGCATGGGAATCTCATCCGTTTTAGAAATACCCCCTAGTTTTTTACACTCGCACAGTTTTTAGCGAAATTAAATGCGTCCTTAAAAATAGTCGGCCAATAAAGACCGTTATTGATCACTTTGTATTTGGTTTTGTGACCACTGAAATGGCCCCCACAAGCAAATGAATGCAAGTGCATCAACACACTAGGAATCTCCTCGTCGGGTATGCATCTTCGAACGACTTGATCCAGACATATCTTGAATAAGTCCGGTTCTTCCAATGTGTAGTATTTGATTTGAGAAAGGAAGTGCAACCTCTTCCTTCTATCCCAATGAGCTGGCAAGTCACCTGTAACCAAATAATTAACAATATTAGCATACCATGGTAATATTGAAACCTTTAAAATTTGCTCATATGGTAAGGTCTCGTTAATCTCTGCACGAGAAGAATCCTCCTCCACAACCAACCGAGACAAGCGGTCCGCAACCACATTCTCACTCCCTTTCTTGTCTCGAATCTCCAAGTCAAATTCTTATAGCAAGAGAACCCATCGGATTAATCTCGGCTTTGCATCCTTTTTATCCATGAGATACCTAACTGCAGAATGGTCAGAATACAAAATGACGTTAGCACCCCATATATAAGCATGAAATTTATCCAATGCATATACCACCGCAAGTAGCTCTTTCTCGGTAGTTGTATAATTTAATTGTGCATCCTAGAGAGTCTTACTTGCGTAGTATATGGAAACCGGTTTCATGTCTACTCGTTGACCCAATACGGGCCCCACCGCATAATCACTTACATCACACATAATTTCGAATGGTAACGACCAATTTGGTGATTGCATGATTGGGGCCTCAACCAACTTTTTCTTCACCACATTAAAGGCATTTTGACAATCTTTATTGAATTCAAATAGTTTATCTTTTAACAACAGTTTACATAGAGGTTTTGTTATATCACTAAAACCTTTTATAAACCTTCTATAAAACCCCGCATGACCCAAAAATGATCTAATACCCTTAACATTTGTGGGATAAGGTAAAGTAGAGATGACTTGCACTTTTGCACGGTCAACCTCTATCCCACGAATTGACACCACATGCCCCAACACAATCCCTTCTTGAACCATAAAATGGCTCTTTTCCCAACTCAAAACTAGATTTTTCTCAACACATGTTTTCAAAACTTTTTCGAGTTGGTCAAGGCATGTATCAAACGATGACCCAAATATCGAGAAATCATCCATGAAGATTTCCAAACACTCCCCCACCATATCGGAAAAAAATACTCACCATGCACCTTTGGAAGGTGGCGGGGGCATTACAAAGTCCAAAGGGCATTCACCTAAATGCGAAGGTACCGTATGGACAAGTAAAGGTAGGTTTTGCTTGGTCTTCCGGATGAATAGCAATTTGATTGTAACCTGAATAACCATCCAAGAAACAATAAAAAATTTTGTCCAGCTAATTTCTCGATAATTTGATCAATAAACGGTAAAGGGAAATGATCTTTATAAGTATTAGCGTTTAACTTCCTATAATCAATACAAATACGCTACCGGTTACCGGCCGAGTGGCGACCTCCTCATCTGCGTCGTTTGTGACGACTTGAATACCTGCCTTCTTAGGAACTGTTTGTGTCGGGCTCACCCACTGGCTATCAGAAATGGGGTATACAATACTTGCATCTAGCCATTTCAATACCTCCTTCTTAACCACTTCCCGCATCTTTGGATTTAGTCTATGTTGTGTGTCGCGAGAAGGATTAATGCCATCTTCTGTGATGATTTTGTGCATCACCACTGAGGGGCTAATTCCTTTAAAATCTGCAATGGTCCACCCAATAGCAGCTCTATGAGTGACTAAAACCTTCATCAGCTTATCTTCTTGCTCCCCGGTCAGGTTGGATGCAATAATGACCGGAAGCATGCTACCCTCACCCACATAAGCATACTTGAGATGCTTGGGTAGCTCCTTCAACTCTACAACCGGAGGTTCTTCTAACGACGGCTTTAATTTAGTGCCATTGCTTTCTGGGAGGCTTTCCACTTGATGTGTCCAAGTGGGCCTTCCTTCCCTAGCCGCTAATACCTCCAATTCTTTCACCTCCTCATCCATGCTCCAATTTGTTTCTCTTTGCAACCTGTTAAACATGAAGGACTCCTCTATTGTGCTTTCCTTTTCGACATTAATGTCACATAGAGGTATACACTCGTCAACAATGTCTGCCATATAGCATTCATCGTCGACTGAAGGATTCGTCAATCCCGAAAAAACATGCAACCTCAACCTTCGGTTTCCAAATGTCATGTCAACCGTTCCCGTTTTGCAATCAATTTGAGAATTTGCGGTTGCTAGGAGCGGTCGACCCAAAATCACCACAGGTTGCTTGGTTGGGTCCTTGGCCACATAATCAAGTACTAAAAAGTCCACTGGATAGTAAAAATCCTCGATTTTTACTATCACATCCGAGACAATTCCATGGGGTAGTTTGGGTGTCAAATCGGCTAACACCACAGTGGTGTTTGACGATTGAAGTGAACCAAATTCCTATTGGTCATATAAACTACCCGGTAGAATGCTCACACTAGCACCAAGATCTAAATGTGCCCGGTTGATTTTAAAATCGCCTACTTGAATTGAAATGATAGGCGCACCCGGATCTTGGAGCTTAGGTAGATGTGCACCCGAAAGAATCGAACTCACATTTTCGGTTAAATCTAGTTTTTTAGGAAATTTGTGAGTTCGTTTTTGGGTACATAATTCTTTCCAGTACTTAGCATAAGACGGACTTGCATGATTGCATCCAAAAGCGGTAAACTAATTTTTACTTGTTTTAAAACTTCCAACAACTCTTCTTGTTGTGGGCCTCTTTTGTTTACAACCTTCTTCACGAGTCCCTTCAATGCTTTGGGATAAGGGGCGGTATTAACCTCCACACCATTTTCCTTAGCCTTGGGGATGAGGATGGTCACAACGGGTGTGTTATTATTAATTTTTAAATTATTTTTGTTTTGACCTGTTTGACCATCCTCACACTCTTCATCACTAGCATCTTCCACCCCTTCAACAAACTGGGGTGATGGTGTTTTGACACCATTATCCACGACTCGACCACTACGTAAAGTTATTTTATTAATTGGTACCTCACGTGTGTTCTTTGAACTTGACCCTTAATGCTTAGGGTTCACCGTGGTGTTACTTGGAAGTCCTCCTCTGCTTCCACGAATCTGAGCCATTTCTAGTGCAAGTTGCCCAACTTCCTTCCCCAATGCCTTGTGGGATTTATCTCTTACCTCAAACTCCTTCTTCATCTCGAATTTGATCTCTTGATTTGAAGTGGTGATGGAGTTAATGATTGCATCAAGCTTGGAACTTAGCGAGTCGTCACCGCCCATTTGAGAGTTTGAATTGCCACTCCCATTACCACCTTGATTGTAGTTCCTTTGGTAACACCCTTGGTTACCTCCTTGGCGAGTTTGGTGCGAATACCCACCTTGATTTCCCAATTGGATATTCGGGTTCATTTGGTTGGAGGCATTACCATACCTAAAGTTAGGATGGTTCCTCAATCCGGGGTGGTAAGTGTTGGAGTTCATATCGTATTGCCTCCGGTATCCATACACTTGATTCACATCTACGGTGGCTTGACAATTCTTGGTCCGGTGACCGATGTCTCCGCATTCTTCACATACAGCGTATTGCACCGCACCCACTTCCTTTTTCTTCATGCAGGCCAACTCCCACTCCAAAGTTTCAATCCGATCCTTAGAGCTCGCATCACGATCGGGCCAATACCTTAAGGTAGAGTGCTTTTTGGCTCGGTCGGTCGATTCTTTCGCCTTTGACCTCTTGCTCACCCTCTCGAGGAATTCCCAATCGTCGTCCTCATGATTGCTCAACAGGGTTCCATTACTAGTCGACTCAAGGTGGTTCCATGTCTCATCATCCAAACACCTTACGAAGCATTTGACCAACTCCCATTTTTCAATTTGATGATGAGGGCATTTCCGAATCAATTCATTGTATCGAGTGAAGGCTTCATGTAGCGGTTCACTCGAAAGTTGGCGAAAAGACCGAATTTCATCTCTAGCATTGATGCGGGCCCAAGTGTGGAGGAGCGGGCCATCTTGTATTTGGAGGCCCAATATCGCGTAACAAAAGGGGCTTCACAAAAATGGCTCTAACTTGGGCTACGGGGGCCCGTTTTGGGCGTGTGACCAGGCGAAACGAACGTGAGAACGAGCTCCATCTTGCTGCAAACCGCTTGGGTCATCGTCCGGGCCAAAAATCGCTTATTTCTATTAGTTATTTGCATTTTTATGTTTTTTGATGTATTTTGGGCATTTTGTTTTTGGGCTTGTGTTTGGCCCGTTATCTTTTTTAGGCCCATTTCGAATTTCTGTTCTTATTTATATGTCCCTCTGGTTATTTGAACAATCAGATTTTAATTTTGAGAAAACTCATATTTCACTTCAAATTCCGTGCCCTTTGGGTTGAATTTTGGGGTTAGGGAAGAACTACACGGGTATTCGTAGAATCAACGTGTTTGATCTTCATTTTCGTATCACACGCTACATCAAGCATCATCGGTCTTCGCCATTGAGTAATATTCGTCAAGATAAACTTGTTGCATTTCAGCCCATGTGCGAATACCACCCGCCGGAAGTGTGAGAAACCACTGCTTCGCCTTATCCTTCAAAGAAAATTGAAACAGTCGAAGCTTAACCTCTTCCAAGGTGAAATCATGCCCTCCAATAGTACTACATATGGCTGAAAACTCTGCCAAATGAGTATATGGCTCATCATTAGTCCTCCCGTGGAAGTGGGGGAGGATGTTGATGTAATGAGGCTTACAATCGAACATTCTTCGTTCACATACAATCAGTGAATCATTGTCGGTGATCACCGACCTAAAGCGGTCATTCACGCCTCTTGGAGGTTGTTGACGACGACGTGGACCATCAACTACTTGATCAATAGGTCTTCGATTATCCCGTCTATTACCCCCATGATATCCACCTTGGTTACCTCCTCCCACGAAACGAGGAATCTGGTTATGATTGGCATTGTTATTATTGTTGTAGTACCCATCATTCCGGTTCCTTAAATTGTTGTTCCGCGGGTTTCGGTTGTTTCCATAACCGTCGTTTCTCACATTCCCGTAACCATAATTAGCGTTCCCCACATAATTGGCATTTTGATAGCCAAACCCACCGTCTTCAAAACCTCTTGCGTCGTACACATTTCGCCGGTTCACATACCCCCAGCCGTCATCATCTACCCGTTCATCATAGTTATCCCTGTCATCCGAGTATTCCTAGTGAAAACTCACGTGTTTCGGTGATTGATAACCGGGAACACTAAATGGCTCATCATCGGGGATAGCGTTTCTTAAATCGTCTATGTTAAAGAATGGTCTTCGTTCGCGGGATTGCAACGATCGCGGTTGCCTCTACGGTTGGAATTAACATTCCGGTCATCAAAGTTAGCGGGTAGGGAGTTATGTCGGTGAAGGTTTTGTTGTTGGGGTGTTCTTTGGTTGTTATTGGGAATTTGGTTTCGGAAAGGTGGTGTCGGTGGTCTAGAGTTGTTACCACCAACCGGTTGATCTTGAGGTATAGGTTGGACATTTTGAGCGGGATGGATGGTTCCTCGAGATTGGAATTGGTTTTGATTGAGGTTTGGGTGATTGTTATTTTGGTTTGCCATTAAATCAGTTTCAATGGACGGTGTGAATTGTAGTGTTTGGGTGACTTGGTTAGAAACAACGGTTGCTTCTAACCGGCTTGCTAGATTCCTTCTTGCCACTCGCTCGATTTCCGATTCGTAGACTAACGGTGAAGTCCTCCCGGAATTCCTTGTATGCATGCACTACTTGTGAACTGCACAAATAACACACCCCGCATAACAAGGAAAAAGAGAAATAACAAAAAGAATAAGTTCTAAAACAGTTAATCAAGAAAAATAAACAAGTATCCAAACACAAAGCGCACTAACTTCCTGGCAACGACGCCAAAATTTGATCGAAGTGTCGCACTCCGTCAAAGATAATATTTATATACCCAAATTACCCTTAACAAATAGCTAGCGGTAGTAAGGGGTCGAACCACGAAGAGTATGTGGTTTGCGAATGGAGTTGATTGAATTTAAACAAATGCCACAACTTATGAAACTTGTTAGAGTATTTTTGTGGTTTTGTTGTTGAAAGGATGTTGAATATAGTTAACTAAATTGATTGGATTGATTATCTACTAGGAATTAACCAATGCAAGAAATGTAATTGATTGTTTAAACAAGATATAGAAAACAAGGTTCACACCCGGTTCGGTAATTGCAATCCTAGGGTTCTTACACGTTTTAAACTTGATTCAATTGAATATGTTATTAACAGATTTCTATCATGAAGTTTAGGTACCAATTGCAGTCAACGCATATAACGGACCACAATGCACTTCGTTACTTCGGACAAGTAAAACCTTTTGAATGACAAGGCATAATTGCACAAACTTGTTTCGCAAAGTCAAATTTCATAACTCATTCGACAATTCACAAATATAGTTCAAATGCAAGACAATTATCAATCAATACAAATACAATTCAATTTGTCACAAAATAAAACTAATAACATTGTTCAAACCCAAGACTTACAATCACCTACACCAGGGTGAAACCTCCAAGAAAATAGCCGCTCATGGTGAACGGGACTTAATCAACGGATGATTAGAACTCCATTGGATCATCTTGAAGCTTGGAGAATGGTGGAATGGTTGAGGATTTGGGTTTTGGTGAATGATAATCGTGGAAGGATCAATGGGTGATAAACTAGGGTTTTGAATCAAGGAGAAGGTGAATTGGATAATGATTTGGAATGATTTGGATGAAGCTTGGTGTAATCGATGGATTGGTGGTATGGTTAGGGTTTGAGAAATGGAGAAAATGATGAATTCGATGTTGGTATCGAATGATACGGATGATGGAAGGTGTAAGAGATGGAGTGGAAGTGAGGATGGTGATGATATGTGGCTCCAAGAACTCAATTCAAACTCCAAACAATGTGTAACCGTTGATTCAATGCCCCAAAAGCCAATAGAAATCGTTCCCAACACCTAAATCACCAAAAATTCGCATCACACAAATTAAGGCGCGTCGCCGACGGCCTGGGGACCCGTCGGCGACGGCCTCCCAATTCCTAAACTCCTCTAACACTTTATTTGCCTGGTTACGAGGTAAAGTGGCCGACAGGGCCTTTCAAGGAGCGTCGTCGACGACCTCCCCAGCTTCCATTTTCTGTTTTGCGCTCCTTGAGTTCCCGTGTGACCTGTAACGCGTCCCCGTGGTCCGTTTTTCGCTTCGGTGACCCGTAAAGCTCCCGATTAGCTCCTTTAAACTCCCTAAGACCTGAAAACACAAATCCTATTAAAAGTAGGCTATCCGAGATTAAAAGTGATGGAGAAACATGAACTTAAACATAATAAATCACCAGTTTAATTCAAGTTGTCACAAATCAAACATCAAAACATAATAAACCCTAAATCTTACAAAAGTCTATACCGGGGTGAAACCTCCAAGGAATTAGCCGCGCATGATCGAAAGGACGTGATCACCGGATGTTATGAGCTTGAAATTGAATATGTTGAAATCTTGAAGATGGTGAATGATGGTGATTAGGGTTTGTAGTGGAGTGGTGATTATGAATGGATGGATTGTTATCAAGTGGTGCGGAACTAGGGTTTTAAGTGGAATGAGAATAAGAATGTGAATTCCCTGATGGTTTTGGTTGATAATGGATGATGATTGTGTTAGAGAGTGATGATGGTATGGTTAGGGTTTGAGAAATGGAGATGATGATGAATTCGATGTTGGTATCGAATGATTCAGATGATGGAAGGTGTAAGAGATGGATTGGAAGTGATGATGGTGATGTTATGTGGCTCCAAGAACTTAATTCAAACTCCAAACTATGTGTAACCATCGACTTCAATGCCCCAAAAGCCAATAAAAAATCGTTCCCAACACCTAAATCACCAAAAATTCCCGTCACACAAATTAAGGCGTGTCGCCAACGACCTGGGGACCCGTCGGCGACGGCCTCCCAATTACTGAACTCCTCCGACGCTTTATTTGCCTGGTAATGAGGTAAAGTGGCCGACGGGGCTTTTCAAGGAGCGTAGCCGACGGCCCTAGGGGCGTCGCCGATGACCTCCCCAGCTTCCATTTTCTGTTTTTCACTCCTTGAGTTCCCGTGTGACCCGTTACGCGTCCCGACGATCCGTTTTTCCTTCCGATGACCCGTAAAGCTCCTGATTAGCTCCTTAAACTCCGTAAGACCTAAAAACACAAATCCTATTAAACGTAGGCTATCCGAGATTAAATGTGTAACAACCCTCATTAAAAGTCCTATTTATTTTATTATTTTATTCAATAGGAAACCCTAATTGAGACACTCAAGTAATTCTGCACAAACCCTAAAATTTTCAGAACAATCAGAATCAGGATCAGGGCCCCTAAAACTCAGGGGGGGTATTCCCTACTCGACGATTATCCTTATAAGTTGTTATAAAAATCGAATTTAATCATTCCGTCGACTCAGCGGGCCTACTCCCACACGTGGCAAAGCTATAGTGAAAATGCAACCCTTACGGACCGTAAGGGAGGAGTCTTACGGTCCGTAAGCAATGTCAAAATCGTGTATAAATAGCAGACATTGGCACTTGATTTCTGGCGATTGAACGATGATAAAATTCAAATTGTACGCAGAGATATCGTCCAAATACTCTAAAAACACACACGAATCACTAATTAGTATAGCGGGGTGCTGCTACGATACAGGGTATTAACTCGATCGTTGCTACGATTCAATGTCTGATCGATTGAAACTATCCGATGGATGTTTTAGTACTATCCTTTGTCATTTGTCATGATTCTGACCGGATGTTTGAGTACCACCCGAATTTGGGGAATACTCTGTCATTCGTTGTGAATCCGATGGATGTTTAAGTGATTGCACTTTGTCATTTGTTGTGAGGGTTTTAATCTCGTGAGTTATCGTAAATGCTATATTAAGTTAACTACCTAGTTCATGTGCATTAGGTTACAAGGGGCTAAATCAATAGGCTAAGCTCTGCCTGTATAAATCTGCAATATATCAAGGCTTATCTGTAGACTAAACTTTGGCCGTATGAATCTGCATGATTATAAAGTGAGTCATTCTCTTTTTATCAAATTACTTTCAAAACCATGTTTATTTTCAAAGTTATAATTACAGGGATTAAGTCTTTGTAATCACCAAATTACAGCCAGTATGTGGGGTATTGTATACATTACTTTTTCCCGCCACCATTGGACAACGAGTTAGCCAATGGGTGGTCTGACCACAGTCATAGAAATAAGTCGAGTGACAAATACTGTGGGTAGTTGGTTGATATAGAAACAATGTAATCACCCTTAATACTGTAAATTATAACAAACATGTCGTTTTATTAAATAGAATGATTCACTCAGTATTTTCCGCTGACAAAACCTTTTTAAAACGCGTTTCAGATAATTACAGTAGATTGAAGTAAAAGATGGATACGGCACTGAAAGGCATCAAGAAGTGGCTTATTTATTAATTAAATCAAATTAAGAAATATTGTTTTATGTAATTAAATTTATCTTTATTAAAGCTACCTTTGTAAAAACATTGGTTTATCCCATCTACTTAATAAATAAAATCCGGTGTTTTCTAAACTCTGATATTTTTCCTAACTCACGGTTCTGATGAAATTTCCGCTGCAATATTTTTCATAATAATCACCGGTACCACTGGGCTGTTCGCGACTCCCGATTCCGTCCAGGGTGGGTCGGGGGCCGTGACAGAAGGTGGTATCAGAGCCACTGCTTTAAGCCTTTAGGTGTTGTGACAATAATACCTAAATTCATATAAAAGAGTTAGGAGATTGCTATTAACTGGTAACACACATGATAGCATTTAGACTTGAACTTAAGAAAAGATGCCTTAGTGTCAGCTTCAAGATAAGCTAATTACTTATGTGAATAAATTATGATGGGTTTTTGTATGCCATAAGAATGGTAATTAGAATATTGCAAAATATGATAAATAAGCAAGAATTAATAGTAATTATTGCGTATTGATATTACTTGGTCTAGAATAAGATATATTACGGGAATACAAATTTCCCTAATTCTGGATAAAAGCCTACTAAAATAGGCACTTTAAAAAAAATATTATTTATGGGAAATTTTCTCCGGCAAGACTGGGTATGGTGTAGCAGACTCTCCAGTTTGTCCGGATATACTGAGGTTACCTCTTCGGCACGAACCGTGTAAGACGGGGTATATAATATGTCAAACGAGTGACAAGATTTCCCTAAAAAGTATTATGACCAGATATCTGACTAGTTTTTGGAAATATGAATCTGTTAAATACATTAACCTGATAGATGGTATGTTTATTTCAGCATAGATTCCAAAAGTCAATTAGGAATAAAGCACAAGCATCTGTGTCTAAATTTCTTTATCAGGAATCTCTTTTCCGATATCAAACATTATTTCGTTTGATCATCTATCTCGTAGCTCGTGTGATAAAATAAACAATGGAAACCTTTAAGTTAAAACGCCATCAAAAGAATTTCTAACGTATTACCATAAAATATTAACGCAAGTAAGAAGCATGTAAAGTTGTGATAATGTACAAGAAAACACATGAAAATTTAATTATAAGTCCACAGAAGTTGAAGTATATCACACACAACTTTCAAGGCAAGACCTTTGGAAAAATAAATTAGGCACGATGACACCAATGTTAATTCCGTCAGTAGAAGAACTACTAATAAAAAAGAAGCACTTTACCACGTGATCGTACAAACAACATGAATCTCGCTAAGGTACGCTGAACAGGATTTCACAAACATCCGTGCACAGTCTAATCGGAGTCATAATTATTATCACTAAAAAAAGGAGTCATATACCTTTGCAAATTCCCTATTTTATTTTATCCGACATTTCCTGGTAATTTCACTTAAACAAAAGTTATCACACGAAATTCCAGATAAAAGTTCTTATATTTCTTTCATTGAAATTTTGACTTTTGCATATAATAAATTAACTTTCGTGTTTCTACTTCCTCTAATAGTCATCATACCAAGAGGATTTCTTTCATAGTAGTAAATATTGATCTATTTCATTTCTTGATAAATTCACACATTACACATGCACTATTTGTTGCGCATATGATTCAATTGATTTATAAAGACCACTGGAGGACTTCATTCCGATTGGGTATTTTATCCAAAATCAAATATCATTCTGCTTTTTGTACCATGAACCGCATTATTGCAAAACAATAACTTTTTGATATCGAGTCAATGAATTTCTTAAAAAAATAACTTTGACATACATAGTTTCTATTGTGACCATGTCCGAACTTTCTTATTAAAACTTGTTTTGTTTAAATCAAGTTCAAATTATTTGACTTACTCACATTACATATTCATTTCAAGATCCCATATGATGGATGGAAGCTATCATATTCAAAATAGTCCCAATAAGCACTTCATTTGTTTTGAACCCTAATAGGCTTGTTTAGACTTCATTGAATCATTTCTTTGATCACGATCACCTTGTACTGACGTTTTCACAAAAATTTAAAGTTTGCACTAATCTCGTTTGTATATATCATATACGAATTTAATTATTTATTTAATTATATATTAAATTGTTTTGTTGATAAAAGCCATCTTAACACAAATCGTATGCTAAGATAATGATACACAAATTATTGTCATATTTCAGTGTATCTCTTAATCAATCGAGCCTTTCGTGATAATTATTGCTTTAACAATCTTCAATCGAAAAACATTATATAAAATTAATTATATATGGAAATTTACATAAATGATTACCTAATTTACAAAATAGTATTACTATATTCTTATTAAACCATTGAGGTGAAGAATTTATATTTTTATATATATATGTATAAAAATTATGTTGAGTTATACTCTCATTTAAGTTTATGTTTAAGTTATTTATTATTAATAATTTTATTATTTGTAAATAACAGAAGTGTTAGTATTATTTTCAGATACTAGGGTTATTGTCAAGGGCAGGTATTGGATAGCCTAGCCTTAGTTAGGCATGGACTGGCCACCTATGCTTAAACAAGGCAGCACTAACCAATATCCGCCATGATAATGACTAGTTAATATAAGTCATCATACTTATTTAGTAAATTTTAATTATTTATGAAAATATATATACTTTGTACTCTAAGGAGAAGACATATTTTTATAAAATAAAACAAGAATTAGAGGGACAAATAAAATTATATAAATAATTGTCTATCACATGTTTTGTGGTAACTATGTACCGTAACGTTCTTACAAGAAAATAACTAAATAAGAATAGTCTCCGTTTTCACTTATTTACAACATTTTTAAATATATTCACAACGTTATATGATTTCAAAATGAAAAATAAATAATCACATAGAATCGACTCATTAAGTGATATATATTTACAAATTATTTTACAAATACTTTTTGTACAATAAATATTTTTACACCTTTAAATTTCATTTAACAGTGATTTCTTTTACAAAATAATAAATACTAAAATATTTTGTAAAATAATAACTACATTTGCGGTGTTTTGTAATTTATATTACATAGTAAATATAAGTTATTTTACTTAGTATAGTAAAATACTAAAATAACATTTATTTAAAAGTGGTAACCATTTTCATATAGTAAAAATGCATAACAAATATATATATTACATTTGCTTTACAAAAATATAATATAATAGTTGGTCATGCCAAAACAACTTGTTCTTATTATAATTCGATCTCTAGGATATAGTATGAAAAATATGGTTACTAATAGTATACTATCACATTGTTTCGCAATTAAAATAACTTGGAACTTTAAATAATGATACACTAACTCTATTGTCTTTTGGTGTATCCTTGCAATTCACTCATCTCAACACTTTGATTTTCTCATATCATAAATATTTGACAAATCATTTTTCATGCTTTTATTTTAATTTGAACTTGTCAATTCTAAGTCTTCCTCAGTTGCCAATCAAAGTAAGCTTCCTTTTGACAAAGAATTTTTATTAAATTCTAAAAGTCATTCACATTCATATCTATTGATCATATATCTTTTGGCTTGAACCTAGTCACTTTGGAAATTTATATCATTTCATCTCATTCGTTTGACAATTGATTTCTTGAACTAATTCAGTTGAACCATTGAATCCTACTTATTGTACAACTCGTATTCACAAAATTTGATATTTTAGTTTTGTGTCATCTACCTTAATATTGTTTTTATTTACTAAAATATGACATAAGTCTAAAAGAAATATCATAACCCAAATCTCGAGGACGAGATTTTTATTAAGGTAGAGAGAATGTAACAACCCTCATTAAAAGTCCTATTTATTTTATTATTTTATTCAATAGGAAACCCTAATTGAGACACCCAAGTAATTCTGCACAAACCCTAAAATTTTCAGAACAATCAGAATCAGGATCAGGCCCCTAAAACTCAGGGGGGGTATTCCCTACTCGACGATTATCCTTATAAGTTGTTATAAAAATCGAATTTAATCATTCCGTCGACTCAGCATGCCTACTCCCACACGTGGCAAAGCTATAGTGAAAATGCAACCCTTACGGACCGTAAGGGAGGAGTCTTACGGTCCGTAAGCAATGTCAAAATCGTGTATAAATAGCAGACATTGGCACTTGATTTCTAGCGATTGAACGACGATAAAATTCAAATTGTACGCAGAGATATCGTCCAAATACTCTAAAAACACACACGAATCACTAATTAGTATAGCGGGGTGCTGCTACGATACAGGGTATTAACTCGATCGCTGCTACGATTCAATGTCCGATCGATTGAAACTATCCGATGGATGTTTTCATACTATCCTTTGTCATTTGTCGTGTTTCCGACCGGATGTTTGAGTACCACCCGAATTTGGGGAATACTCTGTCATTCGTTGTGAATCCGATGGATGTTTAAGTGATTGCACTTTGTCATTTGTTGTAAGGGTTTTAATCTCGTGAGTTATCGTAAATGTTGTATTAAGTTAACTACCTAGTTCATGTGCATTAGGTTACAAGGCTAAATCAATAGGCTAAGCTCTGCCTGTATAAATCTGCAATATATCAAGGCTTATCTGTATACTAAACTTTGGCCGTATGAATCTGCATGATTATAAAGTGAGTCATTCTCTTTTTATCAAATTACTTTCAAAAGCATGTTTATTTTCAAAGTTATAATTACAGGGATTAAGTCTTTGTAATCACCAAATTACAGCCGGTATGTGGGGTATTGTATACATTACTTTTTCCCGCCACCATTGGACAACGAGTTAGCCAATGGGTGGTCTGACCACAGTCACAGAAATAAGTCGAGTGACAAATACTGTGGGTAGTTGGTTGATATAGAAACAATGTAATCACCCTTAATACTGTAAATTATAACAAACAGGTCGTTTTATTAAATAGAATGATTTACTCAGTATTTTCCGCTGACAAAACCTTTTTAAAACGCGTTTCAGGTAATTACAGTAGATTGAAGTAAAAGATGGATACGACACTGAAAGGCATCAAGAAGTGGCTTATTTATTAATTAAATCAAATTAAGAAATATTGTTTTATGTAATTAAATTTATCTTTATTAAAGCTACCTTTATAAAAACATGGGTTTATCCCATCTACTTAATAAATAAAATCCGGTGTTTTCTAAACTCTGATATTTTTCCTAACTCACGGTTCTGATGAAATTTCCGCTGCAATATTTTTCAAAATAATCACCGGTACCACTGGGCTGTTCGCGACTCCCGATTCCGTCCAGGGTGGGTCGGGGGCCGTGACAAAAAGTGATGTAAAAACATCAACTTAAACATAATAAATCACCAATGTAATTCAAGTTGTCACAAATCAAACATCAAAACATAATAAACCCTAAATCTTACAAAAGTCTACACCGGGGTGAAACCTCCAAGGAATTAGCCACGCATGATCGAAAGGACGTGATCACCGGATGTTATGAGCTTGAAATTGAACGTGTTGAAATCTTGAAGATAGTGAATGATGGTGATTAGGGTTTGTAGTGGAGTGGTGATTATGAATGGATGGATTGTTATCAAGTGGTGCTGAACTAGGGTTTTGAGTGGAATGAGAATGTGAATTGGATGATGGTTTTGGTTGATAATGGATGATGATTGTGTTAGAGAGTGATGATGGTATGGTTAGGGTTTGAGAAATGGAGATGATGATGAATTCGATGCTGGTATCGAATGATTCAGATGATGGAAGGTGTAAGAGATGGATTGGAAGTGATGATGGTGATGTTATGTGGCTCCAAGAACTCAATTCAAACTCCAAACTATGTGTAACCATCGACTTCAATGCCCCAAAAGCCAATAGAAATCATTCTCAACACCTAAATCACCAAACATTCGCGTCACACAAATTAAGGCGCGTCGCCGACGGCCTCCCAATTCCTGAACTCCTCCTACGCTTTATTTGCCTGGTTACGAGGTAAAGTGGCCGACAGGGCTTTTCAAGGAGTGTCGACGACGGCCCTAGGGGCGTCGCCGATAACCTCCCCAGCTTCCATTTTCTGTTTTTCACTCCTTGAGTTCCAGTGTGACCCGTAACGCGTCCTGGCGGTCCGTTTTTGTTCCGATGACCCGTAAAGCTCCCGATTAGCTCCTTAAACTCGGTAAGACCTAAAAACACAAATCCTATTAAAAGTAGGCTATCCGAGATTAAAAGTGATGTAAAAACATCAACTTAAACATAATAAATCACCAATGTAATTCAAGTTGTCACAAATCAAACATCAAAACATAATAAACCCTAAATCTTACAAAAGTCTACACCGGGGTGAAACCTCCTAGGAATTAGCCATGCATGATCGAAAGGACGTGATCACCGGATGTTATGAGCTTGAAATTGAATGTGTTGAAATCTTGAAGATGGTGAAATGACGGTGATTAGGGTTTGTAGTGGAGTGGTGATTATGAATGGATGGATTGTTATCAAGTGGTGCTGAACTAGGGTATTGAGTGGAATGAGAATGTGAATTGGATGATGGTTTTGGTTGATAATGGATGATGATTGTGTTAGAGAGTGATGACGGTATGGTTAGGGTTTGAGAAATGGAGATGATGATGAATTCGATGTTGGTATCGATGGATTCGGATGATGGAAATTGTAAGAGATGGATTGGAAGTGATGATGGTGATAATATGTGGCTCCAAGAACTCAATTCAAACTCCAAACTATGTGTAACCGTCGACTTCAATGTCCCAAAAACCAATAGAAATCATTCCCAACACCTAAATCCCCAAAAATTCGCGTCACACAAATTAAGGCACGTCGCCGACGGCCTGGGGACCCATCGTCGACGGCCTTCCAATTCCTGAACTCCTCCGACGCTTTATTTGCCTGGTTACGAGGTAAAGTAGCCGACAGGGCTTTTCAAGGAGCGTCGCCGACAGCCCTAGGGGCGTCGCCGATGACCTCCCTAGCTTCCATTTTCTGTTTTTCGCTCCTTGAGTTCCCGTGTGACCCGTAACACGTCTCGGTGGTCCGTTTTCGTTCCGATGACCCGTAAAGCTCCCGATTAGCTCCTTAAACTTTGTAAGACCTGAAAACAGAAATCCTGTTAAAACTAGGCAATCCGATATTAAAAATGATGTAAAAACATCAACTTAAACATAATAAATCACCAATGTAATTCAAGTTGTCACAAATCAAACATCAAAACATAATAAACCCTAAATCTTACAAAAGTCTACACTGGGGTGAAACCTACAAGGAATTAGTCGCGCATGATCGAAAGGACGTGATCACCGGATGTTATGAGCTTGAAATTGAACGTGTTGAAATCTTGAAGATGGTGAATGATGGTGATTAGGGTTTGTAGTGGAGTGGTGATTATGAATGGATGGATTGTTATCAAGTGGTGCTGAACTAGGGTTTTGAGTGGAATGAGAATGTGAATTGGATGATGGTTTTGGTTGATAATGGATGATGATTGTGTTAGAGAGTGATGATGGTATAGTTAGGGTTTGAGAAATGGATATGATGATGAATTCGATGTTGGTATCGAATGATTCGGATGATGGAAGGTGTAAGAGGTGGATTAGAAGTGATGATGGTGATGATATCTGGCTCCAAGAACTCAATTCAAACTCCAAACTATGTGTAACCATCGACTTGAATTCCCCAAAAGCCAATAGAAATCATTCCCAACACCTAAATCACCAAAAATTCGCGTCACACAAATTAAGGCGCGTCGCCGACGGCCTGGGGACCCGTCGGCGACGGCCTCCCAATTCCTGAACTCCTCTGACGCTTTATTTGCCCGGTTACAAGGTAAAGTGGCCGACGGGGCTTTTCAAAGAGCGTCGCCGACGACCTCCCCAGCTTCCATTTTCTGTTTTTCGCTCCTTGAGTTCTCGTGTGACCCGTAACGCGTCCCGGTGGTCCGTTTTTTGCTCCGGTGACCCGAAAAGCTCTTTAAACTTTGTTAAACCTGAAAAACACAAATTTAATTAAAAGTAGGCCATTCGAGATTAAAAGTCAAGTAAAAACCCAAACTTAAACACAAACGATCACCGTTATTCGACCACATATCAACCGCCACCATCATTCGACCCACCCCTTTCTCTCTTTACCACCGCCACTCTCAACCTCCATTGCCACCACCTTGCTACCATTGCCACCATCAGCCTCCACTTCCACCATTAGATTTGTCGAAATTTTGTTGAAATCGACTCAGACTGATTGGTGTTGAATTTTTGCTGAAATCAACGACATTCCGTCGTCGGAAAGTCGTGTCGCGGTGGATCTAGGGGTGGTTGTTGAAATCGACTCACATCACCACCGTCTACGGCCGATGAAGACGACGTTGATGTCATTGATGACGAAGAAGAGGACGATGAAGACGACGTTGATGTCATCGATGACAAAGAAGAGGACGATTCTACATCCTCCGGCGCCGGTGAAGTCGCCGTTGCTGGTATCGCTAGAGATTCTAGACTCACCGGTGGTGTTTACGCCGTTACCACTACACCTACGGCGGCAATTACTAGTACGATTAGGTTTTCTAGGTTTCGTTTGTTCGAAACTTCAAATGAAGTGATAATCGGAGAGATTTTTGTTATGCCGTTGACGATGAATACAACCGGTCGATTGTTCATCGCCTGAGTGTTTCGAGTCAGTGAAGACGGTGCAGAAGTCTCGGATGAGACGTTTGAGAGTTTGTATATATAAGGCGTTTATCTGTTCTCCTGAAGTGGATATAATTTTGCCTACATCGTCGCCACGTAATCAGCTCCAACTCATCAAGTATGTGCCATGTCGGATAATAAACAAACCCAGTTAATGAAGATTTAACTGGGTGGTGCCAGCACAAATAAAAAGTCAAGTTAGGGATGCCGGGTGTCAAAGTGTTAGTTATGGGTAGCAACAGCCAAAAGCCGATAGTTGAGGGTGATAAAATCCAATAACCCATTCTTTAACCATTTAAAGAGTTAAAAGTTGACTTCAACTTTCCACTCCACCACACACTAATCCTACCCATAGACCTATAGATTCATGAGATCACTATCTATAACTTTCTACACCCCCAAGGTATAGGAAGAACATTATAGAAAACTTTCCTCTAATTGGATTTAATTCTATTTTAAGCAACAAGGATAAGTCCAGGGGATTGCTTACTAGTTTACTTAAGTAATTAATAATTTACAATATAACTAACGACAAAAGTAGCAATTAAGGATAAGGATGAGATTAGTCATTGGTGCATGTGATGTGTGTGTATATATACAGAGAGGAGATTCTTACAGTGTGGCTTGAGAATATTAATTGATTACAAACTTTGGTTATGGGTTTAACAGGTGCTTAAGAAATAATATGTAAAAACAAGTTGCTTATGACGGTTGGACGGTAGTGATCCGTGCTAGGGGTGAGCAGAAAATCGAAATAACCGACAAAACCGGACCGAAACAAAAACCGACGGTTCGGTTTTCAAATTTTTAATAACCGGAAATTTTGGTTCGGTTTTTGGATAACCATTTTCAATAACCGAAAAAACCGAACCGAACCAATAAGTTACAATTCATATATTTTTAAACTATTTTTAAGTTTAAGTTTAACTTGTTTAAATGTTTAACCAAATGCTAGTAGAAATTATTAATTTTATTCTTGAATGTTAAGTATTTATAATAAAAACATGACAGTTTATTTATAATTGAAGTGATCTATTTATTATCTATAAGAAATAACAAAATTTTATATAAAAATTAAATGATCTTCAAATTATTATAAAAGAAAATGTCTTATTAAAACTTTAGAGAAACATAAAAATAGATTAGAACGTTAGGTTTATGTAAACAATATTAATTAAAGAAGTTAACTATAATAACTTAAACGTAAACATATAATAAAGATTCTTATATTTTAAATTATACTTTATATTTTTTTGAATCTTACATAATTTTGTTCCAAAAACCGAAATAACCGAAAAACCGAACTGAACCGACATAAAAACCGAATCCGAAAACACTGAAACCGAACGGTTTTAAAAAGCCAAAAACCGACATTTCGATTTCGGTTTTGATTTTACCCAAAAACCGAACCGTGCACACTCCATGCTAGGTATTTATGTGTTAAAAGGAATGAAATTATGCAATATGTAAAAACAAGTTGCTTATGACGTTTGGACGGTAGTGATCCGCGCTAGGCATTTGAGTGTTGAAAAGAATGAAGAAAAGAAAAAAAAGTGTTTTGGAAAAGATGCGCATGGTGTGGAAAGGATTCCATACTAAAACTTTTGAGTTGTTTAAGAAAGTAATTAGGATTATTTTAATTAGCTAAGGTGATGTTTACCATGATCAAGGATTATAAAACTAGGTGTCATCTTTATACCGACAGACCTCACTCTTGTTTCCAATCTTCCAACTCAATGATATTGTTCTTAAACATATGTAATTTAATTAGTGATTGGATCTAAACCCATCAGTTTCTAGCTAATCACAATTATTGTGTTTTAAGATTCATTTTATTTATATAATCACCAAATCTCTTACTTAAAATATTTTAATCATACCCTGATCTTTCTTAAACATATGTAATTTAATTAGTGATTGGATCTAAACACACACATTAGTTTCTAGCTAATCACAATTATTGAGTTTTAATATTCATTTTATTTATATAATCACCAAATCTATTACTTAAAATATTCTAATCATACCCTGATCTTTCTAAGGCCAGAGGGTGTACTCTAACATTTAGAGTGTTAACAATGACATGACATGTTAACTAACATTGCAAAACACTCTCTCCTTGTGTTAAAGAGCATTAAATGGGTTATGTGTTAACATGTTAACCCAATGTTAAGAGATTGAATTAATTATTCTTATTCTTTTTTATACTAAAAACCACTAAAGATAGGGTTAGATGAAGTTAATGGGATTAAACTATTTCCTTGGGGTGAGTCAAAGTAAAATGAGAAAAAAATGTTGATGTGACACTTAAGTGAAGTTAAGATAGGTTAAAGTATACCCAAAGGCCTAATGTTCTTGAACTTCATACGATGCACCGAATGTCTTGATTAAATATGTTAGTATAAGTTTTAGTTACTTTTTTCTATTTTTGTATATGTTATTTTCAAAAGATACAAAGTCATGTTTTAGTTTTTAAATAAACTAGTTGATTTTCCGCCCGCGCGTTGCGGCGGGGACCAAGTGTCTGCAAAACACGTATCAGCAGCAGATACCGAATATCAAAACATAAATAAAAATGACGTTGTAAGGATGGTCACTCCGTCCTAAAAAAACGATTTTAAATAACCTAATATATAATAATAGGACCCACATGTCCCACACGTTGGAAATTTGGTAGTTTTCAATTTAGTTATTACGGTGCTAGCACGTTAAAATATGAATGAGCTCGGTACCTGTAATGGCACCGAAAGTACCGATCCGGAAAATCATCGAAATTAGTTACCGGCACCGAAAATGCTCGGTACAATACGGTATGGTATTTGAAGGTAAAAATCAATAAATACAGGTATGGTGCTAGACCGGTGTCGAACCGAAAGTAACAATTCTGAAAACGCCAAAAGGTGGGTACCAAATTAGTACCGAAAATGATTTGGTATAGTAAATTTGGTACCGATACGATACCGGTTTGATTACAGGATTTGATACGATTTGCTCATCAATAATCTGAATATCCAAGTTAATTTTACATGCTATAATTCATTCATTACAGAAAAAATACAAGCTGTGCAATTTACTTACTGTGTGCATGAAAAGTAATCTAAATTGTGCAATTACTTGCATTGCTACGTTACTACAGGATTTGATGAGCTCGGTATCAACCGGTACCGAAAATACCGTTACCGAAATCCCCAAAAGTATGTACCGGTACCGAATATACCTGGTACGGTACGGCTGGTATGGTACGATTCGGTACCGGTCGGTACTGGTACAGCAGCGGTATTTGAGGGTAAAAATCGGTGAATATCGGTGCCGAACCGGTACCGAAAATACACCTTATTTGATAAAAGCGGGTACCGGTACCCGATACTATTTCTTCATTTTACTGTTCATTGACTTCAAAATTTAATATATAGGGTAATTGTGTTGAGTTTTAAATCTTTTAACTAAGTCTCTTCAGCTAATGATCTCTAGATTAAGTAGTGGAAGATTTAGGGGCTGTTTGGCAATTTCTGAATGGTTAAGTGCCGAATCAGTAAAAGGTCTAAAACATTAAATGTGAGACCAGTAAAAGATCTGAACCATTAAGAGCCAGTATAATGCTTAACCGTTCAGAGATAAATGTCTGACCAATTCAGATTAGAGGTCTTAACCATTCAGACTCAGTATAAAACTTAACAATTCAGAGGCAAATGTCTGAACCATTCAGACATCTGCTCGCGAAACAAATAGTCTGAACCGTTAAGTGCTGAACTAGTAAGAGGTCTGAACCATTAAGAGCTAAACAAACAGCCCCTTACATTTCTCTTGGGAGATGCAGGTTCAACTCGCAGTTGGTGCAAAATGAGCCACTGGTGGGCGATGAAAAGAGACCCAGGGAAACTTGGGTTCGATCCTTGAGCCAAACAGGTTTTACCGGTATTATCATCGCCGTGCCTACAGGTGGGTGGGTTACTGGTTTTTCCTGGAATTAGTGGTGGAGTCGGTTTACTCTCAGAGTGCTCAGAATTAATTCTATTGACCGTTAAAAAAAAAACTACGTCTCTTCATCACTTTTTGAATTCATAAATTTCGTGTTAACATTTCAATTCCGCCAATGATCAGTTGGACTAGTGGTTGAGGGGAGGTGGAAAGCTTTGCTTCTCTTGGAGGTTCTGGGTTCAAATACTAACTTGGTGGTACTAACATACTAACTACTAACCCGGTTAGCGATATCCTAACCGTACGCCGTAAAAAAAAAAAAACATTTCAATTCCGCCAGCCATGATGAAATATCTCTGCCAAACTAGGAACTACGATTTTGGGGAATGGCAGAACAAAAATAGGTAGTTTTATAGGTTTAACGGTTTAACAAGATTTTGACGGTTAATTAATGGTTTGAACCAATTTTCCTAGTTTTTTTTTTTACTTATTTACAAAATCATTAATTTGTAGTAAAATTTTTAAAAATAATTAAAATGTTTCAACTTGTAATAGATATACATGCCTACACATTTCTTACCATAGTATATATTTTATAAAATTTAAATGAATGATTCGATTTATATTTTACCATAGTATATATTTTATAAAATTTAAATGAATGATTCGATTTATATGGGCGGTATCAAGACAGATTGAACTGCAAAATAAAAAAAAGAGTTAATTGCCATTTTCGCCCCTGAGGTTTGGGCACATTTGCCACTTTCGTCCAAAATGACAGTTTGGTACCATTTTGCCCCCCACGTTTGGCCATTTTTTGCCATTTTCATCCAAATGCCTAACCTAGTTACTTTATAACGTCAAATTGGGGTATTTTTGAAATTTGTTAATAATAAGGGGGTAACTTGTAATATATCACAACACATACATACACACAACACATACATACATACATACATACTGCACTCTCTAATCTCTCATCTCTCATTATACAAACACATTATCAGTAGACGAATCAGAAACTAAAAGAACAGGGCAACATCATCAGCAGACGAAGAACATCATCAGCAGACGAAGAACAGGGCAACACCCCCAAATCCGTCAGCCACTGCATCCCTCGAAGCTCCCAAAACCCTCGATTCCCACCTAAATCACCTCTCTCCGGCGATGATTCCGTCGATAACTTTTCAACATCATCTCCAACTAATCAAATTCAATCAAAATCCAATAAAACCCAAATCCCTTTACATCAGCTCTGCCAGCCACCAACTCCGCCACCTCCACCATCACCCCAAGAACCATCACCCCAACAACCACCATCTCTAACTTCACCCCAACAGCCACCACCGCTGCCACAACAACTATCGGCACCACCATCACCCCACCTCCACCATCGCCTCCGCCATTACCCAAACAACAACAACTGCTGCACAACAACCATTGGCACCACCATCACCCCACCTCTACTATCACCCCAACCAACACCGCTACCCAGATTAGAGAGAAAGAGATACAAATCTAGAGACCGTCATTGATATTTGGTTGTTTTTTGTTTAAAGATTGTTGTTTGTTGAAGAATCACATTACCTGAGATTCAGATCTGATGGTGGTGGTGGTCTCCGTATTGTTTGACCAGCGATTTGATGGTGGTGGTAGTCTCCGTATGCGATTTGATGGTGGTGTTGGTGGGGGTAATGTTGAAGATGAAGTGGGTAACGGTGGGGAATGGTGGTGGAGGTGGTGGGGAACGGTGGTGGCGGTGATAGGAGATGAGAGAGAAGACAGAGAAGAGAGAGAGAGAAGAGAGAGAGATGGAGATGGTGATCTGTGTGTATTTTTATATATATACATATATTTTATTTATTTATTTAAAAAGAACATAATTGTTTATTATATTTTATAGAGTAAATATAAAAAATTAAATCAAAAAAATTCTCATTTAACAAAACTTTTTAACTAGGTTAGAGATTTGGATGAAAATGGCAAAAATGGCCAAACGTGAGGGGCAAAATGGTACCAAACTGTCATTTTGGACGAAAATGGCAAATGTGCCCAAACCTCAGGGGCGAAAATGGCAATTAACTCTAAAAAAAAACAATCAAAACGGAACCGTGAACGAAACTACAAGGATTTCACACCGGCCAAATTGGTTGACTTGTTTTTTGTTTAGACCATTCGATCGCTATAACGGTGTGTTCCCGAGTTAAAAATCCATCCCCTCCCCTCCCCTCCATGTCTTTCCAAATTGGAAAGACTATTTTCAGGCAAAAAAAACCCCATTTTCCCTCCCCTCCCCCTGTTAAGTGGATCTCTGGAACACCATTTTCCCTCCCCTCCCCTCCCCTCCCCTCCCCCTGTTAAGTGGATCTCTGGAACACAGCAATGATTTATGAATGCCCAATAGTGTATTCTATATAAAATTAACAGTATTGTTCAATGATTTTGATCAAGTATTAAACATGTTACACGAATAAATGAAGGAAAATTATGAAGATGAATTCATATTAACATTTTGTTTTCAAGGGTAATTATAAATATTAATTACAGATATCTTCATACTGAACAAGATAAATAATCGTAAATAAAATAAATATGCAAATTAATTCTATATTTGTTTTGTGTTGTAAGAAAAGTGTTGTGCTTTTTTTGTTTAATTGTCAAGTATAAAGATAAACGTGTTATAGTATACATAGGTTTCAACAACCCTTAAATTGCGCCTTAATTTTAGGCGTATTTTAGGTGGCTTAGGACTTTGAAAGTCGTCACAAGCTACATCACCCAATTAAAAATGCCAAATCTCGTGGCAAACTCTTATTAGCATATTCTTGTTTTTTTAACGGCAAGAAACGATGTGTCAACCATCGTGACACCAAGTGCTGTAGCCAAGGTCGACTACTCGACCGCCACCAACCAATTGGCTCTCCTAGATGCGCGGCAACCCGACCTCCACCCGTCCGAAGGCACGTCAGTGGAATAATCGGTAAAACTCACCTCCCATCTAAGACGAACCGGCACCACCCATATTCATCCTTCCCCTGGATGCCACAGAAAATAGCGGGGAGAGTGAGCGTCAAACCTGGGTCAGAATGAACACCAAGATTTTTTTCCAACCACTCTACCACTACCTCATTGACATTAGCATTTTATTGTTAGTAAGGTCTAAAAGACTTAACTTGTCTTGGTCCAATATTTTTTTTATTGATTATATATTAACCCTTGGATATCACATGCTTCTTATTTATATTACTAGTAGTAAAATACGTGTGCAAACACGTGTGATTTTTAGAATACTATGCATACCACATTTTAATAGAAAATATAGATAGATGTATAGATATTGTAATTTTTAGTTTAGTTTTTCTTTTGATTAATTAATATTAAATTAGTCATGAGGTATTCTCACAAATCTTGCATGTTGATGCATTTGAACTCTGATTTACAACTAAACAAATAATCATGCTAAACAAATAATCAAAAGTAGTCAATACATTTCATCATAAAAAGCGAGAACTATTATTTTACTTTGCCGAATGTTCATATCTGTTGGAAATGTATTTATCAAACTTCAATACAAAAGTTGTAAAACATCAAACGAATATACTAACAAACATAAAATATTTACTTTGAAAAAATCAATAGAATTTGAATACAACCTAAGTTTCAACAAACATTAACTACAATCACACGATCACCTGCTTCAACAACTTTCACCAAAGCCCAATCAATAGTCTCTTACCCAGCAACATCTCCTTTGCTACATGTTGTGTCCTGGCTACATATGCTACTGGAGACGCCACTACAGCTGCTGATCCAACAAATCTCCCTATACAAGAGATGATACAAAAACTACAGCTGCTGATCCAACAAATCTCCCTATACAACAGATGATATCAAAACCCTTCTTTATTACTGATCTTTATTTCTCATCAACATCTCCCTGATTTGTCATTTGAATTGTAGTTCAAAGTCCAGGGAGAACATGTCTTCTTTATCACCCCTTTCAAGTTGAAGGTCCAACAAATCTTGGAGATCATATGCATTCAGATTATATGCACTATCCATTTTAACCTCTTCAACACTACCATCTGATCTGATCAAAGTCAATACTTGGGTTTCTGAGCATGACTTCCACTTTACTATTTTTGGAGCAACTGGTTTTCTTGGGAAAAGACTTATTAAAGATTATGTTGGTACATACGTCTGTCGACTTCGTCTTGTATTAGATAGATTAGGGCACGATATACGAGAAAAGTGTGTTTATTGGTATTTCGCACGAAATGACATTAGGTTATTTCGTACGAAATCAAATTGGTATTTCGCACGAAATAGTGATTTCGTATGAACTTGTTTTCGTTTGAATGGTTCCGTGCGAAATCACCATGCCTATAAATACCTTTCGTGCCAAATCATTTGTAACGATTCTGATTCCGGTAGCGAAGCTCTGCCGAAGTGTCTCCAGGCTTGTAATACGATCTGATATCAATATAGAGACAGTTTAAAGTGATTTCTCGTGCAATTCAGCTGAAATAACTCTGATACATCTGTTTCCGCCTTTTGTATCAGACGAGACCTCTTCTGAACGACTCGTTTGGGTCTGAAAACGATCCTACAAGTGGTATCAGAGCTCAGGAGGAAGAGTTCTTACCATTTCAGCTGCAAATTCTGTTTTCTACACCTTCTTTTTCAAAATTAACTAATTTTCACGGTCAAAATGGCTTGATTTTCAAATATAAGGTGCGAAACAGTGTTTTAATAAACCCTAGAAAGAATCAGATCTTAATTCGAAGTAAAACTTGGTCAATTGGTTAAAAAATTGTCCGACACTTTCATTTCGCACGAAAGCTGATATCATTTCGTTTGAACATTGCTTTGATTTCACACGAAATCAGATTTCATTTCGCGCGAAACCACTATTTCGTGTGAAGCAGTTCATCAGTTAATCATTTCGTACGAAATAAGTATTTGATTTCGCACGAAATCAGTATTTGATTTTGCAAGAAACAGCTATTTCGCTTGAAAAGGTCATTCCACACCAAAGTTCTATTTCGCATCAAGTTCATTCCGTGTGAACTTCATTTCATGTGAAAGTTGTTTTCGCAAGAAAGGGGGTATTTCATTTGAAAGTTGATTTCGTTTGAACAAGCTGTGATTGTGAATTGATAAGAACCGAACCAGAGTACGTTGCTTGAAAGTTGATTTCATTTGAACGAGTTTTATAATGCCTTTGCTAGTCCAATGACTGTTACTCAGAGTACGTTGCTTGAAAATAAAACAGGGACAACACAAAAACCGCCTAAGCTCATGAGTATCGAGGAGTATAGTGGATGGGCTGAACGTTTTGAAAACTGGGTTCAAGCATATCATTTAGATGCTTGGGAACATACTGAAGTTCAATATAGTAGACCAGTTGGGGATAATAGAGTGAAACTTGCAATCAGAGATCTGAGTGTTGAAGAGAAAAAGAAATATAAAGATGAAAAAATGATGGTGAGTTTGTTGCAACAAGCTATTAAAGAAGACATCTTGATTTTACTCCAACACAACGGAAGTGCACATTCGATATGGACAGAATTAGAATCAAAGTTTCTTGGTAGTGATGAGATGATCAAAAACAAAAAGTCACTTTTGAAGAAAGAATTTGATCTATTCCGTGCTTTAAGAAGTGAAAACACCAAGCAGATTATTGAAAGATATTGCAATTTATTAAAAAATATGAGCAGATTGAACATCAACAAAGATAAAGATGAATTGATTGAAAAATTGGCTGATGCGTTGCCACATGATGAGTGGGGCACGTATCTTATGATGTTGAAAAATAAACCAGGTTTTAACGAACTAACGTTGAGTGAATTCATTAAACAAATTGAAGCTCAAGAGATGGAACAACGAAAGATAGCAAGAATGAAGAACTATGATGGAGAACAAGACATTGGTTTGTATTACAAAAGTGGTGTTAGTGAGAAAACTAACATTTCTCAAAAGGTTGAAACTGCTTTCAATGCGAAAAGCTCTTCTGAAAGTTCATCTCAGGGATCAAACAGCAAAACTGGATTTATTTCATTTCCATCATTTGATCCACACTTGTCTGCAACAAAGAGTGGCAAAGTTCTTCAATGCAACATTGCTTTAAATCTTGAGAATGATCAGAATTACTCGGAAGAAGTTGCAAAGAGTCATATGTCTTTGTTAGTGACTGTGTTAGAGTCATATGGAAGTTTGGTTGCAGGAAGGATCAGAAATCCAATGCTGACCAAGGAGGATTACGATCAGGTTGATGCTGAAGAAATGGAATTGATAGATATAAAGTGGTGTTTGGCAAGCGTGTTGAGAAGAGCTAAAAAGTTTAAACAGATTAGGAGAAGAGATGATTTCTGTGATGCAAATGTTTCTACTTTAGGATTTGATAAATCTAAAGTTACTTGTTTTCGTTGCAAGGGAAAAGGGCATTTTAAACGAGAGTGCACAAACCGCGAAGCAAGTGGAGCTCAAAATCCTTTTGGAAACAATGACTACTATCAAAAGGCGATTTATCATCAAGTTGCTCAACAGCCGTATCAACAAGAACAACAACAAACTGCACATGCTAGAAAAGTGATTGAAGATTCAAAGAAAGCTTGTTTTGGTAATCAAGATAAGTATATTTCAGTAGAAAGTAAAGCATGTTTGATGAACAAAATGATAGATCAAGATGATGAAAGGCTTCCAGAGGGTTTCAGTTGGAAAGATTTCCGTTGGGATGATTATGATCCTAACAAAACTTCTGGTCATAAAGCTTTTGTTGCTCAAAAAGTTGACAATAATATTGATGATTATTGGGCAGAAAAAATAACAAAATATTTAGCCAGGCAAATTAAAAAAATTGAAGAAGAGGTTTGTGTGATAAAGAAGCAAGATAAAGAAATTCCAGTGTTTGAGATTAAAAAAGAAGTTGCTGCAGAAAAAGTAACCGAGAGCTGTGAAAACTGTGAGACTATGAAGAAGCAAAACAGTGAATTAATTCACAACTTGAACAGTATGAAAGAGTCATATGATGTCCTGAACAAAGCCATGAATCAATACAACGAGTCAAGCAGTGAACAAGCTATAGCAATGAAGACTCTTAAAGGAGCATACATGAGACAGCTTGATAGTGTCAATTATTACACTGAGAAGTGTGCTGAGCTTGAATTGAAGTTAGAAACACAGAAAATTGAAACCGAGAGAGTTAATAGATTGTTAAAAAGTTACTCATGTTCTACTTTTGTGGTTGACAGGATTTACCCAATAGTGGAAGGTTTGAAGATGTTTGAAGAAGAAAAGACTTCTGAAGAGAAGAATTCTGAAACAAGAAAAGATGATGAAGTGAAGACATCTGGTAAGAAACCAAGTGTTGTTTATAACAAATGTCCACCCCCGGTCGAAAATGGATATTCTCCTCGAAATTCAAATTCAGAAAGAGTCAAAAAGGCAACCAACTTACAGTGGGAGTCTGAGTCTTCAGATAACTTGCCAGAAAATATTGATGTCACATTCACATCATCTGACACTGATCATGAGTCTGAGTTAATAAAGAAAGTGGTCGATCAGGTGTTGGATAAGGATGAAACAGAGGAGTCCAAATCAGAGTCAAAGTCTGAGTCCAACAAGTCAAATTCAACAGTCAAAAAGGACAAACGGGTTTATAATAAAGAACTTTTGTTATCAAAATCTAATTTGAATGACGAACCGATCAAAGTAGCATATACTTTGAAAGATTCTGACAAATTATATTCTGATGAGGCATTTCCAATAAAAGGTGTTAAAACTGAAATGATAAAATAAGTTTTTAAACTAACAGAAATTAATATTTCTGAAATAAAAGATGTAAATCTTTCTGGAAAACCTAAACTTTACACCTCAAGAATTCAACAAAGATTAAACAAGAAAATGAGTTACAGTTCTGGTTCAGGTTATAAAAAAAAAACTAAACCATAACAGTAATTACAAAAAGAAGGGATTGGGTTTTATTCCACCAAAAAATCATAAAAATAAAAAAGATTATAAACAAGAAACTGTTTTCGTTACAGGAAAATCATCTGAAGAAGAAAAAGAGCAAGTGTTCAGAAAGCAATCCAACAAAGAATTCCTTGCCAAGAAGCAAGAAGAAATGAAGAAAAGTGTTGCTCAGAAGAAGATAGAGACAAAAACTTGTTTTCAATGTAAAACAGTTGGTCACATTGCCAGAAATTGTCCAAAGTCAATACAAACAAAACAGGGAGTGTCTAGTAAACTGAAAGAAAAGATTGTTGAGAAAACCGAACTACCAACAAACAGATTTAAAGTTTTTGAAAATTCAACCTTTGAGGTTGGTGAATGTTCGAAAGATGTTTACAAAAGAAAAGAGAAACTTAATAACCAAAAATGGGTTGTTAAGAACTCAAGTGATAATTCTGGTGATGAATCTGATTCCACAAAATCAGAGGAGCCAAAAGTTGTTATGAAAGAAGAGAAGTCAGTTCCGCCTTTGGATGATGCAAATTTTCCACCATTGCGGACTGAAAATTTTAAAACAAAAATTGGAAAAGTTGAAATATCAAATAAATTTTTTTCTAAAAAGAAAGAATTTGACATTGAAAAGGCCTTTAACCCCAAAGTAAAACATATTTTTAGAAAAATGATTGATCGAAGAGTCAAAGGGGTAAAGGAATTCTATGAGAAGAAGATGGCAGGTAAGCAACCGAGTGTTGGTAACTCGGAATCTCCCAAGGATTGTAAGACTTGGGAGAATCTCTTTAACTGAAAAACCTGACTTGCCGGAGCTCTCAAGTTGGTAATCGTGGAGCAAGAATCGGCATCATTCTTGAATTATGTGTGTTTGTGGAAAACCTACAAGTGGTTATTGGTTAATTCTACAAATGGTGAATCAACGACATTAAGTTGTACGTGATTTATCTTTCATACAAACGGTTAAAAAATAATAAACAAAGTGACGAGTTTATCCTCTAACCTACAAGTGGTTTTATGGAATCAACAAAACTAATTTTCCAGAAAACCATTTGATTAAAACAAACTTAAGTGTTTTGAAATCATAATGGGAAAATAGTTTGTTGTAAGGGGGAGTTCTGATTGTTTATGCCAAGTGGATGGCAAATTGAAGTGATTCGATATCAGTTGTTACTTTGTTTGTAAAGTTGGTTTTCAAATTTGTTTTTAAATGGTTTTGAATTTTAGGGGGAGTAAGAAATTTCAGAAAATCCAAAAAGAAAATCCAAAAACATTTGAAAATTTGAAAAAAAAAACATGATAAAATCAAAAATGAGTTTTGTTGTGAAAAAGAGGAAATGATAGTACATCAGTAGACGATCACAACATGCTAAAGAATTGGAAAGTCAAAATGTGATAAATGATCTCACTGATGATGTGTCAGTAGGTTTTCGCACGATTAGTAGATTGTGTTCGAGATATAAACCTAAATTTCAAACTTACTTATCTCGTGGGGAACATCTCTCGGATATATGGGTAACCCCCGAAATCTTGTTTGAAAGGTCCCTCTTTCTGAGATACTAGGTCTTTATACTTAGTGATATCTGGGGTATTATCCCGGGACTTCTGATTTTGCGGAAGCAATGGCCTAGTCCCCGTATAATACATTCTGCTTGCTTGAAATATAGCACCCCGCTCAGCATAAAAAATGATGAAACATTGCAAAATGCTAATCATGTGCTGTTGAAGAAAAGATTCTCTAAAGGGAACACACCTAAAGTCGAAGCCATCATCTCTCTGATTTTGCAGAAGCAATAGCCTGAGCTCTCATGGCCCTCGCATTTAACCCTTTACAGATATCATCTAGGTATACTCACCTGTAAGACTGAATATTGGGATCTGGATACGGGAGTATATTCTGTGGTGGGACACACGTATAAGTTTAAGTCTCTAAAACATTAATCTCGTATTTCGAATCAGTTGAAATTTGTGTGAAAATTTAATGTGGATCAGTATACTGACAATCTACGTGAATTGTTTAGAACTTAAAATGTTTAAAGCTTAACGGTGTTGGTGATTTGTCTCATAAACTGATATGATTCTCTTACACAAACTCGCAAAAATATTATCTGTAAATATTTTTTATTGCATTTCGTTAAAATCAAAATTCCAAAAGATTTTCAGTGTATTTTAGCATAAAATTTTGAAAAATATAAAAAGATTTTTGACAACTGATTTTGAAAAGCTGATTTTTAAAATTCCGAGTGCTAAGCATGATGAACAACAGGTTTGGGAATGTTTGTTGTTAGAAAGAAAGAAAGAGATGTTTTTCTTACAAGTGGTCATATGAGATTAAATCATTTTTGAATGATTCCTGCAAAGTGGTTTCTGAATTTGCAATATTTTAAATTTGTGAAACTTATGTTTGTGGTAGAGATTGTGCAGGAATGAAGTTTGAGAAAATCCAGGTTACGATCTTAGAACCTGTGAGAAGTGAATTCCAGACTGCGATCCTAGCTTATCGAAAGGGGGAGTCTGATGACATCAAGAGGGAGTCTGAAGATGTAAGCTGCTGATAAACTTAAAAAATCAAGAGATCTGATCAAGAGAATATAGAACCAGGTTGAGATTATGGAAGAAAGAGAAAGAGATTGAGTGAATATGCTTACAATGGAGAATATTCGGAGAGAGCGAGAAGACTGATAAAGGCTGAAGGTTTGACAACCGAAGACTCGACACCGAAGACTTCGTCAACATCCGAGGGGGAGTCTGTTGGTACATATGTCTGTCGACTTCGTCTTGTATCGAGTCTTGTATTGTATTAGATAGATTAGGGCACGATATACGAGAAAAGTGTGTTTATTGGTATTTCGCACGAAATAGTGATTTCGTATGAACTTGTTTTCGTTTGAATGGTTCCGTGCGAAATCACCATGCCTATAAATACCTTTCGTGCCAAATCATTTGTAACGATTCTGATTCCGGTAGCGAAGCTCTGCCGAAGTGTCTCCAGGCTTGTAATACGATCTGATATCAATATAGAGACAGTTTAAAGTGATTTCTCATGCAATTCAGCTGAAATAACTCTGATACATCTGTTTCCGCCTTTTGTATCAGACGAGACCTCTTCTGAACGACTCGTTTGGGTCTGAAAACGATCCTACAGATTAGTTTGGTGATTGTGGTCTACTGACTAAATTTTCAACTGTTTCTCTGAGTTGAGCAGCAAGTAAGTCAGCAGCAGGGCCAATGTGGTCGTCCATCATCTGCTTTATTGCCTTTTTTCTGTGTTCTTCATACTTCTGCTCATCTTCCTCATCAGTCTGCTTTTTCCTTTTTAATTGTCTTAAGGCATTTGCAGATAAAGTAGATGATGAGAGAAACTTTTTAGGAGTATGGGTTTGTTGAGGCAAAGAAACAGTTGTAGGATAGACTGGCTTTTGAGGAACATTTAGATCTTTAGCTCTAAGTTCTTCAAGCCTTTTGTAGGTCTCAACTATGTTGAGTTTAGACCATCTGACAATAGATCTAGCTGAACCATAACCAGCAGCCACAAGCTCTACTCTCATTATTTTAAGCTTCAATGCCTCATCTGGATCCACTTGTTTGACTTTCTTCTAGTTAGGTGGAGTTGGCTTTACCAAAGGATCATTGCGCATTTTTATGATTATTTGGATTTCTTCTCTAAGAGCATCTGATGACCAGTCTTTGAATTGAGCTCTGGTTGCTTTATATGGTTTGTGCTTCATAATGTGTTCAGCATAATCATCCCTCCATTCCCTTTGAAGCTCAGGATTTATTGGCTTCTCAGACATGGATTTACTCAGATCCTTAGCAAAGTCTTCAAGTTTTCTCACTTTGCTAAGCTCATGTGATAATAAGCTCTGGTATTTCCTTTCATCCATCCTATGCAATTCTCTTTTGCTATAACCTCAACCTGTGTTGCTTTTAATTTCATATACTCATCTAAGTTTTGAGGCTGCATATACCCATAAAGAGATGGGAAGGATCTTTTTGATGGATCCTCTATTGTGAAGAATGACTCAATTTCACCTTTAACAGTAGCTAGCTTTAGAGGATATTTAGTTGCTAGGGGAATGACTGATGGTAGTGTAGCATTTGGAAGGAATGAAGTGGGTTTTCTGGATGGAAGTGATGATGATGGAATGTTTTGAATGGGGGCAGATGATACGGGGATTGGTGATTTAATCTCCTCATCATCTTCTAAGAAAACATGAGTTTTTCTCTTGCGTGTGGACTTGATTTCTGGTGAAGGAGAACGTTTTGGTGGTGAAGCTAAATGTGTGGGAAATCTTTGTGATGTTGGAGGTGGTTGGGTTGTTAGTGGTGTGGTGTAAATGATCATGGCAGATGTTTGACAAACATCTGCTGATACTTTTGTTGTATCAGCATATGTTGGTTTAATTGGTGATGATGGTGTTGAAGCTATTTTCTCCTTCTTTTGTGGTGGTTTTTGTGGAGAAGGTTTGGGTTTAGGTTTAGCAGAGGATACAATTTTTGTAGGAGTAGCAGTGCTTTCCTTTGTATCTTGCTTCTTCTGCTTTTCTAAAGCTATCTCTTCAGCTTACTTGTGGAAAATTGACGGACCTGTCGGCGAGTTGTATGCTCATCTTTGTAGGGCTAGTTACTCCTAGGCCGAGTCGTTTGAACATTGACGTGGGCATGAGGTTAATGCTAGCCCCAAGATCGGCTAATGCATTACGAACGGGGGACTCCCCAATCGAGCAAGGAATTGTGAAGCTCCCGGGATCGATTTTCTTTTGTGGAAGTTTGTTGAGTACTAAAGCGGAGCATTCTTCGCCTAAGTTAACTAATTGCAATGATTCAATTTTCCTTTTGTGAGTGAGGAAGTCCCTCATGAATTTTTCATATTTAGGCATTTGGGTTAGGACCTCAATAAAAGGAATACTGACATGCAATTGTTTTAGTAAACTTTCGAACTTTGCGTATTGCTCATCGGTCTTTTGACGTTTTAACCTACCGGGGTACGGAATTGGAGGAGTCTTGGTGGGCTCTTGATTTGGTGAAGAAGCCTTTTCTAGTTGAGGTGTAGGTGAAGTCGTATTTTGACGTTGACCCCCTTCAACTGGTGGTAATGGAGTATCCTTGGGACCCACGGTTCGGTTTCTCAATGTGATAAGGTGTACTTGTGCCTTTGGGTTGGTTTCGGTATTACTTGGTAATGCGCCTTGTGGTATCTCGGAGAAATTTTGAGCTAGTTGATTTAATTGTTTTTCAACGTTTTGAATGCTAGCTTGTTGATTTCTAAAATTCGATTCCAATTGTTGGAATCGATCCGAATTTTTCTTTTCGGTGTCGGAGATGAGGCGAGATACGGTATCTTCAAGCCTTTCTCTTCCACCTTGTTGTTGAGAGAAATTTTGTGGTTGTTGAAAATTAGTTCTTTGGTTTTGTTGGTTACTACTATTGCCGGGATCTCTCCAACCAAGATTTGGGTGGTTACGCCATCCTTGGTTGTAGGTACCCGTTGGAGGACCCGACGGCCTAGGTCTATTATCAATGTAGTTTACCGTTTCTGTTTGTTCATCTAATTCTTTCATACAACTCCAATTTTCATGTGACCCACCACACCCTTCACAAGCCATAACCGAGGCCGTTTTTGTCATTTCTAGCTTTTTGATTTTCGAAGAGAGGGCCTCGATTTGGGCTTGTAAAGAGGTGCTTTCATCAACCTTATGGGCGCCCAGGGCAATAGATTTATTACCTCAGGGAGTGTGCCATTGAAAATTGGTTTGAGCAATTTCCTCAATTTGATTATATATTTCATTTGGGCGACGATTACCTAAAAGTCCCCCGGAGCTTGAATCAAGTGTTTGTCTTGTGTGTGGCAACAACCCATTGTAGAAAGTGGATACTTGTTGCCACACCGCTAGACCGTGATGAGGACACTTTCTTAGAAGCTCCTTGAACCTTTCCCAAGTTTCATATAAGGATTCCCCATCCTCTTGTGAGTATGTATTAATTTCAGTCATTAATTTAGCCGTTTTAGCAGGAGGGAAATACTTATATAAAAACTTTTGGGCAAGTTCATCCCAGGTGTTTACCGAGCCAACTGGGAGGGTGTTAAGCCAAGCCTTAGCTCGGTCTTTTAGTGAAAATGGAAACATTCGAAGGCGGATGGCGTCATTTGATGCTCCATTGATCCGAAAGGTATCACATATTTCTAAGAAATTAGTAATATGCAGATGGGGATCCTCGTCCACAAGCCCATGGAAGGTTGCGGAGTTTTGGAGCATTTGTATCAAATGCGGCCGAAGTTCGAAGTTATTGGCTTCGACATTTGGTGCATTGATAGCGGCGCCGAGATTGCCTACGGTGGGCCGTAGGTAATCCATGAGGGTACGTTGATCCGCCATTGGAAGTGGGTCCCCCGAAACTTTCTCTTGATTTTTAGCTTTAAGTCTTTTTCTGAGAAAGCGTTCGGGTTCTTCTAGAGGTTCTTTTATGTCTCTACTAGAACTGGAGCTTATGCACTACGTAGGAGGTTCAAATGTGGCGCCTATGTTCCAAGTCCTGCAACAAAAATAGAAAAGAACGTTGGTCAGAATGTTCACCACGGCCCCGTGCTCAGCGAACACGGCCCGTGGTCAGAGGTACAGTGATTGTCTTCTGGATCCCTGTTACTGGGAGTTGGACACGACCCCGTGTTGCACCGACACGGCCCCGTGTTCAGCTCTCTGTAACTCAGAAAATAAAAACTGCCAGTGATGATGCTGGGCACGGCCCGTGTCTGACCAGGCACGGCCCGTGCTGAGCTCTGCAGAAACTGAAAAATCTAAAAAAATCCTAAAAAAAAATGAAAAATAAGAAAAACGATTAGGCCGTTGATTCCTAACTTTCTTAAAATCCTTGTGTCCCCGGCAACGGCGCCAAAAACTTGATGCGTGTGAAGTGTTATATATATTAGGTGTATATTTTAAGCCCCTTTAACACTTATTTTTAGCCAAGTTTTAAATTTATAAAACACGATATTTTACTAACACTAAACACACATATGGGCAAGTGCACCCATCGTGAGCGTAGTATAGCGTTGGTAAGATACCGAGGTCGTCCAAGGACACAAGAGCTTTTAATACCGGTTTATCCTCAACGTCTAATCAAAATAAAAAGTTAGAAAAATGTTTTAAACTAAGAAAAATAAAAACTAACTAAAATGCTGAAAATAAAAATGAAAAGAAAAAAACAGATAGACAAGATGAATCACTTGGTTCCGACTCGTATCTAGTGTAACCTTTGATTATTTCCGCACTTTTGCACATAATTAAGAGATTATCTTAGTTATTGTAGTAGGCCCCTCTTTTGAAGGTGACGTTACCCTCACCCCAGTAGTTTGAGTCAGCAAGGATACAATCCTAAAAGGGTGGATTATTGGAAGATAATGAATTAAGTTATTAATGCAATATTATGGTAGGCCCCTCTTTTGGAGGTGACGTTACCCTCGACTAAGTAGTCTGAGTCAGCAGGGATACAGTCCTAAATAGCCGGGTTATAGTATTAATAGTAGTTAACTTATGAGGGGGTCAAAGAGTTTGGACCCCCGCCATCCAATACCGTGAAGTATTGAAGGAGGTCCTACTAAATTTGACCCAGGTCCATTGCAGGACCTCTAAACGCTGAACAATGGCAAGACCTTTACCAAACCGTTCCCTTAACCCCCGACCAGGTAGCCAACATACCTCCATATAGACCGTGGAGATATGAATGGTGAAAATCTTTTATTTTATATAGACAGTAAAATAATTTCAAGACACCACGGACAAACGATAAAGAAAGATCACCTTCAACATAAGCAACTAGTTATTAAAGTCATTAATACGAAACCAAATAAAAAGTTCAAAAGATTAGAAATAAAAAGTATTACACTAGACACTTTGTCTTCACCAAGTGATGTAAGAGACTTAGGCAAACATGGCCTTGATTGTCAAGAACTCTTACGATCAATCTTGGATCCCGAGACGACTCACACACTCTACGATGGACAATGGATGATGGTGGTGGATGATGGTGTTATGGTGGTGGTGGGTGGTGGGTGAAGTGTGAGAGAGGTGGTGTGCCAAGGGATGGTTTGAGCTTGAGCCAAGCACATCTATTTATAGGCTGAACAGAAGCTCGGGCACGGCCCCGTGTCCAGTGGGCACGGCCCCGTGTCCACATCCTTCTCTTTCTTCATTAAATGCAGCTTTGTCTTATTAGTTGACCACGCCCCCGTGTCCGCTGAGCACGACCCCGTGGTGCAGAAGAATCTTTATACTATGCAGATTTGCTGGATTGTGCGAATCTTATAGTTGACCACGGCCCCGTGTCCGCTGAGCACGGCCCGTGGTGGGCAATAGAAGCTTCTACCACTTTGTCTTTTCTGCTGACACTTGGGCACGCCCCCGTGCTGGCTGAGACACGAGGCGTGTTCAGGCTTCTGATCTCTTGTTTTGCTTGGGAAGATGCTGTCGTGGGGTCGGGCATGTCACATCTTGTTCCTTTTCTTGTATTTATGTCAGATTTTGATGTCTTTTTGCTTCTTTTGTTAATTTGAGCTCATTTAATCCTGAAAATACAAAAGGAAGACAAAAGCACACTTTTTCCAACATTAGTACTAAAAAGGGGTTAGTTTTATGCCTCATTTGATGAAATTTATATGTTAATATTTGAACACATCAGAAGTTCTTGCACATTCTCAGTGCTCATAGGTGGTGCGGGTGCTGGTATCGGGTCAGGGTACTGTGGCATCAGTTCTTCGTACGGGTATGGGTTTTCTAAGATCTCCCTGATATATTGGTCGTTATCCCAGTATGGATCTAGAGGGTCAAGGTTCGGGTAGGGTGCTACTGGGTTTTGCATGGGTTCCTCTTGTGGATAGATTTCTTGGTGGGACTCTAGGAATTTCAGTTGGGTCAAAAGCAGGTAGTGGAATCTGGTCTCCTAGGTTTTGTTCTATTTCCATGGGTTGTGTTGGGAACAACGGTAGTGGTTGTGGTGCTATGAGTTGTTCTAAGTTTAGATCTGCGGCTGTGGTAGCTAAGATATGAAAGTTGGCTAATCTCCTATCGAGTACATCTTGAGTTTGGGTGTTCATTTCCCTATTCGCAACTGCTAAAGCTCGTTGTTGCCGTAACTTTCTCATTCTTTTCCTACGCTCGTGAGCTCCCCGACTGAACCATCCTCTCTTTTTGGTAGGGAATGGCTCTTCGGATTGTGCTTTGAATATAAAGATTCCTTCTTCTGTGTCCGCTGAATACCCCGAGGGGGTCAGCTGGGAAGAAGTTCCTTCATTTATAGGAGAACTAGACAATTGATGATAGGCGTCCGATGGTCCTTGATCACTCATACTGTAAACTAACAGATTGTCAAATAACAAAACAATAATATACATGTATGCACGTATTCACATAAGTTATTTCCTAACAGAATTGACAATTTCATTGTCAGCAGAACACTTTTGTGGCTCAAATCAGTGGCTATAGCTCTGATACCACTCTCTGTCGCAACCCCCGACCCCTAGTCACCTGGGAACGGGCGGTCAGTGGTATCTGTCACATCCCCAAAATACCACATGCGGAAACCCCCGCGAGGCGTGTGACGTACCAAGATCTAGCCACCAATCACATTAAACTCATAACAAGATTTCAAATATAAACTTTCATTCATTTAAATTAAAGTGTTACAAAACATTAAATGTAATTGAACGTGTTCAGCGGAAGCATAAATCATTAGTTAAGTATTGTCACACCCCAAAAACATCGCAGCGGAATATAAAACGTAGTGGTGACGGAAGCAGATGCCCATTTCTATCTTGATGTTTGATGCATTATAGTGTTGGACATTATTACTTAATTAAAACGTTGATTTTAAACTTAACGTCCCAAAACACGACAAATTAAAGTTGTCTTTTGATCCTCACGGATCTTATTACATTATCCCAGAAAATTTAAAAGTTAGTACAACATTTTAAGTGATAAAACATGCATCAACAACCACAAGATACGGCATAATTCCCGAAGCCGGACTCAAGCACCTGTAGAACACGTTAAAAATCAAGTGTCAACACAAAGGAAGGTTAGTTCACATATTCACTTACAAACAATTTTATTCCAAGGAAAACTTTCTGATTAGGTGTTTATTTGAAAACATCCATATAATTTTAGAAAGTCCATTTTACTTCCTTAATAAAATCCATGGGCCCTCCATCGGTTCATCGATCCGACAGCAGTACTATTGCCCAGTTTTTGTATATTAAATTATTGCGTCAACTTTCAGACTCGTATGTTAGCTAGACGATACGAACTACATATTAACCATGCATGGATAATCAAAGCTAGACAATAAACAGAATATCAATTCATCGTTTGACTTGACACGGGGCGACCGGTCATGACCGGGTTGTCAACCCGATAGATCTACCAACAATTTCTCGCGTGCAATACTTAAATGATTAAACGACATCATGGGCGCAGGGTCCTCTTGAAGGACAATTTGATGTCTGCCTCACGTACAATATATATATATCCTACTAATATGACAATTTAATACATGATATTGTACGAATCCCCTGAATCTCCATCATTCGAGACCCAGGCCTGCATCCGTCCCAACTATACGGTCATGTTTCGCCTAGGAAATACCGTATCATCCCAATGTCCAACAATTATTCATAAAAAACGTTTTTACTTAGAAACGTATGACTTATCAAATTTCACATATTTTCATCGAAAATATATATTTTATATTAAAAGGTATGTTTTATTTCAAAAACATTATTAAACCCTTTTATTGACGTGTTCTACCCCCAAAATATATACAAAGCAGTAAAAAGAGGGGTTTAGTGACACTCACCTTTGGGTGCGTATTTTAAGAGCGCAATCCCAGAGATTGATTTTCTACACGTCCTGATATAGGAACGATTCTAAATCAATATACATAACACAAAAATCCTAAGTTTCTCCGTTTCTTAGAATTATCACATAACTTTGGGATTTTCTCGAAAAGTTATTATTTTTTATTATGTTCGCACGTTTATATATATATATATTTGTGATTTTGCAATTTGAACGATTTTATTGGTGACTATTATTGTGTAAATCCGTTAACACTCCCGTAATATATCTACGATTTGCGCGTCGTAATATATATACATAAACGTTCACATAAATTATCATCGAAACACACGAAATCTTGTTAACTTATCTATTTTGTCATTTTTGATGCAAATATATATAAAATATCTCATATGTATCAAATTTCATGCTCGACAAACAAGTTACACACTTAACGCGATTTTTACCGTTTCTACCGCACAAAACGCACAAATATACATGCATAATCCAAATCTTTAAAATCATGTAAAAACTTAACATATTTTCACATTCTCATGTTTAAATCACATAACACATTTTAACACATAAGGTTCACCCAAAATTTTACCTATACTAGTGTATATTGAATAATGCGTATTTTAGCGATCCGGTAACGGTTTCGGGCGTCAGAAGTCACGTATGACCAACCAAACACCAAGTAAACTTAAAATTAGTTAAAAATACTTATTTTTAAGCTAAAAATATCAGTTTACTTACTGATCTAAATCAGTTTTATAAAATTCACTCGAAAAGCCGATTTTTGACCGTTTTAACGCATAGTTTTGCGTTAAACATTACTATAATCATCCCAACTCGAAACGACTTGATATTTTAACACAATACATGTTATTTACTGATTACGATAGTGGTTATAATTAGATTAGTGCAGTTTTTGTGTAAGTCATATAAATCTTGCGATTTCACGTATTTTACAACTTTTAATGCACCAAGTACAACATGCAAAGCTAGCAAACATTATGACAATGTTTTATATCACTAAATACTTCAAAATAATCATATTTTAATGTTTATAATCTGATTAAATATCATTTTTTTTATCAAATCATGTTCAAATCATCACTTCATGCTTTCCTATCATCATGCATGTTCATGTATGTGCATTTAATGCACTCATACAACATTAACATCGTTACTTATGATCTAATTTATATTCATCATGCATTTAACTCATATTCAAATATTCAAGAACATTCTAATCTTCCTATGATCATTATCAAATCATCACTTTTCCTATAAACTCATTTCAAATCAAAAAGCTTTCATATGACACCTTTTAAACATACATGCATTCATCTTTTTGATTTTTATTGTGACACCCCGCGAAAATGTTCTACGACTCTAAATACTGCAGTATCTGCATGGTAAATTTCAGGACGAAATTTCTTTCAACTTCGGATTGATGTGACAACCCGTTCTTTCGAGATTAGTGTCGTTATAATTATCATACTTTTATAAATACATGAACCTGCGCGACGAATAAATTGTACATATCTAATTCAATATATAAAAGCGAATACTTGAAGCTAAACCCTTAATGTGTTTAACCGGCCCAAACCATTGAACCATAACTTGATTATGTATATATGTATAATATTAGTGAACGATATATTAATTCTGGTTATTATGTGCCTTGTTTCTTTAAAAAATGAATAAATGAATAAAGCTTTTTTTTTAACAACATGCCACCACACACAAACACCCTCTACCCCTCCTCCTACTTTTTGTTTGGGCAGCTAATATTAGCTCATCATCAGCCCAAATCCCACAAACCACCTCTCTTGTTCTTCAGCCCAACCCCAAACCACCTCAAGCCCAACTGTTTATTTGAATTAGCATGCATGTGTATACATGCGTATTACTCCTGTCGAGCGCATAAAGCAAACCCCAGCTCCCTCCCCTCTCAAGTTTACAGCAGCAAGGTTGCAGGAGACCCCCTTCCAGCCATGATCTCTCACACTTCGAGCACTCTCCTTCCCTCCCCTTAATGTTAGACCTGCTCACACTCTTCATCTCGCTCTCCTCTCGTTTTGTTCGGCCGGTGACACCCACAACTCGCCAGGTAACATCCCGGTTCCAGTATGGTCATGTATTTGTACCGTATGTGTTTCTTTTAGGGCTACATGATTTTGGTTTGATGACGTTAGGCTATGCGAATCTATGAGTTTTATGACATGTGAATTGTTGTTATGAACATGCCTATGATAAGTGTTTTGATTTTGTGAAAGTATATGTAGATGTATATGTATCTGATGGCATGAGTTTTGTGTAACTATATTGGTGGTTATGGTGATTTCTTGGTTGTAATGAGTAGCATAGGCGGGATGAAACGGGTTTGATTACATGTATGAAGCCTTTGTATGCGACTAGATTTGCTAAAGTTTATGTATTCAATGATAGCTTAACGTGTGTGGATGATTTTGTGACAAATCTAATTAAAAACAGGTATGGTCTGACATAAATAATGTATTAGGTTGCGTGATCGCTAAACACGCTAACAGAACCACTCGAACTCGCATTTAGGCGTTGATAGCTGAAAACAGAAAGCTGTCATGTATTTACAACAGACTTCAGTTCGCTGTAACCAGGTCATAACTTAACGAAATTTGGAGTTTCTTGAGTCTATTACGTGTTATTTTGAAATACGAATCATATGACACTGGAATCATAATTTTTCGACACAGTTTGATATGTTTAACGAATTATTTACGAACAAACACTGAAGCTGCGAAAATCTGCAGTAAATGGGTCATATGTTTTGGGTCATAACTTGCTGCGTAATTGGATTTTTGCTATGAAATTTGTACTGTAGATGGCCACTGATGTCATTGTAATTCTCCAACTGGAATTTTATCAATCAGACTTACGATAAATTTTAAATGAATTTTTCCGTGGACTGCAGTCAGAAAGTGACGAATCTGATTACAGCCCGGTAAATGAATTTTATAAAATAATTGGTGATTAATTGGGTCCCGACATTTTGATACAATAATATTTGGATCGATTGAAACGTTCTGTAATTTTTTGGGAACTATCCAGTTCCCGAACGGTCCCGATTAACGCACCGTAAATTCTCCGAAAATGCACTAAAAAGCTGAAATTTTGTGACAAGATTTATTGTGTAATTTGTGACAAACATGTTGCCACTATTTCGAATAGCGACACTTTGCATGCATGTGTACATATATAGATATTATAATATTTTATGTGCTACGTGTTAGATACGTGTAGGGGTTTTGTGCATTACTTGAACATGAACATGACTTGTATGGTAACCATGTTAGGACGTGGTTGACCACATTAGCTCAAGTGACCATTTATTTGCCGAGCTAAACCAAGGTGAGTTCACAAGTTCTATAAGGCATGGGATTCCCGGTGGTTTGGGAATGGGTTAAGAAACTAAAACGAAACCTGCATATTCTTCTCGGGTAGAATATGTACCTCCATCCTCGTTGGGAAGGATGGCAACATTTAATCTGCGTATTCTCCTTGGGTAGATTAAGTACCTCCGTCCTCAGTTGGAAGGACGAAAACATAAAACTTACTAGACAAAACTCTATCATTAAGTCCCTCATTTTTATATCGACTTAATCGTCGGGCCAATGGCAAACGGGTCATTAGTTAAATAGCGCTATTAGGTTTGACAAGCCTCACACCGTGCCGCAGAGGACGGGAGTGGACTAATGGATCTGGGCACTTAGTCAATGATGATAGACATTGACGTAGGGCACAACTTTCTCAGTCAGTTGTCAATATGGTAACGGTCTAGTGGTTAACATGGGGTAGCCCCCACTGGTTATGATTTGGGAAACAATGAATTGAATAACTCATGGTTTTAAATGAACTCGTGGTTTTTAGAACAACTTTAAATGGACAACCAACTGTGAACTCGCTCAACTTTGTTGTTGACTCGTTGTTACATGCCTTGCAGGTCGTTAGATGCTTAGCTGGAGCTTGCATGGGATCAGGAGTCGTTGTGGGACGTGGACTGATGAGTTCCATGTTAAACATTTGAACTTCTAAACTTATATTTTGGTTTTTAAACTTTATGCTTCCGCTGATAACTTGAACTTAGTTAACTTGTTTTGGACACCAAATATATTGTGGTTGGTTTTATATTTACTTTAATACATTGTTCAATATGATTGGTGGCTTGATCCTGGTCAGTCACGCTCCCTGCGGTGATACTCCGCTTGTGGATTTTGGGGGTGTGACAAATTGGTATCAGAGCCATTGGTTATAGTGAACTTGTTTTTAAAAAGGGAAAAATCTTTTTGACAAAAAACCAGACTATAACCTGTTCAGTGCTCAACGATCCACAACGACACTTCGCTCCGCGTGCAAGGCTCAACACTTTAGATGGTATGGTTTATGTTTATGTTACCTACTCGTTAGTTACATTTACATGATGCGTTGTTTATGGTATGCTTTGTTAATGTAGTAGCATGTTTCCCTTATTAGCCCTAGTGTGCTCACTTTGACACCCAACTATTTACTTGAAATTTGACGTGTGGTGATCAGATTCTTTTCATGTTTTCTCCTCACCCCACTACGACAAATGTTTTATGCGTTCTACCTATTAGTACGATTGTCTCGACATGACGTCGCCGTTACAGCTAGAATTCAGATCTGACCCCCCATACATTCAGTTTGAACGACAACATTCACGTGAACCAGAACCGACCCAAACGAACTCGGGTTTAGGAGAACAACATACCCATGCGTCCATGTTGACAAACCCCATCATCTCCACTAGTCATCGTGACCAGGAATGAAGCAGTCACAGTTACACGCGTTTGTCGTTGTACAACTCGAAACCCTATCATCCAAACTCTATTTTGGACCAATGATATACTCACGTGACCATGATTCAACGAACTTTCCTTTCGTGTCGTTGCTGCCATCTACCATTACTGGAACTGTCCCTGGAGAACGGAATAGTCGGCGAAATTCTTCGGTTATTTGTTGGATTTTTGTTTTTGCTCAATTCTTCGTATGAACCTCACCAACCTCCTGTTTCTTCGATCTGCAACCGATATAACGAAACGCTAATAACCATACCACGATTTTCACCGATCACAAGATTCCCCCCCCATTACCTTGTTAAGTGGTTAATTCTTATTCTAGTTTGATTTACACCTTTGTATACCCAACTTAGCAAGTGGATGCCTCCTAATGATGGGATAGTCTTCGGGACATTCGAGGACGGTGATACGGATTGCTCAACCTACAGATAGACACGATAAACTACACATTCACCTCACCCCTTTCCCCCTTATACTATCAGAGTTGCATTTTGATCCTATGAAAGTTTATCTTAATTGTGTGAAACCTTTTCGCTAGCCTTTGTACCAACCTATACTTGTTAATTAATGCCAGGCCCAATTTGTTTTTTACTATTGAGTTAAACATAACCATCAATCCCTTACCACAGTGACACTACGACCCCACTTCCTCATACAGAGACACTAATACGAACTCACTATAGTTTAAAGAATTTGGAAGGCTCGACGTTCGATCATTGGTGATCACTTCTGGAAACTCTGAGAATGGTGATGTGTTGTTGATACGATCATACCCTCTTAAACATGTTTCGCGTCCTTTCTTTGAAACCTCCTGACTATACAGGCATATTTCAGATTCATTCGCACAACCTAAGGAAACTCCTCCAAATTTGGTTGCTTACTGACTCGATAAATCGCAAACTCATCTAAGTTCATGGGTCAAGGTGAATTATTCCTCCTTCGCATGTGGGCGAGCCCAACAACTTTGACGAAAGTTTCAGCGAACCTTAACACTACGAACTCGTGCGACAACCATTCTTCGATGGAAAATTCTTGTTATGATTGATATATCCACGTGACACCCCTTTTCGACAAACGGCGTTCTTCATTTTAACCTTATGCAACTTCCGTACGACCAGCTGTACCTTCGACATCTGGTAAAACCCCTGCTGTGGATTCTTAAACGCTTATTCGTCGATTGCGACTACTCTTTCTCATGTTTTCGCATCCATACGAGATACACTTTTGGATCATGTGATCCTAACAACATTCCCCACGAACGCTCGCTTGGACAAATTACACTCTACGAACATTACTCGATGAGCATTGGGCCATGAATATGATGATACCACAAGTACTGTTCTTTGATCTTGAGACGACCGATATGGACTCTCAGACACGACGTTCGAATTTAGTCTAACCTGACGGATATGTCATTTGTTTTTCTTCGAGGACATCTGAATCTACTCGAAGAGCTAGTAGGAATCCGAGCGATACCTACACCTTACCGTGAAGCTCCTACGACCCAAACAACCCTATGTTTCCAACGAGCGACTATTGGGCATTGCAAAACCCGTTTTCTTGATTGTATGCACAAACCCTCGTAAGTCTAAAGATTGCTCAGGATTCCGCGTTTCAACGGTTGAAGGTGAAACTCTGTAGTACCCGCATTTGTTCGTTACCTAAAGGCACAGACGACTTCGTTGTTATTGTGGCGCGTCCATCCAAGGAGTTAGTTGTGTGTTGAAGCAATGTGAGAAAGACATTGCTTACGCATCATGCCAACTCAAGGTTCACGAAAAGAACTACACTACCCACGATTTGGAGCTGGGAGCAGTAGTGTTTGCACTAAAGATATGGAGACATTACCTGTACGGTACCAAATGCACCATTTACACCGATCATAGGAGTCTCCAGCATATCTTTGACCAGAAGGAGTTAAACATGCGACCGCTTCGGTGGGTCGAACTTCTTAATGATTATGAGTGCGTGATCAAGTATCATCCAGGCAAAGCCAACGTTGTGGCTGACGCCCTCAGTCGTAAGGAAACCAAACCTAAGAGTATACGTGCGTTATAACTTATCATCCACTCTAGTCTTCCTACCCAAATCCGTAATGCTCAGGATGAAGCATCAAAGGAAGAGAACCTTAAAGCTGAGTCCCTGCGGGGCATGGGAAGGAAACTTATATGCTAGGAAGACGGAACTTACTATTTCTTGGAACGTATCTGGTTTCCATCCTATGGATACCTACGAGAGCTTGTGATGGGCAAAGCACACAAGTCTCATTGCTCAGTGCATCCCGATTCTGACAAGATGTACCAGGATCTCAAAACTTTGTATTGGTGGCCCCACATGAAAGCTAGCATAGCGACCTATGTTAGTAAATGCTTGACCTGTGCTAGGGTTAAGGTGGAATACCAGAAGCCATCAGGATTACTCTAACAACCCGATATCTCGACATGGAAATGGGAGCAAATTTCCATGGATTTCGTCACTGGCTTACCTAGATCTCAGCGAGGAAACGACACCATCTGGGTGGTCATGGATCGACTAACTAAGTCTGCACACTTTCTGGAAAATTAAGGAAACGGATAAGTTTTCTACACTCGCAGACATCTACTTAAAGGAAATGGTCGCTAGGCATGGAGTGCCAACTTCCGTCATATCTGATCGAGACTCGCGTTTTGCGTCGGAGTGTGGCAGGCGATGCACAAATCTTTCAGCTCACACACAGACATGAGCACAACATATCAACCACAGACGGATGGGCAGACTGAACGCACCATCCAAACTCTAAAACACATGTTTCAAGCATGTGTCATTGACTTTAGTAACGACTGGAAAAGATACCTATCCTTAGTGGAGTTTTCATACAACGATAGTTACCACACCAGCATCAAGGCTGCTCCGTTCGAGGATTTATACGGATGGAAATGCTGATCACCTTTATGCTAGACAGAAGTTGGCGACAGCCAAATTACTGGCCCAGAACTTGTTCTCTTCACAACGGAGAAGATTGCCCAAATCAGACAACGAATGGCGGCAGCTCGTGACCGTCAGAAAAGCTACGCTGACAAGCGTAGGAAACCTCTCGAGTTCCAGGTTAGGGATCGAGTGCTACTTAATGTCTCACCTTGTAAAGGTGTGTTTCGCTTTGGTAAACGGGGCGAGCTTAATCCGAGTTATGTCGGACCTTTAGAAATCACTGAAAGAATCGGCAAGGTAGCGTACAAATTGAATCTGCTAGAAGAGCTCAGTGGTGTTCACAACGTATTCCACGTGTCGAATCTGAAGAAGTGTCTGTCAGAAGAGACCCTCATAGTTCCTTTCAAGGAACTCACTATCGACGACCAACTACGTTTCATCGAAGAACAGGTGGAGATCATGGACCGGGAAATCAAAACTCTTAAACGGACCAAGATACCTATTTCGCGTCGTGACCAGAGTTCACCTGGGAACGAGAAGACCAAGTGAAACGCAAGTATCCCCAGTTGTTTAAGAAAGAAGAGTCCAACAAGGAAGCCACTGCGTAATTTCGGTACGAAATTCCAAAACAACGGGGCGATGATGTGATACGACAAGAAAACACACAACACAACCAGCTTCCTCAGTATCTGTTTGCTAAATTTCGGGACGAAATTTATTTCAACTTGGGGATGATGTGACACCCCACGAAAATGTTCAACGACTCTAACTACTGCAGTATTTGCATGGTAAATTTCGGGACGAAATTTCTTTCAACTTCGGAATGATGTGACAACCCGTTCTTTCGAGATTAGTGTCGTTATAATTATCATAATTTAATACATACATGAACCTGCGCGACGAATAAATTGTGCATATCTAATTCAATTTATACAAGCGATTACTTGAAGCTAAACCCTTAATGTGTTTAACCGGCCCAAACCATTGAACCATAACTTGATTATGTATATATGTATAATATTGGTGAACAATATATTAATTCTGGTTATTAGGTGCCTTGTTTCTTAAAAAAAATGAATAAATGAATAAAGCTTATTTTTTTAACAACATGCCACCACACACAAACACCTTCTACCCCTCCTCCTGCATTTTCTTTGGGCAGCCAATATCAGCTCATCATCAGCCCAAATCCCACAAACCACCTCTCTTATTCTTCAGCCCAACCCCAAACCGCCTCAAGCCCAACTATTTATTTGAATTAGCATGCATGTGTATACATGCGTATTACTCCAGTCGAGCGCATAAAGCAAACCCTAGCTCCCTCCCCTCTCAAGTTTACGACAGCAAGGTAGCAGGAGACCCCCTTCCAGCCATAATCGCTCACACTTCGAGCACTCTCCTTCCCTCCCCTTATGGTTAGACCTGCTCACACTCTTCATCTCTCTCTCGCTCTCCTCTCGTTTTGTTCGGCCGGTGACACCCACAACTCGCCAGGTAACATCCCGGTTCCAGTATGGTCATGTATTTGTACCGTTTGTGTTTCTTTTAGGGCTAAATGATTTCGGTTTGATGACGTTAGGGTATGCGAATCTATGAGTTTTATGACATGTGAATTGTTGTTATGAATATGCCTATGCTAAGTGTTTTGATTTTGTGAAAGTATATGTAGATGTATATGTATCTGATGGCATGAGTTTTGTGTAACTATATTGGTGGTTATGGTGATTTCTTGGTTGTAACTAGTAGCATGGGCGGGATGAAACGAGTTTGATTACATGTATGAAGCCTTTGTACGATTTGCTAGAGTTTATGTATTCAATGATAGCTTAGCGTGTGTGGATGAGTTTGTGACAAATCTAATTAACAACAGGTATGGTCTGACATAAATAATGTATTAGGTTGCATGATCGCTAAACACGCTAACGGAACCACTCGAACTCACATTTAGGCGTTGATAGCGGAAAACAGAAAGTTGTCCTGTATTTACAGCAGACTTCAGTTCACTGTAACTAGGTGATAACTTAACGAAATTTAGAGTTTCTTGAGTCTATAACGTGTTATTTTGAAATACGAATCATATGGAACTGGAATCATAATTTTTCGACACCTTTGATATGTTTAACGAATTATTTACGAACAAACACTGAAGCTGCGAAAATCTGCAGTAAATGGGTCATATGTTTTGGGTCATAACTTGCTGCGTAATTGGATTTTTGCTATGAAATTTGTACTGTAGATGGCCACTGATGTCATTGTAATTCTCCAACCGGAATTTCATCAATCGGACTTACGATAAATGTTAAATGAATTTTTCCGTGGACTGCAGTCAGAAAGTGACGAATCTGATTGCAGCCCGGTAAATGAATTTTATAAAATAATTGGTGATGAATTGGATCCCGATATTTTGATACAATAATATTTAGATCGATTCAAACGTTCTGTAATTTTTTGGGAACTATCTAGTGCCCGAACGGTCCCAATTAATGCACCGCAAATTGTCCGAAAATGCACTAAAAAGCTGAAATTTTGTGACAAGATTTATTGTGTAATTTGTGACAAAAATGTGGCCACTATTTCGAATAGCGACACTTTGCATGCATGTGTACATATATAGATAGTATAATATTTTATGTGCTACGTGTTAGATACGTGTAGGGGTTTTGTGCATTACTTGAACATGAACCTGACTTGTATGGTATCCATGTTAGGACGTGGTTGACCACATCAGCTTAAGTGACCATTTATCTGCCGAGCTAAACCAAGGTGAGTTCACACTTTCTATAAGGCATGGGATTCCCGGTGGTTTGGGAATGGGTTAAGAAACTAAAACGAAACCTGCATATTCTTCTCGGGTAGAATATGTACCTCCATCCTCGTTGGGAAGGATGGCAACATTTAACCTGCGTATTCTCCTTGGGTAGATTACGCACCTCCGTCCTCAGTTGGAAGGACGACAACATATAACTTACTAGACAAAACTCTATCATTAAGTCCCTCATTTTTATATCGACTTAATCGCCGGGCCAATGGCGAACGGGTCATTAGTTAAATAGCGCTATTAGGTTTAACAAGCCTCACACCATGCCGCAGAGGACGAGAGTGGACTAATGGATCTGGGCACTTAGTCAATGATGATAGACATTGATGTAGGGCACAACTTTCTCAGTCAGTTGTCGATACGGTAATGGTCTAGTGGTTAACATGGGGTAGCCCCCACTGGTTATGGTTTGGGAAACAATGAATTGGATAACTCATGGTTTTAAATGAACTCGTGGTTTTTGGAACAACTTTAAACTAGACAACCAACTGTGAACTCGCTCAACTTTGTTGTTGACTCGTTGTTACATGCCTTGCAGGTCGTTAGATGCTTAGCTGGAGCTTGCATGGGAGCAGGAGTCGTTGTGGGACATGGACTGATGAGTTCCATGTTAATCATTTGAACTTCTAAACTTATATTTTGGTTTTTAAACTTTATGCTTCCGCTGATAACTTGAAATTAGTTAACTTGTTTTCGACACCAATTATATTGTGGTTGGTTTTATATTTATTTTAATACATTGTTCAATATGATTGGTGGCTTGATCCTGGTCAGTCACGCTCCCTGCGGTGATACTTCGCTTGTGGATTTTGGGGGTGTGACATTTATCAATCAAGAACATCAAGAAATTTAAAACTCAAACTCCATACATACATATATATATATATACACATACGACCACACATATACATACTAGTTCATCCATTTTATTTTCTTTGAAAACCCATTTGTTTAAGAATTCAAGTTTGTGAAATATTCTAAGATTCAAGAGAAACCTTTCACTATTATTTTCAACACTAAGAATCAAGAACACTTTTAAAAAGAATAGTTTTATACCCTCAAGATTCAAGTGGGTTTTTGACAAGATTTTGATGTTATGGAGCTTGTTTCTTCTTGGAATCACCTTGGAAACTTTCTTGGATCTTCACAACAACTTGGAAACACCTTGGATTTAACTTGGTTCTTACAAGAACACTCAAAATTTCGAAATGGAGGTTGTGGGGAAAGTGTTCGGCCGAGTTTATGTTCAAGAGAGAGAAAGGAGGTGATTTTTGAAATGTTGTATGGATTCTAGTGCTTTTTATGGAAGGTGTTGCAAGACTTGTCATAATGTCCACTTCTCTAGGCCAACACATGGAGGAGAGAGAAGATAAAATCCATGCATGGCTACCATTTCATCCCCTATGTCCCCCATCTCTCACACATTTCACGCACACATATATATATGTAATTTAGAGTTAAAACTGGTATTTTACTAGATACCGGGTATTTTATCTAGCGTTTTAATCCCGTTTTAGTGCGTTTTAAAATATTTTTATCATTCTATAAAAATAATCATACAAAATTATTACTGAAATAATTACCAGTTGCCTTGTCTGGCTGCGTTGACGGTATTTTGTCTAATGCGCGCAGTATCGTGTGGTACGCGCTTAAAATCGTAAAAACAGGAATTTAAGCGTTTTTATGTATTTTTTTCCTTCTATAGTAATAAACTCATCAAATTATTACTAAAATGATTATTAGTTTCCTTGACAGGCTGTGTTGACAGTATTTTGTCGGTACACGCGCTGCATTGCGCGGTATGCGTTTAAGCTCGAAAAATTGAGTTTCCTAGCGTTTTAAACTATTTTTCCACACGGATATGATTAAAATAATTATTCTAATCATAACAGACTATTTTTAGGATTTTAACACTGATCGGGTGGTCACCGACGTGCGTTTCGCATTTTATCCTTTACGCGATAAGCGTTTATCTTATCGTTGGCAACATAATTTTTACCATGGTTTAAATTTACCCATTCATCAAATACCATATATAAACATCATAATCAGTCAAATACAACCATGTTACCTATTCACAACACGTGTTACAATTGTACGGTACGGCCTGAAAAGCCTGGTGTCACAGTCTCCCCCTGTTTAGGAAATTTCGTCCCAGAAATTTTACTCTACAGGTTTTGTTTTCGCACTAAGTGGAAATAGTAAAAACAAGCTTGATGAATATGGTCTTGTAGTTTCTGCGAGAAACTTTGATTCTTACGAAGAATCTTCATAGACCAATATTACACACATCCTTAATTCCTAATCTCACGTCTCAACGCTCTCCACCCTTTCCAAGGTTTGACATTTACAAGCACTTAATCTAGAAAATTAAGTCAAAATTCCACCAATTCGGGTTCTATATACGTATATTTACATATACATTACCCCATACCTAAGATAGTCTGAGTTTACACCCAATTGATTCAACTCGAGATGGGCTCTCGAAACAATCAAATCTCATAAACTCGTCTTCTTTCCTTCTGGCATTCATTTCAGATATCCACAAATCGCCAAATCAATAAATCGCATACACGACTAGAATGCTGAAATCGCCTGTCTGGTTATTAGCATATCTCTTCTAGCTATACGTACTGCTTCTATGGTACTTCAATAAATTTCCATTTATCTTCCAGATTAATCTCTACAAAGAGCAAAATCAGTGTATTATCCATTATACACTTTCTCAACTGCATCCAAATAGTGTATCATGTACACCACTCAATCCTGATGGTAGCTTGAGCCTATAAGTGACTGATCCAACTCAAGATGGGCTCTTGAAAGGACCAAGTCAAGGTGGCTCAGCTTTTCTTTCCTCTGTTAAGCCTAATAGCATATCTGCAAGATAACTCCTTTAACAGAACCAAATCTTCAATCTGGAATCGCAATAGTTCCTTCAATTGTCCAAGTAATCCTTCTGTTGATCAATTGGCAACTTTTAACCTTCCCTCGACCCAGACAAATCCTGTCGCTGATTTCCTAGATAAACTAAGGTCTGGTTAATTGTTCTTTGTCACGTTAGCTCAAAGAAGTGACGATCAAAACTTCCATCCATGAAAAGCTTCAAACCGAGCAACCTAAATAGTAGCGTGTTAATTATTATTGTAAGATAACTCTGCTAAGGGCATGTGAGTATCTTAACTTTCTTTTGAGTCCATCATACACGCTCCCAATCTCAAGCTGATCTACAAGCATACCTTCCTCATGCCTTCCAATTCCGTGGTTAACTTCAAACGTTACTCATGATTCTTTTTGGTTCGTATATAGACAAGCATGTCATCGATGAATATTATCAAGAATTCATCCGATTAGGGTTTCCATACCCTATCCATGAGATCCATGAATATAAATGGCACATTAATTTAGTCAAAAGACATGACTAATAACTCGTAATGGCCATTTTGCGTTTGAAAATCATTCCTCAGCATATCTTCGTCAGCAACCTTCAACTGGTAATATCCTAATCGCAGATCGATCTTCGTGTAGCAGCTGGATCCCTGTAGATTGATCGAACAAATCGTCAATGCTCGGTAAAGGGTACCGATTTTTTATAGTCATCGTCCAGCTTTCTGAAATCATCACATATCCTGAAGGATCCATCCTTCTTTCTCTCAATAAAACAGATGCACCTCAAACCGAAGAGCTTGATCGAATGAAACCCTTGTCTAGCAGCTCTTGAAGCTGATTTGACATTTCTATCATCTCAGATGGTGCTTAATCTATAAGGAGATTGTACAATTGGGTGCAGCACCGGATGCCAGACCAATTTGGAATTCGATCTGTATTGCAGGGGGGGGGGGGAATCCAGATAAGTCTTTTAGGAAAACTTCTGGATAATTGCGAACAATAGGAATCTCTCCGGTATTCCTATATTCAGCTTTCGTATCCACCACGTTAACTAGGAATGCAAGATAGCCCCTTTTACAACCACCTGAGCATCCTTACAAAACCGACAACTCTCAACCCTCAACCCTCAACTCTCAACACTCGAAACTCGACTCGGTCGGTCTTCGTGAACAACTAGCACCTTTCCATCATCAGAACAAGGTAATCCTAGCTTGCTTCTCCGAGGAATAATCCCTGCTTCGTTCTTGGATAATCAATCCATCCTCGCATCTACGTCAAAGCTCCCCAGCTCCACTAGAAATATACCAACACTAGAACTACGATCACCTAACTAAATACTACAACTGAAAACGACCTTACTAGTTTCTATCAACTTACCAATTGCTAGTTCTATCGGGCACTTTATACTCAGCTTACTTGTTGGTGAACACAAAAATGGTTCAGAGTTTTTCGAACAAATCTCAAGTCAGCTTTAATATTAAAAGTATGAACATAGATTGGTTTTTGATTTGAAACATACCGGTAACAACAGCAAGATCCTCTCTTGCCTTCCCAGCGTTTAGCTCGAACGCTCTACTCCTGGCATTCTGACCCTTCATTTTCAGACAATCTCTCTCGAAATGTCCTTGCTTACCAAACTTGTAGCATCCCTCGAGTGTACCTCCCTCCGATGTACTCTTAGCATAGCACTCGTGAGTCATATGTCCAGTCCAACCACATCTGGCGCACTTTCTCCACTCATCCTCGTGAGTCTTCTCCTCAAAACTACTCCTGCCATCCCTGGCATTATCCTTTTTAGAACGAATAGAACTGGCTACATATGCCTTCCTCGAACTGCGTTTTCAATCATGCTTCTCATCGGATTCCTTCTTCGAATTCTCTCAGACTTTCGCTTTCACGAATCCCTAGATCTAGGTTCGGAATGCAGAATTATTTGAATGGTTGATCCGCTATGAGGGCCCGACATCACGCATACCATTGCCACATCATTGCATAACGCACCAGTAGATGATCTTGGGTTACAACCCTGGATAGTTTTGCGTGTACATCTATGTACTGTTCATAAGGTTAATGAAAATCAGGAAAACACTATGATTATATCATAACACATGAACTACTAAACTTTCCGATCATTATATTATCTGGAGGGTTTCCGACCTATGTCCCACCAAGACCATGCCCATGAGCATCACATCCACGTTCCTGGCCATTATTTTGGTTAGCATCGCGCTGTTCCATGGCAGTATTAACGTGTTGGGCTATGAGTTGTACTAACTCTTTCGGGGTAACAGGTAGTCCAGATCCCTGTCTCGCTTTTGGCAGCATTTCGTCGTTTCTATTATTACAACATAATATCAACATAAGACGATATCCAAAAATAATTCAATCATTAAATGTTAGTGGACCAAACATTGCGCATGTATAATATCCACACATTAATGAGAACAATTTTTGTACCAAAAGGAACCCATTCGATATTTATACTAGAAATTTACAAAGCTTGTTTTTAGTACTAAGACTAAACAAAATTCGGCATGTCTACATCAACACCCGCAACAAGTCTATATGAAATCTCCTCCTAAATATCTGAAAATTTTGGCATGCAAGCCATAAATAGGGTTCATCAAATGAGACATACAAAACAAACAACAAAAACAACCAACAACTAACGCTTCAATTTTCCTGGAAGTCCAACATCTTCCTATCAAGCTCTTCTAGTTCATCATACCCGTCCATCTATTCCTCTAAGTCTCCGCGTAACGTGGCGAACTGATGATCACGGTGAGAGTGATTGACCCAAATGTCCTTCTGCTTCTTCAAAGCGGACGCTGTCTCAGCTCTCGATGTCGATGCGATCTCTCTAACGGGTCGAGTCCTCTTCCTACGGCATGTGTAGACTAAAAGATGTGTAGCAAAACATGCGACTCGAATAGCAGAATAGACAATTATATAACGACGGGCGAAGGAATCTCAAGTGTAGGCTCGACAGTATCAGCGAGCAGGACTACTAATGGCTCTATCGGCCGAGACGGGACATATCGTAACCGTACAAAGTAAGTGTGTGATCAATGTGAATAGTAACACATAAGGCCTAAATAAACAGAAAATCACGTATGCACATAAACACATAAGGGTTTTCATACATGATAAAATTTTTCTATGTTTATTTAAAAATCTTGGCTTCGAGAATTTTGGACTTTAAATCTCAAAATTCTTCGGTTGAAGTCTAGTGTTTTCCTCCAAAAACATCTAGTTCGCTAATAACCATTGGCTCTGATACCAACTTCTGTCACACCCCAAAAACGTCACAGCGGAATACAAAACGTAGTGGTGACGGAAGCCGGTGCCTATTTCTATCTTGATGTTTGATGCATTATAGTGTTGGACATTATTACTTAATTAAAACCTCGATTTTAAACTTAACGTCCCAAAACACGACATAACCATGACAAATTAAAGTTGTCTTTTGATCCTCACAGATCTTATTACATTATCCCAGAAAATTTAAAAGTTAGTCCAACATTTTAAGTGATAAAACATGCATCAACAACCACAAGATACCCCATAATTCCCGAAGTCGAACTCAAGCACCTGTAGAAAACGTTAAAAATCAAGTGTCAATACAAAGGAAGGTGAGTTCACATATTCACTTACAAATAATTTTATTCCAAGGAAAACTTTCTGATTAGGTGTTTATTTGAAAACATCTATATAATTTTAGAAAGTCCATTTTACTTGCATAATAAAATCCATGGGCCCTCCGTCGGTTCATCGATAAACATAATATCAATTCGTCGTTTGACTTGACACGGGGAGACCGGTCACGACGGGGTTGTCAACCCGATAGATCTACCAACAATTCCTCGCGTGCAATACTTAAATGATTAAACGACATCATGGGCGTAGGGTCCTCTTGAAGAACAATATGATGTCTGCCTCACGTACAATACATATATCCTACTAATATGACAATTTAATACACGATAATGTACGAATCCCCTGAATCTCCATCATTCGAGACCCAGGTCGGCATCCGTCCCAACTATACGGTCATGTTTCGCCTAGGAAATACCGTATCATCCCAATGTCGAACATTTATTCATAAAAAATGTTTTTACTTAGAAACGTATGACTTATCAAATTTCATATATTTTCATCGAAAATATATATTTTATATTAAAAGGTATGTTTTATTTCAAAAACATTATTAAACCCTTTTATTGACGTGTTCTACCTCCAAAATATATACAAAGCAGTAAAAAGAGGGGTTTAGTGACACTCACCTTTGGGTGCGTATTTTAATAGCGCAATCCCGGAGATTGATTTTCTACACGTCCTAATATAGGAACGATTCTAAATCAATATATATAACACAAAAATCCTAAGTTTCTCCGTTTCTTAGAATTATCAGATAACTTTGGGATTTTCTCGAAAAGTTATTATTTTTGATTATGTTGGCACGTTAATATATATATATATATATATATATATATTTGTGATTTTGTGATTTGAACGATTTTATTGGTGACCATTATTGTGTAAATCCGTTAACACTCCCGTTTATACGCAATATATCTACGATTTGCGCGTCGTAATATATATACATAAACGTTCACATAAATTATCATCGAAACACACGAAATCTTGTTAACTTATCTATTTTGTCATTTTTAAGAAAATATACATAAAATATCTAATATGTATCAAATTTCATGCTCGACAAACAAGTTACATACTTAACGCGATTTTTACTGTTTCTACCGCACAAAACGCACAAATATACATGCATAATCCAAATCTTTAAAATCATGTAAAAACTTAACATATTTTCACATTCTCATGTTTAAATCACATAACAAATTATAACACATAAGGTTCACCCAAAATTTTACCTATACTAGTGTATATTGAAAAATGCGTATTTTAGCGATTCGGTAACGGTTTCGGGCGTCGGAAGTCACGTATGACCAACCAAACACCAAGTAAAGTTAAAATTAGTTAAAATAGTTATTTTTAAAATAAAAATATCAGTTTACTTACATATCTAAATCAGTTTTATAAAATTCACTCGAAAAGCCAATTTTTGACCGTTTTAACGCATAGTTTTGCGTTAAACATTACTATAATCATCCCAACTCGAAACGACTTGATATTTTAACAAAATACATCTTATTTAACGATTAAGATAGTGGTTATAATCAGATTAGTGCAGTTTTTGTGTAAGTCATATAAATCATGCGATTTCACGTATTTTACAGCTTTTAATGCACCAAGTACAACATGCAAAGCTAGCAAACATTATGACAATGTTTTATATCACTAAATACATCAAAATAATCATATTTTAATGTTTATAATCTGATCAAATATCATTTTTATCAAATCATGTTCAAATCATCACTTCATGCTTTCCTATCATCACGCATGTTCATGTATGTGCATCTAATGCACTCATACAACATTAACATCATTACTTATGATCTAATTTATATTCATCATGCATTTAACTCATATTCAAATATTCAAGAACATTCTAGTCTTCCTATGATCATTATCAAATCATCACTTTTCCTATAAACTCATTTCAAATCAAAAAGCTTTCATATGACACCTTTTAAATATGCATGCATTCATCTTTTTGATTTTTATAAATCAAGAACATCAAGAAAATTAAAACTCAAACTCCATACACATACATATATATACACATACGGCCACACATATACATACTAGTTCATCCATTTTATTTTCTTTGAAAACCCATTTGTTTAAGAATTCAAGTTTTTGAAATATTCTAAGATTCAAGAGAAACCTTTCACTATTATTTTCAACACTATGAATCAAGAACACTTTTAAAAAGAATAGTTTTATACCCTCAAGATTCAAGTGGGTTTTTGACAAGAGTTTTATGTTATGGAGCTTGTTTCTTCTTGGAATCACCTTGGAAACCTTCTTGGATCTTCACAACAACTTGGAAACACCTTGGATTTAACTTGGTTCTTACAAGAACACTCAAAATTTCGAAATGGAGGTTGTGGGGAAAGTGTTCGGCCGAGTTTATGTTCAAGAGAGAGAAAGGAGGTGATTTTTGAAATGTTGTATGGATTCTAGTGCTTTTTATGGAAGGTGTTGCAAGACTTGTCATAATGACCACTTCTCTAGGCCAACACATGGAGGAGAGAGAAGATAAAATCCATGCATGGCTACCATTTCATCCCCCATGTCCCCCATCTCTCACACATTTCACATATATACATACATACATATATATTTATATATATGTGTGTGTGTGTAATTTAGAGTTAAAACTGGTATTTTACTAGATACCGGGTATTTTATCTAGCGTTTTAATCCCGTTTTAGTGCGTTTTAAAATAATTTTTACCATTCTATAAAAATAATCACACAAAATTATTACTGAAATAATTACCAGTTGCCTTGTCTGGCTGTGTTGACGGTATTTTGTCTAATGCGCGCAGTATCGCTCGGTACGCGCTTAAAATCGCAAAAATAGAAATTTAAGTGTTTTTATTTATTTTTATCCTTCTATTGTAATAAACTCATCAAATTATTACTAAAATGATTATAAGTTGCCTTGACAGGCTGTGTTGACAGTATTTTGTCAGTACACGCGCTGCATTGCGAGGTACGTGCTTAAACTCAAAAAATAGAGTTTCCTAGCGTTTTAAATTATTTTTCCACACGGATATGATTAAAATAATTATTCTAATCATAACAGACTATTTTTAGGATTTTAACACTGATCGGGTGGTCACCGACGTTTGTTTCGCATTTTATTCGTTACGCGATAAGCGTTAATCTTATCTTTGCCAACATAATTTTTACCAAGGTTTAAATTTACCAATTCATTAAATACCATATATAAACATCATAATCAGTCAAATACATCCCTGTTACCTATTCACAACACGTGTTCCAATTGTACGGTACGGCCTGAAAAGCCGGGTGTCACAAGTATTTCATAATCCATGTGCATGAAAACCATTAGACTTGTCTCGCGATTCCATGTGTCTCGACCCATGACCACTCTAGCCTCTCAGACAGCAAGTTACACATCTATAACCCGCGAGCATGCAAACAAGTGTATCAGACAACGCTGGTGAGTTCACAGTTCTATGAAAACGTTTGGTTACCAAGTGTTTAATCCAGTTTAATAACAATTCCGAAAGTAATGTTGATAATAACTCGAGTACCGTACAAGATGGATCCAGATTGTTTTGCCTGTCCCCAATGCCCCCTATTAAGCATTGGTCATGAATAAGGTCATTAGTTCACGTCCGTCCTCTCAGGTACGGTGTGAGGTTGCCAAGCCTAATAGCGCTATCAACTAATACCCCGTTACCTCTTAGGTAACTATTCGGTAGAAAATGGGACTTAAGGTGATAGGAAATGAGTGTATTATCTAACATTCCAGTTTTTACCCAAAAGACTTATTCCTCTCAAGAATACCCAATGATTATCCCACCCACCGGGATGCATGCTCAAGAGAAGTGAACTCACCTTAGATTGCTCGGTATGTTACATTACATTACCCGTTCCAAGTTGGTCAACCAAACCCTACCGAGGTTACCAAAGATGATCAGTTTCGTAAACACATATCCAACTCACGTATTCAGCAAATCACATGTAATACCATTGTCACATAACACTTAGCAAACACTTAGATTTTATACACATTCATAACACAAGTTCACGTTCCAAACAGTAGTTACCAATAAGATCAGTTTCATAATCAATTAAGTCACGTATTTTCACAGCTTGCATTCATAGCAAATATCACTGTGTATCACATAACAATTACTCGTTCGCATAAAAGTCCACATTCCATGTGCATAACGCATAATAATATTTAACAGGTAACTTTGCTACTCACACGCCCAACTAGGTTCATCGTTCATATAACAACTCTAAAAGAAAACCGACACCCTCGAATTATTTCCCGACACCTTAATATATTTTAAAATATCCCAATATGTCCAAAAATACACCCCATACGCAAAAACAGACCCCGAACACCTTAAATATTATTAAAAATAATTAAAAAACTAATTTTTGGGTTGAGGCGGGCCGCGTAAGCCACACCTCAACTTCTACGCGGGCCGCGATAACTTAAAACCTGGCGAAACCCTGGGCCGCCACGTGGCCCAACACCCGTCAAGCCTACATAGTGACCCGGAAAAGCTATACCGTTGACCAGATTTGACGCGGGCCGCGTAGGCCCTTGTATTCTCTTACGCGGGCCGCGTAGAAACCGAAGTGAAGCCCTATATAAAGGAGGCATCGGCCTTGAGTCGATTTCGTTCAAAACTTTCTTTCTTTCTCTCAATATTACATAGTATACTCTATACCTGGGCATAATCCCCCCCCCCCTAAACAACGAAGTTCTTCTTCGTTGTAAGTATCTTAACCCCTGGACACGTATTAGATACTCTGCCCGATTGATCTAGGGTTCCGTAACGGCTGTCGTGGTTCTGCCCGACGTAGTCGTTGGAATGCCGTCTCGGGGAGGGTATTACTAATGTTAAAATGGGTTATTATACTAACACGTGTGCATTTGTGTAAATTATAGATTGTCACCAGGAAACCCTAAATGATAATCTAAGACAACAATGTGAGTTGATCCGCTTTTTGTAAACTTTTTGTTAGCTGTTTTTACAAAACCTCATACGATTAATTATATATTAAACAGGTATTGAGTATTTGTAAGGATACAATTATCGTGGGTATGTTGGGGTTTTGTATACAAAATTTGTTACTGGAGGGGTAACATTTCCACAAGTCGGGTCTGACAGTACCACGGGTGATAATTGATATGACTTGGAAACAAATATAATTGCGAGACCACCCTCAATACTGTACAATGGTTTTTATTTAAATTTGATTAAACTGGGATTCACTCACCAGTATTTCCCACTGACAAAATGTTTTTAAACGCATTTCAGGTAACAAATTGTGAAAGCCAAATAGAAGCCAGCTGGACAGCACCGAAGGCTTGGAAAAGTGGCAATAAAGTTACCTAAAATAAAATAGATGTTTTTATTAAATAAAATAGGATTTATTCCTATAAAAATGTGTGTACTGCAAACTTGGGTTTTATCCCATGTGTTTAATGTTATGAAAATGTGGTATTTTACTCTGATTAAATATTTCCTAACTACGGTCCTGATGAAAATTTCCGCTGCCAAATTAGACAAACACGCGATACCACCGAAACTGGCTCGCGGCCGCCCTTTCCCGGGGATTTGGGATCGGGGGTTGCGACAGAAGGTGGTATCAGAGCTAAGCCACTGATTCAGCCACAGAAGTGTTCTGTTGACATCAAAATTCAATCTGTTAGGAAATAAATTACGGGAATACGTGCATAATTGTATTTCTTGTTATGTGTTATTTGACTATTTGTTAGTTTACAGTATGAGTGACCAAGGACCATCTGACGCGTATCGTCAATTGTCTGGTTCGCCTAGAAGCGAAGGCACCTCCTCTTCTCGGCTTGCCCTCTCAGGGTACTCTGCTGATACGGAAGAAGGAATATTCGTGTTTAAGGCTCAGTCAGAGGTGCCATTTCCTCAGAAAAAGAGGGGATGGTTCAGTCGAGTGGCACACGAGCGTAGAAAGCGTATGAAAAAGTTACAAGACAAGAGAGCACTAGCAGCAGCCAAAAGAGAAACCGATGCCTATGCCCAGGATATGATTAATAGGGGTATAGCCAACATCCACATCCTAGCAACCACTGCAGCTGACCCTAACCTGGAACAAATGATAGCACCCCAACCACAACTACCAATCCCTGACCAACCAATGGAAATAGAAAACCCTGAAAATCAAGTAGAAATGCATGACTTCAATCTGGAAGAAATACCTAGGGTACCAGCACCAAACCCATTAGACCCAAATTATGACCCATGGTGGGACGATAATAGGGACTATGTGCAACGATACCTAATACATGAAGACATGCCCATGCCAAACATAGGAGCCTACCCAGGTTTGGATCCTTTACATCCCTATTACCATGATTAATACATTAGGGAGATTTTAGAAGATCCTTACCGACTCCAGGCACCTACACACCCATACCAGGAACCCGCACCCAGATTCTGAACCCAGTCCTAGAACCTGCACCCCCAATGAGTGCAGACAATATACAAGAACTTAGGACATTTGGTGAGGAAATTTTAGAGAGTAGTGAACGAATGAGACAGGTGGGAGAGCGACTCGTCTGGAAGTATGACGAGCGCAATATGGATTTCTGGATGAATCCATATCCATGAATGTGATGGTGGGAACGGTAATAGTAATAATAATAATAATAAAATAATAAAATATGTGTGTACGGGTGCCTACTACTATTAGTGTAATTTTATTTCAGTTGGTATTGTAATTTTAATTTCAGTACTGGTGTGTAATAGATGCATACTATATGAATAGAGTAAAGTCGCAATGATCGACGCTTTTGACCAAAATGCGTGTCATGTGATTAACTATATTAAATATTATTTTGTGATATTAATATGTGGTAAATGTTTAAAATTCAGATGGCCGACGAAGGAAATCAAGAAAATCTGAATAACGATAACCAGAGTAACATTAACTTGGTTAATGAGAATCCAAGCATCAATAACAATGGGAACCAAATGGACAATAGTGCCGTCCAACACATAGTGGCACAAGGAATCATAGATGCAATGCCATTTATTATTCAAACGGTTCAGGAAGCGAATAATAAAAGTAAACATAGCAGTAAACGACCAATTGAACCAGAACACAGCGTAAACAATGGACCCGTACTTCAAGCGCCCATTCCCAAAAGAAGAAGAACCATGCCTTATGGTTGTTCTTACAAAGAATTTTGCAAACCAATAGAATTCTCGGGCAATGAAGGACCCATTGCAGCTCTACGCTGGATAGAAAAGACTGAGGCTGTTTTAAAAATAAGCAAGTGTGCTGAAGAAGACAAAATAATGTTTACTTCTAATTTATTTAAGAACTCAGCCTTAGAATGGTGGAACACTATCCTCCAGTCAAGAGGAAGTGATAGGGTATATAACATGGAATGGGAAGAATTTAAAAATATGGTAGAAATGAAATTCTGCCCTCCCAATGAAAGGGAACAGATAACGAATAAGTTTCTAAACCTTAGGATGATCGGGGTAGATAGTAAGGGTTATACTACTATATTCTTTGAATATGCCAGAATAGTGCCAACCCTTGCATCACTTGAACCAGTATTAATCTCCCGTTACATCTGGGGTTAATTGGAGAGATTAGACATGTAGTCAAGGCAGCTAGACCTCAAACTATAGAAGAAGCCATAGAACTAGCAAACACCTTGACAGATGAATTAATCCGTACTAGATAAGAAGACCAGAGGAGAAACCTAACCCAAAGGCTTACCCAAGAATTCCGTTCTGGGAATTACAACCATAAGAATATGGGTTCTACCTCTGCACCATTCTGCAAGGTCTGCAAGAAAAAGCATTTGAGAAAATTCTCCACTCATTGCAATTTCTGCAAAGCACCCGGACACAAGGAAGAAGATTGCAGGAGGAAATCTAGTAATGGACTGTGACAACTGTACTCTGTAATCGATGTACGATGTAAAACAATGATGATTATTAATAAAACAATGTTATTTGGTGTTACTATATGTGTTTTGATGTTATTATGTGTGTATTTGTGTTTGGTGAATTTTCCATTAGATTCGACTCCAATTTTAAGCTTTAAATCGCTTTCTGGAAGGTTATACGCAAACTGGTGCGTAAACGCAGTAAGTATAACGCGAAAAATACTCCGGAATAGTGAAATAGGCTTAACATACCTTAGATAACCTCCACATAACTTAGAAATAAGTTTTGAATGGTTTGGTGTGTTGAAATCAAGATTGTTCGATCGCAGGGACTAGTTGTGTCAAACTGCAAAACTATACTGATTTGTATAGTAACGAACACCCCGGAACTTGATTATAAGTTAAACATACAATATCCTTTACATAGCTTAGAAATAGGCTTTGTGGGGTTCGGTATGCTAAAACAAACTTTATTGGTCATTCAGGGACTAAAAGCGTCAAAAAGTGCACAAGTTTGCATTTTCGCGCATATCTTACGTTCTGAATATATCCGGACATCCAAAAATTTATGTAATCATTAAAATATTTTATTTTAGTGATTGGCATGATAAAATTCCATTCGTCGCTTAATTTGGATCGTTTTTGCGTTCGTTACGACTTCTGTCGTAATTAACCGAACAACGCAACCGTACGACCAAACGAACCGACACCCGAGATGTTTTCAAGCATATTTCATGTTCCCTATGTTTTAACATCATTGTGGAGCTTGAAAATGGGTTTGCCGGGTGTTAGAAGTGCCGTTACGTAATGAAACAAGGTGCAGGGGCTAAACTGTAAATAAGTGAAAGTGTCTGGTCTGCAGGTCCCATACAGACCGTATGGACCATAGCCTTACGCTCCATAAGCTTGTGCCAGCACCACAGAATTCAGAAACTTCCATTCCAGCTGTTGCAACTGGTTTTAGACATGGTTTTTGCAATCTATGGACTTGTTTGCCTGTTTTGCTAGTGCCCAACCTTAGATTAACAAGTGTATGGCCAAGATTTGGGCTTCACAACACTTGGAATGATCCTAGAACTCCTAACTTACTATAAATAGGAACCCCCACTTCAATTCATTCTCACACTTGATCTGAAATCAACTCTAAGTTGGGGTGTTTACACTTCATACCTGAGCTATTTTAGATCAAACATCCTTCTTGGACCCTTTGTAAGTCCTCTTCTTGCTTGTTCTTGTATTTCAAGCATGAAAGTCAAACAAGTTTGACTTTCAGCTTTGACCAGTCAATGGTCAACACAAAGTTCCGTTGAACTTTGCAACGTGAGCGTAATCACGATGGTTATAGTCCCTTGTGACTATACCTACTGATTACCACGTTGACTAGGCGTAGTGACGAGTCGTAGTTTCGGCCAAAATGCGTGTTTATGCGTATTTTGTAACCAAACTACTCTAGGGTATCAAAACCGTTTGTTTTGATATCAAAACTTGTTTTCTAACTTAACTAAACATGTTCTAGCATGTTTAGCTCGTCACTTTTATTTTAGTGCTTGTGTAGAGTCGTAAGTCAAGCGGACTAAACACCCGCTTAGACTTTCGAACACGACCCGTTTGGTCGATCATTAGGATTCGACCAAACATGTTTAGTGACCATAGTTGCATAGGGAATAACCTTCCGAGGTTATACCTTATGGTCACCTAGTTTAATGTAGTTGTATGATAAGTAGTCTATATGCCTTAGGTAAATGACCAAAATGCCCTTTTCATGCATAATTGGTAATTAAGCATATGTAACATAAAATTTTGTCACGTAACTGACTATGCAACATATTTAAACATGTTTAGGCATATAACACTTGTCATAGGGCTAGTTAGACGTCTCGAATGCATTTTTGTGCGCACGACACGTTAAAGTAGCATAAGGTATCTTAATGGGTCGCAACGGGTCGAAAGCACTTAGGTTAGGTTCCGATTTAGGATATAGGCTTTGTTAAACCATATCACATGAGTTCCAACACTCATTTGGTTTACAAGACCTCATTCTATCCGATCTTCCGATTTAGGTGTCTATTGTTTGACTAGTGATTCGATTACTAGGTGCTGTTTGATTTCTCTGGTTTGCTCGAGTTTGTTGAAGTTCTATTGATTGAGGATACTTTGCACTCCAAGTAAGTACATAGTTCCCCTATTTTACTGTTTTCAATTGTTTTGGGGTGATTCATATGTGCTAAATGTTTTCAAGGTTTTAACGATGGTTTTCAAAACGATTTTCGATATTATAACGATGATTTCAAAAACGATTAAGATGGTTTATATTAAACTAATAACGATTTCAATAAAGTGAATAAACTAGTTGGTTTTAATTACATAACGAATGGCATTCATTAGCATTGATCAAGCCGACCAGTATTAGGTTATGGTACCATAGGATCTGACAAATCCCATTATCATACTGTACCCATGGTTATGTGTGGGTTAGGTGGGTAATGACTCAATCTGAATGTTAATTTACCCTTTAGTGCTTTATTAATGCGAGAAGCGAGGTAGTCGAGTCACTAAGGTTTGAATGTTATTAGCGAGGTGACCACAAATAGTTTTCACACTTAAAACGAGGATGATTTAAACGATTTAAACGAATTATCGATTTGGGAACGATTCATACGAGATTAAACGAGTTGGATAAACGATTGGTTTTTGGTTAAGTGTTTAGATAACGGGACGGGTGTAATATGATGAAAACATGGTAGATACACCTCTGGTACTTCTTATATATAAGTGTTTTCATCGTATTACATACCGTGGCGTTATTTAGTTCACTTGGGTAAACGATTTTGAAACGATATCACACAAACGAGGTTTTCGAAATGATATAAACCATACGAGTTTTATTAACGAGATTTATTAACGAGTTTTATTAACGAGATTTATTAACGAGTTTTATTAACGATTTAATATGAGATGTTTTACAAATTGCTTTACTAAAACAAATATTTTTGGGTTAAGAATCATGGCTACGAGGTTTTATAAACTATAGCCCGCTTGATTTGAGTTGGTTAATTGAGTTGCAATATTATACACTTTTCAAAACAAGGGTTTTAATAAAGTATTGCAACATTTAAACTAGCCATGAATCCGACACTCCTATAAAACCTATGTACTCGCCAGCATTTCTTTGCTGACTTTGTTTTTACATATGTTTCAGGTGTTGATGCTTGATGATGATTCCTAGGATGCATGAGTCACATAGGATCTGGACGAGGCCTTAGTGACATAATAACAATATTAGTCGATATGTAACTTGTTTGTTTTGTGTTAAGACAATGTTAATGTTTAATATTATCAGTGAAACGAAACACTTTTTATCCATGGTTATGAAATGATAATTCTGCCATGACACTCCCCGACGTTTCCGCAACGGTTTTGTTGTTTTAACGCGGTCGGGGTGTGACAGAAGAGTTGGTAGCAGAGCCAATGGTTATAGGGAATTTGGTTATTAGTAATGCTTTGACCTAGACTATAACTTTTAGGACCCTAACACAAATTTCTTTGCGTTTAGTTTAAAAAAAAAACAAAACTGTCACCTACCCTTAGGTGATAACCACAACGAGAACACAATTTTCGAATCCGCTTTGAAAACTAATCATCTGTTCTAGGATGATTGATTACTAGGTTTTGAACCCTTTGTTGTAAGGTTTTGAACCCTTTAAGTTTTCAAAATCTCGTTAAAGTTTGGGTCTAAATAATGTGAACACGTGCAAACTAGAAGAGTGAATGCCTGTACCCTGAGTTTTCTGTCTAAGGCTAGAGTGTTCGTACAAATCCACATAATCAAACCAGTCACTCTTACCTGGGAACTCTTGGGGTGAGTGTTCACTTATAGGCGAGCATGTCTTCGGCGATACATTATATTGACCCATTTACTTTGATTAGTCACTGCGTGTTGTTTGTTTGTTCGAGGTAACGAACAAATAATCAGCTTCCTTGTGTTTTGTCGATACCTCTTTTGCTTTTCCTAATTATCAACCTCACTCGTTTCTCATATCTCCTTGTTAGACCATACCTCCTCGACGTGAAGCACAATCTTTTACTATTGAAGAAATCGCAGCCCTGGTCTCTCAGCAAGTGGCTGCTGTGCTTCCCGGTGTTGTGACCCAAGTCCACGAGATATACAACAACAACAACAATAATAACAACAATAATGCACCGTGTAATTTCAAGAATTTCAATTCTGCTAAGCCTCTAAAGTTTTCTGGGTCGCAAGGAGCAACTGCGCTCCTGCAGTGGTTCGAGAGTATCGAGAGCACATTCAGACATGTGCAGTGTCCGAATGCGCGTAAGGTTGAATTTGCTTCAAGCGTGTTTGAGAAGCGAGCGCTTACCTGGTGGAATGGTATTATGCACGATAGGGGTGCCGAAGTGGCTTTGGCACAAACATGGGAAGAGCTTCGGGCTCTCATGATGAAGGAGTTTTGTCCCCATCACGAAATTCGAGCTTTGGAACGAGAATTTGACGATTTAAAGCAAGATGGGGCTGAGCACCGTGCGTACACGGATCGTTTTGAGGAACTCAGTCTATTGTGTCCCACCATGGTTACCCCACCAGAGAAAGCAATCGAGAGATATATCGATGGTCTACCCGATTCTATGCTGGATATTATGACCGCTGTTAATCCTACTACCCTTCGTCAAGTGATCGAGTTGTCTGCTACCCTGACTGAGACTCAAGTCAGGAAGGGTAAACTCACCCGCAAGGGTGATAAAAAGAAGGCTACTGATTCTGGGAAGGACAAGAAAAAGGGTAAGGGTAAAGAAGGTGAGTCGTCGAAGAAATCGAGGAAGCGAAAAGGTGCCCAGAATTTTGCTATAACTGCACAAAATGCTCAGAACCCTCCGGTTCAACTGCCTGCTAAGAAGGCGTATGCTGGTACCGCACCTCATTGTGCTCGCTGCAACGGTCATCATGTTGCACAGCAAGCTTGTAAGCAGTGCACGAAGTGTGGTAAACTTGGGCATTTGGCCAATGTTTGTCGTTTAGGACAAAATCAAGTTGCCCAGGTTCAAGCTTCGGTACAAGGGAATGCTGCTAGATTCCCACCAGGTTTATGTTTCAATTGTGGAGAGTTTGGTCACTTCCGCAACAACTGTCCGAGGCTGGTGAATGCAAACGCGAATGCTAATGCTAATGCGAACCCGAATGCGAACGTCAACGCCAACGTGAATCCTGCTCGAGGGCGAGCATACAATTTGAATGCAAACGAAGCGAGGGCTGACAACGAGGTGGTGAATGGTACGTTTCTTGCTAATAATCGACCTGCATCTATTCTCTTTGATTCTGGTGCCGATAGAAGTTTTGTTTCGTTATCTTTTGAACCTTTGCTTGCGTTACCTAGAACTAAATTGAGGAAACCCTTATCTGTCGAAGTTGCTACTGGTAAACCTCTTGTTCTCGATTCTGTTATTCGTGGTTGTCAGTTAAACCTTGATAACCATCTTTTTCCTATTGACCTCACACCGATGCAACTTGGGAGCTTCGACGTTATCATTGGAATGGATTGGTTAACCAAACACCACACCGAGGTGGTTTGCTTCGATAAGATTGTTCGTATCCCTTTGTCCTCTGGCAAAATTCTAGAAGTTTGTGGCGAGAAACCTTCAGGTGGACTGAAGCTTATGTCGTGTATGGAAGCTCAGAGGTATTTGAGAAAAGGATATGTTGCTTTTCTAGCACATGTCACCGAGGAGAAAGGCAAGAGCAAGAGTATTCAGGATATTCCAATTGTTCAGGATTATCCAGAGGTGTTTCCTGATGAACTGCCTGGTTTGCCTCCAGTTCGTCAAGTCGAATTTCATATTGACCTTGTACCCAATGCCAACCCGATCGCAAAAGCACCTTATCGTCTTGCACCATCCGAGATGCAAGAGTTATCGAAACAGCTTCAAGAATTATCTGATAAAGGGTTCATCCGTCCGAGTTATTCACCTTGGGGAGCTCCTGTCCTCTTCGTGAAAAAGAAAGATGGGTCTTTTCGAATGTGTATCGATTATCGTGAGCTTAATAAGGTTACCATCAAGAATCGATATCCCCTACCTCGAATTGATGATCTCTTTGACCAGCTGCAAGGTGCTTCGTGTTTTTCTAAGATCAATCTGCGTTCTGGGTATCATCAACTTCGTGTTCTCGAAGAAGATATTCCCAGAACTGCTTACTGCACGAGATATGGGCATTACGAGTTCACTGTCATGCCTTTTGGTTTGACGAATGCCCCAACTATCTTTATGGACTTAATGAATAGGGTCTGTAAACCTTATTTAGACAAGTTCATTATTGTGTTCATCGACGATATTCTCATTTATTCGAAGAATCGAGCCGATCACGAGCAACACCTTCGCTTAACGTTGGAACTCCTTAAGAAGGAACAACTTTTCGCTAAATTCTCCAAGTACGAATTCTGGCTTAAAGAAGTTCAGTTTCTAGGTCACATAGTCAACGAGCAGGGTATTCATGTGGATCCATCCAAGATTGTTGCTATTAAGGATTGGAGTACACCAATGACACCTACAGAGATTCGATCTTTTCTTGGCCTTGCTGGTTATTATCGTCGATTCATTTCTAATTTCTCGAAGATTGCGGTTCCACTCACTGCTTTGACTCAGAAGAATAAGCCTTTTGAGTGGGGACCCAAGCAAGAAGAAGCGTTCCAAACACCGAAGCATAAGTTATGTAATGCTCCTGTTCTATCTCTGCCCGAGGGAAGCGATGATTTCGTTGTCTATTGCGATGCGTCCAGCTTAGGCCTTGGTTGCGTCCTCATGCAACGAGGTAAGGTTACAGCATATGCATCTAGACAATTGAAAGTTCACGAGAAGAACTATACGACTCATGATCTTGAGTTAAGAGCTGTAGTTTTCGCGCTCAAAATCTGGAGACACTACCTCTATGAAACGAAGTGTGTGGTTTTCACAGACCACAAAAGTCTCCAGCATATTCTTAATCAGAAAGAGCTAAACATGAGGCAACGACGTTGGGTTGAACTCTTGAACGATTAGGATTGCGAGATTCGCTACCATCCTGGTAAGGCGAATGTCGTAGCCGATGCGCTTAGTCGAAAAGAGCGAGTCAAGCTTCACTCTATCCGAGCTCTACCTGACATCCAATCTCGTGTCCTTCAAGCTCAACGATCCTGTGTGATCAAAGGTTTATTGAAAGATGAGCTACCGCTTCAACTTGAGCTTGAGCTCGAAAGGAAAGACGGTGGTTTACTCTACTTCAAGGATCGTTTGTGGATTCCGAAACAAGACGATCTTCGCACCCTAGTGATGGACGAATCTCACAAGTCTTGATATTCTATCCATCCTGGTGCTGATAAAATGTACAAGGATCTTCGTACTCAGTACTGGTGGCCTGGTATGAAGAAGGATGTTGCCTTGTATGTATCAAAATGCCTAACGTGTCTCAAATTCAAGGCTGAACATCAACGACCTTCTGGTTTGCTTGTACAACCAGAGATACCGGTTTGGAAGTGGGAGAACATTGCGATGGATCTCATCACTAAGTTACCGCGTACGTCTAAAGGTCATGATGCTATTTGGGTTGTTATCGATCGATTAACGAAATCAGCTCATTTTATTCCGATTCATGAGGAGCTATCTGCTGATAAACTTGCAAAGATTTATGTTGATGAGATAGTATCTCGACATGGTGTTCCTTTGGATATCATTTCTGATCGTGATGCTTGATTTTCATCTCATTTCTGGAAGACCATGCAATCTGCTTTGGGAACCCAACTGAATCTAAGCACTGCTTATCATCCCTAAACAGATGGTCAATCTGAAAGGACGATTCAAACTTTGGAGGATATGCTTAGAGCATGCGTGATAGACTTTGGTGGTAATTGGGATTCTCATCTGCCATTGATCGAGTTCTCTTACAACAAGAGTTATCATGCTAGCATTAAAATGGCACCATTCGAAGCTCTCTACGGTCGAAAATGTCGTTCACCTGTCTGTTGGAACGAGACCGGTGAAGCTCAGCTTACTAGACCTGAGCTCGTTCTGGAAACAACAGGCAAAATCAAGAAAATTCGAGATAATCTTGTGACAGCTAGATGCCGTCAAAAGAGTTATGCGGATTTACGACGCAAGCCATAAGAATTTCAAGTCGGAGACCGTGTCCTACTCAAGGTGTCACCTTGGAAGGGAGTGGTGAGATTTGGAAGGAAAGGAAAACTTGCACCTCGATATGTGGGACCATTTAAGATTGTGGAAAGAATTGGGAAGGTTGCCTATCGACTAGAGCTACCTCCAGAGCTTGGAAATATTCACCCGACTTTTCACGTGTCCAATTTGCGAAAGTGTTTAGCTGACGCTGATCTTCACATTCCTCTCGACGAGATCCGAATCGATGAAACGATGCACTTTGTCGAGAAACCAGTGGAGATCGTCGACCGTACTTTCAAACAGTTGAAGAACAAACGGATTAATTTGGTAAAAGTTCGTTGGGAGTCCAAACGTCGCCCAGAGTTTACTTGGGAACGTGAGGACCAAATGAAGGCAAAATATCCGCATTTGTTTTCACAAGCTTCCTCTAAATAAAATTTCGGGACGAAATTTCCTGAAGTAGGGGAGACTGTGACAACTGTACTCTGTAATCGATGTACGACGTAAAAGAATGATGATTATTAATAAAACAATGTGATTTGGTGTTACTATATGTGTTTTGATGTTATTATGTGTGTATTTGTGTTTGGTGAATTTTCCATTAGATTCGACTCCAATTTCAAGCTTTAAATCGCTTTCTGGAAGGTTATACGCAAACTGGTGCGTAAACGCAGTCAGTATAACGCGACAAATACTCCGGAATAGTGAAATAGGCTTAACATACCTTAAATAACCTCCACATAACATAGAAATAAGTTTTGAATGGTTTGGTGTGTTGAAATCAAGATTGTTCGATCGAAGGGACTAGTTGTGTCAAACTGCAAAACTATACTGATTTGTATAGTAACGAACACCCCGGAACTTGATTATAAGTTAAACATACAATATCCTTTACATAGCTTAGAAATAGGCTTTGTGGGGTTCGGTATGCTAAAACAAACTTTATTGGTCATTCAGGGACTAAAAGCGTCAAAAAGTGCACAAGTTTGCATTTTCGCGCATATCTTACGTTCTGAATATATCCGGACATCCAAAAATTTATGTAATCATTAAAATATTTTATTTTAGTGATTGGCATGATAAAATTCCATTCGTCGCTTAATTTGGATCGTTTTTGCGTTCGTTACGACTTCCGTCGTAATTAACCGAACAACGCAACCGTACGACCAAACGAACCGACACCCGAGATGTTTTCAAGCATATTTCATGTTCCCTATGTTTTAACATCATTGTGGAGCTTGAAAATGGGTTTGCCGGGTGTTAGAAGTGCCGTTACGTAATGAAACAAGGTGCAGGGGCTAAACTGTAAATAAGTGAAAGTGTCTGGTCTGCAGGTCCCATACAGACCGTATGGACCATAGCCTTACGCTCCATAAGCTTGTGCCAGCACCACAGAATTTAGAAACTTCAATTCCAGCTGTTGCAACTGGTTTTAGACATGGTTTTTGCAATCTATGGACTTGTTTGCCTGTTTTGCTAGTGCCCAACCTTAGATTAACAAGTGTATGGCCAAGATTTGGGCTTCACAACACTTGGAATGATCCTAGAACTCCTAACTTACTATAAATAGGAACCCCCACTTCAATTCATTCTCACACTTGATCTGAAATCAACTCTAAGTTGGGGTGTTTACACTTCATACCTGAGCTATTTTAGATCAAACATCCTTCTTGGACCCTTTGTAAGTCCTCTTCTTGCTTGTTCTTGTATTTCAAGCATGAAAGTCAAACAAGTTTGACTTTCAGCTTTGACCAGTCAATGGTCAACACAAAGTTCCGTTGAACTTTGCAACGTGAGCGTAATCACGATGGTTATAGTCCCTTGTGACTATACCTACTGATTACCACGTTGACTAGGCGTAGTGACGAGTCGTAGTTTCGGCCAAAATGCGTGTTTATGCGTATTTTGTAACCAAACTACTCTAGGGTATCAAAACCGTTTGTTTTGATATCAAAACCTGTTTTCTAACTTAACTAAACATGTTCTAGCATGTTTAGCTCGTCACTTTTATTTTAGTGCTCGTAAGTCAAGCGGACTAAAGACCCGCTTAGACTTTCGAACACGGCCCGTTTGGTCGATCATTAGGATCCGACCAAACATGTTTAGTGACCATAGTTGCATAGGGAATAACCTTCCGAGGTTATACCTTATGGTCACCTAGTTTAATGTAGTTGTATGATAAGTAGTCTATATGCCTTAGGTAAATGACCAAAATACCCTTTTCATGCATAATTGGTAATTAAGCATATGTAACATAAACTTTTGTCACGTAACTGATTATGCAACATATTTAAACATGTTTAGGCATATAACACTTGTGTCACACCCCGATATTTCCACGTTTGACCGGTGGGGGAGTATCGTGACGTGTTTGGCAACATTACAGTCAAACAACACAATATTTAATATGCACAGCGGAAGCAAATGAAAGATATATTTCAACCGAATGTAATATTGTAATATCAGTATCACAAATAGTTGAAATTAATCCACAGGTGGATAAAAATAAAAATAGGAAACAGTAGTTCAACAGACTTTAGGCATCTTAAGCTTGCGAGACTCTTTTGATGCTAAGGAGAAATCCAGCCTATTACGAGTAGTACCTGCACTTAATATTTTTGGGAAAATACGTCAGTTTACACTGGTAAATACAATTAACCGACTCATTTTTAAAATGATTAAAAATTGATTTAGATGCACATGGCACAAACATTTTATAACTTGGGATAATTATTTAAATATATAATCTCGTAAAAGAATTACATGTTCCTTATGCGTTCAGTAGCCCGGATCGTGCCGGGTTAAAGATCAATAGACACACCACATTATTTATTTTGGCACTGACGGGTGTACGCCTACACCCCGCGCTTAGGTTGTGGCCATTTCGTAAAATGATGCCAAGGATATCCGGGACATGGTCATTAACCTCCCAAAGGCTTTAAGCAAACAAAACAATTTAAACGGGCCGATCAATATCAATTAACCACCATACGATGGAAGATTTATGGCCCGACCAAGCGGTATTTTATATACCGTACCCCAAGCCCGTATAGGGAAAATAAGTTAAAAGTATTTACCTTTGCAAGTATAATTCACAATTAGCAAATGCGGGTAGCTTTTACCGGTTCTCCTATTCTGGAACAAAGGTTTATAATAACCTATTAGAATCCTAATGGTCTTTAGTTAAGCTTAAGCTTAGACCGATTAGTTTTAAGGAATGATACGGTTCGAACGCGTGATTAAGCGAAGACCGGGATATAATGTGATTTAGACCCGACAAGTTTGAAGACTTGTCTTATATGGGTAATCTAAACACATTTTGGATTTTGAGATAAAAACGATAAGGTTTGACCCGTTTCGGCTAGTTTATGCAAACTAGTTACATAAACCGAACCGAACGCGCGAGAGGCGTAACGGGTAACCATAAGAGCCATATACAGGTTTCCTAAGTTAATATGCTTCAAATATGTTGTGACATCAGTAAGATATCTTTTATTATGCCCGAAATGAATTTAAACTCAAACTATGCCCCGTAGGGGTATTTTAGTGATTTATAAGGTTATAAAAGAGTTCACGTATTAACTTGAGTTACAGGTCTGATATAATCAGCAAAAATAATTAATTTGATAAGTTATAACATTAGGGTATTGCATATATGTGAAATTTATCAATTATAACCAAACTTTGCATCATAGGGGCATTTTGGTAATTTCACATAAGCCGAAAAGCTCAAAACTGAAGTCTGAGTTAAACAACTTTTGCTTACTGTTAAAATATTATAGTTTACCTAAAATATCAGTTGGTATCAACCCTTGTATTTTTAAAATAGTTTTAGTACATACTATGCGTTAAAAACGCTTAAAAAGGCGATTAGAAGCCGTTTCTGGGTTCTATATAGAAACCTGATATTTTTATTATTCCAGAATGTTTAAAATATAGAAAGCTTCAGTATCAAAAGGTTTGGGGTCAAAAAGATATGTAAAACTCATTTTATAGCCCAAAAGGGCAAAACCGACAATTACCGACTCAAGCTTATAACTCTAAGTTATGCTCAGCCTAAAATTAATTAAAATCTTCAAAATTCCAAAATAATATATTACATCAGTGGGTAAAAAGTTTGATATCAAAAAGTAGGTTTAAATAGGCTATACGTTAATTATGACGTTTAATCGCTAAAAAGCTTTCTAATTACGCTAATGAGCATAACTCTCAATCTACACCTCAAACTGATGTCAAATTTTGGGTACAAGTTTATATATAAGTAACTAAGGTTTCTACTCTTTTACATTTTCAAAAATCACGTTTTATGGTGAAAAGGGCATAATGGTCAACATATGAGCAATTAACGGAATCATGCGTATTAAGTGGATAACTAATGAAACAAGGTGTATAATCACAGAGGGTTATACTAGCATGTAACCTGGTCCAATTAAAGCTCTAAGGCATTTCTAAAACATGCTTAAACGGGTCAGAACTGAAAGTTAAGGCAAAAGTCTGATTATGCGACTTTCGGTTCCGAACCGGGTCTCTACTGAAAATTGTTGGGTTGAACATGTTTAGACATGTTCTTACATTATTTACTAAGTTATAATAATGATCAAACAGGTTGTATGGGTTCTACATTGCTAATTATGTATTAATTTGAAATTAAGCATCCTGTTGACTTTTTCTAATTAACTTTGACCCGACAAATGGTCTAGATAGAGTGGGAATCAGAGGGTGCCCTTTTAAGGGTTTAATGCCCACATAATTACCAACTTATAACTACTTTCAATTCGACTAATCACTGGACCATTAATGATTAATCGCTAACTCAACCGTTAATTACGACGGTTTGACTTTTAAGCTAAAACTAAGCAAAAACTCAACTAAGAAAGGTTAAGCATACTTACAGAAGTCCTATGCACGATTAGGAAGGCTTAGGGTCTACTCTTAAGCTCCAGGAAGCTCCAGAAATGCAGAAGGAATGAGTGATCAAATGGTTGCAACTTTGTGGCCTTTTATAGTGTTCTTGATTCACAAAGATGGTGACAACTAAGTCTATGGGGTGATCCAGATCAACAACAAGTGTTCCTAGGGTCTAAAAGTAATGTAGGGGTCATCCAAAGATGTGAAAAATCGATTTTAAGTCGGTTACAAGCTTAAAACAGACAACAGCCAACATTATTGTCGCTGGGCAACCCTTACGGACCGTAAGGGGTGGGCTTACGGTCCGTAAGCCCTTTGCAGAAGGTAAAAATGTTTGGCCTTTCAAGCATTCGAAGGGGCAACCATGTATTACGAATTTGGGACATGATTTATCAGTGTGGGGCCTCTTATTATGGGTCTTGAACAGTTATGTACCCTACCATTTTGCCATGTTTCCTTTAATCCTTTTGAAAGTGCCGTTAATGAAGGTTTACCGTGCATTTCTTCGTAGGAGTCTACCCTTGCAATTATGAATCAGTTATTGCTAGAAATCACCGGATTTGAATATATACCAGATGTTTATTAGTCTTGGGATTCATAATGAGGTAGTTCAGAGGTGTAAAATTAACATGTCTACACTTTTAAATCCTGTCATACATCTTTAATTATATCCGGGTTTATAACACTTTTTGTCTTACATGACACGTGTCGTTATTCTATTGTACACGAATTTTCGAGGTGTTACATCCTCACCCCCTTAAAAGAAATCTCGACCTCGAGATTTACTGAAACAAATAAGGGTACTTTTCTTTCATTGTGGACTCTACATCCCACGTGTACTCGGGACCTCTACAGGCATCCCATTTTACCTTTACAATAGGCACATGCTTCCTTCGAAGCTTCTTAACCTGTCGATCCTCGATCCACACAGGTTTTTCAACAAACTTCAAGCTCTCTTCTATGTGCACATCTGTATGTGGTATGACTAGTGATTCATCAGCGAAACACTTCTTCAGATTGCAGATGTGGAATACATTATGAATACCACTGAGCTCTTCAGGTAAGTTTAACTTATAGGCAACTGATCCGACACGTTCGATGACCTCGAAAGGTCCTATGTATCTCGGGCTTAACTTGCCTTTCTTACCAAATCGCATTACTCCCTTCCAAGGTGATACTTTAAGCTACACTTTGTCACCTACCTCGAAGTTAAAAGATTTACGCTTTAAATCTGCGTAGCTTTTCTGCCTATCCCTGGCAGCTTTCAGGCGGTCACGAATCTGGACAATCTTCTCCGTCGTTTCAAAGACTATTTCCGGTCCTGATAGTTGGACATCTCCAACTTCCGCCCAACAAATGGGCGTTCTGCACTTTCTACCGTATATGGCCTCGAAAGGCGCAGCCTTGATGCTGGTATGGTAGCTATTGTTATATGAGAACTCGATCATTGGTAGGTGATTATCCCAACTACCACCTAAGTCGATCACACATGCACGAAGCATGTCTTCCAACGTTTGGATGGTACGCTCACTCTGTCTGTCCGTCTGAGGATGGTAAGCCGTACTGAAATTTAAGCGCGTGCCCAAAGATTGTTGGAAACTCTTCCAAAAATGTGACGTGTATCTAGTATCTCTGTCAGAGATAATAGCCACAGGTACGCCATGTAGAGCTACAATCTTATCTACGTACAATTGGGCTAACATGTCGGAGCTATAGGTCTCCTTAATGGGTAGGAAATGTGCTGACTTAGTCAGTCTATCCACTATCACCCATATCGTATCATTGCATTTCCTTGTCTTTGGCAACTTGGTGATTAAATCCATCGTCACCATTTCCCACTTCCAAGTGGGAAGTTCAGGCTGTTGTAGCAAACCTGACGGTTTCTGATGTTCTGCTTTGACTTGCGCACACGTCAAGCATTTAGCTACATAGGTAGCTACAGACTTCTTCAAGCCTATCCACCAATAATTTGCCTTCAGATCCTGATACATTTTATCAGCTCCAAGATGAACAAAATATTTAGAACTGTGGGCTTCCTGGAGGATAACATCTCGAAGTCCCCCATAAATTGGAACCCATATTCGTCCATTTAATCTCAGGATTCCGTCCTTGCCAAGGGATAACTGTTCTTCGGTTACTCCTATCTTTTCATTAGGATAGTTAGCTTCCAACACAGCTTCCTTCTGTGCGGCTAACAACCTTTCATTCAAACCGTTCTTTATCTCAATACTCTTGGCATTGATTCGGATGGGTTTCACCATTTCCTTCCGACTCAAGGCATCGGCGACTACATTCGCTTTGCCAGGATGGTATCTTATTTCACAATCATAATCATTTAAGGTTTCCATCCAACGTCGTTGCCTCATGTTCAAATCCTTTTGGTTGAACAGGTGCTGGAGGCTCTTGTGATCAGAATAGATCACACACTTGACACCATATAAATAGTGCCTCCATAGCTTCAGTGCAAATACAACGGCACCCAACTCCAAGTCATGGGTGGTGTAATTCTTTTCATGCACCTTTAACTGTCGTGAAGTGTAGGCAATAACTTTGCCTCTCTGCATAAGCACACATCCCATCCCGGTGTGTGATGCATCGCAGTAAACCACGAATTCTTTGGTACCTTCAGGTAACGTCAGTACAGGAGCGTTGCTCAACTTCTGTTTAAGGATATCAAAAGATTCTTGCTGTTTTTGCCCCCAATCGAACTTAACCTTCTTCCTAGTCAAATAAGTTAGGGGTGCAGCAATCCTTGAAAAAATTTCGATAAAACGCCTATAATACCCTGCCAATCCCAAGAAACTGCGAATTTCTGTGGGCGTCTTTGGCTCTTGCCAGTTCATGATAGCTTCAACCTTAGCGGGATCTACTTGGATACCACGCTCACTAACCACATGTCCAAGGAATTGGACTTCTCGAAGCCAGAATTCACACTTCGAAAATTTGGCGTAAAGCTTCTCCTGTTGAAGTAGTGAAAGAATACATCGAAGATGCTTCTCATGATCGGCCTTGTTCTTCGAGTAGATGAGGATGTCGTCAATGAAGACGATGACAAATTTGTCCAAGTATGGTTTGCAGACGCGATTCATGAGATCCATGAATGCGACAGGTGCATTAGTGAGCCCAAAAGGCATCACTAGGAACTCGTAATGACCATAACGAGTCCTAAATGCAGTCTTGTGTACATCTTCATCTTTAACCTTCAATTGATGATAGCCTGACCTCAGATCGATCTTAGAGAAGTAGCTTGCCCCTTGTAGTTGATCGAACAGATCGTCGATTCTGGGCAATGGGTACCTATTCTTGATAGTGACCTTATTAAGCTCACGGTAATCGATGCACAGGCGCATCGATCCATCCTTCTTCTTGACAAATAAGATTGGTGCTCCCCAAGGAGACGAACTAGGTCTAATGAAACCTTTGGCTAGCAATTCATCTAGTTGCGTTCTCAATTCCTTCATCTCCGTTGGTGCCAACCTATAAGGTGCTCTAGCAACTGGTGCTGCTCCAGGTATGATGTCAATTCTGAATTCCACTTGCCTATCTGGTGGTAAACCAGGTAGTTCTTCAGGAAAAAATTCAGGGTATTCAGAAATGACAGGAATATCCTCAATCTTAGGCTTCGGCTCATCGATAGTAACTTGTGCCATGTAGATGACACAACCCTTCTTTAAACACTTAGAGGCCTTGAGCATAGTCACTTGCTCAGGCAGTCCATACTGGGTATCTCCCCGAATGGTAAGTGATTCACAAGACGGAGCCTTAATCACCACTTGCTTCTTGTTGCAGACAATTTGGGCCTGGTTATGAGATAACCAGTCCATACCCAAAACTATGTCAAAACCGGCTAACTTAAAGGGAAGTAGGGACAAAGGAAAAGAGTGGTTCTTAATGGATATGAAACATCCATCTAATATGGTTGAGGCGGTTTCTATGGTGCCATCAGCTAACTCTACCTCATATTTTACACTTAAGGTTTTAACAGGCAAATTCAGCAATTTGCAAAACTTATTATCTACAAATGATTTATCAGCTCCTGAATCAAAAAGTACTCTTGCATAAACATCATTTACAAGGAAGGTACCTGTTATCACATTGTCGTCTTGCACGGCTTCCTTCGCATCCATTCTGAAGACACTCGCATTGGTCTTCTTTCCTTCGTCATCTTTCTTTGCATATTTTGGGCAATTTGTCTTAATGTGCCCCTTTTCGTTGCAACTGTAGCACATTGCATCTTTCAGCTTCTTACAATCCAAGGTCTTGTGTTCCTTGTACTTGCATATCCCTCATACAAAGGTTCTCGACTGTGTCTGCGAGTTTGAATCATATCGGCACTTCCCGAAGTGATGTCTCTTGCAGATCTTACACTTGGGCTTATCACCAGATTGATGCCCATCCTTCTTAGATTCAGACCCTTTCTTGTAGTCATTGTTTCCTCGGTGCTTCTTGTTTGACCTTCGTGAATTGTCATCTTCACGTTTCCGTTTCTCGGCATCCGTGTTCCTCAATGATCTCTGTCGGACCGCGTCCAGTGTGAGGGACAAGGATATATCAGTTACCGATCTGAAGGTAGTTGGCCGAGAGGCCTTCACGCTTGCCTTTATCTCTGGGGCTAAACCCCCAATGAAACGAGCTATTCTTTTGGGTTCCGGGGTCACCAGATACGGAACCAATCTTGATAATGTGATGAAGCTCATAAGGTAAGCTTGGCAATCAAGATTCTTCATAACCAACGATAGGAAGTCAGACTCAATCTTTTCAACCTCATGTTGAGGGCAGTAGTTTTCCCTGATGAGGGCAACAAATTGCTCCCATGTCATATTGTACAGTGGGATCTTCCCAGTAGCTTGAATTAGCGATCTCCACCAGGCTGAGGCTTCACCTTTGAATGATTGAGACACAAACTTTACCACATCTCTATCAGCGCACCCGCTGATATCAACCATAGTATCCATCTCATCCAACCATTTTAATTTGAACTGTTACATAAGACAATGACAATGGTTTACTTGGGAGTTTATTATGGAATTGTCTTTTATAGCAATTCATTAACCATGGTAACATAAGCCATATTTGGTTAATTTGTTAATCATATTTATTTAGGATTTTTATTATAATTTATCCTAACTATAAAAACAATAACAGTTTTATTAGTGGCACAACAGGCCTAGTCACAAGGACATTTTTAAATTATAAGCTATGATTTCAGAGAATGAAGTCTTTAAGGTTTGAACATAGTTCTTTACCTTTTTCGAACAGGGAGTCATAGCTACCACTGTCTTTTGGCTCATGTAGAAATGAGCAAGGCCAGTAGGCACTATATTACCAATGTATGGTCAAAATATGATCATCTAAATTGATGACCTAAACCCATGATTCATAGATCATTAAGTTGGGTTAGGAATCTTTTGAAGAATCCTTATTTAAGAATGACGTGTGTGATTTTAACGAATCACGTCTGCCAGGAGCGTTAACATGTTTTCAGATGTTAACTGGGATCCGAATCTTTTTAAACAGGTTTTACCATATTGGCTAAGTCTTTATAATGACCCACAAGCTAGGTTTTACCTTTTTAAGATTCTTATTAATATTTAAAATAGGCAGATTAATTTCTAAAAGGAATGATTCTGATTTATTTATTTCATGTAATATATTTATGCATATAATAGCAAAATGAAATTTATAAACTTAACATTCCAATAATCATAAAAAGTACACACTGCCCTAAACGGGTCTTTTTAACAGAACACTTACCCACGCAGGGTTCACACTGAAATACTAGTCCACGTAGGGACTTAAACAAACAACATACCCTCGAAGGGGTTAACAGAAAGATAGGCCCACGCAGGGGCTTAAAAGACAACCATACCCACGCAGGGGTCAAAACAGCAAGACAGGCCCACGCAGGGGCTTAACTGAAACAAGGAAAATACAATCAATAATTGAAGGATTCAATGGTCCTTCTTGCTCTTCCCTTTTATTAAACTTGTCAATCCCTGGAAGAAACTTTGTCGCTCCCTGCGATCTCTGTGAAAGTCTAGCTCGACTTGGTCCAATCTTACAAGAATTTCTTCCCGTTCGGGTGGGGAAAACCGTGGCGGCTGTGATTATTGCCGAATTATAGGTCTAGCAGGTATTTGGTACCCATGATTTGGGTACCCTACTCCCCAAGGAGCTCCATACGGTCCTTTCGGGTGAAGGGCATTGTAATTGGCCGCTACCAAGTATGGGTCGGCTTCAGCGTAATTATAGTTGGTGTGAGCCGGCTGCTCAAACGGGTTGTACGCCATTGAACCTGTATATGCAGGAATCGGGTTATCAAAACCCATCGGTGGTGGTTGTGGTGCAACTGGGTTTGAAGGCCCACCCATTTGAGGGTCTTCATGTAGTGGCAGATAATGACTGCCACTAGAGTGATGAGGGGTGCTGAAGTGAAAGTCCCCTCCACGCGCGGATATTCGCGCGCCTGTCCTCCTACGCCTCGGCGGTTCTGGAGGTTCTTGATGAACTGGCGGAGGTGGAGGCAGTGGCGTGACTGCCACAAAACGTGAATCCCCATAGGGATCTTGCTGCTGTTGTTGCTGCTGGTGGGGCGATGAATGGTGAGAAGGTGTAAAGTACCATTCATGCTGGTTGAACCTTGCCTGGAAACTGTCTGGACCACCGTAGGGTGATCCGTGAAAAGATGAGCCATCCGAGACCTCGATAGGATGGTTGGGGGTCCCGGTTGCAGGCTCTATAGGGTCGGTGTTCTCCTCCATATCCATGGCGTTATCACCGGAAAAGTGATCCTCCGGTCCTAATGGGTTAAAACCCACGGGTTCTTGTATGTAGTTTGCCGGGTTAAACTGGCCCTGAAAAACAGGAGTGGGGTTACCAAAAGAATTGTGCGAAAGGGATCGTTGAAGAGGTATATACGAAGGTTGTGGGTTGTCGGGCTCGTTTTCTGACTGTGGCCCATAGGAGTTACGAAAAGGAGGCATTGAACTATGTGAAACAGATCGTCTAGCGGGCTCCACATTGGTCCTCCAGTTTTCTCGAGGATCAGCACTCGCAGTGGCAGAAGGAGCTCGCCTGTGCGAAGGCCCGGCTTCGTGATCATTGGGGGCGGTGATTGGCCCCTTGCCTCGTCCTCTTCGTCTGAAAAATCTTGGCGGCATATTTAGACCTGTCAATATAACATAAGATAACAACAAGAATATATAAAATAAAAGACAAAGTTTAAAATAAATTGAAACGAATTTGGATTATTCCTAGGTTCTTTGTCTAGACTCGAAAATTTTAGAATGTGCAATTGTGTAACTGAGATTAAACACAAAAGGCTAGTGTTTAATTCACTCAGCGTTGGCTCTGATACCAACCTGTCACACCCCGATATTTCCATGTTTGACCGGTGGGCCCGGTGGGGAAGTATCGTGACGTGGTTGGCAACATTACAGTCAAACAACACAATATTTAATATGCACAGCGGAAGCAAATGAAAGATATATTTCAACCGAATGTAATATTGTAATATCAGTATCACAAATAGTTGAAATTAATCCACAGGTAGATAAAAATAAAAATCGGAAACAGTAGTTCAACAGACTTTAGGCATCTTAAGCATGCGAGACTCTTTTGATGCTAAGGAGAAATCCAGCCTATTACGAGTAGTACCTGCACTTAATCTTTTTGGGAAAATATGTCAGTTTACACTGGTAAATACAATTCACCGACTCATTTTTAAAATGATTAAAAATTGATTTGGATGCACATGACACAAACATTTTATAACTTGGAATAATTATTTAAATATATAATCTCGTAAAAGAATTACATGTTCCTTATGCGTTCAGTAGCCCGGATCGTGCCGGGTTAAAGATCAATAGACACACCACATTATTTATTTTGGCACTGACGGGTGTACGCCTACACCCCGCGCTTAGGTCGTGGCCATTTCGTAAAATGATGCCAAGGATATCCGGGACATGGTCATTAACCTCCCAAAGGCTTTAAGCAAACAAAACAATTTAAACAGGCTGATCAATATCAATTAACCACCATACGATGGAAGATTTAATGCCCGACCAAGCGGTATTTTATATACCGTACCCCAAGCCCGTATAGGGAAAATAAGTTAAAAGTATTTACCTTTGCAAGTATAATTCACAATTAGCAAATGCGGGTAGCTTTTACTGGTTCTCCTATTCTGGAACAAAGGTTTATAATAACCTATTAGAATCCTAACGATCTTTAGTTAAGCTTAAGCTTAGACCGATTAGTTTTAAGGAATGATACGGTTCGAACGCGTGATTAAGCGAAGACCGGGATAGAATGTGATTTAGACCTGACAAGTTTGAAGACTTGTCTTATATGGGTAATCTAAACACATTCTGGATTTTGAGATAAAAACGATAAGGTTTGACCCGTTTCGGCTAGCTTATGCAAACTAGTTACATAAACCGAACTGAACGCACGAGAGGCGTAACGGGTAACCATAAGAGACATATACAGGTTTCCTAAGTTAATATGCTTCAAATATGATGTGACATCAGTAAGATATCTTTTATTATGCCCAAAATGGATTTAAACTCAAACTATGCCCCGTAGGGGTATTTTAGTGATTTATAAGGTTATAAAAGAGTTCACGTATTAACTTGAGTTACAGGTCTGATATAATCAGCAAAAATACTTAATTTGATAAGTTATAATAGTAGGGTATTGCATATATGTGAAATTTATCAATTATAACCAAACTATGCACCGTAGGGGCATTTTGGTAATTTCACATAAGCCGAAAAGCTCAAAACTGAAGTCTGAGTTAAACAACTTTTGCTTACTGTTAAAATATTATAGTTTACCTAAAATATCAGTAGGTATCAACCCTTGTATGTTTAAAATAGTTTTAGTACATACTATGCGTTAAAAACGCTTACAAAGGCGATTACAAACCGTTTCCGGGTTCTATATAGAAAGCTGAAATTTTTATTATTCCAGAAGGTTTAAAATAATTTATTTATCATATAAGATCAGTAGCAAAAGGTTTGGGGTCAAAAAGATATGTAAAACTCATTTTATAGCCCAAAAGGGCAAAACCGACAATTACCGACTCAAGCTTATAACTCTAAGTTATGCTCAGCCTAAAATTAATTAAAAATATTCAAAAATCCCAAAATAATATATTACATTAGTGGGTAAAAAGTTTGATATCAAAAAGTAGGTTTAAATAGGCTATACGTTAATTATGCCGTTTAATCGCTAAAAAGCTTTCTAATTACGCTAATGAGCATAACTCTCAATCTACACCTCAAACTGATGTCAAATTTTGGGTACAAGTTTATATATCAGTAACTAAGGTTTCTACTCTTTTACATTTTCAAAAATCACGTTTTATGGTGAAAAGGGCATAATGGTCAACATATGAGCAATTAACGGAATCATGCATATTAAGTGGATAACTAATGAACCAAGGTGTATAATCACAGAGGGTTATACTGGCATGTAACCTGGTCCAATTAAAGCTCTAAGGCATTTCTAAAACATGCTTAAACTGGTCAGAACTGAAAGTCAAGGCAAAAGTCAGATTATGCGACTTTCGGTTCCGAACCGGGTCTCTACTGAAAATTGTCGGATTGAACATGTTTAGACATGTTCTTAGATTAATTACTAAGTTATAATAATGATCAAATAGGTTGTATGGGTTCTACATTGCTAATTATGTATTAATTTGAAATTAAGCATCCTGTTGACGTTTTCTAATTAACTTTGACCCGACAAATGGTCTAGATAGAGTGGGAATCAGAGGGTGCCCTTTTAAGGGTTTAATGCCCACATAATTACCAACTTATAACTACTTTCAATTCGACTAATCACTGGACCATTAATGATTAATCGCTAAGTCAACCGTTAATTATGACGGTTTGACTTTTAAGCTAAAACTAAGCAAAAACTCAACTAAGAAAGGTTAAGCATACTTACAGAAGTCCTATGCACGATTAGGAAGGCTTAGGGTATGCTCTTAAGCTCCAGGAAGCTCCAGAAATGCAGAAGGAATGAGTGATCAAATGGTTGCAACTTTGTGGCCTTTTATAGTGTTCTTGATTCACAAAGATGGTGACAACTAAGTCTATGGGGTGATCCAGATCAACAACAAGTGTTCCTAGGGTCTAAAAGTAATGTAGGGGTCGTCCAAAGATGTGAAAAATCGATTTTAAGTCGGTTACAAGCTTAAAACAGACAACAGCCAACATTATTGTTGCTGGGCAACCCTTACGGACCGTAAGGGGTGGGCTTACGGTCCGTAAGCCCTTTGCAGAAGGTAAAAATGTTTGGCCTTTCAAGCATTTGAAGGGGCAACCATGTATTACGAATTTGGGACATGATTTATCAGTATGGGACCTCTTATTATGGGTCTTGAACAGTTATGTACCCTACCATTTTGCCATGTTTCCTTGAATCCTTTTTAAAGTGCCGTTAATGAAGGTTTACCGTGCATTTCTTCGTAGGAGTCTACCCTTGCAATTATGAATCAGTTATTGCTAGAAATCACCGGATTTGAATATATACCAGATGTTTATTAGTCTTGGGATTCATAATGAGGTCGTTCAGAGGTGTAAAATTAACATGTCGACACTTTTAAATCCTGTCATACATCTTTAATTATATCCGGGTTTATAACACTTTTTGTCTTACATGACACGTGTCGTTATTCTATTGTACACGAATTTTCGAGGTGTTACAACTTGTCATAGGGCTAGTTAGACGTCTCGAATGCGTTTTTGCGCGTACGACGCGTTAAAGTAGCATAAGCTATCTTAATGGGTCGCAACGGGTCGAAAGCACTTAGGTTAGGTTCCGATTTAGGATGTAGGCTTTGTTAAACCATATCACATGAGTTCCAACACTCATTTTGTTTACAAGACCTCATTCTATCCGATCTTCTGATTTAGGTGTCTATTGTTTGACTAGTGATTCGATTACTAGGTGTTGTTTGATATCTCTGGTTTGCTCGAGTTTGTTGAAGTTCTATTGATTGAGGATACTTTGCACTCTAAGTGAGTACATAGTTCCCCTATTTTACTGTTTTCAATTGTTTTGGGGTGATTCATATGTGCTAAATGTTTTCAAGGTTTTAACGATGGTTTTCAAAACGATTTTCGATATTATAACGATGATTTCAAAAACGATTAAGATGGTTTATATTAAACTAATAACGATTTCAATAAAGTGAATAAACTAGTTGGTTGTAATTACATAACGAATGGCATTCATTAGCATTAATCAAGCCGACCAGTATTAGGTTATGGTACCATAGGATCTGACAAATCCCATTATCATACTGTAGCCATGGTTATGTGTGGGTTAGGTGGGTAATGACTCAATCTGAATGTTAATTTACCCTTTGATGGTTTATTAATGCGAGAAGCGAGGTAGTCGAGTCACGAAGGTTTGAATGTTATTAGCGAGGCGACCACAAATAGTTTTCACACTTAAAACGAGGATGATTTAAACGATTTAAACGAATTATCGATTTGGGAACGATTCATACGAGATTAAACGAGTTGGATAAACGATTGGTTTTTGGTTAAGTGTTTAGATAACGGGACATGTGTAATATGATGAAAACATGGTAGATACGCCGCTGGTACTTCTTATATATAAGTGTTTTCATCGTATTACATACCGTGGTGTTATTTAGTTCACTTGGGTAAACGATTTTGAAACGATATCACACAAATGAGGTTTTCAAAATGATATAAACCATACTAGTTTTATTAACGATTTAATATGAGATGTTTTACAAATTGCTTTACTAAAACAAATGTTTTTGGGTTAAGAATCATGGCTACGAGGTTTTATAAACTATAGCCCGCTTGATTTGAGTTGGTTAATTGAGTTGCAATATTATACTCTTTTCAAAACAAGGTTTTTAATAAAGTATTGCAACATTTAAACTAGCCATGAATCCGACACTCCTATAAAACCTATGTACTCGCCAGCATTTCTTTGCTGACTTTGTTTTTACATATGTTTCAGGTGTTGATGCTTGATGATGATTACTAGGATGCATGAGTCACATAGGATCTGGACGAGGCCTTAGTGACATAATAACAATATTAGTTTATATGTAACTTGTTTGTTTTGTGTTAAGACAATGTTAATGTTTAATATTATCAATGAAACGAAACACTTTTTATCCATGGTTATGAAACGATAATTCTGCCACGACACTCCCCGACGTTTCCACCGCGGTTTTGTTGTTTTAACGCGGTCGGGGTGTGACATGGACTGTGCTTCAACTGTGGAGAAAATGTCACATCAAGCCAAACTGTCCGAAATTAGCTCCAGCTGTGAACAACAGGAACACTAAAAATGATAGAACATTCGTGCTGACTGCAGATGAAGCTAAGATGATTCCAGACGTGATAACTGGTACGTTTTTAGTTAATGATGTTTTTGCTAAAGTATTATTTGACTCTGGTGCAAACCAAAGTTTTATTAATACTTCATTTTGCAAACTTCTAAACCAGTCATTAACTAAACTACCACAAGAATGTCTAGTAGAGACAGCTAATGGAGAAACTGTTAGGATTTCCGAAATCTCGCAGGGAGCAAGAATAGAATTTTTAAACCAAAAGTTTATGGCAAACCTTTATCCCATGAATCTGGCAGGATTTGATGTCGTTTTAGGAATGGATTGGTTAATAGCCAATAAAGCCAGTATTTTACGTGATCAAAATTCAATTAAAGTAAATTCACCAAAAGGTGAAAATATCACTATTAAAGGAGATAAGCCCTCTAGATCCACTAAATTCATCTCTGTGATGAAAACTGGAAGTTATATAAGAAAATGGTCTATAGTGTATTTGATTTCCATAATCACTAACACTAAAGGAAAAGAATTAAAAGACATTCCATTAGTGTCTCAATTTTCAAATATATTTCCAGAAGAATTACCAGGACTACCGCCAGACAGAGAAGTTGAATTCAGAATTCACCTGCTACCAGAAACAGCACCAATTGCCAAAGCACCCTACCGTTTGGCACCCGCCGAAATGCAGGAACTAAAGAAACAGTTAGATGAATTATTAGAGAAGGGATGCATACAGCCAAGCTCATCGCCATGGGGAGCGCCAATTTTATTCGTTAAAAAGAAAGACGGATCAATGCGTATGTGCATTGACTACCGTGAATTGAACAAAGTCACGATTAAGAACCGGTACCCATTGCCGAGAATGGATGATCTGTTCGATCAATTGCAAGGAGCTCAATTTTTCTCTAAAATCGATTTAAGGTCAGGATATCATCAATTAAAGTTACAGGAAGAGGATATTCCTAAAACCGCCTTCAGAATAAGGTATGACCATTATGAATTTACTGTCATGCCATTTGGTTTAACCAATGCCCCATTTGCATTTATGGACATGATGAACCGAATATGTAAGCCATATTTGGATAAATTCATAATTGTTTTTATAGATGATATTCTCATTTACTCTAAAAGTAAAGAGGATCATGCAAAGCATTTGCGCTCACTTTTAAGTCTATTAAGAAAGGAAAAGCTTTATGCTAAATTTTCAAAATGTGAGTTTTGGTTAGAACAGGTACAGTTTCTTGGACACTTAGTGAACCATGAAGGAATTCATGTGGATCCAACAAAAATCGAGGCAATTACTAAATGGAAAACCCCTGAATCACCAACAGAGGTTAGAAGTTTCTTAGGATTGGCCGGTTATTATAGAAGATTTATTCGAGACTTTTCTAGAATAGCCATTCCTTTAAGTTTGAATGGGGACCAAAGCAAGAAGAAGCATTTAGAATTCTTAAGCAAAGATTAACCCATGCACCCATACTAGCGTTACCAGAAGGAACTGAAGACTTTATAGTCTATTGTGACGCTTCTAAATTAGGTTATGGATGTGTATTAATGCAACGCCAAAAGGTTATAGCATATGCGTCTAGACAACTTAAGAATCATGAAGAGAATTATTCAACCCAAGATCTAGAATTAGGAGCTATAATTTTTGCCCTTAAGATTTGGAGACATTACCTTTATGGTAGTAAGTTTACCATATTTATTGATCATAAAAGTTTAAGGTATGTTTTCGGGCAAAAAGAATTGAATATGAGACAAAGACGCTAGATGGAGATGCTTAGTGATTATGATTGCGATATCCAGTACTTTAAGTCGAAAATATCGTGAGAAGCCAAAAAGGGTACGCTCTCTTAAATTAAATCTACAAGTAGATTTAAATGATCAAATTAGAAAAGCACAAGAATCAGCAATCAAGGAAGATACTGAAAAATTAAAAGGTATGATTAAGGAACTAGAACAAGGAATAGATGGAATTTGGAGATTCCATAAGAAGAGAATGTGGATACCTAAATTAGGAAATCTACGTCATCATATATTAGAAGAAGCCCATAAGTCCATATATACGATGCATCCTGGAAGTGATAAAATGTATCAGGATTTAAGAAATAATTTTTGGTGGATAAGAATGAAAAAGGACATAGCAGCTTATGTTTCAAAATGTTTAACCTGTTCATAAGTTAAAGCTGAACACCAGAAATCCTCAGGTTTATTACAACAATTAGAAATGCCAGTATGGAAATGGGAATTGATAACAATGGATTATGTTACTAAATTATCAAAAACAAGAAAAGGTAATGATACAATCTGGGTAATTGTAGATCGGCTAACCAAATCAGCCCATTTCCTACCAATGAAGGAAACTTTTAGTATGGAACAATTAGCCAAACTATATGTAAATGAAATCGTTTCATTACATGGAATTCCTTTATCAATTGTTTCTGATAGGGATAGCCGTTTTACCTCTCATTTTTGGTCAAGTTTCCAAAAAGCAATGGGAACCAAGTTAAATTCTAAGCACATCTTATCATCCTCAAACAGATGGACAAAGCGAAAGGACAATTCAGACAATGGAAGATATGCTTAGAGCTTGTGTAATTGATTTTGGAGGTAATTGGGACGATCACTTACCTTTAATAGAATTTTCTTATAATAATAGTTATCACACAAGTATCAATGCTGCACCATTTGAAGCACTGTATGGACGAAAATGCTGAACCCCAGTCTGTTGGGCAGAAATTGGGGAAAAGAAACTATCTGGACCTGAGATAGTGCAAGAGACAACCGACAAGATTATCCAAGTCAAGGAACGACTGAAAGCAGCACGTGATCGACAGAAGAGCTATGCTGATAACCGACGAAAACCATTGGAGTTTCAAGTAGGAGACAAAGTATTATTGAAAGTCTCTCCTTGGAAAGGAATAGTAAGATTCATCAAAAGAGGGAAGCTAAGTCCCAGGTATGTTGGACCTTTTGAGATTATTAGAAGAATAGGACATGTAGCCTATCAGCTACAACTGCCAGAGGAAATGGCAGGAATACATGATGTATTTCATGTATCTAATCTCAAGAAATGCTTAGCTGACGAATCGCTAATGGTACCTCTTAAGGATATAGAGGTAAATGAACAACTCAAATTTGTAGAAAAGCCTCTACAGATTGAAGACAGGAAAGTCAAGAACCTCAAGCATAAGAGATTAGTTCTGGTCAAAGTGAAGTGGGACTCCAAAAGAGGACCTGAGTACACATGGGAGCTTGAATCAGAGATGCAAAGGAAATATCCACACTTGTTTCAGTAGATCTCGAGGACGAGCTCTAAAACAAGGTGGGGAGGATATAACAACTCTAAAAGAAAACCGACACCCTAGAATTATTTTCTGACACCCTAATATATTTTAAATATCCCAATATGTCCAAAAATACACCCCATATGCGAAAACGGGCCCCGAATACCTTAAATATTATTAAAAATAATTAAAAAACTAATTTTTGGGTTGAGGCGGGCCGCGTAAGCCACACCTCAACTTCTACGCGGGCCGCGACAACTTAAAACCTGGCGAAACCCTGGGCCGCCACGTGGCCCAACACCCGTCAAGCCTACATAGTGACCCGAACAAGCTATACCATTTACCAGAGTTGCGCGGGCCGCGTATGCCCTTGCCTTCTCTTACGCGGGGCACGTAGAAACCGAAGTGAAGCCCTATAAAAGGAGGCATCGGCCTTCAGTCGATTTCGTTCATAACTTTCTTTCTTTCCCTCAATATTAGGTAGTGTACTCTATACCCGAGCATAATACCCCCCTAAATAGCGAAGTTCTGCTCCGTTGTATGTATCATAACCCCTGGATACGTATTAGATACTCTGCCCGATTGATCTAGGGTTCCGTAACGGCTGTCGTGGTTCTGCCCGACGTAGTCGTTGGAATGCCGTTTCGGGGAGGGTATTACTAATGTTAAAATGGGTTATTATACTAACATGTGTGCATTTGTGTAAATTATAGATTGTCACCAGGAAACCCTAAAGGATAATATAAGACAGCAATGTGAGTTGATCCTCTTTATGTAAACTTTTTGTTAACTGTTTTTACAAAACCTCATACAATTAATTATATATTAAACATTTATTGAGTATTTGTAAGGATACAATTATCGTGGGTATGTTGGGGTTTTGTATACAAAATTTGTTACTGGAGGGGTAACATTTCCACAAGTCGGGTCTGACAGTACCACGGGTGATAATTGATATGACTTGGAAACAAATATAATTGCGAGACCGCCCTCAATACTGTACAATGGTTTTTATTTAACTTTGATTAAACTGGGATTCACTCACCAGCATTTCCCACTGACAAAATGTTTTTAAACGCGTTTCAGGTAACAAATTGTGAAAGCCAAATAGAAGCCAGCTGGACAACACTAAAGGCTTAGAAAAGTGGCAATAAAGTTACCTAAAATAAAATAGATGTTTTATTAAATAAAATAGGATTTATTCCTATAAAAATGTGTGTACTGCAAACTTGGGTTTTATCCCATGTGTTTAATGTTATGAAAATGTGGTATTTTACTCTGATTAAATATTTCCTAACTACGGTCCTGATGAAAATTTCCGCTGCCAAATAAGACAAACACGCGATACCACCAAAACTGGCTCGCGGCCGCCCTTTCCCGGGGATTTGGGATCGGGGGTTGCGACAATTCATATATACTGTTATTAACATGCATCGATGGAACATTATCAACCTCATACAACTCGTAATCTGCTTAAAGCCTTACTTCTTTAAATGTTCTGTTTGTTTGTTCACTTGTAGCATCTCCATGAAGAACCAGTTCTTCGTGGGATGCTCTCATTACGAAGTACCCTAGTGGCGAAGGACCATTCTTCGTCGAGCATGAGTACGGCGAAGAATCCTAGTGGCGAAGGACCACGCTTCGTCGAGCATATCAACAGATGGTTATGATCAATAAACCCTAACGGCCGTCGCTCATCAAAAGCTAACATAATCACCATAGTTTTATGAAATCATATAACCCTAATCATACACTAACAGTTAATCATCGCACATCAACATTTGAATCTAATGCATATCAGTTTGTGAGTATATCCCTAATTATCTTACAATTAACATCATCAATCATCATAGAAATTAACATCGTTTAACATTATCATACATCAAGGTTTGTTTATCATACTAACTCATTCGTGAACACCTCACATCAACGAACATCAACTTCGTAAAATCTCTAACTCCCGATCAATATCACGAGTAATTCCAACACCGTGAAATACAGTTTGCTATAACCATCTATATATCAAAACATCATGCGACACACATTCACAATCAAGCCCCATAATCATATTAGATCTTATACTAATGAAATCTAGCATACAAGTACACAATCAATCATCATAAAGATACAAATCAGTCTAGCGATGAACTATACTAACCGAGAGTGCTAAGGTTGCACACTTGAACGAGAGGATGAGGTGATGCTTCACAGGATGGGGCTTCGATGAATGTATGTTGCCGTCGACCAAGAGAGAAAGTGTCACATCCCCAAATTCCACAAGCGGAGTATCACCGCAGGGGTGTGACATGACCAGGATCCAGCCACCAATCATATTGAACAATATAACTTAAGTACATAAAAGTTCAAACCAAACAATATAATTAGTGACAAAACAATTCCGCAAGTTCAAGTTATCAGAGAAAGCATAAGGTTCAAAACCCAAAACATAAGTTTAAAAGTTCATAAGTTTAACATGGAACTCAACAGTCCATGTCCCACAACGACCTCGTCCTCCTGTGCAAGCTCCATCTAAGCACCTAACGACCTGCAAGGCATATAGTAACGAATCAACAACAAAGTTGAGCTAGTTCACAGTTGGGTGTTCGTTTTAAGTTGTTCAAAAAACATAAGTTTCTTTTAGCTGGCTTACTTGCTGTGGGGGTTGTTGGATACGATGTTCTATTGTCGATTAAGATTCAATTTTTCCGTCAAGGTACGACCCAAAGAGTTACACTTTGGGCAACGAACATTTAACGGTATTTTAATCGTTAATCACTGGATCACGAAATAATAAGCGTAATAAAAGAAACGGGTAATTATTTAGAATAATTAAGGAGAGTCGAATTAATATTATAATTAATTGGTTAATTATAATTAATTATTAGATAATTAGAAGAATAGAGATAATTGTTTTAGTTATGAGATAATTATGAAAAGTTGTAATTAGATTACAAATCTTAATCCTTATATATCTTTAAACTTCATAAGATCTTGATTATTATTATCTATTAAAAGTTTGGTACCTATTAAAAGGGAGTACCTCATATATGACTCTTTTGAGATATACGGAAGTGGGATTCCAAGTTTTTTTAAGGTCTGCCAAGGCTTTTAAAAATCAAGAGTTTTCATACTTGATTGAAGGTTTTTGTAAAAACTCTACAACATTCAAAAGGATAACCTACTGGACGTTCTCACACAATTGCAATATTTCAAAAGGGATACACAAAGCTTGTTGTTTCTTCAATTACGCAAAAAGGTAAGTAAAGTTTTTGAACTTTTTTTCTTTAGTTTAAAGGTTTCGTTTGAAATCGATTCAAACGAACAAATATGATTTTGTGGTCAACGATCATCTAGCGAGATCGTTCGTTGAACCAAAGTGTCTTTCTTGGATGTCACAATTATTTATTTTATTTTAACCTATTTTGATTGTAATGAGATCACTGGTGGAATCGGTTTAGAACCGAACCTCGTGTACATGTTTTCTGCTGCGTTCAGTTTGTCTGACAAATTGATAAAAATTATTTTCTAAAAGTTACACGAAATTCTAACAGTGGTATCAGAGCCACCTTACAAATCAAAGTAGATTAATGTGTTTATAGATCTATAAAATAGTTATAGGATTGCATACTTAAAATCGAGTAGATTTGGCATAGGAACCTTTCACGTATAATAGTTATAGGATAGTTTGTATTAAGGCAAAAAACGAACACTTGTCAAAGTCCTCTTTTACAAAATACTTGGCCTTAACCTTTTTCGTTTAGCTTAATGATCGTACTATGTAAATCCGGGTCTAGAATCGTTTTGTTTCATAACACGCGTACTAAATTAGTTTTTGGAGCTACGCGCGTTAAACACACAAAAAAAACGGATATATTAAAATAATGTTTTTCAATGTAAGCCAAACTAAAATATTAAAAAAAAACGTAACTAAAGACTTTATTTTGAAAATAAAGTTAAAATTTTGATAAGTCTATTTGTTACAATATCTAAAGGAAATTTAGGTTTTCTTTTATGTTAAAGTTTATTTCTTTTATTGGATTGGATCTAAGATTAAGTGGGAGCACAAAACGGTTTGTGCTACACTTAATAGGCTCGGTTCATGTTCTTGGGCTCGAACGAACCGAACATAATTTGAACCCGGAAGTGTATATTTATTTATTTATTTTATTAAGCGTTTTGCCATGAGATGTTTGTTACGTACATAAAATTAATAATTAATACACGATCATTAAAATGAAAATTTTAATAAAAGGTTCATTAAGTATTGGATATGTAATTAAAATAAACATTTTATTTTAAAATACAAAAATCAAAATTGGTTTTTAAAAAATTAAAAGTTAATTTGAAAACCGTATTTAATAAAAGTTATTAATTAAAATAAATTTGCGACACGACCAACTTAGATTAAATAGGGTATTTAAAATTAATCGGTCAAGTGATTGAAAGGTGTTTCAAGTCGTCACAAATTAAAACGTAAAATTGAATTTTACAAAGGAATTGTATAGCCTATGTTCATGCCATAGGCCGTACAAGTATTTTAAAATGACCCGAACTAGTAATTTTAAAATATAACCCAAATAAAATCGATATTCTACGGCACCCTAAATTAAGAACACCCGAACTGATCTATCCGAACCCCTGGTGCTAGTGTTTACCCTGCATCCAGGCCTACGATTTTGGTTAGGGGTAGTTTCGTAATTTCCATGCTTACATGGGTCGGGCTACAGTTCTGATTTGAGGACAAATATCATTTTTGCGACACGAGAGCGAATGCTAGTGTTTACCCTGCATTTATTTTCTACGGTTGTGAAAGTGGGCGTAGTTGGGGTTAACGTACCAACGCTTGACAACACTCGTCATGCGACCCCAAACCGAGAATTGTGTAGTTGACACAATTGGTGATCGTCACCTACCCTTCAATCTATGCCAGTGAAGAGTGCTAAGTCCATTCACTGAGTTATGGGGAGATGGGATCTCATCCTAATTCCTTAAATTTTGTAAATCTTAGGTCAAAATTGAATTAGGTTAATGCATGAAAATTACTAATAAAACTTTTTTCTAAATTCTACAGATGTCTACAAACAATTCTTGATAACACCAAATTCTCGCTTAAGTCCATCCTTGAAAATGCTAAACTTGATAATTCTAACTTCATGGATTGGTACCGCAACTTGAAAATTGTTCTCAGGGCGGAGAAAAAGGCTTATGTCCTTTAAGGACCAATTCCCGAAGCACCTACTGCTAATACGGGTGTAGCCCATAGGACATGGGAAAAACATGTTGATGATTCCCAAGATGTGACATGTCTTATGCTTGCTATGATGATTCCAGAACTTCAGAAGAATCTGGAAAACTTGGGAGCATATGAGATGAGTGAGCAGCTAAAAAACATGTTTCAGCAGCAAGCTCGTCATGAGCGTTTTGAGGTGATGAGATCTCTCATTAAATGTTGCATGTAGGAAGGTACTTCGGTCAGTTCTCATGTACTGAAAATGAAGTCTTTCGTTGATCAATTGGAGTGTCTGAACGCACCCCTTAGTAATGAGTTAGCTACGGATGTGATCCTTAACTCGCTACCCAATTCATATCATCAGTTTGTTTTGAACTATAACATGAATGGGTGGGAAAGAACGATCCCAGAGTTGCATCAGATGTTAAAAACTGCTGAGACAAACATCCCTACAAAGAGCAATCCAGTGTTGGCGATCAGGGAAGGAAGAATTACCAAGAAGAAGCCATCCAATGGAAAAGGCAAGGGGAGTAAGCAAGACAAGGGCAAAGGCAAAAAGGTTGCCACTCCGAAGGCAAAGCCTCATAAAGATGCCAAGTATTTTCAATGTGATGAGATCGGGCATTGGAAGAGGAATTGTCCCAAGTACCTGGTTAAGTTGAAGCTTAAGAAGCTGCAAATAGGAGAATCCTCAGGTATACATCTTATTGATCTATTTTCCTTTTCGAGCAAATCTTGAGTGTTTGACCCTTGATGTGGTTTTCACATTTATAATGATTTGGAGGGACTAAAAAGGATTAGGAAGCTGAAGCAGGGTGACTTAGAGCTGCACCTTGGGAACGGGCAGAATGTTGCTGTGAAGGCAGTTGGAGAATTTATTCTTGAATTACCTTCTGGATTGTTTATTACTTTAGACAATGTTTTTTTATGTTCCTAGTTTGACTAAGAATATTATTTCTGTTTCTGCTTTAAGATAACAAGGTTTTAATTATGCTTTTGATATTGTTAATGGTAGCATTTCTTCATTTTTAATGGTGTATTCTATTTTGAGGCTAAGCCTCACAACGGTGTCTATGAAATAGATACTTCTAACAATAGATCAAATAATATGGTATGCTCTCTTTCCTCTAAACGTGTTAAAACTAGCTTTAATCAAACATATCGTTAGCATTGTCATCTTGGCCATATTAACATAAATTGCATGAGGAAGCTCCAGACCGTAGGGATTCTAGAATCCACGGGTCAAGAGACTTATGATTTATGCGAATGTTGTCTAAGTGGCAAGATGACTAAGGCCCCTTTTACCGGAACTAGTGAAAGAGCCAAAGACTTGTTAGGACTCATACATACTGATGTATGTGGTCCATTCAGGACTATGTCAAGGAACGGGGAAAGATACTTCATTACATTTACTGATGATTATAGTAGATATGGATATGTTTATCTTTTGAAGTTTAAAGAGTTCCAAAATGAAGTACAGAATCAACTAGGGAAAATGATTAAGGCACTTCGATCCGATCGAGGTGGTGAATACATTAATCAAGAGTTTGATGAACATCTCAAGAAGTGTGGGATTATATCCCAACTAACTCCACCCTGAACACCACAACTCAATGGTGTGTCTGAGAGGAGAAATCGAACCTTATTAGATATGGTTCGATCAATGATGTGTCGTACAAACTTACCACACTCCTTTTGGAGTTATGCTCTTGAAAGTGCTACACGTCTTGTTAATATTGCTCCTACTAAAAAGGTAGAAAAGACACCATATGAGATGTGGCATGGTAAACCACCCAAAGTCTCTTACCTTCGCATATGGGGATGTAACGCTTATGTTACCAGTGAGTCTTCGGATAAAGTTGATCCTCGTGGTGAAAACGTTGTTTTCATTGGATATGTATATCCGGTTGGTTATTATTTCTATAATCCTGCTGAAAATATAGTTTTCACTAAGCGTCGAGGAACATTCCTAGAGGATGATCTTATGGCGCGAGGATTGGAGATAATCTTGTGGATCTTGAGGAAATTCGATAACCATAAACTGATCAACCAGTAGTCGAATCTACCTCTCAACAAAATATTGTTGAACCTGAACCTGAGAGGATTCAGGAATCTGATGTAACACTAGGCGTCCGCAGAAGTACGAGGGATCGTCATAGACCTGATAGGTATTCACCTAATAGGTACGTCTTGATAATTGATCAAGAAGAGCCCTCAACCTACAAAGCTGCAATTTCAGGTAACAAATCTGAAAAATGGCTCGAAGCCATGGGCGTCGATAAGCAATCCATGTATGACAACCAAGTCTGGGATTTGGTTGAACTTCCTCCAGAATGTCAGACTGTAGGAAGTAAATGGGTTTTTCAAGTTGAAAACTGACATGGATGGAAATCTGCAAACCTATAAGGCTCGGTTGGTTGCTAAAGGTTTTACTCAGACTCAAGGAGTTGATTATGAGGAAACCTTCTCGCCAGTAGCCATGCTTAAGTCTATCCGGATTCTACTTGCCATAGCTGGGTATTATGACTACGAGATATGGAAAATGGATGTCAAAACCGCGTTCCTAAATGGACACCTTACAGAAGAAGTCTATATGGAGCAGCCTGGAGGTTTTGTAGATCCTAAGAATCCTGAAAAAGTTTGCAAGTTGAATAAATCCATTTATGGATTGAAACAAGCATCTCGAAGCTGGAATCTTCGTTGTAGGATCGAATTCGGACCTAAACGAGTCGCGTAGAAGAGTTTATCTCATTTTGAATGGCGGAAACAGACAAAACGAGTACAATTCAACAAGAATTCACTTTAATATGTCGATATTATTGATCTGAATGACATGTACAATCGAGTCGACACTTCGGCAGCACTTCGTGGCTCACCGGAAGAACACACACCTAGAACTATGATTCTGATTTCGCTCATGAGGTATATATAGTAGACATGATTCCGCTTTTATGAACATGACACAAAAACGATACCACATCTTTGACATAAAAGCGAAATCAAGCCTGACACATAAGCGAAATCAGTTCTAGTCACATGAGCGAAATCACTTTGTCAAATAAACTCCCATAAATGCTTTTGTCTTATGTAGGATGATGTCATGATGATGTTGCTTTAGTGATGTCATCATGACATCATTCTTGAACATTCTTCGCAACGAACTGCAAACTCGATGTAAGACGAAGACGACAGATGTGTGCACCAACATTCGTTTTGATTAGAAAATCAAACAGTTTGGTTTCACTAAAAACGAAGATGAGCCGTGTGTTTACAATAAGGCAAGTGGGAGTTCTATTACTTTTCTAATCCTGTATGTAGATGACATACTTCTCATTGGAAACAATATCCCGATGCTGCAGGACGTTAAATCATGGCTTGGTAAATGTTTCTCAATGAAGGATCTTGGAGAAGCTGCTTATATTCTAGGAATAAAGATTTATAGAGATAGATCTAAGTGGCTACTTGGACTTAGTCAAAGTACATATATTGATAAGGTCATTCGGCGTTTTTCGATGCAAGATTCCAAGAAGAGTCTCTTGCCAATGGCAAGTGGAACCGTATTGAATAGTCATCAGTGTCCCAAGTTGGACAAAGATAAAGAGGATATGAAAAAGGTTCCATATGCCTCTGTTATCGGTTCCATCATGTATGCCATGTTATGTACTAGACCGGACGTATCGTTTGCTTTGAGCTTGACTAGCAGATATCAACAGAATCCTGGTAAAAGTCATTGGATTGCTGTGAAAAATATCCTAAAGTACTTAAAAAGAACTAAGGATATGTCTCTGATATTTGGCGGTTTGGAAGAAGAGATGAAAGTAAAGTGTTACACTGACGCAAGCTTCCAAACGGATCGTGACGATTCATGATCTCAGACAGGCTATGTTTTTACTTTAAATGGTGGTGCTATAACTTGGAAGAGTTCTAAGCAAAGCGTGGTGGCCCAGTCGACCACTGAATCAGAATATATAGCGACTTCAGAAGCTGCTAAGGAGGCTGTTTGGATGAAAAAGTTCATTGCTGATCTCGGAGTTATACCAAGCATAAAGAAGCCTATCGAGATATTTTGCGACAATACAGGTGCAATTGCTCAGGCAAAGGAACCAAGGTCGCATCACAGCACTAAGCATATTCTCAGAAAATTCCACTACATACTGGAAGTTTTGGAAAAAGGAGACATCGTAGTAGAGAAAATTGATACTGATCAGAATCTAGCAGACCCGTTTACTAAGCCTATACCTCAAGTGAAACACGAGAAGCATGCAGATAGTATAGGTCTTAGATATGCTAGACAGTGGATCTGATTTTGTAATTTAGTAATTTAGTAATTTGGTGCATTTTGAACTGTAAACAATATTTTATGTTTATTTGAATTTAATGGTTGAATGTCTTTTAAACTATTATATATGTGTTCAAATATTAGTACGTTAAGTATCTATGAATATTGTATTCTAAAATGTCCGTAGTCTATCAAATTCGTGAGAACCAATCTGGTAAAAAACTATTGTGAATTAGTTGGTTGATCCATATAATGGATACTCAAAGTGTTGAGAACCATATTCACTGATATGATTAGTTGAATCATATTGGGTGTAACTCGTTTCAAAATGATCTTCATGGATCTTAGTCATAAGACATTTTGAATATGTACGATCATTGTATCCTTAGACCTGCGGTACATACTAGAACTAACTTAAATGAATGGTTGCTCTTTGATTCTATCTAACGCTGTACGTAACTGGCAGTAATAAGGATAGTTTTGGGAATGATCTGAAGTTTAGTGGGAGTTGTTTGTAGCCAAAGGGATCTGTGCTTCTATACTTAGGAGAGGAACACTATGGCACCTTTCGTTGGTTTGAACTGGTGTTAAACGCGTGGCCACACTCGAACTAGTAGTAGTTTGGTAAACCCTCTTCAAATCAGGAACAAAATTAGAAATTGTTAAATAATATATGGGAATGAATTGGATCCATGTCTCATGTTCAACAAGTGTTCAATACAAAGGGATAAATGAGTCGATAACCAGGGCTATAGTATTTGCATAACCAAAGAATTGATTAGTGCAAAAAATTAGTTGACATAAATTTGTCATACCTTACCGGGGGCAATATGATGCAGCTAGGCACCCTCTATTGTCTACATTGAAACTTAATCGGCCAATTGAACAAGTGAGAGATTGTTGGATATGATGTCCAATTGTCGATTAAGATTCAACGTTACCGTCAAGGTACGGGCAACGAACATTTAACGGTATTTTAATCGATAATCACCGGATCACGAAATAATAAGCGTAATAAAAGAAACGGGTAATTATTTAGAATAATTACGGAGAGTCAAATTAATATTATAATTAATTTATTAATCATAATTAATTATTAGATAATTAGAAGAATAGAGATAATTGTTTTAATTATGAGATAATTATGAAGAGTTGTAATTAGATTACAATTCTTAATCCTTATATATCTTTAAACTTCATAAGATCTTGATTATTATTATCTATTAAAAGTTTGGTACCTATTAAAAGGGAATACCTCATATATGACTCTTTTGAGATATACGGAAGTGGGATTCCAAGTTTTTTTAAGGTCTGCCAAGGCTTTTAAAAATCAAGAGTTTTCATACTTGATTGGAGGTTTTTGTAAAAACTCTACAACATTCAAAAGGATAACCTACTGGACGTTCTTACGCGATTGCAATATTTCAAACGGGATACATAAAGCTTGTTGTTTCTTCAGTTACGCAAAAAGGTAAGTAAAGTTTTTGAACTTTATTTTTCTTTAGTTTAAAGGTTTCGTTTGAAATCGTTTCAAACGAACAAATATGATTTCGTGGTCAACGATCATCTAGCGAGATCGTTCATTGAACCAAAGTGTCTTTCTTGGATGTCACGATTCTTTATTTTATTTTAACCTATTTTGATTGTAATGAGATCACTGGTGGAATCGGTTTAGAACCGAACCTCATGTACTTGTTTTCCGCTGCGTTCAGTTTGTTTGACAAATTGATAAAAAATATTTTCTAAAAGTTACACGAAATTCCAACAGGGGTTACCCCATAGGTTAAAAACGTAGTTATTCCTTTCTTTTTACTCTGGCTCCCAGCCGTGGGGGCTACTACCCCATGAATATCCCACTAGACCCATTACCATATCGACTACTGATTGGAGTAAGTTGGGTGCCCTAAGTCAATGTCTATCATCATTGACGTGCCCAGACCCGTTAGTCCACTCCCGTCCTCTACGACACGGTGTGAGGCTTGTCAAACCTAATAGCGCTATTTAACTAATGACTTGTTCGCCATTGGCCCAGCGATTAAGTCGATATAAAAATGAGGGACTTAATGATAGAGTTTTTTTCTAGTGTCAATGTTGTCACCCTTCAGTTAAAAGGGTGGAGGTACGTGTCCCATACCAGGAGATCACGCAGATTCCAATGTTGTCACCCTTTTATTAAGAGGGTGAAGGTACGTATTCTACCCAAGGAGAATACGCTGGTTTCCTTTCAATCAATTACCCATTCCCAACCACCAAGAATCCCATGCCTTGTAGAAAGTGTGAACTCACCTTAGGTTAGCTCGACAGATAAGCAAAAAGGTTAATCGAGCTGTTTGTGGTCAACCACTTCCTAACATGGATACCATACAAGTTAGGTCTAGGTTCAAGTAGTGCACGTAAGTTTACACATAAACTAGCAAGTTGCGAACACATAATGATCATGGCATACACATAGAACACGTTAACAGTAGCAGTCAAGTACACATATGACCCAAACTTGTGCGATCAGATGATTGGGCTGGTGAGCTTGTGCGAGCCCAATCATCTTGTGCGATTCGGTAAATAAGGCCCAAATCAATGACCGACCCAACCTGTTGTGCGATCAGCACAAACTTGTACGATCCGCAACGGGTTGTGCGATCCAAAAACATACCCGACCCATTAACATGCAACCCAATACCTTGTGCGGCCCAAATAACATTAACAGTTCACTACCTTGTGCGACCCAACATGTTGTGCGATCTGCACTATCTTGTGCGATCCACAACCTGTTGTGCGCTTATGCTTAATAGATTTGTACAGTGTGCTTAAACAGTTGTACCCTATGACTTGTGCGATTGGCTTGTGCGACTGGCCTTGTGAGACTGGCCTTGTGCGATCAGTTACAAAATCCCGTAATTTTGGCAAATCGGTTATATCATTTATTTTACCCAATCAATACTAACAGTTTTCAATCATGCCTTTATTCGATCAAATTAAACATTCATCATTGAATCCATATGAACCCTAAACAACCATATATTCATAAGAAATCATAGCATTCAATTTCATATTCAAATCGGTGATCTTGAACACTAATATGCAACCTAATCATCATATACATCATGGCCAACCGTCTTATCATGATGTAGGATTGTGTAGCAACCCGAACGAGTCGTTCAGAAGTGTTCTTATCTATACAAAAGGCGGAAACAGACATATAGACTATGAAACAGCTTGAATATCACTTTAAACGTCTTGTATATTGATTTGACAACGATTACATGCAATAGACAGACCGGCAGCACTTCGGTACACAAATCAGATTCCGTTCCAAATGAGACATGCACAACCCTATTTATAGATCTAGCTATTTCGTTTGAGGGTGACACAAGACCTGTTCAAACGAAATTACATATAGTGATTTCGTGTGAACATGTCCTAACCACCTTCAAACGAAATTACCTCCTAAAACATAATCAAACCCTAATTTAATCACTGTTGTGCATTCGTTTATCTAATCTAGACATAAGACACGATACAAGACGAAGTCGACAGACGTATGCACTAACACATGAGATCACTACACTATCATCGTTTAAATCATCAATCCGATTCATATGAACATCATCACATAAACCCTAATTCTAAACCAACACTAATCTCATAGTCATCATGTGGGTTCGGTTCAATCATGTAGAAACATCAACCAAATATACATCACTTATTCATTTGTTCATACTTTATCACAACATCAAGAATCAATCATCATGCATATGAACAGCCCTAGCTATCACATATAATCATAGCAACCATAACATCATGTATCAAACAAATAATCGTGAAACACTAACCGTGATGATTGAACAAGTTGGTTAGATGGATAAGAAGAGTTTCGAGTGGGGCTGTCATCGGTCTTCGAAGGAGAGAAAGAGAGGGTAGGGTTTTGTGTGTGCTAAGTGTATTTGCAAATAATGAGGAGTATACACCTTCCCTCAAGAGTTATGCGTATAAGGGAGTGGGCTGAATCTATACATGGGTTGCCCATTTGATCTCGGATACAAGAAGTGTGGGCCGAGAGTGGTGTGCCCAAAAGGGCTTGTGCGATTAGACTAGTGTTGTGCGATCGAGATTTATTATACACTTATACTTATAACACGATCACACATAACATGTAACATTCAACTTACAATCATTCCATTAAAATCAACATATCAATTAGTCACATAATGTTCATACAAGTTACATCAAGCACAAAGATAGGTTCTGAAATACAAGTTATCACATCATCCCCAAGTTTAAAGAAATTTCGTCCCGAAATTTAGCGCGTAGTCACTGAGGAAGCTAGTTAGGTTGCATGGTTTCCCAGTTTCCTTGGGGTGTCACATCATCCCCCCGTTGGTTTGGAATTTCGTCCCGAAATTTCGCAGTAGCTTCAGCCTCAGTAGTGGTTTCACTTTTCTCGAACAACTGGGGATACTTGTGTTTCATTTGGTCTTCTCATTCACAGGTAAACTCTGGGCCACGACGGGAGTTCCAACGAACTCGAACAATGGGTATCCTGGTGCATTTGAGAATCTTGACCTTGGTCCAAGATTTCCACTGGTTCCTCGACAAATTGCAACTGATCTCATCGATAGTGAGTTCCTTGAGAGGAACTATGAGGGTCTCATCTGATAGAAACTTCTTCAGATTTGACACATGAAATATGTTATGAACTCCACTGAGTTCTTCGGGTAGATTCAATCTATACGCCACTTTGCCGATTTTTTCAGTGATTTCAAAAGGTCCGACATACGCGGATTTAGCTTGCCTCGTTTACCAAAGCGAACCACACCTTTCCAAGGAGAGACTTTAAGTAGCACTCGATCCCCAACCTAGAAATCGAGCGATTTCCTATGCTGATTGCCACCATTCGTTGTCGTATTTGGGCAATCTTTTCCGTCGTGTCGACGACGAGTTCTGGGCCAGTGATTTGGTTGTCACCAACTTCTGCCCAGCATAAGGGTGATCAGCATTTCAGTCCATACAACGCCTCGAACAGAGCAGCCTGGATGCTAGTGTGGTAACTATTGTTATATGAAAACTCTACCAAAGGTAGGTGCCTTTCCCAGCCGTTACCGAAGTCGATAACACATGATCGAAGCATTTCTTCAAGAGTTTGGATGGTGCGTTCAGTCTGCCCATCTGTCTGTGGATGATATGTTGTGCTTATGTCTAGACGTGAGCCAAAGGATTTGTGCATCGCTTGCCACAAATCAGATGTAAAACGTGGATCACGATCAGAAATGATGGAAGTTGGCACCCCGTGCCTCGAGACTACTTCCTTCAGTTAGATGTCTGCTAGAGTAGAGAACTTATCCGTTTCTTTGATAGCCAAGAAGTGTGCAGACTTTGTTAGTTGATCCACTATCACCCAAATGGTATCGTTTCCTCGTTGAGATCTAGGTAAGCCAGTAACGAAGTCCATGGAAATTTGCTCCCATTTCCATGTCGGGATCTTTGGTTGTTGAAGTAGGCCTATGTTAGCTTTCATGTGGGGCCACCAGTACGTAGTTTTGAGGTCGTGGTACATCTTATCAGAGCCAGGATGTATCGAGTAACGAGACTTGTGTGCTTCATCATCACAAGCTCATATAGATTAACATAAAATGGGACCCATATGTGCCCCGCTAAGTAGTAAGCACCATCCTCCTTTAATTCCAACCGTTTTTCCAATCCTCGCAGGGACTCAGCCTTGATGTTCTCTTCTTTCAATGCTTCGACCTGAGCATCACGAATTTGGCCAGGAAGACTAGAGTGAATAGTAAACTGTAACGCACGTACACGCTTAGTTATGGTTTCTTTACGACTGAGGGCGTCAGCCACAACATTGGCTTTGCCTGGATGGTACTTGATCGCGCATTCGTAGTCGTTAAGGAGTTCGACCCATCGACGTTGTCGCATGTTCAACTCCTTCTGATTGAAGATATGCGGGAGACTCTTGTAATCTGTGTAAATGGTGCACTTGGTACCGTACAAGTAATGCTCCATATCTTAAGCGCAAACACCACTGCTCCCAACTCCAAGTCGTGAGTAGTGTAGTTCTTTTCATGAACTTCAAGTTGGCGCGATGCGTAAGCTATGACTTTCTCATGTTGCATCAACACACAACCAAGTCCTTGGATTGACGCGTCACAATAAACCACAAAATCGTCCGTGCCTTCAGGCAACGAGAGAATAGGTGCGCTACAAAGCTTCGACTTCAGCTGTTGAAACGTGGATTCCTGAGCATCACCTCAATGGAAGGTGACACCCTTCTAAGTTAAAACTATAAGAGGCTACGCAATCTTCGAGAAATCCTTAATAAACCTTCTGTAGTAACCCGCCAAACCCAAAAATTGACGGATTTCAGTTGGTGTTCGAGGTGCAGGCCAATTCCTGATTGAGTCAACCTTGGATGGATCAACGTGAATCCCATCCTCATTAACCACGTGACCTAGGAAATGGACTTCACGTAGCCAGAAGTCACATTTCGAGAACTTAGCATAAAGCTGTTCTGCTCGAAGAAGTTCCAAAATGAGTCGCAGATGATGCTTGTGTTCCTCCTGACTCTTGGAATAGATCAGGATGTCGTCGATGAAAACAATAACAAACTTATCCAAGTAAGGTTTGCACACTCGGTTCATAAGATCCATGAAGACCGTAGGTGCGTTTGTCAACCCGAAAGGCATGACCAGAAACTCGTAGTATCCATAACGAGTTCTGAATGTTATCCTGGAGATGTCCTCGTCTCGGACTCTCAGCTGATGTAGCCCGATCTCAGATCAATCTTAGAGTAGAAGCTCGACCCTTGCAACTGGTCGAACAGGTCATCGATACGGGGAAGATGATAACGATTCCTCACGGTCACCTTGTTGAGTTCGCGATAGTCTATGCACATTCGAAAGGTACCGTCTTTCTTCTTCACAAACAAGACTGGGGCTCCCCAGGGAGAAGAGATAGGACGAATGAAACCCTTGTCCAAAAGATCTTGTAGTTGTGCAAACAGTTCTTCTAGTTCTGATGGGGCTAAGAGATAAGGTGCACGAGCTATAGGCGCTGCTCCAGGAGCTAGCTCGATTCGAAACTCGACCTGACGATGAGGTGGAAGACCAGGTAATTCCTCAGGGAATACCTCAGGAAAATCGCGTATGATCGGGATGTCTTCTATCTTCTTCTCTTTCTTTGAGGTGTCAGTAACGAGGGCTAGAATAGCAGTGTGGCCCTTTCGCAAACACTTATGGGCCTTAAGGAAAGAGATGATGCCCACAACAGCACCACTCTTTTCGCCACGAATAATGATATCTTCCTAACCAGCTAAAGCGAGATTACAAGCCTTAACTATTTTTGTGGCCTCAAGACTTTTACTGTTGGCTAGTTCTACAACATGCTTGGTGTTTAAGGGGATTGGAGTATGCTTAAGAATCTGACTAACCTTTAAGGACACATAACTAGTATCAGCACCCGAATCGAATAAAACAGAAACAAAGAAATCATCCAGTAGGAACTTACCCGTCACAACGTTGGGATCGTTCCTCGCATCACCCTGACCAATCACAAATGCTCGTCCCCTGGCACCATTGCCATTGTTGTTTTCTCTGTTCTTGTTCCCATTCCCCTGATTGTTGTTGTTGTTTTGGTTCTGGTTTAGTTGGGGGCAGTCTCTTTTAAAGTGGTCTTCAGCACCACACTGGAAACATCCTTTGTTTTTGCCCTGCTGTTGCTGCTGCTGTTGGCGCTGATTCTGTGGAGTCTGCTGCTGTTGCTGTCGCATCTGATTTGTAGGATAAAGACTCCTACAATCATTGGCTGCATGACTTGGTTTATTACATCTCTAACAGTTGCCCTTGCTACACAGCCCGCTGTGGTGCAAGTTACATCGATTGCACTTAGGGTGGCTTCCCTTGTACCCACCCTGACCTTGATTACCAGAGGATTGATGACTAGGGCTCTTGTAGTCGTCAGTCCTTTGCTGCTGAGACTAAGACTGAGACTGAACAGAATTGGAACCCTTGCTTGATTTTCCATCCCTCTTGTGCTTGTTGTCGCTAGGAGCATCAGAAGTAGTGGTAGCACTAATACGCTTTGGCAGTCTGTTCTGCTCAACTGCCTGATCAGTGAGGCGGTGGGATAGTCGTATAACCCGCTGAATGGTAGGGAGATTAGCTGAAGACACCATGCTCTGAATCTCTGGCACTAAACCTTTGATGTAAAGCTCGATACGTTTGTAGTGAGGATCGACCATGGTAGGACACAAAGTAGCTAGGTCATTCGATCTCTTGGTATACGCTTCGATTTCCGACCCCGTCATCTTCAAATTGTAAAACTCCACTTCCAACTTGTGAAGGTCATCACGATGACCGTACCCTTCTTTGATCAGATCCTTAAAGTCGTTCCATGGGGTGGCATTAGCAGCTGCCAACCCTAGCATTTGCACTTATGCGTTCCACCAAGTGAGCGCACCACATTCGAGAGTTCCAGTTGCAAACTTCACCCTGCTAGCCACAGGGCACTCACACATCTCGAAAACATATTCGATCTTCTCGAACCAGTGGAGGAGTTCCACGGCTCCTTCAGTGCCGTCAAAGGTGCTTGGTCGACAGTCCATGAAGGTTTTGAACGTACACACTCGGGCTGAGCATTCTGGCCTGTTGCGCGAAAAAAGAAAGGATAAGGTTAAGCATGAGAGTTGGTTCACGAGAGTAGGATCTAAACATCCAAGGATAGGTCGAAATGGCAGGCTATACCTCCTGCTTGAGCTGTTGCGAGTGCCTCAGCAACTCGTTCATTGATTAAAGCTGCCAGCTGGGCTTGAGTCAAGTTGAGACATCCACTCATGATCTTCACATCGAAGTAAACACAAGTCAGAAAGGTGTCGCGAAAGTGCGTAAGTATGGGATGAGAGAAGAGAGTAAGCACACAGGGTTTCAATCAGTTGCTATGTCAACTAAGCATGCTATGAACAATGCACTATGTAAACTAACAGGCAGGCATTACAAATATAAACCATATCACCTATTGTATTGAGTCTTGCACATGGAGCGAAGTGTTATTATGGATCATTGAGCATTGTACAGGTTATAGTCTGGTTTTGTCCAAAAAGTTTTTCCCTTTTTAAAACCAAGTTCACTATAACCAATGGCTCTGATACCAATCTGTCACACCCCCAAATTCCACAAGCGAAGTATCACCGCACGGGTGTGACATTACCAGGATCCAGCCACCAATCATATTGAACAATATAACTTAAGTAAATAAAAGTTCAAACCAAACAATATAATTAGTGACAAAACAATTCAGCAAGTTCAAGTTATCAACTGAAGCATAAGGTTCAAACCCCAAAACATAAGTTTAAAAGTTCATAAGTTTAACATGGAACTCAACAGTCCATGTCCCACAACGACCTCGTCCTCCTGTGCAAGCTCCATCTAAGCACCTAACGACCTGCAAGGCATATAGTAACGAATCAACAACAAAGTTGAGCGAGTTCACAGTTGGGTGTTCGTTTTAAGTTGTTTCAAAAACATAAGTTTCTTTTAGCTGGCTTACTTGCCATGGGGGTTAACCCATAGATTAAAAACGTAGTTATTCCTTTCATTTTACTCTAGCTCCCAGCCATAGGGGCTACCCCATGAATATCCCACTAGACCCGTTACCATATCGACTACTGACTGGAGTAAGTTGGGTGCCCTAAGTCAATGTCTATCATCATTGACGTGCCCAGATCCATTAGTCCACTCCCGTACTCTGTGGCACGGTGTGAGGCTTGTCAAACCTAATAGCGCTATTTAACTAATGACCCGTTCGCCATTGGCCCGGCGATTAAGTCGATATAAAAATGAGGGACTTATTGATAGAGTTTTTGTCTAGTGTCAATGTTGTCACCCTTCAGTTAAGAGGGTGGAGGTACGTGTCCCATACCAGGAGATCACGCAGGTTCCAATGATGTGACCCTTCAATTAAGAGGGTGGATGTACGTATTCTACCCAAGGAGAATACACAAGTTTCCTTTCAATCAATTACCCATTCCCAACCACTGGGAATCCCATGCCTTTTAGAAAGTGTGAACTCACCTTAGGTTAGCTCGGCAGATAAGCAAAAAGGTCAATCGAGTTGTTTATGGTCAACCACGTCCTAACATGGTTACCATAGAAGTCAGGTCTAGGTTCAAGTAGTGCACGTAAGTTTACACATAAACTAGCAAGTTACGAACACATAATGATCATGGCATACATATAGAACACGTTAATAGTAGCAGTCAAGTACACATAAGACCCAAACTTGTGCGATGCAGATGATTGGGCTGGTGAGCTTGTGCGAGCCCAATCAGCTTGTGCGATTCGGTAAATAAGGCCCAAATCAATGACCGGCCCAACCTGTTATGCGATTAGAACAAACTTGTATGATCCGCAATGGGTTGTGCGATCCAAAAACATACCCGGCCCATTAACATGCAACCCAATATCTTGTGCGGCCCAAATAACATTAACAGTTCACTACCTTGTGCGACCCAACATGTTGTGCTATCAACACTATCTTGTGCGATCCACAACCTGTTGTGCGCTTATGCTTAATAGAGTTGTACATTGTGCTTAAATAGTTGTAACCTATGACTTGTGCGATTGGCTTGTGCGACTGGCCTTGTGCGATCAGTTACAAAATCCCGTAATTTTGGCAAATCGGTTATATCATTTTTTTAACGAATCAATACTAACAGTTTCCAATCATGACTTTATTCGATCCAATTAAACATTCATCATTGAATCCATATGAACCCTAAACAACCATATATTCATAACAAATCATAGCATTCAATTTTATAATCAAATCGGTGATCTTGAACGCTAATATGCAACCCTAATCATTATATACATCATGGCCAACTGTCTTATCATGAGATCACTACGCAATCATCGTTTAAATCATCAATCTGATTCATATGAACATCATCACATAAACCCTAATTCTAAACCAACACTAATCTCATAATCATCATGTGGGGTCGGTTCAATCATGTAGAAACATCAACCAAATATACATCACTTATTCATTTGTTCATACTTTATCACAACATCAAGAATCAATCATCATGTATATGAACAGCCCTAGCTATCACATATAATCATAGCAACCATAATATCATTTATCAAACAAATAATTGTGAAACACTAACCGTGAAGATTGAATGAGTTGGTTAGATCGATAGGAAGAGCTTCGAGTGGGGCTGCCGTCGGTCTTCGAATGAGAGAAAGAGAGGGTAGGGTTTTGTGTGTGCTAAGTGTATTTGCAAATAATGAGGAGTATACACCTTCCCTCAAGAGTTATGCGTATAAGGGAGTGGGCCGAATCCATACATGGGCTGCCCATTTGATCTCGGATACAAGAAGTGTGGGCCGAGAGTGGTGTGCCCAAAAGGGCTTGTGCGATTGGACTAGTGTTGTGCGATCGAGATTTGTTATACACTTATACTTATAACACGATCACACATAACATGTAACATTCAACTCACAATCATTCCATTAAAATCAACATATCAATTAGTCACTTAATGTTCATACAAGTTACATCAAGCACAAAGATAGGTTCTGAAATACGAGTTGTCACATCATCCCCAAGTTGAAAGAAATTTCGTCCTGAAATTTAGCGCGTAGTCACTGAGGAAGCTAGTTAAGTTGCGTGGTTTCCTGGTTTCCCTGGGGTATCACAGAAAAAGAGGAGTGTTAGGGTTTGATTGTGTCTACAAAAACTCCAAATATACGCACAGGAGAGGACTGGGCCTGAGATGGCTTGGGCTCGAGGAATAGACTGGGCCGATAGCCCCTTTTGGCGAATAACCCTCTTGACGAAGAACTAAACTTCGTCAAGAGTAATGATAACGAAGACCCTTCTTCGTCGATAAGTGTTTGTGACGAAGAACCCTTCTTCGTTAAGAGGTGATTATGATGAAGGACCCTTCTTCGTCGACTTGGGTTCTTTGTGACTCGGGTGCGGTGTGTAATCCAAAGTTATGAACGTGCTATGTCTAAACATTAAACAACTCCTAAGTTTTCGTTTAGCAAACAAACATAACAGTACTTTAATTGTACATATATCTTGCACCTGTTACAATGTAAAGCGAATTGTGGTAACAAGATTTTGAAACAAGTGATGCATAGAGGAAGGACCTTGAGATCTCGGGTTTCCACATCATCCCCAACTTGAAAGAAATTTCATCCCGAAATTTGATAAGCAGTCTCATGAAAGTGAAGTGACAGACTGGGATGACTGTGGATTTCCTTGGGTGCCACAGTATCGGTATTTATCATTTTGGCAGCGGAATTTACATCAGGACCTTAGTTAAGAAATATTTTATCAAAGTAAAATACCACATTTTTATAATAATAAACACATGGGTAAAACCCAAGTTTCCATTACAAACATTTTATAGGGATAAACCCTAATTTATTTAAATAAAACATCTTCTTTATTTCGGTAACTTTTATAGCCACATTTTCTAAGCTTTCAGTGCTGTCCAGCTGGCTTCTATTTGGCTTTCACATTTTGTTACGTGAAACACATTTAAAAACATTTTGTCAGTGGGAAATACTGGTGAGTGAATCCCAGTTTAATCAAAATAGGTTTTATCATTGTACAGTATTGAGGGCGATTGCGCAATTACATTTGTTTCCAATTCTTACTTTAATTACCACCCACGGTACTGTCAACCCGACATGTGGTCATGTTACTACTAACAGTGTAGTAACAAATTTTGTATACAAAACCCCAACATACAGACGAAAATTGTAACATTACAAATACTCAATCACTGTTAACCATAGTTTAAACAATTGAGGTTTTGTAAAAACAGTTTATGAAAAACATTTACAAAAAAGAGGATAAACTCACATTGCTGTTTTAGGTTTTTCCTTTGTGACTTCCTGGTTATAATCTATTAATTAAACAATACACACGCGTTAGTATAATAACCCAATTTACATTAGTTATACCCTCCCCGAGACAGAACTCCAACGACTACGTCGGGCAGAGCCTCGACAGCCGTTACGGAGCACTAGATCAATCGAGCAGCGTATCTAATACGTAACCGGGGGTTAAAATACTTACAACGAGGCAGAGCTTCGCTAATTAGGGTGGTATTATGCCCGATACTACTTCAAATATTCAGAAATTAGAGAGAGAATTCGAATGTTGAACGAGTTTGAACTGAAGGCCGATCGATCCTATTTATAGGTCTGATCGACCACTTTCTCGTGCCACGCGAGAGCTTTAGTGAAGGTCTTCGCGGCCCGCAAGGCCAGCTAGGGTAGGTCCTAGCTTGGCTGATTCGACGACTAGACCCAACACGTTCACGACACGTGGCGGCACCGGGCTGCTCCTGGTGGCCTAGCTGTCGTGGCCCGCGACTAAAGTAACCAGGGGCTTCGCGCCCCGCGAATGAGTGCTGAATTCCATTTTTATTTAATTTTTATAAAATTGAAATATTTAGGGTCCATTTTTCATATACGGGGTATATTTTAGGACGTATAGGGACGTTCTAAATATTTTAGGAGTGTCGGAAATATTTTAGGAGGGTTGTTATAGGTTTTCTCGAAGATGGGGAGGTAGTTGTGAGGGTTTTTGATGTTCAGAGCCATGATCGGAGAAGAAGGTGATAATGGAAACTGCTTTTGAGAATTTTGAATTCGAGACGGCAGTGGTAGAAGCTCGATTTGGGGATGAAACAAGGTTTATATAGAGTGAAAAAGTGAATGCTGATGCGGCAGTAGTTACAAATATCTGATGGCAAACATCTGTCCACGTCAGAACCTCTCTTGTGATAATGGATGACAGTTGTTTGGGAACAATGTAAGTCAACAGTCGTTAGCATACTCAGAAGTTATGAGAACAGACGATACCTTTCAGCAGTTGATGAATTTTTAGCTAAGCAGAGGTTTCAAAAACGGTTATTTTCAACAGACTGTTAAAGATTTTTGAAAATGGAAGAAATTTGATTGACTAAACTCTGATACCAATTGTTAGCATCTGATTTTGATTGTTGTGACAGTTAAGATGATCACAATGGAAGAAGATAAAACAAAAATGGAAATATGCAGCAGAATAATAAACTTTTTTCTCATAAGAATGAGAAGAATGCTTTCATCATCATGCTTTTAACCTAAGCACTGTTATAATAGATGCCGATTCTTTGGAAACCTCTGTTGGGCAACAACAGAGGTTGGAAAGAATGGTAAATCAACAGTCATTAGGATAAACAAAAGTTATGACAACAGACGATACCTTTCAGCATTGGAGGAATTTTTAGCCAAGCAAAGGTTTCAAAAACAGTTGTTTTTAGCTGTGGTAAATCAACAGTCGTTAGGATAAACAGTTGTTTCATAAGAATGAGAAGAATGATGTTATCGGCATGCATACACAAAGATTGCAATTAAAATGTTCACCTAGTGAGCAACATCTAATAGCCTAACAAACTCCAAACATCTGCTATTAGCCTAACCACTGTTACTATGAAAACCTCTGTTGAGCAGCATATGTTGAATATCATCTGTTGTTCTTTAACATCTGTTGACCCATAGCAGACCTTTGCTTCTTCAAACTTTCTTCATCAGCAGATGTTCTCTTTTGCCAGACTTTAGCTTCGACAGCCCTTTACAGTAGCAGATATTGACTCTTTGTAATTTGGAGGAATAAATTCTTCAAAAACACTGTTATTCATAATCAGGTATTCTAGAATATTTTGTCTTTACAATCATCTATTCACCCTTAAACCAACCTTTAATCCTATTAAACCTCTGTTAACTTACCAAACATCTGTTCAGGCACAATTCGACATCAACATATTCTAAATCAAACTCAGACACAATTTCACATCCTACATCAATATCGATCTGCAATCCTCAGATGGTATTCAAAATTATATAATAATACTTATGCTTGCTAAAATAAGTAAAAGTAAAATGTGACAACAAAGATTAATAGGATTAAAATTTATTCATGACATTACAAGATCAACAACTACATTGAGTACTAAACAATGAAACTTTCAAATCTAGCACTAACAGCCAGAAATTTAAGAATCTAACAACAAGAATTAAGAAATTTTAGCTTCAACTCCATCGAGTGCTGAACCTTTTGATGTATATCCTTGAGCATCGCCATGAACTCCACATCTCTATCACCACACTCTATATTACTAACAACACAAAGGTCACGAACGGAAGTTGAAGGCATCCACATCAGGTTTCTAGAAACCTGGTCTCTCATGAACAGACCAAGGTGCAGTCCATCAAAACATCTCTCCAGCTCCTAAAGAGTAACCCTATCCTCATATACTTGTTCCTCAATTTGCTTGATAAAGCACTGCTTTAAATCATTAGACTCTACAGAAGTGTATGACACCATTTTAAGTTATATATTACTCAAGTGATGTGAAAGAAGAATATCTTGGTAGTAAAACGTGATAAAAAACAGGTGAAGTGACAATGATATTATATAGTGAAATATCTAACAGCCTAAGATGTCAGATTTAAACTAACTGTACATTTAATAATCTAAAAGGGAAAAACAAGTATATTTAATATAAACATATAAATTTATATTTCAAAACAACAGCCTTTTAATGCAAAAACTTTTTAAAACCTCGACTTTTATGGGAAAACTATCGAATTAAATATCAAGAAATCCAACGGACAAATTTTAAACCTTCAAAGAAAAAAACAGGTTATCATAATTACGATTAACCTCTTCATTTACCATAAAAATGCATTTTAAACACTATAAAAGTGTCACACCCCGACCACGTAGAACATACATAACGTGGCGGAAACATCGGGGAGTGTTGTAACAGAATTAATGTTTCACAACCATGGATATTAAAGTTTCGTTTTATACATCAAACAAGCGAGTTACATTGTCTTTAAACAAGAAATAAAGAGTACATAACATAAATTAACTAGTTCTTGTCTCGTTTTAAGTCACTAAGGCACAGGTCCGCCTAAGTATGTCTTGATAAGTCCTATGCATCATTTCCTGAAACATATGTGAAAACGAGGTCAGCAAAGAAATGCTGGCGAATACATAGGTTTTGTAGGAGTGTCGGAATCATGGCTACTTTAGATGTTGCAATACTTTATTAAAAACCTTGTTTTGAAAAGAGTATAATATTGCAACTTAATTAACCAACTCAAATCAAGCGGGTTATAGTTTATAAAACCTCGTAGCCATGACTCTTTAACCCAAAAATCTTTGTTTTAGTACAGCAAATTGTGAAAAGTATGTTATTTGTATAAAATGTTATATATCCAATATTGAAATGATTCAAATAACGCTACGATATGTAATACCATCCAAACACTTATATATAGGAAGTACCATCGGCGTATCCACCATGCTTGTATCATATTACACACGCCTCGTTACTTAAATCATTTACTCAAACCAAACCAACAATGTAAACACTTAACCAAAACCCAATCGTATATCGCTTTGAAGCCAATCGTTTACCCAAATCGTTTAACTCGTTAATACATCGCGTGAAAACCAATCGTTTACCCAAATCATTAAAATATCGTGTGAAAACCAATCGTTTACCCAAATCGTATAATTCGTTTTAGGTCGTGAAACTACTTAAATGGTCGTCTCGCTAATAACATTCAAACCTTCTTGACTCGCATTAATAAACCCTTACCAAAGGATAGATTAACAACTCGCATTAATAAACCCTTACCAAAGGATAGATTAACAACTCGCATTAATAAACCCTTACCAAAGAGTAAATTAACAATTACAAATTCAGTCGCTACCCACAACATCCACACATAACTACGGGTGTAGTAACTAACGGGATTTGTCAGATCCTATGGTACCATAACCTAATACTGGTCGGCTTGATCATTGCTAATGAATGTCATTTGTTATGTAAATACAACCAACAAGTTTGTTCACTTTATCGAAATCGTTATTAATTTATAAATCGTCTTAATCGTTTTTGAAACCATTGTTATAACATCGAAAACATTTAGCACATATGAGTCACCCCAAAACAATTGAAAGCAGTAAAATAGGGGAATAATGTACTCGCCTGAGAATGCTTAGAGGTCTTGAACAACAACCAAACAAAGCTAGAGGGAGCACGGAATCAGTCGGCAATCTAAAACTATATAAATAAACCGGACTTAAATCGGGAGATCGGATAGGATGAGGCTTGGTAAACCAAATGAGTATTGGAACTCATATGATATGGTTTAACACGGCCTACATACTACATGAAACCTAACCTAAGTGCTTTCGACCCATTACGACCCGTTTAGGTAGCTTATGCTACTTTAACGCGTCGTTCGCGTGAAACGCGTTCGGACCGCCTAACTAGTCCTATGACAAGGGTTATATGCCTAAACATGTTACAAAATCAGTTATGTGACAAAAGTTTAGGTTACATATGCTTAATTACCAATTATTCATGAAAAGGGTATTCTGATAATTTACCTAAGGCATATAAACTACCTATCATACAACTACTTAAACGATGTGACCATAAGGTATAACCTCGGAAGGTTATTCCCTACACTATGGTCACCTAATGCATTTGGTCGGATCCTAATGATCGACCAAACTGGGTCGGGTTCGAAGGTATAAGCGATTTATTAGATCGCTTACCCTACGACCCTAGACAACGTGGTAATCAGTAGGCATAGTCCCAAGGGACTATAACCATCGTGATTACAATCACGTTGCGAAGTTCAAACGAACTTCGCATTGACCATAAGCTGGTCAACGCTGAAAGTCAAACAAAGTTTGACTTTCTGACTCGAAAAGCAATAAAATAAGGAAAAGAACGAAAGAATACTTACGAAGGGTCCCCGGATGCTAATCCCGATCCAAGTAGCTCAGGTATGAAACAATGGTTTCAACTTAGAGCTTCTCAAATCAGAATTCTTGTAATTTTGAAGCATGGGGGTGGGGTATTTATAGTAAAAGGTCCACCGTTAAGATCGTTTCATGGAAAACGTGCCTTAATCCCACCCGTACAAGTGTCGGGACCTTATGGTGACTAAAATTTGATCCTTATCAGCTGACTAGACAATTGGGATTGTGTGGTGGTGAAACAAACAGCTGCAACCTGCTGTTAAAAACACTGCATCTGGTCTGATAGAACCCATACGCATCGTAGGGCAAAAACCCATACGCATCGTAGGGCACAAGTTTGGCAGATTTACACTTTTGGTCCCTGTTATGCAATAAGGTCATTTTCGACACGTTTAAGGCCCGTTAACCCCATTTCAAAGCTCTAAAATGAAGTTAAAGTATAGGGAACTTAAAATGTGCTAAAAAATTTCTCGGATGTCGGTTCGTTTAGCCGTACGGTTGCGATGTTCGGTTAATTACGACGGAATGCGCATAAGCGCGAAAAACGATCCAAATGACGCGACGAATGGATTTTTCTTATGCCGAACACTAAAATAAATTATTTTAGTGCTTACATAAATTTTTGGATGTTCGGATGTATTCAGAACGTAAGTTATGCGCGAAAATGCAAACTTGTGCACTTTTTGACACTTTTAGTCCCTGAATGACCCAAAAGTTTATTTTAGCACACCGAACCCCTTAAATCCTATTTCTAAGCTATGTAAAGGATATTTATGGTGTGTTTAACTTATGGTCATGTTCCGGAATGTCTGTTACAGTTCAAATTTGCATACTTTCGCAGTTTGTCAACTTTAGTCCCTGTAAGCGATTTAACTTGATTTTGCCATACCAAAGCCTTCAAAACTTATTTCTAAGTTATGTAAAGGTTATTTAAGGTATGTTAAGCCTATGTCACTATTCCGGAGTGTTTGTTGCATTAAACTGGTTATATTTACGCATCAGTGCGCGTATAACCTTCCAGAAAGCGATTTAGAGTTTGAAATTGAACGAGAATTGATATGTGCAAATGATACACATATTTTTAAAAATACCAAGTATGAAATATAATATTTCATTGGTTTGGTATTTGTTTGATGGCCATGGAGGCACAGGTGTTACAGTCTCCCATACTTTAGGAAATTTCGTCCCGAAATTTTATTTAGAGGAAACTTGTGAGAGTTTGAAAATATGAAGTTGAAAAGACCGAACAACATTGGTTAGGGTTCTGAACTTCTAGTAACCTTAATAACATCATGCTTGCAATGTAAGAGGGATACTTATATACTAGTATATGAAGCATCATTGGTACGTCCACCGTGCCTCCATTACATTGTTATCATTTTGTTATTGTTGTCACTATCGGTTCTTACACATAGTAAACCTTACTGGGTTTCTGTGCACTAAATTTCATAATTATGTACGCGTCCATAATCAGACAATTCCTTGCACAGTTCACACAGTCTATTTTATAATGTGTAGGGGAAAACCAAATGAACAATCCTGTGATGAGTGTGACTAGACCGCCATAGAGTCCTTTTAATTAAATCAATAAATGATCTAAATAGACTATCAAGGAGTCTGTTCAGCTTCATCACTTGATGTCGTTCTTTAACCAAATTGTGAATCAATCTTTTAGACTAGACCACTAAAAGGATCTCTTATGAATCATGAAGCGATACTATATAATCCAAGGGTCTTAACTATTACATAGAAGCCCATTAAGGATTTAAGGTAGTACCTTTTGAATATCCTACTATGAATCCCTCATATGAAAATATGAAAGATTCTATGAGGATTTGAAAATCGGATCACACAAAAACATAGAGGAGAACACATAAACACATAATCACATAATCGTTTAATTTGTTATCTTTGGAAACGGGTATTTAAAGCATACTGGGAACCAAATCCTTAATTGCAGCAATTTGGATGGTTCCACAAGAATACCCTGCTTGTTGACTTCATGGCCCAAAAACTGAACTTCTTTAAGCCAAAATTTCCTCTTGGAGGATTTAGCGAAAAGTTTGTTCCTTCTTTAGGGGTTCCAATGTCAACGAAGGTGTTGATCGTGATCGGCTCGGGATATGAATAGATCAAGATGTCATTAATAGCAATGACGAACTGATCCAAATAAGGCTTGCAGACTCTATTCATTAAGTCCATGTAGATGGCTGGAGCATTTGTCAACCCAAAAGGCATGACTATAAACTCGTAATGGCCATACTTCGTGCAGAAAGCCGTTTTGATAATTCCTGCATCTCGAACGATGCAAGATGATAAGGTGCTTTCGCAATTGGGTTGGCATTGGGTACAAGGTCAAAATGAAATTTGACTTGACTAACTGGAGGCAAACCAGGCAGTTCATCAGGAATCACCTCTGGATAATCCCGAACAATTGGAATATCCCGAATACTCTTGCTCTAACCTTTCTCCTCGGTGACATGTGCTAGAAAAGCAACATATCCTTTTCGTAAATAACTTTGGGATTTTGATTTAAAAGAAACAAGCGTTTAAGGTTCTTAGGGAGATCACAAGTGATCATGAAAATGACAGAACCACACGAGTAGTTTGTCTTTGTGTTGACATCATAAGGTTGGATCAAACATTCATACAATTGCATTAGTTGAAAAAAATAAAAACCACAAATTTTTATTTATTTAACAACCGCATTGTCTTTAAATGTTACAAGATAACAACCAGAGGAATTTCAAAATACAAATTGTTCTTCATCATTGATTGCCTCATTGATGTTATACACTCTTCCACGTGCTGGATTCACATTGACGTTGACGTTCGCATTCGGTTTTGCGTTTGCATTTGCATTCACCAGTCTCGGACAGTTGTGCGGAAATGACCAATCTCTCCGCAGTTGAAACATGAACCCAGTGGGAATCTCGCAGCATTCCCTTGAACCTGAGCTTGAACCTGAGCAGCCTGATTTTGTCCCAGACGACAAATATTGGCCAAATGCCCAAGTCTACCACACGTTGTGCATTTCTTGCAATCTTGTTGTGCAACGTGATGACCGTTGCAACGGGCACAATGTGGTGCGGTACCAGCATATGCCTTCTTTGCAGCTGGCTGTGCCGGTGGGTTTTGCAAGTTCTGAGCAGTCTGTGCTGTAACAGCAAAATTTTGGGCACCCTTCCGCTTCTTTGATTTCTTTGACGTATCACCTTCCTTACCCTTCTTGTTTTGACCTTTCTTGCTATCCTCCTTTTCAGACCCCTGCTTCTTACCCTTGTCACCCTTTCTGTGTAACTTATTCTTCCGAATCTGCGACTCAGTCAATGTCGCAGCTAACTCGATCGCCTGACGAAGTGTGGTAGGGCTACTACTAGTAAGGATGTCTTGTACCGAGTCAGGTAGGCCGTCGATGTACCTTTCGATAGCCTTGTCAAGTGGGGTAACCATTGTCGGGCAAAGCAGACTCAACTCCTCAAACCTATCAGTATACGCCCTGTGCTCACCACTATCTTGCTTCAACTCATCAAATTCCTTCTCCAAAGCTCGCTGCTCATGACGAGGACAGAATTCCCTCATCATAAGGGCCCTAAGTTCAGCCCACGTCTGTGCTAGAGCAACTTCTGCACCACGATCCCTCATAAGCCCGTTCCACCATGTGAGAGCCCTCTTCTGAAACACACTCGAAGAAAACTCGACCCTGCGATTGTCAGGACACTGCACGTGGCGGAAGGTATTCTCAATGCTCTCGAACCATTGAAGAAGCCCAGTCGCTCCTTCAGAACCACTAAACTTGAGTGGTTTAGCTTGGTTAAAATCCTTGTATTTACACTGTGCGTTATTGTTGTTGTTATTATTGCCGTTGTTGTATATCTCGTGGACTTGGGTTACAACCCCGGGAAGCACAGCAGCCACCTGCTGAGAGATCAGGGCTGCGAGTTCTTCAATAGTAAAAGTCCGAGCATCGGTTTGAGCATCGCGTCGAGGAGGCATTGTCTAAAAGAGGAAACATGAAATGAACGAGTGAGAGAATTTAGACGAAAAGAATGAGATGAACAAATCTGATGAAAGCAAGGATAGTGGTTATTTGTTTGTTACTACAAAGCAACAAACGACCCTGGTGATAAATCAAAGTAAATAGGTCAAAAATAATGTATCGCGAAGACATGCTCGCCTATAAGTGAACACTCATCCCAAGAATTCCCAGGTAAGCACAACTGGTCTCGCGTCTGATGAGATATATACGAAGTGCTTGCCTAGACAGAAAACCCAGAATACAGGCATTCACCCTTCCAGTTTGCACGTGTTCACATTATTTAAGACTCAAAACTTTGGCAAGAGTTTGAAAATTCAAAAGGGGTTCAAAACCTTATAACTGAGGGTTCAAAACCTTGTAATCAATCATCCTAGAACAGATGATTAGTTTTCAAAGCGGTTTTGAAATTTATGTTCTTGTTGTGGTCGTCGCCTAAGGATAGGTGACGGTATTGTTTTATGACTAAACGCAAGTAAACTCGCGTTAGGGTCCTAAGAAGGTTATAGACTAGGCCAAAGCATTACTAATAACCTAATTCCCTATAACCATTGGCTCTGATACCATCTTTTCTGTCACACCCCGACCACGTAGAACATACATAACGTGGCGGAAACATCGGGGAGTGTTGTAACAGAATTAATGTTTCACAACCATGGATATTAAAGTTTCGTTTTATACATCAAACAAGCGAGTTACATTGTCTTTAAACAAGAAATAAAGAGTACATAACATAAATTAACTAGTTCTTGTCTCGTTTTAAGTCACTAAGACACAGGTCCGCCTAAGTATGTCTTGATAAGTCCTATGCATCATTTCCTGAAACATATGTGAAAACGAGGTCAGCAAAGAAATGCTGGCGAATACATAGGTTTTGTAGGAGTGTCGGAATCATGGCTAGTTTAGATGTTGCAATACTTTATTAAAAACCTTGTTTTGAAAAGAGTATAATATTGCAACTTAATTAACCAACTCAAATCAAGCGGGTTATAGTTTATAAAACCTCGTAGCCATGACTCTTTAACCCAAAAATCTTTGTTTTAGTACAGCAAATTGTGAAAAGTATGTTATTTGTATAAAATGTTATATATCCAATATTGAAATGATTCAAATAACGCTACGATATGTAATACCATCCAAACACTTATATATAGGAAGTACCATCGGCGTATCCACCATGCTTGTATCATATTACACACGCCTCGTTACTTAAATCATTTACTCAAACCAAACCAACAATGTAAACACTTAACCAAAACCCAATCATATATCGCTTTGAAGCCAATCGTTTACCCAAATCGTTTAACTCGTTAATACATCGCGTGAAAACCAATCGTTTACCCAAATCGTTAAAATATCATGTGAAAACCAATCGTTTACCCAAATCCTATAATTCGTTTTAGGTCGTGAAACTACTTAAATGGTCGTCTCGCTAATAACATTCAAACCTTCTTGACTCGCATTAATAAACCCTTACCAAAGGATAGATTAACAATTCGCATTAATAAACCCTTACCAAAGGATAGATTAACAATTCGCATTAATAAACCCTTACCAAAGGATAGATTAACAACTCGCATTAATAAACCCTTACCAAAGAGTAAATTAACAATTTCAGATTCAGTCGCTACCCACAACACCCACACATAACTACGGGTGTAGTAACTAACGGGATTTGTCAGATCCTATGGTACCATAACCTAATACTGGTCGGCTTGATCATTGCTAATGAATGTCATTTGTTATGTAAATACAACCAACAAGTTTGTTCACTTTATCGAAATCGTTATTAGTTTATAAATCGTCTTAATCGTTTTTGAAACCATTGTTATAACATCGAAAACATTTAGCACATATGAGTCACCCCAAAACAATTGAAAGCAGTAAAATAGGGGAATAATGTACTCGCCTGAGAATGCTTAGAGGTCTTGAACAACAACCAAACAAAGCTAGAGGGAGCACGGAATCAGTCGGCAATCTAAAACTATATAAATAAACCGGACTTAAATCGGGAGATCGGATAGGATGAGGCTTGGTAAACCAAATGAGTATTGGAACTCATATGATATGGTTTAACAAGGCCTACATACTACATGAAACCTAACCTAAGTGCTTTCGACCCATTACGACCCGTTTAGGTAGCTTATGCTACTTTAACGCGTCGTTCGCGTGAAACGCGTTCGGACCGCCTAACTAGTCCTATGACAAGTGTTATATGCCTAAACATGTTACAAAATCAGTTATGTGACAAAAGTTTAGGTTACATATGCTTAATTACCAATTATTCATGAAAAGGGTATTCTGATAATTTACCTAAGGCATATAAACTACCTATTATACAACTACTTAAACGATGTGACCATAAGGTATAACCTCGGAAGGTTATTCCCTACACTATGGTCACCTAATGCATTTGGTCGGATCCTAATGATCGACCAAACTGGGTCGGGTTCGAAGGTATAAGCGATTTATTAAATCGCTTACCCTACGACCCTAGACAACGTGGTAATCAGTAGGCATAGTTCCAAGGGACTATAACCATCGTGATTACAATCACGTTGCGAAGTTCAAACGAACTTCGCATTGACCATAAGCTGGTCAACGCTGAAAGTCAAACAAAGTTTGACTTTCTGACTCGAAAAGCAATAAAATAAGGAAAAGAACGAAAGAATACTTACGAAGGGTCCCCGAATGCTAATCCCGATCCAAGTAGCTCAGGTATGAAACAATGGTTTCAACTTAGAGCTTCTCAAATCAGAATTCTTGTAATTTTGAAGCATGGGGGGTGGGGTATTTATAGTAAAAGGTCCACCGTTAAGATCGTTTCATGGAAAACGTGCCTTAATCCCACCCGTACAAGTGTCGGGACCTTATGGTGACTAAAATTTGATCCTTATCAGCTGACTAGACAATTGGGATTGTGTGGTGGTGAAACAAACAGCTGCAACCTGCTGTTAAAAACACTGCATCTGGTCTGATAGAACCCATACGCATCGTAGGGCAAAAACCCATACGCATCGTAGGGCACAAGTTTGGCAGATTTACACTTTTGGTCCCTGTTATGCAATAAGGTCATTTTCGACACGTTTAAGGCCCGTTAACCCCATTTCAAAGCTCTAAAATGAAGTTAAAGTATAGGGAACTTAAAATGTGCTAAAAAATTTCTCGGATGTCGGTTCGTTTAGCCGTACGGTTGCGATGTTCGGTTAATTACGACGGAATGCGCATAAGCGCGAAAAACGATCCAAATGACGCGACGAATGGATTTTTCTTATGCCGAACACTAAAATAAATTATTTTAGTGCTTACATAAATTTTTGGATGTCCGGATGTATTCAGAACGTAAGTTATGCGCGAAAATGCAAACTTGTGCACTTTTTGACACTTTTAGTCCCTGAATGACCCAAAAGTTTATTTTAGCACACCGAACCCCTTAAAGCCTATTTCTAAGCTATGTAAAGGATATTTATGGTGTGTTTAACTTATGGTCATGTTCCGGAATGTCTGTTACAGTTCAAATTTGCATACTTTCGTAGTTTGTCAACTTTAGTCCCTGTAAGCGATTTAACTTGATTTTGCCATACCAAAGCCTTCAAAACTTATTTCTAAGTTATATAAAGGTTATTTAAGGTATGTTAAGCCTATGTCACTATTCCGGAGTGTTTGTTGCATTAAACTGGTTATATTTACGCATCAGTGCGCGTATAACCTTCCAGAAAGCGATTTAGAGTTTGAAATTGAACGAGAATTGATATGTGCAAATGATACACATATTTTTACAAATACCAAGTATGAAATATAATATTTCATTGGTTTGGTATTTGTTTGATGGCCGTGGAGGCACAGGTGTTACAAAAAGACTGCTAATTAATTTGATTCAAAACATCAACAATTGTCCTTTATAAAAACTGTCTGTCAAAAAACAAAACAAAATAAAATCAGCAACACCAACAAAAATCTAGATGGCAAACAGATGCTTCTACCACTTGCAGACACGAGCGATGTTAAAATGCAATTTTCTATCTGGTTACTCAAAGAAAAGAGATTAGATGAAGAACTAAACTGAAAAGTCGGCATCATCGGTGATAATAATTACAAGAAAACCTGGAACTGCATCGGATTGCTTGATGAAGTCCTCCACTCTCCTCCATCGGATTTCAAGAATAATGCAGAAGAGTTTATGACACAACTACTAAAATATGATCATAAAATCTGTGACATGCTAGCCGATCTGTAAAACAAAAGAGAGAATGAAATCACATGGAAGAAGGGGAGAGTCTACGAAATCCTAGCAAGTGTGAATTGTAGTGTGTAATATTTTATGCATATTGTAGTAAATTTTTATCATTCTATGTATTTAATTTAATACTATCAATATACATATTAACATATTCTAAAATGTGACTGTTAATAAAAATAATCAACATTATCAATACTTGTTTCTTCATAATCAAACTAAATTAGTATAACTACAGTTAAAAAAATAAGCCACAAACCTAATATGCAACTCTCCCATCAAAGAAGGTAGCACATGCAACTTTCAACGATGTTGCAACAATGATGTTGCAACAACGATGTTGAAACGTTGATGTGTGATGGAAAGCTTCATTGGAACGACGATGTTGGAACAATGATGTTGGAACGATGATGTGTAAACAGAATCAACAAATGTTCGAACAAAGATCTGTAATCGGAGATTAACTGGCTGAATCATGAGAGCTATGCATTTGAGAGAGATATATATATGCTCGCGGATATGAGTGAGTGAGAGAGATGAATTGAAATTTGAATGTGGAGTCAGATTCATATATGTTATATATATATATATGGTTTGAATTTTGAATTTTGAATCTGGAGCCACAATTTTGAATATGGGCAGAGATTTTATTATGAAAGAGGTTTTGTATAGATGAATATGGGCCGAGTTTTGATTTTAAAATGATGCAATAATAATATGGGCAGAGTTTTGAATATTATGAGCAGATCTTTAAATAGATTTTAAAGTGATTTTATGTATTCCGATTTATGATCAAATAATGACATAAGAAAGACATTGTTGGACAGCTTCTATGGTTGCCACATCAGCTTTTCTTATGTCACCGCGTTTTCTCCTTTTATAGAAAATATAGATAAAATATTATATATATATATATATATATATATAGGGTTTGGTTCAAGAGTGAACACCATCCTAGTTTGTGAACCTAGTGAACTAATCCTAGCCATTGATTTACTTTTTAGATGAAAATGATAGGATTGTAATTATACATATAAACTTAATATGGTAGTTATTAATATTAATTAACCAACATGGTAATTGATCCCTCTTTTTTGTGAATCAATTTATTGATCCAATAATCAATAATTCAAATCCATTATTCAAATAAAAATGAAGTTCACGATTTCCTTTTTCTTTCAATCGATTGGACAAACATCATATTGCTTTTACAATATTTTTACACATCTAGTCATTTTATAATTTGCTTAACCACTTTTAGACCATACATCCGATTATTAAATTCTGCATTTAACAGAAACAATATGATTTCTATAAATACACATATGTATAATTGGATGATACACAGATGTATAACACAGGTTCTAATATATGGTGTTCGAAACAAGCCAAGAGGACATAAGCCAATTATAACTCATTAGTATATCGTTAATACACCGATGTATAATTTAAGGGGTTCGAATATATATGTGTATACATACTTTACATGTGTCATGTTCTAGCAAAAGCTTATTATACGTACAAAAAAATTGACCAATAGTTACTTATACACATGTGTAATTTTTACACCTCGTCTAAACAATGATTTTTTTAGCAATACACTAGTGCCTAATTAAATGATACACGTGTATAACGACAGTTTTAATATACGGTGTCTAGTGAAAGCCAAGAGGACAACCAAAGAATCAATAAAAAAACAAATAAGAGAGAAGATTACATATGAAGACCTAGAAACTTTGTGCGTTATGTGTATAAAAAGGATATACATATGTGTATAAAACAGTTTGGCTGAATAGAAATTGTGTATAAAATATACACAAACAGAACTAATAAGTGGTTTATACACATATGTAATTTTGTTGAACACTCAAAGTACACATATTTATTATTCAAATTACATATGTACGCATGTGCATTAAACGGATATACGTATGTTTATAAAATAGTTTGGTTGAATAGTAACTGTGTATATTTTTAAATTAATAAATTAGTTAATTGGTGAGAGAAATGAAGAGAGAGAATGTACATAAATATTTAATTAGAAAGAGAATTAGTTAACATTTTACCATTATACCCTTTTAATTTATTTTCTACACATAAATAAATAGAAATTTTTCATTATTATTAATCTCAAGATCTCTTAAATCAATGGACAAGATTTGTTCATTTTGTTCACAAAAGCAATATGGTTCACTTTTGAACCATACCCTTATATATATATGTATATATATATATATATATACATATATATATATAATGAGAACCACCTCCAGTTGTAAGAGCCGCACGAACCACTTTCTAGCCATTAGATCAAGATGATAGATGGATGAGATTAAAACATTTTTAAGAGCCATTCTTTACGAGCGTTTTTTTACGGAATGTTTTACGACCTGTTTTTACGCTCCGTTTTTACGCCCGTCTTTTTCACGCGTCGTTTTTCAACGCGCCGTTTTAACGTTAACGTTTTTTACGTTTTACATGCCGGTTTTTTTACGTTTTACGCGCCGATTTTTTACGTTAACATTTTTTTACATTTTACGCGCCGGCTTTTTACGTTAACGCTTTTTACGTTTTACGCGCCGGTTTTTTACGTTAACGATTTTTACGTTTAACATTTTTAAATTCAGGTTTTTTACGTTAACGTTTTTTACGTTTTACGCGCCGGTTTTAAATTCAATCGTTGTTTTTACGTTTTACGTAAAACTTTTTACGTTTTACTTAAAACTTTTTACGTAAAACTTTTTACGTTTTATGTTTTACGTTTTACGTTTTTACGTTAAAAAGTTTACGGTTTAACTTTTTTTTTTTACAAAAACTTTTTTACGCAAAAACGAACGCACCCAGAAATCGCACACTCGGGAGGTGTCTCTGATATGTTATCATCATCGACTAGGGGGGAAATAAAAAAACAACAACATCAAAACAAAGTGTATCTCGAAAATAAAACGGGGTTTGGCACAGATAATCCGAAAATCAAAAGGCTGCAAAAATGGGGTTGCAGGTTCAAAAAACCTACCCTCCGCCGTCCTTGTCGCGCCATCGTCATCTAAATCTACGTTATTTTTTTACATCATTGCCACCCAAAAATGACCATATCAAAACCCACAGATCCAAATCCCCAACATACCAAATCCAAACAAATCAAAACATATATCAAAATACCAACATACCAAAATACCATCGGTATCATCATCATCAATCAAGAACGCATATCAAGAACACAGGCCGAGAATCACAAGAAAAATCAAGTAAACCCCAGAAAAATCAAGTAAACCCAGAAAAATCAAGAACACATACCAAAAAATACCATCGGTATCATCATCATCATTCAAGAACACATATCAAAGAACACAGGCCAAGAATCACCAGCCACTAACTCACAGTTAGAACCACCGCCGCCGACCAACCACCACCGTAACCGTAGAACCACCGCCGCCGACCAACCACCGCCGACCACCACCCAACCGTCGAACCGTCAAAAACCCACCACCGTCTCCGCCAATCCTCCATACCACCACCGTCGTCGTCCCCTTTCTCTCCACTACTGCCACGGTCGCCGTCGGAGTTGCTGGTGGGGTTTAAACCCCACCACCGTCTTTTGAACTGCCAAACACCACTCACACAAACCACACACCCACCCTCCGGTGGTTGTGAGAGGCGGCCTGCAGCGACCAAACAGAGAGAAGGGACGGGGAGAGAGAAACTCGATGAGAGAGAGAGAGAGGTGGCAGAGGAGTTGTGCGGCGGCAGCAGCGCCGTGGGGGACGGCCGGCGACGAACCGACGCCGGCGATGGCGGCAGTAATGGTGTTGAAAGAGAGAGAAACAAGGGTGGGTTTCAATCGTCGACATCATCATCTTCGTTTAAACAGGGGAAAGAAAGAGATGAATGAGAGATGGGTGTGAGGGTTGGATTTTTCAAGAGAGAGAGGATATTTTAAAAATGGAGGATCTGCAACTTATAAATTGAAAAGAAAGAGAGAGGAGAGAGGAGGATATGACATTTGGGGTAAATGACCAATATACCCTTATTGTTGGCAAGATCTGATTGGTGGAGACTGGTTCTCATGGTTCTTACAACTGGGGGTGGTTCTCATTTTAGCAGCTCCCTATATATATATATATATATAGGATTAGGTTCAAGAGTGAACACTAGTGTAGTTTGCGAACTGAGCGAACTAATCCTGGCCATACATGTGTGTAGATCAATGGCCAGGATTTGATGATGAAATACACTAATTTATTTTACAATTTGATGATGAAATCCTAGCCATCCACGTGTGTAAATCAATGGCCAAGATTTTTTCACTCAATTCGCAAATACACTAATGTTCATTCTAGAACCCGACCCTATATATATATATATATTGTTAGTAGTTATTTATTTTTTTGTAATTTTATACTATTCTTGGATATAGTATGCTCTTAATTATATATAATAAAAATATATTGGTTTCTTATCACTAACTAGTGGGATTCCTTTGCACTACATGTGATGGAAATTATGTTGCTATAGGTTTAGTACATTACATTAGTAGATTACAATATTGTTGAATGCTTTAAAAATTGAAAAAGAAAACATAAAAAAATAAAGTTATGATAAACCCGAAAAAATACTGATACGTGTTTCACATTAGTTGAAAACCATATAAACGATACTAGTATAGGTTTCAATAACACCTGTAAATCTCCAAAATGCAAATATCAAGTCAAACAACAGTTTGGCAGAATCAAACTATTGATCAGAATTAAGAACACAAAGAATGAAATATTAAACTTGCATATATGTTTATAATATTACTTTGGAAATCCTCTGGTACAAACAACACAAAACTGTTAACCTAAGTTATGAGGCATAAAGCCCCTCTTATATTTTGCCTTAGGCCACCCGCCTTGGGCTCTTGTGAAACCACCCTGGCCCACATGGCCTAGGCTCGACCCAAATCTAGTTAAGTTATCCCAGATGTAACCCCATTAACTCTTCTCGAACTACACTAAACCACCATTAACTACACAAAGCGTAAGCCTGTAACATAGACCTTACAATCTCCCCCTTAGTTTATGCTTTTCATGGTTCATTGTTGATGTACTTCCCCATGATTCTTGTCACAACTGAACCTGGTTCTCCTGCCCACAAACTCATATTTATAATCGAAGTGACATAAGATGTATACACCTTGGTGCACACTTCATACTTTGGATCTGTCTTGATCTGATTCTTTGAAAACACATCAATGTCTTCGTTTTGAACACGCATCAAATCTCTTGCATCTGGATTTCTATTACTCCACATTTTCACAAACTATCAGTGCAATACCAGCTTTAGCATCATAGATCCATAAATTTGAACTCTCTTAAAGAACCATCAGGAAAATGCTTCTGTAGTAGAATTGTCTTAGCTTTATTTGTTGGTGGCCACATTACACTATTGGCAGCCTTACCTGTTTCTCTATCAATAACTCATGGAGTTTTCTTTATGTATGATTCTGCAACCTTCATGGTAGGAAAACCAGTTTTCACTTCACGATCTAAGTATCTGTAGAAATTCCATTTTCTTGGATTACCTTCCATGTTATAGAATGGAGCATTATTCAATTTTTTTAGATCAACCCTAGTCAATGATTCAAATTCCTTTTTGGTAGCATAATACTCCACTAACTTATTGTGAGGCCGATTATTGTACAATAACTCTTATCCTACATTACGTACGCGATAACCCTAGTCGTCAAATCATAGGCTTTCATAAACCCGAAACATGTCTAAACTCGGACAACAACATTTTTGCGGAATAAGTTATATAGTCAAGATGGTTGTTCGCATGTTATATAGTCAAAATCCCATGACTTTCATAAACCCGGAACATGTCTAAACTCAGACGACAACATCGCATGGTCTTGAAATTGCATGGATTCACAAAAATGCATATTATAAACCTCGGACTAAAAAACTCGGACAACCAAAAATGTACAAAATCGCATGTTGTACACTAATCGTGTACGCAATGTACGTTAAGGCCTCTTGTATTTTATACTTTCTCTATATCTCAACTTATTATTATGGGTGAATATTTCGACTAATATTCTGGATCATTATTGACCATCCGGAATATTCGACAGGTTATATATTCTGAACTTGTTCTTTATTTTCAAACTAATCTATTTTGCACGTGTTATTTAGTAATCGCAAATAAATCGATAAAAGATGAAGTCTTAGTATATTTTTCGATGACTTAGTTAAAGGAACTGACCGTTGGACTCAACGACTTGCTCTCCAACGTTCGAAAAAGCATATGCTTGAGCATCCCCGGCGTATCGGACTTGTAGTTAGGCACTTATCCTATAACCAAAGAGGCAAAGTGATCGATTAGAACCCTTACGAGCATCACTTACACACACACTCGCAAACTATAACACTCTGTTTTCAAGATTACACACCTCATAACGCACAATCACTTACATTTTAGCAATTATTGTACCATCGATCACATTGGTTCTCAAGTTGTAATTCCATTTGTCGTTGCAATAATATTGACTGTGGCAAATGACTTTTATAGTAGTCTCTCGAGATTTTGTGCCGATGATCTACATTGATCATAGTCTTTCCTCGTAACTTCTTGTGTCCTTAGCCACTACATTACTTAGTTTTGTCTTCAATATACTGAGCCATATTCTAATATTCTAAGTAGTATTTTTAGCAAGTCAAACGATATTCTGTTATAAAATCTTAGCATCTTTGTCCAACGTCTTAGTTACATATTTTATAACATAATTCTTAACCAATTACAATCTAGCACACTACCACACATAACGAATTTGATCAATTAATTGCTTAGGTAATTTTGACCAAAACAATTTGGCGCTCACCATGAAGCAAACGGTGCTATTTTTTTTACATAACTCTTGCTAAAATTCATGCTCAATCAATTTCTTTCGAAACTGTAACCCTTGTGCAAAATTTCGGGCTTTCAAAAACTTTTCTTTATAAGCAATTCGATAACCGATACTTAAACGTAATCCTTTTAATGAAACGTACACACCAGGACAAGGACATAAGCTACACATACCCTAAATACCCTCTACATAACTTAGAAATGAGTTTTGAGGGGTTCGGTGTGACAAAAACATGTTTATTCAAACTCAGGGACTAATTGCGATAAACTGCGAAACGAACGTTGGTGACCGCCTAGATAATATTAAAAATCCTAAAAATATTCCGTTATGATTGAAATTTTATTTTTAATCATGTTCTTATTGACAAAATAAATTAAAACGCTTAAAAACGTTAATTTTCAAGTTTAAGCTCGTACCGCGTGTTACTGCGCGTATCTGACAAAATACTGTCAACGTAGCCAGTCAAGGAAACTGATAATTATTTTAGTAATAATTTGCCGAGTTTATTTTTTATAGAGTGATAAAAATAAATTAAAATGCTAAATAATATACCGGTATCCAGTTAAATACCTGTTTTTACTAATTGTATATTATGAGTGAGAGTTGGCTAGAAATCCTAAGTTTCCTAGAAAGTCTAGGAAGCAATAGGAAGGTGACATGTGGCATGGAGGGTTTTTAATAAAAAGGGCATTTGTGCAATCTGAATATTATTTTAATTATAGATTATATTATTAGGATAACTAATTTACCAGATAATTATTGAAACTAAATATCCCATTTAATTCAAATCGACAGTTTTAGTTTAAATCATACAATCAATACAACATACTCATAGGGAATTCGTAAATCTGGTCTTTCACAACATCTTTACCAGCAATGATTTTTGCTGAAGGATTTCTTGATTTCTTGACATTGTGTTTTACCGGCAAACAGACTAATACCATTGAGTATTAAACTTGATTTTTTGTTTGATTTGCTGTAAGAATTCTTGACATTGTGTTTTACCAGCAAATAGACTAATATCATTGAGTATTAAACTTGATTTTTTGTTTGATTTGTTGGAGGATTTCTTAACATTGTGTTTTACCAGCAAACAGACTAATACCATTGAGTATAAAACTTGATTTATTGTTTGATTTTGTTGGAGGATTTCTTGACATTGTGTTTTACCAACAAACAGACTATTACCATTGAGTATTAACGTATTTTCTGTTTGATTTGCTGGAGGATTTCTTGACATTGTGTTTTACCAGCAAATAGACTAATACTATTGTGTTTTAATAGTTCTAATTTAAATCATACAATCCATAAAATGATTTTTGCTGGAGGATTTCTAGATTCTAAACATTGTGTTTTACCAACAAACAGACTAATACCATTGAGTATTAAAGTTGATTTTTTGTTTGATTTGCTAGAAGAATTCATGACATTGTGTTTTACCAGTAAACATACTAATACCTTTGAGTATTAAACTTCATTTTTTGTTTGATTTGCTGGAGGATTTCTTGACATTGTATTTTACTAGCAAACAGACTAATACCATTGAGTATAAAACTTGATTTATTGTTTGATTTTGCTGGAGGATTTCTTGACATTGTGTTTTACCAGCAAACAGACTATTACCATTGAGTATTAACTTGATTTTTTGTTTGATTTGCTGGAGGATTTCTTAACATTGTGATTTACCTGCAAACAGACTAATACCATTGTGTTTTAATAGTTGATCATTCGATTAATTAGAGGATTTTTGTCGTTGTGTTTTATTAGTTACTGGTTTTATCACAATGTGTTTTATTAGTTACTGGTTTCAGTTACTGTTTCATCACAATGTGTTTTATCAGTTACTGGTTGATATGATTTTGGCATTCTTGATGTTGTGTTTTAGCAGTTAGTCACTAGTTCGTCCCATTGTGTTTTATCACTAAAACACACTACTATGAACACATCTAGATCTGATTTATTGTTAATTTTTTTATGATTTGGTGTTTTCAAATGTGAGGGATTAGAGAGAGAGAGAGAGAGAGAGAGAAATGGCGACATTTTTGGAGGTAGTTTTATGATTGGTAGTTATTTCCTTATTTAAAACAACTTAAATGACTCATTTACCCCCAATCAGTTAAATTAGTCTATTTTAAAGACATGTATATTACAAAAATGCATCAAAATGATCACAACCATTAAACACACTCATCTGATGGCCCAGATCGCTTCCTACACTTTCTAGGAAAAACACACTTTCCGCATGATCCCCACTCTATATATTACATATATGTAAGATATGCATATATATATGTGTGTGTGTTCGTGCATATGAGAGAGAAAGAGGCCACCTCTCTCACATTCTTGTCACATGTTGGCCTTGAAGAATGCATGCAATCTTTTACAAATTCCAACAAATAAATCAAAATCACACTCCACTCTCTCTCTCTCTCTCTAAAAGCATACGGCCGAACACCCCCTTTCTCCTTCTATTTTCAAAAATTCCAAGTTGTTCTTGGAGATTCAAGTTCATTCCAAGTTTTTTCCAAGCACTTTTGAAGATCCAAAGGCGATTTCAAAGTGTTTCAAGCAAGAACCAAGCTCCATATCATCACACTTTGTCAAAAGACCAATCAAAATCTTGAAGGTATAAAATTTACTTTGAAATCCTTGTTCTTGATTTTTGGTGATATTGATGATGATGAAAGTTTCTCAAGGTTCTTGGATGATTCACAAACTTGAAAATAAAAAGAAATGGGGTTTTACACAAAATAAAAATGGAAGAGTATATGGGTGTATATACGACCGTATGTATGTATGTATGTATATGTATATGTATATTAAATTGAGCTTTGATTTTTGATGGATTCTTATTTAATTAAATTCTTGAAAAGTAAATGCATGTATGTCATATAGAAGTTCTTGTGATTTGAGTTGGTTATGTGAAAAAGGAAACTTTTGGAAATATATAAGTATGTATGCATGTGTCGTATATGTATATGTATGTACATGCACATGTGAGTTTTTTTGTTAGTTAGTATATAAATGAAACAATGTTGCATGCAATTATGTCTAGATGATTAGATGATGATTTGATGAACATGTCCTGGATTGTATGAATTAAATACATGTTTGATGCATTTAAGTTCATGTGAGATGATAATGATATGATAAGTGTGCTTTAGATACTTGTACATAAGCATGCATGTTGATTAAATGGTCATGAAATGATGAAAATGTTATTATATGACAAAAGTGTTTTAAAACAGATTATAAACACTAGAAATAATATTATTTTGTATATTATAATGACAATAAACTTTGTCATAGGTTTGGTAGCTTTGCATGTCGTATATGTAGCTTCAAAAGAAGTAAAATATGTGAAATTTGCATGATTTATGTGGTTTACATGAGACCTGGACTAAAATGGTTATAAGCATCATTTTATTCAGTAAATAACATGGATTATGTTAAAATATCCAGTCGTTACAATTTGGGATGGTTATAGTAACGTTTGATGCAAAACTATGCGGTAAAACGGTTAAAAATCGGCTTTTCGGAGGATTTTTATAAAACTATTTTAGATCAGTAAGTAAACTGATATTTTTAACATAAATATAAGTATTCTAACTTATATTCAGTTTACTTGGTGTTTGGTTAGTCATACGTGACTTCCGATGCCCAAAAACGTTACCGAATCACTAAAATACGCGTTTTTCAATATACACTAGAATGGGTTGTTCATTGGTGAACTTTATGTGTTACAAGGTTTTATGTGATTTGGAATAAGTGTATGATGATATGTTAAAATGTTGACATGATAGCGGGGATTAAGACTATGCATGTACACTTGTGTGTTTAAAGCAGTAATATCGATAAAATCGCGTAAAATGTGTAACTTATTTGTCGAGCATGAAAATGATACATAGGTTAACTTAATAAGTTATTTCATGTATAAATGCTTTAAAAATGATAAAGTGTATAAGTTGACGAGATTACGTGTATTACGATATTGACAATATGTTCACATTTATGTATATATTTTGCGAGGCTCAAATCATAGATACATTGCTCACTAAAGAATGCGATAACGGATATATCATAATGATGGTCACCAACACAATCGTTCAAGTTGCAAAGTTCTTAAAAATATATATGAATGCATATATATATATATATATATATATATATTTATATTTATATACACTAGCATAATAAAAAATAGAGACTTTTCGAGAAAATCTCAAAGTTATGTGAAAATTCTAAGAATTTGGAGAAACTTAGGTATTTTAGGAATTTGTTGATTATTAAATCGTTCTTTCTTAATTTAGGATAAATAAACAATTTGAGGGATTGTGATAACACATAAAAACACACCCAAAGGTTAGTACACAGTTCCCTTCTTTTACGTTTTCAAATGTTTTGGGGTGATTCATATGTGTAACCGATTTATTTTCAATGTACGACATATATGTGTTTACCAAGTACTTTTTGTGTATTATTCCGATTAAGCAAACACGACAATTGAGAACACATCCTTATAGGATCTATCTATCTTCATAGTTAGATTCTTATAGGATATTTGAAGTACAGTCTTAGATCTTTCTATCTTCATAGTGAGATTTTTAAGAAGTACTTTACAAGTCAGTGGTTATTTGTTTCTATGCAGAGATTTTTGGTGATTTAGATAACGAAACTAGTATAATACACTAAGGACATTGTGGATACGCCACTGGTACTTCCTATATATAAGTGTGCTTATTGTATTTCCCTTCATAGCGTTATCCCGAATCACCATTAGGATTTAGGATGTTATGATTCAATGATTCAGTTTTCGATTATCCAAATCCTTATAGTATCTATCTATCTTCATAGATTGATTCTTATAGGATGTTTAAAGTGCTAATTTGGATTCCTTGTTTGGATTCATTATGTACTTTAATGCGTATGCTATTATTCACAATGACCAAAACCGGATCCTTGTAGTATCTATCTATCTTCATAGTTAGATACTCGTGAGATGTTTAAAGTACAATTGAAGTCCTTGATTGGATTCTTTATGTACTTTAATGCGTATATACAAGTCGATGATTATGTGTTTAGTTGGTTCATGGTGCGATTATTCAAATCCTTGTAGAATCTTCCATATTTTCATATGATGGATTCTTAGAAGGATACCCAATGTATTATTTTAAATCAATGATTTGATTTCTAAATGATACTCACACGATTTATGACAAATTTCATTAGTGTTATTATTAATCCTTGATAGGATTCCTAATAATACACTTACACGTTTTATGACTGATTTCAATGTGATTACAAAGATCAAAGTACTATTTTACATTGGCATAAAAATTACACAGTAATAATCATATTGCCTTGTACAAAACTCTTTTGACACAAGAATTCACAATCAAGATTAAGTATTGCAATACTAAACCTTTTTGCCATTCCTTGGCTTCAAAGATTTCATTTTCAATAGATGACTCTCGTAGTTGTCAAAGTATTGCAACACTAAACTTTTTGCCATTTTATTTAATTAAACAAAACCTATGTACTCACCAGCTTTTATGCCGACTCTCATTTTCCCATGTGTTTCAGGATTTGGTTATTCAACCATGCTACACATAGGAACGCATCCAGGCTTTAGACTTCCTTATCAAAAGACAATTACATGTATTCTTTGTATTGAAAAACAATATTAACAATAATGAAACAATTTAGTACCAGTGGTTATGATCAATTTGTTACGTGTCTCCCTGATATTTCCGCTGCGTGTTATGCGATTGGGGTGTTATAGAAACTCTTCTAAAAAATGGCTTCTCAATCAAAATCCACTTCGTCTACCATACCTTCATCAACTTCTGGCCCATATGTGTCTCTTCATCCACCTCCATCATCTCAAACCTATCAGAAAAAGAATGACGACCAAACCAACAAAAATGTTTCTACGAGTCAAATTGGTTCCAAATCCTAAATATCCGTTGAAACTCCTGTTCTAGTCTCATATGACGATGTTCTTTCGATGTTCAAGTGTGAAAGAGCAAGTGAAGCAACAACAGGATATTAACTGGATGCTTATTAGGGAACTTCAGGCACTGAAGTCTAATTCCAAGATGTTGGTTGAAGATATTTTCACTCCTTTACAACCTAGGGCTCTGAACCTCGGCTCTGCGGGATTCATGGAGAACCATCAAGGAGACTTCATTCCTATGCAGCCTCAAGATACTTTTGTTGGTCCCTCTTTGATGACAAGAATCTCTACTATCAGGACCTCGGGATTGTCTTTGGGATATGCTTCAGGATCCTTACCACATAAACTAGAGTTTGGTAATTGTTTTGGTGAAAAATTAACAAGGTGGATTTAACAACCAAAATAAGATAGTGAGCTAAGGTGCTTGTTAAAAGGATGGGTTTGATATTCAGGAACCTGGATGAAGAGTCAGGATCCTCAGTTAGTAAAATAGTTTGTAAAGTAAATTGCGGTGAATGTAAGATGAATGTGATGAACATGATGAATTTATCACATGGAAAAAGCCTTGATCGTCTTCTTGAAGATATCTCTAACACAAAAAAACCCAGGGAGCTGGAAATTACTTAGCCCTCCAACTATTAATATAAAAAAAGTTACAATGTTGTCGCTTGATCGATCAAACTACGTGTTACAACTGATAATCGTGTTTGTGAACAAGTGTACAGTGTTTGTAGTGTGCGAATTGTGTGTCTAAATTGATCCGATCATGCCTTTTTATAGTGTGTTACAGAAAATGAATCCTAACTAAAATTCCAAAAAATCCGGGATCCTGAAGAGAACAAGTCAGTAACCGTTGTCAACTCTTTACTCCATTTCCATGCGTTTTCTCGAGCTACCTTTGCGATAATTCTAGTGCAAGCCATCTACTAGCCATTAACCTAAGAATTTTCCTGCATAATATTCCTCAAAGAAAGAAGCATTGTGGTTAGCAACAATAACATTCAAGATCCTAAGTCGTATCAGGATCCTGGAACACCTTAACCATACCAGGATCCTATCGAAGAACTAGGATCCTGGCTATCAAAATTCTACATAAACAATTGCCCCCAATTTTACAGTTGTGGATAACAGCTATGAAATTTCGAATTTTGAACCCAACCGTGTGGCTAGGATTATAAGATAAGAAACCTAAACCATTTTACCCTCTTGATTTGATCGTTGTCAATCCCATTTAAAACAAACATTCCTGTTTCCACTCTTCATTCAATAAATTCACAAAACTTGAAGGATCTAAGGTCAGTCTTCTTTCTCTCTTTCTTTTCACTTTTCAGTTTTTCTTCCAACGAACCATGTCCCCAAAGCAAAACCTCCGATCACCGGACGCTCTGAGGTTCATTGATCAGAAGATCTTAGCATCTTCTACCGAGGAACATTGCTCTTTTAACGACGAGTAAATCAGTCATTTAATCACTTCTCAAATCCTCCTTAATAGCACCGTCGAAAGACCGTTTGACTTAAAAGCTAAAGCCGATCTCTGCTCTGAAAAATGGGTTTGCTTCTTGTTTTACCCTTTTCCATCGGTTTCACCTATCCATTCCACCCTTTTTTGAAGAGTTCATCACCGCCACCAAGCTTGCTTATTCTTAAATTATGCCTCTTCTATGGAGATTGTTGTATACTTTTCATACAACCAATCAAACCCACTCCTTTGACATTACCGTGTCTGAGATTGCAAGTCTTTATGAGTTAAGGACTCATGGAACCTGCTGTTTATCCTCATAATTAAGCCCAACCAGTACCCTTTGCTTTAAAAAACCAAACACAACGATAAGACTGGAAAACCAATTTTTTCTTTGTTCGCAGTGATTCAATTCCTAACGGACGATCCTTGCTTCTCCATTGGATCCGGAACGGTGTATCTTGTCAGGATCTAGCTAGGATCCTTACTCTTTTCTAACTTTCTTACTTTACTAGTGCAGCTTTTGACCTAAAACTCGAGCACCTGCAAAGCAGGATATAGATGACAATGTCACACCCCCAAAATACCACATGCAGAAACACCGCGGGACGTGTGACATACCGGGATCTAAGCCACCAATCACATTGAACCAATAACAAAACATTGCCAAGTTTATGTTTATCAAATTAAGTAATCATAATTGTCAAACAAGAGTTATCATATTCAGCGGAAGCAAACGACATAATGATGTTTAATGTATTCTCAAAACCAAATGTAATATTGTTTAAATAACATGCAAGTAATCCTCAGCGACATGACCATGACCCCTCCAGCCATCCAGATAGCAAGTTCCCATCCAAAGTACCTAACATCCTGCTAGCATGCAACAAGTGTGTCAGACAACGCTGGTGAGTTCACAGTTTTTTCCGAAAATGTTAGTTACCAAATGTTTAATCCAGTTTGTTAACAAATCCGAAAGTAATGTTGATAATATCTCGATACTGAACAAGACGGCTCCTAATGTATGTTTTACCCGTTCCCCAATGCTCCTATCAAAGTACTGGGCATGACTGGGTCATTAGTTCACACCCGTCCTCTTCGGTACGGGGTGAGGGTGCCAAACCTAAGTAGCGCTACCAATTAATACCCCGCTACCTCTCCGGTAACAAAAAGATGGGACTTAAGAATGATAGAGTGAGATTATTATCCAACATCCCAGTTTTACCCAAAAGACTTATCCCTCCCCAGGATACCCACTGACTGTCCCAACCACCGGGACGCATGCTCAAGAGTAGTGAACTCACCTTGGTTTGCTCGGTATGTATTAATTACCCATCCAGTTGGTCAACCCAAACCCTACCGTGGTTACCAAATAGTATCAGTTTCATACTCATTCAAATCACAAGCTTGCACACAGTAAGTCATGTATGGTTACACAGTTTGCAACTAGCATTACAATCTACGCGATTATGATGTACATACTGAGATACCATAACAGTCCACATTCTACACATGTCACTTAACATTAGGTAGTATAGTTATCATGCAATACCATACTGTATAAACAAAGTACACACCAGTTCATTCACACAAATTGCCCACTGTGCCCGATAACAACCCAAGCGACGAAACATCACATGTTTCGTCGGCTACAAGTATGGCGAAACCTCACAAGTTTCGTCGGTTACAGATATGGTGAAACCTCACAAGTTTCGTCGAGCTTAGGTGGTGGCGAAACTCATTAAGTTTCGTCGTTGTGCATGTAGGACGAAACATCAATATGTTTCGTCGGCTGCGTTGACAGTTACCACATTCACTAGTAGTTTCGTGTTTCCTTAACCCTAAGCATGTCAATCGATGGTTTGCAACTATCACTTAATCACGAGCACCGTAACCAATCATCACGTATTATGCCACAAACTCGATCATTCCGTAACTGTTTACACAATTTTCATCATATACACATAGTAACAGATCATATACACATATCAACAGAATCATGTACACATAGCAATAGGATCGTTAGATCCATGTTGGAAATCGTGAACGAATACGAAACACCGAATTCTCCTTATGCAGAGTCTAATCTGTTTGATTAATACAGTTATCCAACCCTAACTAATCACAACATACGATTACAGTATCTCATCAAACCCTACCTTCACAAACAACATGAGATTACAAATGAACTACATGCATCACAAACAAACATCAAACGACTATGAAGTGTGAAAGAATGCTAACCGAATGATGGGATGATCGCAACCATGCAAGAGGATTCAAGGAATATGGAGAGTGTTGCCGTCGGTTGCAAGAGAGAACTAGGGTTTTGTGGATTATGGTGTACGTGCTATATAATGTAACGGCTTACTATCTTGGCTTTACTTGGGCCAAAGCTCATTACAGCGAACAGTCCCACGAAAGCTCTAATGTTTCATCGTGTAAGGGGGACGACGAAACTCCAAGTTTCGTCGGGCCATGATGATGACGACACCTCATGTTTCGCCGAGTAGGTTTCATAGAAGTCGGGCAATGATGATGAAGAGCATGCAATAGGAATTAATCCTAAGTTTTAATATCAACCACACATAGCACTAACAAATAACACAAACAAATTACGAAACAAATAACACAAACAAATTACGAAACAAAATTATAACAAGTAACGTGTCGGGGAAAAGATCTGTGAGAACTCGGGTTGTCACATCATCCCCAACTTGAAAGAAATTTCATCCCGAAATTTTACAAGCAATCCGAAACGGTACGGTGTTAGATCAAGATAACTGTGCATTCTCCGCGGGTGCCATTTCATCCCCAACTTGATTGGGAATTTTGTCCCGAAATTCACTAGTTTTGCCAGACTTAGGTTTGTCAGATTTAGACTTGTCATCAGGGAATAGATGTGTGTGCTTAAGCTTCATCTGATCCTCGCGCTCCCACGTAAACTCCGATCCACGTCTTGAGTTCCAACGAACTCTCAGAATCGGAATACGGCTATGCTTACGGACCTTCACTTCCCGGTCCATAATTTCTATCGGCTCCTCGACAAATTGCAACTTGTCGTCAATCTTCAGCTCTTGAAACGGTACGACCAGTGCTTCATCAGACAAACACTTCTTTAATTGTGACACATGGAACACATCATGGACGTTACCCAACTCAGCAGGTAACTCCAACTTGTAGGCCACTTTACCAATTTGCTCTAGAATTTTGAATGGCCCAACATAACGAGGGTTAAGCTTGCCGCGTTTTCCAAAACGCACCACACCCTTCCAGGGTGATACCTTCAACATAACGCGATCATTAACTTCAAACTCCAAAGGTTTTCTATGCTTATCGGCGTAGCTTTTCTTACGATCACGCGCTGCTGCCATCCGATTCCTGATCTGAACAATCTTTTCTGAAATTTCCAACACAAGTTCAGGGCCTGTGACCTGGCTGTCACCCACCTCAGCCCAGCAGAGAGGTGAACGACATTTCCGACCGTACAACGCTTCAAACGGAGCTGCCTGGATGCTAGTGTGGTAACTGTTGTTTTAGGAGAACTCGATCAATGGCAAATGTCTCTCCCAGCCCTTACCAAAATCAATCACACATGCTCGCAGCATGTCTTCGAGTGTCTGGATGGTTTGCTCACTCTGACCATCCGTCTGTGGGTGATAAGCAGTGCTCATATCGATACGCGAGCCGAATGATTTGTGCATCGACTGCCACAAATCTGAGATGAAATGCGGGTCACGGTCTGAAATAATAGAGGTCGGCACCCCATGCCTAGAAACCACTTCTTTAAGATAGACAACAGCTAACTGTGAGAACTTATCTGTTTCCTTGATTGCTAGAAAGTGCGCTGACTTCGTGAGATGATCAACGATCACCCAAATTGTATCGTTCCCGCTTTGAGTTCTTGGCAAACCAGTGACGAAATCCATAGCAATCTGCTCCCATTTCCACATGGGTATTTCTGGTTGATGCAGTAGGCCTGAAGGTTTCTGATACTCTACCTTGACTTTCGCACAAGTCAAACATTTACTCACGTACGTCGCGATGTCAGCTTTCATCTTCGGCCACCAATACAAAAATTTGAGGTCCTGATACATCTTATCTGAACCTGGATGAACAGAGTACCAAGACTTGTGCGCTTCGTCCATCACAAGACCTCTAAGATTACCAAACAACGGAATCCAGATCCTTTCCATGCAGTAGAGAATACCATCAGATCTCTTTATAAGTTGTTTTTCCATGCCCCACAAATATTCAAATTCATAGTTTTCTTCCTTTAACTCTTCGGTCTGAGCCGAACGGATCTGGTCAGATAGGTTAGATTGAATGGTGAGCTGCAAGGCGCGAACATGTTTGGATTTTGTCTCCTTACGGCTAAGGGCATCAGCCACAACATTAGCTTTACCTGGGTGATATTTGAGGGCACAATCGTAGTCGTTCAACAGTCCTACCCAGCGACGCTGTCGCATATTTAATTCCTTCTGGTCAAAGATATGCTGAAGGCTTCTGTGATCGGCGTAGATGGTGCATTTGGTACCATACAGATAGTGCCTCCAGATCTTCAACACGAAAACCACGGCTCCCAATTCCAATTCATGAGTCGTATAATTCTTCTCATGGACCTTCAGTTGTCGAGAGGCATAAGCGATCACATTGTTGCGTTGCATCAGCACGCAACCAAGTCCCTGAATGGAAGCATCACAATAAACCACAAAATCCTCAGTACCTTCAGGTAGAGACAAGATCGATGCACTGCAGAGTTTCTGTTTCAATAGTTGGAACGCATCCTCCTGCTTGCTTCCCCATGAATACACAACACCTTTCTATGTCAACGAGGTGAGGGGTTACGCGATATTCGAAAAGTCTTTAATAAATCTTCGATAATACCCAGCTAGACCAAGAAATTGTCGCACCTCCGAAGGATTCTTTGGTGTCGCACAATTTCTAACAGCGTCAACCTTTGCAGGATCCACGTGTATCCCCAATTTATTAACAATGTGCCCAAGGAAGTGTACCTCTCGAATCCAGAAGTCACACTTGGAAAACTTCGCGTAGAGTTGCTCCTTCCTCAGGAGCTCCAAAATAAGACGTAAGTGCCGCTCGTGATCTTCCTTGCTCTTTGAGTAGATCAGAATGTCGTCGATAAACACGATAACAAAGTCGTCGAGATACGGCTTGCACACACAATTCATAAGGTCCATGAAGACTGCTGGTGCGTTAGTCAACCCGAACGGCATAACCAATAACTCATAATGTCCATATCGTGTTCTAAAAGCCGTTTTAGGAACATCCTCTTCTCGGACTCTCACCTGATGATAGCCCGACCTTAAATCGATCTTCGAGTAGAAAGTTGACCCTTGTAACTGGTCAAATAAGTCGTCAATACGCAGTAAAGGGTAGCGGTTCTTGGCTGTCATCTTGTTGAGCTCTCTATAATCAATACACATACAGAAATATCTATCCTTCTTCTTTACAAACAAAATCGGGGCTCCCCACGGCGAAGAACTGGGTCGGATAAAACCTCTATCCAATAGTTGTTGAAGTTGATTCGATAGCTCTTGCAACTCTCCTGATGCCAGACGATAAGGAGCACAGGCAATCGGAGCTGCTCCTGGCATAAGGTCAATCTGAAATTCCACCTGACGATGTGGAGGTAAACCAGGTAACTCTTCAGGAAACACATCAGGAAACTCACGAACAACTGGAAGATCCTCGATCTTCCTTTCTTCAGGTTGTGAATCGGTGACGAGTGCTAGAATAGCAGGGTAGCCCTTTCGTAGACACTTCTGGGCTTTCATAGCTGAGATGATGCCAACCATGGCACCACTACGATGGCCCTGAACCGACAAAGATTCCCCACTGGGGAGAGGGATACCCACGATTTTCTCTTTACAGAGAATTTCCGCTTGATGCTTGGACAGCCAATCCATGCCAACGACCATGTCAAAACTTCCAAGAGTAACAGGGAGTAGGTCAATGTCTAACACTTGACCCAAGAGATCAAGTTTACAACCAAACAGAACATGAGAAGCTTCTATTGATTTACCATCAGCTAGTTCTACTACATGCTTATTTACAAGAGGTGTGGGGGTCAACCCTAACTGACGACTGAACCCCAAAGACACATAACCCCAATCGGTACCAAAGTCGAATAAAACAGAAGCAATCAAGTTATTCACAGAAAACGTACCAGTCACAACATTGCCATCGTTGCGAGCTTCCCCAGCTCCAATAGTGAACACTCGCCCATGCTCGCCATTTCCACCATTGCCCCCATTGTTGTTGTTTCCGTTGTTGTTATTCCCATTGTTATTACCACCACCATTCTGATTCAACTAAGGGCAGTCTCGCCTGATATAACCCTCGGCTCCACATTGAAAACATCCCTTACGATTTCCATGGTTTTGCTGGAGTGGTTGCCTTTCCTCTGTGACTGTTGCTGTTACGGGGTGTGCTGCTGCTGCTGATTTGGAATTGAAATCCTACAATCCCTGGCCATATACCCCACTTTGTTGCACCTGTGACAGACTCGGGTACACTGTCCCTGATGGTGATAATTGCACTTTGGTAGTTTCCCCGCATAAGAACCCTGACCCGAACTGTTGCCCTGGCTTTAATTAACAGAGGACTGACTGAAGCTGTGATTGCTGTTATTGTCTGGCTGTTTCTGCGACTGGTTCGAGTTCATCCCCTTATCTACATCATTCCATTTCCGCATTGCTATCAGTAGCAGGCGTAGTAGCTGTGGTTGCAGCAGCAGTAGTGGCAGAAATGCGCGGTGGTAGCGAACCACTCTCCACCTCCTGATTAGTGATCTTGTGGGCCAAACGGACAATCTGAGGTAAGTTGTTGAAGTTCGCTGCAGTAACCAAGCCTTTCACTCGTGGAGCTAATCCCTTGATGAACAGTTCTATTCTCCGGTGCGGAGGTCGGGACAAGTTCGGACACATGATAGCCAACTCATGAGACCGTTTCACGTATGCCTTAATCTCGGATCCCACCATTTTCAGATCATAATACTCATTCTCCAGTTTCTGAATCTCATCACGAGGACAATACTCCTCCCTTATCAATTCCTTAAAGTCGTCCCAAGTAGTAGCATTTGCCACCTCGATGCCCAACATCTGAACCTGGGCATTCCACCATGTCAGGGCACCATCCTCGAGTGTGCCCGTCGCATACTTCACTCTGTCCCCAGCAGGACAGTTACACATTGCAAACACAGATTCTGCCTTCTCAAACCATCGCAGTAGTCCTACAGCCCCTTCAGTCCCACTGAAGATATGTGGTTTACAATCCATAAACATCTTGAACGTACAAGCAGGTGGATTGTTTTGGTTTTGCACTTGCTGAGCTAATGGATGAAAGGAAACACATTACAGAGGTAAGATTTGTGTACGCGACACAAGAACAAAAGGTAATTGGCACATATCGTACCAGCTTGGTAGGCTGCCAAAGCCTCAGCGACACGTGTGTTAATTAGGTTCATCAACTCAGCCTGGGTCAACGCATTGTGACCACGTCCGTGACCTCGTCCACTCATGATTCTATATAAGAGAAGGGGAATAAGTTTAAGAATCGAGTTAAGGTAGGAGTCAAACCTCATGCTGACATCTACAAACTGCAAAGTTTATACCCAACAATAGGGTAGAACCCTTCTCGCACTCGTTAAGCCTCACTGGGACTTACATACACCTCACATTATTATTATGTGTGCACCCATAATAATAAGGCAATTTGCATGCTCATCTCAGTTCCTCTTAACTTGTGCTCAAAGTTTCCCCCACATTCAAATAGTAGAATGAAAGGCATCACAGAATTCATAGTCACTAGAGTCAAAAGGTAGTGCCGCACTATCTAGCCCTACTAAGACATGCAGTACAGATAATCACATCAAGGTACCAGATATGTTGTTTCATGCAAATCATATGTGTGTAACTACTAAGAAAGTAATGCATGAAGTAAACAGAAGACGAACCTTGCAATCTGGAGCTGAGTGTCATGGTCGATTCTCAAAGTTTTTTGGTTATAGTCTGGTTTTATAAAACGTTTTAAAACCTAGTTCACTGTAACCAGTGGCTCTGATACCAAACTGTCACACCCCCCAAAATACCACATGCGGAAACACCGCGGGACTTGTGACGTACCAGGATCCAAGCCACCAATCACATTGAACCAATAACAAAACATTGCCAAGTTTATGTTTATCAAATTAAGTAATCATAATTGTCAAACAAGAGTTATCAGATTCAGCGGAAGCAAACGACATAATAATGTTTAATGTATTCTCAAAACCAAATGTAATAGTGTTTAAATAACATGCAAGTAATCCTCAGCGACATGACCATGACCCTTCCAGCCATCCAGATAGCAAGTTCCCATCCAAAGTACCTACCGTCCTGCGAGCATGCAACAAGTGTGTCAGACAACGCTGGTGAGTTCACAGTTTTTCCGAAAATGTTAGTTACCAAATGTTTAATCTAGTTTGTTAACAAATCCGAAAGTAATGTTGATAATATCTCGATATTGAACAAGACGGCTCCTGATATATGTTTTGCCCGTTCCCCAATGCTCCTATCAAAGCACTGGGCATGTCTGGGTCATTAGTTCAAACTCGTCCTCTGCGGTACGGGGTGAGGGTGCCAAACCTATGTAGCGCTTCCAACTAATACCCCGCTACCTCTCCGGTAACAAAAAGATGGGACTTAAGAATGATAGAGTGAGATTATTATCCAACATCCCAGTTTTACCCAAAAGACTTATCCCTCCTCGGGATACCCACTGACTGTCCCAACCACCGAGACGCATGCTCAAGAGTAGTGAACTCACCTTGGTTTGCTCAGTATGTATTAATTACCCAACCAGTTGGTTAACCCAAACCCTACCATGGTTACCAAACAGTATCAGTTTCATACTCATTCAAATCACAAGCTTGCACACAGTAAGTCATGTATGGTTACACAGTTTGCAACTAGCATTACAATCTACGCGATTATGAAGTACATATTGAGATACCATAACAGTCCACATTCTACACATGTCACTTAACATTAGGTAGTATAGTTATCATGCAATACCATACTGTATAAACAAAGTACACACCAGTTTATACACACCAACTGCCCACTGTGCCCGATAACAACCCAAGCAACGAAACATCACATGTTTCTTTGGCTACAAGTATGGCAAAACCTCACAAGTTTCGTCGAGCTTAGGTGGTGGCGAAACTCATTAAGTTTCATTGTTGTGCATGTAGGATGAAACATCAATATGTTTCGTCGGCTGCCTTGACAGTTACCACATTCACTAGCAGTTTCGTGTTTCCTTAACCCTAATCATGTCAATCGATGGTTTGCAACTATCACTTAATCACGAGCACCCTAACCAATCATCAGATATTATGCCACAAACTCGATCATTCCGTAACTGTTTACACAATTATCATCATATACACATAGCAACAGGATCGTTAGATCCATGTAGGAAATCATGAAAGAATACGAAACACCAAATTATCCTTATGCAGAGTCTAATATATTTGATTAATACAGTTATCCAACCCTAACTAATCACAACATATGATTATAGTATCTCATAAAACCCTACCTTCACAAACAACATGAGATTACAAATGGACTACATGCATCACAAACAAACATCAAACAACTGTGAATTGTGAAAGAATGCTAACCGAATGATGGGATGATCACAACCATGCAAGAGGATTCAAGGAATATGGAGAGTGTTGCCGTCGGTTGCAAGAGAAAACTAGGGTTTCGTGGATTATGGTGTGCGTGCTAAATAATGTAACGACTTACTATTTGGGCTTTACTTGGGCTGAAGCCCATTACAGCGAATAGTCCCACGAAACCTCTAATGTTTCGTCGTGTAAGGGGGATGACGAAACTCCAAGTTTCGTCGGGCCATGATGATGACGAAACCTCATGTTTCGCCGAGTAGGTTTCATCGAAGTTGGGCAATGATGATGAAGAGCATGCAATAGAAATTAATCCTAAGTTTTAATATCAACCACGCATAGCACTAACAAATAACACAAACAAATTACGAAACAAATAACACAAACAAATTACGAAACAAAATTATAACAGGTAACGTGTCAGGGAAAAGACTGGTGAGAACTCAGGTTGTCACAGACAAGATATCAAAGGTGTTAGCCTTACTAGAATCTGCTAGAGACTTCAAGCCTGACCCAACTTTCACTCTCTCGCCTCTGAGTTCATAATGTCCTCAGGTATCTTTGTTATTCCTTTTCAGATGTTTCTATTTGATTCTACATGCTCAAGATCCTAGCTTTATCAAATGGGTGCAGGATCCTAGAAGTCCACCAAAATTTTTGACCTTGAGGGAGTTCTCAACTTTGCTGAAGAAGACTCCCTGGTCAAACAAGAGAAAACCATTCCTCCACCTACCAAAGGTAGAGCCATTACTCTCCGCTCCAAGGCTACCTCCAGCAAAAAGCGCAAAAGCCCTGATTCTGTGGACCTTGAAGCTTTCAACAACATGGATCCTGTAGAGATTACCAAGAAGCTTCAAATGATTCACAATGTGGTAAGCATAAATTAAACTTCAAATCCTATTTTAGTTTCAATATCTTAGTTAATGTTCATAATTGTGATGTGGGCTCTTTCCAAACTTCCTACTACTCATGATGAGATGATAGCTCAGTATGTTGAGAAGGTTTCTGACATGGAGCTAGTTGTTGAGCACCAGATGAATGATTCCAAGGATCTCCATGTTGAACTTGAAGCCACCTGGAAGCAGTGCCAGGATCTTCAAAAGGCTCATCAAGAGCAGCCGAAATAGCTAGAGGCCAAAGCCAAAAAGTTTGTTGCCCTCACAATCTTTCAGGCCAAGATTTAAATGTATAAGGAGGCTAAGGCTGAAGGCTTTGAAGTTAAAGCCTAGGATGTGAGGAAGTGGAAGGGCGTGGTGGCCAAGTTGGGTGGACAAGTTGAGGTTCCTGAGGCTAAGGGAGAGATGATGGAGGAACCTGTGGTGGAGAAGGTAGGTGAGGATCCTGTGGGTGAAGCTACAGGTGATGAAGGTGAGAAGAAGTAGAAGGCAATGGGGCAATGATGAATATTATTAACTAGGCCAGAGCCCCATCTTTTCAAATTTGTGGTAGTGATCTACTGTTTCTGTAATTCCTAAACAATTTTTATGTTTCTTTTGCATGCTCCCCGGAATGGGGTTTAGGACAATGGTAGATAGTGGGCCTGAGTGGATAGGCCCAGGTTTTGGGCGAAGATCAGGTCACCTTAGGTTTGAAAATAGATGGCTCAGGTGGATGTCCCTGTTTGGGGATGAAGCCTGGATCAACCCTTTAATTTCCTACAATTAGCAAATGTAATCTAATCTTTTGACCTTACATCCATGCATTGTTCTTTTGATATGATTTTGCTTATATAAAAAGATCAGTTATTTAGAACAAGTCATTATAGCAAAGTCATTCTAAAACGTTCATAAGGATATTAGAATTTGGCTTAGAATACACCTGAATCTCTGTACATTGCCCTTGTCTATTTTAAAGATCCTGGTATTGCTAAGGTTTGTGAGGATCCTGATCTTAACCAGGATCCTTGGTAGTTCTTGCTTCTTAGGATTCCTGAGGTTGTTGAAAATTAAGTAATGACTTGGGACAATCCACAAACATTAGATACTTAAAATAGCATGTAAATGCTATAGCCTTAGGATAGCATGAAAATGCTATAGCCATCTGATAGCATAAAATGCTATAAACTAGGGTTAAACCACTTGGGACTAGCTATACTACGTGTTTTGGTTAAAAATTGATAAGATAAACTTTAAAATCAAATTGCAAAAGTGAGGTGTAGTGCTTGTGAAAATGATAAGATTAGTATTCGGAATCCTGGATGAACAATCAAGATCCTTAGTTAGAAAAAACAGTTTTGAATTGTAATGCAACAATGTAAGGTAAAAATGATGAACATAAGTGATTTATCACGGGAAAAAGCCATTGATCTACTTCGAGAAGTTGATCTCTGGCACCAAAAACCCCGGGAGCTGGAAACTACACTGCTCCACTCATATTAATGTAAAGAAAATTTCAAAGGTAGAGCTTGATGGATCGATCTAAGTGTTACAATAGCGGTTGCAGTGATTGCAAATGAGTGTATAGTGATTCAAGTGTGTAATTGATGTCTCTAAAATGATCACATCAAGTCTGTTTATAGTACAAGCTTAAAATGAATCCTAACTGTACTTTCGATAGATTCAGGATTCTGAAAAGAACCATTCAGTGACTGTTATGGAGCTTCAACTTTTTTCCCACGTTTTTCGAGCTAACTTTGTGATAATCCAGGTACAAGCTTCCTACTAGCCATTAACACAATAATATTCCTGCAAAATATTCTTTCAAGATCGAAGCTATCAATTAGTAACATATACATTCCGGATCCTAAGTCCCATCAGGATCCTAGTACGTATTAACCACGTCAGGATCTTACTACAGACTTACAAAATTCAGGATCCTAACTATAGAAATTCTACCTTAAACAATTGCCCCCCAATTTTATAGTTGTGTATAACAGCTGTAAAATTTTGAAATTTGAACTAATGGTGTGCTGGAGATAAAAATTGTGACACCCATCATGTAGCTAGGGTTAAACATAAGAACCTGGACCTTTTTACCCTTTTGATTTGACTGCTATCAATCCCCTTTATAACAAACAACTCTGCTTTCACTCTTCCATCATTATAAGCACATAACTTTAAGAAATAATGGTCATTTCTCTATCTTCTTAATCTTCTTTACTTTACAACTTTTGCTATTCCGGCGAACTATGTCTCCCAAGAATAACCGTCGCTCCTCTGATGTCCCAGAATTCATCAACCAGAAGATCCTTACTCCCTCTACAGAGGAGTTGTTCACCTTCGATGATCAGTGTATTGATCATTTGGTCACTTCCTAGATCTTCCCAGAAGAAGCTTTCATTCGCCCTTTTGATCCTTCAATCGATTACAACTCTGAAAAATGGGTTTATTTCCCGTTTTACCCTTTTTAATTGGTTTTACCTTTCCTTTCTCGCCCTTGGTCAATGAGTTCTTTGAAGTAACCCGATTAGCTTACTCCCAAACCATGCCAATCCTGTGGAGAATCTTGTTCACTCTTGACAGACTCAAGCTCACCCATTCCTTAGACCTTACTCTTGCTGAGATTGCCCGTGTTTACGAGTTTAGAACCCACAAATCATGCCGCTTTACCCTTAGAATCAAACCTGGTCGGTACCCCATTATGCTATAACGCAAGCATAATGAAAAAGACTGGAAAAGAAGGTTCTTATTTGTCCCCAGGGACTCAATTCTAGATGGCCAATCTCTGCCACTCCACTAGATCCTGAAGGGTAGGGTCCCTTAGGATCCTTATAAAAGGTTATGCTTTTTTTTTGTGACTTCTTTTTATTTTGTCTCATGTAGCTTTTGATCTTGATATCCGACCCCTGAAACTCAAGACACAGGTAACAAGATCACAAGGTTACTTAGCTTACCGGACTCAGAACGGAACTTCCAAGTAGATCTTGCTCTCCAAGAAGTCAAATTCCAGTCTCAAGCTTCAGAATCTGTCATGTCTTCAGGTACTTACAACTCTTTGCTTTTTCTTTTGATTTTGCATATTCAAGATCTTGACTTTTGACATTAGGTGAAGGATCCAAGCATACCGGTCGCTTTGATCTCGATAATCTCCTCAGCCTCGCCGATGAAGGACCCTTGGTGAAACAAGCGAATCCAGCTATCAAGCCCAGGATCCTCCTGTTGCGCTCCAAAGCCTCCTCGAGCAAAAACACAAGGTTCCTGAGGTCCTGGACCTTGAAGCTTTCGACAACCTAGACTTGACATAGATAACAAAAAAGCTTCAAACCGTCCAAAGTGTGGTAACATAAACAAAGTTTAGTATCTTTTATCAAATTCAGGATCCTAAGTTGCCATTAATTTACTAAATTATTGGTATGTAGGGCCTTTCCAAGATTCTTGCCACTCATGATGAGCAGCTGGCCAAGCATATTCAGAAGATTGCCAATATGGAGCTGCTCGCTAAGCATATGGCAGAGCATACTGAGAACTGATGTGTGCAAAATGCAACATATAAATTTCATCAAATGAGGCATAAAACTAACCCTTTTTAGTACTAATGTTGGAAAAAGTGTGTTGTTGTCTTCCTTTTGTATTTTTAGGACCAAATGAGCTTAAATGAACAAAAGGAACAGATATGCAGCAAAATCTAACATAAATAAAAAGAAAAGAAATAAATGTGGCATGCCCGACCCCTCGACAGCATCTTCCCAAGCAAAAAAAGGAAACAGAAGGCTGACCGCGGCCCCGTGCCCATTGAGCACGGGGGCATGGCCAGATGTCTGCAGAAAAGACAAAGTTGTAGAAGCTTCTATTGCTCACCACGGGGGCATGCCCACTGAGCACGGGGCGTGGTCAACGCTAATATTTGCAAAATCTAGAAAATCTTGGTAGTATAGATACACTTCTGCACACGGGGCCGTGCCCAGCGAACACGGGGCCGTGTGGAGCCTAATGCAGACAAGAGAAATTAATGAAGGAAAAGAAAGAGGATGGCCACGGGGCCGTGTCCAGCGGACATGGGGCCGTGGCCGGGCTTCTGTTCAGGCTATAAATAGAGGTGCTTGGTTCACTTCAAAGGCATCCCTTGGCAAACCACCTCTCTCCCACTTCACCACTACAACAGCCACATCCACCACCATCATCCATCATCCACCTTAGAGTGTGTGTAGTAGTCTCGGGATCCAAGATTGATCGTAAGAGTTCTTGTCAATCAAAGGCCATGTTTGGCTAAGTCTCTTACATCACTTGGTGAAGACAAGTCTTTAATGTAATACTTTTGATTTTTAATCTTTTCGCACTTATTATTTGGTTTTGTATTAATGACTTTAATAACTAGTTTCTTATCTTGAAGGTGAAACTTCTTTATCATTTGTCCATGGTGTCTTGGCATTACTTTACTGTTTATATAAAGTAAAAGATTTTCACCATTCATATCTCTACGGTCTATATAGAGATATGTTGGCTACCTGGTCGGGGGTTAAGGGAATGGTTTGGTAAGGTTCTTGCCTTGTTCAGTGTATAGATCCTGCAAGGACCTGGGTCAAGCTTACTAGGACCTCCTTCAATACCCACTGATATTGGATGGCGGGGGTGCGAATGGCTTGATCCCGTCATATGTAAACTACTATTAATACATTAAACCGGCTACTTGGGATTGTATCCCTGCTGACTCAAACCACTTAGCCGAGGGTAACGTCGCCTTTAAAAGAGGGGCCTACCACTTTACGCATTAATAACTTAATTAATTATCTTTCAATATTCCGACCCTTTGGGATTGTATCCTTGCTGACTCAAACCACTGGGTTGAGGGTAACGTCACCTTCAAAAGAGGGGCTTACTACTATAACTAAGATAATCTCTTAAAAAGTGAAAAAGTGCGGAAATCATCAAAGGTTACATTAAAGGCGAGTCGGATCCAAGTGATTCATCTTGTCTATCTGTTTTATTTTTATTTTCAGCAATTTTAGTTTTTATTTTCATATTTAAAACCTTTTCTAAAAATTTTGATTTGATTAGACATTGAGGATAAACCAGTACTAAAAGCTCTTGTGTCCTTGGACGACATCGGTATCTTACCAACGCTATACTACGCTCACGATGGGTGCACTTGCCCATGTGTGTGTTCAGTGTTAGTAGAATATCGTGTTTTATAAATTTAAAACTTGACTAATGTGTTAAAAATGGCTTAAAATATTAATAAAAACATATCACACCCAACACACACCAGAACCAACACCTCCAATTGGAATCTTCCAGGAAAGAATGCCAGGATCTTAAGGTTTCCCACTAGGAACAACTTAAGGAGCTTGAAACTAAGGCAAAAAAAGGGTAAATTACACTTTTCGTCCTTTATGTTTGTATCGGATTACAATGGATAGCCTTTAACTTCAATAATTACAGTCGCAATCCTTTATTTGGAAAACTCATTACATGCCAGGTCCTTTTACACTAACCCAGTTAAAAGTTTCAGTTAACTCTAGTCATGTGCATTGCACATGAATGCAGTTTGGACATTTTAAGCCTTAATAATATATATTATAAGAAATAAAATAAAAAAAACTTCAAAATAATTAATTATTTAGTTAATTTTTATTTATAATTTATAATATGTATATCAGTATATGTGGGTATTATTTATACAAACCATGTCTTCCATACTTAACCATGACCATCTCCATCTCCTCCATCACCACCACCGTCCCGCCACCACCACCCAACCCGCCGACAACCATGATCACCACTACCAACTTCGCACACAACCACCACCATCTTTGCAACCAACACCTTCAGTACTACTTAAGAAGTAGGGTGCAACAAATGAAACCACTGATCCGTCGTCGTTGATCTGTGCCCCTCGACCAAAATGATGCTGATGTCGTCTCTTCGCTATGCTAAACTGCACAATCCAGCTCACTCGAATCGACCCTATGCGATGAATTCCGCCGTCATCGCAGTCAACTCCGGCCAGCTTACCATCGTTAAACCAGGCAACCACTTGAGGCAACTTTGATACCAATCAACTAGTATATAACTACTGGATGAAAGCCCTATGCTTTTGTTCCTAATTTGTAATCACAAAACTCCAATTTTTGAATTTAACAATAAAAGAAGTGGGGATTTTAAATGACCGGATGATGGTCAATTCGATTCATAAGTTTCTGGTACCAGTAATCCCGGCTCCAGTTTTTGACGGATTTCATGGAAGGAGACAATATAGTTCTTCTGATGATGAAAGCTCTTCTTCTTTGTAGGTATTTATTAAGGTAAACATTTAGATGATTTTGGGTAGATTCTGAATGTAGAAAGAACAAGATAAATCCCTATAAACAAGTTTGGATCTGAATCAAGTTGGTTAGTTATGAAGAACTGATTGTAATATTTTGTTCCCAATAGTGTTTGAAGAAGACGATGTATAGTTTGGTGACATACACATGACCGACACGTGATCTACGAAAATGTATGGGATCTTTGTAGTTATGAAATTCACACTTAACGGTGTATAATCCGGTGACTTCTATAGGATCGAGGTGGGTTTCGCCGGAGTGGTGGCGATAGGATGTGGTGGTGGTGGCGGCAGGATGAGGTGGTGGTGGCAAGATGTGGTGGTTAGGAAATTGGGGAAGATAAAGTGTATATGTAATTTTTTGGTTATATTTATTAAACATTTAAATAAAAACATGAATTGACCAAAATCTCCCTTAAGTGAATAAACTTGACTGAAAAATTTAAACTGGTTAGTACTAAAGGACGTAGAGTGTGACGAGTTTTGCAAATAAAGGATTGTGACTGTAATTATTGAAGTTAAAGGCTATCCGTTGAAATCTGACACAAACATAAAGGACGAAAAGTGTAATTTACCCGCAAAAAAATATTCAACTGATATCTTCTAAAAACTGCTTCCCAATCGCTAGAGTAGCAGAGAAGAATCAAGATGGTAGACAAATAAGGTTAAAAATGACCAATCAACCAGATCCAAAACTATTATCACAAGAACAACTGGAAGCCTGAATACAGAACATCTAGCAGTTTTCTGAATTCTAGCACTTCTCACTTCTCAAAAGAATGAAGTTGCTCAGATTCAAAATCCTTCATAGGCTTCTTCTAAAGGTCTTGGCCTTGTTCACATACTTGAATGCTCTACCATTTTTTTAGAAAAGGCTTTGAAAACTTACAATATGCAACATCTCTCAGAAGATAGGGGTGTTGTTCTGCCTTCAGAGGTCCAAAGGGTAGCCTCTAATCTTCCTTAACCCAGAGATTCAGAGACAACAAGCTACTCACATAATAAAAGTTTCGAAGACAGAGAACCTTTCTCTAAAGTTAAAGATGGTTGTCTTTGATGAAGATAAAGGAATTGTCCAGGTTTTTAACTGCAACAAAAGATTGGAAGGACTCTTCATCAACGAATAATAGAATAAAAGACATTCATCAATAAGTGTGATTTTCGCATCAACAGATCTAGGGGAGATTGTTAGGTTATGTGATGATGAATGCCAAAACCCAAGGGAAGCATCATCCCTACCTGATGAAGTAAGTCAAGATACAATCACTTGGTTCAACAGTTTTTGTGACAACCCGAACTCTCGAGGTTTGTGTTACCTGGTTTCAAGACTTGTACGGTTATGTCCTATGTCCCACTGCATATAAATCCAGTGTACGATACGTAAACATGTGATGGTTTTATGCAATAGTGTTATGAGAAGGCATCTAGTTATGTTTTGTAAGTTGTTACACCCTACTCGAGGGTCTGCTAAATCCAGTCACACACTACCTTATGTTCTCGGCCCACCATGTTATGGCCCACAACCATCATATTTTTATTATTCTTTTGGGGGACAATCTTGGCAGCCATATCACGTGGACTTGTTTGAGGATTTTTATTTCAAAACAAATCACATGATCCATCACCATTATTATGTTGGTGGTTTATGAATTGAAAAAGGAGGAATAGATGTGAGCATTAATTGGGACGATATAAAGAATAGGTGGATTCATGTGAGAAGCTTTTGGTTCTACAAGTCAACAACATCACATGCAGCCGCATATTGGATTTGAGGGAATTAAACATCATGTTTTTTTGGGTCTTGACTTGTGGCAGCAACAATAACACAACTTTGGAGAGCAACATTTATTATTTTTGGTGCTTTTCGTCAAATGTCAAGCTCGACGAAACTAGGATTTTTTGTCATCACTTCCTTCGACGAAGCTTAGTTTTTCGTCGGTAAGATTCGTCGCCGCATTAGGGCTCTCGGCCCAGTTCCAATCAGAACTTAAGTGGGTTCGGCCCACTAGTGATCACATAAAATGACACCCGGTTCTCATTTATCCTGCATGCAACACCTAGAAACAAAACCCTAGTGCCAGTCTTTTCCTCTCTAGTGTGTGACGGCAACAAGTACTATCGGTGCTCTCTCCTCCATTCGCTCGCATCTCTCCCGTAATCGGTACGTAATCGAGTCAAGTTCCTGTTAATATTTGGTTATGTGTATGATCGTTGAATGATGATTATTGCATGAGAATAAGGAGTTTCGTGGTAATCTTAATTACCTATGTGGCTTAACTAGCATGCTGATGATTGTATTAATTTTGTATGTTAATGGGCTATGTTGACTATAATATGATGATAATAGTAAGTGCTCTAGGGTCACGTAAAGAAGTGATGGTAATCAAGAACCCTAAAACTGTTTTGTTATGGCTGGTGATGACAAACTGTGATGTTGATCTAGAAAGCTGTTAATAGTATCTATCCATGATCTTGATTTATGTGATGATTCAAAGTATGTGGTAAATGAATGTAATGTCGATAACTGTGGGAATAGCACAATAAACACATAATTGTTATATGATCTATAGTAAACTTTAGTTCATGAATTAGGTATGCATGATGACAAACGATCATGAAGAATTATTATATTATTTGATTTGATTGTATAATTAATTCTTATGGTTATTGCTTTGGATAAGTAACTGAAATTGGGGAATGTGGGTTGACCATGGGTTGGTGGAACGTAACTGAATGGCTGTGATTTAAGACCACAAACAACTATCATCGCACACTTAAACCTTGGGCACACACTCCACTGTTGTCGCACACAATCATGGGCTCAATGTTAGTTGGGCCTGTTAGGTTGTTGGACCGTACAAACCAGTAGTCGCACACTAGAAGTCAACCGCACCGTGTTGTGTGATAGCACATTCATAAATTGTATGTACAATTACAAAAGGCATGCTTAGTCGCACATTAATAAGTCACACACTTTCATTGGATCACGCATGTTAAATGGGCCGTACACCCTGACTGGGCCACGGGTTAAACCTGGGCGGCACCTCCTCTTGTGGGTCGCACATTAGCACTGGACTGGTTATATTGGGCCAGCAGCATTGGGCTGCACACTAGGCATTTGGGTAAGGTGAGATAATGAATCGCATAATTTAACGTTGGGTCGCACAATGGAACATCTACACCGTTAGACATTAAACGTGCCTGTATGTGTGTTGACCGTTATGCTACATGCTTTTGTGTAACTTGCTAGTATACGTGTACTGCTACATGATTTGCTTGTATATGAAGCCCAAACACTTGTTATGTGATTATACAATAAACGTTATGGATCAATGGGCCGCCTGATTAACAGTTAAACTTGCATGAGGATATGTGTCTTACATGTATGCTATTTATGTAACGTTTACTAAGGATACGTGATATACGTGAATATTGAACTGACTATCTTTGGTAACCACAGTAGGGTATGGTTGACCAACTTGGAACGGGTAATGTAACATAACATACCGAGCAAATCTAAGGTGAGTTCACTGCCTTTTTCCAAGCATGCATCCCGAGGAGGGATATCGGGTAACGTTCCGGGGAGGAATGTCAGGTTAATGGGATGTTTGTTATTACTCATTTCTATCATATAAGACCCCTTACATCTACCGATAGTTGCCGGGGAGGCAACGAGGTTATTAGTTGATAGCGCTATTAGGTTTGGCACCCTCACACCGTACCGAGGAGGACGGGCGTGAACTAATAGCCTTAAAGCATGACCAATGTTTTGATAGAGACATTAGGGTTGGGCAAATACATCTTGTAGCCATTTGCGGTAATCGAGTTAATAACAACATCAAATCAAAACATCGAATCTGTGAAACGTTTTAATCTGGTAACTGGTAACTAAACGCGTTAACAAACTTTGAACTCACCAGCGTCGTCTGACACACTTGTCTGCATGCTTGCAGGTCTATAGGGTTATGTCACTAGGACTTGCTGTCTGGGATGCTGGAGTGGTCATGGGTCGGGATACATGGATTCGCAAGACAAGTCTAATGGTTTTCGAACATACGGTTTATGGAATATTTAACAAATGATTTATGCTTCCGCTGTATATGATGAATCACACTTTGTAACACTTTATGTTAATAAATGAAAGTTTTTATTTAAAAAAAATATTGTTATGAGTTCAATGTGATTGGTGGCTAGATCCTGGTACGTCACACATCCCGCGATGTTTCCGCAAGTGGTATTTTGGGGGTGTGACAGTTTTCCCCCCTTCAAGGCTTCCCAGAACAACTGGCCCAAAGTATTGTTACATAACAACTGTTGCCTTCAATGTAAAGAGAAAAAAATTGCTGGAGTGCAAAAGAGCTGGTCAACAAGTCAACAGTTAAGTCAAGACAAAGTCAAGACTGAAGACTAAAGACTAAAGATCAGGTAAACAAGTCAAAGAAAAGAAGTGTTTGATTTATAGAAGAGCTGGTTCAAACTAGTTGTTCTATAGAATCCAGTTGTTCTCTCTCATATACAACAAATCCAACAGTTCTAATGTAACCGCTGCTGGAACTTACACTCATTTAATGAGTTGTTAGGGGTCGCTTTAATGGTGATGTCACCATCAGTTCACTCCTCCTATATATAGTTCTTCTTGTACATTGTAATCGTTAACACTTAGAGCCTGAGCGGATTGTGTGCTGGAACTCTAGGTATCTCATCTGGGTTAAAAGCTGGTATGGGAACTGGTTCTTCTTGGTTGGGTTCTATTTCTATTGGCTAAGTGGGAAATAGTGGTAATGGCTGTGATGCAATGATTTGTTCTAGGTTTGGGTCTGCGGCTGTGGTAGCTAATATGTGAAAGTTGGCCAATCTCCTATTGATTATGTCTTGGGTCTGGGTGTTCATCTCCCTATTTGCTACTGCTAAAGCCCTTTGCTGGTGCAACTTTCTCATTCTTTTCCTACGCTCATGTGTTCCCCGACTGAACCATCCTCTTTTTTTAGTAGGGAATGGTTCTTCGTATTGCGCCTTAAATACAAAGATCCCCTCTTCTGTGTCAGCTGAGTACCCCGAAGGAGTAGGCTGGGAAGAAGTTCCTTCATCTCTAAGAGAATTAGATAGTTGACGATAAGCGTCTGACGGACCTTGATCACTCATATTGTAAACTAACAGATTTTCAAATAACACAAATAATAATATACATGTATGCACATAGTCACATATATTATTTCCTAACAGAATTGACAATTTCCATATGAGCAGAACACTTCTGTGGTTTAAATCAGTGGATGTAGCTCTGATACCATCTCCTGTCGCAACCCCCGACCCCTATGCCCCGGGAGGCCGGCGGCCGCGAGCTTCGCACATTCGGTGGTATCGGTGTTTATTTCATTTTGGTAGCGGAATTTACATCAGGACCGTAGTTAGGAAATATTTTATCAGAGTAAAACACCTCATTTTATAAATATTAAACACATGGGTTTTACCCAAGTTTCTATTCATAATCGGTTTATAGGGATAAACCCTATTTTATTCAAATAAAATTTCTTCTTTATTTAGGTAACTTTTATAGCCACTTTTCCAAACCTTCAGTGCTCTCCAGCTGGCTTCTATTTGGCTTTCACATTATGTTACCTGAAACGCGTTTTAAAAACATTTTTCAGTGGGAAATATAGGTGAGTGAATCCCAATTTAATCAAGACAAGTTTTATCTTTTTACAGCATTGAGGGCAATCCAGCAATTACATATGTTTATATCTACATGCGTTACGGAGCATTAGATCAATCGAGCAGCGTATCTAATACGTAACCGGGGGTTATAATACTTACAACGAGGCAAAGCTTCGCTAATTGGGGGGGTATAATACCCGGGAATTATTTTAGCTATTAGAGATTGAGAGAGATTTTAAAATTTTGAACGATTTCTCGAATGAAACAGATTGTTCTTATTTAGAGTGCCTATAACAACCCTCCTAAATTATTTTTGACACTCCTAAAAATATTTAGAATATCCCTATACGTCCTAAAATATACCTCGTATACGAGATTTGACCCTATATACCTTTAATTTTATTAATTTTAAATAAAAACGAAATTCATGTGGCGCTCGCGGGCCGCGAAGACATTGTCCTAGACTTACGCGGGGCGTGACAGCACAACCACCAGGCGAGCCCCTAAGCCGCCACATGGCATCATCGTGTCGGACCAATACGTGTGACTGGCCTAGGCTAGGACCTACCCGACCTACGTCGCGGGACGCGAAGCCATTTGCTGAATCTTACGCGGGCCGCGAAGAAGTCAAGATCAGACCCTATAAATAGGATCGATCGACTTCAGTTGCAAACCGTTCAAAATCTTTCTCGATCTATCAATTCTCTGAATATTAGAAATTGTAATCGAGTATTATACCTACTAATTAGCGAAGCTCTGCCTCGTTGTAAGTATTTTAACCCCCGGATTACGTATTAAATACGATGCTCGATTGATCTAGTGCTCCGTAACGGCTGTCGAGGCTCTACCCGACGTAGTCGTTGGAGTTATGTCTCGGGGAGGGTATAACTAATGTAAATTGGGTTATTATACTAACGCGTGTGCATTGTTTAATTAATAGATTATAACCAGGATATCACAGGAAAAATACCTAAAGTAGCAATGTGAGTAATCTCCTTTTTGTGTAAACCTTTGTGCAAACTATTTTTACAAAACCTCAAATGTTTTACATTATGATTAACAGTGATTGAGTATTTGTAAATTCTACAATTATCGTCGGTATGTTGGGGTTTTGTATACAAAATTTGTTACTACACTGTGAGTAGTAACATGACCACAAGTCTGGTTGACAGTACCGTGGGTGGTAATTAAAGTAAGAATTGGAAACAAATATAATTGCGAGATCGCCCTCAATACTGTACAATGATAAAAACTGTTTTGATTAAACTGGGATTCACTCACCAGTATTTTCCACTAACAAAATGTTTTTAAACGCGTTTCAGGTAACAAAATGTGAAAGCCAAATAGAAGCCAGCCAGACAGCACTGAAAGCTTGGAAAATGTGGCTATAAAAGTTACCTAAAATAAAGAAGATGTTTTATTCAATAAGTTAGGGTTTATCCCTATAAACATGTTTGTATTATAAACTTGGGTTTTACCCATGTGTTAATTATTATAAAAGTGTGGTATTTTACTCTGATAAAATATTTCCTAACTACGATCCTGATGTAAATTACGCTGCCAAAATGACAAAAACCACTGATACCACTGAATCTGAGCTCGCGACCGCCCGTTCCCAGGAGATAGGGGCCGGGGGTTGCGACAGTGCCTGATCAGGGGCCTCTCGCGCCCCGCGAGAGAAACACTAAGGGGCTTCGCGGCCAGCGAGCCATCTAGACTAGGCTCTAGCTTGGCTGAGTTGACAACTAGTCTCGACACGCAGCCTGCCACGTGGCGTCACCAGGTGCGCCCTGGTGTCCAGCTGTCGCGGCCCGCGACTAAGATAGACAAGGGGGTCGCACCCCGCGAGCGCACCCTTGATTTTAATTTATTTGATTTTTGTAGAAATTAAGGTATTTCGGGACCGGTTTTCGTATACGGGGTGTATTTTAGGACATATAAGGGTGTCCTAATAATTTTAGGAGAGTTTTTATAGATTGTATTACATACACTACATACACTCTTAGATCCAACAAGTGTCTACGAGCACCAAATGCCCAATATTTTCTTCTCGCTATACCTCCAGATAGGTTAGGCCAGCATATGTCGCCGGTGGAGTACCATACTATCCTTAAATATCGCCCCTTGATTCCTTTTTTTTTTTCGATTGATGAGATATGCCCTGATTGTCAAAAGGCGTGTTTAGACTCTTTTGGGGAATACGTAGTTCATTGTAGAAAGCTCTTGGGTTCATGTACCAATATGATTTGGTTATGGATGTCCTTTTTAACATATACAGACGCGCTCGGATTTCTTAAGAAGCAACAGTAAATTTCTTAACTGATCTATTAAAAGGAAGATCCACCCTTAGACCAGCCGACATTTTGGTATTTCTATGGATAGGAGGAAAGCACACATGTGTGGATCTAACCCCCCCCCCCCCCCCCCCCCCGGTGGGCTTAGGGGGTAGTGCTTTCATAGTGGATTAGACTGATTTAAAATCGACTTCGGGCAAAGTGACCAAACACGAGAAAGCATGCCTTGACAACCAGCAGGTGTTTATCTCATTTGCTTTTGATACTTTAGGTTTCCTTATATATAAGTAAAACACACACACAATTCAAAATATACTGTTGTGACACATCGATTTTTATCTACATTTTGATATAAATTTTATTTAAAATTGAGCCTTATCAATACTTAACAGGTTCGCCAGACACATTTTCAATACCTACCTATTTTTTTTTATAAAAAAAGCAACCAAATTTTACTAACACTACATGTTCTTCCATTCATCTAGGTAGCGATAAATATCACACAGAAAAAAATCTTCTGCTGAGTTCTAACACTCATTTTCATGACAAACATCATTTAACACATCTAAACTTTATGTTTGTGTGCTTGCGCAACTTTTATGTAATTAGATCTGTTGCTACTCTAAACAGTGTTTTCTGTTTTGTGCATATATCGGTTGTTACTATAACTAAAAATTCATAAATTACATCGAGATAGAAGGTAAACAGGTAACAAGCTGCCACCCCTTTTTGAATAGCAATTAGCAAAACTAAGTTTTTTTTTTAATTACATCTATAGATCTCAGTGTCATAACATTACTATGCATGACCCTTTAAACTCCACTAAGTAGATCCACAGCCTCTTACGTAAAACAACATAGTGCGTGGGAAATTTTTAGTAATTCTATCAATAAAGAAAAGAGAAAACACGTATAAAAAAAAGATAGGTGCACGGTATCCTTAGACGCGGAAGGGATCTCCCTTCCTAGTTCACGACCCGACAACGATCCCTGACGGTAAATACCCTTGCCAACTTGATTGGATTAAAGAGCCTGGAGTAACCAGGATTCGAACCCGCGACCTTCACGTAATGGGAGGCCTCAAGATACACTAAATGGGTGTCGGTGGCCACAGAGCCAAGAAAACACGTATAAGAGACGTGTGTGAAGGGCAAAACCGGAAATGTGACAAGTAGTCCTTGTGTTTTTTATTATTTAGAAATTAAATAAAACTACTTAACTTGTAGCACTAAATTGGTCTTTTAGTTTAAGCCTTAGCACATGCTTACCACTCATCTCTGTTTTGTTTTTATTTATTTTCTTAATCACGTCTTTTCAATTTCAAAATGCTACACACATTTATCATTTAATAATGACTAAACTACAAGAAAGATTTAAGTGCTACAGTTATATCTTGGATTAAGTCACTTTTTAGAAAATTCACAGATTTCATCGCAACACATTTCCTATTTTTTACTTGCTAACGATATATGTAATTGAAAATTTGAGATGAAATGTCAATTTACCATTCTATGTGGCGAGTGAAAACACAACATTTTTGTTGATCCAATAAGCTATTGTTATTAGTGATTAGCTTTATTCTCAAAACACACTCGTCCATATTACATTTATATTTTTTAACGGCAAGGAACGACGTGTCAACCACCGTGACAACGGGCGTTGTGGCTAAGGTCGACTACTTAGTGGAAACCCGGGGGTGCATTCTCCCCCCCCCCCCCCCCCCGAATGTTTCGGTTAGAATTGTAAAATTTCCGAAGGATCTTCTCCCCAATTATTTTGCCTAAATATTTATACAATATATAAATTGGGTCCCATGACTTTCGCCCCCCCCCCCCCCCCGGAACTTTTAGTCAAGCTCCGCCACTGTCGATTACTCGACCGCCGTCAGCCCCTTGGCTCTCCCAAATGCGCGGAAACCCGACCTCCACCCGCCCGAAGGCACGACAGTGGAATAATAGGTAAAATCTCGCCTCCCATCCAAGACGAACCGACACCACCCGTATTCGCCCTTCACCTGGATGCCATAGAAAATAATGGGGAGAGTGGGAGTCGAACCTGGGTCAGAAGAAACACTAAGTTTTTCTCCAACCACTCAACTGGTACCTCATTGGCACATTTGTCATAACTTTGATCTCAGTGTGTCTGAAAGTGTACAAAGTAGACATGTGTTTATTGATGGCCCTAAGTTTGTCACCAAGGCCAGCCCGAAGGGTGTGCAGGATGGGCCACCGAAAAGGGCCCATAAAATTTTTCTGTTTTATATTTAATTTAAATACAAATCAAAACATGACTCATATGTTGCTATAGTTCAGATGGTTGGGTGCTTCGATTAATTCACATGAGATACAGGTTCTGTAGGATCGTGTACGGACCCGAACGAGTCGTTCAGAGGAGTTTTACTTCGTTTCAGAGGCGGAAACTAAGAAACAAAGGTAGAAACAGCTAGCTCTTCACTTTAAACACTCTTCTGATTGATATTATAACAATTACAATCAGGAAATACACCGGCAGCACTTCGGTACAATATTCTAATTCCCCTTGAAATGACATGAACACAAGCCTATTTATAGTGTTTCTGATTCCCCACGAAATGACATGGTGTCATTTCGAGCGGAATCAACACTTAACTTTCGAGCGGAATTAGAACTTAACTTTCGAGCGGAATTAGAAACTTATGTGATTTAGCTTGAAATGACAAGGTGTCATTTCGAGCGGAATCACCCCTAAAAACCATTATCTCGTTTTTAGTGCCCTGATCTAACTATTACAGTACAAGACTCGATATAAGACGAAGTTGACAGATGCATGCACTAACAGACTCCCCCTCAGATGTTGACGAGTCTCACGTGTCGAGTCTTCGCATCTTCAGTCTTGATCACTCTCTGGGCTTCATTCTTTTCATTCAGCATTAACAGACTCCCCCTAACAATGTGCTGGCATTCCTTCAATTCATCAGCATCATCTGTTTCAGGATCGAAATCTGACTTTCACAAATTCAAAATCTTTGCCTGGCTCAATCTCTATCTACAGCATCCTCAGGTATCGGAACCTGGCTCTTTAAACACAAGCTTCTTCAGGATCGAATGGCCTGGCTCTTCCGGAGGTTGTTCCAAGATCGTAACCTGGCTTTTATCCAACTCAGGTATTCTCAGAACTGATAAATCCAGCTCTTTCATAATCCTGCACAATCTCTACCTCAAAGTAAATTTTCTAAATTTAACAATTCAATGTATGCACTAACACTGACTCTCCCTAAAAAATAACTCAATATTCTTGATGAACCACTTTAAAATTTGACCAAAACACATTTGATTTTCAAACACATACTTCTTTTCACAAACATGTCATCATGTTTAGCACTTGGGATTTTGAAAATCAGCTCTCCAACATCAGTTGTCGAAAATCTTTTTGGATTTTTCAAAAAATTATGCTAAAACACACCGAAAATATTTTTGGATTTTTAATGAAATGCAGTAAAAAAATATTTACAGACAATATTTTTGTGAGTTTTGTGTAAGAGGATCATATCAGTTCTTGACAAGTCACAAGTACCGTTGAGCTTAGTTACACATTAAGAATTAAACAATTCACTTAGATTGCCGATATACTGATCCACTTAAATTCTCACATAAATTTCAACTGATTCAGGATATGAGTTAGATGTTTTAAGGACTTAAACTTATTCATGTGTCCCACCTCTTGAATATACTCCCGTATCCAGATCCCAATATTCAGTCTTACAGGTGAGTATACCACAGATGATATCTGTAAGGGAATAAATTATAGTACGAAACCGTGAGAGCTCAGGTCAGAACTTCCGTTCAGCAGAGAGATGACGGCTCGACTTTTGGTATGTCTGTCACACCCCGACCACGTATAGCATACAAGACGTGGCGGAAAAACGTCGGGGAGTGTTGTAACAGAATTAATTGTTTCATAACCATGGCATTAAAAGTTGTATTTTATTTATCAACAAGCGTGTTACATTGTCAATACAGGAAATAAAGAGTTTATAACATAATTAAACTAAGTCTATCTTCGTTTTATGTCTCTAAGGCACAGGTCCGCCCTAGTGTCACGATCATCATCCTACGGAAAAGCTCCTGAAAACACATGTGAAAATAGGTACGTCAGCATAAAAATGCCTGTGAGATACATAGGTTTGTGAAAATATGATTCATGACTTAAGTTTAAGAAAATGTTTAGTCATGAACCTTGTAAATTATTTTGTCTTGTAAATCATTTGAAAAACGATAAGATCAGATGATATGTATAAATAAGATCATAAAGTATGGTTAAATAAATAACCAAGTAAAATGAGTTTGTATAAGATAAGTTGTTTTGTAAAACAATGTCTTGTGAAAAGTATGTTATTTGTATAAAATGTCATATGTCCAAATTGAAATGATTTAAATAACGCTACAATATGTAATACCATACAAACACTTATATATAGGAAGTACTAGCGGCGTATCCACCATGCTTGTATCATATTACACATGCCTCGTTACTTAAATCACTTAAACAAACCACCAATGTATAAAGTCTATGTTTAAACCAATAGTCAAAAGTCCTTGTATAAGCCATGTCAAATGTTTATAAGTCCAAGAGTAGTCAAGTAATGTGTAACAAATGTTATGTCTTGTAAGTAAAGTATTGTCAAATAGTCCAAATGTAGAAATGTACAAAACAAAGTAATTTGAATATATCAAAAAGTTATGTTTTGTAAAGTAATGCATGTTACATTGATACAAACATTTATGTGGTAAGTTAACGTATACATTCAAGCCTTGAGACAGTCGGATAACCCTTTCAGTCAAGGTTATCAAAAGAAATGTTTTCGGATTCAGTCATTCCTTACATCCAAACAAACCCGGGATGTCAGGAATGGGATTTGTCAAGTCCTATGGTACCAGTACTTACTACCGAGCGGCGTAGCTAATGTTAATGAACGTATAATAGTCTCGTTTGTGCAAACCAAATGTCATAGCAAAAGTGAACATGTTATATGAAAACAATGTACTAAGTATGCTAAGTTAACATACAAAGCAGAAAAGTCATGTAAATCAATGTGCTAGCATGCTATCAGTTAACATACATAGCAGAAATGTAATGTAAAACAATGTACTAAGTATGCACACAATGGACATACATAGCATGAAATGTAATGAAATCATGTACTATAATGTACTAACAAACATAGCAGGTATATGATGTGAAAACAGGAAAGCACGAAAGTAACAAGTAGGCACATGTGTTTCACCCCAAAACAGTTTGGAAAACAGTAAAAGAGGGGTTCTATGTACTCACTTGAGATTGCTCAGAAGTCCTAAGATAACCACCAAGCAATGCTAGAGATCTCGGAATATCAAACGGCACCTAATATAGGTAACTACATTAATAAACCGGACCTAAATCGGAAGATCGGATAGAATGAGGGTTCGTAAACCAAATGAGTATGGGAACTCATGTAGTATGGTTTAACAAAGCCTACATACTAAATGAAACCTATCCTAAGTGCTTGTGACCCATTACGACCCGTTTAGGTAGCTTATGCTACTTTAACGCGTCGTTCGCGTGAAACGCGTTCGGACCGCCTATCTAGTCCTATGAAAAGTAATATATGCCTTAACATGTCTAATATGGTTGTCAAATCAGTTTAGATGTCAAAAGTTATGTTACATATGTTTAAAAATGAATTTTGGCATAAAGGGGTATTTTGGTAATTTACCTAAGGCATATAAATTACCTATCATACAACTACTTAAACGTAGCGACCATAAGGTATAACCTCAGAGGGTTATTCCCTATATACTATGGTCACCTAATGTATTTGGTCGGATCCTAATGATCGACCAAATGGGTCGGGTTCGAAAGTATAAGCGATTGTTTAGATCGCTTACCTTACGACCCTATACAAGCACAACTAAAAGTGACGAGCTAAGCATGTTAAAACATGCTTAACTAAGTTTAGAAAACAGGTTTGGTATCAAAACAAACGGTTTTGATACCCATAAGTAGTTTGGTTACAAAATACGCAAGAATACGTATTCTGACCGAAACTACGACTCGTCACTGAGCCTAGATAACGTGGTAATCAGTAGGTATAGTCACTAGGGACTATAACCATCGTGATCACGCTCACGTTATGACGTTCAAACGAACTTCGCATCGACCATAAACTGGTCAATGCAGAAAGTCAAACAAAGTTTGACTTTCGGACTCGAAAGCGATTCATTAAGTCCATGAAAACAGCGGGAGCATTAGTCAAACCGAATGGCGAACTGACCGAATGTTGCTCGTGATCAGCTCGCGTCTTAGAATAAATCAAGATGTCGTCAATAAAAACAATGACGAACTGATCCAAATAAGGTTTGCAGACCCTATTCATTAAGTCCATGAAAACAGCGGGAGCATTAGTCAAACCGAATGGCATGACTGTGAATTCATAATGCCCATAACGAGTGCGGAATGCTGTCTTGGGAATATCTTCTTCATGCACCCGAAGTTGATGATATCCGGAACGTAAATCAATCTTCGAAAAATAAGAAGCGCCCTGTAATTGATCAAAGAGATCGTCTATGCGCGGTAGGGGATATCGATTTTTGATAGTAAGCTTGTTAAGCTCACGATAATCGATACACATCCTAAAGGATCCATCCTTTTTCTTGACGAAAAGAATGGGAGCACCCCAGGGTGAAAAGCTAGGACGGATAAAACCTTTGTCAGAGAGCTCCTGAAGCTGCTTAGATAACTCTTGCATCTCAGACGGTGCAAGACGATATGGAGCTCTGGCATTGGGATTTGCACCAGGTACGAGATCAATGCGGAACTCGACTTGGCGTGCTGGAGGTAGACCAGGTAACTCTTCAGGGAAAACTTCAGAATAATCCCGAACGACAGGAATATCTGAAATAGATTTACCCTTGCCTTTATCTGCTGTAACATGTGCTAAGAAAGCCACATAGTTCTTCCGCAGATACTTCCGAGCTTTAAAACAAGACATGAGTTTGAGACCACCGGCAGGTTTCTCACCTTGAACCTGTAGGGTCTCGCCTGTCGAAAGCGGCACACGAACAATCTTCTCAGAACAAACTATCTCTGCGCGATGCTTAGATAACCAATCCATACCCACTATGACGTCGAAGCTTCCAAGTTGCATAGGCGTGAGGTCGATTGGAAAAAGATGATCGTTAAGATTCAACTGGCAGTTGTGAAGAACAGAATCAAGAACAATGGGTTCACCACTAGCAACTTCTACTATCAAAGGTTTACCTAGTTTTGTTCTAGACACGCGAAGTAATGGCTCAAAAGACAATGACACAAAACTCGTGTCGGCACCCGAATCAAAAAGAACAGATGCAGGCTGATTATTAATAAAGAACGTACCGTTCACCACATTATCGTCCACCTGCGCCTCTTGGGCATTCAAGTTAAAAGCTCGCCCTCGAGCCTGAGCCTAATTTTGGATCTGATTCTGGTTTTGGTTGACTAGCCTTGGGCACCGGTTCCTGTAGTGGGTCAGATCCCCACAATTGTAGCACGAACCAGGAGGAAAATGAGGTCGTGCAGCTTGACCTTGTTGCTGAGCAAGAGGCTGAGCAACTTGTTGGGCTTGGTTCTGAACTGCCTGGTTCTGGTTAACAGGAATGCGGCAGGTGGCAGCAAGATGACCAGGCCTTCCGCAGTTGGTGCACTGACGACACTGGGGGTGTGGTTGATGATGGCCGTTACACCTGTTGCACAAAGGTGCATTGCCAAGATAAGGCTTCTTGGCTAGTGGTTACGCAGGCTGATTTGGTGCAGCCTGAGCCTGTGCAGTAACAGCATAGTTTTGGGAAGCCTTCCGCTTCCTAGACCCTTCAGAATTCTTTCCCTTCTTGTTTTGACCTTTCTTGCTATCTTCCTTATCAGACACCTGCTTCTTACCCTTGTCACCCTTTTTGTGCAGCTTCCCCTTTCGAATCTGCGACTCAGTCAATGTCGCTGATAACTCGATCGCCTGACGGAGTGTGGTAGGGTTGCTACCAGTAATGATGTCTTGTACCGAGTCAGGTAGGCCGTCGATGTATCTTTCGATAGCCTTGTCGAGTGGGGTAACCATAGTTGGGCAAAGCAGGCTCAACTCTTCAAACCTATCAGTATAAGCCCTGTGCTCGCCACTGTCTTGTTTCAAGTCCTCAAACTCTTTCTCCAACGCTCGCTGTTCATGACGAGGACAGAATTCCCTCATCATAAGGGCCCTAAGTTCAGCCCAAGTTTGCGCTAGAGCAACTTCTGCACCCCGATCTCTCATAACCCCATTCCACCATGTGAGAGCCCTCTTCTGAAACACGCTCGAAGAAAACTCGACCTTGCGATTATCCGGACACTGCACGTGGCGGAAAGTATTCTCAATGCTCTCAAACCATTGAAGAAGCCCAGTCGCTCCCTCAGAACCACTAAACTTGAGTGGTTTAGCCGATTTAAAATCCTTGTATTTGCATGGAGCATTGTTATTATTGTTGGCTTGTTGCCATTGAGCAAAGAGATTTGGGAATTGAGCAGCCATCTGCTGCGCAATGATTTCTGCCAGTTCGGCAGTCGCTATTTGGTTTTCATGTCGAGGAGGCATTCTAAAAGAGGAAAAACATGAAAGGAAACGAGTGAGATGATTGGGTGAAAAGAATGAGATGAAACAAAATTAACAAAAGCAAAGATGGTGGTCAATTGTCCGCATTACCAAGCAAACAAACGACGCACAGTGACTAATCAAAGTAAATGGATCATAAATAATGTATCATGAAGACATGCTCGCCTATAAGTGAACACTCATCCCAAGAATTCCCAGGTAAGCACAACTGGTCTCGCGTCTGATGAGATGTATACGAAGTGCTTGCCTAGACAGAAAACCCAGAATACAGGCATTCACTCTTCCAGTTTGCACGTCTTCACATTATTTAAAACCCAAAACGTTGACGAGATTTTGAAAATTTGAAGGCACAAGGCCAAAAATTTAGTCAAACTGGAAGGGTTCAAAACCTTACAAAAGAGGGTTCAAAACCTTGTAATAAATCATTCAAAAACAGAAGATTGTTTTTCAAAAATCGTTTCGAAAAATTGGTTTCTTGTTTTGATAATCACCTAAGGATAGGTGAAATGCATGTTTTAAAATCTAAACACAAGATAACTTGTGTTAGGGTCCTAGAAAGGTTATAGTCTAGGTCAAAGCATTACTAATAACCTAATTCCCTATAACCATTGGCTCTGATACCAACTCTTCTGTCACACCCCGACCACGTATAGCATACAAGACGTGGCGGAAAAACGTCGGGGAGTGTTGTAACATAATTAATTGTTTCATAACCATGGCATTAAAAGTTGTATTTTATTTATCAACAAGCGTGTTACATTGTCAATACAGGAAATAAAGAGTTTATAACATAATTAAACTAAGTCTATCTTCGTTTTATGTCTCTAAGGCACAGGTCCGCCCTAGTGTCACGATCATCATCCTACGGAAAAGCTCCTGAAAACACATGTGAAAATAGGTACGTCAGCATAAAAATGCCTGTGAGATACATAGGTTTGTGAAAATATGATTCATGACTTAAGTTTAAGAAAATGTTTAGTCATGAACCTTGTAAATTATTTTGTCTTGTAAATCATTTGAAAAACGATAAGATCAGATGATATGTATAAATAAGATCATAAAGTATGGTTAAATAAATAACCAAGTAAAATGAGTTTGTATAAGATAAGTTGTTTTGTAAAACAATGTCTTGTGAAAAGTATGTTATTTGTATAAAATGTCATATGTCCAAATTGAAATGATTTAAATAACGCTACAATATGTAATACCATACAAACACTTATATATAGGAAGTACTAGCGGCGTATCCACCATGCTTGTATCATATTACACATGCCTCGTTACTTAAATCACTTAAACAAACCACCAATGTATAAAGTCTATGTTTAAACCAATAGTCAAAAGTCCTTGTATAAGCCATGTCAAATGTTTATAAGTCCAAGAGTAGTCAAGTAATGAGTAACAAATGTTATGTCTTGTAAGTAAAGTATTGTCAAATAGTCCAAATGTAGAAATGTACAAAACAAAGTAATTTGAATATATCAAAAAGTTATGTTTTGTAAAGTAATGCATGTTACATTGATACAAACATTTATGTGGTAAGTTAACGCATACATTCAAGCCTTGAGACAGTCGGATAACCCTTTCAGTCAAGGTTATCAAAAGAAATGTTTTCGGATTCAGTCATTCCTTACATCCAAACAAACTCGGGATGTCAGGAATGGGATTTGTCAAGTCCTATGGTACCAGTACTTACTACCGAGCGGCGTAGCTAATGTTAATGAACGTATAATAGTCTCGTTTGTGGAAACCAAATGTCATAGCAAAAGTGAACATGTTATATGAAAACAATGTACTAAGTATGCTAAGTTAACATACAAAGCAGAAAAGTCATGTAAATCAATGTGCTAGCATGCTATCAGTTAACATACATAGCAGAAATGTAATGTAAAACAATGTACTAAGTATGCACACAATGGACATACATAGCATGAAATGTAATGAAATCATGTACTATAATGTACTAACAAACATAGCAGGTATATGATGTGAAAACAGGAAAGCACGAAAGTAACAAGTAGGCACATGTGTTTCACCCCAAAACAGTTTGGAAAACAGTAAAAGAGGGGTTCTATGTACTCACTTGAGATTGCTCAGAAGTCCTAAGATAACCACCAAGCAATGCTAGAGATCTCGGAATATCAAACGGCACCTAATATAGGTAACTACATTAATAAACCGGACCTAAATCGGAAGATCGGATAGAATGAGGGTTCGTAAACCAAATGAGTATGGGAACTCATGTAGTATGGTTTAACAAAGCCTACATACTAAATGAAACCTATCCTAAGTGCTTGTGACCCATTACGACCCGTTTAGGTAGCTTATGCTACTTTAACGCGTCGTTCGCGTGAAACGCGTTCGGACCGCCTATCTAGTCCTATGACAAGTAATATATGCCTTAACATGTCTAATATGGTTGTCAAATCAGTTTAGATGTCAAAAGTTATGTTACATATGTTTAAAAATGAATTTTGGCATAAAGGGGTATTTTGGTAATTTACCTAAGGCATATAAATTACCTATCATACAACTACTTAAACGTAGCGACCATAAGGTATAACCTCAGAGGGTTATTCCCTATATACTATGGTCACCTAATGTATTTGGTCGGATCCTAATGATCGACCAAATGGGTCGGGTTCGAAAGTATAAGCGATTGTTTAGATCGCTTACCTTACGACCCTATACAAGCACAACTAAAAGTGACGAGCTAAGCATGTTAAAACATGCTTAACTAAGTTTAGAAAACAGGTTTGGTATCAAAACAAACGGTTTTGATACCCATAAGTAGTTTGGTTACAAAATACGCAAGAATACGTATTCTGACCGAAACTACGACTCGTCACTGAGCCTAGATAACGTGGTAATCAGTAGGTATAGTCACTAGGGACTATAACCATCGTGATCACGCTCACGTTATGAAGTTCAAACGAACTTCACATCGACCATAAACTGGTCAATGCAGAAAGTCAAACAAAGTTTTGAAATTGTGAGAAGTTGATTTTCCATTTTGACTTTTCTTCTTCTCAGCATTTCTCTCCATCTGTTCTTCAAGTTTCTCAATGAATGGACAAATTGTCAATCTAGAATATTCTCCAGTTCTTTTTAAATCCAAAAGATATGTACCCCACTCTTGTTGAGGTATGGCATTGGCTAATCTTTCAACCCATTCATTTGGACTTTTCTGAATACCCTTCTCAGACATTGAGCAAACAAGATGGCTATACCTCTCAATGATACTCTTTGTATTTTCTCCTGGACAACCTGAAAACGAGTCAAACTCTTTCTTTAATACATTTATTCTATTAAGTGTTTCACTATTCATATTAAAGAAATTTGTATCTATGATTCTTGTAGTTCAAGCGGAATAGCCTAACAATCAGATTCAAGCGGAATAGCAACCTGCCTTTCAAGCGGAATACCTGCAAAACTGAACTTAGAGACAAATTAAAATCCAAGTTTCAAGCGAAATAACAACTTAAAACACTAAACTTCTGATTTCGCTTGAAACTCAAGCGAAATAAGAACAACTTGGAGCGGAATCAGCTTTTGAGCACAAATACTGATTTCGTAACTTGGAACGGAATCAACAAAAATTTTTGAAGCGGAATCTCTGATTTGATATCCTGGAGCGAAATCTGTAAGAACTTCTGGAGCGGAATCAGTCAAGTGGAACACTTTGGAGCGGAATCAGTCCAAGTGGAACACTTTGGAGCGGAATCACAGGTTTCCCTTGAAATTTTTCGAGCGGAATCAATCATTTGTTAACTTTGGAGCGAAATCAGCAAAGACTTTGGAGCGTAATCTGAGATTTCGAGCGGAATCAACAGTATTTTGGAGCGGAACTACTGATTTCAAGCTGAAACAAACTGTGGTTCGTTCGAGCGGAATCAGTTCAAAGGTCCGTTTTGGTCATTTTTAGGTCGAATTTTGCTATGAAACTTTCAAGGGTTTGTCTATATGTATTTTTACACAGTCTGTGAAAAATTGATCCGATTTTGACCGTGAAATCTTCCTGAACTGATGAAAGAAGGTGTAGAAGATAGAAAATGCAATCAAAAACAGCTGTATTCTGCAGAACTCCTCCTCCTGAGCTCTGATACCACTTGTAGGATCGTGTACGGACCCGAACGTGTCGTTCAGAGGAGTTTTACTTCGTTTCAGAGGCGGAAACTAAGAAACAAAGGTAGAAACAACTAGTTCTTCACTTTAAACACTCTTCTGATTGATATTATAATAATTACAATCAGGAAATACACCGGCAGCACTTCGGTACAATATTCTAATTCCCCTTGAAATGACATGAACACAAGCCTATTTATAGTGTTTCTCATTCCCCACGAAATGACATGGTGTCATTTCGAGCGGAATCAGCACTTAACTTTCGAGCGGAATTAGAACTTAACTTTCGAGCAGAATTAGAAACTTATGTGATTTAGCTTGAAATGACAAGGTGTCATTTCGAGCGGAATCACCCCTAAAAACCATTATCTCGTTTTTAGTGCCCTGATCTAACTATTACAGTACAAGACTCGATATAAGACGAAGTTGACAGATGCATGCACTAACAGGTTCGAAACTATGTATCCCCTATAATTTATAAACCTTTTTCGTCTCACCCACCCCCATATTTAAGGGCCTTGTTTCAAAACATCCGTTGATCACAAGAACGAAAAGCTGATACAAAAATTAGAGCATTATGGCTTGCTTGGAACTTTTAATTATAAGTTATTAAATACACATTGGAAAATTGGAACATTTATGGCAGGCGATGGCATATTGTTTGAAAAATATGAGTGATTCGGTGGATGGAGATGAATAAATCAAGGGGAAATAGACTGTATCACCCTCAACTATGCAAAATTGGCCAATACCACGCTCAACTTTCAAGTTGGCTCCCACCACCCTCTACTCGACACTTGGGTTGCTGTGTCACCCCGTCGTTAACCAGACACTAACTAGGTTAGTTTTTTTTGCTGACGTGGCTAATTTATGTGATGTGGCAAGGTGAGGTGGCTTTTTATCTGATGTGGCAAGGTGACATGGCATTTTTTAAATTATAATTAATATATATATATATATATATATATATATATATATATAACACAACACATACAGATCTGAAAGACCACAGCTTGCATTTTCGATCAGTTCAAGAACAACTTTGAAACAAACTTTGATTAACAACAAAAACCTGAATCAAATTTTATTATATCCAAGTAGATTAGCAGTCTGCATTTTCGATCACCGCCGCCACCGTCAACACCACCACCACCTCCTTCCCCCCTTCTGACCACCGCCGCCATCGACTCAGCCACCACCTTCTTCCCCCTTCTCACCACTAGGATTTTCAGATCTGACCGGATTCGAGAAAGTGTGGTGCCGTTTTCGCCGGTGGGTATGTTTTAGACGGTCATGGAACTCACACAGCTTCAATTGCTGCTGGTGGGTATGTTTTTCCGGCCTCAACTCTTGGTTATGCACGTGGTGTTGCTGCTGGAATGGCCCCCAAAGCTCGTCTGGCTGCCTATAAGGTTTGTTGGAATGCTGGTTGCTTTGACTCCGACATCCTCGCCGCCTTTGACTCCGCCATGTCAGATGGTGTAGATGTCATATCCTTAAGTGTTGGCGGCGTTGTTGTGCCTTACTACCTTGACGCAATTGCCATCGGTGCTTATGGTGCTTCCGACCACTGTGTTTTCGTCTCAGCTTCTGACGGTAACGACTGTCACTAACATAGAACCCTGGGTCACTACTGTAGGAGCCGGAGCAATTGATCATGACTTTCCTGCTGATGTAAAGCTAGGAAATGGTAAATTGATTCCTGGTGCGAGCGTCTACGGTGGACCCGCATTGGTGCAACACCGTCTCTAGCCGCTAATTTACGCGGGGAATGAAGGCGGAGACGGTTACTCTGCTTCCTTGTGTCTGGAAGGTTCTCTAGATCCTAAATCTGTCAAGGGTTTATGTGATAGAGGCATCAATTTTAGAGCTTAAAAGGGGGAAGTTGTTAAGTAAGCAGGCGGCATTGGTATGATTTTAGCAAATGGAGTGTTCGATGGTGAGGGTTTGGTTGCCGATTGCCACGTCCTGCCAGCTACATCAGTCGGCGATTGAAGAGAATTTGGAGGAAAAAAATGAAAAAGATTGTAGAGAATCAAGTATAAATGGGTTGTAAGAGGTGAGTCCACGTTGGCATGCCAGGTCACAACTCTTTTGCCACGTAGGATTAAAAACCTAACCGAGTTAGTGATTTTTTAACGAAGGGGTGACACTGTCACCCAAGTGTCGAGTAGAGGGTGGTGGGAGCCAACTTGAAAGTTGAGCGTGGTATTGGCCAATTTTGTATAGTTGAGGGTGATACAGTCCATTTCCCCATAAATCAATGGTGACAATTAAGGAAATAGAGGGTCTAGATTTTCAGGAGAATATGGAGAATTCTATGACTTGGGTGAGTCAGACCATTTGAGGGGTATATAAATACATAATGAATATTGTAGAGTTAATAAGCATTGAATTGTCTAATGTTACTAATATTTCTTCCACTTAGTGCCTTAAATTATCAGCAAGTTAATAAAGGTTACGTAGTTGAGGAAAACCAGCACCATATATTCCTGCTTTATTGTCGTAATATATTTATATTTGGTTTTATGATTTAGTTAGGCTATGTACGTACCAGTGTACCCCTAAAGAGTGGAAGATGTAAGCTTGATATGGATGATAAGTTATTTGTTCTATAGTAGAAAATTATTAACAAAATCCGATTACGTTCTTGAGGGGTCCTGCTGGGCCAAAAAAAAATTGCGAATAGGGCCGAATTTTTTTACCTCGCACAGGGCCAAAATTTTATTTGTGATTTTCTGAGACGGCTCTGGTTGTCACCACTTGTTTCCATGATAGTACGTAGAAAAGATTACTGTCTATGTTTATTCCCACAAAGGCACAAATGCATTAGCAATTTTAGAACTTGTTTGATTAATATATAGCTCGGAAGAAGTTTTGATAACTACATACAATATATAGTTTTGATTAAAAAAATAAGGAACTACTTATTATACTAATTAGTTTCTATCAAGTTTTAATTTGCGAAGTTACAAGTTTGACTTGAAAGTCAAAATGTGAGTCAAGAACAGTTGCCGTTGCCTAATGCCAATGACAAACTGCCAAACATTTTAATTTGCGAAGTTACAAGTTTGACTTGAAAGTCAAAATGTGAGTCAAGAACAGTTGACGTTGCCTAATGCCAATGACAAACTGCCAAACATAAAAAGAAGTTATATGGTAATAGAGTGTGGATGTGGTCATGGCCCTCCACGTCAGTGTCATGTAACCTACATCTAATCCACCATCCAAATCCACTACTTTAAAGGTTGGTCATGACCCAAACCACTAGCCTCTTATTTATTTTAATTTATCTTTGTCTAAAGAAAAAAGAAATGATTTCTTAAAAAAATGTAAAGGAGGACCATGGTTGCCATGGTTTAATCCATGCAAACTATGGTGGATCAAACAAGGGGGTTGTGTAGCCTTCCATTCATGTTCCTAGGTGGCAAATCATGTCTCAACCATGACCCCATACCCTTTAGCCTAAGTGGGCAAAGAGAATCGTGGTGGTAGAGTATGTAGAAACCAAAATTAGAGATAAGCAAAGGAGTTTTAAGGAGTTCATGAGATGCATGGAGGACAGAGAGCGAGTGATATTGAGGAAAAAATACAAAAAGGCTAAAAAGGAAGCAAAGAAGGTAGTGACAGAGGCAAGAAATACAACCTATAAGCATATGTATTAGATATAAAAGAGAGAGAGACATGATATGTTCAAGATTGCTAAAGCTAGGGAGTGTAAGAGACATGATTTAGGACTAGTAAAGTTTATGAAGGGAGATGATGGACTTGTTTTAGTCAAGAAATAAGACATCAAGTTTAAAAGTTAGTGTTTCGGGTCGTGAATTCCTACGATTAGTGTATAGATAGATATGGTTAAGACGAAAGATTGGATAGATAGAACAAATTCAGTAGAAATTTCGGAAGCATAATGGCATCGTCGTAACTTTTATTAATACCGAAAGAGTTTACATCGTTAAGCTCAGGGAATGAACAAGTGTGTTCCAACTCCAAAAATCCAAAACTTATGGTGTCCAACGCATGACTCTTTATATATAGGGTATGAGACATGCGTTGGGAGCCTTCAACGCATGTCACATGCGTTGACACACCAATCACGCATGCCACATACGTTTTACAACATCCAACGTATGTGAACAAGTCAGCCATATCTCTCATGTGTTAATTGTATCTCTCATGCGTTATATTTATCTAACCATCACATATACAAAACACACTCTGTCTAGCCTATTTGCACAGTAACGAACACACATATATGCTTAAACGAAATTGAGATGACAAACCTAATTTCACAATCTTTTCAATGGATGGATGGCTTACTAACAGGAAAGTAATAACCCCATTACTCAAAGGAGACAAAAAAATAGTTGTTATTGTCAACATATCACACAGGGAGAGTTATGACAACACTTAGAAAGATGGAAAGGGCTAAGGCAGTTGGTCTTAACAACATACCGATTGAGGTGTGGAGGTGTTTGGGAGATGAAGGAGTTCCATGGTTAACTAAATTGTTTAATCTTATATTCAAATCCAGAAGAATGACAGATTAGTGAAGGAGTAGTTTCGTAATGTCCCTATATAAGAACAAAGGGATTAAATTGTAAGGCTATACTATAAAGTTATAGGAGATGGTAATTGAGATAAGACTTAGAAGGGAAACTCAGGTTATCGTAAACCAATTTTTGTTTCATGACAGGCCGCCGATCAACTACGTAAGCTATACACACTCTACAGAGAATGATGGAAAAATACAAGGAAAAGAAGCGAGATCTACATATGGTGTTCATAGATCTTGAAAGGGCATACGACAATGTGCCACGAAGATTTATCTGGAATGGTTTGGAGGATAGAGGGGTTACTCAGAAGTGTATAAATATAATTAAGGATATGTATGTTAGGACTAAAACTAGTATTCCTCTATTTGTAGGAGACACAAAGTTCTTCCTTGTGGAGGTAGGACTCCACCATGGGTCTCGATAGAGGTAAGACTTGCCTAAATCTCACCATCCCAAACCCTATAAATATCTTGGCTATGGCTGAGGTCATACTGAATATGGTTCTTGTTATTATTGTTGTTTCAATCAGTGAAGTTCTAAAACGGTTTCATTGGAAGTTTGACTAAGGCTCATCACCCATAAAATTTAGGATCAATGGTCTATGGTAGATATGTATTGACAAATAGGCATGTTATTAAATAGGTCGCACTACTTGTTCAGTGGTTGGATCGGTCTGAAAAACTGAATGGTGTAGTAATTATCTTAAAAATATTTAAACATATATAAAATTAAATACTTTATTAAATGAAAGTTAAGCATTATATAAAACTAAATATTATATTAAATGAAAGATAAAAAAATGTTGTTATGTTGGTTATACTTAAAAGAAAAAATATATATTTTTCTTTCAACATAGAGAAAAAGTTAAAATAATGAAAATATATTTTTAGAGGAAATAGAGAAAAAGTTAAAATAATGAAAAGATCTTTTTAGAGAAAAAAGGCTTAAAATTGTTGAGAGATTTATATCTATTTTAGTTATCTTTTTTTTTTTTAATGATGAACTTCAATACTTCATACATAAGATTATCATACTATTTAAATCAGAGAGCCTTATTTTATTCCACTCTAATTAGACTATGTTGTTTTAATAGGGATCGCGATGGCTTCAGAGTTGGCTTTTTCTAACTACTTGATTAAGACCTTCATATGTGTATGAGAGGTACAAAACTTAAAACCCATAATAAGGAAAATATTTTTTCTTTTTGATAAAATAACTAAAAAGAGTTGGAGAATAATTAATTTTGTAGAAATATTAAATCAACATCTCAACAAGTGAGATGGCAAACAGTAAGGGCTTGTTTGGCTAAGCTTTTCAAAATGACTTATTTGCTTATTTGCTTTTCTGAAAAGCAAATAAGTCAATAAGCTGTTTTGAAAAGCTTTAAAACGGAGCTTTTCAAAATGACTTATTTGCTTATTTGCTTTTCAGAAGGCAAATAAGCAAATAAGTCATTTTGAAAAGCTTAGCCAAACAGCCCCTAATAGATATGTCTTTAAAAATGTATTTTCACAAAAAGCAACTTTTATTGGGATAATCATGACCCTGGATTTTTACACTTTACGAAAATAAAAATCATCTGCGTCTGGGATTGCCGCAATCACTAGGGCTGTAAACGAACCGAACGTTCAGCGAACAGTTCGTGAACCGTTCGGCGGGAAGTTCGTTTATGTTCGTTCGTTTAATAAACGAACGAACATGAACAAGAAATTTCGTTCGATTAGTTAAATGAACGAACATGAACAGAGGTCTCGTTCGTTCGATTGTGTTAGTGAACGTTCGGTAAGGTGTTCGTGAACGTGTTCGTGAACATTCGTTGATTTGCGTTCGTTTATGTTCGTATGTTTGTGTTTTGATTGAAGATCTTTGTACTTTCTTATATTTTATTAATACTTTTATATTATTAAACTTTTATTTATTTTATTACCCTAACAATGAAACTATAGGAAACCCACTTTCACATTGTTTATGCATCATTTCCCTTTCATTTCTCATTATTTTCATCGTCGAATATGATCGACCTTCGTTCCACAATAAGGGATTCAAGTTCGAGTTCTAATCTCTGGGCTATTTATCTTTATCTTTCGTCGCGTTCGCCAAATTTATTTGTGTTCGTTTGTGTTCGTGAACCGTTCGCGAACACGCTCATTTCCTTAATGAACGAACACGAACATAAAATCTCGTTCGGTAAGTGTTCATGAACCGTTCGTGAACACATTTATTTCCTTAACGAACGAACATGAACAAGGGCTTGTTCGTGTTCGTTCGGTTCGTTTACAGCCCTAGCAATCACGGAAAACAAATGCATATTTTGCGTCTGGCACGGACTCATAACCATTACCCAATAGAAACAAGCCACGTGGAAGGATTCCAACATTCCGTCTAGCGCCGCCTTTCAATCTTTTGTTTTGAGTCGTGACGCATCACACGGATCTTGTGGCTCAGATTCATGGGCTTTCGTCCCAAAACACTGACGCAATATTTTTTTTGTTTTATCCACAGACGCAAACTTTATGATATTTTTTTTTGTTTTATAATTTTTATATATACTATATAATCTATTGTTTCGTCGGCTTGACAATTTTTAACGTACACCACATTTTAACGAAGATGAGATACTACGTTTTCCTACTGATGACGGGGGTAGCCCAAGACCAAACATGAATGATTTAAATATGTAAATGCTCATAAGGCAAAATGGTTCAAAGGTTAAAAACCTGGGAAGACGAGATAAAGTAGCACGGAACAGTAAGTAGTCATGTCTCCAGATTTCTTCACCAACTCGCCAGCCGCAAAAGCAATGCAGGTCCACAGAGCACACTCTATTATCCAGGGGTCAAAAGGCTTCAACCCCCGAAAGGGTAAGCCCCTTGCTGCAAGCAAGGTCACTAGTCAAATGCATTCCTCTTTGGGAGATGTCTTCTCCTATATATTTGACACTTCATTTACTGAGGGAGGACATGCCTGGCCAGTCAAGATCCTTTAAATCTCTGGTCATTCATTCTGAGTACTTGCTTCATGCGAGTTACTCCCTTTCACATCCAGCACACACATTCTATTTGCCCCTTCATCCGAATCTGAATACACTTCAGAGGAGGATCCTTAGCAAACAACAAAAATAAACTAGTGAACCTCCTTACACGTCTTGCAAACGTGGGGGGACCCCAAGACCTGCGTTAGGCAAAGTTAAACCCTCTAACCCTTTTGCCTAACCAGCCTCGCTACTATCCTTGGTCTCTTATTTGTTGCATCAACAAGTTGGCGCCCACCGTGGGGCTACGCCGCTATTTCTCCTCAAAAAGACCTAGTAGTGTAGCTCCTTCCTCTTGAAACTACCATGTCCGAAAGCGGATCCCCGGGTGAAGTAAATCAGGTTCCAAACACCTCAACCCCGGTTACTAGCCAAGCTCATCTGGCTATACCAACTCCTTTCTCAACTCCGGGGAGCGCTTCTGAATTCCTCACTTTTAACACGCCAACTCCGTCCAGATCCGGAGTCCCTTCCCCCAATGTTGGTGTCTCGGACACCCCGACACGTATTGAACTTACCCTCGAGGGGGTTGCCAACAATTTCCTTGAGTTGAGGTCTCTCCTCAACCAATATGTAAATAAGGAAAGGGACAAGGGAGTGAGGATTCATCTAGACTATGATGAGCCCGAACCAACGCTGTCTCCCGGACCTCCCATCCCACCTTTTACAACTAGGAATGAGGATGGTCCTAGTAATCCTCCAAACCCTAATCCATATCTGTCTACAATGGCAAATCCTACAACACGTCCTCTCTTTTCATCTCAACCAGCTATAAATGGTGCTCCTCTGGGCCATGAGCTGACCCTAGATCAGCTCCTACAGTCCCCGGTAACAAGCCTTCCAGCTTCTACAACAACCTCGTGGGAACAGGCCCTATCCGTGCTCCCCTTGGCACGAAGTGCTGTTATGAGCACCCCCTTTGGAGTTAACTGTTCAGGTGCACCTGGAAGCCTCCAAAGCTTCAACCCCATGCCCCAGATGATGACCCAGATGATGGTCAGCTTCCCATGGCAGCACTTTATTAATTAAGTGTTGGCCACCCAGGGAAACAACAACAATGGCAATAACGTGGGTGCAGGGGTTGAAGAAGATTTGGCCAAACCTTATAAGCCAAGTAACCTCTCATGCTTTTCACAGCGGATTGCTGATTATGACTTTCAAATGAAGATCAAGATGCCGTCCCACATCAGAACGTACGATGGGACTGAGGACCTGGAGGACCATCTTCAGATCTTCACTGGTGCAGGAAGGATTGAGAAATGGTCAAATGCTGAATGTTGTCTAATGTTCATGCAAACTCTTGTCGGATCAGCCAGAATTTGGTTCAATGATTTACCTACTCGAAGCATTCGAAGCTTCGACGACCTCAACAAGGGTTTTTTGGCCAACTTCTCCCAACAAAGGCGATATGTCAAAGATGCAACCATGATCTTTCAGATAAAACAACGTGATGATGAAAGTCTTTGTGAGTTTATTGAACGATACAAGAAGGAAGGTCTCACATATGTAGGGGTAGATGAGAAAATGAGGGTAGCCGGCTTCATGAACGCTATCACCTCAAAATATCTCACAAGAGATTTCAATAAATCTCTGCCCAAGACCTTGGAAGAAGCTCTCGAAAGGGCAGAAGCCCACATCCGAGGAGAGGAGGCAGTAGATATTAAAGAGCAAAGAAAAAGAGGGTCTAGCTGGCGAAGCAACAGCCCAGCCAGAAAAAGAGGGAACTTTAACTCCTATGATAGACGTCAAAAGGGTCCAGACCATCGAAGGCCTGAAGGTCGGAACCCTCCAACCAGGGAGAAAGGCATGATTTTCACACCCCTCACAAAGACTCATCAAGAAATCCTTGCCACGGAAGAAGTCAAACAGAACTTTAGGCCTCCAAGACCTCTCCCCAAGAGCAGGAAGAATGAAAACTCCACACAATTTTGTGAATTTCATGAAGAAAAGGGACACCATACTAATGACTGCTTCCAACTTAAAAAGAGAATTGAAGAAGCCGTCAAATCCGGGGAACTTGCTCACTTAGTAAAGGGAGTAAGGGACAAAATGGCTGAAGGAAAAGGCAAGGAAGTAAGTATGGTGGATTTCGATGGAAGTGTTCCACACAAAAGACAGCGGTTGGAAGCTTGGGAGCTTAAGTGTGTTTGCTTCCCCCCAACAGAAAGAGACCCTCTTTCAAGCCCTCTTGTGGTAGAAGCCACTGTGGGAACGTTGCAAACAAATAAAGCATACATAGACACTGGGCAGCCACTGAAATTATGTTTGAGAAATTCTTCAACCGCTTAAGCAATGATGAACGTTCAAGGCTTCAACCCTCTGGGACTTCCATAAAAGGTATTGCCGATATACCCCTCAAGCCTTTAGGGCAACTAACACTTAATGTTCGTTTCAGCGAAGGTCAGAAGGAAAGAACCCAACCACTCACCTTTGTGGTTATCAACATACCTTCAAACTATGATGTGATCATTGGAAGACCAGGGCAGTGTGCATTCTACATGGCCGTGTCTGTTGGCCATGGCACAGTCAAATTTCCCACCGAGAGGGGGATAGCAACCCTTCAACCCTCTCAAGAAGCCTACCTGGTTGAGGGGGAAAGTTCCAGAAGTGAAGAAGATAAGCAAAGGCTAATCATAAATCCTAAGTACCCTGAACAGAGAATAAGGGTCAATCCAAGCCTTTCACAACAAACCCTCTCGTATCTTGAAAAGTTGCTAACACGTTACAGCGATGTTTTCGCTTGGTGCCCAGAAGATACGACGGGGATCCCCCGAAGCATTGCTGAACATGAGTTAAGAATACCACCGGATGTCAAGCCCGTGGTGCAAAAGAAAAGAAGTTTAGCACCCGAGAGAAGCCTGGCTGCTTGCCAAGAAGTTGAAAAGCTTGTGTCAGCCGGCATTCTTTGAGAAGTCATGTACCAATCATGGGTTGCAAACCCGATTATGGTTAAGAAACCAGACAACTCTTGGAGGATGTGCATAGGTTTCAAGGATCTTAACAAGGCTTGCCCTAAGGATTGCTATCCTCTACCAGAAATTGATCTCAAGGTTGACTCCCTCACCGGTTACCCTTTCAAATGCTTTCTCGATGCTTACAAGGGGTATCATCAAATACTCATGAAAGAAGAAAATGAAGAAAAGACGGCGTTCCACACCTATAAAGGAATCTTTTGTTACCAAAAGATGCCTTTTGGCCTCAAAAACGCTGGAGCAACCTACCAACGTCTAGTAGACAAAGCCTTTGCAAGTCAAATTGATAAAAACATGGGGGCATACGTTGATGACTTGGAGATCAAAAGCAAGACGGAGTATCAAATGCTCGATGACATTCAGGAAACGTTCAAGAACCTCAGAAAGGTTAACATGAAGCTCAACCCTGAGAAATGTTCATTTGGGTTTGAGGAAGGAAAGTTCTTGGGTCACATTGTTGGGAAACAAAGCATCAAGGCTAACCCAAACAAGGTGAAAGTTGTCCTTGAAACCAAACCACCAAAAACCAAGAAGGAGGTTGAAAGCCTGAACGGGAAGCTTGCAGCCTTGAAGCGTTTTACCTCCAAGCTGGCTGAAAGATCTCTGCCCTTCTACAAAACGCTCAAGAATTGCTCTGATAAGAAGGACTTCAAATGGACTGATGAGGCTGAAGAAGCCTTCAACCAGATGAAACAACATCTTGCCTCCTTACCTGACATTGCAGCTCCGGAAACGGGGGAATTAATTTCAGTCTATCTTTCAATTACTGAAGAGGCCATAAGTGCAGTCCTCACCATCGAACAAGACAAAGCTCAGGTACCCATTTATTTCTTCAGCAAAACTCTAAAATTGGCTGAAACCAAATATCCTCCCCTTGAAAAACTTGCCCTAGCCCTAGTTCAAACAGCTAGAAGGCTTCGAAGGTATTTTCAAGCACACCCTATACAAGTAGTCACTGACCAACCTATTAAGAGTGTGCTTGAAAAACCAGAAAACTCGGGAAGATTTGCCAAATGGGCAGTGGAACTAGGTGAACATAACATCACCTATGTCCCACGAAAAGCTATCAAAGCCCAAGTCTTGGCCGATTTCATTGCAGAAGTCCCAAACCAAGTAATCACTGAAGTGAACACTGCCACCACTGAACCCTCCAACCCTGAAGCCTGGAAGCTTTTTACCGGTGGGGCTTCAAGCGTTGAAGGGTGAGCAGGCTGGACTAATTTTGATCAACCCAGAAGGGTTGGAATTCACATATGCTCTCCGTTTTGATTTTCAGACCACCAACAACGAGGATGAATACGAGGCACTAATCGCTGGCTTAAGGCTGGCTAAAGAAATGAAGGTTGAAAAGCTTGAAGTATTCACAGACTCGTTGCTGGTCTCGAGCCAAGTAAATGATACTACATTGCTAAAGAGCCCAACATGAAGAAATACAAAGAAAAATCCAAGGAGCTGAGGAGTACCTTCCAAGCATGCCACATTAAGAAAATTCCCAGATCCCAAAACAAAAAGGCTGATGCCTTAAGTAAGCTAGCATCTCTCACTTTTGCCCACCTCACCAAGAAGGTGTTGGTAGAAGTGTTGAAGGCTCCATCGATTGATGAATTGGAAGTTCAAGACGTAGTCACCGAGGAAGATCCAAATTGGATGACTCCCATCAAAAAGTTCCTTAAAATTGGTGAACTACCCAATGATCAAGTAGAAGCTGAAAGGGTTAAAATCAAGGCGAGGCAGTACGTACTACAAGGAGAAACCCTTTACAAAAAGGGTTACCTTACTCCCTTGCTAAGATGTGTTGGTCCTGAGCAAAGTAAGTATTTGATCAAAGAAATTCACGAAGGCATATGCGGAGCTCATTTTGGAGCTAGGTCGGTGGTTGCAAAACTCATGAACCTTGGATATTTCTGGCCCTCAATGCATCGTGATACCACTGAACAATTGAGGAAATGTGATGCTTGCCAGATTCATGCACCGATCCCAAAAAATCCCAAGCATGACCTTGTCCCAATAACCTCAGCATGGCCATTCCATAAATGGGGAATGGACATTGTTGGTCCATTTCCCCCAAGCAAAGGAGGAGTAAAATTCTTGCTGGTGGCAATAGATTATTTCACCAAGTGGCCCGAGGTTAAACCACTTGCAAAGATCACAGGCAAACAGGTCATCGACTTTGTTTGGGAGAACATTATTTGCCGTTATGGATTACCGGGGGTAATTGTCACTGACAATGGAAAGCAATTTGCTGAGAAGCCTTTCAGCGTTTGGTGCAAAGAATACAGAATCAACCAGATTTTCAGCTCAGTGGCTTACCCGCAATCAAACGGTCAGGTTGAAAGGACAAATCGAAGCATAGTGGAAGGTATCAAGACAAGATTGGGAAGATACGAAAGCAACTGGCTTGAAGAATTGCCTAGTGTTCTATGGGCAATTAGAACAACCGAAAAAACAAGCCATAAGAAAACACCCTACAGCTTGGTATTTGGATCGGAGGCTGTGATCCCCGCTGAAATATGAGTTGTAACCCAACGAATCGTCAACATGGATCCCGAAACAAAGCAAAAAGAGACCATGTTGAATTTACAACTCCTAGAGGAAGCACGAGATCAAGTTGCAATTCAAGAAGCCAAATACAAGCAACAGATGGAAGGCTACTACAACAAGAAAGTCAAGAACGAACGATTCAAGCCAGGGGACCTGGTCCTCAGAAACAATGAAGCTAGCAAAAAAGAAAACCAAGAAAAGCTTAGCCCAAAATGGGAGGGTCCATATACCATCCTCGAAGCACACAAGGGTGGATCCTACAAGCTAGCAGATTCAGAAGGCAAAAGGCTTCCAAGGCATTGGAATGGCAAAACCCTGAAAAGGTTCCATGTTTAAACAGGAAAGTTTGGTTTGTATCAAAATGTATTTCGAGAACAGCACTATGAATACCTTTTGTAAAAAGCAAGTAATGCTTGAATGAATTAAGTTATTTTATCAAACTTGTCTTTCTATCCTAAGATCAGGTTGAGAACCTAGCAAAAAAACTCCATGGCAAGGGCAATGTAAGGGGATGAGCTCCTAGGCCACATCGCTCAATAGGTTCAAGGGTTGAATGAACCTATATAAGGGGGTGAGTTCCTAAATCAATACAACACCATGAGACTTATTAAGTTAAAACAAAATTTTCTCATAGACGGGTTTGAACAACCTACACCAAATGTTCCTTAAGCCTTAGAAAAATAACCAACAAACAGGCTTATGAAATCATACAAAAACAAGAATATAAAAAGGATAGGTGCTATGTCTTCTTGTTAAAAATACCAAGGCTAAGTGACTGTAGCACTAAACCCTTTAAGGTATAAAACACATAAAGACAACGCAAACTCGACAAAGACAAAGTTACCAAAAGACAAAAATAATCTAAAGGATGATACAACTGGAACAAAAAGTTAAAGATACAAGCCAAGTCAAGTCATTAAACTAAGAAGCCTTCAAGGCTTCAAGCCACCTAGGCGACAACTAGAAACCTCAAATGCTTCAACCTACCTACGAATAGCCAAAAGCTTAAAAGGTTGAAGCCAACAAGGCTGCCTTAACAAAATAAGCCAAAGTATAAAAACACAACACCAAGAAAATGGATAAACATAATACCATACCAAAGAAAGCCTTGAAAGACTTTCAGTCACAAGTTAAAACAAGTCCTAGTAACTTGCAAGTCTAGATATTGTTCAAACGGCCATACAGGCCTAAAACACAACCAACAGGAACCTTAAGGGTTCCTGAAAACCTAATATTGTTTAGAGGTTACAAACCACAAATTGTTTTAAAAGAGCTAAGAAAGCTACGAATTTCATGCATCAATAGAAGGTTTAGAGGCCCCAGAACTGCTACCTTTAGCCTTCTTAGTCTTCTTAACCTTCTTAGCCTTTGGGCCCTGATCATCAATAGCCGAAACCTCCAAGCTGACGTCCTTTGGAGCATCAGCTTCTCCGGAAAAGGTATCTTCACTATCTCCCGAGTAGGAGCGTTTCCTTGAAAGGGAGCTAAGCATTTCAGCAAATACCTTTTCATTCAAACCACCCGGCTTCAGTTCCTGCAAAACGGAGAGAGGCTTACCATAACAAGAAGTAACCTGACTCACATACGGGTATGATAGCCTCTCCATTTGCTCAACAGAACTCTTAAAGATATCAGAAGCCTCGGGACGGTACAAGGGAGATTTTTCCAAAGGGTGGCCAGACTCGTGAAGCTTATAACCCGCAATAAGACCTTGGTGTTTTCCCATATTAAGCAGTTTAGTGTAAACCTCACCAAGAGCGGAGTTAAACTCTTTAGAATGAAGCAAATAAGTAACAACCTGGTGAAAACCCTGCTCAATAAGCCACTGATTATCCCCAGTGGCCCGGTTAACCAAAGTCTTCAAACCATCTTTCTCCTCATCAAAAGCCTTCTGTTGTACAACCAAGGCCTCTCTATCAGATTTCAGTTTCAGATGGTCAGCTTCAAAACTCTTCTTGAGATCACCCATCTCAATCTCGTGCCTCCTTGTTAACTCTTCCACTTTCTTGGTCCAAGCCAGCTCTTTTTCATCAAAGCTATCGATTTCCTTTTTCATTGCACCAATTAAAGCTTTCATTTTTTCCTTCTTCTTGGAAGCCTCCTCATATTCCTGCATCCCTTTAGCAAAGCGAGTAACACCTTCAGCCAAAAAGGCAGAAAGGTTGCAGGAACTGAGCATCATCCTAGAAATAAGATGATCAGCCTCCATCTCAGATATGGCACTCCGAACACCGGGAGGAGCAAAATGAGCCAAGGCTTCAGCAAAAACAGTCGGGTCCTTAAAATTATCACCAACCTTAACCCCCCAGTTAGGTACATAAATATCCTGACCCTCTGAACCTTCGAAACTCTCAACGCTTTTGGCTGATGAATCTTGAATAACAGGAGTGGTACCTTTCTTAATCAATTTATTCTTCTTGCTTGAAACAATTAACTCCTTTTCCTTACCCTTGCCAACATCCATAACCTAATCCCCTGACGCCTCAATATCATCACTAACATCGATAGGCTCCGAACCAGAAGGTTGATCAACACCTTTCAGATGACGTTGGGAACGACGGGTAGAACCTTTGGAAGCAGTAACCTTGGTAAAGCCTTTAACATTCGGAACATTCATGTAACCAGAACCCTCAAACCTGTAATCAGAACCCTTAACAACCGCATTCTCGCCAGGAGTAGCAGCAACATCATCAAAGGCAACGCCCGAGGTATCATCGCTTTTAATAAAATCAAGGGCAGACATAACTGCAACACAAATGTAAAAAGCACATAAGCAAACAAAGAAAAAGGAACAAAAAAGCAAGAAAAGAATAAATGCATACCCTTCCCATCTCTAATAAGCACCGGATCCCGGTTGGCCTTTTCCCACACTTTACTTATACCCAACAACACCAACAAATGCTCAGGGAAGGGACGAAGCCTCGAAGGGCACTCCATGAGAATTTCTAAAAAAACGAGTGTTTATTTCAGAATCAGAAGGCTCCGGTTCGTTCAGAACGGCATCCGGGTGTCTCCAAACAAGTTCGAAAGGAACAATCTCCTCCGACACCCAGAAAAACTGATCTTTCCAGACCCCAAGCGTAGAAACCATGGAAGAAATTAAACAAGTATCGACTTGAGTGGTCTCAAAGGTGAACTAATCACCATTCTTAGCAAGCCGGAAGAAGCGACGAAAGGACAACAAAGATGGGTCATACCCGGTGGCCAGGCACAAAATTTCAAAATGTAAAACCCTAGCCATGCCAAGGGGGTGAATCTGACCAAAAGACACTCGGTAATATTCCAAAATATTCAAAACAAAGTTTGAGAACGGATAACGAAGATTGGAAAACTCAAAATGACGGCAATACAAGGCAATCATACCAGAAGGACATTCATTGATAGATTTATCACAAGCCGGTGCAACCGGTTTATACTTCATCCCTATACCCCATTCCATACAAAACAAATCGACTTCCTCTTGGGTCAGTCGAGAAAAAGACTTCACCATATCCTTACGAGCACCCATGATATGAACAATTAAAAAGAAAGTAAGCAAAACGGAACTGACCTGATTTGAAAAAGGGGGATACTTGAGAGAAAAAGGGAGCAAGTAATGTTCTTCAAAATAAAAATGTGAAAAATAAAGGAAATAAGCGATAATTATCAACAGGCAGAATTAAAAACCGCCGCCTGACAAACTGCCACAGGTCTTGACAACTGTCTTGTCAAATTCCGAAATTCGAAAACCGTTTTCAACCTTCCAACCTTCGAACCCTCAAAGCCTTTGGGCAGAAAACATACGTATAAAAGTCAGAAGTCTTTGAGCTCATTTCCCAAAAACCTCTAACTTGGGGGGCTGATGACGGGGGTAGCCCAAGACCAAATACGAATGATTTAAATACGTAAATACTCATAAGGCAAAATGGTTCAAAGGTTAAAAACCTGGGAAGACGAGATAAAGTAGCACGGAACAGTAAGTAGTCATGTCTCCAGATTACTTCACCAACTCGCCAGCCGCAAAAGCAATGCAGGTCCACAGAGCACACTCTATCATCCAGGGGTCAAAAGGCTTCAATCCCCGAAAGGGTAAGCCCCTCACTGCAAGCAAGGTCACTAGTCAAATGCATTCCTCTTTGGGAGATGTCTTCTCCTATATATTTGACACTTCATTTACTGAGGGAGGACATGCCTATCCAGTCAAGAACCTTTAAATCTCTGGTCATTCATTCCGAGTACTTGCTTCATGCGAGTTACTCCCTTTCACATCCAGCACACACATTCTGTTTTCCCCTTCATCCGAATCTGAATACACTTCAGAGGAGGATCCTTAGCAAACAACAAAAATAAACTAGTGAACCTCCTTCCACGTCCTGCAAACGTGGGGGGACCCCACGACCTGCGTTAGGCAAAGTTAAACCCTCTAACCCTTTTGCCTAACCAGCCTCGCTACTATCCTTGGTCCTTATTTGTTGCATCAACACCTACTTTGCCACATTTTTTTTCTTGATAATAATATGTATTTGGTTCGAAATTAGTTTCATACTATGTTTTTCTTAGCATTAAAATTTCAGGTTCCATCCGAAGAAGTTATATGTCTTGGGGTAAGCAAGAAACACTCATCTATTCTGAGCATACTTTGGGCCTTGACAAAGGATGGATATGACAAAGCCGATGGAAACCTGAATTTTTAACATTTTTATTTTTGGATGTTATGTATGTTAGTTTCTAAGTTTTTAGTAGTTTAAAAATATTTTGTACCTTATGTATTGCGAAAAGAAGGTGTATAATGTAATTGTTTCATGTAAAAATAAGCTAAATAAACATGCAATCAAACATATTTAGGTGTTGTTTGTTTTTATGAGGTAAAATGTTTGTAGTTTACGGACCACATCTGCAGACATCTGTAGAGGAAGACGTAAAATCTCTGCAGTCTGCAAGAAGAATGATGTTTGTTTTTAACGTATGTAGATGATGTGTGCGGTGTGTTATAAGTTTTTATGTATATTTTAAGCCCTTTTTAACACTTTAGTCAAGTTATAAATTTATAAAACACGATATTTACTAACACTAAACACACATATGGGAAAGTGCACCCATCGTGAGCGTAGTATAGCGTTGGTAAGATACCGAGGTCGTCCAAGGACACAAGAGCTTTTAGTACCGGTTTATCCTCAACGTCTAATCAAATCAAAATTTTAGAAAAAGGTTTAAATATGAAAATAAAACTAAAAAATGCTGAAAAATAAAATAAAAATAAAAATAGATAGACAAGATAAATCACTTGGATCCGACTCGCCTTTAGTGTAACTTTTGATGATTTCCGCACTTTTGCATTTTATAAGAGATTATCTTAGTTATAGTAGTAGGCCCCTCTTTTGAATGTGACGTTACCCTCAACCCAGTAGTTTGAGTCAGCAAGGATACAATCCTAAAGGGTTGGAATATTGGAAGGTAATTAATTAAGTTATTAATGCGTAATGTGGTAGGCCCCTCTTTTAAAGGTGACGTTACCCTCGGTTAAGTGGTTTGAGTCAGCAGGGATACAATCCCAAGTAGCCGGGTTAATGTATTAATAGTAGTTTACATATGAGGGGATCAAGCCATTCGCACCCCCGCCATCCAATACCAGTGGGTATTGAATGTGGTCCTAGTAAGCTTGACCCAGGTTCTTGCAGGATCTATACACTGAACAAGGCAAGAAACTTACCAAACCATTCCCTTAACCCCCGACTAGGTAGCCAACATATCTCTATATAGACCGTAGAGATATGAATGGTGTAAATCATTTATTTTATATAGACAGTAAAATAACGTCTAGACATCACGGACAAATGATAAGAAAGTTTCACCTTCAACATAAGAAACTAGTTATTAAAGTCCTTAATACAAAACCAAATAAAAAGTGCGAAAAGATTAAAAAAAAAGTATTACACTAAATGTTTGTCTTCACCAAGTGATGTAAGAGACTTAGGCAAACATGGCCTTTGATTGTCAAGAACTCTTACTATCAATCTTGGATCCCGAGACTACTACACACACTCTATGATGGATGATGGATGATGGTAGGGGGTGTGGGTCAAGTGTGAGAGAGGTGGTTTGCCAAGGGATGCCTTTGAAGTGAACCAAGCACCTCTATTTATAGCCTGCACAGAAGCCCGGACACGGTCCCGTGTCCATCCACTTTCTCTTTCTTCATTAATTGCAATTTGTCTGCATTAGCTCCACACGCCCCTGTGACCGCTGGGCACGACCCCGTGTGCAGAAGCGTATCTCTACTATTAAGATTTGCTTGGATTCTGTGAATCTTAGCGTTGACCACGGCCGTGTTGAGCTGGGCACGCCCCTGTGTCGGGAAATAGAAGCTTCTATAGCTTTGCCTTTTCTGCAGACACCTGAGCACGCCCCCGTGTCCGCTGGGCACGGGGCGTGTTCAGCCTTCTGTTTGCTTGTTTTTGCTTGGGAAGATGCTGTCGAGGGGTCGGACATGCCATGTTTATTCCTTTTATTGTAATTATGTTAGATTTTGCTGCATATTTGCTCCTTTTGTTCATTTACGCTCATTTAATCCTGAAAATACAAAAGGAAGACAAAAGCACACTTTTTGCAACATTAGTACTAAAAAAGGTTAGTTTTATGCCTCATTTGATGTAATTTATATGTTGCATTTTACACACATCAAATACCCCCACACTTGAATCTTTGCTTGTCCTCAAGCAAAACTCTTTATAATGTGGCTTACACTCCCAAATGGAATGGGTAGAAGAGAAGTTTTGGGCTTGTCTTGAGTGTTGGGAATCCAAGATCTTTATTCGGCTTTATTTTATGTTATTTACAATCCTATTCGTTATGATTTATTTTGAACATTTCATAAGAGAAATTACTTATTTGGGCATTACATACCTCTTTAAAATTCCATTTATATACAAGTTCACATACCTCACGGGAGATCACTCAACACTCGGCCGAAGATGTATTTTTGTGAAAACACCCGAGACCGGCATGGAACTTACTTCTACCATATGCTTGCCAAGCAATCAATCCTCCTCCTTTTTAACTATACACCTTTGTAAATATCAACAGGACTTGGGGAAGGGTTAGGCTTGGGTTAAAGGTAGGTGGTTTTGGGTTAGTGGTTAGTAAAAAGGGCGAAAAACGTAAAAAGCGTCGGTCGTCGTAAAACTTTTTGTTTTTATGACTTTTATTCAAACAAAGCATTTTCAAACAAAGTTTCTTTTGAGGAACTTGTTTGTTTATTGCTATACTTCACTATATATATATATATATATATATTTTGATAAGGGATGTCACAAGAAAAACCAAGCTTTTCACTAAAATAAAGGGTTAAAAATAAAAAAAAGGGTTTTGGTGGGTAAAGGGTGTTTGTTTTGTGGGTTTAGAAACGAAAAGGTTTAGGCTCAAAGGGGTTAACGACGGGGATTTTGGGTAGGTGGTAAGAAAAAGTGAAAAATAATGGTGTTGAAAAGAAAAAGAGTTAGTCCTAATGCCTCCATCATTTACTTACTTGGGTTTAAGTTAGTAAGGACTGGAAATGTATCGTCATGGCAAGTTCTAGAGTCGTAAGAAACCAAGTGGCTATTCACACAAGAAACGAAAGATGAGCATTTAATCTAAAGATGTGTATTTGTATGCTCAATAGGCTCAAAACTCACTTTTTGTGGGAATGGGTTTATTATGTGATCAAGTATATATAATCATATTTTAACTAGATTTGTCATGTCGTTTCATAATTTTCTTATGTTGGTCCTTTTTAGAACTTGTTACTCCCAAATTAAACCAAGACAAGTAAAAAAATAAAAAATTTTTGAAAAAAATTGTGGTGATTAGCGGTTCCAATAGAGTTTTGTGTAAGACTTGTTATTAGGACTTGCAAAATTCAAGGTCTTAGCAGCCCCCCCCTCACACTTAAATTACACATTGTCCTCAATGTGTCCCAAAAATAAGTTTTTAGGTTGATTGAATGTGTTAAAAGGTGTTCAAAAACAAAAAATTATGTTACTGGGCGTCTGGACACGGGCCGTGTTGATCCGGGCACGGCCCCCTGTTCAGATTGCCAGTATCATAGTTTACAGAAGCCTGGGCACGGGGGCGTGTTCAGTGAACACGGCCCCGTGTCCAGTTACCTGAACTGGGCATTTTCTGCAGAACCATGAGCACAGGGCATGTTGGCTGAGCACGGCCCCGTGCTGAACTTGCTGTAATGAAGAAAAATTGTTGGGAGGCTCTGTTTTTGTGCATGGGGTGTGGGTTCAAGTTTCCCTTAGTATCCTCCATCATTCCAAGTGTGTTTTATTCCTGAAAATTAAAACTAAACTAGAAAACATAAAAGTTAATCTAAACTAAAACTAAGGATAGTTCCGCGGAATGCCTCCGTGGTGCGCCACGTTTATAAGGGTCCTTGGCTAGACCCAAAGTCAGTCATATGTTACCCAAGTGGGATGTTTTGCATCCCATGTTGCACCATCGGAGAGCATCATCCAAACTTGAATCTATGACTTTCATGTAATTGACCGGGTCGTCGTCTTCTACTCTTTTCCCAACCCCAAACTTTATTTCCTTGTCCCCAACCCTCAATGTTAGTGTCCCACCATTCATATCTACCATTGCGTGGGCCATAGCTAGGAATGGCCTCCCTAAGATGAGTGGTACTTTGGTATCTTCCTCCATATTTAGTATGACAAAGTCGGTCGGGAAGACAAAGTCTCCGACTTTTACCAATAGATTTTTGGCGACACCTTGTGGTTATTTAATGGACCTATCGGCGAGTTGTATGCTCATTTTTGTAGGGCTTGTTTTCCCTAGTCCGAGTCGGTCGAACATTGTTGCGGGCATGAGGTTGATACTAGCCCCGAGATCGGCTAGTGCATTGCATATGGGTGATCCCCCAATCGAACAAAGGATGGTGAAGCTTCCGGGATCGATCTTCTTTTGTGGGAGTTTGTTGAGTAGCAACGCGGAGCATTCTTCTCTTAAATTAACTAATTGCAATGATTCGATTTTCCTTTTGTGACTGAGGAAGTCCCTCATAAATTTTGAATATTTAGGCATTTAAGTTAGGACTTCGACAAATGGAATATTAACATGCAATTGTTTTAGTAAGTTTACGAACTTTGTGAATTGCTCATCGGTCTTTTGGCGAAGTAACCGACCGAGGTACGGTCCGGGGGGGTTCTTGGTAGGATCTTGATTTGGTGGAGGAGTCGTCTCTTGTTGGGACGTCGGCGAAGTTGCGGTTTGGTTAGACTGGCTCTTTTTAGTTGGAGGTAGTGGAGCCTCCTCGGGACTGTCACACCCCAACCGACGACGGAAACATTAGGGCATGGCACTGAGCAAAACAGATTGTCCAGGAGAAATCCATAACAACTAAAATTACCGGATATTTATCATTATGTCCCATACCATAATATATCAAATAAAGGCAGTTATTACAGTCATTGTTTTCTCAAAGACAGATCAAATGTTATGACGACTCAGATTCAAATAGAGAAATTGTTTGTTTGTTTCTAGACTCTCTCCTACTTGATTTCCACAAAAGCAAGGCACAACATCCTAACATCTTAAGCACCTGTCACATACGTTAAAATAAAGGTCAATACACATAGTGTAAAGGTGAGCATACAAGTTTGGTAATAACATAATAGAGTTCGAAATCATTTACGCATAACCAGCATGTACAACGTATAATGTGAAGCATGTAAGTTATCGACAAAGATCCTATCAATACCAATGACTGCGAGTTGACTACGAGTAGCGAGTGCGCATCACATGTTCACCACTGCGAACACGTGAAGTATTGTCCTTAACAACCCCTGAGTGAACAGGTGCTGAGTCCAAACTATAGTACTATCATTGCTAAGGCAGGTAGAAAGCAATCAATGTGTAAACATAACAAACAGGCATTCATCGAGTCACGTATAACATGCATTAGAGGTCAGCGTATAAATAGTGTTTGCGTTGTGTGTTCGATGTGATTTAGAATAAGTAACATATGTAACACCCATAAGTGCATAAAGCAAAAAGGGATCGAGTATACTCATAGATTGTGTTTAAGAAGTAAACACTCTCTTGGATTGAAGGGAGTGCTGAGAGAGATTAGCCTGGACAGTTAACGATAGCATAAACGATGAGCGGTGCGCAAATCGGTAAAAGGGGACCAAGTATCGAATGGTAATCTGATCGGATGGCAATCCGATCGGATGGCAATCCAATCGAATGGCCAGTCAATCAGATGTCAATCCGTTCAGATGGTCATCCGATCGGATGGCCATTCGATTGGATTGACACCTTGTTTTGTAAGGATGTGTTTGTGTTTGATGGTTTGCCCTTTGAAGTTTTTGTTGTAGCATTTTGAAAATAGAGAAATATCTCTACCCTTCAGGTCGATCGATCGAACGGTTGTTCGATCGGACGGCGATCCGATTGGCGAGGCTTCTCAGTTGAGAACAAGTTCACAGCAGGATGGTCACTCGATCGGATGACTATCCGATCGGGTGGCAATCTATATGCATTGAACATGTTGAAAATTTATTAAGTACCAAAGTCCCAAACGTCACACCACCGAATGGTCGTTCGATCAGATGGCAAACCGATCGGACGGCAATCCGTTCGACGTCCAGACCTCGAATGTTTGAATAAAAAGTTTAAGTGTGGAACCAAGTGCAACCTGATCGGATGGTTGGTCGATCGGATGGCAATCTGATCGGATGGTTTAGGATCGTATCGCGACCTGAATGAGTCATTCAGAAGAGTTTGTATCTATACGAAAGGCGGAAACAAACGTATAGACTATGAAACAGCTTGAATATCACTTTAAACGTCTTGTATATTGATTTGACAATGATTACATGCAGTAGACAGACCGGCAGCACCTCGGTATCACTCTCTAATTCCGTTACAAATGACAAACATGAACCACCTATATATAGTCCACTAATTCCGCACGAAACTAGATATGACATTACAAACGAAATTACCTAAAGTAATTTCGTACGGAATTAAGTGGAATCTTTCATGCGAAATTATAAAATACATTTATCTGTTTCGTGTATGCATGTTATATTTCGTATATGTTGCAATGATGATGTCATATTTATGATGTCATCATTGAATATGATGACATCATTCTTGTTCAAATCCGCAACGAATCCAAGACTCGATATAAGACGAAGTCGACAGATGTATGCACCAACAGACTCCCCCTCAGATGTTGACGAGTCTTAAGTGTCGAGTCTTCTCAATCTTCACTCTTTATCAGTCTTTATCACTCTAACATTCTTCAACTAATCTCCTCCTCGGATGATATAACTCTCTCTTGTATTTTTCAGGATCAGCAGCTGGCTCTATCAACTTCCGACTTTCTTTCACTAACAGACTCCCCCTCAACTTGTACTGGGATCGTAGTCTGGCTTTCACAGGTTTAGGTATCGCAACCTGCCTCACCTGCATATTCTCTACCCAAAACATAAGATATAGCAAATTTAAAAACCCTGCTAACCACTTGAAAACACAATCTGAATAAAAAGATTTATCATGTAAGTCACTGATGAACCACTTGTATGTATATCAATTTCATTTCAAACATCTTTAAAACAACCTTTCCCAAACCTGTTTGTCATGTTTAGCACTCGGAATTTTGAAAATCAGCTTTTCAACATCAGTTGTCGAAAATCTTTTTGGATTTTTCAAAAAATTTATGCTAAAACACACTGAAAATCTTTTTGGATTTTTTATACCAGAAATGAAAAGCAGTAAAGAAATATTTACATACAATATTTTTGTGAGTTTGTGTAAGAGGATCATATCAGTTTTTGAGACAAATCACCAACACCGTTAAGCTTTAAACATTTTAAGTTCTAAACGATTCACTTAGATTGTCAGTATACTGATCCACTTAAATTTTCACACAAAGTTCAACTGTTTCGAGATACGAGATTAATGTCTTAGATACTTAAACTCAATCGCGTGTCCCACCTCAGAATATACTCCCATATCCATATCCCAATATTCAGTCTTACAGGTGAGTATACCTAGATGATATCTGTAAGGGGTTAAATTGCGAAACCGTGAGAGCTCAGGAACTTCCGTTCAGCAGAGAGATGATGGCTCGACTTTTGGTGGGTCCCCTTTAGAGGATCTTTTTTTACAACAACATTGATTAGCAATTTTATTGTCTCATCATTTATGCTGAGGGCGGCGCTATATTTCAAGCAAGTAGTAAAGTATTCTCCGGGGACTAGGCCATTGCTTCCGCATTATCAGAAGTCCCGGGATAATACCCCAGGTATCACTAAGCATAAAGACCTGGTATCTCAGAAAGAGGGGTCCTTCAAACAAGATTTCGGGGGTTACCCATATATCCGAGAGATGTTACCCACGATATAAGCAAGTTTGAAATTTAGGTTTATATCTCGTCACAATCTACTAAATGTGCAAAAACCTACTGGCATATCATCAGTGAGACCGTTTATCACTATTTAACTTTCCAATTATTTAGCATGTCGTGATCGTCCACTGATGTATTATCGTTTCCTCTTTTATACAACAAAACTCATTTTTGATTTTATCATGTTTTTTACTTTTTCAAATTTTCTAATGTTTATGGATTTTCTGAAAATTTTTACTCCCCCTAAAATGCAAACACATTTTAGGAAATTTTAAAACAAACTATACAATAAAGTGACAACCGATGTCGAATTACTTCACTTCGCCATCCTCTTGGCATAAACAATCAGAACTCCCCCTCACAACAAACTATTTTCCCATTGTGATTTCAAAACACTTAAGTTTGTTTTAATCAAATGGTTTTTCCGGAAAATTAGTTTTGTTGATTTTCAAACCACTTGTAGGTTAGGGGATAAACTTATCATTTTGTTCTCCAAAATACCACTTGTAAGTATGGTCCAATCAAGTTCAACTTAATGACCTTGATTAACCATTTGAAGATGAAAAACTTCTTCAACCATTTGCAGGTTCAGTTATCAATCATAACCACTTGTACATCAAAATATAACAATTTAAAGATATCACCTGTAGATTTACCAACCAAACGTTTCAAGAATGATGTCGATTCCTGCTCCACTCATACCAACCTGGGAGCTCCGGCAAGTCAGGAATTTATGGTGAAAATGCTGTCACCCAAGCCTGACCAGCCTTGGGTGATTTTGGTGGCAAACATCTGTCCCACCAACATTTTGATTTGTAAAATTCTTGAACATCCTTCACTTTCCTGTCAACCATCTTTCCAAAAATATGTTTAACATTTCCATTAAACACCTTTTCAGCATCAAATTCTTTCTTATCAGCAAAGAATTGACCTGATATCTCAAATCTACCTTTTGATTTTATATTATCTTTCGACAATGGCGGAAAATTTTCCTCGTTCAACTCAGGAACTGAATTATCAACCTTTTTCTCAACACATGACTCCTCTGATTTTATGGAATCAGATTCATTTTCAGAACTTCTTTCAGATTTTACAACCCATTTTTGTTTGTTTAAATCAACACTTCTTTTGTAAAAACGTTTTGAACTTTCACCTTCTTCGAAAGTTGAATTTTCAAACACTTTCGATTTCTCAGTTGATTGTTTCTTCTCAAAGACAAGTTTTTCTTTCAGTTTTGAGTTAGAAGTAACTCCTTGTTTTGTGTTGTTGGACTGTTGGCAATTCCAAGCAATATGTCCAAGTTTTTGGCATTTAAAACAAGTTCTTCTGTCAACTCTTTGAGCAAACTTTTTCACATTTTTCTTGACTTCAGCAAGAAACTCTTGATTTGATTGTTTCCAGAATGGTTTCTTCTGCTCCTCTTCACAACTTCCACCTACAACAAATGTTGTTTTTGGTTTATAAGTTTTCTGATTTTTATAATTTTCTGGGGGTATAAAACCAAGACCTTGTTTTTTGAAATTACCATTGTGGTTTGGTTTCTTTCGATAACCATAACCAGAACTGTAACCCTTTTTCTTGTTTAATCTCTGTTGAACTCTTGAAGTGTACTTTTTAGGTTTTTCATGAAGATTTAAATCTTTTATTTCAGAAATATTAATTTCTGTTAATTTGAAAACCTGTTTGATCATTTCAGTTTTGACACTTCTTATTGGAAATTCCTCATCAGAATATAATTTGTCTGAATCATTCAAAGTATAAGCCAATTTGATTGATCCATCACTCAAATTAGATTTTGATAACAAGAATTCTTTATCGTAAACCCTTTTATCTGGTGAATTCGGACTCTTTTCTGATGAACTCGAACTTTCTGACTTAGACTCCGGTTTTAACTCTTCATCCATATCTAACACCTGATTGACCACTTTCTTTAATAACTCGGACTCATGATCAGTGTCAGACGCTGTGAATGAAACATCAATATTGTCTGGTAATTTATCAAGGATTTCAGACTTTAACTTGATGTTGACTGCCTTTTTTAGACGCTCCTCGTTAGGATTCCTGGGAGAATAACTTTCATGGATCGGGGGCGGACATCTGTTATACTTGAGACTTTGTTTCTTACCAGTATCAATATCTTCAGTCTTTTTCTCCTTGAATGCCTCAAGACATGCCACAGTAGGATAAACACGATCAATCAAATAATCACAAGTAGTGTAACTCAACAGTAGTCGTTTAATCCTTTCACTTTCAATCTTTTCGAGTTCCACTTCTTTCTTCAACTGAGCACAATCTTCAATATACTCATTAATGACACTCTGCTTTGTCATTAATGTTGCACTCATTTTTGTCATTGCATTTTCAATTTCTAAATTCGTTCTCTTCAGACTATCAACTGTTTTGTTGAGCACATCATACGACTCCTTCACGTACTTCACATCAGCAGCAAATTTTCTTTCATCTCTTCCAGATCAAAAATCTTCTTGTCTTTCACTTCACAATGTTTACAAGACTCCTCACATTTCAAACATGGTTTAACGATCTCAACTATCTTTTCTAATTCAACAACTTTCTCTACCTCAACGATTTTCTCAACTTCGACCAGTTTTTCAACTTCAACTACTTTTTCGACTTCAACAATTTTCTCGATCTCAATAATTTTCTCTACCACTTTCTCCACTTCAACCATTTTTTCTATTTCGACAAGTTTTTCAACCTCGACTATTTTTCGACTTCAACTATTTTCTCCACCACTTTCTCCACTTCAACAATTTTATCTACAACTTTCTCAGTTACTGCCTCGGCATTTGTTTCTCCAGCTTCTGTCTTTGTTTTTTCATTAGCTAGCATTCTTGCTGCTTCCAGCTCATGTTCTTCGATCTTCTGAATAAACTGTGCCATATTCATATTTTCTGTTTTTCTCATATGTTTTACAATCAACAGATAATTTCCCCATTTTTGCTGTGGTAATGCATTAGCAAGTTTATCAATCCATTCATCATCATCTTTCTTAATGTTCAATCTTCCCATTTCCACGACTAAATGACAATATCTATCAATGGTGATCTTTGTTGTTTCATGGTCAAAAGCTACAAACATGTCAAATGACTTCTTTAACAACGCCTTTTCCATGTTTCGGAAAATTGTTCACAACAACTGATTTTTCAAGCAAGCTGAGTTTGAAACGAACTGATTTGATGCGAACTGGTTTTCCTCGTGAAATATCTGTAAACACCTGAAATCACATGGAGATACAAAAACAAATGACCAGTTTAAATGAACTGAATATGTGAACGTGTGTGTTGATGAAATCAATCTAAGACTCGTGTCGAAGATTTGCGGACACTTTCAATGTATTCCGGTATAATCACTGAATGAATAAACCAGAAAAAATGGGCCACGAGAGATGGGCTTAGACTGAACTATTGGGATACACTTTTGGCTTAGAACGATTTAGGCCTCCTTTATCACATGCTTATTGAACCTTAACTTGTATTGGGCCTTTTTATTCTAATCACATGAAATTCACACAAACAAATCTTGGGCCGACAACTTTAATGGGTCAACAAAACATGCACTTTCTTTAATATCCGACAAATTTTAGTGGGCTGTTACCATTTAAAATCTATTGAAATGATTCAATAAGTGGCCGACAATCAATTAATATACATGCAAGACTGAAACAAATCACGTGCAATACAGAAATCAATTGATTTCTATTGGACCTTCATTCTTAATCGATTACACATGCGATCAAAATATATTCTCGATAAGTACCATACAAAACAATTAATGTTCATATGCACACTGACTTCAATTAATGGAGTGACAACCTCTTCTACTTATTGGACCGTTCATACTGTTGTTCACGTGAATACTATAATTTATTGACAGACTTTACAAATGAAACAATAATATCACATGCACTGACACAAAACACATGATTTCTTATCCTAACTACCAATGACCTGACATCCTCGTTTTATGTTTCACACGAAATATGATATTACACATGAGATTACCAAACGAGATTATGCACTTCACACGGAATTAGCAAAAAACACAGTAATTCCGTACGGAATTAAACACTATTTTCAAGCGAAATTTAGATTTTTCAAGCGGAATTAAGCTTTTTCAAACGAAAATAGTTCATTTGAACAGAATTATGTTTAATTTCGTGTGTTAGTATGCTGATGTCATCATTTTGAATACATTTTCATACGGAAATAAAGATTTTATCAGTTTTAGAACAAATTTAGGTCCAATTTTCTCAAGGCTTTGTTTAAACACTGTTTTGCTTATGATGTGTGAAAATCAGACCATTTTAATCGTCACAACTAGTTTAAATGAGAAATGAAAGTGTAGAAGACAGAAATAGAGATGAAATCAGGCTGTTTTGGTATGAACTCCTCGTCCTGAGCTCTGATACCACTTGTAGGATCGTATCGCGACATGAATGAGTCGTTCAAAAGAGTTCGTATCTATACGAAAGGTGAAAAGAAACGTATAGACTATGAAACAGCTTGAATATCACTTTAAACGTCTTGTATATTGATTTGACAACGATTACATGCAATAGACAGACCGGCAGCACCTTGGTATCACTCTCTAATTCCGTTACAAATGACAAACATGAACCACCTATATATAGTCCACTAATTCCGCACGAAACTAGATATGACATTACAAACGAAATTACCTAAAGTAATTTCGTACGGAATTAAGTGGAATCTTTCATGCGAAATTATAAAATACATTTATCTGTTTCGTGTATGCATGTTATATTTCGTGTATGTTGCAATGATGATGTCATCTTTATGATGTCATCATTGAATATGATGACATCATTCTTTTTCAAATTCGCAACAAATCCAAGACTCGATATAAGACGAAGTCGACAGATGTATGCACCAACAGATGGCAATCCGATCGGACGGCAATCCGTCCCAACGACCTGATCGTCTTGACACCTGATTTTGTTGAAGTTTTGCAGTTTTGAACGAGACGTTATGATATCTTTCTTAAACAACAGAAACCCCATCTCGACCCAAGTGATCCGATCGAACAGGAACCACCCTAGTCCGACCGGTTCAAGGTTCGAGACGGTTGTTCATGTTCAAACCCGAAACCCGTTGTCTCCCGGATATAATTCAGATCTTGAATTAACCCATCACTAAGAAAGAGTAGAAGATCAGAACGAGCTCTGATTCTATCGGTTTTGAGTGCATTGAGTGTAAAAGAGTTGAAAGAAAGTTGGAAAACCTTCTTTCAATCCTTTTAACCATGAACATGTGTAGATCTATGCGAAAACATTGATTAATCTTATGGAAATCATTCAGATCTAAGTTGTTCTTGGTGGAATGAAGCCAAACTTTGAAGTTCATAAAAACTCCATGATGACATCACCCTAGAACACCTCAAATCCGATGATTTCACGGTTAAAAGTTAAGATTCAAAGGTGAAAATGATGAAGAAGTGTGTGTAGATCATGGAAGTACAATATTTAGGTTGAAAACTTACAAGAATCGAGAGAAATGAGAGCTTGAGTGCGGCTGGTCGAACAAGGAGCTGTCACATCACAAATGATGTGACAGGTGGGTATTTATAGGATTTCCCAAAAGGAAAGTGGTGAAATGTCGGGCCGATCGGGTGGAAATCCGATCGGGTGGCAGCCCGATCGGGTGGCAACTTGATCGAATGACAATCCGATCGGATGGCCACTCGATTGGTTGGCCACTCGATCCTTGTGTCCGGCGCGACGAGTTTTGTCATTTCGATTCGCGTGTTGAGCGTTGCGATGCGATTCAAGTGAGCGATGCGATAGTATTACCCATTAGTTAGACAATTAACATAACTACTATATCTAACATATAATCACTATAATTAACCTGCGTTTCGCGTTTGCGATTCGATTCGATTGCGATGCGATAGATTTACGATTGCGATGCGATTAACACCTCAACATAAACATAACATACACAAGTAACACATAAATAGCACACACACGTAAAACAATATCCAGAACACATAATTCGAGTTGCGATGCGATAGCGATAAGTCGATTAGCGATTAATATGCGATTAAACCTCGATTATTAATAGATACTCCACATAATACAACTAAAGAAAAATAAATAAATAGATTCGATTACAAGTCAAAGAAGTCAAAACAGTAGTTGAGCAAGGAGTGACAGATCGCAATTAGTAATCTTTTCTTCCTTTGACTTCTATCTTGACTTTGACTTTCAAAACACGGGGTGTTACAGCCTCCCATTCTTAAGGGAATTTCATCCCGAAATTAGGCCTTAGCCGTAACAAACAACTGTGGGTACTTCGCGTTCATGTCGCTTTCGAGTTCTCAGGTGAATTCGGCGCCTCATTTGCCTTCCCAACGAACCTTCACAATGGGAATGCGTGAGCGTCTGAGTACCTTGGTTTCTCGTCCCACGATCTCGACAGACTTTTCCACGAAGTGCAATGTTTCGTCCACTTGTAAATCCTCAAGAAGAACATGTAAATCCTGGTCGTTCAAGCACTTTCTGAGGTTCGAAACGTGGAAAGTCGGGTGGACGTTACTCAGTTCTTCTGGTAGTTCGAGTCTGTAGGCCACTTTTCCAATCCTTTCCAGAATCTTAAAGGGTCCAACATATCGAGGCACGAGCTTTCCTTTCTTTCCAAATCTGATCACCCCCTTCTAAGGTGCAACCTTTAGGAGTACGTGATCGCTAACGTCAAATTCAAGTGGCTTGCGGCGTCTATCAGCATAACTTTTCTGTCGGCTTCGAGCTTTCAGTAGATTGTCTCAAATTTGGAGGATCTTGTCAGTCGTTTCTTGCAACAGCTCGGGACCGGTAATTTGCGCGTCTCCGATCTCGTGCCATACAATAGGTGATCGACATTTTCTTCCGTATAAAGCCTCAAATGGTTCCATTTGTATACTAGAATGATAATTGTTATTGTATGAGAATTCGACCAAAGGTAAGTGCGCATCCCAATTACCACCAAAATCTATGACATATGAATGGAGCATGTCTTCAAGGGTACAAATCGTTCTTTCAGTCTGCCATCGGTTTGGGGATGGAATGCATTACTTAGATTAAGAGTAGTACCGAGAGCAGATTGAAATGTTTCCAAAAAACGCGAGGTAAACCGACCATTGCGGTCAGAGATGATGTCGCGAGGCGTCCCATGTCAACTAATGATCTCGTTGGTGTAGATTCGGGCTAATTTTTCTATCTTAAAGTATTCTCGTATCGGCAAGAAGTGAGCTGACTTGGTCAAACGATCAACCACAACCCAAATTCTATCATGACCAGATTGAGTACGCGGGAGTTTCGTTATGAAGTCCATAGCTATACTCTCCCATTTCCACATCGGGATCTTGGGTTGAACGAGTAAGCCAGAGGGTCTTTGATGCTCAGCCTTGACCTTGGAACAGGTCAGGCATTTCGAAACATAGATTGCAATATCCTTCTTCATGCCCGGCCACCAGTAGTTGTAGCGCATGTCTTGGTACATCTTTTCAGCACCAGGATGAATCGAATATCGAGATTTATAGGCTTCGTCCATCTGAAGTTATCGTAAGTTGGTACGCTTGGGAATCCAGATCCGATCCAAGTAATGAAAGATACGATTAGATTTATTCTCGAGTTAGGCGCCATCGTTTAAAATCCTTTCCTTCTTCAAAATTCGCTCGGTAAAACAAGCATGTTGTGCCTCACGGATAAGAGCTTCGAGGTTAAACTGGGCTTGGGAATTTCGAACGCTAAGCAAGTAGCTTCGTCGACTGAGAGCATCGGCAATGACATTTCCTTTGCCTGGATGGTAACGGATCTCACAGTCGTAATCATTGAGCAGTTCTACCCACTAGCGTTGATGCATATTCAGTTCCTTCTGGCCAAAGATATGTTGTAGGCTCCTATGATCGGTGAAGATCGTACACTTGGTAGCATAAAGGTAGTGTCGCCAAATCTTTAACGCAAAAACAACTGAGCCAAGCTCGACATCGTGTGTGGTGTAGTTCTTCTCGTGGATCTTGAGCTGTCGAGAGGCGTACGTGATAACCTTATCTTGTTGCATGAGAACACAACCAAGACCAAGGTTTGAGGCATCGTAGTAAACTATGAAGTTGTCGTTTCCGTCGGGCAGTGAGAGCACGGGAGCGTTGCAAAGCATAGTTTTGAGAGTTTGAAAGGCTTCCTCTTGTTTAGTTCCCCAAACAAAAGGTTTATCCTTATGAGTAGGAGAAGTAAGCGGCACGGCGATCTTAGAAAAACCTACGATAAAACGACGATAATAGCCTGCCAGTCCGAGAAAAGAACGGACTTCAGACGGATTCTTGGGTGTAACCCAACTCTTAACAGCTTCGATCTTCGCAGGGTCAACGTGGATACCCTGACTATTGACAATGTGACCCAAGAATTGGACCTCCTCCAACCAGAATCCACACTTGGAGAATTTGGCGTATAGACGGTTTCCTTGGAGTAACTCAAGAACCAAACGTAGATGCTGCGAGTGTTCGGCTTTTAACTTTGAATAGATCAGGATATCGTCGATGCATACGATTACGAAACGATCAACGAAGGGTTTGCACACTCGATTCATCAGATCCATGAAAATTGCGGGGGAGTTGGTCAAACCAAAAGTCATGACAACGAATTCAAAATGACCATAGCGGGTTCGAAAAGCGGTTTTGGGTATATCCTCCTCTTGAATGCCTAATTGATGATAGCCTGAGCATAGATCGATCTTAGAAAAACATGTAGCACCTTGTAACTGATCAAACAAATCTTTGATTCGAGGCAAAGGATAGTGATTCTTGATTGTCAGCTTATTCAACTCCCTATAGTCGATGCACATCCGGAACGATCCATCCTTCTTTTTGACGAAAAGGACAGGCGCGCCCCATGGAGAGGTGATAGGGCGAATAAAGCCTTTATCAAGAAGTTCCTGGAGCTGACTCGAGAGTTCGCGTATTTCAGAAGCAGCGAGACGATACGGCGCTTTAGCATTAGGTTGGCTCCAGGAATGAGGTCGATTCGGAAATAGACATCACGAGAGGGCGGTAAACCAGGTAGATCATCGGGAAAACGTTAGGAAATTCTCGAACAACAGGGACCTGGTTCACCTCCTTAACTTCCTTTTTCTTCGCTACTACAATGTGTGCCAAGAAAGCTTGGTATTCCTTGCGGAGATACTTGCTAGCCTGGACACACGATATGAGTTGGAGTTTCTTAGACGCGACTTCACTGTAAACACACAATTGATCACCATTAGCGAGCGAGAATCGAATCATCTTATCGAAGCAAACAACTTCAGCATGGTTTTCACGAAAAAAGTCCATGCCATATGACGTCAAAACTACCGAGCTGCATCGGAATAAGGTCGATAGGGAAGATGTGATTGTTGAGTTCGAGAGTACAATCACGGAGAACAGAATTGACGGCGATGGTTCTTCCAATGGAAACTTCAACATCGAACGTCGAGGGGAGATGAGCGCATTCACGATTGGGGAGCTTTTCGAATTCAAACGATACAAAACAGTTATCTGCCCCAGTATCAAATAAACACGTAGCATATATACCATTCAGAAGGAACGTACCATTGACCACATTGTTATCGGCTTGAGCCTGGTGAGCGTTAATGTTGAATGCACGTCTGCGGGCTGCTGGTTATTGTTGCTGTTGCTGAGGCTGCTGCTGGGGCTGCTGCTGTTGTGGCTCTTGCTTGACCACTCGGTTCGGGCACATGTTGGCGAAGTGGTTGGGATCACCACACGCGTAGAAAGCTCTAGCATTGACCGCGGGTGCATGAGCCGCTTGATAGCCTTGAGGAGCAGTAAGTAGAGTTTGTTGAGCAGGAGCTTGACCTGAGGTTGGAGCAAGGTTTTGACGTGGACCTGTACGACAGTTGGCGGTGAAGTGGCCGTACATGTTGCAATGTGCACAATATCTGCAAGAGATTCCCACAGGATGGTAATAGGTATAGGTAAGGGAAACCGGGTGAGGACCAGTATACGCACGCTTTGCCAGTGGTGCGTTGGTAACCGGGGCCGCTACTTGGCGGTGTTGAGGTTGCTGTGGTGCAGGAACTGATTGGAGCGGGGCAGCATTGGTCACAACGCAGTTCTTGTTGCTGGAACTGCTGTTGTTCTTTCTCTTGCATCTCAAGAGCTTGGATGACTGAGGAGCGGTGGCGGTTTCAGCGGTTGAAGCAGTGGTAGCTTGATGCAGATTCTTGGGAGCTTTATCCCAAAAGCTAGACTTGACTCGCTTGTCGTTGATCTCAGCAGCGAGCAAGTAGGTTTCTTCAATCATTGTCGTCTTTGCAGCTTGAACGAAATCAGCCACGCAATCCGGAAGAGAACGAATATACTTCTTTATGGTGATTTCGGGCGTCTTGACTTGGTCCGGACAGATTATACTCAACTGCTTGAAGCGCGCAGTCAAACCAGCGTTGTCACCATCTTTTTGTTTAATGTGCCAGAATTCATCCTCCAACTTTTGGCGCTCATGGGGAGGGCAGAACTCTTGCATCATCACGTCCTTCAACTCATCCCATGTTAGCCCGTAAGCTGCATCATTTCCGCGTTTGTTTCTCTCGGCCGTCCACCAGTCTAAAGCGCGGGACTGGAAGACGCCAGTTGCGTTCAGGGTGCGGAGATTGTCAGGAGAGCCACTCTGGCGCAGGGTGACTTCGATAGAATCAAACCATTGGAACATGGCCGTAGGACCATCTTCGCCGGTAAACTCTTTCGTGCCGCATGCTTTGAATTGTTTGAAGCTAAAAGCAGCTTTAGGAGCATCAGTCCTGGATTCTTCAGAAGATTTGCTAGCGTTTTCATTCAACTCGCTAACAATATGGGGGATAACCTTCGACATTTGCTTAGCAACGAGGGCGGTGATGCGTTTGTCATCATGATTGCGGCGAGCAGACCGAGAATGAAAGGATCCAAATGATGACATTGTCTGCATTAGACATCGCCACAGGACTCAGACACAAATTTTAATCAACCTTAGTATAGACTCGCGCTCTGCTCTAAGCTACTTTATATAAAGCTCAGGAACACATCCATTCATAAACTCACATAGGCACATAATCACAGAATCACATAAACATGTAGGGCACATAAGCACGTAAGCATGTAAGGTACATAAGCATATAAGGCAGTCAGAACACATAAACCACTTATATGTTGCACGTATTCACCTATCATTCAAAGTTCACGCATTCGAGGATAACGATATGCGATTAGCGAGTACACAGCGAGTAATATAGCATAAGCTAGTAACATAGCATGCGATCATCCACAGGTAGCAACGATTTGTTAACGTTTTGAGATAGATGTGTAGTGCGAGTTGTGCGTGCTGATTGAAAGCGAGAAGCGAAAAGCGTGTAAATTACCAAAATTTCGAAACATGTAATCACATAAAACACATAAAATCGATAAATCACAGAGTTAGCTGCTGCGGGTTCCAGAATCGAAACACATAAAATCGAGGATAGATTGTCTTGGGTGTGTAGACATTGACTACCCAAAGTGGTTCGACTATTCACAAGGACTTTAAGTGCACACTTTGGCCTTCGGGACTGTGCTCTCGCTTCGATTCGAGCGATCGGCACGCATCCATCTAGTTACAGTGTGACCCAAGTCATTGGAGTCCGTCGAGACTTTGGTGAGAGTTTTGTAAAACTGCATTAAAGAGTAGAACGAGTCATCAAGGTTCGGGTTTCACCCCTAACTTAGCGACTACATTCCTGTTTGTGTGATGAAATCACGAGATAGATAAGGAGATATGCGTCAAAGTATGGATTTCACTCCTGATTCAACGCAAATTCTCTTGTTTTATAGTAAAAATAGCAATTCGAACGAGTAATCTGGTCGAGAGTTTGCGGTTTTCACACCTAATCTTGACCAGATAATCCATTTGTGGGTGTAATCAGCCTTAGGAAAGGCTGATCTCGCGCGGTACTGTAGTATGCGATGTTCGCGCAAGTGTGTAGTGTATAGCGAGTTCGAGTGAGAAATAGCGAGTAAGCTCGTACAAAACCCCTACTGGGCCTGCACAAGTCGGTCTGTTGGTACTTAGACTATAGACTAGGTCGTTCTAAGACATCGACCCAGACTAGGTCGAGTCTTGCCTAATTCCCTATAGTTATGGCTCTGATACCAATTTGTCACACTCCAACTGATGACGGAAACATCGGGGCATGGCACTAAGAGAAACAGATTATCCAGGAGAAATCCATAACAACTAAAATTACCGGATATTTATCATTATGTCCCATACCATAATATATCAAATAAAAGCAGTTATTACAGACATTGTTTTCTCAAAGACAGATCAATTGTTTCGACGACTCAGATTCAAATAGAGAAATTGTTTGTTTGTTTCTATACTCTCTCCTACTTAATTTCCACAAAAGCAAGAGCACAACATCCTAACATCTTAAGCACCTTTCACATACGTTAAAATAAAGGTCAATACACATAGTGTAAAGGTGAGCATACAAGTTTGATAATAGCATAATAGAGTTCGAAATCGTTTACGCATAACCAACATGTACAACGTATAATGTGAAGCATGTAAGTTATCGACAAAGATCCTATCAATACCAATGACTGCGAGTTGACTGCGAGTAGCGAGTGTGCATCACATGTTCACCACTGCGAACACGTGAAGTATTGTCCTTAACAACCCCTGAGTGAACAGGTGCTGAGTCCAAACTATAGTACCATCATTGCTAAGGCAGGTAGACAGCAATCAATGTGTAAACATAACAAACAGGCATTCATCGAGTCATGTATAACATGCATTAGAGGTCAGCGTATAAATAGTGTTTGCGTTGTGTGTTCGATGTGATTTAGAATAAGTAACGTATGTAACACCAAAAAGTGCATAAGCAAAAAGGGATCGAGTATACTCACAGATTGTGTTTAACAAGTAAACACTCTCTTGGATTGAAGGGAGCGCTGAGAGAGATTTGCCTGGACAGTTAACGATAGCATAAACGATGAGCGGTGCGCAAATCGGTAAAAGGTGACCAAGTATCGGATGGTAATCCGATCGGATGGCAATCCGATCGGATGGCCAGTCGATCGGATGTCAATCCGTTCGGATGGTCATCGAATCGGATGGCCATTTGATTGGATTGACACCTTGTTTGGTAAGGATGTTTTTGTGTATGATGGTTTGCCCTTTGAAGTTTTCGTTGTAGCATTTTGAAAATAGAGAAGTAAATCTACACTTCAGGTCGATCGATCGAATGGTCGTTCGATCGGACGGCGATCCGATTGGCGAGGCTTCTCAGTTGAGAACAAGTTCACAGCAGGATGGTTACTTGATCGGATGACTATCCGATCGGGTGGCAATCTGTATGCATTGAACATGTTGAAAATTGATTAAGTACCAAAGTCCCAAACGTCACACCATCGGATGGTCTTTCGATCGGATGGCAAACCGATCGGACGGCAATCCGTTCGACGTCCAGACCTCGAATGTTCGAATAAAAAGTTTAAGTGTGGAACCAAGTGCAACCTGATCGGATGGCAATCCGATCGGACGACAATCCGTCCCAACGACCTGATCGTCTTGACACCGGATTTTGTTGAAGTTTTGCAGTTTTGAACGACACGTTATGATATCTTGCTTAAACAACAGAAACCCCATCTCGACCCAAGTGATCCGATCGAACAGGAACCACCCTAATCCGACCGGTTCACGGTTCGAGACGGTTGTTCATTTTCAAACCCGAAACCCGTTGTCTCTTAGATAGAATTAAGATCTTGAACTAACCCATCACTAAGAAAGATTAGAAGATCAGAACGAGCTCCGATTCTATCGGTTTTGAGTGCATTGAGTGTAAAAGAGTTGAAAGAAAGTTGGAAACCTTCTTTCAATCCTTTTAACCATGAACATGTGTAGATCTATGCGAAAACATTGATTATTCTTGTGGAAATCCTTCAGATCTAAGTTGTTCTTGGTGGAATGAAGCCAAACTTTGAAGTTCATAAGAACTCCATGATGACATCCCCCTAGAACACCTCAAATCCGATGATTTCACGGTTAAAAGTTAAGATTCATAGGTGAAAATGATGAAGAAGTGTGTGTAGATCATAGAAGTACAAGATTTAGGTTGAAAACTTACAAGAATCGAGAGAAATCGAGAGAAATGAGAGCTTGAGTGCGGTTGGTCGAACAAGGAGCTGTCACATCACAAATGATGTGACAGGTGGGTATTTATAGGGTTTCCCAAAAAGGAAAGTGGTGAAGTGTCGGCCCGATCGGGTGGCAGCCCGATCGGGTGGATGACAATATGATCGGATGGCAATCCGATTGAATGGCCACTCGAGCGGTTGGCCACTCGATCCTGGTGTCCGGCGCGACAAGTTTTGTCGTTTCGATTCGTTGTTGAGCGTTGCGATGCGATTCAAGTGAGTTATGCGGTAGTATTACCCATTAGTTACACAATTAACATAACTACTATATCTAACATACAATCACTATAAATAACTTGCATTTAACATTTGCGATTCGATTGCGATGCGATAGATTTGCGATTGCGATGCGATTAACACCTCAACATAAACATAACATGCACAAGTAACACATAAATAGCACACACACGTAAAACAATATCCAGAACACATAATTCAAGTTGCGATGCGATAGCGATAAGTCGATTAGCGATTAATATGCAATTAAACCTCGATTATTAATAGATAATCCACATAATACAACTAAAGCAAAATAAATAAATAAATAGATTCGATTACAAGTCAAAGAAGTCAAAACAGTAGTTGAGCAAGGAGTGACAGATTGCAATTAGCAATCTTTTCTTCCTTTGACTTCAATCTTGACTTTGACTTTCGAAACACGGGGTGTTACAGGGACCTACGGTACGGTTTCTTAATGTGATGAGATGTACTTGCGCCTTTGGGTTGGTTTCGGTATTGCTGGGTAACGCGTCTTGTGGTATCTCGGAGAAATTTTGAGCTAGTTGATTTAGTTGTTTTTCAATGTTTTGAATACTAGCTTTTGATTTCTAAAGTTCGATTCCATTTTTTGAAATCGATCCGAGTTTTTCTTTTCGGTGTCGGAGATGAGGCGAGAGATAGTATCTTCAAGCCTCTCTCGCCCCCAGTGTTGTTGAGAGAAATTTTGTGACTCGTTTCTTGGTTGTTGAAAGTTTGTTCGTTGGTTTTGATTTTGTTGGTTACTACTATTACCGGGTTCTCTCCAACCAAGGTTAGGGTGGTTACGCCATCCTTGGTTGTAGGTACCTGTTGGCGGACCTGACGGCCTAGGTCTATTATCAATGTAGTTTACCATTTCTGTTTGATTATCCATTTCTTTCATACAACTTCAATTTTCATGTGGTCCACCACACCCTTCACAAGCCATAACCGAGGCCGTTTTTGCCATTTCTAACCTTTTGATTTTTGAAGAAAGGGCCTCGATTTAGGCTTGCAAAGAGGTGCTTTCGTCAACCTTATGGGCGCCCGGGGTAATAGATTTTGTGCCTCGGGGAGTGTGCCACTGAAAATTGGTTTGAGCAATTTCCTCAATTAGATTGTAAATTTCATTTGGGCGACGATTACCTAAAAGTCCCCCGGAGCTAGAGTTAAGTGTTTGACTTGTGTGTGGCAACGACCCATTATAGAAAATGGATACTTGTTGCCATACCGCAAGACCATGATGAGGACACTTTCTTAGTAGCTCCTTAAACCTTTCCCAAGTTTCAAATAAGGATTCCCCGTCCTCTTGTGAGTATGTATTAATTTCAGTCATTAATTTAGCCGTTTTAGCAGGAGGGAAATACTTATACAAAAACTTACGGGCTAGTTCATCCCAGGTGTTTACCGAACCAACTGGGAGGGTATTAAGCCAAGCCTTACCTTGGTCTTTTAGTGAAAATGGAAACATTCGGAGGCGGATGGCGTCATTTGATGCTCCGTTGATCCGAAAAGTATCACATATTTCCAAAACGTTGGTAATATGTAAATGGGGATCTTCGTCCGCGAGCCCGTGGAAAGTTGCGGAGTTTTGGAGCATTTGGATCAAATGCGGCCGAAGTTCGAAGTTGTTGGCATCGACATTCGGTGCATTGATAGCGGTGCCAAGATTACCTACAGTGGGTCTTAGGTAATCCATGAGGGTACGTTGATCCGCCATTGGAACTGGATCCCCCAAAACTTTCTCTTGGTTTTTAGCTTTTAAGTCTTTTTCTTAGAAAGTGTCCGGGTTCGTCTAGAGGTTCTTTTATGTCTTTACTGGAACTGGAGCTCATACACTGCGCAGAAAGTTCTGGTGCGGCGCCGGGGTTCCAAGCCCTGTAATAAAAACAAAAAGAATGTCGGTAAGAAGTTTCACCACGGCCCCGTGTTCAGATGAACACGGCCCGTGGTCGGAGTTACAGTGATTGTTTTCCGGATCCCTGTTACTGGAGAGTTCAACACGGCCCCGTGCTGCAACGGCACGGCCCGTGCTCAACTTTCTAAAACTCAGAAAAAAAAAACTGCTAGTAACGATGCTGGGCACGACCCGTGTCCGACCAGGCACGGCCCCGTGCTGAGCTCTGCAGAAACTGAAAAATTTTAAAAAAATCCTAAAAAAATACAGAAAAATAAGAAAAACGATTAGGCCGTTGATTCCTAACTTTCTTAAAATCCTTGTGTCCCCGGCAACGGCGCCGAAAACTTGATGTGTGCGGTGTGTTATAAGTTTTTATGTATATTTTAAGCCCTTTTTAACACTTTAGTGAAATTTTAAACTTATAAAACACGATATTTTACTAATACTAAACACACATATGGGCAAGTGCACCCATCGTGAGCGTAGTATAGCGTTGGTAAGATATCGAGGTCGTCCAAGGACAAAAGAGCTTTTAGTAACGGTTTATCCTCAACGTCTACTCAAATAAAAAATTTAGAAAAATGTTTAAATATGAAAATAAAAATAAAAATGCTGAAAAATAAAATAAAAATAAAAACAGATAGACAAGATGAATCACTTGGATCTGACTCGCCTTTAATGTAACCTTTGATGATTTCCGCACTTTTTAAGAGATTATCTTAGTTATAGTAGTGGGCCCCTCTTTTGAAGGTGACGTTACCCTCAACCCAGTAGTTTGAGTCAGCAACGATACCATCCTAAAGGGTTGGAATATTGGAAGATAATTAATTAAGTTATTAATGCGTAATGTGGTAGGCCCCTCTTTTGAAGGTGACGTTACCCTCGGCTAAGTGGTTTGAGTCAGCAGGGATACAATCACAAGTAGCCGGGTTAATGTATTAATAGTAGTTTACATATGAGGGGATCAAGCCATTCGCACCCCCGCCATCCAATACCAGTGGGTATTGAAGGAGGTCCTAGTAAGCTTGACCCAGGTCCTTGCAGGATCTATACACTGAACAAGGCAAGAACCTTACCAAACCATTCCCTTAACCCCCGACCAGTTAGCCAACATATCTCTATATAGACCGTATAGATATTGTGACACCCCGCGCTTACGAGGTTAACGTCGTAAAATTATCTTATCCTATTTATATAAACGAATGGACTTGTATGACTAATTGATTATATACCTATCCAATTTATTTTGCGAATATTCGAAACCAAATCTCTATCATGCTGAACCGACCCGAACCATTGAACCATAGCATGTTTAATATATATATATATATAATATTCGTTTAGCGTATATCTCTTAAGATAAATTGTGAAGTAAAAAAAATGTGTGTATGTGTTGTTATGGCATGTTGCTGCCATACAACCACCCCAACTCCCCATCGTTTTTTTATCTTGGCAGCCCACATCCTCTTTGAATTGTTGTGCAGCCCAAACACCCCAAAACTCCTTAGTTCTTGGCCCAACCCCAAACCGCCCCTAGCCCACATGTTGTACGCATGCATACATACATGCGTATGTTTCTCCTGTTGAGCGCATCACTACAAAACTAAAACCCTAATCATCTCTACCCCATCCCCTACAACAATATCAGCAGCAAGACCCCCCTCCATCGCGATCTCACTGCCTTCTCGCTACCCTCTATCTCGATTAAACTCTCTCGCATCTTTTACGGTAATTGTTCATGTTGTATTGAATTGAAACTTGCTGATTGGATGATATGTATAGCGATTCTGTATGTATTTCTGTGACTATCTTGTTGTGATTATGTTTAATTTAAGATTTGAAGTGTTATGAAATTAAAGTATGAACAACGATTCTATTGGTAATCACGTTTCTGTATGCTTGGATTCCATAGATGCTGATTTGAACTAGGGTTGTTGTGATTTTAATGTGCTAGATGATGTTGTGATGATGATGATTGTTGGTATTGATTATGTGATTAGGGTTATGATGAAACATGGGCTATATGTGTTCGATTAAATCACTTACGTGTTCGATTATGTTATTATGGTTTTGTTTATGGGTCGAACCTTGTGAAATTCTTGATGTTTAGATGATAAATAATCTGATCTAGAGCAATAACCTGCTGTAAATAATGTTTAATTACCGTTGTTGCTCACGGAATTGGTGTGTGAGCCGTTTGAAACTCGTTTCGTGTCGTTAAAATCTGAAAACAGGTTCTGTCTGGAATTTTGCAGCCAACTTCCGTTGGCTGTAACCGGGTCATAACTTAACGAAAAATTGATTTTCTTGAGTCTATAACGTGTTATTTTGAAATACGCTTCTAATGGCACTGGAATGATAATTATTGGACTTCGTTTGCTAATTTAAATAAATGATTTCGTTTCAGCAATTAAAACTGCGTTTTTCTGCAGATTTTACGCATTATGTTTTGAGTCATAACTGTGCAAATCTCCCACTGGAATTTCGTCAATCGGAGTTACGATGAATTTTAAATGAATTTTTCCGTAGACTGCAGTCAGAAAGTGACAAATCTGATTACAGCCCGGTAAATGTTTTTTATAAAATCATTGGATCCCGAGATTTTTACAAAATAATATTTAGATCGTTTAAAATATTCTGAAAAAATTTGGGAATTTTTGGAACAAGATAACTATTTTATTGAAATACCCGAAAACAGCCCAGTTTCGAGTATTAAAGCTGAAACGTATTAAGTCGAAATGTGTGCATCTAATAGTTAGTTGTGTTATCCGAGAATGATCGAACATGTTTAATGTCAACATTAAATGTTCTTTAAGTTGTTGTATGCTACGACCATCTATATATTCGTATACATATACCGTTGGAACGAAAATATATATGTGGAATATACATGTAAGTTGTTAACGTGACTGCATGATACGTGTTAGATACGTGTAAGGATTTCGTGCTTTATTTGAAATCACTAATAAACTAAATGGTAATCATACTAGGAGTCGTTGTGGGACATGGACCGTTGTGTGCCATGTTAAACTTTAGAGTTAATTACATAGTTAGTCCCTATGGTTTGCACAAAATAACATACTTAGGTACTAATAGTTTAAAATCACCTTCTAGGGTATTAACTTTTTATTTTGTAACGTTTGTAGGTATTAACTTATAGGGTATTAACATAGTTAGTCCTTATGGTTTGCATAAAATAACATACTTAGGTACTAATAGAATGTGATTTTAAACCTACAAATAACTTTAATACCTCCAAACGTTACAAAATGAAAAGTTAATACCCTAGAATGTGATTTTAAACTATTAGTACCTAAGTATGTTACTTTGTGCAAACCACAGGGACTAACTATGTAATTAATTCTAAACTTTATAAACATTTAAACTTATGCTTGGGTTTTAAACTTTATGCTTTCGCTGATAACTTGAATTTGATTGACTTGTTTTGAACACCAATTATATTGTGTGGTTGGAATTTTATTTATTTAATTACATTGTTCAATATGATTGGTGTCTGGATCCTGGTCAGTCACGCCTCCTGCGGTGATACTCTGCTTGTGGATTTTGGGGGTGTGACAGATTGGTATCAGAGCCATTGGTTATAGTGAACTCGGTTTTAAAAAGGGGAAAAACTTTTTGACAAAACCAGACTATAACCTGTACAGTGCTCAACGATCCACAACGACGCTTCGCTCCACGTGCAAGACTCAACACTCTAGGTGGTATGATTTATGTTTGTATTGCCGACTTGTTAGATTACTTTCGCATGGTGTGCTGTTTATAGTATGTTTAGGTAGGGTAGTAGCATGTTATCTATTAGCCCTAATGCGTTCTTTGTGATACTCAACTGTTTACTCGAAACTTGGCAAGTAGTGAGCAAATTCTTTTTCCTGTTTTCTTGTCACCTCGCTACGACAACCATTTTATGCGTTCTACCTATTCATGCAATTGTCTCGGCATGACGTCGCCGTTATAGCCCGGATTCAGATCTGACCCTTCATATATTCAGTTTGCACGTCGACATTCACGTAGACCCGAACCAGCTGTCACACCCCGACCACGTGAGACAACGAAACGTGGCGGAAACATCGGGGAGTGTTGTAACAGAATTAATTGTTTCAAATCCATGGCAATTAAAGTTTCGTTTTATTAATCAAACAAGAGAGTTTACATCGTTTTAAACAAGAAACAAAGAGTACATAACACAAATTAACTAGTTCTTGCGTTGTTTTAAGTCACTAAGGCACAAGTCTTCCTAGGTGTATCTTGATCAATCCTATGCATCAATTCCTGAAAACACATGTGAAAATAGGTACGTCAGCATAAAAATGCCTGTGAGATACATAGGTTTTGTGAAAATAAGATTCATGACTTAAGTTTAAGAAAATGTTTAATAAAATTTAGCCATGGACCTTGTAAATGGATTTGTTTTTGTAAATCATTTGAAAAGCAATAAGACCAGATGATATGTATAAATAAGTGAATAATGTATGGTTAAATGAATAACCAAGTAAAATGAGTTTGTATAAGATAAGTTGTTTGTAAAACAATGTCTTGTGAAAAGTATGTTATTTGTATAAAATGTTATATGTCTCAAATTGAAATGATTCAAATAACGCTACGATATGTAATACCATACAAACACTTATATATAGGAAGTAGCAGCGGCGTATCCACCATGCTTGTATCATATTACACACGCCTCGTTACTTAAATCACTTACTCAAACCAAACCATCAAGATGTAATGTTTAACAATTGTAGAAATGTTTAGGTATAGTCAAATGTCTATTGTCAAATGGTTCACATGGTTCAATAGATACAAATGGTTCACATAATGTAATATAATGTGTTCATATGCTGGATGAGCATATGCAACAAATTGTAATGTAAAACAATGTACTAAGTATGCACACAATGGACATACATAGCATGAAATGTAATGTAAAACAATGTACTAAGTATGCACACAATGGACATACATAGCATGAAATGTAATGTAAAACAATGTACTAAGCATGCACACAATGGACATACATAGCATGAAATGTAATGTAAATCATGTACTATAAATGTACTAATGAACATATCAAGTATATGATGTGAAAACATGGAAAGCATGAAAGTAACAAGTAGGCACATGTGTTTCACCCCAAAACAGTTTGAAAACGGTAAAAAGAGGGGTCTATGTACTCACTTGAGATTGCTCAATAGACTTTAGATATCCACCAAGCAAAGCTAGAAGATCACGAATATCAAACGGCACCTAATATAGGTATCTACATTAATAAACGGACCTATATCGAAGGATCGGATAGAATGAAGGGGTCTAATATGTTTAATTAGATCGACAAATGATCTCTTTTAATTAGACTACCTAGGAGTCTTTTCAGCTATTTCATCACATGATATTCCTAACTAGATTTTTGGATCAATCTGTTTAACTAGACCACTCAAGGGGTCTAATTATGGAATAGTACAATATAATCCAAGGGTCTTTACTATTACATAAAAGCTCATTGAGGATTTAGTATAGTACCTTTGGATATCCTACTATGAATCCCTTATACGAAGATATGGAAGATTCTACGAGGATTTGGATAACAAAACTTGGATTACACAAAAACATAAAAGGAAACACATAAGCACATAATCACATAGTTGTTTAACTTGGTTATTAATTTGTTATTAACTTGTTATCGATTGAATATGGATATTCAAGGTACACCAGGAAAACCAGTAGATGGGCTTCAATGTCCTCTAGGATCTATCTGAAAAGATAGGATGATCTCCCAAAATTTTGATTTTGTTTTCAAAGAAACGTAATATTCGAATTTAAGGAACACAACAATTTTAGGATTTACGGAAATACCCTTAGGTACCCTATTAAGGATTTATAGTGGTACTTTGGGTATTCGTCCATTGTTGTAACTTGCGCCTTGTACTTCATTTTTCCTTAGAAGAAACGGGTACTTAGGAATTTCGTGGAAACGCAAGATATCATATAATGGAAAAAAAATTTGGGGGGTAGTTTGCTTTTCAAGGAATACGATTCCTTGATTGTCGGTATTGTAGGGGATATGTTGTTTATACATATAACCACATAAATACATTGCAATGTAAGTAAAAGATTTATTTATAAACAATGATAACAACTGTTTCATGGACCTTGACAACAAAAGAAAATAATACATAAGACGTGATTATTTCTAAAGGGTGTTGTCTTCTAGTCGGTCAGATGCTCATCCCTGTGCTAGATTTGCATTAGCAAGCTTTGGGCAATTTCTTCAGAAATGACCCATCTCGCCACAATTGTAGCAAGAACCTGGTGGAAAGCGAGCTTGAGCAGGATTCTTGTCAGCTTGATTTGGTGCAACTGCTGCTCGACAAACTTTTACTGTATGACCTTTAAGTCCACAAATTTGGCATTCACGGCACTTCACACTAGCATGATGATGAAGGTTACATTGGTTGCACAAGGGTGAAGTTCCATTGTATGGCTTCCTAGCAGGGGGTTGAGCTGGTTGGTTGGGGACGACTTGACCATTATGAGCGACCACGGCGAAGTTCTGAGAAGCCTTTCGCTTCTTTGACCTCTTAGGGGATCCAGTCTGTTCATCCATGGTCTTTGATTCCTCGATTGGTTTCTTATCATCTTTTCGGAAAAGTTTACCTTTCCTGATTTGAGATTCAGTCAAGGTAGTAGATAGCTCAATGGCCTGCCTAACCGTAGTGGGGTTACTACCAGTAACAATGTCCTGAACTGAGTCAGGGAGACCATCAATGTATTTTTCGATCGCCTTATCCAAAGGCGTAACCATGGTAGGACACAACAGGCTCAGCTCCTCATATCGATCAGTGTATGCTCGATGTTCACCGCTGTCTTGCTTAAGATCGTCGAATTCCCTTTCTAAGGCCCTAATCTCGTGACGAGGGCAGAATTCCTTCATCATCAGAGCTCGAAGCTCTTCCCACGTTTGGGCCAGTGCCACATCGGCACACCTATCTCTCATCACACCATTCCACCATGTCAAAGCTCGTTTCTCAAATACACAAGATGCGAAATCTACCTTTCGCTCGTTTGGACATTGAACATGTCTGAAGGTGCTCTCTAAACTCTCGAACCATTGCAGAAGTGCAGTCGCTCCTTGAGACCCATAAAACTTTGATGGCTTAGCCGAGTTGAACGTCTTGAATTTGTAGGGGGCATTATTGTTGTTGAGAGCTTGGTTACATTGAGCAACGATGTTCGGGATTGCAGCAGTCATTTGCTGTGTAATGACAGCTGCCAGCTCTTCAATAGATACCTGATTTTCGCGTCGTGGAGGCATTCTAAAAGGGGAAACAAGAGAGAAAACAAATGAAATGGAATTGGGTAAGAATAGGATGTTACAATTACCGACCAAATCATGGGTGATGGTCATTTGTTTGAACCACGAAGCAAACAAATGACACACAAAGGCTGAATCAAAGCAATTGGATCCTCATAATGTATCGCGAAGACATGCTCGCCTATAAGTGGACACTCACCCCAAGAGTTCCCAGGTAACAGTGACTGGTCCGATTATGTGGATTTGTACGAACACTCTAGCCTTTGACAGAAAACTCAGGCTACAGGCATTCACTCTTCCAGTTTGCACGTGTTCACACTATTTAGGACCCAAAACTTTGACGAGATTTTGAAAACTAAAAGAGGTTCAAAACCTAGTAATCAATTATCCAAAAACAGATGATTAATTTTCAAAGCGGATTCGGAATTGATGTTCTCGTCGTGGTTATCACCTAAGGATAGGTGACGTGCATGTTTTAAGATCTAAACACAAGATAACTTGTGTTGGGGTCCTAGAAAGGTTATAGTCTAGGTCAAAGCATTACTAATAACCTAATTCCCTATAACCATTGGCTCTAATACCAACTTTTCTGTCACACCCCGACCACGTGAGACAACGAAACGTGGCGGAAACGTCGGGGAGTGTTGTAACAGAATTAATTGTTTCAAATCCATGGCAATTGAAGTTTCATTTTATTAATCAAACAAGAGAGTTTACATCGTTTTAAACAAGAAACAAACAGTACATAACACAAATTAACTAGTTCTTGCTTTGCTTTAAGTCACTAAGGCACAAGTCTGCCTAGGTGTATCTTGATCAATCCTATGCATCAATTCCTGAAAACACATGTGAAAATAGGTACGTCAGCATAAAAATGCCTGTGAGATACATAGGTTTTGTGAAAATAAGATTCATAACTTAAGTTTAAGAAAATGTTTAATAAAATTTAGCCATGGACCTTGTAAATCGATTTGTTTTTGTAAATCATTTGAAAAGCAATAAGACCAGATGATATGTATAAATAAGAGAATAATGTATGGTTAAATTTATAACCAAGTAAAATGAGTTTGTATAAGATAAGTTGTTTGTAAAACAATGTCTTGTGAAAAGTATGTTATTTATATAAAATGTTATATGTCTCAAATTGAAATGATTCAAATAACGCTACGATATGTAATACCATACAAACACTTATATATAGGAAGTAGCAGCGGCGTATCCACCATGCTTGTATCATATTACACACGCCTCGTTACTTAAATCACTTACTCAAACCAAACCATCAAGATGTAATGTTTAACAATTGTAGAAATGTTTAGGTATAGTCAAATGTCTATTGTCAAATGGTTCACATGGTTCAATAGATACAAATGGTTCACATAATGTAATATAATGTGTTCATATGCTGGATGAGCATATGCAACAAATTGTAATGTAAAACAATGTACTAAGTATGCACACAATGGACATACATAGCATGAAATGTAATGTAAAACAATGTACTAAGTATGCACACAATGGACATACATAGCATGAAATGTAATGTAAAACAATGTACTAAGCATGCACACAATGGACATACATAGCATGAAATGTAATGTAAATCATGTACAATAAATGTACTAATGAACATAGCAAGTGTATGATGTGAAAACATGGAAAGCATGAAAGTAACAAGTAGGCACATGTGTTTCACCCCAAAACAGTTTGAAAACGGTAAAAGAGAGGTCTATGTACTCACTTGAGATTGCTCAATAGACTTTAGATATCCACCAAGCAAAGCTAGAAGATCACGAATATCAAACGGCACCTAATATAGGTATCTACATTAATAAACGGACCTATATCGGAGGATCGGATAGAATGAAGGTTCGTAAATCACGAATATAAAACGGCACCTAATATAGGTATCTACATCACGACCCGTTTAGGTAGCTTATGCTACTTTAACGCGTCGTTCGCGTGAAACGCGTTCGGACCGCCTAACTAGTCCTATGACAAGTAAAATATGCCTTAACATGTCTAATATTATTTCCAAATCAGTTTAGATATCAAAAGTTATGTTACATATGCTTAAAATGAATTTTGGCGTAAAAAGGGCATTTTGGTAATATACCTAAGGCATATATACTACCTATCATACAACTACTCAAACGATGTGACCATAAGGTATAACCTCGGAAGGTTATTCCCTATACAAATATGGTCACCTAATATATTTGGTGGATCCTAATGATTGACCAAACGGGTCGGGTTCGAAAGTATAAGCGATTGTTTAGATCGCTTACCTTTACGACCCTAGACAAGCACAAAACTAAAAGTGACGAGCTAAGCATGTTAAAACATGCTTAACTAAGTTTAGAAAACAGGTTTGGTATCAAAACAAACGGTTTTGACACGTAAGAGTACTTTGGTTACAAAATACGCAAGAATGCGCATTTTGGCCGAAACTACGACTCGTCACTGAGCCTAGATAACGTGGTAATCAGTAGGTATAATCACTAGGGACTATAACCATCGTGATTACGCTCACGTTATGAAGTTCAAACGAACTTCGCGTTGACCATAAACTGGTCAATGCAGAAAGTCAAACGCAGTTTGACTTAAATGCTAAAACGAATGAAAAGAACGAAAGAACACTTACAACGGGTCCCCGCAAGTTTGATTTCCAAGTAATCTCAGGTAGGAAGTGTAAAAACACAACCACTTAGAGAAAAACTCAGATTTCAAGTGGGTTTGCAAGTGAAGGGTGGGGGTATTTATAGTAAATGGACAACCGTTAGGATCGTTTCTCGTAATCCGGGCTTCAATCTCATCCCTACACTTGTTGAAATTTCCATGGAACACCAAAATGGCCCCTCATTATCAGGAAGAGGAAAATGCAAAAGGGTTAGGGAGTGCTTAACAGCTATTAACAGCTGTTTTAGAAGCTTCTGATCAGCTGGGAGTCCCTTACGGACCGTAAGGTTGAGGGCTTACGGTCCGTAAGCCATCAACTATGCTGAAATGACAGTTTTGGTCCCTGTTATGCATTAAAGCCATTTCCGACACGTTTAAGGCCCGTTAACCCCATTTCAAAGCACTAAAATGAAGCTAAAGTATAGGGAACTTAAAATGTGCTGAAAAATATCTCGGATGTCGGTTCGTTTGGCCGTACGATCGCGATGTTCGCTTAATTACGACGGAATGCGCATAAGCGCGAAAAACGGTCCAAATTGCGTGACGAATGGATTTTTCTTATGCCAAACACTAAAATAAAATATTTCAGTGCTTACATAAATTTTTGGATGTCCGGATGTATTCAGAACGTAAGTTATGCGCGAAAATGCAAACTTATGCACTTTTTGACGCTTTTAGTCCCTGAATGACCCAAAAGTTTATTTTAGCACACCGAACCCATCAAAGCCTATTTATAAGCTTTGTAAAGGATATTTAGGGTATGTTTAAATTATGGTCATCTTCCGGAATGTCTGTTACAGTTCAAATTGGCATACTTTCGCAGTTTGTCAAATTTAGTCCCTGTAAGCGAATTAACTTGATTTCAGCATACCAAACCATCCAAAACTTATTTCTAAGTTATGTAAAGGTTATTTAAGGTATGCTAAGCCTATTTCACTATTCCGGAGTGTTTGTTGCATTAAACTGGTTATATTTACGCATCAGATCGCGTATAACTTCCAGAAAGTTATTTAAAGCCCGAAATCGAACAAGAATGACATGTGCAAACGATACACATATTTTTGTACAAATCCCAAGTATGAAACACAATATCTCATTGATTTGGTATTTGTTTTATGGTCACGGAGGCACAGTTGTCACACCAACCCAAACGAACTCGGGTTTAGGAGAACTATACCCACGCATCCATGTTGACGAACCTTGTCATCTCCACCGGTCATCGTCACCAGAAACAAAGCAGTTACAGTTACACGCATTCGTCCTTTTGCAACTCGAAACCCTACCAACCAAATTTTGTTTTGGACAAGTGATATACTTCCGTGACCGTGATGCAACGAACTTCCTTTTTTGTGTCGTGCCGCCATACGTCACTACTAGAATTGCTTCTAGACAACAGATTACTTGGTTGAATTTTTTCAGTTATTGTTGGTCCCCTGTTTTCACTCGATTCTCTGTATGAACCTCACTAATTTACTGTTGCTTCGATCGGCAACTGGTATAAGGAAACGCTAACAACCATACCACGATTTCCACCGAACGCAAGATTCTTTCCCCATCACCCTGTTGGGTGGATAATTCTTATTCCACTTCGATCTACACCTTCGTATACCTAACTTGGAAAATATATGCTTTTTGATGACGGGATAGCCTTCGGGAAACTCGTGAACGGAGATACGGATCACTCAACCTACGGAATAACACGTTGATCTATACGTTTACTTTACCCCTTTACTCTGCAGGAGTCGTATTTTAATTCCATGATAGCTTTCTAAAATATACAGAATCTTTGCACTGACACATGATTGATGAATAATGCTATGCCTAAATTCTACCATTTGCTTAGACCAAACCATCACTCTCTTACCACAGTGATATTATGTTCTCGCTCCTTCCATGCAGGGACGCTAAGACGAATACACTCTAGCTTAGAGAATTTGGAAGACTCGACTTTCGATCATTGGTAATCACTCCTTGAAACCTTGAGTGTGATGATGTGTTGTTGATACAATTATACTCTCTTGAACACGTTTTTGCGTCCTTTCTTTGGAACCTCACGATTACACAAACGTATTTTTGGATTCATTCGCACGACCTAAGGAACTCCCCCGAATTTTGGTTGTTTATTGACACGATGAATCACCAACACACCGAAGTTCATGGATCCAGTTGAATTGTTCCTCCCTCGCATGTGGGCGAGACCAACGACTCTTGATGGAAGTCACAATGAATCTTAACACTACAAACTTGTACGACAATCAGGCTGCTATGGTGAATTCGTGTTCTGATTGATTTAACTTTGTGACATCTCTATTTGATCAACGACATATTTTGTCTTAACTATATACAACTTGCGCATGACCAACTGTACTTTTGACATCAGGTAAACCCCTGTTATGGGTTATTAAACTCCTACTCATTGATTGCGACTACCCTTTTCTCATGTTTCAACATCCATACGCGATATACTTTTGAACCATACGATCTTAACAGTGTTTCCCGCGGACACTCGCTTGGACAAGTTACGCCCTATGAACGTCATTCAGTGAGCATTGGGCCATAAACATGATGATACCCCAGGTACTGTTCCTTGATCTTGATACGGCCGATATGGATCCTCAGACACGACATATATGTTTAGGCTTCATGTCTAGTCATTTGTAACTGAATTAGATTGATATACCGAGGTGCTGCCGGTCTATCTAGTGACTGTAAACAGTGTTAAATCAATATACAAGACGTTTAAAGTGTGAATCAAGCTGTTTCCAAGTCTATAAGTCTGTTTCCGCCTTTCGTATGATAAGAACTCTTCTGAACAACTCGTTTGGGTCACAAAACGATCCTACTAGTGGTATCAGAGCTCAGGAAGAAGAGTTCTTGCCAAAACAGCCATATTTTCTGACTTCTACACATTCTTTTCAAAATTGAAAAAGTTTTTACGGTTAAAATGGACTGATCTTTTGATATTACGTGTAAAATACAGTTTTAACAAACCCTCGAAAGAATCAGACCTAAATTCAGACTAAATCTGATAAAAATGGGCCAAAAAGGTAATTCCGTTTGAACGAGACATCTAATTCCGTTTCAAAAGTTGTGGTAATTTCAAATGAAATTACCTGATTCTGCTTGAAATCGCCTAATTCCGCTTGAAAAGTGATTCCGCTTATAATAACCACTACCACTTTCAAGGGAAATTAGAAAATTTTCTGTATTTCGTGTGAAACTTGAACTTTTGAGAAACAATTTTTCGAAACATGGAAGAGGAATTCTACAATGCGTTTGCGACACCGATTGCTCCTGTTACAGCTGCCGAAACTTTGTACAGTGAGATTGAGACGGGAACTCACCAAAAACCGCTAAAGCTTATGTACATTGAAGATTTTCAAGGATGGAAAAATCGATTCGAGAACTGGGTGCAAGCTTACAAATTTGATGCATGGTGTTCATTGGAGAAAGATTACGAAAAACCGAAAAATGAACGTGGGCTTGAAAAGGGATTCAGTGACTTTACAGAGATTGATAAATTGAAGTATACAAGTGAAAAAATGATGATTAGTATTCTTCAACAAGCGATTAAAGAAGACATCTTTGTTTTGCTCCAACATGAGGGTACTGCTAGGTCTATTTGGACGGCATTGATTCAAAAGTTCAAAGGAAGCGCAGATATGATCAAAAACAAAAAGGCGTTATTGAAGAAATCATTTGATATGTTTACAGCTTTCGATCATGAAACAACAAAGATGACCATTGATAGATATTGTCACCTGGTATTGGAAATGGGAAGATTGGACATTAAGAAAGATGATGATGAATGGGTTGATAAACTTGCTGATGCATTACCACAGCAAAAATGGGGAACTTATCAGTTGATTGTGAAACACATGAGAAAATCAGGAAATATGAATCTGGCACAGTTTATTCAAAAGATTGAAGAGCACGAGTTGGATATTCAGAAAACGGCAATCATGAAGAATCAAAATGCTCAACAAGATGTCAGTTTATATTACAGAGGGAACAAGTTTGAGGCTAACCCCAGCCCTAGCCCAAAGATCCAAACTGGTTTTAGTGCTGACAGTTCATCTGGAACAAAGGGTAGTAATGTAACTCACGTAGACCCGAACCAACTGTCACACCCCGACCACGTGAGACAACGAAACGTGGCGGAAACGTCGGGGAGTGTTGTAACAGAATTAATTGTTTCAAATCCATGGCAATTAAAGTTTCGTTTTATTAATCAAACAAGAGAGTTTACATCGTTTTAAACAAGAAACAAAGAGTACATAACACAAATTAACTAGTTCTTGCTTTGTTTTAAGTCACTAAGGCACAAGTCTTCCTAGGTGTATCTTGATCAATCCTATGCATCAATTCCTGAAAACACATGTGAAAATAGGCACGTCAGCATAAAAATGCCGGTGAGATACATAGGTTTTGTGAAAATAAGATTCATGACTTAAGTTTAAGAAAATGTTTAATAAAATTTAGCCATGGACCTTGTAAATGGATTTGTTTTTGTAAATCATTTGAAAAGCAATAAGACCAGATGATATGTATAAATAAGAGAATAATGTATGGTTAAATGAATAACCAAGTAAAATGAGTTTGTATAAGATAAGTTGTTTGTAAAACAATGTCTTGTGAAAAGTATGTTATTTGTATAAAATGTTATATGTCTCAAATTGAAATGATTCAAATAACGCTACGATATGTAATACCATACAAACACTTATATATAGGAAGTACCAGCGGCGTATCCACCATGCTTGTATCATATCACACACGCCTCGTTACTTAAATCACTCACTCAAACCAAACCATCAAGATGTAATGTTTAACAATTGTAGAAATGTTTAGGTATAGTCAAATGTCTATTGTCAAATGGTTCACATGGTTCAATAGATACAAATGGTTCACATAATGTAATATAATGTGTTCATATGCTGGATGAGCATATGCAACAAATTGTAATGTAAAACAATGTACTAAGTATGCACACAATGGACATACATAGCATGAAATGTAATGTAAAACAATGTACTAAGTATGCACACAATGGACATACATAGCATGAAATGTAATGTAAAACAATGTACTAAGCATGCACACAATGGACATACATAGCATGAAATGTAATGTAAATCATGAACTATAAATGTACTAATGAACACAGCAAGTATATGATGTGAAAACATGGAAAGCATGAAAGTAACAAGTAGGCACATGTGTTTCACCCCAAAACAGTTTGAAAACGGTAAAAAGAGGGGTCTATGTACTCACTTGAGATTTCTCAATAGACTTTAGATATCCACCAAGAAAAGCTAGAAGATCACGAATATCAAACGGCACCTAATATAGGTATCTACATTAATAAACGGACCTATATCGGAGGATCGGATAGAATGAAGGTTCGTAAACTAAATGAGCATGGAAACTCATGTAATATGGTTTAACAAAGCCTACATACTAAAATTAAACCTAACCTTAGTGCTTACGACCCATCACGACCCGTTTAGGTAGCTTATGCTACTTTAACGCGTCGTTCGCGTTAAACGCGTTCGGACCGCCTAACTAGTCCTATGACAAGTAACATATGCCTTAACATGTCTAATATTGTTGCCAAATCAGTTTAGATATCAAAAGTTATGTTACATATGCTTAAAATGAATTTGGCGTAAAAAGGGCATTTTGGTAATTTACCTAAGGCATATGTACTACCTATCCTACAACTACTCAAACGATGTGACCATAAGGTATAACCTCGGAAGGTTATTCCCTATACAACTATGGTCACCTAATATGTTTGGTCGGATCCTAATGATCGACCAAACGGGTCGGGTTCGAAAGTATAAGCGATTGTTTAGATCGCTTACCTTTACGACCCTAGACAAGCACAAAACTAAAAGTGACGAGCTAAGCATGCTTAACTAAGTTTAGAAAATAGGTTTGGTATCAAAACAAACGGTTTTGACACCTAACAGTAGTTTGGTTACAAAATACGCAAGAATGAGCATTTTGGCTGAAACTACGACTCGTCACTGAGCCTAGATAACGTGGTAATCAGTAGGTATAGTCACTAGGGACTATAACCATCGTGATTACGCTCACGTTATGAAGTTCAAACAAACTTCGCGTTGACCATAAACTGGTAAATGCAGAAAGTCAAACGCAGTTTGACTTAAATGCTAAAACGAATGAAAAGAACGAAAGAACACTTACAACGGGTCCGCGCAAGTTTGATTTCCAAGTAATCTCAGGTAGGAAGTGTAAAAACACAACCACTTAGAGAAAAACTCATATTTCAAGTGGGTTTGCAAGTGAAGGGTGGGGGTATTTATAGTAAATGGACAACCGTTAGGATCGTTTCTCATAATCCGGGCTTCAATCTCATCCCTACACTTGTTGAAATTTCCATGGAACACCAAAATGGCCCCTCATTATCAGGAAGAGGCAAGTGCAAAAGGGTTAGGGAGTGCTTAACAGCTGTTAACAGCTGTTTTAGATGCTTCTGATCAGCTGGGAGTCCCTTACGGACCGTAAGGTTGAGGGCTTACGGTCCGTAAGCCATCAACTAGGCTGAAATGACAGTTTTGGTCCCTGTTATGCATTAAAGCCATTTCCGACACGTTTAAGGCCCGTTAACCCCATTTCAAAGCTCTAAAATGAAGTTAAAGTATAGGGAACTTAAAATGTGCTCAAAAATATCTCAGATGTCGGTTCTTTTGGCCGTACGATCGCGATGTTCGCTTAATTACAACGGAATGCGCATAAGCGCGAAAAACTATCCAAATTGCGTGACGAATGGATTTTTCTTAAGCAAAACACTAAAATAAAATATTTCAGTGCTTACATAAATTTTTGGATGTCTGGATGTATTCAGAACGTAAGTTATGCGCGAAAATGCAAACTTATGCACTTTTTGACGCTTTTTGTTCATGAATGACCCAAAAGTTTATTTTAGCACACCAAACCCCTCAAAGTGTAGGATCGGTTTGCGACCCGAACGAGTCGTTCAGAAGAGATTTATCAGTTTCAGAGGCGGAAACTAAGAAACCGATTGCGAAACAGCTTGCGTATCACTTTAACACTGATTATATTGATATACTATCGTTTACAATCAGTCCTCACACCGGCAGCACCTCGGTAAGGAATTCTAAAATCGTTACAAATGAAATGACCAACACCCTTATATATACTAGACAAGATTTTGCTTGAAACCTGACAACTTAATTCAAGCTAAATCCACTAAAGAACTATTCAAGCGAAATCAACAACTTATGTCTAATTGAATATTCTGTTTACAACTTGTTTTGTTTTCTTGTGAGGTGATGTCATTTGATGATGTCATATTGTGATGTCATCATTCAATATGATGACTTCACTCTTGTAAAGATCTGCAACGAACCCGAGACTCGACATAAGACGAAGACGACAGATGAATGCACCAACAGACCCCCCCCCCCTCAGATGTTGACGAGTCTTAAATGTCGACTATTCTCAGTCTTCAGTCTTTATCAGTCTTTTTTCTTTCTTAGCATAAACCAGGATCTTCTCTTTGGCTCTAACCTCGTCAGACTCCCCCTCTCATCATGATGGGATCGCTGTTTGGAATTAGCTATCACCTTGAGATTGCATCCTGGCTTTAACTCTGTTCAGCTCAACTCCTGCACACATTTTCTCACCACCACATAAGTTTTTACTTAAAAGCAATAAGAAAAACTTACTGGAAATAGTTACATCAAGTTCAAATTAATGACCTTGATTAACTAAACTCAATTTCTTTCTCAAAATCAGTTTCTTCTTTTAAACGCACGCTCCCAAACCAGTTCATCATGTTCAGCACTTGAAATTTTGAATATCAGCTCTCCAACATCAGTTGTCGAAAATCTTTTTTTGATTTTTCAAAATTTATGCTAAAACACACTGAAAATCTTTTTGGAATTTTTGAATAGAATGAAATTCAGTAAAGAAATATTTACAGACACTATTTTTGTGAGTTTGTGTAAGAGGATCATATCAGTTTATGTGACCAATCACTAGCACCGTTAAGCTTTTAATCGTTTTAAGTTCTAAACAATTCACATAGATTGACGGTATGTTTGTCCTCTTCAGCTCAATCTAAAAACTTTCAATCTGCTTACCGATACTTTAAGGTATATTAAGATAGCACTAAATTCTTATGGACCCCACAATCTCAGCATATCCCCTCATCATGCAATACACTGACTCAAGTAATGCCTTTAAACTTTATCAACTGTGATTTGTGCGAAAACAAAGCAGAATGTTTAAACATTAACAATCAGGTCGATACTCCCATATACGCAGAGAAAGTCCAATGTTTAAACAAAATAAGAAAATAAAAATAAGTTGAAGTTGTTTAGGCTTTAACCACCAGGTCGATACTTCCGTATACGCAGAGGAGGTCCAAAGCTTAAACGAAACACCAAAGAAAATAAAGCAGAACGTTTAGGCAACAACATCCAGGTCGATACTCACGTATACGCAGAGGATGTCCGATGCTTAAACAAAATAAAGAAATAAAACAAGTTTAAATCTTTGCAAAATAAAATGCACAATCGCAGCGACTTTTCAGCAAAGTTGTGAAAGTTCACAAACTTAACCAGTTTTATGTCTTTCGACAATCAGCGATTACTGAGTAGGCACACAATCAAGAAGGACAAAACTAAGTACTATGCTTTTGACCGTGTTTCCCACTAGAACAAGGCTTTTTCATTTATGTTTGTATCGTTATCGCAAATCTACTAGTCTAGCTGAGCCTACCGTCACATCTTTAGTGAGACCGTTTATCACATTATAACTTTCCATTTCTTTAGCGTGCTGTGACAGTCCAACTGATCTACTATCATTTCCTCTTTTTGACAACAAAACTCATTTTTGCATTTTTCAATGTTTTTGACATTTTCAAATTTTCAAATTTTCAAATTTTTTTTTTAAATTTTTACTCCCCCTAAAATCAAAATATGTCTCAATTTTGATTTTCTGGGAAAATTTGAAACAAACTGTACAAACTTGACAACATGATGAGAATCACTTCAATTCTCCATTCACTTGGCTTGAACAATCAGAACTCCCCCTGACAACAAACTATTTTCCCATAGAGATTTCAAAACACTTAAGTTTGTTTTAATCAAAATGGTTTTTCCGGAAAATAAGTTTTGCAAGTCATTTCTCAAACATGGGGTTTCATCACATTGTTCTTTCAACCACTTGTAAGATTTAACATTTATCGATTTTTCAACACAACCACTTGTAGAAAATCAAGTACAACTTAATGTCCCTGATTTACCACTTGTAAGTCGAAATCACTTTTCGTGAATTTCTCAAGAAAGACGCCGATTCATGTTCCACGCTTACCAACCTGGGAACTCCGGCAAGTCAGGTTTTTCATTTAAACAGATTCACCCAAGCCTGACGGTCCTTGGGTGATTTCAAATTCTTGTTCAACAATGGTGGAAAATTTGCATCATCCATTGTTAGACCAGAATTCTCATTTTTTACCTCAAACGATGGCTCTTCTGGCTTTACCAAACCAGATTCATTGCCTGCACGTGGCTTGTCTGACTTTGATGAGTCAGATTCATTGCCAACAACTTGCTCCTTTGTTTCCGAAGAAACAAATTCATCACCAGCAACTTTCTTTTTCATCTTTCTCTCTTTCGTCCTCAGATTTGTATCTGATGAATGCGTTTTGGTTGACTTGTCATTCTTTGGAGAGCAAGACGATTTATCAGAACTTTTATCTGTTTTACCAGTTGTATCCGAGGACAAAATCCTTTCGAGATACTCTCTCGCCTTCTTCCTCTTCTTCCTCAGTCTGTCTTTTTGCCCCTGCGAAAGCTTCACTTTCGGTTTTAGAACTTTCTGTTCTTGAACTTTAGGTTCTTGAACTTTCTGTTCCTTGGGCTTTGCTTTGACATTGACTGGTTTCTTTGCCATTTTCTGAGATTCAGCCCTCGATCTTCCCTTTGATCTCATTGGGCAATCTCTAGCAATGTGTCCTCTGATTTGGCAGTTATAGCATCTTCTCGTCTCATAACTCCAATTCTGGCAGTTAACAGCAATATGTCCTCTCACACCACAAGTATAACACACTCTGTTATCATACCAATCACCATTCTCAGTCCAAACATTCAGATCATAGCATTGTTTGGCTTGGTGATAATCCTTGCTCCTCTTGTTTGCTGGATTTGACTTTTGAGCACTGTGGTCCGACCTGCACCACTTATTGTCAACAATTTTTGAGTTTTGATTTTCTAATTTGTGTGGTTTTTTATCACGATTGGATGATTGAACTGATGAGCTTTTATTTTCTTTTTGAAGATTTTTCGGTTTTTTATCTTTTTGTTTTTGTTCCACATTCTTCTTTACAGGTTTTTGCGATGAGCATTCACCTTTTTCAGTAGAATGTAGAACAGTTTCTTTAAACATTTCATTTAATTTCAAAAATATTTTTCTTTTTTCAACTTCATCATCAGTTTTCTCATCACAATCTTCAACTTTGACTTTGTCAAAGTTTGTGACATTGTCACTTATTGGAATGGAATTGATTGGTTTTGGACATGGATAATCTGGTGTTGATGACAAAGTCTCAAAACCTATCAATTTCTCTTCAAGCTCTTTGATTTTAATCCGAGCTTTTTCAGCTTCATTTTCAAGTCGAATGATTTTCTGAAGATGAGAATTTATTTCAATTTGTTTTTCAAGATTATTTTTAAAAATAGCAGATTTCTCATCTTCTAAAATCTTCATTTGACTTTGAAAATCTTTTTCAAATTTCAATTTTTCATTTTCAAATTCTTTTTCCTTTTCTTTCAAAATCTCGTTTTCTAATGTCAAACTGTTCAAATTACTTAACAGTTTGTCATTTTCTGATTTCAACCTCTCACAATTTTCCTTCATTTCAAAAATATGTTTCTTATCAGCTTTCATCTCATCTTTCAAAACGGAAATTTCTTCAGTCTGTTCCTCTCCCACTTGGACACCTTTACTCTTGCTCTTCTTTAATATTGATTTTACACTTTGACTTTTCTTCTTCTCAGCATTGATCACCATCTGTTCTTCAATCTATTTAATGAGTGGAGAAATTGTCAGTTGGGAAAATTCTCCAGAAGTCTTCAAGTTTAAGATATAATTTTCCCATTCTTCTCGAGGTAAAGCACTGACAAATTTTTCAACCCATTCTTCTGATTCTTTTTTAATACCCTTCTCAGACATTGAGCGAACAAGATGGCTATACTTCTCAATGATACTCTTTGTACATTCTCCTGGACAACCTGAAAAATGAATCAAATTCTTTATTTAATACATTTATTCTATCAATAGTTTCTCTTGTCATTTTAAAGAAATTGATATCCATGATTCGGAAACCCGTTTTTCAAGACAGTCCCGTTAAATGATATAACTTGTTCAAGCGAATACACCTGCAAAAACAATATATCAAGCGAAAACAACGTTTTAATTATCCGACAACTCGTGATGATTCACATGGACTTCGGTATTCACATTTACCAACAACGATTTAGAAATTATAAAAAAGTGGTCAATAGAATGTATGAACTAAATTCTTGTAACTTGAACCTTTTGAATATCTCACGTGACCTAACAACAACTTAACCTGCCAACACTTATCAACTCACTTGCTCACAACAATCAATGATTTGTACTTAATTACAATTAACTGATAATTGTGATTGGGTTTAAAAATATGTAGTGGGCTAATTGTTGGTGCAGTTGTCTGTCGACTTCATCTTAGTTCGAGTCTTAGATTAGAATTGATTGATTAGGGCTTGTTATATGAGAAAATGTAATGATTTAGTGTGTTTTAGTGATGTTTTCGCTTCAAGGGACGTTTATAAGAGATTTCGCTTCAAGCAAGTTCAAGCGAAATCTACATGACATGATTTCGCTTGAACAGTGCTCAAGCGAAATCTCAATGCTTATAAATACCCTGAAGCCTGAAGCGTAATTAGTAGATAAGATTCAGTTCAGTTGTTTGGTTTCCGACACAAAAGTGCTGTCGAGGTGTCTCCAAGGCTGTAATCTTTCAGAAATCAATACAAGAGACAGTAAATAGTATTTCTAGTATGTTACAAGCTAAACAAAGACAGAATCAATGAATTCCGCCTCTGATTCTGTCTGAGCACTCTTCTGATAGACTCGTTAGGTCGTTTCACGATCCTACATGTGGTATCAGAGCTCAGGAGGAAGAGTTCTTACCGTTTAGCTCGTTTTCACTGGAAAATTCTGACTTCTACACCTTCTTTTCAAAATTAATCAAGTTTTCGTGGTTAAAATGGACTGATTTTCACATATTGTGTGCGAAACATTGAATTAACAAATCCTTGAAAGATTCAGACCTTAATTCGACCTAGAACTTGATCATTTTTGTAAAATTCAGACCGACTTGATGATGTCAGCATGATTCAAGCGAATTTGACAGGTTGATTTCGCTTGAAATCTTGGTCTCGCTTGAGAAATTGACTAGATTCTGCTTGATTTCGCTTCAGGGATTTGCTTTAAGAGTTTTGAAGCGAAATCAAAGTTTTCGCTTGAAAGGTTATTGAATGATTGAAGCGAAATAGTGATTTCGCTTGAGAAGACTATTCATTTGATTTTGCTTGAAATCAAATATTTGTTTTCGCTTCAAGTGAATATTTCGCTTGAACTGATATTGTAGTTAATCTCTTGATTTCGCTTGAAAGGTTGTTTGCAGGTATTTTGCTTGAAAGTTTGTGTAAAATTTGAACAGGTTGTATTTGAAAGATGACAATGATATTTGATGAGAAAGAGAATGAGTATCTTGAAAATTTAAACCGTTGGTATATGAGAACTGTGGACGGTAATTACAGGAATGTAGATGTGGATGTTTGGATAAAGAGTTATGAATTATTCATTTGTCAAAAGGATGAAACGTTGAATGAGATGGAAACACGGTTTAAAATTTTAACGGACAATTTGTGGAGAACGGGTATTAGAATGAAAAATGATGAACATATATTGAAATTGACAACTACATTACCTGCTAAATGGGATGAGTTCATGGTTGAGCTAAAACAGAAAGATTTTTTTCCAGAGCTTAATCCACATCAGTTCTTTAATGAGGTTCATGGAGAGTGTCGTAAAGAAGAAAAGAAAAGGAGGGATTTTTTGTCCAAGATGGAAAAGAATTTAAATAAATTGGAGTTGGATGTACTTATTGAAATTGATAAAAGAATTTGTGGATTTCTTGCAACAAAGAGTACTCTGAAATATGATATCAAAAGGAAATGTTATATTGATGATAGTATGAATCCTTTTGATTTCGTTAAACTCTTTTGTGCAGGAACATACAAGATGGAGACAGAAAAAATTCAAAAGAATGAAGAATCTGTGAAGCTTGGATCTTCAAGTTCAGAATCAGTGTGCTCAAAATGCGACAACTTTAAGATTGACAATGACAAACTCTTGAAGAATGCGGAAAGTTTGACACTGGAAGTCGAGAAGTTGAGAAACGAGAAGCAAACTGATGATAAGCAGATTTTTATTCTGAAAGAAAATTGTGAGAAGCTGAAAATTGAAAATGACAAACTGTTGGGTAATTTGAACAGTTTGACATCGGAAAACAAAGTTTTTTAAGAGAAAATGAAAAGTTTTGAAAATGAAAAATCAAAGATTGAAAAAGATTTTCAAAGTCAACTAAAAATTTTAGAAGATGAGAGAGATTTGTTTGGTAAAGACAATCTTGAAAAACAAATTGCAATTAATTCTCATCTTGAAAAGATTATTCGACTTGAAAAAGAAGCAGAGTGTGCTCAAAAGAAAATCAAAGAGTTAGAAGGTAAAATCAGGGAATGGGAAGAAAAGTTGAAGGTTTTTGTTAATACTTCAGCTATTCCTTGCCCAAAACCTGTTAATTCTGTTCCAATAAGTGACAATGTCACAAACTTTGACAATGTCAAAGTTGAAGATTGCGATGAAAAATCTGATGATGAAAAAGTAAAAATTGACAAAAAGAATTTACATTTGAAGTTAAAAGAAAAATTTCAAAAAACTGTTCCACAATCAACTGAAAAGGGAGAATGCTCTAAGCAAAAACCTTTAAAGAAGAATGTGGAACAGAAACAAAAAATTAAAAATTTGAAAAATGTTCAAAAAGAAAATAACAGTTCATCAGATCGATCATCCAATCACAATCAAAAATTACAAAAAGTAAAAAATGAAAATTCAAAAATAGTTGGTGAAAAGTGGTGCAGGATGGACCACAGTGCTTCAAGGCCAAATCAAGCTTACAGGAGGAGAGAGGATTATCACCAAGCCAAACAGTGCTTTGATCTAAATGTTTGGGCTGAAAATGGTGATTGGTACGATAACAGAGTGTGTTACAGATGCGGTTATCAAGGACACATTGCTGTTAACTGCCAGAGTTGGAGTTATGAGACGAGAAGATGCTTTAATTGCAACATCAGAGGTCACATTGCCAGAGATTGCCCAAGGAGATCATATGACAGATCGAGGGTTAATTCTCAGAAATTGGTAAAGATTCCAGTCTCTGTCAAGCCCAAAGAACAGAAAGTTCAAGAACGTAAAGTTCAAGAACTGAAAGTTCAAGAATCGAAAGTAAAGCTTTCTCAAGGGCAAAAAGACAGACTGAGGAAGAAGAGGAAGAAGGTCAGAGAGTACCTGGAAAGGATTTCGTCCTCGGATACAATTGGTAAAACAGATAAAAGTTCTGATAAATCGTCTTGCTCGCCAAAGAATGACAAATCAAGCAAAACGAATTTATCAGATACAAATCTGAGGACAGAAAAGAAAGAGGAAAAGAAGAAGAAGAAAGTTGTTGGCAATGAATTTGTTTCTTCAGAAACAAAGGAGCCACATGTCGGCGATGAATCTGGCTCATCAAAGTCAGACAAGCCACATTCAGGCGATGAATCTGGTGTGGTAAAGCCAGAAGAGCCAGTTGTTGAGGTAAAGAATGAGAGTTCTAGTCTAACAATGGATGAGGTAAACTTTCCACCATTGTTAAACAAGAATTCAAAATCAACCAAGGCTGGTCAGGCTTGGGTAGATCTGTTTAAATGAAAAACCTGCCTTGCCGGAACTCCCAGGTTTGTAAGCGAGGAGTAGGAATCGGCATCTTGAGAATTCAACTAACAGATGATGTTTGGTTGAAAAATGTTTAATTGGAATGATGTTACAAGTGGTAAATCAGGGACATTAAGTTGTATCTGATTTTCTACAAATGGTTGATAGACAAGGTGATGAACCAAACCCCAATTTTACAAGTGGTAAAATCAACAAAACTAATTTTCCGGAAAAACCATTTTGATTAAAACAAACTTAAGTGTTTTGAAATCACTATGGGAAAATAGTTTGTTGTAAGGGGGAGTTCTGATTGTTTATGCCTAGTGGATGGAGAATTGAAGTGATTCTCATCAAGTTGTCAAGTTGTTGTACAGTTTATTTTCAAATTTCCTAAAATGTGTTTGCATTTTAGGGGGAGTAAATTTTTAGAAAATCCAAAAACATTTGAAAATTTGAAAAAGCAAAAAACATGATAAAATTCAAAAATGAGTTTTTGTTGCATAAAAGAGGAAATGATAGTAGATCAGTTGGACTGTCACAGCATGCTAAAGAAATGTAAAGATAAAATGTGATAAACGGTCTCACTAAAGATGTGACGGTAGGCTCAGCTAGACTAGTAGATTTGCAATAACGATACAAACTTAAATGAAAAAGCCTAGTTCTAGTGGGAAACATGGTCGAAAGCATAGTACTTAGTTTTGTCCTTCTTGACTGTGTACCTACTCAGTAATCGCTGATTGTCGAAAGACATAAAACTGGTTAAGTTTGTGAAATTTCACAACTTTGCTAAAAAGTCGCTGTGATTGTGCATTTTATTTTGCAAAGATTTAAACTTGTTTTATTTCTTTATTTTGTTTAAGCATCGGACATCCTCTGCGTATACGTGAGTATCGACCTGGATGTTGTTGCCTAAACGTTCTGCTTTATTTTCTTTGGTGTTTCGTTTAAGCTTTGGATCACCTCTGCGTATACGGGAGTATCGACCTGGTGGTTAAAGCCTAAACAACTTCAACTTGTTTTATTTTTCTTATTTTGTTTAAACATTGGACTTTCTCTGCGTATACGGAAGTATCGACCTGATTGTTAATGTTTAAACATTCTGCTTTGTTTTCGCACAAATCACAGTTGATAAAGTTTAAAGGCATTGCTTGAGTCAGTGTATTGCATGATGAGGGGATATGCTGAGATCGTGGGGTCCATAGAACTTAGTGCTATCTTAATATACCTTAAAGTATCGGTAAGCAGATTGAAAGTTTTAGATTGAGTTTAAGTGGACAACAATATCGTCAATCAACGTGAATCGTTTAGAGCTGAAAATGCAATGAAGCTTAACGGTGTTGGTGATTGGTCTCAAAAACTGATATGATCCTCTTGCGCGAACTCACAAAAATAGTGTTTGTACATATTTCATTTCTGCATTTAATTTTTGTTATTGCATTTGTGTTTTATATTTTAGAAAAATATAAAAAGATTTTCGACAACTGATGTTGATGAGCTGATTTTCGAAATTCCAAGTGCTAATCATGATGAACTGGTTTGGGAGTGTGTGTGCTAAATTGGAAATTGAGATTAGTTAATCAGGGTCATTAATTTGAACTTGATGTAACTATTGTTTGTAAGTTTTTCTTATTGATTTAAGTGAAAACTTATGTTTTGATAGAGAGATGTGTGTAGGGAAAGGAAGGTTTCTGATCCTGTTGCTATGAAAAGCCAGGGGATGCATCAGAACCTGTGGAGAGCTAAATCTGAGAAAAAGCCAGGATTTAATTTCAAAGGCGATAGCTAATTCCAGACTGAAAATCCCAGCTTGATGAAAGGGGGAGTCTGATAAAGTTAGAGCTAGAGAAAAGATCCGGGTATTTTGATTTCAGGAGAAAGTTCTGAAGAAGATCGATCAAGATTGAAGAGTCATTATGATGAAGACTCTCACTGAAGATTCCGTCAACATTCAAGGGGGAGTCTGTTGGTGCAGTTGTCTGTCGACTTCATCTTAGTTCGAGTCTTAGATTAGAATTGATTGATTAGGGCTTGTTATATGAGAAAATGTAATGATTTAGTGTGTTTTAGTGATGTTTTCGCTTCAAGGGACGTTTATAAGAGATTTCGCTTCAAGCAAGTTCAAGCGAAATCTACATGACATGATTTCGCTTGAACAGTGCTCAAGCGAAATCTCAATGCTTATAAATACCCTGAAGCCTGAAGCGTAATTAGTAGATAAGATTCAGTTCAGTTGTTTGGTTTCCGACACAGAAGTGCTGTCGAGGTGTCTCCAAGGCTGTAATCTTTCAGAAATCAATACAAGAGACAGTAAATAGTATTTCTAGTATGTTACAAGCTAAACAAAGACAGAATCAATGAATTCCGCCTCTGATTCTGTCTGAGCACTCTTCTGATAGACTCGTTAGGTCGTTTCACGATCCTACACTAATTGAACTGCACTTTATCACAACAATCCACAAACTGACAACAATATTAAAATTCACGTGTTGGACTTATCAATGTCAATATTATCACCCAACAACTTTCAAGTGTTCTAAATTCTATTTGGCAGTCAAATCTTGATCAATACACATGGGTCGGTGACAACTTTATTACTTCACATGCGCATGAACCGACAAACTAATCAACCCTAAATGCTCATTGGACCTCAAAACCACTATTCCAAATGTTCACATGCAAACCAATTCTATAAACCTCGATACTTTGTAACTTGACTTAATAGCCGACAACAATTAATACTCAACAACAATTTCCGATAAAATGAATGAATCGGTGCACCAGTTCACGTGATTTGTAAGTTCAAGACAACCTCTTTTTAATGTTTTAATAACTCGATCACATGCAATTCTTGAAGTAATCACTCACATGCAAACTGACAATCTCGATATATGTATCACACAACTCGATGCATCTTTCTTATGAAAAACAAAAAAAACAGTTCAAGCGAAATCCACACGTATTTCAAACAAACTGCTGTTTTCAAGCGAAATCCTCGATTTCGCTTCAAACTATCACTTTTTTCAAGCGAAATCCAACATGATGTCAGCAAATAACGATCTGATTTTTGTCCGATTGAACAAGATTTAAGCCGATTTTAGATCTGAAACTCTCAAGGGTTTGTTAAAACATGTTTACGCACATTATGTGAGAATTTGAGCCGATTTTATCCGTAAAAATTTGTTCGATTTTGAAAGAAGGTGTAGAAAATCAGGAAAAATGACAAACAACGAGCTGTTTTGGCGAAATCTCTTCCTCCTGAGCTCTGATACCACTTGTAGGATCGGTTTGCGACCCGAACGAGTCGTTCAGAAGAGATTTATCAGTTTCAGAGGCGGAAACTAAGAAACCGATTGCGAAACAGCTTGCGTATCACTTTAACACTGATTATATTGATATACTATCGTTTACAATCAGTCCTCACACCGGCAGCACCTCGGTATGGAATTCTAAAATCGTTACAAATGAAATGACCAACACCCTTATATATACTAGACAAGATTTCGCTTGAAACCTGACAACTTAATTCAAGCGAAATCCACTAAAGAACTATTCAAGCGAAATCAACAACTTATGTCTAATTGAATATTCTGTTTACAACTTGTTTTGTTTTCTTGTGAGGTGATGTCATTTGATGATGTCATATTGTGATGTCATCATTCAATATGATGACATCACTCTTGTAAAGATCTGCAACGAACCCGAGACTCAACATAAGACGAAGACGACAGATGAATGCACCAACACAAAGCCTATTTCTAAGCTATGTAAAGGATATTTAGGGTATACTTAACTTATGGTCATGTTCCAGAATGTCTGTTACAGTTCAAATTGGCATACTTTCGCAGTTTGTCAAATTTAGTCCCTGTAAGCGAATTAACTTGATTTCGGCATACCAAACCATCCAAAACTTATTTCTAAGTTATGTAAAGGTTATTTAAGATATGTTAATCGTATTTAACTATTCCAGAGTGTTTGTTGCATTAAACTGGTTATATTTACGCATCAGATCGCGTATAACCTTCCAGAAAGCGATTTAAAGCCCGAAATCGAACAAGAATGATATGTGCAAACGATACACATATTTTTTTACAAATCCCAAGTATGAAACACAATATCTCATTGATTTGGTATTTGTTTGATGGTCATGGAGGCACAGTTGTCACAGTCTCCCCTACTTTAGGAAATTTTGTCCCGAAATTTATTTGTAGGAGCCTGTCTGTGACTTTGTGTTAAATAACCATCAAGGATAAGGCATAATCTTGATATTCCTCTTTAACGGACATTTTTCAGAAATGGAAATGAAGGAAGAATCAGGTTATTGATTTCCCTTCGATGGGTAATTTTCAGAAACGAAAAAAATGCACGGAATGAGTCTTTTTCCTTACTAGGTATCTTTCAGAAACGAAAATGCACGGAATGAGTCATTTTCCTTAATGGGTATTCTTCAGAAACGAAAATGAACGGAATGAGTCATTTTCCACAATTTCTTCAGAAACGAAAATGAATGGAATGAGTCATTTTCCACAATTTCTTCAGAAACGAAAATGCACGGAATGAGTCATTTTTCACAATTTCCTTAGAAATGAAAATGCACGGAATGAGTCATTTTCCGTAATGGGTATCTTTCAGAAACGAAAATGCACAGAATGAGTCATTTTCCTAAATGGGTATTCTTCAGAAACGAAAATGAACGGAATGAGTCATTTTCCACAATTTCTTCAAAAACGAAAATGAACGGAGTGAGTCTTTTTCCACAATTTCTTCAGAAACGAAAATGCACGGAATGAGTCATTTTTCACAATTTCCTTAGAAATGAAAATGCACGGAATGAGTCATTTTCCTTAATGGGTATTCTTCAAAAACGAAAATGAACGGATTGAGTCATTTTCCACAATTTCTTTAGAAACGAAAATGCACGGAATGAGTCATTTTCCACAATTTCTTCAGAAACGAAAATGAACGGAATGAGTCATTTTCCACAATTTCTTCAGAAACGAAAATGCACTGAGTCAACTCTAGACACACGACCAAACTTGCTGTGGTTTCTGTGCACTAAATTCCATAAATATTTATGCATCCATAATTACGCAATTCCTTGCACAGTCCGCACAATTTGTTTTGTAATGTGAAGGGGAAGACAAATTAAACCTGTGATGAGTGTGACTAGACTATCATAGGGTCCTTTTAATTAGATCGACAAATGATCTCTTTTAATTAGACTACCTAGGAGTCTTTTCAGCTATTTCATCACATGATATTCCTAACTAGATTTTTGGATCAATCTGTTTAACTAGACCACTCAAGGGGTCTAATTATGGAATAGTACAATATAATCCAAGGGTCTTTACTATTACATAAAAGCTCATTGAGGATTTAGTATAGTACCTTTGGATATCCTACTATGAATCCCTTATACGAAGATATGGAAGATTCTACGAGGATTTGGATAACAAAACTTGGATTACACAAAAACATAAAAGGAAACACATAAGCACATAATCACATAGTTGTTTAACTTGGTTATTAATTTGTTATTAACTTGTTATCGATTGAATATGGATATTCAAGGTACACCAGGAAACCAGTAGATGGGCTTCAATGTCCTCTAGGATCTATCTGAAAAGATAGGATGATCTCCCAAAATTTCGATTTTTTTTCAAAGAAACGTAATATTCGAATTTAAGGAACACAACAATTTTAGGATTTACGGAAATACCCTTAGGTACCCTATTAAGGATTTATAGTGGTACTTTGGGTATTCGTCCATTGTTGTAACTTGCGCCTTGTACTTCATTTTTCCTTAGAAGAAACGGGTACTTAGGAATTTCGTGGAAACGCAAGATATCGTAAAATGGAAAAAAAAAATTTGGGGGGTAGTTTGCTTTTCAAGGAATACGATTCCTTGATTGTCGGTATTGTAGGGGATATGTTGTTTATACATATAACCACATAAATACATTGCAATGTAAGTAAAAGATTTATTTATAAACAATGATAACAACTGTTTCATGGACCTTGACAACAAAATAAAATAATACATAAGACGTGATTATTTCTAAAGGGTGTTGTCTTCTAGTCGGTCAGATGCTCATCCCTGTGCTGGATTTGCATTAGCAAGCTTTGGGCAATTTCTTCAGAAATGACCCATCTCGCCACAATTGTAGCAAGAACCTGGTGGAAAGCAAGCTTGAGCAGGATTCTTGTCAGCTTGATTTGGTGCAACTGCTGCTCGACAAACTTTTACTGTATGACCTTTAAGTCCACAAATTTGGCATTCACGGCACTTCACACTAGCATGATGATGAAGGTTACATTGGTTGCACTAGGGTGAAGTTCCATTGTATGGCTTCCTAGCAGGGGCTTGAGCTGGTTGGTTGGGGACGACTTGACCATTGTGAGCGACCACGGCGAAGTTTTGAGAAGCCTTTCGCTTCTTTGACCTATTAGGGGATCCAGTCTGTTCATCCATGGTCTTTGATTCCTTGATTGGTTTCTTATCATCTTTTTGGAAAAGTTTACCTTTCCTGATTTGAGATTCAGTCAAGGTAGCAGATAGCTCAATGGCCTGCCTAACTGTAGTGGGGTTACTACCAGTAACAATGTCCTGAACTGAGTCAGGGAGACCATCAATGTATTTTTCGATCGCCTTATCCAAAGGCGTAACCATGGTAGGACACAACAGGCTCAGCTCCTCATATCGATCAGTGTATGCTCGATGTTTACCGCTGTCTTGCTTAAGATCGTCGAATTCCCTTTCTAAGGCCCTAATCTCGTGACGAGGGCAGAATTCCTTCATCATCAGAGCTCGAAGCTCTTCCCACGTTTGGGCCAGTGCCACATCGGCACCCCTATCTCTCATCACACCATTCCACCATGTCAAAGCTCGTTTCTCAAAGACACTAGATGCGAAATCTACCTTTCGCTCGTTTGGACATTGAACATGTCTGAAGGTGCTCTTTAAACTCTCGAACCATTGCAGAAGTGTAGTCGCTCCTTGAGACCCAGAAAACTTTGATGGCTTAGCCGAGTTGAACGTCTTGAATTTGCAGGGGCATTATTGTTGTTGAGAGCTTGGTTACATTGAGCAACGATGTTCGGGATTGCAGCAGTCATTTGCTGTGTATTGACAGCTGCCAGCTCTTCAATAGATACCTGATTTTCGCATCGTGGAGGCATTCTAAAAGGGGAAACAAGAGAGAAAACAAATGAAATGACATTGGGTAAGAATAGGATGTTACAATTACCGACCAAATCATGGGTGATGGTCATTTGTTTGAACCACGAAGCAAACAAACGACACACAAAGGCTGAATCAAAGCAATTGGATCCTCATAATGTATCGCGAAGACATGCTCGCCTATAAGTGGACACTCACCCCAAGAGTTCCCAGGTAACAGTGACTGGTCCGATTATGTGGATTTGTACGAACACTCTAGCCTTTGACAGAAAACTCAGGCTACAGGCATTCACTCTTCCAGTTTGCACGTGTTCACACTATTTAGGACCCAAAACTTTGACGAGATTTTGAAAACTAAAAGAGGTTCAAAACCTAGTAATCAATCATCCAAAAACAGATAATTAATTTTCAAAGCGGATTCGGAATTGATGTTCTCGTCGTGGTTATCACCTAAGGATAGGTGACGTGCATGTTTTAAGATCTAAACACAAGATAACTTGTGTTGGGGTCCTAGAAAGGTTATAGTCTAGGTCAAAGCATTACTAATAACCTAATTCCCTATAACCATTGGCTCTAATACCAACTTTTCTGTCACACCCCGACCACGTGAGACAACGAAACGTGGCGGAAACGTCGGGGAGTGTTGTAACAGAATTAATTGTTTCAAATCCATGGCAATTAAAGTTTCATTTTATTAATCAAAAAAGAGAGTTTACATCGTTTTAAACAAGAAACAAACAGTACATAACACAAATTAACTAGTTCTTGCTTTGTTTTAAGTCACTAAGGCACAACTCTGCCTAGGTGTATCTTGATCAATCCTATGCATCAATTCCTGAAAACACATGTGAAAATAGGTACGTCAGCATAAAAATGCCTGTGAGATACATAGGTTTTGTGAAAATAAGATTCATGACTTAAGTTTAAGAAAATGTTTAATAAAATTTAGCCATGGACCTTGTAAATCGATTTGTTTTTGTAAATCATTTGAAAAGCAATAAGACCAGATGATATGTATAAATAAGAGAATAATGTATGGTTAAATGAATAACCAAGTAAAATGAGTTTGTATAAGATAAGTTGTTTGTAAAACAATGTCTTGTAAAAAGTATGTTATTTGTATAAAATGTTATATGTCTCAAATTGAAATGATTCAAATAACGCTACGATATGTAATACCATACAAACACTTATATATAGGAAGTACCAGCGGCGTATCCACCATGCTTGTATCATATTACACACGCCTCATTACTTAAATCACTTACTCAAACCAAACCATCAAGATGTAATGTTTAACAATTGTAGAAATGTTTAGGTATAGTCAAATGTCTATTGTCAAATAGTTCACATGGTTCAATAGATACAAATGGTTCACATAATGTAATATAATGTGTTCATATGCTGGATGAGCATATGCAACAAATTGTAATGTAAAACAATGTACTAAGTATGCACACAATGGACATACATAGCATGAAATGTAATGTAAAACAATGTACTAAGTATGCACACAATGGACATACATAGCATGAAATGTAATGTAAAACAATGTACTAAGCATGCACACAATGGACATACATAGCATGAAATGTAATGTAAATCATGTACTATAAATGTACTAATGAACATAGCAAGTATATGATGTGAAAACATGGAAAGCATGAAAGTAACAAGTAGGCACATATGTTTCACCCAAAAACAGTTTGAAAACGGTAAAAGAGGGGTCTATGTACTCACTTGAGATTGCTCAATAGACTTTAGATATCCACCAAGCAAAGCTAGAAGATCACGAATATCAAACGGCACCTAATATAGGTATCTACATTAATAAACGGACCTATATCGGAGGATCGGATAGAATGAAGGTTCGTAAACCAAATGAGCATGGAAACTCATGTAATATGGTTTAACAAAGCTTACATACTAAAATGAAACCTAACCTAAGTGCTTACGACCCATCACGACCCGTTTAGGTAGCTTATGCTACTTTAACGCGTCGTTCGCGTGAAACGCGTTCGGACCGCCTAACTAGTCCTATGACAAGTAAAATATGCCTTAACATGTCTAATATTGTTGCCAAATCAGTTTAGATATCAAAAGTTATGTTACATATGCTTAAAATGAATTTTGGCGTAAAAAGGGCATTTTGGTAATTTACCTAAGGCATATATACTACCTATCATACAACTACTCAAACGATGTGACCATAAGGTATAACCTCGGAAGGTTATTCCCTATAAAAATATGGTCACCTAATATGTTTGGTTGGATCCTAATGATCGACCAGACGGGTCGGGTTCGAAAGTATAAGCGATTGTTTAGATCGCTTACCTTTACGACCCTAGACAAGCACAAAACTAAAAGTGACGAGCTAAGCATGTTAAAACATGCTTAGCTAAGTTTAGAAAACAGGTTTGGTATCAAAACAAACGGTTTTGACACCTAAGAGTAGTTTGGTTACAAAATACGCAAGAATGCGCATTTTGGCCGAAACTACGACTCGTCACTTAGCCTAGATAATGTGGTAATCAGTAGGTATAGTCACTAGGGACTATAACCAACGTGATTACGCTCACGTTATGAAGTTCAAACGAACTTCGCGTTGACCATAAACTGGTCAATGCAGAAAGTCAAACGCAGTTTGACTTAAATGCTAAAACGAATGAAAAGAACGAAAAAACACTTACAACGGGTCCCCGCAAGTTTGATTTCCAAGTAATCTCAGGTAGGAAGTGTAAAAACACAACCACTTAGAGAAAAACTCAGATTTCAAGTAGGTTTGCAAGTGAAGGGTGGGGGTATTTATAGTAAATGGACAACCGTTAGGATCGTTTCTCGTAATCCGGGCTTCAATCTCATCCCTACACTTGTTGAAATTTCCATGGAACACCAAAATGGCCCCTCATTATCAGGAAGAGGAAAATGCAAAAGGGTTAGGGAGTGCTTAACAGCTGTTTTAGAAGCTTCTGATCAGCTGGGAGTCCCTTACGGACCGTAAGGTTGAGGGCTTACGGTCCGTAAGCCATCAACTAGGCTGAAATGACAGTTTTGGTCCATGTTATGCATTAAAGCCATTTCCGACACGTTTAAGGACCGTTAACCCCATTTCAAAGCTCTAAAATGAAGTTAAAGTATAGGGAACTTAAAATGTGCAAAAACTATCTCGGATTTCGGTTCGTTTGGCCGTACGATCGCGATGTTCGCTTAATTACGACGGAATGCGCATAAGCGCGAAAAACGATCCAAATTGCGTGACGAATGGATTTTTCTTATGCCAAACACTAAAATAAAATATTTCAGTGCTTACATAAATTTTTGGATCTCCGGATGTATTCAGAACGTAAGTTATGCGCGAAAATGCAAACTTATGCACTTTTTGACGCTTTTAGTCCCTGAATGACCCAAAAGTTTATTTTAGCACACCGAACCCCTCAAAGCCTATTTCTAAGCTATGTAAACGATATTTAGGGTATGTTTAACTTAAGGTCATGTTCCGGAATGTCTGTTACAGTTCAAATTGGCATACATTCGCAGTTTGTCAAATTTAGTCCCTGTAAGCGAATTAACTTGATTTCGGCATACCAATCCATCCAAAACTTATTTCTAAGTTATGTAAAGGTTATTTAAGGTATGTTAAGCCTATTTCACTATTCCAGAGTGTTTGTTGCATTAAAATGGTTTTATTTACGCATCAGATCGCGTATAACCTTCCAGAAAGCGATTTAAAGCCCGAAATCGAACAAGAATGATATGTGCAAACGATACACATATTTTTTTACAAATCCCAAGTATGAAACACAATATCTCATTGATTTGGTATTTGTTTGATGGTTACAGAGGCACAGTTGTCACAGTCTCCCCTACTTTAGGAAATTTCATCCCGAAATTTATTTGTAGGAGCCTGTCTGTGACTTTGTGTTAAATAACCATCAAGGATAAGGCATAATCCTGATATTCCTCTTTAACAGACATTTTTCAGAAATGGAAATGAAGGAAGAATTAGGGATATTCATTTCCCTTCGATGGGTAATTTTCAGAAACGAAAAAATGCACGGAATGAGTCTTTTTCCTTACTAGGTATCTTTCAGAAACGAAATGCACGGAATGAGTCATTTTCCTTAATGGGTATTCTTCAGAAACGAAAATGAACGGAATGAGTCATTTTCCACAATTTCTTCAGTAATGAAAATGAACGGAATGAGTCATTTTCCACAATTTCTTCAGAAACGAAAATGCACGGAATGAGTCATTTTCCTTAATGGGTATTCTTCAGAAACGAAAATGAACGGAATGAGTCATTTTCCACAATTTCTTCAGAAACGAAAATGAACGGAGTGAGTCTTTTTCCACAATTTCTTCAGAAACGAAAATGCACGGAATGAGTCATTTTTCACAATTTCCTTAGAAATGAAAATGCACGGAATGAGTCATTTTCCTTAATGGGTATTCTTCAGAAACGAAAATGAACGGAATGAGTCATTTTCCACAATTTCTTTAGAAACGAAAATGCACGGAATGAGTCATTTTCCACAATTTCTTCAGAAACGAAAATGAACGGAATGAGTCATTTTCCACAATTTCTTCAGAAACGAAAATGCACTGAGTCAACTCTAGACACACGACCAAACTTGCTGTGGTTTCTGTGCACTAAATTCCATAAATATTTATGCATCCATAATTACGCAATTCCTTGCACAGTCCGCACAATTTGTTTTGTAATGTGAAGGGGAAGACAAATTAAACCTGTGATGAGTGTGACTAGACTATCATAGGGTCCTTTTAATTAGATCGACAAATGATCTCTTTTAATTAGACTACCTAGGAGTCTTTTCAGCTATTTCATCACATGATATTCCTAACTAGATTTTTGGATCAATCTGTTTAACTAGACCACTCAAGGGGTCTAATTATGGAATAGTACAATATAATCCAAGGGTCTTTACTATTACATAAAAGCTCATTGAGGATTTAGTATAGTACCTTTGGATATCCTACTATGAATCCCTTATACGAAGATATGGAAGATTCTACGAGGATTTGGATAACAAAACTTGGATTACACAAAAACATAAAAGGAAACACATAAGCACATAATCACATAGTTGTTTAACTTGGTTATTAATTTGTTATTAACTTGTTATCGATTGAATATGGATATTCAAGGTACACCAGGAAACCAGTAGATGGGCTTCAATGTCCTCTAGGATCTATCTGAAAAGATAGGATGATCTCCCAAAATTTCGATTTTTTTTCAAAGAAACGTAATATTCGAATTTAAGGAACACAACAATTTTAGGATTTACGGAAATACCCTTAGGTACCCTATTAAGGATTTATAGTGGTACTTTGGGTATTCGTCCATTGTTGTAACTTGCGCCTTATACTTCGTTTTTCCTTAGAAGAAACGGGTACTTAGAAATTCCATGGAAACGCAAGATATCATAAAATGGAAAAAAAATTTGGGGGGTAGTTTGCTTTTCAAGGAATACGATTCCTTGATTGTCGGTATTGTAGGGGATATGTTGTTTATACATATAACCACATAAATACATTGCAATGTAAATAAAAGATTTATTTATAAACAATGATAACAACTGTTTCATAGACCTTGACAACAAAAGAAAATAATACATAAGACGTGATTATTTCTAAAGGGTGTTGTCTTCTAGTCGGTCAGATGCTCATCCCTGTGCTGGATTTGCATTAGCAAGCTTTGGGCAATTTCTTCGGAAATGACCCATCTCGCCACAATTGTAGCAAGAACCTGGTGGAAAGCAAGCTTGAGCAGGATTCTTTTCAGCTTGATTTGGTGCAACTGCTGCTCGACAAACTTTTACTGTATGACCTTTAAGTCCACAAATTTTGCATTCGCGGCATTTCACGCTAGCATGATGATGAAGGTTACATTGGTTACACAAGGGTGAAGTTCCATTGTATGGCTTCCTAGCAGGGGGTTGAGCTGGTTGGTTGGGGACGGCTTGACCATTGTGAGAGACCACGGCGAAGTTCTGAGAAGCCTTTCGCTTCTTTGACCTCTTAGGGGATCCAGTCTGTTCATCCATGGTCTTTGATTTCTCGATTGGTTTCTTATCATCTTTTTGGAAAAGTTTACCTTTCCTGATTTGAGATTCAGTCAAGGTAGCAGATAGCTCAATGGCCTGCCTAACCGTAGTGGGGTTACTACCAGTAACAATGTCCTGAACTAAGTCAGGGAGACCATCAATGTATTTTTCGATCGCCTTATCCAAAGGCGTAACCATGGTAGGACACAACAGGCTCAGCTCCTCATATCGATCAGTGTATGCTCGATGTTCACCGCTGTCTTGCTTAAGATCGTCGAATTCCCTTTCTAAGGCCCTAATCTCCTGACGAGGGCAGAAATCCTTCATCATCAGAGCTCGAAGCTCTTCCCAGGTTTGGGCTAGTGCCACATCGGCACCCCTATCTCTCATCACACCATTCCACCATGTCAAAGCTCGTTTCTCAAAGACACTAGATGCAAAATCTACCTTTCGCTCGTTTGGACATTGAACATGTCTGAAGGTGCTCTCTAAACTCTCGAACCATTGCAGAAGTGCAGTCGCTCCTTGAGACCCAGAAAACTTTGATGGCTTAGCCGAGTTGAACGTCTTGAAGTTGAAGGGGCATTATAGTTGTTGAGAGCTTGGTTACATTGAGCAACGATGTTTGGGATTGCAACAGTCATTTGCTGTGTAATGACAGCTGCCAGCTCTTCAATAGATACCTGATTTTCGCGTTATGGAGGCATTCTAAAAGGGGAAACAAGAGAGAAAACAAATGAAATGGCATTGGGTAAGAATAGGATGTTACAATTACCGACCAAATCATGGGTGATGGTCATTTGTTTGAACCACGAAGCAAACAAACGACACACAAAGGCTGAATCAAAGCAATTAGATCCTCATAATGTATCGCGAAGACATGCTCGCCTATAAATGGACACTCACCCCAAGAGTTCCCAGGTAACAGTGACTGGTCCGATTATGTGGATTTGTACGAACACTCTAGCCTTAGACAGAAAACTCAGGCTACAGGCATTCACTCTTCCAGTTTGCACGTGTTCACACTATTTAGGACCCAAAACTTTGACGAGATTTTGAAAACTAAAAGAGGTTCAAAACCTAGTAATCAATCATCCAAAAACCATTGGCTCTGATACCAACTTTTCTGCACACCCCGACCACGTGAGACAACGAAACGTGGCGGAAACGTCGGAGAGTGTTGTAACAGAATTAATTGTTTCAAATCCATGGTAATTAAAGTTTCATTTTATTAATCAAACAAGAGAGTTTACATCATTTTAAACAAGAAACAAAGAGTACATAACCCAAATTAACTAGTTCTTACTTTGTTTTAAGTCACTAAGGCACAAGTCTGCCTAGGTGTATCTTGATCAATCCTATGCATCAATTCCTAAAAACACATGTGAAAATAGGTACGTCAGCATAAAAATGCCTGTGAGATACATAGGTTTTGTGAAAATAAGATTCATGACTTAAGTTTAAGAAAATGTTTAATAAAATTTAGCCATGGACCTTGTAAATCGATTTGTTTTTGTAAATCATTTGAAAAGCAATAAGACCAGATGATATGTATAAATAAGAGAATAATGTATGGTTAAATGAATAACCAAGTAAAATGAGTTTGTATAAGATAAGTTGTTTGTAAAACAATGTCTTGTGAAAAGTATATTATTTGTATAAAATGTTATATGTCTCAAATTGAAATAATTCAAATAACGCTACGATATGTAATACCATACAAACACTTATATATAGGAAGTACCAGCGGCGTATCCACCATGCTTGTATCATATTACACACGCCTCGTTACTTAAATCACTTACTCAAACCAAACCATCAAGATGTAATGTTTAACAATTGTAGAAATGTTTAGGTATAGTCAAATGTCTATTGTCAAATGGTTCACATGGTTCAATAGATACAAATGGTTCACATAATGTAATATAATGTGTTCATATGCTGGATAAGCATATGCAACAAATTGTAATGTAAAACAATGTACTAAGTATGCACACAATGGACATACATAGCATGAAATGTAATGTAAAACAATGTACTAAGCATGCACACAATGGACATACATAGCATGAAATGTAATGTAAATCATGTACTATAAATGTACTAATGAACATAGCAAGAATATGATGTGAAAACATGGAAAGCATGAAAGTAACAAGTAGGCACATGTGTTTCACCCCAAAAACAGTTTGAAAACGGAAAAAGAGGGGTCTATGTACTCACTTGAGATTGCTCAATAGACTTTAGATATCTACCAAGCAAAGCTAGAAGATCACGAATATCAAACGGCACCTAATATAGGTATCTACATTAATAAACGGACCTATATCGGAGGATCGGATAGAATGAAGGTTCGTAAACCAAATGAGCATGGAAACTCATGTAATATGGTTTAACAAAGCCAACATACTAAGATGAAACCTAACCTAAGTGCTTACGACTCATCACGGCCCGTTTAGGTAGCTTATGCTACTTTAACGCGTCGTTCGCGTGAAACGCGTTCGGACAGCCTAACTAGTCCTATGACAAGTAAAATATGCCTTAACATGTCTAATATTGTTGCCAAATCAGTTTAGATATCAAAATTTATGTTACATATGCTTAAAGGCATATATACTACCTATCAAAATTTATGTTACATATGCTTAAAGGCGTAAAAAGGGCATTTTGGTAATTTACCTAAGGCATATATACTACCTATCATACAACTACTCAAACGTTGTGACCATAAGGTATAACCTCGGAAGGTTATTCCCTATACAACTATGCTCACCTAATATGTTTGGTCGGATCCTAATGATCGACCAAACGGGTCGGGTTCGAAAGTATAAGCGATTGTTTAGATCGCTTACCTTTACGACCATAGACAAGCACAAAACTAAAAGTGACGAGCTAAGCATGTTAAAACATGCTTACCTAAGTTTAGAAAACAGGTTTGGTATCAAAACCAACGGTTTTGATACCTAAGAGTAGTTTGGTTACAAAATAAGCAAGAATGCGCATTTTGGCCGAAACTACGACTCGTCACTGAGCCTAGATAACGTGGTAATCAGTAGGTATAGTCACTAGGAACTATAACCATCGTGATTACGCTCACGTTATGAAGTTCAAACGAACTTCGCGTTGACCATAAACTGGTCAATGCAGAAAGTCAAACGCAGTTTGACTTAAATGCTAAAACGAATGAAAAGAACGAAAGAACACTTACAACGGGTCCCCGCAAGTTTGATTTCCAAGTAATCTCTGGTAGGAAGTGTAAAAACACAACCACTTAGAGAAAAACTCAGATTTCAAGTGGGTTTGCAAGTGAAGGATGGGGGTATTTATAGTAAATGGACAACCGTAAGGATCGTTTCTCATAATCCGGGATTCAATCTCATCCCTACACTTGTTGAAATTTCCATGGAACACCAAAATGGCCCCTCATTATCAAGAAGAGGCAAGTGCAAAAGGGTTAGGGAGTGCTTAACAGCTGTTAACAGCTATTTTAGAAGCTTCTGATCAGCTAGGAGTCCCTTACGGACCGTAAGGTTGAGGGCTTACGGTCCGTAAGCCATCAACTATGCTGAAATGACAGTTTTGGTCCCTGTTATGCATTATAGCCATTTCCGACACGTTTAAGGCCCGTTAACCCCATTTTAAAGCTCTAAAATGAAGCTAAAGTATAGGGAAGTTAAAATGTGCTCAAAAATATCTCGGATGTCGGTTCGTTTGGCCGTACGATCGCGATGTTCGCTTAATTACGACGGGATGCGCATAAGCGCGAAAAACGATCCAAATTGCATGACGAATGGATTTTTCTTATGCCAAACACTAAAATAAAATATTTCAGTGCTTACATAAATTTTTGGATGTCTGGATGTATTCAGAACGTAAGTTATGCGCGAAAATGCAAACTTATGCACTTTTTGACGCTTTTAGTCCCTGAATGACCCAAAAGTTTATTTTAGCACACCGAACCCATCAAAGCCTATTTCTAAGCTTTGTAAAGGATATTTAGGGTATGTTTAACTTATGGTCATTTTCCGGAATGTCTGTTACAGTTCAAATTGGCATACTTTCGCAGTTTGTCAAATTTAGTCCCTGTAAGCGAATTAACTTGATTTCAGCATACCAAACCATCCAAAACTTATTTCTAAGTTATGTAAAGGTTATTTAAGGTATGCTAAGCCTATTTCACTATTCCGGAGTGTTTGTTGCATTAAACTGGTTATATTTACGCATCAGATCGTGTATAACCTTCCAGAAAGCGATTTAAAGCCCGAAATCGAACAAGAATGATATGTGCAAACGATACACATATTTTTTTACAAATCCCAAGTATGAAACACAATATCGCATTGATTTGGTATTTTTTTGATGGTCACGGAGGCACAGTTGTCACACCAACCCAAATAAACTCGGGTTTAGGAGAACTATACCCACGCATCCATGTTGACGAACCTTTTCATCTCCACCGGTCATCGTCACCAGAAACAAAGCAGTCACAGTTACACGCATTCGTCGTTTTGCAACTCGAAACCCTACCAACCAAATTTTGTTTTGGACAAGTGATATACTTCCGCGACCGTGATGCAACGAACTTCCCTTTTTGTGGCGTGCCGCCATACGTCACTACTAGAATTGCTTCTAGACAACAGATTACTTGGTTGAATTTTTTCAGTTATTGTTGGTCCCCTGTTTTCACTCGATTCTCTGTATGAACCTCACTAATTTACTGTTTCTTCGATCGGCAACTGATATAAGGAAACGCTAACAACCATACCACGATTTCCACCGAACGCAAGATTCTTTCCCCATCACCCTGTTGGGTGGATAATTCTTATTCCACTTCGATCTACATCTTCGTATACCTAACTTGGCAAATGGATGCTTTTTGATGACGGGATAGCCTTCGGGAAACTCGTGAACGGAGATACGGATCACTCAACCTACGGAATAACACGATGATCTATACGTTTACCTTACCCCTTTACTCTGCAGGAGTCGTATTTTAATTCCATGATAGCTTTCTAAAATATACAGAATCTTTGCACTGACACATGATTGATGAATAATGCTATGCCTAAATTCTACCATTTGCTTAGACCAAACCATCACTCTCTTACCACAGTGATATTATGTTCTCGCTCCTCCCATGCAGGGACGCTAAGATGAACACACTCTAGCTTAGAGAATTTGGAAGACTCGACTTTCGATCATTGGTAATCACTCCTTGAAACCTTGAGTGTGATGATGTGTTGTTGATACAATTATACTCTCTTGAACACGTTTTTGCGTCCTTTCTTTGGAACCTCACGATTACACAAACGTATTTTTGGATTCATTCGCACGACCTAAGGAACTCCACCGAATTTTGGTTGTTTATTGACACGATGAATCACAAACACACCGAAGTTCATGGATCCAGTTGAATTGTTCCTCCCTCGCATGTGGGCGAGACCAACGACTCTTGATGGAAGTCTTAATGAATCTTAACACTACAAACTTGTACGACAATCAGGCTGCTATGGTGAATTCGTGTTCTGATTGATTTAACTTTGTGACATCTCTATTTGATCAACGACATATTTTGTCTTAACTATATACAACTTGCGCATGACCAACTGTACTTTTGACATCAGGTAAACCCGTGTTACGGGTTATTAAACTCCTACTCATCGATTGCGACTACCCTTTTCTCATGTTTCAACATCCATACGCGATATACTTTTGAACCATACGATCTTAACAGTGTTTCCCGCGGACACTCGCTTGGACAAGTTACGCCCTATGAACGTCATTCAGTGAGCATTGGGCCATAAACATGATGATACCCCAGGTACTGTTCCTTGATCTTGATACGGCCGATATGGATCCTCAGACACGACATATATGTTTAGGCTTCATGTCTAGTCATTTGTAACTGAATTAGATTGATATACCGAGGTGCTGCCGGTCTATCTAGTGATTGTAAACAGTGTTAAATCAATATACAAGACATTTAAAGTGTGAATCAAGCTGTTTCCAAGTCTATAAGTCTGTTTCCGCCTTTCGTATGATAAGAACTCTTCTGAACAACTCGTTTGGGTCACAAAACGATCCTACAAGTGGTATCAGAGCTCAGGAAGAAGAGTTCTTGCCAAAACAGCCATATTTTCTGACTTCTACACATTCTTTTCAAAATTGAAAAAGTTTTTACGGTTAAAATGGACTGATCTTTTGATATTACGTGTAAAATACAGTTTTAACAAACCCTTGAAAGAATCAGACCTAAATTCAGACTAAATCTGATAAAAATGGGCCAAAAAGGTAATTCTATTTGAACGAGACATCTAATTCCGTTTCAAAAGTTGTGGTAATTTCAAATGAAATTACCTGATTCTGCTTGAAATAGCCTAATTCCGCTTGAAAGTGATTCCGCTTGAAAAGTGATTCCGCTTCTAATAACCACTGCCACTTTCAAGGGAAATTAGCAAATTTTCTGTATTTCGTGTGAAACTTGAACTTTTGAGAAACAATTTTTCGAAACATGGAAGAGGAATTCTACAATGCGTTTGGGACACCGATTGCTCCTGTTACAGCTGCCGAAACTTTGTACAGTGAGATTGAGACGGGAACTCACCAAAAACCGCCAAAGCTTATGTACATTGAAGATTTTCAAGGATGGAAAAATCGATTCGAGAACTGGGTGCAAGCTTACAAATTTGATGCATGGTGTTCATTGGAGAAAGATTACGAAAAACCGAAAAATGAACGTGGGCTTGAAAAGGGATTCAGTGACTTTACAGAGATTGATAAATTGAAGTATACAAGTGAAAAAAATGATGATTAGTATTCTTCAACAAGCGATTAAAGAAGACATCTTTGTTTTGCTCCAACATGAGGGTACTGCTAGGTCTATTTGGACGGCATTGATTCAAAAGTTCAAAGGAAGCGCAGATATGATCAAAAACAAAAAGGTGTTATTGAAGAAATCATTTGATATGTTTGCAGCTTTCGATCATGAAACAACAAAGATGACCATTGATAGATATTGTCACCTGGTATTGGAAATGGGAAGATTGGACATTAAGAAAGATGATGATGAATGGGTTGATAAACTTGCTGATGCATTACCACAGCAAAAATGGGGAACTTATCAGTTGATTGTGAAACACATGAGAAAATCAGAAAATATGAATCTGGCACAGTTTATTCAAAAGATTGAAGAGCACGAGTTGGATATTCAGAAAACGGCAATCATGAAGAATCAAAATGCTCAACAAGATGTCAGTTTATATTACAGAGGGAACAAGTTTGAGGCTAACCCCAGCCCTAGCCCAAAGATCCAAACTGGTTTTAGTGCTGACAGTTCATCTGGAACAAAGGGTAGTAATGTAACTCAGAGTGGTGGATCTTCGTCTTCGTATTCAAGCTTTGATCCAAATCATACAACACCAAGTCGTCAACAACAGAATTCTACAAATCTGCAGTGCAATGTTACTTTGAACATTCAAAATGGTCAAAATCTTTCTCCAGAAATAGCAAAGCAACACATGGAATCACTTGTTGCTATGTTAGAATCGTATGAAGGTTTGATTGCTGGCAAAATTGGAAATTCGATGCTTACAAAAGAGGATTATGACCAGATTGATGCTGAAGAACTTTTGTTGATGGATGTCAAATGGTGTTTGGCTAGTGCTTGGAGGAGGGCAGAAAAGTTTCAACAAATTACTGGTAGAAATGAGTTTCGAGGAATGGCTACTTCTCCATTAGGGTTTGACAAATCGAAAGTCACTTGTTTTCGTTGCAAAGGTAAAGGACATTTTAAACGAGAATGCAAAAACAAAGAAGCAACTGGAAGACAAGATGGAAAAATGATTATTACCAGAAATCAATTTTTCATCAGATTACTCAACAAAAGGAACCACAAACTGCTCATGCTAGAATGATCGAAGATGCAAATAACAAAGCTTATTTTGGTATCATTGATCAAGATGATGAGAAAGTGGCTGAAGGTTTCAGCTGGGATAAATATATTCCACCAGGTTCAAGTCTTGTTGCTAGAATTCTGGGTGAAGATGAGGCTAATCGGAAAAGAATCCCAATTTTTCCAGATCTAGGAAGTGATATTGATACCGATGATGAGGAAGAGTATCTTAACAAAGCTAGAAAAGGCATAGATCCTGACAGTTTTAATTTTTTCTTTGCAGATAAAGTTGAGTTGCTGAATCAGAAGAAGATTGCTAGATTGAAAAGAGAGCTAGAAGCAACAAAGATACTAGCTGATGAAAAGGCAAAGACAGAAGCTGGAGAAGAAAATATTGAATCAGTGATTGAGAAAGTGGTAGAGAAAATGGTTGAAGTTGAAAAAATAGTCGAAGTTGAGAAACTTGTCGAAGTAGAGAAAATCGTTGAAGTGGAGAAAATGGTTGAAGTAGAAAAAATCGTCGAAGTTGAAAAGATAGTTGAAAAAGAAGTTGAAGTTGAAAAACCATGTTTGAAATGTTTCGAATCTTGCAAAGTTTGTGAAGAGAAAAATAAGTGAATTAGAGAAGATTAAAGAAGATTTACTGTCTGATGTGAAGTATGTGAAGGAATCATATGATGTGCTGAACAAAACAGTTGATAGTCTGAAAAAGACAAATTCAGAAATTGAAAATGCAATGGAAAAAATGAGCTCAACATTAATGATGAAGCAGAAGGTCATAAATGAGTATATTGAAGACTGTGCAAAGCTGAAACAGGATTTAGAGCTTGAAAAGATTAAGAGTGAAAGGATTAAATGATTGTTGTTGAGTTATACAACATGTGATTATTTGATTGATCGTGTGTATCCTACTGTTGCAGGACTTGAAGCGTTTAAAGATAAAGAAACGGAAGACATAGATGCTGGTAAGACACAAAGTGTCAAGTATAACAAGTGTCCGCCTCCAATCTATGAGAGTTATTCCCCCAGGAATCCTAATGAGGAGCGTCTAAAAAAGGCAGTCAACATCAAATTAAAGTCTGAAATCATTGATGAATTACCAGATAATATTGATGTTTCATTCACAGCGTCTGACACTGATCATGAGTCTGAATTATTAAAGAAAGTAGTCGATCAGGTGTTGGATATGGATGAAGAGTCAAAACCAGAGTCTAAATCTGAAAGTTTGAGTTCGTCAGAAAAGAGTCCGAGTTCACCGGTTAAAAGGGCTTACAATAAAGAATTCCTGTTATCAAAATCTAATTTGAATGACGGACCAATCAAAGTAGCATATACTTTGAATGATTCAGACAAATTATATTCTAATGAGGAATTTCTAATAAGAAGTGTCAAAACTGAGATGATTAAACAGGTTTTCAAATTAACAGAAATTAATATTTCTGAAATAAAAGATTGAAATCTTCATGAAAAACCTAAAAAGTACACTTCAAGAGTTCAACAAAGATTGAACAAGAAAAAGGGTTACGGTTCTGGTTATGGTTTTCAACAGAGACCAAACCATAACAGTAATTTCAAAAAGAAAGGTTTAGGATTTATTCCTCCAGAAAATTATAAAATTCAGAAAAATTATAAACCAAATACTAAATTTGTTGCAGGAACAAGTTGTGAAGAAGAGCAGAAGAAACCATTCTGGAAACAAGCAAATCAAGAGTTTCTTGCTGAAGTAAATAAGAATATGAAGAAATTTGCTCCGAGAGTTGACAGAAGAACCTGTTTCAAATGTCAAAAAGTTGGACATATTTCTTGGAATTGCCATGAGTTTAGTGATTCACAACAGGGAGTTTCTTCTAATTCTGATTTGAAAAAGAAATGTATTGATGAAAAGAAACAACCTACTGAGAAACTTAAAATGAACAAAAACTCAGCTTCTGAATATAGTGAAAACTCAAAACGTTTTTACAAAAGAAGAGTTGATATTAACAAACAAAAATGGGTTGTTAAGAGTCCAGAGAGTAGTTCTGACAATGAATCTGATTCCACAAAATCAGAGGAGTCATTTGTTGAGAAGAAGAATGAAAATTCCGTTCCAGAGGTGAACGATGAAAGCTTTCCTAAATTGTCTAAAGAAAATTTGAAGTTGAAAGTTGGTAAAACTGAGATTTCAGGTCAATTCTTTGCTGGTAACAAAGAATTTGATGCTGAAAAGGGGTTTAATGGCAAAGTTAAACATATTTTTGGGAAGATGGTTGATGGAAAGGTTAAAGGTGCAAAAGAATTTTACAAATCAAAATGTTGGTGGAATAGATGTGTACCAGAATCTCCCAAGGCTGGTCAGGCTTGGGGGAAAGTATTTCCTAACTGAAATCCTGACTTGCCGGAGCTCCCAAGTTGGTAATAGTGGAGCATGAATCGGCATCATTCAAATGTTTTTGAAAATTAAAAATTGGTACAAGTGTGACTTGCCGGAGCTTCCAAGTTGGTAATGGTGGAGCAGGAATAGGCATCATTCTTGAATATGTTTGGTTGGTAAATCTACAGGTGGTATCTTTATTTTGTTATAAATTTACAAGTCGTGTTAATGATGAAAACCTACAAGAGGTTGAAGAAGTTTTTCACTTTCAAAGTGGTAAATCAGGGACATTAAATTGTACTTGATTTTCTACAAGTGGTATTTTGAAAAATAGAACGATGTGATGAAATGAACCCCTAACCTACAATTGATAAAATCAACAAAACTTATTTTCCAGAAAAACCATTTGATTAAAACAAACTTAAGTGTTTTGAAATCATAATGGGAAAATAGTTTGTTGTAAGGGGGAGTTCTTATTGTTTTTGCCAAGTGGATTGCGAATTGAAGTGATTTGATATCAGTTGTCACTTTACTTGTATAGTTTGTTTCCAAATTTTAAATGATTTTGAATTTTAGGGAATTTGAAAAATTCAAAAACATGATAAAATCAAAAACGAGTTTTGTTGTGCAAAAGAGGAAATGATAGTACATAAGTGGACTGTCACATCATGCTAAAGAAATGTAAAGTCAAAATGTGATAAATGGTCTCACTAAAGATGTGACGATAGGCTCAGCAAGACTAGTAGATTTGCGATAACGATACAAACCTAAAATGAAAAAGCCTAGTTCTAGTGGGAAACATGGTCAAAAGCATAGTACTTAGTTTTGTCCTTCTTGATTGTGTGCCTGCTCGGTAATCGCTGATTGTCAAAAGACATAAAACTGGTTAAGTCTGTGAACTTTCACAACTTTACTAAAAAGTCACTGTGATTGTGCTTTTTATTTTGCAAAGATTTAAACTTGTTTTATTTCTTTATTTTGTTTAAGCATTGGACATCCTCTACGTATACGTGAGTATCGACCTGGATGTTATTGCCTAAACGTTCTGCGTTATTTTCTTTGGTGTTTCGTTTAAGCTTTGGACCACCTCTGCGTATACGGAAGTATCGACCTGGTGGTTAAAGCCTAAACAACTTCAACTTGATTTTTTTTTCTTATTTTGTTTAAACATTGGACTTTCTCTGCGTATACGGAAGTATCGACCTGATTGTTAATGTTTAAACATTCTGCTTTATTTTCGCACATATCACAGTTGATGAAAGTTTAAAGGCATTACTTGATTTTGTGTATTGCATGATGAGGGGATATGCTGAGATCGTGGGGTCCATAAGAACTTAGTGCAAATTAATATACCTTAACGTATCGGTAAGAATTCGAAAGTTTTTAGATTGAGCTTAAGTGGACAACAATATCGTCAATCAACGTGAATCGTTTAGAGCTGAAAATGTTTAAAGCTTAACGGTGCTAGTGTTTAGTCTCAAAAACTGATATGATCCTCTTACACAAGCTCACAAAAAGATTGTTTGCAAATATTTCTTTACTGCATTTCAGTTAAAAACAAAATTCCAAAAAGATTTTCAGTGTGTTTTTGCATAAATTTTTGAAAATACAAAAAGATTTTCGACAACTGATGTTTGAAAAGCTGATTTTCAAAATTCCAAGTGCTAAACATGATGAACAATGTTGGGTTGGGAAATGTTTGAAAAAAAATTATAATGATATTTTTACAAGTGGTCATTAGAGATGTTAAAATGTTAAATCAGTTTTAATGTTGATTTGAGTTAGTTTTTACAAGTGGTTAACAAAGTTTAAATTTGTCAAATTATAAATTTGTGAAGTTTATTGTGAGGTAGAGTTTGTGCAGGTTATGGCTATGAGAGAGCCAGGTTGCGATTCCTGAACCTGTAAACATGTGAGCATAATATGAGCCAGATGATCCTGGAAATTGCAAGAGGTTGTTAAATCATCATTCGAGGGGGGAGTTTGAATGATTGAGCGCCAGGATGAGAGAGAAGAAGAGATAGAGATTTGATGGATGCTTACAATTGTTAGACATTTTGAAAGAAGCCCGAAGACTGATAAAGACTGAAGATTGTGAAGACTCAACACCGAAGACTTCGTCAATATCCGAGGGGGAGTCTGTTGGTGTATTACGTCTATCGACTTCGTCTTGTATCGAGTCTTGTATTAGAATTGTTAGATCAGGGCACATTGTACGAGAAACTAGGGTTTGTGTTAAAGTGGGTAATTTCGCTTGAAACAACCACTGTCACTTTCAAGGGAAATTAACATTGTAATTCCGCTTGAAATGGTCAGTGCCACTTTCAAGGGAAATTAACATTGTAATTCCGCTTGAAATGGTCAGTGCCACTTTCAAGGGAAATTAACATTGTAATTCCGCTTGAAATGGTCAGTGCCACTTTCAAGGGAAATTAACATTTCTAATTCCGCTTGAAAGTGTCAGTGCCACTTTCAAGCGGAATCACCTCCACTATATATAGGCTTCATGTCTAGTCATTTGGAACTGAATTAGATTGATATACCGAGGTGCTGCTGGTCTATCTAGTGATTGTAAACAGTGTTAAATCAATATGCAAGACGTTTAAAGTGTGAATCAAGCCGTTTCCAAGTCTATACGTCTGTTTATGCCTTTCGTATAGATAAGAACTCTTCTGAATGACTCGTTTGGGTCACAAAACGATCCTACACCTGTTATGGGTTATTAAACGCCTACTCATTGATTGCGACTACCCTTATCTCATGTTTCAACATCCATACGCGATATACTTTTGAACCATACGATCTTAACAGTGTTTCCCACGGACACTCGCTTGGACAAGTTACGCCCTATGAACGTCATTCAGTGAGCATTGGGCCATAAACATGATGATACCCCAGGTACTGTTCCTTGATCTTGATACGGCCGATATGGATCCTCAGACACGACATATATGTCCCTTGTTTTCTTTGACGACATTTGAATCCACTTGAAAAACTAGTAGGGATCCGAGCGACACCCACACCTTACCATGGAGCTCCTACGACACAAACAACCCCACGTTAAGTCCCAACGTATGACTTTTGACATAACGAAGCCCATTTTCTTGATTGTATGCTCAAACCCTCACAACTCTAGCCCAAAGGATTGCTCAGGAATCTGCAATTCAACAGTTAAAGGTGAAGCTCTGTAGCGCTCCGATTCTTTCGTTACCAGAGGGCACAGATGATTTCGTGGTTTATTGTGACGCGTTTATCAAAGGACTTAGTTGTGTGCTGAAGCAACGTGAGAAGGTCAACGCATACGCAACACGCCAACTCAAGGTTCACGAAAAGAACTACGCTACCCATGACTGGGAGTAGGGAGCAGTAGTGTTTGCACTCAAGATACGGAGACATTACTTGGACGGTACCAAGTGCACCATTTACACCGATGACAAGAGTCTCCAGAATATCTTCGATCAGAAAGAGTTGAACATGCGACAACGACGATGGGACGAACTCCTTAACGACTACGAATGCGCAATCAAGTATCATCCAGGCAAGGCCAATGTTGTGGCTGACACCCTCAGCCGTAAGAAATCAAACCTAAGCGTGTACGTGCGTTACAACTTATTATTCACTCCAGTCTTCCTGCCCAAATTCGCGATGCTCAGGTTGAAGCATTGGAAGAAGGGAACCTTTTTAGCTGAGCCCATGGGGGGCATGGAAAAGCAACTTGAACCCAAGGAAGACGGTACTCACTACTTCATGGAACGTGACTGGGTCCCATTCTTTGGAAACTTATGAGAACTTGTGATGGACGAAGCACACAAGTCTCGCTACTCGGTGCATCCTGGTTCTGGCAAGATGTACCAAGACCTCAGAATCTTTGCTGGTGGCCCCACGTGTAGGCTAACATAGCGACCTATGTTAGTAAATGTTTGACCTGTGCGGGGGCTAAGGTTGAATACCAGAAGCCATCATGCCTACTTCAACAACCAAAGATCCCAGCATGGAAATGGTAGCCAAATTTCCATGGACCTTGTTACTGGCTTACCTAGATTTCAACAAGAAAACGACACCATCTGGGTGATAGCTGATCGACTGACAAAGTCTGCGCACTTCCTGGCTATCAATGAAACGAATAAGTTCTCTACCCTAGCAGACATCTACCTGAGGGAAGTAGTTGTGAGGCACGGGGTGCCATCTTCCATCATTTCTGATCGTGACCCACATTTTTTACATCTGATTTCTGGCAGGCGATGCACAAATCCTTTGGCTCATGCCTAGATATGAGCATAGTGTATCACCCACAGACGGATGGGCAGGAAGAACGCACCATCCAGACTCTCAAAGACATGCTTCGAGCATGTGTAATCGACTTGGGTAACGGCTGGGAAGGGCATCTACCCTTGGTGGAGTTTTCGTATAACAACAGTTACCACACTAGCATCCAGGCTGCTCCGTTCGAAACTTCGTACGGATGGAAACACCGATCACCCCTAAGCGAGGTAGAAGTTGGCGGCAACCAAAATACTGGCCCAGGATTCGCTCTCTTCACGACGGAAAAGATTGCCCAAACCCGATCACGAATGGCGACAACTCGTGACCATCAGAAGAGCTACGCTGATAAGCATAGGAAACTGCTCGAGTTCCAGGTTGGGGATCGAGTACTACCTAAAGTCTCACTTTTGGAAGGTGTAGTTCGTTTTGGCAAACGAGGCAAGCTTAATCCGCCTTACGTTGAACCTTTCGAAATCACTGAGAAAATCAGCAAAGTGGCATACAGACCGAGTCTGCCCAAAGAGCTCAGTGGTGTTCACATGGAACTCACTATTGACGATCAGTTGCGATTCATCGAGGAACCAGTGGAAATTACGGACCGGGAAGTTAAGACACTCAAGCATACCAGGATACCCATTGTTCGAGTTCGTTGGAACTCCCATCGTGGCCCAAAGTTCATCTGGGAACGAGAAGACCAAATGAAACGCAAGTATCCCCAGTTGTCTAAGAAAAGCGAGTCCCCTACTGAAGCTACCGTTGAATTTCGGGACAAAATTCCAAACCAACAGGGGGATGATGTGATACCCCAGGAAAACCACGCAACCTAACTAGCTTCCTTAGTGACTACGTGCTAAATTTTGGGACGAAATTTCTTTCAACTTGGGGATGATGTGAAAACTCGTATAAATCCTTGTTACGTTTCGTGTACTTTGAAAACTTATGTATGTTATATGACTTTATATGCTATGTGATTTATACATTATTTAGTGAACCTTTGTGAAACCATAATTATTTACGCGTAACATGCTATTGACGTACTCATATTTGGAGTCTAGAGTATAATGTAGATTAAATTTCGAGGACGAAGTTACCTGTGGAAATACTGTAAAACCTCACACTAATTTAGCGATATAACTCGTACTTACTCAATTTTCGGGACGAAAATCCTTTCAACTTGGGGATGATGTGACACCCCGTGCTTACGAGGTTAACGTCGTAAAATTATCTCATCCTATTTATATAAACGAATGGACTTGTATGACTAATTGATTATATACCTTTCCAATTTATTTTGCGAATATTCGAAACCAAATCTCTATCATGCTGAACCGACCCGAACCATTGAACCACAGCATGTTTAATATATATATATATATATATATATATATATATATATAGGGAGCCGCTAGAATGAGAACCACCACGAGTTATGAGAACCGCGAGAACCAAGTGCCACGGAGGGCTGTTGACCACGAAATTTTTTTTACACCTAGATCCGTATATTTTAAGACCGGGTGTAAATTTTGGGTTCAAACGGCGCGCCCGAGGGGGTAGTTTTTTACGCCCAAATTTTGGTAAAAAAAAAAAGAAAAATTAAAAAAATTAAAAAAACCCAAACTTTGGGCGTAAAAAACTACCCCCTCGGGCGCGCCGTTTGAACCCAAAATTTACACCCGGTCTTAAAATATACGGATCTAGGTGTAAAAAAAATTTCGTGGTCAACGGCCCTCCGTGGCACTTGGTTCTCGCGGTTCTCATAACTCGTGGTGGTTCTCATTCTAGCGGCCCCCTATATATATATATATATAATATTCGTTTAGCGTATATCTCTTAAGATTAGTTGTGAAGTAAAAAAAAATGTGTGTATGTGTTGTTATGGCATGTTGTTGCCATACAACCACTCCCACTCCCCATTTTTTTTTTATCTTGGCAGCCCACATCCTCTTTGAATTGTTGTGCAGCCCAAACACCCCAAAACTCCTTAGTTCTTGGCCCAACCCCAAACCGCCCCTAGCCCACATGCTGTACGCATGCATACATACATGCGTATGTATCTCCTATTGAGCGCATCACTACAAAACTAAAACCCTAATCATCTCTACCCCATCCCCTATGGCAATATCAGCAGCAAGACCCCCCTCCATCGCGATCTCACTGCCTTCTCGCTACCCTCTATCTCGATTAAACTCTCTCGCATCTTTTACGGTAATTGTTCATGTTGTATTGAATTGAAACTTGCTGATTTGATGATATGTATAGCGATTCTGTATGTATTACTGTGACTATCTTGCTGTGATTATGTTTAATTTAAGATTTGAAGTGTTATGAGATTAAAGTATGATCTACGATTCTATTGGTAATCACGTTTCTATATGCTTGGATTCCATAGATGCTGATTTGAACTAGGGTTGTTGTGATTTTAATGTGCTAAATGATGTTGTGATGATGATGATGATTGTTGGTATTGATTATGTGCTTAGGGTTATGATGATACATGGGCTATATATGTTTGATTAAATCACTTACGTGTTCGATTATGTTATTAGGGTTTTGTTTATGGGTCGAACCTTGTGAAATTCTTGATGTTTAGATGATAAATAATCTGATCTAGAGTGATAACCTGCTGTAAATAATGTTTAATTACCGTTGTTGCTCACGAAATTGGTGTGTGAGCCGTTAGAAACTCGTTTCGTGTCGTTAAAAGCTGAAAAAAGGTTCTGTCTGGAATTTTGCAGCCAACTTCCATTGGCTGTAACCAGGTCATAACTTAACGAAAAATTGATTTTTTTGAGTCTATAACATGTTATTTCGAAATACTCTTCTAATGACACTAGAATGATAATTTTTGGACTTCGTTTGCTAATTTAAATAAATGATTTCATTTCAGCAATTAAAGCTGCGTTTTTCTGCAGATTTTACGCATTATGTTTTGATTCATAACTGGGCAAATATTTAGAGTTAGACAATGAAATCTATACTGTAGATGGCCTTAGGTGTCTGTGAAAATCCCCCACTGGAATTTCGTCAATCGGAGTTACGATGAATGTTAAATGAATTTTTCCGTAGACTGCAGTCAGAAAGTGACAAATCTGATTGTAGCCCGATATTTTTACACAATAATATTTGGATCGTTTAAAACATTCTGAAAAAATTTAGGAATTTTTGGAACAAGTTAACTATTTTATTAAAATACCCGAAAACAGCCCAGTTTCGAGTATTAAAGCTGAAACGTATTAAGTCGAAATGTGTGCATCTAATTGTTAGTTGTGTTATCCGAGAATGATCGAACAGGTTTAATGTCAACATTAAATGTCCTTTAAGTTGTTTTATGCTACGACCATCTATATATTCGTATACATATACCGTTGGAACGAAAATATATATGTGGAATATACATGTAAGTTGTCAACGTGACTGCATGATACGTGTTAGATACGTGTAAGGATTTCGTGCTTTATTTGAAATCACTAATAAACTAAATGGTAATCATAATAGGAGTTGTTGTGGGACATGGACCGTTGTGTGCCTTGTTAAACTTTATAAACATTTAAACTTATGCTTGGGTTTTAAACTTTTTGCTTCCGCTGATAACTTGAATTTGATTGACTTGTTTTGAACACCAATTATATTGTGTGGTTGGAATTTTTTTTATTTAATTACATTGTTCAATATGATTGGTGGCTGGATCCTGGTCAGTCACGCCTCCTGCGGTGGTACTCCACTTGTGGATTTTGGGGGTGTGACAGATATGAATGGTGTAAATCTTTTATTTTATATAGACAGTAAAATAACGCCAAGAAACAACCGACAAATGATAAGGAAGTTTCACCTTCAACATAAGAAACTAGTTATTAAAGTCATTAATACAAAACCAAATAAAAAGTGCGAAAAGATTAAAAAACAAAAGTATTACACTAAATGCTTGTCTTCACCAAGTGATGTAAGAGACTTAGGCAAACATGGCCTTTGATTGTCAAGAACTGTTACTATCAATCTTGGATCCCGAGACTACTACACACACTCTATGATGGATGATGGAAGATGGTGGTGGACGTGGGTTGTGATGTGGGTGAAGTGTGAGGGAGGTGGTTTGCCAAGGGATGCCTTTGAAGTGAACCAAGCACCTCTATTTATAGCCTGCACAGAAGCCCGGACACGGCCCCATGTCCATCCACTTTCTCTTTCTTCATTAATTGCAATTTGTCTGCATTAGCTCCACACGCCCCCGTGGAAATGGGAGCCAAATTTCCATGGACCTTGTTACTGGCTTACCTAGATTTCAACAAGAAAACGACACCATCTAGGTGATAGCTGATCGACTGACAACGTCTGCGCACTTCCTGGCTATCAATGAAACGAATAAGTTCTCTACCCTAGCAGACATCTACCTGAAGGAAGTAGTTGCGAGGCACGGGGTTCCAACTTCCATCATTTCTGATCGTGAGCCACGTTTTTACATCTAATTTGTGGCAGGCGATGCACAAATCCTTTGGCTCACGCCTAGACATGAGCACAGCGTATCACCCACAGACGGATGGGCAGGCAGAACGCACCATCCAGACTCTCAAAGACATGCTTCGAGCATGTGTAATCGACTTGGGTAACGGCTGGGAAGGGCATCTACCCTTGGTGGAGTTTTCGTATAACAACAGTTACCACACTAGCATCCAGGCTGCTCCGTTCGAAACTTCGTACGGATGGAAACACCGATCACCCCTAAGCGGGGTAGAAGTTGGCGGCAACCAAAATACTGGCCCAGAATTCGCTCTCTTCACGACGGAAAAGATTGCCCAAACCCGATCACGAATAGCGGCAGCTCGTGACTGTCAGAAGAGCTACGCTGATAAGCATAGGAAACCGCTCGAGTTCCAGGTTGGGGATCGAGTACTACCTAAAGTCGCACTTTGGGAAGGTGTAGTTCGTTTTGGAAAACGAGGCAAGCTTAATCCACCTTACGTTGAACCTTTCGAAATCACTGAGAAAATCGGCAAAGTGGCAGACGGACTGAGTCTGCCCCAAGAGCTCAGTGGTGTTCACATGGAACTCACTATTGACGATCAGTTGCGATTCGTCGAGGAACCAGTGGAAATTACGGACCGGGAAGTTAAGACTCTCAAGCGTACCAGGATACCCATTGTTCGAGTTTGTTGGAACTCCCGTCGTGGCCCAGAGTTCATCTGGGAACGAGAAGACCAAATGAAACGCAAGTATCCCCAGTTGTTTAAGAAAAGCGAGTCCCCTACTGAAGCTACCGTTGAATTTCGGGATGAAATTCCAAACAGGCAGGGGGTGATGTGATACCCCAGGAAAACCAGGAAAACTATGCAACCTAACTAGCTTCCTTAGTGACTAAGTGCTAAATTTCGGGATGAAATTTCTTTCAACTTGGGGATGATGTGACAACTCGTATAAATCCTTGTTACGTTTCGCGTACTTTGAAAATTCATGTATGTTATGTGACTTTATATGCTATGTGACTTATACATTATTTAGTGAACCTTTGTGAAACCGTAATTATTTACGCGTAACATGCTATTGACGTACTCATATTTGGAGTCTAGAGTATAATGTAGCCTAAATTTCGAGGACGAAGTTACCTGTGGAAATACTGTAAAACCTCACACTAATTTAGTGACATAACTCGTACTTACTCGATTTTCGGGACGAAAATCCTTTCAACTTGGGGATGATGTGACACCCCGCGCTTACGAGGTTCACGCCGTAAAATTATCTTATCCTATTTATATAAACGAATGGACTTGTATGACTAATTGATTATATACCTATCCAATTTATTTTGAGAATATTTGAAACCAAATCTCTATCATGTTGAACCGACCCGAACCATTGAACCATAGCATGTTTAATATATATATAATATTCGTTCAGCGTATATCTCTTAAGATTAGTTGTGAAGTAAAAAAAGAAATGTGTGTATGTGTTGTTATGGCATGTTGCTGCCATACAACCACCCCCACTCCCAATCGTTTTTTTATCTTGGCAGCCCACATCCTCTTTGAATTGTTGTGCAGCCCAAACACCCCAAAAATCCTTAGTTCTTGGCCCAACCCCAAACCGCCCCTAGCCCACATGTTGTACGCATGCATACATACATGCGTATGTATCTCTTGTTGAGCACGCCACTACAAAACTAAAACCCTAATCATCTCTACCCCATCCCCTACGACAATATCAGCAGCAAGACCCCCCTCCATCGTGATCTCACTGCCTTCTCGCTACCCTCTATCTCGATTAAACTCTCTCGCATCTTTTACGGTAATTGTTCATGTTGTATTGAATTGAAACTTGCTGAATTGATGATATGTATAGCGATTCTGTATGTATTACTTTGACTATCTTGCTGTGATTATGTTTAATTTAAGATTTGAAGTGTTATGAGATTAAAGTATGATCTACGATTCTATTGGTAATCACGTTTCTGTACGCTTGGATTCCATAGATGCTGATTTAAACTAGGGTTGTGGTGATTTTAATGTGCTAGATGATGTTGTGATGAGGATGATTGTTGGTATTGATTATGTGATTAGGGTTATGATGATACATGGGCTATATGTGTTCGATTCAATCACTTACGTGTTCGATTATGTTATTAGGGTTTTGTTTATGGGTCGAACCTTGTGAAATTCTTGATGTTTAGATGATAAATAATCTGATCTGGAGCGATAACCTGCTGTAAATAATGTGTAATTACCGTTGTTTCTCACGGAATTGGTGTGTGAGCCGTTTGAAGCTCGTTTCGTGTCGTTAAAAGCTGAAAACAGGTTCTGTCTGGAATTTTGCAGCCAACTTCCATTGGCTGTAACCAGGTCATAACTTAACGAAAAATTGATTTTCTTGAGTCTATAACGTGTTATTTCGAAATACGCTTCTAATGGAACTAGAATGATAATTTTTGGACTTCGTTTGCTAATTTAAATAAATGATTTCGTTTCAGCAATTAAAGCTACATTTTTCTGCAGATTTTATGCATTATGTTTTGAGTTAGACAATGAAATCTATACTGTAGATGGATTTAGGTGTCTGTGAAAATCCCCCACTGGAATTTCGTCAATCTGAGTTACGATGAATTTTAAATGAATTTTTCCGTAGTCTGCAGTCAGAAAGTGACAAATCTGATTACAGCCTGGTAAATGATTTTTTTATAAAATCATTGGTAATGAATTGGATCCCGAGATTTTTACACAATAATATTTGGATCTTTTAAAACATTCTGCAAAAATTTGGGAATTTTTGGAACAAATTAACTATTTTATTGAAATACCCGAAAACAGCCCAGTTTCGAGTATTAAAGCTGAAACGTTTTAAGTCGAAATGTGTGCATCTAATTGTTAGTTGTGTTATCCGAGAATGATCGAACAAGTTTAATGTCAACATTAAATATCCTTTAAGTTGTTGTATGCTACGACCATCTATATATTCGTATACATATACCATTGGAACGAAAATATATAAGTGGAATATACATGTAAGTTGTCAACGTGACTGCATGATACGTATTAGATACGTGTAAGGATTTCGTGCTTTATTTGAAATCACTAATAAACTAAATGGTAATCATACTAGGAGTCATTGTAGGACATGGACTGTTGTGTGCCATGTTAAACTTTTGAGTTAATTACATAGTTAGTCCCTATGGTTTGCACAAAATAACATACTTAGGTACTAATAGTTTAAAATCACCTTCTAGGGTATTAACTTTTAATTTTGTAACGTTTGTAGGTATTAACTTCTAGTGTATTAACATAGTTAGTCCTTGTGGTTTGCACAAAATAAGATACTTCGGTACTAATAGAATGTGATTTTAAACCTACAAATAACGTTAATACCTCCAAACGTTACAAAATGAAAAGTTAATACCCTAGAATGTGATTTTTAACTATTAGTACCTAGGTATGTTACTTTGTGCAAACCACAGGGACTAACTATGTAATTAATTCTAAACTTAAAAACATTTAAACTTATGCTTGGGTTTTAAACTTTATGCTTCCGCTGATAACTTGAATTTGATTGACTTGTTTTGAACACCAATTATATTGTGTGGTTGGAATTTTATTTATTTAATTACATTGTTCAATATGATTGGTGGCTGGATACTGGTCAGTCATGCCTCCTGCGGTGATACTCCGCTTGTGGATTTTGGGGGTGTGACAAATTGGTATCAGAGCCATTGGTTATAGTGAACTCGGTTTTAAAAAGGGTGAAAGCTTTTTGACAAAACCAGACTATAAGCTGTACAGTGCTCAACGATCCACAACGACGCTTCGCTCCACGTGCAAGACTCAACACTCTAGGTGGTATGATTTATGTTTGTATTGCCGACTTGTCAGATTACTTTCGCATGGTGTGCTGTTTATAGTATGTTTAGGTAGGGTAGTAGCATGTTATCTATTAGCCCTAATGCGTTCTTTGTGATACTCAACTGTTTTCTCGAAACTTGGCAAGTAGTGATCAAATTCTTTTTCCTGTTTTCTCGTCACCTCGCTACGACAACCGTTTTATGCGTTCTACCTATTCATGCAATTGTCTCGGCATGACGTCACCGTTACAGCCAGGATTCAGATCTGACCCTCCGTATATTCAGTTTGCACGTCGACATTCACGTAGACCCGAACCAACCCAAACGAACTCGGGTTTAGGAGAACTATACCCACGCATCCATGTTGACGAACCTTGTCATCTCCACCGGTCATCGTCACTAGAAACAAAGCAGTCACAGTTACACGCATTCGTCGTTTTGTAACACGAAACCCTACCAACCAAATTTTGTTTTGGACAAGTGATATACTTTCGCGACCGTGATGCAACGAACTTCCCTTTTTGTGCCGTGCCACCATACGTCACTACTAGAATTGCTTCTAGACAACAGATTACTTGGTTGAATTTTTTCGGTTATTGTTGGACCCCTGTTTTCACTCGATTCTCTGTATGAACCTCACTAATTTACTATTTCTTCAATCGGCAACTGATATAAGGAAACGCTAAAAACCATACCACGATTTCCACCTAACGCATGATTCTTTCCCCATCACCCTGTTGGGTGGATAATTCTTATTCCACTTCGATCTACACCTTTGTATACCTAACTTGGAAAATGGATACTTTTTGATGACGGGATAGCCTTCGGGACACTCGTGAACGAAGATACGGATCACTCAACCTACTGAATAACACGATGATCTATACGTTTACCTTACCCCTTTACTCTACAGGAGCCGTATTTTAATTCCATGGTAGCTTTCTAAAACATACAGAATCTTTGCACTGACACATGATTGATGAATAATGCTATGCCTAAATTCTACCATTTGCTTAGACCAAACCATCACTCTCTTACCACAGTGATATTATGTTCTCGCTCCTCCCATGCAGGGACGCTAAGACGAACACACTCTAGCTTAGAGAATTTGGAAGACTCGACTTTCGATCATTGGTAATCACTCCTTGAAACCTTGAGTGTGATGATGTGTTGTTGATACAATTATACTCTCTTGAACACGTTTTCGCGTCCTTTCTTTGGAACCTCACGATTACACAAAAGTATTTTTGGATTCATTCGCACGACCTAAGGAACTCCCACGAATTTTGGTTGTTTATCGACACGATGAATCACAAACACACCGAAGTTCATGGATCCAGTTGAATTGTTCCTCCCTCGCATGTGGGCGAGACCAACGACTCTTGATGGAAGTCTCAATGAATGTTAACACTACAAACTTGTACGACAATCAGGCTGCTATGGTGAATTCGTGTTCTAATTGATTTAACTTCGTGACATATCTATTTGATCAACGGCATATTTTGTCTTAACTATATACAACTTGCGCATGACCAGCTATACTTTTGACATCAGGTAAACCCCTGTTATGGGTTATTAAACGCCTACTCATCGATTGCGACTACCCTTTTCTCATGTTTCAACATCCATACGCGATATACTTTTGAACCATATGATCTTAACAGTGTTTCCCGCGGACACTCGCTTGGACAAGTTACGCCCTATGAACGTCATTCAGTGAGCATTGGGCCATAAACATGATGATACCCCAGGTACTGTTCCTTGATCTTGATACGACCGATATGGATCCTCAGACAAGACAGATATGTCCCTTGTTTTCTTTGACGACATTCGAATCCACTTGAAAAACTAGTAGGGATCCGAGATATGTCCCAATGTACGACTTTTGACATAACAAAGCCCATTTTCTTGATTGTATGCTCAAACCCTCACAACTCTAGCCCAAAGGATTGCTCAGGAATCCGTAATTTAACAGTTAAAGGTGAAGCTCTGTAGCGCTCCGATTCTTTCGTTACCAGAGGGCACAGATGATTTCGTGGTTTATTGTGACGCGTTTATCAAAGGACTTAGTTGTGTGCTGAAGCAACATGAGAAGGTCATCGCATACGCAACACGCCAACTCAAGGTTCACGAAAAGAACTACGCTACCCACGACTGGGAGTAGGGAGCAGTAGTGTTTGCACTCAAGATACGGAGACATTACTTGGACGGTACCAAGTGCACCATTTACACCGATCACAAGAGTCTCCAGTATATCTTCGATCAGAAAGAGTTGAACATGCGACAACGATGATGGGACGAACTCCTTAACGACTACGAATGCGCAATCAAGTATCATCCAGGCAAGGCCAATGTTGTGGCCGACGCCCTCAGCCGTAAGAAATCAAACCTAAGCGTGTACGTGCGTTACAACTTATTATTCACTCCAGACTTCCTGCACAAATTCGCGATGCTCAGGTTGAAACATTGGAAGAAGGGAACCTTTTTAGCTGAGCCCATGCGGGGCATGGAAAAGCAACTTGAACCCAAGGAAGACGGTGCTCACTACTTCATGGAACGTGACTGGGTTCCATTCTTTGGAAACTTACGAGAACTTGTGATGGACGAAATGTCACACCCCGACCACGTAGAACATCAAATCGTGGCGGAAACGTCGGGGAGTGTTGTAACAGAATTATTGTTTCACAACCATGGCATACAAAGTTATATTTTATTTAACAAACAAGAGTGTTACATTGTCTCAAAACAGGAAATAAAGAGTTCAGAACATAATTAAACTAGTTCTATCTTTATTTTAAGTCTCTAAGGCACAGGTCCGCCCTAGTGTCATGATCATCATCCTAAGCGGCAGCTCCTGAAAACACATGTGAAAATAGGTACGTCAGCATAAAAATGCCTGTGAGATACATAGGTTTTGTGAAAATAGGATTCATGACTTATAAGTTTAGAAAAAGTTGTTTAGCAAAAGTCAGTCATGAACCTTGTAAATTGTTTTGTTTTGTAAATCATTTAAAAAGCGATAAGATCAAATGATATGTATAAATACAAGAATAATGTGTGGTTAAATGTATAACCAAGAAAAATGTGTTGTGTAAAATGTATAAGTCCAAATTGAATGATTTAAATAACGCTATGATATGTAATATACTACAAACACGTATATATAGGAAGTACCAGCGGCGTATCCACCATGCTTGTATCATATTACTCACATCTCGTTACTTAAGTCACTTAAACAAACCTCCAATGTATAAAGTCTATGTTTAAACCAATTGTCAAAAGTCCTTGTATAAATCATATCAAATGTTAATAGTCCAAATGTAGTCAAGTAATGTGTAGCAAATGTTATGTCTGGTAAGTAGTGTGTTGTTACATAAACCAATTGTAAAAAAATGTACAAAACAAAGTATTTTGAATATATCAAAAAGTTATGTTTTGCAAAGTAATGCATGTTACATTGATACAAACACTTATGTGGTAAGTTAAAGCATACATTCAAGCCTTGAGACAATCGGATAACCCAATGTCAAGGTTATCAAAAGAAATGTTTTCGGATTCAGTCATTCCTTACATCCAAACAAACCCGGGATGTCAGGAATGGGATTTGTCAAGTCCTACGGTACCAGTACTCACCACCGAGCGGCGTAGCTAATGTTAATGAACGTATATAAGTCCCGTTTGTGCAAACCAAATGTCATAGCAAATGTAAACATGTTATATGAAAACAATGTACTAAGTATGCTAAGTTAACATACGAAGCAGAAAAGTCATGTAAATCAATGTGCTAGCATGCTATCAGTCAACATACATAGCAGAAATGTAAAGTAAATCATGTACTATAAGTGTACTAATGAACATAGCAAGCATATGATGTGAAAACAGGAAAGCATGAAAGTAACAAGTAGGCACATGTGTTTCACCCCAAAACAGTTTGAAAACAGTAAAAGAGGGGTCTATGTACTCACTTGAGATTGCTTAGTAGTCCTTGAGTAACAACCAAACAATGCTAGAGATCACGGATATCAAACGGCACCTAATATAGGTAACTATGTTAATATACCGGACCTAAATCGGAGGATTGGATAGAATGAGGGTTCGTAAACCAAACGAGTATGGAGACTCGTGTAATATGGTTTAACAAAGCCTACATACTAAAATGAAAACTAACCTAAGTGCTTACGACCCATTATGACCCGTTTAGGTAGCTTATGCTACTTTAACGCGTCGTTCGCGTGAAATGAATTCAGACCGCTTAACTAGTCCTATGACAAGTAATATATGCCTTAACATGTCTAATATTGTTGCCAAATCAGTTTAGATACCAAAAGTAATGTTACATATGCTTAAAATGAATTTTGGCGTAAAAAGGGTATTTTGGTAATTTACCTAAGGCATATATACTACCTATCATACAACTAACTAAACATCGTGACCATAAGGTATAACCTCGGAAGGTTATTCCCTACATACTATGGTCACCTAATGTCTTTGGTCGGATCCTAATGATCGACCAAACGGGTCGGGTTCGAAAGTATAAGCGATTGTTTAGATCGCTTACCTTACGACCCTATATAAGCACTAAACTAAAAGTGACGAGCTAAGCATGTTAAAACATGCTTAACTAAGTTTAGAAAACAGGTTTGGTATCAAAACAAATGGTTTTGATACCTATGAGTAGTTTGGTTACAAAATACGCAAGAATGCGCATTTTGGCCGAAACTACGACTCGTCACTAAGCCTAGATAACGTGGTAATCAGTAGGTATAGTCACTAAGGACTATAACCATCGTGATTACGCTCACGTTATGAAGTTCAAACGAACTTCGCATTGACCATAAACTGGTCAATGCAGAAAGTCAAACAAAGTTTGACTTTAACGCTAAAACGAATGTAAAGAACGAAAGAATACTTACAAAGGGTCCCCGAAAGCAAATCTTGATCCAAGTAACTCAGGTATGAAGCAATGGCTTCAACTTAGAGCATTCTTAGATCAGATTTGTGGGTTTTGTAAGTGAATGGGTTGGGTATATATAGTAAATGGACAATCATTAGGATTGTTTCTTGAATAGCGTGATATAATCTCATCCCTACACTTGTTAGTAACCTCATGTGCATCACATTGGCCCCCCATAAGCAGGAAACAACATCTGGAATTGGGTTTAGAGTGCTCAAGAGCTGTTAACAGCTGTTAAAACAGCTTTTGCTGATCTGAAAGGGCCTCGCGTGATGCCTAGGGGGCTAGGTGTCACGCCTAGGTCCTTCTGATCAGCAAACAGTTTCCAAAGTTTCCATTTTAGTCCCCGTTGTGTATTAAGGCCATTTCCGACATGTTTAAGGCTCGTTAAGTCAAATTTAAGGCCCTAAAATGATGCCTAAACATTGTGGACATGAAACATGCTCAAAAATATCCCGGATGTCGGTTCCTTTGGTCGTACGATCGTGATGTTCGCTTAATTACGACGACATGCGCATAAGCGCGAAAAACGGTCCAAATTGCGTGACGAATGGATTTTTCTTATGCCAAACACTAAAATAAAATATTTTAGTGCTTACATAAATTTTGGGATGTCCGGATGTATTCAGAACGTAAGTTATGCGCGAAAATGCAAACTTATGCACTTTTTGACGCTTTTAGTCCCTGAATGACCCAAAAGTTTATTTTAGCACACCGAACCCCTCAAAGCCTATTTCTAAGCTATGTAAAGGATATTTATGGTATGTTTAACTCATGGTCATGTTCTGGAATGCCTGTTACAGTTCAAATCGGCATACTTTCGCAGTTTGTCGAATTTAGTCCCTGTAAGCGATTAAACTTGATTTTGTCATACCAAAGCCTTCAAAACTTATTTCTAAGTTATGTATAGGTTATTTAAGGTATGTGAAGCATATTTAACTATTCCGGAGTGTTCGTTGCATTAAACTGGTTATATTTACGCATCAGTGCGCGTATAACCTTCCAGAAAGCGATTTAGAGCCCGAGATCGAACAAGAATTGATATGTGCAAATGATACACATATTTGAACAAATCCCAAGTATGAAATATAATATTTCATTGGTTTGGTATTTTTTTGATGGTCGTGGAGGCACAGGTGTCACACGAAGCACACAAGTCTCGCTACTCGGTGCATCCTGGTTCTGGCAAGATGTACCAAGACCTCAGAACTCTTTGCTGGTGGCCCCACGTGTAGGCTAACGTAGCGACCTATGTTAGTAAATGTTTGACCTGTGCGGGGGCTAAGGTTGAATACCAGAAGCCATCATGCCTACTTCAACAACCATAGATCCCAACATGGAAATGGGAGCCAAATTTCCATGGACCTTGTTCAGAAACGAAAATGAATGGAATGGAATGAGTCATTTAACTCTAGACACACGACCAAACTTGCTGTGGTTTCTGTGCACTAAATTCCATAATTATGTATGCATCCATAATTACGCAATTCCTTGCACAGTCCGCACAATTTGTTTTGTAATGTGAAGGGGAAGAAAAATTAAACCTGTGATGAGTGTGACTAGACTATCATAGGGTCCTTTTAATTAGATCGACAAATGATCTCTTTTAATTAGACCACCAAGGAGTCTTTTCAGCTATTTCATCACATGATATTCCTAACCAGATTTTTGGTTCAATCTGTTTAACTGGACCACTCAAGGGGTCTAATTATGGAATAGTACAATATAATCCAAGGGTCTTTACTGTTACGTAAAAGCTCATTGAGGATTTAATATAGTACCTTTGGGTATCCTACCATGAATCCCTTATACGAAGATATGGAAGATTCTACGAGGATTTGGATAACAAAACTTGGATTACACAAAAAAGGAAACACATAAGCACATAATCACATAGTTGTTTAACTTGATTATTAATTTGTTATTAACTAGTTATCGATTAAATATGGATATTCAAGGTACACCAGGAAACCAGTAGATGGGCTTCAATGTTCTCTAGGATCTATCTGAAAAGATAGGATGATCTCCCAAAATTTCGATTTTGTTTTCAAAGAAACGTAATATTCGAATTTAAGGAACACAACAATTTTAGGATTTACGGAAATACCCTTAGGTACCCTATTAAGGGTTTATAGTGGTACTTTGGGTATTCGTCCAGTGTTGTAACTTGCGCCTTATACTTCGTTTTCCTTAGAAGAAACGGGTACTTAGGAATTTCGTGGAAACGCAAGATATCATAAAATGGGAAAAAAATTTGGGGGGTAGTTTGCTTTTCAAGGAATACGATTCCTTGATTGTTGGTATTGTAGGGGGTATGTTGTTTATACATATAACCACATAAATACATTGCAATGTAAATAAAAGATTTATTTATAAACAAAGATAACAACTGTTTCATGGACCTTGACAACAAAAGAAAATAATACATAAGACGTGATTATTTCTAAAGGGTGTTGTCTTCTAGTCGGTCAGATGCTCATCCCTGTGCTGGATTTGCATTAGCAAGCTTTGGGCAATTTCTTCGGAAATGACCCATCTCGCCACAACTGTAGCAAGAACCTGGTGGAAAGCGAGCTTGAGCAGGATTGTTGTCAGCTTGATTTGGTGCAACTGCTGCTCGACAAACTTTTGCTGTATGACCTTTAAGTCCACAAATTTGGCATTCGCGGCACTTCACACTAGCATGATGATGAAGGTTACATTGGTTGCACAAGGGTGAAGTTCCATTGTATGGCTTCCTAGCAGGGGGTTGAGCTGGTTGGTTGGGGACGACTTGACCATTGTAAGCGACCACGACGAAGTTCTGAGAAGCCTTTCGCTTCTTTGACCTCTTAGGGGATCCAGTCCGTTCATCCATGGTCTTTGATTCCTCGATTAGTTTCTTATCATCTTTTCGGAAAAGTTTACCTTTCCTGATTTGACATTCAGTCAAGGTAGCAGATAGCCCATTTTCTTGATTGTATGCTCAAACCCTCACAACTCTAGCCCAAAGGATTGCTCAGGAATCCGTAATTCAACAGTTAAAGGTGAAGCTCTGTAGCGCTCCGATTCTTTCGTTACCAGAGGGCACAGATGATTTCGTGGTTTATTGTGACGCGTTTATCAAAGGACTTAGTTGTGTGCTGAAGCAACATGAGAAGGTCATCGCATACGCAACACGCCAACTCAAGGTTCACGAAAAGAACTACGCTACCCACGACTGGGAGTAGGGAGCAGTAGTGTTTGCACTCAAGATACGGAGACAATACTTGGACGGTACCAAGTGCACCATTTACACCGATCACAAGAGTCTCCAGTATATCTTCGATCAGAAAGAGTTGAACATGCGACAACGACGATGGGACGAACTCCTTAACGACTACGAATGCGCAATCAAGTATCATCCAGGCAAGGCCAATGTTGTGGCCGACGCCCTCAGCCGTAAGAAATCAAACCTAAGCGTGTACGTGCGTTACAACTTATTATTCACTCTAGACTTCCTGCCCAAATTCGCGATGCTCAGGTTGAAACATTGGAAGAAGGGAACCTTTTTAGCTGAGCCCATGCGGGGCATGGAAAAGCAACTTGAACCCAAGGAAGACGGTACTCACTACTTCATGGAACGTGACTGGGTTCCATTCTTTGGAAACTTACGAGAACTTGTGATGGACGAAGTGTCACACCCCGACCACGTAGAACATCAAATCGTGGTGGAAACGTCGGGGAGTGTTGTAACAGAATTATTGTTTCACAAGCATTGCATACAAAGTTATATTTTATTTAACAAACAAGAGTGTTACATTGTCTCAAAACATGAAATAAAGAGTTCAGAACATAATTAAACTAGTTCTATCTTTATTTTAAGTCTCTAAGGCACAGGTCCGCCCTAGTGTCACGATCATCATCCTAAGTGACAGCTCCTACAAACACATGTGAAAATAGGTACGTCAGCATAAAAATGCCTGTGAGATACATAGGTTTTGTGAAAATAGGATTCATGACTTATAAGTTTAGAAAACTTTGTTTAGCAAAAGTCAGTCATGAACCTTGTAAATTGTTTTGTTTTGTAAATCATTTAAAAAGCGATAAGATCAAATGATATGTATAAATAAAAGAATAATGTGTGGTTAAATGTATAACCAAGTAAAATGTGTTGTATAAAGTAAATTGTTTGTAAACCAAAGTCTTGTGAGAATCGTGTTACTTGTGTAAAATGTATAAGTCCAAATTGAATGATTTAAATAACGCTAAGATATGTAATATAATACAAACACTTATATATAGGAAGTACCAGCGGCGTATCCACCATGCTTGTATCATATTACTCACATCTCGTTACTTAAGTCACTTAAACAAACCACCAATGTATAAAGTCTATGTTTAAACCAATTGTCAAAAGTCCTTGTATAAATCATATCAAATGTTAATAGTCCAAATGTAGTCAAGTAATGTGTAGCAAATGTTATGTCTGGTAAGTAGTGTGTTGTTACATAAACCAATTGTAAAAAAATGTACAAAACAAAGTATTTTGAATATATCAAAAAGTTATGTTTTGCAAAGTAATGCATGTTACATTGATACAAACACTTATGTGGTAAGTTAACGCATACATTCAAGCCTTGAGACAGTCGTATAACCCTAAGTCAAGGTTATCAAAAGAAATGTTTTCGGATTCAGTCATTCCTAACATCCAAACAAACCCGGGATGTCAGGAATGGGATTTGTCAAGTTCTATGGTACCAGTACTTACTACCGAGCGGCGTAGCTAATGTTAATGAACGTATATAAGTCCCGTTTGTGCAAACCAAATGTCATAGCAAATGTGAACATGTTATATGAAAACAATGTACTAAGTATGCTAAGTTAACATACGAAGCAGAAATGTCATGTAAATCAATGTGCTAGCATGCTATCAGTCAACATACATAGCAGAAATGTAAAGTAAATCATGTACTATAAGTGTACTAATGAACATAGCAAGCATATGATGTGAAAACAGGAAAGCATGAAAGTAACAAGTAGGCACATGTGTTTCACCCCAAAACAATTTGAAAACAGTAAAAGAGGGGTCTATGTACTCACTTGAGATTGCTTAGTAGTCCTTGAGTAACAACCAAACAATGCTAGAGATCACGGATATCAAACGGCACCTAATATAGGTAACTATGTTAATATACCGGACCTAAATCAGAGGATTGGATGGAATGAGGGTTCGTAAACCAAACGAGTATGGAGACTCGTGTAATATGGTTTAACAAAGCCTACATACTAAAATGAAACCTAACCTAAGTGCTTACGACCCATTATGACCCGTTTAGGTAGCTTATGCTACTTTAACGCGTTGTTCGCGTGTAATGCGTTCGGACCGCTTAACTAGTCCTATGACAAGTAATATATGCCTTAACATGTCTAATATTGTTGCCAAATCAGTTTAGATACCAAAAGTTATGTTACATATGCTTAAAATGAATTTTGGCATAAAAAGGGTATTTTGGTAATTTACCTAAGGCATATATACTCCCTATCATACAACTAACTAAACATCGTGACCATAAGGTATAACCTCGGAAGGTTATTCCCTACATACTATGGTCACCTAATGTGTTTGGTCAGATCCTAATGATCGACCAAACGGGTCGGGTTCGAAAGTATAAGCGATTGTTTAGATCGCTTACCTTACGACCCTATATAAGCACTAAACTAAAAGTGACGAGCTAAGCATGTTAAAACATGCTTAACTAAGTTTAGAAAACAGGTTTGGTATCAAAACAAACGGTTTTGATACCTATGAGTAGTTTGGTTACAAAATACGCAAGAATGCGCATTTTGGCCTAAACTACGACTCGTCACTGAGCCTAGATAACGTGGTAATCAGTAGGTATAGTCACTAAGGACTATAAACATCGTGATTACGCTCACGTTATGAAGTTCAAACGAACTTCGCATTGACCATAAACTGGTCAACGCAGAAAGTCAAACAAAGTTTGACTTTAACGCTAAAACGAATGTAAAGAACGAAAGAACACTTACAAAGGGTCCCCAAAAGCTAATCTTGATCCAAGTAACTCAGGTATGAAGCAATGGCTTCAACTTAGAGCATTCTTAGATCAGATTTGTGGGTTTTTTAAGTAAATGGGTTGGGTATATATAGTAAATGGACAACCGTTAGGATCGTTTCTTGAATAGCGTGATATAATCTCATCCCTACACATGTTAGTAACCTCATGTGCATCACATTGCCCCCCCCCCCCCCCCCCATAAGCAGGAAACAACATGTGGAATTGGGTTTAGAGTGCTCAAGAGCTGTTAACAGCTGTTAAAACAGCTTTTGCTGATCTGAAAGGGCCTCGCGTGATGCCTAGGGGGCTAGGTGTCACGCCTAGGTCCTTCTGATCAGCAAACAGTTTCCAAAGTTTCAATTTCAGTCCCCGTTGTGTATTAAGGCCATTTCCGACATGTTTAAGGCTCGTTAAGTCAACTTTAAGGCCCTAAAATGATGCCTAAACATTGTGGACATGAAACATGCTCAAAAATATCCCGGATGTCGGTTCGTTTGGTCGTACGATCGCGATGTTCGCTTAATTACGACGACATGCACATAAGCGCGAAAAACGGTCCAAATTGTGTGACGAATGGATTTTTCTTATGCCAAACACTAAAATAAAATATTTTAGTGCTTACATAATTTTTTGGATGTCCGGATGTATTCAGAACGTAAGTTATGCGCGAAAATTCAAACTTATGCACTTTTTGACGCTTTTAGTCCCTGAATGACCCAAAAGTTTATTTTAGCACACCGAACCCCTCAAAGCCTATTTATAAGCTATGTAAAGGATATTTATGGTATGTTTAACTCATGGTCATGTTCCAGAATGCCTGTTACAGTTCAAATCGGCATACTTTCACAGTTTGTCGAATTTAGTCCCTGTAAGCGATTAAACTTGATTTTCTCATACCAAAGCCTTCAAAACTTATTTCTAAGTTATGTATAGGTTATTTAAGGTATGTGAAGCCTATTTCACTATTCCGGAGTGTTCGTTGCATTAAACTGGTTATATTTACGCATCAGTGCATGTAAAACCTTCCAGAAAGCGATTTAGAGCCCGAGATCGAACAAGAATTGATATGTGCAAATGATACACATATTTGAAGAAATCCCAAGTATGAAATACAATATTTCATTGGTTTGGTATTTGTTTGATGGTCGTGGAGGCACAGGTGTCACACGAAGCACACAAGTCTCGCTACTCGGTGCATCCTGGTTCTGGCAAGATGTACCAAGACCTCAGAACTCTTTGCTGGTGGCCCCACGTGTAGGCTAACATAGCGACCTATGTTAGTAAATGTTTGACCTGTGCGGGGGCTAAGGTTGAATACCAGAAGCCATCATGCCTACTTCAACAACCATAGATCCCAACATGGAAATGGGAGCCAAATTTCCATGGACCTTGTTACTGGCTTACCTAGATTTCAACATGAAAACGACACCATCTGGGTGATAGCTGATCGACTGACAAAGTCTGCGCACTTCTTGGCTATCAATGAAACGAATAAGTTCTCTACCCTAGCAGACATCTACCTGAAGGAAGTAGTTGTGAGGCACGGGGTGCCAACTTCCATCATTTCTGATCGTGACCCATGTTTTTTACATCTGATTTGTGGCAGGCGATGCACAAATCCTTTAGCTCACGCCTAGATATGAGCACAGCGTATCACCCACAGACGGATGGGCAGGCAGAACGCACCATCCAGACTCTCAAAGACATGCTTCGAGCATGTGTAATCGACTTGGGTAACGGCTGGGAAGGGCATCTACCCTTGGTGGAGTTTTCATATAATAACAGTTACCACACTAGCATCCAGGCTGCTGCGTTCGAAACTTCGTACGGATGGAAACACCGATCACCCCTAAGCGGGGTAGAAGTTGGCGGCAACCAAAATACTGGCCCAGGATTCGCTCTCTTCACGATGGAAAAGATTGCCCAAACCCGATCACGAATGGCGGCAGCTCATGACCGTCAGAAGAGCTACGGTGTTAAGCATAGGAAACCGCTCAAGTTCCAGGTTGGGGATCGAGTACTACCTAAAGTCTCACTTTGGGAAGGTGTAGTTCGTTTTGGCAAACGAGGCAAGCTTAATTCGCCTTACGTTGAACCTTTCGAAATCACTGAGAAAATCGGCAAAGTGGTATATGGACTGAGTCTGCCCGAAGAGCTCAGTGGTGTTCACATGGAACTCACTATTGACGATCAGTTGCGATTCGTCGAGAAACTAGTGGAAATTACGGACCGGGAAGTTAAGACTCTCAAGCGTACCAGGATACCCATTGTTCGAGTTCGTTGGAACTCCAGTCGTGGCCCAGAGTTCATCTGGGAACGAGAAGACCAAATGAAACGCAAGTATCCCCAGTTGTTTAAGAAAAGCGAGTCCCCTACTGAAGCTACCGTTGAATTTCGGGACAAAATTCCAAACCAACAGGGGGATGATGTGATACCCCAGGAAAACCACACAACCTAACTAGCTTCCTTAGTGACTACGTGCTAAATTTCAGGATGAAATTTCTTTCAACTTGGGGATGATGTGACAACTCGTATAAATCCTTGTTACGTTTCGCGTACGTTGAAAATTCATGTATGTTATGTGACTTTATATGCTATGTGACTTATACATTATTTAGTGAACCTTTTGAAACCGTAATTATTTACGCGTAACATGCTATTGACGTACTGATATTTGGAGTCTAGAGTATAATGTAGCCTAAATTTCGAGGACGAAGTTACCTGTGGAAATACTGTAAAACCTCACACTAATTTAGCGACATAACTCGTACTTACTCGATTTTCAGGACGAAAATCCTTTCAACTTGGGGATGATGTGTGATGTATTGCAAAATACATACTTATATCGTGTATAGTTTGTACATTTTATCGTTATTTCTAGCTTAGTTTTGTTTTGAATTACGTGCTATTGATAAAAGTGTGGTTTTCCAGGTAGTGATACATAAAATTGCTGAAAAAGGAGCAAAACCGCTAAACATCAAGTCCTGGAACCATTTGAAACAAGTGTTAGAATTATTTTAGAGAATTTGGAAGTTGGAGCTGGAGTTTTGAAGCAACATTCTGTGAAAATCAAGTTCTCGCATAGCGCTACGTATAGAGGCATACATTCCCGCGCTACGCTACAAACAATAAACAAAAAATCTGAATCTTCAAGTGCTAGCGTAGCGCTAGCAAGAAAGGAAGACCCGTCGCGCTACGCGACGGGTAGGAGGATCGCGTTTGGTTGATTTAGTTGCTAGGGTTTACTATTTAATGATGAATTAATGATCATTAAAGGAGGTTACGAATCAACAAACCCTAGGCGACTTTGGAGAGCAGATTTTGAGCATTACGGAGTGTTTTAGCTTGCGGGAATCATAAGGTTGAAGCTTGGAAGGGTGGAAGTGAAGATTGTTCGGGTTTTATCTCCCGGTTTTCTTTAATTTCGTGTTTTCGATATTTTCCAATGAATTCTTGTTTTGAACTTGATTTGTTTGCTATAGACAACATGTTTCTTGGCTAAACCCTAGATACTACCTAGACAAGATGATGGTTTGATTAAAGTTTGGATCTTTTAACGGTTATTATTGTTTGATTATGGATTGATTTCTGAAAGTAAAGTGTTCTAGAATTTCTGATTTGGTGCGTGTGCGTATTTACTTTTGGTTGTTGATTACTTAGTTTTTCACATAGATTTGGGTGAATGTCTTTCACATAATAAATTTGTGTTGATTATTTGCATCCTCACGGGTTCGGGTGATCTTTGGGTAAATTGGCCAATAGCCCTAGAAACCGTAATTAAAATACAGTTAGAATTAAATATTCTGCTTAACTTGTCGCTGAGAGGCTCGAGTTAGTTATTAGGTACGGTGTAGTATATATCTAAGATAGGTTTTTAGAGAAGTCAATCTTAGTTCCCTAATTGCATTTGTGTCTAGTAAACCAAATTAGAACCTAGAATTGCCTTAGATTATCGCGTTGAGAGGTAGATAGTCAGATTAGGGCACTTTTAGAATCGTTAGAGGACTGAGAGGAAGTCTAACAGTCGGTATTCGCAATAGCCTTGTAGGGTTTCCTAGGTTTCTTCCTAAGAAGGGTCGGGAAGTCTTAGCATTGAAATACCTTAAGGTTTAGTATTTTACGATCTCGGCTCCATACAACAATAATACCGTTAGAAGTCCCTTCCCATTCAAACTGGATTCGAGTCTAGGTAGTCGTTAATCTCATCTGAATAAAACCTTAGTCTCTGTTCGTGTCTTAGTCTAAATTTAGTTAATTTAGTAGTTTAATATAGATTTCCTAGATTTTCAGTAACCCCCCCCCCTCCCAAAACAATGAAACAAGTTTAAGTCGCGTCAGTCAGTGTCTATTAGAGTCTAATTTACGTGTTTTATAGAGTCATGTGGTTCGATATCCGGACTTCCTAGGTTATACTACATTGATCGGTACACTTGCCGATTGTGTGGTTTTAGGTCGAGTCTAGAATTAAAGCTTTATAGTGTCTAGCATAGAGAGTCTAATTTAGTTTATTTTAATAGTCTGTTTTGCACACATCAAGTTTTTGGAGCCGTTGCCAGGGACTCTTGGCAATTGCGTTCATTAGCTTTGATAGATTTACTCGACAAATACGTGCTACGTGTTTACTTTGTTTTGTGTCTTTTATTTTCATCTTGAGTCGTAGTAACTATTGTTTGCTTTTCTTGGTTTTAGGTTTTTTTGCTTGTTGTGGATGCCACATCTGCGCTCGCGCAGACTATCACCACCAGTCCAGCAGTCATCATCTCAATTGGGCCAAGGCCCACAGGTTAATTCTACATCTTAATCTCGTTTCCCCAATTTTGATTCCACCCCGTTACCTACCCCACCTCCTACACCACCACCTTCACCAAATCATTCACCTAAAACCTCACCTAAGGTTTCCCCACCCAATAGTCCTACTTCTAGTGCCTCTAGCAATCCAGAAAACATAGAACAAATGGCCAACCCTAGGCAAACCATCCATCAGCAAGCCACTCAGGATTTCACCGGTCTTGCTTCACCTATTACCGTTCCACCCATCGGTGAGAACTCATGGCAGATTCCATCTTATGCCATGCAGGCTATAACCAATAGTATCCAATTCCGTGGCCGAGATGATGAGGACGCCCCGGCCCACATTAACCGTTTCTCCCGCATCCTAGCTAGTTTTAGCCTTCACGGTGCCCCTAATGAGGCCACTTACTTGCAGCTTTTCCCATTTTCATTAGCCGGCCGTGCGGCTACTTGGTTGGACTCTCAACCAGCCGGTACCTTTATCACTTGGGCGGGGCTTCGTCAAGCCTTTTTTAATAAGTATTTCCCGCCCGCTAAAGCCTCACGTCTTAGAGACCAAATCCATTCGTTCCGCATGGAACCCGATGAGCCTTACTACCTTGCTTGGGAGCGTTTCCAAAACCTTTGTGCTCGTTGCTCCCAGCATGGTCTTTCCGATTGGGCTCTATGTGAGAAATTCTATAACGGTCTCACCCAAGAGGCTCGTGATAGGTTCGATACGAATGCGGGGGGCATATGATGGGTATACTTACTGTTGCTGAGTGTTTAGAGCGTTTTGAGGCATTTGCTCAGTCTCAATCTCAATCGCGAGCCGATCAGCGGTATCAAAGTGGTAATTCTAATACCACTACTAGTGCACCCACCCGAGGGGTGAACCATGTCACCATGGATCCTAGTTTAGCCGCTGTTTTGGAAAACATGTCTAGGGAACTTAAGGAAATTAAGGCTAAGGTAGACAAATGTGAGTATTGCCAAGGGGGTCACGATACGAGTGCGTGTCCTTTACTAGTTGGTGAGGAGCAATGTGACTACTTAGGAGGAGGGTTCGGTAGAGGTCGGTCTAGCGGTTTTGGTAGTACTAATCCTTTTGGGTCGGGTTGGCGTAATAATAATAATAATAATAACTTTAATAATAACACTTTTCGCTCAAATGGACCCCCTGGCTTTCAAATGGCTCAAAACCCGAATAGGGGCCAAAGTTCACTTTTTGGTGGGGGTTCAGGTGGGCAGTTCAATAAAGGGTTCAACGGGCAGGTCAAAGATGGGGGGTCAAATAACCAGGGTCAAACAAGTCAAGGTTCAAGTTATGACCTAGGGGATAGTTTAGAAAGAATGGAGTCCATGATGAGTCAACTAATTGTTAGAGACCAAACCACCCAAAAGACCCTTAGTGAGCATGACCTCATGCTTAAGAACCACCAAGCCTCGTTCCAAGACCTTCAACGAGTTGTAGGAGATATGTCTAGGAAGTTAGAGGAGAGATTACCAGGTCAGTTTGTGGGTAACACTCAAAAGAACCCCGCCCATGCTAAAGCCATTACCACTCGTAGTGGCAAGACAGTAGGTAACCCGAGAGTCGAAGAGTGGGTAGTCGATGAAGATGGAGATATTATAGATGAGGAGATTTAAATGGAAAAACCCGGTAAAGTGCAAAATAGGTTAAGCCCAGCAAGTACCGCACACACCGCGGGGCTTCCAAGTGAGAAGAGTTTAGGTAAAACCAAACTTATTCTAAAGAGTACGGGAAGTTCTTAGAGATCTTTAAGCAACTTAGAATCAACCTTCCTTTCATAGAAGTGTAACACCCCGAAAACAGGTTTGGTAATCAAACCCCGTTAATACTATAAGACGGGTAAAATACCGTTAGCGGTAAAAGTAACCCGGTAAATATTAGGATTTAAATAATTAAACCTAATATTAAATAAAAGTTATACAAAGGCTTATGGATAAATAAAGTGTATAAAAAAGGGGGGGCCCGAGTTGACGGGATCTAATATAAACTTAGTCATAAATATTTCCGAATCCGCTAAGCTAACTAGGAATGTTTGACCCGGTTAATAAGAAGGAATATGGATTGGAAATAAGTAGGTTGTAACCTACTTAATAATTAACGAAACATGAGGGACCAAAGTTAGATATATGGAAAAGTTTATTTATTAAAACAAAATAAAAACACACCACACATAGTGTGTGCGTGTGTGAGATCGACCAGGAGGTGAGCTCCAAAAGCTCAAACCCTAAACTCAACAAATTCTTCAAATTGGATGATCAATTGAAGGCCAAACTCGGATTTGAATACATAGAAATGATCACCAAGTCAAGGGGATCGTAAGGTATGTTGAATTTCTAACATTCATGAAGTTGTGAAAATTAGTTAACTTTGCATGATGCGATCTATGCATGAATCGTAGAGGCTATGACCGAATTAATGGAGTGTGATTGCTTAGGAACAAACCCTAAGTAGAAATTTGAAGTAAAATTTCTATGATTTGAGTAATGTGATTATTTACCACTTTTAGACAAGTGGGTTTTGATTATGAAGTGAAGGTGATGATATGTTAGTGCTAGAAATCACCATAAATGATAGTTGAAGTAAGAAACTTGAACAATTTGCAAGTTGAGTATTTGATCATTCATGATAAAGGTTGAATTTTGATGTTAACCTTGGTCAAAATGACTAGTTATGAACTAGTTGGTAAATGTGTGAAATTATACCCATTAGGTGTTTGTTAAAATGCCTAAATGAAAGCTAAAATATTGAAATTTCGAGTGAAACGCACATTCGAATAATATGGCAAATTATGCGAAATATAAAACGATAAGAGTTCTAAATATCATGATGATTTAGACTAAATTGTGTAAACCATGTGATTGAAAGTAGTTAACTTTGATAAGTTAAATTAACTAATGATGAAGTCGAATAGTAGTTTCGACATAGAATCCGTAAGATGAAATAGTCATAATAATGATGACTAATCTAACCGTCTTACGAATCATGATGATAGTTTGACTCTTGACAAGCTAGATGGAGGCTTGGGCAAGGAGCGGGTCAAACGGATCGTGTACGCGAAGAAGAGCATAACCGGATGCAAGGTAAGCGACGCTTACATCCTTTTCGTAGAATATGCATTATTTTGTAAACTACAAATGTGATTAGTGTAAAATCCGAAATAAGGGTTCCGACGCTATTAACACGAGTTGGAACAAACATAAATGATAAAAACCATGGGTCATGGTGAAAAGAGGCGAAACGGTAATAGAGTCATGTAATGACTAATAATTAATGAGTTTTCGTTAAGATCACTTTAAAATGCAACTAATAACGAGAAAATGAGTAAAAATAGAAATTTAGTCAAGTATCGACTAAAGTAAATTGTAGTTAAAAAGGGGCACCCATAGCGTAAGACGAATGGGTAAAAATATAAGAAAAGAGTTTAAGAGAAAAAGGGGTCTAGTGGCAAAAATCCGAAATGGCTTGGATGAGCAAATTGGTAATTAATAACCATGTTTTGCTACTTATGAAAATGCTTGGTCATATAGGCCAAACGGGTCAAATGGTGTGATAACACCATTTGACAATATCGACTAATGTGGTTGTCAAGTCTTGTGTTAACAGGAGTGATTAGCGATTCGGACAATTGCGTCGCCATAGAATATGTGATAATAAAAGCGAGGTATAAATCGGGTCTATTTGTTGACCCGAGCCAGGTACACATCAATGAGATTATAGTTTAAATGTGCGATTTTGATCATTTTTTTTTGTAGTGAAAATCCTTCGTCGTAAATGAGGGACTAATGTTGATAAATATGCCCTTGATGGGTAAATCAGGCAAACGACCCTTATGGGTGGTTCGGGAATCACGTATTATAATCATGTAATCCTTAGATAAGCATCAAGGTTATAGGCATAAACCTTTGTGGGTCAAATGCCTAAGAATGGGTCTTTTCGTAAAATGACAAACCGAGCTGTAAAACGCGACATAAATAGTTTACTGCATCAAATCCACCACAATTATAATTGTGGTGGAAGACCATTTGAAAACTAATGTGAAAATTATGGTGCTAAAAATGAATGAGCGAGATTTATGCCTAAAAGGACATAAATACCCTTAACGGGTCAAAATAAGATTATAAGTAAAAACGGGTCAATAATGCGTAGAAATCCGTAATTGGAACCTAATATGATAGGTAATATTGGAATTTAAGGGTTCATGAGAAATGGAGGTCAAACAAATATGTTTGTTTGATAAAATGCATAAACGGGTTAAAATTCGGTAAAAAGGTAACGAGTCGAAGGCTTAGAAGTCTCAAAATTTATTATGTTGGATGTTGGATTTTAACTCCATATGATGGAGAATTAAATTATGGACGCGTAGGAAAAAGAATCGCGTAAAACGGATTAAAAACGAGAGAGTTATGCTCGTTTCCGTGAAATCGGGTCATGCTGGGAATCTGCAGCACCAGCAAACAACATTCTATCGAAAACAAGTGCTAGCGTAGCGCGAGAATGCCGTAGCGCTACGCGAGCATGTGTCTGTTTCGCGAAAAAAAAATTATTTTAATTAGTTTCACTTCCCGGACTCGTTTAAATACGTTTTAAGATATGTATGACTAATCCAACTTATGTTTTATGAGTTTCAGGTATAATTTTAGCACCGGAGGACGATCAAGCACAACGAAGAACTGAACACGATCAAGAAATAAGCTTCCGCACTATGTATCGTTGTTATGTTAAATGACGAACTCAAACATAACATGTTGTATAGTTTTAATTCTGTAAAAAGTTTAATGAACCCGTATTTTCAATGTATTTGAAATCATAATTACCCGTTTATTTTCGTAATCTATACGAAAACCGTTAAATAAAAATAAGGGTGTTACAAGAAGCCCTTCAATCAATGCCCAAATATGCAAAAATTTTAAAGGACCTTCTAAAACGTAAGGATAGGTTAGGAGAGGTTTCTAACATCCCCCTTAGTGGAGGGTGTTCAGCCGTAGTCTTGAACAAGGTCCCGGAAAAGTTGACGGATCCGGGCCTTTTCACCATCCCGTGTTTGTTTGGGAGGGATACCGAGTGTAGGGCCCTAGCTGATTTAGGAGCAAGTATAAACCTAATGCCATATTCCATGTATGAGAGGCTAGGTCTAGGAGAGTTGTCACCTACACGTATATCTTTGTCTCTAGCCGATAGATCAGTGAAGTATCCACGTGGTATAATCGAAAACCTCTTAGTTAAAGTGGATAAATTCGTCTTTCCTGTAGACTTTGTCGTTCTTGATATGGAAGCCGATGAAAAGGTTCCTATCATTCTAGGACGCCCGTTCTTGTGTACCGCCAAGGCTATCATCGATGTCTTCGACGGAAAAATCACACTTCAAGTCGGTGAGGAAAGAGTTACTTTCGAGATTGCACGCTCCATGGAACACCCTAGTGGTTCCGATGACCTTAGTAGTCCTTGTCATTCGGTCTATTTTATAGAATCTTTCTTATCTTGTTTCGACCATTGCTTTGACTATATTAGTGGAGCTGACCTAGTTGAGAGTAGGATAGATGAGGTAGTTGAGAAGAGAGAGGAGGTTGTGAGTGAGAGTGAGGAAGTAGAAGAGAACGAGTGGGTACCTGAAGTGCTAAAGTTGAGTGAAGTGAAAAGTGAGAGTGAGAGTACACCCGTAGAGAAGCCCACCCCACTAGAACTTAAAGTTCTCCCGTCCCATTAGAGTACGCTTTCTTGGGTGAGGGGTCCGATTTTCCGGTTATTATTTCATCCGAGTTAGAGGGGGGAGAGAAGGGTAGGTTGTTAGAGGTGTTGAGAGAAAATAGGGAAGCAATTGCATGGCGTCTTTTGGATATCAAGGGCATAAGCCCCGCCTATCGTACCCATCGGATACTCATGGAAGATGAATATAAGCCAGTGGTTCAACCTTAACGGCGATTAAATCCGAACATGCAAGAGGTTGTTAAGAAAGAAGTGCTTAAGTTGTTAGATGCCGGGGTGATATACCCTATTTCCGATTCACCAAGGGTGAGCCCGACCCAAGTTGTCCCAAAGAAGGGTGGGATGACGGTGATCATTAACGAAAAGAACGAGTTAATCCCTTCCCGTACCGTTACCGGTTGGCGTGTATGCATAGACTACCGAAAGTTAAACGACGCCATCCGGAAAGACCATTTCCCCTTGCCATTCATTGACCAAATGTTGGAGTGTTTAGCGGGTCAACAATACTATTGTTTTCTCGATGGATTTTCGGGTTATTTTCAGATCCCAATCGCTCCCGAGGATCAAGATAAAACGACGTTCACATGCCCTTACGGCACTTATGCGTATCGCCGCATGCCTTTCGGGTTATGCAACGCTCCGGCTACTTTCCAAAGATGCATGGTTGCTATATTCCAAGACATGCTTGAGACTTCTATGAAGGTTTTCATGGATGAATTCTCGGTTTATGGTACCAATTTCGATCAATGTCTTTCAAATCTTGATAGGATGCTTAAGAGATGCATAGAAACAAATCTCATGTTGAATTGGGAGAAATGTCACTTCATGGTGACGGAGGGCATAGTGTTGGGACACAAGGTGTCTAAGGAAGGAATAGAGGTGGATAGGGCAAAGATAGATACCGTAAGTAGATTGCCCCCACCTACTAGTGTCAAGTCCGTTAGAAGTTTTTTAGGTCATGCGGGCTTTTATAGGCGTTTCATCAAATATTTTTCAAAAATTACTCGCCCCATGACCCGACTTTTGGAGAAGGATGTGCCTTTCGTCTTCGACGAAGAGTGCATCAAGGCGTTTGATTTCTTGAAGGAAAAACTCGTTAGTGCCCCGATACTTGTTTCGCCTAATTGGAGCTTGCCTTTCGAGCTCATGTGCGATGCGAGTGATTATGCCGTAGGTGCGGTCCTAGGTCAAAGAGTTGATAAACACTTTCATCCAATCTACTACGTGAGCAAAACTCTAAATGATGCTCAAGAGAAATATACCACCACGGAAAAAGAGCTCTTAGCCGTAGTGTTTGCGTTTGACAAGTTTCGCTCATATCTCGTTCTTTCCAAAACCACCATATTCACCGATCATGCCGCTTTGCGCTTTCTGTTCCAAAAGAAAGGCGCGAAGCCACGTCTTATTAGATGGATTCTTTTGCTCTCCGAGTTCGACATCGAAATTAAAGATAAAAAGGGAGCGGAAAATGTGGCCGCCGATCACTTGTCACGTTTAGAGGATCCGGAGAGAGAGGAGGTTCGTGAGGATTCCATAGGAGATACTTTTCCTCACGAAACCATAGATTTTGTTAGTGCCGAGGTAGAGGGTCTGCCGTGGTTCTCGGATTTGGCGAATTATTTAGCAACCGGAAATCTTTTGAGGGGTATGTCATACCAACAAAGGAAGAAGCTTCTTAGGGATGCTAGGAAGTATATTTGGGATGACCCGTTCTTGTTTAGGATAGGAGGAGATAGAGTGCTTCGAAGGTGTGTTTCGAAGGAGGATGGTTTAAACATACTTAGTCATGTGCATGAAGGGTTGACGGGAGGCCATCATGGGTCGTACGTGACAGCACAAAAGGTTTTTGATAGTGGTTTCTATTGGCCAACAGTAGTAAAAGATGCCGTAGAATTTGTTAGGACATGCGACCGTTGCCAACGTACCGGAAACATCTCATCCAAGGATGAAAAGCCTCAAAATCCCATCCAAGTTCTTGAAGTGTTTGACGTTTGGGGCATTGATTTCATGGGGCCTTTCCCCTCATCAAGTGGGAATAGGTACATCCTAGTGGCCATTGATTATGTTTCAAAGTGGGTGGAAGCTCAAGCTTTACCTACCAATGATGCCCGAGTGGTGGTGAGATTCCTTAAAAAGCTATTCACACGTTTTGGAGTTCCTAGAGCCATAATAAGTGACCGTGGTACACACTTTTGCAATTCCACCATGGAAAAAGCACTTGCACGCTACGGTGCCACTCATCGTCTTTCGACCACTTACCACCCTCAAACTAGTGGTCAAGTAGAGAATGCTAACCGAGGGGTGACGAGGATTTTAGAAAAAACGGTAGGGAAAAGTAGAAAGGATTGGTCGGAAAAGCTCGACGACGCTTTGTGGGCATTCCGCACCGCCTATAAAACACCGTTAGGAACAACACCATTCATGATTGTATATGGCAAAGCGTGCCATCTTCCGGTAGAATTAGAGCATAGAGCTTTGTGGGCTTTGAAAACTGTTAATCTTGACCTTACCGAAGCCGCAAGAAGGAGATTCTTTCAAATTCATGAGTTGGAAGCTTTGAGGGATGCCGCATATGAACGATCTTGGAGCATTAAAGAAAAAACCAAGGCATTGCATGATAGGAGGTTGCGAAGGTTGAAAGAGTTTAAGGTAGGTGATAGGGTGCTTTTGTTCAACTCGAGGTTAAAATTGATAGCAGGGAAGTTGAAGTCACGATGGAGTGGACCGTATGTGGTAAAGGAGGTGTTTCCATACGGCACGGTTGAGTTATACGATGAAGTTGACAAAGGAGTATGGAAGGTGAACGGTCATCGCTTGAAACATTACTTGGGAGGTCCGATAGATACTACCGAAGAGGAAGAAATTCCTCTCGAGGACCCACCCACCTTTACCGAGCAGTGAGTGCGAAAAGCTTCGTTTGTAGAGTATGTACCGTTTATAAATTTTGTTATTTTTTGTGTTTGTGTTTTGTGTTTGTGAGTGAATTTGCAGGAAACGTACCTTTGAGTAGCTGAGTTTGCGAAGAAAAAGTCATTCCAGGTAAGTCCCATACTTGAAATTCCAAGGCAAAAACTTGAAATTTCACGCAACATTCTGTTGAAAATGGTCTCTCGCGTAGCGCCATCAACATATACATTAGTTGCTCGCGCTACGCCACCATGTGGGTCACCAAAACACAGCTGACTCTTTTCAAATGTTTTGAACCCTCACTTAATGAACCCTTTCCCCTGAACCCTTTTCAAAATTTTTAAAAACTCTTTTCGGTCACCATCTACTCACCAGTTACCCAAACACAAAGCTAAACCCTTATTTTCTTTACATTCCCACCACCGAAACCCTTAACCCACCATTCAACCACCAAATCGCTGCCACTGTCTACGATCCGACCACCACCGTCAACGGATTTTCACCACGAACGAAACCCCCACAGCATATCTTCCATCCATCCGTCACAGAGCTGTGATTTCGGGGCCTATCGTAGGCGAAAATTTCATTTTTTTTCTCGCATTGATCGACGAATCAGGTATGTATTCTTGCTTTTTCCTCAGTTAATGTGTGTTTTGAGTCATTAGGTCTTGTCGAGTCGTAGGTTCGTAAGTTCGTGTTTGTCGAGTTAGTCCAGTAGTCTTGCTGTTAGTCAGTTAGTTATGTCGAGTTCACTGGAGCTATTTTTGTCGAGTTTTGTGTCGGGTCAGATGAGTCGGTTCAGGTTTGATGTCTAGTCAGTCTTTGTTATGTTGATGTTGAGTTTAGTCGTCGTAGCTTAATGTGTCAAGTCAATAGTCTTAGTTGAGTCGAGCGTGGGTTCAGTTTGTGCGTCTTCGAGTCACCTCCGTGTAAGTGTCATTGTCCAATCCGTGAGATGTCAAGTTGACAGATGTCTACTTAGGTCTTTGGTGTTTTCTATGTCATGGTCGCGTATTTGGCGTCACTTATATGCAGGTTTGATGTTTGAGTTTAGCCTGTTTGCGGGTGGCATGGGTTGGTTCAAGTTATTTGGTTTGATTTGATTTTGGAATTGATTAATGATAGGATAGGGGGTGGTTGTGTTGTTCTATTTGGATGTATTTTCTAACGGGTCAAGTTTTAATATGAACAACGGGGTGGTTGATTAAGTTGCTTGGACAATTGCGGGTATAGTTGATTTAGGCGTGGTAACAATATAGTGTGGGGATTCGGGTCGAAACTTTTTGACAAAAGAATGTAATTTTTCATCAAATACTCGACCCGTTTCCGTTGCTTCCATGCTTCTGCTTTGTTTGATGCATAATCGGCACTTGAGATTGCTCGGGGGCGAGCATAGTGCCGAAGGGGGGTAGTGTACATTGAGTACTAGTTTAATGTTTCGCGTCGTTTTAGAGTCGTTTAGCGTAGTTTAGTCGTATTTAGTCTATTTGGGTTTACTTGCCCGTACAAGTGGTTTAAGCTTGCCCGTACTCAATCTCCATTCGGGCGAGTTTAGCCACCACTTAGCAATTGTAAAAAGTAACCCGCTTGTGTTAGAATTAGCCGCGAATGAAATGCTATACGGCTAATTCTGAAAAATAAATAAATAAATAAATAAATTTATAAAATTTAAAAAATATCAAAAATAGTTGTTATTTACTGACTGTTTGCCTGTTTTGTCTTGAATTTTATCTGTTTTGCAGGGATGGCTAGTAGTTCTCGTTGAGGAAAGGGTAGGAAAACCGGAGCGGGTCAGTCGGCACCTCAGCAGGATCCGGTTCGTCAAGAAACACCGATTATTCAAATCGTTGCTGACGATCCGAAATTAAGGAGAATCAAATATGAATCGACGTTTAACTTTATTCCGGATTCCAAAATGCACAGAGATGATCATCCGATTCTGAAGTTTGAAGAAGATTCACCCGAATGGGATAAGTTTGAAAAACTGAAGGATACTGAGCTCCTTCAACACCGGGTTATTAATTGGAAGTGGTTGGAGGAGATAGGTTCAGAGCATGAGGATTCCGGATTACTTCCGGCCAGGACAGGAGGGCCAGGCTGGTGTTGGTGCACAGGCTGATCCAGAGCCTACTTTTCAGGTGTTTGAGGAGAGCAGTCACGAGTCCGATGGTGGACAGTGAGGAGTAGTGTGGGGATTGCACGAGGATGCAGAGCAGCAGCTGAGTATTATATCTTTTGCTGATTATTTTTCTTTTATGCTGTTTTGATCCTCACTTTTGGTCTGTACTGATATTCGTATACTTTAAACAGGTTGTTTAGGGATGGTTGGGTTGGATGATGTGATGAACTGATAAACTACTGATATTTTTGATATATTTATATGATGATATGTTTGGTAGTTTGTTTGATGATTGATAGGTAGATTGTGTTAGCCGCTTTCGTTCGCGTGTCCGAGGTTGGAGTTGTTTGCTGAGCGCGTTTCGAATTGGAAGGCTTATGTGGAAACGACTGGCACTTTGACAGTCTCACATATCAGCTAAGTCGTTTCCCTTTTTGTTGTTGTATTTTATTTATTTATTTATTTCGTCGTTAGTTCGTTATTTATTTAGTAGTTAGCTAGTAGTTTAGTGTTTTAGTGTTTAGGTAGTTTTGAGTGGTATTTCCATTCTTGCATTAGGGACAATGCAATCTTTAAGTGTGGGGATGGGATATTTGTATATAATCGAGTCTAATATTAAAAAAAATTAAAAATTTTGAAAATCCAAAAAAAATTGAAAAATCAGAAAAATGTCTTTCGATATGAGAAGTTTGCATAAATAAAACGGAAAATGATAGAAAAGGTGAATTGTTGCTTGGGTTGAATAATAATAATAATATGAGAATATAATAAATCGAGCTTGCGTCTAGTTAGGGATATGTGGATAGGCCCGGGTTTGGTTTTAAGTCCCTTTGAGCTAATATACCTTAATTGTCGGTCTGCCAGTGGGTTTTCGCCTGGGAGATATGGGAAATCAAAATTGCCGATAATTGTATAAGGGGCACCGTTATAAGTTAAAACTATTAGAGTTTGTGATCATGCGAAAGAAATAAATAGAATAAAAAGTGAGCTAGAAACTAAATGAAAGTAATGCATTCCTATGTAGTTTGGGTTGGGGATAGCGACTCTACAACCGAATTACCGCTAGGGTGTGTGAAATCGATCGTGCAAAGAAAAGAAAGAAAAAGTACCGAAACCTAAGTAATCTGTGGTTGGGGATAGCGACTCTACAGCCGGATTGCCTCTTGGTTAGGGAAAGCATCGTCTAGTCTCATGAAAAAAAAAAGAAAAAGAAAAAAATTGATTGTTTACTCTCTTGGTTTTGATATAAAACGGTTAGGAATTGGTCCAGTGATCCTTCTTTTAGTCCTATAAGCTTGAGGTGGGAGTAGATGGACCGTAAATTCTAGTGTGAGACCCTAGGTGGATTGACCGTACTTAAATTAAATTCACATGATAAGGGCTTAGGATTAGATTCGGGTTTAAGAGGACAAGTATATTCGCAATCGCAGCTAACGCAAGCCTTGGTTTTAATAAGATATAAAATTTTTTTGACCCAAGTGATGATTCATCTCTGATTCCGTTGCACAATTCTTTTTCGGGGACGAAAAAAGTGTAAGTGTGGGGATGTTTGATGTATTGCAAAATACATACTTATATCGTGTATAGTTTGTACATTTTATCGTTATTTCTAGATTAGTTTTGTTTTGAATTACGTGCTATTGATAAAAGTGTGGTTTTCCAGGTAGTGATACATAAAATTGCTGAAAAAGGAGCAAAAACGCTAAACATCAAGTCCTGGAACCATTTGAAACAAGTGTTAGAATTATTTTAGAGAATTTGGAAGTTGGAGCTGGAGTTTTGAAGCAACATTCTGTGAAAATCAAGTTCTCGCGTAGCGCTACGTATAGAGGCATACATTCTCGCGCTACGCTACAAACAATAAACAAAAAATCTGAATCTTCAAGTGCTAGCGTAGCGCTAGCAAGAAAGGAAGACCCGTCGCGCTACGCGACGGGTAGGAGGATCGCGTTTGGTTGATTTAGTTGCTAGGGTTTACTATTTAATGATGAATTAATGATCATTAAAGGAGGTTACGAATCAACAAACCCTAGGCGACTTGGGAGAGCAGATTTTGAGCATTACGGAGTGTTTTAGCTTGCGGGAATCATAAGGTTGAAGCTTGGAAGTGTGGAAGTGAAGATTGTTCAGGTTTTATCTCCCGTTTTTCTTTAATTTCGTGTTTTCGATCTTTTCCAATGAATTCTTTTTTGAACTTGATTTGTTTGCTATAGACAACATGTTTCTTGGCTAAACCCTAGATACTACCTAGACAAGATGATGGTTTGATTAAAGTTTGGATCTTTTAACGGTTATTATTGTTTGATTATGGATTGATTTCTGAAAGTAAAGTGTTCTAGAATTTCTGATTTGGTGCGTGTGCGTATTTACTTTTGGTTGTTGATTACTTACTGTTTCACATAGATTTTGGTGAATGTCTTTCACATAATAAATTTGTGTTGGTTATTTGCATCCTCACGGGTTCGGGTGATCTTTGGGTAAATTGGCCAATAGCCCTAGAAACAGTAATTAAAATACAGTTAGAATTAAATATTCTGCTTAACTTGTCGCTGAGAGGCTCGAGTTAGTTATTTGGTCACGGTGCAGTATATATCTAAGATAGGTTTTGAGAGAAGTCAATCTTAGTTCCCTAATTGCATTTGTGTCTAGTAAACCAAATTAGAACCTAGAATTGCCTTAGATTATCGCGCTGAGATGTAGATAGTCAGATTAGGGCAATTTTAGAATCGTTAGAGGACTGAGAGGAAGTCTAACAGTCGGTATTCGCAACAGCCTTGTAGGGTTTCCTAGGTTTCTTCCTGAGAAGGGTCGGGAAGTCTTAGCATTGAAATACCTTAAGGTTTAGTATTTTACGATCCCGGCTCCATACAACAATAATACCGTTAGAAGTCCCTTCCCATTCAAACTGGATTCGAGTCTAGGTAGTCGTTAATCTCATCTGAATAAAACCTTAGTCTCTGTTCGTGTCTTAGTCTAAATTTAGTTAATTTAGTAGTTTAATATAGATTTCCTAGATTTTTAGTAACCCCCCCTCCCAAAACAATTAAACAAGTTTAAGTCGCGTCAGTCAGTGTCTATTAGAGTCTAATTTACGTGTTTTATAGAGTCCTGTGGTTCGATATCCGGACTTCCTAGGTTATACTACATTGATCGGTACACTTGCCGATTGTGTGGTTTTAGGTCGAGTCTAGAATTAAAGCTTTATAGTGTCTAGCATAGAGAGTCTAATTTAGTTTATTTTAATAGTCTGTTTTGCACACATCAATGTGACAACCCGCGCTTACGAGGTTAACGTCGTAAAATTATCTTATCCTATTTATATAAACGAATGGACTTGTATGACAAATTGATTATATACCTATCCAATTTATTTTGCGAATATTCGAAACCAAATCTCTATCATGCTGAACCGACCCGAACCATTGAACCGCAACATGTTTAATATATATATATATATATATATATATATATATATGATATTCGTTTAGCGTATATCTCTTAAGATTAGTTGTGAAGTAAAAAATATGTGTGTATGTGTTGTTATGGCATGTTGCTGCCATACAACCACTCCCACTCCCCATCGTTTTTTTATCTTAGCAGCCCACATCCTCTTTGAATTGTTGTGCAGCCCAAACACCCCAAAACTCCTTAGTTCTTGGCCCAACCCCAAACCGCCCCTAGCCCACATGCTGTACGCATGCATACATACATGCGTATGTATCTCCTATTAAGCGCATCACTACAAAACTAAAACCCTAATCATCTCTACCCCATCCCCTACGGCAATATCAGCAGCAAGACCCCCCTCCATCGTGATCTCACTGCCTTCTCGCTACCCTCTATCTCGATTAAACTCTCTCGCATCTTTTACGGTAATTGTTCATGTTGTATTGAATTGAAACTTGCTGATTTGATGATATGTATAGCGATTCTGTATGTATTACTGTGACTATCTTGCTGTGATTATGTTTAATTTAAGATTTGAAGTGTTATGAGATTAAAGTATGATCTACGATTCTATTGGTAATCACGTTTTTGCATGCTTGGATTCCATAGATGCTGATTTGAACTAGGGTTGTTGTGATTTTAATGTGCTAGATGATGTTGTGATGATGATGATTGTTGGTATTGATTATGTGATTAGGGTTATGATGATACATGGGCTATATGTGTTTGATTAAATCACTTACGTGTTCGATTATGTTATTAGGGTTTTGTTTATGGGTCGAACCTTGTGAAATTCTTGATGTTTAGATGATAAATAATCTGATCTAGAGCGATAACCTGCTGTAAATAATGTTTAATTACCGTTGTTGCTCACGGAATTGGTGTGTGAGCCGTTAGAAACACGTTTCGTGTCGTTAAAAGCTGAAAACAGGTTATGTCTGGAATTTTGCAGCCAAATTACATTGGCTGTAACCAGGTCATAACTTAACGAAAAATTGATTTTCTTGAGTCTATAACGTGTTATTTCGAAATACGCTTCTAATGGAACTAGAATGATAATTTTTGGACTTCGTTTGCTAATTTAAATAAATGATTTCGTTTCAGCAATTAAAGCTGAGTTTTTATACAGATTTTACGCATTATGTTTTGAGTCATAACTGGGCAAATATTTAGAGTTAGATAATGAAATCTATACTGTAGATGGCCTTAGGTGTCTGTGAAAATCCCCCACTGGAATTTAATTAATCGGAATTACGATGAATTTTAAATGAATTTTTCCGTAGACTGCAGTCAGAAAGTGACAAATCTGATTGCAGCCCGGTAAATGATTTTTATAAAATCATTGGTAATGAATTGGATCGCGAGATTTTTACACAATAATATTTGGATCGTTTAAAACATTCTGCAAAATTTGGGAATTTTTGGAACAAGTTAACTATTTTATTTAAATACCCGAAAACAGCCCAGTTTCGAGTATTAAAGCTGAAACGTATTAAGTCGAAATGTGTGCATCTAATTGTTAGTTGTGTTATCCGAGAATGATCGAACATGTTTAATGTCAACATTAAATGTCCTTTAAGTTGTTGTATGCTACGACCATCTATATATTCGTATACATATACCGTTGGAACGAAAATATATATGTGGAATATACATGTAAGTTGTCAACGTGACTGCATGATACGTGTTAGATACGTGTAAGGATTTCGTGCTTTATTTGAAATCACTAATAAACTGAATGGTAATCATACTAGGAGTCGTTGTGGGACATGGGCCGTTGTGTGCCATGTTAAACTTTATAAACATTTAAACTTATGCTTGAGTTTTAAACTTTATGCTTCCGCTGATAACTTGAATTTGATTGACTTGTTTTGAACACCAATTATATTGTGTGGTTGGAATTTTTTTTATTTAATTACATTGTTCAATATGATTGGTGGCTGGATCCTGGTCAGTCACGCCTCCTCCGGTGGTACTCCGCTTGTGGATTTTGGGGGTCTGACAGATATGAATGGTGTAAATCTTTTATTTTATATAGACAGTAAAATAACGCCAAGAAACAACAGACAAATGATAAGGAAGTTTCACCTTCAACATAAGAAACTAGTTATTAAAGTCATTATTACATAACCAAATAAAAAGTGCGAAAAGATTAAAAAGCAAAAGTATTACACTAAATGCTTGTCTTCACCAAGTGATGTAAGAGACTTAGGCAAACATGGCATTTGATTGTCAAGAACTCTTACTATCAATCTTGGATCCCGAGACTACTACACACACTCTATGATGGATGATGGATGATGGTGGTGGATGTGGGTTGTGATGTGGGTGAAGTGTGAGAGAGGTGGTTTGCCAAGGGATGCCTTTGAAGTGAACCAAGCACCTCTATTTATAGCCTGCACAGAATCCCGGACACGGCCCCATGTCCATCCACTTTCTCTTTCTTCATTAATTGCAATTTGTCTGCATTAGCTCCACATGCCCCCGTGTCCGCTGGGCACGGCCACGTGTGCAGAAGCGTATCTGTACTATTAAGATTTGCTTGGATTCTGCGAATCTTAGCGTTGACAACGGCCGTGTTGAGCTGGGCACGCCGCCGTGTCGGGAAATAGAAGCTTCTATAGCTTTCTCTTTTCTGCAGACACCTGAGCACGCCCCCGTGTCCTCTGGGCACGGGGCGTGTTTAGCCTTTTGTTTGCTTGTTTTTGCTTGGGAAGATGCTGTCGAGGGGTCGGGCATGCCAGGTTTATTCATTTTCTTGTAATTATGTTAGATTTTACTGTATATTTGCTCAATTTGTTCATTTACGCTCATTTAATCCTGAAAATACAAAAGGAAGACAAAAGCACACTTTTTCCAACATTAGTACTAAAAAGGTTAGTTTTATGTCTCATGTGATTTAATTTATATGTTGCATTTTACACACATCAGTAGACTTCTAAAATAAACTAGTACTAGTGTACGGACGAACTAGTACTAGTGTACGGACAATTAACCACTGGGTCTTGGCCCAGTGGCCACCGACATTGTCACACCCCCAAAATCCACACGCGGAGTACCACCGCTTGGAGGCGTGACTGACCAGGATCAAGCCATCAATCATATCAAACATAGTATTTAAATGTAAAAGTAAGAAAATGTAATTCATCTTGACATGACTGATGTTCATAACCAAACATTGTTTAAGTAGCGGAAGCATAATAATGAAAACCCAAAGTAAGTTATAAGTTCAAATATCGTCTACGATCCGTATCCCACAACGACCTGCTCCTTCCTGTGCAAGCTCCATAAGTACCTAAGGTCCTGCAAGGCATGCAAGAGAGAGTCAACAACTAGTTGAGCGAGTTCACAGTGAGTTTGTTTAGTTATAGTGTTCATAATGTAGTTCGTATGTTCATTTAGTAATCATGTATCGTATGTATCGTATCGTGGCCCTCTAGGCATGTTTGCGAAGTATAGTGGGGATTTCCCATGTTTGCTAGACTAGGTATAGTAGTATCGCGGCCCTTCCTGGCATGTTTGCGAAGATTAGAGTATATAGTTCGCGGCCCTTTCTAGGCATGTGTGCGAAGATTGTCATAATATCGCGGCCGACCCTTGGCGTGTGTGCGAAGATCGTTTAAATTAGTATAACCAGTCTAGTCTGTTCTTATCCATAATCCTTCCTCTACCGGGAATCATATATCTAAGTTCCATAAACTGAACGAATAAATAATCCAACCCATTCCCATCCTGGGAATCCCATGCCTTGGCTGTGTGAACTCACCTTGGTTTGCTCGGTATGCTAGGTTATGTGCTCGCAAATAAGTCAATCACGTCCTAGAATATGCACGTATATGAAATCAGTTTGTGTTCACGTATAGACACACAGTTGATAAGCAAGTAGCACGTAGCACGTATTTGAGATCATACACAAGATGGTTACACTTAACAGCAGTTAACTAACCCGGTTAACACTTAACAGAAAAGTAAACATGTTACTGAGCTGATTACCCATTTGGCGAAACACAAATTGGCGAAACACATATTGACGAAACACATTCTGTTTCGTCGTTCAGGGTCTCGGCGAAACACTTTTGTTTCGCCAAGTGTGTTTCGTCGTCTGGTGTTCCGTCAAACATCAGTTACGTCACCTACACCTCAGTTACATGCAGCAAACCCTAACTGCCGTCAGCACTAACATCGATCATGCAGAGATCAAATAGCACAGAAATCATCATAAGTTAATCAACGGAATCATACGGTATTTATTCAACAAATCATCAATAATCAAAACACTCGACCATGGCCTACATCTGACAATTCTATCATGTTAATAATGGACCGAATTAATTAATGGCTGCAAGTATTTCACGTGAAACATGGCACACCTACTGATCATACATTCTAATCGAAGATTGGGTTGCCACCTCCACAACCTCGATTCCCTAAGTAAAGTCCTACCACAATATTTGTTGCACATGCAAGGTTTCTGACATAATTATGATATCACCGATTTACAAGAGCATTTACTGATTACACCCATATGGCTTTTCTTGCAAAAAAAATCACTTAATCACATCACATGCTCTTTGATTTTAACTTGACCAAACCCCAACCTATTAAAACTTCTATTGGACCAAAGTAGTAAATCTGACAACTATACAACACTTTACTTTCAATTTATGAACCTTTCATGTGATGATATGACAACACACATTAAATGCAAAAGAATGATTGAACCGATTATTGGCATGTTCTACATCATTTGTTTACTTGTTTAATTGACAATCACGTGCACCCCATCTATATTTACAAGTAACAGTTATTCATCATCACAATTTGATAATCAACACATATATCTTTTCGTAATTAAAAACTAACCGAATCCAAGAAGGCACTAAATCACTCGATGATTGAAACTCGAATACACCCGTCTGCCGTTCGGTTTCCAAAGAAAGCGAGAGAAAATGTGAGAGATGGTTAGGGTTTCTCTAGTTACTACTTTCGCGTGCAGGTTAGGTTAAATATAAACATTTAAGCTAAACACTACTGGGCCTAAAGCCCATCCTTGTTTTCGTTGGCCCCTTTGTAGACAAAAACACTAGAGTGTTTTCGTAGGATGTGCTTTAGTGGGGTATGGGTTTTCGGCTAGGGGTGTTAGACAATGGACTCCACATTTTGATTTCAGTTATAAAAATCCAAACTATAAATATATACATAACCTTCTTACACATATCATGTATACAATCATTTACCCAACACATGTATTGCACATCAAGTTTTTATAAAACACACTTGCAAATAAGTACGAGCAAATAGTTAAACGGATAGAGACCTTGAAAACTCAGGTTGTCACATTATCCCCAACTTGAAAGAAATTTCGTCCCGAAATTTAGCATGCAGTTACTGAGGAAGCTAGTAGTGTGACGTTGTTTACCTGTATCGTATCGCGGCTCCCCGAGCAGGTTTGCGAAGATTACTGGTTTTCTTGGGGTGTCACATTATCCCCCCGTTGATTTGGAATTTCGTCCCGAAATTCTGCATTGGTAGCTTCAGCCTCAGTAGTAGTTGCTTGGTTTCCGAATAACTGGGGATATTTGAGTTCCATTTGATCTTCACGCTCCCAGGTGAACTCTGGGCCGTGGCGGGAGTTCCAACGAACTCGTACAAGAGGGATTCTCGTGTTCTTGAGGACCTTAACATCCCGGTCCGTGATTTCAACAGGCTCCTCGACGAAGTGCAACCGCTCGTCGATAGTGAGTTCTTTTAAGGGAACTATGTGGGTCTCATCTGACGTACACTTCTTCAGATTCGACACGTGAAAGACGTTGTGAACTGCACTGAGTTCAGGTGGTAAGTTCAGTCTGTAGGCTACTTTGCCTATTTTCTCAATAACTTCGAAAGGCCCAACATATCGTGGATTTAGTTTGCCGCGTTTGCCAAAACGAACCACACCCTTCCAGGGTGAAACTTTAAGTAGCGCTCGATCCCCAACCTGGAATTCGAGTAGTTTTCTATCTAAATCAGCGTATGCTTTCTGACGGTCGCGAGCTGCCGCCATGCGTTGTCGTATTTGTGCAATCTTTTCAGTAGTATCAACAACCATTTCTGGACCTGTGATTTGACTTTCTCCCACCTCTGCCCAACAGAGAGGTGACCGGCATTTTCGCCCGTACAATGCCTCGAATGGTGCAGCTTTAATGCTTGTGTGGTAGCTATTATTGTATGAAAATTCCACAAGTGGCAAATGTTTCTCCCAACCATTGCCAAAGTCAATTACGCACGCCCGAAGCATGTCTTCTAGAGTTTGAATAGTGCGCTCAGACTGCCCATCTGTCTGAGGGTGATAAGCTGTGCTCATGTCTAATCGGGAGCCAAAAGATTTATGCATTGCTTGCCATAGTTCTGAAGTAAATCGTGCGTCACGATCAGAGATGATGGAGGTGGGCACTCCGTGCCTCGAGACCACTTCTTTTAAGTAAATGTCTGCCAAGGTAGAGAACTTGTCTGTTTCTTTGATTGCCAAGAAGTGAGCAGACTTTGTGAGTCGATCCACGATCACCCAAATAGTATCATTTCCGCGCTGAGATCTAGGTAGGCCAGTAACAAAATCCATGGAAATTTGTTCCCATTTCCATTGTGGTATCTCTGGTTGTTGGAGTGGACCTGAGGGTTTCTGATATTCTGCCTTGACTCTCGCACAAGTCAAGCATTTACTAACGTATGTGGCTATGTGAGCCTTCATGCTAGGCCACCAATATGTAGTCTTAATATCGTGGTACATTTTATCCGAACCAGGGTGTACCGAGTAGCGAGACTTGTGAGCTTCATCCATTACCAGCTCGCGTAAGTTGCCGTACAGTGGGACCTAAATGCGTCCTGTTACGTAATAAGCGCCGTCTGCCCTTTGTTCTAATCGTTGCCTTGAGCCACGTAGGGCTTCAGCCCTGACGTTGTCTGGTTTCAATGCTTCCACCTGAGCATCTCGTATCTGGGAAGGAAGACTAGACTGTATGGTGAGTTGTAAAGCTCGCACGCGCTTAGGCGCGGTGTCTTTTCGACTGAGGGCGTCAGCCACAACATTGGCTTTGCCTGGGTGGTACCTGATGGAGCATTCGTAGTCGTTTAGCAGTTCGACCCATCGTCGCTGTCGCATATTCAGTTCCTTCTGTTTGAATATATGTTCGAGGCTTCTGTGGTCAGTGTAGATAGCACATTTGGTACCATACAAATAGTGTCGCCATATCTTAAGTGCAAAAACAACCGCTCCCAGCTCTAGGTCGTGTGTCGTATAATTCCGTTCGTGAATCTTAAGTTGGCGCGAAGCATAAGCAATAACTTTATCTCTCTGCATCAATACACATCCAAGACCTTGGATAGATGCGTCGCAGTAGACTACGAAATCATCCGTGCCTTCAGGCAATGAGAGGATAGGTGCGCTACAGAGTCTATCCTTTAAATGTTGGAACGCTGTTTCCTGTGCATTACCCCAACGGTAAACCACACCTTTCTGTGTCAGTAGTGTAAGCGGCTGGGCACTTTTTGAGAAGTCTTTGATGAACCGTCTGTAATAACCCGCCAAACCCAAGAATTGGCGTATTTCTGTTGGTGTGCGAGGTGCAGGCCAGTTCTTGATCGAATCCACCTTGGATGGATCTACATGAATCCCATCCTTGTTCACCACGTGGCCTAAAAAGTGGACTTCACGAAGCCAGAAGTCACATTTAGAGAACTTAGCGTATAGCTGTTCCGTTCGTAGAAGTTCCAGTATGAGTCGCAGGTGCTGCTCGTGTTCCTCCTGACTTTTCGAATAAATCAGGATGTCGTCGATGAAAACAATGACGAACTTGTCGAGATAGGGTTTGCACACCCTGTTCATAAGATCCATAAATACGGCAGGCGCGTTCGTTAGCCCGAATGGCATGACCATAAACTCGTAGTGGCCGTAGCGAGTTCTAAATGCTGTTTTAGAGACGTCCTCATCCTGGACTCTCAGCTGGTGATATCCTGACCGTAAGTCTATTTTGGAGTAGTAGCTCGACCCTTGCAGCTGGTCGAATAAATCATCTATGCGCGGAAGAGGATAACGATTCTTGATCGTCACCTTGTTGAGTTCGCGGTAGTCTATACACATCCTGAACGTACCGTCTTTCTTCTTCACGAATAACACTGGAGCTCCCCAGGGCGAAGAGCTAGGACGTATAAAACCCTTTTCCAAGAGTTCTTGTAGCTGCTTTGACAGTTCTTCTACTTCAGTTGGAGCTAGACGATAAGGTGCTCGAGCTATAGGTGCTGCTCCTGGAGCGAGCTCGATCTGGAATTCGACTTGACGATGAGGCGGTAACCCAGGTAATTCCTCAGGGAACACTTGAGGAAAGTCACGTACTACAGGAATATCTTCAATCTTTTTCTCTTTCTTAGAGGTATCCGTAACGAGTGCCAATATAGCAGTGTGCCCCTTGCGCAAACACTTCTGAGCCTTCAAAAAGGAGATATTACCACTCACGACACCACTCTTGTCGCCTTGAACTTCGAAAGGTTCTTTACCAGAACGAGGAATGCGAATGATCTTCTCCTTGCATAGGATCTCTGCTTGTTGTTGCTGATTCTTAAAGATCTTGTGTCTGTTGTTATTGGTTCTGGCTTGCAGAACGTGAGTTTCTACCATCTTTGGCTCCATGACCAAGCTTGTTGCATCATTGACAATGATTGCGGTTGCACTGCCCGCTGTGGTGCAAGTTACATCGTTTGCGATTAGGGTGGTTTCCCCTGTATCCACCCTGCCCTTGACTACTAAAAGGTTGCTGACCAGGACTTTGGTTGTCATCGATCCTTCGCTGCTGTGCCTGGGACGGAGCCGTAGTCGAACCCTTGCTAGGGGTTCCATCCCACTTTCGTTTGTTGTCACTAGGGTAGCAGAAGTAATTGGAGTAGTAGTAGCGCTGATACGTTTAGGCAGGCCGCCCTGTTCCACTGCCTGATCGGTGAGGCGATGAGCTAGCTTGACGATCCGTTGAATGGTGCCAAGATTCGCTGAGGTTACATGACTTTGAATCTCTGGCACTAGTCCCTTGAATTACAGCTCAATGCGTTTGATGGGATGATCCACTATAGTTGGACATACACTGCCAGTTCGTTGGATCGTTTCGTGTAAGCTTCTATCCCTGACCCCGTCATCTTCATGTTAAAGGACTCCACTTCCAGCTTGTGGATGTCATCACGACTGTAGTATTCACGTTTGATCAGTTCCTTAAAATCATCCCATGGGGTGGCATTAGCAGCCGCCAGCCCCAGCATCGTAACTTGCGCGTTCCACCAAGTTAACGCAGTGCCTTCGAGAGTATCAGTGGCATATTTCACCTCACGAGCCTCAGGTCATTCGCACATTCGAAGACCGATTCGAGTTCCTCGAACTAATGGAGGAGTCCAACAGCTCCTTCAGTGTCGCTGAAAATAGTAGGACGACAGTCCATAAAAGTCTTGTATGTGCATACAGGTGGCTGAGCGTGTTGACTTGTCGTGTGCGTAAGAGAAATCGAAATTAAGCACAAGTGTTGAGTTACGAGAGTAGGATCTAAAGATCCTAGAGTAAGTGGTGATGGCAGGTTACACCTCCTGCCTCGGCAGCTGCGAGTGCTGCAGTAACTTGTTCAGTGATCGAAGCCGCCAACTGGGCTTGAGTTAGGTTAACGCGTCCACTCATGATCTTGACATCAAGGAGATCATGTGGGTGAGAGGTTCGCGAATAGTGCGAGGAGAGTGAGCACACAAGTATTCTCAAGTAATAACATATAGTAGGTGCTGTAATCTGAGCATACCACGAGCAAAGTTCTATGTAATTCTAGCAAGTAGGTAAAGTAACATGAATAGTAGTACCTATGATGTTGAGCCTTGCACGTGGAGCGAAGCGTCATTGTGGATCGTTGAGAGCACTGTTCTGGTTATAGTCTGGTTTTAACAAAATCGTTTTCCCTTTATTAAAACCAAGTTCTCTATAACCAATGGCTCTGATACCAATCTGTCACACCCCCAAAATCCACACGCGGAGTACCACCGCTTGGAGGCGTGACTGACCAGGATCAAGCCATCAATCATATCAAACATAGTATTTAAATGTAAAAGTAAGAAAATGTAATTCATCTTGACATGACTGATGTTCATAACCAAACATTGTTTAAGTAGCGGAAGCATAATAATGAAAACCCAAAGTAAGTTATAAGTTCAAATATCGTCTACGATCCGTATCCCACAACGACCTGCTCCTTCCTGTGCAAGCTCCATAAGTACCTAAGGTCCTGCAAGGCATGCAAGAGAGAGTCAACAACTAGTTGAGCGAGTTCACAGTGAGTTTGTTTAGTTATAGTGTTCATAATGTAGTTCGTATGTTCATTTAGTAATCATGTATCGTATGTATCGTATCGCGGCCCTCTAGGCATGTTTGCGAAGTATAGTGGGGATTTCCCATGTTTGCTAGACTAGGTATAGTAGTATCGCGGCCCTTCCTGGCATGTTTGCGAAGATTAGAGTATATAGTTCGCGGCCCTTTCTAGGCATGTGTGCGAAGATTGTCATAATATCGCGGCCGACCCTTGGCGTGTGTGCAAAGATCGTTTAAATTAGTATAACCAGTCTAGTCTGTTCTTATCCATAATCCTTCCTCTACCGGGAATCATATATCTAAGTTCCATAAACTGAACGAATAAATAATCCAACCCATTCCCATCCTGGGAATCCCATGCCTTGGCTGTGTGAACTCACCTTGGTTTGCTCGGTATGCTAGGTTATGTGCTCGCAAATAAGTCAATCACGTCCTAGAATATGCACGTATATGAAATCAGTTTGTGTTCACGTATAGACACACAGTTGATAAGCAAGTAGCACGTAGCACGTATTTGAGATCATACACAAGATGGTTACACTTAACAGCAGTTAACTAACCCGGTTAACACTTAACAGAAAAGTAAACATGTTACTGAGCTGATTACCCATTTGGCGAAACACAAATTGGCGAAACACATATTGACGAAACACATTCTGTTTCGTCGTTCAGGGTCTCGGCGAAACACTTTTGTTTCGCCAAGTGTGTTTCGTCGTCTGGTGTTCCGTCAAACATCAGTTACGTCACCTACACCTCAGTTACATGCAGCAAACCCTAACTGCCGTCAGCACTAACATCGATCATGCAGAGATCAAATAGCACAGAAATCATCATAAGTTAATCAACGGAATCATACGGTATTTATTCAACAAATCATCAATAATCAAAACACTCGACCATGGCCTACATCTGACAATTCTATCATGTTAATAATGGACCGAATTAATTAATGGCTGCAAGTATTTCACGTGAAACATGGCACACCTACTGATCATACATTCTAATCGAAGATTGGGTTGCCACCTCCACAACCTCGATTCCCTAAGTAAAGTCCTACCACAATATTTGTTGCACATGCAAGGTTTCTGACATAATTATGATATCACCGATTTACAAGAGCATTTACTGATTACACCCATATGGCTTTTCTTGCAAAAAAAATCACTTAATCACATCACATGCTCTTTGATTTTAACTTGACCAAACCCCAACCTATTAAAACTTCTATTGGACCAAAGTAGTAAATCTGACAACTATACAACACTTTACTTTCAATTTATGAACCTTTCATGTGATGATATGACAACACACATTAAATGCAAAAGAATGATTGAACCGATTATTGGCATGTTCTACATCATTTGTTTACTTGTTTAATTGACAATCACGTGCACCCCATCTATATTTACAAGTAACAGTTATTCATCATCACAATTTGATAATCAACACATATATCTTTTCGTAATTAAAAACTAACCGAATCCAAGAAGGCACTAAATCACTCGATGATTGAAACTCGAATACACCCGTCTGCCGTTCGGTTTCCAAGGAAAGCGAGAGAAAATGTGAGAGATGGTTAGGGTTTCTCTAGTTACTACTTTCGCGTGCAGGTTAGGTTAAATATAAACATTTAAGCTAAACACTACTGGGCCTAAAGCCCATCCTTGTTTTCGTTGGCCCCTTTGTAGACAAAAACACTAGAGTGTTTTCGTGGGATGTGCTTTAGTGGGGTATGGGTTTTCGGCTAGGGGTGTTAGACAATGGACTCCACATTTTGATTTCAGTTATAAAAATCCAAACTATAAATATATACATAACCTTCTTACACATATCATGTATACAATCATTTACCCAACACATGTATTGCACATCAAGTTTTTATAAAACACACTTGCAAATAAGTACGAGCAAATAGTTAAACGGATAGAGACCTTGAAAACTCGGGTTGTCACATTATCCCCAACTTGAAAGAAATTTCGTCCCGAAATTTAGCATGCAGTTACTGAGGAAGCTAGTAGTGTGACGTTGTTTACCTGTATCGTATCGCGGCTCCCCGAGCAGGTTTGCGAAGATTACTGGTTTTCTTGGGGTGTCACAGACATCCTCGCTAAAGTCTCTCGGGGACCCTCACACGGAGAGGTCTCGGGTTCGATCCCACTCGAGTATGACTAGAGGATATTTACCGCCAGGGATCTTGTCGGGTAGTGAACTGGGAGGGGAGATCCCCTCCGCGGCTAAGGATACCGTGCACCTATCCTTTTTTTTTAGTGTACGGACGATGGTGGTGGTGTTGGATAGTCATGCTGGACGGTGGTGGTGGTGGTGATGGACGGTGGTGGGTGGTAGACGGTGGTGGTGGTGTTTAACCCTCCGCAGACCTTAGAAGATCTTTGAAGTGGCTGGGCCAAGTCTACACCAAGAAGAGCTTGCACAGACGTTTTTTAATGAAACGTCTTCAGAAAAACAAACAGTCTGCAAATGACAATGTTTGCGCGTGGTCTGCACGGAACAAACAGAAGATACTGCACAAATCTTTTTAGAAAAACAAACACTACCTTAGATTACTTTAAGCGAAAGCTCATATTTAAAAATTACAAAATATAAACTATTGCCAATAATAATGCGCTACTGAATAACATAATTAAACTTAATAAAACCACTACTTAATAGTTAAAGATAAAATCAAATGCTTAGTCTGAATTAGTGCCACACTTATCCTCCCATGGATCATTAAATTTGTGTTTAGATTCGTAACCCACATCCTTATCTGATCGTGCTACGTACTCCTCACCCGGGACGGGTCCGTACCACTCTGGGACTTGTTGAAGTTATTCACATTCTAACGCCCATTTCCAATCATCATATGGGTCATAATCTACCAGGAGAACTGGTTCATTTTCAGATTCTACCTGTTGTTGATTTCCTCTGGAAATACGATATTAAATGCTTCGTCCCAATCAAAATCCTCTTCCCCCAAAAGGTCGAAATCTTGCGTCGGGGCAGGTTAAACTGGTTCAACTGGATGAATGAACTGTTGGACTGGCTGATGTACCTTGTTGAACAACAGGTTGACCAGGACGAACAACTGGATGAACCGAGTGACCAACGGGTTGAACCGGACGAAGTACTTGTTAAACCGGTTGAACAACAGGTTGACCCAAAGGTAGCACCTGATAAACCGGATGCATAAAAGGAGGACCTAGAGAAGGATGTTGTTTGCATCTTCCAACGCGTGAAGAAGTCGAATTCGATAGTCTTCCAGCATCTCCTCCGGTGGCGTACTAGGTCATGAATACATTTTGGGATATTTTTATTTATGTTAATGTGATTTCTTAGGTAGTTTTAACACACATATTTTAACTTTAATATATATTAAAAAGGTAGATAACATAAAATAGAAAGGTTGATAAAACACGAAGATTTTTATACTAAACAACATTTAGATATGGTAAGCAAAGCCAAACATACAATTTTTTTAGTGATGAAATGTCAGAATGACATACGTGCTTATTTAACGTCGCCAGTTAGATTTATCGGTTTATCTGTAACGATATGCTCCATTAGAATACAAATATACACACCTTCATTACCAGATAAGGACTGGTTAGACAAGACATAGTCCATTAATGTCATGCATTTTACAGTATTTCCAGACTTTCTCCAGTATCGCATGTTCACCAAGATGACTAAATGGTGCTTCATATATTCTTTCGTAAGCACTAAGGGCCACCCTGATAGCCCCTCCTCCCCACCTCAAACGTCGCCTCTATTCATTGCCTCATTGCACAGACGCTTAAATTTTCTACTACTGTAAAAAATACACGTCCACTTTCGAGAAGCTCCGATAGGCTTTGCTTCTTCTCACCAATAAATTCATGAAACACCCCCTGTATTGAATCCCACATTTCAATGGACCCCTGATGCCTCCTATGTTCCAACCCGACCCATGTCCTTATGAAAAGAACCACCTCTTTGTTAGTCCAATCATCCATGGTTTTCAGGTTGTGAATAAGATTGAGTGGTGGAGAAAAGAAAAGTGTGGTTATAGGCTGAAAGTGCTTGTGTAGCGGTGGCTATTTATAGATGCATATGTTCCTACAAAAAATAATTTAATATACGTTTACAAATATATATTATTCATATATGTTTAGTAGATGCATATGTTTCATATATTATGTTTGCATATATATATATATATAGGGCTTGCCTATACAAGAAACCCCATCTTTTTTAAAAAACTTTGGAAACTCTATGTGGTCCATTGATCTTGTTTCATCTTAATAGATTAAGGGTCATGATTTGTTTAGACAACTTTTAGCATTTAAAACATTAAAATACTCCATGCTGGTACAATTAGTCAACTGAAAAGGGCATTCTGGGTAGTATATTTCTTCTCTCTCCAATGTCTAGTCCTATCATCTCTCTTTAATGCACCTCCCTTTCTCTCTCTTCATATCCAATTCAAAATCACAATTCCTCTCTCTAAAATCACAGATCTCATCTTCTCCTCCCCGAATCAAAACCCTAGCCCCCATGACTTTCCCTTCTCTCTACACAACACTTACAACCTGCAAGCCTAGAGAAAGAGTGAGAGCCGTGAAAGAGAGTACCAGAGAAATCGAAAGAGAAAGAGAGGTCCAGAGAAATCGAAAGAGAGAGAGAGAGAAAACTGGTGGGTTTCCAGCCACCCACGGCAGCAGCAGCGCTGTGGCGGTGGTGTTGTTAACCGTTATGGTTGGGGCAGGGGAATGAGTGAGGCACGATGGTGGTTGCAGATTTGGTGGTTGGTGGAAGGTGGTGACTGGTTCATTCTAGGGTGTTGGTGGTTGATAGCGGCGACAGTGGGTGGTTGTAGAAGGTGGTGGATGGTGGGTGGTTGGTGGTGCTGGATGGTGGGTGGTTGGTGGTTGGTGGTGCTGGATGGTGTTTTTGACCTAACCCTTGCTACAACCGCCATCGTCTTCTGCAACTGAATCATGGTTTGGTGTTTTTTCACAATTAAATCGGGCTTAAGTTATAGCATATGTTTTTCCCCAATTAAATCTGAATCGAGAGTGTTAGGCTTTGGTGGATGAGGTGTCCCACTTATGATTCTTGTTTCTTTAATTAAGATGAAGTTGTTCAAGATTCCGTTAATTTGTTTTTGTTATGAACCTATTTTGTTGAGATTTGTGGATGTTTAGGCAATATAACAAATGTGTATATACATACTGACACAGGTGTTAAGTGACTGAAAATGTATAACGTGTGTTAAGCATCTATTATAACGTGTGTTAAGACTTCCATAATGGATGAATAAACTCCAATAGTAACGTGTGTTAAGCATCTATTATAACGTGTGTTAAGACTTCCTGATATAACGTGTGTTAAGCCTCTATTATAACATGTGTTAAGACTTCCAGAATGGATGCATAAACTTCAATAGTAACTATAACAGTAGAGGTACAAATACGGGCGCCTCCACCATTATAATCTTGTTGATGTTTAAAATATCCGATAATGTGGATACTGAGCGTAAAACTTGTACAACTATTAAATGTACAAGTTAGTATGTAACGTGTAATATGAAATGAGCCATTTATGGTAACATATGTACCGGTAATTTTGGAAAATATAATATGAAACGGGTCATTTGTTTTGCACATTCTGGAATATATAACATGTGTTAAGCCTCTGTTATAATCTTTTTGTAACCTGAGATGTATTCATGTATAAGCTAGTGGTTTACAAAACACCATGATGTGTATATACTGATCTAACATGTCTTACAATTTGTCTGTTCGAAACATGTAATTGCTTAACATGTGACAAGGGTGAAAACAGTCGACGGTGGCGATGAGTTTAATGGTGAGCTTAGTTAATATTGTAATCTTGTTGTAACCCTAACATGTAAGCATCCATTATAACCCGACTTGTATTCATGTATATGAAAGTGGTTTGCAAAACACCATGTTGTGCATATACTGATCGTAACACGTGTACAAGTTAATATGGAACAGACAAGTTAATATTGTAACACCGTATACCTGGGATAACATGTGTTAAGCCTTTGTTATAATCTTGGTTTAACCTAACATGGTGTCATGTATAAGCTATTGGTTTCCAAAACACCATGATGTGTATATACATACTGTAACATGTGTTAAGCATGTTATATTATAACGTGTGTTAAGACTTCCATAATGGATTAATAAACTCCAATAGTAACTTAATAACAACAGAGTAAAAACCTGATATAACGCGTGTTAAGCCTCTATTATAACATGTGTTAAGACTTCCAGAATGGATGCATAAACTTCAATTGTAACTGTAACAGTAGAGGTACAAACACGGGCGCCTCCACCATTATAATCTTGTTGTAACGTGTGTTAAGCATCTATTATAACATGTGTTAAGACTTCCAGAATGGATGCATAAAACTTCAATAGTAACTGTAAAGTAGAGGTACAAATACGGGCGACATTAACTCGGAGGTTGGTGGATTTGTCCCTCCGCCACCTCCTCCCTCCGCCACCTCCTTCCGGCATCATTTCCATCTCTCAAAATCCCAAACCCAAACATAATATATTTTTATGCACCTGTTGGGGAACAGATGAACCGGCGACATTAACTCGGAGGTTGGTGGATTTGTCTCCATGGACATTAATGGAGAAAAGGATGAAATGCAGGTGAAGATGAAGGAGATATGAGGGACGAGATTAATAATTTGTTGCTTTTAAAAATGAAAAAATCTATATAAATGGGGGGTTTGGTGATTTGTGAGGTGATGGGCATTAATGATCATGTCAATTCAATGGGGGGAAGAGACCTTTGGGAAAGAAGTCTTCGTTCATTTATAACATGTGTTGGTGGTTCAAGCTGTAACAGAACACCATGATGTAACCTGACATGTGTTCATGTATAACATGTGTTAAGCCCCTGTTAGAATGATATATAACGTGGGAAAGAACTCTTCGTTCGTTTATAACATGTGTTTGTTTTGCACATTTTGGAATGTATAACATGTGTTAAGCCTCTGTTATAATCTTTTTGTAACCTGACATATATTCATGTATAAGCTAGGGGTTTACAAAACACCATGATGTGTATATACTGATCTAACATGTGTTACAATTTGTCTGTTCGGAACATGTAATTGCTTAACATGTGACAAGGGTGAAAACAGTCGACGGGGGCGATGGGTTTAATGGTGAGCTTAGTTAATATCGTAATCTTGTTGTAACCCCACTTGTATACATATGATAACATGTAAGCATCCATTATAATCCGACTTGTATTCATGTATATGAAAGTGGTTTGCAAGTTAATATGTGTACAAGTTAATATGGAACATACAAGTTAAAATTGTATAACGTGTGTTAAGCCTCTATTATAACGTGTGTTAAGACTTCCAGAATGGATGCATAAACTCCAATAGTAACTTAATAACATAGTATACCTGATATAACGTGTGTTAAGCCTCTTTTATAACGTGTGTTAAGACTTCCAGAATGTGTTAAGTCCATACCGTTTTAACATCATGTACTAGACAAAACAAAATAAGAGTCTCACATTACATATTACTATGGTTTAGCTGTGAAACAGGAGTTCAGACTATAACACGTGTTACGTTGGTTGTGCTGTAAGACAAACTTGGCTTAGCTGTGAAACAGGAGTTCAGACTATAACACGTGTTACGTTGGTTGTCCTGTAAGACAAACTTGGCTTTTCGTTTCTAAAAACAGATGTGCCGATTATTAGACGTCTAAAAATAAAAAATGACAACCATAGATCTAGTTAATAAAACATAATCAATGGTTGATGTTTGGCTTCATAGAATTTCACAATGATTTCGAATGTCAATCTAGTCAAATGAAATAAAATACATGGTCCACATGGTCAAAGAAGTAGCCATGTTCTTTTTGTCCTTTGTACATACTTTTTAAATTAACAAAGGTTAACACACGTTATATATCATTCTATCAGGGGCTTAACACATGTTATACATGAACACATGTCAGGTTACATCATGGAGTTCTGTTACAGCATGAACCACTAACACATGTTATAAATGAACGAAGAGTTCCTTCCCAAAAAATGTGACCTATTGAATATCTTTTTTTTAACACATGTCCCCGCATTAGCGTCGCCTACATCCATCCAGCTTGTCGATTGAATATCTTTATTGTTCTGTTTCTGTAAAGCAACACACGTTATATATCATTCTAACAGGGGATTAACACATGTTATGGGTCTGTTTCTGTACTATAACGCACAAAAACAGTTACTATTCAGATCAAAAGCCCAAAACAAAGCAACCTAACCAACAAAAAACAGTTACTATTCAGATCAAAAAGCACCAAACAAGGCAACCAAACCAACAAAAAAACAGTTATTGTTCAGATCAAAATCCCCAAACCAACAAACACATTTTTTTTAACACAAAAATAACTAATCCATGGATCAAAATCAAACGAGTTTGAAACCAAAACAAGTAATCCATGAATCAAAATCAAAATTTATAAACACCAGGAGAATGAAAACCAAACTAAAATCAATAGTATTGAAATTTATTACCTATAAACGTCATTTTTTTTTAAACAATAATCAATGGTATTGAAAAATAATTAATCTTTTGGCAACATTCTTAATTCTGGAAAAAATAAAACCAATTGTGAAGAACGAAAATCAAAGTAAATGACAATTAAAAATCAAAACCAACTTATTATTGACAGGATCTTGATTCTTCGACAGTATCTTGGTTCTTCGATTTCTTTTAAGAAATTAACATGTAAAGTTGAATTAGGGGTGTAAAAAAGAAAAAAAAAACTCGAACCCATCAAAAAAAAGGATGAAAAATCTTGATCATTCTTGTCCTCGTCAGTAGGGAACTCGTTGTGAATGACGTTCCCGTCAGTGGGGATCTTGAAATGGAGGTTTTGAAATGGTGGATCTTGAAACCGAAATGAAGTTCATGGAAATGGATCTTGGGTAGAACTTGAAAAAGATATGAAGTTAATGGAAAATAGAGGTTTTGAAAGGGTGGATCTTGAAACACAGAGATGAAGTTAATGAAAAAATGGAGGTTTTGAATGGTGGATCTTGGGTTTTGAAAGTAGATTTGGATGTGATGGGTAATAATTATTGTCAAATCAAATAGGGGAATATATCTAAGATAGATGTGAAAATACCATAATGCCCTCAAGGACAAAAAGAATATGATATTTACTTTGGACACGTGGCAAAATCTAGACCATGCATTGGGTTTGCAAAGTTTTCTAAAATTCAAGGGTTTTTTATAGAGCATTATCCTATATATATATATATATATATATATATATAGGATTAGGTTCAAGAATGAACACTAGTGTATTTTGCGAACTGAGCGAACTAATCCTGGCCATACATGTGTGTAGATCAATGGCCAAGATTTGATGATTAAATACACTAGTGTATTTTACGATTTGATGCTGAAATCCTAGCCATCCACGTGTGTAAATCAATGGCCAAGATTTTGGTCCACCTCGCCCCCGATCAAGTAGTTCTCACGGTTCTTACAACTCGAGATGGTTCTCATTTTAACGGCACTTATATATATATATATATATATATATATATATATATATATATATATAGGGTAGGGCTATAGAGAAAACCCTATCTATATAAAAAACCCTAGAAAACCCAACCTCCCGACATTTTTTATTTTTGAAAAAAAATAACACATGTTATATACATGTTTTTAAGAGTTTTGGGCCAAAAAAAATCAAAAAAGCGCCGAAGGGATAATTTAAAAAAAAAAAATTTCAGCAATTTATGTCTTTTGTGCCTAACACATGTTAGGCACTGAAATTTGTTTATTTTTTTTTAAAAAATCCCTTCGGCGCTTTTTTGTTTTTTTTGGCCCAAAACACTCTAAAACATGTATATTACATGTGTTATTTTTTTCAAAAAAAAAATGTCGGGAGGTTGGCTAAAAATGGGGGGAGATTTGGGTTTCCAGAGTTTTCTACCTAAATAGGGTTTTCTGTCTAGCATTGTCCTATATATATATATATATAGAGGCCGCTTAACGTACAATACCTCTTATCCTACATTATGTACGCGATGCCCTCAGCCGTACGATCTTCAATCGATCAAACGCGGGCGAAACTAATTTAAATGATTAAATTAATCATTTTAATATATCTAAATCATACCAGGAAGGTTAAAAACGTCATTGCGAGGTCATAAATCTCTGTAATTGACCGATGATAGTTCAAAATCATACCCTAAATCAAATTCAAAAACCTGAAAATCTTCTTCCCCAACCTCCCTTCGTTCCTTTTAGAGCGATATCGATAATAAGAACTACTAATTTGGGAGTTGTAAGGGTCAAACGGAAGAAGACTGAATATGATCGACCAACAATCGAAGAAGATGAACAGTAACACACACATATTTTTCACATGCGATATTCAATTTTCCACATGCGATTCTACACACCGCATGCCATTTTTCACATTACCCCATGCTAGCCATTTTTTCACATGCGATATTCAATTTTCCACATGCGATTCTACACACCCCATACCATTTTTCACATTACCCCATGCCATTTTTTCACATGCGATATTCAATTTTCCACATGCGATTCTACACAACCCATGCCATTTTTCACATTACCCCATGCCATTTTTTCACATGCGATATTCAATTTTCCACATGCGATTCTACACACCCCATGCTATTTTTCACATTAGCCTATGCTAGCCATTTTTTCACATGCGATATTCAATCTTCCACATGCGATTCTACACACCCCATGCCATTTTTCACATTACCCCATGCCATTTTTTCACATGCGATATTCAAATCTTCCACATGCGATTTTGTCCATCTACACACCCCATGTCATTTTTCACACTACCCCATGCTAACCATTTTTTCATATGCGATATGTATTGAATTCGCACCAGATCTGCACCTGATCGAACGGCTGGGATGATCGCGTACGTATCATACGATAAACGCATTTGTATTTTACTCTTTACCTATGTTTATGTTTTTTTAGCTATTTTAGGTTGTGTTCACATTGATTCTCGCAATAAGGGTGGTTCTCGCATGAACTCCTCTATATATATATATATATATATATATATATAGGGAGAAGATCATGCGAGAACCGCGAGAACCAATGTGAACACAACCAAAAATGCATAAAAATAGCTAAACCCCCCCCCACCCCAAGCTAAAATGCTAAAAACTAAACCCCCAAAAAACCTAAAAAAATCTAAAAAAAAATCTAAAAAAATAAAAAAAAAAAACTAAATTTTTTTTTTTTGAATTTTTTAATATTTTTTATGTTAAAATCGCTACTTTTAGAAGCAAAAAATTTTTTTTTTGCTTCGAAAAGTAGCGATTTTTTTATAAAAAATTCAAAAAAAAAAATTTTTGTGTGATTTTTAGCTATTTTTAGTCATTTTTGGTGTGTTCACATTGGTTCTCGCGGTTCTCACAATAAGAGGTGGTTCTCGCATGATCTTCTCCCTATATATATATATATAGGACAAAGATCCGTTAGGAACCACCTCTTATTGCGAGAACCAATGTGAACAGAACCAAAAATGCCTAAAAATCACAAAAAAAAATTAATATTTTTTATAAAAAAATCGTTACTTTTCGAAGAAAAAAAATTAAAATTTTTTTTGGCTACTAAAAGTAGCGATTTTAACATAAAAAAATATTAAAATTTTTTTTTTTGATTTTTTTAGATTTTTTTAAGACTTTTTTAGGTTTTTTGGAGGTTTAGTTTTAGAATTTTAGCTTGGGGGGGGGGGGGGTTAGGTTTTTTGGGAGTTTTTTGTTTTTAGCATTTAGCTTGGGGGGGGGGGGGGGGGGGGGGGTGGGGGTTAGGTTTTTTTAGCTATTTTAGGTTGTGTTCACATTGGTTCTCGCAATAAGGGTGGTTCTCGCATGAACCTTACCCTGTATATATATATACAAGATTAGTTCGCTCAGTTCGCAAACTACACTAGTGTTCATTCTTAAACCTAATCCTATATATATATATATATATATAGGGTAAGGTTCATGCAAGAACCACCTTTATTGTGAGAAACGCGATAACTAATGTGAACACAACCTAAAATAGCTAAAAAAACCTAAAAAAAAACCTAACCCCCACCCACCCCCCCCCCCCTCCCTCAAAAAAACCTAAACCTCCCCCCCCCCCCCCCCCCCAAGCTAAATGCTAAAAACTAAACCCCTAAAAAACCTAAACCCCCTCCCCCACTGCACCCCACTGCACCCCAAGCTAAAATGCTAAAAACTAAACCCCTAAAAAACCTAAAAAGATAAAAAAAAAAATCTATATTTTTTTTAATATTTTTTATGTTAAAATCGCTACTTTTAGTAGCTAAAAAAAATTTAAAATTTTTTTTTTTATTTTTTTTTTTGCTACTAAAAGTAGCGATTTTTTTTATAAAAAATATTAATTTTTTTTTTTGTGTTTTTAGCTATTTTTAGGCATTTTTGGTTGTGTTCACATTGGTTCTTGCGGATCTCGCAATAAAGGATGGTTCCTAACGGATCTTTGTCCTATATATATATATATGGTAGGGTTCCAGCGTAAACTGTCGGTACACTTTATGTGGACGCGACTCGACTCGGTTCGATTCGGGTCGACTCGGTTAGGTCCGGCTCAAGCCCGACGTCACGACATTCCTCCGTCGTGCGCCCCAGAGTTCGACACGCGAGGCACGGAAAGCCGCAAGCAAATTCCCGCAAACACATCACCATGACATCACCTTTGTGATGTCATGATGATGTTAAGCATTTGTCTCATATGTTGAAATTTGTGAAGTCTTATAACAGAAGCATATCCGGGCCGTTTCTCCAACTTTGGGCCGTAACTTGAAGTGGGCTTTGACTTCTCTTGGGCTTCTATGCAACTTGACGAAACAGATAGAATTAATAGGTTTGTTTCGTCGCACAAGGGACAAATCAGATCAGTTTCGTCGACCTTTGTTCAGCATCAGTTTCGTCGGATACAAATAATATTCTGTTTCGTCACTTATTAAAAAATAAATAAAATCGTCAACAATCATCAGTTTCGTCGACCAGCAAAAAGGATTATGTTTCGTCGATACTTGTAATTTTTTTTTAACAGAGGACTTCCAAAAGTGTGATAACAGTCTGTTTTCAAGTATTTGATCAGTTTTTCAAATACATACATCAAATATGAGCTGTACGAATCCTTGGGATTGGAGTACGGATCCACTACCAGATCTAAAACAGATGTCGATGGCCGAATATATGAATCGTACCATACCTCAACAACAACATTCAATAAGTGCAAGTCAATGGGCAAGGGTGTCGAATCAAAATCAAGACATACAAAATCTTTTGGTAGCGAGAGGAGAAGAATATGCAGCTACTAGAAAGATACGTCATGATCTGTTGAAGAAGAAATTCGAATCATTTCATTTCTTAGAGAATGAAACCCTAAATGATATAATTACTCGTTATTATCATTTGATGCATGAAATGTATTATGTTGGTGTTCTTGCATCTCAACAGGAAATTGTAGCACGGTTTGCTGATGCTCTACCTCCAAAGTGGAGCCCATTCATTGAGCTTTTAAAGCATACGGGCGTTCTGGATGCTGTCAATGTTAATATCTATGAATTCATTCAGAAGTTGGAGCACAAGAACGAAGAAGAAATTCGGAAAGCTAAACGAATTCCTGCTCCTCAAAATACCGAAATGTATCTTGGAGGAGGTTTTAACCCGTTAGCTAGTTCCAGTTCAGCTCAGCAACCAAAGTTACAAACGGCGTTTGTATCAAATACAAACTCTTTTCCGTTTCCACAATCAGCTCCTCCTCCGGTCTTCGATCCAAGTGCCTATTTTCCTAAACCTACTGTCGATTGTGGTTCGGTCAAACAGTTGGGAAACAGTGATCAAACAAGAACTGTGTTTTATGCCGAAATCATCAAGAATGTCAGCGATGGTGAATCTTCAGGAAAAGATGACAGTTCGGGATGTAGTGGCACTGATGAAGATAGCTCAGGTGTGAGTGATTACAGTTCAGAATCGGACATAAAGGAGGGAATGGATTCTGAAGCTGATAGTTTGTCGAATGATGCTAAGGAGAAATCTGACTTGATCAAGAAAGCTGATGCTACATCCGAAGAAATGGAGAAGATTCTCACTGAAGATGGATCTTTCTCTTCTCAGACTGCCTTTATGGCTAATGTCTCAGCTTCTACAAGTCAGGTACAATCTGAAACTCCTAGCATATGTAGTGATTGTGCTGATTTGAAACATGAATGTGCTAATACTAAACATGCTTTTGAAGAATTAAAACATGAATGTGCTGAATTGAAACGTGAATCTGAAACGGTTCATAGTCACAATCAAAGTTTAGTGATTGAACTGTCAAAGTGCAAAGAGGCAAACATGGCCTTAGCTCGCAATGAAAAGGAGTTTAAAACAGTTATTGAAACCCAAAAGAAAAGTGTTTCCGAATTAACAAAAACTGTTTTTAACAAACAAATTGGTATTAATAACTACATTAATATCATTGAGGAAACCAAGAAAGAGCTAGCCGTGGCCAAGTGTGAATATGAAGCGATCAAGCTCAAATTGGAGAGTTATTCGAACTCCCGATATGTGCTCGATCACATCATAGATGTTCAACAGCTGAAAGGGAATGTGAAAGGCGTTGGTTATAGGAAGTGTCCACCCCCTTTGAGACACGACTATACCAAGTCGCCCGATGAAGAGGATATGCCTCGGTATGAACCCAGTGTGCCTCTTGATTATGAGGAAGTTACTACTGGCCTAGGGTTCAAACCGGACAATTCATCGGAGGGCTCATCTGATCGGAAAGAAAAGTCATCATGTGCTTCAAATCAAAGTTCTCCAATCATTGAGGACTATGATTCGTCGAATGATGAATCAGATGTGAATGACCAGGATGAATCACTTGATGAGAAGAAGGGAATAAAAATTCCAATTGAGAATCATATTCTTTGTGATCCTCCTATTCCTGTTGTGCAACAAGTTGCCAAACAAGTGATTAATCCTGTCAAGGAAGTAACAGAATCTGTGTCTACCGTTAAGAGTAATAACGTGTTGTACACTTTGGTTGGTGATTCTAAAATCTATTCAGATCATGATTTTCCAATTAAAAATGTCAATCCATCTTCGATTGAAAAAGTTTTTGAAGATAATACAAGCAAATTTTTGGGAAAGACGATCCCTGGAGTTGTTGTGACTCAATGCGATCCCATTCCAAAATCCAAAATCAGAAAACAATTTGGAAGTCAAAAATCACCAACAAAGCAACAACCTATTGCTGCTAAAGGTAAACAACCAGAAAAGCGAGCTCAAAAGCCTACTGTTTCTCAATCTAAATTTGAAACAAAAGGAGCTCGTTACAAGAAGAAAGCAAATGATGTTAAATTTGTAGCATCCAAGGGTACTGATAAAATTGAGACTTTTGAAAACAAATCAAACACCGATTTTGTTCAAAAAGTCAGAATTTTAAAGCGTAACACTCAAAACAATTACACCCAACACACAAACGGGTGTGATAAAGGAACAAGTACCTCTGGGTCTACAGGTTCAACACGTGAAAGTCGAACCGGTTCTCCTAAGTTTGTTGAAAGGAGAACTTGCTTCAAATGTGGGAAGTTTGGGCACATCATTAAAGACTGCACAAACTCGCCCAAACCAAATTTTGTAGAAAGAGCCCCTTCTGAACAAGGTCACTCACAAAGTCGTCCTGTTTCTCCAAAACATGATAAACGCAATATTAAAGAACAGGAAATAAAACAACGACATAAGAATGTGAAGGTGATCGAAAAGGCTTTAAAACCGGAAAATGTTAAAAGGAAACCAAGTTCACAACAACCGTTAAAACCAGAAATTGTAATTAACACACAATCTGGTAAATGGAAACAAGCTTGGAAACCTAAAACAGGTGAAGGTTCAGGGGGAGGCGTGAAATTTCCAAATCATCAAGAAATTGAAATTACATTTCTTGATTCTCAGGGGCAACCTAAGTCTATGAAGGCTTGGGTCCCCCTCTCCAACTAATCTCTGAGTGAGTGTGCAGAATGTTCCAGGAGGAACTTTCGATAGTCATAGGATTATTGATAGTGGAATATTCATGCACAAGATCGGCGACAAAAAGAAATTGTTGCCTTTGGTGGAGAGAAAAAGAAAAGAAGACAGAATTGTCTGTCGAAAGAAATTGAAAAGCTTCGACATAATGAAAATCATTTCAAAATGTGATTGTTCAAGGTTTTTGATCGGGTCCCCAGGATAGATTCAAATCAAAATGTACGCACCTGCAGCACGTCTGAAGTTCAAAATCAACAAGATGAACGTGCAGTGTACATTTCTTCGTGGTGTTATTGAAGAAAATGTGTTCGTTGAACAAACCAACCGGGTGTGCGGATGCCTTGGCGTGGATTGAACAACCGCACACTACTTCTGAAAGAGAAAGACAAAGACCTTCGCTGGTGCAATGTGGAAGACCAGCCGGACCCAAAGGTTTATGATCTTGTTGCTGTGAAGAGATTTCTCAGTAGCTACAAAAATCGACTTTGAAATCCACACCGGGTGGATATCCAGTTTGGGAGAGCGCTCAGATTCCTTGCAATGCACGAAGCAGTTGCAGGATACGGTTTTAAATTCTAATCTCTCCTTTACTTGTCGATATTTAAGCTGCTTTGTGAATTATTATCTCGTTCAGCACTCTTTGGCCAGACAATGTTGTCATGGTCCGCACCGCTTACCGACGTGCCAACTGATTTTTCCAAAATTTGATAAATCATTTCTGATTTAAAATTAATTTTGGTAAACGGCATTAAGGTAAAACATGAGTTAACCGACATCGGGAAATCGTTTTTGTAAATATCTTTGTGTCTTTTAAATTTATCTTAGTTTGTTGATTTTAGGGGGAGTAAATCCAAATTTGAAAATTCAAAAACATCGAAAAATTTCAAAACTCAAAAACATTGGAAAAACAAAAATGAGTTTCCTGGCGAGCAAAAGAGAAAATGATAGTACATCAGTGGTCTGTTGAAACCTCTTTAAACTGAAATGCAAAATGAAAAATGATAAGCAGCTCTATATAACATGTATCGGTAGGCTCACAATCATATTAAAGTGTGCAGGGTGATATAAACTTTAATCGACTGAAGACCAGGTGGGAACCACTCATTGGCATATGGTCTTAGTACTGAAATTTCGTTTGAGAGATTGCCGAGGTTCTGAGATATTCGGTCTTTATGCTGCTTATCATCTGGGTATCATGGTTGTATCTTTTTCTGAAAAATAACGGAGACGAAGTCTAGATCTTCCATGATACCATACATACGTGTACATTTTACATTCGACCTCAATAAGTGATCAACAATCACATGTCCAAACAAATAAGTGATAATATATCACATTTATCCGGGAGTCAAGTTCGTCTCTCTGCTGTACGAAAGTACTGACCTGTTCACGGACTTGCTCCTGTGCCCTCATGCATATGAAAATCAAGTTCCTCATCAATAAGTGATTCTATCACATAGGGCTTGTTTTCAATCAAAATAAGTGAGAATCTCACATCATATACGGTCAAACAGATGATAATCGGTATACTCACCGGTAAGATGAACCCTCGTGCATACCTTGATACGGGAATGTGTCGTGATGTGGATGAACACCGGTCGGTAAGTATAAATCATACCTTAACGTATCCCCTCGCCATGATTACATCTGATAAGTTGAGCTTAAGTGGACAACAATACCGATAATTGTTATAGGATGCTTATCTAAATGTTAACTAATTGAACAAAAAGAGCGTTTTGACATGACCGTACACTGATATGATTCTCTTACCCTCGAAACTCGCAAAAAGCATGTCTGTAAATATTTATTTATTTCTTTCAGTTTCTGCATCTTTGTATATATTTATTTATTGCTTTCCGTCTTTACAATTGAAAAATGAAAATTCCAAAAAGATTTTAGGTGTGTTTTAATATAAACTTTATAAAAGCCAAAAATATTTTGCTTCTAGTTTATTTTTGATTGACTGATGTTGGAACTCGAGTCTATCCTACCCAAAATCCTGATCGTAAGCCGGAAAACAATTGCATCTTCATAAACAGTCGAAGTTAACAAGTTTTGAAAGTTAATGGATTAAAATTGATCATTTTCTAAACTTTCAAACTGTTGTCGGTCGGTGTTTGATTGAGATTTGATCTCATATGTGTCATTTGTTTAAATGTTAACTATATTCCAAGCGGTTGTTCTCATTATGCGTTTAGCTTTCTTGCATGTGCAGATGCTAAAGGTGAGGAGAACATGTTCGATGACAAGCTTTGGAATGAAGACACGAAGTGGAGGCACTCAAAGGATAAAATGATCGAGTTGCCGCTGACCCTTCATTAACACCACAAGGATCTGAAGATTTGACAAGTCAAAAGATTCACGAGCATGACTCAATGGAGAGTTCAATTTAAGGGGGAGTTTGTTAACACACTACCTAAATGAAAAGGGAGTTTGTTGATACACTTTCTTCTTTCAACGCGTGAAGACTTTGAAGATCCTCCGACATAAAAGACACAGAAGACGAACCATCACAGAAGACGAACCTCACGAGTAGCGTCCAAGGGGGAGTTTGTCGGTACACTTTATGTGGACGCGACTCGACTCGGTTCGATTCGGGTCGACTCGGTTAGGTCCGGCTCAAGCCCGACGTCACGACATTCCTCCGTCGTGCGCCCCAGAGTTCGACACGCGAGGCACGGAAAGCCGCAAGCAAATTCCCGCAAACACATCACCATGACATCACCTTTGTGATGTCATGATGATGTTAAGCATTTGTCTCATATGTTGAAATTTGTGAAGTCTTATAACAGAAGCATATCCGGGCCGTTTCTCCAACTTTGGGCCGTAACTTGAAGTGGGCTTTGACTTCTCTTGGGCTTATACAACAAACGGCGAAACAGAAATAGGAATATATGTTTGGCGACGAAACAGAATGTGTTTCGTCGACTTTGTGTGTTTCGCCAAGAGTTAGTTGTGTTTCGTCATGTCATGTCTGTGTTTAGTATAAATACCCTTCTCTGTTTCTGTGTGAAAGAGAGATGAGAAAATACATGTAAAGAAACTCTGTCAAAATTCCGTCAAAACTGTGTTTGTATCAGTTTGTATACGGTTCTCATCCCGTTAATCAATAGAGTGTGTTTCATTGGTTAATCTGTGTTTTATACACTTTGTTTGGTTTGCACCGTCACGGGGATTCCGCACCCGTTACCGTGTTTGTGATAAACAAGGATAGGTTTCCTCACCGGAAAAACGGGACCTACATAAACAACCTCCCAAGAGTGAACTGCGTGAACAGATCTTGACCTTTGATTTCCTTTTTAGTTGTTAAGGGTAGGATTGTAATTATATAAAAAATTAGATTTAAATCATTATTTTAATAATTGAATTAAGTTACATATTTCCTAATTTAAATTCATTATCCACATTATGTTTTATTTATTAATAAGATAATTATCAAAACAAACAACAAATCACCATATTTCAATTTTAATTTTTATTTCAGATTTCATCATCAGAGTTCAAATTTTGATTTTTAAGATCCACGTAACGTTAATATTTCAACGGTATACACATGTGTACTTGGATATAAATAGAACAGTACACATGTGTACTCAACATCGTACATATGTGTAATTAGCTACATAACACATACATAGAAACAATATCTGTAAAACTATTTTATATTTAACAAATTACAAGTTCCATAATGTTTTCCAAACCAAACAAAAAAACATATAATTACAAGTTTCAGTTTCGTAAAAACAATAAACCAAACATAATCGAAAAAACAAAAAAAATAATCTTTTACAACTATTCGCCACGTTGTATGCTGAATCATCCTTATCGACCTCATACGTGAATCATCCTTATCGACCTTCCATCTCCACTTTTCTCGTTAACGACATCTCCTATAATAGCACAAAAAAAAACTCAGCAACTAATACTTTGCGTAATTCACAAGTGTACATCAACAACTTTACACATTCAATACACAAAAAATTATGAGATATCACAAAAGCAGACGCTATACACATGTGTACATTGGGTTATAATTAGAGCAAAATCAGAATACACATGTGTACATCGCATTAAAAATAGAGCAAAATTAGAATACACATGTGTACATCACGTTAAAAAAAGAGCAAAATCAAAGAATTGAAAAAAAAATCAGAAACTAATACTTTGCATAATTCACAAGTGTACATCAACAACTTTACACATTCAATAAAAAAAAATAGTAATAATAATAATAATAATAATAAATAAATTGTTGGATGGAGTATGACCAACAAAACTATTGGATGGAGGCTCACAATCACAGTAACAATTTATCAAACTATCATTCTCTTCACCACCAGAATTAACAACCGATCAACACCTTTTGTTTTTTTTTCTACAACATCAAACCCACACACCCTTTAAACCTATATTTAAATCCACACCAATGTTTACTTACAGTAGGATAAGGAACATCTTGATACAGGTAGAAATTAGTTAATGGACCTCAGCAAAGTTAGTTGATATTTGGAAGTGATGGATGTCTTGATGTTAAGGTGATAATGATGATGCAAATTTTGTCATCTCTTTACTAATATACATTAATTGTACATTTGAGTTGAATTGCATGATGTCCTCCATCTTCCTAAGTTTCATTTCAACAAGTTAGACAGTCAGTTGGTGAGGCAATATTAAAAAGGCTAACAAGTAAATTAGACTAGGTTAGGTTAATATTAAAAAAATGAGAGAAAAACTAAAATACATTCTAAATTTTGCAAAAAAAATGATACAATAAGCTTTTTAACATGTTAAATATTATTCCTAAATAGAACAAAAGAATCAATAATAATCAATGTCTATACACCGTTGAATGAAATGAACAACTTGATTCAATTTTGAAACAAATGTGTAAAGCCACATTTCATCCTTTGTTTAAAAATGTTGAAGCCAACTATATCATCACCATCCAGGCATCCACATCGACTTTCATAATCACACACAATTCCCCAAGTTTCACCGGTAATTCTGTAAATTACAAGTGATCAGATCCATATTTCAATTCCACTTTACAAACACATACGTTTCAATTCATGAACTACAAAAAATTTACAGTAGAACCAAAACTAACCAAAGAAAGAGATGGAGCTGACAATGACTATCACAAGTTTGAGATGGAGTCGGTCCGAGATTCAGCGCCGGAACTTACCACAGTCGTCGGCGGTGATGGCATTGTTGCCGGAAAAATCGCTAGAGGAGGTAGGTTTTAAGTAGGTAGGAATGGAGAGAACGAGAACGACATCTTCTCTGGTCATCACGAGGGTGAAGATGACGATGGAGATGAAATCTAGAGAGAGAAATAGAGTGTCTGCTTCTTTCGCCCTTTTGTAAACATATGATGAAACAGATTTGGTGAGATTTTAATTTAATGGAAACAATTTAGGTTTCCTTATTGATTTTTTTATTGTGTAATTACACATATACCCTTTTGTATTTAATTAAATGGAAAAAATTAACCAAATAATTACCATCATGCCACTCATTTAAATCTCAACATCATAACAATCAAGGGTCCAGATCAGTTCACGCAGTTCACTCTTGAGATTTTGTTCACGTTTGAACCTAATCCTATATATATATAATCGATATATGTTTACTAGATGCATATGTTCCATATATTTATTTCATGGGTGCTACTTTCTACACCCCCTAATTACTTTTTACACCATCTCCTCTCACATACTTACATGTGGGGCCCGTGTGTGACCGACAGTTTTCCTCTCACAAGGGAGTGTAATCAGGAGGGGGGGGGGGGGGGGGGGGGGGGGTGTTTAGAATCAACCTTATTTCATATGTGTTTGATCGTTGCAGTTAACCTTATTTTACTTGTGGTGTAGTGTATGATTTATGATGATTTTGTAGCAGATGAAGCATTCAAAGGAGTACAAACATTAACGTAATTTTCTATAGTATATAATGTAGTTTTGTATATAACTAAGAAATCACTTCAGTTCCAAACTAGTTATGTATATTGTAGTTGTTTCTAAAGTGGGTTAATATATATAGTAGTTTATTTATCTTGTTTGGAGAAACACATGCATTTTATTGTATAGTGTCGATTGAACAAATGCCAGAAAATTAATCTAGTAAGATACAAAACACATACATTAAGCAAAGATAATTAAAAAAGGAGACTCATAAGTTAACCGACATAAGCGTACATAGTTAAAACATATAATACTTAATTATAAAAGTCAAACCATTTTGGATTGGTTTTCATAATTTCCCATGCTTCAACGTGATCAAAAACTTTTTTGTAAACTCTTTCATAGGCATGTAGTGCAACCCTAAGACCCTCCTGCTCGTCTATCATGTCTCCTCTCTTTTTCACCTTCTCGAACAAAATGCCACACTTTCTAATGGAAATATGGAAATCCATCCACTTCTAATGGAGTTCCCAAACCGGTTACGGATTCCCATTCGTAAATTAATTAAACACACCTTAATCTTTAACCACATGTCACAACTCCCCCTGTCTTGGTTATTTGAGATCCCGATCCAAGCTTTAGTAAGAGTTATTTCTTCTTTGTTCCAATCATCCTCCATTGTGGTGAAGTGTAACTGAGATTAACAAGTGTGGTGAATTGAAGTGTGAAAATATTGTGAGTGGTTGGTTAGTATCTATAGCCATTTAGAGTGCGTGACACTAAAGGATAAGTTAAAGTTAAATGTCATTTTTGTAGTTAAAGTTAAATGTCATTTTTGTCCTTGTGGTTTGGGCTATTTTGTCAGTTTAGTCCAAAGATTTCATTTTTCGACTGTGGATACAAAAAGATTTCTCCATTGCCATTTTAGTTCACTGGGCTAACTTAAGGCAATTCGGTCATTTTATATGGCCGAATTACCCTTCTAGTTAACATAATCAAATATAAAATGACCGAATTGCCCTTCTCGTTGACAGAAAAAATGGATAAAGTTAACCCAGTGGACTAAAACGGCAATGGTGAAACCTTTTTGAACCCACAGACGAAAAATGAAATCTTTAGACTAAACTGACAAAATGATACAAACCACATGGACTAAAATGGCATTTAACTCTATAAGTTAAGTTGACTTCAAATTTTTTTGTCTAAAATATTTGAATATATGGTTAGACCGATGTATGCGACCATTGTCTTTTAAGGATTCATTTAGGTAACTAGCCAAGACCTGCGGATTTTCCTGACAAAGATGTGTATACGTCTGCGTCCTCGAACATGTGTGTATATCCCTTGAAATATTTAATATGAAACATACTTGTTGCCGCGTACTATACGCCTTAACACACCACTTACAATCGTCAACTAGACATGATATTTCATACCGACTCTTCTTTATTTATTTACTTTACACTAGAAACATTCCTCAATACACATTCTTCCTAGTTCAGTTTTCATTTCTGCTTTGTTTTTAAACTATAAGTGTCATAAAACCGAGCCGTTGAAGAAGATTTTTCTTTTTTTGATAACTCTATTGAATAGGAGTCTTAAAAATTTTCAAATACGGGTTTAGGTAGTTCAAAAAACCATTGGTTTCTAAAAACAGACATTTTAATCAGGAACTTTAAAATGGTTTGGAGCACCAGAACTAGACGAACGGACACCAATTTCTTGAATAACGTATAATTTAAATAGATCATGTGGATTTTGCTCATCCATTTTGGAAAAAAAAAAGTTAGATCACGATCATTTATGATATCAATCGAATCAGTAAACATTGCATCTTGTAATAAAATCGTCTAATGTTTGGAAGCTCGCACATCTTGGAAATATAAGATAAAAAACTATTATAGGATATATTCATTTCTATTTCTAAACCACGTCTCATACAATTGGCTCCAGCGACATACTCGATGCTCCTGTTAACGACATCCCACTTACCCCTACTGTAAATAATTAATCTAACGGACATCTTTTTTATGTTTTGTGGTGTAAAGAATAAGAGTTTAGATACTCAAAACAAGTGGAAAATAACAGGAATACGATTGGTTTTAAGAAAATTAAAAAAACTTTAAGTAATAAAAAATTGTGTCGAAAAAAGGATGTGTATATATTTTCACAATCGCAGTGTACCATCGCGTCTAGGAGGGTATTATTGCGTCTATAAAGTGAAGATTGCCTCTAGGAAGGAACTTTTGTGTCAATGTGCAAGTGTACGGTGTGTAGATACGTCAGTGTGTAAGGTATAGTGTACGGACTAATAGACTGCGCCTGGAGGAGCCACCTTCGCATCTATACCTTCAAGTTTGCGTCTGAGAAGATTGCATTTGTACCTACCATCTTTTGCGTCCCCAAGAGTGGGCTGCGTCCCCAAGAGTGGACTGCGTCAAAATCGTTCTAGAGGCAAAACATTACGTCTAAGAAACATGAGTCGTTTGATGCGTCTGGGCTCAAATGCAAAATTGTAAAAGGTGGCCCCCATGTGTCTGTTTGACTCCAAATATCACTTCTCTCACGTAGCTCATTTCTATTGGGTAATATCTATGCGGCATCCCCAGACACAAAACCTGCATTGTTTTACGTGAATGCGGCAGCCACAGACGCATACGATATTTATTTTGGTAAAGTGGTGAAGTCAAATGTTATTTTTATGATTTTCCCATTTATATTATCAAACCAGCTTCAACTACCAAACTGATTTAGTAATCTAGACACAACTCATTATAAACCTAGCTGATCCATAATATGGTGGTCTAACTCTACCAAACCTAACTGTTTGCATGTCATCGGTCTGGTCTGGTTAACTAAACACTGCTTCGCAACGTTGGAGATATCAAATTGAAAGATGGAAAGGGAGAGGGGATATGCGTGATAAGAGAGAGAATTGGATTATTATTTTTTAATTTTTTTATAACAAAGTGAAGCTAAAAATCTAATGTGTCATATATATAACATCTATTACTAAACGTGTACAAAGTTGTAAACAAAATGCTAAATTCATAATTTGTTAAAGTTATGATGAAACTCAAAGAGCAAATTGCTTAAAAAACCAACATACTTTCTTTTTTTTTTTTCTCATAAAAGTCTCTCCACTTTTTTTACATGTTAATGTCCATCTACTTGGAAATTTTGAACATAATTGTGAATTTTTTCTAAAACAAAAAAAAATTAATTACAAATTAGGTACCTATATTTATGGTCTCTTACATGTCATATACTTGTAACTTCTGTTTTTCTATCAAATAATCTCTAGCCTATTATAAAAAGGCTTCGTCTAATCGCACACCCTGGAATCTATTCGTACCCTTTGTTTTTACAATACGGGTCGTATATCCCTATACGATTCGTATATGGTTAACTTTAGACACTTGCAAAAAAGACTGACGACTATTCTTATACAGATCTTATAGGGCTATTCGATCCGTATGAGACCAGGTTTTTTATAGTTTAAAGTTTGGTGTTTTGGGTGTGGTTGTTTGTGTTTATTGTTGGTTAATTTTGTTTTTATGTGTTTTATAATTTGTATTATGTTTTTATCATGACTTATCGTATAATATCACATCGTATTTGTATCATATTGTGACGTATTGTGACATGTCGTATCGTACTTGTATCGTATTTGTAATTTGTATTTTTTTATTATATTTTATCGTGACGTATCATAGTTGTATTTTGTCTTATATTTTATGTTGACCTTTTGTATTGTATCATGACGTGTCACATCATATTATACATTATACGTAACCAGCCAACCAATCTAAACATTGTAAATAAACAATCACAAATATAAATAAACTGAAACTGTATATTTAACTATATAATAAGTTTGTATATAAATGACATAATCCAAAATACGTAAACAGTCAAAATACAAAAAAAAGTACAACAAACTATCCTAAACCGTCCAATCCAGATCCTGAGGATCCTGAGCGGTGCCGGACGGCCCCGGGTCCTGAGCGGTGCCAGGCGGCTGCGGATCCTGTCCAGGGCAAGGCGGCAACGACGACATCGTTAAAGGGGTCCGACCACGCTCTATAGACGCCTAGATCGCCCGCTTCGAAAGTGTAACACCCCAATCGCGTAATACAACAACACGCGGCGGAAATATCGGGGAGTCACGTTACAAATTGCTCACAACTACTGGTACTAAATTGTTTCAATATTATTAACATCGTTTTACAAACAAAGATTACATGTAATTGTCTTTTGATTAAAGAAGTCTAAGGCCCAGATGCAGTCCTACGCGTTATTTGCTTGAATAATTGCAAACCTGAAACATATGTGAAAAATAGTCAGCATAAAAATGCCGGCGAATACATAGGTTTGTTAGCCAAATGAATGGCAAAAGTTTGATATTGCAATACATTGACAACTACATGAGTTATCGATTGAAAATGAATCTTGAAGCCAAAGAATGGCAAAAGTTTAGTATTGCAATACATAATCTTGATTGTGAAAACTCGTGGAAAAAAGTATTATATATGGAAATATGATTATTACTTAGTAATTTTTATGCCATTGAAATTGTATATTCGTATCTCGTAGAAATTGTCGTAAAACTCGTTAATGTGTTATTAGAAATCCAGTCAAAAAATAGTAATAATTGTTTTGAAATCAGTCAAAACTTGTGTGAGTATTATATAAATCAAGTCAATGATTTATAATAATACTTTATACATCCTTCTAAGGATCTAACATATAAAGATATGGAAGATTCTACAAGGATTTGAATAAATCGAACATTGAATCAATCGTACACAAAATCCTATAGTGATTCGGATAACGCTACAAGAGTAATAAAATAAGAACACTTATATATAGGAAGTACCAGCGGCGTATCCACCATGTTCTTAATTTATTATACCTGTTTCGTTATCTAAATCACAACTACCACATAAACATATAATCGTCAATTTGTCAACAACTTGTAAACACGCATTAAAGTACACAATGAATCCAAATAAGGACTCCAATATTAGCACTTTAAACATCCCATGTATGTTTAGCTATGAAGATAGAAAAATATTACAGGGATCCGGTTCTCGTCATATTGTCTAGTCGCATACGCATTAAAGTACTCAATGAATCCAAACAAGGACTCCAATATTAGTACTCTAAACACCCCACAGTATCAATTTATAAAGATAAGTTGACACTAAAAGGATTAGGTTTCTGTCGTATTGAATCATTGTATCATAACATCCTAAATCCTAATAGTGATTCGGGATAACGCCACGAAGGTTAATACAATAAGCACACTTATATATAGGAAGTACCAGCGGTGTATCCACCATGTGCTTATTGTATTACTCTAGTTTTGTTATCTAAATCACCAACAATCTACACATAAACCGTAACCATCATGTCATAAAGTACTTCTTAAAAATCTCACTATGAAGATAGGAAGATCTAAGACTGTACTTCCAATATGCTATAAGAGTCTAACTATGAAGATAGGTAGATCTTTTAAGGATTGAAAAATCATCGTATTTGCATAATCGGAATAATACACATAAAAGCACTTAGTAAACACATATATGCCATACATTTTGAAAACAGATCGGTTACACATATGAATCACCCCAAAACATTTGAAAACGGTAACAGAGGGGAACTATGTTTTCACACCCCCAAAATCCACCATGCGGGGTATCACCGCTTGGAGGCGTGACATGACCAGGATCGAGCCACCAATCATATTGAACAACGTATTTAAGTAAATGAGACCAACCACAATACAATTGGTGACCAAAAGTAAGTTAACCAAGTTCAATTTAATCAGCGAAAGCATAAGACGTTAAACCAAAACACAAGTTCGTAGTTCATAAGTTTAAAGACCCAAACATAAGTTTCATAAGTTCATAAAGCTTATTTATTAAGTACGGGACATATCAGTTCGCATCCCACAATGACCACCTCCATATGCAAGCTCCATAGGTACCTAACGACCTGCAAGGCATGTAACAGCAAATCAACAACAAAGTTGAGCGAGTTCACAGTAGGTGTTCGTTATAAAGTAGTTTTTCAAAAAAAAAAACTATGAGTTTGTTTGCAATTGCAGGTTAAATTAACATTCCTTATTTTCCAAACCATAACGGTGGGGGCTACCCCATGTTGTAAACCACTAGACTAGATATATATATAAGGGTCCTTCCCAATCCGAGGACAGATGTACATATTAAATATGTAGGTTTAGCGCTGGTGTCCTTCCCAGTCCGAGGACAGTGGTACGTAGTGAATACATAGGTTTAGCACTGGTGCCCTTCCCAATCCGAGGACATAGGTACGTATAAGAATACGTAGGTTTAGCGCTGGCGTCCTTCCCAATCCGAGGACGGAGGTAAGTAGTCTAGTAGTGGTGAAAGTACAAGTTCTGTCTCAGCTATTTAATCCCATTCCCAACCACCGGGAATCCCATGCCTTAGTAAGGGTGTGAACTCACCTTTGGTTGCTCGGTTTGACTCTCAAAAATAGCTAACAGTCAAGGTCAGTCAATCACGTCCTAATATGATTACCAGTTAGTCATTTAGTGGTTTCAAATAGAGCACAAAGTTCCTACACGTATCTACTACATAACATGCATTCACTTCAATAGTTCACGTTCATATAAACATTCCACCTATAGCTACTCAAGAACAAGCATACGATATTGCACAATAATACTTTCATTGACATATAACATGTTAGATCATCCTCAGATAACATACTCGACATTTTACACGCAAATTACTACTTATGTCGTTTCAGCTTTAATATTCAAAACCGGGCTGTTTTCGGACATTTTAATAAAATAGTTAACTTATTCCAAAAATTCCTAAATTTTTACAGAATGTCTTAAACGATCCAAATATTATTGTGTAAAAATATCGGGATCCAATTCATCACCAATATTTTATAAAAAATCATTTTCCGGACTGCACTCAGATTTATCTTTTTCTGACTGCAGTCCACGGAATAATTTATTTAAAATTCATCGTAAGTATGATTTACGAAATTCCAGTGGGAGGATTACAAATACATCAGTGGTCATTTACAGTACAAGTTTCATGACCTAGTTCTACTCAGGTTTCAAGTTATGACTAAAAATATAACACCCATTTACTGCTGTAAAAACTCAGCTTTAGCTGTTGTTACAAATCGACCCTTTAAAAATAGCAAACGAAGTCCAAAAATTATGATTCCAGTGCCGTTAGAACCGTATTTCATAATACATAAATCTAGACTTTAGAAAATACATTTTTCGTTTTATTAAGGTCCTGTTACAGCCAACTGAAGTTGGCTGTAATCACCAAACAGCCTTCTGTTTTCAGTTTTTAACATTCTAAAGCGCGCTCGATTGATTACGTTCACATGTTTAGCGATAAACAACGATACTTACAGCAGATTATAAGTCCTACATATCAGCACATAATCATCATACACCAAACAACATCATTCTAACATCATTTCTTCATGTATCATCTTGTTTAAGCTGATGTTCAAGTTTTAAGTGTAAGATCTTATGGTGTTAATATGTTTTCTTCATAATACATCTATTAACCACTAAAACAACATGTAAAATGCAAGGACCTAAGTTCTTACCACTAGCTCAAGGCTAGGGGAGTTCAAGTGTGGAAAAGTGATGGTTAAAAGAAAACGAGAGAGGTCCTTGAGCTTCCGAACACACCAAGCTTGCTTGTATGATCTCTTGCACCTCTAGATGTATGTGGATTGCTTGGAAGATGAAGTGAGGGTGGTGGTATGGTGGTGGTTGTTGGCGGCCGAACACAAGGAAGAGGAGAGGAAGAGAGAGTTTTGAAAGTGTGTTGTGTGGAGAATGGTTTGCTATAACCTTTGTGTCCTTATATAAACCAAGTTCACCCTTTATCCTATGTGTATTATGTCTCTTAACCCACAACATTATCTTTTATAATAATCAACAAATCCATGGGTGGGGACACCCATGGTAACCGTCGTAAGGGGGGGGGGGGTATGGGGTTGGGTTTCAACAATATGGTTACTAATCTAGTTAAGTTTCAAATGTTTAGTTAGTGCATGAAGGTGTGTTATATAATATATAGTGTGTTAGGGTGTTTGGGGACCCTAACTAGCTCAGAAAAATAAAAACAATGTGTTTAACAATATTTTTGTGTTCCGGGTAAAGTCCGGTTGTTCGGTTCGGTGTTGTTCCGTTAAAGTGCTTAATTAATCCGTAAAGTGTCCTATATATATATATATATTTGTAACATTTTTAATTTTCAACACTCAGAAAAGCACACAAGACTATTTAGTAACTTTTCTGTACACTACTAGTATGTTAACAAACACATGTAAATATAACACAGAAATCAAAAAGCAGTTAAGTGATTCAGCATAATCATCAAGCACTTTAATTATCATTAATAAATTGTACGGATACATGGAATTATGAGGGTTGTCACATTCTCCCCCTGTTAAGAAAATTTAGTCCCGAAATTTAGCTCGTGGTTACTGAGGAAGCTAGTTAAGTTGCGTTGTTTTCCTGGTTTTCTTGGGGTGTCACATCATCCCCCCGTTGATTTGGAATTTCGTCCCGAAATTCTGCAGTAGCTTCAGCCTCAGTAGTGGTTGCGTTTTTCTTAAACAACTGGGGATACTTGAGTTTCATTTGGTCTTCTCGTTCCCAGGTATACTCTGGGCCACGGCGGGAATCCCAATGAACTCGGACGAGAGGTATCCTGGTGCGCTTGAGAATTTTAACATCTCGATCCGTAATCTCTACTGGTTCTTCGACGAATCGCAGCTGGTCGTCGATAGTGAGCTCCTTGAGAGGAACTATGAGGGTCTCATCTGAGAGACACTTCTTCAGATTCGACACATGGAAAACATTGTGAACTCTGCTGAGTTCTTCAGGTAGATTCAACTTGTAGGCGACTTTGCCAATTTTCTCGATGATTTCGAACGGTCCGACATAACGCGGATTGAGTTTGCCTCGTTTGCCAAAACGGACTACACCTTTCCAAGGTGAGACTTTAAGTAGCACTCGATCCTAACCTGGAACTCGAGTGGTTTCCTGCGCTTATCAGCATAGCTTTTCTGATGCTCACGAGCTGCCGCCATTCGTTGTCGTATCTGAGCAATCCTCTCGGTTGTGTCTACTACAAGTTCTGGGCCAGTGATTTGACTGTCACCAACCTCTGCCCAACAAAGAGGTGATCGGCACTTCCGTCCGTACAATGCCTCGAACGGAGCGGCCTGGATGCTGGTGTGGTAACTGTTGTTATACGAAAACTCACTAATGGGAGGTGTTTTTCCCAGCCATTACCAAAATCGATCACACATGCCCTAAGCATGTCTTCAAGGGTTTGGATGGTGTGTTCAGATTGCCCATCCGTCTGTGGATTTCATGCTGTGCTCATGTCTAATCGAGAACCAAAGGACTTGTGCATAGCTTGCCACAATTCAGATGTAAAACGTGAGTCTCAATCAGAGATGATGGAGGTTGGCACTCCATGCCTTGATACTACTTCCATCAAGTAGATGTCTGCTAGGGTAGAAAACTTATCTGTTTCCTTGATGGCCAGAAAGTGTGCAGACTTAGTCAATCGATCCACGATCACCCAAATGGTATCATTTCCGCGTTAAGATCTGGGCAGGCCAGTAACGAAATCCATGGAAATTTGCTCCCATTTCCATTTAGGTATCTCTGGTTGTTGAAGTAGGCCTGATGGTTTCTGGTATTCGACCTTGACCCTAGCACAAGTCAAGCATTTACTGACGTAGGTTGCTATGCTGGCTTTCATACCAGGCCACCAGTATGTAGTCTTTAGGTCGTGGTACATCTTATCCGAACCAGGATGTACTGAATAACGAGACTTGTGTGCTTCATCCATCACAAGCTCGCGTAAGTCTCCATAAAGTGGAACCCAGATGCGTCCGTTAACATAGTAGGTGTCGTTTTCCTTTCGTTCTAGCCGCTGCCTCGATCCTCGTAGGGACTCAGCCCTGATGTTCTCTGCTTTCAATGCTTCAACCTGAGCATCGCGAATCTGAGCGGGGAGGTTGGATTGAATGGTAAGCTGTAAAGCACGTACACGCTTAGGTATGGTATCCTTTCGACTGAGGGCGTCGGCCACAACATTGGCCTTGCCTGGATGGTATTTGATAGCGCATTAATAATCGTTCAAGAGCTCAACCCATCGGCGTTGACGCATGTTTAACTCCTTTTGCTTGAAGATATGCTCGAGACTCCTGTGATCGGTGTAAATGGTGCACTTGGTACCGTACAGGTAATGTCTCCATATCTTTAGCGCAAAAACAACTGCTCCCAATTCCAAGTCGTGCGTAGTGTAGTTCCTTTCGTGAACTTTAAGTTGGCGTGATGCGTAGGCAATGACCTTGTCACATTGCATCAACACGCAACCAAGTCCTTGGATGGAAGCGTCGCAATAAACCACAAAATCATCTGTGCCCTCTGGCAATAAGATGATAGGCGTGCTACAAAGTCTATCTTTTAAGTGCTGAAATGCAGACTCCTGTGCATCACCCCAATGATAGGTGACACCCTTCTGACTCAATGAAGTGAGAGGTTGTGCAATCTTTGAGAAATCCTTGATAAACCTTCTGTAATATACTGCCAAACCCAAGAATTGGCGGATTTCTGTTGGTGTACAGGGTGCAGGCCAGTTCTTGATCGAGTCAACCTTGGATGGATCCACATGAATCCCATCCTTGTTTACCACATGGCCTAGAAAGTGGACTTCGCGAAGCCAGAAGTCACATTTTGAAAACTTGGCATACAACTGCTCTTTTCGAAGTAGTTCCAGAATAAGCCTCAGATGCTGCTCGTGTTCTTCCTGACTCTTCGAATAGATCAGGATATCGTCGATGAAAACTATGACAAACTTATCCAGGAAGGGTTTGCACACTCGGTTCATGAGATCCATGAAGACCGCAGGTGCATTTGTCAACCCGAAAGGCATGACCAGAAACTCGTAATGGCCGTAACGAGTTCTGAATGCTGTTTTGGAGACGTCCTCATCTCGGACTCTCAGCTGATGGTAACCTGATCTTAAGTCAATCTTGGAATAGAAACTCGACCCTTGCAACTGGTCGAATAAGTCATCAATGCGTGGAAGAGGATAGCGATTCTTCATGGTCGCGCGGTAGTCAATACACATTCTGAAAGTACCATCTTTCTTCTTCACAAACAAGACTGGAGCTCCCAGGGCGAAGAGCTAGGACGTATGAAACCCTTTTCCAAGAGTTCTTGTATTTGCGTAGACAGTTCTTCAAGTTCTGATGGAGCTAGACGATAAGGTGCTCGAGCTATGGGCGCTGCTCCCGGAGTTAGCTCGATTTGAAACTCGACTTGTCGATGAGGCGGAAGACCAGGTAATTCCTCAGGGAATACCTCAGGAAAGTCGCGCACAATAGGAATGTCTTCAATTCTCTTCTCTTCCATTGATGCGTCAGTAACGAGTGCTAGAATGGCAGTGTGGCCCTTTCGTAAACACTTCTGGGCCTTAAGGAAAGAGATAATGCCTACGACAGCACCACTCTTGTCGCCATGAATCACGAGGGGTTCTTCATCAGAGCGAGGGATGCGGACAATCTTCTCGTTGCAAAGAATTTCCGCTTGTTGATGAGATAACCAATCCATCCCAATAACAACATCGAAACTACCAAGTATGATAGGAATAAGATCGATAGAAAAGGTCTGACAAGCTAAGACGATGTTACAACCCTTAACTATGTGCGTGGCCTCGAGACTCTTACCGTTTGCTAGCTCTACAGTGTGTTTGGTGGTCAAAACTGTTGGGGTGCGCTTAAGCATTTGACTAACTTTTAAGGACATATAACTAGTATCGGCACCCGAATTGAATAAAATAGTAACAAAGAAATCATCCAGAAGAAACTTACCCATTACAACGTTGGGATCGTGTCACACCCTGGCTTTGCGGAAGCGTGGTTAATTTGGTGTGACTTCTTAATACCATAGCTTAAACATAACAAAGCTATATGAAATAAAACCATGCAAGATCATCCATTCGATTAAGTTTTAAAAACCAAATACAATAACATTGTCTTAACGAAAACACATCCTAACGACATTGTTCAACAAACACAAACATCAACATGACATAAACACAGTTTAAGGACTGTGACTTGTCCAGGAAAGAGTCACATTCCCCAAACCCGGATGACCTCGTAACTAGTGCAGCGGGAAAACGTGTCATACCGCGCCAGATCCTTTAATTCCCTGAAATACATGTAAGTTGAAAAATCAACAATAATGTTGAGCGAGTTCACATGTAAGTGAGTAAATAAACCTTTGTATGTATAAAAATCCTGGTATGTAGCAAATAAGGAAAAAGAGATCACCAATGGTTTGCAAGGCCATTGATATGTGTGAAGTGCAAGTAGGAAGACTCAAACCTAGCAGATTTAGCGATGGGTACAAAGTCACCCTGAGGTCCGTTCTGTTTGGGCCTGGGGCTGGGCTCGCTACACCCAGATAGATCTACCGCTTACGTCCCTTGGTCCTACAATGAGGATTAATGGTCTCCAGTTCCCGCCTACCCACTCACATGATCTAAGTAGTAAACCTCCTTACGCTAACCATACCATGTATAAAGTACTTGTAATCATAGTAACATGTATTTCACCCCCGTAGTTTAGAAAACTGAAAACAGTTAAGAGAAAAGGGGGACATGAACTCACAGTGGTGCGTCTCTACCAAGTATGCCTCCAAATCAAGCAGCTGTGTGACGACCTACACGTACTAACTCTATTAGACGGACGGCCGTGCCTTAGCTTTAAGGTTTAAGTTTTTGGGAAATAGTTAGGCAACTATTTCGTGTTTACATTCCGTATATACTTGGTAGTCATTTTCCTTCCCAAGGATGGGGGATTTAATACATGTGTGTTCGAAATATATTATTAAGTCTTACTAAAAATATATTTTATTTCTAACTCCCAAAATATAAATATTCTTCTCAAAAATATTATATTTTCTATTACATAATTTTCCCAAAATAATACCTTGACAAAAATACGCGTTAAGTCATATTTTCCCAAAATGCGTAAGTTACGTTTTAATGATCGAGTGGTAATAATAATTACCGGTGTAACTTATATATTTATCGTAGAGACGTTCGTATTATTTTGGATCCATTAACATTCGATAGTATTATTTTTACCCTAAAAATAATACTAGTATTTTCACAAAATAATCATAAACACATATCAAGTGAAATATATACTAAATATATATTTACCAAGTTTTATTTTGTGAAATCCCACCTTCGATGTTTTGTAAATAAAGTCGTGGCGAAATCTATAATTTGAAAACAAGTCGAAAAGTATTTCTAACACTTATAGTGAAAGTAATTCTAAGTGTTAGGTTTTTAGAAAAATTTCGCCAGCGTTTCCTCTGTAACTGGAGGTGGCCACGCTTTTAAGCGTATCATTTTCTTTCATAAATCAAACCAACATTCTTTTCATGTAATCAAAACAATGTCCAAAACAACAAACTAGTAAATAAATATGTATATCGCATAAATTACATGAACTTGCGTTTTATCCAAGAACATAAAGTAAATTCCATTACTTTTAGTGGATCTTTATATAAATCAATCCGGTTTCGTAAAAACCCCGTTTTTAAAGAAATTCCATCTTTACAACTTCTCGTCATCTGTTTCAAAAATAGTTATTTTGTTGAAAGTGTGTGCTACACAAGTGTTTACACACTTGTGTGTTCTAAAAATCATTCGTGTTAGTGTAAGATCCGTCTTTAGAAAACAAGATTTCTTTGATACTTGGTTCTTTGAAAATACCGCTTGTAGATACGTAGATCTACTAGTTTTAAATACTATTTCACAAGCAAAATCGCTTTTACACAAGTTCATGATTCGCGTGTGGTAGAGTTTCATACTTTAACCCTTGTTACTTCCAAAACAACCTTATGTCATGATCCATGATCAGGACCAACCCGGGTTAAACGATGATCCGAGCTACCACAACATAGATCGGGTCCAAATAATTACACAAATCAAATACTACAAGATTTACACAACATACAAGCTTTTAACCATTACTTTTAGTGTTTTTAGTAGACTTTTAAGCTTCAACTTGTATGTTCATGACTTTTAACCGTTACATATCATTTTAACCATCTTAAAAATAGTTCGAGAGGGTGATTCAAGCAACTTACTACTAGCTCGAGGCTAGGGAAGAATCTAGACGCAAAAAGAGTGGATAAAAGCAACGAGTAGAGGTCCTTTGAGTTCCGAACGCACCAAGCCTCCTCTTACAAGATCCTTAACACTTGAATGGTCTTGAGATGAGGTGATCAAAACCGAAAAATATGATGGATGTTGAAGGGGGGTTCGGCCGTGAGCTTTCTAGAGAGAGATAGGGAGTTGTTTTGGGGTGTTAAGTGGTGAATGATATGTTAGGCTAATCCTTGATCTTATAGTCATTCCATAAGTGTATTACCCAACGGATTTCATGCTCTCTAGATACTAAACATGAAGATTAAAATAATAATTTGGAGGACAAAGTATGTCCCCCCTCTTGGGGACGGTTGGTTAAGGGGGGGGGGGGGGGGTTCCTAGTTCAAACTCAACCAAACACTAAGTATGTAGTTAGGTTAATCTAGTTAGTTAAGTGATTAACCTGGTTACTAGTGTGTTGTGCTTTACAGTGGGTGTTAGGGTATTCAGGGACCCTAACTGGCTCAGAAAAAGATAAATAATGTTATTAACAATATTTTCATGTTCCGGGTAGAGTCCGGTTGTTCGGTTGGATAGTAATCCGTTAAAGCGTTAAACAAGCTTTAAAGTGTCGTTAATACCATTTTTAGTGACACAACTTATTCCTGACACTTTGGAAAGTGTCTAGTAACATTTTTCTCATGTTTTGGCACTTTATTAGTTAGCTAGATGCTGAATTATTATTTAAAGTGCTGAGGTTTGTACTTAGAGCACGTTTTAGGCACATCCAGTCATTGTAACTTATTCCTAGAGACGCAGTTCTACAACCCTTGTATCCCTACACTCACCACTAGTGTAGCAAACTATCTCAGGCTCTTACAGGCCTTAGAGGCAGTACCTGCCTGGTGCTAGTTATGATAGCACGTTTAATAGGTTATCCGTTCATTGTGCTACTGTGCTTTTGGTGCATTATGTTTTTCTCTAAGGTTCAGCATGTAAATAATGTAGTGACGGTAAGTAAAGTATGATGCAGGTATATGCATGTATCAGAAATCAAGTAGCAGTTCATTAGTAATTTCAAACAAGCACAGTAATTAAGTAGTAATTAATTATTAATTAAGTCGTACGGATACCTGGTTTAGTGAGGGTTGTCACATTCTCCCCCCGTTAGAAAAATTTCTTCCCGAAATTTTAAGTTCTGCTTGTAGATGCAGGGTTCTTAGGAAATAGGTGGGGGTATTTCTCTTTCATCTGGTCCTCACGCTCCCAGGTGTATTCAGGACCATGTCTGGCATTCCAACGAACCTTGACGAGCTTGACACTGCTCCGGCGGGTCTTGTTCACTTTCCAATCCGTAACCTCAACCGGTTCTTCAACGAAATGGAGCGTGTCGTCAACATGAATCTCGTCGATGGGAATGGCAATGGTATCTTGAGTTGGACTTTTCTTCAGGTTGGATACATGAAATGTATCGTGAACTGAATGGAGTTCGGCAGGCAAGTCCAGTTTGTATGCTACTAGTCCTATTCTTTCCAAAACTCTGAAAGGACCAATGTAGCGCGGATTTAACTTTCCACGTTTTCCGAAGCGTGCCACACCCTTCCAGGGTGAAACTTTTAATAAAACCATTTCTCCAACCTGGAATTCCAAGTGTTTCCGGTTTGGATCTGCATAGGCTTTCTGTCTGTGGCGAGCTGCTTCGATGCGTTTTCGAATCTGCGTAATCTTGTCTGTCGTTTCTTGGACGATTTCGGGACCAGCAAGCTGCCTATCACCTGCGTCAGCCCAGCATAGGGGTGATCGGCACTTGCGTCCGTAAAGGGCTTCGAATGGCGCGACTCCAATACTGGTGTGGTAGCTGTTGTTGTATGAAAATTCGACCAAAGGCAAGTGCTTATCCCAGCTACCGCCCAAATCTATAACACACGCTCTCAGCATGTCTTCCAAAGTCTGTATCGTTCGCTCGCTTTGACCGTCAGTTTTTTTTGATGAAACGCAGTGCTCAGATTTAATTGTGAGCCAAAATCTTCTTGGAAGGATTGCCATATCCTTGACACAAACCTTCCGTCTCTATCAGAGATGATTGAGAGAGGTACTCCATGGCGCGTAACGATCTCTCTCATGTAAATTTCGGCCAACTTGCTCGTATTATCCTTCTCTTTGATTGGCAGAAAGTGTGCTGACTTTGTTAATCGATCCACTATTACCCAAATAGTGTCATGGCCTCTCGGCGTTCTTGGCAACTTTGTAATAAAATCCATTGAGATTTGTTCCCATTTCCACTTGGGAATCTCGGGTTGTTGCAGAAGTCCTGAAGGCTTCTGGTATTCCGCTTTCACCTTAGCACACGTTAAACATTTGCTCACATAAATAGCAACATCGCCTTTCATCCTAGGCCACCAATAATAATCTTTGAGATCTTGGTACATCTTATCCGCTCCTGGATGGATAGAGTACCGTGATTTGTGAGCTTCATCGAAAATAACCTTCCTTAAACCTCCAAACCAAGGAACCCAAATCCTTTTCTCAAAACATAACGTTCCTTCCTCGTTTGGTACCAGTAGCTTCTCCATCCCACGGAGGTATTCTTCTTCAAGATTTCCTTCCTTGAGAGCTTCTTTTTGCGCGGCACGAATGCGCAAGGAAAGATCAGTTCAGATAATCATTTCTAAAGCTCTAACCCTTATGGGCTTGATCCTCTCCTTTCGACTTAGGGCATCGGCGACCACATTCGCCTTCCCTGGATGATACTTTATCTCGTAGTCGTAATCGTTCAGCAACTCAACCCAACGTCTTTGCCTCATATTCAGCTCCTTCTGGTTGAATATGTGTTGTAGGCTCTTGTGATCTGTAAAGATTGTACACTTTGTACCATAAAGGTAGTGTCTCCAGATTTTTAATGCAAATACCACTGCGCCAAGTTCCAAATCATGTGTGGTATAGTTCTTTTCGTGCACTTTCAATTGACGTGATGCGTAAGCAATAACCTTTTGGCGTTGCATCAACATACAACCCAATCCTTGACGTGAGGCGTCGCAGTATACCACAAAATCATCTGTACCTTCTGGTAGTGCTAAGATTGGCGCATTGCAGAGCTTATCCTTCAATATCTGGAACGCTTCTTCCTGTTTGATTCCCCAATCAAACTTCTTATCTTTCTGCGTGAGGAGCGTCAATGGTTGAGCGATTTTTGAAAAATCCTCAATGAACCTTCGATAGTAGCCAGCCAAACCCAAGAATTGTCGAATCTCGGTTGACGTCTTTGGCGTTTCCCAATTCTTGATCGCTTCGATCTTGGTTGGATCCACGTGGATTCCATCTCCATTCACCACGTGTCCAAGAAATTGTACTTCACGTAGCCAAAACTCGCACTTAGAGAACTTGGCATACAACTGTTCTTTCTTCAGCAGCTCCAAAATAGCTCTTAAATGTTGTTCGTGCTCAGCCTTTGTCCTTGAATAAATCAAGATGTCGTCGATAAACACAATCACGAACTTGTCCAAGTACGGCTTGCAAACTCTATTCATCAAGTCCATAAAGACTGCGGGTGCGTTTGTCAAACCAAACGGCATAACAAGGAACTCGTAGTGTCCATAACGAGTTCTGAAGGCTGTCTTCGGGATACTCTCTTCTTGTATCCTTAACTGATGGTATCCAGATCGCAAATCGATCTTTGAGTAAAAGCTTGAACCTTGCAGTTGATCAAACTGAACATCAATCCTTGGCAAAGGGTATCTATTCTTGATCGTCAGCTTGTTCAACTCCCGGTAGTCAATGCACATACGAAAACTACCGTCCTTCTTCTTAACAAACAGGACTGGAGCTCCCCAAGGCGAGAAGCTTGGTCGGATAAATCCCTTGTCTAACAACTCTTGAAGTTGTGTCGACAGTTCCTGCATCTCAGACGGAGCAAGTCTATAAGGTGCCTTAGCCACAGGCGCGGCGCCTGGAACTAAGTCAATGCGGAACTCTACTTGTCTCTGAGGTGGCAGTCCAGGTAAGTCCTCTGGGAAGACTTCTGGATATTCCCTCACGACAGGGATGTCTTTGATCTTCTGTTCTGCAGCTTTCTTGTCTACAATGTGTGCCAGGAAGGCAGCACATCCTTTCTGCAAACTCTTTCGCGCTTTCAGGCAGCTGATAATTCTTAACGGCGTATCACGCTTCTCCCCGTGAACCACAATTGTTTCACCCCCTTCGGTTGGGATACGAACAACCTTTTTGTGACAAACTATCTCAGCCTTGTTGCCTGATAACCAATCCATTCCTACCACCACGTCGAAGCTTCCCAACTGGACTGGTAGTAGATCCAGAGCAAACTCACGCTCTCCCAATTCGATCACACAACCTCTGATCACTTCATTGGCTTCTACTAACTTCCCATTAGCCAATTCGATTGAGTAGGGGATATCTAACTTACTAGCGGCTAAACCAAGCATATTCTTAAACTCTAACGACACGAAGCTATAATCGGCACCAGTATCAAATAAAACGGATGCATAGCGCTGGTTTACAGGGAACGTACCAGTAACGACATTGGGATCCTGGCGCGCTTCCCTCGCTTCGATGTGGAACACTCTTCCACGGGCTTGGTTCAACTCTGGGCAGTTCCTTTTAAAATGCCCAATATCACCACAGTTAAAGCATCCAAGTCTTCGCCCGTTTCCACCTCCATTTCCAGCTTGGTTGTTGTTTTGGTTCACATTACCAGCTTGATTCACATTGTTGCCTCGATTCCCATTTCCTCCATTGTTTCCTTGTGGGCGATTTCCATTCCCACCCCGGTTGTTATTTCTATTCCCAATTCCTCCTTGGCCTCCCCGGCCAGCACTAGCCCAGCAAGAATCCTTCAAGTGACCAGTCTTTCCACAAGCTTCACATACTTTTGGCCCGCATCGGCCAGAATGGTGACGCTGGCAGGTGTTGCACTTGGGCTGGGTGCCCATATATCCCTTCCCTTTCTTTCCACTACCAGCTGTACCCTGAGCTGGCGTGCTTGGCTCTCCTTTCTTAATAACCCCACTAGTGCCTTGCTTGAAGTTCGAGAACTTCCGTTTGTTACCTCCTGATGACTTGACGTGAGTCTCTTTCTTCTTAGGCTCAGCATCATCGAACTTGTTCAGGCGAATAGCCTCCTCTGTGAGAGCCACGCTCAGATCAATCGCCTCAGTAATTGTCGCAGGCTTAGATGAGGTCACCATGCTTATGATTTGAGGTGCTAATCCCCAAATGAAACGTTCAATCCGCTTGAACTCCGGAGTGACCATGTAGGGTACCACATGCGATAAGTCATGGAACCTCTGAACGTATTCTGCGACCTTTGGACCGTCCATTTTCAAATGCCAGAACTCAGTTTCCAATCTTTGGATTTCCGCGCGAGAGCAGTACTTTTTGCGCATAAGTTCCTTCAGTTCGGTCCAGGTTAGCGCGTAGGCAGCAGCTTCACCAAGTGTCTGTACTTGCAAATTCCACCAAGAGAGGGCTCCATCCAAGAATAGCCCCGAGATATAGGTGACTTGCTGATCTAGTGCGCATTTGCTCATGCGAAGAACAGATTCAGTTTTCTCGGCCCAACGAACAAAGGCGACAGCACCTCCTGTGCCATCAAAGTTGACCGGTTTGCAGTCTAGAAACTGCTTGTAGGTGCACCCTGCACACACATTGTAACATGTGAACAGCATTAGCATCTTTGCTATAGATATCCAATTAGGTCGTGGTAGGTCTAAATGACTTAGTATTACCATGAGGTGGATTATTGTTGCCATTGTTGTTTGAGCTGCTTCCGCTGGGTCCTCCTTGCGAGGCGGCGTATTGTGCGATGGCAGCAGCGATGACTTGCTGGAGTTCTGCCTCATTGGTAGGCATCGGCGTTTGACGTATCGGCGGCATCTTCTAAAAGATGGGTTCACGTCGGTCAGACCATAATAAAGATCCCATGTTATAATACATACGCTTTATTATGATAGTAATAGTACATAACATCTCATGTTATAATCATATCAATCACACAACATCCCATGTCATAGAAACCAAATCAAGCATCAATTATGATGAGAATACTGCGATTGCCATATATTGAGACCACATAGTAAGCGTACAAGTACATCACAGTGTCATACAACATCAGTCGACTAAGGGCTACATCACCCTAGTCCAAAAACTATATCAAATCAGTGTCAATACATCAAATACATGTCAACAAAAGTTAGAATCATAATGTAGTCTCCAAAAATGCTGTGCAGTCAAAAGCAATCGCCGTCTTCTCACCAGCGTCTACCCATACGGTACTGAAGAGCTCTACACGGATGGCGGTGGAAGAGGGGGAATGTGAGTGTAAAACAAGCGACGCAAATGGAGCCAGTCCTCCTCCATGGCTCTCTGGGTACGCAAGTAAGAAGCAACCTGCTGCTCCAGGGCAAAAAGGCGTGCAGCATAGTCTGGTGGTAAAGGTCGAGAGGGCTGCAAAGGAGAGTGGGTCTGACCCTGGCACTGGCACGGCGGCGGCTGGGCTCTCTCAAGCTCCTGAATGCGCTGCGTGTGTGCCTCGTGCTGGATGACAAAAGACATCAAAACATCCTCAATGGAATATCCCATATGGAAACGATGGTAAGGGTCAGTCGGGGTCATGGCAGGTGGTGATGACCAGAGAAACGGCTCACTGGTGGGATCGAAAGGTGCCACATGAAATGGAGAAACAGGGGGAAAAGTAGCAGACGGTGGTATAGTAGGGATAGATACCGGTACATGTCCAAAAGGGTGAGCCGAAGAACCCTCTCCAGGTCGCGCTGGAGGTGTAAACCGAGGAAATGAAAAGGAGGTATCAATGTTACAGGTATCAGTGATCTGAGGGGGAATAGGTGGAACCTCATCATCCGTAGGAATCCACCCACACTGGGCGTGCTCATCTCGTGGGTCAATCTGTGCCTCAAAAAGTGTACGATCAAACTGAACTGGCATAGGATCATGGTGAGGTGCAACAAGAGGGTCAACTGGTGCATCAGCAATAAGTGGGGGATCAACATGATCAGCAGCAATGACATGATCGCCCTCCAACAACGGAGCATCAATAGGATGATCATCAATTGATGGGTCAGCAATGACAGGCTCAATAATAGGTGCGTCAGCATGAACTGGGTCATGCTCAAGCACTGGGTCAGGAGCAGGGTCCAGTGGATGCTCGGGATCATCGAAGGCCATCTCAAAATCAAACTCAAGGTCGATGGGGTCAACTGGGTCTACTGGGTCGACTGGATCCTCCATAGGCTGATCCATGGGTATAAACTCTATATCCTGATCTGGGTCGAATCCTGGGGGAAAAACAGGATCGGAATCCTCCACATCATCGTGGTCGAAAGTAAAACTAGGAATAGGGGCAACAGAGGATGCCTGATTGGGATCTGATCCATGTGAGAAGTGCTGCGCACTCTGGGTGTGTGAAGGTGCGGAGGCCACAGACTCAAAAGAGTCTGGGACCGGAGAGTGAGCAGGTGACTCCTCGGCGGGAGCATCTGCGATCATCAAGAGATCACCAGCAGCAAGAAGGGCCTCGCCCTGAACCTCATCCTCTAAGGGCTCGTCATCAAACAGATCGACGTCGGGAAGCAAATCGTAAGCAGGATATGAAGCAAGTGGTATAGGAGCAGGGATCTCCACTAACGGTAGGTCCCCGGCCAAAGGGCCATCAGCGAGCTCATCAGCACCCTCAGGTAACGCAAAGGGCTGAAATTCATCCTCGTCCGTGCTAGTAACGTCGGATGTGTGGACCTCGCGCTCTGAAGACTCTAGGTCGTCTGATACTATAGGTCTAGGGCCTGTGGTGTCTGAATCACCAGTGCCGGTCGAGTCCATGTGTCTGTAACATAAACACAAATGTGCACAAATAATCAGTCATACAATCAGATAAGCACATTAGTCACCAAGTAAGCAATCAAATAATTCTCCTAGTCCCACTAGCCTCCCAGCCTCCCAGACTGCTCTTCCTAGTCCCACTAGCCAATTCTCCTAGTCCCACTAGCCAACTACCTCGGCCTCCCAGACCGAGCCTCAGCCTCCCAGACCGAGCCTTAGCCTCCCAGACTGAGCCTATAAATAATAAAATGTGCTCAACATTTGTTTATAAAAAGTTTTGGATCTGGACTTAAGTGGTATGCAGTAAAAATGCTTTCGTGAGAGCCCTAGTGATCATAGTCTAGACTCGAGAAGGAATCCTAGTTCGCTATGATCAGAGCTCTGATACCAAGCTGTCACACCCTGGCTTTGCGGAAGTGTGGTTAATTTGGTGTGACTTCTTAATACCATAGCTTAACCATAACAAAGCTATATGAAATAAAACCATGCAAGATCATCCATTCGATTAAGTTTTAAAAACCAAATACAATAACATTGTCTTAAAGAAAACACATCCTAACGACATTGTTCAACAAACACAAACATCAACATGACATAAACACAATTTAAGGACTGTGACTTGTCCAGGAAAGAGTCACATTCCCCAAACCCGGATGACCTCGTAACTAGTGCAGCGGGAAAACGTGTCATACCGCGCCAGATCCTTTAATTCCCTGAAATACATGTAAGTTGAAAAATCAACAATAATGTTGAGCGAGTTCACGTGTAAGTGAGTAAATAAACCTTTGTATGTATAAAAATCCTGTTATGTAGCAAATAAGGAAAAAGAGATCACCAATGGTTTGCAAGGCCATTGATATGTGTGAAGTGCAAGTAGGAAGACTCAAACCTAGCAGATTTAGCGATGGGTACAAAGTCACCCCGAGGTCCGTTCTGTTTGGGCCTGGGGCTGGGCTCGCTACACCCAGATAGATCTACCGCTTACGTCCCTTGGTCCTAGAATGAGGATTAATGGTCTCCAGTTCCCGCCTACCCACTCACATGATCTAAGTAGTAAACCTCCTTACGCTAACCATACCATGTATAAAGTACTCGTAATCATAGTAACATGTATTTCACCCCCGTAATTTAGAAAACTGAAAACAGTTAAGAGAAAAGGGGGACATGAACTCACAGTGGTGCGTCTCTACCAAGTATGCCTCCAAATCAAGCAGCTGTGTGACGACCTACACGTACTAACTCTATTAGACGGACGGCCGTGCCTTAGCTTTAAGGTTTAAGTTTTTGGGAAATAGTTAGGCAACTATTTCGTGTTTACATTCCGTATATACTTGGTAGTCATTTTCCTTCCCAAGGATGGGGGATTTAATACATGTGTGTTCGAAATATATTATTAAGTCTTACTAAAAATATATTTTATTTCTAACTCCCAAAATATAAATATTCTTCTTAAAAATATTATATTTTCTATTACATAATTTTCCCAAAATAATACCTTGACAAAAATACGCGTTAAGTCATATTTTCCCAAAATGCGTAAGTTACGTTTTAATGATCGAGTGGTAATAATAATTACCGGTGTAACTTATATATTTATCGTAGAGACGTTCGTATTATTTTGGATCCATTAACATTCGATAGTATTATTTTTACCCTAAAAATAATACTAGTATTTTCACAAAATAATCATAAACACATATCAAGTGAAATATATACTAAATATATATTTACCAAGTTTTATTTTGTGAAATCCCACCTTCGATGTTTTGTAAATAAAGTCGTGGCGAAATCTATAATTTGAAAACAAGTCGAAAAGTATTTCTAACACTTATAGTGAAAGTAATTCTAAGTGTTAGGTTTTTAGAAAAATTTCGCCAGCGTTTCCTCTGTAACTGGAGGTGGCCACGCTTTTAAGCGTATCATTTTCTTTCATAAATCAAACCAACATTCCTTTCATGTAATCAAAACAATGTCCAAAACAACAAACTAGTAAATAAATATGTATATCGCATAAATTACATGAACTTGCGTTTTATCCAAGAACATAAAGTAAATTCCATTACTTTTAGTGGATCTTTATATAAATCAATCCGGTTTCGTAAAAACCCCGTTTTTAAAGAAATTCCATCTTTACAACTTCTCGTCATCTTTTTCAAAAATAGTTATTTTGTTGAAAGTGTGTGCTACACAAGTGTTTACACACTTGTGTGTTCTAAAAATCATTCGTGTTAGTGTAAGATCCGTCTTTAGAAAACATGATTTCTTTGATACTTGGTTCTTTGAAAATACCGCTTGTAGATACGTAGATCTACTAGTTTTAAATACTATTTCACAAGCAAAATTGCTTTTACACAAGTTCATGATTCGCGTGTGGTAGAGTTTCATCCTTTAACCCTTGTTACTTCCAAAACAACCTTATGTCATGATCCATGATCAGGACCAACCCGGGTTAAACGATGATCCGAGCTACCACAACATAGATCGGGTCCAAATAATTACACAAATCAAATACTACAAGATTTACACAACATACAAGCTTTTAACCATTACTTTTAGTGTTTTTAGTAGACTTTTAAGCTTCAACTTGTATGTTCATGACTTTTAACCGTTACATATCATTTTAACCATCTTAAAAATAGTTCGAGAGGGTGATTCAAGCAACTTACTACTAGCTCGAGGCTAGGGAAGAATCTAGACGCAAAAAGAGTGGATAAAAGCAACGAGTAGAGGTCCTTTGAGTTCCGAATGCACCAAGCCTCCTCTTACGAGATCCTTAACACTTGAATGGTCTTGAGATGAGGTGATCAAAACCGAAAAATATGATGGATGTTGAAGGGGGGTTCGGCCGTGAGCTTTCTAGACAGAGAGAGGGAGTTGTTTTGGGGTGTTAAGTGGTGAATGATATGTTAGGCTAATCCTTGATCTTATAGTCATTCCATAAGTGTATTACCCAACGGATTTCATGCTCTCTAGATACTATACATGAAGATTAAAATAATAATTTGGAGGACAAAGTATGTCCCCCCTCTTGGGGACGGTTGGTTAAGGGGGGGGGGGGGGGGTTCCTAGTTCAAACTCAACCAAACACTAAGTATGTAGTTAGGTTAATCTAGTTAGTTAAGTGATTAACCCGGTTACTAGTGTGTTGTGCTTTACAGTGGGTGTTAGGGTATTCAGGGACCCTAACTGGCTCAGAAAAAGATAAATAATGTTATTAACAATATTTTCATGTTCCGAGTACAGTCCGGTTGTTCGGTTGGATAGTAATCCGTTAAAGCGTTAAACAAGCTTTAAAGTGTCGTTAATACCATTTTTAGTGACACAACTTATTCCTGACACTTTGGAAAGTGTCTAGTAACATTTTTCTCATGTTTTGGCACTTTATTAGTTAGCTAGATGCTGAATTATTATTTAAAGTGCTGAATTTTGTACTTAGAGCACGTTTTAGGCACATCCAGTCATTGTAACTTATTCCTAGAGACGCAGTTCTACAACCCTTGTATCCCTACACTCACCACTAGTGTAGCAAACTATCTCAGGCTCTTACAGGCCTTAGAGGCAGTACCTGCCTGGTGCTAGTTATGACTGCACGTTTAATAGGTTATCCGTTCATTGTGCTACTGTGCTTTTGGTGCATCATGTTTGTCACTAAGGTTCAGCATGTAAATAATGTAGTGACGGTAAGTAAAGTATGATGCAGGTATATGCATGTATCAGAAATCAAGTAGCAGTTCATCAGTAATTTCAAACAAGCACAGTAATTAAGTAGTAATTAATTATTAATTAAGTCGTACGGATACCTGGTTTAGTGAGGGTTGTCACAGATCGTTCCTCGCGTCGCCCTGACCTAGCACGTAAACACGTCCCCTGGCACCATTGCCATTATTGTTACCCCCGTTGTTGCCTCCATTGTTGTTCCCGTTTCCTTGGTTGTTGTTCTGAATCTGATTCTGATTCAGCTGTGGATAGTGCCTCTTGAAGTGACCCTCAGCACCGCACTTGAAGCATCCCTTATTACCCTACTGTTGCTGATGTTGGTTCTGGGGAGCTTGTGGCTGCTGTTGTCGATTCTGATTCGCAGGACGTGAACTCCTGCAATCTTTGGCTTCATGTCCAGGCTTGTTACATCTCTGACAACGACCCTTGCTGCACGCCCCGCTATGGTGCAAATTACATCGATTGCACTTAGGGTGATTTCCCCGGTATCCACCCTGACCTTGATTCCCAGTAGAATGTTAGCTGGGGCTCCTGTACTCATCTGTCTTTCGTTGCTAGGACTGAGACTGAACTGAGTAGAACTCTTACTGGAATTCCCATCCCATTTTCGCTTGTTATCATTGGGGGCGTCAGTAGTAGTAGCACTAATACGTTTGGGCAGTCTGTTTTGTTGAACTGCTTGATCGGTGAGACGATGGGCCAACTTGATGATTTGCTGAATGGTACCCAGGTTAGCTGAAGTCACGTGACTCTGAATCTCTGGTACAAGACCTTTGAGATACAGCTCCATACGTTTGATGGGAGGGTCTACCATAGTAGGACACAAGATGGCCAGTTCGTTTGACCTTTTCGTATACGCCTCAATCTCAGACCCCGTCATCTTCAGTTTGAAAAATTCCACCTCTAGCTTGTGGATGTCGTCGCGACTACAGTACTCTTCTTTGATCAGTTCTTTGAAACCGTCCCATGGGGTGGCATTAGCAACCGCCAGCCCCAGCAGTTGAACCTGTGCCTTCCACCAGGTTAACGCAACACCTTCAAGCGTTCCAGTAGCATATTTCACCCTACGATCTTCAGGGTATTCACACATCTCAAAAACAGACTCAAGCTTCTCGAACCATTGTAGAAGGGCTACCACTCCTTCTGTGCCGATGAAGGTACTGGGTCGGCAATCCATGAAGGTTTTGAATGTACATACAGGAGGTTGAGCATGCTGACCTCCTGCAGGGACAGCTGGGAGTGCCTCAGCCACTCGTTCGTTGATTAGAGCCGTCAGCTGGGCTTGAGTCAAGTTCAGGCGCCCACTCATGATCTTCACATCGAAGGAAACACAAGTAAGAAGTGGTGTCGCGAAAGTGCATAAGTGTGGAGTGACAGAAGAGAGCAAACACACATGTCACACCCCAACCGATGGCGGAGCCATCGGGGCATGGCACTGAGCGAAACAGATTGTCCAGAAGTTTCCACAACAATTATCATAACTATTCAATTTAAATAATACATCCCATACCGTATCTTAAACAGTCAAATAATTATTACAGACAATCATCAAGACAAATATTCTGTTCCGACAACTCAGATTTAAATAAGTAGCAATTGTTTATCTGCTTCTAGAGACCCCTAATTCGTTATCTACAGACAACTATTTGTTGGGCTCTAAAGCTTTATTCTAGCTTCCATTTCCTACCACACATGCATCCTAAGCACCTGTCACATACGTTAAAATAAAAGTCAATACATATAATGTAAAGGTGAGCATGCAAGTTTGATAATAGCATATAGAGTTCGAATTCGTTTACGCATAACCAGCACGTACACATAGTGAAATGAAGCACGTTAGTTATCGACATAGACCCATCGATACCAATGACTGCGGGTTGACTGCCTGAGGCAGTTCGCAATACATGATTACCACCGTAATCCATGTAAGTAAAGGATCCTTAACAACCCCCGCATGAACGGGTGCTGAGTCCAAACTATAGTACTATCGTTGCTAAGGCAGGTAGACAGCATTCCATGTGTAAACATAACAAACAAGCATTCATGAGCCACGTATAACATACATTAACGGTTAGCGTTCAAATAGTTTGAGTAGTGTGATAGTTGTAGTTTGAATATTCGTAACGTATGTAACACCCAAAAGTGCTTAAAGCAAAAAGGGATCGAGTATACTCACTGTGATTTATGGATTGAAGGGAGCGCTTAGCGAATACGGTTAGCCTGAATAGATTCGGTAGCATAACGATAAGTGAACGAAAAACAGGAAACAAGTATTGGGGAGTCGGACAGCTGGTCGATCGGACGGCAGTTCGATCGGACGGCTGACCGTTTGGCTGACAGTCCATACGGTCTGCTGTTCGGTCGGTCGGTAGGCCGATCGGATGGCTGTACGAGTGGATTGTTCCTTCCTTTAAGAAGGATGTGTTTGTGTATGATGGCTTGTCCTTTGAAGTTTTCGTTGTAGCATTTTGAAAACATTGAAGTACCTTTGCCTTTCATGCCAGTCGATCGGACGGCTGTTCGATCGGCCGGCAGCCTGATCGGTTAGGCCTTCAACAGAAATTCAAGGTGAAGTCTTTGGATCGGACAGGTGTTCGATCGGACAGGTGTTCGATCGGACAGGTGTTCGATCGGACAGGTGTTCGATCGGACAGGTGTTCGATCGGACAGGTGTTCGATCGGTTGGCAAGTCAACAAGTCAAAGACTTTAATGAATTGCAAGATGGATCGGATGGTTGGTCGATAGAATAGCACAACTGCTGTTCGATCGGACAGCAGGGTATCACCTGATCGGACGGCTGTTCGATTGGGTGGCACTTATAGTGCATTAAACATGTTGAAAATTGATTAAGTGTTGAAGCATAGTATCTTATGATCCGAAGAGTAATCCGATCGGACAATAGTTCGATCGATCAACAGTTCGTTCAATACCATTCTTCAAAACAAGTCGTTTATGTGGGACCATGTGCTAGCCGATCGGCTGGCAAGTCGATCGGCTGGTTTATCCGACCGGCTGTCTGTCCGTTCGGACAGCAGTCCGATCGGCCAGCATCCTGACCTGATCAGCCTGGCGTCTAACACCCTGGGTTGTTCTGTTGGTTTGTCGTTTTATCGAGGTACTTTGACAGCGAGTAAACCATAGATGCCTCGTTCTTACTTGGTCTCCTGGGTCGGACAGGATTCACCCAAATCCGGTCGGTGGTCTGTTCGGAAAGAAGTTTATCATTTAACCCGAAGTCGGTTAACCTCGTGGGTAGAATCCAGATCTTGAGCCGTATAACCACTGAAGTGCTTTGTAAACCGGCTCAGGTTCCGTTTCCACTGGTTAGAAGTTACTGAGTGACAAAGAGTTGAAGGAAGGTTGGTAAACCCGTCTTTCCGCCCTTGTCACTGTGTATATGTCTAGATCTAGAAAAGATCCTTGTTTGTTTATGTGGAAATCGGCTAGATCCAAGTCATTCTTGGTGGATTGAGGCCAAAACATGGAGTTCTTCAAGAACCCATGATGACATCATCCTAGAACACTTGATTCTTGATGATTTCACGGTTAGAAGTTTAGATTCGAAAGATAGAAAGGTGTAGGAGTGTGTATAGATCAAGAAAGTACAAGGTTTAGGACGAAAACTTACCAGAATCGAGAGAAATCTGAGAAAAAGCGAGTTGAGCGTGCTGGTCGAACAGAGGTTTCCAAAAGTGGTAAAGAGTGATAATGACAGGGGTATTTATAGAAAGACAAAAGAGGAAAGGGCTAGCCGATCGGCTGGCACCTCGATCGGACAGCCTGTCCGATCGGACAGCAGTCCGTTCGGCTGGCTGTTCGTTCGGCTGGGAAGCCTGGTCGATCGGTTGCCCCTTTCGAGTGTTTTGCGCGACGTTTTCTGATATTTCGATTTCGGTTGAGAGCGGTTCGATACGATAGGGTTTCCTAGTCAAATTACTTTCAGTCCGAACTACTTTGTATCTCGCGTAATCTTTTCTCCACTATCTATCCTAGTTCGATCGTGATTCGAGTTCGAGTTCGATTGCCTTCGAGTTAGATTTCGAGTTCGATTGAGTTCGCTTGATTACCACAACATAACAGAAATAAGCATGCACAGGTAACACGTAAGGCACACACACACGTATAAACAATAAGTAAAATTTCGTAGTTCGAGTTACGATTCGGTGTCGATTCGATTAGCATAGCTTGATTATTAGTTGATTAACTTTATCGCATTGTTACTTCCTATAGTTCACAGTCGTAGGTCGATTGAAATACGATTAATACTCATCGATTATTGCAATGAACGACACTTACTCCACATAATACAAATAAAATAAAGACATTTCTACAAGTCAAGTTGCGCGAATCGGTCGTTGACTTTGACCTTGACTTTGACTTTCACTCACGAAAACACGGGGTGTTATAGCCTCCTCTTGTTTAGGGAATTTCGTCCCGAAATTAAGCTGGAAACCGTAACAAAGCCGTGAATCACGTTTGAGAACTCTTTGTTTGGACCGAGTTGAAAACCGGGACCTACAAGTGGTATCTGAGCTGGTTCTCGGTTGCGAAGGTCAAACGTACAGATTCGTACTATAATCGGTGGTTCTATAGATTAATATGAAATCGTACAAAACACTAGAGTCACAATACTAGTTTCTCTCTCTAACTTCACCCTTCAAACAACTGCGGGTACTTAGCCTCCGTATCGCTTTCGAGTTCCCAAGTGAACTCCGCGCCTCGTTTGCCTTCCCATCGGACCTTCACAATAGGAATGCGTGAGCGCCTGAGCTGCTTGGTTTGGCAATCCATGATTTCGACAGGCTTTTCCACAAAGTGTAATGTTTCGTTCACTTGTAGACCGTCTAGAGAGACATGTAAATCATGGTCGGTGATGCACTTCTGGAGGTTTGACACGTGGAAAGTCGGGTGGATGTTGCTAAGTTCCTCCGGTAATTCGAGTCTGTAGGCGACTTTTCCGATCCTTTCCAGAATCTTAAAAGGCCCAGCATATCGAGGCGCGAGTTTCCCTTTCTTGCCGAATCGGACTACACCCTTCCAAGGTGATACCTTTAGGAGTACGTAGTCACCAACGCCAAATTCACGGGGCTTGCGCTTTTTATCGGCGTAAACCTTCTGTCGATCCCGAGCTTTCACAAGGTTGTTTCTGATTTGGAAAATTTTGTCTGTCGTTTCTTGTAATAGCTCAGGACCGGTTAGTTGCGAGTGACCGATCTCGTGCCACACAATAGGGGACCGACATCTTCTTCAGTATAATGCCTCGAAAGGTGCCATCTCGATGCTAGAATGATAGCTATTGTTGTACGAGAATTCGACTAACGGCAGGTGCTTATCCCAATTACCACCGAAGTCTAGAACACACGCACGGAACATGTCTTCAAGAGTACGGATCGTTCTTTCAGTCTGGCCGTCGGTTTGAGGGTGGAAAGCAGTACTTAGATTAAGCGTTGTACCGAGTGCCGTTTGAAACGTTTCCCATAATCGTGAAGTAAACCGAGCGTCACGGTCAGAGATGATGTCACGAGGCGTCCCATGATTACAAATGATCTCGTCGGTGTAGATTCGGGCTAATCGTTCCACCTTGTAGTCTTCTCGTATAGGCAGAAAGTGAGCTGATTTAGTCAATCGGTCGACCACAACCCATATGCTGTCGTGACCTGATGACGTGGGTGGAAGCTTGGTTACGAAGTCCATAGCTATGCTCTCCCACTTCCACATAGGAATTGGTGGTTTTTCGAGTAAGCCAGAGGGTCTTTGATGTTCAGCCTTGATTCTAGCACAAGTTAGGCATCTTCCGACGTAGAGAGCGATATCCCTTTTCATGCCCGACCACCAGTACTTGTAACGAAGATCCTGGTACATTTTGTCAGCACCGGGGTGAACTGAGTAGCAGGATTTATGGGCTTCGTCCATGATAATCTGTCGCAAATTGATTCGCTTGGGAATCCAAATTCGGTCTAAAAAGTGAAATATCCCATTAAATTTGCTCACAAGCTGGGCTCCATCGTGGTAGATTCTTTCCTTCTTCAAGGTGCGTTCGTTGAAACATGTATGCTGAGCGTCGCGGATGAGAGTTTCGAGGTTGTGCTGGGCTTGAACATTACGAGTGCTAAGAAGGTAGCTCCGTCTGCTAAGTGCGTCGGCAACAACATTTGCTTTGCCTGGGTGATAACGAATCTCACAGTCGTAATCGTTGAGAAGTTCTACCCATCGGCGTTGACGCATATTAAGTTCCTTCTGATTAAAGATATGCTGTAGGCTCCTATGATCGGTGAAGATCGTACACTTAGTACCATACAGGTAGTGTCGCCAAATCTTTAATGAAAAAACAACCGCGCCTAGCTCGAGACCATGAGTTGTATAGTTCTTCTCGTGGATTTTGAGCTGACGAGATGCGTAAGCTATGACCTTGTCCCGTTGCATGAGGACACAACCGAGACCAAGGTTGGAAGCATCACAGTAGACAATGAAATCATTGTTTCCGTCGGGCAATGAGAGAACAGGAGCATTGCAAAGCATGTGTTTGAGGGTTCGAAAGGCAGACTCTTGTTTGGTTCCCCAAATAAAAGGCTGGTCCTTATGTGTAAGAGAGGTAAGTGGTACAGCAATCTTCGAGAATCCTTCGATAAATCGGCGATAATAGCCTGCTAGTCCGAGAAAGGAACGGACCTCACATGGATTCTTAGGTGTAACCCAGCTCTTGACTGCTTCAATCTTCGCAGGATCAACGTGGATACCCTGACTATTTACAATGTGACCCAGAAATTGAACTTCCCCTAACCAGAATTCGCACTTGGAGAATTTGGCGTAGAGTTGGTTCCCCTGGAGTACCTCGAGAACTAAACGTAGATGTTGCGCGTGTTCGGCTCTCGATTTGGAATAGATCAAGACATCGTCGATGAATACGATGACGAAACGGTCGAGATATGGTTTACACACGCGATTCATCAGATCCATGAAAACCGCTGGTGCGTTGGTTAGACCAAAAGGCATAACAACGAATTCGTAATGGCAGTAACGAGTTCAAAATGCGGTTTTGGGTATATCCTCCTCTTGAATGTGTAGCTGATGGTAACCTGAACGTAGATCGATCTTTGAAAAACACGTAGCGCCTTGTAGTTGATCAAACAAATCGTCGATATGAGGCAGAGGGTAGCGGTTCTTGATGGTTAGCTTATTCAATTCCCGGTAGTCGATGCACATCCGGAACGACCCGTCCTTCTTTTTGATGAAAAGGACTGGCGCGCCCCAAGGAGAGGTGCTCGGGCGAATGAAGCCTTTTTCGAGTAATTCCTGGAGTTGGGTTGAGAGTTCGCGCATTTCTGACGGTGCGAGTCGGTAAGGAGCTTTGGCAATAGGATTTGCTCCAGGAATGAGGTCAATACGAATGTCGATATCACGACTTGGAGGCAATCCGGGAAGATCCTCTGGAAAAACATTAGGAAATTCTCGAACCACAGGAACGTCTTTTACTTCCTTCTTCTCTTTCTTTTCCTTCTCCGCTACTACAATGTTTGCCAAGAAAGCCCTGTATTCCTTACGGAGATACTTGCTGGCTTGGATGCATGACATAAGCTTGAGCCCCTTTGAAGTAGTATCGCCATAAACACACAATAAGTCACCATTGGCGAGCGAAAAAGGAATCATCTTGTCGAAGCACACAACTTCAGCATGGTTTTCTCGAAGAAAGTCCATGCCTACTATGACGTCAAAGCTTCCGAGTTGCATCGGAATAAGGTCAATTGGGAAGATGTGATTGTTGAGCTCAAGAGTACAATCACGGATAACAGAATTAACAACAACGGTTCTTCTGGTAGCGACTTCTACGTCGAACTTCGAGGATAGTTGGGAATGTTTACGACTAAGGAGTTTCTCAAATTCGAGTGACACAAAGCAATTATCGGCTCTGATATCAAACAAACATGAAGCATAAATACCATTCACAAGGAACGTACCATTGACTACGTTGTTGTCGGCCTGGGCTTGACGCACGTTGAGGTTGAAAATTCTGGCGCGTGCGGCCTGTTGTTGCTGCTGCTGTTGTTGTTGCTGCTGTGGCTGCTGTTGCTGAGGCTCTTGTTTCACAACCCTGTTCGGACACACGTTGGCGAAATGGTTCGGGTCGCCACACGCGAAGCAGGCTTTGGCTTTGACTGCGGGTGCCGGAGGAGCTTGCTGACCCTGTGGGGCAGTGATTAGAGCTTGATTGGCAGGAGCTTGACGAATACGGCAATTGGCAGTAAAGTGGCCGTATACATTGCAATGAGCACAGAAGCGGCATTGAATAGCAGTCGGGTGGTGGTAGGTGCAAGTAGGGCAGAGCGGGTGTGGCCCAGTGTATGCACGCTTTGCAGGCGGTGCATTGGCCACAGGCGCTGCTACTTGACGTTGTTGAGCATGTACAGCTTGAATTGGTGCAGCAGTAATCACACAGTTCTTGTTGGTGGAGCTGTTCTTTCTCTTGTTCTTCCTCTTGTTGCTCGATGAGGTGGGTTCAGCAGTTGGTGCGGTGGCGGTAGCTTGATGCAGATGCTTCGAAGTCTTATCCCATACCCCAGCCTTAACCCGCTTGTCGTTGATCTCAGCGGCCAACAGATAGGTTTCCTCGATCGTTATGGTCTTAGTCGCTTGCACGAAATCAGCAACGCAGTCGGGCAAAGCTCGGATATATTTCTTGATGGTCATGTCGGGAGTCTTGACTTGATCGGGGAAGATAATGCTGAGCTATTTGAAACGAGCAGTGAGACCAGCATTGTCTCCATCCTTCTGCTGTATGTGCCAAAATTCATCTTCCAGCTTTTGACGTTCGTAAGGAGGGCAGAATTCCTCTAGCATAACTTCCTTGAGCTCGTCCCACGACAGACCGTAGGCTGTATCATTCCCTCGCTTGTTCCTCTCGGCCGTCCACCAGTCTAGAGCACGGGACTGAAAGACGCCGGTAGCATTCAGAGTTCGAAGGTCATCAGGGCAACCACTCTGTCGCAAAGTAACCTCGATAGAGTCAAACCAGTGAAATAGTGCAGTGGGACCTCCTTCGCCAGTGAATTCTTTTGGCCCACAAGACTTGAATTGCTTGAAACTGAAGGGCCTTGCGGCAGTCTTAGGAGCTTCGGTTCTCGATTCCTCGGATGATTTGCTGGCATTCTCATAGACGTCACTCACGGCCTTTGCCACACTTTTAGCAATAATGGAAGCAAGGCATTTGTCCCTCTTTTCCTGACGAGAGAGTGCATGACGGGATCCAGACGACATGGTCTGCAACAGACATTGTCACAGGACTCATCACATTGTATTCGAATCTCACCTCACACGTCTATTTCTTACTAAAGCTCAGGAATACGTATACTTACGTAAATACTTATCACGAAATCATAAAATCACATAAGCACATAAATCACATAGTCATTTAATTCCTAAGCACGTAAAGCACAGAAGTAAAGAAACACATACACATCTTAACTAATAGAGACAGTCAGAAAACAGAAACCTATCATTCCAACTCTGCGATTGTCCGAAAAGAGCATAATGTAAGCTAGGGAGAGAAACTAGAGAGAAAGGCGAAAGGTTATTTACGTTTCTTTGTACCTTCTATGTCTATACCGAATCACAGATTATACTACGTCTCGTGTGTTTCGGTCTCATTCGTGTACGGATTCTGCACGTTACACGTTCGGTTCGCAATCGTTTCGGAGTCAAAACCGAGACATAACAAGAATCACGGTAAATTGTACGTTCTGGTGTGTTTGGCCTCGATTCACAGGGGATCGGTTATGCACTTTCAACTTTCAGGATCGTGCCTTGGCCTCGATTCTTAGGCGTTTAGCGTGAATCCCGTTAGTTTTATTGTGACTACAGATTGTCTGTTGAGACCTTGGTGAGAGTTTTGTAAAATGCGCGGAACAAGTTGTCAAGGTTAGGGTTTCACCCCTGGCTTGACAACTTCGTCCCTTTTTTTGAATAAATAGAGGAGATTATTCATCAAAATATGGATTTCACTCCTATTTTGGCATAATTCTCCTCGTTTTAGTTAAAATACGGGTTGATTAGGCATCTTTAGTCGAGAGTTTGCGGTTTTCACACCTATTCCCGACCTTATTGCCCATTCATAGTTGAAAATTCGAGTGCAGTGAGAGTATAGAACAAGCGAGAATAACGAGAAGTAAGTTCGTACATAACCCCTACTGGTTATGCACAAGTCGGTCTGCTGGTTCTTAACTATAGTCTAGGTATCTAAGACTTCGACCCGGACTAGGTCGAGTCTTGCCTAATTCCCTATAGTTATGGCTCTGATACCAATCTGTCACACCCCAACCGATGGCGGAGTCATCACGGCATGGCACTGAGCGAAACAGATTGTCCAGAAGTTTCCACAACAATTATCATAACTATTCAATTTAAATAATACGTCCCATACCGTATCTTAAACAGTCAAAAAATTATTACAGACAATCATCAAGACAAATATTCTGTTCCGACAACTCAGATTTAAATAAGTAGCAATTGTTTATCTGCTTCTAGAGACCCCTAATTCGTTATCTACAGACAACTATTTGTTAGGCTCTAAAGCTTTATTCTAGCTTCCATTTCCTACCACACATGCATCCTAAGCACCTGTCACATACGTTAAAATAAAAGTCAATACATATAATGTAAAGGTGAGCATACAAGTTTGATAATAGCATATAGAGTTCGAATTCGTTTACACATAACCAGCACGTACACATAGTGAAATGAAGCACGTTAGTTATCGACATAGACCCATCGATACCAATGACTTCGGGTTGACTGCCTGAGGCAGTTCGCAATACATGATTACCACCGTAATCCATGAAAGTAAAGGATCCTTAACAACCCCCGCGTGAACGGGTGCTGAGTCCAAACTATAGTACTATCATTGCTAAGGCAGGTAGACAGCATTCCATGTGTAAACATAACAAACAAGCATTCATGAGCCACGTATAACATGCATTAACGGTTAGCGTTCAAATAGTTTGAGTAGTGTGATAGTTGTAGTTTGAATATTCGTAACGTATGTAACACCCAAAAGTGTTTAAAGCAAAAAGGGATCGAGTATACTCACTGTGATTTATGGATTGAAGGGAGCGCTTAGCGAATACGGTTTTCCTGAATAGATTCGGTAGCATAACGATAAGTGAACGTAAAATAGGAAACAAGTATTGGGGAGTCGGACAGCTGGTCGATCGGACGGCTGACCGTTCGGCTGACAGTCCGTACGGTCTACTGTTCGGTCGGTCGGTAGGCCGATCGGATGGCTGTACGAGTGGATTGTTCCTTCCTTTGAGAAGGATGTGTTTGTGTATGATGGCTTGTCCTTTGAAGTTTTCGTTGTAGCATTTTGAAAACATTGAAGTACCTTTGCCTTTCAGGCCGGTCGATCGGACGGCTGTTCGATCGGCCGGCAGCCCGATCGGTTAGGCCTTCAACAGAAATTCAAGGTGAAGTCTTTGGATCGGACAGGTGTTCGATCGGTTGGCAAGTCAACAAGTCAAAGACTTTAATGAATTACAAGATGGATCGGATGGTTGGTCGATCGAATAGCACAACTGCTGTTCGATCGGACAGCAGGGTGTCACCTGATCGGACGGCTGTTCGATCGGGTGGCACTTCTAGTGCATTAAACATGTTGAAAATTGATTAATTGTTGAAGCATAGTACCTTATGATCCGAAGAGTAATCCGATCGGACAATAGTCCGATCGGACAATAGTTCGATCGAACAATAGTTCGTTCAATACCATTCTTCAAAAAAAGTTGTTTATGTGGGACCATGTGCTAGCCGATCGGCTGGCAAGCCGATCAGCTGGTTTATCCGATCGGCTGTCTGTCCATTCGGACAGCAGTCTGATCGGCCAGCATCCTGACCTGATCAGCCTGGCGTCTAACACCCTGGGTTGTTCCGTTGGTTTGTCGTTTTATCGAGGTACTTTGACAGCGAGTAAACCATAGATGCCTCGTTCTTACTTGGTCTCCCGGGTCGGACAAGATTCACCCAAATCCGGTAGGTGGTCTGTTCAGGACGAAGTTTATCATTTAACCCGAAGTCGGTTAACCTCGTGGGTAGAATCCAGATCTTGAGCCGTATAACCACTTAAGTGCTTTGTAAACCGGCTCAGGTTCCGTTTCCACTGGTTCGAAGTTACTGAGTGACAAAGAGTTGAAGGAAGGTTGGTAAACCCGTCTTTCCACCCTTGTAACTGTGTATATGTCTAGATCTAGAAAAGATCCTTGTTTGTTTATGTGGAAATCGGCTAGATCCAAGTCATTCTTGGTGGATTGAGGCCAAAACATGGAGTTCTTCAAGAACCCATGATGACATCATCCTAGAACACTTGATTCTTGATGATTTCACGGTTAGAAGTTTAGATTCGAAAGATAGAAAGGTGTAGGAGTGTGTATAGATCAAGAAAGTACAAGGTTTAGGACGAAAACTTACCAGAATCGAGAGAAATCTGAGAAAAAGCGAGTTGAGCGTGCTGGTCGAACAGAGGTTTCCAAAAGTGGTAAAGAGTGATAATGACAGGGGTATTTATAGAAAGACAAAAGAGGAAAGGGCTAGCCGATCGGCTGGCACCTCGATCGGACAGCCTGTCCGATCGGACAGCAGTCCGTTCGGCTGGCTGTTCGATCGGCTGGGAAGCCTGGTCGATCGGTTGCCCCTTTCGAGTGTTTTGCGCGACGTTTTCTGATATTTCGATTTCGGTTGAGAGCGGTTCGATACGATAGGGTTTCCTAGTCAAATTACTTTCAGTCCGAACCACTTTGTATCTCGCGTAATCTTTTCTCCACTATCTATCCTAGTTCGATCGTGATTCGAGTTCGAGTTCGATTGCCTTCGAGTTAGATTTCGAGTTCGATTGAGTTTGCTTGATTACCACAACATAACAGAAATAAGCATGCACAGGTAACACGTAAGGCACACACACACGTATAAACAATAAGTAAAATTTCGTTGATTAACTTTATCGCATTGTTACTTCCTATAGTTCACAGTCGTAGGTCGATTGAAATACGATTAATACTCATCGATTATTGCAATGAACGACACTTACTCCACATAATACAAATAAAATAAAGACATTTCTACAAGTCAAGTTGCGCGAATCGGTCGTTGACTTTGACCTTGACTTTGACTTTCACTCACAAAAACACGGGGTGTTACAACACAAGGCCCAAATAGCAATTATCACGTTAACTAATGCACAGTGTGAACTATCTAACCGACAATATAACATAAATCATACCACCTATTGTGTCGAGTCTTGCACGTGGAGTGAAGCGTCGTTGTGGATTGTTGAGCACTGTATAGGTTATAGTCTGGTTTTATCAAAAGCCTTTCCCACTTTAAAACCAAGTTCACTATAACCAATGGCTCTGATACCAATTTGTCACACCCCCAAAATCCACCATGCGGGGTATAACCGCTTGGAGGCGTGACATGACCAGGATCAAGCCACCAATCATATTGAACAACGTATTTAAGTAAATGAGACCAACCACAATACAATTGGTGACCAAAAGTAAGTTAACCAAGTTCAATTTAATCAGCGGAAGCATAAGACGTTAAACCAAAACACAAGTTCGTAGTTCATAAGTTTAAAGACCCAAACATAAGTTTCATAAGTTCATAAAGCTTATTTATTAAGTACGGGACATATCAGTCGCATCCCACAACGACCACCTCTATATGCAAGCTCCATAGGTACCTAACGACCTGCAAGGCATGTAACAGCAAATCAACAACAAAGTTGAGCGAGTTCACAGTAGGTGTTCGTTATAAAGTAGTTTTTCAAAAAAACTATGAGTTTGTTTGCAATTGCAGGTTAAATTAACTTTCCTTATTTTCCAAACCATAACGGTGGGGGCTACCCCATGTTGTAAACCACTAGACTAGATGTATATATAAGTGTCCTTCCCAATCCGAGGACAGAGGTACATATTAAATATGTAGATTTAGCGCTGGTGTCCTTCCCAATCCGAGGACAGTGGTACGTAGTGAATACATAGGTTTAGCGCTGGTGCCCTTCCCAATCCGAGGACATAGGTATGTATAAGAATACGTAGGTTTAGCGCTGGCGTCCTTCCCAATCCGAGGACGGAGGTAAGTAGTCTAGTAGTGGTGAAAGTACAAGTTCTGTCTCAGCTATTTAATCCCATTCCCAACCACCGGGAATCCCATGCCTTAGTAAGGGTGTGAACTCACCTTTGGTTGCTCGGTTTGACTCTCAAAAATAGCTAACAGTCAAGGTCAGTCAATCACGTCCTAATATGATTACCAGTTAGTCATTTAGTGGTTTCAAATAGAGCACAAAGTTCCTACACGTATCTACTACATAACATGCATTCACTTCAATAGTTCACGTTCATATAAACATTCCACCTATAGCTACTCAAGAACAAGCATACGATATTGCACAATAATACTTTCATTGACATATAACATGTTAGATCATCCTCAGATAACATACTCGACATTTAGACACGCAAATTACTACTTATGTCGTTTCAGCTTTTATATTCAAAACCGGGCTGTTTTCGGACATTTTAATAAAATAGTTAACTTATTCCAAAAATTCCCAAATTTTTACAGAATGTTTTTAACGATCCACATATTATTATGTAAAAATCTCGGGATCCAATTCATCACCAATCTTTTATAAAAAATGATTTTCCGGACTGCACTCAGATTTATCTTTTTCTGACTGCAGTCCACGGAATAATTTATTTAAAATTCATCGTAAGTCCGATTTACGAAATTCCAGTGGGAGGATTACAAATACATCAGTGGTCATTTACTGTACAAGTTTCATGACCTAGTTCTACTCAGGTTTCAAGTTATGACTAAAAATATAACACCCATTTACTGCTGTAAAAACTCAGCTTTAGTTGTTGTTACAAATCGACCCTTTAAAAATAGCAAACGAAGTCCAAAAATTATGATTCCAGTGCCATTAGAACCGTATTTCATAATACATAAATCTAGACTTCAGAAAATACATTTTTCGTTTTATTAAGGTCATGTTACAGCCAACTGAAGTTGGCTGTAATCACCAAACAGTCTTCTGTTTTCAGTTTTTAACATTCTAAAGCGCGCTCGATTGATTCCGTTCACATGTTCAGCGATAAACAACGATACTTACAGCAGATTATGAGTCCTACATATCAGCACATAATCATCATACACCAAACAACATCATTCTAACATCATTTCTTCGTGTATCATCTTGTTTAAGGTTATGTTCAAGTTTTAAGTGTAAGATCTTATGGTGTTCATATGTTTTCTTCATAATACATCTATTAAACACTAAAACAACATGTAAAATGCAAGGATCTAAGTTCTTACCACTAGCTCAAGGCTAGGGGAGTTCAAGTGTGGAAAAGTGATGGTTAAAAGAAAACGAGAGAGGTCCTTGAGCTTCCGAACACACCAAGCTTGCTTGTATGATCTCTTGCACCTCTAGATGTATGTGGATTGCTTGGAAGATGAAGTGAGGGTGGTGGTATGGTGGTGGTTGTTGGCGGCCGAATACAAGGAAGAGGAGAGGAAGGGAGAGTTTTGAAAGTGTGTTGTGTTGAGAATGGTTTGCTATAACCCTTGTGTCCTTATATAAACCAAGTTCACCCTTTATCCTATGTGTATTATGTCTCTTAACCCACAACATTATCTTTTATAATAATCAACAAATCCATGGGTGGGGACACCCATGGTAACCATCGCAAAGGGGGGGGGGTATGGGGTTGGGTTTCAACAATATGGTTACTAATCTAGTTAAGTTTCAAATGTTTAGTTAGTGCATGAAGGTGTGTTATATAATATATAGTGTGTTAGGGTGTTCGGGGACCCTAACTAGCTCAGAAAAATAAAAACAATGTGTTTAACAATATTTTTGTGTTCCGGGTAAAGTCCGGTTGTTCGGTTCGGTGTTGTTCCGTTAAAGTGCTTAATTAATCCGTAAAGTGTCCTACATATATATATATATATATATATATATATATATATTTTTGTAACATTTTTAATTTTCAACACTCAGAAAAGCACACAAGACTATTTAGTAACTTTTCTGTACACTACTAGTATGTTAACAAGCACATCTAAGTATAACACAGAAATCAAAAAGCAGTTAAGTGATTCAGCACAATCATCAAGCACTTTAATTATCATTAATAGATTGTACGGATACATGGAATTATGAGGGTTGTCACATATGTACTCACCTGGGATTGTGTGTAGGTCTTGTTCAAATGATATAACAAAGCTCAAAGGATCAAATGTTCAAGTGTCGAAGTGGTTCCTAGTGTAACGGAAACTATGTTAGTGTATCGGGACACGAATCGAGGAAACTGATAGAATGAGGTATTGTAAACCAAATGAGTGTTGGAACTCATATGATATGGTTTAACAAAGCCTACATTATAAAACGGAACCTAACCGGAGTGCTTATGACCCATTATGACCCGTTTAGGTAGCTTACGCTACTTTAACGCGTCATTTGCGCAAAAGCGCAAACGAATAGCCTAACTAGTCCTATGACAAGTATTATATTCCCTAACATGTTTAATAACCAATTTAAGTGGCAAAAATTTAGTTACATATGCTTAAAATGAAATTATGCGCAAAAAGGGCATTTTGGTCATTTTCCTAAGGCATATAAAGTACCTATCATACAACTAAGTAAACTAAGTGACCATAAGGTATAACCTCGGAAGGTTATTCCCTATACCACTATGGCCACAAATATGTTTGGTCGGATCCTAATGATCGACCAAATGGTCGGGTTCAAAAGTCTAAGCGGTTGTTTAGACCGCTTGACTTACGACCCTAATCAAGCACTAAAACTAAGAGTGACAGTTAAACATGTTTAACTAAGTTAGAAAAAAAGTTTGATATCAAGACAAAGTGTTTTGATACCCAAAAATAGTTTCATTGCAAAATACGCATAAATACGTATTTTAACCGAAACTTTAACTCGTCACTACGCCTAATCAACGTGGTAATCAGTAGGTATAGTCACAAGGGACTATAACCATCGTGATTACGCTCACGTTGCGAAGTTCGATTGAACTTTGACTTGACCAATTCATGGTCAAAATAGAAAGTCAAACACTATTTGACTTTCATGCTTGAAAAGCATAAATAAGCATGAAAGAAGCTTACAAAAGGTCCAAGCTAGGAAGAATTGAACTAAATTACTCAGGTATGAAGCCTTAGCTTCAACTTAGAGCAGATTAGTTCAATTTGAGCAAGGAACAAGAAAGAACTTGATGGGTATTTATAGGAAGCTTGAATTCACAAGATCTTTACATGTGTTTTTACAAGAATCAAGGCATGATCTTGGCCATACACATGTTGCCCATAGTTTCTAATACAAGGGGAGTCCAAAAACAAGCTCATGGTATGCCAAATCAGGGATTAAAACCATGAGAATAGGCTGTTTCAACCAGATTCAATGTTTCTGTCCAGATAGGGGCCTCGCCGTACGCTACGGGTATTCACGCAGGGCGTCGCCATACGCCAAGCCCCCCTTCTGAAGTTTCAAAAATGGCAGAACAGGTCCCTACAAGCATTAAACTTGATTTCTGACACGTTTAAGCCCCGTTAACCTCATTTCAAGGCTCAATAATGAATTTAAAGTATAGGGGACATGAAATATGCTTGAAAACATCTCAGATGTTGGTTCGTTTGGTCGTACAGTCAAGTTATTCGGTTAATTACGACGAAACACAAACGGACGCGAAAAACGATCCAAATTACGCGACGAATGGTATTTTAGCGTTCCAATCACTAAAATAAAATACTTTAATTTTTACAAAAATTTTTGGATGTCCGGATATATTCAGAACGTAAGATATGCGCGTAAATGCAAACTTATGCACTTTTTGACGATTTTAGTCCCTATTGATCAAATAAGTTTATTTTCGCATACCGAACCCCTCAAAGCCTATTTCTAATCTATGTAAAGGATATTTAGGGTATGTTTAGCTTATGATCAAGTTCCGAAATGTTCGTTACTATACGAATCGGCATACTTTCACAGTTTGTCGCAAATAGTCCGTGCGATCGAATAAACTTGTTTTCGATACACCAAACCTTCCAACACTTATTTCTAAGTTATGTAAAGGTTATTTATGGTATGTTAAGCCTGTATCACTATTCCGAAGTGTTTTTTTGCATTAAACGGATTACGTTTACGCATCAGTTTGCGTATAACTTTCCAGAAAGCGATTTAAAGCTTGAAATCGAACTAGAATCAAAACGTAAAATCGTGAAACACAATTAAACAAATATTGAGACCAAAACACATTGTTTCTTTGATAAATGATATTTTTCTACATCGTACAGTGTTTACGGAGCACAAGTGTCATAGTCTCCCCAACTTTAGGAAATTTCGTCCCAAAATTTATTCGAAGGAGACCGTAGAGTGTATTTGAAACAACTGAAGGATAAGAAAATTGCTAGATCCCAAAGATGTGGAGCATCGTTTGGTGTTGGAGATTTTAGGGGATTCAAAATGTGATGTGACACCCCAGGAAAACCAGGAAACCACGGAACCTAACTAGCTTCCTCAGTAACTACGTGCTAAATTTCGTGACGAAATTTCTTTCTACTTGGGGATGATGTGACAACTCGTATTTCAAACCTTTCATTGTACGTTGATGTAACATGCTTGAACGTTATGTGAGTATATGACACGTTGATGCTAATGGAATGTTATGTTATTATGTTATGTGGTTATGTGTGATGTATATATATATATGTAATGTGGTCGCACAACACAAACCCAACCGCACAACCTGAGTCGGATCACACGACACCTTTGGGCCGCACATTATGTTTCCATCCACTTACTCCTCTCGGCCCACTATACTTGAAATCGAGACCAAGGGGCAGCGCATGCAAGGGTTCGACCCACTTCTTTTATACACAAACAAGCACCTATTGTGGGGTTTTGTTTCTCATTATTTGAAAAACACTCAAACACACAAACCCTAAATCTATTTTTCTCTCCTCTCGAACCCTACGGCATCATCTCCTATCCTCTCGAAGCATTCTTGTTCGGATCGACCCTTGTTCTACTTTCTAACCGGTTAGTATCTTACTATTGATTGTATGTTAGATGATGTTGTGGTTTATATGTGTCTACATAATGACTTAGAGATGTTTTGTGATTGATTGTAATGTCAATTGATGAGGTTTGGTGTTCTTGTGTATCGGCTCACATGTGTAGAGTGGTTAGATCAAAATAGGGTTTGATAATCGTGTGATGTTAATGATGACCTAGAACCAAATGCATGTTAATCGGCTGTTATGAGAGTATATTCGGATGATTGGTTGTTTTGAAATCGATAGGGTGCATGTTAGTGATCAAAATCATGGAACTGTTAATGTTATTAAAGATTATGATTGTTATTCATGCTTGAATGTTATTAGGATTCTTAAGGAAGTCGATAATTGCTTGATTTGATCGAGGATAAGATGATTTGGAAACTGTCAATTTGCTACAACTGATTTGCATGATTTTAGGGAATTAGATAACTGATCGCACAAGCTTGTTTGACCGCACAAGGGCAATCGCACAAGCCCTCGGTCGCACAAGCCAGTCGCACAAGCTTGGTGCAACTGTTTAAGCTCACTGTACAACCTAGTTATGCATGATCGCACAAGGTACTATGGATCGCACAAGACCGTGCCAATCGCACAATACCTTGGGCCACACAAATGTTTAAGCTGTGTTATGTTGTTGGGCCGAACAGCCCAAAACCCAGTCGCACAAGTTATCCTTAATCGCACAAGATTATATGGACCGCACATGTTAAGTGTTTGTTTATTTATTTGGGCCGCATAAGCTGTTGAGCTTAGGATGTAATGGGCCGGTTTGGACTTGATCGCACAACCCATTGTGGATCGCACAAGTTGTGCTGATCGCACAATAGGTTGGGCCGGTCATCCTTTGGGCTTTATCTTTTGGATCGCACAAGAGGATTGGGCTTGCACAACCATAACAACCCAATCACTCGAGTCGCACAAGTTTGGGTTATGTTTATGTGAACCGTATGCTACTGTTTGACATGTCAAGGGTGGGTTAACTGGTTGCCATGATTCTAAGTGTTTGCCATGATCATTATGTGTTCGTAACTTGTTAGCCTACGTGTAAACTTACGTGCACTACTTGAACCTAGACCTGACTTGTATGGTAACCATGTTAGGACGTGGTTGACCACAAATTGCTCAAGTGACCTTTTTGTGTATCTGCCGAGCTAACCTAACGTGAGTTCACACTTTCTACAAGGCATGGGATTCACGGTGGTTGGGAATGGGTAATTGATTGAAAGGAAACATGCGTATTCTCCTTGATTAGAATACGTACCTCCACCCTCTTAATTGAAGGGTGACAACATTGGAACCTGCTTGATCTCCTTATATGGGACACGTACCTCCACCCTCTAAACTGAAGGGTGACAACATTGTTACTAGACCAAAAACTCTATCATTAAGTCCCTCATTTTTATATCGACTTAATCGCTGGGCCAATGGAGAACGGGTCATTAGTTAAATAGCGCTATTAGGTTTGACAAGCCTCACACCGTGCCGCAGAGGACGGGAGTTGACTAATTTATCTGGGCACGTCAATGATGATAGACATTGACTTAGGGCACCCAACTTTCTTAGTCAGTAGTCGATATGGTAACGGGTCTAGTGGGATATTAATGGGGTAGCCCCCACGGCTAGGAGCCAGAGTAAAAGGAAAGGGTTAATCATTTTTTTCAACTATGGGGTAACCCCCATAGCAAGTAAGCCAGCTAAAAGGTAACCTATGTTTTTGAAACAACTTAAAACGAACACCCAACTGTGAACTCGCTCAACTTTGTTGATGATTCGTTACTATATGCCTTGCAGGTCGTTAGGTGCTTAGATGGAACTTGCACATGAGGTCAAGGTCGTTGTGGGATATGGACTGTTGAGTTCCATGTTAAATATTTGAACTTTTAAACTTATGTCTTGGTTTTAAATTTTATGCTTCCGCTGATAACTTGAACTTGGTTAATTTGTTTTGGACACCAATTATATTGTTGGTTGGTTTTATATTTACTTTAATACATTGTTCAATATGATTTGTGGCTTGATCCTGGTCATGTCACGCCTCCTGCGATGATACCCCGCTTGTGGATTTTGGGGGTGTGACAGATTGGTATCAGAGCCATTGGTTATAGTGAACTTGGTTTTAAAAAGTGAAAAAGCTTTTTGACAAAACCAGACTATAACCTATACAGTGCTCAACGATCCACAACGACACTTCACTCCACGTGCAAGACTCAACACTATAGGTGATATGGTTTATGTTTGTATTGCCTGCCTGTTTGTTAAAGTAGTGCATTGATCATGGTATGCTTAGTTGACATAGTGTGTCACACCCCAACCGATGGCGGAAACATCGGGGCATGGCACTGAGCGAAACAGATTGTCAAGAAGTTTCCATAACAACTATCATTACCAATTAATTAAACAACATGTCCCATACCACGTCTTAAAAGATAACATAATTATTAAAGACAAGATCTAGTCAATTTATTCTGTTCCGACAACTCAGATTTATTACAGGCAATTGTTTATTGGTTTCTAGACTCGCCCTAGCCTCAATTTCATCACTGCAAAACAAAGCATCCTAGCACCTGTCACATACGTTAAAATAAAAGTCAATACACATAGTGTAAAGGTGAGCATACAAGTTTGATAATAGCATATAGAGTTCGAAATCGTTACGCATAACCAGCACGTACACAAAGTGAAATGAGGCATGTTAGTTATCGACATGAACCTATCGATACCAATGACTGCGGGTTGACTGCCCAAGGCAGTTCGCGATACATACTCACCACTGTGAGCCATGTAGGTAATTGTCCTTAACAACCCCCGAGTGAACGGATGCTGAGTCCAAACTAATAGTACTACCGTTGCTAAGGCAGGTAGACAACATTCTATGTGTAAACATAACAAACAAGTAATCATTTAGTCACGTAAACATGCGATAGCGGTTAGCATTTAAAGTATTGCGTAGTGTGTTCGATGTGATTTTGAATAAGTAACGTATGTAACACCCAAAAGTGCGTAAAGCAAAAAGGGATCGAGTATACTCACAGCGGTTGATGGATTGAAGGGAGTGCTAGAGAGTAGCGTTAGCCTGAACAGATTGATAGTATAACGATAAGCGACGCGTAAAATGATGCAACGTACAAGTGAGTCAGACATCAGTTCGGTTGGATGGTAATCTGATCGGACGACCAGTCGTGCGAGTGGTAGTCCGTTCGGACGATCGTCTGGTCGGATGACCGTTCGAGTGGATTGTTTCTTCCTTTGGGAAGGATGTGTTTGTGTATGATGGCTTGGCTTTTGAAGTTTTCGTTGTAGAATTTTGAAAACATTGAAGTATCTCTGCCTTTCAGGTAGGTCGATCGAACGACCGTTCGATCGGGCGACAATCCGCTACGTTGGGCACTTCAGCGAGAACAAGTTCACGGCAGGTTGTCACTCGATCGGACGGTTGTTCGATCGGGTGGCATCCCTTGTGCATTGAACATGTTGAAAATTGTTTAAGTGTCGAACTTAAATGTCTCATGATTCGAATAGTAGTTCGATCGGATAGTAGTCCGATCGGACAACAATTCGTTCAACATTCAGACTTCAATATGTTGGCAAAAATAGTTAAGTGTGGGACCCAAGGTGCAAGTCGATCGGTTGACAACCCGTTCGGATGGCAGTTCGATCGAACGGTAGTCCGATCGGACGGCATTTCGTCCTGGTCGTTCTGTTTGTCTTACACTTGGTTGTTGTGATAGTTTGTGGTTTTATCAAGACGTTTTGATAACGTGTTAAGCAACAGAAACCTTGTCAATACTTGGTACCCCTGATCGGACAGGAATCACCCAAATTCGGTCAGTTAACGGTTCGAGACGGTGTTCCATGTTTAACCCGAAATCGGTAGTCTTGTGGATAGAATCCAGATCTTGAACCAACACAACCACAAAGATGAGTAGTGAGTCGGCACAAGCTCCGATTCTTTCGGTTTTGAATGCATTGAGTGTAAAAGAGTTGAAAGAAAGTTGGAAAACCATCTTTCAATCCTTTTTGTAGTGAATATCTTTAGATCTATGAAAGATCCTTGTTTGTTTATGTGGAAATCGGTTAGATCTAAGTTGTTCTTGGTGGATTGAGGCTAAAACATGAAGTTCTTCAAGAACATATGATGACGTCATCCTAGAACACCTTGAATCTTGATGATTTCACGGTTAAAAGTTACGATTTGAAAGATAGAAAGGTGTAGGAGTGCGTGTAGATTAAGGAAGTACAAGATTTAGGACGAGATCTTACCGGAATTGCGAGAAATCGGAGAAAAAGCAAGGTTAGAGCGCTGGTCGGACGTCAGTTGCCAAAAGTGGAAAGTATGATGGTGACAAGGGGTATTTATAGGGTTACCCGAAGTGGAAAGAAGCTGGTCGATCGGGTGGTAGCTCGGTCGAACAGCCTGACCGATCGGACAGCAGTCCGATCGAACGGCTGGTCGATCGGCCAGTCACCTGATCGATCGGTTGCTTGGTTCGAGGGTTCGGTGTGACGAGTTTGTTGTTTCGATTGCGATTGCGAGCGTTTCGATGCGTTAGAGTTTCCTAGTCAAATTACTTTTAATGCCAACTACTATATCAACATACAAGCATCGATATTTCATATTCGATTAGCGTTTGCGATTGAGTTCGATTGCGATTCGATTGATTACCACACATAACATAAATAAGCATGCACAAGTAACACATAAGGCACACACACACGTATAACAATAACCAAAATGCGTAGTTCGAATTGCGGGTGCGATTGCGATAGCGATAAATCGATTAAACACGCGATTAATAGCGATCAATATGCGATTATTAATAGATACTCCACATAATACAATCAACACGATAATAAAATAGACTAACTACGAGTCAAAGAAGTCAAAACAGGAATTGAGCAAGGAAAGATAGATCGCAATTAGCAATCTTTTCTTCCTTTGACCTCAATCTTGAATTTGACTTTGACTTTTGAAAACATGGGGTGTTACAGCCTCCCCTAGTTGAGGGAATTTCGTTCCGAAATTAGGCCGAAGCCGTAACAAACAACTGCGGGTACTTCGCCTTCATGTCGCTTTCGAGTTCCCAAGTGAATTCCGCGCCTCGTTTGCCTTCCCATCGGACTTTCACAATAGGAATGCGCGAGCGTCTGAGCTGCTTGGTTTGGCGATCCATGATTTCGACAGGCTTTTCCATGAAGTGTAATGTTTCGTTTACTTGGAGGTCATCGAGAGGTACAATTAAATCATGCTCAGCAAGGCACTTTCGGAGGTTTGACACATGGAAAGTAGGGTGGGCATTACTAAGTTCCTCCGGTAGTTCGAGTCTGTAGGCGACTTTTATGAACCTTTCCAGAATCTTAAAAGGTCCAACATATTGTGGCGCTAGTTTCCCTTTGTTTCCGAATCTGACCACACCCTTCCAAGGTGATACCTTTAGGAGTACGTAGTCGCCAACGTCAAATTCAAGGGCCTTGCGTCGTCTATCTGCGTAACTTTTCTGTCGACTTCGAGCTTTCAACAAGCTGTCTCGAATTTGGAGGACTTTGTCGGTCGTTTCTTGCAATAGCTCAGGACCGGTTAATTGCGAGTGACTGATCTCATGCCATACAATTGGCGATCGATATTTTCTTCCGTATAAAGCCTCGAATGGTGCCATTTGAATGCTGGAATGATAACTGTTGTTGTACAAGAATTCGACTAACGGCAGGTATGCATCCCAATTACCACCGAAGTCTATGACACACGAACGGAGCATGTCTTTAAGAGTACGGATCGTTCTTTCAGTCTGAAACGTTTCCCACAGTCGCGAGGTAAACCGAGCATCACGGTCAGAGATGATGTCACGAGGCATCCCATGTCGACAAATGATCTCGTTGGTGTAGATTCGGGCTAATCGTTCTACCTTGTAGTATTCTCGTATTGGCAAAAAGTAAGCTGATTTGGTCAAACGGTCAACAACAACCCAGATGCCGTCGTGAACTGATGGCGCGCGCGGGAGCTTGGTTATGAAGTCCATAGCTATACTCTCCCACTTCCACATAGGGATCGGTGGTTGTTCGAGTAAGCCAGAGGGCCTTTGGTGTTCAGCCTTGACCTTTGAGCAAGTCAGGCACTTTCCAACGTAGAGGGCGATATCACTTTTCATGCCAGGCCACCAGTACTTGTAGCGAAGGTCTTGGTACATTTTTTTGCCACCGGGATGAATAGAATACCGAGATTTGTGGGCTTCGTCCATCAGAGTTTGTCGCAAATTGGTCCTCTTGGGGATCCAAATTCGGTCCAGGTAGTGGAATATCCCATTCGACTTGTTCACAAGCTAGGCTCCATCGTGGTACATTATTTCTTTCTTCAAGGTGCATTCATTAAAACAGGCATGCTGGGCTTCGCGGATGAGGGTTTCGAGGTCGAATTGGGCTTGCACATTACGAATGTTGAACAGATAGCTCCGTCTGCTGAGAGCGTCGGCAACGACATTTGCTTTGCCTGGGTGATAACGAATCTCACAGTCGTAATCGTTGAGAAGTTCTACCCATCGGCGTTGACGCATATTAAGTTCTTTCTGATCAAAGATATGTTGTAGGCTCCTATGATCTGTGAAAATCGTACACTTGGTACCATACCATTAGTGTCGCCAAATCTTTAACGCAAAAACAACTGCACCTAGCTCAAGATCATGGGTTGTATAGTTCTTCTCGTGGATTTTGAGCTGACGAGATGTGTAAGCTATAACCTTGTCCCGTTGCATGAGAACACAACCAAGACCAAGGTAGGAAGCATCACAATAGACAATGAAGTCGTCGTTTCCGTCGGGTAGAGTGAGAACAGGAGCATTGCAAAGCATGTGCTTGAGGGTTTGGAAAGCAGACTCTTGTTCGGTTCCCCAAACAAAAGGCTTGTCTTTATGCCTAAGAGCGGTAAGCGGCACAACGATTTTTGAGAATCCTTCGATGAATCGTCGATAATAGCCCGCTAGTCCGAGAAAAGAACGGACTTCAGTCGGGTTCTTAGGTGTAATCCAACTCTTAATGGCTTCAATCTTCACGGGATCGACGTGAATACCTTGACTATTTACAATGTGACCCAGAAACTGAACCTCCTCCAGCCAAAATTCGCACTTGGAGAACTTAGCATAGAGTCGATTCCCCTGGAGTAGCTCAAGAACCAAACGTAGATGTTGCGCGTGTTCAACCATCAACTTGGAATAGATCAAGACATCGTCGATGAACACAATGACAAAGCGGCCGAGATATGGTTTACACACGCGATTCATCAGATCCATGAAAACCGCGGGTGCGTTGGTTAAACCAAAGGGCATAACAACGAATTCATAATGGCCTTAACGAGTTCGGAAGGCGGTTTTGGGTATATCCTCCTCTTGAATGTGTAGCTGGTGATAGCCCTAGCGTAGATCAATCTTCGAGAAACACGTAGCACCTTGTAGCTGATCAAACAAATCATCAATGCGAGGCAGGGGATAACGGTTTTTGATAGTCAACTTATTCAATTCCCTATAGTTGATGCACATCCTGAACTACCCATCCATCTTTTTGACGAAAAGGACTGGCGCGCCCCAAGGAGGGGTGCTCGGGCGAATGAAGCCTTTCTCAAGTAATTCCTGAAGTTGACTCGAGAGTTCACGCATTTCGGACGGTGCGAGTCGGTAAGGATCTTTGGCAACAGGGTTGGCTCCAGGAATGAGGTCGATACGAAAGTCGATATCACGACTGGGCGGTAGTCCGGGAAGATCCTCAGGAAAAACGTTAGGAAATTCTCGAACCACAAGAACGTCGTTTACTCCAGGCTTACCTTTCTCTTCCTTCTCCGCTACTACAATGTTAGCCAAGAAAGCTCTGTATTCCTTGTAGAGATACTTGCTAGCTTGGACACACGACATGAGCTTGAGACCTTTCGACGCGGTTTCACCATAGACACACAATAAATCACCATTCGCGAGCGAGAATCGAATCATCTTATCGATGCACACAACTTCAGCATGGTTTTCGCGAAGAAAGTCGATGCCTACTATGACGTCAAAACTTCCGAGTTGCAATGGAATAAGGTCGATTGGTAAGATGTGATTGTTGAGCTCAAGAGTACAATCACGAAGAACAGAATTAACGGTGACAGTTCTTCCGGTAGCGACTTCAACATCGAACGTCGAGGAGAGTTGGGGGCGTTTACGACTAAGGAGCTTCTTGAGTTCAAACGACACAAAGCAATTATCGGCTCCAGTATCAAACCAACACGATGCATAAATACCATTCACAAGGAACGTACTGTTGACCAAGTTGTTGTCAGCCTGGGCTTGGCGCACATTGATGTTGAAAGTTCTGGCGTATGCGGCTTGTTGTTGTTGTTGATGTTGTTGCTGCTGTTGAGGGTGCTGCTGCTGAGGCTCTTTCTTCACAACCCTGTTCGGGCACATGTTTGCAAAGTGGTTGGGATCACCACATGCGAAGCAGACTCGGGCGTTGACCGCGGGTGCCTAAGCCGCTTGTTGGCCTTGTGGGGCTGGGAGCAGAGCTTGATGAATAGTGGCTAGAGCTGGCGCTTGACGGGGACCAGTACAGCAGTTAGCAATGAAGTGGCCGTACATATTGTAGTGAGCGCAGAAATGGCAGGCGAGACCCACCGGGTGATGATAAGAACATGTTGGGCAGACAGGGTGAGGGCCTGTGTATGTGCGCTTTGCAGGCGGTGCATAGGTAACTGGTGCTGGACGATGGTGAGACTGCTACTGAGCCGGTACGGCTTGAAGTGGAGCAGCAGTGGTGGTGGCAGCACAGTTCTTGTTGCTGAAGCTGTTGTTGTTGTTCTTCTTCTTGCGGCGTGAGGACTTTGACGATTGAGCGGCGGTGGTTTCAGCGGTTGGTGTGGCGGTGGCTTGGTGCAGGTTCTTTGAAGTTTTATCCCAAAAACCAGCTTTTACTCGCTTGTTGTTGATTTCAGCGGCAAGCAAGTAGGTTTCTTCGATCGTTGCTGGCTTTGCGGCATGCACAAAATCTGTAACACAGTCGGGTAGAGCTCGGATGTACTTCTTGATCGTCATGTCAGGCATTTTCACTTGATCTAGACTGATGATGCTGAGCTGCTTAAAGCGAGCAGTCAGGGCAGCGTTGTCACCTTCTTTCTGTTGAATGTGCCAGAACTCGTCCTCCAGCTTCTGGCTCTCATGGGAAGGGCAGAACTCTTCGAGCATAACGTTCTTTAACTTGTCCGATGACAGACCATAGGCTGCATCATTTCCGCGATTGTTCCTTTCGGCTGTCCACCAGTCTAGAGTTCGGGACTGGAAGACGCCGGTCGCGTTTAGTGTGCGGAGATTATCAGGACATCCGCTCTGTCGCAGGGTGACTTCGATTGAGTCAAACCATTGAAACAAAGCTGTAGGGCATTCTTCGCCGGTGAACTATTTCGGTCCACATGCCTTGAACTGTTTGAAGCTAAAAGCAGCTTTGGGAGTTTCAGTTATGGATTCCTCAGATGATTTGCTCATGTTTTCGTACAGTTCGCTGACGACTTGGGGTACAACCTTTGCCATTTGCTTAGTAATAATGGCAGCAAGGCGTTTGTCTGCTTGCTTTCGGCGGGCGTCTCGGGTAGCGCGAGATCCAGATGACGACATTGTCTGCAACAGACATCGTCACAGGACTCAACATGACATATTCGAATCTCACCTCACATGTCTAATACTATTAAAGCTCAGGAACACGTACAATCACGTAAGCACATAATCACAGATCCACATAGGCACACAAGCACATAAGCACGTAAGCACATAAGCACGTAGGGCACAGAAGAACATACGCAGGTAATCACAGGATGCAGTCAGAATACAAAAACCTATCATTCAAAGTCTACGCTCGCAGACTTTTTGTTGCGAGAGTTCGCGTACAACGATTTTCATAGCGTATAGTATAGTATAAGCGTATGACATAGCATGAGGTCGTCCACAATTTAGCGATTTGTCAGCGTTTTGAGGTAAATATGCAGATGCGGGTCATGCGTCTCGATCAAAGTGAAAGCAAAAATCGAATAAATCTCCATAATTAAAACACATAAACAGGTAAACACACATACAAACACATAAAATCTTCGAATCATCAGAGTTAGCAGTTGCGGGCTCGGAATCGAAACACATAAAAATCGAGAATTAGATTGTCTGTAGCTATTAGACATTGACTATCCAAAGTGATTCGACTATTCTCAAGGACTTGTTGTACACACTTTGACCTTTAGGATTGTGCTTTTGCCTTGAATCTTTGGCTTGGCACACATCCTTTTAGTCTTATTGTGACTTCATGTCGTTGGAGTTCGTCGAGTCCTTGGTGAGAGTTTTTGTAAAACCAAGTAGAGGTCGAAACAAATCATCAAGGTTAGGGTTTCACACCTAGCTTAACGACTTCATTCCTGTTTTGATGAAATAAAAGAGAATTATGTGTCAAAGTATGGATTTCACTCCTGCTTCAACTCAATTTCTCGTGTTTATAGATAAAAATGCAAGGCGAACAAGCAATTTAGTCGAGAGTTTGCGGTTTTCACACCTAATCTTGACTTAATTGCTCATTCATAATTGAAATTTTCGAGTGCAGTGATAGTGCAGCATACGCGAGAATAGCGAGAAATAGCAAGTATGCTCGCACATAATCCTTACTGGACATGCTCGAGTCGGTCTATTGGTCCCTGACTATAGACTAGATCTCTAAGACATCGACCCGGACTAGGTCGAGTCTTGCCCGATTCCCTATAGTTATGGCTCTGATACCAATCTGTCACACCCCAACCGAAGGCGGAAACATCAGGGCATGGCACTGAGCGAAACAGATTGTCCAGAAGTTTCCATAACAACTATCATTACCAATTAATTAAACAACATGTCCCATAGCACGTCTTAAAATATAACATAATTATTACAGACAAGATCTAGTCAATTTGTTCTGTTCCGACAACTCAGATTTATTACAGGCAATTGTTTATTGGTTTCTAGACTCGCCCTAGCCTCAATTTCATCACCGCAAAACAAAGCATCCTAGTAACTTAAGCACCTGTCACATACGTTAAAATAAAAGTCAATACACATAGTGTAAAGGTGAGCATACAAGTTTGATAATAGAATATAGAGTTCGAAATCGTTACGCATAACCAGCACGTACACCGAGTGAAATGAGGCATGTTAGTTATCAACATGAACCTATCGATACCAATGCCTGCGGGTTGACTGCCCAAGGCAGTTCGCGATACATACTCACCACTGTGAGCCATGTAGGTAATTGTCCTTAACAACCCCCGAGTGAATGGGTGCTGAGTCCAAACTAATAGTACTACCGTTGCTAAGGCAGGTAGACAGCATTCCATGTGTAAACATAACAAACAAGCAATCATTTAGTCACGTATACTTGCAATAGCGGTTAGTGTTTAAAGTATTGCGTAGTGTGTTCGATGTGATTTTGAATAAGTAACGTATGTAACACCCAAAAGTGCGTAAAGCAAAAAGGGATCGAGTATACTCACAGCGGTTGATGGATTAAAGGGAGCGCTAGAGAGTAGGGTTAGCCTGAACAGATTGATAGTATCATGATAAGCGACGCGTAAAACGATGCAACATACAAGTGAGTCAGACAGCAGTTCGGTCGGAAGGTAATCCGATCAGACGTCCAGTCGTGCGAGTGGTAGTCCGTTCGGACGGTCGTCCGGTCGGATGACCGTTCGAGTGGATTGTTTCTTCCTTTCGGAAGTATGTGTTTGTGTATGATGGCTTGACTTTTGAAGTTTTCGTTGTAGTATTTTGAAAACATTGAAGTATCTCTGCCTTTCAGGTCGGTCGATCGAATGACCGTTCGATCAGGTGACAATCCGATAGGTTGGGTACTTCAGCGAGAACAAGTTCACGGCAGGTTGTCACTCGATCGGGCGGTTGTTCGATCGGGTGGCATCCCTTCTGCATTGAACATGTTGAAAATTGTTTAAGTGTCGAAGTTAAATGTCTCATGATTCGAATAGTAGTTCGATCGGATGGTAGTCCGATCGGACAACAATTCGTTCAACATTCAAACTTCAATATGTTGGCAAAAATAGTTAAGTGTGGGACCCAAGGTGCAAGTCGATCAGTTGACAACCCGTTCGGATGCCAGTTCGATCGGACGGTAGTCCGATCGGATGGCATTTCGTCCTGGTCGTTCCATTTGTGTTACACTTGGTTATTGTGATAGTTTGTCATTTTATCGAGACGTTTTGATAACGTGTTAAGCAACAGAAACCTTGTCAATACTTGGTACCCCTGATCGGACAGGAATCACCCAAATCCAGTCAGTTAACGGTTCGAGACGGTGTTCCATGTTTAACCCGAAATCGGTAGTCTCATGGATAGAATCCAGATCTTGAACCAACACAACCACAAAGATGAGTAGTAAGTCGGTACAAGCTCAGATTCTTTCGGTTTTGAATGCATTCAGTGTAAAATAGTTGAAAGAAAGTTGGAAAACCATCTTTCAATCCTTTTTGTAGTGAATATGTTTAGATCTATGAAAGATCCTTGTTTGTTTATGTGGAAACGGTTAGATCTAAGTTGTTCTTGGTGGATTGAGGCCAAAACATGAAGTTCTTCAAGAACACATGATGACGTCATCCTATAACACCTTGAATCTTGATGATTTCAAGGGTTAAAAGTTAAGATTTGAAAGATAGAAAGGTGTAGGAGTGCATGTAGATTAAGGAAGTACAAGATTTAGGATGAGAACTTACCGGAATTGCAAGAAATCGGAGAAAGAGTAAGGTTAGAGCGCTGGTCGGACGTCAATTGCAAAAAGTGGAAAGTATGATGGTGACAAGGGGTATTTATAGGGTTACTCGAAGGGGAAAGGAGCTGGTCGATCGGGTGGTAGCTCGGTCGAACAGCCTGACCAATCGGACAGCAGTCCGATCGAACGGCTGGTCGATCGGCCAGTCACCTGATCGATCGGTTGCTTGGTTCGAGGGTTCGGTGCGACGAGTTTGTTGTTTCGATTACGATTGCGAGTGTTTCGATGCGTTAGAGTTTCCTAGTCAAATTACTTTTAATCCCAACTACTATATCAACATACAAGCATCTATATTTCATATTCGATTAGCGTTTGCGATTCGATTGCGATTGAGTTCGATTGCTATTCGATTGATTACCACACATAAGATAAATAAGCATGCACAAGTAACACATAAGGCACACACACACACATATAACAATAACCAAAATTCATAGTTCGAATTGCGGGTGCGATTGCGATAGCGATAAATCGATTAAACACGTGATTAAGAGCGATAAATATGCGATTATTAATAGACACTCCAAATAATACAATCAACGCGATAATAAAATAGACTAACTACGAGTCAAAGAAGTCAAAACAGGAATTGAACAAGGAGAGACAGATCGCAATTAGCAATCTTTTCTTCCTTTGACCTCAATCTTGACTTTGACTTTTGAAAACACTGGGTGTTACATAGTGACTGATAGAAACCCTGTGTGCTTACACTAATCTGTCATCCCATACTTACGCATTTTCGCGACACCCCTCTAACTTGTGTTTACTTCGATGTGAAGATCATGAGTGGACGTCTCAACTTGACTCAAGCCCAGCTGACGGCTCTAATCAACGAACGAGTTGCTGAGGCACTCACAGCAGCCCCAGCAGGAGGTATAACCTGTCACACCCCGACCAAGTAAAACAACAAAACGTGGCGGAAACGTCGGGGGGTGTTGTAATAGAATCATTGTTTCACAACCATGGAATAAATAATTTCGTTTTATTGAATCATTAAAGTCTTTGTTCTATTACAAATCAGATAAATACAACTATTATCTTTCAAATTTTAAAGTCGCTAAGGCACGAGTCCATCCTATGTATAGCATGCACCATCAATCATCACATAATAGCACCTGAAACATGTGTAAAAATAGGTACGTCAGCATAAAAATGCCTGTGAGATACGTAGGTTTTATTGTAATTAGGATTCATGACTTATAAGTTTAGAAAAAGTTGTTTAACAAAAGTAGTCATGATCCTTGTAAAAGGTTTTCTTTTATAAATCATACTAAAATTTATAAGAAATCGGATGATATAAAATAATAATACATAGGAAGTTAAATAATTAAGTAAAATGAGTTTGTATAAAATATATTGTTTGAAAAACAATATTTTGATAAAAAAGTTTATAGCATATATAAAAAATATATTTTGGTTTTAAGAAAGTCGAATAAGTAATATATTAAATTATATTTCAGTTCCAATGTCGTTAACCCAAATGTACTAAATAACGCCACGGTATGTAATGTGATGAAAACACTTATATATAAGAAGTACCAGCGGCGTATCTACCATGTTTTCATCATATTACACCCATCCCGTTATCTAAACACTAACCCAAAACCCAATTGTAAAACAAATAGTATATTAAATATACTTTAGTTGTTAAAATAAAGATTTTCAGTAGTATATTAAAAGTATACTTTGGATTTATATATAACATATTAAACTATGTTTTGGTTTTATAAATAACATATTAAACTATGTTTTGGTTTTGAAAATAACATATCAAACTATGTTTTAATGATTAATCAAAATATATGTTGGTTTTGTACAATATCACATATGAGAGCATATCAAACTATACTTTTGGGAGTATAACTAAATATACAAAAATAATGTGATTTAAGAATTCATTCAGACCTAGTGCATCAAAATACACCTTTGAGACTATAGAAATGCCACAAAGGCAATCCCTATTTGGATGGAGAAATAAATTGGTTTCAGACATTCCATGACAACAGGAATGGGGTGTCAAATCCTATAGCGCTATATCATACTACCAACCGGTCTGGTGAACAAAAATAAGTACTATTCCAAACATTTAATTTTATAATCTTTGAAAAATTAGAGTTTAAACCATAAATAATCATTTAGTTTGTAAAAAGATAAGTACTAATATGTATAATCAATTATACTTTTGAAAACAAGAACATAACAAATAGGTACACATGCTTCACCCTAAAACATTTGAAAACAGTAAAAGAGGGGACTATGTACTCACTTGAGAGTGCTTAGGAGTCTTGAACAACTACCAAGCAAGCTAGAGGGAGCACGGAATCAAACGGCACCTAAATCGGAAGATCGGATAGGATGAGGTCTCGTAAACCAAATGAGTGTGGGAACTCATATGATATGGTTTAACAAGGCCTACATACTAAAAGGAAACCTAACCTAAGTGCTTACGACCCATTACGACCCGTTTAGGTAGCTTACGCTATTTTAACGCGTCGTTCGCGTAAAACGCGTTCGGACCGCCTAACTAGTCCTATGACAAGTTATATATGCCTAAACATGTTTAATTATGTTGCATAATCAGTTAAGTGACAAAAGTTTGGGTTACATATGCTTAAACATCAATTATGCATAAAAAGGGTATTTTGGTAATTTTCCTAAGGCATATAGACTACCTATCATACGACTAACTAAACGAAGTGTCCATAAGGTATAACCTCGGAAGGTTATTCCCTATACAATTATGGTCACCTAATGTGTTTGGTCGGATCCTAAAGATCGACCAAACGGGTCTAGTTCGTAAGTCTAAGCGGTTGTTTAGACCGCTTGACTTACGACTCCCCATAAGCACTAATCTAAAAGAGACGAGCTAAACATGTTTAAAACATGTTTAACAAAGTTTAAAAACAGGTTTGGTATCAAAACAAACGGTTTTGATACCTAAAAGTAGTTTGGTTACAAAATACGCAAGAATGCGCATTTTAGCCGAAACTACGACTCGTCACTACACCTAGATAACGTGGTAATCAGTAGGTATAGTCACTAGGGACTATAACCATCGTGATTACGCTAACGTTATGAAGTTCAAACGAACTTCGCGTTGACCATAAACTGGTCAATGCAGAAAGTCAAACACAGTTTGACTTTCGGACTCAAAAAGCGATAGAAGAACGAAGGAATACTTACAAAGGGTCCCCGCAAGCAAATCTTGATCCAAGTAGCTCAGGTATGAAGCAAAGGCTTCAACTTAGAGCATTTTAGATCAGATTTGAATGAGGATTGCAAGAACCCATGGTGGGTATTTATAAGAAATGGACCACCGTTAGGATCGTTCCTCGATAAACGAGCTTCAATCCTAGCCCTCCATGTGTGTCCCTTGTTTTGTGAAACCATGGGTACCCCTAGAATGAGCCCATGGTATCCAAAATACCATTTGCAAGAGGTAAAATCAGGTAGAACAGCTGGAAACAGGTTGGAAACACATTTTTGCAGGTCTGACATGCTCACATGGGCCACGTAAGATTCAATGGGGGCTTACGCGGGCCGCCTGAGGCTCCTGATCTGCACATAAGTTTCAGAAATTGCAGTTTTGGTCCCTGCATGCTTTTAAGGCCATTTTTTATGCGTTTAAGGCCCGTTAACCTCATTTCAAGGCTCTAAAATGAAGTTAAAGTATAGGGAACTCAAAACATGCACAAAAATATCTCGGATGTCGGTTCGTTTGGCCGTACAGTTGCGTTGTTCGGTTAATTACCACGGAAGTCGTAACGAACGCAAAAACGATCCAAACTAAGCGAAGAATGAAATTTTATCATGCCAAACACTAAAATAAAATATTTTAATGCTTACATAAATTTTTGGATGTCCGGATGTATTCAGAGCGTAAGATATGCGCGGAAATGCGAACTTGTGCACTTTTTGACGCTTTTAGTCCCTATTGATCAATAAAGTTTATTTTAGCATACCGAACCCCTCAAGGCCTATTTCTAAGCTATGTAAAGGATATTTAGGGTATGTTTAACTTATGATCAAGTTCTGGAATGTTTGTTACTATACAAATCGGTATAGTTTCGCAGTTTGACACAAACAATCCCTGCGATCGAACAAACTTGATTTCAACACACCAAACCATCCAAAACTTATTTCTAAGTTATGTGAAGGTTATTTAAGGTATGTTAAGCCTATTTCACTATTCTGGAGTGTTTGTTTCATTAAACTGGTTATATTTACGCCTCAGTGCGCGTATAACCCTCCAGAAAGTGATTTAAAGCTTGGAATCGAACGAGAATTGATATGTGCAAATGATACACATATTTTTACAAATCCCAAGTATGAAATACAATATTTCATTGGTTTGGTATTTGTTTGATGGTTGAAGTGACACAGGTGTCACATAACCTTCCATTTCGACCTATCCTAGGATGTTTAGATCCTACTCTCGCGAACCAACTCTCGTGCTTAACCTTGCCTTTTCTTTCTCGTGCGACAGGTCAGCATGCTCAACCTCCCGTGTGTATGTTCAAGACCTTTATGGACTGTCGACCTAGTACCTTCAGTGGTACAGAAAGAGCTGTAGTTCTCCTCCACTGGTTCGGGAAGCTCGAATATGTCTTCGAAATGTGTGAATGCCCTGTTGCTAGTAGGGTGAAGTTTGCTACGGGAACCCTTGAAGTTGGTGCGCTCACTTGGTGGAATGCACAGGTGCAAATGCTAGGGTTGGCAGCTGCTAATGCCACCCCATGGAATGACTTTAAAATCTGATCAAACAGGAGTATTGTCATTGTGATGACATTCACAAGCTAGAACTGGAGTTCTACAATTTGAAGATGACGAGGTCGGAAATCGGGGCGTATACGAACATATCGAATGAACTAGCTGGTTTATGTCCTACCATGGTGGATCCTCCCTACAAACGTATCGAGCTATACATCAAGTGTTTAGTGCCAGAGATTTAGAGTATGGTGACATCAGCTAACCTTCTCACAATTCAGCAAGTCATACGACTATCTCACCGTCTCACTGATCAGGCAGTTGAGCAGAGCAGGCTGCCAAAGCGTATTAGTGCTACCACTACTTCTAATGCTCCTAGTGACAACAAGCGTAAGTGGGATGGAAACTCAGGCAAGGGTTCAACTTCTGTTCAGACTCAGTCTCAGCAGCGAAAGACTGACGACTACAAGAGCCCTAGTTAACAATCCTCTGGTAATCAAGGTCAGGGTGGGTACAGGGGAAGCCACCCTAAGTGCAATCGATGTAACTTGCACCATAGCGGTCCATGTAGCAAGGGCAACTGTCAGAGATGTAACAAACCAGGTCATACAGCCAAAGATTGTAGGAGTCTTTATCCTGTGAATCAGAGACGACAACAACAGCAGCAGCCTCCACAGAACCAGCGTCAGCAGCAGCAACAACAGGGTAACAACAAGGGATGATTTCAGTGTGGTGCTGAAGGCCATTTCAAAAGAGACTTCCCCCAACTGAACCAGAATCAGAAGAACAACAACAACAACCAGGGAAATAGGAACAACAATGGGGGTAACAACGATGGCAATGGTGCTAGGGGACGTGATTTTGTGATTGGTCAAGGTGATGCAAGGAACGACCCCAATGTTGTGACGGGTAAGTTCCTACTGGATAATTTCTTTGTTTCTGTTTTATTCGATTCGGGTGCCGATACTAGTTATGTGTCCTTTAAAGTTAGTCAGATGCTTAAGCGTACCCCAATTTTCTTAAACACCAAGCATGTTATTGAACTAGCAAACGGTAAAAGTATTGAGGCCACACACATAGTTAAGGGTTGTAATCTCACACTTGCTGGTCAGACCTTCTCTATCGACCTTATCCCCATTGTTCTTGGTAGCTTCGACGTCGTCATTGGGATGGATTGGTTATCGTAACATCGAGCAGAGATTCTTTGCAAGGAGAAAATCGTTCGCACTCCTCGTTCTAGTGAGGAACCTCTCGTCATTCGTGGCGAAAAGAGTGGTGCCGTTGTGGGCATCATCTCTTTCATTAAGGCCCAGAAGTGTTTGCGAAAGGGCCACACTGCTATTCTTGCTCTCATTACTGACACCTCAAGGAAAGAAAAGAAGATAGAAGATATTCCGATCGTACGCGACTTTCCTGAGGAATTACCTGGTCTTCCGCCTCATTGTCAGGTTGAGTTTCAAATCGAACTAGCACCTGGAGCAGCACCTATAGCTCGTGCACCTTATGGCTTAGCCCCATCAAAATTAGAAAAATTGTCTGCGCAACTGCAAGAGCTTTTGGACAAGGGTTTCATTCATCCTAGCTCTTCGCCGTGGGGAGCTCCAGTCTTGTTTGTGAAGAAGAAAGATGGAACTTTTAGTATGTGCATTGACTATAGTGAACTCAACAAGGTGACTGTGAAGAATCGTTATCCTCTTCCCCGCATCGATGACCTGTTCGACCAGTTGCAAGGGTCGAGCTTCTACTAAAAGATTGACTTGAGATCGGGCTATCATCAGCTGAGAGTCCGAGACGAGGACATCTCTAAGACAACATTCAGGACTCGTTATAGACACTACGAATTCCTGGTTATGCCTTTTGGGTTGACCAACGCACCTACGGTCTTCATGGATCTTATGAACTGAGTGTGCAAACCTTATTCATCGATGACATCCTGATCTATTCCAAGAGTCAGGAGGAACACGAGTGTCATCTGCGACTCATTCTGGAACTTCTTCGAACATAACATCTTTATGCTAAGTTTTCAAAATGCGAATTTTGGCTTCGTGAAGTCCACTTCCTAGGCCACGTGGTTAATCAGGATGGGATTCACGTTGATCCATCCAAGGTTGACTCAATCAGGAATTAGCCTGCACCTCGAACTCCAACTGAAATCCGCCAATTCTTGGGTTTGGTGGGTTACTATAGAAGGTTTATTAAAGATTTCTCAAAGATTGCGCAGCCTCTTACTGTTCTTACTCAGAAGGGTGTCACCTACCGTTGGGGTGATGCTCAGGAATTCGCATTTCAGCAGCTGAAGTTGAAGCTTTGTAGCGCACCTATTCTCTCGTTGCCTGGGGCATAGACGATTTTGTGGTTTATTGTGACGCGACAATCTATGGACTTTGTTGTGTGTTGATGCAACGTGAGAAAGTCATTGCTTACTCACCACGCCAACTTAAAGTTCACGAAAAGAACTACACTACTCATGACTTGGAGTTGGGAGCAGTCGTGTTTGCTCTTAAGATATGGAGACATTACTTGTACGGTACCAAGTGCACCATTTACACCAATCACAAGAGTCTCCAGCATATCTTCGATCAGAAGGAGTTGAACATGCGAAAACATCGGTGGGTCGAACTCCTTAACGACTATGAATGAGCAATCAAGTATCATCCAGGCAAAACCAATGTTGTGGCTGATGCCCTCAGTCATACAGAAACTAAACCTAAGCATGTATGTGCGTTACAGCTTACCATTCACTCTAGTCTTCCTGCCCAAATTTGTGATGCTCAGGTCGAAGCATTGAAAGAAGAGAACATCAAGGCTGAATCCTTGCTAGGGTTGGAGAAACGGTTAGAACTAAGGGAAGACGGTGGTTACTACTTAGCGGGGCGCATCTGGGTTCCATTTTATGGTAATCTACGTGAGCTTGTGATGGATGAAGCACACAAGTCTCGTTACTCAATACATCCTGGTTCGGATAAGATGTACCACGATATCAAAGCTATGTACTGGTGGCCCCACATGAAAGCTAACATAGCGACCTATGTTAGTAAATGTTTGACTTGTGCAAGAGTCAAGGTAGAATACCAGAAGCCATCAGGCCTACTTCAGCAATCAGAGATCCCGACATGGAAATGGGAGCAAATTTCCATGGACTTCGTTACTGGCTTACCTGGATCTCCATGAGGAAACGATACCATTTGGGTGATAGTGGATCGACTAATCAAGTCTGCACACTTCCTGGCTATTAAAGAAACAGATAAGTTCTCCACTTTAGCAAACATCTACTTGAAGGAGGTAGTTTCGAGACACGGGGTGCCAACCTCCATCATTTCCGATCTTGATCCACGTTTTACCTCTGATTTGTGGCAAACGATGCACAAATCCTTTGGCTCGCCTCTAGACATGAGCACAGCATATCATCCACAGACGGATGGGCAGTCTGAACGCACCATCCAAACTCTTGAAGACATGCTTCGAGCATGTGTAATCGACTTTGGTAACGGCTGGGAAAGGCATCTACCTTTGGTGGAGTTTTCATTTAACAACAGTTACCACACTAGCATCCAGGCTGCTCCGTTCGAGGCTTTGTATGGACGGAAATGCCGATCACCCTTATGCTGGGCAGAAGTTGGTGACAGCAAAATCACTGGCCTAGAACTCGTCGTCAACACGACAGAAAAGATTTCCCAAATATGACAACGAATGGCGGTAGCTCGTGACCGTCAGAAAAGCTACGCTGATAAGCGCAGGAAACCGCTCGAGTTCCAGGTTGGGGATCGAGTGCTACTTAAAGTTTCACCTTGGAAAGGTGTGATTCGCTTTGGTAAACGAGGCAAGCTAAATCCACGTTATGTTGGACCCTTCGAAATCACTGAGAGAATTGGCAAGGTGGCCTATAGATTGAATCTACCTGAAGAACTCAGTGGAGTTCACAATGTATTCCATGTGTCAAATCTGAAGATATGTCTATCAGATGAGACCCTCATAGTTCCTCTCAAGGAACTCACTATCGACGATCAATTACGATTCGTCGAGGAACCAGTAGAGATTACGGACCGAGAAGTTAAGGTTCTCAAACGTACCAGGATACCCATTGTTCGAGTTCGTTGGAACTCCCGTCGTGGCCTAGAGTTCACCTGGGAACGAGAAGACCAAATGAAACACAAGTATCCCCAGTTGTTCGAGAAAAGTGAGACCACTACTGAGGCTGAAGCTACGGTGGAATTTCGGGACGAAATTCCAAACCAACGGGGGAAGGATGTGACACCCCAGGAAAACCAGGAAACCATGCAACGTAACTAGCTTCCTCAGTAACTACGTGCTAAATTTCGGGACGAAATTTCTTTCAACTTGGGGATGATGTGACAACTCGTATTTCAAACCTTTCGTTGTACGTTGATGTAACATGCTTGAACGTTATGTGAATATATGACACGTTGATGCTAATGGAAAGTTTTGTTATTATGTTATGTGGTTAAGTGTAATGTATGTATATATGTAATGTGGTCGCACAACACAAACCCAACCGCACAACCTGAGTCGGATCACACGACACCTTTGGGCCGCACATTATGTTTCCATCCAATTACTCCTCTCGGACCACTATACTTGAAATCGAGACCAAGGGGCAGCCCATGCAAGAGTTCGGTCCACTCCTTTTATACACATACAAGCACCTATTGTGGGGTTTTGTTTCTCATTATTTGGAAAACACTCAAACACACAAACCCTAAATCTATCTTTCTCTCCTCTCGAACCCGACGGCAACATCTCCTCTCCTCTCGAAGCTTTCTTATTTGGATCGACCCTTGTTCTACTTTCTAACCAATTAATATCTTACTATTGATTGTATGTTAGATGATGTTGTGGTTTATATGTTTCTACATAATGACTTAGAGATGTTTTGTGATAGATTGTAATGTCAATTGATGAGGTTTGGTGTTCTTGTGTATCGGCTCACATGTGTAGAGTGGTTAGATCAAAATAGGGTTTGATAATCATGTTTTGTTAATGATGATCTAGAACCAAATGCATGTTAATCGGCTGTTATGAGAGTATATTCGGATGATTGGTTGTGTTGAAATCGATAGGGTGCATGTTAGTGATCAAAATCATGGAACTGTTAATGTGATTCAAGATTATGATTGTTATTCATGCTTGAATGTTATTAGGATTTTTAAGGAAGTCGATACTTGCTTGATTTGATCGATGATAACATGATTTGGAAACTGTCAATTTGCTATAACTGATTTGCATGATTTTAGGGAATTAGATAACTGATCGCACAAGCTTGTTTGACCGTACAAGGGCAATCACACAAGCCCTCAGTCGCACAAGCCAGTCGCACAAGGTTGGTGCAACTGTTTGAGCTCACTGTACAACCTAGTTATGCATGATCGCACAAGGTATTGTGGATCGCACAAGACCGTTCCAATCGCACAATACCGTGGGCCACACAAATGTTTAAGCTGTGTTATGTTGTTGGGCCGAACAGCCCAAAACCCAGTCGCACAAGTTATCCTTAATCGCACAAGTTTAGTGTTTGTTTAATTATTTGGGCTGCACAAGCTGTTGGGCTTAGGATGTAATGGGCCAGGTTTGGACTTGATCGCACGACCCATTGTGGATCGCACAAGTTGTGTTGATCGCACAATAGGTTGGGCCGGTCATCCTTTGGGCTTTATCTTTTGGATTGCACAAGAGGACTGGGCTTGCACAACCATAACAGCCCAATCACTCCAGTCGCACAAGTTTGGGTTATGTTTATGTGAACTGTATGCTACTGTTTGACATGATTCTACGTGGTTGCCATGATTCTACGTGTTTGCCATGATCATTATGTGTTCGTAACTTGTTAGCCTACGTGTAAACTTACGTGCACTACTTGAACCCAGACCTGACTTGTATGGTAACCATGTTAGGATGTGGTTGACCACAAATAGCTCAAGTGACCTTTTTGTGTATCTGCCGAGCTAACCTAAGGTGAGTTCACACTTTCTACAAGGCATGGGATTCCCGGTGGTTGGGAATGGGTAATTGATTGAAAGGAAACCTGCGTATTCTCCTTGATTAGAATACGTACCTCCACCCTCTTAATTGAAGGGTGACAACATTGGAACCTACGTGATCTCCTTATATGGGACACGTACCTCCACCCTCTTAACTGAAGGGTGACAACATTGTTACTAGATCAAAAACTCTATCATTAAGTCCCTCGTTTTTATATCGACTTAATCGCTGGGCCAATGGCGAATGGGTCATTAGTTAAATAGCGCTATTAGGTTTGACAAGCCTCACACCATGCCGCAAAGGACGGGAGTGTACTAATGGATCTGGGCACATCAATGATGATAGACATTGACTTAGGGCACCCAACTTTCTCAGTCAGTAGTCGATATGGTAACGGTTCTAGTGGGATATTCATGGGGTAGCCCCCACGGCTGGGAGCCAGAGTAAAAGGAAAGGGTTAATCATTTTTTTCAACTATGGGGTAACCCCCACGGCAAGTAAGCCAGCTAAAAGGAAACCTATGTTTTTTGAAACAACTTAAAACGAACACCCAACTGTGAACTCGCTCAACTTTGTTGTTGATTCGTTACTATACGCCTTGCAGGTCGTTAGGTGCTTAGATGGAGCTTGCACAGGAGGTCGAGGTCGTTGTGGGACATGGACTGTTGAGTTCCATGTTAAACATTTGAACTTTTAAACTTATGTCTTGGTTTTAAATTTTATGTTTCCTCTGATAACTTGAACTTGGTTAATTTGCTTTGGACACCAATTATATTGTTGGTTGGTTTTATATTTACTTTAATACATTGTTCAATATGATTGGTGGCTTGATCCTGGTCATGTCACGCCTCCTGCGGTGATACTCCGCTTATGGATTTTGGGGGTGTGACATGTGATTTGGGATATTCAAAGTATCTCAAGGTATTTAACCTTTTGAAACTCGTGTTCAAAAATTGTTTGGGTATGGCACTATGTTATACTAAGCTCTTAGTGTACTTCCTAGCAAACAAACGGGTGTACATTCAAGCCCTACACGTACACGGTTTCTAACATCCCACGAGGTACATCCCATGTACCATGAGCATCTCATGCATAGGAGACGGGTCAACATACCTATGGCATCAAGATCGTCATCTTTAACACCATAATATACTCCCAGACGGCTCGATTTGAGTTAATTAATGCACTCATCGTCGTCAATTGCAAATAACCACACAATTATCAAATAAGCACATAATCACATAATGGTCCAAGATAACATAAAATCACCAAGTGATCTTAGCAACGTTCTGAAGAATAACACAATAAGAACACTTATATATAGGAAGTACCATCGGCGTATCCACCATGTTCTTATCGCATCATACTCCTCCCGTTACCTTAATCACTCTAGATTTTATGCCACCATACTTAACAAGGCTTACTATGATTCTCATGCGTCGAATCTCATAATTAAGTGTGCACCCATAATTACTTGTTTCGTCGCATGGTCCACATAGCTCCTCTTGTTAAGCGAGGGTAAACAAATAATAAGGTCGAACTATCGTCTAAATCAAATAAACATTGTCACAACATAACATCTGTCAAATCGAATCGTGTTTCATACTAGCAATGATAGCACTTCTTGTTTTACATATAACAAATTTAGTAGTAGGTATTTTATTCTAGTATAAATGTTTATATATGTTCCATACTAACCAAACAGGTAGAATGCAACATATACTAATCATGCATTGCCATCATAATGTAAGCATATCGAGAAAATATTTTCAAATCATGCGCTAGGTATGTTAAGTTAACACACTAAGCAAAATGTATTTGAAAATAATGTACTAAGCACGTTAAGTCAACATACGAAACAAATTGTATTTGTAATCATGTACAATACATATTAAATAAACAAATCGTATATGTAATGCCATGATCACAAAATAGTATTAACTTGTTCATAGTATTCGTATCGATCGTGATGTTAAGTTCGTATGAATGCACTAGAGTGCAATCATGGTATGCTAATTTACAAGATTTAGTTCCTAAAGAATGGAATCCTCAAAGTCAGCATGTAGTTGTAATCACACATAGTGTAATCACATTAGAGTTTGTAATTGGAAAATGAATAACAAGGATAAAGATAAACTTCTTGAAATTTATATCATCATTACAAACATAGCTGAAATATGTACATTGTATTTGAAAATAAACAGAGAAATGTAGAGATTCAAATGATCATAAGTGCTTGATCATTAGCTTGAGCCTCATTGACGTTGAACACTCGTCCATTAGCATTGGCAAGCTTGGGGTACTTTCGCTTGAAATGATTTAAATCACCACAATTGAAACTTGCTCGAGGGCGAGTCTGAGTAGGGGCTGCTCGGTTCTGGATACGACAGGTCACAGCTAGATGTCCAAATAGACCACAGATTGTACACTGACGACAAGGAGAATTTGTTGCGTGATGATAGTTGCAATGATTGCACCGAGGTTGCTTTCCACGTTAAAATCACCTTAACGGTACTGAGTTCAGTGGAACTGGTCCAGGAATTGCAAAATTCTTTGAAGTCTTGTGCTTCTTAGAATTTTTAGAAGATTCGGCCTTTGTTCTTTTCGAATTTCCATTAGTAGTTTCGGTGTTTTGTTTCTTGTCTCCTTTTCAAAATTTTTTACATTTTCTAACCTGGGAGTCAGTTAAGATAGCGGCTAATTCCTTAGCCTCCCTAAGCGTTGCAGGCTTGCTGCCAGTGACAATGTCTTGGACAAGATCAGGTAGGCCATCAATGTATTTCTTAATGGCCCGATCCGAAGGTGTTACCATAGTAGGGCAAAGTAGGCTTAGCTGTTCAAATCAGTCAGTGTAGGCACGGTTTTCCCCACTATCTTGTTTTAGATGATAGAATTCCTTTTCAAGTGCCCTTATTTCGCTTCGCGGGCATAATTCCTTCTTCATAAGATCCTTAAATTCTTCCCACGTCAGTGCCATTGCCATATCGGCACCTCGGTCTCTCATAATACCATTCCACCAAGTGAGTGCTCTCCTTTGAAAGACACTCGAGGCTAAATCCACCTTGCATTCATTGGGACATTGAACATGGCGGAATGTGCTTTCTATACTCTCAAACCAATGTAGGAGCGTAGTTGCTCCTTCAGACCCATTAAACCCGAGGGGTTTAGCCGAGTTGAATTTTTTATAGTTACATAGCGATAAAACATTGTTGTTGTTATTGTTTTGGATTTTGTTGACTTGGGTCACAATGCCTGGGAGTAAAGTATTTAGTTGTTGAGAAATCATTGTTGTCATTTCAGCGTCCCAAGTGGCGTCGCGACGAGGAGGCATCTTTAAAGTATAGCTATAGTGAAAACCAAATAAGTTTGGTTTGTCAAATTGTTATGAGTTTGTAATATCATTGTATAGTGAAAACTTTAACATAGTAAAATATCGTTCTTAGATCTTGTTCTTGTATTTAGAAAATATAGTGTTGTGAATTTTGTTTTGAAACATGAGTTGTTTGAAAAATAAACTTTTGTAATATTTTTGGATGAGAGAATACAAACCAAATTAATGGTTTGTGTTATAAATTCTTTACCTTTTAAAAATTTATTGCTTTTAAGATAAAATGTTTTAAATTAAATTTTTAAAATAAAGAAACTTTGTGTTTGAAATTTTGAAAAATTTTCATCCAAATGGTAAAAATTTGAAATTTTGAAAGGCAAAGGTAGTGTTTTGAAAATGAAATAGGATCTCATAGTGTCATGAAATGAAATGGAATTCATTTCAATTGTCTTGAATCAAACATATCACCAAAGGTAATATGATGAAATAGTATTGTGAAAGGAAATTTGTCCTGGTTGTCGTGAATAGCAAACATATTACCGAGGGTAATATGAATGAGTAGTGTTATAAAGGTCGTTTAGAAATCGTTCGACATGGTCAGGATGGATAGGTTTTTATAATGTTTCATGAAGACATGCTTTAGCCTATAAGTGGACACTCACCCTAAGAGTTCCCAGGTAAGAGTGACTGGTCCGATAATGCCGATTTATACGAACACTGTAGCCTTAGACAGAAAATTCAGGGTACAGGCATCCACCCTTCCAGATTGCATGTGTTCACATTATTAAAACCCAAGATTTCGATGAAAAATGTTTGAGGAAAACATTTAAGAAATCTTTTGATACAAATTGTTTGAGATAAAACATGCTGTGAAATATTTTGATGAAAACGTTTAAGAAAACATTTTGAGAAATATTTCAATAAAAATGTTTTTAGAAAAAAAATTTAAGGAACACCTTAAGGCATGAAGCCTAAGGTTCAGGATAAATCATGTGGGGCTAGATGGTTTGTAATTCATAGAGTAGTTGTGGCACGAATAAGGATGAGGATTTAGGAAAGAGTTCCTAAGTCTACTCATGTTTGGGTCCTAGGAAGGTTATAGACTAGGTTTAAGGCATGCTAATAACCTAATTCCCTATAACCAGTGCTCTGATACCAATCTGTAACACCCCAATCGCTTAATACAACAAAACTAGAGTAGTTGTGGCACGAATAAGGATGAGGATTTAGGAAAGAGTTCCTAAGTCTACTCATGTTTGGGTCCTAGGAAGGTTATAGACTAGGTTTAAGGCATGCTAATAACCTAATTCCCTATAACCAGTGCTCTGATACCAATCTGTAACACCCCAATCGCTTAATACAACAAAACGCGGTGGAAATATTAGGGAGTCACGTTATAAATTGCTCACATCTACTGGTACTAAATTGTTTCAATATTATTAACATCGTATTACAAACAAAGAATACATGTAATTGTCTTTTGATTAAAGAAGTCTAAGGCCCGGATGCAGTCCTACGCGTTATATTCTTGAATAATTGCAAACCTAAAACATATGTGAAAAATAGTAAGCATAAAAATGCCGGCGAATACATAGGTTTGTTAGCCAAATTAATGGCAAAAGTTTTATATTGCCATACTTTGACAACTACATGAGTTATCAATTGAAAATGAATCTTGAAGCCAAAGAATGGCAAAAGTTTAGTATTGCAATACATAATCTTGTTTGTGAAAACTCGTGGCAAAAAGTATTATATATAGCAATATGATTATTACTTAGTAATTTTTATGCCATTGAAATTGTACATTCGTATCTCGTAGAAATTGTCGTAAAACTCGTTAATGTGTTATTAGAAATCCAGTCAAAAATTAGTAATAATTGTTTTGAAGTCAGTTAAAACTTGTGTGAGTATTATATATATCAAGTAAATGATTTATAATAATACTTTTTACATCCTTCTAAGGATCTAACATATAAATATATGGAAGATTCTACAAGGATTTGAATAAATCGAACATTGAATCAATCGTACACAAAATCCTATAGTGATTCGGATAACGCTACAAGAGTAATAAAATAAGAACACTTATATATAGGAAGTACCAGTGGCTTATCCACCATGTTCTTATTTTATTATACCTGTTTCGTTATCTAAATCACAACTACCACATAAACACATAATCGTCAATTTGTCAACAACTTGTAAACACGCATTAAAGTACACAATGAATCCAAATAAGGACTCCAATATTAGCACTTTAAACATCCCATGTATGTTTAGCTATTGTAACACCCCGAAAACGGGTTTGGTAATCAAACCACGTTAATACTAAAAGAAGGGTAAATTACCGTTAGTGGTAAAATTAATCCGGTGAATATTAGGATTTTAAATAAATAAACCTAATATTAAATAAAAGTTATATAAAAGCTTTTTGTGGAAATAAAGTTTATAGAAGGCCCAAGTTAAAGGGACTTAAAATAAACTTAGTCATTGATTCCTCGAACCCACTAATTTAACTAGGAATGTTTAACCTAGTTAATAAGTGGGGTATATTGTTAGAGAAAAGTAGGTTGTGCCCTACTTAATTAACTAACCAAACAAACAAGAGGGGCTCGATTTGGATAAATGGAAACTTAAGTTATAAAAAGAAAACTTAAACATAAAAACACACATTGAGTGTGTTCTGTTCGTCGACCAGAAGCTCCCCAGGAGCCAAAACCCTAAGTTTCCAACAAATCATCAAATTGAAGGTCCAAATGGAGTCTAAATTCACAATTGAACTTGGATTAATGATCACCCGGGCTAGGGGATCATAAGGTATGTAAAATCTTGATGTTTGGTGAAGTTGTAAAAATGGGATAATCATCCTAATCGTGAATTAGGCATGGATTAGAGAAGCTATGGCTAGATTAGTGATGTATATTTGCTTAGGAACAAAACCCTAAGTGAAAATCATACATAACATGCTATAAATTGAATGATTGAATGATTTACCACACTAGGTTAAGTGGGTTTTAATCATATGACGAAATTGATGATATAACTATGATTAGAATCATCATACGTGATTGTAATAAGGAAATACTTGAATAAATTGTGTGTTCGAGTAGATGATCATACTTGCTAAGAAACGGCTTTGTATGATAAAATGAAAATGATGATATATTCTTGATTAGAATGATGTTGATATCATCATGTGTTACATGATTAAACCGGTAACATAAGAATGACGTTATCGGATAATGGACTAAGTAATTAAACGAGTAGTAGAGCTACATCGATTAATTATTAACGTTGATAGGCGGTTGACTTTAAAAAGTCAAACCGACCAAGTACATGATCGAATGATAAATTCGACATAAGAAGCGTTGGATGGAATAGTCGTAAATGATTATGACTATCCTAACCATCTTACAATTTCAATGATAGTTTGACGCTTGGCAAGCTAGGTGAAAGCTTGGAAAGGAAGCGGGTCAAACGAATCAAGAGAGAAGGAAAAGCACAATCTGGATGCAAGGTAAGTATAACTTACAACATTCTTAAATTATAGAATATCCTCTTATCGTATCAACTATGAATAAGACAAGTTAACAATCAAGATATAGTGTTCCGACGTGTAGTCGTACGGAACAAGATAACCAAAGATTATGATAAACCATGTGTAAGGGTTAAAAAGGACTAATACGGATACTTAGTCATGCAATGACTAATAAATATAGAACTTTTAATGGTTACCCTATAAGGTAAACAAAAAAAAACCAATAATGGTAAAACGGTAATTTGGTCATGCATTGACCATGAGAGTTAGTTTTTTTTTCTAAAGACACTTAGGACGTAAGCCCTAATAGGCCAAAAAGTGTTAAGAAATGAACTATAAGTAAAATGACTGCGCGGTGTAAACCGGAGCGAGTCATATAGACGAGATGGTAATAAATGTCATCTCGCCAATATAATCGGTCATTTTGACCAAACGGGTCAAAACGTGAAGATATTACATTTGACAATATCGACTAACGGTTGTCGAGTTGTATGATTATAGGAATAAATATCAAGCGGATACCTAGCGGCTATTAAAGCAAGTTATTGAAATGGGTCAATATAATGATCCAAGCCAGGTAAGCATAATAGAATAACCCTCATTTAAAACATAAGGTTTAATGAGAGTTAAACGGAGTCTAAAATGGATATTGGGTTACTTTGTTAGGTAAACTGTATGTTACAAATGTTGGTCATTTCGTTTGGAAAGCATTTTGACTTTCCAAACAAAATCAGAGCTAAAAAGAGGGTTTGTGAGTTAAACATGTTTATAAAATCCCTCATCGTTAATGAAGGGCTAAAATGGACCAAAACGCCCTTATAAGTTAAACTGAACAAACAACCCTTAAAGGTTGTTTGGAAATGATTTTTATGGTTGGATAAATATTTAGAATAAGTATAGTAATCGAAAGATGTAAATCTTTAGTCAAATGACTATATTTGAGTCTTTGCCGTAAACTAATGATTCGAGGGGTAAAACTCGGGTTATATAGATCACCACATTAAACCCACCATAAATACAGTTGTGGTGGAAAATTTTATGATAAGAAATGTGGGAATGCAATGCTAGAAGCAATTGAAAGCGATTTTAAGCTTGAAAGCACTTAAATACCCTTAACGGGTCAAAGTAAGCACTTGAGCGTATACGGGTTTTAAATACGTAAGAAACCCGTGACTTGAACCTAATATGATAGGAGATATTGAAATTATGAATTTCATGAGTTTAGGGAGCAAACATACCTGCTTTGTTTGACAAAAACATGAACGGGTCAAAACTTTGAAAAGGATATTAAGCCGAAGGCTTAAAAGTTTATAATTTTGTCAATCCGGATGTTGGATGTTAACTCCATATGATGGAGAATCAAATTATGATCACGTAGGAAGAAACGGATCGAAAATCGGATCAATAACGAATGAGTTATGTCTGTTTTCGTAAGAATAAAAATTGCTGGAATAATGCAGGCCTGAAACAAACCTTTATGCCAAAATAGGGCCCTCGCGTCACGCGACGGAGAACCCCAATTGGCGTCGCGGCACGCGACAATGAACCTGAGATCCCGTCGCGGCACGCGACGGGTGTTGAAGTCAGCAAAGGCTGCTGAAACTCATTGTTGTTGTTCGTTTCGACTTGTGAACTTGGTTGGACATGTTTTAAACGCTAAATGACTAACTCATTTCATGTTTTATGAAATGTAGGTATAATGTACGGTACCGAACAACGATCAAGCTCAACAAAGAATCGAACACAATTAAGAATCAAGCTTCTGTGAAATGTTTCGTCGTCATGTTTTAAACGACGATATCAATATATGATGTTGAATTGTTGTAAATCTTAAAAAGGTTTTTAACAAACTCGTATTTTCAATTGTATTTTTAATAGATAATACACAATTATAGTCGATGTTTGTATGTAAATCATATAAATCAATTAAGGGTCTTACAGCTATGAAGATAGAAAAATATTACAGGGATCCGGTTCTCGTCATATTGTCTAGTTGCATACGCATTAAAGTACTCAATGAATCCAAACAAGGACTCCAATATTAGTACTCTAAACACCCTATAGTATCAATTTATAAAGATAAGTTGACACTAAAAGGATTAGGTTTCTGTCGTATTGAATCATTGTATCATAACATCCTAAATCCTAATAGTGATTCGGGATAATGCCACGAAGAGTAATACAATAAGCACACTTATATATAGGAAGTACCAGCGGCGTATCCACCATGTGCTTATTGTATTACTCTAGTTTCGTTATCTAAATCACAAACAATCTACACATTAACCATAACCATCATGTCGTAAAGTACTTCTTAAAAATCTCACTATGAAGATAGGAAGATCTAAGACTGTACTTAAAATATCCTATAAGAATGTAACTATGAAGATAGGTAGATCTTTTAAGGATTTGAATAAACATCATATTTGCATAATCAGAATAATACACATAAAAACACTTAGTAAACACATATATGCCATACATTTTGAAAACAAATCGGTTACACATAAGAATCACCCCAAAACATTTGAAAACGGTAAAAGAGGGGAACTATGTACTTGCCTGGGATTGCGTGTAGGTCTTGTTCAAATGATATAACAAAGCTCAAAGGATCAAATGTTCAAGTGTCGAAGTGGTTCCTAGTGTAATGGACACTATGTTAGTGTATCGGGACACGAATCGAGGAAACTGATAGAATGAGGTATTGTAAACCAAATGAGTGTTGGAACTCATATGATATGGTTTAACAAATCCTGCATTCTAAAACGGAACCTAACCTGAGTGCTTATGACCCATTATGACCCGTTTAGGTAGCTTACGCTACTTTAATGCGTCATTTGCGCAAAAGCGCAAACGAATAGCCTAACTAGTCCAATGACAAGTATTATATGCCCTAACATGTTTAATAACCAATTTATGTGGCAAAAATTTAGTTACATATGCTTAAAATGAAATTATGTGCAAAAACGGCATTTTGGTCATTTTCCTAAGGCATATAAATTACCTATCATACAACTAAGTAAACTAAGTGACCATAAGGTATAACCTCGGAAGGTTATTCCCTATAACACTATGGCCACAAATATGTTTGGTCGGATTCTAATGATCGACCAAAAGGGTCGGGTTCGAAAGTCTAAGCAGTTGTTTAGACCGCTTGACTTACGACCCTAATGAAGCACTAAAACTAAGAGTGACGAGTTAAAAATGTTAAAACATGTTTAACTCAGTTAGAAAACAAGTTTGATATCAAGACAAAGTGTTTTGATACCCGAAAATAGCTTCGTTGCAAAATACGCATAAATACGTATTTTGACCGAAACTTTAACTCGTCACTACGCCTAATCAACGTGGTAATCAGTAGGTATAGTCACAAGGGACTATAACCATCGTGATTAAGCTCACGTTACAAAGTTCAATTGAACTTTGACTTGACCAATTCATGGTCAAAGAAGAAAGTCAAACACTGTTTGACTTTCATGCTTGAAAAGCATAAATAAGCATGAAAGAAGCTTACAAAAGGTCCAAGCTAGGAAGAATTGAACTAAATTGCTCAGGTATGAAGCCATAGCTTCAACTTAGAGCAGATTAGTTCAATTTAAGCAAGGAACAAGAATGAACTTGATGGGTATTTATAGGAAGCTTGAATTCACAAGATCTTTACATGTGTTTTTGCAAGAATCAAGGCATGATCTTGGCCATTCACATGTGGCCCATAGTTTCTAATACAAGGGAGTCCAAAACAAACTCATGGTATGCCAAATCAGGGATTAAAACCATGCGAATAGGCTGTTTCAACCAGATTCAATGTTTCTGTCCAGATAGGGGCATCGCCGTACGCTACGGGTATTTACCCAGGGCGTCGCCATACGCCAAGCCCCCCCCCCCCTCTGAAGTTTCAAAAATGGCAGAACAGGTCCCTGCAAGCATTAAACTTGATTTCTGACACGTTTAAGCCCCGTTAACCTCATTTCAAGGCTCAATAATGAAGTTAAAGTATAGGGGGCATGAAATATGCTTGAAAACCTCTCGGATGTCTGTTCGTTTGGTTGTACGGTTACGTTATTCGGTTAATTACGACGAAACACGAACGGACGCAAAAAACGATCCAAATTACGCGACGAATGGTATTTTAGCATTCCAATCACTAAAATAAAATACTTTAATGATTACAAAAATTTTTGGATGTCCAGATGTGTTCAGAACGTAAGATATGCGCGTAAATGCAAACTTATGCACTTTTTGACGCTTTTAGTCCCTATTGATCAAATAAGTTTATTTTCGCATACCGAACCCCTCAAGTTACGGAATGTTCGTTACTATATGAATCGGCATACTTTCGTAGTTTGTCGCAGATAGTCACTGGGATCGAATAAACTTGTTTTCGACACACCAAACCTTCCAAACTTATTTCTAAGTTATGTAAAGGTTATTTAAGGTATGTTAAGCCTATATCACTATTCTGGAGTGTTTGTTATGTTAAACTGATTACGTTTACGCATCAGTTTGCGTATAACTTTCTAGAAAGCGATTTAAAGCTTGAAATCGAACTAGAATCAAAACGTAAAATCTTCAAACACAATTAAACAAATATTGAGACCAAAACACATTGTTTCTTTGATAAATGATATTGTTCTACATCGTACAGTGTTTACGGAGCACAAGTGTCACAAAAAGGGTCTCAGTACGGGCGTGGTAGCTCGATCTGCACCTGTAGCTGGCCCTCCATTTCTTGTAACGCAAGCACGATAGCCTGTTGCAGCTGGTCGTATAGGACGTGCTAGGGGTACTGAGGCACCCCCTATGAATAAAGTGGCGGTGGTGTGAGCTCTCGGTCTCGCTGAGCACCAGTTGGCTCGGAGTCATCATGTAACAACTCTCATCAAAAGTCATATTTATTAAATTAATTTGTCCAATAGGAAACCCTAATTGAGACACCCAAGTGATTCTGCACAAACCCTAAAATTTTCAGAACAATCAGAATCAGGATCAGGGCCCCTAAAACTTAGGGGGGTAAACCCTATTTACGATTATCCTAAAATCTCGTTGTCAAAAATCGAATTTACAAAACAGTTAAGTCAGCAAGGCTAGTCCCAGACGTGGCTGACCTAGGGTGAAAACGTGTCCCTTGCGCACCGCAAGGAAAAAGGCTTACGGTGCGTAAGCCTGTTAGGTGTCCCTTGCGCACCGCAAGGATTTTAGTCTTACGGTGCGCAAGCCTGGCCAAATTTTAAGTATAAATAGCAGAAATTGGCAATCGAATTTTGGTATTGAAACGACGTAAAACTTCGTTGCATGCACGGAGATACGTTCTGTTTACCACAATTAACACACACGAATCACTAATCGCCGCCGCAATTCAGGGTAATAACTCGATCGCTGCTACGATTCAATGTCTGATCGATTAAACTATCCAGTGGATGTTTAAGTGCTGCCCACATTAGGGTTTATGCTTTGTCATTTGTCGTTAAATCGATGGATGTTTAAGTATCGCACTTTGTCATTCGTTGTGAAGGTTTTAATCTCCTGAGTTATCGTAAATGCTGTATTAAGTTACTAACCTAGTTTGTGTGCCTGATTATTTAAACTAGGTTATCAAGGCTAATCAGTAGGCTAAGCTCAGTTCAAAATTAAATCTGCAACGTGAGTCATTCTCTTTTTATCAAATCTATTTACAAAAGCATGTTTATTTCAAAGTTATAATTACGGGGATTAAGTCTTTGTAATCACCAAGTTACAGCCGGTATGTGGGGTTTTGTATACATTACTTGATAATCGTCACCATTGGGGCAGCCAATGGGGGATATGACCATAGTCACAGATCCGGTCGAGTGACAAATACCGTGGGTAGTTGGTTTGATATCAGAAACATTGTAATCGCTCTTAATACTGTAAATTATAACAAACGAGTCGTTTTAGTAAAAAGAATGATTCACTCAGTATTTCCCGCTGACAAAACCTTTTTCAAACATGTTTCAGGTGATCTGTTGTGATCCAGGAAAAGTGCCGTGAAGCACTACAAGCTTAAGAAAGTGGCTCAGTATAAAAATAAGGAAACATGTTTTGTAAAATAAAAGATTTCTTCATGAAATCTCAAGATTGTAAATTACCGGGTTTTATCCCGAGTTGTGAAATAAAATAATCGGGAAAATATTTCAGTTTTAAAATGATCCTGAAGAAACTTCCGCTGTTAAATAAATACCACGGGATTTTCTGTCTCGCGGCTCCTGAAACGGCTTAAACCGGGTCGGGGGCCATGACAGAAAAAGGAGGTATCAGAGCCACTGATCTAAGCCTATTAAGTATTTAGAAATACTTAATTTTACTGATTGCCAATTATGTGATTATGTGTTTTATTAACTGATTATTTGTTAATTACAGTATGGGTAAACAAAAGCTGTCAAATATCTATCTTAAATTAGATAGGTCATCCAACGAGAAGGGAAGTTCATCCCAACCCAAATCCTCAAATCACTCTGTAATTCCTGAAGAAGGAATATTTGTGAGAAAGGCACATTATGAGAAACCACTTTCTCCTAATAAAAGAAGTTTGATTATTAGGAAAAGTCAGGAGGAAATAAGGAAAATTCGAGAAAAGAAAGTTAAACAGGAAACCCAGGAATTAACCAGTAAAACACCCTGGGAGGACAAATTAGATGAGAAATGGGCAGATCTTTATATGCTAGCTACAGTAGCGGAAAATGTAAATCTCTAAATACTTTAACTCAAGTTTTAGCACCTTTATTTATTTACAATCCAGAAACCTTATTCAGTAAATAAATAAGTTCACAGTAAATCATAGTATATTTTACTTGTCAGTTGTTTTATGTATGGTATGCAATAATATTTAAGGGTTATCTATGAAATTTTGTTATTTTATTTTAACATTTGATATGTATTTTGCATATATGCTAAACAGCATGAATGAGATATCTGAAGCTTTAGAAAATCTTAACCTCTATCCCGTTAAGATAGAAGTTTCCAAGGAATTCACCGGTTACTTCGCTGATAAAGAAGAACCCATGGAATTTCAATCTAAACCACTCGCAAAATCTAAACCCAAGAAAAGAAGCAGATTTGTGGGCTGAAGGCGTGTACGTAGGAAAAAGCCAGCAACAAGAAAGGTTACCAAAACTGAAGAACCAAAAGATAAAGGAAAAGGGGTAGAAATTGAGGAAAATATTAATCAAATAGAGATGGAAGCTAAGAAGAGTTTTAAGCAAACAGAAAGAGAAGTCGGAGAAAGTTCTAGACAGAAACAGAAAATGACTCCCTGGGAAGTTTTAGATCATAAACTAGTAATGAGTGACCTCATCGGACCTGCCGATGGAAACCTTGAACCAGCTAATCCAAATCTTATATTTACTGAAGAAGATCTTTTCAGCTACCCACTAGAAGCTCCAATTCCAATCAATCTGGAACCTGCTCTTCCAGATCCGATTGTCCAACCTCAACCACTACCAGTAGAATTAGATGAATGGTGGACAACTGATTGGCAATACCAAAATATTTTAAACAACCCTGATACATTTTTCCCACAAGTTGACCCAGAACCTCCACTATACCCAACTATGAGCCCGGAGAATCTGGTTGAACTTCGTCTCTGGGGCGAAGAATTAATTAATGCAGGAAATAGGATTAGGGATGTGGGAGAAAGAGTTACTTGGAAGTACGACGAAAGGGAGTGTAGTTTTTAAGAAATTAGCTGACCAGATAATGGGAGTTTGCAGGAATATTTGTTTAATAAATAATCATAAGAACCAGTATGTGTAATAACTTAACAATAAAACGTTGTATGATAATCGTGTGTACGAGGCATAATATAATATATAGAAATGAAACTTGGGAAATCGATAACTTTTGGTTATACATGTTAATGTGATTATGTGCAAACTATTTTATTTGTATCTATACTAATTATTTATATAAAATTTATTTACCAGATGGCAAATGTTGGTAATGAACCAGTTAACGAAGTTAATCAATCTGAACAACATCAGGAGGATCGATTTATGACTAGACAAGATATAGAAAATATTGTGGCTCAAGGAATAGCTAATGCTATTCCAGCAATAGTCGCTGCTGTCCAGAAACCTGTTGAACCTCAACAAATCGTTCCTAGTAAACGTATTTCTGAAGATAACTTCAGTAATAGCGTAAACGGAGGCAATGATCATATTAATCATGATAATGAACCACGACAAGATCCGCTCCCTAAGAAAATGAAAAATGCAACGCCTGGTTGCACTTTCAAAGAATTCCTTGCTTGTAAACCCACTGAATTTGCAGGCAATGAAGGAGAAACTGCATCACTGCGTTGGTTAGAGAAAACCGAAGCAGTAATTGCAATAAGTAAATGTGCTAAAGATGATCAGGTCATGTACGCATCAAATCTCTTCAAGGAAGGAGCACTCGAATGGTGGAACACTGTGTTACAATCAAAAGGAAGAATAATAGCTTATGCCATGAATTAGGAAGAATTTAAGGGTCTTGTAGAAAGAAAATTCTGTCCCGAGTATGAAAAGGAACAAATGACAAATAAGTTCCTAAATCATCGGATGATGGGTGTAGATTGTCGCGGTTATACTTCGACATTCTTTGAATATGCTAGAGTGGTACCAACGCTGGCTTCGCCAGAACCGGTACTCATTTCTCGCTACATTTGGGGACTGATTAGTGAAATCCGCAATATTGTTAAAGCTGCGAGACCTCGCACTATTGACGATGCTGTGGAATTAGCTAACACCCTAACTGACGAACTGGTACGTACACAAGATGAAAACAAGAAGAAAGAATTGGCTCAGAAAATTACCCAAGGATTTCGTGCGGGTAACAGTAGTAATTTCAAGAGAAGAGGAACTGGGCAATTCTCAACTCCGTCATTCTGTAGGAAATGCAAGAAGAAACATTATGGAAGATGCGATATAACCTGCAATTTTTGCAAAACTATAGGACATCTTGAAGAAAACTGCAGAAAGAAAACAATAGTTTGCTATAACTGTGGAGAAAATGGACATTTTAAAACAAAATGTCCTAAATTGGGCAAACCAGCAGACAACAAAACCAAGGCGACCGGCGGAACTATTAAGAAGAATGCCAGGGCATTTCAGCTAACCACTCAAGAAGCAGAACTCATCCCAGATGTGATAGCGGGTACGTTCTTAGTTCACAACGTATACGCAAAAGTATTATTTGACTCTGGTGCAAACCAAAGTTTTATAAATACTTCATTCTGTCAAACTCTTAATTTACCTTTAACCAATATTAGGCAGATTTTTACAGTTGAAACGGCAGACGGAAATTCAGTTAAAATAGATAAAGTTTTGTAGGAAAGAAATATAGAACTTTTAGGACATAAATTCTCTGCAAACCTATTGCCAATGAATTTAGCTGAATTTGATGTTGTATTAGGAATGGATTGGTTAGTAACCAACCATGCTCGAATCTTTTGTGATCAGAATTCCATAGAAATTCAATCACCCACCGGAGAAGTAATTAGGATTACAGGAGATAAACCACGTAAGCCCATGAAGTTCATATCAGTAATGAAAGTTGCTAATTATGAATGAAAACAAGGAATAGTATATATGATTTCAGTAATCATTAGTACTAAGGGTAAAGAACTTAAGGAAATTCCTGTAGTCTCAGAATATCCGGATGTATTTCCAGAAGAGTTACCGGGATTACCCCCAGATAGGGAAGTAGAATTTAGGATTCATCTAATTCCAGGAACTACACCGATAGCCAAGGCACCTTATCGGTTAGCACCCACAGAAATGTTAGAACTGAAAAAGCAATTAGATGAATTACTAAGTAAAGGATTCATACAACCTAGTTCATCTCCTTGGGGAGCACCAGTACTATTTGTTAAGAAAAAGGATGGTTCAATGAGAATGTGTATCGATTATAGAGAATTAAATAAGATTACAATTAAGAATCGATACCCATTACCTAGGATTGATGATCTGTTTGATCAACTTCAAGGAGCTAGATATTTTTCTAAGATAGAATTACGCTCCGGATATCATCAATTGAAGGTACAGGAAGAAGACATACCTAAAACTGCTTTCAGAACTAGGTATGGTCATTACGAGTTTACAGTCATGCCCTTTGGGTTAACGAATGCACCTGCTGCATTCATGGACATGATGAATAGGATCTGTAAACCATATTTGGATAAATTTGTAATTGTTTTTATAGATGATATACTTATTTATTCCAAAAGTCAGACAGAGCATTGTGAACACCTTCATGCACTCTTAACTTTGTTAAGAAAAGAAAAGCTTTATGCCAAATTCTCGAAGTGTGAATTTTGGTTGAAGGAAATGCAATTCCTAGGACACATGGTGAATCACAAAGGTATTTACGTAGATCCTGCTAAAATAGAGGCAATTACCAATTGGAAGGTTCCGCAAACCGCAATGGAAATTAGAAGTTTTATAGGTTTAGCTGGATATTATCGACGGTTTATTAAGGATTTTTCCAAGATAGCCATACCATTAACTAAGTTAACCTGTAAAGCCGTTAAGTTTGAATGGGGACCTAAACAAGAAGAAGCCTTTAGGATTTTGAAACAGAAATTAACAAATGCTCCAATCTTAGCCTTACCAGAAGGAACTGAAGATTTTGAAGTATATTGTGATGCTTCAAAACTAGGATATGGATGTGTGCTTATGCAACGCAAAAAGGTGATTGCATATGCTTCAAGGCAATTGAAAAAGCACGAAGAAAATTATACGACTCATGATTTAGAATTAGGAGCCGTAATTTTTGCCCTTAATATTTGGAGACATTATCTGTATGGAAGTAAATTTACTGTTTATACAGATCATAAAAGTTTAAGATATATATTTGGGCAAAAAGAGTTAAACATGAGGCAAAGGAGATGGATGGAAATCCTAAGTGACTACGACTGTGATATTCAGTATCACGAAGGAAAGGCAAATGTAGTTGCAGATGCCTTAAGTCGTAAGTATTATGAGAAACAACGACGGGTTCGTGCTCTCAGATTAAATCTACAAATAGATTTAATGGAACAATTGAAGAATGTTCAAGCTACAGCAATCAAGGATGATACTGAAGGAATGAAATGACGAATAAAGGAATTAGAACAAGGAGCAAATAGAATTTGGAGATTCCACAAAAGCAGAATTTGGGTACCTAGGCAGGGAGAATTAAGAAATAAGATTTTAGAAGAAGCTCATAAATCTAGGTATACTATGCACCAAGAAACAATAAGATGTACCAAGATTTAAGAAAGAACTTCTGGTGGATAGGAATGAAAAAGGATATAGCACGATATGTTTCTAAGTGTCTTACTTGTTCACAAGTTAAGGCAGAACATCAGAAACCTTCAGGGTTACTACAACAATTAGAAATGCCTATATGGAAATGGGAACTTATAACAATGGATTTTGTTACTAAGTTACCCAAAACAAGAAAAGGTAATGATGCGATTTAGGTAATTGTGGATCGATTAACCAAATCAGCTCACTTTCTACCAATGAAAGAAACCTTTAGCATGTATAGATTGGCAAAGTTATATGTGAATGAAGTCGTATCTCTACATGGAGTTCCACTCTCTATTGTATCAGATAGAGATAGTCGTTTCACTTCTCATTTCTGGAAAAGTTTCCAAGAAGCTATGGGAACTCGACTAAATCTGAGTACTGCATATCATCCACAAACAGACGGACAAAGTGAAAGGACGATCCAAACTCTAGAAGACATGCTCCGAGCATGTGTAATAGATTTTGGTGGAAATTGGGATGATCATTTACCATTAATTGAATTCTCCTATAACAATAGCTATCATTCAAGTATTGAAACCGCCCCATTTGAGGCACTGTACGGAAGAAAGTGCAGAACTCCAGTTTGTTGGGCAGAAATAGGAGAAAATCAATTGTCAGGTCCTGAAATAGTGCAAGAAACTACTGATAAGATTACTCAAATCAAGGAAAGACTGAAGACGGCTAGAGATCGCCAGAAGAGTTATGCAGACAATAGATGTAAGCCATTAGAATTCCAAGTTGGAGACATAGTACTGTTGAAAGTTTCTCCTTGGAAAGGCGTGGTTAGATTTGGTAAGAAAGGAAAGCTAAGTCCAAGATACGTAGGACCATTTCCTGTGATCCAACGTATAGGACCAGTTGCTTATCGTTTACAACTACCATAAGAATTAGTTGGAGTACATGATGTGTTTCATGTATCCAATCTCAAGAAATGCTTATCAGATGAATCACTGATAGTACCTCTTCGAGATATAGAGGTAAACGAAAAGCTGAAATTTGTTGAGAAACCTCTTCAGATTGAGGAACGAAAGATCAAGTTTCTCAAACATAAACGACTAGTTTTAGTCAAAGTTAGATGGGATTCAAAGAGAGGAGCTGAATACACTTGGGAGCTGGAATCAGAAATGAAGCGAAAATATCCTCATCTATTCCAGTAAATCTCGAGGACGAGATTTTTATTAACGTGGGGAGAATGTAACAACTCTCATCAAAAGTCATATTTATTAAATTAATTTGTCCAATAGGAAACCCTAATTGAGACACCCAAGTGATTCTGCACAAATCTTAAAATTTTCAGAACAATCAGAATCAGGATCAGGGCCCCTAAAACTCAGGGGGTAAACCCTATTTACGATTATCCTAAAATCCCGTTGTCAAAAATCGAATTTACAAAACAGTTAAGTCAGCAAGGCTAGTCCCAGACGTGGCTGACCTAGGGTGAAAACGTGTCCCTTGCGCACCGCAAGGAAAAAGGCTTACGGTGCGTAAGCCTGTTAGGTGTCCCTTGCGCACCGCAAGGATTTTAGTCTTACGGTGCGCAAGCCTGGCCAAATTTTAAGTATAAATAGCAGACATTGGTAATCGAATTTTGGTATTGAAACGACGTAAAACTTCGCTGCATGCACGGAGATACGTTCTGTTTACCACAATTAACACACACGAATCACTAATCGCCACCGCAATTCAGGGTAATAACTCGATCGCTGCTACGATTCAATGTCCGATCGATTAAACCATCCAATGGATGTTTAAGTGCTGCCCACATTAGGGTTTATGCTTTGTCATTTGTCGTTAAATCGATGGATGTTTAAGTATCGCACTTTGTCATTCATTGTGAAGGTTTTAATCTCGTGAGTTATCGTAAATGTTGTATTAAGTTACTAACCTAGTTTGTGTGCCTGATTATTTAAACTAGGTTATCAAGGCTAATCAGTAGGCTAAGCTCTGTTCAAAATTAAATCTGCAATGTGAGTCATTCTCTTTTTATCAAATATATTTACAAAAGCATGTTTATTTCAAAGTTATAATTACGGGGATTAAGTCTTTGTAATCACCAAGTTACAGCCGGTATGTGGGGTTTTGTATACATTACTTGATAATCGTCACCATTGGGGCAGCCAATGGGGGATATGACCATAGTCACAAATCCGGTCGAGTGACAAATACCGTGGGTAGTTGGTTTGATATCAGAAACATTGTAATCGCTCTTAATACTGTAAATTATAACAAACGAGTCGTTTTAGTAAAAGGAATGATTCACTCAGTATTTCCCGCTGACAAAACCTTTTTCAAACATGTTTCAGGTGATCTGTTCTGATCCAGGAAAAGTGCCGTGAAGCACTACAAGCTTAAGGAAGTGGCTCAGTATAAAAATAAGGAAACATGTTTTGTAAAATAAAAGATTTCTTCATGAAATCTCAAGATTGTAAATTACCGGGTTTTATCCCGAGTTGTGAAATAAAATAATCGGGAAAATATTTCAGTTTTAAAATGATCCTGAAGAAACTTCCGCTGTTAAATAAATACCACCGGATTTTCTGTCCCGCGGCTCCTGAAACGGGTTAAACCGGGTCGGGGGCCGTGACACATCATCATCATCCTTGTCATGAGTATAACCACCTGCTGTCACACCCCGACCACGTAGGACAACCAAACGTGGCGGAAACGTCGGGGAGTGTTGTAACAGAATTAATGTTTCACAACCATGGAAATTAAAGTTCGTTTTATTCATCAAACAAGCGAGTTACATTGTCTTTAAACAAAAAATAAAGAGTACATAACATAAATTAACTAGTTCTTGTCTCGTTTTAAGTCACTAAGGCACAGGTCCGCCTAAGTATGTCTTGATAAATCCTATGCATCATCTCCTGAAAACACATGTGAAAATAGGTACGTCAGCATAAAAATGCCTGTGAGATACATAGGTTTTGTGAAAACAGAATTCATGACTTATGTTTGAGAAAATGTTTAGTCAGGAACCTTGTAATTTGCTTTGTCTTGTAAATCATTTGAAAAACGATAAGATCAGATGATATGTATAAATAAATGTCAGGTTAAATGAATAACCATGTAAAAATGTCTTTGTATAAGATAAGTTGTTTGTAAATCAATGTCTTGTGAAAAGCATGTTATTTGTATAAAATGTTATATGTCTCAAACTGAAATGATTCAAATAACGCTACGATATGTAATACCATACAAACACTTATATATAGGAAGTACCAGCGGCGTATCCACCATGCTTGTATCATATTACACACGCATCGTTGCTTAATCACTTAATCAAACCAAACCACCAAAGTAATGTTTAACAATTGTAGAAATGTTTATGTATTGTCAAATGTCTATTGTTAACTGTAAATCCTGTCAACAGATACAAATGGTTCACACGGTTCAATAGTTACAAACGGTTCATATAATCAAACGGTTACGACGGTTCACATAGTCAAAATGTTACAACGGTTCAAAATGTAGTATAATGTGTTCACATGCTGGATGAGCATATGCAACAGAAATGCAATGTAAAACAATGTACTAAGCATGCACACAATGGACATACATAGCATAAGTGTAATGTAAAACAATGTACTAAGTATGAACTAAATGGACATACATAGCATAAAATGTAATGTAAAACAAACGATGTACTAAGTATGAACTAAATGGACATACATAGCATAAAATGTAATCTAAAACGATGTACTAAGTACGCACACAATGGGCATACATAGCATGAACACAGTGAAATCATGTACTATAATGTACTAACGAACATAGCAGATATATGATGTGAAAACATGGAAAGCATGAAAGTAACAAGTAGGCACATGTGTTTCACCCCAAAACAGTTTGGAAAACAGTAAAAGAGGGGTCTATGTACTCACTTGAGATTGCTTAGTAGTCCTTGAGTAACAACCAAACAATGCTAGAGATCGCGGATATCAAAAGGCACCTAATATAGGTAACTATGTTAATAACCGGACCTAAATCGGATGATTGGATAGAATGAGGGTTCGTAAACCAAACAAGTGTGGAGACTCGTATAATATGGTTTAACAAAGCCTACATACTAAATGAAACTTAACCTAAGTGTTTGTGACCCATTACGACCCGTTTAGGTAACTTATGCTACTTTAACGCGTCATTCGCGTAAAACGCGTTCGGAACGCCTAACTAGTCCTATGACAAATAAAATATGCCTTAACATGTCTAATATGGTTGTCAAATCAGTTTAGATGACAAAAGTTATGTTACATATGTTTAAAACGAATTTTGGCATCAAAGGGGTATTTTGGTAATTTACCTAAGGCATATAAACTACCTATCATACAACTACTTAAACGAAGCGACCATAAGGTATAACCTCGGAAGGTTATTCCCTATATACTATGGTCACCTAATGTGTTTGGTCGGATCCTAATGATCGACCAAATGGGTCGGGTTCGAAGGTATAAGCGATTTATTAGATCGCTTACCCTACGACCCTATACAACGTGGTAATCAGTAGGCATAGTCCCAAGGGACTATAACCAACGTGATTACACTCACGTTGCGAAGTTCAAATGAACTTCGCATTGACCATAAACTGGTCAACGCTGAAAGTCAAACAAAGTTTGACTTTCAGACTTGAAAAGACTCGAAAAGCAATAAAAGAACGAAGGAATACTTACGAAGGGTCCCCGCAAGATTCGAACCCGATTCACTCTCAGGTAGGAAGCATATACTTCCACTTAGAGAGTGTAGAATCAGATTCAAATGTGAGGGAAATGGGTAAAACAAGGTGGGTATTTATAGATTTCGGTTCACCGTTAGGATCGTTTCTTGGAGAAGAGGGAAAGATCTAGCCCGTACACTTGTCGGAATGTTGTGGTAACTGATTTTGGCCACCACAAGGGATTAACATGTGGCACTTGACCTTTGGAGAGTGTTTAAGGGCAGTTAACAGCTAAGAAAAACGTTTTGCTGCATCTGACCCCTGCTTGCGCACCGTAACAAATAAACCCTTACGGTGCACAAGGGCCAAGTTTGGCAGATTTACAATTTTGGTCCCTGTTGTGCTATAAGGTCATTTCCGACGCGTTTAAGGCCCGTTAACCCCATTTCAAAGTTCTAAAATGAAGTTAAAGTATAGGGAACTTAAAATGTGCTCAAAAGTATCTCGGATGTCGGTTCGTTTGGCCGTACGAACGCGATGTTCGCTTAATTAAGACGGAATGCGCATAAGCGCGAAAAACGATCCAAATTGCGCGACGAACGGATTTTTCTCATGCCAAACACTAAAATAAAATATTTTAGTGCTTTCATAAATTTTTGGATGTCCGGATGTATTCAGAACGTAAGTTATGCGTAAAAGTGCAAACTTGTGCACTTTTTGACACTTTTAGTCCCTAAATGACCCAAAAGTTTATTTTAGCACACCGAACCCATCAAAGCCTATTTCTAAGCTATGTAAAGGATATTTAAGGTGTGTTTAACTTATGGTCATGTTCCGGAATGTTCGTTACAGTTCAAATTGGCATACTTTCGCAGTTTGTCAAGTTTAGTCCCTGTAAGCGAATAAAGTAGATTTTGCCATACCAAAGCCTTCAAAACTTATTTCTAAGTTATGTAAAGGTTACTTAAGGTATGTTAAGCCTATTTTACTATTCCGGAGTGTTCGTTGCATTAAACTGGTTATATTTGCGCATTAGTGCGCGTATAACCCTCCAGAAAGCGATTTAAAGCTTGAAAACGAACAAGAGTTGATATGTGTAAACGATACACATATTTTTACAAATCCCAAGTATGAAATACAATATTTCATTGGTTTGGCATTTGTTTTATGGTTGAAGTGACATAGGTGTCACAGTCTCCCCTACTTTAGGAAATTTCATCCCGAAATTTATTCGTAGGAGTCTATTTGTGACTTTGTGTCAAATAACCACCAGAGATATGTAAGGCATAATCCTGTCATTTCCTTAACGGACATTCTTCAGAACGAAAATGAACAGACGGAGTCATTTTCCTCAACGAGTATTCTTCAGAAGCGGAAATGAAAGAATAAACAAACGGGGATTCATTTCCTCAACGGGCAATCTTCAGAAACGTAAAATGAACAAACGGAGTCATTTTCAATGGGTGCTTCATCAGAAATGGAATTGAAAAGGAGAAACAAACGGATATTCATTTCCTCAACGGACAAATCTTCAGAAACGAAAATGAACAAACGGAGTCATTTTCAACGGGTGCTTCCTCAGAAATGGAATTGAAAAGGAGAAACAAACGGATATTCATTTCCTCAATGGACAAATCTTCAGAAAGGAAAATGAACAAACAGAGTCATTTTCAACGGGTGCTTCCTCAGAAATGGAAATGAAAATGATGGACAAAGGGATATTCCTTTCCTCAACGGACAAATCTTCAGAAACGAAAATGAACAAACGGAGTCATTTTCAACGGGTGCTTCCTCAGAAATGGAAATGAAAATGATAGACAAACGGATATTCATTTCCTCAACGGACAAATCTTCAGAAACGAAAATGAACAAACGGAGTCATTTTCAACGGGTGCTTCCTCAGAAATGGAAATGAAAATGATAGACAAACGGATATCCATTTCCTCAACGGACAATCTTCAGAAACGAAAATGAACAAACGGAGTCATTTTCAACGGGTGCTTCCTCAGAAATGGAAATGGAAATGGAAATGATAGACAAACGGATATTCATTTCCTCAACGGACAATCTTCAGAAACGTAAATGAACAAACGGAGTCATTTTCAACGGGTGCTTCCTCAGAAACGGAAATGAATAGAGTTAACTTCTAGGCACATGACAAAGCTCGCTGTGGTTTCTGTGCACTAAATTCCATAATTATGTATGCATCCATAATTACGTAATTCCTTGCACAGTCCGCACAGTTTGTCTTGTAATGTTCATAAGCACATAATCACATAGTTGTTTAACTTGGTTATTAATTTGTTATAAATTTGTTATCGATTGAGAACGGATATGGAAACCAGTCGATGGACTTCAATGTCCTTTGGGATCTATCTGAAGAGATAGGAAGATCTCCCAAAAATTCGATTTTGTTTTCAAAGAAACGTAATAGTCGAATTAAGGAACACAACAATTTTAGGATTCACGGAACTACCCTTAGGTACCCTATTAAGGATTTATAGTGGTACTTTGGGTATTCGTTCAGTGTTGTAACTTGCGCCTTGTACTTCGTTTTCCTTAGAAGAAACGGGTACTTAGGAATTTCGTGGAAAATGCAAGAGATCATAAAGTGGAAAAATTTTTGGGTGGTAGTTTGCTTTTCAAGGAATACGATTCCTTAATTGTCGGTATTGTAAGGGATATGTTGTTTATACATGCAACCACATAAATACATTGCAATGTAAATAAAAGATTTATTTATAAACAACGATAACAACTGTTTCTTGGACCTTGACAACAAAAGAAAATAATACATAAGATGTGATTATTTCTAAACGATGTTGTCTTCTAGTCAGTCAGATGCTCATCCCTGTGCTGGATTTGCATTAGCAAGCTTTGGGCAATTTCTTCGGAAATGACCCATCTCGCCACAGTTGAAGCAAGAACCTGGTAGAAAACGACCTTGAGCGGTATTGTTGCCAGCTTGGTTTGGTGCAGCTGCAGCCGGGCAGACTCTTGCCGTATGGCCTATAAGCCCACAAGTTTGGCATTTGTGGCACTTTACGTTGGCATGATGATGGAGGCTACATTGGTTGCACAAGGGTGCAGTTCCATTGTATGGCTTCCTAGCAGGGGGTTGAGCTGGTTGGTTGGGGACGGCTTGATCATTGTGAGTAACCATGGCAAAGTTCTGAGAAGCCTTTCGCTTCTTTGACCTCTTAGGGGATCCAGTCTGTTCATCCATGGTCTTTGATTCCTCGATTGGGTTCGATTCCTCGACCGGTTTCTTGTCACCTTTTCGGAAAAGTTTACCTTTCCTGATCTTTGATTCAGTCAAGGTTGCAGATAGCTCAATGGCCTGTCTAACTGTAGTAGGGTTGCTGCCAGTCACAATGTCTTGTATTGAGTCAGGGAGGCCATCAATGTACTTTTCTATTGCCTTATCCAAAGGCGTGACCATGTTTGGGCATAACTGTAACACCTGTGCCTTCACGGCCATCAAACAAATACCAAACCAATGAAATATTATATTTCATACTTGGGATTTGTAAAAATATGTGTATCATTTACACATATCAACTCTTGTTCAATTTCAAGCTTTAAATCGCTTTCTGGAAGGTTATACGCGCATTGATGCGTAAATATAACCAGTTTAATCCAACAAACACTCCGGAATAGTGAAATAGGCTTAACATACCTTAAATAACCTTGACATAACTTAGACATAAGTTTTGGAAGGTTTGGTGTGGTGAAATCAAAGTTAAATCGCTTACAGGGACTAAAGTTGACAAACTGCGAAAGTATGCCAATTTGAACTGTAACAGACCTTCCGGAACATGACCATAAGTTAAACATGCCATAAATATCCTTTGCATAGCTTAGAAATAGGCTTTGAGGGGTTCGGTATGCTAAAATAAACTTTTGGGTCATTCAGGGACTAAAAGTGTCAAAAAGTGCACAAGTTTGCATTTTTACGCATAACTTACGCTCTGAATACATCCGGACATCCAAAAATTTATGTAATCATGACTACATCATATTTTATGGTTCGCCTTAAGAAAAATCCATTCGTCGCGTCATTTGGATCGTTTTTCGCGCTTGTGCGCATTCCGTCGTAATTAAACGAACATCGCGTTCGTACGGCCAAACGAACCGACATCCGAGATATTTTTGAACACATTTTAAGTTCCCTATACTTTAACTTCATTTTAGAGCTTTGAAATGGGGTTAACGGGCCTTAAACGTGTCGGAAATGGCTAAAACAAGGTGCAGGGACTGAAAATGAAATTCTGCCAAACTAGGTGCTAGCGCACCGCTACAATATAAGTGTAACGGTGCGCTAGGGGTCTGCAGACCAGATTCAATGTTTAGAACAGCCTGTTTGCAGCTGGTTTCCACTCCCATCTCCCTTGCCAAGTGTTGATACCTTATGGTGAGTGGCCAAATTAGTCACCATAACATTCCGACAAGTGTACGGTATTGATCGTGCCTCCTTTTCCAAGAAACGATCTCAACGGTTCACCGAAAACTATATATACCCCATGCCTTTCATTGTTTTAAAGCACTAGAATCTGATTGATTGTGTTCTAAGTTGAAACCTTGTTTCATACCTGAACTATATTGATCTAGATTAGCATTCGGGGACCCTTCGTAAGTATTCTTTCGTTCTTTTCCTTATTTTTACTGCTTTTCGAGTCAGAAAGTCAAACTTTGTTTGACTTTCAGCGTTGACCAGTAATGGTCAATGCGAAGTTCGATTGAACTTCGCAACGTGATTGTGATCACGATGGTCATAGTCCCTTGGGACTATGCCTACTGATTTCCACGTTGTCTAGGGTCGTAGGGTAAGCGATCTAATAAATCGCTTATACCTCGAACCCGACCCATTTGGTCGATCATTAGGATCCGACCAAATACTTTAGGTGACCATAGTAGGTAGGGAATAACCTTCCGAGGTTATACCCTATGGTCACATCGTTTAAGTAGTTGTATGATAGGTAGTTTATATGCCTTAGGTAAATTACCAGAATACCCTTTTCATGTATAATTGGTAATTAAGCATATGTAACCTAAACCTTTGTCATATAACTATTAAACATGTTTAGGCATATAATACTTGTCATAGGACTAGTTAGGCGGTCCGAACGCGTTTCACGCGAACGACGCGTTAAAGTAGCATAAGCTACCTAAACGGGTCGTAATGGGTCGTAAGCAGTTAGGTTAAGTTTCATTTAGCATGTAGGCTTTGTTAAACCATATCACGTGAGTTCCGACACTCATTTGGTTTACAAACCCTAATGCTACCCAGTCTTCCGAGTTAGGTCCGGTTATTTAACATAGTTACCTATATTAGGTGCCGTTTGATTCCGAGATCTCTAGCACTGTTTGGTGGTTATCTTTAGACAACTGAGCAATCTCAAGTGAGTACATAGAACCCCCTCTTTTAAATGTTTTTAAGGTGTTTATGTGAGTACATAGACCCCTCTTTTACTGTTTTCCAAACATTTTGGGGTGGAACACATGTGCCTACTTGTTACTTTCATGCTTTCATGTTTTCACATCATATACCGACTATGTTTGTTAGTACATTATAGTACATGATTTCATTACTTTTCTGCTATGTATGTTGACTGATAACATGCTAAGCACATTGATTTACATGACTTTTCTGCTATGTATGTTGACTGATAACATGCTAAGCACATTGATTTACATGACTTTTCTGCTATGTATGTTGACTGATAACATGCTAAGCACATTGATTTACATGACTTTTCTGCTATGTATGTTGACTGATAACATGCTAAGCACATTGATTTACATGACTTTTCTGCTATGTATGTTAACTGATAACATGCTAAGCACATTGATTTACATGACTTTTCTGCTATGTATGTTGACTGATAACATGCTAAGCACATTGATTTACATGACTTTTCTGCTATGTATGTTGACTGATAACATGCTAAGCACATTGATTTACATGACTTTTCTGCTTTGTATGTTAACTTAGCATACTTAGTACATCATTTTACATTGCATCTCTGTTGCATATGTTCCAGTAACATATGGACACATTGTTTTACAGCTCTACCTTGTATGTTTACTCTAGCATACTAGGTACATTATCTTCATCTCATGCTTACATTTTGGTATGACATTTGGTTTGTTTAACGGGTCTATATAACATTCATTAACATTTGCTACGCCGCTCGGAAGTAAGTAGTGGTACCATAGGACTTGACAAATCCCATTCCTGACATCCCGGGTTTGTTTGGATGTAAGGAATGACTGAATCCGAATACAATTCTTTTGATAACCTTGACTGAAAGGGTTATCCGACTGTCTCAAGGCTTGAATGTTTGCGTTTAACATACTGCATAAGTGTTTGTATCAGTAAAGCATGCATTATTCTACAAAACATAACTTTGATTTAAACCAAGTTTTACTTCAATACTTTGTTTTGTTCATTTTTACTTATGGTTTAAGTAGTCTAACTTTTACTTACCATACATATCATTTTGGTTATACATTACTTGACTACTTTTGGACTATCAACATTTGACATGGTTTATACAAGGACTTTTGACTTTTGGTTTAAACATAGACATTTGACATGGATATTTGACATAGACATTTGACTTGGATATTTGACATAGACATTTTGACATGATTTACATCTTGACATGAACATTTTACATTGTTTGGTTTGGTTTGGTTTGGTTTGATTAAGTGATTAAGTAACGATGCGTGTGTAATATGATACAAGCATGGTGGATACGCCACTGGTACTTCCTATATATAAGTGTTTGTATGGTATTACATGTCGTCACGTTATTTGAATCATTTCAGTTTGAGACATAGAACATTTCATACAAATAACATACTTTTCACAAGACATTGATTTATAAACAACTTATCTTATACAAACACATTTTACTTGGTTATCCATTTAACCTTACATTTATTTATACTTATCATCTGATCTTATCGTTTTTCAAATGATTTAAAGACAAAGCAAATAACAAGGTTCATGACTAAACATTTTCTCAAACATAAGTCATGAATCTTATTTTCACAAAACCTATGTATCTCACAGGCATTTTTATGCTGACGTACCTATTTTCACATGTGTTTTTCAGGAGCTGTTGCATAAGATGACCAAGATACACATAGGCAGACTTGGGCTTTAGTGACAATAAAAGATGCAAGACTAGTTAATTATGTTGAAATTCCTTGTTTGTTAAGACATTGTAACACTTTTAATCAATAAAACGAAACTTTAATATCCATGGTTGTGAAACATTAATTCTGTTACAACACTCCCCGATGTTTCCGCCACGTTTTGTATGTTCTACGTGGTCGGGGTGTGACAGAAAAGATGGTATCAGAGCTAATGGTTATAGGGAATTAGGTTATTAGTAATGCTTTGACCTAGTCTATAACCTTCTTAGGACCCTGACGCGAGTTTACTTGCGTTTAGTCATAAAACAATACCGTCACCTATCCTTAGGCGACGACCACAACAAGAACATAAATTTCAAAACCGCTTTGAAAACTAATCATCTGTTCTAGGATGATTGATTACTAGGTTTTGAACCTTCTATTGTAAGGTTTTGAACTCTCTATTATATGGTTTTGAACCCCTTTGAGTTTTCAAAACTTCGTCAAGGTTTTGGGTTTTAAATAATGTGAACACGTGCAAACTGGAAGGGTGAATGCCTGTATTCTGGGTTTTCTGGCTAGGCAAGCACTTCGTATACATCTCATCAGACGCGAGACCAGTTGTGCTTACCTGGGAATTCTTGGGATGAGTGTTCACTTATAGGCGAGCATGTCTTCGCGATACATTATTTTTGACCCATTTACTTTGATTAGTCACCGTCTCATTTGTTTGCCTTAGGTAACAACCAAATGATCGCAATCTTCATGCGTTATCATTCTGTTTTGATTGTCCAATAATCTTTCACCTGTTTCTCCCTATGCCTTTCTTTTTCTTCAAGAATGTCTCTTCATCACGATGACGCCCAGATATCTGAGCAAGCAGCCAAATTCGCTCAGCGAATAGGCGAAGTAGTCCTGAAGACTGTGGAATTAGCTACTGCCATGTATCGTCTCCTGGATGAAGCCACTCAAGAGTCACCAAGACAGGCAGGACCTAGTCAGGTGACAACACCATCAGCCAATAAACCAATCGAGGAATCAAAGACCATGGATGAACAACCCCCTAAGAAGTCAAAGAAGCGAAAGGCTTCTCAGAACTTCGCCATTGTCGCTCACAATGGTCAAGCCTTCCCCAACCAACCAGCTCAACCCCCTGCTAGGAAGTCATACAATGGAACTGCACTCTTGTGCAACCAATGTAACCTTCATCATCACCCTTGTGTGAAGTGCCGCAAATGTCAGATTTGTGGACTTATAGGTCATACAACAAGGGTTTGCCCAACTACAGCTGTACCAAATCAAGCTGGCGACACTCCTGCTCAAGCTCGTTTCTCGCGAGGGCTTTGCTATAACTGTGGCGAGATGGGCCATTTCCTAAGGGATTGCCCAAAGCTTGCTAAGGCAAATCTGACCCACGGATGAGCAGTTGGCCGAGTAGAAGATGTTGCTATCTTATGCTTTTGTTTCTTTCGTTTTCTTGATTGTGAAACAATCTGTCTCGTTCATAAATAAAAGTAGTTGTTCACAGATTCTGATGTACAATTGTAGTTACATATGTGTAGGATTTTCCTATGATACCTACATCAAGGAACTATGTTCCTTACAAACTACTCTTGTGATTCTCTCTTTCAAATGATCGCTCGTGATTCCCTCGAACATTTTAAGTACTCGTTTCATTCTAAGAAACAAAGTACAGAAGATAAAGTGACATTATGAGTGATCATGCTTCTGCACATCAGTGCCTTTGAATCCTTGGTTAGATAACTAAGGGTGTTTTCAAATCTCATACCCATTACGTTTTAATTTTTCAACATACACAGTACCAGTATTTCAAAACAATCTTCATGATCTCAAAACATTTCATATAGTTTGAAAACAATTTTTCTAGATGCATTGTCTATGTTATTTCAAAAACATTGGCCATGTTATCAAAACCAACCTTTCTAATTTCAAAATATTTCATATAGTCTGAAGACAATATTAACACAATACATTTTCTGATCAAGTGCATGATTTCGAAAAGCATCATTCATGTCTTTCAAAAACCTTATACATAATTTCAAAATTCATCTCGCATGATTTTAAAACATTTTTGTAAATATATCCACCTAATACACCTACTTTATGATTTCAAAAAGTATTATATATAAGGTTTCAAAAACGTTAAACACATTTTTCTTAAAAGAACCCCATGCATAGTTTTCAAAAATATTTTCCTCATACATTGACTTAACCTTCAAATTCCGCTTCATATGTCGCCTTGACATATCAGGCATCTCAACTTCATAAGCATTTTACTTCATGTTTTGACTTAATCACATCCCGTGCAAGATTTCAAAACATCTTCAACTTCTAAAATCCATATGGGATCTTTTTATCTCCACAATTAGACCCTTGTGGATAATCATCATTCAAATCAGAGTCCTTAATTGGATTCCTTATGTACCTTAATTCGAACACTTCGGTTCCAAATAATCGAAGTCGAATTTTCGTTTTGAATCTTTCTATCTTTATAGTTGGATTCTTGATAACGTTTAAAGTACCAAATGAAATCCACGGAATGGATTCCTAGTGTGCTTTAAATGCATGTACGCAATTTACAAGACAAATTAACAAACAATTTTGTGGTTATGTGACTATGTGTTTACTCATCTTATGTTTTCTTTTATGCATTTTTGGTGTTTTTACTACTCTGGATATTCTTTATCCAAATCCTTGCAGGATCTTTCATATCTTCATATGAGGGATTCGTAGCAGGATATTCAAAAGGTACTACCTTTAATCCTTAAATGGGCTTCTATGTAATAGTTAAGACCCTTGGATTATATAGTACCACTCCAAGATTCATAAGAGACCCTTTAGTGGTCTAGTCAAAAAGATTGATTCACAATTTGGTTAAAAAAATGACATCTAGTGATGTAGCTGAACAGACTCCTTGATAGTCTATTTAAATCATTTATTGATTTAGTCTAAAGGACTCTATGGCGGTCTAAGTCACGCTCATCACAGGATTTTTCATTTGGTTTTACCCTACACATTATAAAATAGACCGTGTGAACTGTGCAAGGAATTCTCTAATTATGGATGCGCACATAATTATGAAATTTAGTGCACAGAAATCCAGTAAGATTTATTATGTGAAAGAACCGATAGCGACAACAATAACAAAATGAGGACGATGTAATGGAGGTACGGTGGACGCACCAATGATGCTTTATATACTTGTATATAAGTATCCCTCTTACGTTGCAATCATGATAATTATTAAAGTTACTAGAAGTTCAGAAACCTAACCAATATTGTTCGATCTTTTCAACTTCATGTTTTAAACTCTTACAAGTTTCCTCTAAATAAATTTCGGGACGAAATTTCCTAAAGTAGGGGAGACTGTAACACCTGTGCCTTCACGGCCATCAAACAAATACCAAACCAATGAAATATTATATTTCATATTTGGGATTTGTAAAAATATGTGTATCGTTTACACATATCAACTCTTGTTCAATTTCAAGCTTTAAATCGCTTTCTGGAAGGTTATACGCGCATTGATGCGTAAATATAACCAGTTTAATCCAACAAACACTCCGGAATAGTGAAATAGGCTTAACATACCTTAAATAACCTTGACATAACTTAGACATAAGTTTTGGAAGGTTTGGTGTGGTGAAATCAAAGTTAAATCGCTTACAGGGACTAAAGTTGACAAACTGCGAAAGTATGCCAATTTGAACTGTAACAGACCTTCCGGAACATGACCATAAGTTAAACATGCCATAAATATCCTTTGCATAGCTTAGAAATAGGCTTTGAGGGGTTCGGTATGCTAAAATAAACTTTTGGGTCATTCAGGGACTAAAAGTGTCAAAAAGTGCACAAGTTTGCATTTTTACGCATAACTTACGCTCTGAATACATCCGGACATCCAAAAATTTATGTAAGCATGACTACATTATATTTTATGGTTCGCCTTAAGAAAAATCCATTCGTCGCGTCATTTGGATCGTTTTTCGCGCTTGTGCGCATTCCGTCGTAATTAAACGAACATCGCGTTCGTACGGCCAAACGAACCGACATCCGAGATATTTTTGAACACATTTTAAGTTCCCTATACTTTAACTTCATTTTAGAGCTTTGAAATGGGGTTAACGGGCCTTAAACGTGTCGGAAATGGCTAAAACAAGGTGCAGGGACTGAAAATGAAATTCTGCCAAACTAGGTGCTAGCGCACCGCTACAATATAAGTGTAACGGTGCGCTAGGGGTCTGCAGACCAGATTCAATGTTTAGAACAGCCTGTTTGCAGCTGGTTTCCACTCCCATCTCCCTTGCCAAGTGTTGATACCTTATGGTGAGTGGCCAAATTAGTCACCATAACATTCCGACAAGTGTACGGTATTGATCGTGCCTCCTTTTCCAAGAAACGATCTCAACGGTTCACCGAAAACTATATATACCCCATGCCTTTCATTGTTTTAAAGCACTAGAATCTGATTGATTGTGTTCTAAGTTGAAACCTTGTTTCATACCTGAACTATATTGATCTAGATTAGCATTCGGGGACCCTTCGTAAGTATTCTTTCGTTCTTTTCCTTATTTTTACTGCTTTTCGAGTCAGAAAGTCAAACTTTGTTTGACTTTCAGCGTTGACCAGTAATGGTCAATGCGAAGTTCGATTGAACTTCGCAACGTGATTGTGATCACGATGGTCATAGTCCCTTGGGACTATGCCTACTGATTTCCACGTTGTCTAGGGTCGTAGGGTAAGCGATCTAATAAATCGCTTATACCTCGAACCCGACCCATTTGGTCGATCATTAGGATCCGACCAAATACTTTAGGTGACCATAGTAGGTAGGGAATAACCTTCCGAGGTTATACCCTATGGTCACATCGTTTAAGTAGTTGTATGATAGGTAGTTTATATGCCTTAGGTAAATTACCAGAATACCCTTTTCATGTATAATTGGTAATTAAGCATATGTAACCTAAACCTTTGTCATATAACTATTAAACATGTTTAGGCATATAATACTTGTCATAGGACTAGTTAGGCGGTCCGAACGCGTTTCACGCGAACGACGCGTTAAAGTAGCATAAGCTACCTAAACGGGTCGTAATGGGTCGTAAGCAGTTAGGTTAAGTTTCATTTAGCATGTAGGCTTTGTTAAACCATATCACGTGAGTTCCGACACTCATTTGGTTTACAAACCCTAATGCTACCCAGTCTTCCGAGTTAGGTCCGGTTATTTAACATAGTTACCTATATTAGGTGCCGTTTGATTCCGAGATCTCTAGCACTGTTTGGTGGTTATCTTTAGACAACTGAGCAATCTCAAGTGAGTACATAGAACCCCCTCTTTTAAATGTTTTTAAGGTGTTTATGTGAGTACATAGACCCCTCTTTTACTGTTTTCCAAACATTTTGGGGTGGAACACATGTGCCTACTTGTTACTTTCATGCTTTCATGTTTTCACATCATATACCGACTATGTTTGTTAGTACATTATAGTACATGATTTCATTACTTTTCTGCTATGTATGTTGACTGATAACATGCTAAGCACATTGATTTACATGACTTTTCTGCTATGTATGTTGACTGATAACATGCTAAGCACATTGATTTACATGACTTTTCTGCTATGTATGTTGACTGATAACATGCTAAGCACATTGATTTACATGACTTTTCTGCTATGTATGTTGACTGATAACATGCTAAGCACATTGATTTACATGACTTTTCTGCTATGTATGTTGACTGATAACATGCTAAGCACATTGATTTACATGACTTTTCTGCTTTGTATGTTAACTTAGCATACTTAGTACATCATTTTACATTGCATCTCTGTTGCATATGTTCCAGTAACATATGGACACATTGTTTTACAGCTCTACCTTGTATGTTTACTCTAGCATACTAGGTACATTATCTTCATCTCATGCTTACATTTTGGTATGACATTTGGTTTGTTTAACAGGTCTATATAACATTCATTAACATTTGCTACGCCGCTCGGAAGTAAGTAGTGGTACCATAGGACTTGACAAATCCCATTCCTGACATCCCGGGTTTGTTTGGATGTAAGGAATGACTGAATCCGAATACAATTCTTTTGATAACCTTGACTGAAAGGGTTATCCGACTGTCTCAAGGCTTGAATGTTTGCGTTTAACATACTGCATAAGTGTTTGTATCAGTAAAGCATGCATTATTCTACAAAACATAACTTTGATTTAAACCAAGTTTTACTTCAATACTTTGTTTTGTTCATTTTTACTTATGGTTTAAGTAGTCTAACTTTTACTTACCATACATATCATTTTGGTTATACATTACTTGACTACTTTTGGACTATCAACATTTGACATGGTTTATACAAGGACTTTTGACTATTGGTTTAAACATAGACATTTGACATGGATATTTGACATAGACATTTGACTTGGATATTTGACATAGACATTTTGACATGATTTACATCTTGACATGAACATTTTACATTGTTTGGTTTGGTTTGGTTTGATTAAGTGATTAAGTAACGATGCGTGTGTAATATGATACAAGCATGGTGGATACGCCGCTGGTACTTCCTATATATAAGTGTTTGTATGGTATTACATGTCGTCACGTTATTTGAATCATTTCAGTTTGAGACATAGAACATTTCATACAAATAACATACTTTTCACAAGACATTGATTTATAAACAACTTATCTTATACAAACACATTTTACTTGGTTATCCATTTAACCTTACATTTATTTATACTTATCATCTGATCTTATCGTTTTTCAAATGATTTAAAGACAAAGCAAATAACAAGGTTCATGACTAAACATTTTCTCAAACATAAGTCATGAATCTTATTTTCACAAAACCTATGTATCTCACAGGCATTTTTATGCTGACGTACCTATTTTCACATGTGTTTTTCAGGAGCTGTTGCATAAGATGACCAAGATACACATAGGCAGACTTGGGCTTTAGTGACAATAAAAGATGCAAGACTAGTTAATTATGTTGAAATTCCTTGTTTGTTAAGACATTGTAACACTTTTAATCAATAAAACGAAACTTTAATATCCATGGTTGTGAAACATTAATTCTGTTACAACACTCCCCGATGTTTCCGCCACGTTTTGTATGTTCTACGTGGTTGGGGTGTGACAATAACAGACTCAACTCCTCATAACGGTCCGTGTAGGCTCGATGCTCACCGCTGTCTTGCTCAAGATTGTCGAATTCCCTTTCCAAGGCCCTGATCTCGTGAAGAGGACAGAATTCCTTCATCATAAGGGCCCTAAGTTCAGCCCATGTCTGTGCTAGAGCAACTTCTGCACCACGATCTCTCATAACCCCGTTCCACCACGTAAGGGCCCTCTTCTGAAACACACTCGAAGCAAACTCGACCTTGCGATTGTTAGGACACTGCACGTGGCGGAAAGTATTCTCAATGCTCTCGAACCATTGAAGAAGCCCAGTCGCTCCCTCAGAACCACTAAACTTGAGTGGTTTCGCCGAGTTAAAACTCTTGAAATTGCATGGACCATTGTTGTTGTTGTTGGCTTGATTCCATTGAGCAAAGGGGTTTGGGAATTGAGCAGCCATTTGCTGCGCAATGATTTCTGCCAATTCGGCAGTCGCTATCTGGCTTTCGTGTCGAGGAGGCATTCTAAAAGAGGAAACATGAAAGGAAACGAGTGAGAGAATTACACGAAAAGAATGAGATGAAACAAATTTGATGAAAGCAAGGATAGTGGTCATTTGTTTGTTACCACCAGGTAAACAAACGACACACAGGGACTAATCAAAGTAAATGAGTCGAAAATAATGTATCGCGAAGACACATGTGAAAATAGGTACGTCAGCATAAAAATGCCTGTGAGATACATAGGTTTTGTGAAAACAGAATTCATGACTTATGTTTGAGAAAATGTTTAGTCATGAACCTTGTAATTTGCTTTGTCTTGTAAATCATTTGAAAAACGATAAGATCAGATGATATGTATAAATAAATGTCAGGTTAAATGAATAACCATGTAAAAATGTGTTTGTATAAGATAAGTTGTTTGTAAATCAATGTCTTGTGAAAAGTATGTTATTTATATAAAATGTTATATGTCTCAAACTGAAATGATTCAAATAACGCTACGATATGTAATACCATACAAACACTTATATATAGGAAGTACCAGCGGCGTATCCACCATGCTTGTATCATATTACACACGCATCGTTACTTAATCACTTAATCAAACCAAACCACCAAAGTAATGTTTAACAATTGTAGAAATGTTTATGTATTGTCAAATGTCTATTGTTAACTGTAAATCATGTCAACAGATACAAATGGTTCACATGGTTCAATAGTTACAAACGGTTCATATAATCAAACGATTATGACGGTTCACATAGTCAAAAGGTTACAACGGTTCAAAATGTAGTATAATGTGTTCACATGCTGGATGAGCATATGCAACAGAAATGCAATGTAAAACAATGTACTAAGCATGCACACAATGGACATACATAGCATAAGTGTAATGTAAAACAATGTACTAAGTATGAACTAAATGGACATACATAGCATAAAATGTAATGTAAAACGATGTACTAAGTATGAACTAAATGGACATACATAGCATAAAATGTAATGTAAAACGATGTACTAAGTACGCACACAATGGGCATACATAGCATGAACACAGTGAAATCATGTACTATAATGTACTAACGAACATAGCAGGTATATGATGTGAAAACATGGAAAGCATGAAAGTAACAAGTAGGCACATGTGTTTCACCCCAAAACAGTTTGGAAAACAGTAAAAGAGGGGTCTATGTACTCACTTGAGATTGCTTAGTAGTCCTTGAGTAACAACCAAACAATGTTAGAGATCGCGGATATCAAAAGTCACCTAATATAGGTAACTATGTTAATAACCGGACCTAAATCGGATGATTGGATAGAATGAGGGTTCGTAAACCAAACGAGTGTGGAGACTCGTATAATATGGTTTAACAAAGCCTACATACTAAATGAAACTTAACCTAAGTGTTTGTGACCCATTACGACCCGTTTAGGTAGCTTATGCTACTTTAACGCGTCGTTCGCGTAAAACGCATTCGGAACGCCTAACTAGTCCTATGACAAGTAAAATATGCCTTAACATGTCTAATATTGTTGTCAAATCAGTTTAGATGACAAAAGTTATGTTACATATGTTTAAAACGAATTTTGGCATCAAAGGGGTATTTTGGTAATTTACCTAAGGCATATAAACTACCTATCATACAACTACTTAAACGAAGCGACCATAAGGTATAACCTCGGAAGGTTATTCCCTATATACTATGGTCACCTAATGTGTTTGGTCGGATCCTAATGATCGACCAAATGGGTCGGGTTCGAAGGTGTAAGCGATTTATTAGATCGCTTACCCTACGACCCTATACAACGTGGTTATCAGTAGGCATAGTCCCAAGGGACTATAACCAACGTGATTACACTCACATTGCGAAGTTCAAACGAACTTCGCATTGACCATAAACTGGTCAACGCAGAAAGTCAAACAAAGTTTGAGTTTCAGACTCGAAAAGACTCGAAAAGCAATAAAAGAACGAAGGAATACTTACGAAGGGTCCCCGCAAGATTCGAACCCGATTCACTCTCAGGTAGGAAGCATATACTTCCACTTAGAGAGTGTAGAATCAGATTCAAATGTGAGGGAAATGGGTAAAACAAGGTGGGTATTTATAGATTTCGGTTCACCGTTAGGATCGTTTCTTGGAGAAGAGGGAAAGATCTAGCCCGTACACTTGTCGGAATGTTGTGGTAACTGATTTTGGCCACCACAAGGGATTAACATGTGGCACTTGACCTTTGGAGAGTGTTTAAGGGCAGTTAACAGCTAAGAAAAACGTTTTGCTGCATCTGACCCCTGCTTGCGCACCGTAACAAATAAACCCTTACGGTGCGCAAGGGCCAAGTTTGGCAGATTTACAATTTTGGTCCCTGTTGTGCTATAAGGTCATTTCCGACGCGTTTAAGGCCCGTTAACCCCATTTCAAAGTTCTAAAATGAAGTTAAAGTATAGGGAACTTAAAATGTGCTCAAAAATATCTCAGATGTCGGTTCGTTTGGCCGTACAAACGCGATGTTCGCTTAATTACGACGGAATGCGCATAAGCGCGACGAATGGATTTTTCTCATGCCAAACACTAAAATAAAATATTTTAGTGCTTTCATAAATTTTTGGATGTCCGGATGTATTCAGAACGTAAGTTATGCGTAAAAGTGCAAACTTGTGCACTTTTTGACACTTTTAGTCCCTGAATGACCCAAAAGTTTATTTTAGCACACCGAACCCCTCAAAGCCTATTTCTAAGCTATGTAAAGGATATTTAAGGTGTGTTTAACTTATGGTCATGTTCCGGAATGTTCGTTACAGTTCAAATTGGCATACTTTCGCAGTTTGTCAAGTTTAGTCCCTGTAAGCGAATAAACTAGATTTTGCCATACCAAAGCCTTCAAAACTTATTTCTAAGTTATGTAAAGGTTACTTAAGGTATGTTAAGCCTATTTTACTATTCCGGAGTGTTCGTTGCATTAAACTGGTTATATTCGCGCATTAGTGCGCGTATAACCCTCTAGAAAGCGATTTAAAGCTTGAAAACGAACAAGAGTTGATATGTGTAAACGATACACATATTTTTACAAATACAAAGTATGAAATACATTATTTCATTGGTTTGGCATTTGTTTGATGGTTGAAGTGACACAGGTGTCACACCTGCCGCGGATGGCTCTTGTTTAGGTAAATCGTCAGGGATATCGAGGGGGACCAAAATGTGGTCGCCGGGGTTGTGAAATCGAAGGCCGACATAAAGAAAGTCTTGCGTGATGTGCGTGCCGATCGGCGGTAAACTGTGGGTCCTCATCAGGAACGAGGCCCAATGAGAGGGCAATCTATGTGCTGTATGCTCCCTACAACAATGACCGTTTCTACTAGTGGTGCGCCGCTATAAACCAATCGGTGATGCAATTTTCGAGGGCGCATGGCTCCCCCATAGCTGACAGTACATGTAAAACTAATCTCCCTAATTACACCACTCACAACTTTGCTCGCGAGGTGCAATAGATGTGACGACAAGCCTGTACAGGTATGTTGGTGCATTTATGTCTATCGCCTCCGTCAATTCAGATAGTAGCAGAAACAGTTTAATTCTAGCCTTATACTGTTAGAATTAGATAGAAAAGGCAAGGCGGCAATATTGTAAATAAGAGGAAAGCTCTTATAAGCCTTGGCCTATAAATAGATGTGTTAGGGTTAGAGTTTAAGACTTTTGAGACTTTTGCCATTTGGAGCTTTGGAGAGCTCTAGTGTTAGAGAGAGAAGCTAGAGAGAGAAAGTGATCCACGTGATTCAGGTTCTTGTACAATTTCAGATCTATCAATAGAATCACGATTATATTACGTTCTCGTGTGTTCGGTCACGTTCGTGTACAGATTCCGCACGTCACACGTTCGGTTCGCAATCGTTTCGGAGTCAAAACCGGTCCTAACAAGTGGTATCAGAGCAGGAGCTCGATTGCACAGATCAAACACACTGTTTCGCACAGAAAATCATCAGAATCAGATCCAAATTTCATTCAGATTTGTTCAATTTCTTCATTTTTCATCTTCTTCACGTTTTTATCAGAAAATCGCCAAATTAAACAGGTTTTTACGGTTAAAATCGGCTAATTTTTTGATATGTTGTGCGATAACACTTGATTTACAAGCCTATAAATTTTCAGAACCTAATTCTAAGTCGTTTGGGAGAAATCTAAGATTTTTGTGTTCGAAAAAGTTGTGAAAATGCTTGCTGATAATGTTGGTGTTCTATTGGATGTCACCCGATCGGAGTACAACTCGATCGGGCGGTAATCCGATCCAACCTCACTCGTTCCATTACATTTCATTAATTGGTTGACTATGTTGACTACTACCCGATCGGAGTACAATTCGATCGGGCGGTAGTTCGATTCAAGCGACACCTCACTCATTTCATTAAAGTCAACTGATTCTGTCAATCATTCAGTTCGTTCATTACATCACGTGAATACATCAGAGCAGGCCATTAATATTTGCATGTGAAGCTATTGATTCTTGTCGGCTATTATTGCTTGACCCACTAGTCTCTTGGTGTGACTTGCCTCCCCAACGTCCACCTCTGCCATGGGTCGACCCCCGACCACGCATACCTGTCCTTCCTCCCCTGTCATACGTTCCACCGCGACCACGACCACGACCACGACCACCTGTCATTTTATTTGAGCCCCTTTGACCAGCAGATCCATCTGCTCTGGAAAATAGCAAAGCCTCCTCCCCGGAAGTCTTATTCTTGCGGAGTCTCAACCGGTCTTCATAGGCCTTTAAGTGGCCTATTGCCTCCTCGAAAGGCATGGTATCCATATCTGAACTTTGCTCGATTGATGCCACCAAATTGATAAACTTTTCCGGAACTGAGTCAAACAATTTTCTAACCAATTCTTCATCTTCCAGTATTGCCCCGACACTGTTATATTTCGAAATCATTGTAGAAAGCTTCCCGGCATATTCATCGATGGTTTCACCATCTTTCATTTGCAAGGCTTCGAACTCACTTTTCAGGACTCGTAATCTGGCCTTCTTCACCCGTTCAGCTCCAACATACCTGGATTTCAGGGAGTCCCAAACTTCTTTGGTTGTTTTCTTCTTGGCAGCCTGAGAGAGAATCTCCTCCGGAATTGATTGGAAAATAAAGGCTCTAGCTTGCTTTATTTTCTTCTCTTCCACAACCACACCGGTTGGTGGTTCAATGGCATCCTGTAACCCGTGAGCATCCATTATTGCTTCCATCTTAATCGCCCAGGTATTATAATTTGTGGAGGTAAGAACAGGACATTGAAAAGGGAAAATGTTATCTTTAGGAGGGTTAGAGTTTGTGACTACAGACATGGTTTCAGGAGGCATGGTTTCAAACTGAGTATAAGCTTTGGATCAGAACAAGTGCTCTGATACCAAATGTTGGGTATCAATCAAGAAAGAACAAAAATGAACAGGAACAGTAAAAGGATAATTGCAGTGGAAAGTTCACAGCTTTATTGAATGCTTGAAGTGGAAAGCTTACACCACTGCTTTACAAATGATAAAAGAGCAATTTCGACTAGTGAATAAATAAAACAACTTACTGCATATGCTATTTATAATAAAGAAAACAAACGGTTATTTAACTTAGTCTTCCACTTTTCCAGGAACAGAAACCAACGGCTCTTTTTTTAATTCTGCACATTTTATTGAGGTCTTCCACTGCAACCAGCTCAACGATCCAGTCAAGGCTGCCAGCTCATCATCTTCAGTCAACATTATCCAACAATTTTTAATCATATCATCACGTGATTTGATTCAAGTTTGCATGAGAAACAATTGAAATGGTCAAATAAGTTTCTTAAATTCATTTAGATTGTCGGCCATTAATTCTGCAATTGCTAATAATTGTCAGTTTACATGTGCTTTGATTGATATTCATATTACTTTGAGGTGTTCATCGATCGAACAACAACTCGATCGAACAGCAGCTTTGTGGTGTTCATCGATCGAACAGCAACTCAATCGAACAGTAACTCGATCGAACAGCAACTTTGTGGTGTGACTTGATCGAACAGCAGCTCGTTCGGAGTACCACCCAATTCATTACATTGAATTTTCAGGTTTGACTTTTATTGACCTACCCGATCGGAGTACCACTCGATCGGGCGGCAATTCGATTCAAAAGTTTCCACTCGTTCAATTCACTTGGTCAACGAACACTCATTTGGTCAACGAACAATCAGTGTTGACGAACACTCCATTAGTTTGACGAACAATCGACCTTGACGAACCCTCTGTTGATGAACCTTTAAGTTGTGTTGACGAACATTCATTGCATGTGACATATTAATTGAGCTTCTGCAGGGCCGGCCCTGAGAATTCATGTACCCTGTTCGAGCTCGAAAAAATGTGCCCTTAGGCCTTAACGAAAATGGGTATTGAGCTCACTAAAGGCCTAAACCTAATGCCAATGAGCTAATGACTAATCTAAACTATAAAAATAGTTTTGTAAGTGGGCCTATGTTGGTGTTTGTATGGGTATACCCTATTAATTTATTTATTTTTACATATACATATCGAAGTTTTTTAAAAAATAACGTGCCCTTCAAAATATCGGGCCCTGGCCGGTGGTCCTCCCCGCCCACCTTCAAGGCCGGCTATGAGCTTCTGTTTGTAATCATAATTGTCGGCCATTTTAATATTTCATATGTGCATGTGATTTATCAATTTGAGGTCCAATAAAAATCAATTGAAATTTAAGAGTGCACATGATTTGATGATAGGTGTTTGTCGGCCACTTTTTGCATAAGATTTGATATTACATGTGAAAATTTCAGAATTTGAATATTGTTTTTGTCGTAAAGTGCCATCATTCAAGTGGTGGGTCGAACATATTGCCACCCTATTCAAAGCATTGTCACCCGATCGGACAGCATCCCCACCCGATTGGACAACACTGTCACCCAATTATTGTCACTGTTGACTTTTGTTGACTCACTCGTCCGGGTACTTGTCCGATTAAAGTTGTTTGATAAGTGTTTAAACTGATTGTTTTTTTGTTTGATCGTGATTTAGGTGATTCGAGAAGTTCATATCATGGCTGAAGAGTTCTACAACACGTTCTACAACATGTTCTACAACGCGTTTACATCCGAATCGTTTGAGACATCAACCGTCACACTGAAATCAATAACAAAAACAATCAATGATAACATAAAACATGATAACTTCTATGGAACCTATTCGAAACCACCTAAGCTTGAGAATATAGAGGATTATACTTGGTGGAAAGAAAGATTCCTGAACTGGACCAAGGCATATACTCACGAGAGCTGGTTCTGCTTAGAGTTTGGGTATAGTCGACCGATCAATGACAAGAAAGAGGAGATCCATCTCAATGATCTTTCCGATGAAGACAAACGGAAATTCTCATATGAGTAGAAGATGATCGCAGTGATTCAACAATCTATCCGAGATGATATATTTTCTTTGTTAAATCATGATGGGTCATCAAAATTGGTTTGAGAAGCGTTAAGGGTTAAAGCCAAAGGTGGCAAACAAATTAAAAAGAACAAAATTGCTTTACTAAAAAAGGAATTTGATTTGTTTGACAGTTTTAAGGGAGATACGGTAAGGCAAATGATTGAGAGGTTTTGCCATTTAAAAATTGAACTCGAAAGGTTTGAAATTGTCAAAACACGTGAGGAAATAATTGATAAAATCATAGAAGCGTTACCACAAGCTGATCAGTGGCAAATGTTTGTGTTTATCTTGAAAAATGATGTTTTATATGATACAATCACTCTTGATGTGTTAATTGAAAAGATTGAAACTCATGAGCTTGAATTGCAGAAACAAAGCAAGATGAGCAGTTCTTCACATCAACAGAATGTTCTTCAATCAGTGTTGATGAACACTCCATTAGTTTGACGAACAATCGACCTTGACGAACCCTCTGTTGATGAACCTTTAAGTTGTGTTAACGAACATTCATTGCATGTGACATATTAATTGAGCTTCTGTTTGTAATCAGAATTGTCGGCCATTTTAATATTTCATATGTGCATATGATTTATCAATTTGAGGTCCAATAAAAATCAATTGAAATTTAAGAGTGCACATGATTTGATGATAGGTGTTTGTCGGCCACTTTTTGCATAAGATTTGATATTACATGTGAAAATTTCAGAATTTGAATATTGTTTTTGTCGTAAAGTTCCATCATTCAAGTGGTGGGTCGAACGTATTGCCACCCTATTGAAAGCATTGTCACCCGATCGGACAGCATCCCCGCCCGATTGGACAACACTGTCACCCAATTATTGTCACTGTTGACTTTTGTTGACTCACTCGTCCGAGTACTTGTCCGATTAAAGTTGTTTGATAAGTGTTTAAACTGATCGTTTTTTTGTTGGATCGTGATTCAGGTGATTCGAGAAGTTCATATCATGGCTGAAGAGTTCTACAACACGTTCTACAACATGTTCTACAACGCGTTTACATCCGAATCGTCTGAGACATCAACCGTCACACCGAAATCAATAACAAAAACAATCAATGATAACATAAAACATGATAACTTCTATGGAACCTATTCGAAACCACCTAAGCTTGAGAATATAGAGGATTATACTTGGTGGAAAGAAAGATTCCTGAACTGGACCAAGGCATATGCTCACGAGAGCTGGTTCTGCTTAGAGTTTGGATATAGTCGACCGATCAATGACAAGAAAGAGGAGATCCATCTCAATGATCTTTCCGATGAAGACAAACGGAAATTCTCATATGAGTAGAAGATGATCGCAGTGATTCAACAATCTATCCGAGATGATATATTTTCTTTGTTAAATCATGATGGGTCATCAAAATCGGTTTGTGAAGCGTTAAGGGTTAAAGCCGAAGGTGGCAAACAAATTAAAAAGAACAAAATTGCTTTACTAAAAAAGGAATTTGATTTGTTTGACAGTTTTAAGGGAGAGACAGTAAGGCAAATGATTGAGAGGTTTTGCCATTTAAAAATTGAACTCGAAAGGTTTGAAATTGTCAAAACACGTGAGGAAATAATTGATAAAATCATAGAAGCGTTACCACAAGCTGATCAGTGGCAAACGTTTGTGTTTATCTTGAAAAATGATGTTTTATATGATACAATCACTCTTGATGTGTTAATTGAAAAGATTGAAACTCATGAGCTTGAATTGCAGAAACAAAGCAAGATGAGCAGTTCTTCACATCAACAGAATGTTGGTCTTTATTACAAAAGTAGCACACCTTCGGTGAAAGCTGGTGATTCACCAAAGACATCATTCAGTGTTGAGAAATCAAAAGAACCGCAGAAAAGCTCATCGAGCTACAATCCTGGATATCATTCATCTTCTTCAAAACCAAGTCCTGAAGAATCTGAAGAAGTTCTCTGCAACATTGCTCTGAAATTAAAGAATTCTCCGGCTACGAGCATCAATGCAGCAAAACAACAAATGAGTTTTCTGGCATCTGTGTTAGAGTCATACGAAGGTCTAGTGTCTGGGAAAATAGGAAATTCAGAACTAACAAAGGAAGACTACGACCAGATCGACCCAGCAGAAATGGAACTCATTGACATACGCTGGTGTTTAGCAAGTTGCATTCGAAGAGCTCAGAGATATATGGAGATTACTGGGAAGCAGTCAATTGGTGGTCTGTCAACAAAACTGGGATTCGACAAATCCAAAGTGACATGCTTCAGATGTAAGCAAAAAGGTCATTTCAAAAGAGAATGCAAAAACTATGAAGTTGACAAAACTGAGAAACCTTTCAATGATGATTATTATCGAAAGGCGATTTACCACCATAGCAAAGAAGAGCCGAAACTGATTGAAAATAATCCAAAAGTTAAGTCAAGAGCTTGTGCAGTCATTCAAGATGACGAAGGGTTTGACTGGAGTGAAGTTCTTCCGGTAAATGATATTGTTGATGAACGATTCAAAGCAAAAGCCAAATGGGAAGCATTGAACAAACATAATGCTTTTGTTGCTGAAATCAAGGAAAGAAGTCAAGAAGAAATTCTAAGTGAGAAAACCGAAAGAGAAAGATTCTTTGCTGGGTGCAGGATTGAGAAAATGCAAGAAGAATACGAAGATGCAAAGTACTATAGAAGATACGACAAGAAGAGAGATTGCTATGCCAACAAAAATGGTGATCCTGTCGTTCACAGAAAAGAAGTGGTTTTCAATGATGTTCTTGCAGTAATTCCTCTATTCGGCGAATACTATTCGAATGCAAAAGATAAAACTTATCTGAAAAGGCTGGACAAGATAATTCGTGATGTAATGACCGCGAGTTTGAAAAAGAGGGATGAAGAAAGAATGAAAAAGAATTTTGAGATTTTGGTTGATGATCTGAAGAAAGTTGCCAAAGAAGTTAAAGTCGAAGCTGTGAAAGTTGAGGATGTGAAGATAGAAGAGGAAGAGAAGGTGATAAAAAAAGTTGTTGAAGAAAAAGCTGTTACTGAAGAACAGCAGGTTGGTCAAGAAGAGATGATGAAGAAAGAAGAAGTAGGAGAAGTGAAGGATGAGAGTCTGGAAGCTGGTAATGATGGTGATGGTAGTGATGAAGAACAAATGAAGAGTGAGGCTGATCAGGCATGGACAGAAGCGAAAGCCGAAGTGCCAATCACTGAGGTAAAATCTGATTCTGAAGTCTTAAACAAAAATGCTGAACAGTGCAAGAAATGCATGGAAACGTGCAATGCTTATACTGAAAAAGATGAAAAGTTCTGATCAAGAAATCTAGAATTCACTAAAATCGAAGAAGTTTTCAAAAATAAATGCAAAGAGATGTTAGAAAACGAAAAAGTTTTGAAAGATAATGATGAACAACTTTCTCAAAAATGTAAAAATTTAGAAAAAGAAAATGAAATTTTGAAAGAAAAGGTTTCGAAAATGACAGAAGAATGTGTTCAAAAAGAAAATGCATGTCAAGAAATGAAAAAAGAATACGATTCAATAAAATTGGCTTACGACATTACAAAATAATCTTATGAAGATGTGAAGAGTCAAATGAAACTTGTTCAATCTAGATTGGGATACTGTTTTGAAACAACTGATAAGCTTAAGCGACAGTATTCAATAAAGCAACAAGTTGTCAATTCTTACATTGAGGATGTTGCTAAGCTAAAGCGTTAAATAGCTAATTTAGAACAGGATAACAACAAGTCACATAGTTATCATGCATCATCATATGTGCTTGAAACAATTTTCAACATAAAACCGGGTAATGATGATTCTGAGAAAAAGAAGAAAGGTATTGGTTCAGAGTTTCGTCAAGTCCCTCCACCGAAAAAGTTTGCATTCTATGATGATGAAAAAGTCGAAAAAGCTTTCAACATGGTTGACCAATTGCTAGATAACATTGACGTAACCTATTCCAAATCTAATAATTCAAGTGATTCAAAGGTGGTAGGTAAGGTCGTTGAAAGTGTGTTGAAAGAAGAGTCGGTTGATACAGGTAAATCTGAATCACAGGATGAAAATGAAGGTAGTTTTCATGAAGGTTATCTGAAAAACTCAAAATGTGAGAAAAATTTGAATGATGATTCAAAAGGATTGGTTTATACCATGATTGGATCGGACAAATTATTCTTAGATATTGTATTCCCGATTCAGAAAAGATTGATAAAGTTTTCAAGATGGTTGAGATTGAAAAATCTGAAATTTCAAAGTTTACTGGAAAAGGTCACAAAACTTTTTATAACAAACATGGTTTCAAGAAGAAAAACATGAAGGCTGGGTTGGGTTATAAGAAGAAACAAAGTTGGAAAAGAAATGAAATGCCAAATTATCAAATGAAAATGAATTTTGTTCACGGAACAAGTTCCGAAGAAGAGAAAGAACTCCAATTCAGACGACAGTCTAATGAAGAGTTCTATGCTCAGAAAAAACAACAACAACAGGTCAAAGATATTTCAAAGAGAACATGTTTCAAATGTGATCAAACAAGACATCTTGCTCGCAAGTGTACAAATCTGAAACCTGTTGATGTTGAGACAAAAAAGAAGTCTAATGATGTTGAGAAACAGAAACCTGAGGATGTGAAACAAAGGTCAACCAGATTTGATTCAAAACAAACTTGGAGGTACAACACAAACAAGTTAGCTTCGAATCAAACTTGGAAATCAAACCCGAATAGGTTCGATTCTAGACAGACCTGGAATCCTCACACACCCAGATTTAGAACAACACAAAGTTGGAGAACGAATGTTGATGCAACAAAATCAAACGAGTTTTGGAAACCAACTGTTGTTCAGAATCAAAATGTTCAAAAAGATTCACATTTTTACAAAAGAGGTACTCCAAAAGGTCAAACATGGTCTATTAAGAAACAAATCGCTTCGTTAAATGATGAAAAAGTTGAAGTCAAAATTGACAAAGTCTTTGTACAAAAGGACAAAGATTTTCCGAAGTTAAATGATACATTTTGTGTTGAAATGCCTAAGGTCAAACAGAACTGGGCTAAATTGTTCAAGTAATTCAATAGTTGAATGTGCAGGTGCTCAATAAATTTGAAGACTGTGAAAATGGAAATCAGAGCAGCCTGACACGAAAGGAAGAGGCTGCTGGTCCCTGCGTATGAAATCAGGGAGTTTGTTTGATTTCTGTACATAAATAAACCATGTTTCTAAAACCCTAAAAATTGAAAATTTTAAAAACCAAAAATATGTTTTTAATTTTGTCAAAAACAAAAAAAAATTCAAAAAATATGTTGCTCGAATATGCCGAAACCCTCACGGCGGAACAAACATGATTACTTTCACAAGATTGAAAAATGGTTTTCAAACTGTCGAAAATCAATGGGTTGTAAATCATGGGGGTACATTATATTTTCTGCAAATCAGTGCATGAGAAGAAGAAAATGGATGGCGAGACAAAGCTATCTACATCGGTTCGTCAAATTTTCTTTAAAAAGTTTTGAATTTTAGGGGGAGTAAGAAAATTTTAGAAAATCCATAAACATTTGAAAATTTGAAAAAGCCAAAAACATGATAGAATTCAAAAAATGAGTTTTGTGTAAAAAGAGGAAATGATAGTACATCAGTAGACAATCACAGTACGCTAAAGAAATGGAAAGTCAAATGTGATAAACGGTCTCACTGATGATATGCCAGTAGGTTTTTACACGCTTAGTAGATTGTTTTTGAGATATAAACTTAAATATCAAATACTTACTTATCTCGTGGGAAACATCTCTCGGATATATAGGTAACCCCTGAAATCCTGTTTGAAGGGCTTTCTATTTCTGACATACTAGGTCTTTGGACGTGATGATATCTGGGGTATTATACCGGGACTTCTGATTTTGCGGGAGCAATAGCCTAGTCCTCGTATAATACTCTGCACTGCTTTAATCATAAAGCCCACCCTCAGCATAAAAAATGATGAAACATTGAAAAATGCTAATCATGTGCTGTTGAAGAAAAGATCCCCAAACTGGACACACCTAAAGTCGAGCCATCATCTCTTTGTCTGAACAGAAGTTCTAACCTGAGCTCTCATGGCCTCGCATTACCCATTTACATATATCATTAGTGTACATTCACCTGTAAGACCGAATATAGAAGTCTGGATACGGGAGTATATTCAGAGGTGGGACACGCGAATAAGTTAAGTCCTTAAAACACTAATTCGTATCTCGAATCGATTGAACTTTGTGTGAAAATTTAAGTGGATCATTATACTGACAATCTAAGTGAATCGTTTAGAACTTAAAGTGTTTAAAGCTCAACGGTGCTAGTGATTTGTCATAAACTAATATGATCCTCTAACGCGAACTCAAACAAAAATATTGTCTCTAAATATGATTGTAAATATTTCTTTACTGCATTTCATTTCAAGAAAGATACAAAAAGATTTTGATTTCACTTTATTTTCGACAACCGATGTCTGAGTGCTAAGTTTCAAAATTTAAGTATGCTGATTGTGTTTCTGAAAATAAAACAAGTTCATTAATTTGAAACTTGAAATGTTTTAAAATAAAAAACAGTTTGTGATATCTCCAAGGTCATTAATTTGGACTTGGAAGATTAACTGTGAAGGATTTGGATTCTTATATTGTTAAAATCTATTGAATAGAGCCAGTTTCCGATCCTGTTTGCTAAAATTGCCAAATCTACGAAGATCGTTGATAAGGGGAAAGAATCAAGTATTCCTAGATATATTCATATTATTATATTTAGAGCCAGGATCTTGATTTAGAAAGTTTAATAGAGCCAGGTTACAATTCCTAGACAATCTGAAAATGTTTTCACTGTAAAAATATTTTAGCCTATGTTGAGAAGAGCCAGGTTTTCAATCCTGGATGTTTAAAATGTTTTTACTTATAAATGCTTGAGAAATTGCAGATGTTGTACCAGACTACGATCTCGATAGCCGAGTCTAAGGGGGATTCTGAAGATGAGCTCAACGCAAATGGAAGTGTGCTTTAAAGGAGCCAGGTAACTATCCTGGAGAAGCTTGTATTCGTAAAGCCAGGTGTCGATCCCAAAGCACGGAAGCTTGACGAAAGGGGGAGCCTGAAGAGTCTACTGAAAGGGGGAGCTGAAGCTGAAGACAGATCCACGGGGATTCTGTTGGAGGAAGAGGGAGTCTACGTTGATGATAACGTGTTAAAGCTTCAAGAAAACTCAGAGAGATAGAAAGACAAGACGCTACGAGTTTGACTATGGATTGACTGCAGCAATATCCAAGGGGGATTCTATTGGTGCATTTATGTCTATCGCCTCCATCAATTCAGATCGTAGCAAAAATAGTTTAATTCTAGCCTTATACTGTTATAATTAGATAGAAAAGGCAAGGTTGCCACCTTGGCCTATAAATAGATATGTTAGGGTTAGAGTTTAAGACTTTTGAGACTTTTGCCATTTGGAGCTTTGGAGAGCTCTAGTGTTAGAGAGAGAAGCTAGAGAGAGAAAGTGTTCCATGTGATTCAGGTTCTTGTACGATTTCAGATCTATCAATAGAATCACGATTATATTATGTTCTCGTGTGTTCGGTCGCGTTCGTGTACGGATTCCGCACGTCACACGTTCGGTTCGCAATCATTTCGGAGTCAAAACCGGTCCTAACAAGGTAACGATACAGGGGACTCTGATAGCGGTCAGCCTGGCCTCCAATCGGCCAAAGGAACCCCAACCGATCTCTCTCCAGAATCTGACAAGTGTCGTCCGGGGTACCTCGTGCACCGCATCAGTGTAGAGTGGGGTCTCTGTGCCCAGTTAAAAATTAACCTCGACCCATGGGTGCTCGGGGTCATCCTCCTCTTCTGGGTGATTGGCTGGTCTCGGGTAGAACTCGAACGGCGATAAGAACTCAGTAATCATTGCCCGTTATGACGGCAAGAACACCCGTTCGAACAACCGGTCATACTGTGTGGTTAGTATTTCATAAACAAACCAAATAAAAGAAGTTAATAAATAGTATACTTGTCCGATGGAGTATTATGTTCAATAATATCTCAGGCTTTCGCCGCCTCCTGTACCTACTCCAAAGCATCCAAATCGATCTTCGGATGGCCGACGATCTCTATCTATCGAAACTTTTTCACAACGATGAAATACTTGAACACCAGATAAGGCGGCTTGGGCAACGGGTCAATATCTCGGGCGCCTCCGCCCCTCCGTACGCCTCCTCCCATCCTTGCACCCGGCCCTGCCCCTAACCAACCTCCGCTCCGCCTAGGCCCCGACCACTGGTGGCTACACCCCGACCCTGACTACCATCCATCAAATATAACATTTTTTATATCATTTTTTAAATATATAACACTTTTTATATTTTTTTTAATAAATATAACATTATTTATATGATATATATATATATATATTTTTAAAAATATATCATTTTTAAAAATATATATATAATCTTTTATAAAATGTTTTATAACATTTTTTTGTATCAATTGTTTTAAAAATATAATAACTTTTATATAATTTTTTTTTCAAAACTATAACATGTTTTTTATAAATTTTTGAAAAATCCAAAATTTCAAATTGAAATATATTTTAGTATTTTTATATTATTTTAAAATATTAATATTTTTTGTATTAATTTTAATACCCTTTTTTATATCATTTATACAAAAAAATAACATTTCAAACAATTTTTTAGATTTGTAAAAAATATGAATTTAAAAAAAAATATGAACATGGGTCTATACCCACCGTATAGACCCAATACGTATCGTACCGTATCGCATCATTTGTTTAAACATAGAATTTTTGAATTTCATGGGTTAACACCAGTTAATACGATGCTTATAGAACCATACGCATCGTATTAACTCATCTGTCTTCGAGAAAACACCAAACAACCGAACCCTTTAACCCCAAATTCTACACAAATACCCACATCTATGGTATAAAATGAAATAATACATATATAAGACAAGTATGAAGTGTTTAAATTCTGTATGTTTGTTGATTCGCGTTTGAAAAAGGGTATGAATATCCGTAGTATCCCAACGTATGTGTGTGTATTTTGTGTGTTTTTTAGATGGGTCGTATTGTGATGTTTCCCCCCTAAATTCAAGGGGGGTTATTGAAGTGTGATACGCATCTAGGGCTGTCCAAAAAGATCGCATCTCGGAGCTCGCTCGAAACTCGTTCGGATTTAGCTCGGAAAAAACTCGCTCGATATGGATCGGTTTGAAATTGAGCCGAGCCGGCTCGGCTCGGTAATTAAGTGAGCCTAGCTCGACTTGGTAAGAAAGTGAGCCTAGATCGGCTCGGCTTTTAACGAGCCAAATTGGCTCGGTTTGGCTCTCTTTTTAGCTCGACTCGGCTTAGCTCGGATTATTTACTTTTAATGTATTTTATTTTTAAATACTTTATAATATATTATAAAAACTAATTATTATTTACACGTATTTATGAGTGTAATTGTATACCTATGACATATTTGAAAGTGGGTTACCATGCTAATAAATTTATATTGTATTTCGTTGAAATTTGAAACTTATTTTGTGTTGTTGAACTTGATTTTCACTTGTAATGTATAAGGTTGAACTCATTTTGGATATCCTCTTATAAATTATCGAAAATATATTAGACTATTGAACTTTGAGAGCTATATATAAATTTTTCATTTTGAACTCGAGCCAAACCAAGCCGAACTGAGCCCGCTTGGTTTAAAACCAAGCTGAGCCCGAGCTTAGATTTGCAGCTCGGTTTTAAATCCGAGCCGAGTCCGAGCTTGGCCTAACTCGGCTCATAAACAGCCCTATACGCATTATATAGGCCAATACGATGCGTATAAGGGTTGCGTGTCATCAAATAAACCCCTTGAGTTTTTCAATTAAATGACACACCTATATGTATCATATAGTATATTACGTATACATGTATTATACGACGAAGTTTTAGCCTATACGATCCGTATAGGGTTAAAATTAAAAATTTAGATTTTAGGTTTTGCCATTTCGATGCGTATACGTGTCATATTATGGCGTATATTGTCATTATGTGTTATTTTATGAAGTATATGGTCTATACGTGTCGCTCCTTTGACGTTCGGTCATGTGTGGTATCGTATTCTATGATTACTTGTAATTTTGTTTTAAATCCACTTGCACTCTGCATGGGAGACGTTTTTTTATCACACTTTAGTGTCATAATCTTTTGGCGGCGTTGTGTATGTCCTTCAGAACAGACTTGTTTTCAGAGTTCTGTTCAGGTATGACTTTCCAAATCTTATGGGGCTATATATTTTCATATGTTAGCTCTTGCACCAATCAAAGCTCATTATGAGTGAGTCTCTTGGTATACGCGTAACCCTCCAGATGTTGAGTAGGGACGTGGATATGTTTCGTGGTATAATGCTTGTGCAGATGATTTATCCACCAATAGTCGACCTAACCGATAAAAAAAAATAGCCATCCATACACCCTCGAGGCTTCAATTCACAACAAAAGACCCCTACTTAGAACTAGATCTCCTACCGGTAATTCTACCAACGCCTTAGAATGAACGAAAAACACCCAAGATACAAACCTCGTGTCACACCCCGACCGCGTTAAAACAACGAAACCGCGGCGGAAACATCGGGGAGTGGAGCGACAGAATTATTGTTTCACAACAATGGATTCATAAGTTTTGTTTTATTAAAATATTAACATTAAACATTGTCTTGACATTAAGTTAAAACACAACCACATCGTCTATCATTTGTCATTTAGTGACTAAGGCCTCGTCCAGTCCAAAGTGAGCATGCATCCTAGTCGCAATCAACATCATTCAACACCACTTGAAACATATGTAAAAATAAAGTCAGCAAAGAAATGCCGGCGAGTGTGACAACCCGAGTTTTCAAGGTCCTTACTCGACATGTTACTCGTTTCGCAAAGTGTCTTCATAATTCGTATGCATTGTAACTTGTTCATGTTGGTATATGTTTAGTGTGTGTATGATTGTTGGATTAGTTAATAAAAATTTATGAACTATTTAAGAGTGGATAGACTTGTCACAAGCATCTTTTATGAGATTAAACATTAGACTTTCGCCATCATCCATCTTCGACGAAACATGTGACTTTCGTCACACTCTTCAGTCGACGAAACACAGGAGTTTCGTCAAATGGGGTTTGGCCGAAATGGGCTTTTGGCCCATGTGAGGCCCAAAGGTGTTTAGGTTATAAGAACTGTCTATTCGCATAAGTTACGTAGGTTAAAATTAGCGAAACCCTAGATACTTTCTCCTCTCCCATGTATCCGACGGCAATCACCATTCTTTTGAAGTTCTTGTGTGTTCCATCTCACAACAGGTTAGTCACGACAACCTGATTCGATCTATTTGTGATGCTGTGTGTGTAGATATCTATTGTTATAAGTAAGTTTATTTGCTGAATGATTTGGTTGTGATTGATGTTTGAATTGAAAGTCATATAATTAGGGTTGTACAATCTCATGTTAGTTTTGTGATTCGTTGATTTTGTGAATATCATGATTATGTTAATGGTTTGTCCATTTGACGTTCACTGTTTGTGAGATGAAACTGTTTGATTGGTTGATGACTCATTTAATGATTAGGGTTGTGAGTTCAAATGAATAGAATTATGTGTGGGAATGGGAAACTGTTATGATGATGGTTTGTATTAGGGTTTGCAGGTTTGTACGCTGTAACCGCCGTAGATCCATTGCTCATATTTGCTAATGTGTTAACTGATGTTTGTCAAACATCAGTGATGTTTCGTCAAGTCCTGCACCGGTGAAAAATAGGCGTTTCGCAAAACCCCATCTCGACGAAACATACATATATTTCGTCACATGCATACCGACGAAAGGTGGTCTTTCGTCGCTGGGGAGTTTCGTCGAAGGGGTTGGTGCTTGGAACGGAAAACAGTTTGAAAATACGTATTGTTTGGTATCTTGTTTATGAAATGCAGTAGTTACATGACGACTTTACTATTTAACAATAAGTGACATATACATGAGTTATGGACTAGTATGATAAATTCGGTATGTGCTACATGCAAACTGTGTAACCATATGTGATTTACTGCGTGCAAATATGTGAATTGAATGACTAAGAAACTGATATCGTTTGGTAACCACGGTAGGGGGTTGACCAACTGGACGAGTAATTAAAACATACCCAGCAAATCCAAGGTGAGTTCACTACTCTTGAGCATGCGTCCCGGTGGTTGGGACAGTCAGTGGGTATCCCGGGGAAGGATAAGTGTTTTGGGTAAAACTGGGATGTTGGATAATAATCTCACTCTATTACTCTTAAGTCCCATCTTTTTGTTACCGGAGAGGTAGCGGGGTATTAGTTGGTAGCGCTACTTAGATTTGGCACCCTCACCCCGTACCGGAGAGGATGGGTGTGAACTAATGACCTAGTCATGCCCAGTGCTTTGATAGGAGCACTGGGGAACGGGCAAAACATACATCAGGAGCCGTCTTGTTCAGTATCGAGATATTGTCAACATTACTTTCGTATTTATTAATGAACTAGAATATACACTTGGTAACTAACGTTTTTGAAAAGCTGTGAACTCACCAGCGTTGTCTGACACACTTGTTGCATGCTTGTAGGTCGTTAGGTGCAGTGGATGAGGAATTTGCTATCTGGATGGCTGGAGTGGTCATGGTCATGTCGCTGAGGATTGCTTGAATGTTATTTAAACACTACTACATTTGGTTTTGAGAATACATTAAACATTATTTTGTCATTTTCTTCCGCTGTCACTATTTAACTTGGATTACGTTTTATGAATGTTCTATTTAATGAATGGAAATTTTGTTAAACATCTTATGGTTAGTTCAATGTGATTGGTGGCTAGATCCTGGTACGTCACACGCCTAGCGGGGTTACCACATGTGGTATTTTAGGGGTGTGACAGTTTGGTATCAGAGCCACTGGTTATAGTGAACTAGGTTTTAAAACGTTTTAATAAAACAAGACTATAACCAATGTTGTAGAAGGCGCTAGGCGCTAGTCGGGCGGTGAGGTACAGCCTAGGGATTAATCGGGATTAATAGGGATTAATCGGAATGGGATTTCTATGTATAATTTTATAAATTTATATATATATATAGAGATAACTTTATACTTTTTATTAATAAATTTACAAGTTTAGGAACCATAATGTAAACTTGTAAGTTTAAGAGTCCACATCTCTATACGGTATCTAATCAATTAGTTCTTCAATGTGGTTCGATTTTGCACAATAAAGATGAGTTCAGATCCAATTTTGGTTCGAATCAAGGTAAGAACCTTTTCCTCTTCGACTGTTTTGGTTTGATTTTGGCCATTATAATCCGATTTTGACCCACTTCAACTAAAATTTGGGCTCTTGAAGGTGAAAATTTGGGTTTATTAAGTCAAAATACCTGGGCCGATTAGTCCGATTAGTCCGATTATGACCGACTTTTGACCGATTTTCACCGACTGTTGACCGATTTTGACCTGGACCGATTTTTTGACCGACTAGCTCATTTTTAGGCGATGACCCACCGATGAGCGTTTAATCGCCGCCTAGGAGGCGCCTAGGCGCGATTTCTGCAACATTGACTATAACTGAACAGTTTAGAAAGCGACCATGACACTCAGCTCAAGATTGCAAGGTTCGTGTCTCGTTTACTTATTGCATAGTATATCTAGTATACACTTATGTACAATGTTGCATGTGATTGCACACACTTAGCATTTCAGACTGAATTCATGTTCATTTACCTGAGTTATGTGATTGATAGAGTCACTGTGCAATATCCTGTCAGCTTTCGTGGTTTATGTTTATGGTGTTTTGTCTTCTTGAGAGAACTTGAGGAACCTTTTAGCATGGGTTGGGAGGAGCTGAGATAAACATGCAAATCGCATTATTATTATGGGTGCACACATAATAATAATGTGGGGTGCATGCGAGTCCCAGTAAGATCTAACGAATGTGAAAGGGGTTCCACTTTGTTGTCTAATGTACTTTGTGATCTGTAGATGTTGTTTTGAGTTTAACTCCTACTTTATCTCGACTCTTGACCTTTCCCCTTCTATAATATAGAATCATGAGCAGACGAGGTCACGGACATGGTCACATTGCGATGACCCAGGTTGAGCTGACAAACCTAATTAACACACGTGTGGCTGAGGCTTTGGCAGCCTACCAAGCTGGTACGATATGTGCCAATTACCTTTTGTTCTTGTATCGCGTATACAACTCTTACCCCTGTAATGTATTTTCTTTCGTCCATTAGGTCAGAAAGCGTAACAAAACCAAAACAATCCACCTGCTTGTACGTTCAATACGTTCATGGATTGTAAGCCACAGACCTTTAGTGGGACTGAAGGGGCTGTAGGACTCCTGCGTTGGTTTGAGAAGGCAAAATCGGTGTTTGCGATGTGTAACTGTCCTGTTGGGGACAGAGTGAAGTATGCTACGGTCACACTCGAGGATGGTGCCTTGACATGGTGGAATGCCCTGGTTCAGATGTTGGGCATCGAGGTGGAAAATGCCACTACTTGGGATTATTTTAAGGAATTGATGAGGGAGGAGTATTGCCCTCGTGATGAGATTCAGAAACTGGAGAATGAGTATTATGATCTGAAGATGGTGGGATCCGAGATTGAGGCATACGCGAAACGGTCTCATGAGTTGGCTATCATGTGCCCGTACTTGTCCCGACCTCCGCACCGGAGAATAGAAGTGTTCATCAAGGGATTAGCTCCATGGGTGAAGGGTTTGGTAACTGCAGTGAACCTCAACAACTTAGCTCAGATTATCCGTTTGGCTCACAAGATCATAGATCAGGAGGTGGAGTGTGGCTCGCTACCACCGCGCATTTCTGCCACTACTGCTGCTGCAACCACAGCTACTACGCCCGCTACTGATAGCAAGCGGAAATGGAATGATGTAGATAAGGCGGCGGACTTGAACCCGTCACAGAAGCGGCCAGACAATAGCATTAATCGCAACTTCAGTCAGTCCTCCGTTAATCAAAGCCAGGCCAACAGTTCGGGTCAGGGTTCTTATGCGGGAAAGCTACCAAAGTGCAATAAGTGCAACTATCACCATCGGGGACCGTGTACCCGAGTTTGTCACAAGTGCAACAAAGTGGGGCATATGGCCAGGGATTGTAGGGTTTCACTTCGGAATTAGCAGCAGCAGCAACACACCCCGCAATAGCAACAGTCACAGCAGTAGGAAAGGTAACAACCCCAGCAAAACCGTGGAAATCGTAAGGGATGTTTTCAATGTGGAGTCGAGGGTCACATCAGGCGAGACTGCCCTCAGCTAAATCAGAATGCTGGTGGTGAAAACAATGGGAACAACAACAATGGAAACAACAATAATGGGGGCAATGGTGGAAATGGCGCACATGGGAGAGTGTTCACTATTGGAGCTGGGGAAGCTCGTAACGATGGCAATGTTGTGACTGGTACGTTTTCTGTGAACAATCTGATTACTTCTGTTTTATTCGACTCTAGTGCCGATAGAAGTTATGTGTCTTTGGGGTTCAGTCGTCAATTAGGGTTGACTCCCACACCTCTTGTAAATAAGCATGTAGTAGAACTAGCTGGTGGTAAATCAATAGAAGCTTCTCATGTTCTGTTTGGTTGTAAACTTGATCTCATGGGTCAAGTGTTTGACATTGGCCTACTCCCTGTTACTCTTGTAAGTTTTGATGTGGTCGTTGGCATGGATTGGTTGTCTAAGCATCAGGTGGAAATTCTCTGTAAGGAGAAAATCGTGCGTATCCCTCTCCCTAGTGGAGAATCCTTGTCAGTACAGGGGCATCGCAGTGGTTCCATGGTTGGCATCATCTCAGTCATGAAAGCCCAAAAGTGTCTATGAAAGGGCTACCCTGCTATTCTAGCTCTTGTCACCGATTCACAACCTGAAGATAGGAAGATCGAGGACCTTCCAGTTATTCGTGAGTTTCCTGACTTGTTTCCTGAAGAGTTACCTGGTTTACCTCCACATTGTCAGGTGGAATTTTAGATTGACCTCATGCCAGGAGCATCTCCGATTGCTCGTGCTCCTTACCGTCTTGCACCAGGAGAGTTGCAAGAGCTATCGAATCAACTTCAAGAACTGTTGGATAGAGGTTTTATCCGACCCAGTTCTTCGCCTTGGGGAGCCCCTTGTAAAGAAGAAGGATGGATCTTTTCGTATATGTATTGATTATAGAGAACTCAACAAGGTGACAGTCAAGAACCGCTACCCTTTACCGCGTATTGACGACTTGTTTGACCAGTTGCAAGGGTCAAGTTTTTACTCGAAGATCGATTTAAGGTCGGGCTATCATCAGGTGAGAGTCCGAGAGGAGGATGTTCCTAAAACGGCTTTTAGAACCCGATATGGACATAATGAGTTCTTGGTTATGTCGTTCAGTTTGACAAACGCACCAGCAGTCTTCATGGTTCTTATGAACCGTGTGCGCAAGCCGTATCTCGATGACTTATTCTTGAAACTTCTGAAAGGATTGTCCAGATCAGGAATCGTATGGCGGCAGTGCGCGACCATCAGAAAAGCTATGCTGAAAAGCGTTGGAAACCCTTGGAATTTGATGTAGGCGATCGTGTTATGTTGAAAGTTTCACTCTGGAAGGGTGTGGTGCGCTTTCGGAAGCGCGGTAAGCTTAACCCTCGTTATGTTGGGCCTTTCAAAGTCTTGGAACGAATTGGTAAAGCGGCGTATAAGCTCGAGTTACCTGCTGAGTTGGGTAACGTTCATGACGTGTTTCATGTCTCACAACTGAAAAAGTGTTTGTCTGATGAAACACTTGTATTGCCGTTTCAAGAGCTGAAAATCGACGACAAGTTGCAGTTTGTCGAAGAACCGATAGAGATTATGGACCGGGAGGTCAAAGTCAGTAAGCATAGCCGAATTCCGATCGTGAGAGTTCGTTGGAACTCAAGACGCGGACCAGAGTTCACTTGGGAATGTGAGGATCAGATGAAGCTCAAGTACCCACATTTATTCCCAGATGACAAGTCCAAGTCTGGCAAATCTAAGTCTGGCACAACTAGTGAATTTCGGGATGAAATTCCCATTTCAAGTTGGGGATGATGTGGCACCCGTGGAAAATCCACAATCATCTTGAGTTAACACCTTTCCAGCTTGGAGTACTTGTCAAATTTTGGGACGAAATTTCTTTCAAGTTGGGGATGATGTGGCAACCCGAGTTTTCAAGGTCCTTACTCGACATGTTACTCGTTTCGCAATGTGTTTTCATAATTCATATGCATTGTAACTTGTTCATGTTGGTATATGTTTAGTGTTTGTATGATTGTTGGGTTAGTTAATAAAAATTTATGAACTATTTAAGAGTGGATAGATTTGCCACAAGCATCTTTTGTGAGATTAAACAATAGACTTTCACCATCATCCACCTTCGACGAAACATGTGACTTTTGTCACACTCTTCAGTCGACGAAACACTGGAGTTTCATCCAATGGGGTTTCGCCGAAATGGGCTTTTGGCCCATGTGAGGCCCAAAGGTGTTTAGGTTATAAGAACTGTGTATTCGGATAAGTTACGTAAGTTAAAATTAGCGAAACCCTAGACACTTTCTCCTCTCCCTTGTATCCGACGGCAATCACCATTCTTTTGAAGTTCTTGTGTGTTCCATCTCACAACAGGTTAGTCACGACAACCCGATTCGATCTATTTGAGATGTTGTGTGTGTAGATATCTATTGTTATAAGTAAGTTTATTTGCTGAATGATTTGGTTATGATTGATGTTTGAATTGAAAGTCATATAATTAGGGTTGTACAATTTTATGTTAGTTTTGTGATTCGTTGATTTTTTGAATATCATGATTATGTTAATGGTTTATCCATCTTGACGTTCACTGTTTGTGAGATGAAACTGATTGATTGGTTGATGACTCATTTGATGATTAGGGTTGTGAGTTCCAATGAATAGAATTATGTGTGGGAATGGGAAACTGTTATGCTGATGGTTTGTATTAGGGTTTGCAGGTTTGTACGCTGTAACTGCCGTAGATCCATTGCTCATATTTGCTAATGTGTTAACTGATGTTTGGCAAACATTAGTGATGTTTCGTCAAGTCCTGCACCGGAGAAAAACAGGCGTTTCGCCAAACCCCATCTCGACGAAACATACATATATTTCGTCACATGCATACTGACGAAAGGTGGTCTTTCATCGCTGGGGAGTTTCGTCGAAGGGGTTGGTGGTTGGAACGGAAAACAGTTTGAAAATACGTATTGTTTGGTATCTTGTTTATGAAATGCAGTAGTTAAATGATGACTTTACTTGTTGGACCGTTTGCGTGACACTAAATGTCAGTAAAAGTAGTTCATCTTCGTTTATAAAGGCAGAATCAAAGTAAACGGAGTCACAACAACTTGTATCCTTTTAATCTCTTCTTTATTAATGATTTCCGAGACTTTACAAGTGTTTCTAACAATATTTTGGCAGAACCTCGTCTCACAAGCAATGACTTGATTTCGCTCCAACGTTACAAATGAGATCAGCTGAACCCCTATATATATACTGCCTGATTCCGCTCCAAACCATACATGCATTACGAGCGGAATCACCAAATACTATCAAGAGCGGAATCGGCAAGTATCTCAGGAGCGAAATCACCTACATTAGACCTCTTGGAGCGAAATCACAAACATACATAAAATCCTGATTTTGCTTCAAATGACATGTATGTCATTTGGAGCGGAATTACAAACTAAACCACTTTTCATGATTTCCAACTCCGAACATCCTATCTAGACCTAAGACTCAATAAAGATGTAGTCAGCAGACATTTAGTGCGCCAACAGAGTCCCCCTTGGATGTTGACGAAGTCTTTGGCATTGAGTCTTCAGTCTTGATCTCTTTCCAACTATGTCTTCTCATTGCATACACTCTTTCTTCACAGAGGTTCAGAAATTCAATCTAGCTCCATCTTTAATCTCCCCTTTGATTGTTGATCCAGAACTCTAGACTCCCCCTTTCACAAACTCCCCCTCTCACAGACTAGGGCTCTGATTCTGGTTTAAACTTTTGCATAATCATTGCCATGGGGATTCCTGTAAAATCTCTACCCAAAAATAAGATATATGAAAATAACAATTTCAATCCAAACTTACCATTTAACCTTCAGTGTTAGAAATCCACTTAAGTATTCAGGTCCAAATTAATGACCCTGATTACCCAATTAATCTACAAAGTGCAACTTAATGACCTTGGTTGAACTGAGACAAATCACACTGACATTTTGTTCAATTTGATTTTCTGAAAATTACAAGTTTCAAATTAATGAACTTGCTTTAACTGTTTAACTTTTCAAACTTATCAAGATTAGCTCACGACTCATCCTCCAGTCCAGAAATCTCCTGCATCTGCTTTCAATCTTTCGAATCCGAAGATCAACTCTCTACTATGGTTTGTAAAAAATAAAGCAGAAATGAAAAATCTTTTTGGATTTTAATAAAGTTTCTAAACTAAAAATGAAATACAGAACTAAAATGCAATGAAAAAATAAACTATTTACAATCATATTTTTGATTAGCGTGTTAGGGAATCATATCAGCTATCTGACAAATCACAAGTACCGTTAAGCTTCAATTACATACTCAGAATTAAACAATTCGCTTAGATTGTCGATATACTGATCCACTTAAATTCTCACACAATTTTCAATCTGTTCAGTATACAGAATTAGTGTATTAGAGACTTAAACTTATACGTGTGTCCCACCTCTTGAATATACTCCCGTATCCAAATCCCAATATTCAGTCTTACAGGAAATTATAACACGAATGATATCTGTAAGGGGTTTAATAAATTATGAAGAATCATGAGAGCTCAGGTCAGAACTACCGTTCAGCAGAGAGATCATGACTCAACTTGGGTGTGTCCCCTTTAGAGGATCTTTTTTACAACAGCATTGCTAAGCAATTTTATTGTCTTATCATATATGCTGAGGGTGATGCTATGTTTCAAGCATTTGCAGAAAGTATTATTCGAGGACTAGGTCAGAACTTCCATTCAGCAGAAGTCCTGGAATAATACCCCAGATATCACTGAGTATAAAAACCTAGTATATTAGAAAAAGGAATCTTTCAAACGAGATTTTAGGGGTTACCTGTATATCCAAGTAGTGTTCCCCACGAAATAAGCAAGTAAAGATTTAGGTTTATATCCCGAACAAATCTACTAAATGTGCAAAAACCTATCGGCATATCATCAGCGAGACTGTTTAATGCATTTAAACATTCCATTTCTTTAGCATATCGTGACTGTCAAGCCGATGTACTATCATTTTCCCTTTTTACACAAGCTCTTTTTCTGGTTTTCTATTGTTTTTGGATTTTGAAAATATCTCATGTTTTTGTATTTTTGTCATTTTTTATTGTTTTTGTATTTTCTGAAAAATTTACCCTATACTCCCCCTAAATACCAAAACAGGTAAAAAATCGACAAACCATTGCAGATTGCTTCTCAACATCATCTACAATGTCACCTTCATCAACGCCAAGAATCTCCTCCAACACCGATAACAGCTTCATACCGTTCAGTTTTAGCAAATATTGAAAACGTGCTTTATCAAATGCTTTGGTATGTAAATCAGCCTTTTGATCATCAGTGTGGATTTTCTCAATACGTATCAACTTCTTCTCGAAACAATCGCGAATGAAGTGATGACGAATCTCTATGTGTTTCGTTTTAGCGTGATGAACTGGATTTTTAGTAATGTTAATTGCTGCCTCATTATCAACAAATATAGGGGTGTTTAGAAATTGCAAACCGTAGTCGCGCATCTGTTGCTGGATCCACAAGATCTGTGAGCAGCAACTGCTAGTAGATACATACTCCGCTTCACATGTGGATAAAGCCACAGAGGTTTGCTTTTTGCATTGCCAAGTGACCAATCGTGATCCAAAGAACTGGCACCCTGCTGTTGTTGATTTAGCATTAACTTTGCAGCATCCGAAATCGGAATCTGAAAACCCTTCGAGCGTGAAATCGCCTTCTCTTAGATACCACAACCCCAACGATGGAGTTCCTTTTAGGTAGCGCAATATCCTTTTCACAATCACCATATGCGAAGCTCTCGGGTTAGATTGAAATCTTGCTGCGAGGCAGGTTGGGTACATGATATCGGGTCTTGAAGCTGTCAAATATGTCACACCCCCAAAATCCACTCGCGGAGTACCACCGCTTGGAGGCGTGACATGACCAGGATCAAGCCACCAATCATATTGAACATAAGTAATTATATCAAAAGTCATTCATCAATACGATAGGTGTTTACAAAACCAAATATAAACAAGTGTGTAGCGGAAGCATTACTGTAAAACCCATCATAAGTTTAAGTACAAAAAGTTATAATGTTTGACAACACATTCACGATCCATGTCCACAACGACTGTGCCTCCCGTGCAAGCTCCAAAAGCACCTATGGTCCTGCAAGGCATGTAACAGAGAGTCAACAACTAGTTGAGCGAGTTCACAGTGGGTTGTTTAGTAATAATGTTCGTTTCATAAATCGTTTGTTTGTTTAGTAACCCATGTATCGTTATCAATTACATCGCGGCCCTCCAGGCATGTTTGCGAAGATTAGTGGGGGTTTCCCATGTATTGTAGACTAGTTTTATTTGTATCGCGGCCCTCCAGGCATGTTTGCGAAGATTAAAGTATAGTTCGCGGCCATTCCAGGCATGTTTGCGAAGATCGTTCTAGTTTAGTTCGCGGCCATTCCAGGCATGTTTGCGAAGATTAAAGTATAGTTCGCGGCCATTCCAGGCATGTTTGCGAAGATCGTTCTAGTATAGTTCGCGGCCATTCCAGGCATGTTTGCGAAGATCGTTTTAGTATAGTTAAGGTTGTTGTCCTACCCAAGGAGGACGAACGTACGTATTCTACCCAAGGAGAATACGCAGGATTAATATTGGCATCCTACCCATGGAGGATGGCGATACATATCCTACCCAAGGAGGATATGTAGGTTCCATTTAATTTCTTTAACCCATTCCCAACCACCGGGAATCCCATGCCTTAGAAAGTGTGTGAACTCACCTGAGTTTGCTCGGTATGCTAAGTATGTGCTCAAAGTAAGTCAATCACGTCCTAAAGTACGCACGTATAGAATAATCAGTTGGTGTTCAAGTTGCTCACGTATAAGCAGGTAGCACGTAATCACAATCATACAAGTCATGTCTAACGTCTAACAGCAGTTAAATATTCCAGTTAACACTTAACAGAATCCATTCAAGTTACAGCACAGCTCGACGAAACACATATACGGCGAAACACATATGTTGGCGAAACAAGATATTGACGAAACACATTCTGTTTCGTCGAGGTGTCCCCTGGCGAAACAGAACTTCTGATTCGTCGACTACTCTTGGCGAAACACATTCTGTTTCGCCGAGAGTTCTGTTTCGTCGGACGTCAGTTTCGCAGACAACAGATGCAGCAGTTACGAATATACACAGAACCCTAATCATGCGAGCAGCCGTTATCAGTATCAGAAATCATATGAAGGTCAATGTGCAGAACGAATCATCACAACTCAATCATCCAAGAATCATTGTCTAGCATAAACCCTAGTTTTTGTGTATAACATATAAATTTAACATCCAAAAATCATATCATTGAACCCTATCAAGATGCTAACTTGAATTCAGAATCAAATCATATTAACAACATTCAGAACCGAGCATTCGATCATATTCAGTTTCGCATAGAATTACGCATCCGATTAACCATGTATATCGCAATCAAGAACATCATACCCATATACTCCTATATAATCCAGAAATCAAGTATATACACAAACATGAATCGAGCTATTACAGAAATATTAAACCGATTAACGAACACACACTAACCGGAATAAGAGAAATACGAATCGATCGCTAAGATATCGCCGGGAACCTCCAACTGCCGTCGCACAGGAGGGAAAGGGGCTCTAGGGTTTTGGTTGTTTGATAGCAGATGTAAAAACTGATGTTGTTTCACGTTTTAAACTCAAAATAGCGTGTTGGGCCCGAACTGGGCTTCGGTGAAACTGGGCTCGGCGAAACAGACTTCTGTTTCGTCGAGATGCTTTTGGCGAAACAGTCTGTTTCGTCGAGATTTGTTATGGCGAAACACACTTGTGTTTCGTCGGGTTCTTTCATAAGTTAAGCAGTTTACGTTTCTCGACAGGTTCCATGTTATACAATCAAACACATAATCATGTAAACACAATACGTTTATTATAACACGAAGTGTACAGTTACAAGTCAGACAAGTCAAACAACTAAACAGTCAAAGTCAACATGCATTAAATGCAAATAAAGAATGTTGGAAATTTCGAGTTGTCACATTATCCCCAACTTGAAAGAAATTTCGTCCCGAAATTTAGTATGCAGTTACTGAGGAAGCTAATAGTGTGACGTTGTTTACCTGCTTCGTATCGCGGCTCCCCGAGCATGTATGCGAAGATTACTGGTTTTCCTGGGGTGTCACATTATCCCCCCCCCCCCCGTTGATTTGGAATTTCGTCCCGAAATTCTGCAATAGTAGCTTCAGCCTCAGTAGTAGTTGCATTTGATCTTCTCGTTCCCAGGTATACTCTGGGCCACGACGGGAGTTCCAACGAACTCGAACAAGTGGTATTCTGGTGTTCTTGAGGACCTTAACATCCCGGTCCGTGATTTCAACAGGTTCCTCGACGAAGTGCAACCGCTCGTCGATAGTGAGTTCCTTTAAGGGAACTATGTGGGTCTCATCTGACGTACACTTCTTCAGATTCGACACGTGAAAGACATTGTGAACTGCACTGAGTTCAGGTGGTAAGTTCAATCTGTAGGCCACTTTGCCTATTTTCTCAATAACCTCGAAAGGTCCAACATATCGTGGATTTAGTTTGCCGTGTTTGCCAAAACGAACCACACCCTTCCAGGGTGAAACTTTAAGTAGCGCTCGATCCCCAACCTGGAATTCGAGTAGTTTCCTGTCTCAATCAGCGTATGCTTTCTGACGGTCGCGTGCTGCCGCCATGCGTTGTCGTATTTATGCAATCTTTTCTGTAGTATCGACTACCATTTCTGGACCTGTGATTTGACTTTCTCCCACCTCTGCCCAACAGAGAGGTGACTGGCACTTACGCCCGTACAGTGCCTCGAGTGGTGCAGCTTTAATGCTGGTGTGGTAGCTGTTGTTGTAAGAAAATTTCACAAGTGGCAGATGTTTTTCCCAACCATTGCCAAAGTCAATTACGCACGCCCGAAGCATGTCTTCTAGAGTTTGAATAGTACGCTCAGACTGCCCATCCGTCTGAGGATGATAAGCTGTGCTCATGTCTAGTCGAGAGCCAAAAGATTTGTGCATTGCTTGCCACAGTTCTGAAGTAAAGCGTGCATCACGATCAGGGATGATAGAGGTTGGCACCCCGTGCCTTGAAACCATTTCTTTTAAGTAGATGTCTGCTAGGGTAGAGAACTTGTCTGTTTCCTTAATAGCCAGGAAGTGAGCAGACTTTGTGAGTTGATCCACGATCACCCAAATAGTATCATTCCCACGTTGAGATCTGGGTAGACCAGTAACAAAATCCATGGAAATTTGCTCCCATTTCCATTGTGGTATCTCAGGTTGTTGAAGTGAACCTGATGGTTTCTGGTATTCGGCTTTGACTCTTGTACAAGTCAGGCACTTGCTAACGTATGTCGCTATGTGGGCCTTCATGCTAGGCCACCAGTATGTAGTTTTGATATCGTGGTACATTTTATCCGAACCTGGATGTACCGAGTAGCAAGACTTATGAGCTTCATCCATTACAAGCTCGCGTAAGTTGCCATAGAGTGGGACCCAGATGCGTCCTGTGACGTAGTAAGCACCATCTTCCTTCTGTTCTAAGCGTTGCCTTGAGCCGCGTAGGGCTTCAGCCCTAACGTTTTCTGGTTTCAATGCTTCTACCTGAGCATCTCGTATTTGAGAAGGTAGACTAGACTGTATAGTGAGTTGTAAAGCTCGCACGCGCTTAGGCGCGGTGTCCTTTCGACTGAGGGCGTCAGCCACAACATTGGCTTTGCCTGGGTGGTACCTGATTGAGCATTCATAGTCATTCAACAGTTCGACCCCTCGTCACTGTCGCATATTCAGTTCTTTCTGTTTGAAGATATGTTCGAGGCTTCTGTGATCAGTGTAGATTGCGCACTTGGTACCATACAAATAGAGTCGCCATATCTTAAGTGCCAAAAAAAAACAACGGCTCCCAGCTCTAAATCATGCGTAGTGTAATTCCGTTCGTGAATCTTAAGTTGGCGCGAAGCATAAGCAATGACTTTATCCCGTTGCATCAACACACATCCAAGACCTTGGATGGATGCGTCGCAGTAAACTACAAAATCGTCCGTGCCTTCAGGCAATGAGAGGATAGGTGCGCTACAAAGTCTATCCTTTAAGTGCTGAAACGCTGTTTCCTGTGTATTACCCCAATGGTAAGCAACACCTTTCTGTGTCAGTAGTGTAAGCGGCTGAGCAATCTTCGAGAAGTCTTTGATGAATCGTCTGTAATAACCTGCCAAACCCAAGAATTGGCGTATTTCTGTCGGTGTGCGAGGTGCAGGCCAGTTCTTGATCGTATCTACCTTGGATGGTTCGACATGAATCCCATCCTTGTTTACTACATGGCCTAGAAAGTGGACTTCACGAAGCCAGAAGTCGCATTTCGAAAATTTGGCGTACAGTTGTTCCGTTCGAAGGAGTTCCAAAATAAGTCGCAAGTGCTGCTCGTGTTCCTCCTGACTCTTCGAATAGATCAGGATGTCGTCAATAAAAACAATAACGAACTTGTCAAGATAAGGTTTGCACACCCTGTTCATAAGATTCCATGAAAACCGCAGGCGCGTCCGTTAGCCCGAATGGCAGGACCAAAAACTCGTAATAGCCGTAGCGAGTTCTGAATGCTGTTTTGGAGACGTCCTCATCCCGGACTCTCAGCTGATGGTATCCTGACCTTAAGTCTATCTTGGAGTAGTAGCTCGACCCTTGCAGCTGGTCGAATAAATCATCTAGGCGCGGAAGCGGATAACGATTCTTGATCGTCACCTTGTTGAGTTCACGGTAGTCTATACACATCCTGAACGTACCGTCTTTCTTCTTTACGAATAACACTGGAGCTCCCCAAGGCGAAGAGCTAGGACGTATGAAACCCTTTTCCAAGAGTTCTTGTAGTTGCTTAGACAGTTCTTCCAGTTCCGTTGGAGCTAAGCGATAAGGTGCTCGAGCTATGGGTGCTGCTCCTGGAGCGAGCTCGATCTGAAATTCGACCACTGGAATATCCCCAATCTTTTTCTCTTTCTTCGATGTATCAGTAACGAGTGCTAAAACAGCTGTGTGGCCGTCCTTTCGTAAATACTTTTGGGCCTTCAAGAAGGGTATGATGCCACTCACGACACCACTCTTGTCGCCTTGAACTTCGAGAGGTTCCTTGCCCGAACGAGGAATACGAATAACCTTTTCTTTACATAAGATCTCCGCTTGCTGTTGAGATAACCAATCCATACCAATGACGACGTCAAAGCTACCCAGAGTTATAGGAATGAGGTCGATAGAGAAAGTCTGACCAGCGAGGATAAGGTTACAACCCTGAACTATGTGTGGCTTCTAAACTTTTACCGTTTGCTAACTCTACGACATGTTTGGTGTTCAAAAGTGTTGGTGCGCGTTTAAGCATTTGACTAACTTTCAGAGACATATAACTGGTATCCGCACCCGAATCAAATAGTATAGTAACATAAAAGTCGTCGAGAAGAAACTTACCCATAATCACATTAGGATCGTTCCTTGCATCAGCCTGACCAATCACGAATGCTCGTTCCCTAGCACCATTGTCATCGTTATTATCCCACGTTGTTGTCTTCCCTAGTTCCCGTTTCCTTGGTTGTAGTTCTGATTCTGGTTCTGATTCAATCGTGGGCAGTGTCTCTTGAAGTGACCTTCAGCCCCACACTGATAACATCCCTTGTTACCCCGCCGTTGCTGCTGATTCTATAGATCTTGTATCTGTTGTTGTTGGTTCTGGCTTGCAGAACGTGAGTTTCTACCATCCTTGGCTCCATGACCAAGCTTGTCGCATCATTGACAATGATTTCGGTTGCACTGCCCGCTGTGGTGCAAGTTACATCGTTTGCACTTAGGGTGGTTTCCCCTGTATCCACCCTGCCATTGACTGCTGAAAGGTTGCTGACCAGGACTTTGGTTGTCATCGATCTTTCACTGTTGTGCCTGGGACAGAATCGTAGTCGAACCCTTGCCAGAGGTTCCATTCCACTTTCATTCGTTGTCACTGAGGATAGCAAAAGTAGTTGAAGTAGTAGCACCAATACGTCTAGGCAGCTTGTTCTGTTCCACTGCCTGGTCTGTGGGACGATGAGCAAGATGAGTAACATCTTGAATAGTAGCAAGATTAGCAGTCATCACATGACTTTGAATTTCTGGTACTAAGCCTTTGAGGTACCGCTCTCGGTGCGCTTGATGGGAGGTTCCACCATAGTAGGGCACAAAGTTGCCAGTTCGTTAGATCGCTTCGTATACGCCTCTATTTCTGACCCCGTCATCTTCAGGTTAAAGAACTCCACTTCCAGTTTGTGGATGTTATCATAGTTACAGTATTCTAGTTTGATTAGTTTCTTGAATTCGTCCCAAGGGGTGGCATTAGCAGCCGCCAACCCCCAGCATCGTAACTTGCGCGTTCCACCAAGTTTGTGCAGTGTCTTCAAGACTATCAGTGGCATATTTCACCTTACTAGCCTCGGGTCATTCGCACATTCGAAGGCCGATTCGAGTTCCTCGAACTAATGGAGGAGTCCAACAGCTCCTTCAGTGTCGCTGTAAGTAGTAGGACGACAGTCCATAAAAGTCATGTATGTGCACACAGGTGGCTGAGCGTGTTGACTTGTCGTGTGCGTAAGAGCAAGCATACTTGAGCACGAGTGTTGGTTTACGAGAGTAGGATCTAAAGATCCTAGAGTAAGTGGTGATGGCAGGTTACACCTCCTGCCTGGGCAGCTGCGAGTGCTGCGGTAACTTGTTCAGTGATCGAAGCCGCCAACTGGGCTTGAGTTAGGTTAACGCGTCCACCCATGATCTTGACATCAAGGAGAACATGTGGGTGAGAGGTTCGCGAATAGTGCGAAGAGAGTGAGCACACAGTATTCTCAAGCAGTAACGAATAGTAAACAATGTAATCTAAGCATACCACGAGCAAAGTTCTATGTAGTTCTAGCAAGTAGGTAATAAAACATATACCATATTACCTAGGATGTTGAGTCTTGCACGTGGAGCGAAGCGTCGTTGTGGGTCGTTGAGCACTGTTTCGGTTATAGTCTGGTTTTAATAAAAATGTTTTCCCCTTATTAAAACCGAGTTCTCTATAACCAATGGCTCTGATACCAATCTGTCACACCCCCAAAATCCACTCGCGGAGTACCACCGCTTGGAGGCGTGACATGACCAGGATCAAGCCACCAATCATATTGAACATAAGTAATTATATCAAAAGTCATTCATCAATACGATAGGTGTTTACAAAACCAAATATAAACAAGTGTGTAGCGGAAGCATTACTGTAAAACCCATCATAAGTTTAAGTACAAAAAGTTATAATGTTTGACAACACATTCACGATCCATGTCCACAACGACTGTGCCTCCCGTGCAAGCTCCAAAAGCACCTATGGTCCTGCAAGGCATGTAACAGAGAGTCAACAACTAGTTGAGCGAGTTCACAGTGGGTTGTTTAGTAATAATGTTCGTTTCATAAATCGTTTGTTTGTTTAGTAACCCATGTATCGTTATCAATTACATCGCGGCCCTCCAGGCATGTTTGCGAAGATTAGTGGGGGTTTCCCATGTATTGTAGACTAGTTTTATTTGTATCGCGGCCCTCCAGGCATGTTTGCGAAGATTAAAGTATAGTTCGCGGCCATTCCAGGCATGTTTGCGAAGATCGTTCTAGTTTAGTTCGCGGCCATTCCAGGCATGTTTGCGAAGATTAAAGTATAGTTCGCGGCCATTCCAGGCATGTTTGCGAAGATCGTTCTAGTATAGTTCGCGGCCATTCCAGGCATGTTTGCGAAGATCGTTTTAGTATAGTTAAGGTTGTTGTCCTACCCAAGGAGGACGAACGTACGTATTCTACCCAAGGAGAATACGCAGGATTAATATTGGCATCCTACCCATGGAGGATGGCGATACATATCCTACCCAAGGAGGATATGTAGGTTCCATTTAATTTCTTTAACCCATTCCCAACCACCGGGAATCCCATGCCTTAGAAAGTGTGTGAACTCACCTGAGTTTGCTCGGTATGCTAAGTATGTGCTCAAAGTAAGTCAATCACGTCCTAAAGTACGCACGTATAGAATAATCAGTTGGTGTTCAAGTTGCTCACGTATAAGCAGGTAGCACGTAATCACAATCATACAAGTCATGTCTAACGTCTAACAGCAGTTAAATATTCCAGTTAACACTTAACAGAATCCATTCAAGTTACAGCACAGCTCGACGAAACACATATACGGCGAAACACATATGTTGGCGAAACAAGATATTGACGAAACACATTCTGTTTCGTCGAGGTGTCCCCTGGCGAAACAGAACTTCTGATTCGTCGACTACTCTTGGCGAAACACATTCTGTTTCGCCGAGAGTTCTGTTTCGTCGGACGTCAGTTTCGCAGACAACAGATGCAGCAGTTACGAATATACACAGAACCCTAATCATGCGAGCAGCCGTTATCAGTATCAGAAATCATATGAAGGTCAATGTGCAGAACGAATCATCACAACTCAATCATCCAAGAATCATTGTCTAGCATAAACCCTAGTTTTTGTGTATAACATATAAATTTAACATCCAACAATCATATCATTGAACCCTATCAAGATGCTAACTTGAATTCAGAATCAAATCATATTAACAACATTCAGAACCGAGCATTCGATCATATTCAGTTTCGCATAGAATTACGCATCCGATTAACCATGTATATCGCAATCAAGAACATCATACCCATATACTCCTATATAATCCAGAAATCAAGTATATACACAAACATGAATCGAGCTATTACAGAAATATTAAACCGATTAACGAACACACACTAACCGGAATAAGAGAAATACGAATCGATCGCTAAGATATCGCCGGGAACCTCCAACTGCCGTCGCACAGGAGGGAAAGGGGCTCTAGGGTTTTGGTTGTTTGATAGCAGATGTAAAAACTGATGTTGTTTCACGTTTTAAACTCAAAATAGCGTGTTGGGCCCGAACTGGGCTTCGGTGAAACTGGGCTCGGCGAAACAGACTTCTGTTTCGTCGAGATGCTTTTGGCGAAACAGTCTGTTTCGTCGAGATTTGTTATGGCGAAACACACTTGTGTTTCGTCGGGTTCTTTCATAAGTTAAGCAGTTTACGTTTCTCGACAGGTTCCATGTTATACAATCAAACACATAATCATGTAAACACAATACGTTTATTATAACACGAAGTGTACAGTTACAAGTCAGACAAGTCAAACAACTAAACAGTCAAAGTCAACGTGCATTAAATGCAAATAAAGAATGTTGGAAATTTCGAGTTGTCACAAAATACATCAGCGATCCGATCATGGAACGATACATCGTTTCATCTACCTTCTCTCCGGTGAGATCAGGGTTTATCCCATGATTCGTTGCTAATGGGGTGGAAGCTGGAGTAGAACCTGACATCCCGAATTTCTCCAAGATATCATGAACGTGTTTCGTTTGATGTATGAAAATTCCTTTGGGTAGTTGATCAACCTGCAGTCCCAAAAAGAATTTCATCTCACCCATCGATGACATTTCGAATTTCTGGTTCATAACGCTTTCAAAATCTTTGCATAGATCCTAATTTGTTGACCCTATATGATGTCGTCCACAAAAATCTGAACAATCAGAAGATGTCCGTCAACCTCTTTGGTGAAGAGAGTGGCATCCACTTTTCCACGAATGAAACTGTTGGCTAGTAGGTGTTAAGACAATGTCTCGTACCAAGCTCTCGGGGCCTGGTGTAAACCATACAGCGCTTTGTCTAGCAAATAGACCTTGTCTTTGTGGATTGGATCGGTAAATCCCGGTGGCTGACCGACATAAACCTCCTCTTTTACCTTCCAGTAAAGAAACGCCGATTTTACATCTAGCTGATATACTTTGAAGTTTTTCCATGATGAAAATGCTAGAAAGATTCTGATAGCTTCTAGTCGAGCTACAGGAGCATATACTTCAGTGAAATCTATCCCCTCCTGCTGACTGAAACCCTGGACTATGAGTCGAGCTTTGTTGCGAACCACAACTCATCTATCGTCTCTCTTACACTTGAACACCCACTTGGTGTTTATCTTCCTCTGACCATCTGGCAAATCCACTAACTTCCACACTCCCAATTTTTTGAATTGGCTCAGGTCCTCCTGCATTGCATTGACCCAAGAATCTTCAGTAAGCGCCTCTTTGTAAGTCCTTGGTTCAACCTGCGAGATAAAACAACTCAATGAGAATTCAGTTTGCAAAGGAGCAACTGTTGTATAAAAACATGTAAGCCCTTTATCAATATGTCTTCGAGTGCGAACGCCAGTCTGCAGTTCTCCAATGATCAACTCCTCTGGATGATATGAAAGAGTTCGTGGCATTACTTTGCCTGGAACATCCACATCACCTTCCAGATTAGTAGCATTTTGATTTGCATCTTGTTCACTGACTGGGTTTGTTTGACCTGAAATCTGAATTTGCTCCCCCTCAGAATCTAAATCACCACGATCAAACACTGGCATGTTCTCAGATTCTTGATTATCATTCTGTGCCGACTGATTATCTTGAGCAACTTCATTTTGTTGGACATCATCATGTTCACCAGCATTGCTTGGACCTGCTTCATCATCTTTTGAAGTTTGTCTAGGTCTTCTTGAATACTCAGCTGGGAACCTTTCCTGCGATTCTTCATACTCTCTCAGAATATCCAACTCATCAAAGAAATCTTCTTCTTCATCCTGTTCTTCTTCCATGTCAAACGAATCCCACAATTTATCATAATTAAAACGCCATGAGTCACCGGGATTTTGAGGCGGCATAGAATACCCCTGACACTCAACATGTTGTGCTTCGATGATCTGCTTCATGCTTGGAACAAAGACACGTCTTTGTAACAATCCTATTGGATAACGTTCCTTCACCAACAATTCTACCACCTTGATTTCCTGCAAATCCCACGTAACCTCCATTGAAATTTCTAACATCATACAACAATGCAGTCTTCCCTGTCATATGTCGAGACGCTCCGCTATCCATAATCCATCTTGAAATAACTCTCGGAAGTTCCTGCACATATCACAAACAATTCAATAAAGATGCCGATTTATGCTTCACGATTACCAACTAGGAAGCTCCGGCAAGTCCAAAGTCTTTAGTGAGATTTTGATGCCACCCAAGCCTCTTTTGACTCGGGTAACTTGACTTTGATGTGAGTTTTAGCAGTGTAAAGTGGCGGGAAATTTTTATCATTCATTTTCAAACTTTCATTTGATCCAACCTCAACCTTTTTGTATAAGAAAAACTCGTATATCTTAAGTTGACCGGTTGGTTGATTTTTCTTTTGAACATTCTTCTCCTCTGGTGGAGTAGAAGATTGTTTTTCCAACTTTTCATAATAATCCAAAGGAACATCCAACTTTACCGGTGTGGTAGAACACGATTGTTTTTCCGACACTAAAACCTTTGGTTTATCAACAACTTTTGGCTTCCATGTTTGTTGAGATGATGCAACTCGTTTGTAAAATTTATCATTTTTAGTTACCAAGTGCTTAACAGGTTCAATTTTGACTTTTGTTTTCTCATTTTTCAAAACATTCTCAACAACCATTGGAGCTTTTCCTTTTACATCAACCTTCTTCTGTCGATTCTCAACAACTTCAGTCTTAGGCTTGGAGTTGGTGCAATTTCTTGCAATGTGACCAACTTTGTTGCATCTAAAACACGTACGAGTATCAACTACCCGACTTATGCCTTCAGACTGATGTTGTGAGGCCCTCTTCTCAAAAAATTCTTCATTTGATTTCGAAAAGATTTCATTTTCCTCATCAGAAAGTGAACTTGAACCGTTCACAAACACTTTCTTTTCAGCAAACCTTTTGTTTTGAAAACTCCTTTTCTGATAACTCTTACCACCCTGATATCCACCCGACCAATTGTTTCGATTGTTGTTATAAAAAACGCGGTGGAACAACAGGTTTCTTATAGTAAGCTTTATCTTTCTCAAAATTCATTTGCCTTTTTGTTTGTTTTAAACTCTTTACTTCAGACAGATTGATTTCAACCATTTTGAACACATTTGTCAATTTTGAAACATTTACATTCTCCAGAGGAAACTCAGAATCCGAATACAACTTATCCGATCCAGCCATCTTGTACATCACAAGACCTGGTTCATCACCTAAGTTGTTTTTAGACTTTTGTTTCGGAATGTATTTGTTCAAGAAACATTCATCATCTCCAGCTGAATCACTATTCAAAACACTTTCAGCTGTGCTTTTAACAATCTCTGTCTGAACACTATCATCAGATGATGAAGAAGAAAATGTAACATCAATTAAATCAGGAAGTTTCACTTCATTTTCTTCCTCAAGATTAACCAACCCAGATTGCTTTTTCGAATAATTTTCAAGAACTGGTGGTGGAACTTGATGAAACCCGACCCCAGTTCCATCACAGTATACATCTTCGCCTGCTTTGTCTTTCCTGATGGGTTTGGGAATAATGTGTTGCAAAACAAAGCTTGCAGAGCTGTAACTGTTCAATTTCAAATTGATTCGTTCATTCTCAATCTTGGCTTCTTCAAACTGAAGTTTCAATTTAGCAATCTCATCCAATTGTTTGTTGATTAATTCTTCTTTGATTCTCAAAACACATTGCAATTGGCAATTTTCTTTGTATGTTTTACCATTTCTATCATCATCATCTTTAATCGTGCTTTTAAGCTTCTCAAATTTTTCAGTGATCTGACGATTTTCAAGAACTAACTTCTCATTTTCTTTCCTAACCTTTTCTTGATCAATTTTATCAATTTCAATTTTGTTAGTTAATTCTTTTAACCGTTCAGTTGAAGCTTTCACCATTTTGTCACGATCAAGGATTTGATCCTCAACATTTCTGACTTTAGCAGTCAGATCCTCAATCTCCTTACCTTTGAGATAAGTGTTTGTACTACAAACCTTGCATTCTTTGATGCAATTTTTGCAGTCAACATCACCACTGACCTTCTTACCTGACTCAGTCGTTTACGCGTTTGAACTGACTTGGCTTTTAGACTCAGAGACGGATTTAGAATCTACCTCTAACGTCTTAGCTGCCAGCACCTTGTCAGCCATCTTTCCCATGTTTTCAGCATTCAACTCCTGTGTCGTGTCAATGATTCCAGTGTCAATGTTCTTTGACTTCTCTTTCTCTTCTTTCTCCTTCTTCTCTTTCTCTTCTTCTTCTCCGCTTCCCCACCATTTCTTCTGCCAATAATCATCTTCAACTTTATACTCTTGGATTATGGTTTCTATATCAAGAGTGTTATGATCAATAGCAATGTTTCCATAGGGGTCAAGATAACACTCTCTGTCTGGATCCCATCTCATTGCTCTTTTTGCCTCAGAAAAGATACCAAATATTCTGATCAATTTGTTCGTGGCTAACTGCCTTCTGTAATTATACTTTTGTTCTTCAGTTCTGTTATCTTTCCAAGGAATAGGTTCATTTTTTGCCATGAAAGCATATCCAACCGCATCCTCTTCAGGTAACAACTCACTCCATTCGTAACCTTCATCGTCGTGAATCACCGCAAGAGCTCTAGATTTTTCTTTGTTATCCTCAAGCTGCTTCATCCTTGGTGGCTTTGATTTATTCTGATTATAAATCGCTTTCTTGTAGTAATCTTCTCTGAACGGGTTTTCAAACTCATCAGCATACGCGTTTCTGCATTCACGCTTAAAGTGACCTTTTTGTTTGCACTTGAAGCACGTCACCTTAGATTTATGAAAGCCCAACTTGGTAGATGGTCCACCAATTGACTTCCTCCCGGTTATCTCCATGAAACGCTGTGCTCGACGAACTGCACTGGCCATACACCACCTTATGTCGATTAGTTCCATCTCCTCAGGATCTATCTGATCATAATCTTCTTTTGTCAGGTTGGTGTTGCCTATCTTTCCTGCTACAAGACTTTCATAAGATTCTAGCACAGATGCTAGGAAAACCATCTGTTGTTTGGCAGACTCCTCGCTGAAGTTCTGAGCGTTCTTTAAGGGGGTGTTTGTTTTTGCTTATTACATCTGCAAAAAGCTTATGTCTGCCCGCCTGCAGACATAAGGCCTTAAAGACCGTTTGTTTTTTTTTTTTCAAACAGATCTTAAATTAGCTTCAAACATCTTAAAAAAGAAACTTTGAAACAAAGCTTCAAACATCTGCACATGTCTTCTTCTTCCCTTCTCACCTGCCACCGCCACCTCCGCCACCACCTCCGCCACCACCTCCGCCACCACCGCACCACCTCCGCCACCACCGCACCACCGTAGAGAGAGAGAGAGAGATCTGTGTGAGAGAGAGAGAGCAGTTTCTAGAGAGAGAGAGCAGTTTCTAGAGAGAGAGAGAGTTTCTAGAGAGAGAGCAGTTTCTGTGAGAGAGAGAGAGACCTGTGAGAAAGAGAGAGAGACCTGTGAGAAAGAGAGAGAGACCTGTGAGAGAGAGAGAGACCTGCGGTGGTGGTGGCGGAGGTGGTGCGGTGGTAGTGGTGGTTGTAGAGAGAGAGAGAGTTTCTAGAGAGAGAGAGCAGTTTCTAGAGAGAGAGAGCAGAGAGTGTGTTTTGTGGGTGAAGTTGTTTTTGAAGAAAAAAAAACAAACCCTCTTCTCCTTGCAGACTGCAGACATTTGGGCCACATCTTCTCTTGCAGATGCCTGCAGATGTAGTTCGCAGACTACAGACATTTTACATCTGAAAAAACAAACAGCACCTAAGTCTACAACGATGTTGCATTGAAATAAGTTCTTCGCATCAGACTGGTTTGAATTTGATGAAGACCCACTGTGATATCCACTGCTTTGACTTTCTTTGTTTGTTGTGGAGACATTCTCAGCAGAAAATGCAGTCTTGGGAGATGTACTCTTTGGCATCATGTTCTTTGGATAATACAAATCCAAGTTCTGCTGATAAGATGAATGATTGACTTTGTGTGTCTTCTTCAATTCCAACTCCTGACTCTTTAGTCTCTCAATCAACAAGTCTACTGTCAACTCTTCTGGTGGCTTGATAGTATTCTTTAGCATCAACGCATAATATTGCCAATCCATCTCATCTGGTAATGCATCAAACAATTTGTCGACTAGCTCTTCTCGAGAATAGAAAATATCATGTCTCGCCAGTTCCAGCTTCAGATGCCCAAACCTCTCAATCATTTTACAAACTGATTCATTCTTTAAACAACCAAACAAATCAACCTCTTTTCTAAGTAGTTTCTTTTTGTTTTTCACAATTTCTTCGCTTCCTATACATTTATTTTTCAATTTGTTCCAGAGATCTGTAGCACTAGAGTATTCGATCAAAGATATTATATCTTCTCTGACAGACTGAAACAGCAACGCAATACATTTTTGCTCAGCAACAAACAAATCTATCTCCTCATTTGTTGTTAAGGTTTCACCCTTTTTGTTTCCATTATGGTATCCATTTTTTAGACTCTTCCAGCTGGGAAAAGCAAAGGCCATCAACCAATCTTCAAACTTCTTGGCCCACCGACTGTATTCTTCGATAGCCATCAACTTCGGGGGTTTGTTGTAGGTTCCGAAAGTACTTTCAACCTCCAATGCATCCGATAGCTTTTTCTTTGAATTTTGTGTGTTCTCATTGGTGTTACTTGAAGATGTATCATTTCCACCGTCTCCAGCAAACGCAAATACATCATAAAACGGATTGAAATCATCCATCTTGTACGTACCTGAAAAATCAGCAAACACTTAGAAAAATTTTGATATTTTTGAAACACAGCTAATTCGAGCGGAATCAGCTTTTGAACGAAATCACAGAAGATGTTCGAGCGAAATCAGCTAAATTCTGATTCGAGCGGAATCAGAATGTAACTCTCGAGCGAAATCAGAATTGATTTTCAGGCGAAATCAGAATCGATCTCGGGCGGAATCAGATTTTATCTGATTACGAGCGGAATCAGGATTGTGTTTCGAGCAGAATCAGATTTTTTTAAGTCTTTAGGAGCGGAATTAACTTTTTAGAGCGAAAACAGCGAAGAACTTTACGAGCGGAATCAGATTTTTAGGTGATTTTTACCATTTTTACTTCGAATTTTAATCTGATTCTTTCTAGGGTTTGTTAATTCTATGTTTTACACAATATACTAAAAAATCAAGCCATTCCGACCGTTGGAACTAGTTCAAATCAGAAAAATATAAGAAGAAGTGAGTAGAAATGAGAAATTCTGGTAGAATCAAGCTGCTATGGTATGAACTCCTCGTCCTGAGCTCTGATACCACTTGTTGGACCGTTTGCGTGACACTAAATGTCAGTAAAAGTAGTTCATCTTCGTTTACAAAGGCGGAATCAAAGTAAACGGAGTCACAACAACTTGTATCCTTTTAATCTCTTCTTTATTAATGATTTCCGAGACTTTACAAGTGTTTCTAACAATATTTTGGCAGAACCTCGTCTCACAAGCAATGACCTGATTTCGCTCCAATGTTACAAATGAGATCAGCTGAACCCCTATATATAGACTGCCTGATTCCGCTCCAAACCATAAATGCATTACCAGCGGAATCACCAAATACTATCAAGAGCGGAATCTGCAAGTATCTCAGGAGCGAAATCACCTACATTAGACCTATAGGAGCGAAATCACAAACATACATAAAATCCGGATTTCGCTTCAAATGACATGTATGTCATTTGGAGCGGAATTACAAACTAAACCACTTTTCATGATTTCCAACTCCGAACATCCTATCTAGACCTAAGACTCAATAAAGATGTAGTCAGCAGACATTTAGTGCACCAACATTACTGTTTAACAATAAGTGACATATACATGAGTTATGGACCAGTATGATAAATTCGGTATGTGCTACATGTAAACTGTGTAACCATGTGTGATTTACTGCGTGCAAATATGTGAATTGAATGACTATGAAACTGATATCGTTTGGTAACCACGGTAGGGGGTTGACCAACTGGATGGGTAATTAAAACATACCGATAAAATCCAAGTTGAGTTCACTACTCTTGAGCATGCGTCCTGGTGGTTGGGACAGTCAATGGGTATCCCGGGGAGGGATAAGTCTTTTGGGTAAAACTGGGATGTTGGATAATAATCTCACTCTATCACTCTTAAGTCCCATCTTTTTGTTACCAGAGAGGTAGCGGGGTATTAGTTGGTAGCGCTACTTAGGTTTGGAACCCTCACCCCGTACCAGAGAGGACGGGTGTGAACTAATGACCCAATCATGCCCAGTGCTTTGTTAGGAGCACTGGGGAACGGGCAAAACATACATCAGGAGCCGTCTTGTTCAGTATCAAGATATTATCAACATTACTTTTGGATTTATTAATGAACTGGAATATACACTTGGTAACTAACGTTTTCGAAAAGCTCTGAACTCACCAGCGTTGTCTGACACACTTGTTGCATGCTCGCAAGTCGTTAGGTGCAGTGGATGAGGAACTTGCAATCTGGATGGCTGGAGTGGTCATGGTCATGTCACTGAGGATTGCTTGAATGTTATTTAAACACTGCTACATTTGGTTTTGAGAATACATTAAACATTATTTTGTCATTTGCTTCCGCTGTCACTATTTAACTTGGATTACGTTTTATGAATGTTTTATTTAATGAATGGAAATTTTGTTAAACATCTTATGGTTAGTTCAATGTGATTGGTGGCTAGATCCTGGTACGTCACATGCCTAGCGGGGTTACCGCATGTGGTATTTTGGGGGTGTGACAGCGAGCACATAGGTTTGGTGTGAGTGTCAGATTCATGGCTCATTTACATGTTGAAATAACTCGTACAACTTCGTTAATCGATATTAGAAAACCTTGTTTTGTAAAATGTTTGTATTGTAAAATGATTAACTAATTCAAACAAGTTAGTTATAGTTTATAAAATCTCGTTGCCATAGATCTTAACCCAAAACATTTGTTTAAGTAAACCAAATCGTAAATCGTTCTCGTAATAAAACTTGTATGGTTTATATCGTTTAGTAATCATCATTGCGTGACATCATTTTAAAAATCGTTCGTCCAAGTGAACTAAATAACGCTACGAAATGTAATACGATAAAAGCACTTATATATAAGAAGTACCAGCAACATATCTACCATGATTTTATTACGTTACACCCATCCCGTTATCTAATCACAACCAAAAACCAATCGTTCATTCAAATCATTTAACTTATTCAAAATCGTTCAATCGTTCAAAATCATTCAATCGCTCAAAATCGTTCAATCGTTCAAAATCGTTCTCGTTTTAATTGTGAAAACTACTTTTGGTCGTCTCGCTTATAACATTCAAACCTTCGTAACTCGTCCATCGTTCAACTCTTATTAACAAACCACCAAAGGGTAAGTTAACAATTAACAGGTTCAGTCGTTACCCACATAACCCCCATACATAACCATTGGTGCAGTCCGATAACGGGTTTTGTCAGATCCTATGGTACCATAACCGAATACTGGCCGGCTTGGCAAAAGCTAATGAATGTCATTCGTTATGTAAATACGTACAACAAGTTCGTTCACATTATCGAAATCATTATTGTTTAATATAAACCATAGTATTCGTTTTTGTAATCATCGTTGAAAGCATCGTAATCTTTTAACACATACGAATCACCCCAAAACAATCGAAAACAGTAAAATAGGGGAACTATGTACTCACATCGTAGTGCAAAGTATCCTTGATTAAGTGAACTAACAAAGCTTTAGCAAACCAAGGAAATCAAATAACACCTAGTAATCAGATCGCTAAGTTAATAAATCGACACCTAAATCGGAAGATCGGGTAGAATGAGGCCTTGTAAACCAAATGAGTATTGGAACTCATGTGATAAGGTTTAACAAAGCCTACATTCTAAATCGAAACCTATCCTAAGTGCTTTCGATCCGTTACGACTCATTAAGGTAGCTTACGCTACTTTAATGCGTCGTTCACGCAAATGCGCGTTCGAGACGCCTAACTAGCCCTATGACAAGTATTATATGCCCTAACATGTTTAAATATGTTGTATAATCAGTTTAGGTGACAAAAGTTAAGTTACATATGCTTAAAATCCAATTATGCATGAAAAGGGCATTTTGGTCATTTTCCTAAGGCATAATGATGTGTGTAAAATGCAACATATAAATTACATCAAATGAAGCATAAAACTAACCCTTTTTTAGTACTAATGTTGGAAAAAGTGTGTTTTTGTCTTCCTTTTGTATTTTCAGGGATAAATGAACTTAAATGAACAAAAGAAGCAAAAATGCAGCCAAATCTAACAATAATACAAGAAAATAAATAAACGTGGCATGCCCGACCCCTCGACAGCATCTTCCCAAGCAAAAAAACAAGACATCAGAAGGCTGAACACGCCCCGTGCTCATTGAACACGGGGGCGTGCCCAAGTGTCTGCAGAAAAGACAAAGTGGTAGAAGCTTATATTTCCCAACACGGGGGCGTGCCCAGCGGACACGAGGCCATGGTCAATGCTAAGATTCGCAGAATCCAAGAAAATCTTGATAGTAGAGATACGCTTCTGCACACGGGGCCGTGCCCAAAGGGCACGGGGGCGTGGTCAACTAATGCAGACAAACTGCAATTAATGAAGAAAGAGAAGATGTGTGGACACGGGGCCGTGCCCAGCGGGCACGGGGCCGTGTTCGGGCTTCAGTGCAGGCTATAAATAGGGGTACTTGGTTCATTGTAAAGGAATCCCTTTGCAAACCACCTCTCTCACACTTCACACACCCTCCACCACTATCATCCATCATAGATTGTGTGTCGTAATCTCGTGTTCCAAGATTGATAGTAAGAGTTCTTGACAATAAATGGCCATGTTTGCCTAAGTCTCTTACATCACTTGGTGAAGACAAGCATTTAGTGTAATACTTTTGTTTTTAATCTTTTCGCACTTTTTATTTGGTTTTGTATTAATGACTTTAATAACTAGTTTCTTATGTTGAAGGTGAAACTTCCTTATCATTTGTCCGTGGTGTTTTGGCGTTATTTTACTGTCTATATAAAATAAAAGATTTACACCATTCATATCTCCACGGTCTATATGGAGATATGTTGGCTACCTGGTCGGGGGTTAAGGGAATGGTTTGGTAAGGTTCTTGCCTTGTTCAGTGTATAGATCCTGCAAGGACCTGGGTCAAGCTTAGTAGGACCTCCTTCAATACCTACTGCTATTGGATGGCGGGGGTGAGAATTTCTTGATCCCCTCATATGTAAACTACTATTAATACATTAACCCGGCTACTTGGGATTATATCCCTGATTACTCAAACAACTTAGCCGAGGGTAACATCACCTTCAAAAGAGGGGCCTACCACATTACGCATTAATAACTTAATTAATTATCTTCTAATAATCCAACCCTTTAGGATTGTATCCTTGCTGACTCAAACTACTAGGTTGAGGGTAACGTCACCTTCAAAAGAGGGGCCTACTACTATAACTAAGATAATCTCTTAAAAAGTGCAAAAGTGCGGAAAACATCAAAGGTTACACTAAAGGCGAGTCGGATCCAAGTGATTCATCTTGTCTATCTGTTTTATTTTTATTTTTATTTTCAGCATTTTTAGTATTTATTTTCATATTTAAAGCCTTTTCTAAATTTTTGATTTGATTAGACGTTGAGGATAAACCGGTATTAAAAGCTCTTGTGTCCTTGGACGACCTCGGTATCTTACAAACGTTACACTACGCTCACGATGGGTGCACTTGCCCATATGTGTGTTTAGTGTTAGTAAAATATCGTGTTTTATAAATTTAAAACTTGACTAAAGTGTTAAAAAGGGCTAAAAGTATATATAAAAACGTATAACACACCGCACACATCAAGTTTTTGGCACCGTTGTCGGGGACACAAGGATTTTAAGAAAGCTTAAAATTGATGGCCTAATCAGTTTTTCAAAACCTTTTTAAAACGCGCGCACATTTTCTGCATTTTAGTTAGTTTTTGCATTTACAGTAGACTGAACACGGGCCGTGTTCACTGAACACGGGGCCGTGCTGCACATTTTTTCAAAACTCCCAGATACGGAGTCTGAACACAGGGTCGTGCTCACTGAACATGCCCCCGTGCTGCACAAAACCAGTCACTTTTATTAAAACGCCCAGATACAGAACCTGAACATGGGTCGTGCTCACTGAACATGGGGCTGTGTGCAGCCTCTGTTTTCGTTTTTGTTTTTGTTTTCTGGTCCAGATACTCTGTTGTGATCTGCTAAGTGATTCTTATGGATCAATACTCAGGAGATTACAACTACCACTATAAGGAGGATGATTATTGGGAAGAGTATTGTACTATGTGTGGCAACCCTCATTCGGTGCAATATTGTGACTTATTTCAACCATCCCCTTCATACAACCACTATGAGGAGCCCAGGTACAAGCCATCAACTTTATACACACCCTATGAAGAACCAAGGTATGAACCTTCTCCCTCATACTCATATTTTGATGAACCAAGGTATGAGCCTTCATACTCATACTTTGAGGAAGCAAGATATGAGCCTCCACCTTCATATGCTTACTATGAGGAACCATGGCGTAAACAACCCACCTCATATGAGTATTATGAAGAACCAAGTTACGACCCTTATCCATCATATACTTACCATGAGGAACAATGGTGTAAACCATCTACCTCATATGAGTACTATGAGGAACCAAGGATCGAACTTCCGAATTCAAGCTTTGATGATAATTATTCAACTCACTTTGACGAACCACCAACTATTTCCCCGTAGCTGAAAAGATAATAGAACACCTTAAAACTATCGAGCGCTATATAAAAGAAGCCCGCGCAAGGGAAGAATTAACTCGTAATAAAGAAGAGATAGTTGAAGAGGTAAAAATGGAAGAACAAATAAGTGAAAAGCTGACACATGAGTTAAACAACGAAAAAGGTGAGTCTGACAATGTTAAAATTCAAGAAGAGTTTAAAGAAATTAATCTCTTGTCACCTTCTTTTGAAAATCATTGTTTAGTACCCACTCATGCTAAGTTTTTAAAAGAGTTAAACACTAACACTAAAATTGATGAAATGGTAAACATTAAGTTAACAAATGATCAAACTACGCTAATAAAAGAAGATCCATTTGAAATTAACATTACACCGGTTCCATGTTTTTTTCAAAATTCCTTTATTAGTAATATTACAATTGATAAAGATCTTTGTGTTAATATAATGTCGAATTACATTTTCGAAAAATTAACTATTGGTGATTTTCCTCCACTTCAAATACCCATTTTTCTATCTAATCAGAAAACAATAAAATCAATGGGGATAGTTGAAGATGTGTTAGTCCAAACAAATCACACGGTGGTTCCAACCGACTTTGTCATCCTTGATGACGCTCCACTTGTGTTGGGACAACCTTTTGTGAAACCCACAAAGCTTTGATTAATCGGAAGAAAAACAACTTACCCATTCAATTAGGGGCCTTCAAAAGGTGTGTCGATCTTGAACGATCAATGAAATATCCAATCGGCAATGACGACTCCCTAATTGAAGATGATCCAAAACCACCCGATAAGGAGGGTCTAGCCAAGGACCCTTATAAACGTGGCGCACCACGGAGGCATTCAATGGAACTATCCTTAGTTTTAGATTAGTTTAACTTTTATGTTTTCTAGTTAATTTTAATTTTCAGGAATAAAGCACACTCGAAATGGTGATGGTTACTAAGGGAAACTTGAACCCACACCCCATGCACAAAAACAGCCTCCCGACAATTTTTCTTCATTACAGCAAGTTCAGCACGTGGCCGTGCTCAGCCCAAAACGCCCCGTGCCCAAGGATCTGCAGAAAACGCCCAGTTCAGGTATCTGGACACGGGGCAGTCTTCACTGAACAAGCCCCCGTGCCCAGCCTTCTTTGAAATTTGATACTGGCAGTCTGACCACGAGGCCGTGCTCAGCCCACCACACCCCGTGTTCAGCTACCCAGTAACATAAAATCTTGTTTTTAACCCACTTTTACCCAGGCATATATACTACCTATCATACAACTACTCAAACGATGTGACCATAAGGTATAACCTCGGAAGGTTATTCCCTATACAACTACGGTCACCTAATATGTTTGGTCGGATCCTAATGATCGACCAAATGGTTCGGGTTCGAAAGTATAAGCGATTGTTTAGATCGCTTACCTTTACGACCCTAGACAAGCACAAAACTAAAAGTGACGAGCTAAGCATGTTAAAACATGCTTAACTAAGTTTAGAAAACAGGTTTGGTATCAAAAGAAACGGTTTTGATACCTAAGAGTAGTTTGGTTACAAAATACGCAAGAATGCGCATTTTGGCCGAAACTACGACTCGTCACTGAGCCTAGATAACGTGGTAATCAGTAGGTATAGTCACTAGGGACTATAACCATCATGATTACGCTCACGTTATGAAGTTTAAACGAACTTCGCGTTGACCATAAACTGGTCAATGCAGAAAGTCAAACGCAGTTTGACTTAAATGCTAAAACGAATGAAAAGAACGAAAGAACACTTACAACGGGTCCCCGCAAGTTTGATTTCCAAGTAATCTCAGGTAGGAAGTGTAAAAACACAACCACTTAGAGAAAAACTCAGATTTCAAGTGGGTTTGCAAGTGAAGGGTGGGGGTATTTATAGTAAATAGACAACCGTTAGGATCGTTTCTCGTAATCCGGGCTTCAATCTCATCCCTACACTTGTTGAAATTTCCATGGACACCAAAATGGCCCCTCATTATCAGGAAGAGGCAAGTGCAAAAGGGTTAGGGAGTGCTTAATAGCTGTTAACAGCTATTTTAGAAGCTTCTGATCAACTGGGAGTCCCTTACGGACCGTAAGGTTGAGGGCTTACAGTCCGTAAGCCATCAACTATGCTGAAATGACAGTTTTGGTCCCTGTTATGCATTAAAGCCATTTCCGACACGTTTAAGGCCCGTTAACCCCATTTCAAAGCCCTAAAATGAAGTTAAAGTATAGGGAACTTAAAATGTGCTCAAAAATATCTCGTATGTCGGTTCGTTTGGCCGTACGATCGCGATGTTCGCTTAATTACGACGGAATGCGCATAAGCGCGAAAAACGATCCAAATTGCGTGACAAATAGATTTTTCTTATGCCAAACACTAAAATAAAATATTTCAGTGCTTACATAAATTTTTGGATGTTCGGATGTATTCAGAACGTGAGTTATGCGCGAAAATGCAAACTTATGCACTTTTTGACGCTTTTAGTCCCTGAATGACCCAAAAGTTTATTTTAGCACACCGAACCCCTCAAAGCCTATTTCTAAGCTATGTAAAGGATATTTAGGGTATGTTTAACTTATGGTCATGTTTCGGAATGTCTGTTATAGTTTAAATTGGCATACTTTCGCAGTTTGTCAAATTTAGTCCCTGTAAGCGAAATAACTTGATTTCGGCATACCAAAATGTTGAAGCACGAAATGTCTGTTGACTACGTCTACTTTAAGTCTTAGGTCAAGATAGGTCAACATAGGGTCTTGAAAATCAAAATCATGTATTATGTTGATAGGTTCGTTTTTGTGAACATGTGTTGTCATAGGTTCGCTTATGTGTCAGATAGGTCCGCTCATAAGGTCTTTAAGTGGTTCGCTTATAGGGTCAAAGATAGGTTCGCTTATATGTCAACATGTAGGTTCGCTTATATGGACTGTCCATATAAGCGAAACCACATAGGCTATATATAGGTCATTGGAGCGAACCTGATCATTTATTCATGTACGTTGGAGCGAACCTGTTGAGAGCTTTTGGGGTTGAACCTTTGTCAAATTGTAATCAGAAAGCTTTAATAGAGAGGAAATTGAAAGGAATAGCTGTTGTAACTTCATTTACGTTGATTCCGCCTTCGTACATGAAGATGAATGTTCTCAACTGACTGTTTAGGGTCGGATCACGATCCAACAAGTGGTATCAGAGCTTCAGGATGAGGAGTTCATACTACTACAGCTAATTCGACAAAATTCTCTCACTTCTACTCATTTTCTCTCATACTTTTTCGATTTGAGATAGTTCCTACGGTTGAAATTGTCTGATTTTTTAGTATAATGTGTTAAATACAGTAATAACAAACCCTTGAGAAGTTCAGGCTTAAAATCGGATTAAAAGTGACCTAAAACTGCTCGTGAATAGGTTCCGCTTTTCTGTCAATATTAGAGGTTTGCTTTTTAGGTCCGCTTATTAGGTCATATTTGTTGGAGTTCCGCTCTAGAGGTCCGCTCATAGTTACAGTTATTTGAGATCCGCTTGTGTGGTTCGCTCATTGTGACTTTGTAGAGGTTCACTTGTGTGGTTCGTTTGTTGTGACATAGTCTAGTTCGCTCTTGTGGTTCGCTTATACAGACAACACTTAGGTCCGCTTATTTGAACCTGATAGTTCCGCTTATACGATCTGAGGAGATCCGCTCAAACGAACCTTGTAGATCCGCTCGAACGGACATTGTAGATCCGCTTATTTGATCATATACTGGTTCGCTCATTTGAACATTGGAGGCCCGCTCATCCGAACATATATAGTTCCGTTTATTTGAACATCTTGCACTTTCGCTTATACGAACACTTTTGGTTTCACTTATTCAGACATACCCAGTTTCGCTTTTCTGTCACATTTCTCAAAACCTTTGGAAATTTGTCTAAGTGTTTGCTGATTTTGCAGGTACATTCACGATGGATGATATTTTCTTGAATCCGTTCAGCGACATGTACGCGTTCACAGGAAATTCCGGAAATAATGATACTTCATCAAGCAAAGAAAATGAGAATCCACCGAAAGAAAAGAAAAAGGAAGCTTGGGAATCTGAAAGCGCCTTTGGAACCTTCAATAAACCTCCAAAGCTAATGGCTATTGAGGAATACAGTCGGTGGTCAAGAAAGTTTGAAGACTGGTTGATGGCATTTGCATTTCCCAGTTGGAAAAGTCTGAAAAACGGTTATGCCAATGGAAACAAAAATGGTGAAACTTTAAGATCAGCTGAGGAGATTGATTTGTTTGTAGCTGAACAAAAGTGTGTGGCATTGTTATTTCAATCCGTCCAGGAAGACATTATTGCTTTGATCGATTATTCAAATGCAAAAGATCTTTGGGAAAAGCTAGAAAAGAAATGTATAGGTAGTGAAGAAATCAAGAAAAACAAAAAGAAACTACTTAAGAAAGAGTTTGATATGTTTGGGTGTTTAAAGAACGAGTCAGTTTGTAAAATGATAGAAAGGTTTGGTCATCTGAAGCTGGAATTAATAAGACATGATATCAGATATCCTGAAGAAGACCTTATCGACAAATTGTTCGATTCGTTGCCTGACGAGATGGATTGGAGATATTATGCGCTGATGCTGAAGAATACCATTAAAGCACCAGAAAAGTTGACATTAGATTTGCTGATTGAGAAACTTGAGAGTCACGAGTTGGAACTGAAGAAGACATACAAAGTCAATCACTCATCTTACCAGCAGAATTTGGATTTGTATTATCCAAAGAGCATGATGCCAAAAGCAACTTCTCCAAAGACTGCTTTTTCTGCTGAAAATGTGTCCACAGCAAGCAAAGAAATTCAAAGTGGTCAAAGCAGTGGAAGTCACAGTGGTTATCACAGTGGATCTTCATCATCTGGAAGTCATTCTGATGCAAAGAATCATTTTCAATGCAACATTGCAATAGACTTGAAGAATGCTCAGAATTTTGATGAGGAGTCGGCCAAACAGCAGATGATCTTCCTAGCATCGGTGTTGGAATAGTATGAAGGGTTAGTAGCTGGGAAGATAGGCAACACCAACCTGACGAAGGAAGATTATGATCAGATTGATCCGGAGGAAATGGAGCTGATCGATATTCGTTGGGCTATGGCCAGTGCTGTTCGTCGAGCACAGCGTTTCATGGAAATTACTGGCAGGAAGACAATTGGTGGTCCATCTACTAAGCTGGGGTTCGATAAGTCCAAGGTGACGTGCTTCAAATGTAAGCAGAAAGGTCACTTCAAGCGAGAATGCAGAAACGCTTATGCTGATGAGTCGGAGAACCCTTTTAGAGATGATTACTACAAGAAGGCAATATATCATCAGAATAAATCAGTGCCGCCTAGATTGAAGCAGGTTGAAGACAACAAAGAGAAATCAACAGCTCTTGCGGTGATTTATGATGATGAAGGGTATGATTGGAGTCAAGAGGTTCTACCGGAAGAAGATGCGGTTGGTTACGCATTCATGGCGAAAAACGACGAACCTATTCCGTGGAAAGACGATAGAACAGAAGAGCAAAAATATCAATACAGAAAAATGATTGCTGAAAACAAAATAATTAGAACATCTCGTATCTTTCTGGAAGCGAGGAGAGCAAATAGATGGGATCCGGACAGGGAGTGTTATCTTGATGAATATGGAAATATTGCAATCGATGACAAAACGCTTGATATCGAGGCCATAATCCAGCAGTACAAAGAAGAGGATGAGTACTGGCAGAATAAATGGTGGGGAACTGGAGACGAGAAAGAGAAAGAAGAGAAAGAGAGAAAGGAGAAAGAAGAGCAGGAAAAATCAAAGAAAGTTGATACTGGAGTTATTGACACAACGCAGGAGTTGAATGCTGAGAACTTGGGAAAAATGGCTGACAAAGTGCTAGCTGCTAAGGCACTTGAGGTAGACTCGAACTCCGTGTCTGAGTCAAAAAGCCAGGTCAGTTCAAACTTGTCAACAAATGCGTCAAGTAAGAAAATTGATGGAAATGTTGATTGCAAAAATTGCAACAAAGAGTGCAAATTTTGTAACACAGTCACGTATCTCAACGGCAAGAAAGTTGATGATCTGACAACAAAGGTCAGAAGCATTGAGAATCAGATTCTTGATCGTGACAAAACAGTTAAAGCTTCAACTGAACGGATAAGAGAATTAACTAGAAAAATTGAAAATGATAAAATTGATCATGACAAAATTAAACAAGAAAATGAAAAGTTGATTCTTGAAAACCGCCAGATTTCTGAAAAGTTTGAAAAACTAAAAAGCACAATGAAAGGTAGTGATGATCGAAATGGTAAAACTTTTAAAGAAAATGAACATCTAAAAGCAGTGCTTAGAGTAAAAGAAGAATCAATCAACCAACAACTGGATGAAATCGCTAAATTGAAACTTAAATTTCAAGAGGCTGAAATTGAAAACGAGCGAATCCAGTTGAAGCTTAACAGTTACAGCTCCGCAAGCTTTGTTTTGCAACACATTATTCCCAAACCCATCGGGAAAGACAAAGCAGGCGAAGATGTGTATTGTGATGGAACTGGGGTGGGTTTTCATCAAGTTCCACCACCTGTTCTTGATAACTACACGAAAAAGCAATCAGGGTTGGTTGAAATTGAGGAAGAAAGTGAAGTTAAACTTCCAGAGAACATTGATGTCACGTTCACATCTTCCAATGACGATAATGTCCAAAATGATATTGTAAAAGGTGTTGTTGAAAATGTGCTAAAAATGGATAGTAACGCTACTAAGGAAGATGGGTGTTTCTTGGATAAGTACATTCAGAAACCAAAATCCAAACACAACTTAAGTGATGAACCGGGTCTTGTGATGTACAAGATGGCTGGATCTGATAAGTTGTATTTGGATTCTGAGTTTCCGATTGAGAATGTTAATGTGAAAAAGTTGACAAATGTTTTCAAATTGGTTGAAGTTGAGTTGTCAGAAGTGAACAGTTTGAAACAAACAAAAAGGCAAATGAATTTTGAGAAAGATAAAGCTTACTACAAAAAGCCTGTTGTGCCACCACGTTTTTATAATAACAGTCGAAACAATTGGTCGGGTGGTTATCGGGGTGGTAAGAGTTATCAGAAAAAGAGTTTTCAAAACAAAAGGTTTGCTGAAAAGAAGGTGTTTGTGAACGGTTCAAGTTCACTTTCTGATGAAGAAAATGAGATTTTTTCAAAATCAAATGAAGAGTTCTTTGAGAAAAGAGTTTCACAGTATCAGTCTGAAGGCACAAGTCGAGTTGTTGATACTCGAACATGTTTCAGATGTAATCAAGTTGGTCACATTGCACGAAAGTGTACCAATGTGAAGCCTAAGATTGAAACTGTGAAGATTCAACAGAAGAAAGTAGAGGTGAAGGGTAAAGCACCAATCGTTGTTGAGAAAAAGAATGTGAAAAATGACAATATCAAAGTGAAAAATGAACCCGTAAAGAAAGTGGTAACTAAAAATGACAAATTTTACAAACGGGTTGCATTATCTCAACAAGTTTGGAAACCAAAAACATAAATGAAAATTTCAACTTCTGAAGTGAAAAAGGCTGAAGAATCAATTTCGGTTGATTATGATGCAAATTTTCCACCTTTGAAGGCTGAAAATTTCAAAATTCAAATTGCGAGAGTCAAGGTTACACCTAAGGCTGATGAGGCCTGGGTGGACTCCATGTTCGACTAAACAGTTTGAATTGCCGGAGCTTCCTTGATCGCGAAGCATGAATCGGCATCTTTATTGAAGTTAGTTAATTTGAAGTTTGTTATGTGCAGGATCTTCCAAAACTTGTATCCAGATGGATCATGGATAGTGGAGCTTCAAGACATATGACAGGGAAGACTGCGTTGCTGTATGATGTGAGAAATATCAATGGTGGTTACGTGGGATTTGCTGGTCATGAAGGTGGTAGAATTATTGGTGAAGGAACGTTATCCAATGGGATTGTGACGTTTGAGAGAGTTAACTACATCACTGAGCTGGAGAACGATCTGCTGAGTATCTCACAGATTTGTGACAATATGTATAATACTCACTTCACTTATAAAGAATGTTTGATCTTGAAACCAGGATTTGTTATACCTGAAGAATGGATTATCATGCGGGCACCTAGAGTGAATGATTTATATGTGTTAGATATGAGTGTAGCAACTACATCTACTGGTCAAGCACATTGTTTTGTGTCTAGAGCAACAGAGAAAGAATCGAGATTGTGGCACCGAAAGATGGGGCATATACATCTCGGAAAAATGAATCACTTGGTGCATAATGATTTAGTTCTTGGAGTTAATATCAAAGGTTTTCATCTGGAAGGGGAGTGCATTAGCTGTGTTAAAGGCAAGCAGAAGAAAAAGTCACACCCTTCAAAGCAAGTCAATTCAGTTTCCAGACCATTAGAGAGACTACATATGGATCTGTTCGGTCCAGTAAACATCAAAAGTATTACAGGGGATCTCTACTGTCTTGTGGTTACTGATGATTATTCCAGATTTTCGTGGGTTTCTTTCTTGAAGACGAAAGATGAAACGTTTGATAGTTTGATGGCATTATTCAGAAAATTTGAGAATTTGTACCAACGGCGTATCAAAAGAATTCGAAGTGATAATGGTACTGAATTCAAGAACAGTAAGATGGAAGAATTTTGTGATGAAAGAGGTATATTGCATGAGTTTAGTGCTCCGTACACTCCGCAGCAGAATGGAGTCGCAGAACGCAAAAACCGGACACTAATAGAGACGGCTAGAACTATACTCGCAGATTCAAAGTTACCGATAAATTTTTGGGCTGAAGCTGTTTCCGCCGCATGCTATACGCTCAACAGGGTTCTGACTGTCAAGAAGTTCAACAAAACATGCTTTGAGCTAATCAATAACCGCAAACCGAATTTGAAACTTCAAATGATGATGAAGCAGGTCCGAGTAATGCTGGTGAACATGATGATGTCCAACAAAATGAAGTTGCTCAGGATAATCAATCGGTTCAAAATGATAATCAAGAAACTGAAAACATGCCAATCTTTGATCATGGTGATTCAGATTCTGAGGGGGAGCAAATTCAGATTTCAAGTCAAACAAACCAAGTTGGTGAACAAGATGCAGAGCAGAATGTTACTAATCTGGAGGGAAATGTAGATGTTCCAAGCGAAGTAATGCCGCGAACTTTTTCATATCATCCAGAGGAGTTGATCATAGGAGAATTGCAGACAGGCGTTCGCACTCGAAGACAGATTGATAAAGGGCTTACATGTTTTTATACAAAAGTTGCTCCTTTGCAAACTGAATTCTCATTGAGTTGTTTTATATCGCAGGTTGAGCCAAGAACTTACAAAGAGGCGCTTACTGATGATTCTTGGGTCAATGCAATACAGGAGGAATTGAATCAATTCGAGAAATTGGGAGTGTGGAAGTTAGTGGATTTGCCAGATGGTCAGAGGAAAATTAACACCAAGTGGGTGTTCAAGTGCAAGAGAGACGACAGAGGAGTTGTTGTAAGGAACAAAGCTCGACTCGTTGTTCAGGGATTTAGTCAACAAGAGGGGATTGATTTTACAGAAGTCTATGCTCCTGTAGCACGACTAGAGGCGATCAAAATCTTTCTGGCATTTGCATCTTGGAAGAACTTCAAAGTATATCAGCTAGATGTAAAATCGGCGTTTCTCTATGGGAAGGTTAAAGAAAAGGTTTATGTCGGTCAGCCGCCGGGCTTCATCGATCCAATCCACAAAAACAAGGTCTACTTATTGGACAAAGCGTTGTATGGTTTACACCAGGCCCCGAGAGCTTGGTACGAGACTTTGTCTCAACACCTACTAGCCAACAAGTTCATTCGTGGAAAAGTGGATACCACTCTCTTTACTAAAGAAGTCGACGGTCATCTTCTGATAGTTCAGATTTATGTGGACGATATAATTTTTGGGTCAACGAATGAAAGTCTATCCAAAGATTTTGAATCAGTGATGAAGCAAAATTTTGAAATGTCATCAATGGGGGAGATGAAATTCTTTCTTGGTTTACAAGTTGAACAACTTCCTGAGGGAATTTTCATTCATCAGACGAAGTACGTTCATGATATTCTAGAGAAATTTGGGATGTCAAGTTCTACTCCAGCTGCTACCCCACTTGCAACAAATCATGGGATTCACCCAGATCTCACCGGAGACAGGGCTGATGAAACGTTTTACCGATCCATGATAGGTTCATTGATGTACTTAACTGCTTCACGTCTTGATATCATGTACCCAACGTGCCTCGCAGCAAGATATCAATCTAACCCGAGAGCTTCGCATATGATCGTTGTGAAGAGGATATTGCGCTACCTGAAAGGAACTCCTTCATTGGGGTTGTAGTATCCTAGGAAAGGCGACTTTATGCTCGAAGGGTATTCCAATTCGGATTTCGGATGCTGCAAAGTCAATTCAAAATCAACAACTGCAGGATGCCAGTTCTTTGGTCCTAGATTGGTTACCTGGCAGTGTAAGAAACAAACGTCTGTGGCGTTATCTTCATGTGAAGCAGAGTATGTTTTTGCTAGCAGTTGCTGCTCTCAGATCTTGTGGATACAGCAACAGATGCGCGACTACGGTTTGCAGTTTCTTAACACACCTCTTTTTGTTGATAATGAGGCCGCAATAAATATAACAAAGAATCCGGTACATCACGCTAAAACTAAACACATAGAAATTCGTCATCACTTTATTCGTGATTGCTTTGAGAAAAAGTTGATACGAATTGAGAAAATCCACACTGACGAACAGAAAGCTGATTTACATACCAAAGCTTTTGATAAAAATCGGTTTAAATATTTGTTAAAACTGAATGGTATGAAGCTTCTTTCGGTGTCGGATGGCATAATTGGCGTTGATGAGAGTACTGTTGCGGATGAAGACGAGAAACAATCTGCAATGGTTTGTCGATTTTTTACTTGTTTTGGTATTTAGGGGGAGTAGATAGTTGTATATAGATATAGTTTCAGAAAATACAAAAACAGTAAAAAATGCAAAAATACAAAAACATGATAAAATCTGAAAAAGAGCTTGTGTATATAGGGAAAATGATAGTACATCGGCTAGACAATTACAGTATGCTAAAGATTTGTAAAGTTCAAATGAGTTAAACAGTCTCACTAATGATGTGTCGATAGGTTTTCGCACAATTAGTAGATTTATTCGGGATATAAACCTAAATTTCAAACTTGTGAAATTCGTGGGGAACACTACTTGGATATATAGGTAACCCCTGAAATCTCGTTTGAAAGGTCTCATAATCTGATATACTAGGTTTTTATACTCAATGATGTCTGGGGTATTATTCTAGGACTTCTGCTGAATGGAAGTTCTGACCTAGTCCTTGGATAATACTTTTCACAAATGCTTGAAACATAGCATAAACCCTCAGCATGCCGATGAAACAATAAAATTGCTTAGCAACGCTGTTGTAAAAAGATCCTCTAAAGGGGACACACCCACAAGTTGAGTTATGATCTCTCTGCTGAACGGTAGTTCTGACCTGAGCTCTCATGATTCTTCATAATTTATTAACCCCTTACAGATATCATTTGTGTCATAATTGCCTGTAAGACTGAATATCAGGATCTGGATACGGGAGTATATTCAAGAGGTGGGACACATAGATGAGTTTAAGTCTTTAAAACATTAAATCCATTTCCTGGACAGATTGAAATGTGTGTGAGAATTTAAGATGGATCAGTATATCGACAATCGATGCGAATTGTTTAATTCTGAGTATGTAATTGAAGCTTAACGGTACTTGTGATTTGTCTGAGAGCTGATATGATTCCCTAACATGCTTAGCCAAAAATATGTTTGTAAATAGTTTACTTTGTTTACTTTCTACAATTTAAGTTTTCTGTATTTCATTTCTTAGTTTAGAACACTTTATAAAATCCAAAAAGATTTTATTTCTGCTTTATTTTAGACAAACCAAAGTAGAGAGTTGATTGTTGGATTCTCAGATGTTTGATGCAGATGCAGAAGATTCTGGACTGAAGAATGAGGAGAGCTTATCTTGATGGAGTTTGATTTTTTTGGAAAGTCAAAAACAAGTTCATTAATTTGATACTTGTTATTTTCAGAAAATTGTAAATTGTTGTTTTTAAAATAAGTTTGATTCGTCAAATGATCAACCAAGGTCATTAAATTGGACTTGGTAGATTAATCAAGTGATCAGGGTCATTAACTTGGACCTGAATACTTGAGTGGATTGTTAAAACTGATTGAGTTTGTGATTTATTGTTGGAAAAGATAAGTTTGTAATGGTTGATGTTTGAGAAGCAGGTTTTGGACTTCGTCATTCCCATGGAAGCTAAATGTCAAAGCTTGAACCAGATATCTCAGATTCTAGCATATTGAGAGGGGGAGTCTGTGAAAGGGGGAGTCTGGATCAACAGTTAAAGGGAATGCTGAAGATGAAGCTAGGACAATATTCTAAACCTGTGAAGATAGAGTGCTTATGATGAAAAGACAGAGAGTTGGAGAAAAGACCAAGACTGAAGACTCGGAGCTGAAGACTTCGTCAACATCCAAGGGGGAGTCTGTTGATGCACGGAATGTCTGTTGACTACGTCTACTTTATGTCTTAGGTCAAGATAGGTCAACATAGGGTCTTGAAAATCAAAATCATGTATTATGTTGATAGGTTCGTTTTTGTGAACATGTGTTGTCATAGGTTCGGTTATGTGTCAGATAGGTCCGCTCATAAGGTCTTTAAGTGGTTCGCTTATAGGGTCAAAGATAGGTTCGCTTATATGTCAACATGTAGGTTCGCTTATATGGACTGTCCATATAAGCGAAACCACATAGGCTATATATAGGTCATTGGAGCGAACCTGATCAGTTATTCATGTACGTTGGAGCGAACCTGTTGAGAGCTTTTGGGGTTGAACCTTTGTCAAATTGTAATCAGAAAGCTTTAATAGAGAGGAAATTGAAAGGAATAGCTGTTGTAACTTCATTTACGTTGATTCCGCCTTCGTACATGAAGATGAATGTTCTCAACTGACTGTTTAGGGTCGGAACACGGTCCAACACAAACCATCCAAAACTTATTTCTAAGTTATGTAAAGGTTATTTAAGGTATACTAAGCCTATTTCACTATTCCGGAGTATTTGTTGCATTAAACTGGTTATATTTACGCATCAGATCGCGTATAACCTTCCAGAAAGCGATTTAAAGCCCGAAATCGAACAAGAACGATATGTGCAAATGATACACATATTTTTTTTTACAAATCCCAAGTATGAAACACAATATCTCATTGGTTTGGTATTTGTTTGATGGTCACGGAGGCACAGTTGTCACAGCCATGCCGTCGTATTGTAAAATACGACCCGCAGGTGTATGCGGTGCTGGGGTGGGCCCCGTAGATACTTGCGCTTCTGCGCAAGCTCTGTTGTACGTTGTGGTCAGCAGAGCTTGTTGCTGGTCCAACCAGGTATGAAGGTTCATGCCTGGGGGTATCACAGAAGCGTACTGTGATAAATCGTGTCCGAACATAAGGGACGCGCCCCCTTGCGTTGATGTGCCAATATGTTCAACATTTGGGCCTTGGGGAATGGTCCCCATTGGCCCTTGGTTTGTGGGGTTTAGGTTTTCCCGGGTAGTGTTGTTTAGACGATCAGACGTGGTTTTCGGAAAGAAAAAGATGGTTGAAAAAAGTGCTAAGAGTAGCGGTGGGCGCCAATGATGAAACAATGGTTAACCGAGTGGGGTTAACTCACTGGTCTCGTCAAGAGGGTTAATCCCTTCTTTCCGAGGATCGCTGGCTGGATCGTCTGGTGGTGGGTTTCCTGCACAAGGAAACAAGCCGTGACTCGCAACAAGGAGGATGGGGTGGGGGGGTGCTCCTTGTTACCACTCTCCGGCGTGAGAATCAGTAATTTGCTTGGGAAGCAAAGTGTGATAGTAGTAGTAGTGAGAGAGTTGAGAAGTGATACCTCAAACCTGGTTTGGGGTGAGTATTTATAGCCGATGAGTGAAGGAGGGTAGTTGAGTAGCTAGCCTGACATCGCACAGCTACTTGTAGATGTGTCAGACCTGTCGGTTACGGTGGTGATGCCACATCCCGCTGTGGTGTCAGACTGTTGTAGACATGTGGGCTGATAGGCGACTGTTCCCAATGCCACTTGCACTGTGGTGTCAGACCCACTTGCCTTGTAGGGAGGATGCGGTGCCAGGCCGCATCGCTGTTTACGGTCACTGATGTAGTTCCCGCGTTCTTTGTTCTATCCGAGATGCATGCGGGATGCGGTGCCAGGCCGCATCGCCGCTTATTGACTGTTACTGTTGTCTAGATCCCTTGTCGTGACGAAAATGTTCATAGGATGCGGTGCCGGGCCGCATCGCTATGCATAACATTAGTTTCCATCCTTAAGGTAAGTCTTCTCATCACTGGACAGATTGGACCGCTGTGTTCGCGCGTGCCCGCGCGGACACAGGTAAGTTATTGCTGGTGGGGGTTTTTGATAAGGGTAATGGTCATTCGCGGTCATGCTGACGCGAGATCTGGGACCATACCCCTTCAATGATTTTGTTAAAAAAACTATATACGTATGCATGCTGTTTACCTCTCGCGTATAACTATTAAATCGCTTATTCACTCCTATGCCAGAATCATCCCCAACTATTCACTTGTCACACCCCGACCGCGTAAAACAACAAAGCGCGGCAGAAACATCGGGGCGTGTTGCAACAGAATTAATGTTTCATAACCATGGATACCAAAAAGTGTTTCGTTTTATTAAACATTGAATAATTACATCGTCTTGAAATCTAAATACACTATTTAAACATAGTCTATCATTGTTATTGAGTCACTAAGGCCTTGTCCAGTCCTATGTGAGCATGCATCTTATCAATCGATATCATTCAACAATACCTGAAACATATGTGAAAACGAGGTCAGCAAAGAAATGCTGGCGAGTACATAGGTTTTGTAGGAGTGTCGAAATCATGGCTAGTTTAGACGTTGCAATACTTTATTTAAAAACCTTGTTTTGAAAAGAGTATAATATTGCAACTTAATTAACCAACTCAAATCAAGCGGGTTATAATTTGTAAAACCTCGTAGCCATGACTCTTAACCCAAAAACATTTGTTTTAGTAAATTATTTGAAAAACAATGATAAGTTCAGGTGATATGTATAAATAAGAGAATAATGCATGATTAAATGAATAACCATGTAAAATGAGTTTGTATAAGATAAGTTGTTTGTAAATAAATGTCTTGTGAAAAGTATGTTACTTGTATAAAATGTTCTATGTCTCAAACTGAAATGATTCAAATAACGCTACAATATGTAATACCATACAAACACTTATATATAGGAAGTACCAGCGGCGTATCCACCATGCTTGTATCATATTCCACACGCATTGTTACTTAATCACTTAATCCAAACCAAACCACCAAAGTAATGTTCATGCCCAAATGTAAATCATGTAATATGTATAACCAAAATAATATCGTATATCGCTTTGAAGCCAATCGTTTACCCAATCGTTAAAACATCGTGTGAAACCCAATCGTAAATCGTTTAATTCGTTTTAGGTCGTGAAACTACTTATATGATCGTCTCGCTAATAACATTCAAACCTTCGTGACTTTCATCGCTTCTCGTTTTCGTCGCTTCTCGTTTTCGTCGCTTCTCGTTTTCGTATTAACAAACCTCCATAGGGTAAGTTAACAATTACAGATTCAGTCGCTACCTACCATACCCACACATAACCACGGGTGTAGTAAATAACGGGATTTGTCAGATCCTATGGTACCATAACCTAATACTGGTCGGCTTGATCATTGCTAATGAATGTCATTTGTTATGTAACTACCACCAACAAGTTTGTTCACTTTATGAAATCGTTATTAGTTTTGTATAAATCGTCTTAATCGTTTTTGAAACCATCGTTATAACATCGAAAACATTTAGCACATATGAGTCACCCCAAAACAGTTTGGAAACAGTAAAATAGGGGAAGAATGTACTCGCCTGAGAATGCTTGGAGGTCTTGAACAACAACCAAACAAAGCTAGAGGGAGCACGGAATCAGTCGGCAATCTAAAACTATATAAATAAACCGGACTTAAATCGGGAGATCGGATAGGATGAGGCTTGGTAAACCAAATGAGTATTGGAACTCATATGATATGGTTTAACAAGGCCTACATACTACAATGAAACCAAACCTAAGTGCTTTCGACCCATCGCGACCCATTAAGGTAACATATGCTACTTTAACGTGTCGTGCGCGTGAAACGCGTTCGGACCGTCTAACTAGTCCTATGACAAGTGTTATATGCCTAAACATGTTACATAATCAGTTATGTGACAAAAGTTTAGGTTACATATGCTTAATTACCAATTATACATGAAAAGGGTATTCTGGTAATTTACCTAAGGCATATAAACTACCTATCATACAACTACTCAAACGATGTGACCATAGGGTATAACCTCGGAAGGTTATTCCCTACCTACTATGGTCACCTAATCTATTTGGTCGGATCCTAATGATCGACCAAATGGGTCGAGTTCGAAGGTATAGGCGATTTATTAGATCGCCTACCCTACGACCCTAGACAACGTGGTAATCAGTGGGCATAGTCCCAAGGGACTATAACCAACGTGATTACACTCACGTTGCGAAGTTCAAACGAACTTCGCATTGACCATTACTGGTCAACGCTTTGACTTTCTGACTCGAAAAGCAATAAAATAAGGAAAAGAACGAAAGAATACTTACGAAGGGTCCCCGAATGCTAATCCCGATCCAAGAACTCAGGTATGAAACAATGGTTTCAACTTAGAGCTCTCAAATCAGAATTCTTGTGCAAAATGAGGTTGTGTGGGTTGGGTATTTATAGGAATACCCGAACCGTTAAGATCGTTTGTCGAAAATCGTGCCTTAATCATGTCCGTACAAGTGTCGGAAGGTTATGGTGACTAAATTGCCACTAACCATAGGGAATCAACACTTGGCAAGGGATAAGGGAGTGGATAACAGCTGTAAACAGCTGTCGATACATCGAATCCGGTCCCGAAAATGCGAAAAATGAGTTTTCTGCATGTTTCTGCCCAGAATAGGCAGTCGCGTAGCGCGACTGCATATGCCCTTAGGGCTCGCGCTACGCCACGGCCCCCATGTTTCAGCAAACTTTCAAAATTGGCAGAAATGGTCCCTGCACGTGTTTAAGGCCTTTTTCGATGCGTTTGAACCCCGTTAACCTCATTTCAAGGCTCTAAAATGAAGTTAAAGTATAGGGAACTCAAAACATGCTCAAAAATATGCCGGAGGTTGGTTCGTTTGGCCGTACGAACGCGATGTTCGCTTAATTACGGCGGAATGCGCATAAGCGCGAAAAACGATCCAAATGACGCGACGCATGGATTTTTCTTAAGGCGAACACTAAAATATAATGTAGTCATGCTTACATAAATTTTTGGATGTCCAGATGTATTCAGAACGTAAGTTATGCGCGAAAATGCAAACTTGTGCACTTTTTGACACTTTTAGTCCCTGAATGACACAAAAGTTTATTTTAGCACACCGAACCCCTCAAAGCCTATTTCTAAGCTATGTAAAGGATATTTATGGTATGTTTAAGTTATGGTCATGCTCCGGAATGTCTGTTACAGTTCGAATTGGCATACTTTCGCAGTTTGTCAACTTTTGTCCCTGTAAGCGATTAAACTTTGATTTCTCCACACCAAACTTTCCAAAACTTATATCTAAGTTATGTAAAGGTTATTTAAGGTATGTTAAGCCTATTTCACTATTCCGGAGTGTTCGTTGGATTAAACTGGTTATATTTACGCATCAGAGCGCGTATAACCCTCCCGAAAGCGATTTAAAGCTTAAAATCAAACAAGAGTTGATATGTGTAAAAGATACACATAATTTTACAAATCCCAAGTATGAAATATAATATTTCATTGGTTTGGTATTTGTTTGATGGCCGTGGAGGCACAGGTGTTACAGTCTCCCCTACTTTAGGAAATTTCGTCCCGAAATTTATTTAGAGGAAACTTGTGAGAGCTTGAAAACATGAGGTTGAAAAGATCGAACAATATTGGTTAGGGTTCTGAACTTCTAGTAATCTTTAATAACATCATGATTGCAATGTAAGAGGGATACTTATATACAAGTATATGAAGCGTCATTGGTGCGTCCACCGTACCTCCATTACATCGTTCTCATTTCGTTATTGTTGTCACTATCGGTTCTTACACATAATAAATCTTACTGTGTTTCTGTGCACTAAATTTCATAATTATATACGCGTCCATAATCAGACAATTCTTTGCACAATTCACACAGTCTATTTTATAGTGTGTAGGGGAAAACCAAATGAACAAACCGGTGATGAGTGTGACTAGACCGCCATAGAGTCCTTTAAATTAAATCAATAAATGATCTAAATAGACTATCAAGGAGTCTGTTCAGCTACATCACTAGATGTCGTTCTCTAACCAAATTGTGAATCAATCTTTTTTACTAGACTACTAAGAGGGTCTCTTATGAATCATGGAGTGGTACTATATAACCCAAGGGTCTTAACTACCAGGTAGAAGCCCATAAGGATTTAAGGTAGTACCTTTTGAATATCCTACTATGAATCTCTCATATGAAGATATGAAAGATTCTATGAGGATTTGGAAAATCGTAACACACAAAAACATAGAGGAGAACACATAAACACATATCATATAACCACAAAATTGTTCGTTAATTTGTCTTGTAAATTGCGTACATGCATTTAAAGCACACTAGGAATCCATTCCGTGAATTTCATTTGGTACTTTAAACGTTATCAAGAATCCAACTATAAAGATAGAAAGATTCAAAAAGAAAATTCGATTTCGATTACTAGGAACCGAAGTGTTCGAATTAAGGTACATAAGGAATCCGATTAAGGACTCTGATTTGAATGATGATTATCCACAAGGGTCTAATTGTGGAGATAAAAAAAAGATCCCATATGGATTTTAGAAGTTGAAGATGTTTTGAAATCTTGCACGGGATGTGCTTAAGTCAAAACATGAAGTAAAATGCTTATGAAGTTGAGATGCCTGATATGTCAAGGCGACATATGAAGCGGAATTTGAAGGTTAAGTCAATGTATGAGGAAAATATTTTTGAAAACTATGCATGGGGTTCTTTTAAGAAAAATGTGTTTAACGTTTTTGAAACCTTATATATAATATTCTTTGAAATCATAAAGTAGGTGTATTAGGTAGATATATTTACAAAAATGTTTTAAAATCATGCGAGATGAAAGTTTGAAATTATGTCTAAGGTTTTTGAAAGACATGAATGATGCTTTTCGAAATCATGCACTTGATAAGAAAATGTATTGTGTTAATATTGTCTTCAGACTATATGAAATATTTTGAAATTAGGAAGGTTGGTTTTGATAACATGGCCAATGTTTTTGAAATAACATAGATAATGCATCTAGAAAAATTGTTTTCAAACTATATGAAATGTTTTGAGATCATGAAGATTGTTTTGAAATACTGGTACTGTGTATGTTGAAAAATCGAAACGTAATGGGTATGAGATTTGAAAATACCCTTAGTTATCTAACCAAGGATTTAAAGGCACAGATGTGCGAAAAGCACGATTACTCATAATGTCACTTAATTTTCTGTACTTTGTTTCTTAGAGTGAAACGAGTACTTAAAATTTTCGAGGGAATCATGAGCAATCATTTGAGAGAGAGAAATCACAAGAGTAGGTTGTAAGGTACATAGTTCCTTGATGTAGGTATCATAGGAAAAGCCATACACACCTAGCAGGGGGTTGAGCTGGTTGGTTGGGGACTGCTTTACCATTGTGAGCGACCATGGCGAAGTTCTGAGAAGCCTTTCGCTTCTTTGACTTCTTAGGGGATCGTTCATCCATGGTCTTTGATTCCTCGATTGGTTTCTTGGCTGATGGTGCTGTCACCTGACTAGGTCCTGCCTGTCTTGGTGACTCTTGAGTGGCTTCATCCTGGAGATGATACATGGCAGTAGCTAATTCAACAGTCTTCAGGGCTACTTCGCCTATTCGCTGAGCGAATTTTGGCTGCTTGCTCAGATATCTGGGCGTCATCGTGATGAAGAGACATTCTTGAAGAAAAAGAAAGGCATAGGGAGAAACAGGTGAAAGATTATTGGACAATCAAAACAGAATGATAACGCATGAAGATTGCGATCATTTGTTTGTTACCTAAGGCAAACAAATGAGACGGTGACTGATCAAAGTAAATGGGTCAAAAATAATGTATCGCGAAGACATGCTCGCCTAATAAGTGAACACTCATCCCAAGAATTCCCAGGTAAGCACAACTGGTCTCGCGTCTGATGAGATGTATACGAAGTGCTTGCCTAGCCAGAAAACCCAGAATACAGGCATTCACCCTTCCAGTTTGCACGTGTTCACATTATTTAAAACCCAAAACCTTGACGAAGTTTTGAAAACTCAAAGGGGTTCAAAACCATATAATAGAGAGTTCAAAACCTTACAATAGAGGGTTCAAAACCTAGTAATCAATCATCCTAGAACAGATGATTAGTTTTCAAAGCGGTTTTGAAATTTATGTTCTTGTTGTGGTCGTCACCTAAGGATAGGTGACGGTATTGTTTTATAACTAAACGCAAGTAAACTCGCATTAGGGTCCTAAGAAGGTTATAGACTAGGTCAAAGCATTACTAATTACTAATAACCTAATTCCCTATAACCATTGGCTCTGATACCATCTTTTCTGTCACACCCCGACCGCGTAAAACAACAAAGCGCGGCGGAAACATCGGGGCGTGTTGCAACAGAATTAATGTTTCATAACCATGGATACCAAAAAGTGTTTCGTTTTATTAAACATTGAATAATTACATCGTCTTGAAATCTAAATACACTATTTAAACATAGTCTATCATTGTTATTGAGTCACTAAGGCCTTGTCCAGTCCTATGTGAGCATGCATCTTATCAATCGATATCATTCAACAATACCTGAAACATATGTGAAAACGAGGTCAGCAAAGAAATGCTGGCGAGTACATAGGTTTTGTAGGAGTGTCGAAATCATGGCTAGTTTAGACGTTGCAATACTTTATTTAAAAACCTTGTTTTGAAAAGAGTATAATATTGCAACTTAATTAACCAACTCAAATCAAGCGGGTTATAATTTGTAAAACCTCGTAGCCATGACTCTTAACCCAAAAACATTTGTTTTAGTAAATTATTTGAAAAACAATGATAAGTTCAGGTGATATGTATAAATAAGAGAATAATGCATGATTAAATGAATAACCATGTAAAATGAGTTTGTATAAGATAAGTTGTTTGTAAATAAATGTCTTGTGAAAAGTATGTTACTTGTATAAAATGTTCTATGTCTCAAACTGAAATGATTCAAATAACGCTACAATATGTAATACCATACAAACACTTATATATAGGAAGTACCAGCGGCGTATCCACCATGCTTGTATCATATTCCACACGCATTGTTACTTAATCACTTAATCCAAACCAAACCACCAAAGTAATGTTCATGCCCAAATGTAAATCATGTAATATGTATAACCAAAATAATATCGTATATCGCTTTGAAGCCAATCGTTTACCCAATCGTTAAAACATCGTGTGAAACCCAATCGTAAATCGTTTAATTCGTTTTAGGTCGTGAAACTACTTATATGATCGTCTCGCTAATAACATTCAAACCTTCGTGACTTTCATCGCTTCTCGTTTTCGTCGCTTCTCGTTTTCGTCGCTTCTCGTTTTCGTATTAACAAACCTCCATAGGGTAAGTTAACAATTACAGATTCAGTCGCTACCTACCATACCCACACATAACCACGGGTGTAGTAAATAACGGGATTTGTCAGATCCTATGGTACCATAACCTAATACTGGTCGGCTTGATCATTGCTAATGAATGTCATTTGTTATGTAACTACCACCAACAAGTTTGTTCACTTTATGAAATCGTTATTAGTTTTGTATAAATCGTCTTAATCGTTTTTGAAACCATCGTTATAACATCGAAAACATTTAGCACATATGAGTCACCCCAAAACAGTTTGGAAACAGTAAAATAGGGGAAGAATGTACTCGCCTGAGAATGCTTGGAGGTCTTGAACAACAACCAAACAAAGCTAGAGGGAGCACGGAATCAGTCGGCAATCTAAAACTATATAAATAAACCGGACTTAAATCGGGAGATCGGATAGGATGAGGCTTGGTAAACCAAATGAGTATTGGAACTCATATGATATGGTTTAACAAGGCCTACATACTACAATGAAACCAAACCTAAGTGCTTTCGACCCATCGCGACCCATTAAGGTAACATATGCTACTTTAACGTGTCGTGCGCGTGAAACGCGTTCGGACCGTCTAACTAGTCCTATGACAAGTGTTATATGCCTAAACATGTTACATAATCAGTTATGTGACAAAAGTTTAGGTTACATATGCTTAATTACCAATTATACATGAAAAGGGTATTCTGGTAATTTACCTAAGGCATATAAACTACCTATCATACAACTACTCAAACGATGTGACCATAGGGTATAACCTCGGAAGGTTATTCCCTACCTACTATGGTCACCTAATCTATTTGGTCGGATCCTAATGATCGACCAAATGGGTCGAGTTCGAAGGTATAGGCGATTTATTAGATCGCCTACCCTACGACCCTAGACAACGTGGTAATCAGTGGGCATAGTCCCAAGGGACTATAACCAACGTGATTACACTCACGTTGCGAAGTTCAAACGAACTTCGCATTGACCATTACTGGTCAACGCTGAAAGTCAAACAAAGTTTGACTTTCTGACTCGAAAAGCAATAAAATAAGGAAAAGAACGAAAGAATACTTACGAAGGGTCCCCGAATGCTAATCCCGATCCAAGAACTCAGGTATGAAACAATGGTTTCAACTTAGAGCTCTCAAATCAGAATTCTTGTGCAAAATGAGGTTGTGTGGGTTGGGTATTTATAGGAATACCCGAACCGTTAAGATCGTTTGTCGAAAATCGTGCCTTAATCATGTCCGTACAAGTGTCGGAAGGTTATGGTGACTAAATTGCCACTAACCATAGGGAATCAACACTTGGCAAGGGATAAGGGAGTGGATAACAGCTGTAAACAGCTGTCGATACATCGAATTCGGTCCCGAAAATGCGAAAAATGAGTTTTCTGCATGTTTCTGCCCAGAATAGGCAGTCGCGTAGCGCGACTGCATATGCCCTTAGGGCTCGCGCTACGCCACGGCCCCCATGTTTCAGCAAACTTTCAAAATTGGCAGAAATGGTCCCTGCACGTGTTTAAGGCCTTTTTCGATGCGTTTGAACCCCGTTAACCTCATTTCAAGGCTCTAAAATGAAGTTAAAGTATAGGGAACTCAAAACATGCTCAAAAATATGCCGGAGGTTGGTTCGTTTGGCCGTACGAACGCGATGTTCGCTTAATTACGGCGGAATGCGCATAAGCGCGAAAAACGATCCAAATGACGCGACGCATGGATTTTTCTTAAGGCGAACACTAAAATATAATGTAGTCATGCTTACATAAATTTTTGGATGTCCAGATGTATTCAGAACGTAAGTTATGCGCGAAAATGCAAACTTGTGCACTTTTTGACACTTTTAGTCCCTGAATGACACAAAAGTTTATTTTAGCACACCAAACCCCTCAAAGCCTATTTCTAAGCTATGTAAAGGATATTTATGGTATGTTTAACTTATGGTCATGCTCCGGAATGTCTGTTACAGTTCGAATTGGCATACTTTCGCAGTTTGTCAACTTTAGTCCCTGTAAGCGATTAAACTTTGATTTCTCCACACCAAACTTTCCAAAACTTATATCTAAGTTATGTAAAGGTTATTTAAGGTATGTTAAGCCTATTTCACTATTCCGGAGTGTTCGTTGGATTAAACTGGTTATATTTACGCATCAGAGCGCGTATAACCCTCCCGAAAGCGATTTAAAGCTTAAAATCAAACAAGAGTTGATATGTGTAAAAGATACACATAATTTTACAAATCCCAAGTATGAAATATAATATTTCATTGGTTTGGTATTTGTTTGATGGCCGTGGAGGCACAGGTGTTACATCACTCAACGTTCCGTCTAAGCTCAACTATAGTAATTCGGCCAAGACGTTTGATCCATTTTTGCAAACATCCTCACCAGCTCGATTTAGCCAAAGATATTTCAAAATTATCTCTCATCCTTTATTACACTTAAACATCTACTAGTCGGCCCATTTCCCACCAAAACCTTTAGAGAACCATGAATATTTACCATCCTATTTTCTCACTAATAAACATTTTCCTACGACTCGTGATTTTACTAATACGATTTGGAACCCATAAGAGTTTTCTTACAAACTACGGTGCGGGCCGTCACTTTACATCAAATTACATCTTTATTTATACTAAAACCTTTTTGCACTCCTTAGGTCGGATTTCCTAAAACACTCATATCACCAGGTTGTCCAAATTCGGTCAACTTGACATTGCCTATATACACACATACATGTTTTACTTATTTGTACACTCACCTACGATTGAGGTCTCAAATCACTTTAGTCAAACAAGTTAGTTTTACAAACCTATCTTTTATCCCTCAAAATTTATCTACGTACGCACAGTTAATCGTAAAATACCAAACAAGACAAAACTTTCGAACTACACTTTTTAAAACGTTGATACAAAAACGTCATATAGACACTAAACTTCAAATTTTCAACCTTATCCAAAGATTTTTAACCAATTATTACTTGTATTGAATCACTAAAAATACCATCTTACCTCAAGTCTTCCTCTTGAATAAATTTCGGGATGAAATTTCCTAAAGTAGGGGAGACTGTAGCGCTCCGCATTTTCATACTTTCCTTATTGAGAAAGTGTATTCCTATTTGCTTTCCAATCTTGTAATCAGAGACTTTGATCATAATGAAATTTTATTTTATACATATACATGTTACCATACTTGTATCATACGCAAAAATCTTGAATGCATATTTATACGCGAAACTGATACTTACAATACTTGTATTTATAACTATACGCGCTTTATACTTATTTAATGCATTGTTACATTTTCATATACTTAAGCGAGTTAAAATACAAGAAAACGACATAAAATAACCTAGTTACAAAGTGCAAGGACTAAAAGTGAGCAAAACCAAAAGCTTTTCCACCTCCTTTCTCCTCCAATCACCTTCCACCTTTTTTTAAGCCAATCATATTTCACCCTTCTCCACCTCCCTTCTCCTCCAATCACCTTCCACCTTCGTTAACTCCCAAATCCTAATCGCCACTTATAAATACAAGCATCCACCACCTCCTAAACACTTTCCACACACTAATCTACTCACAAACTCTCTAATCCTCTCAAGAATTCCAAGTAATGAAGAATACTTTTAAGTGTTCTAAGTGAGTTTTCACTCACTTTTCTCCACCTTTCTTCTTCTAATATTCTTTCAAACTACTTGGGCAACCTCTAGGAAGGTTTCCTCAAGTTTGTCATGACAACCTAAGGTGGAACCTCACCATATTTGAGGTCCAAAGTAGCATAAAATTCTGCTCTAATTTATCTTTTTGTTTCTTGTATATAATGCTTAAAAATTAGTGGAATCTTGTACCCACCTTGCTCCCAACTAAGCTTATAGGGGTTTGTGTGTGGTTGATTTTCACCAAGAAATAAGGCTCAAAATCTCTTTAAAATTCTGCCCAAAATGTTCTAAGTGTTTATACCATCTAAGCTTCCAACCTTCAATGTTGGAAGACTTGTGTATGAGTAATATTTTATAACAACCCTCCTAAAAAACCCCTAACGCCCTAAATACACCCCGTATACTATAAATTATAGAACCTTAAATTTAATAAAAATTAAATAAAACAAATAAAATGGGTCGCTCGCGGGCCGCGACCAACCTGGCTGTGTGCTTCGTGGGGCGCGACCGAGTGTCAGCTGGCGAAACTACAACGTGCCACGTGGCACGACACCCGGATGACCTACACTTGTGACTAACCAAATCTAAACCCTAGCCTAGTCTCTCACGGGTCGCAAGACAGAGAGAGAAGGGTCGTAGGGCGCGAGCCGCCCCAATTCCAGCCAATAAAGGAGGCCTCTGGCAACAGTTGTCATTCGTTCATTTTCTTTTCTCTCTCAGACATATTGTGCGAAAATTATCGGGTGTAATACCCCTAAAACACGAAGCTCTGCCTCGTTGTAAGTATTTTAACCCCCGATCATTAATTCGTTACCCTACCTGATTGATCTAGGGCTCCGTAATGCATGTCATGGCCCTGCCTGACTCAGTTCGTTGGAGTTCTGTCTCGTGTTGAATGGATAATTTGATTTGGGTTATCTTACTAACATGTGTGCATTGTTTATTTTTAATAGACTATAATCAGGAACACCACCAGGAAGCCGTAGAATTTCCGAAGACAACAATGTGAGTCATTATCTTTTTCTACCAAACTGTTTTACCAAAACCTCAAATGTTTTTAATTATACTAAACAGTGATTGAGTCTTTGTATTCTACAATTATTGTCGCTATGTGGGGTTTTGTATGCACTACTAGTAATCCGTTACTATTATACAACGAGTTAGCCAATGAATAATATGATCACAGTCATGGAACTGCAAACATGACAAATACTAAATGAGTATATTGGTAGATATAAACATTGTAATCGCTCTCAATACTGTAAAGTTATAATAGCTTGTTTTGATTAAACTGGGATGCACTCGCCAGTATTTCTTGCTGATAAAATCTTTTTAAAATGCGTTTCAGGTAACTTAATGTGAAGCTAATAGAAGCCAGCAAGGGAGCACTGAAGGCTTAAAGAGGTGGCTATAAAAGTTACCTAAATAAAAAGGAGTTTATGTTTTTAATAGTTAGGGTTTAATCCCATTTATTTATTATAAAAGTTTGGTGTTTTGAAACCCTGATAATATTTCCAAACTACGGTGCCGATGTCTCATTTCCGCTGCCAAATTAATAAATACCGATACCATCTGACTGGCCCGCGGCTCCCGCTCTCGGGGAAGGGGACGGGGGCTGTGACAGAAGGTGGTATCAGAGCCATGCCACTGGTTTAAGCCATTTAGGTGTTCTGCTAATACCTAAATTTTTAACCAATTGTGTTAGGAAATAACTTATGTGATTCTGTGTAAATATGTATATTATTATTTTGTGTTATTTGACAATTTCCTAGTTACAGTATGAGTGAGCAAGGTAAATCTGACACTTACCTTCACTTACCTAGTTCCCCAAAGAATGAAGGAACCTCATCCCAACCAACCTCAAGATACTCCGCTGATTCTGTGGAAGGAATCTTTATCCTTAAGGCACAATCTGAGGAACCATTCTCCCCTAAAAAGAGAGGTTGGTTTAGTAGAGGAGCGCATGAAAGGAGGAAAAGAATGAAAAAACTCCAACAACAGCGAGGAATAGCAAAAGCTAATTGAGAAATAAATGCTCAAACCCAGGAAGTTAATAGAGCATTGTGGGAGGAGGAAATTGATAGGCAATTAGCTGATTTCCACATGTTAGCAAACACAGCAACAGACCTTGACCAAATAGCTGAACCAAAACTTCTACCCTTATTTCCTAACCAACCAATGGAACTAGAACTGAACCAGGAAAACCAATTCCCAATCCCAGAATTTGACCCCAATGGGATCCCTAGAATTCCCACACCTAACCCGATAACGCAGTATACCGACCTGAACCCTGTAGATCCATGGTGGAACGACGACAGGGCAATTCAGGATATACTAAACAACCTATACCCTTACGGAGAACACATACGACATTACCCTGACCTAGTACCAGCACCACTACCACCCATGAGTCAAGAAAATGTGGAGGAACTTCGCTCATATGGCGAAGAGTTAGTTGAAGAAGGAAATAGGGTCCGTCAGATAGGAGAGAAACTCGTCTGGAAGTATGACGAGCATGAGATGCAATTTTAGACTAGCCAGTACTTCGTATAATATATATATGTGTGTATTTTGTTACTTTGAAAAAAATTCAAATCGATCAACTAGACTAGATAAACTAATATATATCGATGCATAGTTACTAATATTTAAATTTCAGTTGTAATTTATACTAGATGCATATATAGATATATATAAAAAGAGTAAGTCGCAATGCTCGACTTTTTTGGTTCAGTCTGTTTGAATGTTTGTTTGTTTGAACTAAATCTTATTTTGTGATATTAATACCTGATAAATGTTTGCAATTCAGATGGACAACGAAGTAAATCAGGAAAACCAGAATAATGATAATAACGGGAACCAAGTGAATAACAGTGCCATTGAACACATAGTAGCCCAAGGAATCATAGATGTTATGCCATATATTATCAAGACCATTAAAGAAGCAAAAAATAATAAATCTGTAATTGGAAGTAAACGTGCACCTACTAAACCAAGTCATAGCGTGACCGAAAATGACGGACCACTTATCCAACCACCAATTCCAAAAAGAATAACTCTTTCATATGGTTATTCTTATAAAGAATTATTGTCCTGCAAACCAATAGAATTCTCAGGAAATGAAGGAGCCATTTCAGCCTTGCGTTGGATAGAAAAGACAAAAGCAGTAATAAAAATAAGTAAATGTGTAGATGAATATAAGATTATGTTTGCTTCTAATCTTTTTAAGAATGCAGCCTTAGAGTGGTGGAATACCATTCTCCAGTCTAGAGGAAGTGACAAGGTTTATAACATGGAATGGATTAACTTTAAGGAGATAGTTGAAAGAATTTTTTTGTCCTCCCCATGAAAAAGAATAGATTGCTAATAAGTTCTTAAATCTTAAAATGACTGGAATAGATTGCAAGGGTTATACTACCATATTCTTTGAATATGCTAGGATAGTACCAACCTTAGCCTCACCTGAGCTAGTATTAATCTCCCGTTACATCTGGGGATTAATTAGTGAAATCAGACACATAGTCAAGGCAGCTAGACCACAAACCATAGAAGAAGCAGTAGAACTGGCCAACACCCTGACTGATGAATTGGTACGTACAGAAGAGGAAAACCAGAGAAAGAACCTAGCTCAAAAGCTTACCCACAAATTTCGTTACGGTAATTCCACCCGTGGGAAAGGTACAGGTTCTTCCTCTTCACCCAATTGTAAGTATTGCAAAAGGAAGCACTTAGTAAGGTGCTCAATATACTGCAACTTTTGCAAAATATCTGGACATAAGGAAGAGGACTGTAGGAAGAAATCTAGCAATAGGCTATGCGACAATTGTGGAGAAGCTGGTCATATCAAACCAAACTGTCCGAAAATACCTCTAGCGACAACCAGCAAAGCTAAGTCAACTGAAGGACCCAAGAAGAATGCCAGAGCTTTCGTTCTGACAGCTGAAGAAGCCAAGATGATTCCAGATATGATTGTCGGTACGTTTTTAGTTAATGATATTTTTGCTAAAGTATTATTTGACTCTGGTGCAAACCAAAGTTTTATTAATACTTTTTTCTTCAAACTTCTCAATCAACCATTAACTAAACTTCAACAAGACTGTCTAGTGGAGACGACAAATGAAGATTCTATTAAGATAAGTGAAATCCTGCAGGGAGCAAGGATAGAAATCTTAAACCATACTCTTTCTGCTAACCTTTTTCCAATGAATCTAGCTAGATTCGATGTCGTATTAGGAATGGATTGGTTGGTAGCCAATCATGAAAGTTTTTTATGTGATCAAAAGTCCATACAAGTGAGTACACCAAAGGGTGAAAATATCACGATTAAAGGAGATAAGCCAACCAGATCAACAAAATTCATCTTTGTGATGAAAGCTGCATGCTATGCAAGGAAAGGAGCAATGGTTTATATGATTTCTATAATCATTAACACTAAAGAAAAAGAATTAAAAGATATTCCCGTAGTATCTAAATTATCAGACGTTTTTCCCGAAGAGTTACCTGGATTACCGCAAGATAGAGAGGTTGAATTTAGAATTCACCTAATACTAGGAACGGTACCGATTGCCAAATCGCCATACCGACAAGCACCGACAGAGATGCAAGAATTGAAGAAACAGTTGGACGAACTACTTGAAAAAGGTTTTATACAACCTAGTTCGTCGCTATGGGGAGCACCGGTGTTATTTGTCAAGAAAAAGGATGGATCGATGCGTATGTGCATTGACTATTGAGAATTGAACAAGGTCATGTTTAAAATCGGTACCCACTACCGAGAATCGATGATATGTTTGATCAATTTCAAGGAGCTCGATTCTTTTCTAAGATCGATTTACGCTCGGGATATCATCAATTGAAAGTACAGGAAAAGGACATTCCTAAAACTGCTTTCAGAACAAGGTACGGTCATTATGAATTTACAGTCATGCCATTTGGTTTAACCAATTCCCCAGCTGCATTTATGGACATGATGAACAGGAAATGTAAACCATACCTGGATAAATTCATAATTGTCTTTATAGATGATATTCTAATTTACTCTAAGAGGAGCATGCAAAACATTTGCATATACTTCTGACATTATTGTTAAAAGAGAAACTTTATGCTAAATGCTCAAAATGCGAATTCTGGTTACAAGAAGTGCAATTCCTTGGACATCTGGTTAATCATGAAGGAATTCATGTGAATCCCACAAAAATCGAGGCAATTACCAAATGGAAAGTTCCTGAGTCACCAACGGAGGTGAGAAGTTTTCTTGGACTGGAAGGATATTATAGACGTTTTATTCAGGATTTCTCTAGAATAGCCATTCCATTAACCAAACTGACTTGCAAAGCGGTTAAGTTTGAATGGGGATCAAAACAGGAGGAAGCATTTAAGATTTTAAAGCAAAGGTTAACCAACGCACCCATACTCGCTTTAGCAGAAGGAACTGAAGACTTTATAGTCTACTGTGAAGCATTTAAATTAGGATTCGGATGTGTGCTGATGCAACGTCAAAAGGTTATAGCTTATGTCACTAGACAATTTAAGAAACATGAAGAGAATTATACAACCCATGATCAAGAGTTAGGAGCCATAATTTTTGCCCTCAAGATTTGGAGACACTATCTTTATGGTAGTAAGTTTGTTATATTCACATATCATAAGAGTTTAAGATATGTTTTTGGGCAAAAGGAATTGAATATGAGATAGAGACGTTGGATGGAAATTCTTAGTGATTATGATTGTGATATCCAGTATCATGCAGGAAAATCTAATGTAGTAGCTGATGCTTTAAGTCGAAAGTATCATGAAAAGCCAAAACGAGTACGCTCTCTCAGATTAAATCTGCAGATAGATTTAAATGAGCAAATTAGACAGGTACAGGAAACAGCAATCAAGGACGATGCTGAAAGTTTAAAAGGAATGATTAAGGAGTTAGAACAAGGAACATATGGAATTTGGAAATTCCATAAGAAAAGGATCTGGATACCTAAACAAGGAAACCTACGCCACATAATTTTTGAAGAAGCCCATAAGTCTAAATATACGATACATCCCGGTAGTGATAAGATGTATCAAGATTTAAGAAAGAATTTCTGGTGGATAGGAATGAAAAAGGATATAGCAAACTATGTTGCTAAATGTCTAACCTATTCACATGTTAAAGCTGAACATTAGAAACCTTCAATGTTATTACAGTAATTAGAAATGCCAATTTGGAAATGGGAATTGATAACAATAGACTTTGTTACCAAATTACCCAAGACACAAAAAGATAATGATACAATCTGGTTGATTGTAGACAGATTAACCAAATCTGCTCATTTCTTACCTATGAAGGAAACTTTCAGTATGAAACAGTTAGCCAAGTTATATGAAAATGAAATAGTTTCATTACATGGAATTCCGACCGTTTTACTTCTCATATGTGGACAAGTTTCCAAAAAGTAATGGGAACCGAGTTGAATCTAAGCACAGCTTACCATCCTCAAATGGACAAACAAAGAGAAAGGACAATTCAGACAATGGAAGATATGCTTAGAGCCCGTGTAATTGATTTTGGAGGAAATTGGGACGATCATTTACCATTAGTAGAATTTTCCTACAATAACAGTTATCATACCAGCATCAATACTGCACCGTTTGAAGCACTTTATGGACGAAAGTGCCGAACTCCAGTCTGTTGGGTAGAGATTGGAGAAAAGTAACTACCTAGACCAGAGATAGTGCAAGAAACAACAGACAAAATTATCCAAATCAAGGAAAGGCTAAAAGCAGCACGGGATCGTTAAAAGAGTTATGCAGATAACAGACGAAAACCCTTGGAATTTCAAGTTGGAGACAAGGTATTATTAAAGGTTTATCCATGGAAAAGAGTGGTCAGATTCGTTAAAAGAGGAAAGCTAAGCTCAAGGTATGTTGGACCTTTTGAGATTATCAAAAGAATAGGACCAGTAGCTTATCAGCTACAACTGCTAGGGGAAATGGCAGGAATACATGATGTATTTCATATATGTAACCTCAAGAAGTGCTTGGTAGACGAATCATTAGTGATACCTCTTCAAGACATAGAGGTAAATGAGAAACTTAAGTTTGTAGAGAAACCACTACAGGTTGAAGATAGAAAGGTCAAGAACCTCAAGCATAAGAGATTAGTTCTGGTCAAAGTGAAATGGGATTCAAAGAGAGGACCAAAATACACTTGGGAACTCGAGTCAGAAATGCAAAGGAAATATCCACACCTGTTCCAGTAGATCTCGAGGATGAGATTTAAAACAAGGTGGGGAGGATATAACAACCCTCCTAAAACACCCTTAACGCCCTAAATACACCCCGTATATTATAAATTATATAACCTTAAATTTAATAAAAATCAAATAAAACAAATAAAATGGGTCGCTCGCGGGCCGCGACCAACCTGGCTGTGTGCTTCGCAGGGCGCGATCGAGTGTCAGCTGGCGAAACTACAACGTGCCACATGGCACGACACCCAAATAACCTACACTTGTGACTAACCAAAGCTAAACCCTAGCCTAGTCTCTCGCCGGCCGCGAGACAGAGAGAGAGATGGGTCGCGGGGCGCGAGCCGCCCCAATTCCAGCCTATAAAAGGAGGCCTCTGGCTTCAGTTGTGATTCGTTCATTTTCTTCTCTCTCAGACATATTGTGCAAAAATTATCGGGTGTAATACCCCTAAAACACGAAGCTTTTCCTCGTTGTAAGTATTTTAACCCCTGATCTCTAAGTCGTTACCCTACCCGATTGATCTAGGGCTCCGTAACGCATGTCAAGGCTATGCCTGACTCAGTTCGTTGGAGTTATGTCTCGTGTTGTATGGATAACGTGATTTGGGTTATCTTACTAACACGTGTGCATTGTTTATTTTTAATAGACTATAATCAGGAACACCACCAGGAAGCTGTAGAATTTCCTAAGTCAACAATGTGAGTCATTCTCTTTTTCTACCAAACTGTTTTACCAAAACCTCAGATGTTTTTAATTATACTAAACAACGAATTAAGTCTTTGTATTCTATAATTGTTGCCGGTATGTCGGGTTTTGTATACACTACTAGGAATCTGTTACTATTGGACAACGAGTTAGCCAATGAGTAATTTGACCACAGTCATGGAACTGCCAACATGACAAATACTGAATGAGTATATTGGTAGATATAAACATTGTAATCGCTCTCAATACTGTAAAGTTATAAAAGCTTGTTTTGATTTAACTTGGATGCACTCACCAGTATTTCTTGCTTTTGCTGATAAAATCTTTTTAAAACGTGTTTCAGGTAACTTAATGTGAAGCTAATAGAAGCCAGCACGGGAGCACTGATGGCTTAAAGAAGTGGCTATAAAAGTTACCTAAATAAAAAAGGAGTTTATGTTTTTAATAATTAGGGTTTATCCCTAAAAATGTATTATCAATGAAACTTGCGTTTTATCCCATTTATTTATTATAAAAGTTTGATGTTTTGAAACTCTTATAATATTTCCTAACTATGGTCCTGATGTCTCATTTCCGCTGCCAAATTAATAAACACTGATACCATCTAACTGGCCCGCGGCTGCGACATATGTGAAGCATGGAAGTCTTGGCTCTCCAAACTTCTTCCACTACCTCACTTGCTTAATTGTTTGTGTTTGCCTCAAGTAGCTTCCAAGAATCAAAGTACAATTACCCTGCCTCACCTCCAACATTTTCCATGTTGGGTATTAGACGCCTGGGTTTTTCTTACATGGCTACTTGACAAACTAGTTTTTTGTATTTTTATTTTCATTCTCATTCATGACCAACCGGGTCATCAATTAAGTTGATGACTTTGTGCTTTGGTGAATCATACAATGAGGTTAATCTTACATCCATGCTTGACTTACATGGCAATACATGATGATATATGACGGACTATGCTATATAATATATATTTAACCGAATTCTTGATACTAACCTGATTATGGTTAAATGTCATGAACTTAGGTTATATTATCGTCGTTCTAGACTCATCGTTTGTGATTCTAATGGGCAAATTAGGACCCATGAAAACACATATAAACTTAGTGTCCAAACGAGTATTTAGACAAGATATATTTTCGTGTACAAATATTTTTTATACTTAATTCCGAATCCAAACTCTCCACAAACTCCGAATACTCATACACATTTGTTACCCCAATGTAGGGTAACTTCGGTGTTCTAAATCTCAACAACTCATCAACTCGCGGTTAAACGGAAAGCTTAGCAAAACCGTGAGTTTACGTGATCCCCTTTTCATTTTATCACTTTTGGGTGAAATATATACATTATACAAAAACTCACACAAACACTTATACCCAAACACTTTATTCATGTGATCGGATCCAACATAAATGCTTTATACGTTTATACTTAGAAATACATGCATGTTAGAAACTTTACTTACACAATACTTTGTCATTAACTTCGTACAAGTCTCCCTTAACATGTATAGCGCTATAGGAGTAACGCACCGCCCGTATTCTTGAGGTCATGTTAAGTTAAACAAAACCGTCTATTTTTTTGCTACGAAAAGATTACGCTAGCGGGAATCTTTGGTTTGACAAGTATGTGAGGCATGCTAGATTATATTATGTTATGTTATGCCTTAGTATACGTTATTGCCATTTGGATTTCGTTAAACTCTTTTATACTTATGCTAGTACACACAAACTTGTATATTCGCCAATACTTTATGTGTTGACTTGTTATTTTACTATATATTGCGGGAAAGTGATCATTGACGCATTGAAAAGAATCTAGTAGGAAGGACTAGAAACGCACCAAACTTTAATTTATGTTTATTAGATTAGTCATACGTTACGTGTTGTACTTTTGTTTCCAAATCATATACTTGAACCGGTAGCATGATATGAAAATCTACTTTTTAAGTACTTGTCACATTTAGTCGTTATGAAGTCTATTGCAATCTCGTTTTCATCTGACTCCGATTTTTCCGTCATCGGTTGGGGTGTGACATGGTGTGTGGATGTTGGCAAACAATTTGTAAAACAACGAAACTGAACATGGTGATTTTTGGGGAACAAAACCCACGACTCTTTTGTTTTACTAAATAAACTTGAACGAAATAAACTTTTTTGAAAGTAGATACAAACTCTTTACTATCATTCCTATATACATAACTCAAATTGACTCAAATACATACTGACTTTGAAATTCAAAAAAAAAAAAAAAAACAAACAAACAAACAAACAAACTTAATTCAAACTAATTGATTTAATCGACTTTTATCTCAAGACTTATGACCCGTAACCGCAAAATCAATCCAAACCCAATACGATCAGGATTAATCTATCAGGTGTTGGACCTGGAGATTGGTCATGGGAGAGTTGAGAATATTTTGTGGTGAATGGGTTGGAGGGATGAGGTGATAGGAGGTACCAAATCGTAGAAGCAGGGATGGAGGTACTATAACGGGTCAGTTTTCTTTTGAATAGAGTAATGACACAAATGGTTCTTGAAATTAACAATAAAGTAATGACATAAACGGTCCTTTTAAAATGGAAGGGTATTTTAGTCATTTTACTGAAACTTAACATAAAACTTAACTAAGTTTGGTGTTTGTACCTAAAGATGTTACAAAATTGATACCATTAAACATGAACATGTTAAAAAAAGTTAGTAAGCAAATACGAAACTAACTATAAACCACTAGGTCCATTGGTGTAATTAACTGTACTTTAACTTTGAATAAAAAATTCATAAAATCATAAAAAACAAATAGAAATAAATCACACTACCATTTTAACTCCGGTCTCTAAATTATAAGTCAATGTCATGTATGCATTTACGAAACCATCGACCGATGGACTCTCATTAGCATAGTCGTTTTCCGCCGGTTATTGGATTCTTTGATAACGTGAGTAAGTACCGACGAATTATCAACAACGCTTATAGTTTTTGTTTATTATTTTATTGTTTCTCTGTTGGTAATTTATCTGTAGATACCATCTATCAGTGATTCTCATTTGTGTACTAGTATTTTACTAGAGTACTTCAATATAAGTTACAATAGAATTAAAAGTACTACACAAACGAGGATCACTAGCATTTAATCACCGATTTACAGTATCTACCAATAATCACCAACACCAAAAAAAAGGAAACAAAAGTATAAAAGTTATCGCTAATTACTAACTGAAGAATATGATAATCGGAGGAATACGATTATTACCGACAGATTTACCGATTGATAAGTTACTGGGTTTCGTAACATACTTGATATTGAGTTATAATTTGGAGACCGGAGTTAAAATGATAGTTTTTTTTTTCTTTTTTTTTTTTTTTTTGAACTTATACGATCTTATGAATTTTTTATTTTAGAAATAAAAGTAAAAACTCAACTTTATATAATGTTATTTTTGTTTACCACTGGAATCGATACAACCAGAAAGTATAGATTTTATTTTGATTCTCTAATCCTTTGAATATGTATAATTTTTTTTTTCTAATAGGGTAAAGATTATTAAGAAAACAAAAGTTAAAGTACATGATATACTCGTAATTATAAATATAAAGGACCTAATTTGTAACTAAATTTTTTTTTAGAGAAAATTCACAATTATGTTTAATATTACCAAGTAGATGATGTTTAAAATTACTAAGTAGATGGACTTTAACATTAAAAAAAGTGAAAAGATTTTTGTGAGAAAAACGGAGAGTATATTTGTAGTTTATTCTTGTAGTTTATTCATTTATATATTATAAACTTTAAAATATTTATTTCTTTTAAAGGAAAAGATTTATTCAAGTAGGACCTGTCTACCAGAACTTCAAAGTCGTTGAAAATGAAAACATGAAATGATTATGGTCATAAACGACATATCTATCGAAGTGTCACTATTGTTTATAAAGTGTGTTAGAAAGTATTTTACATCAAGACAAAATACATTTAGATATTTATAAGATCATGCGTAGTGGTAAGGGTAAATAATGTCCCTACCCTTAGACGTTTTCGGTCATGTGGTAGTACAGTCAGCAAGGGGTATTATTGGGCGTTTTTCTAAAATAGGTGTTGTGGGGATGTGGGCATTATATTAAAAGAGTGTAGAGAATTAAAGAAAAAAAAAACCCAACTAAAAAACTATTGGCAAAAAAAAAGAAGATTAAATGTGATTGGTCACTCAAAAAAACCTTCAAGCGTGATTTAAATCACCCCAAAACAAAAAAATAAGCCAAACACGCCTAGGGGGTGGTGACCCGACGTGTTTTGGCGTTTTGGGGGGGAAAAGTTGGGCAACAACGCCCATTACGTTTGGTCTTACTACTGTCACTTTGCGCACTTCATAAGACATTTGGTCAGTATCAATGAGTTAATTACAATACCGGTAAGATACTAACACTTATTATTGTAATTAACAGAGATAAAAACGACTACCAGTACCGATACTAATTTTGTTCGGATGGTATCTGTTTGGTTCGATACGGCACCGACACTTGCTACAACTTAAATATCATTTCTGAATGCAATTACATTTTTAATGAAGTTTATACTGCAACATCGATAAAATCATATAAATGAATACTAGTACCGATGTTCGAAATGTATCAGTTCAATTTGGCACAATAAAAAAAATCAATTATATTTTACCTATACAACTCCATTTTCAACAAAATTTACGCCGGAACATCAAGAATTTAAATCATAATAACATATACTGGTACCAATAACGATGTTGTCTAAACGACATCAATTCGACGCGTTAAAGAACACAAAGATCAATTATATTTGATCCGTTCAATATTGTATAAATTTTTTTTTATCGAGAGGTAGATAAAAATATGCACGTTGCAACGTAGATTATTAGTGCACAGAAACGAAATTATACTGGACCATCGAGAAACCATAAAAGAGAATTCCTGTACTGGTACCGATATTGTCCGGATGGTATCGGTTCAGTTCGTCACAGTAAATAACAAAAAAAAATAATTATATTTGATTCGTTCGATTTTTTTATAAAATTTTATCGAAAATGTAGATAAAAACGCATGTCGTAACGTATATTCTTTAAAATATCAAAAAGCTGAAAGGACGTTAGTTTATATAAAAAACAAAAACTAAATCACGATGCAGTTTTGGTGAGTAAAATTTGGTTTGCTTAAAAATATGAAACGGTGTCGCAACGTATATGTGCTTCCATCGATTGTACATTTCTATTCGCAACTTGATTTGTAATAAAATTAATATCGATATGTAGATTAAAATAAATACGTCATAACGTCTGAGTTTTATAAACCGTTTAAGAAAAACAAAACATACTTAAAACATCATATTAATAAAAAATTTAAAAATGAATAAAAAGTAAAAAATATTCTGAATAGTATGTTAGTGAAGCCTACGTTTTTAGTGTATATAATTTCATGTATCTTTTGACATGTTATGGTGAAACCTCAAGATGATTTGGGTGAGAATGCATAGGAGCAACTCTCAAAAAGGTTTATTTTTGAAAAACTTATTTTTGGAAACTATTAATGTATTCATTCTCTATCTTTTTCTCAAAAATTGACAACCCTAATTTATTTTTCGTCAGCCTTTTCTCTCTTACTCAACACGTATTCAACCTACCAAAATTCTCACAAACCCTAAATCCCTCCAGCCGATTCTAAGAAATCGATCTTCCATAAATCCATAAATGTGATTTCTAATTCAATACCTCTTCTTCAATTCAAGTTTGATCATCCAATGTATGGTTTAGATTCATTTGTTTTTTTTATACCTTTTTTAATGGCATCCCTGTTCAATCAAGTATTGTCTGTTTATTAATCCTTTTTGATGATATGTTTTAAGTTCATGGTAATCATCTGAGAAAATTATTGACCCTTGAATCATCTACTTTTTCACAAACCCTAAACCTACATCGTGCGTCTGCTTCTTCGATTCATCTACTTCTTCAATTAATTATCCACAGTTGTAGGTATGCTGTTTAGTCTTTTGGTCTTTGTGTTTTGATGTATTGTTTCTTTTTTTAATCAGGTTTAAGTTTTTTGGGTAAAGGGTTACCCCGATGATTCTATATATTCACAAAACAATAAACACAAGTAGTGTAGGTAACTTAATCAGGTTTAAGTTATTTAGGGTTTAGACGGTATCAAAATCTAAGTTTAATAAACAATTAGATCTACTTTAGTTAGTTCATCGATTCATGGTTAATTGCAAAATTCTATGTTTAATTTCTCTTTTTTGTCCGATTCAAGCATATTTATTTGATGGATATTCAACTTTATCATTGATCATGTTAATTTTCTTTTAATCACTTGCTAACATGTTTTTCTTTTGTGAATTAGAAGCACTTCACAAAAGGGGGGTTTATGTGAAAATGTGAGAGCCTTTGTTAATGCTCTTTCTTAGTATATTTGTTTTATATAATATAGTTAATATAGTAGTTTTGTCACTTCCTTTACTCATTGGTTTGCAAAATTCTATGTTTAATTCCTCTTTTGTTGTCCGATTCAAGCATGTTTATTTGGTGGTTATTCAATTTTGTTATTGATCATGTTAATTTTCTTCTAATCACTTGCTAACATGTTTTTCTTTTGTGATTTAGAAGTACTTCACAGAAGAGGTTTTATGTGAAAAGGTAAGAGCCTTTGTTAATGCTCTTGTTAGTACATTTGTTTTATATAATATAGTTAATATAATAGTTTTGTCACTTTCATTACTTAATGGCCTATATTTTCCAAGAATGCAGGCTGAAAAACAAAGATACTTTACCCTGGTGTAAAATTGTAGTATATTTTTATTTAAGTATTGGCATAACATGAAAAAGTTGTATGTTTAGGTATAAAACTTTTAGGTATATATGTAAATATTGAAATAGTTGTATGTTTATAATACTTTACCCTGGTAATAAAAAACGAAGAACAATTCACCGTCATATTGACATAATTGTTTGATAAATTCTTTTAAGAGGTCGTTACACCAACCCTTTAAGATTAAAATTTTCAACATATTCTTCTCGTATCCCTTTTAGCTATTTTTATATTCTACATATTTTACCCAGATAAACGTCAAATAAACTAACAAACTTTGTATTTACATTTTTCATTTGTTAATTCTTTGTGGAATGGCGCAAAACGCCTAAAAGCATCATGTGCTGATACTATAGTCAAAGTAAAAAAAAGTCATTTCGTGAGTTGGAAAACTAGATATTTTTGCATAGTATTTCATTTTATGTTTTTCTTTTATATATATATATATATATATATATAGATATATATAATGAGAAAGATGTTAGTATTGTTAATTTGTTTTTTACTTTATAAGTTTTGCAGACCTTAAATTATGTAGAATTCTATTCTTATAAATATTGAAATATTGATATTACCTAACTGGTAGCGGTTCCTATGAAATTGCATGGTTATCTCACAATAATTGTGTATTTTATTATTTTGTATTTTCATCACCAGTATTAGTTTTGTTATTATCATTACGTAGAGAAGAAACACAAAAGCATAGATACTGAGATCATATTTTGTAAATGTTTTGGGCATGACAATCCATTAGACTCTAGAAGAATGACAAAGGTTGAGAAATAAGATAATATGTTAATGTAAAAAGTAATTATTTTCAAGAATATTTGATAGAGGAGAAATTTTTTAGCTTTAATATATTTTATCCATCATATATCTATACGACTCAAATTATGTAATACCATATTAAGATGAAGCATGCTTTTGTGATTTGTTATTTCAATTCAAGTGAATGTTGATATGGTGAAATTGTATTTGATGATGTAGTAGATGTTATAAAGAATGAATGGCCGCTCCTCCGACACAAGCACGAGCAGGTCATAATTACATGATTAAGGTCCTTTTGATCGACGATAGTGGTAAGTATTTATGATGATGATTTGAATTTAATAAGTTTATGGATGTGTGAGGACTAATGATTGTTAACAATGATTTGGATTGTGGTTTTGGTATGGATCTAGGTTGATATTGTTATAGGTTGTGAATTAAGTGTGTTGTTTAATTTGTCGTGTGTTTATTGTGTTTTTTACTGTTTGTGAAGATAATGGAGTGTTAGTTTGATGAATGTGATTGTTGTGAGCTTAAGTTCCTATTGTTACTGTTTGGACAAGTGGCTGCTTCTTGAGAGAAATGTAGTGATTACAATAAGTGCAAATTGTAATATTTTCTATTGTTTCAGTATCTCACTTTAGAACATATGTATGTGGGTATAGGAATATTAGTCACTTAGCCATTAGTTGTTTGCATGTTTGGTTGTTTCATGTATTTTATGCCGATTATTGGTACATTAAAAGTATTGATTGTGTTGAAGGCAAACAATTTTATCATCTTTGCAACTTCAGATGTACTTGAGAATGTGCGCGCCTGATAAAATGGTGCAAGCTTCCAGCTCATCAGCAAGACTGCCATCTATTAAGCGTGTTAAATAGTTCTTACAAGAACTTAAGGTTTTTTCCATCATGTATACAGTTATGAATAAAAGATTTTTTGTATTATCATTGTTTGTTATTTCATGAATTATGCAGAATCGGGTATGGTTACAATATATTACAATTTACCACTTGTATAGGTGAATTTAAAATCCAAAGTCCCTACTAAAGTTGTGTGTGCAGAGCATCTAGAATTGCGAAAAGAGATACTGACGCTTTTGAATCTTCCGAAATTGGTAATGTTTTATTTATTTTTTGTCATCTACATAGTCGGTGTCTGTCCTCTATCATTATACTGTATTAAATAAGCTTCTTAAGTTTATTTATTTCTTAGTTGCAAGATAAGGATGAAGGTTCATATAGTGAAACACCAAACATGCTAAAGGTTACTATGTAACCCCTCGCTTTTGTAATTTTCCTTATTTAACAAGTTTGATTGTATTTCTATTTATAGAAACTTGTATTCTCTTTGTATTCGTCTTTCATTTTCAATCCTTGTAATCCGAGAGTTGAATCGTAATGAAAACTTGATCTTTTATACACTTGTGTTATTCCCAATTCGTAAATACTTGTTATGCATTAGTTATACGAGCATACTTGATACAAATTAAACGCAAACCATACTTGTTTATACATGCAAATTCATTTTACACATCCATTTACTTATACATTACACTAATGCATTGCACTTGCGCGTTTAAAACACTTAAAACGAGATAATTATACGCGAAACCGACCAAAACTTCACTTTCTAAATGTCAGACACTTTTTGTGCGACAGGCACCCCATGTCGTGCGAAAGGGGCCTCTCGCCCGAAATCACCTATCGTCCTAAACTCGGTTCCAGCCTATAAATACCAACCTACTTCTTCATTTCTCAACTTCCACAATTCCGAAATTCTCTCTAGAAACATTTTCAGCTGAGCTTTTTCCAACAACTTTCTAAGTGAGTTTGCAACTCACTAACACTCTACTTTCTTCTATAATCTTCTACTTTTCTACCATTTTGCAAGAACTTCATATCAAAACAGCTGGTACATCAGAATCGCCTTGGCAATCTGATAATAACTCTCACTATGTTGAGGACCAAGCTAAGACTTGAAGTTTAACTTTTAAACTTTTATCAAACAAACTTTATGTTACTAAACTTGGCCGAATCAGAGACTCTCTCTAAGCTCACAAGCTAAGTTCATCGCTGTGGGTTCATGTTAGAGTCAATTCCAGCCAAGAAGATGAATAGTTCAACCAAAACCGAACTGTTTTCATCTCAAAATAGCGCCTATCACACGAAAAGCAGGCCTCTCACACGAAAGGTTCTGGTTCATCCTCTTCCGACAATTTCAAAGTGTTGAATGTTACTCAGATCCTCATTTTCGATATGAATGATTCTGATATAACAGTGCGTGAACTATGGAAGCCTTGGCTTCCAATCTAGTTCCACCTCCTCACTTGATCTTGTAAAATGAACACCCAAACAATCTCCTAGACCTAGAACAAGTTAACCCCGTCTAGCCTCCAACACTTAGTTCATTCTTTCTATATTGTGTTGGCAAACTGGGTTGCTCTTGTTCGGTTTTCTGGAAATTTAAATTCTATTATTTCCATTCTGTTATTCATAACCAACCGGTTAGTTAACTTTGTTAACTAATTTGTGCTTTGGTGAACTATAACAAGGTTATTACCTCCATGCATGACTACTATGATACTCTAGACTATTATTATAATATACCTATAACATAACCGGACTCATAAACATAATTGATTAATAGTTAAAATGTTCAAGACGAAGTTTGGTTCAAACAGGCCCCTGTCGCACGAGAGGGTAATCCCTTTCGTGCGAAAGGCTTCCTGTCGTGCGAGTCCTTTCGTCTGAACAATTTGTATCGTTTCAGTTTACTTTATTCTGTTTCTACGTTCCATGTTACTAATTCTAACGGGAAAACTATGACCCGTAAAATCAAAGAAACTCAGTGTCGTGAAAAGTGCCTGGACAGAATATACTTTCTGTTTTATTATACTTTTATGCTACATACTTATGTACTTTATTCTAAATCCGATCCTCCGTTCAATCTCCAATAACTCACGCCTTCGTTTACCCCCTGTAGGGTAACCTTGGCATTCCTGTGCTCGTCAACTCAACTCGAATCTCATGGACTTTACTAACGAAGATTCAGCAAAACTGTGAGTATACTCAAACTCCCTTTTTCCGTTTTACACTTTGGGTGCAATATGTTTACCTATTAATCTACACAGTTACACTTAGACTTTTATACAAATGCACAAAAATCCAATACATGCATGCTAATATGTTATACTTGATTCGTCTATCTGGGTGATTCTTTTGTGTGATAAAATTGTCATTAACTTCGTATGAGCCTCCATTTAACATGTATAGTGTTATAGGAGTAACGCACCGCCCGTAGTCTTATGGTCATGTTAAATTTAATCAAAGGATTGACTTGAATATTCGCATGCCACTTTTACATTAATCTTGATAATTAAAGTTTGCCATGTGGATTCGTTTAAATTTTTTTTGTACTTATACTATGTATCAAACTTGTATACTCGCCAATACTTTTGTATTAGACCATGTAATTTTAACATATTGCAAGTTTATGATGATTGAGATGATGAAACACAGTAGGAATTCCCTAGATACACACTTAGAATCATTAGATTATGTTGTTGTATCAATTCTGAAACATGTTGTATTTGCTTCCTATATCATGTTGTACTTTGAAACAATTGTTGTACTTGTTATTCCATGTATTGTAACTTGGCAAATTTTGAAATGAATAAAATCAGTTTACTTTAAATTATCATTGCAAATAATGTTATGAAGTCTCGAGCAATCTCGTTCGTCTCACTATGATGTTTCCACCATCGATCGGGGTGTGACAGATTGGTATCAGAGCCATAACTATAGGGAATTAGGTAGAATTATCATGTTCGACCTAGTCCATAGTAAGTACCAACTTTGACCATTCTTGATTCTTGGCAATATGTTAATTCTTCCTATTTGCTTCTTCCTACTTCTTTTGTCTTAATTATACAACATGTCTTTCCTAATACATCTTACACAAATACACTTGAAGACACTCATATTGTACAAACGAGAGGACTTCACCAAAATAGGTGTGAAACCCTTATTTGGTGAATGACTCTCAATCCGCTTATTCGTTTTTGCACGAAATTGCGCCATCAAGTTAGGAGTGAAATCCACATCTTGATGGTAAATTTCCAATTGAAAACTCTAGTGGACCCTAGTCAAAGTGTCGGAATTAACTTTCTTGACCCGACAAGTGCCAACCACACTTAGGGTACGACGTTATCTACTAGTCCCATTCCTCGATTTTCAATCCCGCCGAAGTTTTGATTTTTTAATCGATTAGGGACGTGTAGTAACTTGTAACACCTCGTAAAACCGCGTCCAATGATGTGTTGACACGTGTCCTTAACTCTAATTAAGTCAAATGTTGACTAAGAAGGACTATTATTGCCAAACAGTGAAAAGATGTATGTGGAGGGACTAAAAGTGTCAACATGCATTCTCTATACCTCTGAATGACCTTTTACGGTATTGGTATCCTTTAATAAGCCACATGTTGGATGTATGAAACCGTTTGTAATTTGAATCATAACTTTGTGAATTGAAGGGTTAAAAGCGTCAACATGTTTAATTATACCTCTGAGTGACCTTTTAACGAACCCGGAGCTTGTTGATGTTCGGTTACACTCTCGAGAATACCTATAATCTAACTTGAAGGGTCAAAAGTACCAAATATGAAACTTATAATGGCTTAGAGGGGCTAAAGGTGTTAAAAATGAAACTTATAATAAGTTTTAGGGACTAGGGACAAAATTTGACAAATTATGAAACCTGGTGGACGCCATGGCGTCACGCAACTACCACCCCCATCCCCATCGCGTGTTGCGATTGGCCTGTTTGCACATATTCATCCTGCCAGCTGCAGGTTATGCATGCTTGGCCACCAATCTTACCACCTCCACTCACAATTCGAAACCATGGATCCAATCCTTGTTTTTAAAACAACTTGGGACACCTTGAGTGATCTCTGGAGCTCCCTAAACACCTGGCTTGATCCAAGATCATCTCATTTCACTATAAATAGAGGTCCTTGGTGGCCATTGTTCCTTGCACATCATGAAAACATCTCTTCTCACTTCTCTTGCTCTCTTGGAGATTCCTAACTAAAAAGAGACTCCACCTCAGTCATAATTTTGAGCTAGGACCCTTTGTAAGTGTCCTAAACTCCTCCTTTTTCAGTTTATAGGCTTATAAAGGTCGAAAGTCAAAGTTTTTCGATAAACGCTTTGACTTTTGGTTTAGACCATTATGGTCTAGCCGTTGTTCGGGGCAAACATGGCTACGTGATCGTAATTAGGTAGGTGTTAATCCCTCAAAAGGGCACCTCCCAATAATCACGTTTGCTTGGTTAATTGATGGGACAAAGTTATTAATTTAAAAAGTCAAACGGGTCAGTTTTTAAAATAATTCAAATTTGATAATGTAGGTGATATAAAACATGTTTTATCACTTTAATAACTTGGTAATAATTATTAGAACATGTGTAAACATGTTCAGACCGTCAATTCCAGGTTTAGAGTCAGTTCTTGTAGGATCGTTTTCACGACCAAACGAGTCGTTCAGAAGAGTTTTTGTTCAATTCGAGAGGCAGAAACAGACGTATTGAGTTAATTCAGCTTGCAATTCACTTTAAACTGTCTTTTGATTGATATAACAACGTTTTACAGCGAGTAGACACTTCGGCTCTGAAACCGGAAAGTTACAAATGACGAAGACAAGGCAACTATTTATAGGCAAGGTGATTTCGCATGGAAAGGATAAGGATCAAGCGAAATAGCCAGGCTATTTCGTACGAAATGACAAAATCATTTCATGCGAAATACCTTATCCTATTTCGTGCGAAATCAACTTCTAACATGTTTTCTCGAATATCGTGCCCTGATCTTTCTAATCAAATACATGACTCGATTCAAGACGAAGTCAACAGACATATGCACCAACAGACTCCCCCTTGGATGTTGACGAAGTCTTCAATGTCGAGTCTTCGAAATCTTCAGTCTTTATCAGTCTTTTGTCTTTCCAAAGTATCTAACAGTGTAAAGCATCCTCAATCCTCTCTCTTCTCTCTATCAACTAATCTCCCCCTTAGATGTTGATCGATTATCTTCACAGACTTTGAATCTGAATCTTGATCTTCCTAATTCTCTTGATCATATCTCTTGATTCCTTAAGTTCATCAGCATCAGCAACTAGTATGGACTTCAGTTCCAGTATCAGAACTTGGCTCTCATAGAATCAGGATTGTAACCTGGCTTACATTCTGCTCAGGATCAGAAACCTGACTAACCTGCACACATCTCTACCTCACAATAAATTTCACAAATTTAAAATTTGACAAATTTATATATCACTTGCATGTATTAATCAATCAATAAATGATTTTACAATGTTAATCTCTGATGAACCACTTGTAGGAAAAAACATTTATTTCAAATCCATTTCTTATTTCAAACAGACTCCCCCTTACTTGATATCCATCATGTTTAGCACTCGGAATTTTAAAAATCAGTTTTTCAACATCAGTTGTCAAAAATAAGATGAACTAAAATCTTTTTGAATTTTTCAAAACTTTATACTAAAACACACTGAAAATCTTTTTGTATTTTGATTTTAATGAAACACACTGGTAATATTATTTTTTTGTGAGTTTGTGTAAGAGGATCATATCAGTTTATGAGACAAATCACCAACACCGTTAAGCTTTAAACATTTTAAGTTCTAAACAATTCACTTAGATTGTCAGTATACTGATCCACTTAAATTTTCACACAAAGTTCAATTGATTCGAGATACGGATTTAGTGTTTTAAGAGACTTAAACTTATTCGCGTGTCCCACCTCAGAATATACTCCCGTATCCAGATCCCAATATTCAGTCTTACAGGTGAGTATACCTAGATCATCATCATCATACTTAGTATATCCCACCAATAGCAAAGCTAAGGTAGGGTCTGAGGAGGGTGAGATGTAGACAGCCTTACCTCTACCCCGTAGGAATAGAGAGGCTGCTTCCAATGAGACCCTCGGCTCGATTGTAGTTTTGCATCAAGCCTTGGACATAAGGCACATAACACTCAGCAATTGAGACAAACGCCGATTAGTGCATGTACCCCCTTGTCTTTTGGCTATCAACGCCACCACATGATGCATGATTAACCATTCCCCTCTTTTAACATTATTTTCACGAAATTAGTAAAATAATGTTAAAATTAGTGCACTTTCACTTTTGCCCCCCGAGCGCCCACACATATATACATTATATGAGCATACCGCAAGCGGGGCGTAAATGCGAGGGTCATGAGAGCTCAGGCTATTGCTTCCGCAAAATCAGAGAGATGATGGCTTCGACTTTAGGTATGTTCCCTTTAGAGAATCTTTTCTTCAACAGCACATGATTAGCAATTTGCAATCTTTCATCATTTTTTATGCTGAGGGTGGTGCTATATTTCAAGCAAGCGAAAAGTATTATACTGGGACTAGGCCATTGCTTCCGCAAAATCAGAAGTCTCGGGATAATACCCCAGATATCACTAAGCATAAAGACCTAGTATCTTAGAAAGAGGGACCTTTCAAACAAGATTTCGGGGGTTACCCATATATCCTAGAGATGTTCCCCACGAGATAAGTTTATATCTCGACACAATCTACTAAATGTGCAAAAACCTACTGGCACATCATCAGTGAGACCGTTTATCACTTTTGACTTTCCAATTCTTTAGCATGCTGTGATCGTCTACTGATGTACTATCATTTCCTCTTTTCACAACAAAACTCATTTTTGATTTTATCATGTTTTTGGCTTTTTCAAATTTTCTAATGTTTTTGGATTTTCAAATTTCTTACTCCCCCTAAAATTCAAAAAACATTTAAAGGAAATTTGACAACAAATTGTACAAATAAAGTAACAATTGTTGTGAATTGCTTCAAATCACCATCCACTTGGCATAAACAATCAGAACTTCCCCTGATAACAAACTATTTTCCCATTATGATTTCAAAACACTTAAGTTTGTTTTAATCAAATGGTTTTTCCGAAAAATTAGTTTTGTTGATTTTACCACTTGTAAGAATGGGGATTCATTCATCACTTTGTTTCTCAACCACTTTGTATGAAGAGTAAATCAAGTTCAACTTAATGACCTTGATTAACCACTTGTAGGTGAAAACTTTTCTCCAACCACTTTTAGGTTCACTTACCAACCATATCATTCGAAAATCGAAATATAACAATTTGAATAAAACTACCACTTGTAGGTCGAAATCACTTTCGTGAATTTCTCAAGAAAGATGCCGACATCCAAGCCTGACCAAACTTGGATGTGACCTCTTCAGTTTCATTCGGGGTGTATGTTGCCTTCTTTGTTTCATAAAAATCTTTTACCCCTTTCACTTTTCCATCGATCATTTTTTGAAAAATCTTTTTCACATTTTCATTAAAAACCTTTTCGACATCAAATTCTTTCTTTTCTGAATAGAATTGATTCGAAATCTCCACCTTTCCAACTTTTTGTTTAAAATTTTCAGCCCGCAATGGTGGAAAATTGACATCATCCATTGGCGATACTGATGTTTCTATTTTTAGCTCAACTTGTGACTCTTCTGACTTTGACGAGTTAAATTCATTGCCAGATTTCACATCAGATTTCTTAACAACCCATTTTTGGTTGTCAAGATTCACTCTTCTTTTGTAAAATCTTTTCGAACATTCACCAACCTCATATGTTGAGTTTTTAAACACTTTGAATTTTTTGGTTGGTGGTTTAGTTTTATCAACAACCTTTTCTTTGAGTTTAGAAACAACTTCCTGTTTTGTGTTGATAGCCATTGGACAATTCCCGGCAATGTGACCAACTTCTTGACACCGGTAACAGGTTCTTGTCTCCTTTCTCTGATAACATCCATTCTTCTCAAACTTTTGTTTCTCTGCAAAGAACTCTTTGTTTGATTGCTTCCAGAATGAGCTCTTTTCTTCTTTCTCTGAACTTGCTCCTAAAACAAATACACTTTTTGTTTTATAAGTTTTCTCATTTTTATGATTTTTTGGTGGAATAAAACCTAATCCCTTCTTTTTGAAATTACTGTTATGGTTTGGTTTCTTTTGATAACCTGAACCAGAACTGTAACCCTTTTTCTTGTTTAACCTTTGTTGAACTCTTGAGGTGTAAGGTCTTGGTTTTTCAGAAAAATTTACATCTTTTATTTCAGAAATATTAATTTCTGTTAGTTTGAAAACCTTTTTTTATCATTTCTGATTTAACACCTCTTATTGGAAATTCCTCATCAGAATATAATTTGTCAGAATCATTCAAAGTATATGCCACTTTGATTGGTTCGTCATTCAAATTAGATTTTAATAAAAAGAAATTCTTTATTATAAGCCCTTTTAACCGACGACTTTGGACTGCCAACTGATGAACTCGAACTCTTGGATTCGGACTTTGACTCTGACTCCTCATCTTTATCCAACACCTGATCGACCACTTTCTTTATTAACTCAGACTCATGATCAGTGTCAGATGATGTGAACGTGACGTCAATGTTTTCTGGTAACTCATCAGTTGTTTCAGAATTTAACTTTATATTGACTGCCTTTTTGACTTGCTCCTCATTTGGTTTTCTGGGAGAATAACCTTCCCAGATCGGAGGCGGACACTTGTTATAATTTGCACTTTGTTTCTTACCAGTATTCTTTTCTTCTGGCTTCTCATCTTGAAATGCTTCAAAACCTACAACAGTTGGATAAATTCTATCAATCAAATAATCAGAACTAGAATAACTTTGCAGTAATCGTCTAATTCTTTCATTCTCTATCTTTTCTGTCTCCAACTCCTGCTTCAACTTGGCACATTCTTCAATGTAATGGTTAATGGCCTTTTTCTTTGACATCATTACTGCATTCATCATTGTTAATGCATCTTCTCTTTCAGAATTTGTCTTTTGTAGACCATTCACTGTTCTATTCAACACATCATACGATTCTTTCACATAATTAAGATCGAACAGTAATTTTTCTTTCATCTTATCTTGCTCAATTAACTTCTCATCCTTTTCTTCACATTGTTTGCAAGATTCTAAACACTTTAGACACAGCTTGATGACTTCTACAATCTTTTCAACTTCAATCACTTTTTCAACTTCAATTATCTTCTCATCATCAACTACCTTTACAGTTTCAACCACTTGCTCAGTAGCTTTAACTTCTTCACTTTGTTCAGAAATATTTTCCTGAGCAACACTCTCACATTTCATATTTTTCTGTTCTTTTGCTGCTCGTCTCTCCTTCAGCTTCTTCAATCTATCTGCAAAATAAAATTCAAAACTTTCAGGAGATAATACAGATTTTCCAATATTTATTTGAGTTTCTTCTTCATCATCACTGCTACCAGATGATAATTGATAAAAAACTATTGTCTTTTCTGAACTATCATATGAAGAAACAAACTCTTCCTCTTGATTCTTCTCAACATCAGCAAACCCTTTCATCCATTCCTTCATCAAATCTGGTTCTTGAACTATCTGAGCAATTAACGCCACTGTCTTTGAATCAGGTGGAATATATTTGTCCCAACTAAAACCTTCTGCAACTTTTTCATCATCTTGATCAATTATACCAAAATAAGCTTTCTTATTTGATTCTTCAATTGCTTTCTTGGCATGTGCAGTTTGTGGTTCTTGTTGTTGATACGGGTGATGAGCAACTTGTTGATATATGGCTTTCCGATAATAATCATTATTTACAAAAGGATTCTGTGCTCCACTTGCTTCTCGATTTTTACATTCCCTCTTGAAATGTCCTTTCTCCCTGCATCGAAAACAAGTAACTTTAGATTTATCAAAACCCAAAGTAGAAACATTAGCATCCCTAAAATCATCTCTTCCTGTAATCATCTTAAATTTCTCAGCTCTTCTCAAAACACTAGCTAAACACCATTTAATATCCATAAGTTCCATATCTTTTGCATCAATCTGATCGTAATCCTCTTTCGTCAGCATAGGATTTCCGATCCTTCCAGCAACCAATCCTTCATATGATTCTAATACTGTAGCAAGTAATGACATGTGACCTTTAGCAACCTCTTCAGAGAAATTTTGACCATTCTGAAGATGCAATGCAATGTTGCAGTGTAAAACATGACCATTACTGCTGTTTGAGATTTGGAACTGATGACTTAAGGTTGAAGATTTAGAATTAACATTTGGATATGAAGAAAATGCACTACTGTTGTTTGAACTTTGATTAACTGATCCAGATGAGTTTTCAGCACTGAAAGCATGCTTTGAACTTTCGGACTAGCTTCAACATCCTGAACACTCCCTTTGTAATACATCTTGATGTCTTGTTGGCTACTCGGGTTATTCATTCTAGCAATCTTTTGTTGTTCAAGATCTTGACCTTCAATCTTTTCAATGAACTGGGAAATTGCCAATTTGTCATATTCTCCAGTGTTCTTTAAGATCATCAAATATGTACCCCACTCTTTCTGAAGTAAAGCATCAGCTAGTTTGTCAACCCATTCTTCTTGATCTTTGACTATTTCCAACAAAGACATAGATCGCACTAAGTGACAATATCTTTCGATCAATTTCTTTGAAGATTCTCCTGGCAAACTTGAAAACAAATCAAACTCTTTCTTTAGCAATGATTTCTTACTCCTGATCATCTTCTAACTTCCCTCAAATTTAATTCGAAGTGCTTCCCAAATCGATAGTGAAGTATTATCGTGTTGGAGCAATATGAAGATGTCTTCTTTCACAGCCCGCTGGAGTAGACTAATCATCATCTTTTCTACTTTGTACATATCTCATTCTTTGTCCGTCAATTCAGAAATTTCTTTGATAACTCCCAAATCCGTACGAGGCTTAACATACTTTTTTTCAATACATTCCCAAGACCTCAAATGATTTGCTTGAACCCAATTTTCAAATCTATCTTTCCAACCATAATATTCCTCAATACCCATTAGCTTCGGGGATTTTTGTAATGTTCCTGTTTCATTTTCCATGTTCATGCTCTGAGCAATGGTAGCCGGAGTAGTCGGGGTAGTAGCAAACGCTTTATAAAATTCATCTTCCATGATTCGGTAACAAATTTCACAAAATCAGCTTTTCAAACGAAATCAACACTTTCACACGAAATGAACTTGGTGCGAAATGATACACTGGTGCGAAATAGCCTGCAAAACAACTTCAAACGAAATGATTTATCACACGAAATGACACCTTTGATGCGAAATAAGAATTTTCACACGAAATGAATGGTTTCGTGCGAAATGAAAGACTTTCACACGAAATGAGGTATTTCGTGCGAAATGAAACAACTTTGGTACGAAATAGTGATTTCGTACGAAATAGCTCACACTATATGTTGATTTCGTGCGGAATGAACCAAACACAGTGATTTCATGCGAAATCAAGTGTATATTCTACGTGAAATAGCAATTTCAAGCCAAAAGAAATCTTATTCCGTGCGAAATACTGCTGATGTCATCATGTCAGCCAAATTTTCGTTAAATTGATCAGGTTTTAGTTCAAATTTTGATCCAATTCTTTCAAGGCTTTGTTAAAACACTGTTTCGCATATAATATGTGAAATTCAAACCATTTTAACAGTCAAAACTTGTTAATTTTGAAAAAGAAGGTGTAGAAATCAGAATTTTGAGCTGAATCGGTAAGAACTCTTCCTCCTGAGCTCTGATACCACTTGTAGGATCGTTTTCACGACCGAACGAGTCGTTCAGAAGAGTTTTTGCTCAATACGAGAGGCGGAAACAGACGTATCGAGTTAATTCAGCTTGCAATTCACTTTAAACTGTCTTTTGATTGATATAACAACATTTTACAGCGAGTAGACACTTCGGCAGCACTTCGGCTCTGAAACCGGAAAGTTACAAATGACGAAGACAAGGCAAGGCAACTATTTATAGGCAAGGTGATGTCGCACAGAAAGGCTCAAGCGAAATAGCCAGTCTATTTCGTACGAAATGACAAAATCATTTCGTGCGAAATACCTTATCCTATTTCGTGCGAAATCAACTTCTAACATGTTTTCTCGAATATCGTGCCCTGATCTTTCTAATCAAATACATGACTCGATACAAGACGAAGTCGACAGACATATGCACCAACAGTTCTTAACCGAAAGTCGTGAAGTTTGACTTCTGCTTTGACTTTTAGTTCTGACCCGTATTAGATTAGTTTCATTATGTTTTAAAGTTCCTTTGTGACCATATTATATTGTAGTATAACCCTCTGAGGTTATAATACATGGTCATATAGTAATCTGAGTTTATTTTGCAAGTTCCGTTATTATGCCTAATTGTCGACTAAAATGCCCTTTGGTTTAAAAATAAGGTTTTAAACAAGAATGAGCATGCAAATGAATTATATTCGGATATGTTAACATGTTTAGCATATTTTGATGTTTATAATCTGGTCATAAACTAAATTTGCATAAATAATGATAAATCATGCTTTTAAAAGGACCAAAAAGCCCTTTTACATCTAAAATGAGTTTTAAACATAATTTCTTCGCAAGACTTATGTAACACTCCGTGTTTCAAAAGTCAAAGTCAAAGTCAAGATTGAAGTCAAAGGAAGACAAGATTGCTAAATGCGACCTGTCACTCCTTGCTCAATTCCTTTTTTGGCTTCTTTGACTTGTAGATAGTCTTTTATGCCTTTACGTTAGTTGTATTATGTGGAGTATTTGGTAATAATCGAGGTTTAATCGCTATTTAATCGATGTTTATCGCATGTTTTATCAACTTATCGCTTATCGCTATCGCATTCGCAACTCGAATTACGCGTCTGATTATGGTTCTTATGTGTGTGTGCCCTTTATGTGTTATTTGTGCATGTTATTTATGTTTTATGATGTGGTGATTAATCGAAACTCAATCGCAATTGAATCGCAAACGCTAAACGCAAATTAAATAGGATGCTTGTATGTTGATATAGTAGTTGGGATTAAAAGTAATTTGAGGAGTAACACTATTGCATCGCCCTCTCGAATCGCATCGCAACGCTCAGCACCCGAATCGAAACTACAAAACTCATCGCGCCAAGCACTCGAATCGAGTGGCCAGCCGACCGAGCTGCCACCTGATCGGGCTGCCATCCGATCGAGGTGCCACTCGATCGAGCTGCCACCCGCCCTAGGTGCCACCCGCTCGAGCTGCCACCCGGATGGGCTACCACTCCATCGACCAGCCACCATCTCTCCTTTCCATTTATGGAAACCCTATAAATACCCTCCTTTGTCACATCATTTGATGTTGACAGCCCTCTCTCCTTCCCCACTCCCTCAAGCCGCTATTTCTTCAGATTTCTCGCGATTCTTGTAAGTTTTCCACCTAAATCTTGTACTTTCTTAATCTACATGCACTCCTACACCTTTCTATCTTTTGAATCTTAACTTTTAACCGTGAAATCACTAGATTTGAGGCGTTCTTGGATGATATCATCATGGTGTTCTTATGAACTTCGTGATTTGGCTTCAATCCACCAAGAACAACTTAGATCTGAATGATTTCCACATGAATAAACAAGGATATTTCATAGATCTGAACATATTCACGGTGAAAAGGATTGAAAGATGGTTTCCAAGCTTTCTTTCAACTCTTTTACACTCAATGCACTCAAAACCGATAGATTCGGAGCTTGTTCTAACCTTCTACCTTTTTCTTGTGGTTGTGTTGGTTCAAGATCTGGATTCTATCCATGAGAACACTGATTTCGGGTTAAACATGAAACACCGTCTCGAACAATTAACTGTTCGGACTAGGGTGGTTCCTGTCCGATCGGGTCACTAAGTCTTGTCGAAGTTTATGTTGTTTAGCATGCTATCCAACAGTCTCGAAAACACGCAAAACTATCAAAACAACCAAGGAAGAAGACGACCAGGTCATCTGGGACGGATTGCCGTCCGATCGGATTGCCACCCGACCGGACTGCCACCCGATCGGATTGCACCTTGGGTCCCACACTTAACCTTTATTTCAACATTTGAGGTTTTGAACATTGAACGGATTGTCGTCCGATCGGATAGCCACCCGATCGGATTACCGTCCGACCATGTGATGTTTGACCTCAAACACTTAAAACATTTTTCAACATGTTCAGTACGTAAGGATTGCCACCCGATCGGATAGCCATCCGATTGATTGACCGTCCTGCTGTGAACTTGTTCGCAAACAAGAGAAGTCTCGCCAATCGGATTGCTGTCCGATCAAACAGCCGTTCGATCAACCGACCTGAAAGGTAGAGATACTTCTCTATTTTTAAAATGCTACAACGAAAACTTCAAAAGACAAGCCATCATACACAAACACATCCATCCAAATGAGATGACAATCCAATCGAGTGGCCACACGATCGGGTGACCACCCGAACGGATTGTCATCCGATCGACCGGCCAACCGATCGGATTGTCACCTGATCGGATTGTTGTCCGATCCACTGACACTTTGCTTTGTTTTACGCGCTGCTTATCGTTTATGCTATCGTTCTGATCCGGCTAATCTTGCTCTCTAGCGCTCCCTTCAATCCATGATCGCTGTGAGTATACTCGAACCCTATTTGCTTTATGCACTTTTGGGTGTTACATACGTTACTTATTCTAAATAATATCGAACACACTACGCAATACTTTAACGCTAACCGTTACTACATGTTATACATGACTTAATGAATGCTTGTTTGTTATGTTTACACACGGGATGTTGACTACCTGCCTTAGCAACGATAGTACTATAGTTTGGACTCAGCACCTGTTCACTCAGGGGTTGTTAAGGACAATTAATTACATGGCTCACAGTGGTGAGTGTGTATTACGAACTGCCTTGGGCAGTCAACCCGCAGTCATTGGTATCGATAGGTCCTTGTCGATAACTTACGTGCTTCATTTCACACTGTGTACGTGCTGGTTATGCGTAAACGATTTCAAACTCTATTATATCTATCAAACTTGTATGCTTACCTTTACACTATGTGTATTGACTTTTACTTTAACGTATGTGGCAGGTGCTTAAGATGTTTAGATGCTTGGATTGCTATTAATTCGAGGCTAGGAAAGGTCTAGAAACAAATAAATGAATTGTCTGCATTTGAAATCTGAGTTGTCGGAACAGAACAATTTGACTAGTTTTTGTCTGTAATAATTATGTTACTTTTTATGTCATGGTATGGGACATGATACTTTAAATAATTGGTAATTATAGTTGTTATGGAAACTTCTGGACAATTTGTTTTGCTCAGTGCCACGCCCCAATGATTCCACCATCGGTTGGGGTGTGACAGATTGGTATCAGAGCCATAACTATAGGGAATTAGCCAAGACTCGACCTAGTCCGGGTTGACGTCTTAGAAACGACTTGGTCTATAGTTAGGTACCAACAGACCGATTTGTGCACACCCTGTAGGGGTTATGTACGAGCTTAGTTGCTACTTTTCGCTATTCTCGCCTACGCTACACCATCGCTGCACTCTAGTTTCCAACAATGAACGAGCAATTAGGTCGAGATTAGGTGTGAAAACCGCAAACTCTCGACTAAATTGCTTGTTTAACCCGCATTTTATCTACAAACAGGAGAATTTGTGCCAAATCAGGAGTGAAATCCATACTTTGACACGTAATTTCTCCTTTATTCTATCAAAAAACAGGAACGAAGTCGTTAAGTCAGGGGTGAAACCCGAACCTCGATGACTTGTTCCGACCTCTACTTGGTTTTACAAACTCTCACCAAAGTCTCGACGGACTCCAACGACTTGAAGTCACACTGTGACTGAAAGGATGCGTGCCATTAAACCAAATTCGAGGCGAGGACACAGTCCCGAAGGTTAAAGTGCGTACTGGAAGTCCTTGTGAATAGTCGAACCACTTTGGGTAGTCAATGTCTATCAGCCTAAGACAATCTATTTTCGATTTCAAGCTCGCAATCGCCTATTTTATGTGTTTCCAATTTTGGAACGGCAATTATCAGAGCCACTTTTGTCGTTTTATGTGAATTTTATGTGTTATGTGGTTTTATGTATTTTTGGTTAAAATGTAAAAAGCAGAAAGCGAAAAGCCGGAAGTCACCAACTCATCATACCCATTTTCGCTTTAATCAACACCCACAACTCGCAGTGCACTTCTACCTCAAACTGCTGACAAATCGCTACTACATGAGGAACGAATTTATGCCATGTTACTTGCTATATTATTCTCATATGATATACTACCCGCTATGCTATTCGCGAATGCCATTCTCGAATGCTCGCGGACTTTGAATGATAGGTTTCTGTATTCTGACTGCCTCTGGTGATTATGTGCTTTTGTGTTTCTGTGCCTTACGTGTTTATGCGCTTCTGTGCTTATGTGAATCTGTGACTTTGTGCCTAAGTATTTACGTGATCGTATTCCTGAGCTTTAGTAGTATTAGACGTTTGAGGTGAGATTCGATTATATTGTTTCTGAGTCCCAAGACGATGTCTGCTGCAGACAATGTCGTCATCTGGACCCTCATCTGGACCCCGTCACCCACGAGTTACTCGTCAAGAATAGAGAGACAAACGCCTTGCCGCTCTCATCGCTAAACAACTAGCAAAGGTAGATCCTCAGATCGTGAGTGAGCTATACGAGAATGTGAGCAAATCATCTGAAGAGTCCAGGACCGAAGCTCCTAAAGCTACTCCCAAAGCTGCTTTTAGCTTCAAACAGTTCAAAGCTTGCGGACCAAAAGAGTTCACTGGCGAAGATGGCCCTACGGCCTTGTTTCAATGGTTCGACTCAATCGAGGTCACCCTGCGTCAGAGTGGATGTCCTGACAATCTCCGCACACTGAATGCTACCGGCGTCTTCCAGTCTCGTGCCTTAGACTGGTGGACGGCTGAGAGGAACAAACGCGGAAATGACGCAACTTATGGTATGTCATGGGACGAGTTGAAGAACGTTATGCTAGAAGAGTTCGGCCCTCCCCATGAGCGCCAAAAGTTGGAGGACGAATTATGGCATCTGAAGCAGAAGGATGGTGACAACGCTTCTTTAACTGATCGCTTCACGTAACTCAGTATTATCTGTCCTGATCAAGTGAAGACTGCTGACATGACAATCAAGAAGTACATTCGCGCTCTACCGGATTATGTTGCAGATTTTGTGCATGCTTCAAAACTAGCAACAATCGAAGAGACCTACCTGCTTGCCGCTGAAATGAACGACAAGCGAGTCAAAGCTAGATTTTGGGATAAAGCTACCAAGAACCTGCACCAAGCAACCGCCACACCAGTCGCTGAAACCGCCACCGCTTCTCAATCGTCAAAGTCCTCTCGTCGCAAGAGGAAGAACAACAACAGCTCCAGCAACAAGAACTGTGTTGTCACCACTACTGCTGCTCCACTTCAAGCCGTACCGGCTCAGCAGCAATCTCCGCACCGATCAGCTCCAACACCAGTTGCCTATGCACCGCCTACAAAGCGTGCTTACACTGGTCCCCACCCTGCTTGCCCGACATGTACTTATCATCACCCGGTGGGTATCGCCTGCAGATTTTGTGTGCACTGCAATATGTACGGCCACTTCACCGCTAACTACCGTATTGGTTCCTGACAAGCACCAGCCCAAGCTACTGGTCATCAAGCTCTACTTCCAGCTCCTCAAGGCCAACAAGCGGCTCAGGCACTCGTGGTCAACGCCAGAGTCTGCTTCGCGTGTGGTGATCCCAACCACTTCGTGAACATGTGTCCTAACAGGTTTGTGAAACAAGAGCCCCAGCAGCAGCAGCCTCAGTAGCAACAACAGCCTCAGCAGCAACAACAACAAGCCGTCCGCTCCAGAACTTTCAACATCAATACGCGCCAAGCCCAGGTTGACAACAATGTGGTTAATGGTACATTTCTTGTGAATGGTATTTATGCCTCGTGTTTGTTTGATACTGGAGCCGATAACTGTTTTGTGTCATTCGAATTCGAGAAGCTCCTTAATCGTAAGCGCTCCCATCTCCCCTCGACGTTCGATGTCGAAGTTGCCACTGGAAGAACCGTCGCTGTCAATTCTGTTCTTCGTGATTGTACCCTTAAACTCAACAATCACATCTTTCCGATCGACCTTATTCCGATGCAACTCGGAAGTTTTGACATCATAGTAGGCATGGACTTTCTTCATGAAAACCATGCTGAAGTTGTGTGCTTTGATAAAATGATTTGATTCTCGCTCGCAAATGGTGATTTGTTATGTGTTTATGGCGAAACTGCTTTGAAGGGTCTAAAGCTCATGTCATGTATCCAAGTTAGCAAGTATCTCCGCAAGGAATACAGAGCTTTCTTGGCTAACATTGTAGTAGCAGAGAAGGAAAAGAAAGGAAGGCCAGGTGTAAACGATGTTCCAGCGGTTCGAGAATTTCCTAACATTTTTCCTGAGGATCTTCCCGGACTGCCGCCAAGTCGTGATATCGACTTTCGTATCGACCTCATTCCTGGAGCCAACCCTATTGCTAGAGCTCCATATCGACTCGCTCCGTCCGAAATGCACGACCTCTCGAGTCAACTCCAGGAATTGTTTGATGAAAGCTTCATTCGCCCGAGCACCTCTCCATGGGGCGCACCAGTCCTTTTCGTCAGAAAGAAGGATGGGTCATTCAGGATGTGCATCGACTATGGGGAATTGAATAAGTTGACAATCAAGAATCGCTATCCCCTGCCTCGAATTGATGATTTATTTGACCAGCTACAAGGTGCTACGTGTTTCTCGAAGATCGATCTACGCTCAGGATATCACCAACTACGCATCCAAGAGGAGGATCTACCCAAAACCGCTTTTCGCACTAGATACAGCCATTATGAATTTGTTGTTATGCCCTTTTGGTTTAACTAACGCACCCGCAGTTTTTATGGATCTGATGAATCGCGTGTGTAAACCTTATCTCGACCGCTTCGTCATCGTGTTCATCGATGATGTCCTGATCTATTCCAAGTCGAAAACCGAACACGGTCAACATCTACGTTTGGTTCGCGAGCTACTCCAGGGGAATCGACTCTATGCCAAGTTCTCCAAGTGTGAATTCTGGCTGGAGGAGGTTCAATTCCTCTGTCATATTGTCAATAGTCAAGGTATTCACGTCGATCCCATGAAGATCAATGCTGTTAAGAGTTGGGTTACGCCGAAGAACCCGTCTGAAGTCCGTTCTTTTCTCGGACTAGCGGGCTATTATCGTCGATTTATCGAAGGGTTCTCAAAAATCGTTGTGCCGCTTACCGCTCTCACGCATAAAGACAAGCCTTTTGTTTGGGGAATTGAACAAGAGTCTGCTTTCCAAACTCTCAAGCATATGCTTTGCAAAGCTCTTGTGATGCCTGACGGAAACGACGACTACATTGTCTATTGTGATGCCTCAAACCTTGGTCTTGGTTGTGTTCTCATGCAACGAGACAAGGTTATCGCTTACGCATCTCGTCAGCTCAAGATCCACGAGAAGAACTATACAACCCACGACCTCAAGCTTGGCGTAGTTATTTTTGCGTTAAAGATTTGGCGACACTACCTTTATGGTACTAAGTGTACGATCTTCATGGATCATAGGAGCCTACAACATATCTTCGACAAGAAAGAACTTAATATGCGTCAATGCCGATGGGTAGAACTTCTCAACGATTATGATTGTGAGATTCGTTATCACCCAGGCAAAGCAAATGTCGTTGCCGATGCTCTAAGCCGACGAAGCTATTTGAATAGTGCTCGAAATGTCCAAGCCCAATACAATCTCGAAACCCTCATTCGCGAAGCTCAGCACGCGTGTTTTACCGAACACACTTTGAAGAAGGAACGGATCTACCATGATGGAGCCAATCTTGTGAATAAGTCGAATGGGATATTCCATTATCTGGACTGAATTTGGATCCCTAAACGGACCAATTTGCGACAGATTTTGATGGACGAAGCCCACAAATCCCGGTATTCCATTCATCCGGTGCCGATAAAATGTACCAGGACCTTCGCTACAAGTACTGGTGGCCGGGCATGAAGAGAGATATCGCCCTCTATGTTGGAAAGTGCCTGACTTGCTCGAAAGTCAAGGCTGAGCACCAAAGACCCTATAGCTTACTCGAACAACCCCCGATCCCTATGTGGAAGTGGGAGAATATAACTATGGACTTCATAACTAAACTTCCGAGTACGCCATCAAGTCATGACAGTATCTGGGTTTTCGTTGATCGTTTGACCAAATCTGCTCATTTTCTGCCAATACGAGAAGACTACAAGGTAGAAAGATTAGGCCGAATCTACACCGACGAGATCATCTGTCGACATGGGACGCCTCGCGACATCATCTCTGACCATGATGCTCGGTTTACCTCGCGTCTATGGGAAACATTTCAAATGGCTATAGGTACTACGCTTAATCTAAGTGCCGCTTTCCATCCCCAAACCTACGGTCAGACTGAGAGAACGATTCGTACCCTTGAAGACACGCTTCGTTCGTGTGTCATAGATTTCGTTGGTAATTGGGACGCTTACCTGCCGTTAGTCGAATTCTCGTATAATAACAGTTATCATTCCATCATTCAAATGGCACCATTTGAGGCTTTATACGGAAGAAAATGTCGATCGCCAATTGTATGGCACGAGATCGGGCACTTGCAATTAACCAGTCCTGAGCTATTGCAAGAAACGACTGACAAAGTCCTCCAAATTCGAGACAATCTGTTGAAAGCTCGGAGCCGTCAGAAAAGTTATGCCGATAGATGACGCAAGCCCCTTGAATTTGACGTTGGCGACTACGTACTCCTAAAGGTATCACCTTGGAAGGGTGTGGTCAGATTTGGCAAGAAAGGGAAACTAGCGCCTTGATATGTTGTACCTTTTAAGATTCTGGAAAGGATCGGAAAAGTCGCCTACAGACTCGAACTACCGGAGGAACTTAGCAACGTTCACCCGACTTTCCATGTGTCGAACCTCAGAAAGGGCTTGTCTTAGCATGATTTAATTGTACCTCTAGAAGATCTCCAAGTAAACGAAACACTACACTTCGTGGAGAAGCCTGTCGAAATCATGGACCGCCAAACCAAGCAGCTCAGAGGCTCGCGCATTCCCATTGTGAAGGTTCGATGGGAAGGCAAATGAGGCGTGGAGTTCACTTGGGAACTCGAAGGCGACATGAAGGCGAAGTACCCGCAGTTGATTGTTATGGCTTCGGCCTAATTTCGGGACGAAATTCCCTCAACTAAGGGAGGCTGTAACACCCCGTATTTCGAAAGTCAAAATGAAAGTCAAGATTGAAGTCAAAGGAAGAGAAGATTGCTAAATGCGACCTGTCACTCCTTGCTCAATTCCTGTTTTGGCTTCTTTGACTTATAGATAGTCTTTTATGCTATTACGTTAGTTGTATTATGTGGAGTATTTGTTAATAATCGAGGTTTAATCGCTATTTAATCGATGTTTATCGCATGTTTTATCAACTTATCGCTTATCGCTATCGCATTCGCAACTCGAATTACGCATCTGATTATGGTTCTTATGTGTGTGTACCCTTTATGTGTTATTTGTGCATGTTATTTATGTTTTATGATGTGGTGATTAATCGAAACGCACTCGAAACTTAATCGCAATCGAATCGCAAACGCTAAACGCAAATTAAATAGGATGCTTGTATGTTGATATAGTAGTTGGGATTAAAAGTAATTTGAGGAGTAACACTATCGCATCGTCCTCTCGAATTGCATCGCAATGCTCAGCACCCGAATCGAAACTGCAAAACTCATCGCGCCAAGCACTCGAATCGAGTGGCCAGCCGACCGAGCTACCACCCGATCGGGCTGCCACCCGATCAGGCTGCCATCCTATCGAGGTACCACTCGATCGAGCTGCCACCTGGACGGGCGGCCACTCGATCGACCAGCCACCATCTCCCCTTTCCATTTATGCAAACCTTATAAATACCCTCCTTTGTCACATCATTTGATGTTGACAGCCCTCTATCCCTCCCCACTCGCTCCAGCCACTATTTCTTCAGATTTCTCGCGATTCTTGTATGTTTTCCACCTAAATCTTGTACATTCTTAATCTACACGCACTCCTATACCTTTCTATCTTTTGAATCTTAACTTTTAACCGTGAAATCACTAGATTTGAGGTGTTCTAGGATGATGTCATCATGGTGTTCTTATGAACTTCGTGTTTTGGCTTCAATCCACCAAGAACAACTAAGATCAGAACGATTTCCACATGAATAAACAAGGATCTTTCAAAGATCTGAACATATTCATGGTGAAAAGGATTGAAAGATGGTTTCCAAGCTTTCTTTCAACTCTTTTACACTCAAGGCACTCAAAACCGATAGAATCAGAGATTGTTCTAACCTTCTACCTTTTTCTTGTGATTGTGTTGGTTCAAGATCTGGATTCTATCAATGAGAACACTGATTTCGGGTTAAACATGAAACACCGTCTCGAATAGTTAACTGGTCGGACTAGGGTGGTTCCTATCCGATCGGATCACTAAGTCTTGATGAAGTTTCTGTTGTTTAGCACACTATCCAACAGTCTCGAAAACACACAAAACTATCAAAACAACCAAGGAAGAAGACGACCAGGTCATCTGGGACGGATTGCCGTTCGATCGGATTGCCTTCCGATCGGATTGCCACCCGACCAAACTGCCAACCGATCGGATTGCACCTTGGGTCCCACACTTAACCTTTATTTCAACATTTGAGGTTTTGAACATTGAACGGATTGCCGTCCGATTGGATTGCCACCCGATCGGATTACCGTCCGACCATGTGATGTTTGACCTCAAACACTTAAACAATTTTCAACATGTTCAGTACGTAAGGATTGCCACCTGATCAGATAGCCATCTGATAGAGTGACCGTCCTGATGTGAACTAGTTCGCAAACAAGAGAAGTCTCGCCAATCGGATTGTTGTCCGATCGTACAGCCATTTGATCGATCGACTTGAAAGGTAGAGATACTTATCTATTTTTAAAATGCTACAACGAAAACTTCAAAAGACAAGCAATCATACACAAACACATCCATCCCAAACGAGATGACGATCCAATCGAGTGGCCACTCAATTGGGTGACCACCTGAATGGATTGTCATCCGATCGACCAGCCAACTGATCAGATTGCCACCCGATCGGATTGCTGTCCGATCCACTAACACTTTACTTCGTTTTACGTGCCGCTTATCATTTATGCTATCATTCTGATCAGGCTAATCTTGCTCTCTAGCGCTCCCTTCAATCCATCATCGCTGTGAGTATACTCGAACCCTTTTTTCTTTACGCATTTTTGGGTGTTACATACATTACTTATTCTAAATAATATCAAACACACTACGCAATACTTTAACGCTAACCGTTACTGCATGTTATACATGACTTAATGAATGATTGTTTATTATGTTTACACACGGAATGCTGTCTACCTGCCTTAGCAACGATAGTACTATAGTTTGGACTCAGCACCTGTTCACTCAGGGGTTGTTAAGGACAATTAATTACGTGGCTCACATTGGTGAGTGTGTATTACGAACTGCCTTGGGTAGTCAACCCGCAGTCATTGGTATCGATAGGTCCTTGTCGATAACTTACGTGCTTCATTTCACACTGTGTACATGTTGGTTATGCGTAAACGATTTCGAACTCTATTATATATATCAAACTTGTATGCTCACCTTTACACTATGTGTATTGACTTTTACTTTAACATATGTGGCATGTGCTTAAGGTGTTTAGATGCTTGGCTTGCTGTGAAATTGAGGCTAGGAAAGGTCTAGAAACAAATAAATGAATTGTCTGCATTTGAAATCTGAGTTGTCGGAACAGAACAATTTGACTAGTTTTTGTCTGTAATAATTATGTTACTTTTTATGTCATGGTATGGGACATGATGCTTTAAATAATTGGTAATTATAGTTGTTATGGAAACTTCTGGACAATCTGTTTTGCTCAGTGCCACGCCTCGATGATTCCGCCATCGGTTGGGGTGTGACAACTTATTACCAACTGATGTAATATCGTATTTAAGATTATCTGGGAGGTCAAGTCAGATTACCTTCTGTGTTTAACTACAAGTTCTTGTTAAATGCTCTTAAATGACGATAATGCCATTATGGTGCTTAAAATGGGTTTTAAACATAATATTCAAACAAAACCTTTTACTTACTGGTATATTATGATAAATAACATATTTTAATTATTCAAAGCTGGTCATAACATCAGATTTCCTAAAACATCACTAATATCGTCATTTAACGACTTTAACGCCGTTTAGGCGCATAGTATGGTTTTAAACCATATTTATCACCCAAGACTTGTTACCTACGGATTTTATAAACCATTTTAAATCTTTTTACAGTAGGTATAATTTATAAACTCAGAATCCTAAATAAGTTCTCAAAACTATGTGTGAAATGACCAAAATGCCCCTACGGTGCATAGTTTAGTCCTAAAGCATAAACCACACATATATTTGATATCCTACTGATATTATATCATAATTTAACTATTTTTCCAGAATGTATATGACCATAACATCAGTTCACTTGCAAGCTCCTTTTTATAAGTCATAAAATTACCAAATAATTCAATTTTAAAACCTTAACGGGCATACATTTTAATATCCTACTGATATTATAACATGTTTTAAGTATAATAACATATGGACCTTGTATTTGACTCATCCAGTTACCCGTTAATGCTAATACGCGTACGGTTCAACTTTTGTAACTAGTTTTCATAAGTTTACCGAAATGGGTTTAACCTTATCTTTTAAACTTCAATTTCTAGAATGTAATTAGTTTACCCATATTATACAAGGCTTCACACTTGTTGGGTTTAAACTACATTCTAATCCGGTCATCGCTTAATCTAGCGCATTGTACCGTATTTCATTCTTTAAGCTAGCCGGTCTAAGTCTATGACTTAAATAGGACCCGTTAGCATTCTAATTAGTTAATATTACCATCATTCCAGACTAGAGCCTTCTAGTACAAGCTACCTACACTTGTCTAGTGAATTATACGACTAAGTTATTTAAATCTTGCTTTGAATCGAGTTATAGCTCAGGTAAATACTTTTAACTTATTTTCCCTATACGGGCTTCGGATACGGTAAATTATTACCGCTTGGTCGGGTATGGGATCACTTAGCCGGATTATGGCTATCAAATCTACCTAACCCATTTTAACCAGTTTTGTTTGATAAGTTAAACATTGTGGGTTAACGTGACCATGTCCTGGATATCCTCGGCTCGTTTAAGTTACTAATGGCCACGACCTAAGCATGGGGTGTAGGCATATGATGTGTGTAAAATGCAACATATAAATTACAAAGGCATAAATAGGGGTGCTTGGCTCACTTCAAAGGCATCCCTTTGCAAACCACCTCTCTCCCACTTTGCCACCACTACAACACCCACATCCACCACCATCATCCATCATCCACCTTAGAGTGTGTGTAGTAGTCTCGGGATCCAAGATTGATCGTAAGAGTTCTTGTCAATCAAAGGCCATGTTTGGCTAAGTCTCTTACATCACTTGGTGAAGACAAGTCTTTAATGTATTATTTTTTATTCTTTTCGCACTTTTAATTTGGTTTTGTAATCGGAATTAATCGGATTGAGATTTTTATATGTAAGTTTAGTTACATATACACACACACACACTTTTATATGTAGTTTTTTTAAAGTATACATGTTTTAACTCCTCATTGACCATTCTTTTAAAGTATTTGGAAGAAATTTATATGCTTTGGTTGAAATTTGGTCGGCGTTTGGCCAAAATTTGGCCAGAATAGGACCGCCATTGACCGCCTAGCGATAAATCGGCCATTAATCGGTGAACCTCCGATTAGTGATTAATCGGCGACTAATCGGAGACCAGTGGGGATTTTTACAACCATGGCCTTAGCAGGCGCTTTGTAGAGTATTCTCAATCGAACAAAACTTCTTATTTCATGATCACATCCCTTTTTTTTACGTCATGAGTATTCTCGGTAACACGACATTTTTCCTTTTGTCTTATGACCTCCAATACTATGTTCCAACGTAAACAATCATTGAGGTTTTACTCAATATTCAACCCTTGCTCAACCTTAGAAATACGTTTCATACATATTGCCATTTTAATAATAAGTTTTCCAATAACAAAACCTCACCCTCGAATCCATTAGCCGTTTGTGGCTACAATCACCTTCAGCATTCTTCAACGATCTATTTTCCTTTTTGTCTAACACCCTCATTATTTTTGCCTCATGCGTTAGGTAAATCATTGTTGACTAGAAACCTTTTGACAAACCGTATCTACACACCCATTTAAACCGCAACATTTTCTTACCAACGAGAATCGATTAACTATCTTTGACCATTTATTTAATTATACACATAGCTACCCAATTAACAACTTTCAAAACCAGGAGTCAATTATCTTTATGCTAGAATTTTTTTCCAACTATTTGATCAAAATTTCATTTAAGCCTTATCTAATGAACTTTCAGTCTAATTATCTATTTGTTTAAGTACCCATTCTCGCAAACTCAACTTAGTCTAGAGATTTTAAAATTTCTTTTTCCTTGTTGTTTTTCACACTTAGATTCAAACTAATCAACCTATTTACCCGAACAAAATCTCTCCCTATAATTATAATTTTTTTACCATCTCGTTTTAAACCAATAACATTTTAATTCCTACAATTATAAACGGTTACCACTTGTTTTTAAATCAATAAAATCTTATCTTATAGTTGTATTTTTTACCAACTCATCCTAAACTGATAGAACACTTTCTCGCAATTTTAAGCTATCTTATTATGTACGGTTAAGTCACTTAGTCCTTCAAATAATGTCCCCTAAATTATTTCTTAAGTTGGGTTACCTAAGCACTCCTTTTTGGTCGCCTTTTATCAAGTTGCTTAAATTTGACCACAATACCATCGCCTATACACACACCTATCCGTTTTGCAACCTTTTTCCACATACTTATGAATAATATTTCAATCCATTTTAGATAAACGAATTGCTTTTACAACCTCACCTATTATTCTCCTCAAATTTTTTATTTATATCAATTTACTTAACTAACCAAATAATCCCGTTATTTCACGTCCCTATAAATCATCAGTTTAGCCAAAACATTTGTTAGCCTGATTTGCATGTTATATTTAACTTGTTTCCAATCCGTATGCTTACATGTGCATTACTTCATAGTAACTAAACAAAAATCTTCTTCCTATTTAAATATTTTAACTATTTATTACTTGTATCCAACCATTAAAATACAACCTCTTATTTCCTTCTTAAAAGTCAAAACTTAAACAACTTTCGGGACGAAAATTTCTAAAGTAGGGAAGACTGTAATATTATGCAATTTTTGTATTATTCGTTTCTGTGTTTTCGTATTCATCCATTGTAATCCGAGACTTATAATCATAATGGAATTCATTTTATTTTTTTTCTCTTTCAAAAATTGTTCAATCAAATATAGGTGTTATATATATAATCATCAAAGCATGTTTAAATCAATCGAAAACCGACTTATGTTCTCTAAATTCGATATTCAAGATCTAATCAATCAACTATTGTGTCATACTATGTTTATAAATTATGTTAGAAACTAAAATTCATACAAATAACAAAAAAGAAATGCATAAAACAAACAAGCCCATAACATTAGGCCCAAAAAAAATATATATATATGGGTCAATTTTCAACTTTCTATATTTCTTTCACCACATTAAACCCTAATCTCTCACCTATAAATACCACACTCATTCCACCACTTTTTTTTCCATTTCTCAAAGAATTCTTCCTTCCTCTTGAAAGTAAGGTCCATCTCCTTTCACCTTCTTCTCTACTTTTGGTTTTCTTTGTGTTTTCATTTCCCCATATTAGAGAAATCCTTATGGAATGTTACCAAATGTTTACCACGGTAAACAAAGATGGTGCATCACCAAAATAAGGACCAATCTTGGGTTTTATTTTATACTTTCAACCTTTCATTATTGTATGTCATTTATATTTTATTCATGACCAAGCAAGATCATCACCTAAGTTGATGATTCTTGGTCTTACAAAGGGGTACAATGGATAGCATTTATCCTACTTCTATAACATGGTCATTACATTACTAACACATTGCTAATTACTATTATATTATCCATTTTACTATTATTATTCATGCCTAACCTAGATAATGTTATTAACTAACATATTATTACCATGCCTAACATTACTAACCCATACTAACTATTTAATCATGCTACTAACTCTTCTAATCATACTACTTATATTTTTAATTTTGTCATTTACTTATGTGACAACTGTGTTCTGTAATCGATTTACGATGTAAAACAATGATGATTATTAATAAAACAATGTGCTTTGGTGTTATTATATGTGTTTTGGTGTTATTATATGTGTAATTGTGTTTAGTGATTTTACAATTTGATTCGATTTCAATTTCAAGCTCTAAATCGCTTTCTGGAAGGTTATACGCAAACTGGTGCTTAAACGCAGTCAGTATAACGCGACAAACACTCTGGAATAGTGACATAGGCTTAACATACCTTAAATAACCTCCACATAACTTAGAAATAAGTTTTGAATGGTTTGGTGTGTCGAAATCAACTTCGTTCGATCGCAGGGACTATTTGTGTCAAACTGCAAAACTATGCCGATTTGTATAGTAACGAATATTCCGGAACTTGATCATAAGTTAAACATACCCTAAATAACCTTTACATAGCTTATAAATAGGCTTTGAGGGGTTCGGTATGCTAAAATAAACTTTATGCTCATTCAGGGACTAAAAGCGTCAAAAAGTGCATAAGTTTGCATTTTCGCGCATAACTTACGTTCTGAATACATCCGGACATCCAAAAATTTATGTAAGCATTAAAATATTTTATTTTAGTGTTTGGCATGATAAAATTCCATTCATCGCTTAATTTGGATCGTTTTGGCGTTCGTTACGACTTCCGTCGTAATTAAGCGAATAACGCAACCGTACGACCAAACGAACCGACATCCGAGATGTTTTTGAGCATATTTTAAGTTCCCTATACTTTAACTTTATTTTATAGCCTTGAAATGGGGTTAACGAGGCTTAAAAGTGCTAAAAAATCAAGTTTTACAAGTGTAGGGACCATTTTTGAAATTTCTGGCAGATTCAATGAACCTAGTCCATTTTGAAGTGTTGATGGTTTTCACCCATGGTTTTGCAAAACCATGGGCTGGTATTCAATGAAAATAGTCCATATTAGGGGCTCCCATGGTTTTAGAAAACCATGGGCACACATGTAAGGTCCAGATCAAAGCTCAGTTTTCGAGGAACGATCTTAATGGTTCTAGAAATCCTATATATACCCCATCCATTTCACTTCAAAACCCACAATTTGAAATCTGATTTATGCTCTCTAAGTGGAAGTATATGCTTCCTACCTGAGAGAAAAATCGGAATCAAATCTTGCGGGGACCTTCTGTAAGTGTTCTTTCGTTCTTTTCAATCGTTTTAGCGTTAAAGTCAAACTGCGTTTGACTTTCTGCATTGGCCAGTTTGTGGTCAATGTGAAGTTCGTTTGAACTTCATAACGTGAGCGTAATCATGATGGTTAAGGTCCCTAGTGACTATACCTACTGATTACCACGTTATCTAGGCTCAGTGATGAGTCGTAGTTTCGGCCAAAATACGCATTTACGCGTATTTTGTAACCAAACTACTCTAGGATATCAAAACCGTTTGTTTTGATATCAAAACCTGTTTTCTAACTTAACTAAACATGTTTTAGCATGTTTAGTTCGTCACTTTTTAGTCTAGTGCTTGTGTAGAGTCGTAAGTCAAGCGGACTAAACACCCGCTTAGACTTTCGAACACGACCCGTTTGGTCGATCATTACGATCCGACCAAACTGGGTTAGTGACCATAGTTGCATAGGGATTAACCTTCCGAGGTTATACCTTATGGTCACCTATTTTAGGGATTTGTATGATAAGTAGATTATATGCCTTAGGTAAATTACCAAAATACCCTTTTCATGTATAATTGGTAATTAAGCTTATGTAACATAAACTTTTGTCACATAACTGATTATACATCGTGATTAAACTTGTATAGGCATATAATACTTCTCATAGGACTAGTTAGACGTTCCGAACGCGTTTCACGCGAACGACGCGTTAAAGTAGCATAAGCTACCTTAATGGGTCGCGATGGGTCGAAGGCACTTAGGTTAGGTTTCATTTAGGATGTAGGCCTTGTTAAACCATATCACATGAGTTCCAACACTCATTTGGTTTACAAGACCTCATTCTGTCCGATCTTCCGATTTAGGCGTCTATTGTTTGACTAGTGAATCAATTACTAGGTGCTACTTGATTTCTCTGGTTTACTCGAGTTTGTTGAAGTACTATTGATTGAGGATACCTTGCACTACATGTGAGTACATAGTTCCCCTATTTTACAACTTTCAATTGTTTTGGGGTGATTCATATGTACAAAATGTTTTCAAGGTTTAAACGATGATTTCAAAAACGAATAGAACGATTTATACTAAACTATTAACGATTTCGATAATGTTAACAAACTTGTTGGTTGTAGTTACATAACGAACGACATTCATTAGCATTGATCAACACGATCAGTATTAGGTTATGGTACCATAGGATATGACAAATCCCGTTATTGCACTATACCCATGGTTATGTTTGGGTGTTGTGGGTATCGACTGAATTTGATGATTGTTAACTTACCCTTTGGAGGTTTGTTAATGCAAGAATGAGTTGAAAGATGAACGAGTCACAAAGGTTTGAATGTTATTAACGAGACGGCCATATATAAGTTCTCACAATTAAAACGAGGATGATTTAAACGATCTAAACGAGTAAACGATTTGGGAATAATTTGGGAACGATTTGGGAACGATTTGGAAACGATTTGGAAACGATGTTAAACGATTTGGGTAAATGATTGGCTTCTGGGCTAGTGTTTAGATAACGGGACGGGTGTAATGTGGTGAAAACATGGTAGATACGCCGCTGGTACTTCTTATATATAAGTGTTTTCAACATATTACATACCGTGGCGTTATTTAGTTCACTTGGGTAAACGATATTGAAACGATGTCACTCAACGATGTTTTCGAAATAATATACGAGTCTTATTAACGAGAATATACGAGATGTTTTACAAGCTGGTTTTCTAAAAAAACAAAAAGCTTTTGGGTTAAGAATCATGGCTACGAAATTTTATAAATTATAACCATCTTGATTTGAGTTGGTTAATCATGTTGCAATATTATACACTTTTTAAAAACAAGGTTTTCGAGGTATCGCAATATATGAAAACAAGCCATGATTCCGATACTCTTATAAAACCTATGTACTCGCCAGCATTTCTTTGCTGACTTTGTTTTTACATATGTTTCAGGTATTGTTGCTTGATTGACGTTCTAGGATGCATGCATCATATAGGATCTGGACGAGGCCTTAGTGACATAATATCTATGATAGACGATATAAAACTTGTTTGTTATGTGTTAAAACAATGTTAATGTTTAATATTATCAATAAAACGAAACACTTTTTGTATCCATGGTTATGAAACGATAATTCTGTTACAACACCCCCCGACGTTTCCACCACGCTTTGTTATTTTACGTGGTCGGGGTGTGACAGAAGAGTTGGTATCAGAGCCAATGGTTATAGGGAATTAGGTTATTAGTAATGCTTTGACCTAGACTATAACTTTTAGGACCCCAACACAAGTAAATTTTGCGTTTAGATTTTTTAAAACAAAACTGTCACCTACCCTTAGGTGATAACCACAACGAGAACACAATTTTCGAATCCGCTTTGAAAACTAATCATCTGTTCTAGGATGATTGATTACTAGGTTTTGAACCCTTTGTTGTAAGGTTTTGAACCCTTTAAGTTTTCAAAATCTCGTCAAAGTTTGGGTCTAAATAATGTGAATACGTACAAACTGGAAGAGTGAATGCCTGTACCCTGAGTTTTCTGTCTAAGGCTAGAGTGTTCGTACAAATCCACATAATCGGACCGGTCACTCTTACCTGGGAACTCTTGGGGTGAGTGTTCACTTATAGGCGAGCATGTCTTTGCGATACATTATTTTTGACCTATTTACTTTGATTAGTCACTGCGTGTCGTTTGTTTGTTCGAGGTAACAAACAAATGATCACCTTCCTTGTGTTTTGTCGATACCTCTTTTGTTTTTCCTAACTTTCAACCTCACTCGATTCTCCTGTTTCCTTGTTAGACAATGCCTCCTCGACATGAAGCACAATCTTTTACTATTGAAGAAATCGCAGCCCTGGTCTCTCAGCAAGTGGCTGCTGTGCTTCCCAGCGTTGTGACCCAAGTCCACGAGATATTCAACAATAATAAAAACAACAATGCACTGTGTAATTTCAAGAATTTCAATACTGCGAAGCCGCTTAAGTTTTCTGGGTCGCAAGGAGCAACTGCGATCCTACAGTGGTTTGAGAGTATCGAGAGCACATTCAGACATGTGCAATGTCTGAATGCGCGTAAGGTTGAATTTGCTTCAAGTGTGTTTGAGAAGCGAGCGCTTACCTGGTGGAATGGTATTATGCGCGACAGGGGTGCCGAAGTGGCGTTGGCACAAACATGGGAAGAGCTTCGGGCTCTCATGATGAAGGAGTTTTGTCCCCGTCACGAAACTCGGGCTTTGGAGCGAGAGTTTGACGATTTAAAGCAAGATGGGGCTGAACACCGTGCTTACACGGATTGTTTTGAAGAACTCAGTCTATTGTGTCCCACCATGGTTACTCCTCTGGAGAAAGCAATCGAGAGATATATCGATGGGTTACCCGATTCTATTCTGGAGATTGTGACCGGTGTTAATCCTACTACCCTTCGTCAAGAAATCGAGTTGTCTGCTACCCTGACTGAGACTCAAGTCAGGAAGGGTAAACTCACCCGCAAGGGTGATAAAAAGAAGGCGACTGATTCAGGGAAGGACAAGAAAAAGGGTAAGGGTAAGGAAGGAGAGACGTCGAAGAAATCGAGGAAGCAAAAAGGTGCCCAGAATTTTGCTGTTACAGCACAGACTGCTCAGAACCCACCGGCTCAGCCACCTGCAAAGAAAGCGTATGCTGGTACCGCACCTCATTGTGCTCGTTGCAACGGTCATCACATTGCACAACAAGCTTGCAGGCAATGTACGACGTGTGGTAAACTTGGGCATTTGGCCAATGTTTGTCGTTTGGGACAGAATCAGGTTGCTCAGGTTCCAGCTCCGGGTCAGGGGAATGCTGTAAGATACCCACCGGGTTCATGTTTTAATTGTGGAGAGTATGGTCACTTCCGCAACAAGTGTCCGAGATGTGACAACCGATAATTTACGGCCCTTAATTACGCGATTAACAGGAGATTAACGCAATAATAAATAGTGATTACAGTGTAAATCAACTTAGTTAGGCCTTTGGAGTGCCTAGGAATGCTTATCCGACTCTACAGTACGCGTATGAAGATTCATGTGGAATCTGCGGAACATCAAATGACAACGGACTGATACCGTACGAAATACTGACGACGCCGACAAATATGGATGTTACACGAATATTTTATGCTCGTGGAGTTTGGGTCGCGATATCGGGTCTCGTAGAAATTACGGGCCGCTTACACACAAGACGGGATTGTGGGCCCTGGGCCCAAGCCCAAAACCCACAAGCCTAAATCTATATATAATAATTATATCATTTCAAGATCTAATGAGATCTTTACAAAATCTATTTAAAATCTGTACAAGATATCCCCAAAAATCTCTACAACATCTTTTGTAGATTTTTGTCTCACAAAGTGGATACAAGAAATCTATCTAAAAATCTTCATGGATCTTAATACACAGAACATAAGGGTATCACATTAGTTAATACCCACCTAAATTAGTATAAAAGCCCACACCCTCCTAAATTCTTTTTATCCACCCACACAAGAAAGAAAAACACAGACTTTAGTCTGTGTTTCCCCTCTCTCTCGGTTTCATATACAAACAAGGAGAAAATCAACTTCTCACAAACAAAACCCAAACTAAAACACTCACAAGAAAATGCAGACACCTCAAACCTTTCCCCCTCTCCTTCTCATCTGATGAAAGACTCGGTAAAAATTAATCACGCGTTTAATATTTGTTATTTTTATATAATTTTGATATTACGTGTGAAACAAGCTCGAACCGACATGATTTTAGTTTACGAAATATTGGCAAATTTGATATATTGTTTGATTGTTGTTAAATCTTGAAAAATATATCGACATCTAGTTGTCGGGACCGTCCAAAAACAGAGGAAACTCTGCCCGTTTTTCGAGAAAATCCGTAAAACAAAACGCGTTTTATTATAAAACGAACTATCAGATTCAAGTAAATCTTTTTACAAAACCAAGATAATTACTTAGATTGTTTCAAAAGCCGATAACACGCATTCGTTTTATAAAAATAAATATAGTTTATATATTTATTTTCAAATACCGTACAAAACGAATCTTTTCATAAATAAATATAGCTATATATTTATTTCCGACACAATCAAGTCGAATTCTTTCTAAAATAAATATAGTCATATTTATTTTCAAACGGCAAACGACACGACTTCTCTTTATGAAAATAAATATAGATCGTATTTACTTTCAAAAGCAACTAGACGATTCTTTTATAAAATAAATATAACTTTTCATATTTATTTTATACGCCTAAACGGCATATACGCATATTTTGACAAAGATCATACGAAACGCGATATATAATACGAGTTGGTTATATGATATTTTCATACAAATATTCTTTTTGTACGCGTACGACTTCTTAAAACGAGCTAACAAGTACAACTTCTTCGCTTCTTTTAAGATGACAATTTACTGTCAAATCGTTCGATTAACGATTCGGTAGAGCTCGATTACACGTAGTTAGTTACTGCGTTATTTAGAAACTTATTAGATATTCCGTGTTAGGAATATTGTAGAATGCACGCTAGCAAGTCAAGTCTTGGAAGCGACATCACGAAGTCGTAATTAGCTAGCTTTGCACAGGAATATTCAGGTGAGTTCATAACCCCACCTTTTATGGTTTTACATTTTTCTAAATGTTTTCGGGGTGGAAAGACATGCACTTTTTGCAAAGCATACAAGAATTACATATTTATAAACCATTTTACAAGCAAGATTTATCTGTCACAAATGGTTTACGAAAAGCTTATGTTTTATACCGGTTTTTCAAACAAGCGTTTACACACGAATTCTAGTTTTCTAAACTACGAGAAAATACAAGAGTATACAAACACATGAGAATTGATACTTGACATAAAGAATACAAGAACCGAAAATTGATACTTGATATGTTGGATACAAGAATGATACGAGAAATCGTGTCACGAATAGGGTACCATAAGCACCATTAATCGTGTACATACTTAGACCGCAGAACAAAAGGTTAGATCTAACGGGTTCCGGGCAGCCCCACTCTTGGCCACTCTTTTACCAGGTAGTGTTTTTGTGTCTCAGTCGTGAATCGACTACAGAAAAATGCCTATGGTTTGGTGACTTCCTATGTCGTGTCACATGTTAATGGCCTTGCAACCCATTAACAACAAGATACATACAGAATACTTGATTTATACAAGAAAACATGATACATACAAGAATACGTGATTTATACAAGAATACATGATACATACAAGAATACGTGATTTATACAAGAATACATGATACATACAGAAATACTTGAATTATACAAGATGCATACCATGTTTTCATACAAAGTTTCTGTATAACTTGACAAGAAAATGATTTTAAATTCGTTTTCTCAACAATACATCAAAAACCGGTTATTCAAAAAGATTTATTTCAAATCTTTTACAAACAAACTATGAACTCGCTCAACTTTATGTTGATTTTTCGCATGTTTCTTTCTCAGGTTACTTTACAGAAACAATGGAACGGTTGGAATAGGAGAACCATCTGGAGTCGAGTACTTAGTGGCGTTCATTTTCTAAAAGACTTAGCTTATTTGCTTCCGCTGTGCAATGAAGATACCAGTCCAGTCACGCCAACGCTCTGATATTTCGGGGTGTGACACGAGACTGGTGAATGCAAACGCGAATGCTAACGCGAACCCGAATGCGAACGTCAATGTTAATGTGAATCCCCCTCGTGGGCGAGCGTACAATTTGAATGCAAACGAAGCGAGGGCTGACAACGAGGTTGTCAATGGTACGTTTCTTGTTAACAATCAACCTGCATCTATTCTTTTTGATTCTGGTGCCGATAGAAGTTTTGTTTCATTGTCATTTGAGCCTTTGCTTGCGATACCTAGAACTAAACTGAGGAAACCCTTATCTGTCGAAGTTGCTACTGGTAAACATCTTGTTCTCGATTCTGTTATTCGTAATTGTCAGTTGAACCTTGATAACCATCTTTTTCCTATTGACCTCACACCGATGCAACTTGGGAGTTTCGATATTATCATTGGAATGGATTGGTTAACCAAACACCACGCTGAGGTGGTTTGTTTCGATAAGATTGTTCGTATTCCTTTGTCTTCTGGTGATGTTCTGGAGATTCGTGGCGAGAAACCTTCAGGTGGATTGAAGCTTATGTCGTGTATGGAAGCTCAAAGTTATTTGCGAAAAGGATATGTTGCTTTTCTAGCACATGTCACCGAGGAGAAAGACAAGAGCAAGAGTATTCAGGATATTCCGATTGTTCGGGATTATCCAGAGGTGTTTCCTGATGAACTGCCTGGTTTGCCTCCAGTTCGTCAAGTCGAGTTTCATATTGATCTTGTACCCAATGCCAACCCGATTGCAAAAGCACCTTATCGTCTTGCACCGTTGGAGATGCTAGAGTTATCGAAGCAGCTTCAAGAGTTATCTGATAAAGGATTCATCCGACCGAGCTTTTCACCTTGGGGAGCTCCTGTCCTCTTCGTGAAAAAGAAAGATGGATCTTTTCGAATGTGTATCGATTATCGTAAGCTTAATAAGCTCAACATCAAGAATCGATATCCCCTACCTCGAATTGATGATCTCTTCGACCAGCTGCAGGGTGCTTCATGCTTTTCCAAGATCGATCTGCGTTCTGGGTATCATCAACTTCCTGTTCTCGAAGAAGATATTCCCAAAACTGCTTTCCGCACAAGATATGGGCATTACGAGTTCACTGTCATGCCTTTTGGTTTGACGAATGCTCCAGCTATCTTTATGGACTTAATGAATAGGTCTGCAAACCTTATTTGGACAAGTTCATTATTGTGTTCATCGACGATATTCTCATTTATTCAAAATCTCGAGCCGAGCACGAACAACACCTTCGCTTAACATTGGAACTCCTGAAGAAGGAACAGTTTTTTGCTAAATTCTCCAAGTGTGAATTCTGGCTTAAAGAAGTTCAATTCTTGGGTCACATTGTCAATGAGCAGGGTATTCATGTGGATCCATCCAAGATTGCTGCTATCAAGGACTGGAATACACCGACGACGCCTACAGAGATTCGATCTTTTCTTGGTCTTGCTGGTTATTATCGTCGATTCATTTTGAATTTCTCGAAGATTGCGGTTCCACTCACTGCTTTGACTCATAAGAATAAGCCTTTTGAGTGGGGTCCCAAGCAAGAAGAAGCGTTCCAAACGCTGAAACAGAAGTTATGTAATGCTCCTGTTCTATCTCTGCCCAAGGGAAGCGATGATTTCGTTGTCTATTGCGATGCGTCCAACTTAGGCCTTGGTTGCGTCCTTATGCAACGAGGTAAGGTTATTGCATATGCATCTAGACAGCTGAAAGTTCACGAGAAGAACTACACGACTCATGATCTTGAGTTAGGAGCTGTGGTTTTCGCGCTTAAAATCTGGAGACACTACCTCTATGGAACGAAGTGTGTGGTTTTCACAGACCACAAAAGTCTCCAGCATATTCTTAATCAGAAAGAGCTGAACATGAGGCAATGACGTTGGGTTAAACTCTTAAACGATTATGACTGCGAGATTCGCTACCACCCTGGTAAGGCGAATGTTGTAGCCGATGCGCTTAGTCGAAAGGAGCGAGTCAAGCTTCATTTTGTTCGAACTCTATCTCATCTTCAATCTCGTGTCCTTCAAGCTCAACAATTTTGTGTTTCACAAAATTTGATGGGTATGGAATTACCACGTCAACTTGAGCTTATGCTCGAAGCGAAAGACGATGGTTTGCTCTATTTTAAGGATCGATTGTGGATTCCGAAACAAGACGATCTTCGCACTTTAGCGATGGACGAATCACATAAGTCTCGATATTCTGTCCATTCTGGTGCTGATAAAATGTACAAGGATCTTCGTACTAAGATCTGGTGGCCTGGTATGAAGAAATATGTTGCCTTGTATGTGTCGAAATGCCTAACTTGTCTCAAAGTCAAGGCAGAACATCAACGACCTTCTGGCTTGCTTGTACAACCAGAGATACCGGTTTGGAAGTGGGAGAACATTGCCATGGATCTCATTACTAAGTTACCGCGTACATCTAAAGGTCACGATGCTATTTGGGTTGTAGTTGATCGTTTGACAAAATCTGCTCACTTCTTACCTATCCGTGAGGATTTCTCTGCTGAGAAGCTTGCCAAGATCTATGTAGACGAGATTGTATCATGACATGGTGTTCCTTTAGACATCATTTCCGATCGTGATGCTCGATTTTCATCTCATTTCTGGAAGGCCATGCAATCTGCTTTGGGAACCCAACTGAATCTAAGCACTGCTTATCATCCCCAAACAGATGGCCAATCTGAGAGAACGATTCAAACTTTGGAGGATATGATTAGAGCATGCGTGATAGACTTTGGTGGTAATTGGGATTCTCATCTGCCGTACATCGAGTTCTCTTACAACAATAGTTATCATACTAGCATTAATATGGCACCATTCGAAGCTCTCTACGGTCGAAAATGTCGTTGACCTGTCTGTTGGAACGAGACCGGTGAAGCTCGGCTTACTGGACCTGAGCTCGTTCTGGAAACAACAGACAAAATCAAGAAAATCCGCGATAATCTTGTGACAGCTCAAAACCGTCAAAAGAGATATGCGGATTTAGGACGCAAGCCCTTAGAATTTCAAGTCGGAGATCGTGTCCTACTCAAGGTTTCACCTTGGAAGGGAGTCATGAGATTTGGAAAGAAAGGAAAACTTGCACCTCGATATGTGGGACCATTTAAGATTGTGGAAAGAATTGGAAAGGTTGCCTATCGTCTAGAGCTACCTCCAGAGCTTGGAAATATTCATCCGACTTTTCACATGTCCAATCTGCGAAAGTGTTTAGCTGACGCTGATCTACACATTCCTCTCGACGAGATCCAAATCGATGAAACAATGCACTTTGTCGAGAAACCTGTGGAGATACTGGAACGTACACACAAACAGTTGAAGAACAAACGGATTCATTTGGTCAAAGTTCGCTGGGAATCCAAACGTGGCCCAGAGTTTACTTGGGAACGTGAGGACCAGATGAAGACGAAATATCCGCATTTGTTTTCACAAACTTCCTCTAATTAAAATTTCGGGACGAAATTTCCTGAAGTAGGGGAGACTGTGACAACTGTGTTCTGTAATCGATTTACGATGTAAAACAATGATGATTATTAATAAAACAATGTGCTTTGGTGTTATTATATGTGTTTTGGTGTTATTATATGTGTAATTGTGTTTAGTGATTTTACAATTTGATTCGATTCCAATTTCAAGCTCTAAATCGCTTTCTGGAAGGTTATACGCAAACTGGTGCTTAAACGCAGTCAGTATAACCCGAAAAACACTACAGAATAGTGACATAGGCTTAACATACCTTAAATAACCTCCACATAACTTATAAATAAGTTTTGAATGGTTTGGTGTGTCGAAATCAACTTCGTTCGATCGTAGGGACTATTTGTGTCAAACTGTGAAACTATGCCGATTTGTATAGTAACGAACATTCTGGAATTTGATCATAAGTTAAACATACCCTAAATAACCTTTACATAGCTTAGAAATAGGATTTGAGGGGTTCGGTATGCTAACATAAACTTCATGCTCATTCAGGGACTAAAAGCGTCAAAAAGTGCATAAGTTTGCATTTTCGCGCATAACTTACGTTCTGAATACATCCGGACATCCAAAAATTTATGTAAGCATTAAAATATTTTATTTTAGTTTTTGGCATGATAAAATTCCATTCTTCGCTTAATTTGGATCGTTTTGGCGTTCGTTACGACTTCCGTCGTAATTAAGCGAATAACGCAACCGTACGACCAAACGAGCAGACATCCAAGATGTTTTTGAGCATATTTTAAGTTCCCTATACTTTAACTTTATTTTAGAGCCTTGAAATGGGGTTAACGAGGCTTAAAAGTGCCAAAAAATCAAGTTTTACAAGTGTAGGGACCATTTTTGAAATTTATGGCAGATTCAATGAACCTAGTCCATTTTGAAGTGTTGATGGTTTTCACCCATGGTTTTGCAAAACCATGGGCTGGTATTCAATGAAAATAGTCCATATTAGGGGCTCCCATGGTTTTAGAAAACTATGGGCACACATGTAAGGTCCAGATCAAAGCTCAGTTTTCGAGGAACTATCTTAACGGTTCTAGAAATCCTATATATACCCCATCCATTTCAATTCAAAACCCACAATTTAAAATCTGATTTATGCTCTCTAAGTGGAAGTATATGCTTCCTACTTGAGAGAAAAATCGGAATCAAATCTTGCGGGGACCTTCTGTAAGTGTTCTTTCGTTCTTTTCATTCGTTTTAGCGTTAAAGTCAAACTGCGTTTGACTTTATGCATTGACCAGTTTATGGTCAATGTGAAGTTCGTTTGAACTTCATAACGTGAGCGTAATCATGATGGTTATAGTCCCTAGTGACTATACCTACTGATTACCACGTTATCTAGGCTCAGTGACGAGTCGTAGTTTCGGCCAAAATACGCATTTACACGTATTTTGTAACCAAACTACTCTAGGATATCAAAACCTGTTTTCTAACTTAACTAAACATGTTTTATCATATTTAGCTCGTCACTTTTTAGTCTAGTGCTTGTGTAGAGTCGTAAGTCAAGCGGACTAAACACCCGCTTAGACTTTCGAACACGACCCGTTTGGTCGATCATTAGGATCCGACCAAACATGGTTAGTTATTGAAATTGTGGCATTATTGTCTATCATAATAGGAGTACGAGTGAAATCCAAACCGTAATCGCGCATCTGCTGTTGTATCCAGAGAACCTGAGAGCAGCAGCTACCCGCAGCAATATATTCAGCTTCACACGTAGATGTAGACACACAGGATTGCTTCTTGCATTGCCAAGACACGATCCTGCCTCCTAAGAACTGACAACCACCTGTTGTAGACTTTCTGTTCGATTTGCATCCTCCAAAGTCTGAGTCAGTGTAAGCAACAAAATTCATATCACTATCAGCTGGATACCACAACCCAAGTTTAGGTTTCCCCTTCAAGTAACGAATAATACGCTTCACCGCCTTCATGTGTGACTCCTTAGGATTAGCCTGATATCTGGCACACAAGCATACTGCAAACATAATGTCAGGTCTTGAAGCAGTCAAGTACATTAGAGAACCAATCATTGCCCTGTATTGAGTAGGATCAACGTCTTCAGTACTTTCATGATCTGGGCCAAGATTGTGATTTTCGCAAATGGGTGTGTTGAAAGTAGAGCAATCATTCATTTTGAACCGACTCAAAATGTCATACACATACTTTGTTTGATGAATAAACATCCCATCCTCCTTCTGTTCAACTTGTAATCCCAGAAAGTAAGACAGCTCACCCATAGCGCTCATTTCGAACTTGCTCTTCATCACCTGCTCGAACTCTTTACACATGCTCTCATCTGATGACCCAAAGATGATGTCATCCACGTACACCTGTACTAGCAGAAAATCTTCCTTCTTCCTCTTGATGAACAGTGTACTGTCAATCTGACCTCTTTCAAAACCATTCTTAATCAGATGTGTAGACAGTGTCTCGTACCACGCCCTGGGAGCTTGATGTAACCCATACAAAGCCTTATCAAGTTTGTACACTCGATATGGATAATCTGGATCAACGAACCCATCTGGTTGTGAGACATACACCACTTCTTGGACTTTCCCGTAAAGAAACGCACTCTTCACGTCTAGCTGGTAAACTTTGAAGCCCTTGAATGTTGCGAAAGCTAGAAACAAACGAATTGCCTCCAACCTTGCCACTGGTGCAAACACTTCATTGTAATCAATCCCTTCTTGCTGATTGAAACCTTTTACCACCAATCGAGCCTTGTTTCGCGTCACTATCCCTCTGTCATCCTTCTTGCACTTAAACACCCATTTAGTGCCAATCTCTCTTTCACCTTTAGGAAGATCAACTAACTCCCAAACCTTCAACTTTGCAAACTGGGCCAATTCCTCTTGCATAGCTTCAACCCATGAATTGTCTTTAAGAGCCATATGAATGTTCTTCGGCTCCTCTTGGGAAATAAAGCAACTATACAAGCACTCGTTCACAATCCCAGTCTTCTCAATCGACACAAATAAACCAGAATTCGCTGCTATGCTTCTTCTCGTCTGAACACCTGCATTAGGATCCCCAAGTATCATGTCAACTGGATGATCTCTATTTGCTCGTGTAGTTGCAACGGCAGGTTTGATCCAATCTCCCCCTGAACATTCTGATTTGTATACGGATTAATGAAATCCTCCCCCTCAATGGGTTCAGAGTCACTATCGCTTGAATCAGGATCAGCAGCACCTTGGGAAGTTTCCGCAGCATCTGTCATAACAACATTCGATCTAGGCATGAACTCGCCTTCATCGTCTCCACTTATCATTGTCTGAATCAACTGAGAATCATCTGCATTTGGAAACTCAGGAATATTAAATGATTTAAAAGTGCTTTCATAATCATATAATATAGCAGGACCACTCGTTGATTGTTGAGGTTTGTATGAAGTAATTTCAACATTAAAGACAACCTCAATTTTACCAGTTTTTAGATTAAAAACCCTTTTATTCGGTGCGCCAGGTACGTAACCTAGAAAGTAGCCTTCGTCAGCCACCTCACCGAATTTTTGTTTATCTTTATTACGCACAATGGTGCAGGGTAATCCAAATGGTTCAAATCCTTCTAAGTTTGGTTTCTTGTTAAACATTAATTCATGACAAGTTTTGTTAAAACGTTTAACAGTCAAAACTTTGTTTAGGACATAGCAAGCTGTATTCACAGCTTCTCCCCAGAAAAGAACTGGTAGCTTTGAATCTGAAAGCATTGTCCTAGCGGCTTCAATCAACGTCCTGTTTTTCCTCTCAGCAACTCCGTTTTGTTGAGGTGTATAAGGAGCAGAATATTGATGTTCAATTCCCTTTCGAAGACAGTAGAGATCCAGAATTCGATTCTTGAACTCCGTGCCATTATCACTCCTTATCCTCTTGATTCTAGCATCATGGACGTTTTCCAATTTCGTAAAAAGATCTATCAGCATCTCCGCCGTCTCATCTTTTGTACCTAAAAAGAAAACCCATGAATAACGTGAGTAATCATCTGTGACAACTAAACAATAGTACTTTCCACCTATGCTCCTCACGCTCACTGGACCAAATAAATCCATGTGAAGTAATTCATAAGGGGCATCTATGGAATTTACTGTTTTAGATTTGTGAGGTTTCTTATGTTGTTTTCCCTTTTGACATGGAAGACATTTATCTTCCAAGTGAAACCTCTGCATTGGAACCCCTTTCACTAGCTCATTTTTAACAAGGTAATTCATTTTTCGATAGTGCATATGGGCCATGCGTCTGTGCCACAACATCGATTCAGCTTCAGATGCTTTTGATAGTAAACACGCCACCACAGCAGTTGGATCCTTAGCACCTATGTCCATGACATAAGTGTCATTTCTCCTTGGCGCTCGCATCACTATCCAATCGTCCGGAATCTTCAAACCTGGTTTCAACACTAATGCTTCATTCTTGGTAAAATGGACCGAGTGACCCTTGTCGCAGACTTGTGACACGCTCATCAGATTGTGTTTAAGCTGCTCCACATAGTTAACTTTGTCCAGAGTGATCTTCCCATTGGTCACTTTCCCTCGGTCTGTAATTCTACCACCTTTAGCACCCGCAAAATTCACCTTTCCACCATCATAATCTTCAAATTCAGTCAACAATCTCGCATCCCCCGTCATGTGCCTGGAGCAGCCACTATCAACATACCATAAGTTGATAATCCTCCTTAGCAGCTCCTGCACACACCAACCAAGAAATTAGTTAGATTGGGGGACCCAAGCCTTAATGGTCTTGGGTCGTCCAAATTCACCAACCACTGGAACATCCATCCAATATCCATTACTCCTAACTGGAGTCTTGGATCTCAGACCTGTTGATGGAATTTGATTTTGATTTCCACTAGGTCTTTGGTCTTGAGGGTTCCTATACGTGTTTGGACTATTTGACCTTTGAAAATTTTGATTTTGATATCTTGAATTTTGATTCCAAGAAGCTTGATTTTCATAATATCTAAAGCCATTGTTATAAAAAGTTCGACCACCATTATTTTGGTATCGATTTTGATATTGACCTTGACTTCTGAAATTATTTGAATTTCCATTAAAGTTGTTCATTCTAGGTGAACTGCTTCTAGGTCTCTCAAATCTGCCTGGTGGAGATCTAGGCTGAAATCTTGGTTGATTTCTTTGAAAACGAGGAACTTGTGGAGTTCCTTTTTCAGCCTTGTCTTCACCAACAACAACATTCTCTGGTTGCTTAGCAGCAGATTTCTTTGGAGAATTTGCAACTTTCTCCTGTTTATCACCACTATTCTCTGGTGACTTCTCTCTCTTCCTCTCACTCACTTGTGCTTCACTCTTTTTGTTAGGACAGCAGCTAGCTACATGTCCTTTGGTGTGACATTTGAAGCACGATCTCTTTTTTGAAGACTTCTTTTCTGAAGCCTTTGAACTAGATTCGGGTTTTTCTGATGATGCCTTAGAAGGATTTGGTTCAGTTTGCTTAGTTTCAGAATTTTCTATGTTCTTGTTTTTAGCAAACTCTATATTAGATTCATTTTCAATAACAGCTGTTTCGTTTTTCATGTCACTTCCTTGAACAAAATTAACCTTTTTAACAAAAGTTGGATTGTTATTTTTAGGATGTGATGTACTCTTTTTCAAAACAGGTTTGCTGTTATTATCCTTCTTAGCATCAGCATTCTCAAAAACATTTCCTTGACGTGAAGTGGAACTACTTGGTGATGTTGACCCAAAGTCCATGAGATCATCTTCATCAGGCAAGAAAGAATAGTCATGACTAACAGGAGGTGGAACTTCATTCAAACCATGAAATCCCACACTGGTTTTGTCATTACTTTTCTTCAAGCCACCCATCATATGTTTCATAACAAAAGTAGAGTCTCTGAATTGACCTAATTTCTTTTCAAGTTCAACAATTTTGAGTTGTGCATCTGACAACTCTTTGCATTTATCAGAAATCTCTTTTGTTTTCTCAGCCATCATTTCATGAGCTAAGTCTATGACTTGAAGTTTTTCATTTAATTTGTAGGTTACAGCTTCAATTTTACTTTCATAACCTTTTATCTTCTTCAAGTATGATGATTCATTTCTTTTAGCAAAAAAATTTGCTTCTTTTATGGTAGACATCTTGCCCACCAGACTTTGGTTTTGTGTGGACAACCTGTCAACTTCACCCTGTAATTCACGACATTTTAAACACACAGAATTAGACTTTACCTCTCCTGTTTGTTTATCAAGGTTGGCCATTAGAGCCACAAGCTGAGCTTCCATTCTTTTATATTTTGCTTCCTTTTCTTCAGCTTCCTTTTGATGGTCAGACTTTTGCTTTTCCTCTTCAGCATCTTTTGTCTGATCACCCTTTTCTTCTTCAGCTTTACTCTCTATCTTGACCTCTGCCTCAGCATCCACTTTTGCTTCAGCATCTCCCACAGTAGCTTCCCCATCATCAACTGGAGTTATCTCTGCCATGAATGCCTGTGTGACATTGTCATCTTTTTCCAAGTGAATACTCCAGTCATATGAACCTTCTCTAGCAGTAGAGATCAGCGCTCTTGAGTTAGAGTTGTTTGATGCATTCCTATTGTTTGAACTCTGACTCGAAGTCTCCTGCTTTTGTTTTTGACATTCCCTAGCAAAATGCCCATAACTTTGACAGTTGAAGCATCTCACTTTGGTCTTGTCGAAACCAACCGTCTTTCCTATAAACTTCCTGCCTGTTCGGTTCATAAATCTCTTCACTCTTCTAGTAATCACGGCCATTTGCCACTGCAAATCCATATCTTCAAGATCATCAGGGTCAATCTGATCATAATCTTCATCCAAAGTGGCAGGATCAGATATCTTCCCCTGAATGTAGTTCTCATAAGAAGCCACAAATGAAGCAAGTAGAGCAAGATGCTCTTCAGCAGACTTCACACTCATTGGCATTGACTTAACACCACTACTCTGCTTAGAAGTTGATGTTCTCTTGGCTCCTGTTGATCCTCCTGAAGCAGCTACAAAACACACATCACCATCTTCATTCACTGTGACCTGCTCATTCTCACACGAAAGAAACGCAGTAGCAGAGTCGCTAGAAGCGTTGTGAGATGAAGAAGATGCAAGCCCATTGTAAATCGTTGGATCTTGAACCTGATCATATCCAGTGTCTTTCTTCTTCATACTGAGCTCATAAGCTCTCAGCTTGCCAACTACTTCTTCCAGCTCCTTTGTCTCATAATCTGCTTCACCCTTGATCATGAGAGTGTAGATATCCCACTTGGTAGGTAAGGCATCGAGCAGCTTGTCATTCTTTTCTACATCAGAATAGAAATCAATCTTATAGTTTTCCATTTCTAACATCAGATGATAGTAACGAGTGATGATGTCCTCAAGTGACTCATGCTTCATGTGCTTGAAAATAGCAAACTGCTTCTTCAGTAGATCAATCTTGTTTTTCTTGACATCTGCATTTCCTGCATATCGTTTTTCTAATGCATCCCACATATCTTTTGAATTTGTGTACTTTGTGAATGTATGCTTGATGCTATCAGGTAATGACATTTTAATAGCAGCCAATGCTCTCTTTTCAGCCTCATACATCTTTTTATCATTCTCTTCCATGTTCACATAGGCTGTTCTACGTGGTCTGCCCTCAAAGTCATGAGTAGGGTTTGTGTACCCATCTTCAATACATATCCACATGCGCATGTCTTGATATTCAATGAAGGATTGGAAACGATCCTTCCATGTCAAATAATTTTCCACCTTCATCATCTTAGGCGGTTTGTTGGTAGTGCCAACCTCATGCTCCATTCTCAACAGCTCATTCAAACTAGACATGTTCGACATTTTTAACGTAACAGACTGATAAAACCGTACAAAATTTTTCAGAAAACAGTGGTTACCAAATTACACCGTTAGAATCGTCTCGAAAATACGAATCCAATGATATCTAATGTCGAAAACCGAATTCGGGATTTTTCCAGACTTTTTTTTTGTCCTAAAAATACGAGGAATGCAACGGTGCAGACGGTTCTGTCAAATGAGGTACGGATCAATTTCTATTTGCAAAACTGTCAAATTTTATCGACGCTTGCCAACTGAAATTCCACCACTTTTATTAATTTCGCTACCTAATCACTTAACTTCGCTGGTCTGATGTTCGTTCAATTTGATTAAGTTCACTAGTCAATTTCGCTGATCAAGTTCGCTGGTTATTTTCGCAGGTCAAATTCGCTATTACGACGACCTGTAAAGTCGCCGAAAACCGTAATAATTTCGCTGAGGAAAATTATACGGTTACCAAAGTCGCCTTTGGATTTTAACGTCGCCGGTAATTTCGCAGATCACTTAATTTCGCAGGTCCACACTGCGAAATTACTCTAATTCGCCAGTTAAACTTGGAAACTAGATCTGTTCGAAATTCTGAAGATTCTTACGGATTCCTTAACAGTTTCTGCAAAATCAAAACAGCAAAATCAGCAAACTTTTGACAAATTTCTGATGAACTTAATGAAGAACACGAAAACAGTTTTCGAATCTTCAAGGAATTCAGCCAAAAACTCTTCCAGAAACTCTTCCAGAATCAACCAAAACTTTCCTGAAAAACCTTGAAACCTGCAAAACAGCAATCAAACAAACCAGAAGATCAAAACAGCCAACAAATTTCGAAAATCTTATCAAACCAACAAAAAATTTCGAAAACCCTAATTTTTTCAGGTTTCAAAATTTTCAAAAAAAACTTCCTGATTTCTGCAGCCAACAATTCTGAACCGAGCCTTCAAGAGCCTAATGCTCTGATACCAATTGTAGGTCCCCTTGATGTATGGATCTTCAACAGAATTGTCTTTCCAATCAAGAGTGCGGAATCCTCTTGATCAGAATATAGCAGAATGAGTAGAAAACAGAAACAGCAATTCACTTTCAAACCGGGTTTACTATTGATTATCAATCACTCAGGAATTACAATCAATCTAAACCCTAACCACACTCAAATTCATCCAAGTCTAGCTCTCACGAATTTCAATGCCTCTCAAATTCTGTTTTGGCTGATTAACCTAAACCCTAAAGCCTAACCTTGTTTATATAACACAAGGTTGCAACATTAGGCTGGGTTTGCTACATGGGCTAGGCCCAATTCGTCCCCCATACCCCAATGTGGGTTTTGTTTAGCCCAAACTCTATTAACTCACTAATACAAAGCTAAACCCGCTAACTGTTTATCGTATAACTAATTACAAGATATCCAAAGACCAAATCTAAGATGTTGTCACAAACATGCACCAACAGAGGAACGATCTTAACGGTTCTAGAAATCCTATATATACTCCATCCATTTCACTTCAAAACCCACAATTTAAAATCTGATTTATGCTCTCTAAGTGGAAGTATATGCTTCCTACCTGAGAGAAAAATCGGAATCAAATCTTGCGGGGACCTTCTGTAAGTGTTCTTTCGTTCTTTTCATTCGTTTTAGCGTTGCGTTTGACTTTATGCATTGACCAATTTATGGTCAATGTGAAGTTCATTTGAACTTCATAACGTGAGCGTAATCACGATGGTTATAGTCCCTAGTGACTATACCTACTGATTACCACGTTATCTAGGCTCAATGACGAGTCGTAGCTTCGGCCAAAATACGCATTTACGCGTATTTTGTAACCAAACTACTCTAGGATATCAAAACCGTTTGTTTTGATATCAAAACCTGTTTTCTAACTTAACTAAACATGTTTTATCATATGTAGCTCGTCACTTTTTAGTCTAGTGCTTGTGTAGAGTCGTAAGTCAAGCGGACTAAACACCCGCTTAGACTTTCGAACATGACCCGTTTGGTCGATCATTAGGATCCGACCAAACATGGTTAGTGACCATAGTTGCATAGGGATTAACCTTCCGAGGTTATACCTTATGGTCACCTATTTTAGGTAGTTGTATGATAACTAGATTATATGCCTTAAGTAAATTAACAAAATACCCTTTTCATGTATAATTGGTAATTAAGCTTATGTAACCTAAACTTTTGTCACATAACTGATTATACATCATGATTAAACTTGTTTAGGCATATAATACTTGTCATAGGACTAGTTAGACGTTCGGAACGCGTTTCACGCGAACGACGCGTTAAAGTAGCATAAGCTACCTTGATGGGTCGCGATGGGTTGAAGGCACTTAGGTTAGGTTTCATTTAGGATGTAGGCCTTGTTAAACCATATCACATGAGTTCCAACACTCATTTGGTTTACAAGACCTCACTCTGTCCGATCTTCCGATTTAGGCGTCTATTGTTTGACTAGTGAATCAATTACTAGGTGCTACTTGATTTCTCTGGTTTACTCGAGTTTGTTGAAGTACTATTGATTGAGGATACCTTGCACTACATGTGAGTGCATAGTTCCCCTATTTTAAAACTTTCAATTGTTTTGGGGTGATTCATATGTACAAAATGTTTTCAAGGTTTAAACGATGATTTCAAAAACGAATAGAACGATTTATACTAAACTATTAACGATTTCGATAATGTGAACGAACTTGTTGGTTGTAGTTACATAACGAACGGCATTCATTAGCATTGATCAAGCCGACCAGTATTAGGTTATGGTACCATAGGATATGACAAATCCCGTTATTGCACTATACCCATGGTTATGTGTGGGTGTTGTGGGTAACGACTGAATCTGATGATTGTTAACTTACCCTTTGGAGGTTTGTTAATGCAAGAACGAGTTGAACGATGAACGAGTCGCAAAGGTTTGAATGTTATTAACGAGATGACCATATATAAGTTTTCACAATTAAAACGAGGACGATTTAAACGATCTAAACGAGTAAACGATTTGGGAATAATTTGGGAACGATTTGGGAACGATTTGGAAACGATGTTAAACGATTTGGGTAAACGATTGACTTCTGGGCTAGTGTTTAGATAACGGGACGGGTGTAATGTGGTGAAAACATGGTAGATACGCCGCTGGTACTTCTTATATATAAGTGTTTTCAACATATTACATACCGTGGCGTTATTTAGTTCACTTGGGTAAACGATATTGAAACGATGTCACTCAACGATTTTTTCAAAATAATATACGAGTCTTATTAACGAGAATATACGAGATGTTTTACAAGCTGGTTTTCTAAAAAAAACAAAAAGCTTTTGGGTTAAGAATCATGGCTACGAAATTTTATAAATTATAACCATCTTGATTTGAGTTGGTTAATCATGTTGCAATATTATACACTTTTTAAAAACAAGGTTTTCGAGGTATCGCAATATATGAAAACAAGCCATGATTCCGATACTCTTATAAAACCTATGTACTCGCCAGCATTTCTTTGCTGACTTTGTTTTTACATATGTTTCAGGTATTGTTGCTTGATTAACGTTCTAGGATGCATGCGTCACATAGGATCTGGACGAGGCCTTAGTGACATAATATCTATGATAGACGATATAAAACTTGTTTGTTATGTGTTAAAACAATGTTAATGTTTAATATTATCAATAAAACGAAACACTTTTTGTATCCATGGTTATGAAACGATAATTCTGTTACAACACCCCCCGACGTTTCTGCCACGCTTTGTTGTTTTACGTGGTCGGGGTGTGACAACTTATTTTGTTTTACAATTACATCATTGTTATCAATTCATTAATTATTAGTACATACTAAAAATATATAAAACTAGTAACTCTTTTGATTTTGTCATTTACTAATTTAGTCTTACAATTAGATCATTATTACCAATTAATTAATTATAATTACATAGTAAAAATATATAAAAGTACTAACTCCTTTAATTTTTGTTATTTACTTATTTAGTTTTGCAATTTAATTATCGTTGTCAATCAATTATTTATTATTATGTACTAAAGATATATAATATTAAACCTAGCCATGACACTAACCAATTTATGGTGAAAAGTTGTGTGCAAAGGTAAATATTTATCTTAAACTAAATTCCTCACACTTGGACTTCTAATGGGTGAAATAGTACCCACAAAATACACATAAATTAATAATGTCCAAAGTGAGTTAGTCAAGATAATATTTTTATGTATTTTCATATATTATTATTATTATTATTATTATTATTATTATTATTATTATTATTATTATTATTATTATTATTATTATTATTATTATTATGAGTGGGGATCCTACGGAAAGTGTGTTTTTCCTAGAAAGTCTAGGAAGCGATCTGGGCCATCCAATGGGTGTGTTTAATGGTTGAGATTATCTTGGTGGCATTTTGGTAATATGTGTTTCTTAAAAATAGGATTATTTAATTAATCAAGGGTAGATATGTGATTTAACTTGTTTTAAATATGGAAATAATTGTCATTCCATAACCACCTCACATTTCATGCGATTTTTTTTCTCTCTCTCTCTCCCTCTCCCTTTCTCTCTCTCTTCTTTCTATCATTCATGAAGAAACACATCAAGAAAACACATCGTATTAATCTGCTTGCTGTTAAAACACAGCGTATGAATCTGCTTGCTGTTAAAACACAACTGTATGAATTTGAATGCTAAAACACAACTGTATGAATCTGCTTGCTGTTAAAACACAACTATATGAATCTGAATGCTAAAACACAACTGTATGAATCTGCTTGCTGTTAAAACACAACTGTATGAATCTGCTTGTTGTTAAAACACAACTGTATGAATCTGTTTGCTGTTAAAACACAACTGTATGAATCTGAATACTAAAACACAACTGTATGAATCTGCTTGCTGTTAAAACACAACTGTATGAATCTGAATGCTAAAACACAACTATATGAATCTGTTTGCTGTTAAAACATAATTGTATGAATCTGAATGCTAAAACACAACTGTATGAATCTGCTTGATGCTAAAACACAACTGTATTAATTTGCTTGCTGTTAAAACACATCATCAAGAAAACAGAGACGATACGAACAATATTTGAATGGTGATGATGAACTCGGAGATGGTGGAGATGGAGAAGTGTTTGACGATGACGAAGAGGAGAAGGTTACTAAATACAAAAAATCTTGGAGAAACAGTTTCCATAATTATAGGCATTGTTAGTTAATGAGAGATAAAATTCAAAAAATAAAATAAAATGTCAAATTACACAAGTGCCCTTTTAGTTAAAATCCCTCCATGCCACGTGTCACATTCTTATTGCTTCCTAGACTTTCTAGGAAAAACACACTTTCTACCCAACTCCTCCTCCTCTTATTATTATTATTATTATTATTATTATTATTATTATTATTATTATTATTATTATTATTATTATTATTATTATTATTTATTTATTTCTTATTCAAATCACATTTACATTCCAACTTCTAAATCCTTGTATTTACACACCTTGTTCATCCTTGTTAGGATAATTTGGTGCTTCAACCTCTCAAGACGCTTAGTGTAGTCTAAAATATGCATATTTTTATATAAATATTCCTACACTTTTGAGTAGATTTAGGGTTGTTTTTATTATATTCTACTCGTATTTGGTTCATATTTGAGGTTCAATGATTTTAAGTGGAAACGAGCTAAAATGGTGTATTCCGTATCAAAAGAAAATTATCCCTAATTACTAAATATCATCTTAATGATTATGATATATGAAAGTTGTCCTTAAAATGTTATTAGTAGGTTTTTATACTTATATTAATATATTTCAATTAGGTGTAATTAATAAAATTAATTGGGCATTTATTGTTTTTTTTCCTTTCTTTATGTTTCGTCGTAGAATAGAAGGCATAGAAGGGAATTAAAGTGTGGATGATTCCAATTAATTATTGTCAACAACATTGAGCGGAGGAATTCATTATTTTCGAGAAGGAGTTGGAGGGAGGTGGCTATAATTTTTGACCATCAGCATTTGGGCCGCCCAAAAAGGAACACATGCCAGCCATGCATTGTCTCGAACTTCATCTTGGGTGGAATTAATTGGCTTATTGGGCTTTTGGCTCAATTTAATGGATATTAAACAAGTAAAACCCTAAAGGAAAAGAGGGTATTATATATAGAGGGGGATCTTATGCTTTTTTGGCCAATAATCTCGAAAAAAGAACAGAAGGCATTTGGCGGCAATTAGCAATAGACGACATACGACAGAAGACATCAGAGGCACAAAAGGAGAGCAGGATAGTTGATGATAGAAGGCACACAAGAAAGAAAAAAAGAAAAAGCTAGGAGGTCAAAGTTTAAAGCTAGAGACGCTTCGGGTTCGATTTTACACGCGTATTTTCATAGTTTCTTCATAGCTTTCATGCTGAACCTATTTTTGATAAATTGTTTTGACTTGTTTTTCGTTATGTTGAAATTTAAATTTATTTGTGTTTCGTTCTTGAACAAGAGTAGCTAAATATTTATGCTACCTAGGTCATATTGATGAATATTTTGTGACTTATAACTTTTTGTTTTGGATAATAAAATTTTTGGCTTAATGTTTTGGTAAAATATCTATCAGTTGTTGATGATGACGCGTATGAATGCTACTAGTAATTGAATTGCATGATTGTTTCTTTACGTATTTCTCTACGTTTGTTACTTTGGTAGTTTTAGATCTAGGGTTACACGTGATTTTCCATAGACTTTGTGTTAGTGGTATAATCTGTAGGTTTCTTGTCTTAGATAACCCTATAAGCAACCTTGTGAGTCTTTGAAATTAGTGTTTTGCCACTCTTGAGACCGATAGGAGATAGAGTGTCAATTTGTCCAGTTCTAGGGTTTTGGGTAAAGGTGAGACCGAGAGGAGATCCTTACTTAGCTGCCTTAGTTTTCCTAGCAAACTTGAGTTATTATCATCAACCCTAGATTACCCCTTCATACTTTAGGGTGTGTTGTGATTAGCGAGACCGGGAGGTGAGCGAGTCATTTGGGTACCTTAGCATTCCTTAGTGAAGTGAGACCGGGAGGTGATCTGATCTAGTAACCGGTGATTTACACACCCACTTTAGGATTGTCTGAGAGGTGTTAGTGAGACCTGGAGGAGATCTAGCAGTCTTTAGGGTTTTCTTGAGTTAGGCGTATTTTTAGAAACCCGGTAGCCATTCCATTATCCAATTCTGAGAGTTGTAAGTTACGGGTAGGATTCTAGACCTAGGTAATTGTTTTCTCCTAGCATTTGAGTTTTCCTTCAGTTTCCTGAGTCTTCTGCTCTTTTTGTCTGAGTTTATTTATTTGCTTATTTAGTATTTAGTTAAAACCAATCTTTCAAACAAACAAATTATTAGGCTAGGGCTCGATAGAGGTTTAGTATCAAGAGTCGCTAGATTTTACTACTTACGACCGGTACACTAGCCGGTAGTGTGTGGTTTACAGGTTTTTCCAATTTTTAAAACTTGTTGAATTTAATTAAAACATATTTCACACATCAAGTTTTTGACGCCGTTGTCGGGGACACAGTACGCTTTTGAGGACGACCCGAGTCGGGGATTTAGCCATTTTACTTCTTTCTTAGATTAATTGTTTTTGTTATTTCTTAGTTAAAAAATAATCAATAAAAAATATAATTAAAAACACCAAAAAAAATAAAAAAAAATAGTTGTTTGCTTTTTTAGGATACTTGCTAGTTCTGTGTGCCTACTTGTTTAGCTAGCTTGTTTGTGATTCGTGCCATTTTATACTTGCTTTTCAGTGTATGCACACACGTTCCTCGGGCCCACCTGATACTTCACCATTCTCTGAACCCGAACGCGAGTTTCACCGTCGTTTAGCCAGCCACAAATACTTCTTTCTGATCTTGTCTTTTATGTAGTTATGGCTGATCGTAGGACCATTGCTGATCACATTAGTTTTGCTCCCACCACCATTCGCTCGAGCATCACACTTCCTGCTGTAGAGGTGAACAACTGGACCATCCCACCCACCTTGATCAACACCATTACCCATTCGGTCCAGTTCCATGGTTTACGAGACGAGGACCCACATGCTCATCTGACTAGATTCGGTAGGGTCTGTAGTACTTTCCACCTTACGGGCGTCACTGAGGAGGCCATTAACCTTCGTTTGTTTCCATTCTCACTCACTGATCAGGATGCTATCTGGTTGGACTCCCTCCCACAGGGAGCAATCACAACTTGGAATGATCTTCAATCTAAATTGTAACAGAAATACTTCCCACCTGCAAAAATAGCTCGTCTTAGAAATCTCATATACGCATTCACTGAGCAGCCGGGGGAGTCTTTCTACGAGACTTGGGATAGGTTTAAGGCGCTGTTGAACCAGTGCCCTCACCATGGGCTTGAGGAGTGGAGAGTCGTGGAGAAATTTTATAACAGAGTTTCTGAAGCGACTAAGAGACTGCTTGACTCCACAGCAGGAGGAAACATGATGAAGACCAAGACTGCTGCTGAGTGTCTTGAGATGATGGAGGATCTAGCCACCAGTACTTATACCGAGCCAGGCTCCGGGGGTGTTACTGTTGCCTCTAGGGGTATTCATACGGTAGATTCTAGCGTAGCTTTAGCCGCCCAGGTCGAATCCTTGACAAAGATGGTCAAGGACATTCAGGTTAAGATTAGCTCTAAGTGTGAGGTGTGTAGAGGTGAGCATGAGACAGTAGATTGCCCAGTAGGATCTGAGGATGAGTTGAGTTTTGTCCAGAACAAGGGACGAGGGCAGGGTAACAACTCTGGATGGCAGTCACGCCAAACCTCGAACTGGCAGGGCAGGAATCCCCCTGGATTCCAGCCTCGCAAGAGTCTGTTTCAGACCCTTGCTGATGGACAGAACAGTGGAGAGTCTAAATCTGAGCTGAGCGAGTTTTTAAAGAGGAATGAGGAGAGTCAGAGTAGGACGAATAAACTCCTAGAGTCGACAGTGATGCAGGGTGAGGCTAGACATCAGGAGCAGGTAAAGAAAAATCAAGAGTTTGAGCTCATGTTTAGGAATCAGGGGTCCACCATAAAGAGTCAAGAGAGGACCGTATGAGAGATGGCCAATAGGATGACTGAGAGGCCAGTAGGTACATTCCCTAGTAGCACCCAGACTAACCCAAACGCCACTGCAAAGGCAGTGACTACTAGGAGTGGTAGAGGGGTAGAAGTAGAGAAACCAGTCGATGAGGTCGAGGAACTAGTTGATGAGGAGATTGAGATGGAGGCTCCTGCTGGCGATGTGCACCCTAGGCTGCGCCCAACAAGTACAGCACAATCCAGCGAGTCTTCGGGAGAGAAGAAGGAGAAGGAGCCACTTAGACTCTATAAACCCACAGCTCCTTACCCTGGTAGGCTTTTAGCTAAGAGCGATTCTGAGCAGTATTCACGGTTCTTGGAGAGGCTGAAAAAACTCCATGTGAACGTTCCTTTCATTGAGGCTCTGTCTAAAATGCCTAAGTATGCCAAGTTCCTCAAGGATCTTCTCACAAACAAGAAGAAGCTGGAGGAGTTGTCTACTGTCACGCTTAGTGAGGAGTGTTCTGCAGTCGTGCAGAACAAGCTTCCTAAGAAGATGACCGACCCAAGGAATTTCACCGTCCCGTGTTTGATCGAAGACCTTACTTTCAGCCATGCGCTGGCCGACCTAGGAGCTAGCATTAACCTCATGCCTTACTCCATTTTCGCTAAGCTTAATCTAGGCGAGCCATCTCCTATGCGCATGAGTCTTCAGCTCACAGATCGATCTGTGAAGTTTCCACGTGGTATCGTAGAGAATATGCTTGTCAAGGTTGACAAGTTCATTTTTCCGGTGGATTTTGTCATTCTTGATATGGACGAGGATTATAAAGTTCCACTTATTTTAGGACATCCATTCCTAGCCACTGCCTGAACCATTATTGATGTTCTTGATGGTAAGCTTACTCTCCGCGTCGATGATGATGTGGTCACCTTTGACATCCAGCATTCGATGAAGCATACGCCGCAACATGACGACACTCTTTACTTTATAGACACTCTTATGTCACATGTGGGTAGTTTTCTCGGTGAGGTTTGCGGTAGAGAGTCTATAGAGACCCAGATGTTAGGGGTAGATGTCGAGGGCATTGAGTTGACCGAGTTCGACCTAGAGCAGGATTCACCATTACTATCTAGCGAGCCATCCATAGGATCCGAATGTTCTAAGGTTTCTAATGTGTTTGAAGTGTTAGGGAGAGAGACTCCTGAGGAGAAACCATCAGTGGAGACACCCCCGCCTCTAGAGCTGATGGAACTGCCATCTCACTTGGAATATGCATTCCTTGGCGAGGGATCTCAATTGCCCGTCATTATTTCATCGAGTTTGACAGAGGAGGAGAAGGAGAGACTAATGGTTGTTTTAAGGGCGCACAGGCATGCTATTGCCTGGAAGTTAGTAGATATCAAGGGTATTAACCCTTCCTTTTGCACCCACAAAATTCTTATGGAGGAGGAGTATAGACCGGTGGTACAGCCACAGAGGAGGCTGAACCCCAATATGCAGGATGTGGTGAAGAAGGAGGTGTTGAAGCTGCTCGATGCCGGCCTGATTTACCCGATCTCTGATTCTGCATGGGTCAGTCCTGTCCAAGTAGTTCCCAAGAAGGGGGGTATGATTGTGGTGGTGAATGAGAAGAATGAATTGATACCCACCAGGACAGTTACCGGATGGAGAGTCTGTATTGACTACCGCAGACTTAATGATGCCACCCGCAAGGATCACTTTCCCTTGTTGTTTATTGATTAGATGCTTGAGCAACTGTCGGGTCAGCAGTTCTATTGCTTCCTTGATGGTTTTTCTGGTTATTTCGAGATCCCTATCGCACCAGAGGAATAGGAGAAAACCACCTTTACATGCCCCTACAACACCTTTGCGTACTGACGCATACCGTTTGGACTATGTAATGCTCCAGCTCCTTTTCAGCACTGTATGGTGCCCATCTTTCACGAGTTTATCGAGGACTCCATGGAGGTTTTCATGGATGACTTTTCTGTTTTTGGGAGTTCCTTTGATTCGTGTCTGTGCAATCTAGATCGAGTGCTAGCTCGATGTGAGGAGACGGACCTGATGCTTAATTGGGAGAAATGTCATTTTATGGTCCGTGAGGGGATAGTGTTAGGTCACAAGATTTCACATGCGGGGCTTGAGGTGGATCAGACCAAGATTGATACGATTTCTAAGCTCCCGTCGCCTATTTCTGTGAAATCTATTAGGAGCTTCTTAGGTCACGCAGGATTCTATCGCCGCTTTATTCGTGACTTCTCTAAAATAGCTAGACCTATGACCCAATTGTTGGAGAAGGACATGCCATTTGTTTTCGATGCCGAGTGTACTAAGGCCTTCGATTTGTTAAAGGAGAGGCTTGTTACTGCTCCCATTCTTGTGGCTCCCGATTGCAGCTTTCCGTTTGAAGTCATGTGCAACGCTAGTGATTTTGCTGTTGGAGCCGTCTTAGGGCAGCGTAGGGAGAAGCATTTTCATCCCATTTATTATGCTAGCAAGACCCTAAACGATGCTCAGTAGAATTACACCACGACTGAGAAGGAGTTGTTAGCAGTCGTGTTCGCATGTGACAAGTTTCGGTCCTATCTAGTGCTTTCTAAGACCATTATTTTTACCGATCACGCTGCACTTAGGTACTTGTTCACGAAGAAGGACGCAAAACCTAGGTTGATTAGGTGGATTCTCCTGCTCCAAGAGTTCGACATAGAGATTAGTGATAAGAAGGGAGCAGAGAACGTGGTTGCTGACCACCTATCTAGGCTTGAGAATTCGGAGACTGAGGTGTCTAGCGGGGGGACGATAGGCGATTCCTTCCCCCATGAGATGTTGATGTATGTGAGGGCCCAGGAGGGCTATCCGTGGTTCACAGATTTTGCGAACTACCTATCCACAGGAGAGCTTCCGCACGAGATGCCATACCAGCAGAAGAAGAAATTCTTTGCCAACCTTAAATTCTACATATGGGAGGATCCTTATTTGTTTAGGATAGGTGCAGATCAGATGGTTAGGAGGTGTGTGACTGCACCCGAGACTCGTAGTATTCTTGAGAATTATCATTCGGGTCCAGCTGGTGGCCACTACGGGGGAGCGTATACCGCAAAGCGAGTGTTTGATTCGGGGTTTTATTGGCCCACCATCTTTAGGGATGCCCACGATTTTGTTCGTAGTTGTGATGCTTTCCAAAGAGTCAGCAACATCTCATCCTGGAATGAGATGCCTCAAAATCCCATCCAGGTGGTTGAGATTTTCGATATTTGGGGCATCGATTTCATGGGACATTTCCCCATGTCACGTGGGAGTCGTTACAACCTTGTAGCTATCGATTATGTGTCTAAGTGGGTAGAGGCAAAAGATTTGGCCACTAATAGAGCTAGGGTTGTAGTGAAGTTTCTGAGAGAGTTGTTTGCTAGGTTTGGCACTCCTAAGGCCATCATTAGTGATCGTGGCACCCATTTCTGTAACTCGCAGATAGAGAAGGTGTTGAAACGCTATGGGATCACCTATCGGCTCTCGACTGCCTATCACCCTCAGACGAGTTGACAGGTGGAGAATGCCAATCGTGGCATTAAACGTATCCCAGAGAAGGTTGTAGGACAGAGCCGCATTGACTGGGCCGACAATTTAGATGACGCACTCTGGGCTTTCCACACTGCTTATAAGACACCTATCGGGACCACACCCTTTAGGATGATTTATGGGAAAGCGTGTCATCTGCCGGTTGAGTTGGAGCACCGGGCGTATTGGGCCTTGTGAAAGGTAAATCTTGATATGGAGGTCGCGGGTAAGAAACGGTTTCTCCAGATACATGAGTTGAGGAGTTACGTGACGAAGCGTATGAGAAATCGTGGGCTTACAAAGAGAAGACAAAGAAATTACACGATCGCCACTTGAAAAAGGTGAAAGAGTTTAAGTGTGGAGATCGTGTCTTGCTTTATAATTCGTGATTGAGGTTATTCCCGGGTAAGTTAAAATCCCGATGGTCCAGTCCGTTTGTGATTAGAGGGGTATTCCCATATGGGACGGTAGAGATTGAGGCGGACGATGCACGTGCTTGGAAGGTGAACGGTCACCGTCTTAAGCACTACTTTGGAGGGACGTTAGATGATCGCGAGGACGAGACGATTTATCTCGATCCATTTGAGGGAGCTGAGGAGAGGCAGGGAATGACAGTTGATTCCCCAAAGGTTAGCACGTGAGGTATAGGTATATTTGTTGTAGAGTTTTGTATTTTTTTTCATTTTATTGTTGAGTCAGTCTTGAGTCAGTTTTTGTTTAGAGTCGATATAATGCTTGGGTTTGCTTTGTTTTGTTTGTGCAGGTTTGGAGGATACCGCCCGTACTCAATCTCCATTCGGACGGCGATTTCGAGCTTATACTATATTGTAAAGGGCAACCCCAGTATATTGGTTTTGGATACGATTGCGAACGAAATGCTTTACAATCGTGTACGGGTTCGGATTGATGACACGCGCAACTGCACTGATTTTTATCCTAACCAGCTAAGTCCTTTCCAACTCGTTATCTTTTTATTTTTGTATATTATTTTAGGTTTTATTTCTTATTTATTTATAGTTATCTTTCATCCTACATTGAGGACAATGTAAACTTTAAGTGTGGGGATGGGAGACTACGTCTTTTTAGCTAGATTTGAGTCAAAAAATTGAAAAAAAATGAAAAATTGAAAAAAAAAGTGAGGTTGTTGCGAGTCCCGATCCTTTAGCGCATAGAAAACAAAAACCTTTTCAAAACGTCGGTCAAAATCGGTTTACTTGTCGAATTTACGAGTCGAGAGCGCATCTTTCTTTAAGTTGCGGGATAGTAGGTTGACTGAATTGGTTTTTGGGTGTAAAAGGTTTTGGGATGCCTAGGATAGTGGATGGAGCCGGAGAGTTAATTAGTTGTGCATTGTCGATATCGGTAGCCCTATTTGCCACATGAAAGTGAGATTTGAGCCTTTATATGTTTCATATATAGATGATCACTATTTTCGTTTCATGTGTGTTTACCGACTTTGTTGCATTACTTTAGAACTTGTGTGTTTTGATACAGTTTGAGACCTTCGGTTAGGATTTGACATGGATATGATAGAGGCATTAGGATCACCATATTTGTGTAGCCTTTGTATTTAACCCATTTCGCCATTACCTTTAGACACCAATTTGAGCCTGAAACCATTCATTTGTTAGCCATTGTTAATTTGATAGCCGGATCGTGTTATGTTATTGTTATCTTTATCTTGAAAATGAAAAAAAAAAAACAAAACAAAATGAGAAAAAAAAGGGAAAAAAAAAGAAGAAAAAGTATAAAAAAAAAGAATAAAGTTGTGGGTTAAAATGACTAATATGTTAGTATTTGTTCCGTGCATATCTGGTTTATCGTGTGATTATGTGTTTAGCCACTTATTCCCAAAAAAAATTACCTACCTTTAGCCCTTACCTACCCAATAAAGCCCTCTTGATCCGTGTTAAATTCTAACATTTAGGTGGAGATCTGATTGACCTACAAGCTTATGATAGTATGTTGCATAGTTCGGTCTTGAGAGTTCACTCGAAATTACATATATATATTAGCCGAGAGATGAGTGACATTATGATTCGTCAACCTTTTGAACGTTGTAAGTCTTGCGAAACCGCTGTGTTTGATGATTTCGTAGTTCGTGTTATAATTTGTTTGAGACTTGCGTTGTTGTTAAGTGTTTAAGTTGGACATGTTGCTTGGGATTTTCCTTAGGGACAAGCAAAAGGTTAAGTGTGGGGATATTTGATGTGGTCTAAAATATGCATATTTTTATATAAATATTCCTATATTTTTTAGTAGATTTAGGGTTGTTTTTATTATATTCTACTCGTATTTGGTTCATATTTGAGGTTCAATGATTTTAAGTGGAAACGAGCTAAAATGGTGTATTCCGTATCAAAAGAAAATTATGCCTAATACTAAATATCATCTTAATGATTATGATATATTAAAGTTGTCCTTAAAATGTTTTTTTTTTTTTTGAACGACAACCACACTTTATATATATCTATACTACTTTAATAAGCATATAGGAAGGACATAAATGGTCCTTTGCCACTTTACAACCATTTGAAACCCATTGTACAACCTTTTAAGCACAAAGGTGTTGAAAAATCCTTCAACACACGCGGAGCAGCTCATACAAACTAACCGGATCCCTTTGACCCGTTTTACCCAAATGGATCCAATATATACCTTCTTTCACTAAATCTAAACCCTAATATTCATTTCATTCACATCCGCCCCCATCCTTCTTCTTCTCTCTCTCTCTCTCTCACCAGACGCGGTTCTAGGGTTTCAAAACTAGGCGCTCCAAGATCAAGATCTAGGGTTTCTCTATGATGAATCTCTTTACATCCGACACCAGATCGACTTCCTCAGCGATGAATCTCTCTAGATCCAACACTCAAGATCCAACACCAGATCGACTGGTTTGACCGCTCGGTATCTTTCTTTTTACAGTATCTATACTTTTTTTGTTATTTAAATCGGATATGTGTAATATTTCAGATCTGCCGTTGAGTTGTTCGTGTTAGGGTGCACCGGAATAACCAGATGTGGTATGTGTTCTGTAGTTTAGTTTTTTTTTCTTTAAAGAAGTTTGTATTTTTAATTTGAAGTTGATTATTGTGTTTATCTTGCAAGTATCATATGGAATTTGAATCGGATATGTGTAATATTTCAAATCTGTCGTTGAGTTGTTCGTGTTAGGGTGCACCGGAATAACCAGATGTGGTATGTGTTCTGTAGTTTAGTTTTTTTTCTTTAAAGAAGTTTGTATCTTTAATTTGAAGTTGATTATTATGTTTATCTTGCAAGTATCATCTGGAGTCGATCTCTACACAATTTCAACAAGGTATTGTTTGAGCCGTAGCTTTTTTATTCTGCGAAATGTTTGTTTGTTTACTACTGGATAACCAGATGTGGTATGTGTTCTTTAGTTTAGGTTTTTTTGAAGCCCATTGTACAACCTTTAAAGCACAAAGGTGTTGAAAAATCCTTCAACAACACGCGGACCAGCTCATATAAACTAACCGGATGCATTTGACCCGTTTTAATCAAATGGATCCAATATATACTTTCTTTCACTAAATCTAAACCCTAATTTCATTTCATTCACATCCGCCCCCATGCTCATATAAACTAACTGGTATGTTTGTAGCTGATTATGTTTGTTACAGATCTGGTATGTTTGTAGCTGATTTACATGCTTATGTTACTGATTATGTTTGTTACAGATCTGGTATGTTTATAGCTGATTATGTTTGAAGCTGATTATGTTTGTTATAGATCTAATATTACTGATAAGATTCAGTTTTGCTTTTACAGTTGCCGGAGGGTGGTAAAGGAGTTGTGTACTCCGGATTTTGTGTTCTTAATCTGTCTGAACTGAAAGTGTTTGAGGCTGTGATGCAAAAGCTGAGCTTGTGTTCTTAATCTGTCTGAACTGAAAGTGTCGAGTCTGTGATGCATAAGCTGAGCTTGTGTTCTTAATATGTCTGAACTGAAAGTGTTGAGGTTATGATGCATAAGCTGAGCCTGTGAGGTTACATATTTGTTTCTTGTGCTTAAAACACTTGTACATTATGCTTTAAAGGTTGTTTAAGTTTAGTGGCAAATTACTCTTGTTTTGTACTCCGGATTTTGTGTTCTTAATCTGTCTGAACTGAAAGTGTTTGAGGCTGTGATGCATAAGCTGAGCTTGTATTCTTAATATGTCCGAACTGAAAGTGTTGAGGCTATGATGCATAAGTTGAGCCTGTGAGGTTACGTATTTGTTTCTTGTGCTTAAAACACTTGTACATCATGCTTTAAAGGTTGTTTAAGTTTAGTGGCAAATTACTCTTGTTGTGTACTCCGGATTTTGTGTTCTTAATCTGTCTGAACTGAAAGTGTTTGAGGCTGTGATGCATAAGCTGAGCTTGTGTTCTTAATCTGTCTGAATTGAAAGTGTTTGAGGCTGTGATGCAAAAGCTGAGCTTGTGTTCTTAATCTGTCTGAACTGAAAGTGTTTGAAGCTGTGATGCAAAAGCTGAGCTTGTGTTCTTAATCTGTCTGAACTGAAAGTAACAATTGATTTAAAGTAATGAATCAGGTTAAAACTCTAAACAGCTTTGCACTTGCATCAAATTATAACTCTTTTTAATAAACTTTTTGAATTTAAAGTGTTTGAGGCTGTGATGCAAAAGCTGAGCTTGTGTTCTTAATCTGTCTGAACTGAAAGTGTTTGAGGCTGTGATGCAAAAGCTGAGCTTGTGTTCTTAATCTGTTTAAACTGAAAGTGTTGAGTCTATGATGCATAACTTAAGGTGAGCTTGAGGCTATGATGCATAAGCTGAGCCTGTGAGGTTACATATGTGTTTAAAACACTTGTACATCATGATGCATAAGCTGAGCCTGTGAGGTTACATATGTGTTTAGGCTATGATGCATAAGCTGAGCTTGTGAGGTTACATATGTGTTTAAAACACTTGTACATCATGCTTTAAAGGTTGTTTAAGTTTAGTGGCAAATTACTCTTGTACATCATGCTTTAAAGCGAGGTTACATAACACAATAGACTGTGATGATGATTGTATTTTGAGGGTACATAGAAGATCCGAGTAGCATCTTGGCGGGGCAATATCCATGCTGCATAGTTCTCACTCTGCAACCGTGTGTTGCAGCCATGGCTTTATCCGTAGTTGTGTTCATCTCTCAATTACATGTCTGAGTCTTCCAGATGTTTTGAAAGAAAGTATATATTGGATCCATTTGATTAAAACGGGCCAAATGCATCCGGTTAGTTTATATGAGCTGGTCCGCGTGTTGTTGAAGGATTTTTCAACACCTTTGTGCTTTAAAGGTTGCACAATGGGCTTCAAATGGTTGTAAAGTGGCAAGTGACCATTTCTGTCCTTCCTATATGCTTATTAAAGTAGTATATAGAGTATAGAGTATAGATATAGATATAGGTATAGATAGATAGATAATGTGCTTAAAATGATTTTAGCCTTTATGTTTGTTACAGATCTGGTATGTTTGTAGCTGATTTACATGCTTATGTTACTGAAGGTTTTAGTATCTAAGTTGAGTGCTTGTAGAGTTGTGATGAATTGTGATGAATGTAGTTGAATTTATGTTACTGAAGGTTTTAGTATCTAAGTTGAGTGCTTGTAGAGTTGTGATGAATATAGTTGAATTTATAGATTTCCAAGCATGCTTCCTTTCTGACAAATCCGAACAGTGTTTGCTTTTACAGCTGTATTTGAACAGTCATCGTCAGTAAAAAAAATTCAAAACGGATAGCAGTAAAATATTTTGGATTCTGAAAGGTTGTCAACTGTTCGAAGACTTTTTGTGAAAAGTCTTTGATAGGTTGTCATCTGTTCAACTGTAAAATCAGGAGTTAGCTTTCTGAAAAAGGTTTCGAAAGTCTTTCTGACAGGTTACTGTTCAATTTTTTTGTCATAAAAAATTACTAAATCAATTTTTACTTTAAATTCAAAAATTTTATTAAAAAGAGTTATAATTTGATGCAAGTGCAATGCTGTTTAGAGTTTTAACCTGATTCATTACTTTAAATCAATTGTTACTTTAAATTCAAAAAGTTTATTAAAAAGATTTATAATGTGATGCAAAACTGAGCTTGTGTTCTTAATCTGTCTGAACTGAAAGTGTTGAGTCTATGATGCATAAGCTGAGCTTGTGTTCTTAATCTGTCTGAACTGAAAGTGTTTGAGGCTGTGATGCAAAAGCTGAGCTTGTGTTCTTAATATGTCTTAACTGAAAGTGTTGAGGCTATGATGCATAAGCTGAGCCTGTGAGGTTACATGTGTTTCTTATGCTTAAAACACTTGTACATCATATATTAAGAACACTTCGGTTTTTGTGTTCTTAATCTATCTGACCTGAAAGTGTTTGAGGCTGTGATGCAAAAGCTGAGCTTGTGTTCTTAATCTGTCTGAACTGAAAGTGTTGAGTCTATGATGCATAAGCTGAGCTTGTGTTCTTAATATGTCTGAACTGAAAGTGTTGAGGCTATGATGCATAAGCTGAGCCTGTGAGGTTACATATGTGTTTCTTGTGCTTAAAACACTTGTACATCATGCTTTAAAGGTTGTTTAAGTTTAGTTGCAAATTACTCTTGTACATCATGCTTTAAAGCGAGGTTACATAACACAATAGACTGTGATGGTGATTGTATTTTGAGGGTACATAGAAGATCCGAGTAGCATCTTGGCGGGGCAATATCCAGGTTGCATAGTTCTCACTCTGCAACCGTGTGTTGCAGCCATGGCTTTAACCGTAGTTGTGTTCATCTCTCAATTACATGTCTGAGTCTTCCAGATGTTTTGATAAGCAAATGAGCAGGTTATGATGCATAATATGTCTGAACTGAAAGTGTTGAGGCTATGATGCATAAGCTGAGCCTGTGAGGTTATGATGCATAATATGTCTGAACTGAAAGTGTTGAGGCTATGATGCATAAGCTGAGCCTGTGAGGTTACATATGTGTTTCTTGTGCTTAAAACACTGGTATGTTTGTAGCTGATTTACATGCTTATGTTACTGATTTGAAGCTCATTGTACAAGCATTTAAGCATGAATGTGTTGAAACTTTCTTCAACACGCGGAGCAGCTCATGGATCCTAACCGGATCTCTTTGACCCGTTTTACTCAAATGGATCCAATATAAACTTTCTTTCACTCAATCTAAACCCTAAATTCATAAGCTGAGCTGAAAGTTTTGAGGCTATGATGCATAAGCTGAGCCTGTGAGGTTATGAAGCATAATATGTCTGAACTAAAAGTGTTGAGGCTATGATGCATAAGTTGAGCCTGTGAGGTTATGATGCATAATCTGAGCCTGGCGGGGCAATATCAAGGTTGCATAGTTCTCACTCTGCAACCGTGTGTTTGCAGCCATGGCTTAACCCGGTTTGTAGCTGTGTTCATCTCTCAATTATATGCCTGAGTCTTCCAGATGTTTTGATAAGCAAATGAGCAGGTGGTGTATCGAAATCAATCTTCCCCTTAGGCGATTTAGCCCACCGCAAGGATTCGGTTTGGCAGGAATTTTCTTGTTATACGATTGTGGACCAGCTCAATGTGAATGCTGGAGTACTTTAGAAGTCAAGTTGGGTCCAAGGCTTGGAAGAAGGTGGGAGTTGTGGCTTTCGCTTCGATATGGAGACTTCGAACGAGTAGAAACGAGAAAGAATTTAATGGCAACAACATTCCGATCGCTAAAGTGTACCAGTTTTGTTTTGATAGTCATTATGTATGATTTCAGAAGCTTTGACCATGTTGATATGTGTATTTCAATTTGTTGTATTTATGAACACAGATTATATAAAGAAAAAAAGAAAGTTATTTTTGTATTGTGTAATCATCATCTTCTTATAGTTTTGGCATGGTTTGATTTCATTCTTTGATGCACAATGGAAAGAATCTTACTTTCACTTATACTTGTAGCATTCATACACGAAAACTGACCCGACCTGAGACCAACCCAAAATTCATACAATGTGGTTTAGTTATATTCTTGAGAAAAATGCAATTTGCGTCCCTGTGGTATGTCCCAAACATCAACCTGAGCCCCTAAATTAAATTTTTGGTTTTTTGAGCCCTGCCATTAGGTTGACTGTTTGAGGCAGGGGTAAGACCGTCTTTTGGCATATATTAATAACACTTTGCGTCCCTATGGTATGGGTGAAATATCAATGCAATCTAATAATTAACTCTTTTTAAATTCAAATTAACTCTTTGCGTCCCTTAAGAAATCTAATAATTCAAATTAACTCTTTTATTTTTAAATAAATGCAATCTAATAATTAACTCTTTTTAAATAAATGCAATCTAATAATTAAATGTATACTATATATAACAAATTATTAAAGCCTAAACTGTATATTAAATGTAAACTTTTAATACATACAATACAGAGACAAAACGTCATACCAACTTCGTAGACTTGACGGAACTTACAGACTCGATAACAAAAGACCGTAACATACAATACAGAGACAAAACGTCAAAGATCCACAAGCCATTGTGGATCTTTACTGACGGGTGCACTTCGGAATGTAGCAGATATGAATGAATATAACCTCAGTGTAGGTAATTACATATCTGCAACTGGGGTTATATTCTTTCATATGAATGAATATAACCCAAGTGGTAGATATGTAATTAGCGAGCTCTGGAATTTCAAGGAAAATCGAAGAGCTCCACTGGGGTTGTATTCATTCATATCAGTCACTTCCATATGTGCACCGCATCTTCTAGGAGGTTGTCAAGTGTTCTCGTCTTCGTAGTTGGTGTTTTGCGTATCTTTACATCCGCAGCCATTCTGTACATCGAATCAAACCAAAACCAAATAACTGTTATAATCGAATCAAACCAAAACCAAATAACTGTTCTCATCGAATAATACTAAAATCAAATAACTGTTATCATCGAATCAAACCAAAACCAAATAACTGTTATTATCGAATAAAACCAAAACCAAATAACTGTTATCATCAAAACCAAAAATCAAAATGAGGAACACATTCAAATCACACATTCAAATCATTGAATCAAACCCAAAACACATTCAAAACCACTGTTTTGATACCCTAAACCCTAAACCCACAAGAATCAAAACAGGAACACATTCAAAACCTCCGTTTTGATACCCTAAACCCTAAACCCACAAGAATCAAAACCAAAACACATTCAAAACCTCTGTTTTGATACCCTAAACCCACAAAAATCAAAGCCAAACCACATTCAAAACCTCTGTTTTGATGCATTTTGAACAAAATCAACCCTCTGTTTTTTTCAAAATCAACCCAAAATCATCGAATGGAACCCAAAATCATCGAATGGAACCCAAAATCAACCCTCTGTTTTTTTCAAAATCAACCCAAAATCATCGAATGGAACCCAAAATCAACCCAAAATCATCATCCCAAAATCATCGAATGGAACCCAAAATCAAACCCAAAATCATCGAATGGAACCCAAAATCAAACCCAAAATCATCCCTCTGTTTTTTTTCAAAATCAACCCAAAATCATCGAATGGAACCCAAAATCATCGAATGGAACTCAAAATCAAAACCAAAATCATCGAATGGAACCCAAAATCAAACCCAAAATCAACCCTCTGTTTTTTTCAAAATCAACCCAAAATCAAACCCAGAATCAACCCTCTGTTTTTTCACAATATAAACACATTCAAATCATTGAATCAAACCAAAGATCAATATGAGGATGAAGATGAACCTGATCTGTTCGATGATGAAGATGTTCGATGATGAAGATGTTCGATGAAGATGATGAAGATGATCTGTTGATCTGTTCGATGAAGATGATGATGATGATGATCTTGGGAGTTGGGAGAGATATTGGGAGTTGGGAGAGCTGTTGATGATGATAATGAAACTGGTGGTCATCTATTAAGTGTAGATATTAAGGGTGGGGGGTATGGCATAGATAGACTAGATCGCTTCTACGAATAAGAAAACTAATAGACGACGTACTATACAATATATCACGACAGGATTAACAAACTAACAAGAAACAAGTTTCGCATTGTAAATTGTCGCCACCACAAGTCCTGCATTGTATCAAGAGAATAACAATAAACTAAAAAAAAAAACGAGTATCGTATTGCAAAGTTTCACCCTTAAAATTACTAACAAGTGTTTTGTTTTCCATTGTATCGCGAATTTGGTTTTGGTTATGGCTCAAAACCGAACCGCCCCATACATAACCCTAAACTCACCAACCTAAGTGATATGTTTCCCGCCGCATCGCGCTGGTAAACGACTAGAGACTCCCCGCATTTTCTTTTTATTGTTTTGTCCAGCTACTTGACTGTTTTGAACTCTTCTTGTTTTTAATTACATCTACTTCCTTATTTTGTACTCTTTTTGTAGTAGATCACGCCGAATCTACAGCTATAAAAATTTATCCGAGTATATCACCAAAGAATCGATAAACTAACAGAAAAATACCAGTGTCATCATATCACGAATAAGAAAACTAACTTAAGTACTATACAATATATCACGAGACGACGGATAAACTAACGGTAAACGAATATTATTGTAAATCGCCACTCCCGCCGCATCGCGCGGGTAAGTGACTAGTATATATATATATATATATATATATATATATATATATATATATATATATATATATATATATATATATATATATATATATATATAAAGAGTCAGCAAGGAGCTGGAAACAATACAAAAACGAGGAAAGAAAAACAAACACAACAGAAAAAGATTACAAAAGATCAGCTACATCAAAGGTTTTCCATTTCTCCCAGTTTGGACTCTTCAGCTTGGACCTGTTGCAAATCCAAAGAAACGCATCTTCTTTTATAAGCTTCACCGTCTTGCTCACCGGGATAAAATTTTCATTGAAAGTCTTTTCATTCCGAGCGCTCCACAATCTCCAGACTGTGGAAAGAACCACTATATCGACTATTTTTTTCCAAACCTTGTCGCCCAGACTAGTCTTGATTCGAGAGACAAAATCAAGAAATGAACTGCAGTTGACGAAGGGGATCCGCAGCCAAGCTAAAACATTCCACCAGACGCAAATGGCCCACAGACAGTTGACGAATATGTGGTCAGAATCTTCCTCGTATAAGCCGCAATGGGGGCACAGGCTGTCGACGAGAGGAACTCCCCTTCGAACCAGACCTGATTTAGATGCTACCCTGCCTAAATTCGCTCTCCACATTAAGTAATTTGCTTTGGGAGTGGCCCAATTATTCCATCCGAACTCAACATTCCCGTTGACAGCCGCAGCCGAGATCTTGTCGATGTCCGGCCTTAACTGTTTAACCGAAAATGTTGGTGCATACGTCTGTCGACTTCGTCTTGTATCGAATCTTGTATTAGATTAGAAAGATCAAGGCACATTGTACGAGAGAATGTCAAAATAGGTTAGAAGGTAATTTCGCACGAAATTACAAAGTGTAATTTCGCACGAAATTAGCTCTTGGTATTTCGTACGAAATTACTGATTTCGCATGAAATCTAATTTCGTGTGAGCCTGTTCATGCGAAATTAGAATGCCTATAAATAGATGCCTTGTGATCTCGTTTGAAGTAGTTCTAGATATTCTGGTTTGAGAGCCGAAGTGCTGCCGAAGTGTCTACTCGCTGTAAAAAGTTGTTATATCAATCTTAAGACAGTTTAAAGTGATTTGCAAGCTGAATCAACTCGATACGTCTGTTTCCGCCTTTCGTATTGAGCAAAAACTCTTCTGAACGACTCGTTTGGTCGTGCAAACGATCCTACAAGTGGTATCAGAGCTCAGAGTTCTTACCGATTCAGTTCTTAATTCTGATTTCTACACCTTATTTTCAAAATTAAATTTGATTTTACGGTTAAAATGTCTTGAATTTCAAATATTATATGCGTAACAGTGTTTTAACAAACCCTTGAAAGTTGCAGACTTAAAATCAAACTAAAACTTGATCAATTTTGACAAAAACAGCTCGAGATGATGACATCAGCAGTATTTCGCACGAAATAAGCCTTATTTCGCACCAGTTTGTAATTTCGTTTGAGAGTTTCACACGAAATTAGCTTATTTCGCATCAACTGGTATTTCGTTTGGTTATTTCGCACGAAATCAGGTATTTCGTGTGAAGCTGGTATTTCGCTTGAGTTGGTATTTCGTGTGAAGTTGGTTATTTCGTTTGAAAGGATATTTCGCACCAGTTGGTAATTTCGCTTGAGTTGGTATTTCGTTTGAAAGTGTCTGATTTTGTGAAACTTGTTACCGAAACATGGAAGAAGAGTTTTATAACGCATTTGCTAATGCCCCGACTACTCCTACTGCCATTGCTCAGAACATGAACATGGAAAATGAAAATGGAACTTTACAAAAACCCCCAAAACTAATGAGCATTGAAGAGTATTATGGTTGGAAAGATCGATCTGAAAACTGGGTTCAAGCAATTCATTTGAGATCTTGGGAGTGTATTGAGAAAAAGTATGTTAAACCTCGTACAAATATGGGAGTTGTCAAAACTATTTCTGAATTTTCGGACAAAGAAAGAGATATGTATAAAGCAGAAAAGATGATGATCAGTTTACTCCAGCAAGCTATCAAAGAAGACATCTTTGTTTTGCTCCAACATGATAACACTTCACGTTCAATTTGGGAAGCACTCCGGATTAAATTTGAAGGAAGTGAGAAGATGATCAAATGTAAAAAATCATTGTTAAAGAATGAATTTGATTTATTCACAAGTTTGCCAGGAGAAGATACAAAGAAATTGATTGAAAGATATTGCCACTTAGTCGATCAATGTCATTGTTAAACATAAACAAAGATCTTGAGGAATGGGTTGACAAATTAGCTGATGCTTTACCTCAGAAAGAATGGGGTACATTTTTGATGATATTAAAGAATACTGGTGAATATGATGGCTTGACAATTTCTCAGTTCATCGAAAAGATTGAAGGACAAGATCTGGAGAAACAAAAGATTGCTAGAATGAATAATCCAAATGCACAACAAGATGTTAAGATGTACTTCAAAGGAAGTGTTCAGAATGTTGAAGCAAGTCCAAAAATCCAAACTGCTTTCAGTGCAGGAAATTCATCTGAATCAGTCAATCAAAGTCCTAACGGCAGCAATGGATTTTTTTCATATCCAAGTGTTAATCCAAAGGAATCAACCTCGAGTCATCAGATTCAAAGCTCAAACAGCAGTAATGATCATGTTTTACTTTGCAACATTGCATTGCATCTTTAGAAAGGAAGGATCAGAAATCCTATGTTGATGAAAGAGGATTACGATCAGATAGATGCAGAAGAGATGGAGCTTATGGACATTAAATGGTGTCTAGCTAGTGTTTTGAGGAGAGCTGAAAAATTTAAGATGATTACAGGGAGAGATGATTTTAGAAATGCTAATGTTTCAACTTTTGGTTTTGATAAATCTAAAGTTACTTGTTTTCGATGCAGGGAGAAAGGACATTTCAAGAGAGAATGTAAAAATCGAGAAGCAAGTGGAGCACAGAATCCGTTTGGAAAAGATGATTACTATCGGAAAGCCATTTATCAACAAGTTGCTCATTGACGTTATCAACAAAAAGAACCACAAACTGCACATGCTAAAATGATCGTAGAAGCAAATAAGAAAGCTTATTTTGGCATACTTGATCAAGATGATGAAAAAGTTGCAGGAGGCTTCAGCTGGGATAAATATATTCCATCTGATTCAAAAACAGTTGCATTAATTGCTCAGATAGTTAAAGAACCAGATTTGATGAAAGAATGGATGAAAGTGTTTGATGATAATGAGAAGAAGCAAGATGAGAAATCTAGTTCTTCAGATGATAGTTTAGAAAAGACACAAGTGTTTGATCAATCTTCAACTGATTATAGTGATGATGAGGAAGAAATGCATATTAATATTGCAAAAAACTCATTTAGCTCCTGAAAGTTTTGAATTTTATTTTGCAGAGATTGAAGAAGCTAAAAGAGAAACGTGCAGCAAAAAAAAAGAAACAAAGTGAAGAAGTTAAATTTACTGAGCAGGTAGTTGAAATTGAAAAGGTAGTTAATGATGAGAAGATAGCAGAAACTGAGAAAGTGGTTGAAATCGAGAAGATGGTTGAAGTTAAGAAGATATTCGAAGTTAAAAAGATTATTGAAGTTGAAAAGATTGTTGAAATTATCAAACCTTGCTTAAAGTGTTTGGAGTCATGCAAACAGTGTGAAGAGAAAGATGAGAAGTTAAGTGAGCAAGACAAGATGAAAGAAACATTATTGTTCAATCTTAACTATGTGAAAGAATCATATGATGTGTTGAATAGAACGGTAACTGGTCTACAAAAGACAAATTTAGAAAGAGAAGATGCATTAACCATGATGAATGTGGTGATGATGACTAAGCAGAAGGCCATTAATCATTATATTAAAGAATGTGCTAAGTTGAAGCAGGAGTTAGAAACCGAAAAGATAGAAAATGAAAGAATCAGACGATTACTACAAAGTTATTCTAATTCTGATTATTTGATTGATAGAATTTATCCAACTGTTGCAGGTATGGAAGCTTTTCAAGAAAAGAAGACTGAAGAAAAGGATACTGGTAAGAAACAAAGTGCAAATTATAAAAAGTGTCCGCCTCCGATCTGGGAAGGTTATTCTCCCAGAAAACCAAATGAGGAGCAAGTCAAAAAGGCTGTCAATATAAAGTTAAAGTCCGAAACTACCGACAATTTACCAGAAAATATTGATGTCACATTTACATTGTTTGACACTGATCATGAGTCTGAGTTAATAAAGAAAGTGGTCGATCAGGTGTTAGATAAGGATGAAGAGTCAGAGTCAAAGTCTGAGTCAGAAAGTTCGAGTTCGTTGGCCAACAGTTCAAAACCATCGGTTAAAAGGGTTTACAATAAAGAATTCTTGTTATCAAAATCTAATTTGAACGACGAACCAATCAAAGTGGCATATACTTTGAATGATTCAGACAAATTATATTCTGATGAGGAATTTCCAATAAGAGGTGTTAAAACAGAATTGATCAAAAAGGTTTTCAAATTAATAGAAATCAATATTTCTGAAATAAAAGATGTAAATCTTATTGGAAAATCTAAACCTTATACCTCAAGAGTTCAACAACGTTTAAACAAGAAAAAGGGTTACAGTTCTGGTTCTGGTTCTGGTTTTCAAAAGAAACCAAACCATAACGGTAATTACAAAAATAAAGGTCTTGGTTTTATTCCACCGAAAAATCATAAAAATGAGAAAATTCATAAACCAAAAACTGTATTTGTTTCAGGAGCAAGTTCAGAGGAAGAAGAAAAGAACTCATTCTGGAAGCAAACAAACAAAGAGTTCTTTGCAGAAAAACAAAAATTTGAAAAGAATGGAGGTTATCAGAGAAAAGAGACAAGAACCTGTTATAGATGTCAAGAAGTTGGTCACATTGCCTGGAATTGTCCAAAGGCAACCAACATCAAACAGGAAGTTGTTTCTAAACTGAAAGAAAAGATTGTTGATAAAAATGAACCACCAACTGAAAAATTCAAAGTTTTTAAAAATTCAACATATGAAGTTGGTGAATGTTCGAAGAAAAGATCTTACAAAAGAAGAGTTAATCTTGACAACCAAATGTGGGTTGTTAAGAAATCAGATGTGAAATATGGCGATGAATCTAATTCCACAAAGTTAGAGGAGCCACATGTTGTTAAAAAAGAAGAAAATTTAGTTCCTCCAATGGATGATGTTAATTTTCCACCATTGAGGGCTGAAAATTTTAAATCAAAAGTTGGAAAAGTTGAGATCTCGAATCAATCTTATTCTGAAAAGAAAGAATTTGATGTAGAAAAAGTTTTTAATGGTAATGTGAAATAGATTTTTGGGAAGATGGTCGATGGAAAAGTAAAAGGGGTAAAAGAGTTTTATGAATCAAAGAAAACAACATATACCCCAAGTGGAGATGAGGAGGAAACATCCAAGTTTGGTGAGACTTGGATGTCTGTTTTTCATATGTAAAATTCTGACTTGCCGGAGCTCCCAAGTGGGTAATTGTGGAGCATGAATCGCCATCATTCTTGAAAAATTGTTTTTGTGAAACATTTAAAAATTGTTAATATTCTACAGTTTGTGAATTGCCGGAGCTCTCAGGTTGGTAAGAGTGGAGCAGGAATCGGCATTTTTCTTGAGAAATTCACTCTGGTGATATTTCGACTTACAAGTGGTAAATCAGGGACATTAAGTTGTACTTGATTTTCTACATGTGGTATTTGATGTTTGAAATTAAAACTGTTATATTTTTCAAAAGTTAAAACTGAAAGAACAATGTGATGAAACCCCTAACATACAAGAGGTTTATGAAATCAACAAAACTTATTTTCCGGAAAAACCATTTGATTAAAACAAACTTAAGTGTTTTGAAATCATAATGGGAAAATAGTTTGTTGTCAGGGGGAGTTCTGATTGTTTATGCCAAGTGGATGGCAATCTGAAGCGTTTTGATGTCAGTTGTCACTTTTCTTGTATAGCTTGTTTTCAAATTTCTTTAAATGATTTTGCATTTTAGGGGGAGTAAGATTTTCAGAAAATCCAAAAACATTTGAAAATTTGAAAAAGCCAAAAACATGATAAAATAAAAAATGAGTTTTTTTGTCAAAAAGAGGAAATGATAGTACATCAGTGGACTATCACAGCATGCTAAAGAATTGGAAAGTCAAAATGTGATAAACGGTTTCACTGATGATGTGCCAGTAGGTTTTTGTACATTTAGTAGATTGTGACGAGATATAAACCTAAATTTCAAACTTACTTATATCGTGGGGAACATCTCTCGGATATATGGGTAACCCCCGAAATCTTGTTTGAAAGGTCCCTCTTTCTGAGATACTAGGTCTTTATACTCAGTGATATCTAGGGTATTATCCCGTGACTTCTGATTTTGCGGAAGCAATAGCCTAGTCCCCGTATAATACTTTCTGCTTGCTTGAAATATAGCACCACCCTCAGCATAAAAAATGATGAAACATTGCAAAATGCTAATCATGTGCTATTGAAGAAAAGATTCTCTAAAGGGAACACACCAAAAGTCGAAGCCGTCATCTCTCTGATTTTACGGAAGCAATAGCCTGAGCTCTCACGGCCCTCGCATTTTAAACCTTTACAGATATCATTTTTTAAATGCAGTAAAGAAATATATACAGACAATATTTTTGTGAGTTTGTGTAAGAGGATCATATCAGTTCTTGAGACAAATCACAAGCACTATTAAGCTTTAATCATTTTAAGTTCTAAACGATTCACTTAGATTGTCAGTATACTGGTCCCCTTAAATTTTCACACAAAGTTCAGCTGCTTTGAGATATGAGTTTAATGTCTTAGATACTTAAACTTAATCGCGTGTCCCACCTCAGAATATACTCCCGTATCCAGATCCCAATATTCAGTCTTACAGGCAATTATAACACAAATGATATCTGTAAGGGGTTAATAATTTATGAAGAATCATGAGAGCTCAGGTCAGAACTACCGTTCAGCAGAGAGATCATGACTCAACTTGGGTGTGTCCCCTTTAGAGGATCTTTTTTACAACAGCATTGCTAAGCAATTTTATTGTCTTATCATTTATGCTGAGGGTGATGCTATGTTTCAAGCATTTGCAGAAAGTATTATTCGAGGACTAGGTCAGAACTACCGTTCAGCAGAAGTCCTGGAATAATACCCCAGATATCACTGAGTATAAAGACCTGTATATCAGAATACGAAACCTTTCAAACGAGATTTCGGGGGTTACCCATATATCCGAGAGATGTTACCCACGATATAAGCAAATTTGAATTTAGGTTTATATCTCGTCACAATCTACTAAATGTGCAAAAACCTACTGACACATCATCAGTGAGACCGTTTATCACTTTTAACTTTCCATATCTTTAGCATGCTGTGATCGTCTACTGATGTACTATCATTTCCTCTTTTATACACCAAAACTCATTTTTGCTTTTTCAATGTCTTTGACATTTTCAAATTTTCTAATTTTTTTAAAAAAATTTTCTCCCCCTAAAATCAAAATATGTTTCAATTTTGATTTTCTCGGAAAATTTGAAAACAAACTATACAAGAAACGTGACAAACTGATATCAAATCGCTTCAATTTGCCATTCACTCGGCTTAACAATCAGAACTTCCCCTGACAACAAACTATTTTCCCATTAAGATTTCAAAACACTTAAGTTTATTTTAATCAAAATGGTTTTTCCGGAAAATTAGTTTTGTTTGTCTTTTCTGAAACATGGGGTTCTATCATCACATTGTTTCCATTTATCCACTTATCGGAAAGATAAATCAAGTACAACTTAATGTCCTTGATTAGTCTTTTGTGATTCGAAATATCACAGTTACCAACCTGTGAATTTCTCAAGAAAAATGCTGATTCATGTTCCACGCTTACCAACCTGGGAACTCCGGCAAGTCAGGTTTTTCATTTGAAAAGATCTACCCAAGCCTGACCAGCCTTGGGTTTGACAGTTTTTACCTCAACAGATGGCTCTTCTGGTTTTGACAAACCAGAATCATTGCCTAAACATGGCTTGTCTGACTTTGAAAAGTCAGATTCATTGCCAACACGTGGCTCCTTTGTTTTTGAAGAAACAAATTCATCGCCAACCTTCATTGGTACCCAATTCTTACTAGATCTAGGTTTTCCCTATTTATTAGCCTGTGAAATGAATAAACTTTCACGGTCTCTTTTATATTCGAAAACCTTGATTAAGATTTTGTCAGAAAAATTAACTTTCTTTGATTGGTTATCAATTTGCTTAGTTAATTTCTCTTTCTTTAACTTCTTTTTCTCTTTCCCGTTTGTCCTCAGATTTGTATCTGATGAATTTGTTTTGCTTGCCTTTGCAGTTGGGGAAAGCAATTCATCAGAACTTTTTCTCGGATTACCAGTTTTATCCGAGGACAAAATCCTTTCCAGATACTCTCTTGCCTTCTTCCTTTTCTTCCTCAGTCTGTCTTTCTGCCCTTGTGAAAGCTTAATTTTCCTTTCTTGAACTTTCTGTTCTTGAACTTTTGGTTCTTGAACTTTCTGTTCTTTGGGCTTGACATTGACTGATTTCTTTCCCATTTTCTGAGATTCAGCCCTCGATCTTCCTTTTGATCTCATTGGGCAATCTCTGACCATGTGTCCTCTGATGTGGCATTCATAGCACCTTCTTGTTTCGAATCTCTGACTTTGGCAGTTAACAGCAATGTGTCCTTGAAATCCACAAGTGTAACACACTCTGTTATCATACCTTTCACTACTTTCATACCACATACCGTCTTCATACCACACACTTAGATCAAAGCATTGATTTGCCTTGTGGTAATCACCATTTCTTTGTTTTCTATCATTGTAATGATTTGTCCTTGAAGAATCTTCATCCCATCTTCTCTTGTAAGCTGGATTTGGCTTTTGAGCACTGTGGTCAAACCTGCACCACTTATTACCAACATTTTGTGATTTTTCATTTTTAGATTTTTGTGATTTTTGATAATGATTGGATGACTTATCTGATGAGCTTTTATTTTCATTTTTAGGATTTTTCAAATTTTTATCTTTTTTTTTCTGTTCTACACTCTTCTTAACAGGTTTTTGTTTAGAACATTCACCTGTTTCAGTGGATTGCAAAACAGTATTTTTAAATTTTTCTTGTAAATCTAAAAATATTTTTCTTTTCTTTTTCATCATCAGATATTTCATCACAATCTTCAATTTTGACTTTGTCAAAATTTATGACATTGTCACTTATTGGAACAGAATTGATCGGTTTTGGACACTCATATGGTGCCGAAGTCACAAAACCTTTCAATTTCACTTCAAGCTCTTTGATTTTAATCCGAGCTTTTTCAGCTTCTTTTTCAAGCTGAATGATTTTAGCAAGATGAGAATTGATTTCAATTTGTTTTTCAAGATTATCTTTACCGAAAATATCTCTCATCTTCTAAAATCTTGATTTGATTTTCAAAATCTTTTTCTTTTTCTTTTAACGCTTCATTTTCCAATTTTATCCAAGAAACGTTTTCATTTTCAATTTTGATTTTTCCAAAAACTTTTTCTTTTTCTTTCAAATTGTTAATTTCCAATGTCAAACTGTCCAAACTACTCAACAGTTTGTCATTTTCAGACGTCAATTTCTCACAATTTTCTCTCATTTCAAGAATCTGTTTATTATCAGATTCTTTCTCATCCTTCAAGCTTTTGATTTCCACTGTCAAATTCTCCACATCTTTCAAGAGATTGAAATTTTCTGCTTCGGATTTTTCGCATTTTGAGCACACAACTTCACTTTTCGAAGTTTCATCCATCTTTGATTCTTCATTCTTTGTCGTTTCATTTTCACATCTTTTGATTATTTCAAGAAACACATCCAAACTTATATTTTCTGATTTTCTTTCTATTTCATCTATTAACTCTTTCTTTTTGTTTTTCTCTTCTTCATCTCCCCACCATTTCTTTTGCCAATAATCATCCTCTTCTTTGTACTCCTTGATTATGGCTTCGATATCAAGTGTACTATCATCGATCGCAATATTTCCATACTCATCAAGATAACACTCTCTGTCCGGATCCCATCTATTTGCTCTCCTTGCTTCCAGAAAGATACGAGATATTCTAATGATTTTGTTTTCAGCTATCATTTTTCTTTATCTATACTTTTGCTCTTCAGTTCGGTTATCTTTCCAAGGAATGGGTTCGTCGTTTTTCCCCATGATTTTATGTCCTTGAATTACCTCGAAATCACCTGCAAACAAATCAAACAAGCTATCAGTTCAAACAAACTGAATACGTAACAGTGTGTTTGTTGACGAAATAAATCTAAGACTCGTTTTGAAATAACAGCAAGTTCAAGCGAAATCACTTGAAGAGTAAACAGCTTCAAGCGAAATCAACAACTATATAATGTTCAAGCGAAACTGAACAGTTTGAAGCGAAATCTCCTATTTCGCTTGGGCTTTCAAGCGAAATTGTTATACTGAATTGGACAGTTCAAGCGAAATCCAACAACTCTATTTCGCTTGAGCTTGTCAAGCGAAATCTTCTAATACAAGTTCAATCAGTTCAAGCGAAATCCAACAATCCTTTTTCACTTGAACCTTTCAAGCGAAATCCTTTAATATTCAAGTGAAATTGAAGATCAGTTCTGTTACAAGCGAAATCAATCAACCAAACTCAAGTTTCAAGCGAAATCTTCAATATATTTCAAGTGAAATCTGCTGATGTCATCTTTTACGAACAATTTTCAAGCGAAATTGTTAATTTTTATATGAATTCGATCGATTTTAAGTCCAAATATTTCAAGGATTAGTTATCACACTAATTCGCTTGTTATATGTCAAAATCAGGTCATTTTCACCGCTGAAATATGTTCAAATCAGAAAAGTAAGAGAAGAAGTGAGTAGAGATAAGAAAATCTGGTAGAATCAAGCTGTAATGGTATGAACTCCTCGTCCTGAGCTCTGATACCACTTGTTGGACCGTTCTACGACCTTGAAACGTCAGTTAAGGCAGTTCATCTTTGTGTACGAAGGCGAAATCAACGTAAACAAAGTTATAACAGCTAGTTTCCTTTTAATCTTTCTTTTCTGATTGATTTTCGTGCTTTTACAATGTATTCTGATACAAATCCGACAGCACTTCGTCTCACACACAATGACCAAGTCCCTTACAAATGACACACACATCACCTATATATAGCCCTGTTGATTTCGCTTGAACCCATTTCAAGCTAAATCTCCTGTTGTTGATTTCGCTTGAACCATTTCAAGCTAAATCTCCTGTTGTTGATTTCGCTTGAACCATTTCAAGCTAAATCTCCTGTGTTGATTTAGCTTGAAACACACATAAACCCTTTCAAGCGAAATCTACAAGTTTAAACATATAAAACCCTAATTTAAACCCTATTGTGTGTTCATTCAAACTATCTAGACACAAGACTTGATTAAGACGTAATCAACAGACATTCAATGCACCAACAATTTGGGTACCTTAGCATTCCTTAGTGAAGTGAGACTGGGAGGTGATCTGATCTAGTAACCAAAACCGGTGATTTACACGTCCACTTTAGGATTGTCCGAGAGGTGTTAGTGAGACCGGGAGGTGATCTAGCAGTCTTTAGGGTTTTCTTGAGTTAGGCGTATTTTTAGAAACCCGGTAGCCATTCCATTGTCCAATTCCGGGAGTTGTAAGTTACGGGTAGGATTCTAGACCTAGGTAGTTGTTTTCTCCTAGCATTTGAGTTTTCCTTTAGTTTCCAGAGTCTTCTGCTCTTTTTGTCTGAGTTTATTTATTTGCTTATTTGGTATTTAGTTAAAACCAATATTTCAAAGAAACAAATTATTAGGCTAGGGCTCGATAGAGGTTTAGTATCAAGAGTCGCTAGATTGTGTCCACGGTTCGATACTTGGACTTACTTGTTTTACTACTTACGACCGGTAAACTTGCCTGTAGTGTGTGGTTTACGGGTTTTTCCAATTTTTAAAACTTATTGAATTTAATTAAAACATATTTCACACATCAACGATCATCTCATGTTTATGGAAACCACCTGCAAACATTGAGTATACTCAGTCCCCTTTTCATTTTTAAACACTTTGTGTGCAAGATGTACATATTGTAACACCCCGAAAACGGGTTTGGTAATTAAACCCCGTTAATACTAAAGAGCGGGTAGAATACCGTTAGCAGAAAAGATTAACCCTGAAATTATTAGGATTTAAATAAATAAGCCTAATAATAAATAAAAAGAGAGCAAACGACTTGAGAAGACAAAAGTTCATAAGGAGCCCGAGCTAACGGGACTTAGAAAAAACGGGTTTTTAACTTCCCGAACCTACTAAGTTGGCTAGAATAATTAACCTAGTTAAGTAATATGAATTTAGGTGATAAACTGTGATGTAACACCCCGAAAATATAAATTCTTTTATTACTAATATGATGTCGGTAAATAAGCAAAATTAACTAACTAGGAATAATTCTAACCTAGTTAGATAGTGACTTATGAGTGGGTTAAACACTTAAAATAAAATAAAAACGAAATTGGAGGGACTAAAGTTGTCAAGTGTGAAACTTGACATATTAATATCAAAAATACACCAGACACACACTTGTCTGGTTCGTACAAAACGCAGGGGAGCGACTAGGTTTCTCCCACAAACCCTAACTGGCACAAAATTCACAAATTGAAGGCTCAAATCCATCCCAAGACGAAATCTGAGCTTAGATTGGTGATCCCCATTGCAAGGAGATCATAAGGTATGTGAAATTTGATAGAAAATCACTACTTGAAATTCTGATTAACTTAGAGAATTCAGAAATTGTTGAAGCATGTTTGTTATGTATATGATATAGGAACAATATAGTGTCTAGGAACAAACCCTAGACAAGTATATGATGAAATTAGGTCTAATTCTTGTGAATCCATGATCGCCATGAAGTAAATTCAGATTTGTTGATGCTAAGTTCGTGCATGTGATGACTTTAGGGTTCTGATTTGCTAAAGATAGTGTTATAATGTCATAAACACGTTTTAATTGAAAGCTGAATTCAAACAGCTTCTGATCAGAATTTACAGCTGACTTGTATTGGCCGTAACGGGGACAAAACTTGACAAAAACATGTGTTTCTTGAGTCTAAAATATAATTCCAGGAAATATCTTTAAAACCCCACTGGAATGGCATTTTTTCGACGAAAATTGAAAATTTTATGAATTTTTCGGTATCGAAGGTTCAGGCTGCGTTTTCTGGCAGAATTTGTAGCCCATTACGAATGTCATAACTCAATTTAAGAATTGAATTATGATCTCAAATTTTTACTGTAGGTAGCTTCAGGTAATTCCAAAAAGCTCCAATTGGAATTTCATCAATCGGATAAACGAGGAATTTTAAATGAATTTTTTCGTAAGCTGCAATCAGAAGTGACGAATCTGATTGCAGCTTAGTAAATGAATTTTTATGAATTTTTGGTAAAGGGTTAGATCTTGAAATTTTAACACAAGGTCAAACCCTTCGAGAGGTATGTCACATAAAAAAATCAAAATTTTGAAGACTTGTAAACAGGTCACCAAAAACATCATATTTTCTGTGATACGAAACTTGATTGTTGATGTTATAAATTATGCCGACAATGTTCATATGTTGAAATTATGAATCAAGCGCATAATTTCCTAGTTCGACTAATTACGTGTGATGTGGGGTAATACAAATTTTAATTATGAAGTCGATTTAGCTTATATGCACATATCATATAATTAAGGGTAGTTAACTTTTGAAAAGTTAAACTAACCGTGGACGGAGTCGAATAGTAGTTCTGACATAGAAAATACATAAGGCGGAATAGTCATGGTTATAATGACTAATCTAACCACCTTGTGAATTATGATGATAGTTGGACTCTTGACAAGCTAGATGGAGGCTTGTGAATGAAGCGGGTCAAACGGATCAAGTACGAAAAGGAAAGCGTAATTTGGATGCGAGATAAGTAAAAGCTTACACCCTTTTTTTTAGTATACATCAGTTGTGTGTATTGAAAATGAATAAGGAAAAGTTAGTAATAGAATTACAATGTTCCGACGCAAATAATATGAGTCGGAACAAGTGCAATGGTGAGAAATCATAAACAATGGCAAAAAAGGGTAAATTGGTAAATTAGTTATGTGACGATGAACTAATAAGAAATTTTGAAACATTACGTTATGGTGTAAACCGGAATGGGTAAAAGGGCGAGATGGTAACTAGATATCATCTCATAATGGAAAATGGTCGTTCGGACTAAACGGGTCAAATGACATTGGCAAGATCATTTGACAATATTAATTGATGATCGCTTGTTGAGTTTTGTGATTACAGGAAATATCATACGGTTCGCGTTGGTATTAATTAGAAATTAATAGTGAAAGATATTTAAACGGGTCAATCCTATGACTCGAGCCAGGTACGCATATCTAGAATTATTGTTAAAAGCGATATTTTTGGTCAAAAGTGTTAAAAAGGAATTTCAAGCCAAGTGCTTGAAATCTGAATTTTTGAAGTAGTTTAGTATCAGGTTTTAACTCCATAAGATGGAGAATTAAATTTCGAACGCGTAGGAAAAAGAATCGCGTAAATCGGTTAAGTAGATAAAAAGTTATGGCAAATTGAAGTTTGCACTTTGGATAAAACTAGAGCTGGGCAGAAAATGCAGGTCCAGATACGGACCTGCTGAAAAATGATTTCCCCCGCGGCTCGCAACGGGTAACGTTGTCTGGGTCGCGACACGCGACATGTTGTGTTGAGTCTCTCGCGATACGCGGGAGACATAAAAGTCGGAAAAATTATTTTGATTGATAGTTTGATGCGTAGAACTTATTTAAACTTATATTTAAGTTATCAAAACTAACTTCTATGTTGGTTTTGATCATAAGTGGATATCTGGAGTACCCGGATGAAGATCAAGCGACGAGAAAGAATCGAACACTTGAAAAAGAAGCTTCCGCACGGTGTGCCGTCGTAACTTTCGAACGACGAACTAAGTTACATTATGTTGTATTTTTAATTTGTAAAAGTTTTAATTAACTCGAAATTTTAAGACATATTTGTAGTCATAATTACAAGTTTATTTTTGTAATATATACGAAAACCTTTTAAATAATAGCAAGGGTGTTACACATATATACAAAAACACACAGTCACAATTAAACATGTTTATCAATCACACTCTATCTACCATTAAACATGAAACTTGCTATACTTGTTAAAATCATATGCTATGTTTACATTGTGTCTATATGCTCATTAACTTTGCAGGCCTACCTTAACAATTATAACGCTATAGGATTAACAGCCCGCCCGTATTCTTGTGGTATTGTTAAGTAAACAGCATTACTACCTCTTCGTTTCGACGATGTTGGGTAGTTCCCATTGCGTTAAACTTTGGTTTAACATATAATTTACACTAGTACAACATGTTAGTAACTTGTATACATTTTATCTTGTTGGATATAAGCATCGTTAAACATTCTCATATTATGCTACGTATTCAAACTTGTATACTCGCCAACATATGTGTTGATTATATTTTAATACATGTTACAGATTGATAGATGACGATGTGAAGAAACAAGTTAGGGTGGACTTAGATACACATCTAAACAAATAAAATATTCTATATTTCATGTTGTGTTCGCTACTATTTTGATTGTATTTATTTGAAATGTTGGACCGTTCTACGACCGTTAACCGTCAGTTAAGGCAGTTCATCTTTGCATACGAAGGCGGAATCAACGTAAACAAAGTCATAACAGCTTTTATCCTTTTAATCCTTCTTTACTGATTGATATTCGTGCTTATACAACGTTTTCTGATACAAATCTGGCAGCACTTCGTGTTTCACACAATGACCAAGTTACCTAAAATGAATCACACAACTCCTATTTATAGACTTGAGATTTCGCTTGAGACTGCTTGAAGCGAAATCATCATATGTTGATTTCGCTTGAAGCTGTTTCAAGCAAAATCTTCAAGTTTAATACATACAAACCCTAATTAAACCCTATTGTGTGATCATTCAAACAATTCTAGACACAAGACTTGATAATGACGTAATCAGCAGACATTTAGTGCACCAACAAACTCCCCCTTGGATGTTGATGAAGTCTTTGGCTTCAAGTCTTTGTCTTTAACAATCTTCAAACGTTGTAAAAACTTTCTTCAATCTTTATCTTCAAGCTTTAAACTTTAAACTTCAATCTTCCCTTTGACTGTTGATCCAGACTCCCCCTTTCACAGACTCCCCCTCTCGATATGCTAGAATCTGAGATATCTGGTTCAAGCTTTGACAATTATCTTCCGTTGGGAATAATGAAGACCAAATCTGTTACTCAACCATCAAACATTACAATTCTATATTTTCAACAATAAATCACAAAATCAATCAGTTTTAGAAATCCACTCAAGTATTCAGGTCCAAGTTAATGACCCTGATCACTTGATTAATCTACCAAGTCCAAATTAATGACCTTGGTTGATCTTTTGACAAATCAATACAGATTTTAAAACAACAATTTCAAACATTTTCTGAAAATAACAAGTATCAAGTTAATGAACTTGTTTTTGACATTTCAAACAATTCAAACTTCTTCAAAGTAAGCTCTCCTCATTCTTCAGTCCAGAATCTCCTGCATCTGCTTCAAACATCTGAGAATCCAACAATCAACTCTCCACTTTGGTTTGTCGGAAAATAAAGCAGAAATAAAATCTTTTTGGATTTTATCAAAGTATTCTAAACTAAGAAATGAAATACAGAAAACTTAAATTGCAGAAAGTAAACAAAGTAAACTATTTACAAACATATTTTTGGCGAGCGTGTCAGGGAATCATATCAGCTTTTCAGACAAATCACAAGTACCGTTAAGCTACATTACATACTCAGACTTAAACAATTCACCTCGATTGTCGATATACTGATCCATCTAAAATTCCCACACAAATTTCAATTTACTCAGGATACGATTTAGATGAATTATGAACTTAGCTCATTCATGTGTCCCACCTCTTGAATATACTCCCGTATCCAGAATCCCAATAATCAGTCTTACAGGTGAGAATACTACAATGATATCTGTATATAATTTAGGTATGCGAGGGCCGAGGGATCTCAGATCGATACTTCCGTATACGCAGAGAGATATCAGCTTCGACTTTTCGGTGTGTCCCCTTTAGAGGATCTTTTTGCTTACAACAGCAGCATTTATCAATTTTATTGTTTCAGCATGCTGAGGGTTTAATGCTGTGTTTCAAGCATTGCAGCAAGTATTATCCAAGGACTAGGTCAGAACTACCGTTCAGCAGAAGTCCCGGAATAATACCCCAGACATCATTGAGTATAAAGACCTAGTATATCAGATTACGAGACCTTTCAAACGAGATTTCAGGGGTTACCTATATATCCAAGTAGTGTTCCCCACGAATTCACAAGTTTGAATTTTAGGTTTATATCCCGAATAAATCTACTAAATGTGCGAAAACCTATCGACACATCATCAGTAAGATTGTTTAACTCTTTTATACTTTTCAAATCTTTAGCATACTGTAATCGTCTAGCTGATGTACTATCATTTTCCCTATATACACAAGCACTTTTTCAGATTTTATCATGTTTTTGTATTTTTGCATTTTTTACTGTTTTTGTATTTTCTGAAAATATAACTATGTACAAACATCTACTCCCCCTAAATACCAAAACAAGTAAAAAATCGACAAACCATTGCAGATTGTTTCTCGTCTTCATCCGCAACAGTACTCTCATCAACGCCAATTATGCCATCCGACACCGACAGAAGCTTCATACCATTCAGTTTTAACAAATATTTAAACCGATTTTTATCAAAAGCTTTGGTATGTAAATCAGCTTTCTGTTCATCAGTGTGGATTTTCTCAATTCGTATCAACTTTTTCTCAAAGCAATCACGAATAAAGTGATGACGAATTTCTATGTGTTTAGTTTTAGCGTGATGTACTGGATTTTTTGTTATATTTATTGCGGCCTCATTATCAACAAAAAGAGGTGTGTTAAGAAACTGCAAACCGTAGTCGCGCATCTGTTGCTGTATCCACAAGATCTGAGAGCAGCAACTGCTAGCAGAAACATACTCCGCTTCACATGTAGATAACGCCACAGACGTTTGTTTCTTACACTGCCAGGTAACCAATCTAGGACCAAAGAACTGGCATCCTGCAGTTGTTGATTTTGAATTGACTTTGCAGCATCCGAAATCCGAATCGGAATACCCTTCGAGCTTAAAGTCGCCTTTTCTAGGATACCACAACCCCAATGAAGGAGTTCCTTTCAGGTAGCGCAATATCCTCTTCACAATGATCATATGCGATGCTCTCGGGTTAGACTGAAATCTTGCTGCGAGGCACGTTGGGTACATGATATCAGGACGTGAAGCAGTTAGGTACATTAAAGAACCTATCATGGAACGGTAAAACGTTTCATCAGCCCTGTCTCCGGTGAGATCTGGGTGAATCCCATGATTTGTTGCAAGTGGGGTAGCAGCTGGAGTAGAACTTGACATCCCAAATTTCTCTAGAATATCATGAACATACTTTGACTGATGAATGAAAATTCCCTCAGGAAGTTGTTCAACTTGTAAACCCAGAAAGAATTTCATCTCCCCCATTGATGACATTTCAAACTTTTGCTTCATCACTGATTCAAAATCTTTGCATAGATTTTCATTTGTCGACCCAAAGATTATATCGTCCACATAAATCTGAACTATCAGAAGATGACCATCGACTTCTTTAGTGAAGAGAGTGGCATCCACTTTTCCACGAATGAACTTGTTGGCTAGTAGGTGTTGAGACAAAGTCTCGTACCAAGCTCTCGGTGCCTGGTGTAAACCATACAGCGCTTTGTCCAATAAGTAGACCTTGTTTTTGTGGATTGGATCGGTGAAGCCCGGTGGCTGACCGACATAAACCTCCTCTTTAACCTTCCCGTAAAGAAACGCCGATTTAACATCCAACTGATAAACATTGAAGTTCTTCCAAGACGCAAATGCTAGGAAAATTCTGATTGCCTCTAGTCGTGCTACAGGAGCATAGACTTCGGTAAAATCAATTCCCTCCTGTTGACTAAATCCCTGAACAACGAGTCGAGCTTTGTTCCTTACGACAACTCCTCTATCGTCCCTCTTACACTTGAACACCCACTTGGTGTTAATTTTTCTCTGACCATCCGGCAAATCAACTAACTTCCACACTCCCAATTTCTCGAATTGACTAAGTTCCTCCTGCATTGCATTGACCCAAGAGTCTTCAGTAAGCGCCTCTTTGTAAGTTCTTGGCTCAACCTACGAGATAAAACAACTTAATGAGAATTCAGTTTGCAAAGGAGCAACTTTTGTATAAAAACATGTAAGCCCTTTATCAATCTGATTTCGAGTGCGAACGCCTTTCTGCAATTCTCCTATGATCAACTCCTTTGGATGATATGAAAAAGTTCGCGGCATCACTTCACTTGGAACATCTACATTTCCCTCCAGATTAGTAACATTCTGCTCTGCATCTTGTTCACCAAATTGGTTTGTTTGACCTGAAATCTGAATTTGCTCCCCCTCAGAATCTGAATCTGAATCACCATGATCAAAGACTGGCATGTTTTCAGCTTCTAGATTATCATTCTGAACCGACTGATTATCCTGAGCAACTTCATTCTGTTGGACATCATCATGTTCACCAGCATTACTCGGACCTGCTTCATCATCATTTGAAGTTTCCCATGGTCTCCTCGAATACTCAGCTGGGAACCTTAGCTGCGATTCATATTCACGCAAAATATCCAACTCATCAAAGAAATCTTCATCATCCTCTGATTCTTCTCTCATGTCAAACGAATCCCAAAGTTTTTCATAATGATAACGCCATGAATCACCAGGATTCTGCGGCGGCATAGTATAACCTTGACATTCAACATTTGCAGCTTCAATAATCCGCTTCTCACTTGGAACGAAGACACGTCTCAACGGATTTGAATAACCAACAAATATTCCCTCAATGCTCTTCGGACCAAACTTTCCATGAGGCTCTATAACCGTACAAGGTGACCCGAACGGTTCTAGATACTTCAAATTCGGTTTGCGGTTATTGATTAGCTTAAAGCATGTTTTGTTGAACTTCTTGACAGTAAGAACCCTGTTGAGCGTATAGCATGCGGCAGAAACAGCTTCAGCCCAAAAATTAATCGGTAACTTTGAATCTGCGAGCATAGTTCTAGCCGTCTCGATTAGTGTCCGGTTTTTGCGTTCTGCGACTCCATTCTGCTGCGGAGTGTACGGAGCACTAAACTCATGCAAAATACCTCTTTCATCACAAAATTCTTCCATCTTGCTGTTCTTGAATTCAGTACCATTATCACTTCGAATTCTCTTGATACGCCTTTGGTACAAATTCTCAATCTTCCTGAACAGCCCCATCAAACTGTCAAACGTTTCATCTTTCGTCTTCAAGAAAGAAACCCACGAAAATCTGGAATAATCATCAGTAACGACCAAACAATAGTAATCTCCTGTAATGCTTTTGACATTCATCGGACCAAACAAATCCATGTGAAGTCTTTCCAGAGGTCTCGAAACTGAATTGACTTGCTTTGTAGGGTGTGATTTTTTCTTCTGCTTGCCTTTGACACAGCTAATGCACTCCCCTTCCAGATGAAAACCTTTGATATTAACTCCCAATACCAAATCATTATGCACCAAGTGATTCATCTTCCTAAGATGTATATGCCCCATCTTTCGGTGCCACAATCTTGATTCTTTCTCAGTTGCTCTAGAGACGAAACAATGTGCTTGACCAGTATTTGTAGTTGCTACAGACATATCTAACACATATAAATCATTCACTCTAGGTGCCCTCATAATAATCCATTCTTCAGGGATAACAAAACCAGGTTTCAAGATCAAACATTCTTTATCAGTGAAGTGAGTAGTATACTGATTGTCACAAATCTGCGAGATACTAAGCAGATTGTTCTCCAGCTCAGTGATGTAGTTAACTCTCTCAAACGTCACAATCCCATTGGATAACGTTCCTTCACCAACAATTCGACCACCTTCATGACCTGCAAATCCCACATAACCACCATTGATATTCTTCACATCATACAGTAATGCAGTCTTTCCTGTCATATGTCGAGATGCGCCACTATCCATGATCCATCTTGAAATGGCTCTTGGAAGATCCTGCACATAACAAACTTCAAATTAACCCACTTTAATAAAGATGCCGATTCATGCTTCGCGATCCAGGAAGCTCCGGCAATTCAAACTGCTTATTCGAACATGGTGTCCACCCAGGCCTCATCAGCCTTAGGTGTAACCTTGACTCTAGCAATTTGAATTTTGAAATTTTCAGCCTTCAAAGGTGGAAAATTTGCATCATAATCAACCGAAATTGATTCTTCAGCCTTTTTCACTTCAGAAGTTGAAATTTTCATTTCAGTTTTTGGTTTCCAAACTTGTTGAGATAATGCAACCTGTTTATAAAACTTGTCGTTTTTAGTTACCACTTTCTTTACAGGTTCATTTTTCACTTTGATGTTATTATTTTTCACACTCTTTTTCTCAACAACGATTGGTGCTTTACCCTTCACATCAACTTTCTTCTGTTGAATCTTCACATTTTCAGTCTTAGGCTTGGAGTTGGTGCAATTTCTTGCAATGTGACCAACTTTGTTACATCTAAAACATGTACGAGTATCAACAACTCGACTTGTGCCTTCAGACTGATAATGTGAAGCTCTTTTCTCAAAGAACTCTTTATTTGATTTTGAAAAAAATTCATTCTCTTCATCAGCAAGTGAACTTGAACTATTCACAAACACTTTCTTTTCAGCAAACCTCTTGTTTTGAAAACTCTTCTTCTGATAACTATTACCACCCCGATAACCACCCGACCAATTGTTTCCATTGTTATTATAAAAACGTGGTGGAACAACAGGCTTTTTGTAATAAGCTTTATCTTTCTCAAAATTCATTTGCCTTTTTGTTTGACTCAAACTGTTCACTTCTGACAACTCAACTTCAACTAACTTGAAAACATTTGTCAACTTTTTCACATTAACATTCTCAATGGGAAACTCAGAATCCGAATACAACTTATCAGATCCAGCCATCTTGTACATCACAAGACCCGGTTCATCACTTAAGTTGTTTTTGGACTTTGATTTCTGAATGTATTTGTCTAAGAAACACCCATCATCTTCAGTTGAATCAGACATTAAAACACTTTCAGCTGTGCTCTTAACAATCTCTGTCTGAACACTATCATCAGATGATGTAAAAGTGACATCAATGTTCTCCGGAAGTTTAACTTCTTTTTCTTCCTCAATTTCAACCAACCCAGATTGTTTTTTCGTGTAGTTATCAAGAACAGGTGGTGGAACTTGATGAAACCCCACCCCAGTTCCATCACAATACACATCTTCGCCCGCTTTGTCTTTCCCGATGGGTTTGGGAATAATATGTTGCAAAACAAAGCTTGCGGAGTTGTAACTGTTAAGCTTCAACTGGATTCGCTCATTTTCGATTACAACCTCTTGAACTTTAAGTTTCAATTTAGCGATTTCATCAAGTTGTTGATTGATTGATTCTTCTTTGACTCTAAGCACTGCTCTTAGATGTTCATTTTCTTTAAAAGTTTTACCATTTCGATCATCACAATCTTTCAATGTGCTTTTTAGTTTTTCAAATTTTTCAGAAATCTAACGGTTTTCAAGAATCAACTTTTCATTTTCTTGTTTAATTTTGTCATGATCAATTTTATCATTTTCAATTTGTTTAGTTAATTCTCTTATCCGTTCAGTTGAAGCTTTAACTGTTTTGTCACGATCAAGAATCTGATTCTCAACGCTTCTGACCTTAGCTGTCAGATCATCAACTTTCTTCCCGTTGAGATACGTGACTGTGCTACAAAATTTGCACTCTTTGTTGCAATTTTTGCAATCAGCATTTCCATCGATTTTCTTACCTGACGCATTCGTTGACACATCTGAACTGACCTGGCTTTTTGACTCAGACACGGAGTTAGAGTCTACCTCAAGTGCCTTAGCAGCTAGCACTTTGTCAGCCATTCTTCCAAGATTTTCAGCAGTCAACTCCTGCGTTGTGTCAATAACTCCAGTATCAATCTTCTTTGCTTTCTCGATCTCTTCTTTCTCCTTTCTCTCTTTCTCTTTCTCTTCTTCAATCATTTTCGAAGTTGGATTTCCCCACCATTTGTGTTGCCAGTACTCATCATCTTCTTTGTATTGCTGGATTATGGCTTCAATATCAAGTGTACTATCATCAATTGCAATATTTCCATACTCATCAAGATAGCACTCTCTATCTGGATCCCATCTATTGGGTCTTCTTGCTTCCAGAAAGATACGAGATATTCTAATGATTTTGTTTTCAGCAATCATTTTTCTGTATTGATATTTTTGCTCTTCAGTTCGATCGTCTTTCCATGGAATAGGATCGTCATTTCTCGCCATAAATGCGTAACCAACCGCATCTTCTTCCGGTAGAACCTCTTGACTCCAATCATACCCCTCATCATCGTAAATCACTGCAAGAGCTCTAGATTTCTCTCTGTTGTCTTCAACCTGCTTCAATCTAGGCGGCTCGGATTTATTCTGGTGATAAATCGCCTTCTTATAGTAATCATCTCTGAAAGGGTTCTCCGACTCATCAGCATAAGCGTTTCGGCATTCTCGTTTGAAGTGACCCTTCTGCTTACACTTGAAACAAGTCACCTTCGATTTATCGAACCCCAGCTTGGTAGAAGCACCACCAATTGTTTTTCTGCCAGTAATTTCCATGAATCTTTGTGCACGACGAACAGCACTTGCCATAGCCCAACGAATATCGATCAGTTCCATTTCCTCCGGATCAATCTGATCGTAATCTTCTTTCGTCAGATTTGTATTGCCAATCTTCCCAGCTACCAATCCTTCATACGATTCCAACACCGATGCTAGAAAGATCATCTGCTGCTTGGCCGATTCCTCATCAAAGTTCTGAGCATTCTTCAAGTCTATTGCGATGTTGCATTGAAAACGATTCTTTGCATCAGAATGACTTTCAGAAGATGAAGATCCACTGTGATAACCACTATGACTTCCACTGATTTTACCACTTTGATTTTCTTTGCCGGCTGTCGACACATTTTCAACAGAGAACGCAGTTTTTGGTGAAGTTGCTTTTGGCATCATGCTTTTTGGATAGTATAGATCCAGATTTTGTTGATAAGATGAATGATTAACTTTGTACGTCTTCTTCAATTCCAGTTCATGACTTTCAAGTTTCTCAATCACCAAATCTGGTTTTAACAATTCAGAAGGAATAGTGTTCTTAAGCATGAGAGCATAATATCTCCACTCCATCTCGTCTGGCAACGAATCGAACAACTTGTCTACTTGCTCATCATCAGAATATCTGATATCATGTCTTGCTAATTCCAGCTTCAGATGACCGAACCTTTCAATCATTTTACACGCTGACTCATTCTTAAGACAACCAAACATATCAAACTCTTTCCTAAGAAGTTTCTTTTTGTTTTTCACGATATCAGTACTTCCTAAACATTTCTTTTCTAACTTTTCCCAGAGATCTTTTGCATTTGAATAATCGATCAATGAGATTATGTCTTCCCGGACGGACTGAAATAACAATGCCACACACTTTTGTTCAGCTACAAACGATTCAATTTCCTCAGCTGCTCTTAAAGTTTCACCATGTTTCTTTCCATTGGCATAACCGTTTTTCAAACTTTTCCAGCTAGGAAATGCGAATGCCATTAACCAGTCTTCAAATTTTCTGGACCACCGACTATACTCCTCAATAGCCATTAGTTTTGGAGGTTTATTAAACGTTCCGAAGGCACTTTCCGATTCCCAAGCTTCCTTTTTCTTCTCTTTTGGTGGGTTATCATTCACATTGCTTGACGAAGTATCATTGTTCCCAGAATCTCCAGCGAATGCGTACATATCACTAAACGGGTTCATGATAATATCATCCATTGTGAACGTACCTGAAAAATCAGTCAAACACTTAGAAATTTTTTTAGGTTTTGAAAAAATCAGCAAGTTCAAGTGATACTGAATAGTTTGAAGCGAAGTCCACACTTTAAACTATTCAAGCGAAATCTCAATTTAAACTGTTTTAAGCGAAATCAACACTAAAAACTGTTTGAAGCGAAATCTAATCCAACCACTTTTCAAGCGAAAACTACTATTTCGCTTCAACTGACCAGAAACTTCAAGCGAAATCCCAAAAGATCAGATTCAACATTTTCAAGCGAAAACCAGATGATCTATTTCGCTTCAGATGATTCAAGCGAAATCCAAGAATCAAAACCAGCAGATTCAAGCGAAATCTAACAATCTGAATTTCGCTTCAACTAATTCAAGCGAAAACGTCCAAAAACAAGCCAAATTGTCTGATTTTGAAGCGAAATCAACTATAACCTTCGAACACTTTCAAGCGAAATCCTGTTTTAGGTCATTTTTAACATGTTTTAGTCTGAAATTTGGTCCGAATCTTTGTAGGCTTTGTTAAAACACTGTTTTACACAATATACTCGAAAATCAGATCATTTCGACCGTTGGAACTTGTTCAGATCTGAAAAATATAAAAAGAAATGAGTAGAAAGAAGAGAATCCGCTGCTATGGTATGAACTCCTCGTCCTGAGCTCTGATACCACTTGTTGGACCGTTCTACGACCGTTAACCGTCAGTTAAGGCAGTTCATCTTTGCATACGAAGGCGGAATCAACGTAAACAAAGTCATAACAGCTTTTATCCTTTTAATCCTTCTTTACTGATTGATATTCGTGCTTATACAACGTTTTCTGATACAAATCCGGCAGCACTTCGTGTTTCACACAATGACCAAGTTACCTAAAATGAATCACACAACACCTATTTATAGACTTGAGATTTCGCTTGAGACTACTTGAAGCGAAATCATCATATGTTGATTTCGCTTGAAGCTGTTTCAAGCGAAATCTTCAAGTTTAATACATACAAACCCTAATTAAACCCTATTGTGTGATCATTCAAACAATTCTAGACACAAGACTTGATAATGACGTAATCAGCAGACATTTAGTGCACCAACATGAAACAATGTATTCATTTAGAATTTATACAATTGAATTTAAATCATTGACACATTTAGTGTTATGATGCAATGAGCAATCTCGTTTTCTTCTCACTCCGATGTTTCCGCCATCAGTTGGGGTGTGACAAGATTATACTTTCTGTTTTATTATACTTTAATACTACATATGTACTTTATTCCGAATCTGATCCTCCGTTTAATCTCCAACAACTCACGCCTTCTTTTACCCCCTATAGGGTAGCCTTGGCATTCCTGTGCTCGTCAACTCAACTCAGCTCCCGCGGACTTTACTAACGAAGATTTAGCAAAACCGTGAGTATACTCGAACTCCCTTTTTCTGTTTTATACTTTGAGTGCAATATGTTTACCTATTAACCTACACAGTTACACTTAGACTTTTATACAAATCCACATCTTGATGGTAAATTTCCAATCCAAAACTCTAGTGGACCCTCGTCAAAGTGTCGGAATTAACTTTCTTAACCGGACGAGTACCAACCACATTTAGGGTACGACGTTGTCAAGTTAGGGGTGAAACCCGCATCTTGTCAACTAGTCCCATTCCTCGATTTTCAACCCCGCCAAAGTTTCAATTTTTCAATCGATTAGGGACGTGTAGTAACTGGAAGGGTAAAATACCGTTAATCGCTTCTCGCCGAGAGTATTTTACCTATAGGCCAGAGCCATATTTCACCAATTTGAAAGGATCTCCGATTCACTTTGGAAAATTCTTAGTTACGTTCTGTGAACATTCCATGTTTTACGTACCACTCTTTTATGCTATCTCAATTTTAATGTGTTTTAATACTAGTTACCTTATTCATTTCGAAACCGATGCATGATCAGCACGTCTCTCGAAATAAAAACAATAATAATTCTCGTGAACAAACTAAATTTATACTCCTTTACGCATTTATACGTGTTTATGCTCTTCGAATACTTGTTATATTCATGCAACTCTGTGAATCATGCGTGTTACGTGATACTTAAATGCTCATACATGCAAAAAGTTATTTTTATATTATGATCAAGGCTCATCCTCTATTCCTCTTTCGATTCTTTAGATATCTTCCAACCGTCTATCGAAGAACCTCAAGAAGTCCAAGTCGGGAATGAAGTTCAAGAAAGATTGTATGAAGTTCATGGCCAATCAAATGGCCAAGATCATCCCTGACATTGTCAGCAAGATCCAACCACCACCCAACACCGAATCACCCAATGCATCCATTGACTCTAAGGTGGAAATGCCTAAGTCGACGTTCACCTTTAAACAGTTTTGTGCTTGTAAACCTCTAACCTGCACTGGTGAAGAGGGTGCCACCGCATTACTCCAATGGTTCGATGACATCGAGTTAACGTTTCTTCAAAGCGGTTACACAGATAACCTTCAAACCCTTAACGCGACGGGAGTCTTTCGATCAAAACCCCTTGATTGGTGGACCTCCAAGCGTAGCGCTCATGGGAACGAAATCGCCCATGCCTTACCTTGGGCTGATTTGAAAAATTTGATGATGGGCGAGTTTTGTCCTCTGCACGAACTTCAGAAAATAGGGAACGAATTCTGGAACCTGAAGCAAGTGGAGAACGACAACGCTGGCCTCATAGCTTGTTTTAAGCAGCTAACTGCTCTGTGCCGTGGCCAAGTCGACACTGTTGACAAGGCTATCATGAAGTATATTCGATGCCTTCCCCCTTCAATCATTAACCTCATCGAATCTGCCTCACCCAAGACCCTTGACGATACCTATCGTTTGGCAGCCAAACTCAACAACAACTGCGTTCTACATGGAACCTCCGACAAGGTTTCATCTAAGAATGCGCACCAAGTCACTACCTTTACTACCATCAGTGAGCCCACACCATCCAATAACAAAGGCAAGAAGTGGGAGGCTTCAAGCTAGAATTGTGCATTAGTCACTCCGCCAAACCTTCTGCCACTTCAAACAGTCGCTCCTACCCATCCTGAGCCAACCAAGAAGGCATACACTAGGACTCATCCCAAGTGTAATACGTGCTTATACCATCATCCAGCTCATTTACCATGCCACCTATGCATGAACTGCGATAGGTTTGGACATTTTGCTAACTAATGTCGCAGTGGCCCAAAGCCACTCGTCAATCAAAACCAAACAGTTGTTGTAGCCCAAAACCCCACACCTAACCAAGCTCAACCTCAAGCCAACACCGATTGGGTGTGTTACAAAGTGTGGTGATCCGAATCATCTTGCAAACGTTTGTCCCCAATGAAACACCACCACCACCACCACCACCACCAACAACAACAACAACAATTAGCAACAGCAACAACAGCCTCAGCAAGCGCGCGACAGAACTTTCATCATCACAGTTGCTCAAGTTCAAAACGCCAATGACATCATCAATGATACGTTTCTCGTTAACAATGTCTATACTTCGTGTTTATTTGATACTGGCGTGGATAATATTTTTGTATCCGGTGGATTCGAATCTTTGCTTAAGTGTAGACGTTCTAAGTTACCTAAACCATTCGCTGTCGAAGTCGCTAACAGAAAGTCTATCACTGTCGATTCCGTTCTTTCTAAGTGTTCTCTGAATCTTAACGATCATAAGTTCTCAATTGACCTCATACCTATTTGTGCTGAAGTCATTTGTTTTTAGAAATTCATTCATCTTCCTCTTCCTAATGGTGATTCTCTGCACGTCTATGGCGAGAAACCTTCTAAGGGTCCCAAGCTTATGTCGTGTACTCAAGCGAACAAATACTTGAGCAAGGGTTCCTTCGCCTTTCTTGCCCACGTTGTGGAAAAGCAGGATTAGGGTCCAAGCATGAGTGATATTCCTGTCGTTTGTGACTTTCCTGACGTTTTCCTTGAGGATCTTCCTGGTCTCCTCCTCCTCATTCTATCGACTTTTGTATTGATTTAGTGCCTGGAACTACGCCTGTCGCTAAGTCTCCCTATCATCTAGCAACCTCGGAAATGCAAGAGCTATCTAGCCAACTTCAATAGCTTCTTGATAAAGGCTTTATACACCCCATTACTTCTCCTTGGGGCGCTCTTGTTCTGTTCGTCAAGAAGAAAGATGGATCCTTTCGGATGTGCATTGAGTATCGTGAGCTCAATAAGCTTACAGTCAAAAACCAATATCCTCTTGCTCGCATCGATGATCTCTTTGATCAATTATAAGGCGCAACATTCTTTTCCAACATTGATCTCCGTTCTGGTTATCATCAACTTCTAGTCCTCGAAGAAGATATACCCAAAACGGCGTTTCGTACATGTTATGGTCAATACGAGTTTGTGGTCATGCCCTTTGGTTTGACTAACGCACCTGCGGTTTTCATGGGCTTGATAAACTGTGTGTGCAAGGCTTATCCGGCCGTTTCGTGATTGTCTTCATCGACGATATCCTCATCTACTCCAAGACTCAAGAAGAGCACGAGCGACACTTGCGTCTTATCCTTCAGCTTTTGCGTACTAAGCATCTTTACGCTAAATTCTCCAAGTGTCAATTTTGGCTAAAACAGGTTCAATTCCTTAGTCACACCGTCAACGAAATTGGTATTCACATTGACCCCTATGAAAATTGAAGCTGTGAACAATTGGATTGCTCCTAAGGCTCCGTCCAAAATTCGTTCGTTTCTTGGTCTAGTTGGTTACTATCGTCGTTTCATTTCGAACTTTTCGAAAATCGTCATTCCTCTCACCACCTTGACCCAAAAAGATAAACCTTTTGTTTGGGGTCCCGAACAAGAGGAGTATTTCCAAACACTCAAGGACATGCTTTGCAATGCTCCTATCCTTGCTCTTCCCGATGGTAACGATCACTTCGTCGTGTATTGCGATATGTAAAACCAAGGTCTAGGTTGCGTCCTTATGCAACGGGACAAGGTTATCGCATACGCGTCGAGGCAACTCAAGATTCATGAGAAGAATTACACTACACATGATCTTTAACTTGGTGTTGTTGTTTTTGCGTTGAAGATATGGCGACACAACCTTTGTGGAACTAAGTGTGTGGTCTTCTTCGACCATAAGAGCCTTCAACACATCTTTAATCAAAAGGAACTCAACATGTGTCAGCGTCACTAGGTAGAGTTGTTAAATGACTACGACTGCAAAATTCGCTACCATCCAGGTAAAGCGAATGTCGTGTCCGACACTCTTAGTCGTAAAACTCATGTTAAGAGTTTCCGTTGCTTCCAACTCGTACACGATCTTTGAAACCGCATTTGAGAAGCTCAGTACTCATGTGTTAACGAGGGTAAACTCTATAACGAGATGAAATGTGGTGCAGAAGAAAGTCTTGTAACCAAATCCGATGGTATTATGCACTATCTCGATTGCGTTTGGGTTCCTAATCGTGATGATCTTCGTGAAATCTTGATGAAGGAGGCACACAAGTCTCGGTATTCTATTCACCCTAGTGCTGATAAGTTATACCACGACATGCGTACGTCTTATTGGTGGCCTGGAATGAAGAAAGATATCGCCACCTTCGTTTCCAAGTGTCTCACTTGTTCCAAGGTCAAAGCTGAACATCAACATCCCTCTGGCCTGCTCGAACAACCAGAAATTCCTATCTGGAAATCGGAAAGTATTGCAATGGACTTCATTACTAAGCTTCCTCATACTTCTTCAGGTCATGACAGTATTTGGGTGATCATCGATTGATTAACCAAGTCAGCTCACTTTCTCCCCATTCGTGAAGATTAGAAAGTCGAGAAATTGGCTCGTATCTACACAGATGAAATCATTTGTCATCATGGTATCCCCATTGACATATCATCTCAAATCGTGATGGTCGTTTCACCTCTTGCCTTTGGCAAACGTTTCAATCCGCTCTTGGTACTCATCTTAATCTTAGTACTGCTTTCCATCCTCAATCCAACGGTCAAACCGAGTGTGCGATCCAAACTCTAGAGGATATGCTTCATTCTTGCGTAATCGATTTTGGTGGCAAATGGGATATGCACTTGCCTTTGATCAAATTCTTGTACAATAACAGTTACCACACGAGTATTCAAATGGCACCATTCAAGGCATTGTATGGTCGTAAGTGTCATTCGTCGATCTATTGGCACGAGATCGGAGAAGCTCAAATCACCGGTCCCGAGCTTATACGAGAGACGACGGACAAGATCTTGCAGATTGGAGACAACTTTCTTAAAGCTAGGAGACGACAAAAGAGTTACGCTGACAAGCGTCGCAAATCTATGGAATTCAATGTTGTTGACTTTGTACTTCTCAAGATATCCCTTGGAAGGGTGCAGTTCGACTTGGTAAGAAAGGGAAACTTGCTCCTCGCTAGGTATGTCCTTTCAAGATTCTCAAAAGGATTGGCAAGGTGGCGTATCGACTGGACCTACCTCAAGAGCTCAACAATGTTCATCTTACCTTCCACGTCTCCAACCTAAAGAAATGTCTAGCAGAAGAAGGACTTCAAATTCCACTTGAAGATCTTCAAATCAACTAGACTCTACACTTTATGGAGAAACCTATCGAGATCATGGATCGAGGTGTCAAGCAATTAAGCCGAAGTCGAATTCCTATCGTGAATATATGATGGGAAGGAAAACATGGCGCTGAGCTTACTTGGGAACTCAAAAGTGGGATGAAGACTAAGTATATGCATCTATTCGTTGCATCTTCCTAAATTTCGGGACGAAATTTCCGAACGGATGGGAGACTGTAACGCCTCGCTTTTGTAACTTTCCTTATTTAACAAGTTTGATTGTATTTCTATTTATAGAAACTTGTATTCGTCTTTCATTTTCAGTCATTGTAATCTGAGACTTAAATCGTAATGAAAACTCGATCTTTTATACACTTGTGTTATTCACAATTTGTAAATACTTGTTATGCATTCATTATACGAGCATACTTGAAACAAATTATACACAAACCATACTTGTTTATACATGCAAATTCATTTTATACATCCATTTATTTATACATTACACTAATGCATTGCACTTGCGCGTTTAAAACGGGATAATTATACGGTAAACCGACCAAAACTTCACTTTCCAAACGACAGGCACTATTCGTGCGACAGGCACCCCCTGTCGTGCCAAAGGGGCCTCTCTCCTAAAATCACTTATCGTCTCAAATTCAGTTCCAGCCTATAAATACCAACCCACTTCTTCATTTCTCAACTTCCACAACTCCGAAATTCGCTTTAGAAACCTGAAGTTGAGCATTTCAGCTGAGCTTTTTCCAGCAACTTTCTAAGTGACTCTACTTTCTTCTATAATCTTTTACTTTTTCTACATTTTTGCAAGAACTTCATATCAAAACAGCCGGTACATCAGAATTGCCTTGGCAATCTGATAATAACTCTCACTATGTTGAGGACCAACCTAAGATTTGAAGTTTAACTTTTAAACTTTTATCAAACAAACTTTATGTTAGTAAACTTGGCCGAATCAGAGACTCTCTATAAGCTCACAAGCTAAGTTCATAGTTGTGGGTTCATGTTAGAGTCAATTCCAGCCGAGAAGATGAACAATTCAACCAAAACCAAACTGATTTCATCTCGAAATAGCGCCTATCGCATGAAAGGAAGCCTTCTCCCATGAAAGATTAACCCTTTCGCGCGACAAGAACCTCTTCTCGCACGAAAGGTTCTGGTTCATCCCGTTCCGACAATTTCAAAGTCTTGAATGTTATCAGATCCTAATTTTCAATATGAACGATTCTAATATAACAGTGTGTAAATTGTGGAAGCCTTGGCTTCCAATCTAGTTCCACCTCCTCACTTGACCTTGTAAAATGAACACCCAAATAATCTCCTAGACCTAGAACAAGTTAACCCCATCTAGCCTCCAACACTTAGTTCATTCTTTCTATGTTGAGTATACACACCGGGGTTGTTCTTGTTCGGTTGTTTGGCTATTTAAATTATGTTATTTCCATTTATGTTATTCATAACCAACCGCTTAGTTAACTTTGTTAACTAATTTGTGCTTTGGTGAATTATAACGAGGTTATTACCTCCATGCATGACTTCTATGATACTCTAGACTATTATTATAAAATACCTATAACACAAACACACTCACGAATATAACTGATTAATAGTTAAAACGTTCAAAGACGAAGTTCAGTTCAAACAGGGCCTTGTCGCACAAAAGGGTAATCCATTTCACGTGAAAGGCTTCCTGTCGTGCGAACTGTCCTTTCGCCAGAACAATTTATGTCGTTTCGGTTTCCGTTTATTCTGTTTCCACGTTCCTTATTACTGATTTTGATTGTTGGTGCATACATCTGTCGACTTCGTCTTATATTGAGTCTTAGACTAGATTGTATAGATCAGGGCACGTATAACAAGGAAATGTCAATTTTTATGTTGTATAAATGCTGATTTCGCTCCTAGGTCTAATTCCACCCGAAATGTCATGTTGACACTTTCGAGCGGAATCACAATAGTTCTAATTCCGCTCCAACTGGTTCTGATGTCTTTCGAGCGGAATCAAGACGACTATATATAGTTGTTCAGAGCGAAATCATTGTAACAGTTCACGAATTCCATACCGAAGTGCTGCCGGTGTGAAGATTGATTGTAATCAGAGTTTTATCAATACAATCAGTGTTTAAAGTGAAGATTTAGCTGTTTCTACCTTTGTTTCTTAGTTTCCGCCTCTGAAACGAAGTAAAACTCCTCTGAACGACTCGTTTGGGTTCGTACACGATCCTACAAGTGGTATCAGAGCACAGGAGGAGGAGTTCTGCAGAGATTAGCTGGATTTCATCGAAATTTCTTGCTTCTACACCATCTTTCTTCATCAGAACGAGATTTAACGGTCAAAACTGGTTCAAATTTTCACAGATTGTATAAAATTGAACATTAACAAACCCTTGAAAGTTTCACAGCTAAAATCGGCTTAGAAATAGACAAATTGGATCCCCGAACTGATTCCGCTCGAACTGGATAGTTTCTGATTTCGCTCCAAATTGTATGATTAAACTTCAAAAGTCTGATTTCGCTCCAAAACTTGTTGTTGATTCTGCTCCAGGCTGCCAATATCTTGATTTCGCTCCAAAATCAGCGGTGATTTCGCTCCAGAGCTACAAACTTCTGATTTCGCTCCAGTGTACATTCTGATTTCGCTCCAGTGTACATTGTGATTTCGCTCCAGACTGCAATCAGTGTTTTCGCTCGAAACGGTATCTGGGTTATTCCGCTCCAGAAGTGTTGTTTGCTATTTCGCTCGAACCTGATATTAGCTAATTCCGCTCGAAAGCTATTGTTTTTTTTTTAAAACGTGATACGTAATCATGAGTGAAGAGTTCTACAACGCGTTCGCTTCATCTCCGACTACTCCGGCTTCTATTGCTCATAATATGAATTTGGAAAAAGAGACCGGAACGTTACAAAAGCCCCCGAAACTAATGAGTATTGAAGAATATTACGGGTGGAAATACAGATTCAAAAACTGGGTCCAGGAAAATCATCTTAGGCCTTGGGAGTGTATTCTGAAGAAATATGTTTTACCTCGTACTGATTTGCAAGTTGTGAAAACAATTTCTGAGTTTAGTGATCAAGAACGAGATATGTATCGTGGTGAAAAATGATGATTAGTCTATTACAGCAGGCAATCAAAGAAGACATTTTCATTCTGCTTCAGCATGATAAAACTTCAATGTCAATCTCGGATGCTCTACGTGTTAAGTTTGAGGGGAGTGAGAACATGATTAAGAGCAAGAAGGCATTGCTCAAGAAAGAGTTTGATCTGTTCAGTAGTTTACCGGGAGAAGACACGAAGAAGCTGATTGAACGTTACTGTCATTTAGTGCGATCTATGTCGATGATTGGTATAACCAAAGATGCTGATGAGTGGGTAGACAAGTTAGCGGACGCTTTACTGCAGAAAGAGTGGGGAACTTACTTGATGATTCTGAAAAATACCGGGGTTTATGATGGATTAACGATTTCTCAGTTCATTGAGAAAATTGAAAGTCAGGATTTGGAACAGCAAAAGATTGCAAGAATGAATAGTTCGAGTGGTCAACAGGATGTAAAAATGTATTACAAAGGCAGTGTTCCAGAAATTGAAAGAAGCCCAAAGATACAAACTGCATTTAGTGCGGGAGATTCTACTGAAAATGTTGATCAAAGTCCTAAAAGCAGTAGTGGTTTCTCTTCATACCTGAGTGTTAATCCAAAGAGCACAACTTCAAGTTTCAGTTCTCAAACTACAAAAAGTGGAAGTGGTTATGTGATACAATGCAATATTGCCTTGAATCTTCCAGATGGTCAAAGTTTTTCTGAAGAGGTTGCGAAAGATCACATGGCTTTACTTGGTTCTGTGCTACTATCATATGAAGGTTTGGTCGCAGGGCGGATCGGGAATCCTATGTTAACAAAGGAGGATTACGATCAGATAGACGCTGAAGAGATGGAGTTAATGGATATCAAATGGTGTCTAGCTAGCGTTCTTAGGCGTGCATAAAAGTTCAAGATGATTACTGGGAGAAATGACTTTCTAGATGCACATGTGTCTACTTTAGGTTTTGATAAATCTAAAGTTACTTGTTTTCGATGCAGGGAGAAAGGTCATTTCAAAAGAGAATGCAAGAACAGAGAAGCTAGTGGAGCTCATAATCCTTTTGGAAAAGACGATTACTATCGGAAAGCCATTTATCAGCAAGTTGGTCAGCAACAACTGCAAGAACCACAGGTGGCTCATGGTAGAAAAGTGATCGAGGATTCAAAAAGAGCATGTCTGGGAATCAAGAGAACTTTAACTAGAATTTTCAAGATGATGAAAAATTGCCTGAAGGTTTTAGCTGGGATATGTTTGTGAATGATAAAGGAGATTTCAAAGCATCCATTGCTATAATTTTGAAAGAACCAGATATGTTTACTACATGGATGAAGTCTATTGGTGAGACTGTGAAGAATGTGGAGGAAGAGTCTGTTGCGTCTAAAGAAAGTTCACAGAGCTCAGATGAAAGTTCACAAAGTGATGAAAGTTCAGAAAAGGAAGTTATTTTTGATCAAACACCAGCCGATTCTGGTTCTTCGGATAATAATTTTGACAAATCAGTAGAGTTTGATCAAATACCAACTGATGACAGTAGTGATGATGAAGAAGAACGGCATATTAATGTTGCTAAAACTCATCTCTCTCCTGAAAGTTTTCATTTTTATTTTGCAGATCGCTTGGAGAAACTGAAGGAGAAACAAGCTGCAAAAGAACAACAAGAAATGAAGATTGAAAGTGTTGATCAAAATAATGAAGTTAATAGTGTTGCTGAGGAGAGTATTGAGACTGAGCAGGTAGTTGAAGCAGAAAAAGTGATTGAAGCTGAGAAAGTTGTTGAATTTGAGAAGATAATAGAAGTTGAAAAGATTGTGGAAGTCATCAAACCTTGCACAAAATGTTTGGAACCTTGCAAGGAATGTGCGGCAAAAGATGAAAAGTTGGCTGAGCTTGAAAAGATGAAAGAACAATTATTGTTCAATCTCAATTACGTGAAGGAATCTTACAATGTTTTGAACAGAACGGTAACTGATCTTCAAAAAACAAACCCTGAAAGAGAAAATGCTTTGACAATGATGAATGCAATGATGATGACAAAGCAGAAAGCTATTAACTTCTACATCGAAGAAAGTGCAAAGTGGAAGCAAGAGTTGGAGACCGAAAAAATTGAAAATGAGAGAATCAGACGATTATTGCAGAGTTATTCTAGTTCTGATTATCTTATTGATAGAATTTATCCGACTGTTGCAGGTATGGAAGCTTTTAAAGATGATGAGAAGCCTAAGAAGAAGGATACTGGTAAGAAACCGAGTGTTACTTATAACAAGTGTCCGCCTCCAATCTGGGAAGGTTATTCTCCCAGAGAACCAAATGAGGAGCAAGTCGAAAAAGCTGTCAATATAAAGCTAAAGTCTGATATAACCGATGAATTACCAGAAAACATTGACGTGGTTTTTACATCGTCTGACACTGATCATGAGTCCGAGTTAATAACAAAGGTGGTCGATCAGGTGTTGGATACAGATGAGGAGTCTGAGCCAAAATCTGGGTCGGGAGGTTCAAGTTCGTCAGTCAACAGTCCAAAGTCGTTGGTCAAACGGGCATACAGTAAAGAGTTTTTGTTATCAAAAGCAAATTTGGAGGATGAAACATTTGAAGTATCTTACACTTTAAATGATTCTGACAAATTATATTCTGACAAAGAATTTCCAATAAGAAGCGTTAGATTTGAAATGATCAAAAAGGTTTTCAAAATGACAGAAATTAAGATTTCTGAAATAAAAGATTTAAATCTTACTGGAAAACCTAAAAAATACACTTCAAGAGTACAACAACGATTAAACAAGAAAAAGGGTTACAATTCTGGTTCTGGTTTTCAAAAGAAACCAAACCATAATGGTAGCTACAAAAAGAAAGGATTAGGTTTTATTCCACCTAAAAATTATAAAAATGAGAAAAATTCTAAAACAAAAACAGAATTTGTTTCAGGTGGAAGTGCTGAGGAGGAACAGAAGAAACCTTTCTGGAGACAATCAAACCAGGAGTTTCTTGCTGAGAAGAAAAGAAATGGAACTGGAGTGTTTCATCTAAAAGAGACTCGAACCTGTTTCAAATGCAATGTCGCTGGTCACATTGCATGGAACTGTCCGAAAAATGCTAAAACTAAACAGGGAGTTTCTGAAAAACTGAAAGAAATTGTTGTTGATGTTGAACCACCAACCGAAAAATTCAAAATGTTTGAAAATTCAACTTATGAAGTTGGTGAATGTTCTAAAAAGAATTTTTACAAAAAGAAAGCCAAGAACAACCAAGTGTGGGTTGTTAAAAAGTCTGAAGAGAAAGTTGGCGATGAATCTGGTTCCACAAAACCAGAAGAGCCACAAGGTGAGGTAAAAGAGGTAAATTTTGTATCTTCAGTGAATGATGATGAATTTCCATCACTGACGTTTGAAAAGATTAAGCAAAAGGTTGGTAAGGTTGAGATCTCGGATCAATTTTATTCTGAGAAGAATGAATTTGATGTCGAGAAAGTTTTTAATGGAAATGTTAAGAAAATTTTTGGAAAAATGCTGGATGGGAAAGTAAAAGGGGTTAAAGATTTTTATGCAACTAAAAAGGCAACCTATAACCCTACTGAGCAAGAATTGAAAACACTCAAGTCTGAAAAGACTTGGGTGGAAATTCTTTTCCCTTGAACATCTGACTTGCCGGAGATCCCAAGTTTGTAATCGTGGATCAGGAATCGGCATCTTTCTTGATAATTTATGTTTTGTGAATGAATCCTATAATGGTTAAATTTTGGCAAGTCATACTGCAGGAATTGCCGGAGCTTCCAGGTTGGTAAGTGTGAAGCAGGAATCGACATCTTTATTGGTAAAATGATGTTGTGTAGATGTGTTTTTCCTACAACTGGTAAAAAGGTTTTCACTTACAAGTGGTAAATCAAGGACATTAAGTTGTACTTGTTTTTCCTACAAGTGGTTAATCAAGGTTATTAAGTTGAACTTGATTGGACCATACTTACAATTGGCATTTTGGAAGATAATGTGATGAACCACACCCCGAATTTACAAGTGGTAAAACCAACAAAACTTATTTTCCGGAAAAATCATTTTGGTTAAAACAAACTTAAGTGTTTTGAAATCATAATGAGAAAATAGTTTTGCGAAAGGGGGAGTTCTGATTGTTTATGCCTAGTGGATGGCGAATTGATGCGATTCGATATCGGTTGTCAAGTTTGTTTTCAAATTTCCTGAAATGTGTTTGCATTTTAGGGGGAGTAGAAATTTTCTGAAAATCCAAAAAACATTAGAAAATTTGAAAAAGGCAAAAACATGATAAAATACCAAAATGAGTTTTGGTGTCAAAGAAGAGGAAATGATAGTACATCAGTAGACAGTCATAGTATGCTAAAGAAATGTAATGTTTAAATAGCGTTAAACAGTCTCACTGATGATATGCTGATAGGTTTTTACACATTTAGTAAGCTTGTTCGGGATATAAACTTAAATTCAAACTTGCTTATTTTGTGGGGAACACTACTTGGATATATAGGTAACCCCTGAAATCTCGTTTGAAAGGTCCCTCTTTCTGAGATACTAGGTCTTTATGCTCAGTGATATCTGGGGTATTATTCTGGGACATCTGCTGAATGGAAGTTCTGACCTAGTCCTCGAATAATACTTTCCGCTTGCTTGAAACATAGCGCTGCCCTCAGCAAATTGATGAAACAATAAAATTGATAGTCATTGCTGTTGTAATACAAAAGATCCTCTAAAGGGGACACACCAAAAGTCGAGCCGTCATCTCTCTGCTGAACGGAAGTTCTGACTTGAGCTCTCACGGTTTCGTGCTATAATTTATTCCCTTACAGATATCATTTGTGGTATACTCACCTGTAAGACTGAATATTGGGATCTGGATACGGGAGTATATTCAAGAGGTGGGACACATGAATGAGTTTAAGTCCTTAAAACATCTAACTCATATCCTGAATCAGTTGAAATTTGTGTGAGAATTTAAGTGGATCAGTATATCGGCAATCTAAGTGAATTGTTTAATTCTTAATGTGTAACCAAGCTCAACGATACTTGTGATTTGTCAAAAACTGATATGATCCTCTTGCACGAACTCACAAAAATATTGTCTGTAAATATTTTTTACTGTATTTCTTTACATTCAAAAATCCAAAAAAGATTTTCGGTGTGTTTTAGCATAATTTTTTTTTGAAAAATCCAAAAAGATTTTCGACAACTGGTGTTGGAGAGCTGATTTTCAAAATTCCAAGAGCTAGACATGATGAACAAATGGTTTGGGATAATGTGTTTTGATCAAATTTTAAGGTGGTTCATCAAGATTTTTGAGTTATTTTTGAGGGAGAGTCAGTGTTAGTGCATACATTGAATTGTTAAATTTAGAAAATTTACTTCTGGGTTAAGAATGTGCAGGTGTAGCCAGGTTTCAATCTTGGAACAACCTCCGGAAGAGCCAGGTCATTGAATCCTGACAAGTTTGTGTTTTAAAGAGTCAGGTTCCGATACCTGAGGATACTGTAGATAGAGATTGAGCCAGGCAAAGATTTTGAATTTGTGAAAGTCAGATTACGATCCTGAAGCTGTTGGTGCATGTTATATGACAACAGCTTTGGATTGGTCTTTGGATATTAAACAGAAGATTGGATCATGAAGACTTAAAGAAAAACGAGTTCTATGAAGCCCAATCAAGTCCAAGTTTATATTATGTCTATTAGGCCCAAGTTTATGTAACATATGTAATATGGGCAAAGCCCAATTCGTGTATGGTAGGTTGTAGTATATAAACAACCTCTTGCTACATGTTTAGTGTTAGACACTTGAGAGAACTTGATAGACTTTTGGAGATTGTGAGAGAGCATTCGAATTGAGAGAGTTTAGAACAAACAGAAATTGGCTGTTGGGTTCTAGGAGATCTTAGTGATTGTAAAACGTTTCTAAGGTTTGATAATCACAGAAGATCAGTTAGAAAAGTTTGTGTGTTCGAGTTCTTATTCTTCTACACTTTCTTGTTTCTGTGTTCGAAGATCAATCAAGGGGATTCCGCACCCTTGATAGATTAACAGTCTTGTACGATCCATACGGGATTCAGGGACCTACAATTGGTATCAGAGCTTTTGCTCTTGTGCGTGGTTCAAGACTGATCGAAAGGATTCAAGTTGTGTTTCGGTTGATGAAAATTTTGGTGTCTCATTCATAAATTTTCGTGAAGAACAGCAAGAACAAGGAAGAACAGTTCAAAATTCTGCGTTTTGATCTGTTTTGGTAGTTGGTTGTTTGAAGATTTCGAGTTAAAGTTCTGGGTTTTTGCGAAGAACACGAAGAACAGGAAGAACATTTGAAGAACAGTTTAAATTTGTGTGTTTTAATCTGTTTTGATTATTGGTTTGACTATTTTTCGTGTTTGTAGAAGCTTTGCTTGGATTTCGTGTATGGAAAGAAGTGCTGATTGAGACTTTGCTTGGAAAGTTTCAAAAAGGAAGCAGATTTCGTGTTGTCAGCTGCTGCAATTTCGGGATTGGGTGGCTGCGTGGCCCAATCAGCTTTTATGCTGATTTTACTCGCAACAGTGGTCTCGACTCGCAACCGTGGTTTCGGCTTGTGCTGATTTGACTCGCAACCGTGGTCTCGACTCGCAACCGTGGTTTCGGCTTGTGCTGATTTGACTCGCAACCGTGGTCTCGACTTGTGCTGTTTTGACTCGCAACCGTGATTCCGACTCGCAACAGTGATCTCGACTCGCAACCGTGTTCTCGACTCGCAACCGTGAAAGTGGTGGAATTTTTATAGGCAATCGTAGAAAAAATTTCACTGTTTCGTGTTTAGAGAATTATCCGTAACTCATCTGGACAAACCGTTTGCACCGTTGAACTCGTGGGATTTTTACGACAAAAAAAAAAAAAAAAAAAAAAGTCTGGAAAATCCCGAATTTAGTTTTCGGCATTATATATCTTTGGATTCGTCTTTTCGAGACGATTCTAACGGTGTAATTTGATAACCACTGTGTTCGGAAAAATTTTGTACGGTTTTAACAGTCTGCAACGTTAAAAATGTCGAACATGTCTAGTTTGAATGAGCTTTTGAGAATGGAGCATGAGGTTGGCACTACCAACAAACCACCTAAGATGATGAAGGTGGAAAATTATTTGACATGGAAGGATCGTTTCCAATCCTTCATTGAATATCAGGATACGCGCATGTGGATATGCATCGAAGATGGGTACGTGAATCCTACACACGACTTTGAGGGCAGACCACGTAGAACAGAATATGTGAACATGCAAGATAATGATAAAAAGATGTATGAGGCTGAAAAGAGAGCCTTGGCTGCAATCAAAATGTCGTTACCTGATAGCATCAAACATACCTTCAAGAAGTACACTAACTCAAAGGATATGTGGGATGCTTTGGAGAAAAGATACGCTGGAAATGCTGATGTCAAGAAGAACAAGATTGATCTACTGAAGAAGCAGTTTGCTGTTTTCAAGTACATGAAGCATGAGTCACTTGAAGACGTCATCACTCGTTACTACCATCTTATGTCAGAAATGGACAATTATGAGATCGATTGCTATTCTGACATAGAGAAGAATGACAAGCTGCTAGATGCCTTGCCTACTAAGTGGGATATCTACACTCTTATGATCAAGGGTGAAGCAGATTATGAAACAAAAGAGCTTGAAGAGGTGGTAGGAAAGTTGAGGGCGTATGAGCTCAGCATGAAGAAGAAAGATACTGGATATGATCAGGTTCAAGATCCGGCGGTTTACAATGGGCTTACATCTTCTTCATCTCACAACGCTTCTAGCGACTCTGCTACTGCGTTTTTATCATGTGAAAATGAGCAGGTTATGGTGAATCAGGATGGTGATGTGTGTTTTGTAGCTGCTGCAGGAGGATCAACAGGAGTCAAGAGAACATCAACTTCAAAGCAAAGTAGTAGTGCAAAGTCAATGCCTATGAGTGTGAAGTCTGCTGAAGAACATCTTGCTCTACTTGCTTCTTTTGTTACGTCTTATGAGAACTACATTCAAGGGAAAATATCTGATCCTGCCACTTTAGATGAAGATTATGATCAGATTGACCCAGATGATCTAGAAGAGATGGATCTACAATGGCAGATGGCCATGATTTCGAGACGTGTGAAGAGGTTCATGAACAGAACTGGAAGGAAGTTTGTAGGAAAGAGCGTAGGTTTTGACAAGACCAAAGTCAGGTGCTTTAACTGTCAGAGTTATGGTCATTTCGCTAGGGAATGTCAAAAACAAAAGCATGAGAATACGAATCAAAGTTCAAACAATCGGAATGCATCAAACAACTCTAACTCTACCTCTAACTCAAGAGCGTTGATATCTTCTGCAAGAGAAGGCTCATATGACTGGAGCATTCACTTAGAAAATGATGAGAATGTCACTCAAGCATTCATGGCAGAGATCACTCAAATCAATGATGTTGAAGCTACAGTAGATGAGGCTAAAGTTGAGAAGAAGAGTGAAGTTGAGGAAGATAAGGCTGATCAGACAACAGATGCTGAAGAGGAAAAGCCAGAGTCTGAGCATGAAATGGAAGCTGATGAGAAAGATGAAATCATCAAAAGACTGGAAGCTCAACTTGCTGATCTCATGGCCAACTCAGACAAATCAACAGGAGAGGTAAGTAACTCTGCCACTTCTGTTTGCTTAAAGTGTCGTGAACTACAGGCTGAAGTTGACAAATTGTCAACTCAAAACAAAAGTCTCGTGAGCGAAATGTCTAACGTAAAAGAGTCAAATTTCTTTGCTAAAAGAAACGAGTCATCATATTTGAAAAAGATAAAAGGCTGTGAAGCTGAAATTGAAGCTTTAACCTGCAAATTAAATGAAAAACTTCAAGTCATAGACTTAGCTCATGACATGATGGCTGAGAAAACAAAAGAGATTTCTGATAAAAACAAAGAGTTGTCGGATGCACAACTTAAAATTGTTGAACTTGAAAAGAAGTTAGGTCAATTCAGAGATTCTACTTTTGTTATGAAACATATGATGGGTGGGTTAAAGAAGAGTAATGACAAGACAAGTGTGGGATTCCAAGGCTTTAATGAAGTCCCACCTCCTCTTAGTCATGACTACTCTTTCCTACCTGGTGAGGATGAGCTTACAGACTTTCTGTCAACATCACCAAGTAGTTCCGCATCCTGTCAAGGTGATGTGTTTGAAGATAATGATGCTAAGAAGGAAAATGACAGCAAATCTGTTTTGAAAAAGAAAAATACACCTTCTAAAAACAATAATCAAACTTTTGTTAAAAAGGTTAATTTTGTTCAAGGAAGTGATATGAAAACCGAAACAGCTGTTATCGAAAAGGAATCAAATGTAGAGTTTGCTAAAAACAAAAACATAGAAAAATCTGAATTTAAGCAAACTGAACAAAATCCTTCCAAGGCATCATCATCAAAACCAGAATCTAGTTCAAAGGCTTCATCTAAGAAGTCTTCGAAAAAGAGATCGTGCTTCAAATGTCACACAAAGGGACATGTAGCTAGCTGCTGTCCTAACAAAAAGGTTGAAGCACAAGGTAGTGAGAAACAGAGAGGGAAATCACCTGAGAAGCAAGGTGATAATGAGGAGAAAGTCTCAAATTCTCCAAAGAAATCTGCTCCAAAGCAACAACCGGGTGTTGCTAGTGGTGTAGATAAGGCTGAAAAAGGAACTCCACAAGTTCCTCGTTTCCAAAGAAATCAACCAAGATTTCAGCCTGAATCTACATCAGGCAGATATGAAAGACCTAGAAGTAACTCACCAAGAATGAATAATCAAAATTCAAATAATTTCAGAAGTCAAGGTCAATATCAAAATCGATACCAAAATAAAGGTGGTCGAACCTTTTATAACAATGGCTTTAGAAATTACAATCAAGGTTCTTGGAATCAAAATCCAAATTTTCAAAGGTCACATAGTCCAAACACAAATAGGTACCCTCAGGACCAGAGACCTTATGGAAATCATACCCCATTTCCATCAACAGGTCCGAGAACCAAGACTCCAATTAGGGGTGATGGATCTTGGATGGATGTTCAAGTAGTTGGTGAATTTGGACGACCCAAGACCATTAAGGCTTGGGTCCCCCAATCTAACTAATCTTTTGGTTGGTGGGTGCAGGAGCTGCTAAGGAGGATTATCAACTTATGGTATGTTGATAGTGGCTGCTCCAGGCACATGACGGGGGATGCGAGATTATTTTCTGATTTTGAAGAATACGATGGTGGGCATGTAAATTTTGCTGGTGCTAAAGGTGGAAAAATTACTGGACGAGGAAAAGTGACGAATGGGAAGATCACATTGGACAAAGTGAACTATGTTGAGCAGCTTAAACACAATCTGATGAGCGTGTCACAAGTCTGCGACAAGGGTCACTCGGTCCATTTTACCAAGTCTGAGGCATTGGTGTTGAAACCGGGTTTGGTCATTCCGGACGATTGGATAGTTATGCGTGCACCAAGGAAAAATGACACTTATGTCATGGACATGGGTGCCAAGGATCCAACTGCTGCGGTGGCGTGTTTACTGTCAAAAGCATCTGAAGCTGAATCAATGTTGTGGCACAGACGCATGGCTCACATTCACTATCGCAAAATGAATTATATCATAAAAAATGAGCTAGTGAAAGGGGTTCCATTGCTGAGGTTTCAAGTGGAAGATAAATGTCTTCCATGTCAAAAAGGAAAACAACACAAGAAACCTCATAAGTCTAAAACAGTAAATTCCATTAATGCCCCTTATGAATTACTTCACATGGATTTATTTGGTCCAGTGAACGTGAGGAGCATAGGTGGAAAGTACTATTGTCTTGTTGTCACTGATGATTACTCACGTTATTCATGGGTTTTCTTTTTAGGTACAAAAGATGAGACAGCGGAAATGCTGATAGATCTTTTTACAAAATTGGAAAACGTTCATGATGCAAGGATCAAGAGGATAAGGAGTGATAATGGCACGGAGTTCAAGAATCGGATTCTGGATCTCTACTGTCTTCGAAAGGGAATTGAACATCAATTTTCCGCTCCTTACACTCCTCAGCAAAATGGAGTCGCTGAGAGGAAAAACAGGACGTTGATTGAAGCCGCTAGGACGATGCTTTCAGATTCTAAGCTGCCAGTTCTTTTCTGGGGAGAAGCTGTGAATACAGCTTGCTATGTCCTAAACAAAGTTTTGACCATTAAACGTTTTAACAAAACTTGTCATGAGTTAATGTTTAATGAAAAACCAAACTTAACAGGCTTTGAACCATTTGGATTACCCTGCACCATTGTGCGAAACAAAGTTAAACAAAAATTCGGTGAGGTGGCTGACGAAGGCTACTTTCTAGGCTACGTGCCTGGCACACCGAATAAAAGGGTTTTTAATCTAAAAACTGGTAAAATTGAGATTGTTTTCAACGTAGAAATTACTTCTTACAAACCTCAACAATCAACGAGTGGTCCTGCTATATTATATGATTATGATAGTGTGTTTAAATCATTTAATATTCCTGAGGTTTCTGATGCAGATGCTTCTCAGCTGATTCAAACAGTGATTGGTGAAGACGATGAAGGCGAATTTATGCCTAGATCGAATGTAGATATGTCAGATGCTCCGGAAACTTCCCAAAGTGCAGCTGATCCTGATTCAAGCGATAGTGACTCTGAACCCAGTCAGGGGGAGGATTTCATTAATCCGTTTGCAAATCAAAATATTCAGGGGGAGATTGGATCAAACCTGGGTGATAATCTAGAAGTCGATGCTGTTGCTACTACACGAGCAAATAGAAATCATCCGGTTGATATGATACTGGGAGATCCTACTGTAGGTGTTCAGACGAGAAGAAGCATAGCAGAAAATTATGGGTTATTTGTTTCGATTGAGAAGACTGGGATAGTAAACGAGTGCTTGTATAGTTGCTTTATTTCCCAAGAGGAGCCGAAGAACATTCATATGGCTCTTAAAGACAATTCATGGGTTGAAGCTATGCAAGAGGAATTGGCCCAGTTTGCTAAGTTGAAGGTTTGGGAATTGGTGGACCTTCCTAAAGGAGAGAGAGAGATTGGCACTAAATGGGTATTTAGGTGCAAGAAAGATGAAAGAGGTATTGTCACACGCAACAAAGCTCGGTTGGTTGTCAAAGGTTTCAATCAGCAAGAAGGGATTGATTACAATGAAGTGTTTGCACCAGTGGCGAGGTTGGAGGCAACTCGTTTGTTTCTGGCTTTTGCTTCATTCAAGGGCTTCAAAGTTTACCAACTAGACGTGAAGAGTGCATTTCTTTACGGAAAAGTCCAAGAAGTGGTGTATGTCTCACAACCAGATGGGTTCGTTGATCCAGACTATCCAGATCGAGTGTACAAACTTGATAAGGCTTTGTATGGGTTACATCAAGCTCCCAGGGCGTGGTACGAGACACTGTCTACACATCTGGTCAAAAATGGTTTTGAAAGAGGTCAGATTGACAGTACACTATTCATTAAGAGAAAGAAGGAAGATTTTCTGCTGGTACAGGTATACGTGGATGACATCATCTTTGGGTCATCTGACGAAAACATGTGTAAGGAATTTGAACAGGTGATGAAGAGCAAGTTTGAAATGAGTGCTATGGGTGAGCTGTCTTACTTTCTGGGATTACAAGTTGAACAGAAGGAGGATGGGATGTTTATACATCAAACAAAGTATGTGTATGACATTTTGGCTCGATTCAAAATGAATGATTGCTCTACTTTCAACACACCCATTTGTGAAAACCACAATCTCGGCCCAGATCATGAAAGCACTGAAGATGTTGATCCAACTCAATACAGGGCGATGATTGGTTCTCTAATGTACTTGACTGCTTCAAGACCCGACATCATGTTTGCTGTATGCTTGTGTGCCAGATATCAGGCAAATCCAAAGGAGTCACATATGAAAGCAGTGAAGCGGATTCTTCGTTACTTGAAGGGGAAACCTAAGCTTGGGTTGTGGTATCCAGCTGATAGTGATTTGAGGTTCGTTGCTTACACTGATTCAGACTTTGGAGGATGCAAATCAAACAGAAAATCTACAACAGGTGGTTGTCAGTTCTTAGGAGGCAGGATCGTGTCTTGGCAATGCAAGAAGCAATCCTGTGTGTCTACCTCTACGTGTGAAGCTGAATATATTGCTGCGGGTAGCTGTTGCTCTCAGGTTCTCTGGATCCAACAGCAGATGCGCGATTACGGTTTGGATTTCACTCGTACTCCTATTATGATAGATAATAATGCCACTATATCAATCACAAACAATCCCGTAAAGCATAGTAGAACTAAACACATTGACATACGTCATCACTTTATACGGGATTGTGCTGAAAAACGATTAATTGAATTGCACCGAGTTGACACAGAAGATAACCTTGCTGATCTTTACACAAAAGCTTTTGATCGAGCTCGCTTTGAACACTTAGTCGAACTCAATGGGATGAGGAATCCTGAATAACTGGTTTTTCATAAGAATTTTTGTAAATAGTTTACTGTTTTTTCTTAAAAATCAAAAATACAAAAACATTTGAAAAATCAAAAACTCAAAAAAAAAAAAAAAAATAGAAAATCAAAAATTGAGTTATCACTGTGTGAAAAAGAAGAAATGATAGTACATCGGCAAGTTAGACTGTCACACTGAAATTGAACCATAAAATTGCATTAAGTGTGATAGCAGCTTCATTATATGATGTACCAGTAGACAAAAGCATGAAATAATCAACTTACCAAAGTGATATAAACCTAAATGCACTGAGTATGAGTGGGGAACACATCAGTGGTGTATGGTTTAATGACCTTAAATCTTGCGTTGATAGATTGCCAAAGTCTGAGGTTTTCGGTCTTTATGCTGCTTATCATCTGGGTATCATGGTTGTTTCTTTTACCGAAACAAACGGAGACAAAGTCTAGATCTTCCATGATACCATACATACGTATACATACTGCATTCGACCTCAATAAGTGATCAACAATCACATGTCCCTCAAATAAGTGATAAAATATCACATTTATCCGGGAGTCAAGTTCGTCTCTCTGCTGTACGAAAGTACTGACCTGTTCACGGACTTGCTCTTGTGCCCTCATGCATATGAAAATCAAGTTCCTCATCAATAAGTGATTCTATCACATAGGGCTTGTTTTCAATCAAAATAAGTGAGTTTCTCACATCATTTATACGGTCAAACAGATGATAATCAGTATACTCACCGACTACGATGAATCTTTGTGCATACCTTGATCGCGGGGGTATATCCTGAAGTGGGACACACTAGTATTTCGGTATAATAAAATTACCTTAACATATCATACGGTAATGGTACTTGAAATGTTCATGCATTTTGTTTAAGTGGACAAACATACTGGTAATCGTCTTGAACTGCTTTTCACTAAAACTTGAATAAAGAATTATATAATTGTGTGAAACAGTTTGATTGTGCTGATATGATCTTCTTACCGGTGATTCTCACAAAAATAGAGTGTTTATTGCTTTTCGTATTTATGTGCTTTCAGAAAATATAAAAATCCAAAAATAGTGTCTTTTTCTGTTAAAATTCTTAATGTACGGAAAACTGTTATTCTTGGAGGAATTGTTACCAATAGGGGGAGACTGTGTTAGTAAGTGGGTTCAAAATTTTGAAATGATGCAGGTTATGAAAGGTGTTTGATTAAAAATTGTTGCGTGTTGGTACTAAAAGGGAAATGCTTAATCTGTGATACAGTTGAATTATCTCTTGAATAATAATAATTGTTTAACTATGTTGAAAAATTCTTATGGTTTCTCGAGATGTTTGTTTTATAGTATACAGATTGAAGCAGTTTGTTGATGAGAAGTTGCTGTGAAGAGATGAGGAGTTTGTTGCTGCTTGGTAGAGTCCTCCTTCTACAATGCAGAGTGGATGCTGTGAAGACTAACATTGAATGCTGACTCAAAAACTTGGAAGATTTGGTGATTGGATGCATCAGCTTAGGGGGAGTCTGTTGCTGACAAAGATGTTGCTGACAAAGACAGAATTCATGTTGAAGCTGACGCTATCCAAAGACCAAAGACTGTGAGATTCTGAAGACTAAAGTTTCCTTTGCAAGCTATTGTCAAGGGGGAGTTTGTTGGTGCATGTTATGTGACAACAGCTTTGGATTGGTCTTTGGATATTAAACAGAAGAATGGATCATGAAGACTTAAAGAAAAACGAGTTCTATGAAGCCCAATCAAGTCCAAGTTTATATTAAGTCTATTAGGCCCAAGTTTATGTAACATATGTAATATGGGCAAAGCCCAATTCGCAGGTCTTGGCTGTGTGTATATAAACAGCCTTAGACTAGAGTTTTGGGTTAGACACTAGAGACACTTGAGAGAACTTGATAGACTTTTGGAGATTGTGAGAGAGCATTCGAATTGAGAGAGTTTAGAACAAACAGAAATTGGCTGTTGGGTTCTAGGAGATCTTAGTGATTGTAAAACGTTTCTAAGGTTTGATAATCACAGAAGATCAGTTGGAAAAGTTTTGTGTGTTCGAGTTATTCTTCTTCTACACTTTCTTGTTTCTGTGTTCGAAGATCAATCAAGGGGATTCCGCACCCTTGATAGATTAACAGTCTTGTACGATCCATACGGGATTCAGGGACCTACAGAAGCAGATGTTGCTGATGAACTAAAGGAATGCCAGCACATTTGTCACACCCCGACCACGTGTAACATACAAAACGTGGCGGAAACGTCGGGGAGTGTTGTAACAGAATTAATGTTTCATAACCATGGATACAAAAAGTGTTTCGTTTTATTAAACATTGAATATTTACATCGTCTGGAAATCTAAATACACAATTTAAATATAGTCTATCATTGTTATTGAGTCACTAAAGCCTCGTCCAGTCCTATGTGAGCATGCATCTTATCAATCGATATCATTCAACAATACCTGAAACATATGTGAAAACGAGGTCAGCAAAGAAATGCTGGTGAATACATAGGTTTTGTAGGAGTGTTGAAATCATGGCTAGTTTAGATGTTGCAATACTTTATAAAAACCTTGTTTGGAAAAGAGTATAACATTGCAACTTAATTAACCAACTCAAATCAAGCGGGTTATAGTTTATAAAACCTCGTAGCCATGACTCGTAACCCAAAAACATTTGTTTTAGTAAAGCAAATTGTGAAACATCTCAAAATAAATCGTTAATGAAACTCGTTAATAAATCTCGTTAAAAACTCGTATAGTTTATATCATATCGAAAATCTAGTTTGCGTGACATCGTTTGAAAATTGTTTACCCAAGTGAACTAAATAACGCCACGGCATGTAATATGATGAAATCTTTTATATATAGGAAGTACCAGCGGCGTATCCACCATGCTTTCATCACATTACACCCGTCCCGTTATCTAAACACTTAACCAAAAACCAATCGTATATCGCTTTGAAGCTAATCGTTTAACCAAATCATTTAACTCGTTAACACATCGCGTGAAAACCAATCGTTTATCCAAATCGTTAAAATTCGTTTTAGGTCGTGAAACTACTTATATGGTCGTCTCGCTAATAACATTCAAACCTTCGTGACTCATCCCTCGTCGCTTCTCGTTTTCGCATTAATAAACCCTTACCAAAGGGTAAATTAACAATTACAGATTCAGTCGCTACCCACCACCCCCACACATAACCACGGGTGTAGTAAGATAACGGGATTTGTCAGATCCTATGGTACCATAACCTAATACTGGTCGGCTTGATCATTGCTAATGAATGTCATTTGTTATGTAACCCAACCAACAAGTTCGTTCCCATTATCGAAATCGTTATTAGTTTTGTATAAATCGTCTTAATCGTTTTTGAAACCATCGTTATAACATCGAAAATCGTTTTGATACCATCGTTATAATCTTGAAAACATTTAGCACATATGAGTCACCCCAAAACAATTGAAAGCAGTAAAAATAGGGGAATAATGTACTCGCCTGAGAATGCTTAGAGGTCTTGAACAACAACCAAACAAAGCTAGAGGGAGCACGGAATCAGTCGGCAATCTAAAACTATATAAATAAACCGGACTTAAATCGGGAGATCGGATAGGATGAGGCTTGGTAAACCAAATGAGTATTGGAGCTCATATGATATGGTTTAACAAGGCCTACATACTACATGAAACCTAACCTAAGTGCTTTCGACCCATCGCGACCCATTAAGGTAGCTTATGCTACTTTAACGCGTCGTGCGCGTGAAACGCGTTCGGACCGCCTAACTAGTCCTGTGACAAGTAGAATATGCCTAAACATGTTACATAATCAGTTATGTGACAAAGGTTTAGGTTACATATGCTTAATTACCAATTATACATGAAAAGGGTATTCTGGTAATTTACCTAAGGCATATAAACTACCTATCATACAACTACTCAAACGATGTGACCATAGGGTATAACCTCGGAAGGTTATTCCCTACCTACTATGGTCACCTAATGTGTTTGGTCGGATCCTAATGATCGACCAAATGGGTCGGGTTCGAGGTATAAGCGATTTATTAGATCGCTTAACCTACGACCCTAGACAACGTGGTAATCAGTAGGCATAGTCCCAAGGGACTATAACCAACGTGATTACACTCACGTTGCGAAGTTCAAACGAACTTCGCATTGACCATAAACTGGTCAATGCAGAAAGTCAAACAAAGTTTGACTTTCAGACTCGAAAGACTCGAAAAGCAATAAAAGAACGAAAGAATACTTACAAAGGGTCCCCGAATGCTAATCCCGATCCATGTAGCTCAGGTATGAAACAATGGTTTCAACTTAGAGCTCCTCAAATCAGAATTCTTGTGAGTTTAGAAGTGAAGTGGGTTGGGTATTTATAGTATTCGGAGAACCGTTAAGATCGTTTCATGGAAACCGTGCTTTAATCGCATCCGTACAAGTGTTGGAACCTTATGGTGACTAAAAATGATCCTTATCATCTGACTAAGCAATTGAGAATGTGTGGGTGTGGTTAAAACAGCTGGAACCTGCTGTTAAAAACACTGAATCTGTTCTGATAGTCGGACGCGGCCCTCTTCAGGATCAGGCAAGTATAATGCGGGCCGCCTGGAGCTTCTGATCTGAATATAAGTTTCCAAAATGACAGTTTCAGCCCCTGCACGTGTTTAAGGCCATTTTCGACATTTCTAAGGCCCGTAAAGCCAACTTTAAGGCCCTAAAATGATGCCTAAATATTGTGGACATGAAACATGCTCAAAAATATGCCGGATGTTGGTTCGTTTGGTCGTACGAACGCGATGTTCGCTTAATTACGACGGAATGCGCATAAGCGCGAAAAACGATCCAAATGACGTGACGAATGGATTTTTCTTATGCCGAACACTAAAATAAAATATTTTAGTGCTTACATAAATTTTTGGATGACCGGATGTATTCAGAACGTAAGTTATGCGCGAAAATGCAAACTTATGCACTTTTTGACACTTTTAGTCCCTAAATGACCCAAAAGTTTATTTTAGCACACCGAACCCCTTAAAGCCTATTTCTAAGCTATGTAGAGGATATTTAAGGTGTGTTTAACTTATGTTCATGTTCCGGAATGTCTGTTTCAGTTCAAATTGGCATACTTTCGCAGTTTGTCATATTTAGTCCCTGTAAGCGAATTAATTTGTTTTTGCCATACCAAAGCCTTCAAAACTTATTTCTAAGTTATGTAAAGGTTATTTAAGGTATGTTAAGCCTATGTCACTATTCCGGAGTGTTTGTTGCATTAAACTGGTTATATTTACGCATCGGTGCGCGTATAACCTTCCAGAAAGCGATTTACAGTTTGGAATTGAACAAAAATTGATATGTGCAAATGATACACATATTTTTACAAATCCCAAGTATGAAATATAATATTTCATTGGTTTGGTATTTGTTTGATGGCCGTGGAGGCACAGGTGTTACAGTCTCCCCTACTTTAGGAAATTTCGTCCCGAAATTTATTTAGAGGAAACTCGTGAGAGCTTGAAAACATGAAGTTGAAAAAGATCGAACAACATTGGTTTGGGTTCTGAACTTCTAGTAACCTTATAACATCATGCTTGCAATGTAAGAGGGATACTTATATACAAGTATATGAAGCGTCATTGGTGCGTCCACCGTACCTCCATTACATCGTTCTCATTTTGTTATTGTTGTCACTATCGGTTCTTACACATAATAAACCTTACTGGGTTTCTGTGCACTAAATTTCATAATTATGTACGCGTCCATAATCAGACAATTCCTTGCACAGTTCACACAGTCTATTTTATAATGTGTAGGGGAAAACCAAATGAAAAATCCTGTGATGAGTATGACTAGACCGCCATAGAATCCTTTTAATTAAATCAATAAATAATCTAAATAGACTATCAAGGAGTCAGTTCAGCTACATCACTAGATGTCGTTCTTTAACCAAATTGTGAATCAATTTTTTTTACTAGACCACTAAAGGGTCTCTTATGAATCATGGAGTGGTACTATATAATCCAAGGGTCTTAACTATTACATAGAAGCCCATTAAGGATTTAAGGTAGCGCCTTTTGAATATCCTGCTACGAATCCATCATATGAAGATATGAAAGATTCTACGAGGATTTGGATAACGAATATCCAGAGTATACAAAAACACAAAAAATGCATAAAAGAAAACATAAGATGAATAAACACATAGTCGTATAACCACAAAGATTGTTTATTAATTTGTCTTGTTAATTGCGTACATGCATTTAAAGCACACTAGGAATCCATTCCGTGGATTTCATTTGGTACTTTAAACGTTATCAAGAATCTAACTATAAAGATAGAAAGATTTTTAAAAGAAAAATTCGTTTTCGATTATAAGGAACCGAAATGTTCGAATTTAGGTACATAAGGAATCCAATTAAGGACTCTGATTTGTATGACAATTATCCACAAGGATCTAATTGTGAAAATAAAAAGATCCCATATGGATTTAAAAGTTGAAGATGTTTTGAAACCTTGCACTGGATGTGCTTAGGTCAAAACATGATGTAAAATGCTTATGAAGTTGAGATGCTTGATATGTCAAGGCGACATATGAAGCAGAATTTGAAGGTTAAGTCAATGTATGAGGAAAATATTTTTGAAAACTATGCATGGGGTTCCTTTAAGAAAAATATGTTTAACGTTTTTGAAACCTTATATATAATACTTTTGAAATCATAAAGTAGGTGTATTAGATAGATATATTTACAAAAATGTTTTAAAATCATGCGAGATGAATTTTGAAATTATGTATAAGGTTTTTGAAAGACATGAATGATGCTTTTCGAAATCATGCACTTGATAAGAAAATGTATTGTGTTAATATTGTCTTCAGACTATATGAAATATTTTGAATTTAGAAAGGTTGGTTTTGATAACATGGCCAATGTTTTTGAAATAACATAGACAATGTATCTAGAAAAATTGTTTTCAAACTATATGAAATGTTTTGAGATCATGAAGATTGTGTTGAAATACTTGTACTGTGTATGTTGAAAAATCAAAACGTAATGGGTATGAGATTTGAAAATACCCTTAGTTATCTAACCAAGGATTTAAAGGTAAAGATGTGCTGAAACATGATTACTCATAATGTCACTTTATTTTCTGTACTTCGCATCTTAGAATGAAACGAGTACTTAAAATTTTCGAGGGACTCATGAGCGATCATTTGAAAGAGAGAATCACAAGAGTAGTTTGTAAGGAACATAGTTCCTTAATGCAGGTATTATAGGGAAATGCCATAAACACTTGTTATTATACTTGTATATCAGAATTGTGATCAACAACTTTTATTTATGAACAAGACATATTGTTTCACAATACACGAAAACAAAAGAAACAAAGGCATAAGACAGCAACATCCTTTGTTCAGCCGAATGCTCACCCAAGGGTTGGATTTGCACTGACTATCTTCGGGCAGTTGTTCCTGAAATGGCTCGTCTCGCCACAGTTGTAGCAAGTACCAGGCGGAAAACGAGCTTGAGTAGGGTTGACTTGGAGTTGGGTAGCAGCAAGATTTGCAACAGTTTTGTTTTGGATAGCAAAGCGGCATCTGTTAATCAAATGTCCCCTCCGTCCACAGTAGGTACATTTGAAGCAGGGTATGAGGTTTGAATGATGACCGTTGCATCGCTTGCACCTAGGAGCAGTTCCTAAGTACGGCTTCCTAGCTGGTGGCCTTGCCACTTGGCTAGGTCCCGCTTGATTAGGTGTAACCGCTGCGGGTTTCCTTGAAGCCTTACGCTTCCTTGATGTTGGTGCAAGCCTGACTTCTGCTTCCTTTGGTGGCTCTTGAGTGGCTTCATTGTCGAGACGAGAGGCTTCATTGTTGAGACGAGACATGGCAATGCCTAGATCCACAGACTTCAGTATCACCTCGCCTATTTGTTGGGCAAATTTGGCTGTTCGCTCGGACATTTGACCAGTGCTGAGAGGAATAGACATTCTAGAAGAAAATGAAAGACAGAGGAAGAAGCAAGTGAAAGGTTATTGGATAATCAATACAGAATGGTAACGAATGAAAATTGTGATCATTTGTTTGTTACCTAAGGCAAAAAAATGAGATGGTGACAAATCAAAGTAAATGGGTCAAAAATAATGTATTGCGAAGACATGCTCGCCTATAAGTGAACACTCATCCCAAGAATTCCCAGGTAAGCACAACTGGTCTCGCGTCTGATGAGATGTATACGAAGTGCTTGCCTAGACAGAAAACCCAGAATACAGGCATTCACACTTCCAGTTTGCACGTGTTCACATTATTTAAAACCCAAAACATTGACGAGATTTTGAAAAATTCAAAGGGGTTCAAAACCATATAATAGAGAGTTCAAAACCTTACAATAGAGGGTTCAAAACCTAGTAATCAATCATCCTAGAACAGATGATTAGTTTTCAAAGCGGTTTGGAAATTTATGTTCTTGTTGTGATCGTCGCCTAAGGATAGGTGACGGTATTGTTTTATGACTAAACGCAAGTAAACTCGCGTTAGGGTCCTAGAAAGGTTATAGACTAGGTCAAAGTATTACTAATAACTTAATTCCCTATAACCATGAGCTCTGATACCATCTTTTCTGTCACACCCCGACCACGTGTAACATACAAAACGTGGCGGAAACGTCGGGGAGTGTTGTAACAGAATTAATGTTTCATAACCATGGATACAAAAAGTGTTTCGTTTTATTAAACATTGAATATTTACATCGTCTGGAAATCTAAATACACAATTTAAATATAGTCTATCATTGTTATTGAGTCACTAAAGCCTCGTCCAGTCCTATGTGAGCATGCATCTTATCAATCGATATCATTCAACAATACCTGAAACATATGTGAAAACGAGGTCAGCAAAGAAATGCTGGCGAATACATAGGTTTTGTAGGAGTGTTGAAATCATGGCTAGTTTAGATGTTGCAATACTTTATAAAAACCTTGTTTGGAAAAGAGTATAACATTGCAACTTAATTAACCAACTCAAATCAAGCGGGTTATAGTTTATAAAACCTCGTAGCCATGACTCGTAACCCAAAAACATTTGTTTTAGTAAAGCAAATTGTGAAACATCTCAAAATAAATCGTTAATGAAACTCGTTAATAAATCTCGTTAAAAACTCGTATAGTTTATATCATATCGAAAATCTCGTTTGCGTGACATCGTTTGAAAATTGTTTACCCAAGTGAACTAAATAACGCCACGGCATGTAATATGATGAAATCTTTTATATATAGGAAGTACCAGCGGCGTATCCACCATGCTTTCATCACATTACACCCGTCCCGTTATCTAAACACTTAACCAAAAACCAATCGTATATCGCTTTGAAGCTAATCGTTTAACCAAATCATTTAACTCGTTAATACATCGCGTGAAAACCAATCATTTATCCAAATCGTTAAAATTCGTTTTAGGTCGTGAAACTACTTATATGGTCGTCTCGCTAATAACATTCAAACCTTCGTGACTCATCCCTCGTCGCTTCTCGTTTTCGCATTAATAAACCCTTACCAAAGGGTAAATTAACAATTACAGATTCAGTCGCTACCCACCACCCCCACACATAACCACGGGTGTAGTAAGATAACGGGATTTGTCAGATCCTATGGTACCATAACCTAATACTGGTCGGATTGATCATTGCTAATGAATGTCATTTGTTATGTAACCCAACCAACAAGTTCGTTCCCATTATCGAAATCGTTATTAGTTTTGTATAAATCGTCTTAATCGTTTTTGAAACCATCGTTATAACATCGAAAATCGTTTTGATACCATCGTTATAATCTTGAAAACATTTAGCACATATGAGTCACCCCAAAACAATTGAAAGCAGTAAAAATAGGGGAATAATGTACTCGCCTGAGAATGCTTAGAGGTCTTGAACAACAACCAAACAAAGCTAGAGGGAGCACGGAATCAGTCGGCAATCTAAAACTATATAAATAAACCGGACTTAAATCGAGAGATCGGATAGGATGAGGCTTGGTAAACCAAATGAGTATTGGAGCTCATATGATATGGTTTAACAAGGCCTACATACTACATGAAACCTAACCCAAGTGCTTTCGACCCATCGCGACCCATTAAGGTAGCTTATGCTACTTTAACGCGTCGTGCGCGTGAAACGCGTTCGGACCGCCTAACTAGTCCTATGACAAGTAGAATATGCCTAAACATGTTACATAATCAGTTATGTGACAAAGGTTTAGGTTACATATGCTTAATTATCAATTATACATGAAAAGGGTATTCTGGTAATTTACCTAAGGCATATAAACTACCTATCATACAACTACTCAAACGATGTGACCATAGGGTATAACCTCGGAAGGTTATTCCCTACCTACTATGGTCACCTAATGTGTTTGGTCGGATCCTAATGATCGACCAAATGGGTCGGGTTCGAGGTATAAGCGATTTATTAGATCGCTTAACCTACGACCCTAGACAACGTGGTAATCAGTAGGCATAGTCCCAAGGGACTATAACCAACGTGATTACACTCACGTTGCGAAGTTCAAACGAACTTCGCATTGACCATAAACTGGTCAATGCAGAAAGTCAAACAAAGTTTGACTTTCAGACTCGAAAGACTCGAAAAGCAATAAAAGAACGAAAGAATACTTACGAAGGGTCCCCGAATGCTAATCCCGATCCAAGTAGCTCAGGTATGAAACAATGGTTTCAACTTAGAGCTCCTCAAATCAGAATTCTTGTGAGTTTAGAAGTGAAGTGGGTTGGGTATTTATAGTATTCGGAGAACCGTTAAGATCGTTTCATGGAAACCGTGCTTTAATCGCATCCGTACAAGTGTTGGAACCTTATGGTGACTAAAAATGATCCTTATCATCTGACTAAGCAATTGAGAATGTGTGGGTGTGGTTAAAACAGCTGGAACCTGCTGTTAAAAACACTGAATCTGTTCTGATAGTCGGACGCGGCCCGCTTCAGGATCAGGCAAGTATAATGCGGGCCGCCTGGAGCTTCTGATCAGAATATAAGTTTCCAAAATGACAGTTTCAGCCCCTGCACGTGTTTAAGGCCATTTCCGACACTTCTAAGGCCCGTAAAGCCAACTTTAAGGCCCTAAAATGATGCCTAAACATTGTGGACATGAAACATGCTCAAAAATATGCCGGATGTTGGTTCGTTTGGTCGTACGAACGCGATGTTCGCTTAATTACGACGGAATGCGCATAAGCGCGAAAAACGATCCAAATGACGTGACGAATGGATTTTTCTTATGCCGAACCCTAAAATAAAATATTTTAGTGCTTACATAAATTTTTGGATGACCGGATGTATTCAGAACGTAAGTTATGCGCGAAAATGCAAACTTGTGCACTTTTTGACACTTTTAGTCCCTGAATGACCCAAAAGTTTATTTTAGCACACCGAACCCCTTAAAGCCTATTTCTAAGCTATGTAGAGGATATTTAAGGTGTGTTTAACTTATGGTCATGTTCCGGAATGTCTGTTTCAGTTCAAATTGGCATACTTTCGCAGTTTGTCATATTTAGTCCCTGTAAGCGAATTAATTTGTTTTTGCCATACCAAAGCCTTCAAAACTTATTTCTAAGTTATGTAAAGGTTATTTAAGGTATGTTAAGCCTATGTCACTATTCCGGAGTGTTTGTTGCATTAAACTGGTTATATTTACGCATCGGTGCGCGTATAACCTTCCAGAAAGCGATTTAGAGTTTGGAATTGAACAAAAATTGATATGTGCAAATGATACACATATTTTTACAAATCCCAAGTATGAAATATAATATTTCATTGGTTTGGTATTTGTTTGATGGCCGTGGAGGCATAGGTGTTACAACATTATTAGGGGGAGTCTGGTAATGATGAGTGAAAGAATGAAGCCCAGAGACTGATCAAGTCTGAAGATGCGAAGACATGTCACAGTCAGGCTCGACACTGAAGACTAGTCAACATCTGAGGGGGAGTCTGTTGGTGCATACATCTGTCGACTTCGTCTTGTATCGAGTCTTGGACTAGATTGTATAGATCAGGGCACGTATAACAAGGAAATGTCAATTTTTATGTTGTATAAATGCTGATTTCGTTCCTAGGTCTAATTCCGCCCGAAATGTCATGTTGACACTTTCGAGCGGAATCACAATAGTTCTAATTCCGCTCCAACTGGTTCTGATGTCTTTCGAGCGGAATCAAGACGACTATATATAGTTGTTCAGAGCGAAATCATTGTAACAGTTCACGAATTCCATACCGAAGTGCTGCCGGTGTGAAGATTGATTGTAATCAGAGTTTTATCAATACAATCAGTGTTTAAAGTGAAGATTTAGCTGTTTCTACCTTTGTTTGTTAGTTTCTGCCTCTGAAACGAAGTAAAACTCCTCTGAATGACTCGTTTAGGTTTGTACACGATCCTACATTGACGGGCAAAAGCAGGACCCGTAAAATCACAAAAACTCAGTGTCGTGACAAGTGCCTGGACAGAATATAATTTTAGTTTTATTATACTTTTATACTACATACTTATGTACTTTATTCCAAATTCGATCCTCCGTTCAATCTCCAACAACTCACGCCTTCGTTTACCCCCTGTTGGGTAACCTTGGTGTTCCTGTGCTCGTCAAGTCAACTGAACTCTCGTGGACTTTATAAAGAAGATTTAGCAAAACCGTGAGTATACTCTAACTCTCTTTTTCTGTTTTACACTTTGGGTGCAATATGTTTACCTATTAACCTACACAGTTATACTTAGACTTTTATACAAATTCAAAAACAATCCAATACATGCATATTAATATGCTATACTTGATTCGTCTATCTGGGTGATTCTTTTGTGTGATAAACTTGTCATTAACTTCATACGTGCCTCCATTTAACATGTATAACGCTATAGGCGTAACGCACCGCCCGTAGTCTTGTAGTCATGTTAAATTTAATACTTGCGGTAATCAGATGATTGACTTGAATATTCGCATACCAGTTTACGTTAATCTTGATAATTAAATGTGGATTTGTTTAAATTCTTTTTATACTTATATTATGTATCAAACTTGTATACTCGCCAATACTTTCGTATTGAACCATGTAACTTTAACATATTGCAGGTTGATGATGATTGAGATGATGAAACACAGTAGGGATTCCCTAGATACACACTTAGAATCATTAGATTATGTTGTTGTATCAATTTTGAAACATGTTGTATTTGCTTCTTGTATCGTGTTGTACTTTGAAACAATTGTTGTACTTGTTATTCCATGCATTGTCACTTGGCAAATTTTGAAATGAATGAAATCAGTTTACTTTAAATTATTGTCGTAAATAGTGTTATGAAGTCTCGAGCAATCTCGTTCGTCCCACTCCGATGTTTCCACCATCGGTGGGGGTGTGACATACTAAAACTTTTAAAAGACAAATCTGAACTGTTTTTATTTGTATATGTTCCATGCATCAAGATAATTGATTATGTTGATACGACCTGATAGAGTTTATAAAATGGCATTGATCAAGACCCTACATTTTCTCCTAATTCATTTAGCTTTGGAGGTAATTAAGTTTGGTTGTGTAGTTAGTCGTAGTTTAATTTTATTATTATACTTTTTGTTTAATTTTTGTTCTAAACCTCATTCACTTTCCAGCAACACCAGCTAAAAAGAATTGGGAAGAAGGATCAGAAACATAAGGTATGTGTAATGCTTCTGATATGCGCAAAATACAACATATAAATTATATCAAATAAGGTATAAAATCAATCCATTTATGTACTAATGTTGGAAAAAGTGTGTTTCTTTGTCTACTTTTGATTTTCAGGACTAAAAGATCTTAAATGTACAAAAGGAACAAACTAACGGCAAAAACCAACTTCAATACAAAAGAAGAGAAGTTGACACATCATACCGACCCTCCGAGCTTCACCCTAAGACCAAAAACAACAAATCAGAAGACAAGTACGGGGTCGTGCCACCAAAGCATGGGGTCGTGCCCCACTCAAGAATCCGTCAAGAAAAGACAAACAGAAGCAGACAAGAGACACGGGCCGTGATCAACTCCCAGATATGCAAAATCTCCTATAGTATAGCAAGTACAAGACCACGGGGCCGTGCCTCTGACATACGGGGTCGTGAGTGCATACGGTCTGACACAACTCATTAAATGAATACAGAGAAGAAGAAGACACGGGGTCGTGCCCTTCGAGTACGGGGCCGTGTGAAAGGCCTGTTTCAAACTATAAATAGGGGTGCTTGGTTCATTTGCAATCCATCCCTTGGCAGCCCTCTCTCTCACTTCACCACCACTCCAACACCATCATCCATCACATCCGTTCAAGTTTAGAGTGTGTAGTAGTCTCGGGATCCAAGATTGATAGTAAAAGTTCTCGTCAAACAAAGGCCATGCTTTTATGTATTTCTTTTGATTTCCAATCTTTGGTTAACTTTTTAATTGGATATCTATTAGTGACTTTAATAACTAGTTTTTTATATTCAAATTGAACTGTATTATATCATCTCTTCATGTTTTGTTGATTCACTCATTCGTATCTTTACGGTCTATATAAAGCATGTTAATTTCCTGGAAGGGGGTTAGAAGGGTGGTTTGGGTAAAGTTCTTGCCTCGTTCAGTGTATAGATCCTGTGAGGACTTGATTCAAGCTTATTAGAACTTCTCTTGAGGCAGATAGCATCTAATCAGAAGAAGTAAGAACGGCTTGAATCCCTTATAAACAAACTACTATTAAAACTTTAAACCGATATTGTAGGACTGTATCCCTACTGACTTAGATCAATATGGCCGAGGGTAACGTTGCCTCCAAAAGAGGGACATGCCACATTTTGCATTAATAACTAACTTAATTATGTTTCAATATTTCGGCCTTGCGGGACTGTATCCCTGCTGACTCAGACCAATATGGCCGAGGGTAGTGTTGCCTCCAAAAGAGGGACATGCCACTATAACTAAGAATAATCTCTTAAAAACCCCGAAGTGCGGAAATCATCAAAGGATACATAAAAGAAGAATCGGAACCAAGTGATTCTACCTTGTCTATTTGTTTCTTTTTAATATTTTAGTCTCTTTTCTTTATTTTTAATTACTAAACTTCTTTTTTTTCTAAAAATTTGATTAGATTAGACGTTGACGATATTCCGGTATTAAAAACTCCTGTGTCCTTGGACAACCTCGGTATCTTACCATAACTATACTATGTCGATGATGGGTGCACTTGCCCTAGCGTGTTGTATAGCTGATTGTGTTATATCGTGTTTTATAAATTTAAAGCTTGATAAATGAGTAAACGTGCTTAAAAATATACTAAAAATTACACCCACGCTCTCACACGTCAACTTCCTTCAAATTTGCTTATATATCAATATACATGTTTAGTTTTATTTCATGGTCCACAATATTTTATGGTATGTTCTTTGGGTTTAAAGGGAACTAAAAGAGAAGCTCCATGTTCTCCAGTTCACTCTAATAAGAGACCTCAAAAGTTGAAGGTGACGAATAGTTAATATTGCAGGTAAAGGGCACATCTAGACGAATGATGTACTTTTCCTTTCTGTTTTTTTTATTAAAGGATATTTCTATAATTCAAGCAGCGAACATCTTGATTAAAATTGTCATGTATTGTTTATGTGATTGATTTTGACAGCTTATTGGCCATCAAGAAAATGGACACCAGCCGTGATCATCTTCTTACAAAACGGTCCCAAGTGGTGTGTGGTTGCATTCTGTGGGGCAGATGCGATGTGGCTTGGGTGTCTCTTAAAGTGGTCAAGTGCTAAATATTATTCATCTATTGTACATACAGGAATGTTAGATGTAAGCATTTGAAGTGTTAGATGCAAAATCCCTATATGCTTTAACGTATTTGACTATTACTGTTTGAAATGCATGGGGAATCTTTTCAATTTACAAGAGTTGGAATGCAATACCTTGCAAGCATGCCAACTCCATGGTTATTTAATATTTGAAACATAAAGACAAGGGATTGAGGATGGAAGCCAAAAGCAAATGCAGGCGTGCAAATTACTGGTATTAATATTATTTATGTGATCTATAGTGTGTGTGTGTGTGTGTGTGTATATATTCAATTTAGTGATGTTTATGCATTTAGTCTATTTGTTTTGTATTTTTAAATAGATTTGCTTGGTTATCGAATTATCATATACTTCCAAGGCTTCCGTGTCGTTTTTCTTGTGAGATCCAAGAATGCTCGTGGACAGCAAGGATCTTACCCTATTAAGTTGTATATACTTTCAACATGCCTATTATTCTTTAGTCTGCACTTGTGTCCAACCTTTACTTCATCTCCCAGGTATTTAATATATATCTTAACCATTAGAATTAAACCAATTCTGTTACTTTTCATGATACCGATTGCTTGCATAATATTTTTCTTTTCAATTGTGGCACAGAAAGTACAGCGGGATAATCTTTGTGTATACAAATATGGCCTGGACATGTTAATCCTGCATCATTTATATTCCTATATCTTCATGTATATTCATGAACTTGTATGGATTATCGTTGAGAATTTTGGTCAATAATCCCATAGTCTTATGGTCATGTTTATAAAACCTAATGACTTGTTAAAGCCTAAAGTTATTAGGTTCTTATCATATATTACTTATGAGTAGAATTGGCGTTGCCAAGCATACGAGGTCAGCTCTGTTTGATTGAGCTTAGACCTTGCAGCACACCATAATACCGTGTAACATGCATACATTCATCACATAATACCGTGCAACATGCATACATTCATTAACACACCATAATACCGTGTAACATGCATACATACATTCATTCAATCATTTCAGTTGTGCAACATGCATACATTTATCAGCACACCATAATACTGTGTAACATGCATACATTCATTTAATCATTTAAGTTGGTTTGTTTATTGTTTGAGGTTGTGTTATGAGTTATGATATGTGACATACAACATATTTGCTTACATTGGTTAACGCACGTTTTCTCAATAAATCAAATTTCAACATATTATTTTTTCAAAAATAATAAGGTTTACTCACCATCCTTTGTTGACCCAAAAACTATTTTTACACATGATACAGGTGAACATGTTTGAAGAGAAGATTGGATATAAGATTGGCCTTAGCTAACAAGAAACGGATTAGCTTAGTTTAAATGTTATAAACAATGTTTCATATGTTTTATTGTTTTGTTTGGATTATTTGTTTTTATGAAACATTTAGCTTAGATTAATGATTATTTAAAACATGTAATAGCGAGTCATTAGCTTTGGATCAACCCGATCATGCACCGATCACCTATTCCGTTGCGGGTCGGGGTATGACATCTAATTCAATACCTCTTCTTCAGTTCCAGTTTGATCATCCAATATATGGTTTACATTCATTTGTTTCTTATATCTATTGTTAATCGCATCCATGTTCAATCAAGTATTGTCTGTTTATTAATCCTTTTTTGTTGATGATATATTTTAAGTTCATGGTAATCATCTGAAAAAATTATTGATCCTTGGATCATCTACTTCTTCACAAACCCCAAATACCTACACTGTGCGTCTGCTTCTTTGATTCGTCATCCCCAATTGTAGGTATGTTTAGTCTTTTGGTCTTTGTGTTTTGATTTGTTGTTTCTTTTTTTTTTAAATCAGTTTTAAGTTATTTACGGTTTAGACGGTATCAAAATCTATGTTAAACAATTAGATCTACTTTAGTTAGTTCATCGATTCATGGTTAATTGCAAAATTCTATGTTTAAATCCTCTTTTGTTGTCCAATTAAAGCATATTTATTTGCTAGATATTCAACTTTAGCGTTGATCATGTTAATTTTCTTTTAATCACTTGCTAACATGTTTTTCTTTTGTGAATTAGAAGCACTTCACAGAAAGGGGGTTTATGTGAAAATGTGAGAGCCTTTGTTCATGCTATTTTTAGTATATTTGTTTTATATAATATAGTTAATATAGTAGTTTTGTCACTTCCTTTAGACACATGGTTTGCAAAATTCTATGTTTAATTCCTCTTTTGTTGTCCGATTCAAGCATGTTTATTTGCTGGTTATTCAATTTTATTATTGATCATGTTAATTTTCTTCTAATCATTTGCTAACATGTTTTTCTTTTGTGATTTAGAAGTATTTCACAGAAGAGGTTTTTTGTGAAAAGTTAAAAGGCTTTGTTAATGCTCTTTTTAGTACATTTGTTTTATATAATATAGTTGATATAAAAGTTTTATCACTTTCATTAGTTAATCGTCTATATTTTCCAGGAAAAATGCAGTCCGAAAAATAAAGATACTTCACCCTGGGGTAAAATTGTAGTATATTTTTATTTAAGTATTGGCATAACATAAAAAAGTTGTATGTTTAGGTATAAAACTTTTAGGTATATATGTAAATACTGAAATAGTTGTATGTTTAGGATACTTTACCCTGGTAATAAAAAAAGAACAATTCACCGTCATGTTGACATAATTGTTTGATAAATTCTTTTAGGCAAATTGGAAATAAATAATCCAAACTCACTGTTATTGGCCAATAATAATCCCAACTCATTTAATCACCAATAATAATCTGAACTATTCACTTTTGTTTGTAAAATACTCTCACGTTAAAAAAACACTAACTAGGTTAAAATATTGTTGATGTGGCTTAACATGTGTGGACTGACGTGGCTGGTTAACATCTTACATGTGTATAAAATGATTATCAGCCTCATTTGCACACATAATCGACTAAATTTTCCCAATTTGTAGAATTAGGGTTTTGAAGGAGAGTGTGATTGTGTGTGCCAATGAGGCTGATAATCATTTTATACACGGGTAAGATGTTAACCAGCCACGTCAGTCCACACATGTTAAGCCACATCAGCAATATTTTAACCTAGTTGGTGTTTTTTTAACGTGGGAGTATTTTACAAACAAAAGTGAATAGTTCGGATTATTATTGGTGATTAAATGAGTTGGGATTATTATTGGCCAATAACAGTGAGTTGAGATTATTTATTTCCAATTTCCCATTCTTTTAAGAGGTCGTTACACCAACCCCTTAAGATTAAAATTTTCAACATATTCTTCTCGTATCCCTTTTAGCTAGTTTATATTCTACATATTTTACCCAGATAAACGTCAAATAAACTAACAACATTTGTATTTCATTTTTTGTTTGTTAATTCTTTGTAGGAGTGGTGGAAAACTCCTAAAAGCATTAGGTGTTGATAATATAGTCAAAGTAAAAAAAAGTCACTTCGTGAGCTGGAAAACTAGATATTTTTGCATAGCATTTCATTTTCTGTTTTCTTATATATATATGTAGAATTTTCTATATATATATATATAATGAGAAAGATGTTAGTATTTGTTTTTTTTCTATATAAGTTTTGAAGACCTTAAATTATGTAGAATTTTATTCTTATAAATATTGAAATATTGATATTACCTAACTGGTAGCGTTCCTATGAAATTGCATGGTTATCTCACAATAATTGTGTATTTTATGATTGTTTTATTTTCATCACCAGTATTAATTTTGTTATTATCATTACGTAGAGAAGAAACATAAAAGCATAGATATTGAGATCATATTTGGCAAATGTTTTTAACATGACAATCCATTAGACACGAGAAGTATGATTTTGTGATTTGTTTTTTCAATGCAAGTGGATGTTGATATGGTGAAATTGTATTTGATGATGTAGTAGATGCTATAAAGAATGAATGGCCGCTCCTCCGACACAAGCACGAGCAGGTCATAATTACATGATTAAGGTCCTTTTGATCGACGATAGTGGTAAGTATTTATGATGATGATTTGAATTTAATATGTTTATAGATGTGTGAGGACTAAGGATTGTTAACAGTGATTTGGATTGTGGTTTTGGTATGGATCTAGGTTGATATTGTTATAGGTTGTGAATTAAGTGTGTTGTTTAAATTATCTTGTTTTTATTGTGTTTTTTACTGTTTGTGAAGATAATGGAGTGTTAGTTTGATGAATGTGATTGTTGTGAGCTCAAGTTCATGTTGTTACTGTTTGGACAAGTGGCCGATTCTTGAGAGAAATGTAGTGATTACAATAAGTGCAAATTGTAATATTTTCTATTGTTTCAGTATCTCACTTTAGAACGTATGTATGCGGGTATAGAAATATTAGTCACTTAGCCATTGGTTTTTTGCATGTTTGGTTGTTTCATTTATTTTATGTCGATTATTGGTACATTAAAAGTATTGATTGTGTTGAAGGCAAACAATTTTATCATCTTTGCAACTTCAGGTGTACTTGAGAACATACACGCTGGATAAAATGGTGCAAGCTGCCAGCTCATCAGCAAGATTGTGGTCTATTAAGTGTGTTAAACAGTTCTTACAAGAGCTTAAGGTTTTTTTCCATCATGTATACAGTTATGAATAAAAGATTTTTGTATTATCATTTTTGTTGTCTCATGAATTATTCAGAATCAGGTATGGTTACAGTATATTAAAATTTACCACATGTATAGGTGAATTTAAAATCCAAAGTCCCTACTAAAGTTGTGTGTGCAAAGCATCTAGAATTGTGAAAAGAAATACTAACGCTTTTAAATCTTCCCAAAATGGTAATGTTTTGTTTATTTTTTGTTCATTTACATAGTTGGTGTCTGTCCTTTATCATTATACTCTACTAAATATGTTTCTCAAGTTTATTTATTTCTTAGTTGCAAGATAAGGATGAAGGTTCATATAGTGAAACACCAGACATGCTAAAGGTTTCTAAAACATTTAAAAGACAAATCTGAACTGTTTTTATTTATATATGTTCCTTGCATCAATGTAATTGATTATGTTGATACGACCTGATAACGTTTATAATGTGGCATTGATCAAGACCCTACATTTGCTCCTGATTCAGTTAGCTTTGGAGGTAATTAAGTTTGGTTATGCAGTTAGTTGTGGTTTAATTTTTTTTAATTATACTTTTTGTTTAATTTTTGTTCTAACCTTCATTCACTTTCCAGTTACACCAACTAAAAAGAATTGGGAAGATGGATTAGAAACGTAAGGTATGCGTAATGCTTCTGATATGCGCAAAATACAACATATAAATTATATCAAATAAGGTATAAAATCAACCCTTTTATGTACTAATATTGGAAAAAGTGTGTTTCTTTGTATACTTTTGATTTTCAGGATTAAAAGAGCTTAAATGTACAGAAGGAACAAATTAACAGAAAAAACCAACATAAATACAAAAGAAGAGAAGTAGACACATCATACGGACCCTCTGAGCTTCACTCCAAGACCAAAAACAACAAATCAGAAGACAAGCAGGGGGGCGTGCCCCACTCTAAAATCTATGAAGAAAAGACAAACAGAAGCACATAATCACATAATGGTCCAATATAACATAAAATCACCAAGTGATCTTAGCAACGTTCTGAAGAATAACACAATAAGAACACTTATATATAGGAAGTACCATCGGCGTATCCACCGTGTTCTTATCGCATCATACTTCTCCCGTTACCTTAATCACTCTAGATTTTATGCCACCATACTTAACAAGGCTTACTATGATTCTCATGCGTCGAATCTCATAATTAAGTGTGCACCCATAATTACTCGTTTCATCGCATGGTCCACACAGCTTCTCTTGTTAAGCGAGGGTAAATAAATAATAAGGTCGAACTATCGTCTAAATCAAATAAACATCGTCACAACATAATATCTGTCAAATCGAATAGTATTTCACACTAGCAATGATAACACTACTTATTTTGCATACAACAAATTTAGTAGTAGGTGTTCTATTCTAGTACGAATGTTTATATATATATGTTTCACATTAACCAAACAGGTAGAATGCAACATATACTAATCATACATTATCATCATAATGTAAGCATATCAAGAAAATGTTTTCAAATCATGCGCTAGGTATGCTAAGTTAACAAACTAAGTACGTTAAATCAACATACGAAGCAAATTGTATTTATAATCATGTACTATACATATTAGATAAACAAATCATGTATATAATGCTATGATCATAAAATGGTATTAACTTGTTCATAGTATTCGTATCGATCGTGTTACCAAGTTCGTACGAATGCACCCGAGTGCAATCATATTATGCTAAATTATAAGATTTAGTTCCTAAAGAACGGAATCCTCAGAATCAGCATGAAAGTTGAAATCACACATAGTGTAATCACATTAGAGTTTGAAATTGAAAATTGAATAACAAAGATAAAGATAAACTTCTTGAAATTTACATTATCATTACAAACATAGTTAAAATATGTACATTGTTCTTGAAAATAAACAGGAAATTTAGAGGTTCAAATGATCATAAGCACTTGATCATTAGCTTGAGCGTCGTTGACATTGAATGCTCGTCCATTAGCATTGGCAAGCTTGGGGCAGTTTCATTTGAAATGATTTAAGTCACCACAATTGAAACATGCTCTCGGGCGAGTCTGAGTAGGGGCTACTCGGTTCTGGATACGACAGACCACAGGTAGATGTCCAAATAAACCACAAATTGTACACTGGCGACAAGGGGAATTTGATGCATGATGATAGTTGCAAAGGTTGCACCGAGGTTGCTTCACATGATAAAATCCCTTAAAGGGTACTGAGTTCAGTGGAACAGGTGCAGGAATTGCAAAATTCTTTGAAGCCTTGCGCTTCCTAGAACTTTTAGAAGATTCGTCCTTTGATCTTTTCGAATTCTCGTTAACAGATTCAGTGTTTTGTTTCTTGTCTCCTTTTCGAAACAGTTTACCTTTTCTAACCTGGGAGTCGGTTAAGATAGCGGCTAACTCCTTAGCTTCCCTAAGCGTTGCAGGTTGGCTACCAGTGACAATGTCTTGGACAGGGTCAGTTAAACCATCGATGTATTTCTCAATGGCCCGATCCAAAGGTGTGACCATAGTGGGGCAAAGTAGGCTTAACTGTTCAAATCGGTCAGTGTAGGCACGGTTTTCCCCACTATCCTATTTTAGATGATAGAACTCATTTTCAAGTGCCCTTATTTCACTTCGTGGGCAGAATCCCTTCTTCATAAAATCCTTAAATTCTTCCCACGTCAGTTCCATTGCTACATCGGCACCTCGGTCTCTCATAATACCATTCCACCAAGTGAGTGCTCTCCTTTGAAAGACACTCGAGGCAAAATCTACCTTGCGCTCATTGGGACACTGAACATGGCAAAATGTGCTTTCTATACTTTCAAACCATTGTAGGAGTGCAGTTGCTCCTTCAGACCCAGAAAATTTTGATGGCTTAGCTGAATTGAACATTTTGAAGTTACACTGAGCATTGTTATTATTGTTATTGTTATTTTCCTGATTTATCTGAGTGATAAGGTTCGGAAGCACAACAGTCATCAGCTGAACGATTGTGGTTGTGAGGGCAGCATTTTCAGTTTGATCGCATCTAGGGGGCATCTTGAAAGTACAGCTATAGAGAAAACCAAATAAGTTAGATTTATCCAATTGTTTTGAGTTTGTGACATTATTGTATTGTGAAAACTTTGACCTAGTAAAATCTAGTTTATAGGTCTTGTTCTTGTACTTAGAATATATGGTGTTGTGGATTTTGTTTTGAAACAAAAGTTGTTTGAAAAAATAATTTTTTGTAATATTTTTGGATGAGAGAATACAAACCGAGTTAATGGTTTGTATTATAAATTCTTTACCTGTTAAAAATTTATTGCTTTTAAGACAAAATACTTTTAAATTGAAATTTTTTAAAATAACGAAACTTTGTGTTTGAAATTTTGAAAATTTTCATCCAAAGGGTAAACATTTGAAATTTTGAAAGACAAGGGTAGTGTTTTGAAAATGAAATAGGATCTCGTAGTGTTGTGAAATTAAATGAAATTCATTTCAACTTTATTGAATCAAACATATCACCGAAGGTAATATGATGAAATAGTATTGAGAAAGGAAAGTTGTTTCGATTGTCGTGAAGAGCAATCATATTACCGAGGGTAATATGAATGAGTAGTGTTACAAAGGTCGTTTAGAAATCATTTGGTAGGGTCAAGATGGATAGGTTTTTATAATGCTTCACGAAGACATGCTTTAGCCTATAAGTGGACACTCACCCTAAGAGTTCCCAGGTAAGAGTAACTGGTCCGATAATGCGGATTTGTACGAACACTCTAGCCTTAGACAGAAAACTCAGGGTACAGGCACCCACCCTTCCAGATTGCATGTGTTCACATTATTAAAACCCAAGATTTCGACGAAAAACATTTGAGGAAAAACATTTAAGTAATCTTTTGATACAAATCATTTGAGATAAAACATGTTTGCGAAATATTTTGATAAAAAACATTTAAGACAACATTTTGAAAAAATATTTCAACGAAAATGTTTTGAAAAAAAACATTTTGAGGAATACCCCAAGGTATAAAGCCTAATGTTTAGGATAAATCATCTAGGGCTAGATGATTTGTAAATCATAGAGTAGTTATGGCACGAATAAGGATGAAGATTTAGGAAAGAGTTCCTAAGTCTACTCACGTTTGGGTCCTAGGAAGGTTATAGACTAGGTTTAAGGCATGCTAATAACCTAATTCCCTATAACCAGTGCTCTGATACCAATCTGTAACAGCCCAATCGCGTAATACAACAACACGCGGCGGAAATATCGGGGAGTCATGTTACAAATTGCTCACAACTACTGGTACTAAATTGTTTCAATATCATTAACATCGTTTTACAAACAAAGAATACATGTAATTGTTCTTTTGTTTTAGAAGTCTAAGGCCCGTATGCAGTCCTATGCGTTGCATGCTTGAACACTCGAAAACCTGAAACATATGTGAAAAACAGTCAGCATAAAAATGCCGGCGAATACATAGGTTTTATTAGCCAAGTAAATGGCAAAACATTTGGTATTGCGATACTTTAACAGCTACAAGAGCTGTCAATTGAAAATAAATCTTGAAGCCAAAGAATGGCAAAAATTTAGTATTGCAATACATAATCTTAATTGTGAAAACTCGTGACAAAATAGGTTTGTATATGGCAATATGATTATTACCAAGTCATTTTTATGCCTTACATCGTAATCTGGTTTAAACCATCGTAAAAACTCGTTAATATGTTATTAGAAATCCTGTCAAGGATTAATAATAACTGTTTTGAAATAAATCAAAACTTATGTAAGTATTATATAAATCAAATCAATGAGTCATGATAATACTTCATATATCTTTCTAAGAATCTAACATATAAAAATATGGGGGATTCTACGAAGATTTCGATAATCAAACATTGAAACAATCATACACAAAATCCTAAAGTGATCCAGATAACGCTACAAGAATAATAAAATAGGAACACTTATATATAGGAAGTACCAGCGCCGTGTCCACCATGTTCTTATTTTATTACACCCGTTTCGTTATCTAAATCACAACTACCACATAAACACATAATCGTCAACTTGTTCCATCTCGTAAACACGCATTAAAGTACACAATAAATCCAAAAAGGGGCTCCAATATTAGTACTCTAAACATCCCATATAGGTCTAGCTATGAATATAGATAGATACTTTAGGGATCAGGTTCTCATCACATCGAATCACTGTATCACAACATCCTAAATCCTAATGGTGATTCAGGATAACGCCATGAAGGGAAATACAATAAGCACACTTATATATAGGAAGTACCAGTGGCGTATCCACCATGTGCTTATTGTATTATCTAGTTTCGTTATCTAAATCACCAACAATCTACACACAACCAACCATCGAGTCGTAAAGTACTTCTTAAAAACCTTACTATGAAGATAGGAAGATCTAAGACTATACTTCAAACATCCTATAAGAATCAATCTATGAAGATAGATAGATGCTATAAGGATTCTAGTTAATCACTTTGTTTGCATAATCGGAATAAGACACCTCAAATCACTTAGTAAACACATACATGCCATATATTTCGAAAATAAATCGATTACACATATGAATCAGCCCAAAACATTTGAAAACGGTAAAAGAGGGGAACTATGTACTCGCCTGGGATTGCGTATAGTTCCGGTTCAAAGGGTATAACAAAGCTCAAAAGACCAAGAGTTCAAGTGTTGAAGCGTTTCCTAGTGTAACGGATACTATTTTAGCGAATCGACACCTAAATCGGAAGATCGGGTAGAATGAGGTCTTGTAAACCAAATGAGTATTGGAACTCATGTTATATGGTTTAACAAAGCCTACATTCTAAATCGGAACCTACCCTAAGTGCTTACGACCCATTAGGGTAGCTTATGCTACTTTAACGCGTCGTTCGCGCGAAAGCGCGTTCGAGACGCCTAACTAGTCCTATGACAAGTATTATATGCCTTAACATATCTAATTATGTTATATAATTAGTTTAGATGTCAAAACACGTGTTACATATGCTTAAAATGAAATTATGCGAAAAAGGCATTTTGGTCATTTTTCTAAGGCATATGACTAACTAAACGAAGTGACCATAAGGTATAACCTCGGAAGGTTATTCCCTATACAACTATGGTCACAATACATGTTTGGTAGGATCCTAATGATCGACCAAACGGGTCAGGTTCGGAAGTCTAAGCGGTTGTTTAGACCGCTTATCTTACGAGCCTATATAAGCACTAAACTAAAAGTGACGAGTTAAACATGTTAAGACATGTTTAACTAAGTTAGATAAACAAGTTTGATATCAAAACAAACGGTTTTGATACCCAAGAATAGTTTGGTTGCAAAATACGTATAGGCACGTATTTTGACCGAAACTATGACTCGTCACTACGCCTAATCAACGTGGTAATCAGTAGGTGTAGTCACAAGGGACTATAACCATTGTGATTACGCTCACGTTGCAAAGTTCAAACGAACTTTGTGTTGACCAAAGACTGGTCAAAGCAGAAAGTCAAACACTGTTTGACTTTCACGCTTGAAAAACGATAACAAACATGAAGGAAACTTACAAAGGGTCCAAGCAATGAAGGTTTGATCTTAAAATGCTCAGGTATGAAGCTAAGGCTTCAACTTATAGCAATTCTTAGATCAAGTGTGAAGAATGAAATAAAATCAAGTGGGTTTTTATAGGATTTTAGGAACCGTTAGGATCGTTTCTCGTAAATCGTGCTTCAATCTAGACCTTACATGTGTGTCCACTAATTTAGAATACTATGGGTACCCCAAAACCATCAAACGGTATTGAGAAAGTTACACAAAAGACCCTCAAGTTCAATCCCATTGTTGAAAATGAAGTTTCTGCCCAGAGGAGAGGGTGGCGTGCCGCCACCACACAACCAATATGCTGTGGCACGACGCCACAGGTCCCCAGATCCTGAAAGTTTGCCAAAATGGCAGAAATGGTCCCTACAACACCAAAACTTGGTTTTTGATGCATTTTTGACACGTTTAAGCCCCGTTAACCCCATTTCAAGGCTCTAAAATGAAGTTAAAGTATTGGGAACTTAAAATATGCTCAAAAACATCTCGGATGTCAGTTCGTTTGGTCGTACGATCGCGTTGTTCGGTTAATTACAACGGAAGTCGTAACGAACGCGAAATCGATCCAAATTACGCGACGAGTGAAATTCTAACATTCCAAACACTAAATTAAAATATTTTAATGATTACAAAAATTTGTGGATGACCGGATATGGTCAGAACGTAAGATATGCGCGCAAATGCAAACTTACGCAGTTTTTGACGCTTTTAGTCCCTATTGATCAAGTAAGCATATTTTCGCATAACGAACCCCTCAAAGCTTATTTCTAAGCTATGTATAGGATATTTAGGGTACGTTTAACTTATTATCAAGTTCTGGAATGTTCATTACTATACGAATCAGTAGACTTTCGCAGTTTGATGCAAATGTCCCTGAGAGTGTATAAACTTGTTTTTGACACACCAAAGCTTTCAAAACCTATTTCTAAGTTATATAAAAGTTATTTAAGGTATGTTAAGCCTATGTCACTATTCCGGAGTGTTTGTCGCATTAAACTAATCAGTTCGCGTATAACTTTCCAGAAAGCGATTTAAAGCTTGAAAATGAACTTGAATCAAAACGTGAAATTATAAAACACAAATAAACAAATTTTGAGACCAAAACACATTGTTTCTTTGATAAAAGATAGTGTCCTACATTGTGTGTGTTTACGGAGCACAAGTGTCACAATTCAAGCTTATTAGGACTTCTCTTGAGGCAGATAGCATCAAATCGGGAGAAGTAAGAACGACTTTAATCCCTTATAAATAAACTACTATTAAAACTTTAAAACAGCATTGTGGGACTGTATCCCTGCTGATTCAAACCAATATGGCCAAGGGTAGTGTTGTTCCAAAAGAGGGACATGCCAGATTTTGCATTAATAACTTACTTAATTATGTTTCAATATTCCGGCCTTGCGGGACTGTATCCCTGCTGACTCAGACCAATATGGCCGAGGGTAGCGTTGCCTCCAAAAGAGGGACATGCCACTATAACTAAGATAATCTCTTAAAAACCCAAAGTGCGGAAATCATCAAAGGATACGTAAAAGAAGAGTCAGAACCAAGTTATTCCATCTTGTCTATTTGTTTCTTTTTAATATTTTTCTCTTTTCTTTATTTATAATTACTAAACATAGTTTCTCTAAAATTTTGATAAGATTAGACGTTGATGATATTCCGGTATTAAAAGCTCTTGTGTTCTTGGATGACCTCGGTATCTTACCATCACTATACTACGCCAACGATGGGTGCACTTGCCCTAGCGTGTTGAAGAGAGCGATTGTGTTATATCATATTTTATAAATTTGAATCTTAATAAACGAGTAAACATACTTAAAAATATACTAAAAATTATACCCACTCTCTCACACGTCAGCTTCCTTCAAATCTGCTTATATTTCACATGTTTGGTTTTATTTCATGGTCCACAATATTTTATGGTATGCTCTTTGGGTTTAAAGGGAACTAGAAGAGAAGCTCCATCTTCTCGAGTTCACTCTAATAAGAGACCTCGAAAGTTGAAGGTGACGAATAGTTAATATTGCAGGTAAAGTTCACATCTACACGAATGATGTACTTTTCCTTTCTATTTTTTAAAGGATATTTCTATAATTCAAGTAACGAACATCTTGACTAAAATTGTCATGTATTGTTTATGTGATTGATTTGACAGCTTATTCGTCATCAAGAAAATGGACACCAGCCGTGATCATCTTCTTGCAAAACGGTCCCAAGTGGTATGTGGTTGCATTCTGTGGGGGAGATGCGATGTGGCTTGGGTGTCCCTAAAGTGGTCAAGTGCCAAATATGATTCATCTAATGTACATACAGGAATGTTAGTAACACCTTTTTGGGAAGTGTATGGTTGGATGTAAGCTTTTGAAGTGTTAGATGCAAAATCCCTGTATGCTTTAACGTATTTGACTGATACTGTTTAAAATGCATGGGGAATCTTTTCAATTTACAAGAGTTGGAATGCAATACCTTGCAAGCGCCGACTCCATGGTTATTTAATATTTGAAATATAAACAGAAGGGATTGAGGATGGAAGCCAATAGGAAATGGAGGCGTGCAAATTACTGGTATTAATATTATATATGTGATCCACAATACATATGTGTGTGTGTATATATATATATATATATATATATATATATATATATATATATATATGGGGGAAGGTTCATTGGGGAACACTAAAAAAAGTGGGGAACAGCGGGGAACCGACTCAAACGAACTCTGATTGGACTCATTCCAGCGGTGTTGGAACCGGCTCGTTAAACCCTAACTAAGATCTCTTAACCCTAAATCCAAACTCCTAAACTCTAAACCCTAAATCTAAAAACTAAGGCTAAAACCTAAGCTAAACCGTAAAATCTAAACTATAACCCTAAAAGCTAAACCCTAAAGTTCTAATCAATATTGGCCCTTGCAATCTTATGGAGGATATCCAAGATAAAGTCTGTTGGAAGGTGGGAGATAAGATGATGGACTTCTCGAATTCGGTGGTATGGAAAACGATCCGAGATCGAGATGAAGAAGTTCCTTGGACCGAGAGTATTTGGTTTTCTCAATGCATCCCTAAACATGCATTTCTTTTATGGCTAATTATAAGGAAGAAGCTTCTCACGCAGGATAAAATTCTAAACTGGGATCATGCGAGGAAGAAGAACATGAATATGATGTGCTGTCTTCTATGCTACAACAATATTGACTCTCATGATCATCTTTTTTTCTCGTGCAACTACTCGGCCTAGGTTTGGAACCATATCCTTACATACGCAAAGATGGAGAATGTTCAACCTGTTTGGAATGATGTCTTCATGGAGCTTATTCAAAGGAAATCTTCGAAGAGGATAACGAGTATTGTTGCTAGGCTTACTGTTGCTGCTGCCGCCTATTACATCTGGAAAGAACGCAATACCAGGAAATTCCAGAATAATGCTAGACCACCAGACAAGTTAGCGCAGGAAATACTTTCTATTGTTTGTTACAAGCTCATGGGATTGAAATTCAAGAACTCTGCTAAAGTTGCTAGGATGATGGAGAAGTGGAACATACATGGGGATGACGACTATGACATGGGCGCTCATTCAAGCTTGCAGTTAGCTAGTTAGCCGCTAGAGTTAAGCTAGTTTGTAGACTAGTAGTTTATTTTGTATTCTCAGTTTTGTTGGTTTTGTGTTTTGGTTTACATAAATGGGGGGATGTCCCATTTATGATCTAGTATGGAACTCTTCCATACTACATGTTTTATTTTGGTTGTGAATATATAAAATCACCGGGGTAACCCTTTACCAAAAAAAAAAAGCTAAATACTAAACCCTAAATGCTAAACCTAAAACTAAACCCTAAAACTAAACCCTAAACCCTAAAGCTAAACCCTAAAGCTAAACCCTAAGGCTAAACCCTAAAAGCCAAACCATAATATATTTAAGGTTTAGGGGTTATGATTTAGGATTTAGGGTTAAGAGATCCTAGTTAGGGTTCGACGAGCCGGTTCCAACGCCGCTGGAATGAGTCCAATCGGAGTTCGTTTGAGTCGATTCCCCACTGTTCCCCACTTTTTTAGTGTTCCCCAATGAACCCCACACTATATATATATATAGGGGATGGATCATGAGAAAACTAGTTTAAATGATAAAACCAAAAAACTAACTAAAAAAGCCTAAAAAACATACCAATTTTTTTTTAAATTTCTATAAAAAAATCGCAGGTTTTATGCATGGAAAAAGATTTTCAAAAAAATAAAATAAAAAAGTTTTTTGTTGTATTGCACATGTGCACTATTACGGATATAGTGCACATGTGTAGTACACATATAATGCACATGTGCAGTACAACAAAAAAAAAATTTGAAATTTTTTTTATATAAAAACTAGCAATTTTTTTATAAAAAATTGTAAAAAAAAAATTGGTATGTTTTTTTAGCTTTTTTTAAAGTTTTTTTAGTTAGTTTTCTAGTTTTCTCATTTATATGTAGTTTTCTCATGATCCTCTCCATATATATATATAGTACGGCTTAACGTACTTCACGTACGACAATGTGCGTGATTTGTTCTATAACATGCGTGATTAATGTTTTCAATATGCGTGATTATTGTGTTTCAACATGCGTGATTTTGGATTTTTGAGTTATAACGTGCGTGATTTTAAAATGAACATGCGTAATTACCTGTGGTACGTGACGTACGTTAAGCCGTAATGTACGTTAACCTTCCTCTCTCTCTCTCTCTCTATATATATATATATATATATATATATATATATATATATTGAATTTAGTGATGGTTATGCATTTGGTCTATTTGTTTTATATTTTTTGATACATTTGCTTGGTTATCCAATTGTCATCTACTTCCAAGGCTTCCGTGTTGTTTTTCTTGTGAGATCCAAGAATGCTCGTGGGCAGCAAGATCTTACCTTATTAAGTTGTCTATGCTTTCAACATGCCTATTATTCTTTAGTTTGCACTTGTGTCCAACCTTTACTTCATTTCTCAGGTATTTAATATATATCTTAACCGTTAGAACTGAACCAAACTGTTACTTTTCATGATAGTGATTATTTGCACTACTAGAAAAGTGGTCATTTTGCTACGGAAATTTCCTACGCAAAAAAATGTGTCACAAATTCTGAAACATTTACTACGCATTTCCTACGGAAAAAAAAGCCTTATTTTTTTTGCCAATTTGTGACACAATAATGACACAAATACCAATTCTATGTCTCGCGTTGGAAATGCGTAGCAACTTGCTACGCACTTACGACAGATGAATTATATTTGTGTTTAAATTTATTTAAACGTTTAATTGTTATTATTGTAAACTATTGCATCGGAAATGCGTAGTAACTTGCTATGCATTTCTGACGGAACTATTATTTATTTACTGGAATTATATTTATATGTTGAATTCATTTAAATATTAATTGTTGTGTCAGAAATGCTTAGCAACTTGCTACGCATTTACAAAAAACATGTAATATTATATTTGAATTATATTTAGAGTAAACTTCTGTTTTGCTCCCTGTGGTTTGGTCACTTTAATGATTTTGCCCCAAACCTTTCAAAATAGCCATTTTACTCCTTGATGTTACTAATATTTCACCAATTTGCTCCCCGCCCTAAACGGCATCCATTTTAGTCGTTAAATTTAGTCACATGCCTCTCACATGAGGGGCATTTCAGTCTTTTTCCTTCCAAGATATTTTATACCCTTCATTTTAAAACTCTAACTTATCATAATCTCATCTGTTTGAAGACTCAAACAAAACATCTGCATCTTGTGGAAGCTTAAAAAAAATCCATGGCCGCCACCACAACCAGTCAACCACCACCCGCAGACACCACCACCACGACCACCAACCGCCGCCATCATCGCCATCACCACTATCAGCGACCACCCCCGCCCAGTCCACACACTCTCTCTCACCCGTCTCTCTCTACCTTCTCTATCACCACCCACAGCCACCACCTGCCGCCATCATCGCCATCACCACCACAACCTGCACCGCCGCCGGAAGTTGCAAATCTCGTGGCCGGAGTTAATACACTATAGGGGTCTTCTCAGATCTTATGAAAAAGGGGCTAGTGTATGCTCGATTGCAATTTTGTTGGTGTTTGTAACACATTTGAGTTAATACACTTCCGTTTTGTGGCGGCGCGTTCGGGTTCTTCCACCTCGACATCCGCTGCGGGTTCCTCTGGTCATGGCAGTTCACATTCGGGTCCTCACATGAAGTTGAGATCAGATCCTCGTGGTAAACGTCCCATGGTGATTCAATATTGATTGAATCTTGGAACTTTTCTTAATAAAAAGTTTTATTTTTGAATGGAAGTTAGGGTTTTGAATGTGGAGATCCACAAGCACAATGTAAGTCTGCCATGGAAGTTAAGGTATTGAATGTGATGGGGAAGAAGATGAAAGGGGGTAGCAGATAATGGGTTGTTAGGGTTTTAAATGTGATTCATTAATCAGTGTTGGGAAAAGACATAATTGCCCCTCAGGTGATTTGCACGTGACATGGTTTAACTGCTTAAATGGATGAGGTTAAGGGGTAGGGAGCAAAATCATGAAGGCCTTCAAAGATCAGGGAGTAAAATGGCTATTTTGAAAGGTTTGGGGCAAAATCGTTAAAGTGACCAAACCACAGGGAGCAAAACGAAAGTTTACTCTTATATTTAATTGCTTAACTAATAATATTCTTAGTTATTGCGTAGGAAATACGTAACAAGTTGTTACGCATTTGTGACAAAACATTTATTATCATATTCGGATCATATTTAAATGTTTAACTATTACTATTATTAATTATTGCGTCTGAAATGTGTAGCAACTTGCTACGCATTTGTGACGAAACATTTATTATTATACTTAAATTATATTTTATATGTATGTGTATGAATACGTGTATATGTATGTATATATGCTTGTATATTTGTCTATGTATATATGTATGTCATCATATCTATGTGTGTACTACCGAATTACCCATACCGAATTGTTTTCGGTACCAGTACTTTTAGTTCAGTATGGTACCAATATTTTACCAAATTTTGCTTTCAAATACTAGTACCCATACGGAATGGTATAATACTATACTGAACATTTTCGGTACTGGTACCCATATTAGCATTTTTGGTACGGGTACGTTCAGTACCGAGCTCATCTGTAATCATATATTTGTTAATGGATCATAATGGGTCTTAATGGATATTTGGGGTTCTACCGAATAACAACATCGGTACCAATATCGATATTATCGGTAGCGGGTCGAAGCCATGGTCGACCGAGACCTCCCACCACTGCCACGATAAAATACAATATGATATGCCGTCTATTTTTTCCTGTCTGACAGGTTCATCGTAACGCTCGGGGTCCTAGATCGACTTAGTTATTTTTTATATGTTTTATGTTTTTGTTTAATTTTTTCGTATTAATACGCCGCAACTTTAGTGTTAGTGGTCGCTGGTAGTAGTGTGGCATTGGTGTTCGCCCCCGCCGCAACACGTGGATGCTTTAATACTAGTTAATATTAAAAAACAACAATAAACACCCACAACACCCATTTTTTAACTCTAAAAATTCATCTGGTTAGTTACGACTCATATAGCTTTATAATAGTTACTATTATGTAACTATATACATTTTAATTTTTAATGGTATGTTTTGAAATTAAATCTTATATAATAGTTGTGAATAAAATAAATAATTATTTGTAAATGCGTTGGTAGTTATAAACAAATATAAGAATTAGAAAATAACTAATTAACATATAGTTTTTCGAAAAAGATGATTTATAAAAAGGAGGAGATAATTTATGTACCATAATTAAATAATAATAATAATATAAATTCATATATTCCAACTTCAAACTAATGAAAAATGACCATATGTACATTTAAATATAAACATAAACACAAATCATGTTAGCCAATCAAAACCTTCTGTTACTTATCACATGGATCACAATCCAATGGCATTCCATAACTTAAATCATCTTCAATCAATGGCTTAAAATACACATTTAGAAACACACTCTTCATTATAACCCTCACACATATTTAGAGAGAAAATCTAAAAGCAACTAATTTTTAGAGAAGAGAAAATGTCAAGGAGAAGCAAAGGGTTATCAGAAACTTTTCCGGAACAACATCCAGGTATTGCGAAACCGGCGAAGTGGCGTAAACATATCAATGGGCTTATCTCCAAAGAGACGTCAGGACATTTGAAGATTTTCTCAATGACGCTATGGTGATGCCGTCAAATACACTGAAGATGCTCGGCGAAAAATTGTTACGGCATGGTGTAAATTAGCATAGTGTACATCCTTGGTGCTTAAAAGACATGTTTAAAGACATGCCGTCCAATACACTAAAGATACAACACATGTTTGTAAATTTGTATAAATTTATGAATGATTATTGTTTTTGAATTTGTATGTTTTTTCATGTGATCTGCTAGCTTTCGAATCTCTTTATATGATCTTGCATGTTTTACAAATAGAATAAAACCTAAAAAAAACATCAACGCATATTTTTACAGATGGGTTTTTGAGCCAAGATTTTTTTTTATTTTATTTCTTGAAGATTTGTCAGAAATGCGTAGTAAAATTAAAAGAAAAAAATTAAACAGATGGTCAGAAATTTGTCGCAAACCAATACAAATATAAAAGTATAAAAATTAAGTTTTGTAACAAATGTGTCGTAAAAATGAAAAAAATAAAAAAAATAACTTTTGTTACAAATCTGTCGCAAATTAATAAATTTGTAAAAATTTGTAAAAAAAATGATAATAATAAAAGTTGTGAAATGTGTAGCAATTGCATCATTTTTTTCTTTTCAGTTGTTGCACAGAAAGTAGGATAATCTTCGTGTATACAAATATGGCCTGGACATGTGAATCCCGCTTCATTTATAATCCTATATCTTCATGTATATTTATGAACTTGTGTGGATTACCGTTGAGAATTTTAGTCAATAATCAAGTAATATAGGATAAGAACATAATAACTTTTAGGCTTTAAGAACTCATTAGGTTTTATAAACCTCTGTTTCTTGCAAGTTAAGGCTAAAATATTCCCATTTGCTATTTCAGCAAGTCATTAGGGTTTGCATTGGGACCTGTCATGACAAAGTTACAAGTCAAGGTGAACAAAAGGTGTTGATTTGTTACCCAATTGCGACATGGTTGAAGAAATCTTCAGGTCTTCATGCAAAAGCATTTGACAAAATGCATTTTTTTTTCATGTCATGGTAAGTTAAAGAATTCCACTATAACTTATACTATACATTATTTTATGATTGGAATTGCTTTTTGTTGGTGTCTTTTGAATTCGAGTTAGTATCTTTCATAAATAGGTTTGCTAAATCTTATCTAAAGACCAATTACTATTTGCTATTGTATTTGTTTTATTTATTTTTTGTATGTTTGTTTATTAAGGATGAAGGCATGTGAAGGTCTTTTGAAATGCAAAGAGCTTCGCATCTCAAAGAGATATGTATTCAAACAATGAGTAAAGGACTAAAGGAGACATTAATGAAATGTAGTAAAATTTAAATAGAATTTCCATAGTATGTAAAAGACCATGATAGTATATACAAATTTTAATCTTTGTATTACACGGATTGTAACGTAAACCAAATTAATATCTTTTTCATTTCCAAACAAACATACTTTCTTTAGTTATTTGTTTTTATTTTCAAAGGTCATCCGCCTTTTGAAATAAAATTTTACGATTTTCAATCCCACACATACTACATTTTAGATAAAAATTTGCATTTGTTGAAAAGTGGTCCAACCCCGTAAATTTCACGGGGATAACCTGGTAACTTCTAAATATAAATATTATAATACTTTAAAACATAATTTGAGAAAAAAAAAGTATTATATTCTACAAGATTAAGGTGGAATATTATGAAACTAACAAATTTTAGTATTGTTTCAATCAAATTACACACATAAGTATATATATATTTTTAAATTTTTCCGATCATGTAAGTTTTAATATTGTCTCATTATAGTGAAATTTTTCATAACTACATAAATTCAATGACCTAAACTAAGCAATTGTAAAATTTGCTTTTAATAGTGAACTTTTTATTCACATTTACCTCATACTTTACATTAAACTTGAAAATAATTATCACTGTATATTAACAAAATTTTATATTCATTCCATTCAGATCACTTGAGTTAGGAAAGTTTAAAGTAACTTTCATAAGGACTTACTATTGACTTTTCTTTATTATAATTTGACCAAACCATGTTTTAGTTCGACTTTTAACATACAGGTACAATGCTTTTCTGAGTTGATTAAAGATCTAAGTTCAAATGGGTTTTAACTTTTAATATAATCTGAATTTAAGATTTGTTCATGTCCAATGGCGAATATAACTTTTTTTTTCCTACTGGGTTACTTTTGATAGATTAGAACTATTTTTTTTACAAAGTATACAAAGTTTTCACTAATTCTCATCATTTTTTTTCCAAACTGACTAGTTTCCTAGAAACCCACAAAATGTGGCTAAAACCGCCACTGTTCATGCCAGTTGTATTAATGAAATATTATTAGTATTCTATAGTTTTATAAATCTGGTTTATTAAAGTACACGTGGGAGGGACTTTATTATACAAGCTTGGTTGTAAAACATACAAATGGTTTCTAGACTGGTCTTTCAGGTGTGTTGTAGATCCGAAGACAATGGTGTGTGGTAGCTTTTTCGGGCACCTAATTGTGTTTTAGGTGGTCCTAAGCTACGTGTTTGAATTCTAAAGCAACATCCACTTTTTACCCCTAATTTATTAAATTTGTAAGTGTTTTAGGTGGCCCTAAGCTACGTGTTTGAATTCTAAAGCAACATTCCACTTTTTTCCCTAATTTATTAAACTAGGGTGTTACACCCGCGCTTCGCGGCGGGGCGACCTAATTTTTGATCCGATACAAAAGTATGTCGACACATGTCTTACATCAAGTGGAAGACTCGATTAGAAAAGTATTTACAAAGTAAAAAGGTTGTCAGTGTGAATGCTAATCAACTTAAGTTTATAGGGACATGTAAACAAAAACAAAGACGTAAAAGTTGGTTAAAAAGTATTTAGAAAGTTAGGAGGTTGAAAGAGTCAATGCTGAAAATTAAAGGTTTTAAGTAAAAAAACAAAACAACAAAAAAGAAAGAAAAATATTGTGCAAGGGGTAAAAGCGTAAAGTTTAAACGTTGACGAAAACTGTAAATTACAAAAGAACTTGGTATTTAAGAAACAACAAACAAAGCATAACGACCGAAAACGTACATTACAAGAGATGAGAAAAAATACGTAAAAAAACAAAACTACAAAAAATTAGTGCAAGGGGTAAAAACGTAAAGTTAAAAAGTTGATGAAAACTGTAAATTGCAAAAGAAGTTGGTTGTCACACCCCCAAAATCCACATGCGGAGTATTACCGCTTGGAGGCGTGACTGACCAGGATCCAGCCACCAATTATACTGAGCTTTGATTTACAGTAAAAGTATTCACCAACCACAATAGTTAGTAAACACCATATTTTAAAATTCTAAAAGTTTAAGTTCAAATAACAATTTAAACAAACAGCGGAAGCATAGACCAAACAGTCTCAAAACAAGGTTCATAGTTCAGATTATTTAAAACCCAACACACGGGTTAAGACGACCACTACATATCCCCAAGCTGCAAGCTCCTGATTCACTGGTTACCTGCAAAGCATGCAGTAGGGTGTCAACAAAAAATGTTGGCGAGTTCACGAGATGTCCAGTTTTAGCTTTTCAAAAGAAAATGTAGGTTGTTTAGGTAAAGCATTTATAATCACGTCATGGGGAGCTACCCCATATGAAAGCTACTAAACTGATGTTACCGAAACTGTTGACGAGAAGATTTTTGTGCCCCAGGTCAATGTCTATCGTCATTGACCGAGATGCAAGGTCTATAGTTCACGCCCGATCTCCCCCGGTCACGGTGTGAGGTTGTCAAACCTAATAGCGCTATCAACTAATAACCCGTTCGCCCCCGGCGATTAATCGGTACTATAAGCAGGGACTTAATGTGATAGAGATTCGTTTAGTGTTGCTAGTTGTGATTTATAAATAATACCCAAACGTATCTCCCCCGGATGTAGTAGTACAAGAGTACCGTTTGCGTATTCCCCCGGAAATTATCAGTTTGAAAACATTATTTAGTTTGTTCGTGTCCCTCCCTGGGACGCATGCTTTTAGTGTGTGAACTCACCTTGGGTTGCTCGGCAGTTTAGTTTACTCGGTTAAGTATGCTGGTCACCACGTCCTAAATGGTTACCAGTATAGGTCAGGTTTGGGTATAAGTAATCACGTATCTAACACATAGCACACCAAAACATACAAGGGTATTGGGCCTTAACACTTGATCAGTCAATCAGTTACATTCAATCCAGGTAAACAGTAACAGGGAAAACATGCAGCCCAAACGTTTAGGTGCGGCCCAATAACGAAAACAACCACCCTATTCGAGACAAGATGGTCTCGAGTCGAGACCGATAGGTCTCGAGTCGCAACCGATCGATCTCGGGTTGCAGCTGAGCGGTCTCGAGTCGAGTGAGCAGGAGTCGGAACCTTAGAAGTCTCGAGTTCTGTCTCGAGTCGTCTGGGGATGGTCTCGAGTCCAATTGCTTCGGTCTCGAGTCGAGACTGAAGGTTTCGACTTACATACATGGTAACAAAGATGCTTCTAGAACTTTTGATGTGTTGGCCAATAGTATTTCGATTTCATGAGGTTGTGTACTTATCCAATAGCATTCCATAAACATGTTTCTTTGTCTAACATATGATCAAAATGGATCAAACATACAATATTCGAATATTCATGTCATGTTCAACAAGTTCGTCATTTTAGGGTTTTCATCATTTTACACCTTGATAAATCGAACAACCCTATCCTAGCATGTACTCAAATCAGCATCATCGACTCCTGAATCTAGCATACATTCCTCGGATTACAAGCATACACATACACACTCTTATTGTCCTAATCACCTTGCATGTTACCAAACATTTTCTTATTAAAACATGAACATATCCCCATTGATCAAGATAAGCATAAACCACAATATTCACCACCTAGTTATCCTTATTCATGTTACTCATTAATCATGTTATGTTATTTATCACACAACTAAACATCGAGTTAGCATAATAATCATCTAATCTTTTTAACCCACTTAGCCATATAGAAACGTGCACATCATTCATCAATCACACACCTTGTCACACATAAAAGCACTAACCGGATGGTGTTCGAAAGTAGGAGAGGGAAAGACGGTTGCGAGATGGCCCTTGAGTGGTGAATGATGGCTAGCCTCCGAGCTCCAAGCTACCACTTGTTGAATCCGAGAGAATGGGAGTTGATTTGTGAGTCCTTTAGGGTTTTTAGTGAGAGAAAGGATGAGGGGAGAGAGAGAATGGATAAGGGAATGTTTGGGATTTGAGATGATGATTGTTCTTGCCAAAAGAGGTGGTATCGGCTACATATGTGGGGTTTTATACCCATTCCGAGCATGTGCACCCTAAGGGTTTCCGAATGGGGGTGCGGCCCAAGCGGCCCAACAGTTCACTATTTACTCGAGACCGGGTGGTCTCGAGTCGTGGTTTCGGTTCACGGGCATCTTCATACACACATATATATTACATACACGTTATCGACACACATCACAAGAAGAATCACAACTTTCATTTAATAATATATGTATACGCACTAAGTAATTACAAGGTGTTTACTCGGAAAAACCTAGAGTGTCACATTATCCCCAAGTTTTAAGAACTTTCGTCCCGAAAGTTAAGGCAGCCACTGACAAGCTAGTGTAAATGAGAACGTTTCAATGGGGTGTCACATCATCCCCCCGTTAGTTTGGAATTTCGTCCCGAAATTCGGTGGGAGCTTCAGTGCTGGGGGTTTCATTTGGGAACAACTGGGGATACTTGCGCTTCATCTGGTCTTCCCGCTCCCAGGTAAACTCTGGGCCACGGCGCGAGTTCCAATGGACTCGCACGAGAGGTATCTGGCTACGTTTGAGGGTTTTGATTTCACGATCCGTGATCTCAACCGGTTCCTCAGTAAAGTGTAGCTGTTCGTCAATAGTAAGCTCCTTGAAAGGAATGATGAGTGTTTCATCTGACAGACACTTCTTCAGATTAGACACGTGGAAGACGTTGTGCACAACACTCAGTTCTTCAGGCAGATTCAATCTGTAAGCGACCTTACCGATCTTTTCGGTAATTTCAAAGGGTCCGACATATCTCGGATTTAGCTTGCCCCGTCTTCCGAAATGAACCACACCCTTCCAGGGTGAGACTTTAAGTAGAGCCCGTTCACCAACCTGGAACTCTAGCGGTTTCCTATCCTTATCAGCGTAGCTCTTCTGACGGTCACGAGCTGCCGCCATGCGTTGCCTAATCTGAGCAATCTTTTCTTTGGTGTCAACTACATGTTCTGGGCCTGTGATCTGGCTGTCACCCACCTCCGCCCAGCAGAGAGGCGACCGGCATTTACGACCGTACAATGCCTCAAAGGGTGCCGCCTGAATGCTGGTGTGGTAGCTGTTGTTGTAGGAGAATTCCACTAACGGTAGGTGCTTCTCCCAATTCTTGCCAAAATCGATCACACAGGCCCTAAGCATGTCTTCGAGGGTTTGGATGGTGCGTTCAGATTGCCTATCCGTTTGCGGATGATAAGCGGTGCTCATGTCTAAACGTGAGCCAAAAGATTTGTGCATAGCTTGCCACAACTCAGAAGTAAAACGTGCGTCTCGATCGGAAATAATAGAGGTTGGCACTCCGTGCTTCGAAACCACTTCCTTTAAGTATACCTCTGCTAAGGTGGAGAACTTGTCCGTCTCTTTAATAGCCAAGAAGTGGGCAGATTTAGTTAATCGATCTACTATCACCCAAATAGTGTCATTTCCGCGTTGAGACCTAGGCAAGCCGGTAACGAAGTCCATGGAAATTTGCTCCCATTTCCACTGTGGGATCTCTGGTTGTTGGAGTAGGCCTGATGGTTTCTGATACTCCGCCTTGACTCTTGCACAAGTTAAACATTTTCTGACATAGGCTGCTATGTGGGCTTTCATGCCAGACCACCAATAGGTAGTCCTTAAATCTTGGTACATCTTATCTGAACCCGGATGCACTGAGTAACGGGACTTATGGGTTTAGTCCATCACAAGCTCACGCAAATTCCCATAAAGTGGGACCCATATACGCCCGTTTACATAGTAAGCATCATCTTCTTTTTGTTCCAAACGTTGTCTCGATCCTCGTAGGGACTCAGCCCTGATGTTCTCGGCTTTCAATGCTTCAGCCTGAGCGTTTCGGATCTGATTAGGGAGGTTCGAGTGGATAGTGAGCTGTAAGGCACGAACACGCTTGGGTTTGGTCTCCTTTCTGCTGAGGGCATCGGCTACCACGTTAGCCTTGCCTGGATGATATTTAATTGCACACTCGTAGTCATTTAGGAGTTCGACCCATCGGCGTTGCCGCATATTCAACTCCTTTTGTTCCATTATGTGCTGGAGACTCTTGTGATCAGTGTAAATCGTGCACTTGGTGCCGTACAAGTAGTGTCTCCAAAGCTTGAGCGCGAAGACCACAGCTCCAAATTCTAAGTCATGCGACGTGTAGTTCCGTTCGTGGATCTTGAGTTGTCACGAAGCGTAAGCAATAACCTTCTCGCGTTGCATCAACACGCAACCAAGCCCTTGAATAGAAGCATCGCAGTAAACAACAAAGTCGTCGGTACCTTCAGGTAAGGAAAGAATAGGAGCACTACAAAGGTTCTTCTTTAGTTCCTGGAAGGCAGATTCCTGAGCATCACTCCATTTGTAAGCAACACCCTTCTGAGTGAGGGTCGTAAGTGGTTGAGCGATCTTAGAAAATTCCTTGATAAATCTTCGATAGTATCCTGCCAATCCCAAGAATTGGCGGACTTCAGTCGGAGTCTTAGGTACAGGCCAATTCTTAATGGATTCGACCTTAGCGGGGTCAACATGAATCCCTTCCTGATTGACGATGTGCCCAAGGAAATGGACTTCTCTAAGCCAGAAATCACATTTCAAGAATTTGGCGTACAGTTGCTCATTGCGAAGGAGTTCGAGAATAAGACGCAGGTGTTGTTCATGCTCCTCTTGACTCTTCGAGTAGATTAAGATGTCGTCGATAAACACAATTACGAACTTGTCGAGGTAGGGTTTGCATACTCGGTTCATGAGATCCATGAAGATCGCAAGTGCGTTGGTCATTCCGAAAGGCATAACAAGGAATTTGTAGTGACCATAGCGGGTTCTGAAAGCAGTCTTAGAGATGTCCTCATCGCGGACTCTCAGCTGGTGATAACCCGATCGCAGATCGATCTTGGAATAATAGCTCGACCCTTGCAGCTGGTCGAACAGGTCGTCGATACGGGGAAGTGGATAACGATTCTTGATGGTAACCTTGTTCAGTTCGCGGTAATCAATGCACATTCGGAATGTGCCATCTTTCTTTTTTACGAAGAGCACTGGGGCTCCCCAGGGTGATGAGCTAGGACGGATAAAACCTTTGTCCAAAAGTTCTTGTAGTTGAGTAGAGAGTTCCTTGAGTTCTGCGGGAGCTAGACGATTAGGTGCACGAGCTATAGGTGCTGCTCCGGGAGCTAGCTCGATTTGAAATTCGACCTGACGGTGAGGAGGGAGTCCCGGTAGTTCCTCCGGGAATACCTCAGGATAGTCGCGTACGACTGGAAAATCTTCAATCCTGTTTTCCATTTTCTGTGTGTCGACAACGAGTGCTAAGATAGCGGTGTGCCCCTTTCGTAGACACTTCTGGGCCTTTAAGAATGAAATGATGCCTGTGACTTCTCCGCTCTTGTCGCCTTGAACTATAAGAGGTTTGCCAGGGGGACGGGGAATACGAATAGCTTTCTCTTGGTAGAGGATTTCAGCTCGATGTTTGGATAACCAATCCATACCAATGATGACGTCGAAGCTTCCAAGAATAATGGGGAAGAGATCGATACGGAAGGTCTGACCAGACAATTCTAATTCGCAGTTACGTATTACGTGCGAGGCCTCGAGGTTTCTACCATTAGCTATTTCAACGATGTGCTTAGAGCTTAGCGGCGTAAGAGTGGACTTAAGTTTCTTACTAATACGTAGGGATACATAACTAGCATCAGCTCCAGAGTCAAACAATACGGAAACACAACGATCATTAAGTAGGAACTTACCCGCTACAACGTTGGGGTCATTCCTCGCTTCTCCAGCTCCAATCACAAAAGCCCTTCCTCTTGCACCATTCCCAGCATTGTTGGCGTTGTTGTTGTTATTTCCTGCACCCTGATTGGGGTTGTTCTGGTTTAACTGGGGACAATTCTTCTTAATGTGCCCCTCGGCTCCGCACTGGAAACAACCCTTGATGTTCCCATGATGCTGCTGCTGCTGGGGTTGATTCTGCCTTGCGGGATGAGGGCTCCTACAATCCTTGGCCTCATGTCCCATCTTGTTGCACCGCTGGCACTTGTTCTTCGCGCAGGGCCCATTGTGATGTCTATTGCACTTGTTACATTTGGGGAGATGGCCCTGATAGCCGCCCTGCTGCTGAGGGCCCTTGTTATTTTCAGTTTTCCTTTGCTGAGCCGGGGCCTGAGTAGAGTTAGCATCCTTACCCTGAATTCCATCCCACTTTCGTTTGTTGTCATTAGAAGTTCCAGCAGTAGCACTGATCCTTTTGGGCAGCTTGCCCTCTTCCACAGCCTGATTGGTGAGTTTGTGAGCAAGACGGACCACGGGCTGTATGGTATTGAGGTTGGCTGAGGTCACATGGCTCCGGATTTCTGGGACCAAGCCTTTGATGTACAATTCGATCCTTCGATACATAGGTCGGGACATGTTTGGGCAAAGTGCAGCATAGTCGTTGGACTGCTTGGTGTAGGTCTCAATCTCTGATCCAACCATCTTGAGCTCATAGTACTCGTTCTCGAGTTTGTGGATGTCATCCCTGTGACAGTACTCCTCTTTGATCATGTCTTTGAAATCTTCCCATGCAGTAGCATTAGCAGTTTCCAGACCAAGCATCTGAATCTGTGCTTTCCACCATGAAAGCGCATTTCCTTCAAGCGTACCAGTCGCGAACTTAACCCAGTTAGCAGGGGGACATTCGCAGACAGCAAAGACAGCTTCGGCCTTTTCAATCCAGTGCAGAAGGCCTATGGCACCCTCAGTGCCGTTGAAAGGGAGAGGCTTGCCATCCATGAAAGTTTTGAAAGTACAAACACGTGGTTGTGCAGGCGCAGGCTGACCTGTTGTGAGAAGTGGAGCGAATAGATTTAGAGGTGGAAAGACGATGTGGGGGTAGGATCTAAACATCCTAAAGTAACGAATTTACCTCCAGGGTGAGCTGCGAAAGCTGCAGCCACCGTGTTGAGCAAGTTAGTGAATTGAGCCTGAGTCATGTTAACGCTTCCTCTTCCGCGTCCACTCATTGTCTTCATAACCAGAAAACACAGTATGAGTGTGATGTCGTAATGTAGCGAGAATGAGATAGAAGAGAAATGTGTATCTATCTAATTAGGCACACTAGTATGTATAGTAGAGCAGTCAACATAAGACAAACAAGCAAGTAAACACAAGTCCGAGCTATGAGGTCTAATATGCTGAGTCTTGCCCTTGGAGTGTAGTGTCGTCACGAGTCACGGGTTATAGTCTAGTTTTTCTCAAAAAGACTCTTCTTTTTAAAACCAAGTTCACTATAACCAATGGCTCTGATACCAATCTGTCACACCCCCAAAATCCACATGTGGAGTATTACCGCTTGGAGGCGTGACTGACCAGGATCCAGCCACCAATTATACTGAGCTTTGATTTATAGTAAAAGTATTCACCAACCACAATAGTTAGTAAACACCATATTTTAAAATTCTAAAAGTTTAAGTTCAAATAACAATTTAAACAAACAGCGGAAGCATAGACCAAACAGTCTCAAAACAAGGTTCATAGTTCAGATTATTTAAAACCCAACACACGGGTTAAGACGGCCACTACATATCCCCAAGCTGCAAGCTCCTGATTCACTGGTTACCTGCAAAGCATGCAGTAGGGTGTCAACAAAAAATGTTGGCGAGTTCACGAGATGTCCAGTTTTAGCTTTTCAAAAGAAAATGTAGGTTGTTTAGGTAAAGCATTTATAATCACGTCATGGGGAGCTACCCCATATGAAAGCTACTAAACTGATGTTACCGAAACTGTTGACGAGAAGATTTTTGTGCCCCAGGTCAATGTCTATCGTCATTGACCGAGATGCAAGGTCTATATTTCACGCCCGATCTCCCCCGGTCACGGTGTGAGGTTGTCAAACCTAATAGCGCTATCAACTAATAACCCGTTCGCCCCCGGCGATTAATCGGTACTATAAGCAGGGACTTAATGTGATAGAGATTCGTTTAGTGTTGCTAGTTGTGATTTATAAATAATACCCAAACGTATCTCCCCCGGATGTAGTAGTACAAGAGTACCGTTTGCGTATTCCCCCGGAAATTATCAGTTTGAAAACATTATTTAGTTTGTTCGTGTCCCTCCCTGGGACGCATGCTTTTAGTGTGTGAACTCACCTTGGGTTGCTCGGCAGTTTAGTTTACTCGGTTAAGTATGCTGGTCACCACGTCCTAAATGGTTACCAGTATAGGTCATGTTTGGGTATAAGTAATCACGTATATGGTACACGTATCTAACACATAGCACACCAAAACATACAAGGGTATTGGGCCTTAACACTTGATCAGTCAATCAATTACATTCAATCCAGATAAACAGTAACAGGGAAAACATGCAGCCCAAACGTTTAGGTGCGGCCCAATAACGAAAACAAGCACCCTATTCGAGACAAGATGGTCTCGAGTCGAGACCGATAGGTCTCGAGTCGCAACCGATCGATCTCGGGTTGCAGCTGGGCGGTCTCGAGTCGAGTGAGCAGGAGTCGGTACCTTAGAAGTCTCGAGTTCTGTCTCGAGTCGTCTGGGGATGGTCTCGAGTCCAATTGCTTCGGTCTCGAGTCGAGACTGAAGGTTTCGACTTACATACATGGTAACAAAGATGCTTCTAGAACTTTTGATGTGTTGGCCAATAGTATTTCGATTTCATGAGGTTGTGTACTTATCCAATAGCATTCCATAAACATGTTTCTTTGTCTAACATATGATCAAAATGGATCAAACATACAATATTCAAATATTCATGTCATGTTCAACAAGTTCGTCATTTTAGGGTTTTCATCATTTTACACCTTGATAAATCGAACAACCCTATCCTAGCATGTACTCAAATCAGCATCATCGACTCCTAAATCTAGCATACATTCCTCGGATTACAAGCATACACATACACACTCTTATTGTCCTAATCACCTTGCATGTTACCAAACATTTTCTTATTAAAACATGAACATATCCCCATTGATCAAGATAAGCATAAACCACAATATTCACCACCTAGTTATCCTTATTCATGTTACTCATTAATCATGTTATGTTATTTATCACACAACTAAACATCAAGTTAGCATAATAATCCTCTAATCTTTTTAACCCACTTAGCCATATAGAAACGTGCACATCATTCATCAATCACACACCTTGTCACACATAAAAGCACTAACCGGATGGTGTTCGAAAGTAGGAGAGGGAAAGACGGTTGCGAGATGGCCCTTGAGTGGTGAATGATGGCTAGCCTCCGAGCTCCAAGCTACCACTTGTTGAATCCGAGAGAATGGGAGTTGATTTGTGAGTCCTTTAGGGTTTTTAGTGAGAGAAAGGATGAGGGGAGAGAGAGAATGGATAAGGGAATGTTTGGGATTTGAGATGATGATTGTTCTTGCCAAAAGAGGTGGTATCGGCTACATATGTGGGGTTTTATACCCATTCCGAGCATGTGCACCCTAAGGGTTTCCGAATGGGGGTGCGGCCCAAGCGGCCCAACTGTTCACTATTTACTCGAGACCGGGTGGTCTCGAGTCGTGGTTTCGGTTCACGAGCATCTTCATACACACATATATATTACATACACGTTATCGACACACAGCACAAGAAGAATCACAACTTTCATTTAATAATATATGTATACGCACTAAGTAATTACAAGGTGTTTGCTCGGAAAAACCTAGAGTGTCACATTGGTATTTAAGAAACAACACACAAAGCATAAAGGCCGAAAACGTAAAATAAGAAAAAAAAAAACTCAAAATTGGTAGCAAAAAGACAAAAAAAAAAGAGAAAAAAAATTAAAAAAAACAATGGCCACCGACATATTCTTTTTTTAGGTTATATAATTTGTAAACTTTCATTTAAAAGGAATCATATCTACTATTTGCTTCATCTAGGAAATCCAAAAATAAATATTTAATTAGGTTGTAGATTCATCAAGATGCTTTGTTTATTCATATCAAGATTTACAAATCAGAGTTAAGATAATGCGTATTTGAATAATGAAAGTTAGACTACTCTACTACTCTTAAAAAGTTTGGATTTGAGATTTTTTAGGGGTGTAAACAAGCTCAAAGGCTCGAGGGCTACTCGTTATTGGCTCGGTTAAAAGCTCGAACGAGCCGAGCTTTAACGAGCCCGAATCCGAGCTCAAGCCTGAAATCGTTTAGGCTCGCAAGCCTAAACGAGCCCAAACAAAAAATTATTTATTTTTGATATAACATAATAATAATGATTATAACATTGGCGAGCCGAGCTTTGGCGCGTTTAAGTGATAATGAAGCGAGCTCGAGCCGAGCTTTTAGCTCGTTTGAGTTTGTTCTCAAAATAGCTCGAGCCGAGTCAGACCGTGCTCGAGCTTTGGGTTTTACTTGGGAGCCGATCTTGAACTCAAATAAGTAGGCTCGAATCGAGCCGAGCTCGAGTTCAAGCTTCATAAAAACATGACGAGCCGAGCTCGAGCACAGTCGAGCTCGGCCCAGCTCGTTTACACCCCTAGATTTTTGTATATTGTTTGAAATCGGGAAGATATCCAAAACTTGAACGATAATTAATCATTTTGTTAAGTATGTTATATATAGAATAGTAGATATCACAAACATCTCTAAAAATTTAAGATTTTAACAACTTCACAATATTGCTAGCAATTCATTCCTATCTTGCTTTTTAAGATCTTGAATCTTGTATTTGAAATGTCGTCAGAGCTTAAGACTAAGGAATATGTAAGAAATCTAGAGATGTGATTTGCAATAGATGAGTTTAGAAAAAGTTCCACTCTAAACCAAGATGGAAGTAATAAGGTTTATCTGGCAACCGAAACGGTCACACAATGGTATGACTTGGATCGATTGTCCTATTTGCGAACATCCTTTTGACTCATGTTTTAGTCATTATGATTTGTTTACAACTAACTAGAAGCTTTATTCAAGCCTTGTGAGTTTATGATCATATAAACTGAAACGCCCCAAATCGTAGTGTGTTATGTGTTGAATATACTCGACACTTAGTTTTTAAACCGTAAATTTCAGCCATAAGCAACGGAAAAGAACATCCTTACAACGAATACTAGCATTCAAAAGTACAAGCTCAAAACTTAAACATAAAATGTCTAAACAAAACAAAATATAACTAGGATGTTAGTCCATAAGTGGGGAAAAGCCTTCAATCAGTGCCCAGATGTCCACAAACTTCCAAAAAGACCTATAATTAACTTGATGTTTATGTAAAAAGTCAGCTACGTTGAGTAAGTTCTAGTTTAACAGGGCAACTAAAACTTTATCAAGCATCACCAAAACATACATGTAATACATATCATCAAAACACATACCTTGTATAACACATCATAACATAACATAACATAACATTTATTAAAAAAAAAAAAATAACATGCATAACTATACAATATGTAGTGTACAGCCAATGGCAAGTGTTGATACATATTTTGTGGACGCGACTTGGTTCGGTTCAACTCGTTTTGGTTCGACCCAGCTAGGTTCGGCTCAAGCTCAACGTCACGACATTCCTCCGTCGTGCGTCCCAGAGCTCGACACGCGAAGCACGGAGAGCTGCAACCTATTCCCGTCACCACATCATCATGACATCATCATGATGATGTCATGATGATGTCATAAAGTGGCTAGACTTGGCAAATGTGAATTTGAAATATCATGTACGTGCATGTACATGATGTTTGGTCCAATCAGCATGTTTGGGCCTCTCCTCTTGGGCCTCTCCTCAACCCAATCGCACAAGATGAAACAAATATAAATACCGAAATCTTTAGTGATTTCGGTAGACAAGAAAAGAGGTGTGTGTGCAAAACAGTGGACAAGAGGCAGCGCACAAGTGAAAGAACACACACCCGAGAGAATTGATAGAGAGTTTGCAAAGATTATTTTGTAAACATTGAGCTTGTAACTGACTTTTCTTACGTATTAATACATTGGTGTTAATCGTTGAGTCTCGGTCTTGTATCTCGTGTTCTTGTCGTGTTCATCTCGTTCTCGGTTTGCATCTCCGGTTGGATTCCGCACAACCGGGTGTGTTCGACAACAAGGATTAGGCGACTAGATCCTCCCCTAGCCGGACCTACAAGTGGTATCAGAGCAGGCTCTTCTCCTTGTTAAAACCGAGTGTTTTCGGGTTGTTTTCCGGGTGTTTGAAGTTCTTATATTTTCCGGAAAATCTGTTGAATCTTCGAAATTTCTGGTGTTTGGCTGCTAGTTCATCAGAAAAACCTTGCTTAAAACTGATTTGTGTATGGTTTGTTAAGGTTTTTAGTGAAGTTTGGAGCAAAACGGTGTTTCGGAAAGTTGTCGGCTTGTCGGAAAATTCTAAATTTCTGAAGTGTTCTTCAAATATTCATCCTATCTTCAAACGGTTCTTAATATTATCAACTTTTTGATCTTGATCTAAGATATTGTCAAGTTGTTTGTGTTATTGGAAATTGCAACTTGGATTATTATATTACAAATCATCATTGGTTGGTAAAGTTGGAAATGGTGTAGCTGATAAGGAAGGTTACTTTGTCAGATGATTTGATGGTCACACAAGTTGATAGAAAGTCAAATTGTCTGATGTTGGATCGCACAACAATTGGATAATCGTACAAGAAAGTTGGAACGTACAAGATAGTGGACTCACAACTTGAATTGGGCTTCTGTGGAACCTTTGTTTGGGCTCCAGCCGCACAAGAATTGCATGATCACACAAACATTTCAGTCGCACAACTCATATCAGTCGCACAACAGTTAATCAGATCGTACAAGAATTGGGCTTCCAGAATTGGGCCTTATATTGAACTGGGCTGTTTGACTTGATCGCACAAGATTATTGGTTGCATATTATATTGTTTCAATCGCACAAGACATCCCAATCATACAAGTTTTGGATCGTACAAGAAGTGTCCAATCGCACAAGACTTGTTTAATCGTACAAGATAGTGGGCTTTTATAGTGGGCTTCTGATTACTATTTGGGCTGCCGTTTTGAATCACACAAGATTTGTTTAATTTGGATTTATTGGATCGCACAAGTTATTAAGATCATTGTTCGAAACACTGTTGATCCTTCGAACAAGTATTGATCCTTCGATCCTAGTCTGTTTAAGTTTAACAAGTTTGTGTTTTTCAGGTCTTTCGATCAAGGATCCTTCGGCTGGTTGTTATCATTTGAGATATTAACATAGTTTGTGAAAATTAAATTTTTTTTAAAAAAAAAAAGGAAAACTTGTTTTTCAAATTTTAAATCTATTTTCACTTAATATATTAATTTTTATAAAATGGGAACAAACGGTCAGTGGGATCCAACCGCGTGGACTCTAACATCTTCACAATCATCAGCTACGCAATCATCAGCTACGCAATCTGCGTCAGATTTCAACAAAGCATGGATGCAGGCTATTGCCCCACCTCAAGCTGCAATGATAACTGCAAATCAATGGGCATTGGTCACAAATCAAAGCAACAGCATTCAATCTATGATGCAGAACGACAGTGAAACTGGTACAAGCACAAAACCGCCAAAGCTAAATCACATCAATGATTGGGGATGGTGGAAAGAAAGGCTGAGAACTTATGTTCAGGGGCAAGGTCAAGATCTATGGATGTGCTTCTTTACCGCATTTGACCATGATTTGGAAGTTGCAGGATCTAATCCAGAAACTTACAGCACAATGTCTGATGATGATAAGAAGAAATTTGAGTTAGAAAAGAAAGCATTCATGATTCTCACACAAGCTCTTCACAAAGACATTTACCACCAGTTTGTTTACTGCACGACTACTAAAAGCTTGTGGGATATGCTTACGTTACGATGTGAAGGAAATGCTCAATCTAGAAAGATCAAGCAAGAATTACTGAAGAAAGAATTTGAAGGTTTCACGTGTATGGAGAATGAGACTTTGGCAGAGTTATCTACAAGGTTTCATCACTTGTTGAGCGAGATGTTTGGTTTTAGAGTCACTGCCACTCCACAAGAAATGGTGAAGAGATTCGCTGATAGCTTACCAGCAAAGTGGAGCAGTTATCTTGAAATTCTCAAAGAAAATGGTGTTCTAGACACAATCAACGTTTATGAGTTGATTCAAAAACTGGAGAACAAGGATGTAGAAGAAAAGCTTAAGGCAAAACGAACACTAACTCCTCAAAATCCAGAAATGTACTTTAGGATTGCAGGAGGTATCAGTGGAGAAAGACCAGCCTCTCAACATGCGAAGCTTCAAACAGCCTTCATCTCAAACACCGGACCCTCAACAACAGATCAGTTTGATCCTTCAGCTTACACGATGTTTTCAAGACCGAATGCACAACCGACAGCTCAGTAGCAACAACCGCAACAGCAAGGGTTTTATGGAAGCTCTTCAAACTTTCAAGCCACTTCCAATCCGAACACAGTCAGACTAGACACTTCCAACTTTTCCAAAGTCAGTGTCGAAGTAGCCAAGGAGCATATGGAGATGTTGAACACCTTGGTTAGTGCTTATTGTGGATTAGTCGCAGGTCAGATTGGGAATATCAATCTAACCAATGAAGATTATCAGCAAGTGGATAAGGAAGAGTTTGAAATGATGGATATCAAATGGGCTCTTGCTAGTGCAATTCGAAGAGCAAAGGAGTTTATGGAAAGGACGGGAAGAACCAACTTGGAAAGCAAGAAAGACACCAAGTATGGGTTCGACAAGCAAGCTGTAACGTGCTTTAACTGTGGTGAGCGGGGTCATTTCAAAAGGGAATGCACAAGACCAGCTCAGCATGGAAACCAAAATCCTTTCAGAAATCAAGGCAACCAGCAGAACCAGAACAGGAACAATGTTCGTACGATGATACCTGTCAACAACCAAAGCCAAGCAGGGCCATCAAATGCCAACCGGGGGCTGGTGGTTCAAATAGATGAGGGTTGTGATTGGTCGCTTCAGCTTGGAGAAGGAGGAAATGGTGGAACAGCATGTTTTGCTGAAGTCGTAAGGGATTTAAAGCACGCCAGTGGTGGAGAATCTTCCGCCAATGGTGGTGACTCTTCTGAGGATGAAGACTCTTCTGGTTATAGTGGAAGCTCAGATGAAGAATCCTCCACTTCAGGGAATGATCATGTGGATCAAGCTGCTTACTCTTCGTCTTCTCTCCATTCAGCCTTTATGGCTAATGTCGACAGTTCATCAGGTCAGGTATGTGTCGATGAACCCACTGTAGCTAGTTGTGATAACTGTGATAGTTTGCGTGTTAAAAATGCTGATTTAGAAGCAAACATGTCTGAGTTGCAAGGCAAACATGATGCTTTACAAGCTAGTTTGTTTGACTTGCAAGACAAACATGTTTCATTGAATGATGAGTGGTGTGAATTGCAAAGCAAACACGAGGCTTTGCAAGAGAAATATGATGTCACACACAAACACAATCAAGAATTGATTGTAGATCTCTCTAAAGCAACTGAAGCTAACTTGTTTTTAACCAGAAATGAAAAGGAATTTAAAGCAACAATTGCGTCATTAAAACATGATGTTTCAGAATTACAAAAGGCTGTTTTGCGAAAACAACATGCTAACAACAATCTTATTGACACAATTGAAAAGCAAATGGTAGAGTTAGCAACATCTCGATGTGAATGTGAAACAATTAAGCAGAAATTGGAAAGTTATTCCAATTCCCGCTTTGTATTGGATCACATCATTGACGTTCAAGAGAGAAAGAAAAAGGGGGATAAACCATGTATTGGATTCAAATCATGTCCTCCCCCAATGAATCACAATTACTCCAAATTGCCTGATGACGAGGATATGCCCCGTTTTGAACCTACTGTGCCACTTGGTCTAGATGACTTTGCAGCAGGCCTCGGGTTCACAACTGGTACATCATCCTCGGGTCAATTAGAATCTGAATCTGAGAATGAGACAGATTCATCGTGTGTTAAGGAACAGAGTCCTCCCATTGTTGAGGATGCTGATTCTTCGGATGATGAATCTGAAGAAATTGTGCAACAACAGTCTAACTCGGTTACAACAGATATTCCAATCGAGAATCACATCCTGTGTGATCCACCAGTGAAACCGAGTAAGACTGAAATGTCAAAATCAATGGAGTCCCTTGTGTCTAGCAGTGAAGAGAATAACTTGTTGTACACGCTCAAAGGAGATAGCAAAATCTACTCTAACAAAGATTTTCCAATTAAAAATGTAAATCAAGATTTAATTGAGCAAATTTTTGAAGGATGCACTGATAAGTTTTTGGGGAACAAAAGTGGCAAAGTTACCGTCACTCAATGTGATCCAATTCCGTGTGAACAAATTAGAAAACAATACGGAAACCAAAAACCACAAGTTGAGCGAAAACAACAAGTCAATTCCGGAAAAGGTAAGATACAGGGAAAGAAGGCTCAGAACAAAAATGTTCAAGCACCTAAGGTTCAACAACAATGGGTGCAAAACAAAAGAGCTCCTGTTAAGAAAAGAGAACCGAAAGTGAACTTTGTTGGATCCACGGGTTCAGATAAACTTGAAACATTTCAGGATAAATCTAACATTGATTTTGTAAAACAAGTTAGAATTTTAAAACGAAATGATCAGAATAATTACACCCAACACACCAACGGATGTGATTTACGTCCAAGCACGTCTAGATCACAAAGTTCATGGTCTGGTTCTCCGTCTGGTCATCAACGTGTTTCTCCGAAGTTTGTGGAGCGGAGAACATGTTTTGAATGTGGGACAGTTGGGCATATTGTAAGATATTGCCCACACGTGCAAAAGCTGAAGTAAAAAACAAGTGCTCCCCAAGAAATCGATTACCGAAAACGATCAGTTTCCCCGAAACAAGACCCACGTGTCTTGAAAGAAAGGGAAAAGAAGTTAAAGCAAAAGAATCAAAAGGTAATTGAAAAGGCCTTAAAATCAGAGGTCAAAGAAGAAAAACCTGTACAAGCAAAATCTAAAACTGTAACACCAGTAAATGCTAAAACAATTAATACAAATACTGGTAAAGGACAAACAGCTTGGAAACAAAAACAGGTAATTCAGTCAGGGGGAGCACCACAGGTTCTTTTTCCTAATCATCAAGTGATTGAAATCACTTTTCTTGATGATCAAGGACGACCCAAGTCCACAAAGGCTTGGGTCCCTCTCTCCAACTAATTTTTAAGTGAGTGTGTAGGATATTCCAGGAGGAACTTTCGATAGTCGTAAGATTGTTGATAGTGGAACATCCTTGCACAAAATAGGCAACAGAAGAAATTGCTGCCTTTGATGGAGAGAAAAAGTAAAGGGAAACAGAAATGTCTGTTGAAAGAGATTGAAAAGCTTCGACAAAATGAAAATCATTTCAAAATGTGAATGTTCAAGGCTTTGATCGGGTCCCCGGGATAGATTCAAATCAAAATGTACGCACCTGCAGCACGTCTGAAGTTCAAACTCAACAAGATGAACGTGCAGTGTACATTTCTTCGTGGTGTGATTGAAGAAAATGTGTTTGTTGAACAAACCAACCGGGTGTGCGGATGCCTTGGCGTGGATTGAACAACCGCACACTACTTCTCAAGAGAAAGAAAAGACCTTCGCTGGTGCAATGCTGAAGACCAGCCGGACCCAAAGGTTTATGATCTTGTTGCTGTGAAGAGATTTCTAAGTAGCTACAAAATCGACTTTGAAATCCACACCGGGTGGATATCCAGTTTGGGAGAGCACTCAGATTCCTTGCAATGCACGATGAAGTTGCAGGATACGGTTTTAAAATTTCTAATCTCTCCTATACTTGTTGATATTTAAGCTGCTTTGTGAATTATTATCTCGTTCAGCACTCTTTGGCCAGACAATGCTGTCATGGTCCACACCGCTTACCGACATGCCAACTGATTTTTCCAAAATTCGCTAAATCATTTCTGATTAAAACTTAATTTTGGTAAACGGCATTGAGGTAAAACATGAGTTAACCAACATCGGAAAATCATTTTTGTAAATACCTTTGTGTTTTAAATTTATCTTAGTTTATTGATTTTAGGGGGAGTAAATCCAAATTTGAAAATCCAAAAACATCGAAAAATTTCAAAAACACAAAAACAATAGAAAAGCAAAAATGAGTTTCCTGGCAAGCAAAAGAGAAAATGATAGTACATCAGTGGTCTGTCTAAACCTCTTTAAACCTTAAATGAAAAGCGATAAGCAGCTCTATATAAGATGTATCGGTAGGCTCACAATCATTTTAAAGTGTGCAGGGTGATATAAACTTAAATCTGACTGAAGACTGGGTGGGAACCATTCATTGGCATATGGTCTTAGTACCGAAATTTCGTTTGAGAGATTGCCGAGGTTCTGAAATATTCGGTCTTTATGCTGCTTATCATCTGGGTATCATGGTTGTTTCTATAAAAGACAAAGTCTAGATCTTCCATGATACCATACATACGTGTACATATCTCATACTGCATTCGACCTCAATAAGTGATCAACAATCACATGTCCAAACAAAATAAGTGATAAAATATCACATTTATCCGGGAGTCAAGTTCGTCTCTCTGCTGTACGAAAGTACTGACCTGTTCACGGACTTGCTCCTGTGCCCTCATGCATCTGAAACTCAAGTTCCTCATCAATAAGTGATTATATCACATAGGGCTTGTTTTCAATCAAATTAAGTGAGAATCTCACATCATATACGGTCAAACAGATGATAATCGGTATACTCACCGGTAAGATGAATCCTCGTGCATACCTTGATACGGGAATGTGTCGTGATGTGGATGAACACCGGTCGGTAAGTATAAATTATACCTTAACGTATCCCCTCGCCATGATTACAAATGATAAGTTGAGCTTATGTGGACAACAATACCGATAATTGTTATAGGATGCTTATCTTAATGTTAACTAATTGAAAAACAAGAGCGTTTTGGCATGACCGTACACTGATATGATTCTCTTACCCTCGAAACTCGCAAAAAGAATGTCTGTAAATATTTATTTAATGCATCTTTGTATATATTTATTTATTGTTTTCCATCTTTACATTTGAAAAATGAAAATTTCAAAAAGATTTTAGGTGTGTTTTATTTTAAACTTTATAAAATCCAAAAAGATTTTTCTTCTAGTTTATTTTTGATTGACCGATGTTGGAACTCGAGTCTATCCTACCCAAAATCCTGATCGTAAGCTGGAAAACAATTGCATCTTCATAAACAGTCGAAGTTAACGAGTTTTGAAAGTTAAAGGATTAAAATGAATATTTTTCTAAACTTTCAAACTATTGTCGGTTGGTGTTTGATTGAGATTTGATCTCATATGTGTCGTTAGTTTAAATGTTAACTATATTCCAAGCGGTTGTTCTCATTATGCGTTTAGCTTTCTTGCATGTGCAGATGCTAAAGGCGAGGAGAACATGTTCGATGAAAAGCTTTGGAATGAAGACACGAAGTGGAGGCACTCAAAGGATAAAATGATCGAGTTGCCGCTGTCCCTTCATCAACACCACAAGGATCTGAAGAATTGACAAGTCAAAAGATTCACGAGCATAACTCAAGGGGGAGCTTATGTTAAGGGGGAGTTTGTCAACACACTTCCTACATGCAACGGGGAGTTTGTTGATACACTTTCTGCTTTGAAGACGTGAAGACTTTGAAGATCCTTCGACATGGAAGACATGGAAGTTGAACCTCACGAGTAGCGTCCAAGGGGGAGTTTGTTGATACATATTTTGTGGACGCGACTTGGTTCGGTTCAACTCGTTTTGGTTCGACCCAGCTAGGTTCGGCTCAAGCTCAACGTCACGACATTCCTCCGTCGTGCGTCCCAGAGCTCGACACGCGAAGCACGGAGAGCCGCAACCTATTCCCGTCACCACATCATCATGACATCATCATGATGATGTCATGATGATGTCATAAAGTGGCTAGACTTGGCAAATGTGAATTTGAAATATCATGTACGTGCATGTACATGATGTTTGGTCCAATCAGCATGTTTGGGCCTCTCCTCTTGGGCCGAACCTCAACCCAATCGCACAAGATGAAACAAATATAAATACCGAAATCTTTAGTGATTTCGGTAGACAAGAAAAGAGGTGTGTGTGCAAAACAGTGGACAAGAGGCAGCGCACAAGTGAAAGAACACACACCCGAGAGAATTGATAGAGAGTTTGCAAAGATTATTTTGTAAACATTGAGCTTGTAACTGACTTTTCTTACGTATTAATACATTGGTGTTAATCGTTGAGTCTCGGTCTTGTATCTCGTGTTCTTGTCGTGTTCATCTCGTTCTCGGTTTGCATCTCCGGTTGGATTCCGCACAACCGGGTGTGTTCGACAACAAGGATTAGGCGACTAGATCCTCCCCTAGCCGGACCTACAGCAAGCTACAAAGGCAGCGACGCTATTTCATGGTTATGTTGTTAACTTTAGACACCAACGTTAACTTTAAACGCAATAAGTCTCATTTAGCTTTAATTATCAATACATGCATGCTTTAGTTACATTACTTGTTACTTCTTTATCACAATGCTGTAACTATATAGAACTTTACACGTATCAAAACTACATCTCAGAGAAATGTTAACTTTACACATGAAATGATTCGTGACACCTTTAAGGCTAAAAGCCAAAACTATTACTTTCTTACAAATTTTGTCTTTAAGGCTAAAAACCATATGCTTTAATCAAAATTCTTACTTTTAACCCCAAGGTAAACTTCAAACTTTGAGGTCGATCCTCTTTAACTTGAGAATCCCTTTTCTGGTGTCTATAATGTACACATGCACAACACTTCCTATGCTTTCCTTCCCAATAATGTGACTAAAACAATGTTGTTGTAGCTAGAAAACCAATCCCCCCCCAAGTTTAAAAAATGGAAGTGAAGAAAAATGAGGCAATGTGGCCAGACGGATTCCTTTCTTTATTAGGGTTTTGACGCAATTGCCGTAATACCCTTCGTGGGCCTTTTGCAAATATGTTCCCCATAATGGGCTTTATTTAAAAGGGTTCATATCCATTCACATGTTATTTTTTTGAATATAATCAAAAGATACACATTTTAAAATGGTATTTCATGTATGTACAACACATATAGTCTCAAACCATGATCGTAAAAGTAAAACATGTTCGCATACATCATATGAGATCCCAAGGCCCGGAATTTTGAACTGAAAGCCATTATGAGCCAAGACTTTATAAAGACTGGATCACACATACCTTTAAGTCGTAAACCATAATCTTATTTGGTTTAAACCATCAAAGTTGTCTTGAGTACACAGGAGTTTAAAATTTTTATATTCTGAAATATTTTATTGTGATTGTGTACAATTGCTTAGGTGTAATAGTAAGTAAATACTTTTACATTATTTAATGTATTTATAGATGTTATGAATTTGTCATAACTAGTATTAAACCCTTGTGTTGCGGCGAGAACGTAAAACCATGTCAAATAGCATCAATTGCATACAATCGACAACGATCACCAACACAAATTGTGGTGTGTTAATGCAAAAAATTAGATCGAAACGTAAAACATAGAAAACACTAACTAATTTGATTGAAAAAAAATAACTTTAGTAAGAAGTTAAAAACGTTTTGTATTATGCTAACTTTTTTACCTTTTCTTATATATCTATATTTGTTATTATTATTAATGTTTTATTTATTAATATAACAACTGAAATGAATAGTGTTTTTCATGGTGGTGTTTGGTGATTGGGCTATTTGGGCGGTTGCCCACATGTGTTACCAACCTACTATCAGATTTAAACTCTCTTTCAATCTCTCTGGCCGTCCGGCGGCCATAATTTCAGCCCTTTCTCTCTCTACAAGGCCGCCGCTCCAGCCACATCCCTACCACCCACTTTGTTTGAACTCTATGAACATTCATCTGAATCACAGTAAACCGATCTTTGTCAATCGGAATTGTTCTTTTGTGTTCTGAGAAAGAATGAGAATGGTATCCATAGTGGATTGGAGCAGAATTAAAAGCTCACTGCTCTCCGTGACGTTTTCCGTCGCAATCCGGCGACTTCTCCACCACGAAACATTTGAATATCCACACCATCATGGTTCAGGTTCGTGTATTTCGGTTTGGGCTTGATTTGTTGTTTATTCAATTGCTTGCAATGTCTGAACCATGTGATTTGTGTGATTGCGAGTAGATTTATTTTGTGGTTAGAATTTAGTATAGGTTATGAACCCTAATCCATAAAGTAAGTAAAATCAAAACATGTATGGTTGCTTTCATTAAAAGATTGATACAAACATATATTACAAGTATATGAATTGGGGGGTTAGGGTTTTTCTAAGTGGTTCATGAGATTTAATTTCCTACAAGTTGTTTCTTCATACACTCTTACTTCGAAGTCAGCCTGAAAAAACAGTGGATCTAAATTGACCGGAATCAATCAGATCTGGGGTTTAGTTTCTGCATAAAAAGCTTAATCTTCTCGTCGATTGCTGGTTGAGGGCTACTTCACCGGAGAACACTACAAAACAGAAAGCATTAGACTCGCCACGGGGAGAATGGGGGTTCTCCTCTCCGTGACCACCCTCCGGCGTGAGAATAAGTACAGTGATCTCAATAGGGAAAGATGAAGTAGTAAGAGTGAAAGTATGTGAAAGTAGCTCCTGAGATCATACCTGAATTCCCATATTTATAACTAAGGTTTTGGTGCCAAAAAGGTGACGGAGGTAAATGATGGAAATTGCTTTCCGTTAGCGGTTATTTCTTTCTCCGTTAATAGTTAACTCCACACGGATCGCGGGTCTGATCAACGGCTGGGGAGGTGCCACGTGGAAAGTGGTTTGTTGTAGATCTACCTTTAATTTGGTGCCATCATCGTGATTTAGATGAGTGTCTAGGATGATGCCACATCACATTCGGTTGTAAACGAATGAAGGCATGAACGATGATCACTTAGGGCCTTCTAAAAGATCTACAGCTGTAAACCGTTGTACCTTTGCCACGTGTCCATTTTGTTGTAACAGAAACAATTCCTTTTGCTCAAGTCCTGATTTCATGCACGCGGAAATGTTTAGGACTTCATCCTCAAGCTTAACTGTTCCCTTGCGCGAGCTCGCGCAAGGGTGTTAGTTGAATATTTGTCTTTCATTTCTCCGGCGCATGGTTATCGAAGACTGATCTTTCCAAATCTTGTTTAGAACCCCTGTGCGGCCGCGCAGGGTCTTATTCAAGATGTTTCTGGAATGAAGTTATGGTATGGTCCTATGCGCTTGCGCAAGGTTTTTGGGACCATACACCTTCACAGCCGGATTTGTCTGACGTCGTATGTAAACCTGATGAGTCGGACAATTTATTGATATGTAAATCAACTTATTAAATTCATCCATTTTTTCTTGTGTAGAAAATGACAAAATGAATACAAATATATGTCTTTAGAAAACACTTTTTATGATCACAAATAAAAGATTCCTAAAAGTATTACTTTACGTTTACACTTACTAATGCTATGTAACGCAATAACGTCATAGAAAGAAACTGTAATAAAAAGCTGCATGCAATGAATTTTATGTTGTTTTTGCGTATTGTAGATTAGAACTGGTGACTGTACGCGTGTGTTTGTTTTGTATACTATATGTACGCAAATTGGGCATGTAAGGTAATACCAATGTTCTTTGTGAGAATTTCTATTATATTGGTGTTGGACATGAAAGCTTTTCCCAGTAAAGGTAGCATATAGTTTCAGTTGTGAGTTTGTGTTATTCTTTCTGGTTTGGAGTTCACTGGGATTTTTTTAGCATTTTGTTTGTAGAGTGTTTCTATAGGTTAGGTTAGTAACAAGTGTCATTTTTTTTTCAATTGTGCAGCATTCAAAGTCATGCCTAAATTCCTACCGCGTTGCGTGAGAAAAAAGAATCACATTCCTGTTGCGAGCGCGGGGGAAAACTAAGCTATAATAATTAGTGGTGATTGTGCATTTGAACGGTCTTGTATTGTGGCTGTGATGTTGCTCTGTCATTTGGCGTGGCAACTTATGTTATAGCCATGGCAGACCTGAGCCTTCAATTTTGGATCTTGGCTCGATGATGACGCGTTTAGGTGCATCTAAAGGTTTCTTGGTCCGTCCTATGATGGCGATGGGAGCATACCTTGATTATTGCATTTTACATTTTACATTTTACATTTTAGAGTTTACATATAGAACTTTTCCTCCTTGAATTTATGATCTGATGATGCTTGGTCGATAATGATAAGCTTTGGCTTATTTTAGAGGTAATTGAGGTTTTGTTAGCCCTAATTTTTTGGGCGCTTTGGTGTTTAGTGGCTGGGCTATTTTGGCAGTTGGGTTTTGTGAGTGAGATTTTTTGGCGGTTGTTACACACGGGTCCCCAACCCACTTTCCCATTTAAACCTGACCCATTAATTTTCTTATCTGCGTTTTCTACTTTGCATGTGGGCTTAAGTACCTATTGTGGCATCTGCATCGAAAGAAACAAAGAGGGAAATATATCGACGGTGGCCAAATCGCCCATACTAATTGAGTAGTGTTTGTGGTGTTGGTGTTTTGTGATTGGGCTATTTGAGCAGTCTTTTATTAAAGCCGTGATGTTGCTCTGCCATATGGCGTGGAAACTTATGTTGTAGTCATGGCAGATCTGAGCCTCTAATTTTGGATTTTGACTCGATGATGCTGCGTCAAGGCTCATCTATGTGTTGCTTGGTCCATCTTATGATGGCGATGGGTGCAAACCCTTATTATTGGTTGTTATGGTTTAGAGTGTACAGAAGTTTTTCTCCTTGAATTTCCAATCTGGTGATGCTTGGCCGATGATGTCGAGCTTTGGCTTATTTGAGAGGTGATTTAGGTTTTGTTAGCCCTAATTTTTTAGGTGATTTGGTGTTGTGGTGTTGAACATCCTATATGTTTTTGGATTAGTATACCTTGCTAGAGACCTTACACGTCGGACTCTAAATCGAATGGTTTTGAAACGAAACAAGTGATTCTTTTTTGGGGCTGTGATGTTGCTCTGTCATTTGGCGTGGCAACTTATGTTGCAGCCATGTCAGATTTGAGCTTTTAATTTTAGATTTTGACTTGATGGTTCGTTTAGGCGCATCTAAGGGTTGCTTGGCCCATCTTTGTGTTTTACAGTTTAAACTTTTCAGAAATTATTTCTCCTTGAATTTGTGATCTGATGTTTGGAAGAACAGCCGAGTTTGAAACAAAATATGCTCCCCGTCAACGGAGTTAAATTTAGGTGGAATAGGAGGCAGTGGAGGTACCGATGACCCAGATTCTCCGACTATGATTTTATGGGTTCATTTATTCAAGGTAATATTTTTTGTTTCTCTATTCATGCCTTTGACTTCAGATGAATATTAATAGCTTTTGTTATCATATATTCTCAATACAAAAAATGAAAAAGTTCTATTGACATTTATTGCACAATTGCAGATACGTGGCCATCAATGGGAAACAAACCTTTGGATCATGGCCTTTGTTTTGAATCAGGTTTGATGTTTCACCTATTCCACAATTTGGTTTTGATGGTTTAATCTAATTCAAGTTTAGACATTGTATCTTGCATTTTATCATACTGCCTAAATCAAAACTCCTATTTGTATAAAGTCTTAAAATAGAGATTTAAATACTTAATATGGATTAGGCTAATTGTACATTATGATTGTAATTTTGAAGCAAAGAATTTTGTCTTAAGATTATGAAATACTATGAGTTGTGTGAATTTGAGCCCTGGATTGAATCTCTAACCGATGAATGCGTACCGACACGTGATATGTGCGGAATCCAATTACATACATGGATGAGAACACGAGGAAGTAATTAATGTTGATTTCTATTAAGACTTTAACAGTACAGAACCACGAAATCAGTTGGGCAGAGCTTCGCCTCAAGAATACTCAAAAAGTTACAAATGAACTAGACTAGACACCTATTTATAGACACATGGGTTCGCACTAGAACTACATGGATTCGTCAGCCTTCGTACAAAGGCACACTTGCACAACCTCTTGGCTTCGTTCGAACCGTCCCTTCGAACCAAGATACTCTTTCTCAATAGTCTTCATGCTTGTCTCTGTTTAGCACCATTCTTGTCTCATTTGCTTAAGCTACTTTATGTGATTAACGCAAGCGATAGACATATGCACTCACAGACTCCCCCTTGGATATTGTTGCAGTCAATCTCATAGCTTTTTGTCTCTCTCTGAGTCTTCATGAAGTGTTGACATAATCAGCACCATAGCCTCTCCCTTGATTTAACAGAATCCCCGTGGATCTGTTTTTAGCTTCAGCTGCTCCCCCTTTCGTTTAACTCCTTCTTCAAGCTCCCCCTTGCTTTAAGCTTCTGTGCTTTCAGCTTCTAGGATCGACACCTGTTTACAAGCTCCACAAGTTCCTCCAGGATATTCACCTGGTTCTTTGTTTGCAAGATCGTCTTAAGACTCCCCCTTAAGCTCAGCTATCGGGATCATAGTCTGGTAATTCATCTGCAAAAACTCAAACATTCATAAGATATTTGAAAATTATAAAATCACAATCAACACTCTTGCTCTAAACATATAACATGAATAAGCTGGAGCATTTCAAATATGTTACAGCACAGGACATCGTTTGTTCACAGAAATCTGGAATTTATATTTAATAGTGAAAGCATTTTAGATTTTCCAGAATCGATGACCTGGTTTACTCCCCCTATCAAACAACTTTATATTTGACAACTTAAGCAACCAAGATCTTAACCTGACTCTATGCATCAGATATAACAGTTTAAGAATCCAAAAGCCTCTCAGATAATCTTCCAAGTCCAACTTAATGACCTTGGATATTTTCACAAACTGTTTTTTTTTTTTTTTGATATTTTGCATTTTTAATATCTCAAATTTCAAATTAATGAACTTGTTTATTTTTAGAAAAATGTTCAGCATACTTAGACTTTGAAACTCAGCTTTTCGGATATCGGTTGTCGAAAATAAAGTAAAAACAAAATCTTTTTGTAATTTTCTGAAACACAAAGCAATAAAGAAATATTTACAGACAATATTTTTGTTTGAGTTTGCGTCAGAGGATCATATCAGTTTATGACAATTCACTTAGATTGTCAGTATACTGATCCACTTAAATTTTCACACAATGTTCAACTGATTCGAGATACGAGATTAGTGTCTTAAGAACTTAAACTTATTCGTGTGTCCCACCTCAGAATATACTCTCGTATGAAGATTCCCTAGATTCAGTCTTACAGGTTAATATACTATATTGATATCTGTACTCTGGGTTAGTGCGAGACCTTGAGAGCTCAGGTATGAACTACTGTTCAGTCAAAGAGATGAAGGCTTGACTTTGAGGTGTGTCCCACTTAGGGATCTTCTTTACACCTGCATTTGATTTATATCTTTCGATATTTTCTCAATTTTTATGCAGAGAGTAAGCTTTAAGCGCATACAGTATTATACGAAGTCTAGGCCATTGCTTCCACAATATCAGAAGACCAGGTATAATACCCCAGATATCCAACAGTATAAAAACCTAATATCTCAGAATCAGATAATCTCTCAAACAAGATCTTGGGGGTTACCCATATATCCGAGAGATGTTCCCCACGAGATAAGTAAGTATATTGATATTTAGGTTTATATCTCAAAATCAATCTACTAAGCATGTAATAACCTACTGATATATCATCAGTGAGACCGTTTATCACATTTAACATTTCATTTCTTTAGCGTAATGTGACTGTCTTCTGATGGACTATCATTTCCTCTTTTTACACAAAACTCGTTTTAAATTTTCTATTGTTTTTGGCTTTTTCATATTTTCAAATGTTTTTGTATTTTCTGAAATTTTTACTCCCCCTAAAATCCAAAACATTTAAGAAAATTTGACAACCCGATGTAGATAACTTTGTCTCGCTGTCAACTTTCTGTGTTACATGCTCTGTTTTGCATAAAGTACCCCCATGATTTATAACACACTGATTGTTAACAATGTTAAAACCATTTTCAATTGTGAAATAATCATGTTTGATCAGCCGTGAGGGTTTTGGCATATTCACTCAACATATTTTTGAAAATTTTTGAATTTTGACAAATTTTAAAACACAAAACATTTTTTCTTCGTTTTTCTATTTTTTAGCAAAGTAAAAACATATTTTTGGTTTTAAAATTTTTCAATTTTTAGGGTTTTTGGAATATGGTTTATTTATGTACATAAATACAAACTCCCTGTTTTCAGTTGCAGGGACCACCAGCCTCCTCCAGTTCCAAGCTGCTCCTCTCCATGATTTGACAATCACCATCTGTCTGGAGCACCTGCACATTCACTTAATTCAATCACTTGAACAAAGCAACCCAAGCTTGTTTTGACTCAGGTAGTTGAATGTTATCTTTCTAGGTAGTACTGGATAGTTCCTATCATTCTTTTCAAAAACATTTTCTCTTTTATCATAGCTCATAGAAGTCTGTTTCTTTTCCACCCAAATTTAACCTTTTGACACTTTTCTTTGATAAAATATTGGATCAATTTTTGGTTTCCAGATTTGTTTTGGTTCAAACTTGGAGATTTTTGTTTTCTAAGTTTGATTTGGCTTTTGAAAACCAACCTTTAGTTTCCAAATCTGTTTAAACTCAAATACGGGTGTCTTTGATTTTGGTTTCCAAGTTTGTTGTGATTCAAACTTGGTTGACTTGTGTTTAACAGCCTCAGTTTGTTGTCTCTTTGTTCAACACCAACAGGTTTCAGATTCGGACATTTGCGACCAACATGTCCTATTTGATCACATTTGAAACATGTTTTCTTTGAAACATCTTTGACCTTGTTGTTTTTTCTGAGCATAGAACTCTTCATTAGACCGTCGTCTAAATTGGAGTTCTTTCTCTTCCTCTGAACTTGTTCCATGAACAAAGTTCGTCTTTTTCTGATAATTTGGCTTTTCAAATCATTTCTTTTTGTTTTGTTGCTTTTTATAACCCAACCCAACCTTCATGTTCTTCCTTTTGTAACTAGGTTTGTTATAAAAAGTTTTCTTGCTCGTTCCAGTAAATTTTTCAATTTCAAATTTTTCAATCTCTACTAATTTTTCAAAACCTTGTCAACCTTTTCCAAGATCACATTCTGAATCGGGACTTCAATATCTGAAAGTAATTTGCCTGATCCAATCATGGTATAAACCAATCTTTTTGAATCATCATTCACATTTTTCTCAAATTTTGAATTTTTAAGATAACTCTTATGAAAACTTCCCTCATTTTCATCTTGTGACTCGGACTTATCTATTTTGATAGACTCGTCTTGCAAAACGCTTTCAACGACCTTACCTACCACCTCTGAATCACTAATATCATCATATTTGGAATAGGTTACGTCAATATTATCTGGCAATTGATCAACCATGTAGAAAGCTTTTTCCACCTTCTCGTCATCATAGAATGTGAAATTTTCCTCGAACGGTGGTAGAACTTGATGATATTCTGAGCCAATACCTTTCTTGTTTTTCTCAGAATCGTTTTTAGATTGAAAAATACGTTCATGAACATATGATGAAGCATGATAACTATGCAACTTATTATTATCTTGTTCTAAATCAGCCATTTTATGTTTAAGCTCAGCAACTTCTTCAATATAAGAATTTACAACTTGTTTTTTATTTCGTACTATCGCTTAAGCGTTTCTGAAGTTTCAGAACAGTGTTTCAATCTTGATTGAACAAGTTTCATTTGGCTTTTCACGTCTTCATATGAATCTTTAGTAATATGATATGCAAGTTTGTTGAATCATATTCTATTTTCATTTCATGAAACGCCTTTTCTTTTTGCAAACACTCTTCTGTCATTGCTGAACACTTTTCTTTTAAAATCTCATTTTCCTTTTCTAAAACTTTACATTTTTGTGTCAGCTTTTCATCATTATCTTTTAACAATTTTTCATTTCAAACATTTCTTTACATTTATCTTTGAAAACTTTTTCAATTTTAGTAAATTCCATATCTCTTCTTCTGAATTTTTCATCTTTTTCAGTACAAGCACTGCATTTTTTCATGCATTTTTGTTGCACTGTTCAACAATTTTATTTAAGACTTCAGAAGATTCAATTGAAATATTTACCTCATTAGTTGGCACCTCGGCTTTTTCTGCTGCCTACCTCTGGTCAGCTTTCTTCTCCTGCTGTTCCTCGGCAATAACTTCACCAGCATCAGCTACACCAACCAACTTTTCACCATCTTTCTCCTGTTTTTCTTCTTCAACCTCTTCTTCCTTCTCTACTACCTCTTCCTCTTCTTCTGCAACTTTCTTCAATTTATCTACCAAATTTTCAACATTCTTCTTCATCCTCTCTTCATCTCTCTGTCTTAGGCTTGCTGTCATGACATCCCTAATGATCTTATCCAGCTTTTTAACATAATTTTTATCTTTTTCAACATTTGAATAATATTCGCCGGACAGAGGAATTACAACAAGAACATCATTATACACCACTTTGCTTGGATGAACAAGCGGTTCTCCTTTGCTGTTGATATAACATTCTTGCTTCTTGTCCCATCTTTTGTAATTCCTAGCCTTTTCATACTCTTGCTCCATTTCTTGAATTCTGTAATCAACAATACATCTTTCTCTGTATGTTTTCTCTTTCAGAATCTCTTCTTTTGTTCTCTCTTTTACCTCAACAACAAATGCACTCTCTTTTACTTCAGCCACTAAAGCAGTTCCATCATCATCATCATCATCATCATCATCATCATCATCATCTATATAATCACTCCAATTAAACCCTTCATCCTCATGAGTGATTCTGTGTTTGGCATGTTCAATTTGGGTTTGACATGATCACGTATCACTAAAGCTTGTGATTTTTCTTTTGTTGAACTTCCAGTAATCCGCTTTAGACTTTCTCCAGAAGTATGCTCACCGGTTTTATGATAAATTGCCTTTTGTAGTAGTCATCATGGAAAGGATTATCATGATCAGCTACTTCTCGGTTAACACACTCCCTCTTGAAGTGACCCTTCTGTTTACATAAAAAACATGTCACTTTTGACTTGTCAAATCCGAGCTTTGTGCTTAGCAACCCTCCCAATTGCTGCCTGGCTGTTATCTCCATGAACCTTTGAGCTCTACGACTGCCACTAGCTAAATACCATCTAATATCAATGGGTTCCATCTCCGCTGGATCTATCTGGTCGCAATCTTCCTTTGCCAGCTCAGGATTTCCGATTCTCCCTGCTACCAGACTCTCGTTTGATTCCAGAATTGAAGCTAGAAAACTCATTTGTTGTTTAGCTGCATTTATGCTCATTGCCGGAGAATTTTTCAACTTTAGAGCAATATTGCAGAGAATCTCATCCGGTTCTTCTGAGTTTGAAGCTGTTGAAGACGAATGATACCCTGGATTGTAGCTAGATGAGCTTTTCTGTGAATCTTTAGACTTTTCCACACTGAAGGCTATCTTTGGTGACTCATTGACTGACACCGAAGGTACACTGCCTCTGTAATAAAGACCCACATTCTGCTGATACGAAAAATTGCACATTTTGCTTTGCTTTTGCAGCTCAAGCTCGTGACTCTCAATCTTCTCTATCAAAGCATCCAAAGTAATCTCATCAAACAATGCATCATTTTTCAGAATAAACACAAATGTTTGCCAATGATCAGCACGTGATAAAGCTTCAATGGTTTTATCAATGATTTCCTTACGGGTTTTTGTTATTCCAAATCTATCGAGTTCAATTTTAAGGTAACAAAATCTTTCGATCATTTGTCTTACAAATTCACCATTTATGCCATCAAACAAATCAAATACTTTTTTAAGCAATGATATTTTGTTCCTTTTTATTTGCTTCCCACCCTGAGCTTTTACCCGTAATGCTTCCCACACTGATTTGATGACCGATTAAGCAATGCAAAAATGTCATCTCTAATTGACTGTTGAATTAATGCAATCATTCTTTGTTCATACGAAAAATTCTTTTTGTCTTCAACTGATAAGCTTTTAAGTGGAATTTCATCATTTTTATCATCAACTGGTCTACTATACGCGAATTCCATACAAAACCAACTCTCATGCGCATAAGCTTTTGCCCAGTTAATAAATCTTTCTTTCCACCAAGTATAATATTCAATACTATCAAGTTTAGTTGGTTTTGAGTTAGTTCCGTAAAAGTTATCATGATTAATGTTCTCAGTTATAGCTTTAGAAAGGCTTTTTGGTGCAATAGTTGAAGTTTCGAAAGACTTAAAAGTATATGCTTTGTAAAACGTGTTATAGAATTCCTCAGCCATGATCACCTGCAAACAAAATCAAACACTTGATTAAAACTGAAAAACAAACACTAAACCCTTGCATTCGTATGAATCTGGTATGTTCAAAGCCAAACTGTTGGGTTCGTACGAGAGTGGGTTCATACGAAGCCAAGATGTTCAAAATTACAACTATTAACTGCCTTCGTTCGAAGCTATGGTATATGACTTCGTTCGAAGCTACTCAGCGATGAATATGGTTACTTTTTATAGTTTTTCACTAATTTGATCACGATTTTGTTTGAATTTTGATCTAAAAATTTGTAGGATTGTTTAAAAACAGTTTTCACACAAGATACTCAAAAATCAGTTGTTTTTAACCGTTAAAACTTCGTGAATCTGAGTTTTAAGTTCAAAAGAAATGTAGAAAAAGTGTAGAAGAAGATATGATGATTTTACTTTGATTTTGATGTAGAAATTTCAATCTTCGTGTCTCTAATCCTTGCAAACAGTCACCCTCTCTGATACCATTTGTGAATTCGATCCCTGGATCGAATCTCTAACCGATGAATGCGTACCGACACGTGATATGTGCGGAATCCAATCACGTACGTGGATAAGAACACGAGGATGTAATTAATGTTCATTTCTATTAAGTCTTTAACAGTTCAGAACCACGAAATCAGTTGGGCAGCGCTTCGCCTCAAGAATACCCAAAAAGTTACAAATGAACTAGACTAGACACCTATTTATAGACACATGGGTTCGCACTAGAACTACATGGCCTCATACGAAGCCATCAGCCCTCGTACTAAGGCACACTTGCACAACCTCTTGACTTCGTTCGAACCATCCCTTCGAACTAAGATACTCTTTCTCAGTAGTCTTCATGCTTTTCTCAGTTTAGCACCAGTCTTGTCTCATTTTCTTAAGCTACGTTATGTGATTGACGCAAGCGATAGACATATGCACTCACAAGTTGTTTCAAAACATAGGCAGCCGCAATTGTCACCATTACAAGAACTTGATGTTGTTGATTTTGGTTCCAAAATTCACATATCAACTAATGGTCAAATATGTTGTTAACAGAAGGCAACAAATAAGCCAGCAAGAGTTTTCTTTATATATATATATATATATATATATGAAAGAGAACAATAATATGCATGTTAACAATTTATATAAATTTTCTTGGTTAAAGATACTCTGGTGCACTCACCTTAAATCCTAATCTTGTTGAGGCTCAAGCTGCATTTATAACAAAGCATGTTGTCACACTTATAGGTATGAAATTTGTTTTTTTTTAATTTAAAATATGTTCCACATTTTGTACTTGGTAAATGTCATTACTATATTCGTAGCCTGAGTTGGGAACTACTTCATTTGGGTAACCTGAAGCAGGTGAAACAACTCGAAAGTGGGCCGAAATGTGATTCAATGCTCACAATCACTTATTAATGCTTTATAGAAAATTATAGTATATTCGTTATATAGGTGTGTGTGTTCATGGCATCGTGTGTATCACCTAGTCTAACCCGACCTGCTTTGACGCATATTAAAATCTACCGCTTTTAACCACAACTCTGTTCGACCAATTAACCAACTCGCCCTTTATGCATCCTCCACTTTACACCCTTGACGCTTCCTTTCTGGTATATTTGGGCATGCTGTACAAACTTATATGTTAGGACTTCTTTTCCTGATAGGTTTTCTAATGAATTCATGTTGGGCCTATGGGTCCACCATTTAGGTCATGTCAAGGCACAAATTCTTCAATCCGCAAGGGAAACCACAAGTGAGTAGATGTTGTTGTAGTGGACGTAATAGTTCAAGCCGAAGCGTATGATTGTTTGAGAAACCGTATCCCACACGAAGAAAGATTTTCAGTCCCTAGAATCCCCACACTAACGGAGCTATGCATCCAAGCAGGAGTCGATATACCTGAATACCCAACCCCAAAAAAAGAAGAAAACCCATAAACCGAATCAGTAAAAGGGAGTTTATTGATTCAGATGAAAGTGAACATGAATTCCCTTCTTGTAACAACCTACATCATGATAACATGACAAAAAAAAAATATTGTAAATCGCGCAATGCGCGACGATGAATGACACTAAAAGAAAATTTATAAAATTTTATTTTATGTATACAATTAAAAGTATTTATGCAACGTTAAAACTCGTATTAATTTGTATAATTTTGCTATTTAAATAACTGTAGCAAACAATCTATGCTACAAATTATTTAGTTTTCTTCTTTATCACATAAGTAATTTTAAATACATTTGTATATTTAGTTATGAATTTTATTCTATATTCTATATATTTGTAGACCTTATGGGAAAAGATTAAAACCCAAAAATAAAGAAAGGAAAACAGCCTGGAATTATTCAGGATATACATGTTTTAAAACTTTTTATCCTAAATCTAGATTTTCAGACATGGGACAAATTTTACATATACATCAACTGGCAGGCTTAATCAGCACAAGATCAGTACAGGCCTGTACCCTAATAACGCCTTTCCACGGCTAAAAAAAACGGGTTGCCATAATTCGACCACTATGCTAATAATCTGCCTGTTTAGTATATAACCAGTCCGAAACTATCCCGACTTAAGTTGAAAATTTTTAATTTCCAGACTTTTTTTGAAGTCATAGATTATAACTTCATCATGATAGGATTCAATACCGAGATGATTTCTTAGCCTGTCATTAGGCTAATGAATATAAAAGAAATGTTTTAAAGAAAATAAATAAAAGAAAATAAATGCTAACATTTCAAAGGAATGTCAGAATTATGAAAGCCTTCAGTCAGCACAGATTTTTATTATAAGAAAATATTTTACAAGAGAGTAGAGGGAGTAGGGAGTAGAAGGATTTTTCCCTTCGGTGCCTCTTCTACTAAAACTTGAGCTCCTTATATAGGAAGAGCCTCAAGGTACAAACAAAATAGAAACAATAAAATACAATTATTCTTTATCAATAATTCTTTTGAAATTTTCAAAAGCAGACATTATTGTGTCTGGCGTGCATTACTTTAATAATTGCTCTGTCCCACACGGTAGACAGCTTTAACTTTTTATTTTTGTCTTCTTCTTCCGCCTTGGATGCTGATCTTTTGAGATCTTCTACCATTGTCTCAATCTCTTCTGGAAGAATTTCTTCATCATCTAATCCATATGGATCTTGGGATTCCCCTGCTAGAACATTTTCTTCTTCCCCTGAGTAGTTAGATAGAGACATATCTGATCTATGATCCGTCTGGGAAGTATTATTTTTAAGATTTTTCGTTAAATCTTTCTCTAATTCTTTAAAGTATATAGCCAATATTTCTTTTTTAGAAATATTGCTTTCTCCTTGCATCCTGAGCTTTCTGGTTATTTTCTGGATTGGACTTGGAGATTCTCTCTTGGCTTGTAATTGAATTTGTTTAGAATATAATTGTATGGTGTCCTGGATTTTTTGTAATGTTTCTTGTCCTTCTGGAACACCATCCTTATCAAGCTTTAACATCTTTTTCCAGAATTTTGTATAAAAAACTCTTCTAAGACAAGGAATTTGTTGGTGAGTATAACCTACTTCTGGAAACCATTTCCAGATCCATGGTATTCCAAATTGAAAAAAAAGTGGCATAAAGATAATCCTTCTTTTAGGATTCTTTGATGCTGAAATTCAATTAAAGTGGGAGATATTTCTACCCATGTATTATAATTTTCTCTTAATTTTTCCGGTAAAATTTTTACCGATGGGCCATATGATAGCCACCATTTGTATACCCAATTTGGGATGTCCCGTTTATAAACTTTTGGACATATTTTGAAGAACCACGAATGCTTCTTCTTGGAGTTTTCATATAATAAGGCTTTATTAAATGCCTCAATATAATCCCAGTAATTAAATTTAATAGGGACCCTGGTTTCAGGATGATACATCTCTTTTTCTTTCAAAGGAGATCTTCCCCATTCTTCCACAGATATTATCTGCTTTATAATTATCTTACTAAAACTATATTCCTGGGTATTTCCAGACATATAATGATGAATATCACAAGATTCTGTGACTTTAAGAATATTTTCATAGTAATGTCTTTGCTTATATGAAGCATTCGGGTATGACCCTGTGTCAAGGTACTTTGTGATTAAGGTCCATGGTTGATCTTTCCATTTAAGATCTTTAAATTCCAAAAGCAACAATATCTCCTTGTTTGGATTTTTCTCATATAAACCATCATCAGAATCTTCTGTTACAATATTAACATAGGATGAATTATCCTTTCCTTCAGTTTTAGCTTTATATGCTAAAAATTTTTGGAATAATTTGTCATCATGATTATTTCCTCTGGTATTACTAGAGGATGATGCAGTACTTGCAATGTTTGCGGCTATTAGCCTTTTATGGGCAATTTGCCCAAGAACTTTTTCATCACCATAAGGCCTTAATTGGCCTCTGCCTCTTCCTCTTCCTTTATTAGAAAAGGGTTGTTTTCCTCTGTCTTGAGGATTCATTGCTGAAAATATAAAATCAAGCAGAAGAGATTATTTTCTCTTTTTCTATAAGAATCTTTATTTGATTATTAAAATAGTGTAATTTGGTAAATTGTTCTGAAAGCATATTATCTTTGTCAGCTGAATGAATACTATAATCATTCATTAAATCATTAATTTTATAAAGAGTAACCCTTATTAGGATATCATATTCATCAATTTCAATCCATATATTGTTATAAACTATCTTCAAAGGTCCTTTAATCTTCTTCATAAGACCTGCAAACATCCATAAGAAATCTGGTTTCCATAAAAAATCAGTATAACCAACTTTTATTGGTTCTTTAACATGATTATTCATTCAAATATTCTCTTGTTAGAAAATCAGGTAAACTATTATCAGTTCCCTTTTTATAGATTATCTCAAAATCAAATGAAGCCAGATGAGATTGCCATCTAGCAAACATTTGCTTTGAAACATCATGTTTAAAGTCTTTATTAAACATGTATTTCGCTGCTTAACAATCAGTTTTTATCAAAAAATTTTGATTATATAAATCATCTTGAAATTTTAAAACACATTTAACTATTGCTAAAATTTCTTTTGCAACAGTAGCATAATTCTTTTGACTATTATTCCATTTTCCTGAATGGAATCTTATCAAAAATTCTTGTTTATCAATGGGAGATATTTCTTTTAATATCCCACCATATCCAATATTACTGACATCTGTTTCAATAATTTTTTGCCAATCTGGTTTTGGTAACATTAAGCAAGGAAGATTTTTGACTTTTTGCTTAATTTTTTGAATTGCCTTGGTATGACTTTCAGACCATGGCGGAGGACTCTTTTTTAATCTGTCATATAAAACAACTGTATCTTCTGCTAAATTTTTATAATAAGGTGAGATATACTTTAAACTTCCCAAAAACCTTTGTAACTGGGTTTTATCAGTTATTTCATCAGGGAATTTAGAAGCGAATTCAATACTCCTATTTATCGGAATAACATTTCCCTTTTCAATATTATGACCCAAAAATCCTACACTAGTTTGGAAAATCATCATTTTTGGTCTGGATATTACTAAACCATGCTTTATAATTATGGTTTTGAAAATATCTAAATGTTTAAAATGAGTTTCAATATCCTTAGAAAATACTAAGATATCACCAATGTATACTATTATAAAATTACTAAAAGGAATGAAAATATCATTCATAATATTTTGAAATTCACTTGGGGCATTCTTGAGCCCAAATGGCATTACATTCCATTCATAATGACCAAAAGGTACTGTAAAGACAGTCTTATATCTGTCTTTTTCATTTATCTGAATTTGCCAATATCCAGATTTTAAATCAAATTTTGAAAATATGATAGCATTATTTAGTCTATCTAACAAATCTTTTTTATTAGGTATAGGATACCTAATCCATTTTAAAATTTTATTTAATGGTTTATAGTTTATTACTAATCTTGGAGCTCCTCTTTCTTGCTCTGAATGTTTATTAACGTTAAAAGCTATACATGACCATGGAGACTTTGAGGGTTTTATTAAACCTTTATCCATTAGGGTTTTTATTTCTTTTTTACATAATTCTAGATATTCTGAATTCATTTGACACGGTCTTGCTTTTGTAGGTATTTGGCGTTCATTGAAGTCATCTTCATAAGGAAGAGAAACAATATGTTTTTTTCTATCCCAAAAAGCATTAGGATGATCATTACATATTTGTAAAGAAAATTGATTTTGTATTAATTTTTTTTTTCTGTAATTTAGGATTTTTAAGTCTTTCTTCTATTGTAAAAAGATTAATTTCTTCAAGAAAATTAATTTGAGATTCTTTAGCTTGTATTAAGGAATCTTTAATATCATGAATATATCTGGTAATTGGTTTATGAACAAAAGGAAATGTTATATATTTTCCTTTGTAAGTTCCTATGATGAAATTTTCATCAATATGTCTTATTGGAAAAATCTTTTTTCCAAAAGGGTGAGCCAAGTATAATCTGGCTGGTTAGATTTTTCACTAACATAAAACTATTTGGAATACAGACTTTGTCTTGACAAATGTATGCATGTGGTAATTTATAGCTTATACCTAGTGGTTCTCCATTAGCAGAACTAACTCTATGAGTAGTTTTATGAAAATATTTTGTGGGAATAATTCCTTCTTGGATGCAATTTAGATCTGCTCCACTATCAAGTAAAGCAATTAATTCTATTGAAAAATTATTTTCTATTAACAACTTAATTTTAATGTACCATTTATGAGAAGTCACTATCTCATATATTGATAAATAATTTTCATCTTTCAATATTGATAAAAAATTATCAAATGTTTCTGGATTATCTTTTCCAGATGTCTCAGGGTTTTCTGTATTATTTTCCTCTTTTTCTAAATTTCTTATTCATTCCTCTAAAGTTTTATTATTTCCTTTTAAAATTTTAATTTCTATTTTTAGGTTATCATCCTCCAATTTTAATTCTTCAATGTTAACAGGTTTTCCCTTGATATTCCTTTGATTTAATTGTTTTTTTAACTTCACTTATAGTGTAGGGTTTAAATTCCTGATGAACCATTGAGGTTGAAGATTTTTCTTCTTTAATTATTTTAGAAAAATAATTTCTTTTCTAATTTTATCATCTTCCACAGCTTTTAGTATAAATAACATTTATTTCCATATTCTCAAATTGAGAAATTATTTGATAAATATCATCTTCATTTTCTGTATCAGAATTATTTTGACAACATTTTTCTCCTTTGCAAGGAAAACATTCGTCATCAGAATATATTATTTCTTCATTTTCTAATATCTTTATATCCTCATTATAAGAATTTTCTGATTCTGATCCACACTCAGAATTTATTAGTATTTTAGATAATGTATCTCTTAATTGTTCATCCTCAATATTATTGAGTTTCTTTTTTACCCAGCAAGTTTTTGCTTTATGACCCGGAAGACCACATTTCTTACATATAATGTAAGGTTTAAAAGATTTATATTCTTGTTTTCTTTTACGTTTTCTATCTTCTATTTTCTGTTTTCTTTTTTGAATTTTTTTATATTTATGAGGATATAAAACTCTCTTCTTTTTCTTAGGATTATTTTCCCTAAAATCATCTATACCAAATTGACCGCAAAATTGACCTAATTGTCTTTTTTCATTAAGAGAATGCCTCTTAATCTGTTGATTAAGTTTTATCTCATTACATAGGGCTAAACCTTCTTGGACACAAGTTCCTATTAACTTGCCATAAGTGTAATTTTCATAATTAATGCTTACTTCTCCTTTTCTAAGGTTTTTCCTAACCCTTTCTGCAAATAAAGGAGGTAATCCATCTATAAATTTAGATTTCCAGTGAGAACTATTAGACTCAGGAAGTTCCATTACTCTGCTTAAAAAGGTGTCTTTATACCATCTAAAAGATGTAAGAGTTCTACATCTTAGATTTTGTAATAAAGTTCTGGTATTTTCAGAATTATCAGACCATCTGCCTGTAAAATGATCAACAATATTAACTACCAGTGTATAAACAACATTAGGAGTTTGTCTATCTTCTTCTTCTTTGACAATAGTTAGAATTTTATTCCTATCAGTTTCTGATAAATAATTATCCCACTAGCGTTTCAATTGACCAGTAAAACATGCTATAATCATTTTAGCAATATTTTCATCAGAGTTATCATTACTCTTGCAAATCGTACTATACATCATCATTCTATGTATAGTATTTTAGATTTGTCCTTCAGACAAACCATCTATGTTCCATTCATAGATGTGTTTACCATGATAAGAGTTATTAATAACATACTCTTGTTCTTCTATTAGAATATCTTGTGGATTTGGCCTAGGATAATAATACATCCGTTGAGTTGGTTTATTTGCAAACTTATCCAGTTTTCTTATTTCTTCACTAATTGTTTCTTGATAATTATTTTCATTTAGAGAATTTACAAATTCTTCTATTAAAGTATTTACTCTTAAATTTGAAAAATTTTCATTTAAAACTTTTGATTTTTTATCTAATAAGTCTGCTATTTCAGTGTTAGATTTTAACTTAAAGTTTTTTATATCAGGAGGAGGTTGTATAGCTGGAGCAGCAACAACTTCCTTTTTCTCTTCTGTCCTCATAGGAAAGTTTCTTAAATTTTTTATATGATTAGTTAATTCATTTATTCTATCATTTATTGAACTCAATTGTTCTCCTAAACAAATCAAATAAATATTTATGTAATTTTGTTGTTTAAAATATTGTTTATATGTGAAATAGTAATTGGTAAAGTATCTTGTTCCAACAATTTTTGGAAAGCCTGGTAATACCTGGTTTCATTATCTTTTTCTATTTTAAAAGGTTGATGTGGGGGGAAAGTTGTTTTTAAAATTCTTCCATTAACATTATATTCTCTCTGTATAACAGAAATCATGCTATTGGTATATTTGTTTATAAACCATGGAACAAAAAGTATAACTTTGTTTTCTTCTGGGAGTTCTTTATAAAAAACTTTCTTGAAACATTTTAGTATCTTGGCTATCAAAATTTTTGAAAAACCAATCTCTAAACAATTTCCATTTATCTTGTTTAAATTCTTCACTAATATTTTTTCTTGCAAGAGAACCCTGACTAAAATCAATTTTTTCTTTTTGATTCATTAAATTGAAAAAATCATTTCTGACTCGGTTAATTCCGGTTCATTAGGCTTATATACACCTCTTACAATATTATCAGAATTAATTCTTAATTCTTCAACCCTATTTTCAGGTAATTCCTCTCTTAATTGAGAAGTAGAAGCTCTGGAAAGACTTCTAACAGTATATCCTATAGGGGATATATGATAATTTGAAGATTTAGAAGACATAGATCTAGATATCCTAGGTTTATATTGATCAAACTGTATCTGAACAGATCCTTCAGATGTTTGTATAATATTTATAGGATTATTATCTATATATTGTTGTTTTGGAGTACAGTTATTTAGTACCCAATTTTCTGGAAATTCTATCTCTTCCCACTTTATCTTTCTTCTAGTGGTAATATTTGATTTACCAAAATTAGTTTCTATTACTATAGTTTTATTTAATGGTTTATCTACCATTTTACACCGAGGATTTAGTGTAAATAAAGGTTTATACTATATTCTATAACAAATACATATAACCTCTGATCCTGGAGCATAATTATATCCATGAGTTTTGACATTTAATGTTAGGGCATCTGTTATATTAACATCAGTCAAAGATAATTGTAAATTTGGATAAACATTATAATAGACTGGACCATGTGCCAGACTAGATTGAACTATCCCTATTAAGGATTGTTTATAATTCAGATTTCTACCATCTCTTAAAGCTGCTATAAAGCTTTCTGGTAGACCTTCTAAAGTTAAAGGTTTAAATGCAATTTTACAACACCAATATGAATAAATTTATATTTATCTCTTTTATATCTTATTAACTCATTATTATTTAAGAGTTTCAGAACCATATCTTCTTTATTAAGAGCAATTGTTTCTTCAGTAGTTTTTACTACTTGTTTTAAACCAATTTTCTCAAAGGTTCCAAGTTTATAAACTTGTTTATAATCAATTTTTGGAATTGTCCATTTGTTTAGTAAATCTAAATTATGAGGAATATCATATTCTTCCTCAATACTGTTTTTAACAGTATCTTTTCCTTCTAATATATTCATTTTAACAGTACCCTAATAACGCCTTTCCACGGCTAAAAAAAACGGGTTGCCATAATTCGACCACTATGCTAATAATCTGCCTGTTTAGTATATAACCAGTCCGAAACTATCCCGACTTAAGTTGAAAATGTTTAATTTCAAGACTTTTTTTTTAAGTCATAGATTATAACTTCAACATGATAGGATTCAATACCGAGATGATTTCTTAGCCTGTCATTAGGCTAATGAATATAAAAGAAATGTTTTAAAGAAAATAAATAGAAGAAAATAAATGCTAACCTTTGAAAGGAATGTCAGAATTATGAAAGCCTTCAGTCGGCACATATTTTTATTATAAGAAAATATTTTACAAGAGAGTAGAGGGAGTAGGGAGTAGAAGGATTTTTCCCTTCGGTGCCTCTTCTACTAAAACTTGAGCTCCTTATATAGGAAGAGCCTCAAGGTACAAACAAAATAGAAACAGTAAAATACAATTATTCTTTATTAATAATTCTTTTGAAATTTTCAAAAGCAGACATTATTGTGTCTGTCGTGCATTACTTTAATAATTGCTCTGTCCCACACGGTAGACAACTTTAACTTTTTATTTTTTGTCTTCTTCTTCCGCCTTGGATGCTGATCTTTTGAGATCTTCTACCATTATCTCAATCTCTTCTGGAAGAATTTCTTCATCATCTAATCCATATGGATCTTAGGATTCCCCTGCTAGAACATTTTCTTCTTCTCCTGAGTAGTTAGATAGAGACATATCTGATGTATGATCCGTCTGGGAAGTATTATTTTTAAGATTTTTCATTAAATCTTTCTCTAATTCTTTAAAGTATATAGCCAATATTTCTTTTTTAGAAATATTGCTTTCTCCTTAGGCTTTCTATCCTTATTAAAACAGAATTCTTAGCATTTATACTTAAAGAACGTACCCAACGTTATTATTGATATGGACTACTCCTGACACTCTTTAGGAGAGTTTAAGCGCTATCATTCTTAGGCTTTCTATCCTTAGCCGTATTTCCTTTGACAGATTTGGGGCACGTAGCATTTGGCTCCTTGAACTTTTTCACGGCCTTCTTCACAGCTTTTCCAACAGCTGCGTCTATCATAGTTTGAAGAACATCTTTGGAAATTCTAAGGTTTACAACTGTAGCATCATTAGCATGCGTCGCATCATCAATGGCACGATTGACTGTTGTCTTATCCGAGTTTGTCATACTCAAGATTTGGTTCCTATTACTAATTGAATCATTTACTTAGTTGCAATTCAACAATTGCTATTCATCACCCTGATGGCCTTAACATGTACTAACCATGGTTTCATTAAACTATCCGGGCCAAGATGGCACTAACATTCTTAATGAACGTCATTTTTAAAATATATCAATATCACTTAGCCTAGGTCACAAAAGACCATCAGTGGCATTTAAGGGTTGGACCTAGTCCATCACCTTTTTGACAGGGGATCAAAATGTCACATCTGTCTTTATTATATTGATGAATTTGGACAGCTTGAAAGCTTGCCATATGGATATCAGAACAGAGTGATTCCTAATTGATATAAAATATCGATCTAAGGTTTGTTGGAGCATTCTCTAAAGTATCATTGGTCAATTTCTACCTCGCATTAAATGACCGGAGTCCTAATCAGCGAAGACAACAGTTCTCAACATTTATTGTTCATTATAGAATCATACGTGCCAGTATCAAATAAATTTCTGCATAAACTGCTTGACAAGGAAAGGTACCTGCTTTATAGTTATCATTCTGCAGTATCTCCTGGGCGTTCGTCTGGAAGACTCATGCGTTTGTTTTCTTGGCCTCTTCGGGCTTCTTCTGATTCCTAGGGCAGTTGGTCCTGATATGCCCCTTCTCGTTGCAACCATAACAGGTTGCGTCTTTCAACTTCTTGCAATCCAAGGTTTTATGTTCCTTAGACTTGCAAATCCCACAAGGTAGAGGCTGAGATTCAAATCTGCATTTCCCGAGGTGGTATTTCCTACAGGTTTTGCACCTGGTCTTCTCACCCGACTGCTGGTTGTCTTTCTCAAATCTGGAGCTCTTCTTATCCTCAGAGTTCCTCTTTTTCTTTCTATCGGAGCGATGAGAATTCTCATCCTCCCTTTTATGCTTTCCATCTTCAGAGGCTTTGGCAGACTTGTTTCTGACCACATCGAGTGTGAGAGATAGCGACAGATCTGCCGCTGACCTGAATGTAGTAGGTCTCGATGCTTTCACACTGGCCTTTATTTCTGTGGCTAGACCCCCAATAAAGCGAGCTATTCGCTTTGGTTCCGGTGTGATTAAGGAAGGAACCAATCGAGACATGGTATTGAAACTTGTAAGGTGTCACACCCCGAAATTATCAGAGCTGGTGTGACTGGACTGGTATCTTCATTGCACAGCGGAAGCAAATAAGCTAAGACTTCTAGAAATTGAACGCCCACTAAGTACTCGAGTCTCCAAGGTTCTCCTATTCCAACCGTGCCTTGTCTTAGAAATGCAACCTGAGAAAGAAACATGCGAAAAAGTCAACATAAAGTTGAGCGAGTTCGTAGTTTGTTTGTAAAAGATTTGAAATAAATCTTTGGAGTAACCGGTTTTTGAAATAGTATTGAGAAAACGAATCAAAAGTCATTTTCTTGCCAAGTTATATGGAAACGTTGTGCTTGTAACACAGTATGTTCATAAAAACCATGTAGTTGTAAAGTCTTGTATTTGTAATGTTCATATAACCGTCAATGCCCACCCTGACTTTGACTCCATACCCGCATAATCCTGCGCTTTGAATTTTGTATAAAACATGGTATTTAATTTGTATGAACAAGTATTTTCCGTAAGAATAAAATCCCTGGTATGTAGCAATAAGGAAATAAAGAGATCACCAATGGTTTGCAAGGCCATTGATATGTGTGAAGTGCAAGTAGGAAGACTCAAACCTAGCAAATTTATGCGTCGGGCACAAAGTCACCCCGAGGTCCGTTCAGTTTGGCCTGGGGGCTGGGCTCGCTACACCCAGATAGATCTACCACTCCTGTCCCTCGGTCCTACAATGAGGATTAATGATCCCAAGTTGTGCCTACCCACTCACATGATCTGTGCGTTCTAACCCTCCTTAAGCTAACCATACCATGTATAAAAATGTCTGTAATCATTGTACATGTATTTTACCCCAGTCTCTAAGACTGATCCTCCCTCAGTCTCTAAGACTGAGCCTTCCTCAAAACGCATCATACTTGGTACTCGTTCTCACCAAGAGTGCTTCTTGTATTTACCCGTAGTTTAAAAAAAAACTAGAATTCGTGGGTATGCATATTCTGAAAGATACGCTTGTTTGAAAACCGATATAAAACATAAGCTTTTCATAAACCATTTGAGTTTCTCGAAATCCCTTCGTAATATGATTTAGAAATACGAGTTTTGCGTATGTTCAAAACTTTGTATGTTTTTGCAAAACGTGCATGTCTTTCCACCCCGAAAACATTTACAAAAGTGTAAAATAGTAAAAAGTGGGGGTTATGAACTCACCTGAATATTCTCTGTGCAAAGCTAGCTAATTACGACTTCGATGATGCCGTTTCCAAGACTTGACTTGCTAGCGTGCATTCTACAATATTCCTAACACGGAATACCTAATAAGTTTCTAAATAAACGCAGTAACTAACTACGTGTCATCGAGCTCTACCGAATCGTTGACCGAACGATTTGACGGTAAGTTGTTAACTTAATAGAAAAGATTAAGTTATACGTGTTAAGTCTCGTTTAATGTCAGTAGCAATTTAATAAGTCTTGAAAAAGACTTAGTTTCCGAGAGACTTAAAATGAGTAAATATTTATATAAAAATATATAAATATATCGTTGTAAGTGTGTTAGCTGTCTCGAGTAGTCATACGTGTATAAAAGAATATTTCTTTGAAAATATCATATAACAAACTCGTGTCATATATCGCGTTTCGTATAAAAGTAATATATAATAACTTGTATTATATATATCACGTCTTGTGTATATTTGCCAAAAATATACGTATATGCCGTTTCGGCGCTTGAAATAAATATAAAAACTTATATTTATTTAATGGAGTTTTCGCGTTGAAGTCGTTTAAAATAAATATAATAGTTATATTTATTTTATAAATGAAGTCATATGGTTTGTTATCTGAAATAAATATACCGACTATATTTATTTTTATATAAGAGTTGTCGAAATATCCAAGTTTAAAATAAATATAAATACTATATTTATTGTTGTAAATTACTTTCTGAATCGTCGTTTTCGAAAATTGCGAAGTGTTGTCGAAAGTAATTATATACTTTTGCTAGTCTTCATAAAAGTCGCCTGATATCACTAGTCGTCGTTTCTAAAAAAAAAACCATGTTTTGTTTTATAAATAGACGCCCTTTATTTTACGGATTTTCTCGAAAAACGGGCAGAGTTTCCCCTGTTTTTGGTTGGCCCCGACAACACAAGTTGTCGTTATATTTTCAAAAATTCAATCAAGAATTATTCAGTTATCAATATATAATGTTGTAAGCACGGGAAAGTGTAATTTAAATACTAATCCGAATCGGTTTGAGCTCGTTTACGAAAATTTATATATAAAACTAAAGTAACATAACGAAATCGCATCTTTATTACCAAAACTCCCGTGTCGAAGCGCTTGAAACGATTGACCGAGTTGACCAGAATTGTTGACTGCACCCGAACTGAGTTGACTGAGTGTTGACCGGGTCAACTGAGTTGACTCGCTACATTGACTGAGTTGACTCGGTTGACCGAGTCAAACCGAGTTATACCAAACCCAAGATCTGAACTGTGTGAACTCCATGTTGACCCATGAACTATAACAAAATGAACCGAGCCACACTAGCACCTCCAAATACAATAATCTGCCTCCCGAACACGTAATCAGACCCGAACCCATCTGAGCCGCGACTGACCTTGACCCGTAACCTGAACATTTGAGCTGATCTCGCATCAAACCCGCTTATACCCAGAGCTGAACGTCTTCAGCATCATCGGAGACTTGTTGGACCAAAGGAACCACCGGACAAATTAACTAACCGGCGGTCCGAACTTCCGACCGCCGGTTATTTCTCCCCCGTCTCTCGATCTCTCTCGTCTCTCCTGTTGCACCACCGCACCACCACCGGATCATGGTGGTGTTTGTTTTCCGGATCCAAAAAGGGGGGGGGTTGTCGGAGATGGTGGTGTGTAACCGGAGTTAACAGCCGGCATACACATCGGAGTTACTTCTGGCGCTCGCCAGAACTCTTTGGTCGCCGGAATCTGCTCACCACCGCCACCAGCTCTCTCTCTCTCTCTCTCTGTATAACACCACTCACCACCACCCGATGGTGGTGGTCGTCACTTGAATCTGCCGAAAGGGGGGTGTATGTGTTGAGGGTTTGTGTGTTTTAGAAAGGATGAGCTCCCTATGTTTGTATGTATAATCGATCAAGAGAGAGGGAGAGTAGATGTGAGTTTGTGTGTGTTTGGGAGGGATGACACCTCCTGTGTGTTTGTGAAGAGTATGAGGACTCTGTGTTTTCATTTGTGTGTATATGCTTAGATATATAGAGAAGATAGGAGAAGTAAAAGAAAATCTGATCAAAAGATTTGTGTTGGTAAGAGGACAGACAAATCATATAAAATAATAAATTGGAGATTTAATAAAGATTTGTAGAGATCTTATTGAGATTTAGTGGATCCTGAAAAGATTTTGAAGAGATGTTATAAGATCTTATTATGTTATGTGCGGGTTTAGGCTTGTGGGTTTTGGGCTTGGGCCCGGGGCCCACAAGCCCATTTCATGTGTAAGTGGTCTGTAATTCCTACTAGACATGCTTTTAAAACCGAAATCACCGTAGCCTAAAATAATATTTCGTGCAAAAATAATGTCGGTATCCGTCGTAGTCGCGTTCGCGCGTTGATAACGGTAAAAATTTCGCGTAAAAGGCGTCGTTTGCTGTTTTAACTTGTTTTTCGATCTGGTTACAACTGTAGTCACTAAAATTTAATTACGAAGCTAAAACATATCGTAAAATTTAATATTTTTCGGCGTTGTCAGTATTCTGTTCGGTTTCAATCCGTTGCCGTTTAACGTTTCGCAGGTTTCTCTGTAAACCACCGTTCGCGCATTGTAAAGTCAGATAATCGTTCCTGGGCACTCCAAAGGCCTAAATAGGTTAATTTGCGTTGTAATCACTATTCATTATCGCGTTAAACACCTGTTAATCACGTAATTAAGAACCGTAAACCACCGGTTGTCACATTCTCCCCCTGTTACAGAAATTTCGTCCTCGAAATTTAGACTATGTTATCTCCTCAGTATTGTGTTGGTTGCAGGTAAGTCCGAATAATAACAAAGTAAATGACCGCGTAATCGAAACAAGACTTATTCGAATCATGTGAATTTAATGACATTCCTCAACCATAGGAATCCAACGGTTTAAAAGAAATGTGTCTCAGTAATTGATGTCAAAGGAAACGAGACGTAATGATACAGTCACCAGTGCGACTAAGTTAACAAGGATCCAACAATGAACAGGAACTTCGACCAATCGAATTCCATAGGAACGTTTATAACATGTAAATGAGTTCTAGAAGCAATAACATCCACTGGATGAACTTAGAATCAACAATCTCAAGTGTACTAGTTTGCATGAAACGCTCGATCGTGATCAGCACAAGCTGCAAGTTATACCGACGCCACAAGGTGTCTTAGTGAATGAAGCAATTCGAATATAGCGGTGATCGAACAAGTATCACCTGTTGTTTTGCATAAAACGCTCAATCATAATTAGCCCAAGCTACAAGTTTGTACTGACACCACAAGGTGTCGTAGTGATTTAAATGATTCAATAATAGCGGTGATCAAACAAATCCACCGTGTTTGAAGTCAAATGAAAGCGTAATAAGGTGAATCCGAAAGTTTGTTTCAAATGACATCATAGAATTTTCAATTGAAATTTGAACATCAAAGAAATAATGTTTTCGATCGAAAGTGAAGAAGCAATGAATGTCGCAAAGCATTCGATCGATGTTGAAAGAACCGTTATGAGGTACACCAGAATATGAAATGAATTCGTGTACCATTGTCTTAACACACGATTGTGTTAAGACTGCTTTAATATGATAATTCAAAGCGGATTTAAAACAAATTAATAAAGAAATAATTAAATCCGTGCATGAGACGCGTAAACGAGTTTAGCGCAAGCTTCAAGTTAATGAATACACCATCACAAGGTGTCGAAATCAACAAATGACTTATTGGAGTCGTAGACCAAACAATTCTACTACGACTCGGAACCAATGAAACTCTTGTTAAAACGAATTTGAATATGATGTCTTCAATACATCATATGGTATCTTGAATTGAGTATGTGTAATGCAGAAGTTCAAACAATCGAACTTGGTTTTAGCGCAATCCGACAATAAATATATGTGTTGACAAGAAAACTTTAGGCATGGTTACAACGAAAAACCATGTATGTAACTTGTAAAGAAATGATCGTGATACAATGACCATTAAGAGGAGTAGAGATACGAAAATCTACTCAGTAAGTGTGAAATTCGAAATTTCAATAAAAGAAATTTGAGGACTTTACCTGGGGTTTCGTGTGACGACCAATTGTTAGGTGACATTACCATGGAATGTTGAACATAGCGTATTCGTCGTTAGTTAGGTAGGGGGGGGGAGGAATGCGGAGACAATCGTCTTCTCCCTGGCATGATTCGTGTCGTTGCAGGATCGCGTGACAAGTTGTCGTTTCCTGATCGTTAGTTCTCCTGCTGACAGGGATCTAGCGTCGTCGTTAGATTTGTGTCATCGTTCCTTCTCAAAGGCCTCGCCTCGATAGTCGTATGTGTCGTACTTCAACCTCCGTTGATGTATAGCTTAAGTTCCACGTATACCTATGCACTAGCGTTGTGTGCCGCGTAGAAGGTGATGTACCCCGACATCCGTTGGCGTAAAATTTGAGTTCTATGTATTCTCATGCGCTAGCGTTTTGTTATGCGTAGGATGCCTGCTCGGGAAGTTAAAATATCATAGACAATATGGATAATAGTGTGTGCCCGAGTTAATATTCGCGGTTCCTACGTGATGACCTTTAATAAACACACAAATGCACAAATAACCAATAAGCAATCAAATAGTCCTCCTAGTCCCACTAGCCTCCTAGCCTCCCAGACTGACTCCCTAGTCCCACTAGACAATTTTCCCAGCCTCCCAGACTGACTCCCTAGTCCCACTAGACTATCCTCCCAGCCTCTCAGACTGAATCTCCTAGTCCCACTAGACTATCCTCCCAGCCTCTCAGACTGAATCTCCTAGTCCCACTAGACTATCCTCCCAGCCTCTCAGACTGAATCTCCTAGTCCCACTAGACTATCCTCCCAGCCTCTCAGACTGAATCTCCTAGTCTCTCAGACCAGATCCAGCACCCGACTGAATTCCCTTTTCCGAAGGTCTTAAATGCATGTTTCCTAAACTCTCAGAGTGTTGTGTACTGTATGTAATCGTTTCGTGTACCGTGTGTAAAACACCACAATAGCGTATGTTTGAAAACAAAATTTTGACTGTTTGCTTTTCGGCAACGGTTGGAGAGACCATATTCGAGTACTGGGTGTTCTGTATGTATTCAACGTCTTAATAGTCTAAGTTCCCAGAGGAAAGTGAGGTTAGAGCCTAGGTATCACAACAGAAACCTAATTCGCTGTAACCTATAGCTCTGATACCAATCTGTCACACCCCGAAATTATCAGAGCTGGCGTGACTGGACTGGTATCTTCATTGCACAGCGGAAGCAAATAAGCTAAGACTTCTAGAAATTGAAGGCCCACTAAGTACTCGAGTCTCCAAGGTTCTCCTATTCCAACCGTGCCTTGTCTTAGAAATGCAACCTGAGAAAGAAACATGCGAAAAAGTCAACATAAAGTTGAGCGAGTTCATAGTTTGTTTGTAAAAGATTTGAAATAAATCTTATGAGTTGTGAAAGATTTGAAATAAATCTTTGGAGTAACCGGTTTTTGAAATAGTATTGAGAAAATGAATCAAAAGTCATTTTCTTGCCAAGTTATATGGAAACGTTGTGCTTGTAACACAGTATGTTCATAAAAACTATGTAGTTGTAAAGTCTTGTATTTGTAATGTTCATATAACCGTCAATGCCCACCCTGACTTTGACTCCATACCCGCATAATCCTGCGCTTTGAATTTTGTATAAAACATGGTATTTAATTTGTATGAACAAGTATTTTCCGTAAGTATAAAATCCCTGGTATGTAGCAATAAGGAAATAAAGAGATCACCAATGGTTTGCAAGGCCATTGATATGTGTGAAGTGCAAGTAGGAAGACTCAAACCTAGCAAATTTATGCGTCGGGCACAAAGTCACCCCGAGGTCCGTTCTGTTTGGCCTGGGGGCTGGGCTCGCTACACCCAGATAGATCTACCGCTCCTGTCCCTCGGTCCTACAATGAGGATTAATGATCCCAAGTTGCGCCTACCCACTCACATGATCTGTGCGTTCTAACCCTCCTTAAGCTAACCATACCATGTATAAAAATGTCTGTAATCATTGTACATGTATTTTACCCCAGTCTCTAAGACTGATCCTCCCTCAGTCTCTAAGACTGAGCCTTCCTCAAAACGCATCATACTTGGTACTCGTTCTCACCAAGAGTGCTTCTTGTATTTACCCGTAGTTTAAAAAAAAACTAGAATTCGTGGGTATGCATATTCTGAAAGATACGCTTGTTTGAAAACCGGTATAAAACATAAGCTTTTCGTAAACCATTTGAGTTTCTCGAAATCCCTTCGTAATATGATTTAGAAATACGAGTTTTGCGTATGTTCAAAACTTTGTATGTTTTTGCAAAACGTGCATGTCTTTCCACCCCGAAAACATTTACAAAAGTGTAAAATAGTAAAAAGTGGGGGTTATGAACTCACCTGAATATTCTCTGTGCAAAGCTAGCTAATTACGACTTCGATGATGCCGTTTCCAAGACTTGACTTGCTAGCGTGCATTCTACAATATTCCTAACACGGAATACCTAATAAGTTTCTAAATAAACGCAGTAACTAACTACGTGTCATCGAGCTCTACCGAATCGTTGACCGAACGATTTGACGGTAAGTTGTTAACTTAATAGAAAAGATTAAGTTATACGTGTTAAGTCTCGTTTAATGTCAGTAGCAATTTAATAAGTCTTGAAAAAGACTTAGTTTCCGAGAGACTTAAAATGAGTAAATATTTATATAAAAATATATAAATATATCGTTGTAAGTGTGTTAGCTGTCTCGAGTAGTCATACGTGTATAAAAGAATATTTCTATGAAAATATCATACAACAAACTCGTGTCATATATCGCGTTTCGTATAAAAGTAATATATAATAACTTGTATTATATATATCACGTCTTGTGTATATTTGCCAAAAATATACGTATATGCCGTTTCGGCGCTTGAAATAAATATAAAAACTTATATTTATTTAATGGAGTTTTCGCGTTGAAGTCGTTTAAAATAAATATAGTAGTTATATTTATTTTATAAATGAAGTCATATGGTTTGTTATCTGAAATAAATATACCGACAATATTTATTTTTATAAAAGAGTTGTCGAAATATCCAAGTTTAAAATAAATATAAATACTATATTTATTGTTGTAAATTACTTTCTGAATCGTCGTTTTCGAAAATTGCGAAGTGTTGTCGAAAGTAATTATATATTTTTGCTAGTCTTCATAAAAGTCGCCTGATATCACTAGTCGTCGTTTCTCAAAAAAAACCATGTTTTGTTTTATAAATAGACGCCCTTTATTTTACGGATTTTCTCGAAAAACGGGCAGAGTTTCCTCTGTTTTTGGACGGCCCCGACAACACAAGTTGTCGTTATATTTTCAAAAATTCAATCAAGAATTATTCAGTTATCAATATATAATGTTGTAAGCACGGCAAAGTGTAATTTAAATACTAATCCGAATCAGTTTGAGCTCGTTTACGAAAATTTATATATAAAACTAAAGTAACATAACGAAATCGCATCTTTATTACCAAAACCCCCGTGTCGAAGCGCTTGAAACGATTGACCGAGTTGACCAGAATTGTTGACTGCACCCGAACTGAGTTGACTGAGTGTTGACCGGGTCAACTGAGTTGACTCGCTACATTGACTGAGTTGACTCGGTTGACCGAGTCAAACCGAGTTATACCAAACCCAAGATCTGAACTGTGTGAACTCCATGTTGACCCAAGAACTATAACAAAATGAACCGAGCCACACTAGCACCTCCAAATACAATAATCTGCCTCCCGAACACGTAATCAGACCCGAACCCATCTGAGCCGCGACTGACCTTGACCCGTAACCTGAACATTTGAGCCGATCTCGCATCAAACCCGCTTAAACCCAGAGCTGAACTTCTTCAGCATCATCGGAGACTTGTTGGACCAAAGGAACCACCGGAAAAATTAACTGACCGGCGGTCCGAACCTCCGACCGCCGGTTATTTCTCCCCCGTCTCTCGATCTCTCTCGTCTCTCCTGTTGCACCACCGCACCACCACCGGATCATGGTGGTGTTTGTTTTCCGGATCCAAAAAGGGGGGGGGGGTTGTCGAAGATGGTGGTGTGTAACCGGAGTTAACAGCCGGCATACACATCGGAGTTACTTCTGGCGCTCGCCAGAACTCTTTGGTCGCCGGAATCTGCTCACCACCGCCACCAGCTCTCTCTGTATAACACCACTCACCACCACCCGATGGTGGTGGTCGTCACTTGAATCTGCCGAAAGGGGGGGTGTATGTGTTGAGGGTTTGTGTGTTTTAGAAAGGATGAGCTCCCTATGTTTGTATGTATAATCGATCAAGAGAGAGGGAGAGTAGATGTGAGTTTGTGTGTGTTTGGGAGGGATGACACCTCCTGTGTGTTTGTGAAGAGTATGAGGACTCTGTGTTTTCATTTGTGTGTATATGCTTAGATATATAGAGAAGATAGGAGAAGTAAAAGAAAATCTGATCAAAAGATTTGTGTTGGTAAGAGGACAGACAAATCATATAAAATAATAAATTGGAGATTTAATAAAGATTTGTAGAGATCTTATTGAGATTTAGTGGATCCTGAAAAGATTTTGAAGAGATGTTATAAGATCTTATTATGTTATGTGCGGGTTTAGGCTTGTGGGTTTTGGGCTTGGGCCCGGGGCCCACAAGCCCATTTCATGTGTAAGTGGTCCGTAATTCCTACTAGACATGCTTTTAAAACCGAAATCACCGTAGCCTAAAATAATATTTCGTGCAAAAATAATGTCGGTATCCGTCGTAGTCGCGTTCGCGCGTTGATAACGGTAAAAATTTCGCGTAAAAGGCGCCGTTTGCTGTTTTAACTTGTTTTTCGATCCGGTTACGACTGTAGTCACTAAAATTTAATTACGAAGCTAAAACATATCGTAAAATTTAATATTTTTCGGCGTTGTCAGTATTCTGTTCGGTTTCAATCCGTTGCCGTTTAATGTTTCGCAGGTTTCTCTGTAAACCACCGTTCGCGCATTGTAAAGTCGGATAATCGTTCCTGGGCACTCCAAAGGCCTAAATAGGTTAATTTGCGTTGTAATCACTATACATTATCGCGTTAAACACCTGTTAATCACGTAATTAAGAACCATAAACCACCGGTTATCACATAAGGTATGCTTGACAATCTAAGTTCTCCATGACTAATGTCAAGAATTCAGTTTCAATTTTCTCAACTTCATGTTGAGGACAGTAATTTTCTTTGATAAGAGCCGCGAACTGATCCCAAGTCATGTTGTACAAAGGGATCTTCCCCGTAGCTTGGATCAGTGACCTCCACCAACCTAGAGCTTCTCCTTTAAAAGTTTGTGAAACAAATTTTACAACATCTTGTTCCGCACAACCGCTGATGTCAACAACGGTGTCCATCTCCTCGAGCCATGTCATGCAATCAATGGCTCCCTCTTCTCCTGTAAAGTCTCTGGGCTTGCAGGAGACAAAATATTTATATGAACAGGTTTTAACATGTGGCTCTTGATTAAGCATAACCTGTCCAGACGGAACACTCCTCTGATTGGACGAGTTATGAACATCGTCCTCCTTCGACTCGTGTGATTTAGAAGGGGGCTTACTACGAGCCACTGATAGAGTCTTAGAGTGTGTATCACTTGATTCATCATACTGTCTGTCGAGAGCTCGTGTAACCACATTATCTATTAATGCCTGCAGTTCCGCACCAGTTATATTAACTCTGGTAGCATCATTATTCTCCCTCAGGTGGCTGTTGACCTCATCTGATCCAGCCATGTAGTTTGATTGCTACATACATATTGACAATTATTTATTCAGAGGTTATTATGGAATTATCATTTTTGACGATTCATCAACCATGGTAATATAAACCATATTGGTTAATTTGTTAGTTATATTTAATTAGTATTTTCATTATAATCTACCATAGTTATAAAACATTAAGGATATAAAAGTGGCGCAAAGGCCTAGTCACAAGGACAGTTTTAAATTTATAAGCTATGACTTCAGAGAGTCGAGGCATTTCGGTTTGAACATATTTCATTACATTTTCTTGACAGAGAGTCAAAGACATCAACTGTCTTTTGTCCCTTAGGACAATAAGTATGGCCCGTAGGCAATTCATCACTTATGGATGTTTACAATATGATCATCTTATAGGATGATATAAGCCATGATTTCAGAGAATCGAGGTATTTAAGGTTTGAATCAAAGTTCATTACCTTTTCTTGACAGGGAGTTGTAGGCTACCACTGTCTTTAGTCTCAGAGGACGTTAATTATAGCCCGTGGGCACTTCACCATTAAGGGATGATTATAATATGATCATCTTCATTTGATGATATTAGTCAGGATCGCATTGATCATACAGACTATTATGCTTGGACGTAGTCCAACATTTTTAGACGGGGGTCAGAGACACCACAGTCGTTGTCTTATCGGACAACAAGTTTGGCCCGTAGTCACTTCATCACTAATGGATGATTAATTCAAATAAGGGAATTTAGATTAACCCCCTTTTTAACGATGGCCTGTGTGACTTTAACGATTCACAGTTTGCCAAAAATGTTAACATACTTACAGATGTTAACAGGGATTGGAATCTTTTAGATAAGTTTTACCGTCTTGGCCATGTCTATAATGACATTTAGGCTAGGTTTTACCTTTAAGATTCTTTTAATATTTAACGAAAAACAATCCTAAATTGATATGTTAACAAGGATCTGAATCTAATTGTGGAACTACCATCTTGGCCCTGTCTTAAAGTGACATATGGCTAGGTCTTGTCCTTTTTAAATATTGCCATTTTATTATAATGGTAGATCTTATAATATAGGAATGATATTTTTAAATATAATCGTTCCATTAAAATTTAAACAAGTATATGGTTGCCCTAAACGGGACTTCTAACAGAAAATGACTTGCCCTTGCAAGGGCTAATCAGAAAATAACAAAGGAACCAAATAAGGACAAATAAAACGAATTAGGATTTGTCCTATGTTCTTGTCTAGACTCAAGAATGTGGAACTGTGTAACTGAGATTAAACACAAAAGGCTAGCGTTTAATTCACTCAGTGTTGGCTCTGATACCAACCTGTCACACCCCGATATTTCCACATATGACCGGTGGGCCCGGTAGGGGAGTATCGTGACATAGTTGATATCATCATAGTCAAACAACACAATATATAAATGCACAGCGAAAGCAAAAGATAAATATATTACAATCCGAATATATAAAGTAATATCCAAGTATTACAACGGAAAGTAAAGGATCCACAGGCGGATCTTAAAACATAAACATTGTTCAACAGACTTTAGGCGCCTAGAACTTGCAAGATTCCTTATTAACGCCCTGAGCTTCCAGCCAATTACGTACTTGTACCTGTCACTTAGACTTTGGAAAATACGTCAGTTTTCACTGGTAAATACACTCAACCGACTCATTTGAAAAGAGTTTAAGAAAATTGATTTAGATGCACCAGGCACAAAATATTTTGACACTTTGATTAAAATGCACAAGGCAAAATTAATCTTTTATAACTTGGGACAATTATATTTATAATCTTGTATACAGATTTACATGTTCGTTGTACGTTCAGGGCCCGATGTAGAAACCGAGTCAAAGTTAACAGACACACCACAGTATAGGCCCACAAAAGAGTGGGATACCGTTTCCCTTATGCACTGTCAGGTGTATGTGTTAGGTCCCGGTTTGATCCGTTTCGATTGCGAACCGACTCGTACGACGTGCGGAATCCGTGCACGAGTGAGACCGAACACACGAGATGTAATATAATCTGTGATTCTATTGACGAATATGAAAACGTACAAAGCACCTGAATCACGATGTCACTTTCTCTCTCTACTTTCTCTCTCTAGCTCCTATCTTCTCCAAAGTCTTCAAATGAGCAAAGTGACAAAAAAGTTCTTAAAAGAAACCCTAAGGCTCCTATTTATAGGCCAAGGGATATAATGAGAGATCTCATTATTTACATAAATGCCACCTTGCCTTTTTCTAGATATTTCTAACTATTACAATATAAGCACTAGAAATAAACTGTTTCTGCTACGGTCTTGAGATGACGGAGGCGATAGACATACTGCACTAACAGACTCCCCCTTGGATATTGCCGCAGTTAATCTCAAACATTTAGTCAGACTCGTAGCTTCTGGTCTTTCTCTCTCTCTAGCTCTAACAGAATCCCGGTGGATCTGTCTTCAGCTCCAGCTCCTTCCTTTCGGTAGACTCTTCAGGCTCCCCCTTTCATCAAGCTTCCGTGCTTTTGGGATCGACACCTGGCTTTCCGGTTACAAGCTCTTCTGGAATAGTTCCTGGGTCCTTGAATGCACGCTTCCCTTTGCGTTGAGCTCATCTTCAGACTCCCCCTTAGACTCGGCTATCGGGATCGTAGTCTGGAATCTGCAATCCTCAAACATTTATAAGTAAAGCATTTTACAGAGAAAAACATTTTCAGTTGTCCAGGTATCGTAACCTGGCTCTATTAAACTTTCTAAATCAAGATCCTGGGACTAAGATATAATAATATGAAATATATCCAGAATTACTTGAATCTCTCCCCCTATCAACAATCTTCAAAGATTTGGCAGTATTTAAGAATCCAATATCGAAAACTGACTCTTTATAACAGATTTTAACAATCTAAGAATCCAACTCCCTCACAGTTAATCATCCAAGTCCAACTTAATGACCTTGGAGATATCACAAACTGTTTTTGATTTTTTATTTTAAAAACTTCAAGTTTCAAATTAATGAACTTGTTTTATTTTCAGAAACACAATCAGCTTACTTAGATTTTGAAACTCAGCATTTCAGACATCGGTTGTCGAAAATAAAGCAGAAATCAAAATCTTTTTGTATTTTCTGAAATATAAAGCAGTAAAGAAATATGTACAAACATATTTACATACAATATTTTTGTTTGAGTTCGCGTCAGAGGATCATATCAGTTTATGACAAGTCACAAGTACCGTTGAGCTTAATTTTTCACAGTAAGAATTAAACAATTCACTTAGATTGTCGATATACTGATCCACTTAAATTTTCACACAAACTTCAACTGATTCAGGATACGAATTAGGTATTTTAAGGGCTTAAACTTATTCTTGTGTCCCACCTCTTGAATATACTCCCGTATCCAGAATCCCAATAATCAGTCTTACAGGTGGGTATACTACAATGATATCTGTACATAAATTAGGTATGCGAGGGCCGAGGGATCTCAGGTCGATACTTCCGTATACACAGAGAGATATCAGCTTCGACTTTACGGAATGTCCCCTTTAGAGGATCTTTTAGCTACAACAGCAACGACTATCAATTTTATTGTTTCATCGGCATGCTGAGGGTTTATGCTATGTTTCAAGCATTGCGGAAAGTATTATTCGGGGACTAGGTCAGAACTACCGTTCAGCAGAAGTCCCAGAATAATACCCCAGACATCATTGAGTATAAAGACCTAGTATATCAGATTATGAGACCTTTCAAACAAGATTTCAAGGGTTACCTATATATCCAAGTAGTGTTCCCCACAAAATAAGTAAGTTTGAATTTAGGTTTATATCCCGAAAAAGTTTACTAAATGTATAAAAATCTACCGACACATCCACGGTGAGATCGTTTAACACTTTTAAACTTTCCATTTCTTTAGCGTACTGTGACAGTCCACTGATGTACTATCATTTCCTCTTTTTACGCAAAAACTCAATTTTTGAATTTTATCATGTTTTTGGCTTTTTCAAATTTTCTAATGTTTTTGGATTTTCTGACAATATTACTCCCCCTAAAATTCAAAACCATTTAAAGAAAATTTGACAAACCGATGTAGATAGCTTTGTCTCGCCATCCATTTTCTGCTTAAAGTGCTCTGGTTGGCAGAAAATATACGCATGCGAAGCAGAAATTATAACGTACCCCCATGATTTACAACACATTGATTTTTTTTTTTTTTTTTTTTTACAGTTTGAAAACCGTTTTTCAATATTGTGAAATTAATCATGTTTGTTCAGCCGTGAGGATTTCGGCGTATTCAATCAACATATTTTTGTATTTTTGAATATTTTTGACAAAAACAAAAACATATTTTTGGTTTTTCAAAATTTTTCAATTTTTAGGGTTTTTGAAATATTGTTTATTTATGTACAGAAAACAAACAAACTCCCTGTTCAACCAAACCAGGGTTCAGTAGCCTCTTCCTGTGCCAGGCTGCTCCAACTACCATTCTCACAATCTTCAGCTTCGTTGAGCACCTGCACATTCAAACTTTATCAATCATTTGAACAATTTAGCCCAGGTCTGTTGGACCTTAGGCATTTCAACACAATAATGTTCATTTAATTTCGGAAACTCTTTGTCATTTAAAACTTTTTCAGCGTTGACTTCAACTTTCTCATCTTTTTCCGACGTCACTTGTTTCTTAGCACTCCACATTTGACCTTTCGGAGTGCCTCTTTTGTAAAAATGTGATTCTTTTTGAACATTTTGTTTTTGAATAACAACTTTTGGTTTCCAAAACTCTTGTGGTTTTGTCATATCAACAGTTATTTTCCAACTTTGAGTTGTTCTGACTCTCGGTGTGTGAGAAATCTGTGTTTGTCTTGAATCAGACCTAGTCTGTTTTGGTTTCCAAGTTTGATTCGAAGCAAGCTTGTTTGTGTTATACCTCCAAGTTTGTTTTGAATCAAATCTGGTTGGCCTTGGTTTCACACCCTCAAACTTCTGTTTTTCAACATCAACAGGCTTTGGATTTGGACACTTTCGTGATACATGTCCAATTTGATCACATTTAAAACACACTTTCTTTGAAACATCCTTGGCCTGTTGCTGTTTCTTTTTATTAGCATCAAACTCCTCATTAGACTGTTGTCCAAATTTGAGTTTTTCCTCTTCTTTCAAATTTTTCCCTTGAACAAAATTCAATTTTTGTTGCAAATCCTGTTTTTCATTTTGTTTTCGATTCTGTTTCTTTTTATAACCCAAACCAGCCTTCATGTTTTTCTTCTTAAAACCAGGTTTGTTATAAAAAGATTTATGTCCTTTACCAGCAAACTTTGAAATTTCCGATTTCTCAATCTCAACAATTTTGAAAACTTTATCGACCTTCTCTGAAATCAAATTGTGAATTGGGAATACAACATCTAAGAATAGTTTGTCCGATCCAATCATGGTATAGACCAATCCCTTTGAATCATCATCCAAATTTTTCTCGGATTTTGTGTTTTTCAGATAACCATCATGAAAATTTCCTTCATCTTCCTCCTGTGATTCAGACTTACCTTTTACAGACTCATCTTTCAAAACGCTTTCAACAACCTTACTTACCACCTCTGAATCATTAGCATCATCAGATTTGGAGTAAGTCACATCGATACTTTCAGGTAACTGGTCAGCTATGTTCAAACCCTTTGCCACCTTTTCCTCATCATAAAAAGTATAATTGTTTCTCAATGGTGGTGGTACCTGATGAAACTCTGAACCAATACCCTTTTGCAATTGTCAGTATCTTTGTTATCTGGTGTGATGTTGAAAATGCGTTCGAGAATGTACGAAGAGTTATGATAACTTTGAAGTTTTGTAACAACCTTTTCTTTTTCAGCCAAGAGTTGTTTAAGATTAGCAATTTCATCAACACATTTGTTTAATTCAATTTGCTTTTCTTTAAACTTTCTTTCATACATTTCTTTAGTGACTAAAGTTTCTGACAATCTTTGATCAAAACTTTTGACTTGGCTCTTCAAAGTATCATAAGCTTCTTGTACTCTCTGACTCGACCACTTTAAAGAATCATACTGTTTTTGTCAATCTTGAAATTTTGATTCTTTTTCAACACAATCAACACATTTAGCAGTACACTTTTCTTTCAAAATATTATTTTCTTCTTCAAGACCATGACATTTCTGTGTTAGCTTTTCGACTTTTAATTTCAAAATTTCTTCTTTTTCAATCATTTCTTTACATTTTGTTGTGAAAACATTTTCTAGTTTAACCATATCATTGTCTTTTGTTTTTATGATGTCATCTTTTTCAGTATAGGCTTTGCACATTTCTATGCAATTCCTGCACTTGTTCTCTTTTTCATCAACCAATTCAACATTCGACAAGTCAGAAGATTCATTTACCTCAGTTTCTTTCAGCACCGGTTCTTCTGTCTCAGCTTTCTGATCTTGCTCTTTGTTCTCCTCTTTTTCTTCTTTCTGTGCTTCTTCAATCTTCTGTTCTTCTTCAGCTTTCTGATCTTCTTCAGCAGCAATCTTCACAACATTCTTTACTTCTTCAATCATCTTCTTTAATTCTTCTTCTTTTCTCTTCTTCATTTCTACCACCATCGGTAGACTTGCTTCAAAAACCTCTCTTATCTTCTTTTCCAAATCAGGCAGATATGCTTTATCAGATAACCTTCGTGTATTAAAAGTAGCGTGCCTTGGAAGCAAACTTGTTACAGCTTTGAAAACCACTTTTGATGGGTCAACAACTGGATTACCCCGTGGATCCATGTAACATTCCAACTCATCATTCCATCGTTTGGCTCTCTGGGCTTCTTTGAATGGTTCGTTTAATTTTCCAATTTCCCATCTTGCATAGTCTGCTTTCCACCATCTATCAGGATCAGCATCAGCCACAAATGCATACCCAACAACATCTTTTTCAGGGCAAACTTGACTCCAGTTGTAACCTTCATCATCATGTATAACTGCAAGAGCCCTTGATTTTTCTTCAGGTTGTTTCAATCTTGGTGGCTCAGACTTGTTCTGATGGTAAATCGCTTTCTTGTAATAATCTTCGTTGAAAGGGTTTTCAGACTCAACATCAGCATACACATTTCTGCACTCGCGCTTAAAGTGACCTCTTTGTTTGCATTTGAAGCATGTCACCTTAGATTTATCAAATCCCAATTTGGTAGATGGTCCACCAATTGACTTTCTCCCCGTGATCTCCATGAACCGCTGTGCCCGACGAACCGCACTGGCCATGCACCATCTTATATCCATTAGTTCCATCTCCTCGGGGTCTAATTGATCATAATCTTCTTTCGTCAAGTTGGTGTTACCGATCTTCCCTGCAACGAGGCTTTCATACGATTCAAGTACGGATGCCAAGAAAACCATCTGTTGTTTTGCCGATTCTTCGCTGAAATTCTGCCCATTCTTCAAATCCACTGCGATATTACACTGGAATAAATTCTTTGAAGCAGATTGATCAGAAGTTGTTGAAGAAGATCCACTGTGAAGACTTTCATTGTTTACTGATCTTGAGCTTTCTGCGGAAAATGCTGTTTTTGGAGATCCAGCCTGTGGTGCATTTCCTCGGTAGTAAAGCTCTACATTTTGCTGATAAGCTGGATTGTTGACTTTAGATCTCTTTATCTCCAACTCATGACTTTCAAGTCTTTCGATCAGCAAATCCACTTTTAAATCTTCAGGCTTGATTGTGTTTTTTAACATTAGAGCGAAGTATTGCCACTCTTGATCATTTGGCAATGAATCAAACAATTTATCCACCAGCTCCTCTTCAGAATATGAAATTTCATATCTGGCCAACTCCATTTTCAGATGCCCAAATCTTTCGATCATTTTACAGACAGATTCATTGTTCATACAACTGAATAAATCAAACTCTTTACGCAACAATTTCTTTTTGTTTTTGACAATTTCATTACTTCCTACACACTTTTTACCTAACGCTTCCCACAAACTCTTCGATGTTTTCTCTTGTTCAAGTAATGAGATAATATCCTCTCTCACTGACTGTTTGATTAATGTGATCATCTTATATTCAGCCACAACATTTTTTATATCTATGTCTGAGAACTCTTTTTCCTCTACTAACCCTCCTCCTTCTTTAACTGGTTCAGTATATCCATTTTTCAATTTTAACCAGCTTTCAGGAGCGAAAGCTTTTACCCAACCCTCAAACCGATTTTTCCACCAGTTATAATCTTCAATCCTCATTAGTTTCGGTGGTTTCTGTTGGCTTCCATACATATTATCATATTTCAAATTCTCTGAAATCTCTCTCGAATACTCTCTTATTTCAGATCTTCTTTCGGATGATTCTGAAGTAAAGGCATTGTAGAACGTGTTATAAAATTCTTCACCGCTGCTCGACATCTTCAAATTTTGTCTTGAATTTGCACTTTGTATATCTTTAATCACCTGAATACGAACAAACAAACACAATGAGTTTAATCAAATTTGTCAAACAATCGTAAAAGAATTTAGTTCGTTCGGATGGATCAATAGTCAATCGGATGATGTTGTCCCAAACGGATGAGATCAGCCCAAATCGGATGAAGTATCACGAACAAATGAGTTGGTCCGGATGATGATTCGTCCGGATGGTGAACCGGATGACAATACGCACGAGTGAGGATCCGCACGGGTAGTGATCCGCGCGGGTGGGGATTCGGAGATGTTATACGCACGGGTGGGAATCCGTGTGACTAATGTGATGCGTACGGGTGAGAATCCGGAAGATGTTATACGCACGGGTGGGGATCCGTGCGGGTGGAGTTGACTTCTTTTACCTCAATTAATGAACTAAACGACAAATCTAGTGTTGATCGATTGGCACTTTGACTTCAAAGCAAAATCACATGCTAATGACAGTCACATATATATTCTCATTGGACCAAGATATGTCATCACCTTTTATCAAAACATGCAAACAGACAACAACTTCACCAAATTCACTTCCATTGGACCTAATACCTTCAATTCACATGAACTTCTGATAGCATATGTTTCGAATCACGTGACACCTTTCTTAATAAATCACATGCATATTGACAAAGTTGTAGGACAGATCACGTGCAATGTTGATTGAAAACACACAACTTCACGTGTTCACCGAATGCAGAATGATTACTTTGACTGACAATCTGAAAATGTTGACCAAGTGACTTGTTTATCCGTGCGGTATTGTGACACGTATTACTATCCGTGCGTATGGTCAAATAATAGTCAACACGGATTGTTATCCTTGCGGATGGTGATACGGATGATGTTATCCGCACGGGTGGTGATACGCACGGGTGAGGATGTTATCCGCGCGGGTGGTGATACGCACGGGTGGGGATGTTATCCGCGCGGGTGGTGATACGCACGGATGGGGATGTTATCCGCGCGGACAAGTTGTCCGTGCGTATGGCAAGTCAACTAAGGTCAACACGGATTAATTATCCGTGTGAGTTAATGATCCGCTTCTCTCTTCTAGACAACAAGACTGTTGATCGTTTGACCTTCTATTCAACAATTTCAATTAAACATCACATGTGACAAACACTTATCGAGACAAACTATGACCAGATTATGCAAACAACATTTTTCAAATCTCTGAAACAAACACATGCAAATACTGAATTCAATTTAATATCACGTGCGGCTGCCAACTATCACATGAAATGCAATTTATCAAAGCAAAAACCACGTGCAATATTGAAATCACATGTATACTGACAGACTTATGCAAATTCTGAAATGCTATTAATGATGTTGACACTACTTCACATGCAATATGATAATGTTGACTGTTAAAGACTGATAATGTTGACTAATTGTGGGTCGGTCGAGTGAGGTGCAATGACACGTATTGAAAATGCTATCCGTGCGTGTGTCTGAGTCAACAAGTCAACCCGGATAACTTGTGCGCACGAAGATGCTATCCGTGCGTACAGGTCAACAAATAGTCAACGCGAATGGTCATACGCACGGGTGGTGATCTGTGCGGTTAACATCAGGAACAACAGCAACAGTATTCATTTTTCGAACAACAAATTTCTAATTTTCTTCCAAACGGCTTGGAGTTTTGACCTGAAAATTTGTAGAGTATTAGATCATACAGTTTCGCATAATATATCAAAAAAATGAGCGAATTTGAACCGTAAAAACCCTGTCAATTTTGCAAAATTCAGAGAAAACGTGAAGAACAAGAAAGTTAAGAGAAATATGTCAAATCTGGATGTTTTAAGCCCTGATTATGCTGAAATTGAGTGCGTAATTGTGCGTTTGATCTCGCAACCGAGCTCCTGCTCTGATACCACTTGTTAGGTCCCGGTTTGATCCGTTTCGATTGCGAACCGACTCGTACGACGTGCGGAATCCGTGCACGAGTGAGACCGAACACACGAGACGTAATATAATCTGTGATTCTATTGACGAATATGAAAACGTACAAAGCACCTGAATCACGATGTCACTTTCTCTCTCTACTTTCTCTCTCTAGCTCCTATCTTCTCCAAAGTCTTCAAATGAGCAAAGTGACAAAAAAAGTTCTTAAAAGAAACCCTAAGGCTCCTATTTATAGGCCAAGGGATATAATGAGAGATCTCATTATTTACATAAATGCCACCTTGCCTTTTTCTAGATATTTCTAACTATTACAATATAAGCACTAGAAATAAATTGTTTCTGTTACGGTCTTGAGATGACGGAGGCGATAGACATACTGCACTAACAGTATGCCTACATCCCGTGCATAAGTCATGGCCATTTTATTATACAATGATGTCAAGGATATCCGGGACATGGTCATTAACCCCTAAAGGCTTTTATTTCAAATAATACAGATTAAAGCGGGTTACCTCAAAAATTTAATCACAATCCGACTAAACATTCAATACCCGACCAAGCGGTATTATTATACCGTATCCCAAGCCCGTATAGGGAAATAAGTTAAGAGTATTTACCTGAGCTAGCTCCTGTCTTAAATTGCAAGAATAATAATAACTCAGCCGTATTCACTTAAGTAAGCGTAGGTACAATTTACCGGAAGGCTCTAGTCCGGAATGATGGTATAAATAACCAATTAGAATACTAACGGGTCTTTAATCAAGCCTAAACTTAGACCGGTTAGTTTTTAAAGAAAGATACGGTTCAAACGCATGATAAGGCGAAGACCGGTTTAGAATGTGGTTTTGACCCGGCAAGCTTGTATGCTTGTTTAATATGCGTAACTTAAACACATTCTGGATTTTGAGATGAAAATGATATGGTTTGACCCGTTTCGGCTAAATTATGTAAACTAGTTACGTAAGCCGATCCGAACGCGAAAAGTGCGTAACGAGTAACCAACTGAATCATATACAGGTTTCCTAAGTTAATATGTCTTAATTATGTTGTGATATCAGTAGGATACCTTCCATTATGCCCAAAACGAGTTTAATCTCAATTTAAGCCCTGTAGGGGTATTTTGGTCATTTTAAAGATTATAAAATAGATTTAATGAACTTCTGAGGTCCGGGTCTGAATACATCAGTAAAATGACTTATTTTAACAGGGTATATCAATTGGTAATAAGTCTTATGTGACAAAAAGGTTTTAAACCCAAACTATGCGTTTAGTACGCGTAAAAAGCTATTTTAAGCGATTTCCGGGTTATACAGAAAATCTGAGTTTTCTGATCAGGTTATAAAGTTCAAAATACTTTATTTATTATATAAAATCAGTAGCAATTAGATTGGTATCAAAAGGGCTTGTAAAACTCATTTTATGGCCTAAAAGGGCATAATCGGTATTTACCGAGTTAAGGCGATAACCCTAGGTTTTGATCAGTTTAAAAATAATTAAAAATATTTAAAATCTCAAAATATTATATTACATCAGTGGGTAAAAGGTTTGGTGTCAAAAATTGGGTTTAGATAGGCTTTATGCTAATTGCGCCGTTTAATTACTAAACGGCGTTATAATTACGCTAATGAGCATAACTCCTAATCTAGACCTCCAACTGATGTGAAATTTTAGGGACATGTTTATAAATCAGTAGCAAAGATTATTGTCCTTTCACATATGCAAAATTCTCGTTTTATGGTCAAAAGGGCATTATGGTTAACATTAAGCATTTAACAGAAACGTGTAAACGAATCAGACAATCAACGATCCAACCACAGAGGGTTATACTATCATGTAACCTGGTCCTAAGGAAGCTCTAAGGCATTTCCAAACCATACTAAATCGGGTCAGAACTGAAGTCAAAGCAAAAGTCAAAGTTTTGCGACTTTCGGTTCCGAACCGGGTCTAAACAGAAAATTGTCGGGTCGAACATGCTTAGACATGTTCTTACATTAATTACTAAGTTATAAGAGTAATAAAACAGGTTGCAAAGCTTCTACACTGTTAATTATGTTTTAAATCGCAAATTAGGATCCTGTTGACTTTTTATAAACAACTTTGACCCGACATTTGATCTAGTTAGAACGGGAATCAGAGGGTTCCCTTTTAAGGGTTTATTGCCCACATAATTACCAACTTATAACTACCTTCAATTCGACTAATCACTGGACCAATAATGATTAATCATTAAGTCAACAGGTAATTACGACGGTTTGACTTTTAAGCTAAAACTAAGTAAAAACTTAACTAAGAAAGGTTAAGCATACTTACCAAAGTCTAATGCACTATTAGAGATGGCTTGGGTCTGCTCTTATGCTCTAGGAAGCTCCAAGAAAGCAGATGGAATGAATGATCAATGGTTGCAACATTGTGGCCTTTTATAGTGTTTACAATCTCATAGATTGTTGACAACTAAGTCTAAGGGATGATCCAGATCATTAAAAAGTGTTCCTAAGGGCTAAAAGGCATGTAGGGGTCGCCCTTGGATGAGGAAAATCGGTTTTAAGTCGGTTTCATACGCATAACAGAAGTCTGTCCCGTTTTCTGTCGCTGTGCAGGCCTTACGGACCGTAAGGCCTGACCCTTACGGTACGTCAGCTTGTTCCAGAAGGCAAAATGTTGTTGGCCTTTCAAGCTTCGAACGGGTAACCATGTATTACGAATTTTGGGCCATTATTTTCAGTATGGGGCCTCTAAATTTACTTATAAGGGCTTCAAGACTCATACCCACTTTGTTAAGTCCTTGGTTAACTTGGTTATCACCCGAAAAGTCATAATTTTCAACGTTGACGCTTTAACCCCTCTTATACGAATTTGATCATAACTTTCTCATACGATAACGAAACGTTATGAAATTTTTATCGTGCATTCTAGTGAGCATAATTAATCGTTACAAAGCTTCGGGTTTGCTAAAAGGTCACTCAGAGGTATACTTTAAACATGTTGACACATTTAACCCCTGTGGTTTGTAATCTCTCACTTTCTTTCATATTTAGCTTCGTATGATCCATGATTTATTCGTTTGAAGGTATAAACATTATGTAGGGTTATTGTAAAGTATATTTATCCATCGTTGACAATTTGAACCCTTATATTCACATACTTTTCATGTTTGTCAACTTTAGTCCCTCTAGAGTATTCTTTCACACGTTCAAGCTTATGACACGTGTCAATACATTATAGGACGTAAATTTTCGAGGTGTTACATAAACTATATACAGACATCTTTTTGTGAGTTTGTGTAAGAGGATCATATCAGTTTATGACAAATTACTAGCACCGTTGAGCTTTAAACACTTTAAGTTCTAAACGATTCACTTAGATTGTCAGTATACTGATCCACTTAAATTTTCACACAAAGTTCAATTGATTCGAGATTAGTGCTTTAATGGACTTAACTTATTCGCGTGTCCCACCTCAGAATATACTCCCGTATCCAGACTCCTATATTCAGTCTTACAGGTGAATGTACACTAATGATATCTGTAAATAGGTAATGCGAGACCATGAGAGCTCAGGCTAGAACTTCCGTTCAATCAGAGAGATGATGGCTCGACTTTTAGGTGTGTCCCGTTTGGGGATCTTTTCTTCAACAGCACATGATTAGCATTTTTCAATGTTTCATCATTTTTTATGCTGAGGGTGAGCTTTATGATTAAAGCAGTGCAGAGCATTATACGAGGACTAGGCTATTGCTCTCGCAAAATCAGAAGTCCTAGTATAATACCCCAGATATCATCACGCACAAAGACCAAGTATGTCAGAAATAGAAAGCCCTTCAAACAAGATTTCAGGGGTTACCTATATATCCGAGAGATGTTCCCCACTAGATAAGTAAGTATTTGATATTTAAGTTTATATCTCGACAACAATCTACTAAGCGTGCGAAAACCTACTGGCATATCATCAGTGAGACCGTTTATCACATTTTAACTTTCCAATTCTTTAGTGTACTGTGATTGTCTACTGATGTACTATCATTTCCTCTTTTTCACAACAAAAATCTTTTTGTTTTTTCCGATGTTTATGGAATTTTGATTTTATCATGTTTTTGGATTTTTCAAATTTTCAAAATTTCTAAATTTTTTACTCCCCTTAAAATCAAAAATATGTTTCAATTTTTGGTTTTTCGGGAAAATTTGAACGGTAAAAGCAATAAACTGTACAAATAAAATGACAAACTGATGTGAATTGCTTCAATACTCCATCCACTTGGCATAAACAATCAGAACTCCCCCTGATAACAAACTATTTTCCCATTAAGATTTCAAAACATTTAAGTTTGTTTTAATCAAAATGGTGTTTCTGAAAAATTAGTTTTGTTTGTCATGTCACAAACATGGGGTTTCATCACATTGTTCTTTCAATCACTTGTAAAAACTATCACTTGAATGAAAGTTAAATCAAGTTCAACTTAATGACCTTGATTAACCACTTGTAAGATCTTATCAACAAAACTACTTGTAAGTCGAAATATCACAGTTGTGAATTTCTCAAAAAAGATGCCGATTCCTAGTCCTAAATTACCAACCTGGGAGTTCCGGCAAGTCAGGATTTTCAGTTAAAGAGATTCACCTAAGCCTGACGGTCCTTGGGTGATTCCGAGTCATCATCACTCGGTTTCTTTCCTTTCTTATTCTTTTCATAGAATTCCTTTACCCCTTTGACCTTCCCTGTCACACCCCCAAAATACCACCTAGGGAATGTCCCTGTTAGGCGTGTGACGTACCAACAATGAGCCACTACTTACATTGAACCCATACATGTTTCAAAATAAAATCCTCAATTATTAATGAAAAATACCGTCAATGAGTTTAAATGAAAACCAACATGTTCAGCGGAAGCAAATAATCAACCAAGTTAAACTATTTCAAAACCAATGTATAATGTCAAGAATTCAATCACGAGAATCTCTCCAGTCGACCCATGACCACTCCTGCTACTGCAGACAGCAAGTTCCCAAATCCAAGATACCTAACGACCTACGAGCATGCAACAAGTGTATCAGACAACGCTGGTGAGTTCATAGTTTTACGAAAACGTTGGTTACCAAGTGTTTAGTTAATCCATTGAATTTAATTCCGAAAGTAATGTTGATAATATCTCGATACTGAAAAAGACGGCTCCTGATGTGTGTTTTGCCCGTTCCCCAGTGCTCCTATCAAAACACTGGGCATTACTGGGTCATTAGTTCACAACCGTCCTCCCCGGTATGGTGTGAGGGTGCCAAACCTAAGTAGCGCTACCAACTAATACCCCGTTACCTCCCCGGTAACAAAAGATGGGACTTGAGAATGATAGGATGAGAATATTATTCAATATATACCAGTTTTTACCCAAAAGACTTATCCCTCCCCGTGATACCCACTGACTGTCCCAACCACCGAGACGCATGCTCAAAAGTAGTGAACTCACCTTAGAGTGCTCGGTAGGTTACGTTACTTGTTCACACGTAGTCAATCAAGTCCTAACATGGTTATCGTCCATAATCAGTTTCACGGTCAATAACAACGCATAATTCTACCCACACCTTTAGGGTTAAAACACAATAAGGCATGTATTGACATTCATCACTCTATGCATGAAGCTTAGCAGTTTACACGTTGTGTGGCAATCAATAGCATACATGACCCAATAAATAAGAGACCCTAACGAGTGTACAACTTTCTATGGGCTTGTAATCCGGTTCCCGTGTGCGGCCCAAACCTTTAATAAGTGTAACATGATTACAGCCCAAAACACATATTAGTCCACTAAACCAAACAAGGTGGGCGACATGCAGGAGGTGTGCGATTCAGCTAGTGTGCGAGTCGTTATTCATGGCTGTATATCCGAGACTCGGTTACACATAACATAATTAATTGAATCAATCAAGTAGTTACCAGTTAATGAACATGAATCCTAAATTCAACCAAAACCTTGACAATAATTTACATATCATTCTGATTCAGATCGTTTGGGTAGTTATTTCTAAAATTCCTAGTCATCTTGCAACCTCAATAATTAAGCAAAATAATACTAATACATACATTATGTATAACAGAATCGAGCAACACATAATGGAATCATCATAATTATAATAAGAGTAAATTTCAAAGTTTGTCCTTTATGTATGTCATATATTACAAAGTATGTCCTTTATCTTTAATAAGCTCAGAAAACATCCTTAATGTTTGAAAAACCAATCAGGTTATGTCCTTTACCCTAAACCTAGTTTGTTTTCCCAGTTAAGTCAGGTCACGTGAGAAGCACATGAGGGCATTAATGTCATTATACCTACCAATTACTGTGCCCTGTTATAAAAACCCTAAACCCCACCATCATCTTCTCCATCTTTCAATCACCTGCACATCAACATACCCCCTTCTTCTCTCTATCTAACAATCCTACCACCACAACCTACCTGCCGCCACCACCGCCACCACGACCCACCTGTCGCCGCCATCACCGCCACCACGACCCACCTACCGCCGCCACCACGACGCACGCCGCCAAGCAAAAGACCAAATCAAGCGCCTCGCCAAGGATCCACAGGTCGTTCCGGCACTCATCCACCACTTACGCACTGCTAAAACGCCTAACGTCCGCCAACTCGCCGCCGTCCTCCTCCGCAAGAAGATCACCGGTCACTGGGCCAAATTGCCGCCGCAGCTCCGCCAGCTTGTTAAACAGTCTCTTATTGAAAGCATCACTATGGAGCATAGGTTGTGAGTTTGTTGCTTGTTTTGTGTCGGTTTCTGTTAATATGTAGGGTTTGTTTGTGATTTTTGTTATTCAGTTGAATTAGGTTTTCGTGAAATTGAAGTCTGCCAGTCTGGGAAAGTTAGTTTTTGTAGAAAGTGAGATGTTTGTTTGAAGAACACGCATTAATTGAAATTATCAATCTTTTGTTGATATTTTTGTGAAATATTTGTGGGTTTGTGTTGGAAATTGATAAAGATTGATGATTACTTCAAACCCAACCTACCCTAAACCCCACCATCATCTTCTCCATCTTTCAATCACCTGCACATCAACATACCCCCTTCTTCTCTCTATCTAACAATCCTACCACCACAACCTACCTGCCGCCACCACCGCCACCACGACCCACCTGTCGCCGCCATCACCGCCACCACGACCCACCTGCCGCCGCCACCACGACGCATGCCGCCAAGCAGAAGACCAAATCAAGCGCCTCGCCAAGGATCCACAGGTCGTTCCGGCACTCATCCACCACTTACGCACTGCTAAAACGCCTAACGTCCGCCAACTCGCCGCCGTCCTCCTCCGCAAGAAGATCACCGGTCACTGGGCCAAATTGCCGCCGCAGCTCCGCCAGCTTGTTAAACAGTCTCTTATTGAAAGCATCACTATGGAGCATAGGTTGTGAGTTTGTTGCTTGTTTTGTGTCGGTTTCTGTTAATATGTAGGGTTTGTTTGTGATTTTTGTTATTCGGTTGAATTAGGTTTTCATGAAATTGAAGTCTGCCAGTCTGGGAAAGTTAGTTTTTGTAGAAAGTGAGATGTTTGTTTGAAGAACACGCATTAATTGAAATTATCAATCTTTTGTTGATATTTTTGTGAAATATTTGTGGGTTTGTGTTGGAAATTGATAAAGATTGATGATTACTTCAAACCCAACAGTAATTAAATATCTTTTTGTTGAAATATTTGTGGGTTTGTTTGGGTTTTGAGAATGCTGTGCAGATTCAGTTGAAGATCAGTTGGTGGAGATAGGAACTGTGTGAATTTTGTGGGTTTTATGTAGGATTTTTGTATTTGGGGAAGAAAAAGAAATGTTGTGGTGGTGGGAGACGGTAGGAGTAGGTGGTGGCGGCGGTGATGGCGGCGGCAGGTGGGTCGTGGTGGCGGTGGTGGCGGCAGGTAGGTTGTGGTGGTGGTAGGATTGTTAGATAGAGAGAAGAAGGGGGTATGTTGATGTGCAGCTATTGGTAAGTATAATGACATTAATTCCCTCATGTGCTTCTCACGTGACCTGACTTAACTGGAAAAACAAACTAGGTTTAGGGTAAAGGACATAACCTGATTGGTTTTTCAAACATTAAGGATGTTTTCTGAGCTTATTAAAGATAAAGGACATACTTTGTAATATATGACATACATAAAGGACGAACTTTGAAATTTACTCTTATAATAAACATATATCATAACTCCACTCATACTTTACTAATTATGTATGATAGTTATTGTCACCATGTATTACAAACAACTATCATTCAATACAGACAAGTATTATTTCATACAAAACAATCTTTAGAATCATCCACATGTACATCGAATTACTCACAGAATATTTGAGTTGACTTTAATTCATAACCACACACAACCCTTCTAGTGGAGGCCTATTATGGTTTTATATTTGCAGCCTTTAACTTGCTCGATTACATCAGCCATTACCTTGTTTGGTTACATCAGCCACTAGTATTATACCACCACTAATTAGATCACCTAATTCATTTATATTCTAAATCATGCAACCACCTAGTTCTTGCCCGCCTATTGTTACGCATAAATCCATGCCTCGGCCGTAAACAAAATAACCGAACAACATCAGACCCATAACCATTACCATTATTATTTACACAATACTTGCACATAACAAGTACACAGCATCATCATACTTCCATATATATACATAATTCATTACATCAGATCACACAATTAATAATAAACACAAAATCTACTAACCAAGGTTCGCCCGAAAGAGATGAGGTCTCGCTAATGAGGGGGGTAGGGGTTCACTGTCGTCGTGATTCAAGAAAGGAGCGGGACTTCGGTGATGAGGTTCCAGGTGCTGCCGTAGATGATCTTTGAGGAACAATATAGGGTTTGCAACAAGTTTAAAGAACCCATACATGATATACGTATACATAATAGAGGCTGGGCCGAGTTTAATTGTGATGGGAGGTTGGGACGAATTTAATAGTAACAAATGGATTGGGTCCAACGTGTTTTAATGATACTTGAATGATGGGTGTGGCCCAACTTTTAAACACATACTACACCTAATCCGTTCAACGTATTAGAGTCGTTGCATACTGTTGGATTTGTATGACAACCATTTGAAACCCTAATTCACAATCAAGCATCATTAAGTAAAATCAACCGTCTACTTAACATGTGAACAATGTACTCATAGGGTTTTCTTAATTATAATAACAAGCCCATCGAGTTCTATATTCCTACTAATTTCTATTTCAGTAACACTAAACAAGAGATGTAACAATTTAATGCCAATATATTAACAAGAACAACCCTCCTCGACTAACATGCACCCTAGTTATGAATTATTAACAATCATCATGCAATATTAAAACTAGTAACCATAGTGCTAACACTTCCAATACACACCACGAATACATTCCAGATTGCAATACAATTTGTTATCACAACTTACCAAATTATCATCATCATAGTTACTGTTCTCATACGTATCGACGTGCACATAATCATAAACGTATAGACTTACAGTTTCATGCACACAACGCTAACTCATAAAGTCATATTCATCATAAAACATTTAGCAATTAAATTACCGTCACAATCACAAGTGTTACTGATTTCTATCATCGTAAAGGATATGAAATAGAAATATCAAGAAACAGGATCACGTGACGAAGAGATACAGACCTTGAAAGTTCTGGTTATCACATCATCCTCAACTTGAAAGAAATTTCGTCCCGAAATTTGACAAGTAAGCACTGAGAAATCAAGATTGTTGGGGATTTTCCTCAGGTGCCACATTCCCGTCAACCATTTTTCCAAAAATATTTAGAACTTTAGGGTTAAAGGCTTTTTCAACATCAAATTCTTTCTTTTCAGAAAAGAATTGATTTGAAATCTCAATTTTGCCAATTTTTTGTTTTAAGTTTCCATTTGACAATGGTGGAAAATTTGCATCATCCATTGTTGGAACGGAATTATCACTTTTTAGCTCAACTTGTGGCTCCTCCGACTTTGACGAATCAGATTCATCGCCAGAAAGTGGCTCCTTTGCTTCCGAAGAAACAAATTTATTGCTAGATTTAACATCTGATTTCTTAACAACCCACTTTTGATTGTTAAGATTCACATTTCTTTTGTAAAAACGTCTTGAACTCTCTCCAACCTCAAATTTTGAATTTTTGAACGCTTTAAATTGCTCGGTTGGTGGTTCATTATCAACCAACTTTTCTTTCAAGTTTTCAGAGACTACCTGTTTTGTTTGGGTTGCCTTTGGACAGTTCCATGCAATGTGCCCAACTTTTTTACATTGATAACATGTTCTCATTTCCTTCTTCTGAGCAACATCATTCTTCATTCCCTCTTGCTTCTTAGCAAGGAATTCTTTGTTCGTCTGCTTTTTGAACAAATTCTCTTTTTCTTCTTCAGAAGATGTTCCTGATACAAAAACAACTTTCGATTTAAAATCTTTAACATATTTTCATTTTCTTTTGGAATAAAACCTAATCCCTTCTTTTTGAAATTACTATTATGGTTTGGTTTCTTTCGATAACCCGAACCAGAACTGTAACCTTTTTTCTTGTTCAATCTTTGTTGAACTCTTGAAGTGTACTTTTTAGGTTTTTCAGTAAGATTTACATCTTTTATTTCAGAAATATTAATTTCTGTTAATTTGAAAACCTTGTTAATCATTTCAGTTTTAACACCTCTTATTAGAAATTCTTCATTAGAATATAATTTGTCGGAGACATTCAAAGTATATGCTACTTTGAATGTTTCTTCATTCAAATTATTTTTTGATATCAGAAAATCATTATTGTAAACCCTTTTTCCCTTTTCAACTGTTGGACTTGAAGTGTCAGACTTTGACTTTGACTTTGACTCCTCGGTTTCATCTTTATCTAACACCTGATCGACCACTTTCTTTATTAACTCAGACTCATGATCAGTGTCAGACCATGTGAATGTGACGTCAATGTTATCTGGCAATCCATCTGAAGGTTCAGATTCCCACTTTAAATTGATTGCCTTTTTGACTCTTTCTGAATTAGGATTTCGTGGAGAATATCCTTCTTCAAGCGGCGGTGGACACTTTGTATAATTGGTACTATGTTTCTTACCAGTATTCTTTACTTCAGATTTCTTTTCTTCAAACGCTTCCATGCCTTCTACTGTAGGGTAAATCCTGTCAATCACGTAAGAAGCACATGAATAACTTTTTAATAACCTGTTTACCCTCTCAGTTTCTATCCTCTGAGTTTCCAATTTTTGTTCAAGTTCAGCACATTTCTCAATGTACTGATTGATGATTTTCTGCTTTGTCATGAATGCTCCATTGAGTGTCCTCATAGCTATCTCTTGTTCATTGCTTGACTTGCTATATTGATTCATAGCTTTGTTTAAAACATCATAAGATTCTTTCAGTCTGTTCATGTTATGAATCAATTTGTTGTTGTGCCTTTTCATAGTATCACAATTTTCACATTTCTTAGGTGTCTTTTCAGTATTTGCTTCATTCTCAACCTTGATAACTGGAATTTCTTTAACCTGCTTCTTTATTACTCGAACATTTTCCTCAGGTTTAACCTTTCCTTCAATAATTGTTGCTTTATGATTCTTCTCTTTCGCAGCTTGTCTTTCTTTGATCTCTTCCATTTCTCCTGCAAAACACAAATTATACCTATCAGATGAAAATTTTCTTTTATAATATTCAAGTTTTCGAATTTCTTCACTATCATCATCACTCTCTTCATCTGATGAGTGATCAAAGATTGGTGCTTTTTTTGAAGCCTCTCTTGTTGAAACTGGTTCTTCTTCGATCTTTTTAGGACTGAATTGCTGAGATTCTTAATAAGCATATGCTATTTCATCTTCAGCAGTTGAATCTTCAAAAATTTGAGCAAAAAAGGCTTTAGAATCTGAAGTTCTGTTAGGATCATAATGATCCCAATTAAAACCTTCTGGGATTCTTTCATCTTCTTGATGAACTAGATAAGCTTTCTTTGATGGCTCTTTAATCAGATCCTTCCTAGCATGCGAATTTTGTGGCGATTGTTGTTGATGCGGAGCAACTTGATGATAAATCGCTTTTTGATGATAATCATTGTTGCCGAATGGATTTTGAGCTCCACTTGCTTCGCGATTTGTGAATTCTCGCTTAAAATGCCCCTTCCCCCTGCAACGAAAACAAGTAACTTTAGATTTATCAAAACCTAAAGGTGAAGTTCCAGCATCACGAAAATCATCTCTTCCAGTGATCTGTTTAAACTTCTCAGCTCTTCTTAACACACTAGCCATACACCACTTTATATCAATTAGTTCCATTTCTTCAGCATCTATCTGATCATAATCCTCTTTGGTTAACATTGGATTACCAATCCTTCCGGCTACCAAACTTTCATAAGACTCTAATACAGTCACCAATAAAGATATATGACCTTTGGCTACCTCTTCCGATAAATTCTGACCATTCTGAAGATGTAATGCAATGTTGCATTGTAGTACTTGGCCATTATTGATGTATGAGCTTTGCGGTTTAGAATTGGTTGCTGAAAAATTTGGATCAAATGATGGATATGGAGAGAATCCATTATTGTTCTTTGATCCTTGAGATGACCCTCCAAAAGAATTGTTTACGTTAAATGCAGTTTCGATCTTTGGTGCAATGTTGTTCTTATCAATCGTACCTCCTTTGTAGTACAGACCAATGTACTGTTCACCATTAGAATTCTTCATTTTATCCATCTTTCGTTGTTCCATCTCTTGAACTTCGAGTTTTTCAATAAACTTGCTCAGCGATAGGTTTGCAAATTCACCATTATTCTTCAAAATCATAAGATACGTGCCCCAAACATCTTGTGGTAACGCATCGGCCAACTTTTCAACGCATTCTTCTCTATCTTTCTTGATATCCAATCGCTTCATGTTAACCACCAAATTGCAATATCTTTCTATAATCGTTTTGGTGTTTTCAGTTTTTAATCCACGAAATAGATCAAATTCTTTCTTCAAAAGCGATTTTTTGTTCTTGATCATGTCTAAACTTCCAACAAACTTCGTTTTTAGTGCTTTCCACATTGAGTGTGCACTTCCGTTGTGTTGCAATAAGATCAAGATATCTTCCTTAATGTCTTGTTGCAATATACTGATCATCATTTTTTCACTTTTGTATTTCTTTCTCTCTTTGTCATCTAAATCTTTAATATCAACAATCTCTCCGTGTTCATCAATCGGTCTAACATATCATTCTTCAACACATTCCCACACGTCTAAGTGATTAGCTTGAACCCAATTTTCGAAACGTTCCTCCCATCCGTTATACTCCTTGATACTCATGAGCTTAGGCGGTTTTTGCATGGTGCCCATTTCATTCTCTAAGTTCACATTCTGAGCCATAGTGATCGGGGTAGCAAATGCGTTGTAAAATTCAGAATCCATGTTTTGGTTTTTGAAAATTCACACTGACAAACTTTCAAACGATTTGGAGATACTTTCAAACGACCTGAATGTTCTTAACCCACTTCGTACGACCTGGATACTATAAACTCATACGATATGGACCTAACTCACATGATCTGGTCCTAATCTCAAACCGTGCGACCTGAAATGGTGTCAAACCGTGCGAACTGGTTCACATTCAAACGAACTTAACACCTCGTGCGACCTGAAGCAATCTCACACGACCTGAGCTATTCCAAACGACCTGGACTGGTGCGATCTGACCCAAACCGTGCGAACTGGTGATACTTTCACACGACCTGGATGATTCTCGAACAAACTGATATGTTTTTCACGCGGTTTGGTCAATTTTATCAAGTTTTAGGTTGATTTAGGTCCTGATTTGTTCAAGGATTGATTAAAACTTAGTTTTACGTGTTATATGTCAAAATCAGATCATTTTAATCGTAAATACTCAGTAATTTTGATGAAAAGTGTAAAAGAATGAGTAGAAATCAGATTTTTCGGTGAAAACAAGCTGAAATGGTAAGAACTCTTCCTCCTGAGCTCCGATACCACTTGTATGATCGGTGAATCGATCAAACGAGACATTCAGAAGAGTTCTCGATCAATACGAAAGGCGGAATCAGACGTATTGATGTTGTAGCAGCTTGATTTACACTTAGAATCACTTTAACTGTCTCTTCTATTGATTTGACAAAGTTACACGAGCTGGTGATACTTCGGCAGAGCTTCGCTACTGGAATCCAAAAGTTACAAATGAAATCCAAGACTCACCTATATATAGGGAAGCCCAGGTCGCATGAACTAGCACATGCCAGTTCACACGGACTGGCCAGTTCGTACGAACTGGTCACTTCATGTGAACCTGCTGGTTCTGCCCTATTTCCCGTTTCTTTCGTACTACGTGTCTTAGTCTATCAATTCTATTACATGACTCGATACAAGACGAAGTCAACAGACATATGCACTAACAAGTACATGAAGGTATAAACCGGCACTAATACAGAAAACGCCAAAAGTTGGTGCCGAATTAATACTTGAAATCTTTTGGTTTGGGAAATTCAGTGTTGCTACCCGGTACCATTTGCTCATCCCTGATCACGGTTACCGTACGAACAACGGTATCGTACAACTTTTTTTTGTTGATTTTCTTCAACTTTTAATTTTTTTCTTTTTTTAGTTTCATGGGTAGGGATGAGCTCGGTGGCAACCAATACAGAATCGGTACTTATATCGAAAATACCGGTTACGGTACCGGTATATGAAGGTAAAAACGGTAGTTAACCGGTACCAGGAACGCCAAAATTCAGTACCGAATTGGTACTTAAGCTCTTTTGGTTCGGCAAATTTGGTACTGGTACCCAAAACAATTTGCTCATCTCTGACCACGGGTTTCATACGAACAACATCGTTACCATACAACTTTTTTGGTTGATTTTCTTTCGGTTATCTTTTAGTGTTTTTTTCTACATTTTCTTTTTATTCTTGTCAGTAGTTTAGTTCTCAACACGCTCGTAGTGATTTCAAAACACATGTAAAGACAGACTAAATAACAAAAGAAATTCGCCGCAACGCGGCGAACTTCTTTAAACCTAGTTACTTTAAATGCTAAACTACCCGGTCTTTGTTTCACCAATTTTTATGAATTCATAGAGTAAGAGTTCAAATGAGAAGAAGTTTTTTATAAGAATAAAATATAAGAAATTTCAACCAATAAAACTATTTTATTTACTTTATTTAATTTTTGTATTTAATTTTTGTAGGTAATGCATTTAACGCTGGCTAGATCACATTCGGCTAGCGTTGGCCATGTCGTTGCCCTGCTAGCGTGGGGATTGAGCCTGGCGTGGGGCTGGGGTGACATGGCTGGCTTTGATTGGCTAGTATTTGATGACCATTGGGCTAGCCGTTAGGCATAGCCGTTGGCCAACGACTATTAAAAAAAACAAAAATCTTTTAATTATTTTCAATATAAACCAAACATTTCTTACTCATTTTTACCATCCAAAAATTCAAAAACCACTATCAAACTCCAAAAACATTTATATAAAATGGATTCTTCAAGTTCAAGCGATTTGTATGATAAATTTGTTTTGTCATCCTCATCCGACAACCGGGGGGATTATTATTTTCAGTATCACTAGTGTCGATGCTGGCGAAAGCTATTGTTGAAGATGCAGATGAAGGGACTTCCCAACCCCAACCCAAACATAGGAAGTATATTGTTCGTGAATGCCAAACCGCAAACGATTGCTGGTAAGCGATTATTTCTCACCCGAACCAACGTATGATGAAAGAATGTTTAGGTGTCGTTCTCGTATGAGTAAAAAATTATCTTTAAGAATATCAAAGGATTTAGAGGATAATTATGTTTTTTTTCCGACAAAGACCCGATGCACGTGGTAATTTAGGATTTACCATGTGGCAAAAGGTTGTGGCCGCCCTAAGACAATTGGTTTACGGCAATAGTTCCGACATAATGGACGACTATTGAAAAATGTCGGCACGAATGGCTAGGGAAAGTCTTCACAATTTTTTAGCATATATCATTGAACTATATATGAAAAGATACTTGAGAAAATCAACATTTAGTGATATGCAACAAATTTTGGAACATCGCACTGAATATCATGGTCTCCCCGGGATGATCAGTAGTTTAGATTGTATGAAATAGGAGTGAGAACTTTGTCCAACTGCATGGCAAGGCTCTCACACAAGTGGATATCATGGAATGTCGACTATGATGCTTGAAGTGGTTGCATTACAAGATCTTTGGATCTGGCATGCATTCTTTGGTATGCCTGACGGGTGGTCCGTAGGACAACCCTTGAATGAGCTAAATAGATTGAAATCTCATACTTTACCCGGTTAATTGTTTGAACTTGGTAACCACTAGATGAAATGATGTGCAGGTGTTAAAGTACTCAAGATGAGGGATTTAGAAAGATTAGAAGGATGGTGGAAGTTGGCGAAATCGAGAAGTGAGGAAATGGCAAATTGATGAAGCAATAAGGAGAAGAAAGTCATTCAGAACCGTAACCTACGGCTCCCAGCCGTAGGTTACGGCTCCTATCATTTGCCAAAAGTTCCAGCCGTAAAACAGGGGCTTCCAGGCGTAAGACTCACTGCCAGCCGTAACCTACGGCAGGTGGCCATAGGTTACGGCTCCGACTGATGCCTTCTTGTAACTCTCGCATTAAATGGTCTTTTGATGGAGAATTATGGTTCTTAATCATGTATTTTCGGTTATTACTTGGAGGGAACGAGTTAGGGAGTATATGAGGAGCATTTGGGAGTAAAGAACATTATCTTATCATCTACTATCCATCTAGTATTGTTGCTTTTGATTGTATTAAACAATTTCATCTTATTTTGCTACAATGTTGGTCCAAGCCATGAGTGGCTAGGTTCTTTATGGTCATCCTAGGTTGAAGGTTTGTATGAAACAATTGTGTTTTGATTCCATATTTCTAGAATGGTAAACTCTATCTATGTCTTGTTTATCATGGTGTGTGATTGCTTATTTGTAAATTGTTGATTCTTATGACATTTTAGTTTGAAACTATACGTTCTTGGTGCCGTTGGCAATCGAGATATCATGGGTAGAATTAGGATTGGGTAAGGGTTGATTGGTCATCGGGTAACAACCTCACGTTCTAGGAATCTGAGTACTTCGTTCCCTTTTATCACAATAAGTAATTACACACGAACTATGTCTATGTAGTTCTTTCTAGTGGATGATAGAACAATTGTTGAAGCAAACCGGAAACTTAGGATGGTCATCTGTCTCCAAATTGTTTACAAACTCAACTTTCATCTCGCAAATTAATTAGTATTCTTAGTTTTTAAAACCAATCCAATCAAACCAACTCTTGAATTTTACTTTTATTGCAATTAGTGTAGTTTTAGTCAAGTTAGTTAATCTTCTAAATAACACATATTCCACAAACTCCCTGTGTTCGATACCCACTTGCCACTATCTATTTAGTAGTAATTGGATTAAATTTGATTGTGACCACGACATCACGTCAAATTTTGGCGCCGTTGCCGGGGAGTAGTGCGCAACGTGTGTTATTTTATTTCTTTTTAAGTTTGTTATTTTTCTGGTTTACGCTGGGTGTGTTAGTGTGCAGGTATTGACAGGTGCATGCGTACTAGGAGCTCTCACAAGCTATCACCTTTGGCATTTGATCCGGAAATTGAGCGAACGTTAAGAGGAAATAGAATTTTGCTAAGAGAGAACAGAATCAGCGGTTTCACCAACAACACCAACTACACCAATCACACCAATTCGATACATGGATCCACCACAACCACCACCCACTACGGGTGAACTTATACCACCATTCATACCATCATCTACTCAACCTTCACCAAACACCACTATTCCAAACATCACTACAATGCCTACTCCACTTCATGATACTACACCAACCAACACCACACAACCGATTACTACTCAAGTTGAACCTAGTCTTTCCTTTAGCCCTTCAACTACGATTCCACCACTCACTCATTTCTTCCCAGTTTCAGCGCAATCATCTTCAACCTATACAGCACCACAAGGTTCAACTGTTGTCCATACTACCTCTACATTTAGACCATCAAACCAGTCGGGTTTTCAATACTCGACCATTCCATTTGGGCAAACTTCGGGTATAGGGGGAGATGGATATGAGGAGGGATATGAGGATTTTGAAGGTTATGATGAAGACGGGTATGCTTACGCTTATGGGGGTGATGGTGATCAAGGAGAGTTTGCTTATGTGCATGGCCAATCTCAAGGGATGTTAAATGTTGGTGGAGTGCCACAACAACAAGAACTTATACCACAACACATTAGACCAAGGCCACAAGGGCCACCAATGCAACGCCCTATACCATTTCAACAAGTTCAACCACAAAATGTTCAACCACAATTTCCAAGGCCAATTCAACACCCACCGATGCCTCAACAACAAGTTCAACAACCATTCGCACTACAAGGGCATATACCAAGACCAATGGGTCCTATTCGTCAAAGGGGTCGATTGGGTGTACCAAGAAGGTATCTTAGGGAACATGCGAAGGGAATTGAAGCACATTTTAGGCCGGTAATTACTCACAACCCTTCACCGGTGGTTATTCCTCACAATAACCAAGGAAGAACTTTTGAAGTGAGAACAAATTCTTTGCAAAGCTTGCCGAAATATAAGGGTTTAGCAACGGAAGAACCTTACTTCCATTTGGAGGCCTATGACTCAATTTGCAATACTTTTGGGAGTCAAGGTTTTTCGGCCGATGATATCAAGTTGGTACTATTTCAATTTTCTTTGGAGGATAAGGCAAAGAAGTGGTTCTACACTTTGCCTTCGGCATCTATTTATACTTGGGCGGAAATGCAACAAATTTTCCTAGACGAATTTTACACCGCCCAAAAGACTAATGATGCTAGAAAGGGGTTAAGGAGCTTTCAACAACAACATGGTGAAAGGTTTCATGAGGCTTTTGAGCGTTTCAATATGATGATAAAAAATTGCCCTCACCATGGAATTGAATTGTGGGAATTAATGAATGCTTTTCACGAGGGGTTGAGTGCCGAAGATGCTCGTGATTTAATGTCTATTACTGGTGGGACTTTTGGTACAAATTACGAGAATGACGATTGGGAGTTCTTGGAGAACATGGCAACTACATCAAAAAGAAAAGCTCAAGCATCGAGGAGAGCACGACCGGCCATTGCCCGACCTCAAGTGCACGCAATAGATGATGGTAATGTGCAAACCACTAACCAAATTTATGATGTTTGTGCTTTGTGTAATGAAATAGGTCATGCGGCTGAAAATTACCAAGGAATGGTGGAAGGGCAATATGAAGAAGTTCATGCGGTTCAAGGACAAGGAGGGGGTGGTAGAAATTACAACAACATGAATTCTAACACTTACCACCCCGGGTTGAGGAACCACCCAAACTTTCGCTATGGGAACCCTTCAAATCAAGCAAACCCGAATTTCCAAGGTAACCAAGGTAATTATGGTTCGCGCCAACCTTATAACAATCAAGGTGGATATAGAAGTGGTAACAACCAAGGGTACCAAAGGCAATACCAAACGGGTCAAGAACAAGGGGGTCTTCGGGTGGAAATGAAATGATGGATATGTTGAAGAGCATGCAAGCGGAGATGCAAAAGAGAAACCAAATGGATGATGTTCGTATACAAAAGGATGAGGCCCGAGATAAGGCAATTCAAACTTTGACCACCCAAATGGGTCAACTCGCAACTGAAGTGTCGGACTTGAAGAAAAATAAAGGTCCATTACCAAGCGACACTAAGGTAAACCCATCTCATGGTACTTCAAGAGGTAATAATGTTAACATTCACCATGTAAGTGTTTTGAGAAGTGGGAAAGAGTACAAAACCAATCCTTCACCGGATTTGGTTGATGGGGTGGTTGAAGATATAATGGGTCAAGATAGTGAGGAAGAAAATGAACCACCTATTGTTTCTTCTAAAAAACCCAATTTTGAAAAACCCGAAATTAATAAAGAAAACGAACAGAAAAATGAGGGTGAGGGATCTAGTCAAGTACCATTTCCCTCGGCTTTATTAGATCCGGGTAAGAAAAATTTCATTTCGAAACGGGGTCCTCAAAAGGAGGAAATGTGGGAGGTTTTTAAACAGGTTAAAATCAATCTTCCTTTACTTGAAGCTATCAAACAGGTACCTGCTTACGCCAAGTTTTTAAAAGAATTGTGTACCCAAAAGAGTCAACAAAAAGTGCCTAAATTGGTTGACTTGACGGAGCGGGTAAGCGCGGTTTTGAAAGGAGATCTTCCTCCTAAGCTACAAGATCCGGGAACGCCTCTTATAAATATTCAAGTTGGAAATTTTCAAACTGCAAGGGCGTTATTGGATCTTGGAGCCAGAGTAAGTATCTTACCGGGGGGGTTATATGACCAATACGATTTTGGTCCATTGAAACGGGTTGAGACAACGGTGGTGTTAGCCGATTTGTCTCATAAACTCCCTCGAGGTATTGTTCGGGATGTTATAGTTAAGGTTGATGAGTTTTATTATCCCGTGGACTTTCTTGTGCTAGACTACTCATCCGCGGACCCAATTCAACAACAAAATGTTATTTTGGGTCGGCCATTTTTAAACACCGCACATGCCGTTATTGATTGTCGATATGGTACGGTCGACATGACATTCGGTAATAGAAAGATGAGATTAAATGTTTTTACTAATGGTACTAACATTTATGGTGATGAGTGTTTTGTAGCAGATTTCATAGATGGGTACGACCCAAAGGAGTTCGAGGAAGAGATTTTGGGGTCTTGTGTTTGTGATGTGGCTTTGCAGGTGCACGCATGTGATTTGGAAAAGGAAGAGAAAGAGCAAGAGGCTCTTGCGGTAAAGGAAGGAAGACCGCCATGTACCCACCAAACGGACACTCTACCGGTGGAAATTGATTCGGGTACAAAGCCTTCCTTGGAATGTCCACCAAGTGTGGAATTGAAAGAGCTACCAAAGCACCTAAAATATGTATTTTTGGGGGAGAATGACAGTTTACCGGTGATCATTGCTTCCAATTTGGAGGTAGCTCAAGAGGAGGAGTTGATACGGGTGTTGAAGGCTCACAAGGCGGCAATCGGGTGGACAATAGCCGACTTAAAAGGTATTAGTCCATCCATTGTTATGCACAAAATCATTACAGGTGAGGATGCAAAGCCGACCCGTGAAACACAAAGAAGGTTGAACCCGAACCTAAGAGAGGTGGTCAAGAAAGAAGTTATCAAGTGGTTGGATGCGGGGATCATATATCCCATTTCGGACAGTGCGTGGGTAAGTCCGACTCAGGTAGTGCCTAAAAAGTCGGGCATTCAGGTAATAAAAGATGAGCAAGGTGAGCAAATCGCCACCCGCCCGGTAACCAGGTGGCGAGTTTGTATCGATTATAGAAAATTAAACGCCGCTACCTCCAAAGACCATTTCCCGTTACCCTTCATTGACCAAATCATTGAAAAACTTTCCGGTCAAAAATATTATTGTTTTTTGGATGGGTACTCGGGATATAATCAAATTGCTATTCACCCGGACGACCAACACAAAACCACGTTTACATGCCCAAATGGTACATTTGCTTTTCGGCGAATGCCATTTGGACTATGTAACGCCCCCGCCACGTTCCAAAGATGTATGATGAGTATATTTTCGGACATGGTTGGGGAGTCTCTTGTAGTGTTTATGGATGATTTTTCCATTTTTGGGCCAAGTTTTGACTCTTGTCTCGATGTGTTGGAAAAAGTTTTGAAAAGTTGTGTGGAGACAAATTTGGTCCTAAGTTGGGAAAAGAGCCATTTTATGGTTCAAGAGGGTATTGTGTTGGGACATGTAATTTCGGACCGGGGAATGGAGGTAGATAAAGCAAAAATTCGGGTAATTTCATCTCTACCCCCACCAAAGAATGTTAAGGGGGTGAGATCATTTTTGGGACATGCGGGGTTTTATAGAAGGTTTATTAACAGCTTTAGTGTAATTACAAAACCTTTATGTAACTTATTATTGAAAGATGTTCCATTTGATTTTACTGACGAATGTTTGCAAGCGTTTCATGTGTTGAAGGAACAGTTGGTGAAGGCTCCTATCTTACAACCACCGGATTGGTCAAAGCCGTTCGAGATTATGTGTGATGCTAGCGACACGACCATTGGAGCGGTTTTGGGTCAAAGGGTCGATAAGAAACTGGTGGTGATCTATTATGCAAGTAAAACTTTGTCCGAGGCGCAACTGAATTACACCACGACCGAGAAAGAATTATTAGCGGTGGTGTATGCCTTGGACAAGTTTAGAGCTTACATTTGGGGGAGCAAGGTGATTGTTTATTCGGATCATAGCGCGGTCCGATATCTAATGGAAAAGAAAGATGCGAAGCCTCGGTTGATTCGTTGGGTGCTTCTGTTGCAAGAGTTCGACTTAGAGATCCGGGACAAAAAGGGATGTGAGAATGTTGTAGCGGATCATTTGTCCCGGATCCCGTTGGAAGGTGTTGATGACCCGAGCGAGATTAATGAACGGTTTCCCGATGAGCAATTGTTAGCCGTTTCTACTTTCGTTGCACCTTGGTACGCCCATTATGTGAATTATTTGGCTAAGGGTGCAATTCCGAATCATTGGACGAAGAAGAGACGACAACAATTTCTAAGTCAAGTTAAGCAATATATTTGGGATGAACCGGATTTGTTCAAAATTGGACCCGACCAAGTAATACGAAGATGTGTTCCCGAAACGGAAGTTTTAGAGATTTTGACCCATGCTCATTCGTCGGCATGTGGAGGGCATTTTAGTGGGAACAAGACGGGTTATCGGGTGTTATCTAGTGGGTTTTATTGGCCCACGATTTTCAAGGATTCTTGTGAGTATGCCCGAAATTGCATCAATTGTCAAAGAGTGGGAAGTATTTCGAAACGGGATGAAATGCCGTTACAACTGATTTTGGTAGTGGAAGTATTTGATGTTTGGGGAATAGACTTCATGGGTCCTTTTCCAAACTCAAATGGGTTTTTGTATATATTAGTTGCGGTTGACTACGTTTCGAAATGGATTGAAGCTATTGCTACGAGGACCAATGACCACTCTGTTGTATGCAAGTTTGTACAATCCAACATTTTTGCTCGATTCGGTGTGCCTAGAGTGATAATAAGTGATGGTGGTTCACACTTCAAGAACTTCAACTTTGGGAAATTGTTAAAAAGATACAATGTGAACCACCGTGTTGCTACACCGTACCACCCGCAAACGAGTGGTCAAGTGGAAGTGTCGAACCGAAAAATTAAAGAAATTCTAATGAAGACAGTGAGAACGGATCGGAAAGATTGGTCAGGCAAGCTTGATGATGCGTTGTGGGCTTATCGAACGGCCTACAAAACTCCACTTGATACCACTCCTTATCGAAAGGTGTACGGAAAAGGATATCATTTGCCTATGGAGTTAGCACATCGGGCATATTGGGCGATTAAAACGGTGAATGCAAATTATGACGAAGCGGGTCGGGCGAGAAAGCTACAATTGAATGAAATTGAGGAAATAAGGGATCAAGCTTATGAGTGTGCATCCGCATATAAAGACAAACTAAAGAAAGTTCATGATGCGAAGATAAGGAAAAAGAACTTTGAAGTGGGTCAAAAAGTGTGGTTGTACAATTCAAGATTGAAGATGTTCGCGGGGAAACTCAAAAGCAAGTGGATGGGTCCTTACGTTGTCTGAAGAGTGGGGAGGTTTGGAGATGTTGATATACAAGATGAACAAACAAATAAACAAGAAACGGTGAACGGGCATCGGCTTAAACCGTACTTGGAAGGTAACGATATCAACAATCTCGAGCTCGACAAAGTGGGGTACATTTTACACCCAGTGGATGACGAAGAAACGTGAAAAAGGCCCAGGTTTGGTGTTTGTAAATATTTAGTTTAGTTTATTTTGGTTTGAATAAGTTCCGTTTAAACCGGTGTTCGAAACAAGTGTGGGGAAATTTTTACGGATTTCCCGAACATAGTGTTGAGGACAACACGGGTTTTTAACGGGGGGTAGGGTAATGATTTCCATGTTTTCGTAAAGTATTTAAACACATAAAAAATTAAAAAAAAAATTTTTTACAAGTTACAAGTTTTTGGCCTATCCTTTGTTGCCCAGCTCTAGTCGTAACCTACGGCAGGGAGCCGTAGGTTACGGCTCCATATGAATAGAAAAGAGCCTTACGGCTCATGGCCCCTGTTTTACGGTGACTTATTTTTGCCCAGTTATGGCTCGCAGTGAAATGATGGGGGTCCCCTTCTAGTCGGTTACATATAAAAAAAAAAACCAAAAATAATATTAATAATAATAATAACCTAATTAATAAAACACAATTTACCCTATCCACACATATCATTCTTTCTACCCCAACCACACATTCATCTTCTTCATCTTTCTTCTTCTTTAGAACCCTAACTACACAATCACCTTCAAACCTTCATATCTTCCTAAAAACTTGTCCAGATCAACTGATTTTTGAGTCGATTTCAACTAAAATTTCACGTACAATCTGATTGTGGGTGAATATTTGGAAGAAAACTACACTTTCTTGGTCGATTTTTGGACCTTAGGTGCCGAAAATTTGGGGTTTTTTGTGGGTTTTTGTGTGAACTTCAAGTTTTTGTGATTCTCATCCTCTACAACACTAAGGTATGCAATTTCTTGTTACTCTTTTATGTACATTGAGGTTTGTAAGTTTCCATCTTTGTTTTTGCTTACACACTTGCTAGTACATGATAGATGTAGGAATTTGTGAACTATTGAATGTATGGGTATAAATGTGTTGATGTCTAGTTAAAATTTTTTGGAAAAATTCTGAATTATAGGGGACATCATGCCGAAATTTTGTGTGAAAGAATGAAATTTTGGTTTTTGCACATTTATACCCATAACATGAAGCAAGTGTGGGGAAGATTGGGAAGAGTACTAACTTGATGTGTTTTTGTGGTTTTTGAATGTGTGTTGGCATGGTGACGAAAAAGGGGAAAGGAATTGCAAGTTCTTCTAATGCGCCTCAAGGGGATGATGCGCAACAAAAAAAGAGGAGATTGACCCGGGTTGGTGACCCGGACTCGGAGGAGGATGCACCTCCAAGGGGCCCGAAGCCGGATTGGACAACCGGTTCATTGCTAGAACAACCCGCGGAATGGAGAGAGGATCTATTCCGTGAACAAATGAACAAGCTAAAACAACGAAGTGAAGCATTTATTTGTGAGAAGGAGATCAAGGAGGTTGATTTCGGGCCATTTGGGATCACGGCAAAGTTTAAGGAGTTGGGTTGGGGTGCAGCCTTGAAGTGTTATGACGGGGAAGTGAAGAAGATGTACGACAAGCAGATTCAAGAATGGGTGGCTTCACTTGAATGTCCCCCGTTTAAGACTCCAAGCAAGATGAGGCTCGTTGGACGGTGTAACGGGGTGAAAGTAGAAATGTGTTATGACTCTTTGCGCAAAATAGCAAAGTTTGACGACAGACCCGCAACTGAGTACATTCACCCGAGTCTCAAAGATCTCTATCACGAGCCCAACAAGCATCCGCAATGGCAAAATATGCTTGATTACCTCTTCCTTCCGGGCACAACACATGGGAAGTTATATAGGAGTAATTTGAGAATGGAAGCAAAATTGTTGTTGACGTTGTGCATATATAATGTTGTTCCAAGGCGGGATGACAAGATGGAAATGCGGCATCAGGAAGTACCGATTTTATATATGATGATGCATGGATCTCCCAAGGTCCCTTTCCGATTTCTCGTGTTAAATAACATCTGGTTGAGCAAAATTAGTGGAGAAAGAAAGATTATACCTCATTGCTGGTTGATTACGGCGTTGTTAAAAAAATATGGGGCGATTAAAGGTGATGAAAAAGGTTCTTACAAGAGGTTTAGACCATTCGACCTTAAGAATCTTGGGCCAGGTTGGGTTTACACGGAAACGGAGAGGTATCATAGGTTGAAAACAGATGGGAGAAGGTGGAGAGCGTTGAAGGTGGATGCGAGGCCGTTACGACCGGGTGAGGCTGATGAGCCCGAAGCAACCGATGAAGAGGTAAGTGGAGATGAGGATTACCGTGAAGATACCTTCATGGTTGATGCTCAAGTTCAGGGAGCTGGAGTGCAAGCTGGTTATGTGGGGGGTGCATTTGATTATGCACAGCAAGCTTATGATCCTTATTGGGCCCATTCGGGGAATATAGGCCAAATCATTGAACAAAGGCGGCCACCCACGTTTGGAGAATGGAGGGAACCAAATCAGATGCTTTTTGATCAACAAACTTTCATGGGGGCAAGTATGGAGAGGGCTTTGAAGACGAGTTATGATAGGAATGAGCAATGGAACCGTGCTCATATGTATGCCCATGAAGAAGAAGTGAACAACCGCTATTTAGATGATCGTCAGAGACGCATGCATGATCAATATCAAGCGGGTCAGCCAATTGAAGGAGACCCGCCCGTTGTGGACTACACCACATTGCCACCAAATGATGGTAGTGTGTCATACCCCACCCCACCATTGCATCATTCTCAGTGGGTGGATCCACATGCTATGAGTTATCAACAGGCGAATCCAAGTGGTGATCAAGGAAGCAGCAGTAGCGGTGGAGCATTTGGCTTTGGTGAGTGGACTGATATGATGACATCCATCTTCGGGCCTCCACAGCCGAAGTACTACTAGCCAGGTTGTATCTTGCTCCTTTGTACATTTTTGTATATTTTTATGTAGTTTGTTTATGTTATGGTTGGGAGGTAGGGTGGTGTTTGATGTTGATATGTTGTTGGGTTGTGAAAGTTAGTGGTGTCTCTAATAATAATAATAAAAATAAATAAATAAATACAAAAAGAAACTTGGGGTTTGAGAGTATAAGCAAAGGTTGATGTTGTGGTTAAAAGCGATCCTTCCCTCAAAGCCATACATTGGGACAATGTATCCCAAGTGTGGGGATGGGGGAAATTTTTGAGAGTTTTAAAAATTTTGTAAACCCAAGCGAAAATTGTTAAAATTTGAAAACTTGATATTGTGCCATTTGACACACCGACACCCATTCCTAGTCTTTTCTTGGTGAGGATTTGAGCCACACATGATTGTTATTGATATTTCATTGTTTGAGTGGCGGTGTGTGTTGTGTGTTAATAGAACTTGTGTGTGAATACTTGTTAAATCCTAGAATTAGCATGCTTTTGGAAATGATAGAGGACTTTTAGGTAGCCTCGTCTAGATGTGTGAGAGTGCGGGATTGGTGGGTTGGACCTCATACTTTACATATATGAGCTTGGTATTGTGAGGGGTGGGGGTTTGGTCTTTAGATTGCCACGTTTGAGCCTTAAACCATTCGGTTGTGACCCAAGCCTGCTTCCTATATAAATTTTACCGATTGAGATGACCCGGTTTAGGAATTTAGTATGTAGTGTTGATGTTCTTGTATATATTATTGAAGTTTATTGTTGAAAAAAAAAAGAGAAAAATATGAGAAAAATACAAAAAGAAGTATTTAGTTGCAATAGTAATTGAGATGTTGAAGAAGTTTTGTATATATTTGGTGTTTGCTTCGTAGTAGTAGAAACAAAAAGCCGGGTCAAATCAATTAGCTCTTTTATATGTATTCCACCATTTTCCTACCTTTACACCTAGCCCCGTTACAACCCGTAAGTTCCTTTGATTCAAAAGCATGTTAGATATTTGTTAGGAGGAAACTTGATTCTTATACAAGCTTATTGTCGCGCGCACACACACACGCATTGAGTGGTTTAGCATTATGCTAATAATTCTTGTTACCGAGAGATTTTGTGTGAGGGGTGTGTCTTGTGGTACGATTGAAAGTTAGTAAAAGGATGACACATTTAGCTTGGTTTGCATAATTGATCGCTAGTGGGTTTGAATAATTTTTGAATGGGTTGCTTGGGACAAGCAACGGGTAAGTGTGGGGATGTGACGGGTGGTCCGTAGGACAACCCTTGAATGAGCTAAATAGATTGAAATCTCATACTTTACCCGGTTAATTGTTTGAACTTGGTAACCACTAGATGAAATGATGTGTAGGTGTTAAAGTACTCAAGATGAGGGATTTAGAAAGATTAGAAGGATGGTGGAAGTTGGCGAAATCGAGAAGTGAGGAAATGGCAAATTGATGAAGAAATAAGGAGAAGAAAGTCATTCAGAACCGTAACCTACGGCTCCCAGCGTAGGTTACGGCTCCTATCATTTGCCAAAAGTTCCAGCCGTAAAACAGGGGCTTCCATGTGTAAGACTCACTGCCAGCCGTAACCTACGGCAGGTGGCCATAGGTTACGGCTCCGACTGATGCCTTCTTGTAACTCTCGCATTAAATGGTCTTTTGATGGAGAATTATGGTTCTTAATCATGTATTTTCGGTTATTACTTGGAGGGAACGAGTTAGGGAGTATATGAGGAGCATTTGGGAGTAAAGAACATTATCTTATCATCTACTATCCATCTAGTATTGTTGCTTTTGATTGTATTAAACAATTTCATCTTATTTTGCTACAATGTTGGTCCAAGCCATGAGTGGCTAGGTTCTTTATGGTCATCCTAGGTTGAAGGTTTGTATGAAACAATTGTGTTTTGATTCCATATTTCTAGAATGGTAAACTCTATCTATGTCTTGTTTATCATGGTGTGTGATTGCTTATTTGTAAATTGTTGATTCTTATGATATTTTAGTTTGAAACCATACGTTCTTGGTGCCGTTGGCAATCGAGATATCATGGGTAGAATTAGGATTGGGTAAGGGTTGATTGGTCATCGGGTAACAACCTCACGTTCTAGGAATCTGAGTACTTCGTTCCCTTTTATCACAATAAGTAATTACACACGAACTATGTCTATGTAGTTCTTTCTAGTGGATGATAGCACAATTGTTGAAGCAAACCGGAAACTTAGGATGGTCATTCGTCTCCAAATTGTTTACAAACTCAACTTTCATCTCGCAAATTAAATAGTATTCTTAGTTTTTAAAACCAATCCAATCAAACCAACTCTTGAATTTTACTTTTATTGCAATTAGTGTAGTTTTAGTCAAGTTAGTTAATCTTCTAAATAACACATATTCCACAAACTCCCTGTGTTCGATACCCACTTGCCACTATCTATTTAGTAGTAATTGGATTAAATTTGATTGTGACCACGACATCACGTCAATGCCCGATTCACATAACGACATAAACATTATACATCACTCGCCCCTATTTAATGATCTAATAAATGGTATTGGACCGAAAGGAACATTTTTTTGTAAATGGAGTTGAATACAAGGATGGGTACTATCTTGTTGATGGAATTTACCCTGAGTGTGCTGTTTTTGTGAAATCATTTTCAAGAGATCGAACCCTAGATCCTAAAAGAATAAAGTTTAACAAAGTTCAGATAGCGGCACGCAAAGACATCGAGCGAGCGTTTGGTGTTTTGTTGTTAAAAGGTGGCGCATTTTGAGCATGCCTTGTCGATTGTATGAAAAAGATCAAATACGCGTGCATCATTCTACACAACATGATTTTAGAGGATGAAGGGCGTACAATCGTTGAATATTATGGAGACGAGCTCGAATCAAATAACGAAGACATTCGTGACGAAGAGAGAACGCAAAACCAATATCTAATCGAGTCAAGACAAGTAAAATTAAACCTTCGAGCTGATTTGGTAGAACATGTTTCGACACTTCCTAGATTCGACTCCAATGAAGATAAAGATGAAGATTGATTTTTTTTGGTGATGTAATGTACTTTTTTTATTGTAGTTATTTACTATAAATAAAATGTGTTTTGAAAATTATTTACTAAATTCTATGATTAATATAAAAAAGAAAAAAAAAAGAAATTTAGGTGCCACATGTCACCCCAACGCCGCCTAGCCATGCCCCTTCCACACCCCACTTTTTTGGGTGTGGACTGGTGAAGCCCACACGTACCATGTGTCGAGCAATGCCCCCAGCCCAAGCTTCTCTACGCCCATACCCCATAGTCTTAGAACCATGTGGGCTTGGTTTTGTGGCGTTTAGGCCTTTTCATGCCAGACATACCACCTCAGGAACAGTGTGAAGTACGGCGTTGTTGTTGGGCGACACATTTTCCATCGGCATGCAGGTAAAGGTGGTGTCAACATGGCGTTGGGCAATTGGTGTGGGTTATAGCCGTTGGACCCCAACGCCACATTAAAAAAAAGATTTTCAATTAAAAAGAAATATTAACTCACCTATATAAAAAACACAACCTTTTCCACCATTTTTCACCTCATTCTTTTCTACCAAACTCTAAACGTTATAAAATCTCTCTACTATACAAAAAAAAATACATCTACACAACCTCAACTTCAATCCGAATAACCCCTATGGTATGAGCGAAGTACCGAACACTACTTCGCCTCAAACGTCTCAACCGGACCAACCTCGTTATCACGATTCGAAGATGAAGCCGATCATGTTAATGATCAAGGAGGGTCATGTTAAGAAACCTAACGCCAAGAAAAAGGGCAATCAGGGCAAAGGCAAATCTGTTGCAAATAAGAAGGCTTAGAAGGAGGCTAAGTGTTTTCATTGCAATGAAATTGGGAACTGGAAGAGGAACTGTGCTAAGTATTTAGCTGACTGAAGCAATCCAAGGCTTCAGGAGGAGATTCCCCGGGTATATATGTTATTGAAATCTTTACTTTGTCTGGAAAAACATGGGTGTTTGACACAGGATGTGGTTTTCACATTTATAATGCTTTGTAGGGACTAGGAAAGGTTAGGAAGCTGAAACAGGGCGACTTGGAGGTCCATGTTGGCAATGGACAAAGAGTTGCTGTGAAGGCGATTGGAGAATATGTTCTTTTACTTCCTTCTGGTTTAGAACTTGTTTTGAACAATGTTTATTTTATTCCTAGGGTTACTAGAAATATTGTTTCGGTTTCTGTTTTGCGTGGACAAGGTTTCAATTATCGTTTTAATGGTGAATTTATTTCTACTTATTTTAATGATGTATTTTACTGTGATGCAAAACCAAACAATGGAATCTATGAGATAGAAATCCAAAACAATAGCATATTATGCAACATCTCCCATAAACGTAATAAGTTAGACTTTAATGATACGTATATGTGGCATTGTAGACTTGGTCACATAAGCGAGAACCGTGTTAAACAAGTCAAAACCGCAAGAATCCTAGATTCCAAGGGTTCAGAAACGTTTGGCAAATGCGCATCATGCTTAAGTGGAAGGTTAACAAAAGCACCCTATTCAAATGTTGGACAAAGAGCTAATGATCTGTTGGGACTTGTACATACAGATGTATGTAGTCCATTCAAAACAATGTCAAGACATGGAGAAAGATACTTTGTTATATTTACTGATGATTTCAGTAGATATGGTTATGTTTATCTTATGAAGCATAAACATGAAACACTTGAAAAGTTTAAGGAGTACTAAAACGAAGTAGAGAATCAGCTAAGTAGAACTAATAAGATGCTTCGATCAGATCGAGGCGGTGGATATCTTAGTTAGGAGTTCATCGACCATCTAAAGGATTGTGGAATAGTTTCACAACTCACTCCACCTGGAACACCACAACATAATGGTGTGTCTGAGAGGAGAAATCGAACTCTATTAGATATGGTTCGATTAATGATGTGTCGAACAACCCTCCCACGCTCCTTTTGGAGTTATGCTCTGGAAACTTCCATAAGACTTGTGAATATAGCTCCAACGAAGAAGGTTGACAAAATGCCTTATGAGATACGGCATGGAAAGAAACCTAAAGTATCTGTTAAGATCGGAGGCTCTAATGATTGTGTTAGTTTGTATAGATTGAACAAATCAACAGAAATGAACAAGGTTTAATTGCAGCGGAAATGAATAACACACTTTGTAAACACAATCAAAGGAGAATATAGTTTGATAAACATTTGCTTTTCATAGAGTCGAAAGATTATAATTCAAAGCAAAAGATTACAATGCAAGCTTACAAACGAAGCTCCCCCTCAGCCTGATACTACAGTGGTTGGTTGCACAAGATGAAAGGATTGAATTGAGGAGAAGAACTCTCTCAAAATGATCAAATGTAACAGTACAGAGTACTGTTCCATTTATAGACAATCCAAACCACTGAGGCATCTCAGCTGACGTCACCATGAAAGCGATGTCTAACAGCCTAACAACTTGTATCTAATGTTCTTCTACAAACACTGCTAATCTTAACCACTGACTATACACAAAACAGATGACATACTAAACTACTGCTCTTTCTTTACATCAGTGCTTTCCTCAAGGTTGATTAGTCCTTGATTTGGCAGTGCTTTGTCATCAGTAGATTGTACTACCAGAGCTTAGTTCTCAGCAGTCTTCTGGGCTTCATTAGTAGTTAGAGGAACAATAGCAGTTGTACATGGGCAGTGGATATAAGACCATCAGATGTTATAATCACTTTCAAGGGAGAAGACTTAGTGTAAACAGCTGCTTATATCGAATCCACTGAGTGAACCAGTTTTGGCTTTCATTATCTGTTCCTCTGGTAGGGTTTGATCCCAACAATCTCCCCCTGGAACAGATAATGCCAAAACACTTCCTTATTTAGGATCTTTATTCCTCATCAGCAGTTCCCTTGCTTGTCTTTTAAATTCTTCTTCAAATTCTTTGGAACTTGTGTCATCCTCATCCCTGCACAATGAAAGTTCAAAGAGATCCTGCAAATCTTCAACACTAAGGCCTAGTGCTTCTTTCCTTGATATGTACTTCATCTCACCATTGGATCTGACCAGGGTCAATACATGGGTCTTTTGATAAGAGAGCCACTTTAGTACTTTTGAACCCAATGGGTTCTTGGGAGAGATTTATTTCCTGATGAACTTGAAGATTTTGGTCTTGTAAAGAATTGTAGAGCAGTATCCTGAGCTTCAGACATTTGTTTGAAAGCCTTTTCTATGACTTCATTTGCTGCAGCTATGTCTTCTGCAGCTTCTTGTTCAATCAGCTCTTGCCTTTTTCTTTGTTCAAGCTCAGTGTCTGTGATATCTGCTGCAGGTTTGGTTAATACCTTTTTGAACTGGTTTTGAAGGCTCACTGAGCTTTCTTCTTTTAGATCCATTTTCTTGATGGCTTCTGTGAAGTACTCAACTTCCTTTTCTTTTTCTTCTTCACTGGTCAGCAGTTTTCCTTTTTCTTGGTTTTTCACAAGGATAGGGTTATCTGCTGATGTGAGCAGTGTTTTAAGAGCATCCAGCTGTTGTTCCATCTTGTTGTAGTCTGGCTTTTTAGAAGTGTTTGAGACTTTTATCCTTCTTTTCTCCAGCCATTCATAAGCCTCGTCGGTATACTGCTTTGTCCATTTTACTATGGCTTTAGCAGTATCCACCTTAGCATCTATCAGTTCCTATTTCTTCTTTTTGTACTCGGAAGTAAGATCAGCAATTAGCTTTTTGTATTTGTTCCAATTTGGAGCTGTCTTCTTCTTACTTGGATCATTTTTAATCCTTTCAATCCTGTTAGCTTCATGCTTTAAAGCAATCATTGGCCATTCTTCAAACTGTTTTTCTTTAGCTGAATAGAATTTTTCTTTCATTATATATGCAAGATACTCTTTTCTCATTGCTTTTCGTTGATCTGCCTTTTCTTTGCTCAGATCTTGTGCAAAGTCTTCCATTAGCTTGACCTTTGTGAGCAAGAGTACCATTCTTTCTGCAATGGCTTCATCACCTTCATCTTTGCATTCAAGTTTAGCTCTAATTCTTGCTTGCCTTGCTTTTAATTCGAGATATTCATCCATGTTTTCTGGGACTATGAAGCCAATGAGAGAAGGGAATCTTCTTTTTGAAGGATCTTCCTCGGTGTAAAATTGTCTCATCTCATTTTTCACAGCATCTAGTTCCAGTGGATATTTTGCATCAACAGGATCATATTTTTCATCAGTGACTTGAGTTGTTTCTCTTTTTCTTTTGTGAAGCTTTACTGATGAAGAGGGTTTTGGTTGTGATGTAGGAATGATGAGAGCAGTGGTGGATGGTTGACTAACAGCTGTTGAAACAACTGGTGTTTCAACCTCTGTTGTCATTACAACTACTGATGTGTCAGTAGATGTCTTCTGCTTTTGAGCAGGGGTTGAAAGTGGTGATGGTGGTGGTGAATCATCAGGTATGAAAATCCTTCTCCTTTTTATTGTAGGAGAGGCTGATGTCTTGGGTGGATCAATGGTTTGAGTGATGGAAAGTGTCTGACTAACAGCTGTTGAAACAACTGGTGCTTCAACCGCTGTTGTAATTACAACAGATGTTGTAACATCTGGTGTCTTCTGTTTTATGACAGGAGGTAATGATGATGATGTGATTTTAGATGATGATGGTGGTAGAGCAGTGGTTTTGGTGGTGTGTGGTGAAGTTGTGTGTGTTGATGAGATGACAGTTGTTTGACTAGCAGTTTTTGAAACCACTGGTGTATCAGCTGTTTGGATGGAAATATGAGATTTTGTGGTTTGAGATTTTGAACCTTTTGAGGATTTAGATGTCTGTTTTCCTTGTTCTGGTTCAACATACAGGCCATCTTCAATTCCCTTTTTCTTCAACTGCTTGATATTCTCCCCCCTTTTGGCATTATCTGCAAGGGGTTTATCCATGAAGAGGATAGTAGATGGAGCTTTTCCAGTGGTGCTTTGAATGCTGGCCTTTATAGCCTTAATGTCTGCTTGAGTATCTTTGAATCTTGATTCCACCATGTTTGTCAGCATTTGTACATGTATTGCATGCTGCTGATCAGCCATTTTTTTTTTGTTTTTCTAGCAAAGGTTGAAAAAGATTCCAGAGCTCATTTGCAGCAAGTGCTTGTGGTGGAGTAGGTGCTTGAGGTGGAACAGCAGTGGATTGTGCTTTTTGAGCTTTTAACAGCTGTTGCACCATATCCTTTATTTCAGCAACTGATGTTTCAAGTTTTTCAACTCTGCCCGTCAATTCCTGATATTTTAAATCATCACCCACTTTAATGGGATCATCTGATTTCCCACCAACAGTGGTTGTACCAATGTGTGACTTAGGAACTGAGTCCCAAAAATCACTCATTGATGCCCCTTGTTCTTGGTACTGGGGACTTCTTTCTTCAGCACTTGATAACCCTTTGATGGTACCAGTGGTTAGAACCAACTCACTGGTGGTTACTGAAGGTGCTATAGAAGAAATTGCCTTCAAAGGAGTCTTATTACTGAAACAACTGTCCAAATGCAGATCTGTTGATCCATCACTTGTAGTTGCTGCTCCGCTTGAACTACCACCGAGAGTTACTTGTAACTCAGGGGGTGTAACCTCCTCAGTTGTTGCTGGGATAGCAGGGGTAGTAGCATCAGACCCAATCACTTGTGGGAGTATACTCTCAGTGACAGGTGATAGAGAGGAACTGGTTTGTGTATGAGCTATAGCAACTGCATGCAACAAGGGTATTATTGATTGTGGCATTATGATTGGTGAGGGTATGGGAGTTGAAAGAGACATGTCCTTGGGATCAGGACTGAGGAAGATGGATCCAATTGGGTCCAGAGCTTCATATTGTGGGGTCCCTGTGCTTACAACCTGATCCTTTTGTGAGGATGCAGGAGGAGTTTGAGGCAATGGTGGAGATCTTTCTACCAACTACTGTGAGGAAGTAACAGCAGTGGTTTGTGGTGACATTTGTTTTGTCACTGGCAGTTGCTCTGGGATCTCATCTTCCAGAGTTGCCTTTGTTTTGGGTTTGGTGGGTTTTCTGGATGATTTCTTTTTGGTCTTTTTGGTATTGGCAGGTGTGGGTTTCAGAGCAGTGGTTGTGCTACTATGATCACCTGGAGCAGTGGGCTCAGCAGCAGATGTCTGAGGAGCAGTGGTAGCTGCTAAATTCTGCTCAGACACCTCTGCTTTTGTTTTTATAGGTGCCAACATTCTAGTGAATGTTTCAGGTGTTAAACTTTTTATTTGAAAATGAACACCTTGTTTTAGCAAATTTTCCTTTTCTTTTTCAAATTTTTGTTTAAAATAGTAGCTTAGAAATCTTGGAAAAAGTAAAAATGCTTTGCTATCAACGTTTTTTACCAAATCATTAAAGATTTCCTGGGAATAATTGTAATTTTCATTATTTAAAATAGCATAGCCCAGACATTGAATCTTCAATGGTATTTCGTTAAACGTTGTTGTTTTATTTGAAACATACATCAAAAGTGTGTGAAATAAAAACCTTGGTGCAGAAGGGAAGTAACCTTTTTGTAAGGTATCTACCTTTGATTGTTCTGCATACCCTCTTTTCAGAAAATCAGTTTTCATCTCGTTTTTGGGAAAGGAAGTTTTACCTTTTTGTAAGGTATCTACCTTTGATTGTGGAGTGATTTGAATCGCTTTACCCTGTATCAAGGAGTTTATGGCTACGACTTTATCATCTTGTTTTTCAAGAGTAGCCTTTTTCCAGAACTCTCTCTGGGTTTGTTGGAAAATGGGAGCATCGGCAGTTAACAAAGTTTTGTACTTTGATTCAGATAGGGTGTTGATGATGGAATCGAAAGTGTGGTTGTTTGTGGGTTTTGTGAGTAGACCCAAATAGTTGTGAGGGGATTTGTGTGGTATGTCAATGGATTCAGCAGCCGTTTGATCGACCTCTTTGAAAGATGATGGTGATTTTGGTTTTGATTTTGATTTTGATTTTGATTTCGTCATTTTGACAAGGAAGAAGAAGAACAGAGAATGATTTGGGAAGGAGGGTTGAAAACTGCTTTGAGAAGAGAATTTTAGAATTCAATTCGACAGTGTAAAACCCTGTTTGGGGGTTTTGATCAGGGTTTTATTAAAGGAAAAATGAGTGCTGATGTGGCAGCGGTTACAAAGATCTGAGGGCTAAAAACTGACCACGTGCCAACCTCTGATGAAGCGGATGAAGAGTGGACGACAGTTGTTTTGAGAACCACTGATGTACCAAGCCTCAGTAGTTACAACGGTAATAATGTGATAACAGTGAATGATTTTTTCTATCAGTGGATATCATATTAGTGGATAAGACACTGATTTTGAACATCAGTGCTTGCCAAGAAATTGAAGGATCAGTGACTGACATTCAGTAGTGGACAGAATTTAGGAAACAGATGTTGAAGCAAAACAGTGGTTAGGAAAATGATGAGATTTTGAACAGCTATTACATCAGCAACTGTTAGTACCCCAGATGATAAACTTGGTTTTAGTACCCCAGATGATATAGGCCCTGTTTGCTAGACTACCCATATTGTGTCATAATATTTGAATTAGGACATGAGTATCTAAGCATTTTAAGGTCTTTTAGCAATCAATCTTTGATCTGTTTTAGAGCAAACTTGAGTTAGATATGACCTTGATACATGTACCAATTTCCTTTTGATCTGTTTTGAGGACAATATAACCAACAAAAAAATAAAGGTCATACATCCTGACAGGAGATTGAAACTTTTACTATCAAAAACCAGTAAAAGTTCAAAATATATTATTCTTAAAAAAAAATGAAGAATAATATATCCTGCATTATTTGAGAGAATCCTTTTTCAGAAAAAATAAATAAAGGACTTTCTAAGAACAACAACAAAAAGAATCTGGTATAATTTTCCACTAAAACTCCTAATCATATCAAACCCAAGCTTATGAAAATGATCAGTTGTTTGACAACAGTGGTTGAAATTTTAAATGCATTTTGACCACTGTGTGGTACCATTTTCTTGTTGATTGATTGACAACAGAAAAATTAGGACACAAGATCACATGAGTTTTCGAAAACCCTGGTATAGATTTTGTTACCATGTGATTATTCTGAAAATTTGTCTAGTCCATTTGAAAGTTTATTCTCTGCGAATAGTATTGTTACCTGAACCTTTTCCTGAACCAATGAATGCACACAGTTGCTTAATGACCATTTTTACCCCAATCTTTGACTCTTAAGTGTTTTATGTTTATGCTCTTTTCTTCTGACTTCAAAAGTTTTGAGATAAACACACTTATGAGTTTTTGTGAATTTTCTTCTTCCCTTTTTACCCTTCCCATTCATAAGTAGTAAAATACTTACTGGGAGGTCATTATTGAAGGAATACTTAATCCTGAATCATTTTGCAGTAATGCTTTAAGAGAATTGGCCATATTTGTACAAAATTTTGAACAATCTCACACTACATATGATACGGATTATCATGTTTTCTTGATGTATTTTAACAGAGTTGATTTGTTCCTTTTGAGGATCCCAACCTGTTTTCAACACATAAATACTTATGACTAAAGTTTTAATTTCCCTCCTTTTACGTTAGCAAAAACACTAATGTTTTTATGAACATAGGCTTTTGTTAATCTGAGGTTCATACTTTAGCATCTAATATAGTGACATCACAAGTTTCATAACAACAGTTGAAATCAATTTTGAAAATAAGAACTAATCCAATAGTTTAACAGATATGTTTTCAGATCTGAAAACTATGAGTGACTTGTGTATGACATCACTTGTTGTGTGAAATTTGTGTGTCTTATGACATCTTGGTTGTTTTACAGAGTTTTTGAATAACAGTTTTGAACTAATTACTCGTTACTCTGCTTTTCAACTAAATACAACCAACCTTAGTATCAATGAATTTTGAGCTGAACTGTTATGTCAAATTGATTGTTAGATCGAATTTGACTGTCCAAGCTCTGATACCAATTGTTAAGATCAGAGGCTCTAATGATAGATTGAACAAATCAACAGAAATGAACACGGTTTAAGTGCAGCGGAAATGAATAACAAACTTTGTAAACACAATCAAAGGAGAATATAGTTTGATAAACATGTGCTTTTCATAGAGTCGAAAGATTACAATTCAAAGCAAAAGATTACAATGCAAGCTTACAAACTAAGCTCCCCCTCAGCATGATACTACAGTGGTTGGTTGCACAAGATGAAAGGATTGAATTAAGGAGAAGAACTCTCTCAAAACGATCAAATGTAACAGTACTCAGTACTGTTCCATTTATAGACAATCCAAACCACTGAGGCATCTCAGCTGACGTCACCATGAAAGCGACGTCTAACAGCCTAACAACTTGTATCTACTGTTCTTATACAAACACTGCTAATCTTAACCACTGATTATACATAAAACAGATGACATACTAAACTACTGCTCTTTCTTTACATCAGTGCTTTCCTCAAGGTTGATCAGTCCTTGATTTGGCAGTGCTTTGTCATCAGTAGATTGTACTAGCAGAGCTTAGTTCTCAGCAGTCTTCTGGGCTTCATCAGTAGTTAGAGGAACAGTAGCAGTTGTATATGGGCAGTGGATATAAGACCATCAGATGTTATAATCACTTTCAAGGGAGAAGACTTAGTGTAAACAGCTGCTTATTTCGAATCCACTGAGTGAACCAATTTTGGCTTTCATTATCTGTTCCTCTGGTAGGGTTTGATCCCAACAGTATCCTATGTTAATGTCACACCCCGACCACGTAAAACAACGAAACGTGGCAGAAATGTCGGGGAGTGTTGTAACAGAATTAATGTTTCACAACCATGGAAATTAAAGTTTCGTTTTATTCATCAAACAAGCGAGTTACATTGTCTTTAAACAAGAAATAAAGAGTACATAACATAAATTAACTAATTCTTGTCTCGTTTTAAGTCACTAAGGCACAAGTCCGCCTAAGTATGTCTCGATAAGTCCTATGCATCATCTCCTGAAAACACATGTGAAAATAGGTACGTCAGCATAAAAATGCCTGTGAGATACATAGGTTTTGTGAAAATAGGTTTCATGACTTGTAAGTTTAGAAAGAGTTGTTTAATAAAGTTTAGTCATGAACCTTGTAAATTGATTTGTTTTGTAAATCATTTGAAAAACAATAAGTTCAGATGATATGTATAAATAAGAGAATAATGTATGGTTAAATGAATAACCAAGTAAAATGAGTTTGTATAAGATAAGTTGTTTTGTAAAACAATGTCTTGTGAAAAGTATGTTATTTGTATAAAATGTTATATGTCTTAAATCGAAATGATTCAAATAACGCTACGATATGTAATACCATACAAACACTTATATATAGGAATTACCAGCGGCGTATCCACCATGCTTTTATCATATTACACACACCTCGTTACTTAAATCACTTACTCAAACCAAACCACCAACGTAAAATGTTTATGTATAATCAAATGTCAAAATGTTTGTGTGAAAATCATGTCTAATGTCTATGTCTAATGTAAATCATGAATTGTGTATATAAATGTCAAAATGTAAGCATGTGATGAATAACAAATGTACTAAGTATGCACACAATGGGCATACATAGCATAAAATGTAATGTAAGACAATGTACTAAGTACGCACACAATGGGCATACATAACATAAAATGTAATGTAAAATAATGTACTAAGTACGCACACAATGGGCATACATAGCATAAAATGTAATGTAAAATATTGTACTAAGTACGCACAAAATGGGCATACATAGCATAAAATGTAATGTAAAATAATGTACTAAGTACGCACACAATGGGCATACATAGCATAAAATGTAATGAAATCATGTACTATAAATGTACTAATGAACATAACAAGTATATGATGTGAAAACAGGAAAGCATGAAAGTAACAAGTAGGCACATGTGCTTCACCCCAAAACAGTTTGAAAACGGTAAAAGAGGGGTCTATGTACTCACTTGAGATTGCTCAGAAGTCCTAAGATAACCACCAAGCAATGCTAGAGATCACGGAATCAAACGACACCTAATATAGGTAACTATGTTAATATACCGGACCTAGAATCGGAAGATCGGATAGAATGAGGGTTTGTAAACCAAATGAGTATGAGAACTCATGTAATATGGTTTAAAAAAGCCAACATACTAAATGAAACCTAACCTAAGTGCTTACGACCTTTTACGACCCGTTTAGGTAGCGTCGTTCGCGTAAAACGCGTTCGGAACGCCTAACTAGTCCTATGAAAAGTAAAATATGCTTTAACATGTCTAATATTGTTACCAAATCAGTTTAGATGCCAAAAATTATGTTACATATGCTTAAAATGAATTTTGACGTAAAAAGGGCATTTTGGTAATTTACCTAAGGCATATAAACTACCTATCATACAACTACTTAAACGAAGCGACCATAAGGTATAACCTCGGAAGGTTATTCCCTATATACTATGGTCACCTAATGTGTTTGGTCGGATCCTAATGATTGACCAAACGGGTCGGGTTCGAAAGTATAAGCGATTGTTTAGATCGCTTACCTTACGACCCTATATAAGCACTAAACTAAAAGTGACGAGCTAAGCATGTTAAAACATGCTTAACTAAGTTTAGAAAATAGGTTTGGTATCAAAACAAATGGTTTTGATACCTATAAGTAGTTTGGTTACAAAATACGCATTAACACGCATTTTGGCCGAAACTACGACTCGTCACTGAGCCTAGATAATGTGGTAATCAGTAGGCATAGTCACTAGGGATTATAACCATCGTGATCACGCTCACGTTATGAAGTTCAAACGAACTTCGTGTTGACCATAAACTGGTCAATGCAGAAAGTCAAACATAGTTTGACTTTCGGGCTAGAAAAGCGATAAAAGAACGAAGGAACACTTACAAAGGGTCCCCGCTAGTAAATCTTGATCGAATAGCTCAGGTATGAAGTGATTGGCTTCAACTTAGAGCACTTTTGATCAGATTTGTGAGGAATGAGTGAAGTTGAGGTGGGTATTTATAGTAAATGGACAACCGTTAGGATCGTTTATCGAATAACGTGTCTTGATCTCACCCGTACACTTGTCGGAATGTTATGGTAACTCATTTTGCCCCCACCACCAGTTATTGACAAGTGGCATTGGCCTTTGGGGTGTTTAAGGGCTGGAAACAGGCTGTTAAAAACAAGTTTCTGCATCTGACCCCTGCTTGCGCACCGTAACACTCAGAGTGTAGAGGTGCGCAAGGACCCACTTTCACAGAATTACACTTTTGGTCCCTGTTAGTGTTTTGAGCCATTTCCGACATGTTTAAGGCCCGTTAACCCCATTTCAAAGCTCTAAAATGAAGTTAAAGTATAGGGAACTTAAAATGTGTTCAAAAATATCTCGGGTGTCAGTTCGTTTGGCCGTACGATCGCGATGTTCGCTTAATTACGACGGAATGCGCATAAGCGCGAAAAACGATCCAAATGACGCGACGAATAGATTTTTCTTATTCGAAACACTAAAATAAAATATTTTAGTGCTTACATAAATTTTTGGATGTCCGGATGTATTCAGAACGTAAGTTATGCGCGAAAGAGCAAACCTATGCACTTTTTGACGCTTTTAGTCCCTGAATGACCCAAAAGTTTATTTTAGCTCACCGAACCCCTCAAAGCCTATTTATAAGCTATGTAGAGGATATTTATGGTATGCTTAAGTTATGGGCATATTCCAGAATGTCTGTTCCAATACGAATCGTCATACTTTCGCAGTTTGTCAAGTTTAGTCCCTGTAGACGATTAAACTTGATTTTACCATACCAAAGCCTTCAAAACTTATTTCTAAGTTATGTAAAGGTTATTTAAGGTATGTGAAGCCTATTTCACTATTCCGGAGTGTTCGTTGCATTAAACTGGTTATATTTACGCATCTGTGCGCGTATAACCTTCCAGAAAGTGATTTAAAGCTTGAAATCGAACAAAATTTGATATGTGCAAATGATACATATATTTTTACAAATCCCAAGTATGAAACACAATATCTCATTGATTTGGTATTTGTTTGATGGTCATGGAGGCACAGTTGTTACAGTCTCCCGTACTTTAGAAAATTTCGTCCCGAAATTTATTTGTAGGAGCATGTCTGTGACTTTTTGTTAAATAACCATTAAGGATAAGGCATATCCTAATATTCCTCTTTAACGGACATTTTCAGAAATGGAAATGAAGGAAGAATCAGGGATATTCATTTCCCTTCGATGGACAATTTTCAGAAACGACAATGAATGGAATGAGTCATTTTCCACAATTCCTTCAGAAACGAAAATGATCGGAATGAGTCATTTTCCACAATTTCTTCAGAAACAAAAATGAACGGAATGAGTCATTTTCCACAATTTCTTCAGGAACGAAAATGAACGGAATGAGTCGTTTTCCACAATTTCTTCAGGAACGAAAATGAACGGAACGAGTCATTTTCCACAATTTCTTCAGAAACGAAAATGAACGGAATGAGTCATTTTCCACAATTTCTTCAGAAACGAAAATGAACAGAACGAGTCATTTTCCACAATTTCTTCAGAAACGAAAATGAACAGAACGAGTCATTTTCCATAATTTCTTCAGAAACGAAAATGAACGGAATGAGTCATTTTCCACAATTTCTTCAGGAATGAAAATGAACGGAATGAACTCTAGACACATGACAAAACTCGCTGTGGTTTCTGTGCACTGAATTCCATAATTATGTATGCATCCATAATTACGTAATTCCTTGCATAGTCCGCACAGTTTGTCTTGTAATGTTTAGGGGAGGAAAATCAAACCTGTGATGAGTGTGACTAGACTACCATAGGGTCCTTTTAATTAGATCGACTAATGATCCTTTTAATTAGGCCACCAAGGATTCCTTTCAGCTATATCATCACATGATATTCCTAACCAGATTTTTGGATCAATCTGTTTAACTAGACCACTCAAGGGGTCTAATTATGGAATAGTACAATATAATCCAAGGGTCTTTACTATCACGTAAAAGCCCATTGAGGATTTAATATAGTACCTTTGGATATCCTACTATGAATCCCTTATACGAATGATATGGAAGATTCTACGAGGATTTGGATAACAAAAACTTGGATTACACCAAAAACATAAAAGGGAACACATAAGCACATAATCACATAGTTGTTTAACTTGGTTATTAATTTGTTATTAACTTGCTATTGATTGAATATGGATATTCAAGGTACACCAGGAAACCAGTCGATGGACTTCAATGTCCTCTGGGATCTATCTAAAAAGATAGAAAGATCTCCCAAAAATTCAATTTTGTTTTCAAAGAAACGTAATATTCGAATTAAGGAACACAACAATTTTTGGATTTACGGAAATACCCTTAGGTACCCTATTAATGATTTATAGTGGTACTTTGGGTATTCGTCCAGTGTTGTAACTTGAGCCTTGTACTTCGTTTTCCTTAGAAGAAACGGGTACTTAGGAATTCGTGGAAACGCAAGATATCATAAAATGGAAAAAATTTTGGGTGGTAGTTTGCTTTTCAAGGAATACGATTCCTTAATTGTCGGTATTGTAAGGGATATGTTGTTTATACATACAACCTCATAAATACATTGCAATGTAAATAAAAGATTTATTTATAAACAATGATAACAACTGTTTCATGGACCTTGACAACAAAAGAAAATAATACATAAGACATGATTATTTCTAAAGGGTGTTGTCTTCTAGTCGGTCAGATGCTCATCCCTGCGCTGGATTAGCATTAGCAAGCTTTCGACAATTTCTTTGGAAATGAACCATCTCACCACAATTGTAGCAAGAACCTGGTGGAAAGCGAGCTTGAGCAGGATTGTTGTCAGCTTGATTTGGTGCAAATGCAGCTCGGCAAACTTTTGTTGTATGACCTTTACGTCCACAAATTTGGCATTCGCGGCACTTCACACTAGCATGATGATGAAGGTTACATTGGTTGCACAAGGGTGAAGTTCCATTGTATAGCTTCCTAGCAGGGGGTTGAGCTGGTTGGTTGGGGACGGCTTGACCATTGTGAGTAACCATGGCGAAGTTCTGAGAAGCCTTTCGCTTCTTTGACCTCTTAGGGGATTCAGTCTGTTCATCCATGGTCTTTGATTCCTCAATTGGTTTCTTGTCACTTTTTCGAAAAAGTTTACCTTTCCTGATTTGAGATTCAGTCAAGGTTGCAGATAGCTCAATGGCCTGCCTAACCGTAGTGGGGTTACTACCAGTAACAATGTCCTGAACTGAGTCAGGGAGACCATCAATGTATTTTTCGATCGCCTTATCCAAAGGCGTAACCATGGTAGGACACAACAGGCTCAGCTCCTCATATCGATTAGTGTATGCTCGATGTTCACCGCTGTCTTGCTTAAGATCGTCGAATTCCCTTTCCAAGGCCCTGATCTGGTGACGAGGACATAATTCCTTCATCATCAGTGCTCGAAGTTCTTGCCACGTTTGAGCCAGTGCCACTTCGGCACCCCTATCTCTCATCACACCGTTCCACCAAGTCAAAGCTCGTTTCTCAAAGACACTAGATGCGAAATCTACCTTTCGCTCATTTGGACATTGAACATGTCTGAAGGTGCTCTCTAAACTCTCGAACCATTGCAGAAGTGCAGTCGCTCCTTGAGACCCAGAAAACTTTGATGGCTTGGCCGAGTTGAACGTCTTGAAATTGCAGGGGCATTATTGTTGTTGAGAGCTTGGTGACATTGAGCAACGATGTTCGGGATTGCAGTAGTCATTTGCTGTGTAATGACAGCTGCCAGCTCTTCAATAGATACCGGATTTTCGCGTCGAGGAGGCATTCTAAAAAAAGGGAAACAAGAGAGAAAACAAATGAAATGGCATTGGGTAAGAATAGGATGTTACAAATACCGACCAAAATCATGGTTGATGGTCATTTGTTTGAACCACGAAGCAAACAAACAACACAAAGGCTGAATCAAAGCAAATAGATCCTCATAGTGTATCGCGAAGACATGCTCGCCTATAAGTGTATACTCACCCCAAGAGTTCCCAGGTAAGAGTGACTGGTCCGATTATGTGGATTTGTACGAACACTCTAGCCTTAGATAGAAAACTCAGGGTACAGGCATTCACTCTTCCAGTTTGCACGTGTTCACACTATTTAGGACCCAAAACTTTGACGAGATTTTGAAAACTCAAAGGGGTTCAAAACCTTATAACAGAGGGTTCAAAACCTTACAATAGAGGGTTCAAAACCTTACAATAGAGGGTTCAAAACCTAGTAATCAATCATCCTAGAACAGATGATTAGTTTTCAAAGCGGTTTTGAAATTTATGTTCTTGTTGTGGTTATCACCTAAGGATAGGTGAAGGTATCGTTTTATGACTAAACGCAAGTAAACTCGCGTTAGGGTCCTAGGAAGGTTATAGACTAGGTCAAAGCATTACTAATAACCTAATTCCCTATAACCATGATCTCTGGTACCATCATTTCTGTCACACCCCGACCACATAAAACAACGAAACGTGGCAGAAATGTCGGGAAGTGTTGTAACAGAATTAATATTTCACAACCATGGAAATTAATGTTTCGTTTTATTCATCAAACAAGCGAGTTACATTGTCTTTAAACAAGAAATAAAGAGTACATAACATAAATTAACTAATTCTTGTCTCGTTTAAAGTCACTAAGGCACAGGTCCGCCTAAGTATGTCTCGATAAGTCCTATGCATCATCTCCTGAAAACACATGTGAAAATAGGTACGTCAGCATAAAAATGCCTGTGAGATACATAGGTTTTGTGAAAATAGGTTTCATGACTTGTAAGTTTAGAAAGAGTTGTTTAATAAAGTTTAGTCATGAACCTTGTAAATTGATTTGTTTTGTAAATCATTTGAAAAACAATAAGTTCAGATGATATGTATAAATAAGAGAATAATGTATGGTTAAATGAATAACCAAGTAAAATGAGTTTGTATAAGATAAGTTGTTTTGTAAAACAATGTCTTGTGAAAAGTATGTTATTTGTATAAAATGTTATATGTCTTAAATCGAAATGATTCAAATAATGCTACGATATGTAATACCATACAAACACTTATATATAGGAAGTACCAGCGGCGTATCCACCATGCTTGTATCATATTACACACACCTCGTTACTTAAATCACTTACTCAAACCAAACCACCAACGTAAAATGTTTATGTATAATCAAATGTCAAAATGTTTGTGTGAAAATCATGTCTAATGTCTATGTCTAATGTAAATCATGAATTGTGTATATAAATGTCAAAATGTAAGCATGTGATGAATAACAAATGTACTAAGTATGCACACAATGGGCATACATAGCATAAAATGTAATGTAAGACAATGTACTAAGTACGCACACAATGGGCATACATAGCATAAAATGTAATGTAAAATAATGTACTAAGTACGCACACAATGGGCATACATAGCATAAAATGTAATGTAATGTAAAATAATATACTAAGTACGCATACAATGGGCATACATAGCATAAAATGTAATGTAAAATAATGTACTAAGTACGCACACAATGGGCATACATAGCATAAAATGTAATGAAATCATGTACTATAAATGTACTAATGAACATAGCAAGTATATGATGTGAAAACAGGAAAGCATGAAAGTAACAATTAGGCACATGTGCTTCACCCCAAAACAGTTTGAAAACGGTAAAAGAGGGGTCTATGTACTCACTTGAGATTGCTCAGAAGTCCTAAGATAACCACCAAGCAATGCTAGAGATCACGGAAAAAAACGGCACCTAATATAGGTAACTATGTTAATATACCGGACCTAGAATCGGAAGATCGGATAGAATGAGCGTTTGTAAACCAAATGAGTATGAGAACTCATGTAATATGGTTTAACAAAGCCTACATACTAAAAGAAACCTAACCTAAGTGCTTACGACCTTTTACGACCCGTTTAGGTAGCCTATGCTACTTTAACACGTCGTTCGCGTAAAACGCGTTCAGAACGCCTAACTAGTCCTATGATAAGTAAAATATTCCTTAACATATCTAATATTGTTACCAAATCAGTTTAGATACCAAAAATTATGTTACATATGCTTAAAATGAATTTTGGCGTAAAAAGGGCATTTTGGTAATTTACCTAAGGCATATAAACTACCTATCATACAACTACTTAAACGAAGCGACCATAAGGTATAACCTCGGAAGGTTATTCCCTATATACTATGGTCACCTAATGTGTTTGGTCGGATCCTAATGATCGACCAAACGGGTCGGGTTCGAAAGTATAAGCGATTGTTTAGATCGCTTACCTTACGACCCTATATAAGCACTAAACTAAAAGTGACGAGCTAAGCATGTTAAAACATGCTTAACTAAGTTTAGAAAATAGGTTTGGTATCAAAACAAATGGTTTTGATACCTATAAGTAGTTTGGTTACAAAATACGCATTAACACGCATTTTGGCCGAAACTACGACTCGTCACTGAGCCTAGATAACGTGGTAATCAGTAGGCATAGTCACTAGGGACTATAACCATCGTGATCACACTCACGTTAAGAAGTTCAAACGAACTTTGTGTTGACCATAAACTGGTCAACGCAGAAAGTCAAACATAGTTTGACTTTTGGGCTAGAAAAGCGATAAAAGAACGAAGGAACACTTACAAAGGGTCCCCGCTAGTAAATCTTGATCGAATAGCTCAGGTATGAAGTGATTGGCTTCAACTTAGAGCACTTTTGATCAGATTTGTGAGGAATGAGTGAAGTTGAGGTGGGTATTTATAGTAAATGGACAACCGTTAGGATCGTTTATCGAATAACGTGCCTTGATCTCACCCGTACACTTGTCGGAATGTTATGGTAACTCATTTTGCCCCCACCACCAGTTATTGACAAGTGGCATTGGCCTTTGGGGTGTTTACGGGCTGGAAACAGGCTGTTAAAAACAAGTTTCTGCATCCGACCCCTGCTTGCGCACCGTAACACTCAGAGTGTTGAGGTGCGCAAGGACCTACTTTCACAGAATTACACTTTTGGTCCCTGTTAGTGTTTTGAGCCATTTCCGACATGTTTAAGGCCCGTTAACCCCATTTCAAAGCTCTAAAATGAAGTTAAAGTATAGGGAACTTAAAATGGGTTAAAAAATATCTCGGGTGTCGGTTCGTTTGGCAAGCGCGAAAAACGATCGCGATGTTCGCTTAATTACGACGGAATGCGCAGAAGCGCGAAAAACGATCCAAATGACGCGACAAATAGATTTTTCTTATGCCAATCACTAAAATAAAATATTTTAGTGCTTACATAAATTTTTGGATGTCCGGATGTATTCAGAACGTAAGTTATGCGCGAAAGAGCAAACTTATGCACTTTTTGACGCTTTTAGTCCCTGAATGACCCAAAAGTTTATTTTAGCTCACCGAACCCCTCAAAGCCTATTTCTAAGCTATGTAGAGGATATTTATGGTATGTTTAACTTATGGGCATATTCCGGAATGTCTGTTCCAGTACGAATCATCATACTTTCGCAGTTTGTCAAGTTTAGTCCCTGTAGACGATTAAACTTGATTTTACCATACCAAAGCCTTCAAAACTTATTTCTAAGTTATGTAAAGGTTATTTAAGGTTTGTGAAGCCTATTTCACTATTCCGGAGTGTTCGTGGCATTAAACTGGTTATATTTACGCATCTGTGCGCGTATAACCTTCCAGAAAGTGATTTAAAGCTTGAAATCGAACAAAATTTGATATGTGCAAATGATACACATATTTTTACAAATCCCAAGTATGAAACACAATATCTCATTGATTTGGTATTTGTTTGATGGTCATGGAGGCACAGTTGTTACAGTTAAGGCCGGGATGTAACGCTTATGTCACTCTAGAATCTTCGGATAACCTAGATCCCAGAGGCGAAAAAATGGTTTTCTTCGGATATACTAAAAAGATCGGTTACCTTTTCTACCATTCCACTGAAAATAAGATTTTCACTAAATGCAGAGGCACTTTCTTGGAGGAAGAGCTTCTGGCGTGAGGGATTGGAGAAAACCTTGTGGATCTTGAAGAAATTAGAGAATCACAAGTGACTGAACCAATTGTTCAGACAGAACCAGAAGTAACTGATCTAGTTGTTGAAGTTGAGCCTGAGAGGACTCAAGAAATGACAGAAACACCAAGTGTTCGAAGAAGCATTAGGGATCGTTGTGCACTTGAAAGGTATGACGATATCTTCGTGATTGATGAAGCTGAACATGCTACTTACAAAGTTGCAATCTAAGATTCAGAATCCAAGAAATGGTAAGAAGCCATGAATATAGAGATGCAATCCATGTATGATAACCAAGTCTGGGATTTTGTTGATCTTCCTACCGAATGTCGGACTATAGGAAACAAATGGATCTTCAAGAAGAAGCCCGGCATGGATGGAAATGTGCAAACCTACAAAGCAAGGCTTGTAGCGAAAGGGTTCACTCAGACTCAAGGAATTGATTATGAGGAAACTTTCTCGCCAGTAGCCATGCTTAAGTATATTAGAATTCTACTTGCCATTACTGCGTATTATGACTATGAGATATGGGAAATGGATGTTAAGACCGTGTTCCTTAATGGACACTTACTTGAAAATGTCTATATGGTTCAACCTGAAGGTTTTGTCGATCCAAAGAATCCTAATAAGGTGTGCAAGCTAAATAAATCCATCTATGGATTAAAGCAAGCATCTCGCAGCTGGAATCTCCATTTTTATCAGAAAATCAAACAGTTTGGTTTTATTAAAAACGAAGATGAACCATGTGTTTACAAGAAATCTAGTAGGAGCTATATCACTTTTCTCATTCTGTATGTAGATGCAATACTAATCATTGGAAACAATATCCCTATACTAAAAGATGTTAAGGCTTGGTTGGGTAAATGTTTCCTAATGAAAGATCTTGGTGAAGCCGCTTATATTCTAGAATTAAAGATTTATATAGATAGATCAAAGCAGTTATTAGGTTTGAGTCAAAGTACATATATTGATAAGGTTATACGATGTTTCACAATGCAAGACTTAAAAAGGGGGCTCTTGCCCATGGCACATGGAACCATTCTTAATAGCGAGCAGTGTGCAAACACTGAAGAGAAAAAGAAGAAAATGGAAAGAGTTCTATATGCTTCTACTATTGGTTCTATCATGTACGCCATGTTATGTACTAGACCTGATGTCTCGTATGCTCTTAGCATGACGAGTAGATATAAACATAATCCAGGAGAGAGTCACTGGGCTGCAGTTAAGAACATTCTTAATTACTTAAGAAGGACTAAGGACATGTTCTTAATATATGGAGGACTGGATGAGGAGCTGTCAGTTAAGTGTTATACTGATGCAAGGTTTCAGACTGATCGTGACGATTCAAGGTCACATACGGGATATGTTTTCATTCTGAATAGTGGGGCTGTTACTTGGAAGAGCTCGAAACAAAATGTAGTTGCTCAATCCACCTATGAATCAGAATACAATGTTGCATCAGATGCTGCTAAGGAGGCTGCCTCGATGAAGAAGTTCATTGCTGATCTTGACGTTGCGCCTAGCCTAAAGAAACTGATCGAGATTTTGTGTGACAACACTGGTGCCATTGCTCTTGCAAAGGAACCAAGGTCACATCAAACCACAAGGCATATACCCAGAAAATTCCACTATATTAGAGAGATAATAGAGCATGTAGACATCGTAATAAACAAAGTTCATACGGATCTAAATCTGGATGACCCCTTTACTAAGTCTTTACCTCAAGCTAAACATGAGGAGCATGCTGGAAAGATAGATTTGCTAGATAGTGGGCATGATCTGTAGTTAGTATTGGTGTTTTAATTTTGAACTACAACAGTTACATCGAATAATTATTTGATTTATTGGTTAAATGCAAGTTTAATTATTTTGTAATTGTGTTCATTATTTGTATGTTTAAATCCTTGAATAAACGTATTCTAAAATATCCGTAGTCGATCAAATTACATGGGAATGAATTTGAATGTAAGACTATTGTGAATTGAGATGTTTGTATTCATGAGATGAATAACTCACGGGTTTGAGAATCAAAATTCACTAATATCACTAGGGAATGATATTGGATGTGACTCGCTTCAAAACGATCTCCATGGATCTAAGTCATGAGATGTTTTGATATTGATATGTTCAACCTGTCCTTTTTCCTTAGTCACATATTAAACTACATTGATCAAGGATAATCTTTGATGTTATCTAACACTGTCCTGAAACATGGATAGTAATCTGGGTAGCGTTGGAAGAAATCCAAGGTTAAGTGGGAGTTATATGACGCTGATGGAATTCTATACTTCTATGGGATTAGAAGTTTAGACATTCTGGCGCCCTCGTTAACTCAAACTAGAATAAACGTGTGGCCACGCTTGGACTAAAAGTAGTTCGTTAGACCACTTTGAATTAAAGACGAGAATAGAGAATAGTTGATCACTATATAAGAATGAATGACCCATGTCTTATGATCAACGAATGTTCTATACAGGGACTTATTGATAGAAATATCATGGCTACAGTATTTGGCTAAGTAAAGTGTTACTTGAAATCAAAGAACTAGTTGACGACTGTAAAGTGTCATACCGTGTTAGGAGCAGCACGATGCAGCTAGGCGTCCAACTCTGCACACGTTGAATCATTTAATTAAAATCGTCCAAGTGGGAGATTGTTGGATATATGTATATGTCCGACCGTAATTAACGTAACCAACTCAGTACGTCCGAAGAGTTACACGTTGGTACACGAACCGTATATATTCACGAGTAGGTGGATTCTTATTTGTGAAATATTAATAGTTTAAACACGAGGCACTTAATATTAATTAGATTATTATTAAGAGGGTTAATTATATAATCATAGGGGCCTTATTGTAAAATTATGTTTTATAAAAAGGAGATTAAGGTGCAAACCCAAAATATACTTTTTTAACAAAAACAACACCCCTTGCCTCCTCCCCAATTTCGGCTGACCCCATCCACAGGGCCGCCGCCCACCTGCTCGAACCAAGCACCACCGCCGCCTCATCTCTTTGGCCGGTTCTACCTTTGGGTACCTTGTGCTCGGTTGTGAACTTCCTACTAGCGAGGATTCGTTGTAACCCACGTCTTCAATTCTGGTGTAGTCGTCAAAGGTTGATTACTAAAACCCACTATGCTTGTTTATTTATTTATTTGTTTATACGCGTATAACCTTGATCTTGATTGAGAATATTTATTAATTGGATTAATAAATGAAACATACAGTATATCCATAAAAATCGGCCATAATATATATGTGTATATAATCGAATCTTGTTAAAATATATAAACCACTTCAGCTTCAGTTTTAATACCATAATTCCTAAGAGAACTCATTTGTGTTATGCCGACGACGTTGTATTCATGGGTTTATTGTCAAGGAGGAATGTGCTTAATCTTCGGAGGATTCTTAGATGCCTTCACTTGGTGGGGGTGGGGGTTGATGTGAGTGTAGTGGAAGTGTTGGCAAAATTAATGCGATGTAAAATGGGTAGTACACCTTTCAACTTTCTCGGCCTTCCCGTTGGAGTAAACATGAAGCGAATCAAGCCTTGGAGACCCATTATTGAAAAATTTGCATCTAAGTTGTCTAGTTGGAAAGCGAAGTCTCTTTCCATGGGTGGAAGAATTACTCTAGCAAAAGCAGTCCTTGTTAACCACCCGTCATAATTCCTCTCTGTTTTCGAAGCACCGGTAAAAGTTATTAAGTCCCTTGAAAGTCTACGCTTTGTGTGGGGGAAGTCGGGATCGAGGTGTAAAATGAGGTGGTCGCGTGGAATAAAATGCACGCGCCTAGAAGGCATGGGGGATTGGGGTTAGGAGACATAAGAAGCCTAAATTGGGCTTTCATTATGAAGTGGATATCAAGGTTCAAGTCGTACCCAAATCAACTTTGGGCATGCGTTGTTAGAGCCATTCACGGAAGCAACTCGGTGTAAGATCAGATTCCTATTTAAAAAGATAGAGCTGGGCTGTTAAAGGATATTATTATGGTAGAAAATGGTTTAATAAAAGTTGGAATTAAGGAGCCAGAGAAGTTGGGGAGAGATGGAAACGACGACATTTTCTCGGTTGCACATTTTTTAGGGATGTGGCAGATGCATTTGGTGTAAAAGTTCCAGTGGGATTTTTAAAGTGGGTTCCACACAAGATTGGTTATTTTGTGTGGAAAATGGCTTTAGTAAGCGTTGTTGTAAATTCGGTTCTGGCCTTATGCGGGTAGCGGACGAAAGGTGCAGCTTGTGTGGTTATGGAGAAGAATAAGTTGAACATATTGCTGTGTCAAGTGTCTTTGTTAAATCTGTGTGGTGGCATGTGTGTGTCAGTGTGTGACGAAATTTCCAATCGACACTATCATTTCTGCTACTTCGCTTCGGGATATTCTTCTATAAAAGTTTATACCTTCTCTTCTATACTTCTATGCTCCTATATAAGGACAACTAGAAAAATATTTCATACGACTAACGTCTTTTAATAAAATAAAGAAAATTCTAAATGTGTAATGCTTCTAATGATTCTATTGTGAATAACATCAACGTCTTTTAAATCATATAACCATTATAACGCATATTTCTGTTTTATTAAAGCACAAAATATTATTTTTGTAATTCCTGGTGCACAATGTAACATATTAAATTACTTATATTTTTAATAACTTCGAAGGTTTCTCATTAAAATTTAATAGCAAAATTATCATTTCACATGCTTGTTATGGTTCGGTTATGCCAGTTTTGACAAAAATTGTTGAGCTTCTTACTACGGTTAAGGGTATACAAAGTGGTAGGTAAACTCATGCGGTAAACCACTTTACCGAATAGATAAACCATTTCCATCAACCAGTTTACCGAACAAGATCATGCAATGCGGTGAACCTTCACCGATTCGGTGAGAGGGAGGGAAGGGGGGGGGGGGGGATGGGTGTGTGATGGGGTCCATTCCTTCTAAACCAATCACACATTTTTCCTTTTTAAAAAAACATAGTTTACCTAAATCCAATTAGGTAAACCACCGCCAACGTTTTTGAGCATTAGGTAACTTATTTAGGTGAATTGGCATGCAATGTGTGATTGGGTGAATTAGGAGTTTACCTATTTGGAATAGGTAGCTACTCCCTTCACCCTAAGAAAAATACAAACTATAACTTACTATTAGGATCTTTCAATGATATCAATCAAGGACTTGTGAGTGTGCGGAATCCAAACACAAGTTTATTCAAGAACAAGTTGATTAAACCGAAACAATATATATAAAACAAACCAGAAGTTCTTGCATTCACCGATTGATTGTGACTGATACAAGACTCCAAAAGCAGTTCGGCTGGCCTCTAGCTATCGAATGACTGATCAACCTCAAACATATGTTTGAGGTTTACTTAAATACTAGACATATTGGGTTGAAACCCCTATGGCCCAAACCGAAAGCTACTAAACCCATTATCCACTAAATCGACCGAAAACACATATTAAACAAAACATTACATACTCAACCCCTGAACTAATGTAACCCTCTATGAATAAACCTTCAGGTTCCAACAATCTCCCCTTAGGTTTATGCATAGAGGTTCTTCTGACTTTAATTGCCTTCACCGCCTCCACTGCGCTCCAACTTGTCTTTATATCCGCGAAAACCCTTTTTCTTAATCTGCAAAACACCAGCAACAGCTGACGTCCAGTCTTTAGCAACGGCTTCAAACTTCTCTGTGACTCCAATTTGACTTCGAGCAAGAATTTCTAAATTCTCTTGATCCAAATTCAGCAAGTCAATCGGATCAGTCAAACGGTAAGATTCATCATCATCACAAGCAATAACAGCTTGACCTAACCGTTCATCATATACCCAAAAATGCATTGTCTTTAGAGCACCGTTGGGAATTTTCTTGACCAAAGGAATTGTCTTCTCCTTGTCAGTCGGTGGCCATGACACAATCTTCATTCTTTTGTTTGTACGTGGATCTCTAACACCCTTAACAGAAGAAACAATAGATTCAGCAGTATGCATCGAAGGAAATCCACGTGCAAGTTCTCTATGCAATCTTTCAAAGAATAAATATCCATGCCCGCCAGGTTGATCATCCACATAAGGTGACCTTGACAGAGTAATCAGGTCCACCTTAGTGAACGAATCAAACTGAGCAAGATTTTTGTACCATTCAACCGGTCCAACCTTTCTCTTGATCCACCACCTGAGACGATCATGATCAAAACCCCAGCTCACAATACCTGAGCGATTCCCAACTTTATCATAGTAATTTTCACCAACATCCATCAAATGATGAGTGGCTTGAGCATCGTCATCATCAGGATTGAGGTTCTTGTTTTTCAGAACCACAAACTCTCTTTGTTTCTTCAATCTCTTGACTTTTGATTTGTCAGCATCTTTGTCAGTAACTTTCTTGAAATACCGATCCATTGCAGTAGCTCTTTCAGCATCATCCTTAGCAAAAGCCTTTACTCGATCTTCTTCAGCTTTTCTTCTACTCTCTATGTCAGTCGGATCAGAAAATTCGTTGCCAAACTTCTTCTCCAATTTACCACGTAGATCATATACCATGTTGAATAACAAATTGACATCACCTTGAAGCTGATCAATCTGTTGATTCTTTTGCACAATAGTATCTTCAAGCTGAATGATCTTAGCATCTTTATGGATCGAGTCTTACTCAAGCACAACTATTCTTTTCTTCATCTCTCTCATACTTATAAACTCATCATCATCACTTGAATCATCAACAAACGACATTCTTAGTGGTTCTTCAGGCCGTTTTCCACTTGAACTGCAAGGTTCCTCATGAACTGTTCCTGAAGAACTTGCGATAGTAGTAGTAACAGGTGGTGTTGACTCGATGATTGGAGTAGAAACAGTGATGGTAACCGGAATCTCTGTAGACGTAACATCCACATCTATTCTTAGTGTATCAACATCAAAATCAAACACTATTTCTATAGCAGTGGCAGTAGCAGATGCATCTTTCTCAAAGTCAAAATCATACAAACCCTCTTCATCTTCAGCATCAGACATGGGTTGATCTTTGTTATGTTCAACATACACACCAGGTCGAGGATCCCTTCTTTTTCGCTTCAATGGTTGAGTTTCAGGATCCTTTGGGTCTTTAATTGTTTGCTCTTCATTTTGAACTGAAGGATCGGAAGGAGGATTTCCCATCTTTTCAGTTATGGATTTTAATAGTAGAGCTAAACTCTCAAACGTAATCACTGGTTGAACAGTAGAAATAGCAGAACTAGCTTCGGCTTCAGGAGGAAGCTCAACTTCATCATCATCACATCTAATTTCAATGCCTTCATCATCAGAGTTTATTGTTAGGATCTCGTCTCAGGCTCTTCTTCAGTAGCACGTTGAACAACGTGTTCTTCGGCAATCATAGCATTAACTAGAGCATTAACTGGTGCAACATTCACAGGCAGTTGTTGTACTATCACTGGTTTAGCTGCCACATTTTTAGTCTCTACAAACTGACCAAATTTTTCTAACGGAATACGTCCTTCAAACTTCTTTTCAATACCCTTCTTAGACGTGAGAGCGCCAAAACATGCAGGACCCATTCGCTTCAAATCCAAGGTATTTCCAGATCTCTCCAATTTTGGATAACGTGCATTGAAAATCATTTGTAAGAACCTCGGATACATGATAAACTTATCCTTTTGAACGCCAATCACATTCCTCTTCATGAATTCAAATATATACTTCGAGTAGTTGAATGGATGGGTTGTTATCAGACAAACAAACACTACAGATTGTGTGATACTCAGCTGATCCGTTCCCCCTATTTTTTCCGTCATGCATAATATGAACATGTGCACCAACAATCGCCAATACATATGCACAAACTTCTTCATTAACGAGGGATACGTTCCTTCATAGCTCAGCCGAGGCAAAATAGCTTCCACGGTTCCAGCTGGAAGATCAATGGGATCTGTCTCTTGATTCTTAAACTGTAAAACCTCCCTTATCATCTGTTCGGTTACAGTAATGCTCTTCTTCTAAATCTCAGCTACAATGGCTCCTTTACCTTCTGCTCCTAATGCATCAAATCTAGCAGTCTTCTAGAATTCTTGAACGAGGCTTTCATAGACGACAGGATTCTCTCGTAAAGCGTGAACGATTCTGCAACTATTCAATCCCTTGATTAACGAGGCATACAACTTCTTGTGCTTCTCCGGAGGTGGTGCTAAGTACCCCGCTTGATTGTGCGTTGAAATGAACTTCAAATCCATATCCTACACAAAATATAAAAATTATATATAGAATCGTGTTTGAAAGGTTTCTTGTTAACTTGGTTAAACTGGTCAACAAGTCAATGCAAGTTAACAGTAAAAAATAAGTCAACAACTCAGATTGCAGGTCAAACACAAGATTTGAGTCGAGACAATGAGATTTTGAGTCAAGACCATGAGGTTTCGAGTCGAGACCATGTGGTTTCGAGTCAAAACCATGAGTCGAGACCTCAGTCGAGACCAAGTAGTTTTTGAGTCGAGACCAAGTGATTTCGAGTCGAGACCTCAGTCGAGACCAATGAGGTTGCGACTCACAACCAGAGGTCTCGAGTCCTAATATCATCAGCTGCAATCTGAGTCGAGACCACATAAACCTGTTTTAATCTGCCTTAATTTGGATCAAAATCCAAAACATCCTCTAATTTCTTTGAAGACCAAGATGAGTTCATAATTAGGGTTCTTGTTCATCTTCAAATAATCTTCAAAAAATCTTCAACCAATGTGCAGATCTTCAAATAAACATTCAAAAACTCATAATACCTTTAAGAATGATGAGTCGAGACAAGAAGATTCGCCAAAAATGAGAAGAATCGCCGGAATATTAGAGAGAATATGAGAGCAACAATAGAAGGTCTCGAGTGAGAAATGAGGTCTAGACTCGAGACCTGTCTTAAATACCCAATCTCACACATGGAGTGGGCCTTAGAATTGGGCCGAGACCATAGTATTGGATCGAGACCATCTCAAAACTCAGTCGAGACCAAAAATATTTTTAGTTTAAGGATTTAATTTAATTTCTTTAATTATTTCAAAAATCCCTTTAAACCAATAATAATTTTAACAATCCATTTAACTTTCCGAGCACGTTTTACGAAAACAAAAACCTAAAAACACAAAAATAAATAATATGAACAATTATTAACAAAATAAAATAGGAAATATAGTAATTTCCCAGGGATCAAATCACGAGGTTTCGGGCTTGACTTCACTTATCAACACTAATCTACTCCTGAATGATCTAGACGATTGCCAGTATATTTGTCCACCTAAACTCATCTCCCTAGACCTTTTCCATGTAACTGCCTGTAACTGATTTTATCATGTTTTGATTTCTGAACAATGAACTCCCAAACAAATATTGATCAACTCCTAGAATTTTAGTTCACATACTCTATCATGCAAGCAGTTTCCTACCACATATTTCCACAAGTCTGTTCTAGACTTCAGAAACCTTAACTGGGACTAGATTGAGAAGAGAACAAAATAGATCATAAGCAGAGATGATATAATGTACAGATCAAATGAGTTTTTCTCAGTTTGATATTGGTTTCTAGGGTTTCTTTTGGGCATTTGAGGGCCTCTTTCGGGTGTAAATTGATCTATAAGACGACAGACGCTCAGCTAGGTCTTTGCTCACGCAAAACAGAAGCTAAACGCTGCCTACCACCTCCAGGTCTTTTTTCACGCAAAACAAAGGAGATACACGACTTTTTCAGAGAAGATTTCAGAACCAGACCAAAATTGTGTGTATCGGGACATCACACGATCATTCAAATAGAAATGAGCTAATTCCAAGTGGCTTTCTTTCCTGGGGTGATTAACTAATTTAGATTCTGAACAAAAACAAGCAATGTTTCCAGCCTCAAGGATAGAGCCTACCGACACATCACTCTAGAGTCAAACTATTTTGATATTGGTTTTACATGAGTTAGCCCTTTACCACAATGTGAAAGTTCATTTCATTTCCCATGTCATGCAATGCCTCTTTTTGTATTTTTATAAATCTTTCGATGTTTTTGTATTTTTTCAAAATTTTTCAGTGGTTTTGTATTCTTTCAAAAAATTTCAGTGTTTTTGTATTTTTCAAAATTTCTCCCCCTAAATTTGTCCATAAATAAAAAGTACCTAAGTGTAGAAAACTTTATGAACAAATTTACCTACAAAAAACAAAAACATGCTCAGTCGGTATAACAGATCATTTTCAGAAAATCCACAAGCACTTGAAACTTTGAGCTGCTGATAGGTTTTATGAACAAATCGGCAGCATTTGCATTTGTGTCGATTTGTTCCAGTTTGATAAGACCACTGTTAAAACAATCTAGTATAAAATGAACTTTAATATCAATGTGCTTGGTTTTTGAGTGGAAGACAGGATTTTTCACAATTTTTATGGTAGCATCATTATCGCAGTAAATAGTAGTGTTAAGATAAGTCAAACCGTAATCCTGCAATTGATGTTGCATCCACACCACTTGGGAACAAGACGCAGAAGCCGTAACGTACTCTGCTTCAGCTGTGGAAATCGCCACCGTTTGTTGTTTCTTACATTGCCAAGAAATGAGCCTGTCACCCAAAAATTGACATCCAGCTGATGTGGATTTCATGTCCTTGTCAGTGCCTCCAAAATTACTATCAGAAAACAAAAACAGGCCAAAATTGGAATCCCTCGAATACCATAGACCAAACCGAGATCGGCCATTACGGTACCGAAAGATTCGTTTAACAGCAATAAGATGAGAGATTTTAGGATTATCGTGATATCGTACGCAGTTGCAGACAACAAACATGATGTATGGATGACTCGCTTTCAGATACATCAATGATCCGATCATGGACCTATAAAGGTGTTGATCAACAGGGGATCCTTCTGCATCTTCAGTCAGTAAAGGTCTTTCTGCGATTGGGGTTCCAGCCGGTTTTGCGTCAGTGAACTTGAATTTTGCCAGAACATTGTCCACATACTTCCCTTGATGGATAAGAATGCCTCGAGAATCCTGTTTGACTTGTAAACCCAAGAACAATGTCATTTCTCTAAGCGCACTCATTTCTAACTTCTTTTTCATAACTCTCTCAAATTCCTTGCAAAGCTCCTCACTTGTTGATCCGAAATAATATCATCGACATAAATTTGAACCAAGATCAGATCCTTTCCCACTCTCTTGATAAACAGAGTCTGATCTATCGTGCCACGCGTGTACCCATGAGCCAGGAGATGTTCAGGCAGAGTTGCATACCAAGCTCTTGGTGCTTTGTGCAATCCATATAATGCCTTGTCAAGCTTGTAGGCATATTCTGGATGATCTGGATGGACAAAACCCGGTGGTTGCTCAACAAAGATTTCCTCCTTCACGTCTCCATACGAAAATGCAGTCTTGACATCCACCTGATAAACAGTGAACCCCATGTAGGACGAGTATGCTAAGAAAATCTGGATGGCCTCAAGTTGGGCAACTGGGGCGTAAACTTCATCATAATCCAGTCCCTTTATCTGTCTGAATCCCTGAACCACCAATCTTGCTTTGTTTTGAACAATAACCCCTGCTGAATCTTGCTTGTTTCTGAAAACCCATCGAATTCCAAGTTTGTGTTTCCCTATCTGTAACTCCATAAGCTTCCATACTCCTAGCTTCTCAAACTGGTTCAGCTCTTCATGCATAGCGTCTACCCAGCCTGGTTTCTACAAAGCTACATAAATGGTTTTAGGTTCAATTTGAGAAATGTAGCATGAGTATAAGCAAGTATTAATAGTTCCTGATTGGCTCCTGGTTTGAACTCCAGCATCTACAGGACCAATCACGTTCTCAATAGGATGATTTCTTTGAACGCTTGTAGGGATGGCAAATTCAGGTGTGGTCTCGCCTTGAGTTGTGTTGATATTGCTCGACTCCCCTTCATCAGGTGCGAGAGTGCTATGAACCACAGGAGTAGTAATAGTACAATCTTCAGGGACGGGATCAAGAAAGAAAGCGGACCCTGATGCATTTGAGTGAACACCTCCTGATGATGCACCTTCAGGGGATTGATGGGACGTTTGTTGTGACGTAGGATGCTCAGTAAATCTCATTCTTGGTGGATCGGTAGTATAATTTCGCGAGCTTCCTTCATCATGTTCTTCTTCTTCTTCTATATCACCAAACAAAATCGGTTGTTTCGGAGTCGACACACCTGCATTAGTAGAAGCACTAGACAAAATGTTAAAAGATTTGAACAAATTAGCATAATCATATAACCAATCTGGACCAACTCTAGCATCCGTAGAGTTTTCTTCGAGCCATTCAACGTTGCATGACTCGACGACCTTCTTGGTTACTTTATTGTACACTCTATAGGAAGATCCTTTAGCGTATCCAATAAAGAAATATTCGCCTCCTTGTCCTCAAACTTCCCATTAGTGTCCAAGAGTAACAACACACAAGGACAACTAAAGATACGGAAGTGTGAGACCGAGGGTTTACGTCCTTCCAGAATCTCATAAGGATTTTTCATATGACGTTTGTTTACTAAAGCGTGATTCTGGATGTAACAAGCCGTGCTAACCGCTTCGGCCCAAAAGAAACTAGGAAGCTTCGAATCGGCCAGCATGGTTCGTGCTGCCTCTATAAGAGTACGATTTCGTCTCTCAGCCACTCCATTTTGTTGTCGAGTTCGTGGCACACTATACTGTCGTTATATTCCCTTTTCTGCGTAGAATGCAAATAAGGTGATATTCTTGAACTCTGTCCCATTGTCTGATCGAATCGCCTTCACTCTTGTACTAGCTTGATTCTCAACTAGAGTGATGAATTATTTAATTAAACCCGCATCCTTGTTCTTGTGACTAAGAAAGTAAACCCATGTGTAACGAGAGTAATCATCTATGATCACAAGATTGTACGACTTCTTACCAATGCTCAACAAATTTACAGGACCGAAAGATCCATGTGTAGTAACTCAAGCACAACTTTTGTTGATGGTGTAGACTTGGATTTATGAGGCTTTCGATGTGCTTTTCCTTTTGCACAAGCAACACACTTCTCTACCAGCATGAAGTCTTTGATTGGTAGATCACGGACCATTTGACCTTTAGCAAGTCGATTCAAATTTTTCTTGTTCACATGCCCAAGGCGGCGATGCCATAACACACCATCATGTTCTGAAATCTTTGAGAAAAGGCAAGTAATTTCCTCACACGGTTTCTTGTTCATGTCTATAACATACGCGTTTCCTCTTCTCTCGGCAATCATCAAAAACCAATCCTTAGGTATCACAATTCCTGTTTTAAGCACATAACATCCTTTCTTTGTGAAATGAACTGAATTTCCTCTATCACAGATTTGTGAGATACTTAGAAAATTTAGTTTCAGTTCTGGGACATAGTTCACATTCTCGAAGCTTAATACGCCGTTTCTCACTGTTCCTTTCAACGTGATTCTGCCTGACTCTCCTCCCGCAAAAGAGACATATCCACCATCAAATTCTTTTACATTGACGAGTTGGGACAAGTCTCCTGTCATGTGCCTGGAACAGCCACTATCCATGTACCAAAGTCGCACGGTAGTCCCCCACAGCTGTTCCTGCACGATTAGCGGGATTAGTTAGCTTTAGGAACCCATCCCATAGTGGATCTGGGTTTTCCTTGAGCGTCAATGTTGTTGGATTCTGTATGCCCAAGACACATATTAGATTGATGTGGCTAGTACGTTATGATCCAAGTCGAGACATACCCAAATACAAGCTAGACAAACACTTATAATATTTATATATGATATGATCAAACAAATAAATATTAACACTTATAATATTTAGCAATCGGTTTTCTAAATAATTGCACTTGACAAACCAATAAATTATATGGATAATTTATTTTGAGAGGATATTTTATTTTGTTATCTAATGGGTTAAATAACATAATAAAAATAGTATAAGTCTTCTAACATATAATGTTACATTTTATAAACGTTATAAGATATATATATATATATATATATATATGTAAGACTTATATTGTTTAAAAAGAAAAATATTTTTTTAAATAAAAGAGTGGGCCGCCCCCTCTTCCCAAGACATTTTGGTCCAATCATAAAACATGCAATTTGCATGGCTAGACATCTTGTGATTGGGCAATGTTGGAGGCAACATCTCTCTTGGTTTTAATAAGATCTTGCAAGACAAAAATGGAGGCAAGAGTTGTAAAAAAATCTCTTAAAAAAATCGGCTAACATAATGCCAATTTTAGGAGATAATTTTCAAATGAAGAACTTGTAAAAATACTCTCAAAATCGGCCAAGGTGTGATTGATCAAGAGGGCTTTTTTTCAAGTTTAACATTCAAGTGCAAGAACACTATTATTCCACTTATAATTTTCGGCCATGATGTGGTTGTCTACAGGGAATCTTAGTGAGTTCATAAGTGTAGAAATCCTAGCTAAACTTAAGGTGTTTGTTGGAAGGCTTGGGGTATACAAGCTTGAGGTCTTCTACACTTGAAGGCAACCGTTCAAGAAACATCATCTTCTACATATCCTTTACTCCTTGGAAGGTAGTATACTAAACACTCTATGGTTGTGTTTTAATTTTGATAGCATGCATGTTCGTATATGGATCCGGGGATTGGGTTTTACATATAAAATGGGTTCTATATCTTGTAAGTAACATGTTTTAAATAATATTTTCCGCTGTATTTTTATTTTATATGGATAAAATACTTTGATAAACATGTGAAAAACCCAACAATGGTATCTAGAGCCGCTTATATGAGTGCATGTTTCATAGGATATGAAATTTTTGGGTTTCGGGTTTGGTTAAACCCTATGGCCGAAATTTTTCATCATGGTTCTCCTTTTGTTTTTCAAGATTATTTTCCTACAAGCATAAAAGTATCTTGAAAAATTATGTCATTTGGATGATTGTTTTGTTTCGACAAAAACCCACTTTTTCGGTTTTTTCATTCTTGACCGAAAAATGTAGGTTGTAAAAGGGAACCATTTTTTTGCTTCTTGAGTTATATATATATATATGGATATATTTTTTTTGGTGTTCATAACCTACCCATGACCTTGTGTGAATTTGTTGAATGATTGTGTTATGATTTATATTTAATTATTTCAAAGGTTGTAATAATTAATTATTTTGTTCTTCCATTTGTAAATTTATGAAATTTATTTATTTTTATTTGGTATGTAAAATAAATAGATTAGGTGCATTTTATTTCTACTAGAAAAATGTATTAGGATACCTTCTGTAAAAGAAGATGCACAAAAAAATGCGGTTTTGGTTTTGGCTAATTTCGGGCCTAAAGGACTTCATAGTTCTTAACGGGATTTTAGCCCGATAAACAAAAAACATTTTTGAAGTCCAAAGGAGTTTGGAGATGAATATAAAAGACATTTGGAAGCTCAAAGAATGTGAAGAAATCACAACACAAGAAGAAGACTTGAAGCATTTGGATGCGGGATCAAGTGGGAGTTCAACGACACATTATTTGTGTCAATATTCACCCTTTAGGAAGGACCTTTTGACACACTTGTTTCGACTAACAAGTGTGGTAAAAAATAGTTGGCTATGGTTATGTACCTATTGTTATGTATGTTGTGCTTGTGTGGTTGCTTATTTATATTGTTTTGATGATATTTGGATATGCATGCTTAACAAACTAATAATCAACAACAAGCTTAAAATTGGTTCTTAATAAATCATTAAAATTGGTTAATAAAATGTTATTAAAAATTAATGATTTTATAATAAAATGGATTTTATTAAAAGAACCTTGAAAATTTGTTTTCACTAAAGTACCAAGGATTTGAATGCATGCAAATGTATGGTACATAAAGTTTTCTAAACTAGAATTTTGAAAACTCAAAATCTCTTTTATAAAACAAGTCAAACACCATCCTTTTATACAACACTCGAATCACTTGGGAACTCTTTTGTGGGATAAAGGTCACCTAACCACATTTGAGGGAACTTGTATATTCGAGGTGGGTTTACCATGTTTGTGGGATAAAGGTCACCTAACCACTTATGTGTATAAACTCACACGTGTTTGTAAGTTGGACGACTTGATTTGGAAACCATGAACTTAGGGTCACCGAAGCATGGCGAACAAAAGGTGTTGATGGGATTAAACATGCCAACTAAACATAAAGATGTTTAACCGATCCCATATGGCTAGAAGTTGCAAAGGGTTGCAATCGTCAAACGTTGACTACCTTGTTAATTTAAATAGAGGGATAAATGTCACCTAACCAATATTTAAATGTAACGTTGGATTCTGGATTTTAATTATTAATTGTCTATGAGACATAAAAGGGTATTAATGATTAAAAGATAATAATATCGAAAATACTAAAATTGAACCTTGTTAAATTTTGTAGATGGCCGCTAACAATATTACCCAAACCGTCCGTAACCTATCACTAAAAAGGATTCTAATCCCGATAAACCTCTTATGGAAGATGAGGATGCCTATAACGATTGGATTAAATATATTGAGGATACTATGCAAGCCTCTTGCCTCATGTTAGGAATTATGATTCCCGAGATTCAAAAGGATTTTGAACATCATGAGCATACGACATGATTAACCAATTGTAGGAAATGTTCCTAAGGGTAGAACCCATCGAAATGGTTCGAGCGCTTCATGCATGTCGAATGGAGGAAATCCCAATCGATCTCATCTTAAGTCTTTAAGATGACAAAGCCACATTGATCACCTCGAAAGGCTCAATATGAGTAAAAGGGCTTTATCCTTTCTAACAATCAATGAGGGTGGCAACTAGAAAGGGCATCACCCTGACACCAAAGCAAATGTTGCAAATGGTAAGGGAAAAAGGAAAGAAAGACTAAAGCGAAACCACCGAAACCAAAAGAAAAGAAGGCAAAGGTTGCCACGAAGGATCCATGCTTTGAGTATGGTAAGATAGTGTATTTGAAAAGGAATTGTCCAACCTATCTCAAAAAGCTGAAAACTAAGAGGAATACTAGGAAAACCTCAGGTACAATCTTTATGAAATATATTGACCTTAATGTTATTTATTCAAACACATGGGTATTAGATACCGGATGTGGAACTCATGTTTGTAATTTGTTGCAAAAGGGTTCAAAAAGAAATATGCATTAAAAGAAGGGAGACATTAGTCTCTTCATGGGCAATGGAGCGAAAGTTCAAGTTGTAGCCCGATGAGACTATGTTTTGAAACTTTCAAATGGTTTGGAAATTGTTTTAAAAATATATTCTGTGCTCCTAGTTTGACTAGGAACATTATTCAAGTTTCCCTTATAAGACAATATGGTTTTGATTTAAAGTTTATAAACAATGACATTTATATTTCGATGAATGGCATGTTTTACTTTAAAGCTATGCTTTCAAATGGTATTTATGAATTGGTTCATGATAATACGTCATTTGATAGCACAATGTACCAAGCAATCACCAAGAAACTCAAAATGGATTTGAGTGAGACCTATCTTTGGCATTATCGCCTTGGTCATACAAACACTTCAAAAGAATGGTCTTTCAGAAACAAATGAAATTGGTTCATTTGATACATGTGAATCTTGTTTACGAAGTAATATGACCAAGAAACCCTTTAGTGGTACCAACTAAAGGGTAAAAGATTTATTAGGTATCATACATTCGGATGTATGTGATACTTTTAAGCCAATGACTAGGTATGGTGAAAGATACTTCATTAATTTTACCAACAACTTTAATAGTTGTGGTTATGTGTACTTGACACAAAGAAGAAGTTTTGAAACGTTCAATATCTTCAAAAAGTGAAGTACAAAATCAACTCTTTTAAAGTTCTTCGTTTCGATAGAGGAGGAGTCGAACTCTATTGGATATAGTTTGATCTATAATGGCTAGGAGCACATTATCTCTATCATTTTGGGGTTACGTTTTGCTCTCCGCGTCCCGTACATTCAATGTGGCCCAAACCAAGAAAGTGGATAAGACTCCTTTTAAAATATGACATGGAAGGGCCCCATCATTATCATATTTAAAGGTATGGGTTGTGAAGCTTATGTGAAGCTATACACCCCAAACAAATTAGAAGTATGATTCACTAAGTGTATCTTTGTAGGATATCCTAAATATGGTATAGGATATTAATTCTACGATCCAATAGAGCAAAGGTATTTGTTGCTCGAAAGGCTGAGTTCTTGGAAGCTAATTTCCTCGTGAAGGAATTAGTAGAACAATGGAACTTGATGAGGATGAAGAACCACAAGCCGATACACGTTTGGTTGAAACTAGCACTCAACAAGAGGTTGTTGAAAATGATCAAGTGGTTGATCAATACACACAAAAACGTTCGCATATCTGGTAGAATTAGTAGTCCACCTGAAAGATATAGATTTTTCATTGATGGATGCTACGTGGTAGATTCGGGTGAAACAACCACATACCATGATGCAATGTCAAAATCCAATTGTGACAAATGGCTTGAAGCCATGAACATAGAGATGCAATCCATGTATGACAACCAAGTATGGGAATTGGTTGTGCCGTCACTTAACTCCAAAGTAGTTGGAAGTAAGTGGGTTTTAGGAAGAAAACCGATATGCATGGTAACTTGGATACTTATAAAGCGAGACTTGTAGCAAAAGGTTTCACTCAAACTCAAGGGGTTGATTATGATTAGACTTTTTTCGCCTGTGGCGATGCTAAAGTCAATAAGTATATTAGTTTCCATACCTCCATAATATAATTATGAGATTTGGCAAATGAATGTCAAAACGGCTTTCCTTAATAGATATCTTGAGGAAGATGTCTACATAGTTCAGCCAGAAAGTTTTGTTAATCCAAAACATCCTGACAAAGTATGCAAGTTAAAGAAATCAATCTATGGACTGAAACAAGCATCGAGAAGTTGGAATCACCGTTTTGATGAAGAAATTTGGAATTTTGATTCATCAAGAACGTCAATAAAGCTTGCGTGTACAAGAAGGCTAGTGGGAGCATTATTACTTTCTTAGTACTGTGTGTCGATGACATTCTACTATTTGGAAATGACATTCCAACCATGGAAGGTGTAAAAACCTTGCTTGAATGTTGTTTTTCTATTAAGAATCTTGGTGAAGTCACCTATATTTTGGAAATAAAAGATCTATAGGAATAGATCAAGGTGCTTGATAGGTTTAAACTAAAGTGCATACATTGACAAAGTCTTGAAAAGGTTCAAGATAGAGAACTCTATGAAAGGTTCGGTACCTATTCAAGAGGGGACAATATTGAGTGCATCTCAATGTCCAAGCTCAAAGGATGAGCAAGAAAGAATGAAAGGAATCCCATATGCGTCTGCTATTGGATCCATAATGTAGGCAATGATATGCACTAGACCGGACATGTCATCCGCTCTAAGCATGACAAGAAGATACCAGCAAAATCCAAGTAACAGTCATTGGGTGACTGTTAAAAATATATATTGAAATACCTTAGAAGAACTAAGGATATATTTCTAATATATTGATCTGGTGAAGAAGAACTCGTTGTAAAGGGTTACAGGGATGCGAGTTTCGGAATTCGTTGTAAAGGGTTACATGGATATGAGTTTCCAAACTGATCGAGATGATTCTCGATCACAATTAGGATAGCATTGTCCACTACAGAATCAGAATACATCGTCGCTTCATTGATCGAGATAATTCATATGGATCTGCCACTTGAATTATTGCCGATCTAGGGGTAGTCCCTACCATTCAGGACCCCTAGAGATCTTTGTGATAACGATGGTGCGATTGTTTAAATCAAGGAACCTCGTGTACATCAAAAGACTAGGCACATTGAGCGGAGTTTCAACTACATAAGGGATGAAGTTGAAAAGGGGAAAGATATGTATTCGCAAAGTTCATACTGATCAAAATATTGCGGGTCCACTCACGAAGCTCCTTGAACGGGCAAATCATGAAGGGTCATACTTGTGCCTTAGGACTTCGATATTCTAGTGATTGGATTTGATCTATTCTGTGTTTGGATATTGGAACAACTGTTATTTTAACTCTTTATGGTATTTTGAGTTATGTTCCATTTTAGCATGTTTAAATCCGTGAATAAGTTGCTTATTCTAAATGCCCGTAGTCGATCATACTTGTGGGAACAAATATGAATATAAGACTATTATGAACTTGGATTGGTGGACATTCATTAGGTATGAATATAGAGCAAAGTGTTGCTGCCAAGGTTCATAGATATTTGTGGGACACAAATATTGGACTGACTCGCTCTCAAATCTTACTGCATGGAATCATTTGTGATTGATCATAAGTAAATTTGAGTAAAGGAGAATATCATAGTATCCTCTGACCTGAGATACATATTGGGTCTTGATATTCACCAAATATTATACCTTGACTTATTTCTTCGCTGTTAGTAAAATGACAGTACATAAGGCTAAGCTTAGGTGTGGTACAAGGTGATTGTGAGAGACGTATGTAGTCAAGATGGGATTTGTTCCTCTTATTCGTTAAGAGTAATATGTCTAAGGCCTGCTAAAGTTAAATCAACAGAGAGTGATCACTCTATGTCTCTGGATTTAACATGACATCTGTAACAAAAGGATAAATGATAGATTCACCTAAATCATGTTCAAGTAATGGACTTGAAGGGGATGATGTTATTGAATGGGAAATATAGTCATACGTATTAGGGGTAGTAAACTATAGTTAGGTGGTCTTTACTACTTGCATCAATCTTCTATGTATCTTGTGCAAGTGGGAGATTGTTGGATTCTGTATGCTCAAGACACATATTAGATTGATGTGGCTAGTACGTTATGATCCAAGTTGAGTCATACCCAAATACAAGCTAGACAAACACTTATAATATTTATTTATGATATGATCAAACAAATAAATATTAACACTTATAATATTTAGAAATCGGTTTAATAAATAATTGCACTTGACAAACCAATAAATTATATGGATAATTTATTTTGAGAGGATATTTTATTTTGTTATTTAATGGGTTAAATAACATAATAAAAATAATATAAGTCTTATAACATATGATGCTACATTTTATAAAAGTTATAAGATATATATATATATATATATATATATATATATATATGTAAGACTTATATTGTTTAAAAAGAAAAATATATTTTTTTAAATAAAAGAGTGGGCCGCCCCCTCTTCCCAAGACATTTTGGTCCAATCATAAAACATGCAATTTGCATGGCTAGACATCTTGTGATTGGGCAATGTTGGAGGCAACATCTCTCTTGGTTTTAATAAGATCTTGCATGACAAAAATGGAGGCAAGAGTTGTAAAAAAATTCTCTCAAAAAAATCGGCCAACATAATGCCAATTTTAGGAGATAATTTTCAAATGAAGAACTTGTAAAAATACTCTCAAAATCGGCCAAGGTGTGATTGATCAAGAGGGCTTTTTTTTCAAGTTTAACATTCAAGTGCAAGAACACTATTATTCCACTCATAATTTTCGGCCATGATGTGGTTATATAGAGGGAATCTTAGTGAGTTCATAAGTGTAGAAATCCTAGCTAAACTTAAGGTGTTTGTTGGAAGGCTTGGGGTATACAAGCTTGAGGTCTTCTACACTTGAAGGCAACCGTTCAAGAAGCATCATCTTCTTCATATCCTTTACTCCTTGGAAGGTAGTATACTAAACACTCTATGGTTGTGTTTTAATTTTGATAGCATGCATGTTCGTATATGGATCCGGGGATTGGGTTTTACATATAAAATGGGTTCTATATCTTGTAAGTAACATGTTTTAAATAATATTTCCTGCTGCGTTTTTATTTTATATGGATAAAATACTTTGATAAACATGTGAAAAACCCAACAAATGTATGTCACTTTCTCCCAAACTAAATTTTCTTTGTTCAAAAACTTTGAAGGGTTTTTACTGGCAGATTTCTGTTGAGATATGTTCGATTGAGCAGCTTTAGCTTTGGGTCTCCAATATTTATGTGACTATTTATAATTGTAGTTACCAAAAGCTTTATGTTGATTTCTTTGAAAATCATTTCGACGATTTTGATTTCTTCGTTTAGCTGCATTCCAATCTCGATCAGAAGGTTTCGCTTTACGATAGTTATTCTTCATTGTCTCAGACTTTGCAGTCGTCACTGACTCTGAATAACGTGATCGGTCTGGTTTGACCTTCTGATTTTGTGCATTCTTATTCTTTGATTGCACCTTTGGGAGTTGAACAAAGTTTCTGGCGATGTGTCCAGCAATACCACAATTGAAACATGTTTATCGTTTCAATGTGTGAAAATTTTGGTGCTTCATAGCAGATGCAGATCTGTTGGGTTTTGAAGGATGAGCCTGCTTGGTTTTTCTTGCTTGTTTAGCTTGTGCCTTTTTTGAGCATTTTGGTCCCTTCTGATCAGAACTGGCACAAGCATGAGATGTAGACGGATGATGTGTTTCATCCTTCATACTCTTATCATTATTATTTTGAAAAACCGGTTTTTTTTCAGTTTTAACTTCCTTTTCAGAAACATTTTGTTGTGACTGTTCATTTATTTCAACCATTTTTTCTTCTTTAACGAACTCTGATTCAGTTTTAATTTCAGAACATGTTGAAATTTCATCAACACGTGTTTCATCAGCACGCGTATCATCAGCTGTCACACTAACATCAGCTGTAGAGTTAGAAATATCACAATCACAATCATTAACTGAAAAACACCCATCATCAGACATATTGTTTAAGATTCAACACAAGCATCAATTGTTTTGCTCAAAACATCAGGCCCACTAGACGACACATAAGTATGAAACGAATCAAGAAAAACTTGTCCAAACACACAACCAGAATCAGTTTTATCAAAAGAAGTTTTATAAAAATCAGAATTAGAAACTTGTTCTCCCCCAAGAATATCTCCACACTTTAAGTCTACTACTTTATCTCCATATGCAAACGAACTATTAGGATCAAAAGTGCCTTTAGAAACAAAGTTCATTGAAGGAGTTGGTCGTTTATTATCAACAGATTTGTTGTTGATTGATGACTTATCGATTTTAGGACCGTAAGTCATCCTGCTTTCATTCATCAGTTCCTCCTTAGTAACAGGTAAATATGTGTAATTGTCATTGTAAGGAGGAGGAACTTGATTGAATCCCAACCCACACCCCTTCTTTCTCTTGTATGCAAGTTGCTGATCACATAGATTTTTGACCAGTTTACTGGAAGATTCATATTTTTTAATGTTAATTTTGTTAATTTGATATTTTTCTCTGATATCTTCCAGTTCTTTGGTCAAGATGCATACCTTCTCTTGTGCCTCTAAGAAATGGGTCGTCTTTACACTTACATCATCCTTAAGTTTGATGATGTCTTTTCGCTGAGCTTCAATTTTATCTTTATAAAGTTTTTCATTCTTTGCTAAGGTGAAATTTTTATTCTTTATATCTTGGTAATCTTGTATTAGCTCAGCGTTGTGTATTCGATGTGCCTCTACCCTTTCCATACATTCAGGAGTGCAAAAGACAGAAATTACCTCTTCTTTAGTGAGTCCATGAACTAGACCTGAAACGATCTGAGTCATAAATGCCAAGTTTTCAGCTGAAACCTCATCCTCAGGTGTAGAATTTTGATCTTCAGGAGCTGAAGTCATGAAAGCAATGTAACTGAGGCAGTCTGATTTTCTAGAGCGGAGATGTTCAAACGTTGAATTTCTGCATTCCAATCAAAGGTAGCATTAGGCTGAACTACCAGGGCTGAACTTTGAGTGCTTCCGCCAGCAGCTGTTGAAGTGTCAGTTGTAGTAACAAGAGCTCTTTCTGGGTTCGGTGGAGCAGGTTGTGCTGGAGGCTGTTCTCTATTGACCTTTGGTTTGGTATAGTTTCATGCCAAATGTCCTGGTTCGTGACAGTTGTAACAGCGCAACCCAAACGGCATCTTGGTGGGACAAGTAAAGGTGAGACCCTGCCACTTGTTTCTTCAAGTTTTCCTCACAATTTTCTTTGCTCTGGAAGCAGCCATAGCCATCTGCCATGTAATGTCCATTTCTTCTACATCCTCGGGATGGATTTGATCTAGATCATCCATAGACCATCTAGGAGGATCCAGCTTACCTGCAGCAAAGGCATTCAAGCAGTTTATAACAGATGCAGTAATGTCCAAATTTTCTTTGGACTGTTGAGTGAAAAAAGGCAATCATCTCGTTCTTCATAGTAGGATTAAAGGCAGCAGCAGCAGAGGAAACAGTGGATGATGCAGTAGAAGCAGCAGGCGTGCCTGAGTAATAAACATTTGTAGAACAATGAGCGGCTTTAGAAGATGTTGAGCTGCTGAACATTTGAAAACCACATTGAGATATGAGAGCAGCAATGTTGTTGTTTCATGCAGAGGGTGTTGCAGAAAAACCGGCGGCCAGCATAGTGTTTTTGTAGTTAGTCTCCCTTTGTTTGTCATCTAACTCACATGCTTTTATATGAGAAATCATCTTAGACAAACTACATCTTACGAGATCTTTGGTTTTCTTGATCATGGCAACATGATGATCCCATCTTTTAGGTAGAGCGTTCAGAAGTCGTCGATTAGTTGAAGCATTTGTCACGTGCAGCTCTTCTATCTTCATTTGAGTAACCAACTTAACGAAACTCTGAATTTGATTATCAACAGTCTCCCCATAAATATGGTTGAAGTTGTTGAAATTCTGGCTTAGCAAATTCCTTCGACTTTCTTTCATGTCTTCATTTCCTTCGTAGACAGCTATAAGTGCAACCCATATGTCTTTAGCAGATTTACAAGTACGGAATCCAATGGCAATGTCAGGACCCAGAGCCATAGTCAAGTAGGAAAGTGCCCTGACATCTTCTTCGACAATCGTAAAGTCTTTTTCAGTGTACAGGTTAAGGGGCTTCTTTACTTTCACACTAGGTTCGTTAGCATGGTCCATCGTGATTTCTCTTGGACCTCTTAGAATACTTCGCCAAATTTTAGCATCCTTGACTTTCACGTGTTGTTCAAAACACCACTTCCACTCGGGAAAGTCATTTCCATCTAACAACCTAGGAACACGAGTGATGGTCCCAATAATAGAATCCAATTCTTGATGTTTGTTCATGGTTGCCAGGTCAACACTTTGGTTATTTGGAGTAATGTTTTTCAACTAATTAATTAATTAATTAAACAGTTAAGTCCAAATTCACGTCACAAATTGTCTTTTCGAGTCGAGACGGTGAGTCGAGACCACTATTTCAGGTAGTGTATCTTTGAGTTGAGATAGACGTTGCGAGTCGAGACCAAGAACTTCAATCAAAGGACCCTAAGTCGAGACCACTGTTGCGAGTCGAGACTGCTAGTTTCGAGTCAAAAAGTTACTACTCGAGACCAAGTTGTTGCGAGTTGAGATCTTGATGTTTTGAAGCCACAAAGCACTGTTGAGTCGAGACCAATGTCTGGTTGCGAGTCGAGACAGAAAAAATGGACAACTCGAGACTGGCTTATTACGAGTCGAGACACTGCAAAACAGATTGTGAGATAAAAGTGACTCGTAATCCCTGATGTTCAGCACCTTCCAATATTCAAAAGATTTCAAATCTTTTGAATTTATCAGCAAATCTCCGACAAATCAGCAAACAACTTTTCTGGAATCACACGAACCAAAATTCAGCAACTTTTGATGAAATACTACGAAGAAAAGATTGAATATCCGTAATCAGAAAATATAATCAGATCAGAAATCGCTGAAAAACAAACACTAGCAAACAAGATCAGTAAAAAAATAAGGCCTGCTTGAATCTGAATGATATCGAACCGAACCAAGATTTGTGTCACACCCCGACCACGTAAAACAACAAAACGTGGCGGAAATGTCGGGGAGTGTTGTAACAGAATCATTGTTTCATAACACTTGGAAATTGAAATATTGTTTTATTGATTAAAAGAGTTACAATGTCTTGACAATCAAATAAACATAACATAAATAACTAGTCTTGCATCTTTTATTGTCACTAAGGCCCAAGTCCGCCTAAGTGTATCTTGATAAATCCTATGCATCATATCCTGAAACACATGTGAAAATAGGTACGTCAGCATAAAAATGCCTGTGAGATACATAGGTTTTGTGAAAATAGGATTCATGACTTGTAAGTTTAGAAAAAGTTGTTTAGCAAAAGTCAGTCATGAACCTTGTAAATTGATTTGTTTTGTAAATCGTTTGAAAAACAATAAGTTCATATGATATGTATAAATAAGAGAATAATGTATGGTTAAATGAATAACCATGTAAAATGAGTTTGTATAAGATAAGTTGTTTGTAAAACAATGTCTTGTGAAAAGTATGTTATTTGTATAAAATGTTATATGTCTTAAATTGAAATGATTCAAATAACGCTACGATATGTAATACCATACAAACACTTATATATAGGAAGTACAAGCGGGCATATCCACCATGTTTGTATCATATTACACACGCCTCGTTACTTAAATCACTTACTCAAACCAAATCACCAAAGTAAAATGTTTATGTATGGTAAGTGAAATATATCAACTAAACCATATGTAAAATGCACAAAAACAAGGTATTGAAGTAAAACATGGTTTAAATCAAAGTTATGTTTTGTGAAAAAAAAAAGCATGCTATACTGATATAAACATCTATGCGGTATTGTGAAAACTCATACATCCAAGCCTTGCGACAGTCGGATAACCCTTTTAGTAAAGGTCACCAAAAAATGTATTCGGATTCGGTCATTCCTTCCATCCAAACAAACCTGAGATTACAGGAATGGGATTTGTCAAGTCCTATGGTACCACTACCAACTTCCGAGCGGCATGATCGGTGTTAATGAATGTACATTGTCTCATTTAAACAAACCAAATGTTATACCAAAATGTAAGCATGTGATGAATAATAAATGTACTAAGTATGCACACAATGGGCATACATAGCATAAAATGTAATGTAAAATAATGTACTAAGTATGCACACAATGGGCATACATAGCATAGAATGTATGTAAAATAATGTACTAAGTACGCACACAATGGGCATACATAGCATACAATGTAATGTAAAATAATGTACTAAGTACGCACACAATGGGCATACATAGCATAAAATGTAATGTAAAATAATGTACTAAGTACGCACACAATGGGCATACATAGCATAAAATGTAATGTAAAATAATGTACTAAGTACGCACACAATGGGCATACATAGCATAAAATGTAATGTAAAATAATGTACTAAGTACGCACACAATGGGCATACATAGCATAAAATGTAATGTAATGTAAAATAATGTACTAAGTACGCACACAATGGGCATACATAGCATAAAATGTAATGTAAAATAATGTACTAAGTACGCACACAATGGGCATACATAGCATAAAACACAATGAAATCATGTACTATAAATGTACTAATGAACATAGCAAGTATATGATGTGAAAACAGGAAAGCATGAAAGTAACAAGTAGGCACATGTGTTCCACCCCAAAATGTTTGGAAAACAGTAAAAGAGGGGTCTATGTACTCACTTTAGATTGCTTAGTAGTCCTTGAGTAACAACCAAACAATGCTAGAGATCACGGATATCAAACGGCACCTAATATAGGTAACTACATTAATAAACCGGACCTTTAATCGGAAGATCGGATAGAATGAGGGCTCGTAAACCAAATGAGTATGGGAACTCATGTAGTATGGTTTAACAAAGCCTACATACTAAATGAAACCTAACCTAAGTGCTTACGACCCATTACGAACCGTTTAGGTAGCTTATGCTACTTTAACGCGTCGTTCGCGTGAAACGCCTTCGGAAAGCCTAACTAGTCCTATGATAAGTAAAATATTCCTTAACATGTCTAATATTGTTACCAAATCAGTTTAGATACCAAAAGTTATGTTACATATGCTTAAAATGAATTTTGGCGTAAAAGGGTATTTTGGTAATTTACCTAAGGCATATAAACTACCTATCATACAACTACTTAAACGAAGCGACCATAAGGTATAACCTCGGAAGGTTATTCCCTATATACTATGGTCACCTAATGTGCTTGGTCGGATCCTAATGATCGACCAAACGGGTCGGGTTCGAAAGTATAAGCGATTGTTTAGATCGCTTACCTTACGACCCTATATAAGCACTAAACTAAAAGTGACGAGCTAAGCATGTTAAAACATGCTTAACAAATGTTTAGAAAACAGGTTTGGTATCAAAACAAACGGTTTTGATACCTAAAAGTAGTTTGGTTACAAAATACGCAATAACACGCATTTTGGCCGAAACAACGACTCGTCACTGAGCCTAGATAACGTGGTAATCAGTAGGTATAGTCTCTAGGGGCTATAACCATCGTGATTACGCTCACGTTATGAAGGTTAAACGAACTTCGCATTGACCATAAACTGGTCAATGCAGAAAGTCAAACAAAGTTTGACTTTTAACGCTAAAACGCATAAAAGAATGAAGGAACACTTACAAAGGGTCCCCGTAAGCTAATCTCGATCCATATAACTCAGGTATGAAGCAAGGGCTTCAACTTAGAGCACTTTTTATCAGATTTGTGAGGAATGAGGTGAAAATGTGGTGGGTATTTATAGGAAATGGACCACCGTTAGGATCGTTTATCGAATAACGTGCCTTGATCTCACCCGTACACTTGTCGGAATGTTATGGTAACTCATTTTGCCCCCACCACAAGAGTTTGACATGTGGCATTGGTCTTTGGGGGGTTGAAAGGCTGTTAACAGCAGTTAATACATTGAATCTAGTCTAGAAGACTGACGCGGGCCACGTAAGGATACACACAAGACTTACGCGGGCCGCCTGGCCTTGTCTGATCAGAACCAACTTTGCCAATTTGACAGTTTCAGTCCCTGATGGTGTTTAAGGCCATTCCCGACACTTCTAAGGCCCGTAAAGCCAACTTTAAGGCCCTAAAATGATGCCTAAACATTTTGGACATGAAACATGCTTAAAAATATGTCGGATGTTGGTTCGTTTGGTCGTACGAACGCGATGTTCGCTTAATTACGACGGAATGCGCATAAGCGCGAAAAACGATCCAAATTGCGCGACGAATGGATTTTTCTCATGCCAAACACTAAAATAAAATATTTTAGTGCTTACATAAATTTTTGGATGTTCGGATATATTCAGAACGCAGGATATGCGCGAAAGTGCAAACTTGTGCACTTTTTGACGCTTTTAGTCCCTGAATGACCCAAAAGTTTATTTTAGCACACTGAACCCCTCAAAGCCTATTTTTAAGCTATGTAAAGGATATTTATGGTATGTTTAACTTATGGTCATGTTCCGGAATGCCTGTTACAGTTCAAATTGGCATACTTTCGTAGTTTGTCAAATTTAGTCCCTATAAGCGAATTAACTTGATTTTGCCATACCAAAGCCTTCAAAACTTATTTCTAAGTTGTGTAAAGGTTATTTAAGGTATTTTAATCCTATTTCACTATTCCAGAGTGTTCGTTGCGTTAAACTGGTTATATTTACGCATCAGTGCGCGTATAACCCTCCAGAAAGCGATTTAAAGCTTGAAATCGAACAAGAATTGATATGTGCAAAGGATACACATATTTATACATGTCCCAAGTATGAAATACAATATTTCATTGATACAGTATTTGTTTGATGGCCGTGGAGGCACAGGTGTCACAGTCTCCCCTGCTTTAGGAAATTTCGTCCCGAAATTTATTCAGAGGAAACTTGTGAGAGTTTAAAACATGAAGTTGAAAAGATCGAACAACATTGGTTAGGGTTCTAAACTTCTAGTAACTTTAATAACATCATGCTTGCAATGTAAGAGGGATACTTATATACATGTATATGAAGCGTCATTGGTGCGTCCACCGTACCTCCATTACATCGTTCTCATTTTGTTATTGTTGTGACTATCGGTTCCTACACATAATAAGTTTTACTGGGTTTCTGTGCACTGAATTTTATAATTATGTGCGCGTCCATAATTAGGCAATTCCTTGCTTAGTTCACACAGTCTATTTTATAATGTGTGGGGGAAAACCAAATGAACAAACTTGTGACGAGTGTGACTAGACCACCATAGGGTCCCTTTTTATTAAATCAATAAATGATTTTAATAGACAACCCAGGAGTCTTTTCAGCTTATATCATCACATGTCATTCTTAACCAGATTTTTGAATCAATCTTTTTTACTAGACCCCTAAAAGGGTCTCTTATGAATCATGGAGTGGTACTATATAATCCAAGGGTCTTAACTATTACATAGAAGCCCAATAAGGATTTAAGGTAGTACCTTTTTGAATATCCTACTACGAATCCCTCATATGAAGATATGAAAGATTCTACGAGGATTTGGATAACGAATACCCAGAGTATACAAAAACACAAAATGCATAAAAGAAAATACAAGATGCATAAACACATAGTCATATAACCACAAAGATTGTTTATCTAGATCTTTAATTTGTTAATTTGTTTTGCTAACAGAGCACATGTATTTAAAGCACATTAGGAATCCATCTCGTGGATTTCATTTGGTACTTTAAACATTATCAAGAATCTAACTATAAAGATAGAAAGATTTTTAAAAGAAAAATTCGATTTTGATTATAAGGAACCGAAATGTTCGAATTTAGGTACGTAAGGAATCCAATTAAGGACTCTGATTTGAATGATAATCATCCACAAGGGTCTAAATGTGAAGATAAGAAGATCCCATATGGATTTTAGAAGTTGAAGATGTTTTGAAACCTTGCACTTGATGTGCTTAGGTCAAAACATGAAGTAAACTGCTTATGAAGTTGAGATGCCAGATATGCCAAGGCGACATATGAAGCGAAACTTGAAAGTTAAGTCAATGTATGAAGAAAATATTTTTGCAAACTATGCATGGGGTTCTCAAAAAAAATGTGTTCAATGTTTTTGAAACCTTATATATAATACCTTTGAAATCATAAAGTAGGTGTATTAGGTAGGTATATATTTATAAAAAAAAAATTTTAAAATCATGCGAGATGAATTTTGAAATTATGTATAAGGTTTTTGAAAACATGAATGATGCTTTTCGAAATCATGCACTTGATAAGAAAATGTACTGTGTTAATATTGTTTTCAGACTATATGAAACATTTTGAAATTATGAAGGTTGTTTTTGAAAGCATAGCCAATGTTTTTGAAATAGCATAGACAATGCATTAAAAAAATTGTTTTCAAACTATATGAAATGTTTTGAGATCATGAAGATTGTTTTTGAAATACTTGTACTGTGTATGTTGAAAAATCAAAATGTAATGGGTATGAGATTTGAAAATACCCTTAGTTATCTAACCAAGGATTCAAAGGCACAGATGTGCAGAAGTATGATTACTCATAATGTCACTTCATTTTCTGTACTTTGTTTCTTAGAGTGAAACGAGTACTTAGAATTTTTCCAAAGGAATCATGAACAAACGCAAGAATGGGAAAAATTCACAAGAGTAGTTTGTAAGGAATATAGTTCCTTGATGTAGGTATCATAGGAAAAGTCATACACACATGTAACTATACTCGTATATCAGAATTATGAACAATAATTTATTTATAAACAAAACAGATTGTTTCACATTTCAAAAAAACAGAAGAATAAAAGCATAAGACAGCAACATCTTCTAGTCAGCCAACTGCTCATCCGTGGGTTGGATTTGCATTAGCAAGCTTTGGGCAATCCCTTAGGAAATGGCCCATCTCGCCACAGTTGTAGCAAGACCCTGGTGAGAAACGAGCTTGAGCAGAGTTGGCTTGTGGTTGGTTTGGACCACCTTGGTTCGGGTTACGTCGACAAGCACTTGCCAGGTGACCAATTCGCCCACATGATACACACAGACGACATTGTAAGTGAGCTTGGTGATGCCTATTACATTTGTCGCATATTGGTGTCGTTCCCTTGTATTGCTTCTTAGCAGGTGGTGTTGCCACCCGGATGGGTCCTGCTTGATTTGGTACTGCTGTAGTTGGGCAAACCCTTGTCGTATGACCTATAAGTCCACAAATTTGGCATTTGCGGCACTTCACACTAGCCTGATGATGAAGGCTACATTGGTTGCACAAGGGTGCAGTTCCGTTGTATGGCTTCCTGGCTGGTAGTGCTGTCACTTGGCTAGGTCCCGCTTGATTAGGTGTAACTGCTGCGGGTTTCCTTGAAGCCTTACGCTTCCTTGATTTTGGTGCTGGCATAAATTCTGCTTCTTTTGGTGGCTCTTGAGTGGCTTCATTGTTGAGACGAGAGGCTTCATTGTTGAGACGAGACATAGCAATGCCTAAATCCACAGTCTACATAATCACTTCGCCTATTTGCTGGGCAAATTTGGCTGTTTGCTCGGACATTTGACCGTTGCTGAGAGGAAGAGACATTCTAGAAGAAAATGAAAGACATAGGAAGAAACAAGTGAAATGTTATCGGAAAATCAAAACAAAATGGCAACGCATAAAATTGCGATCATTTGTTTATTACCTAAGGCAAACAAATGAGACGGTGACAAATCAAAGTAAACGGGTCATATTAATGTACAACTGAAGACATGCTCGCCTATAAGTGAACACTCACCCCAAGAGTTCCCAGGTAAGAGTGACTGGTCCGATACTGCGGATTTGTACGAACACTCTAGCCTTCGACATAAAACTCAGGGTACAGGCATTCATTCTTCCAGTTTGCACGTGTTCACATTATAAGACCCAAACTTTGATGAGATTTGAAAACTTAAAGGGTTCAAAACCTTATAACAGAGGGTTCAAAACCTTACAACAGAGGGTTCAAAACCTTACAATAGAGGGTTCAAAACCTTACAATAGAGGGTTCAAAACCTAGTAATCAATCATCCTAGAACAGATGATTAGTTTTCAAAGCGATTTTGAAATTTATGTTCTTGTTGTGGTCATCGCCTAAGGATAGGTGACGGTATTGTTTTATGACTAAACGCAAGTAAACTCGCGTTAGGGTCCTAGGAAGGTTATAGACTAGGTCAAAGCATTACTAATAACCTAATTCCCAATAACCATGAGCTCTGATACCAACTTTTCTGTCACACCCCGACCACGTAAAACAACAAAACGTGGCGGAAATGTCAGGGAGTGTTGTAACAGAATCATTGTTTCATAACACTTGGAAATTGAAATATTGTTTTATTGATTAAAAGAGTTACAATGTGTTGACAATCAAATAAACATAACATAAATAACTAGTCTTGCATCTTTTATTGTCACTAAGGCCCAAGTCCGCCTAAGTGTATCTTGATAAATCCTATGCATCATATCCTGAAACACATGTGAAAATAGGTACGTCAGCAGAAAAATGCCTGTGAGATACATAGGTTTTGTGAAAATAGGATTCATGACTTGTAAGTTTAGAAAAAGTTGTTTAGCAAAAGTCAGTCATGAACCTTGTAAATTGATTTGTTTTGTAAATCGTTTGAAAAACAATAAGTTCAGATGATATGTATAAATAAGAGAATAACGTACGGTTAAATGAATAACCATGTAAAATGAGTTTGTATAAGATAAGTTGTTTGTAAAACAATGTCTTGTGAAAAGTATGTTATTTGTATAAAATGTTATATGTCTTAAATTGAAATGATTCAAATAACGCTACGATATGTAATACCATACAAACACTTATATATAGGAAGTACCAGCGGCGTATCCACCATGTTTGTATCATATTACACACGCCTTGTTACTTAAATCACTTACTCAAACCAAATCACCAAAGTAAAATGTTTATGTATGGTAAGTGAAATATATCAAGTAAACCATATGTAAAATGCACAAAAACAAGGTATTGAAGTAAAACATGGTTTAAATCAAAGTTATGTTTTGTCAAAAAAAAATGCATGCTATACTGATATAAACATCTATGCGGTATTGTGAAAATTCATGCATCCAAGCCTTGCGACAGTCGGATAACCCTTTTAGTAAAGGTTACCAAAAAATGTATTCGGATTCGGTCATTCCTTCCATCTAAACAAACCCGAGATTACCGGAATGGGATTTGTCAAGTCCTATGGTACCACTACCTACTACCGAGCGGCATGATCGGTGTTAATGAATGTACATTGTCTCATTTAAACAAACCAAATGTCATACCAAAATGTAAGCATATGTGATGAATAATAAATGTACTAAGTATGCACACAATGGGCATACATAGCATAAAATGTAATGTAAAATAATGTACTAAGTACACACACAATGGGCATACATAGCATAGAATGTATGTAAAATAATGTACTAAGTACGCACACAATGGGCATACATAGCATAAAATGTAATGTAAAATAATGTACTAAGTACGCACACAATGGGCATACATAGCATAAAATGTAATGTAAAATAATGTACTAAGTACGCACAAAATGGGCATACATAGCATAAAATGTAATGTAAAATAAAGTACTAAGTACGCACACAATGGGCATACATAGCATAAAATGTAATGTAAAATAATGTACTAAATACGCACACAATGGGCATACATAACATAAAATATAATGTAAAATAATGTACTAAGTACGCACATAATGGGCATACATAGCATAAAACACAATGAAATCATGTACTATAAATGTACTAATGAACATAGCAAGTATATGATGTGAAAACAGGAAAGCATGAAAGTAACAAGTAGGCACATGTGTTCCACCCCAAAATGTTTGGAAAACAGTAAAAGAAGGGTCTATGTACTCACTTAAGATTGCTTAGTAGTCCTTGAGTAACAACAAAACAATGCTAGAGATCACGGATATCAAACGGCACCTAATATAGGTAACTACATTAATAAACCGGACATTTAATCGAAAGATCGGATAGAATGAGGGCTCGTAAACCAAATGAGTATGGGAACTCATGTAGTATGGTTTAACAAAGCCTACATACTAAATGAAACCTAACCTAAGTGCTTACGACCCATTACGACCCGTTTAGGTAGCTTATGTTACTTTAACGCGTCGTTCGCGTGAAACACGTTCGGAAAGCCTAACTAGTCCTATGATAAGTAAAATATGCCTTAACATGTCTAATATTGTTACCAAATCAGTTTAGATACCAAAAGTTATGTTACATATGCTTAAAATGAATTTTGGCGTAAAAAGGGTATTTTGGTAATTTACCTAAGGCATATAAACTACCTATCATACAACTACTTAAACGAAGCGACCATAAGGTATAACCTCGGAAGGTTATTCCCTATATACTATGGTCACCTAATGTGCTTGGTCGGATCCTAATGATCGACCAAACGGGTCGGGTTCGAAAGTATAAGCGATTGTTTAGATCGCTTACCTTACGACCCTATATAAGCACTAAACTAAAAGTGACGAGCTAAGCATGTTAAAACATGCTTAACTAATGTTTAGAAAACAGGTTTGGTATCAAAACAAATGGTTTTGATACCTAAAAGTAGTTTGGTTACAAAATACGCAATAACACGCATTTTGGCCGAAACTACGACTCGTCACTGAGCCTAGATAACGTGGTAATCAGTAGGTATAGTCTCTAGGGGCTATAACCATCGTGATTACGCTCACGTTATGAAGTTCAAACGAACATCGCATTGATCATAAACTGGTCAATGCAGAAAGTCAAACAAAGCTTGACTTTTAATGCTAAAACGCATAAAAGAACGAAGGAACACTTACAAAGGGTCCCCGCAAGCTAATCTCGATCCAAATAACTCAGGTATGAAGCAAGGGCTTCAACTTAGAGCACTTTTGATCAGATTTGTGAGGAATGAGGTGAAAATGTGGTGGGTATTTATAGGAAATGGACCACCGTTAGGATCGTTTATCGAATAACGTGCCTTGATCTCACCCGTACACTTGTCGGAATGTTATGGTAACTCATTTTGCCCCCACCACAAGAGTTTGACATGTGGCATTGGCCTTTGGGGGGTTGAATGGCTGTTAACAATAGTTAATACATTGAATCTGGTCTGGGAGACTGACGCGGGCCACGTAAGGATATACACAGGACTTACGCGGGCCGCCTGGCCTTGTCTGATCAGAACCAACTTTGCCAATTTGACTGTTTCAGTCCCTGATGGTGTTTAAGGCCATTCCCGACACTTCTAAGGCCCGTAAAGCCAACTTTAAGGCCCTAAAATGATGCCTAAACATTGTGGACATGAAACATGCTCAAAAATATGTCGGATGTTGGTTCGTTTGGTCGTACGAACGCGATGTTCGCTTAATTACGACGGAATGCGCATAAGCGCGAAAAACGATCCAAATTGCGCGACGAATGGATTTTTCTCATTCCAAACACTAAAATAAAATATTTTAGTGCTTACATAAATTTTTGGATGTCCGGATGTATTCAGAACGCAAGATATGCGCGAAAGTGCAAACTTGTGCACTTTTTGACGATTTTAGTCCCTGAATGACCCAAAAGTTTATTTTAGCACACCGAACCCCTCAAAGCCTATTTCTAAGCTATGTAAAGGATATTTATGGTATGTTTAACTTATGGTCATGTTCCGGAATGCCTGTTACAGTTCAAATTGGCATACTTTCGTAGTTTGTCAAATTTAGTCCCTGTAAGGGAATTAACTTGATTTTGCCATACCAAAGCCTTCAAAACTTATTTCTAAGTTATGTAAAGGTTATTTAAGGTATGTTAAGCCTATTTCACTATTCCGGAGTGTTCGTTGCATTAAACTGGTTATATTTACGCATCAGTGCGCGTATAACCCTCCAGAAAGCGATTTAAAGCTTGAAATCGAACAAGAATTGATATGTGCAAAGGATACACATATTTATACATGTCCCAAGTATGAAATACAATATTTCATTGATACAGTATTTGTTTGATGGTCGTGGAGGCACAGGTGTCACAATTTGGTTTCTTGGCTCTGATACCAATTGTAAGTTCCTATTAGGATCTTTCAAAGATATCGATAAAGGACTTGTGAGTGTGCGGAATCCAAACACAAGTTGATTCAAGAACAAGTTGATTAAACCGAAACAATATATATATATAACAAACCAGAAGTTCTTGAATTCACCTGAGACGCCCAACTTTTCACACACGACTAATAACATAAAATTCATAGTATTTTACAAAATTTTGGCATGACCCGTTTGTATTAAGAACTTTTCCCCCTGCTTTTAACAACATCATTTTAATTAAGTCCTATGACACTTTTCAAAATAAACAAAAGTTATGACCATATAAGGTTCACCATAAACATTTTGTACAAACTACACAAAAGGTTAAGAAATCCAAACTACTTACTAATATACTAGACACAAGTTTGACATCATGTCATAAAATGAAATTTTTGACCCATTCATAATAGACAATTGAACCGGAAGCCTATAAAAGTCGACATTGTGTGTTCGGTCCGAGTGCGCCGCAATCATGCATGGGATTTACCTATCATCCATAACAACAAAACATTTATTAGTTCTACATGTATATGCAATAACAAAACTTTTACCCAACTACCATTATTCGACCCGTTAACAAATTCATTCCTTTTGTCATCGACCATACTACATTTCATTCTTTTTCCTCCTAGCATAAATTTCTTTATGCTCTTCAACATTTCTTTTAGAAATGTTCATCATCTAGTCTACTCGAACCATCCGCAATGGTTTAATACATACCCTTCATTTAACATGCTTTCATCAATTTGACCCGTTATCCACAAGTCATTATCTAGCCATTTCCATTCTACCTTTCCAACGACTCATGACCCATTTGAGTGGTCATTACACATCCAATGTTGTTAGATTACTTATCCATTTTCACACATACAACATATCACAATTTCCGCTATAAGCAAACATACATCTCAACACTAAAGTTTAAATAACTAAATTAACATCCGCAGAACTACATAAAAGGAGAATTAAGTTCATATGAACTTGCCGCGATCTTGAGATGCTTGTGACTTCGAGTGACTTGCGCCTTCTTCCTTCTTCGTGCCTATATGTCATAACTTTACACTTTTAGCTTTTGTATGCTATACATTACTTATGCATATTATTCATTGATCATGGCGTTATATGACTAAGCATACATTCATTTTCATTCAATAACATCATTTTATCAAAATTCCATATCATAACACAACTAAATTATTCTATGGCATTTCTTCAAACACCTGGCGTGCATACTAACAAATAAGCATAGTGTACAAGTACTTAAAGCATGTTTTCTCCATAGTTCATCCATTGATTAACATAGCATTTCCTATCTTCACAATTTACCATTATGAGCTTATACACATTGTTCTAAATTACATATCCATCATTATATCATCAACAATAATCCAACAAACATATAGAATTTCACAATATTCAAGTCATTCATGGTGTATAAGTGGGTTTTTCCCAAATTCATCATCATATTCAGAATTTATCATATCTTGATGTCTACACAACCATAGCAACCATTATTCATACTAGATTTAACATTGCATTCCGGAATTTACACTAAACCCACTAAATAAAACATCACCAAATCATGAAATTAAACTTACTTAACACTTATAACACTTAAGGGATCGTGATTTCTATCTCTTGCATCAATAATTCAGCCCTTTGCCTTCTTGATTTGTAGGATTTTGGCCAGAATTTTAGAACTAGGGTTTGTTCCCTTGCCCTCTCTCTCGTTCGCGAACACACCCACACTTAGAATCACTGGCCATTTTTCTTTAGGTGTTTTATTTTCTCATTTTTCATTTCAAACCCCCACCTTTTAAAAACATGACACTTTCATAAATTACACACTACTCCAATAACTTTCATACACATTCATGCAATTTTGGATTTGCTAATAAGCTATAAATCCTAAAAATGGTAAAAATTCTATATTTACCATTTCTTTTTATCATAGTATTGCGATTTTAACATTATAATATGTCATACAAAATTTGGGGTGTTACAAGTCCACCCCCCTTAAAGAAGGTTTCATCCCCGAAACCAGAATACATACCGAATAACTCTGGGTAGTGCTTTCGCATATCATCCTCCACTTCCCATGTAAGATCTGATCCCTTCCGATGTTGCCATTGAACCAACACTTGTCCAACGGATTTGTTACGGAGTTGTTTCACTTTAAAATCTTTTATTGCGACAGGCCTTTCAACATAATTTAACTTCTCATCTACTTCAATATCATCCAAAGGCACGTATGCCGTCTCATCCGTGAGGCACTTCCACAGTTGCGACACATGAAAAGTGTTATGAATTCCATCCAACACGGGAGGTAAGTCTAACTGGTACGCTATCGATCTAACCCAAGCAAGTATTTTGAATGGTCCAATGTATCGAGGACCCAATTTTCCGCGTTTGCGAAAACGAAATATCCCCTTCCATGGAGAGACTTTCAATAAGACATAATCTCCCACTTGGAATTCAATTGGTCTCCTTCGCCGATCCGCATACGAATTTTGTCTATCTTTCACTGCTTTAATCCTTGATCTAACCATATCAATCTTTTCATTCGTCTGGGGTACTACTTCTCTTGACGCGAGTTCTCGTTAACCCACTTCCCCCCAACAAACCGGAGTCCTACATTTCCTTCCATAGAGCATTTTGTAGGGGGCATTTTTATGCTGTTATGATAACTATTATTATATGAAAACTCTACCAAAGGTAGATGATCATCCCAGCTTTCTCTGAAATCCATAACACACGCCCTTAGCATATCAACTAATGTTTGGATAGTTCGTTCCGACACACCATCGGTTTGTAGATGGTAGGCGGTGCGTATATGTAAATGGGTCCCCAATTATTCGTGAAACTTCCTCCAGTAACGAGATGTGAACCGAGTATCTCGGTCGGACACTATAGACACCGGAACCCCATGTCGAGATATAATCTCATTCGTATAAACTTCCGCCATCTTCTCCAAATTATAGGTTTCCCGGATGGGTAAGAAATGTGCACTTTTGGTTAGTCGGTCAACGACTACCCAAATAGCATCGTGCCCCTTCCTTGACTTAGGAAGTTTAGTAACCAAATCTATCGTTACATATTCCCACATCCACACTGGTATCTCCAACGGTCGCAACTTTCCATACGGCCTTTGGTGTTCGGCCTTTACTTGAGAACATGTCAAACACTTAGCAACATACTTGACAATGTCTCTTTTCATTCCCGGCCACCAATAATTCATCCTCAAGTCTTGATACATCTTTGTAGCTCCCGGATGAACGGAGTACCGAGACTTGTGAGCCTCATTCAATAGTAATTCTTTCACATCACATTCCCGAGGTATCCAGATTCGGTAATACCTCGTTTTCATACCATTTGCATTCTCTTCCAATTCATGAATAAATCCTTTCGTCCTTTCTTTCTTCAAGTCATCGGAATTTAGAGATTTTGTTTGAGTTTCTCGAATTTCATCAAGGAGTTTAGGAGTGACTACCATCTTCATGGATTTTACCCGAATCGGGGGCGGGTACTCCTTTCGACTTAGAGCGTCTGCCACTAAATTAGCCTTCCCGTGATGGTAATGAATGTCACAATCATAATCCTTAATGAGTTCCAACCATCTTCGTTGCCTCATATTAAGATCTTTCTGCTCAAAAAAATATTTGACGCTTTTATGATCCGAGTAAATAGTACATTTCACCCCATATAGGTAGTGCCTCCATATCTTCAAGGCAAATACGACCGCCGCCAATTCTAGATCATGAGTTGGGGAATTGTTTTCATGCTTCTTGAGTTGTCTTGAAGCATAAGCAACGACTTTACCCTTTTGCATTAACACGCAACCTAAACCTTGGTGGGAGGCGTCAGTATACACTACCAAATCATCCGTTCCATCCAGTAATGTCAACACCGGAGAATTTGAGAGCTTTTCCTTCAAAGTTTGAAACGCCTTCTCTTGTTCTTCGCCCCATATAAACTTTTCACTCGTCTTTGTTAATTTCGTCATGGGCGAGGCTATCTTGGAGAAATCCTTGATAAATCTTCTGTAATACCCAGCCAAGCCTAGAAAACTTTTTATTTCGCTTGGATTCTTCGGGGGTACCTAATTCATTACCGCATCTACTTTGGACGGGTCCACATGGACACCATCCGCATCGATTATATGACCCAAAAATTGTACCTCTCTAAGCCAAAAGTCACACTTTGAGAACTTTGCATATAACTTTTCCTTGCGAAGCGTTTCCAATACATCACGTAAGTGGGAAGCATGCTCTGCTTCACTTCGGGAGTATATTAGTATATCGTCAATAAAAATGATTACATACTTATCAAGCATAGGCCGGCACACACGATTCATTAAATCCATAAACGCAGCTGGTGCGTTCGTTAGCCCAAAGGACATTACTAAAAACTCGTAATGTCTGTACCGCGTTCAAAACGCAGTCTTCGGCACATCTTCTTCTCGTACATGCAGTTGGTGATAACCCGACCGCAGATCGATTTTCGAAAACCAACTTGCCCCTTGAAGCTGGTCAAATAGGTCATCAATTCTGGGCAACGGGTAACGATTCTTCACCGTTAACTTGTTCAACTCTCGATAGTCGATGCACATTCGCATCGAACCATCTTTCTTCTTCACGAATAGTACGGGCGCTCTCCATGGTGAAACACTTGGTTTAATAAAACCCTTATCGAGCAACTCTTAAAGTTGCGTCATCAATTCTTTCATTTCGGTCGAGGCCAACCGATATGGAGCTTTAGCTACCGGTTTTGCACCCGGGTTAAGCTCTATCTTAAATTCTACTTCCCGCTCGGGCGAAAGCCCAGGTAATTCTTCCGGAAACACATCCGGATATTCGTTCACTACATTCACATCTTCAAGCTTTGGAACACCTCGATTGGTGTTAATCACATAAGATTGATACGCCTTACCTCCATTCTTCACATGTTTGATGGCTTTAATTATAGAACACAATTTCGAATTGATAACCCTATCTCCTTGAACACTTACCCGTTCCCCCCCCCCCCCCCCGAGGTTACTACATGAATGACTTTATTTTCGCATTGAATTTCAGCGTGGTTTTGGGCTAGCCAATCCATTCCTACAACTACTTTAAATTCCCCCATGTACATCGGGACAAGATCTATACTAAATTCCTCATCTTCGATTAAAATCTTACAGTTTCTACAAATATCATGTAACAAATAGCTTTTACTATCAGCAACTTCCACTCCTAAGGGTACTAACATCTTTTCAAGCTTAAACGATGGATGAACTAACAATTCATTAGAAATGAACGATCTACTAGCCCCGGAATCAAATAAAACATTCATAGGCATAGAATTAACTGAGAATATACCTGAAACCACATCCGGGCTAGTCATAGCTTCATCCGAGGTTAACTGGAACATCCTCCCACGAGCCTTGGAAGACTCATCCTTCTTTCCATCTTTCTTTGCCCCGTGTTGGAGTTTCGGACATTCTGCTTTAAGGTGCCCTGTTTGATTACAATTGTAACACGCTTTTGAATTTTTGGGGCACCTATAATGTCACACCCCGACCACGTAGAACCTACAAAACGTGGCGGAAACATCGGGGAGTGTTGTAACAGAATCATTGTTTCATAACACATGGAACTTGAAATATTGTTTTATTGATTAAAAGAGTTACAATGTCTTGACAATCAAAGAAACATAACAAAATAACTAGTCTTGCATCTTTTATTGTCACTAAGGCCCATGTCCGCCTAAGTGTATCTTGATCAATCATATGCTTCATTTCCTTAAACACATGTGAAAATAGGTACGTCAGCATAAAAATGCCGGCGAGTACATAGGTTTTGTGAAAATAAGATTCATGACATCTGTTTAAGAAAATGTTTAGTCATGAACCTTGTAATTTGCTTTGTCTTTGTAAATCATTTGAAAAACAATAAGTTCAGATGATACGTATAAATAAGAGAATAATGCATGGTTAAATGAATAACCATGTAAAAATGAGTTTGTATAAGTTAAGTTGTTTGTAAAACAATGTATTGTGAAAAGTATGTTATTTGTATAAAATGTTACATGTCTAAATTGAAATGATTTCAAATAACGCAACGATATGTAATACCATACAATCACTTATATATAGGAAGTACCAGCGGCGTATCCACCATGCTTGTATCATATTACACACGCCTCGTTACTTAAATCACTTACTCAAACCAAACCACCAATATAAGATGTTTATGTTTAAACCAATTGTCAAAAGTCCTTGTATAAACCATGTCAAATGTTGATAGTCCAAAAGTAGTCAAGTAATGTGTAACAAATGTTTATGTATGGCTAGTGAAATGCATCAACTAAACCATAGATGAAATGCACAAAACAAAGTATTGAAGTAAAACTTGGTTTAAATCAAAGTTATGTTTTGTAAAATATATGCATGCTATACTGAATATGAACATTTATGCGGTATTGTAAAAATTCATACATCCAAGCCTTGCGACAGTCGGATAACTATGTAAAAATGAGTTATCAAAAGAATATGTATTCGGATTCGGTCATATCTTACGTCCAAACAAACCCGAGATTTCGGGAATGGGATTTGTCAAGTCCTATGGTACCACTACCTACTACCGAGCGGCGTGATCGGTGTTAATGAATGTATAGTATAGTTTAAACAAACCAAATGTCATACCAAAATGTAAGCATGTTTTATGAAGATAATGTACCTAGTATGCTAGAGTAAACATACAAGGTAGAGCTGTAAAACAATGTGTCCATATGTTACTGGAACATATGCAACAGAGATGCAATGTAAAATAATGTACTAAGCATGTACTAAATGGACATACATAGCATGTGATGTGATGTGATGTAAAACAATGTACTAAGTATGCACACAATGGACATACATAGCATAAAATGTAATGAAATCATGTACTAATAGTGTACTAATGAACATAGCATGTATATAATGTGAAAACATGGAAAGCATGAAAGTAACAAGTAGGCACATGTGTTCCACCCCAAAACGTTTGGAAAACAGTAAAAGAGGGGTCTATGTACTCATTTGAGATTGCTCAGAAGTCCTAAGATAACCACCAAGCAATGCTAGAGATCTCGGAATATCAAACGGCACCTAATATAGGTAACTACATTAATAAACCGGACCTAAATCGGAAGATCGGATAGAATGAGGGCTCGTAAACCAAATGAGTATGGGAACTCATGTAGTATGGTTTAACAAAGCCTACATACTAAATGAAACCTAACCTAAGTGCTTACGACCCATTACGACCCGTTTAGGCAGCTTATGCTACTTTAACGCGTCGTTCGCGTAAAACGTGTTCGGACCGCCTAACTAGTCCTATGACAAGTAACATATGCCTTAACATGTCTAATATTGTTGTCAAATCAGTTTAGATGTCAAAAGTTATGTTACATATGCTTAAAATGAATTTTGGCGTCAAAAGGGCATTTTGGTAATTTACCTAAGGCATATAAGCTACCTATCATACAACTACTTAAACGAAGCGACCATAAGGTATAACCTCGGAAGGTTATTCCCTATATACTATGGTCACCTAATGTGCTTGGTCGGATCCTAATGATCGACCAAACGGGTCGGGTTCGAAAGTATAAGCGATTGTTTAAATCGCTTACCTTACGACCCTATATAAGCACTAAACTAAAAGTGACGAGCTAAGCATGTTAAAACATGCTTAACTAAGTTTAGAAAACAGGTTTGGTATCAAAAGAAATGGTTTTGATACCCATAAGTAGTTTGGTTACAAAATACGCAAGAATACGTATTCTGACCGAAACTACGGCTCGTCACTGAGCCTAGATAACGTGATAATCAGTAGGTATAGTCACAAAGGACTATAACCATCGTGATTACAATCACGTTGCGAAGTTCAAACGAACTTCGCATTGACCATAAGCTGGTCAATGCAGAAAGTCAAACAAAGTTTGACTTTCAGACTCGAAAAGCAATAAAAGAACGAAAGAATACTCACGTAGGGTCCCCGAATGCTAATCTAGATCAAAATAGCTCAGGTATGAAACAAAGGTTTCAACTTAGAGCATTTGAGATCAGATTCTAGTGAGTTTAGAGGTTGGATGGCAAGGGGTATTTTTAGTGAATGGTCCACCATTAGGATCGTTTGTCGAAATACGTGCCTTAATCTCATCCGTACATGTGTCGGAACCTTATGGTACCCAAAAAGGCCACTCACAATAAGAGTTTGACACTTGGCACTTGACCTTTGGAGAGTGTTAAGGGCTGTTAAAAGATGAAAAAAAAAACGTTTTGCTGCATATGGCCCCTGTTTACGGACCTAGTTTGGCAGATTTACAGTTTCAGTCCCTGCAACCTCAAAACTTGGTTTTCGATGCGTTTTTTTTTACACGTTTAAGCCCTGTTAACCCCATTTCAAAGCTCTAAAATGAATTTAAAGTATAGGGAACTTAAAATGTGTTCAAAAATATCTCGGGTGTCGGTTCGTTTAGCCGTACGGTTACGTTGTTCGGTTAATTACGACGGAATGCGCATAAGCGCGAAAAATGATCCAAATGGCGTGACGAATGGATTTTTCTTATGCCAAACACTAAAATAAAATATTTTAGTGCTTACATAAATTTTTGGATGTCCGGATGTATTCAGAACGTAAGTTATGCACGAAAATGCAAACTTGTGCACTTTTTGACGCTTTTAGTACCTGAATGAGCCAAAAGTTTATTTTAGCACACCGAACCCCTCAAAGCCTATTTCTAAGCTATATAAAGGATATTTAAGGTGTGTTTAACTTATGGTCATGTTCCGGAATGTCTGTTACAGTTCAAATTGGCATACTTTCGTAGTTTGTCAAGTTTAGTCCCTGTAAGCGAATTAACTTGTTTTTGCCATACCAAAGGCTTCAAAACTTATTTCTAAGTTATGTAAAGGTTATTTAAGGTATGTTAAGCCTATGTCACTATTCCGGAGTGTTTTTTGCATTAAACTGGTTATATTTACGCATCGGTGCGCGTATAACCTTCTAGAAAGCGATTTAGAGTTTGGAATTGAACAAAAATTGATATGTGCAAATGATACACATATTTTTACAAATCCCAAGTATGAAATATAATATTTCATTGGTTCGGTATTTGTTTGATGGCCGTGGAGGCACAGGTGTTACATATAATACGGATATCCCTCTTGCCCACATTTGTAGCATCCTTTCTTTCCCAATAAACATTCACCCGAATTATGTTTCCCGCATGTCTTACAAGTCGGGATTCCACTACTTGTCTTTCCTTTCCTGTTTTGATCTTGATACTTTACCTTTTTTGATGGGTTTGGGTTGGTAGTCTTCTCCGCCACCATTTTCTCCCCCCGTTCAACCTGCCTTCTTATCTCAATCTCCCTGTCTCTTTCCCAATCGATTAACTCATTCAACGTTTCACACTTAGAAGGATTTACGAACTCACGATATTCAGCCATTAACATAGCATGATAACGTAAGATTCTCTACCTCTCACTCCCCGCTATCTCCAAACAAAACTTCACCTTGTCAAGGAACTTATTCGTTATTTCGTCAATCGTTTCATCCTTTTGTCGAAGACGTAAGAAGTCTTCTTGAATCTTATCAATTGCGGATTATGGGCTATGATATTTCAGAAATGGTTCCTTGAACTCTTGCCATGTTAACGTTTGTACTTTGTCATCCCCCAATTCCTTCGAATATGCGTCCCACCAATCCTTTGCTTGGAGTTGTAGGAGACCCATAGAAAACATCACTTGATCCTCCACTTCACATCTACTTCTCACAAACATGGCCTCGGTGCTTGAAATCCATCTTTGACAGGTTATCGGATCAATTTTCCCTTTGTATGGCAAGGGGTTACATGCCATAAATTCCTTATACGTGCATCTTCGAGTGCTTTTCTTCGTTTGCAATTCATTGATCATTTCCTTTAGCTCTTCTAATTTGGACATCACTAATTTGTTGACTATTCCCAACACTTGACCTTCAACTTCTTGAGCTAGCCGAGGAATACTAGCCTCTATTACCTTCCCGACTTCTTCCACAATTCTTTCGTTTATTGCTTCATGTTGAGCCGCTATATCATCATTGATTTTTACGTTATCCGCCATCTACATAAAACGTTCATTTCATTCGTTAATTTCTTTTTATGCTTTTCTTCATCACATTTAAACTCATACTAGCATACTACATTCAATTTATAATACATACTTCATACGTTATCGTCATTGACGATCATGTCGTATCGTGTAGATCATGTTCCTTGTTCGTAAAGATTTTTCATTCTCACCATCCATATATATCTTTCCTCATTATTCTTAACATGAAAATTACCTTAAAAGTTGCTTACGAGGCCTTAGAAATCATTTAAAACAAGTACCCTATTCAAAACAATCAAAACAAAAGAAAATCGCCAGCAACTGAAGCTCTTGCGGGCCGCGAAGGACAACCTTTTTTCACAGAAAGTTCACTTCTGAGTTGCTGAAATGCCCAGCTCTAACCTTTTCTAAAAATATTAACTTTAAAACCCCATATCTATTGTTCTAGTAGTCCGTTTTGCTCGATTCTTTTTCCTAAGTGTCCGTAATTTAAATACGGACCCGTTTAACATCATTATTTGTCTTAGAACTCAGTTTATAAACAAAATCCTATAAATACCTTTTTAATTCTAACTAAAATCATAATCATATTTACGATTTACTTACTTGCATTGCGCTTCGGAACGAACACACCTTCATACGAGCTTTTGGTTTGAGTTCAAGCATTTTTGCTCTAATACTTGAATCTCTCAAACCTCGGCTCTGATACCAACTTGAGACGCCCAACTTTTCACACACGACTAATAACATAAAATTCATACAATTTTACAAAAATTTGGCATGACCCGTTTGTATTAAGAACTTTTCCCCGTGCTTTTAACAACATCATTTTAATTAAGTCCTACGACACTTTTCAAAATAACCAAAAGTTATGACCATATAAGGTTCACGATAAACATTTTGTACAAACTACACAAAAGGTTAAGAAATCCAAACTACTTACTAACATACTAGTCACAAGTTTGACATCATGTCACAAAATGGAATTTTTGACCCATTCATAATAGACAACTTGAACCGGAAGCGTATAAAAGTTGACATTGTGTGTTCGGTCCGAGTGCGCCGCAATCAAGCATGGGTTTACCTATTATCCATAACAACAAAACATTTATTAGTTGTACATGTATATGCAATAACAAAACTTTTACCCAACTACCATTATTCGACCCGTTAACAAATTCATTCCTTTTGTCATCGACCATACTACATTTCATTCTTTTTCCTCCTAGCATAAATTTCTTTATGCTCTTCAACGTTTCTTTTAGAAATGTTCATCATCTAGTCTACTTGAACCATCCGCAATGGTTTAATACATACCCTTCAGACTTCAGTTAACATGCTTTCATCAATTTGACCCGTTATCCACAAGTCATTATCTAGCCATTTCCATTCTACCTTTCCAACGACTCATGACCCATTTGAGTGGTCATTACACATCCAATGTTGTTAGATTACTTATCCATTTTCACACATACAACATATCACAATTTCCGCTATAAGCAAACATACATCTCAACACTAAAGTTTAAATAACTAAATTAACATCCGTAGAACCACATAAAAGGATAATTAAGTTCATATGAACTTACCGCGATCTTGAGATGCTTGTGACTTCGAGTGACTTGCGCCTTCTTCCTTCTTCGTGCCTATATGTCATAACTTTACACTTTTAGCTTTTGTATGCTTTACATTACTTATGCATTTTATTCATTGATCATGGCGTTATATGACTAAGCATACATTCATTTTCATTCAATAACATCATTTTATCAAAATTCCATATCATAACACAACTAAATTATTCTATGGCATTTCTTCAAACACCTGGCGTGCATACTAACAAATAAGCATAGTGTACAAGTACTTAAAGCATGTTTTCTCCATAGTTCATCCATTGATTAACATTGCATTTCCTATCTTCACAATTTACCATTATGAGCTTATACACATTGTTCTAAATCACCTATCCATCATTATATCATCAACAATAATCCAACAAACATATAGAATTTCACAATATTCAAGTCATTCATGGTGTATAAGTGGGTTTTTCCCAAATTCATCATCATATTCAGAATTTATCATATCTTGATGTCTACACAACCATAGCAACCATTATTCATACTAGATTTAACATTGCATTCACGAATTACACTAAACCCACTAAATAAAACAACACCAAATCATGAAATTAAACTTACTTGACACTTATAACACTTCGGGGATCGTGATTTCTATCTCTTGCAACAATAATTCAGCCCTTTGCCTTCTTGATTTGTAGGATTTTGGCCAGAATTTTAGAACTAGGGTTTGTTCCCTTGCCCTCTCTCTCGTTCGCGAACACACCCACACTTAGAATCACTGGCCATTTTTCTTTAGGTGTTTTATTTTCTCATTTTTCATTTTAAATCCCCACCTTTTAAAAACATGACACTTTCATAAATTACACACTACTCCAATAACTTTCATACACATTCATGCAATTTTGGATTTGCTAATAAGCTATAAATCCTAAAAATGGCAAAAAAATCTATATTTACCATTTCTTTTTATCATAGTATTGCGATTTTAACATTATAATATGTCATACAAAATTTGGGGTTACATCACCGATTGATTGTGACTGATACAAGACTCCAAAAGCAGTTCGGCTGGCCTCTAGCTATCGAATGACTGATGAACCTCAAACATATGTTTGAGGTTTACTTAAATACTAGATATATTGGGTCGAAACCCATATGGCCCAAACCGAAAGCTACTAAACCCATTATCCACTAAATCGACCCAAAACACATATTAAACAAAACATTACATACTCAACCGCTGAACTATTGTAACTCTGTATGAATAAACCTTCAGGTTCCAACACAAACTAAACCGCCCGAGTTGATTGGGTTTTTAGAACCGAATGGTTTTAACGATTTAAGAGTTCCTTTGATGAGATAACTGTTTGACATAAAAGAAGCTCAAATTAAGTTTTAAGAAAACAATAAGAATTCTTGGTTAATATAATATACACATGGGGTTGGTTTCGGTACAAACCATATTTATCATACAAACTGTAAGAACAGATCCTAGCACTTAAAAAAAGTTATATTAGCACAAGAAAATTAATCAAGATAATTGATTTTAGCACATATGTAAATGATATCAACACTTTTCTTTATTAGCACATTGAAAACAAAAGGAAGATCCAAATAAAGAATTAATTGCTTGTTAGCATAATTATAAAGAATTCAAGATAATTGATATTATTTAGGTTATCATTTTACCATTTCCTTATAATTGGTTTGATGCTACATGTCACTTTTTAAATGGTTCTTACAGTTTGTTTACAAAATGTAGTTTGTATATGATCCTACTCCATATACACATAACTTTATTTTCTTAATATACTGTACTTAAAAATGTCGATTTTGAACAGTAAATTGTCAAAGGTTAAAACTGAAATATGAATATATCCTAAAATGGCCAACATTCTTTTATTTGAAAGATTCAAATTAGAGCGAGGGTCATCCTTGAGAATTTAGTACCGTGCAAATAAAAAAAATAGCCCCACAAGTATAAAATTAATATTACTCGTGCGGCCGTGCCCCTTTTTTAGACATTTTATTTCCAAATACATGTAAACCTCATGATTTAGTTAAATAGAAATAAAAATGATTTAGTTAGTCTTAAGTAATATAAAAAAATCTTTTTCATGATCAATACGTCAAACCTCATGTCATTTTTGTACAATATCGTTTTCTTTAAATTAACTCTAAATGGTTTGTTAACTGTCTTATGTGATAACAAATTATCAATTAACAACTTTGTTTGGTTTCTAATCAACATAATGTTCTTGAGTCTTGTAGAACTTAAATTGATATCATCTTTGTTTGGTTTCTTAACTTTCTTATGTGATATCAAATTATCAATTAATAACTTGAAGTTACAGATACATCGACTTACTTTTCAAGCGGTTACATTAGACTAATGATATCTGTGATTAGACTACAAATATTTCGAGTTACTCTATTGTGTTTTTGGTTTATATAAACCGGTGTATCGGTTTTGGGTAGAAATCGAATTAGTAACACCATTACTCTCATTCATGTAGATATGAGGTCGACAAGGTCACTACAGGGTAACATTTAAACTTGAATCTTGAAGGAGGGTAAGCTTCTTAAATAACATTTCAATTTGTTTCTGAATAGGGATGGTAAACGTGTCGTGTTTATGGGTTAAATGGTTGTAGCTGGACACGACTCATATATTATCTTATTAATGCAATAACATTTCCGGGTTCGGTGTCAATACCGAAATGGTACCGACAATCCAGTCGGTTCGGAAAATTCGGTACGATACCGGTACCCAGTACCATTTGCTCTTCCTTATTATATATTGTATTTGTTAGTGTTGTTTGAACAAATCAAATATGTAGTTATGTTAGTATCGTAATGAACCACAACGATACATATAAATTGGTTAAACTTGTCAAATGTCATCTAACTTGCATTTAAATACTTTAAATGTCTTATTTTATTTTATGCAAATGTTCTCTCCTCAGCAACTAAATTTATCTCACAAATCTTCTCATATTCTATTTAGGAACATTGAAAGATTGTCATTGCAGTGTAATTTTATTTCCCATAGCCATCACATTTTATGTAACTTGGTGGTTCTCTGGCCGCTGGTTTGCAAGAGGAAGCTGGATTTTTTGGCCTGTATTACTTGGTCAAATGGGGCTCCTATCAATGTTTTTGTTGGGTCATTTAAGCCCTAGAGATATTGGGTTTTTAGGTGCAAGTCTTCTTGCTTTTCCTTTATTTATCTAGTGGTTTTGTATTTGGAGTTGAGAAGTCCAGGCCCAACACTGGGAAGCCCAGTCCAAAGACCCAGGTTTTCTTTTTGGTTTTTATGTAGTGTTAAGATACAATAGGAAGTTTTTTTTGGATAGGAAGACTACGAAGTAATCTTAACCATCAATTGATTTAATCAAGGGCTAAGATTAAATGAGTGAAATTGAAGAGAAAAAAAGAGGCGTTTGGGTTTGTATAAGGGTATTCTAATCAATCCAGGACAATAGTTTCTTTCTCCTCCAATTCCCCCCCTCCATTTTTTAAACGTTAATAACTTTTTCATACGACATTATTTATTTATAAAAATTGCACCAAAAATGAGTTTTTTTTTTATCTTTAAAACGAGTATAGTATTGCTATATTTTAGAAAAAAAAATTCTAAAACCCAGTTGCGTAAAACGCAATAGAAAAAAGCCTAGTTGCGTTAAACGCAATGAAAAAAAAACGTAAAAAATGACTTTTTTTAAAAACGCAATGCACAAAAAACACAAAGAAATGTCTTATTTGTAAAACGCAATGGTCAGAAAACACAAAGAAATGTCTTATTTCTAAAAAGCAATAGCCTAAAAACACAAAAGAAAGTATACTTTCTAAAACGCAATGAACTTAAAACACATAAAAAATGTGTTTTTACCTAAAACGCAATGCACCAAAAACAAAAAGAAATGTCTTATTTCTAAAACGGAATGGCAAAAAACACTTAAAATGTCTATTTTCTAAAACGCAATGGACTGAAAATACATAAAAATGTGTTTTACCTAAAACGCAATGCACCAAAAACATAAAGAAATGTCTTATTTCTAAAACGCAATAGCGAGAAAACACTTAAAAATGTCTTTTTTCTAATAAGCAATGGACTGAAAACACATAAAATGTGTTTTACTTAAAACGCAATGCACAAAAACACAAAGAAATGTCTTATTTCTAAAACGCAATGGCCAGAAAACGCTTAAAAATGACTTTTTTTCTAAAACGCAATGGACTGAAAACACATAAAAATGTGTTTTACCTAAAACGCAATAGACTAAAAACACTTCAAAAATGGGTTTTTCTAAAACGCAATGGCCAAAAAACACATAAAACTGTCTTATTTCTAAAACGCAATGGTGTAAAAATAGAAAAGAAAGTGTTCTCTCTAAAACGCAATGGGCTGAAAACACATAAAAATGCGTTTTACCTAAAACGCAATGACTAAAAACACTTCAGAAACTGTCTGAACCAGAAAGTAGGAGATCAAAAACTGTCTAAGAAAATGGGGCAATTTCCAGAAAATTAAATTTTCTCTGCCCCTTGGACCCCGCCAGGGGCTGCCATCCCCTTGGACCTTGCAACCAGGGGCGCAACCCCCGGACCCCCGCCAAGATCGTAAAACGCAATGACTCAATTCAAAAACCCAGATCGTAAAAATGCAATTCAGGAATTTCTTACATGGATCAAAGCCCATTTCTTCAACGATTGACGAAATGTGAATGATAGAAACACTTATTAGCGATCGAATCGAACGGATCGAGTGATTCGCTTCAAAATCACGGGAAAATAAGATATTGTATGAAGTTAAACTGGGTTTCTTCAGAAAAGTTGAAGAACACGTTGATTGAATGTTTGAATCATTGATTGGTACGAAAATCGCACTATAATGTAGTGATTATTGAGATAGAAAGTGGAGAAAAGGCTGAAGATGGTGGGTTTTGAAAATAGTGGTTTTTGAAGTTACTGGGGAGAAGAAGGAAGAAGATTGGATACGATTGACTAAAATACCCTTTCTCTTTATTTTAAATTTTGTCACATGTCATAATCCTATTGCTTTATATCCTTCCTAGTCAAAATAAACTTCTTATTTGATTCTCACCCTTTGCATACTAATCAATTAGTTTTTCTTGATTTTTTTTGTTTTATTTTACCCTTTTTCATTTTTCCATTTGTGCCCAACCTTTTATTCTCTTTATTATTTTCTATTTTATTCCTCAATACATGCCACATAAAAGCTTTGTTTTCCCTAATGTTATTGTGATCTGCAAGACTTTTCGTGTAGGTATGTTTTACCATATCAGATTTGAGTGTTACAATTCATTTTTTTAAATAATGAGTCAATAGCAAGTGTTGAGAAGAAACAGGCTGGTTCAAATGGCCCAATGGTTGCCCATTCATGTTCTCGACGAGGAAGCTCTTACTGCAAAGCGTGCACTAAGAAGAAACATTGCGGGATCGGATCGGATTGGTGATTTGACAATAGTCAAAATAAACTTCTTATTTGATTCTCACCCTTTGCATACTAATCAATTAGTTTTTCTTGATTTTTTTTTGTTTTATTTTACCCTTTTTCATTTTTCCATTTGTGCCCAACCTTTTATTCTCTTTATTATTTTCTATTTTATTCCTCAATACATGCCACATAAAAGCTTTGTTTTCCCTAATGTTATTGTGATCTGCAAGACTTTTCGTGTAGGTATGTTTTACCATATCAGATTTGAGTGTTACAATTCATTTTTTTAAATAATGAGTCAATAGCAAGTGTTGAGAAGAAACAGGCTGGTTCAAATGGCCCAATGGTTGCCCATTCATGTTCTCGACGAGGAAGCTCTTACTGCAAAGCGTGCACTAAGAAGAAACATTGCGGGATCGGACCGGATTGGTGATTTGACAAAACAAGACTCATAGGTTTTGCATGGCTGTCTTGAACTCTTGATAAATGTTTACAACTTGCTAAAACAAAAGGCATTAAATTGTTGGTTGCTATAGATTTTATAATAGTTGTTTACTTGTATACACTTTGCTAAGTATTTGCTTAAAAGTCTTAGACGAACGGGTGTGGGTCGTTGGTTGGGGCGGGGGATGCCAGGCAACGCTGGCTAACCCATATTGTGCCAGCGTTGGCCACGGCGTTGCCCCACTAGTGTGGCTTTGAAGCCCGGCGTTGGGCGCGGGGGGGGGGGGGGGGGGGGAGCGGTCTGAGGTTGCTGCCTTGGATTGGCTGGTGGCATGACCATTTGGGGTAGCCGTTGTCAATGGCTAGTTTATTAAAAAAATATTTCTTTTTTATACATTATAAATAATCACCCATTTTTTACAATTTTTTTACCACTTCTCTACGTCTCTACTTCTTCTATCTCTATATTTTTTTTTAAATTTAACCCACTTAATCCTCTACAATGCATCCATTTAAACGAACTACGATCCAACCAACCCCTTTGGTTACCAAGAGAACCCAAACACTAGCCCGCCACAAATCCGTCAACCTACAAACCGCGGCCAACCTCAAGGTTTAGTCTACTCACTGTGTCCTGATCTAGCGGGATTCGTGTCGTATTGTATTCACAAACTTTCCATACGACGATTCATCTATTCCCGTTAACCTTTCCCAACCCGATTCCGTACCCGAAACACATCCGCAAAACGTTGGCGGTTCGTCATCCAAACCTGCAAAAAAAAGTCACAAGAAAAAAACGGATGAAGAGAAAGCACTAACGGCCACTCAACGAACACAAATAAAGTGGACGCCTCAAGAAGAAACCGTTTTGGCAAGATGTTATCGACGAATCGCAAAGAAGTGTTTCCTTTATACAACCTGTGTAGCAAGAGATGTGGGCCCTTTGGGGCCGGTTTTCATGGGGGGGGGGGGGGAGTATGTTGTAAATTCTAGGAAGTTGGAGGTTAAGAATGTAAACTAGAAGGTTTATGTTAGTTTAAGTGTGTTTAGGTGTTTTTATGATTTTTAAGGTGTTCTATCCCCAATACTAGCTTAACATCATAAAAACAATGCCTCTAGTCTAATTTTGATGTTTTGGGTAGTGTTCGGTTATTCGTTTCGTTAACGGTTCGTTAAAGTGCTAAATTGCGCAGTTTTACTAGGTATGAAGCACCTTTTGTGACAGTTTCAATTCTCGACACTTTATAAGTTATTCTGGACACTAAAATATCAATTCTGCATAATATTTTTGGTGTTAAAATGTTGTTTTTGCTGTTTTTTCTGCATAATTCAGCATTTAAAGTAAGTTTCGGGTGTCTTGTAGTGCGTATTTTAGTTTCCGGAAAGTGTATTTGTTAACCCTTGTATCCACACTTAGGTTTTAATGTGTTTTTGATGTTGGACCTACTCCTAGGCCCAAAATCTATTGTCTGACTGCTTTCTGCGAAAGTACTGACACAACGTGTCTTACTAGTAAGTTTACTAGTCTTTCTGACGCAACGCTTAATGTAATGCATAAGCCAATATTTGAAGTATAAAACATGCTTGAATTTATATGTAAAGCAAGTAATCACACAATGTTGACGATTAAGCACATAATTGCAGATAATAAATAATAAATAAATAGTACGGAATTTACTGGTTTGGTGCCAGTTGTCACAGTCTCCCCCAGTTAAAAGAATTTCGTCCCGAAATTCAAGCTGAGTTATCTCTCACAGGAGCTTTCACGAATAGGTGGGGGTACTTGGCTTTAAACTGGTCTTCGCGTTCCCACGTGTACTCGGGTCCGTGTTTAGAGTTCCAACGTACCTTGACAAGTTTAATTCGACTCCTCCTTGTTTTCTGGATCTTCCAATCCATTACCTCAACATGTTGTTCTGTAAATCGGAGTTTGTCGTCGATGTGTACCTCATCCGCAGGGATGATAACTGTTTCTTAGGTTGGACTCTTTTTGAGGTTTGACACATGGAACGTATCATGTACACCATTCAGTTCTTCCGGTAACTCCAATTTGTACGCTACGGTACCAATCTTTTCCAAGATCTTAAATGGCCCAATGTATCGTGGATTCAACTTTCTAGGTCTTCCGAACCTTGCTACACCTTTCCAAGGTGAGACCTTCAATAAAACTTTGTCTCCTACCTCAAAGTCTAAAGGCTTTCGTCTTCGATCTGCATAGCTCTTCTGTCGATCACGACCCGCCTTCATGCGTTCTCGGATCTGCATGATTTGGTCGGTCGTTTCTTGAACAATTTCGGGACCAATTAACTGTTTATCTCCAGCGTCTGCCCAATACAACGGTGAGTGGCACTTGAGGGCATACAGAGCTTCGAACGGTGTGACTTTTATGCTCGTAAGGTAGCTGTTATAATAGGAAAACTCAACTAAGGGTAGATGAGTATCCCAGCTGCCTCCTAAATCCATCACACATGCGCGAAGCATATCTTCTAGTGTTTGTATAGTCCGTTCGCTCTGACCATCTGTTTGCAGATGGAAGGCCGTGCTTAGATCCAATTGAGATCCAAAGGCCTCTTGGAAGGATAGCCAGATCCTTGAGACGAAACGTCCATCTCTGTCTGAAATAATTGAAATAGGCACTCCGTGACGTGCCACAATTTCTTTAAGATACACCATAGCAAGCTATCCAGTGCTATCCTTCTCTCGAATTGGTAGGAAGTGTGCAGACTTTGTTAATCGATCCACTATTACCCATATCATATCGTGTCCTCTAGGGGTCCTGGCTAATTTTGTTATGAAGTCCATCGAAATTTGCTCCCACTTCCATACGAGAATCTCAGGTTGTTGTAGTAGACCTGACGGTTTCTGATATTCGGCCTTGACCTTAGCACATGTTAGGCACTTTCCAATATAAGCAACAACGTCGCTTTTGAGTTTTGGCCACCAATAATACTCTTTCAAATCCTGATACATTTTGTCTTATCCTGGGTAGATCGAGTACCTCGACTTGTGAGCTTCGTCAAAGATAACCTCTCGAATACCGCCATAGAGCGGAACCCAAACGCGTCCCATAAAGTACAAGGTTCCTTCTTAGTTTGGCACCAAATGTTTTTCCATACCTCGGAGATATTCAGCTTTAAGATTTTCCTTCTTAAGGGTTCTTGTTGTGCGTCATGAATGCGTGAAGTGAGGTTTGTCCGAACCGTCATTTCCAATGCTCGAACTCTCAAGGTCTTAACCCTTTCCTTTCGACTCAAGGCATCCGCTACCACGTTTGCCTTTCCAGGATGGTACTTAATCTCACAGCCGTAATCGTTCAGCAACTCAACCCATCATCGCTGACGCATATTTAACTCCTTTTGATCAAATATGTGCTGCAAGCTTTTGTAATCTGTGAAGATAGTACATCGTGTACCATACAAATAATGTCCCCAAATCTTCAAGGCAAATACCACCGTGCCTAGCTCCAGGTCGTGGGTGGTATAATTCTTCTCATGTACTTTCAATTGTCGTGATGCGTAAGCGATGACTTTTTGGTGTTGCATGAGCACGCAACCCAATCCCTGACGCGAAGCATCACAGTATACCATGAAGTCTTCAGTGCCTTCGGGTAGAGATAGTATTGGTGCATCGCATAGCTTGTCTTTGATAAGTTGGAAGGCTTTTTCCTGCTTGTCTCCCCAATCATACTTCTTGTTTTTCTGTGTAAGGGAAGTTAGCGGTTGAGCAATTTTGGATAAATTCTCGATAAATCTTTGGTAATAGCCCGCTAATCCCAAAAATTGTCGAACTTAAGTCGGTGTCTTGGGAGCTTCCCAGTTCTTTATCGCTTCAATATTCGACGGATCTACATGGATAGCATTCTCGTTCACCACATGACCAAGGAACTGTACCTCGCGAATCCAAAATTTGTATTTTGAGAACTTTGCATAACGCTTCTCTTTCTTCAGTAGTTCCAGAATGGTTCTGAGATGTTGCTCGTGCTCTTCCTTCGTTCACTAATAAATCAGAATATCATCGATAAATACAATCATGAATTTATCGAGATACGGTTTGCATACATGATTCATCAGATCCATAAATACTGCTGGTGCGTCCGTCAATCCAAATGGCATAACAAGGTACTCATAGTGCCCATAATGAGTCCTGAATGCAATCTTTGGTATGCTTTCCTCTTGAATCCTCAACTGATGATAGGCAGACCGAAGGTCGATCTTGGAGTAATAGCTTGATCCTTGCAACTGGTCGAATAAGTCTTCAATCCTTGGTAACGGATACCGATTATTAACAGTGAGCTTATTCAACTCTCTTTAATCAATACACATCTGCAAGGTTCCATCCTTCTTTACGAACAATATTGGAGCTCCCCAAGGCGAGAAGCTCGGCCTTATGAATCCTTTATCCAACAACTCCTGGAGTTGTGTAGATAATTCTTGCATCTCGGATGGTGCAAGTCGATATGGTGCCTTGGCTACAGGAGCGGCGCCTGGAACCAAGTCAATATGGAACTCTACTTGTCTTTGCAGGGGTAATCCTGGCAAGTCTTCGGGAAAAACATCAGGGAATTCCTTTACCACAGGACTGCCTTCAAGCTTCGGCTCCTCAGCCTTCTTATCTACTACATGCACCAAGAATGCAACACATCCTTTTCGCAAGCATTTCTGTGCCTTCATAACCAATGTGGGATGTCACAATCCACCACCTTATGGGGCCCAATGTCCTCGCATCAACTGCATGAAGGCCATGTACTATGAGTGTTTCATCATTCGCAAGAGGGATGCGAATGATTTTCTCATGACAAACAACTTCGGCTCTATTCTTGGATAGCCAATCCATGACAACTACAACTTCAAAGCTACCCAACTAGACAGGCAAAAGATTGATGCTAAAACTTCGTTCACCAAGTTCCAATGTACATCCTCTAACAACTTCGCCCGACTTAACAAGTTTACCATCGGCTAATTCAATGGAATAAGGAATATCTAACCTACTAGATTCAATCCCAAGCATTCGTTTAAATTCCACATAAATGAAACTAAAATCGACACCAGTGTCAAATAATATGGATGCAAAGTGATTGTTAACGAGAAACGTATCGGTGGCCACATTCGGGTCTTTGCGGGCGTTCCTTGCTCCAATGAAAAATGCTCGAGCTTGAGCGTTGTTCTTCTTCAGGCAATCTTTCTTGAAGTGTTCGGTACTACCACCGCCATAACAACCTTGATTTCACCCGTTTCCATTTCCATTTCGATTACCAGTGCCGTTGTCATTTCGATTACCATTTCCGTTGCCAGCACCATTTCCATTCTTATTTCCATTTCCATTTCCTTCTCCCCGACAGTTCTCAGTATGATGCCTCGTCTTCCCACATTTACCACACTTTGGCACCCGGCAAGCCCCCAGATGATGGTACTTGCACCTATCACATTTGGGCAGTTTGCCCAGGTACTTCTTGACTTCAGTATCGTTTGCAGTAGCATACGTCTTCACCTCTTGGAGCGGATTTGTGTCACGTTTCTTGTTGTCGACACGAGTTTCTTGCTTGAGTTTCGAGTACTTTCTCTTCCTAACACTGGAAGGCTCGACTTTTGATTCCATCTTCTCAAGTATTTCTAATGATAGCTCCTCATTCCCTTCTACGTCTTTGGTGAGACTGATGGCTAGGGTTACCCGAAGATTTCTTCCGGATGATTCGACACGTCCGTGTCCGCCAGATCCTCCCATGCCACCACTATTCTCAGCGCGGTTCGCCTAGTACTGGGCCATAGCTTCAGAAATCCGCTCTTCCAGAAGTGAGTTCAATTCTTCAGCATTCCTTGGCATCGGTGGGGGTGAGGGTAGATTTGTCACACCCTGGCTTTGCGGAAGTGTGGTTATTTTGGTGTGACTTCTTAATACCATAGCTTAACCATAACAAAGCTCTATGAAATAAAATCATGCAAGATCATCCATTCGATTAAGTTTTAAAACCAGAGTAACACAACATTGTCTTAGAGACTTACAACCTCATAACATAAAACATTGTCTTGAATAACATAAACACCGACATGAAATAAACGCAGTTTAAGATTTGTGACTTGTCCAGGAAAGAGTCACATTTCCTAAACTGGGATGACCTTGGAACCCTTATGCAGCGGGAAAACATAACATACCGCGCCAGATCTTTAATTTCCTGAAATACATGTAAGTTGAAAAATCAACAATAATGTTGAGCGAGTTCATGTGTAAGTGAGTAAGTAAACCTTTGTGAGTATAAAAATAGTCTTGGTATGTAGCAAATAAGGAAAAAGAGATCACCATTGGGTTGCAAAGCCAATGATATGTGTGAAGTGCAAGTAGGAAGACTCAAACCTAGCAGATTTAGCGTTGGGTACAAAGTCACTCCAAGGTCCGTTCTGTTGGGCCTCTCAGAGGTCCGTTCTGTTGGGCCTAGAGTTGGGCTCGCTACACCCAGATAGATCTACCGCTTACGTCCCTCGGTCCTACAATGAGGATTAATGGCCTCCAGTTTCTGCCTACCCACTCACATGATCTAAGTAATAAACCTCCTTATGCTAACCATACCGTGTATAAAGTACTTGTAAACAAAGTAACATGTATTTCACCCCCGCAGTTAAGAAAACTGAAAACAGTTAGAGAAAAGGGGGACATGAACTCACAGTGGTGCGTCTCTACCAAGTATGCCTCCAAATCGATCAGCTGTATGACGACCTACACGTGCTAACTCTATTAGACGGATGGCCGTGCCTTAGCTTTATGGTTTAAGTTTTTGGGAAATAGTTAGGCAACTATTTCGTGTTTACGTTCTGTATATACTTGGTAGTTATTCTCCTTCCCAAGGATGGGGGATTTAATACATGTGCATTCGTATAATTTGGATTACACTATTAAGTCTCACTTAATATATTTTATTTCCAACTCCAAAATATAAATATTCTTCCCAAAAATATTATATTTTAATACATGTGATTTTCCCCAAAATAATACTTAGTAATATTATTTTTACTCTAAAAATAATCTTTTTGTAGTTCACAAAATAATCATAAACACTTATACAAGTGATGTTGTGAAAAATATATACTAAATATATTTATGTATCACGTTTTATTTTGTGAAAATCCCACCTCCGATGTTTTGTAAATTTAGTCGTGGCGAAACTTATATTTTGAAAACAAGTCAAAATGTATTTCTAACACTTATAGTGAAAATATTTCTAAGTGTTAGGTTTTTGGAAAAATTTCGCCAGAGTTTCCTCTGTAACTGGAGGTGGCCACGCTTTCAAGCGTATCATTTTCTTTTACAAATCAACCAACAATCTTCTTATTCAATCAAAACCATGTTCGAATCACAAACTAGTCAAAATATGTATATAAATCGCATAAACTTCATGAACTTGTGATTTATCCAAACTGTGAAGTAAATCTCATTACTTTTAGTGGACCTTTATATAAAACAATCCGATTCTGTGAAAACCTCGTTTTTATGGAAGTTCCGTCTTTACAACTTCTCGTCAACTTTTACAAAAATAGTTATTTCGTCGAAACTTTGTGTTACACAAGTGTTTACACACTTGTGTGTTCTAAAAACCATTCTTGTTAGTGTAAGATCCGTCTTTTAAAGTATGATTTCTTTAACGCTTGGTCCTTTGAAAATACCACTTGCAGGTACGTAGATCTGCTAGTTTTAAACACTATTGTACAAGCTAAAACACTTTTACACAAGTTCATGATTCTTGTGTGGTAGAGTTTCATCCTCTAACCCTTGTTATACCTAAACAAGCTTTATGTCATAATCCAAGATCATGACTAAACCGGGTTAAATGATGATCCGAGCTACCACAACATAGATCGGGTCTAAATAATCACAACTTTCAATTACTACAACATTTACACAACATATGAGCTTTTATCCAACACTTATAGCATTTTTAGTAGACTTTAATGCACCATTTTGTAAGATTTCGAGTTTTAACCGTTACAAATCGTATTAACCACTTTAGAATAGTTCAAGAAGGTGATTTAAGTAACATACCACTAGCTCGAGGCTAGGGAAGAATCTTGACGAAAATGGCGTGGATAAAAGCAAGATAAAGAGGTCCTTCGCGTTCCGTTTTCTCCAAGACTCCTTGTATACGACCCTTAACACTTGTAGGTGATTGGAATGGCTAGAACAAAATCGAAAATGGATGGGTGGGGGTTGGTTTTTCTCGGCCGTAAGCTCCAAGAGAGGGAGAGAGTAGTGTTGTGTAGTGTTGAGTGATGGATGATTATGTTGTGTTTAGTGTTAAACTTATAGACAAATCAAGTGAGTATTATCCAATGGTTAGTGTGTCATTTAGATATTAGATAATCAAGGATTATAATAATCAAAATGGTACAAGTGTGTCCCCTCTTAGTTGGGGACGGTTAGAGAGGGGGGGGGGGGGGCGGTCCTAGTCCGAAACCAACTAGTAGTTAGGTTAAATAGTTAGGTTAAGTATAGTTAATTAAGTGCTTAACCCGGTTAGTGGTGTGTCACGCGTTACAATGGGTGTTAGGGTATTCAGGGACCCTAACTGGCTCAGAAAAAGATAAATAATGAAAATAACAATATTTTCATGTTTCGGGTATAGTCCGGTTGTTCGGTTGGATAGTAATCCGTTAAAGTGCTTAACAAAGCTTAAAGTGTCGTTAATACCCTTTTTAGTGACACAACTTATTCCTGACACTTTGGAAAGCGTCTAGTAATATTTTTCTCATGTTTTGGCACTTTATAAGCTAGTTAAAAGCTGAATTATTATGTAAAGTGCTGAGTTTTGTACTTAGAGTACGTTTTAGGCACATCCAGTCATTGTGACTTATTCCTAGAGACTCAGTTCTACAACCCTTATATCCCTACACTCACCACTAGTGTAGCAAAATATTTCAGGCTCTTACAGGCCTTAGAGGCAGTGTTTGCCTGATGCTGGCTTTATCAGCATGTTCAATAGGTTATCCGTTATAGTGCTACTGTGCTTTTTGTGCATCATGTTTGTCACTAAGGTTCAGTCATGTAAATAATGTAGTGACAACAAGTAAAGTATGATGCAAGTAAGTACATGTATCAGTGTTCAAGTAGCAGTTTATTCACAAGTTCAAGCAAGCACAGTAATTAAGCAATAATTAATTATTAATCAAGTTGTACGGATACCTGGTTTAGTGAGGGTTGTCACATTCTCCCCCCGTTAAATAAATTTCGTCCCGAAATTTAAGTTCTGCTTGTAGATGCAGGGTTCTTAGGAAAAAGGTGGGGGTATTTCTCTTTCATCCGGTCCTCACGCTCCCAGGTGTACTCAGGACCGTGTCTGGCATTCCAACGAACTTTGACGAGCTTGACACTACTCCGGCGGGTCTTGTTTACTTTCCAATCCGTAACCTCAACCGGTTCTTCAACGAAATGGAGCGTGTCGTCAACATGGATCTCGTCGATGGGAATGGCAATGTCATCTTGAGTTGGACTTTTCTTCAGGTTGGATACATGAAATGTATCGTGGACTGAATGGAGTTCAGCCGGTAGGTCCAACTTGTATGCTACTAGTCCTATTCTTTCCAGAATTCTGAAAGGACCAATGTAGCGCGGATTTAACTTCCCACGCTTTCCGAAGCGTGCCACCCCCTTCCAGGGTGAAACTTTCAATAACACCATTTCTCCAACTTGGAATTCCACATGTTTCCGGTTTGGATCCGCATAGGCCTTCTGTCTGTGGCGAGCTGCTTCGATGCGTTTAAGAATCTGCGCAATCTTGTCTGTCGTCTCTTGGACGATTTCGGGACCAGCAAACTGCCTATCACCTGCGTCAGCCCAACATAAGGGTGATCGGCACTTGCGTCCGTAAAGGGCTTCAAATGGCGCGACACCAATACTGGTGTGGTAGCTGTTGTTGTATGAAAATTCGACCAAAGGCAAATGTTTGTCCCAGCTACCGCCCAAATCCATAACACACGCTCTCAGCATGTCTGCCAAAGTCTGTATCGTTCGCTCGCTTTGACCGTCAGTTTGCGGATGAAACGCAGTGCTCAGATTCAATTGTGAGCCAAAGGCTTCTTGGAAGGATTGCCATATCCTTGACACAAACCTTCCGTCTCTATCAGAGATGATTGAGAGAGGTACTCCATGGCGCGCGACGATCTCTCTCATGTAAATTTCAGCCAATTTGCTCGTATTATCCTTCTCTCTGATAGGTAAGAAGTGTGCTGACTTTGTTAATCGATCCACTATTACCCAAATAGTGTCATGGCCTCTTGGCGTTCTTGGCAATTTCGTAATAAAATCCATGGAGATTTGTTCCCATTTCCACTTGGGAATCTCAGGTTGTTGCAGAAGTCCTGAAGGCTTCTGGTATTCCGCTTTAACCTTAGCGCATGTTAAACATTTGCTCACATAAATAGCAACATCGCCTTTCATCCTAGGCCACCAATAATAATCTTTGAGATCTTGGTACATCTTATCCGCTCCCGGATGGATAGAGTACCGTGACTTGTGAGCTTCATCGAAAATAACCTTCCTCAAACCTCCAAACAAAGGAACCCAAATCCTTTTCTCAAAACATAACGTTCCTTCCTCGTTTGGTACCAAGAGCTTCTCCATCCCACGAAGATATTCTTCTTCAAGGTTTCCTTCCTTGAGAGCTTCTTTCTGCGCGGCACGAATGCGCAAGGAAAGATCGGTCTGGATAATCATTTCTAAAGCTCTAACCCTTATGGGCTTGATCCTCTCTTTTCGACTTAGGGCATCGGCGACCACATTCGCCTTCCCTGGATGATACTTTATCTCGCAGTCGTAATCGTTCAGCAACTCAACCCATCGTCTTTGCCTCATATTCAGCTCCTTCTGGTTGAATATGTGCTGTAGGCTCTTGTGATCTGTAAAGATTGTACACTTTGTACCATAAAGGTAGTGTCTCCAGATCTTTAATGCAAAAACCACTGCGCCAAGTTCCAAATCATGTGTGGTATAGTTCTTTTCGTGCACTTTCAGTTGACGCGATGCGTAAGCAATAACCTTTTGGCGTTGCATCAACACGCAACCCAATCCTTGACGTGAAGCGTCACAGTATACCACAAAATCATCTGTACCTTCCGGTAGTGCTAAGATTGGCGCATTGCAGAGCTTATCCTTCAGTATCTGGAATGCTTCCTCCTGTTTGATTTCCCAATCAAACTTCTTGTCTTTCTGGGTGAGGAGCGTCAATGGTTGAGCGATTTTTGAGAAATCCTCAATGAACCTTCGATAGTAGCCAGCCAAACCCAAGAATTGTCGAATCTCGGTTGGCGTCTTTGGTGTTTCCCAATTCTTGATCGCTTCGATCTTTGTTGGATCCACGTGGATTCCATCTCCATTTACCACGTGTCCAAGGAATTGGACTTCACGTAGCCAAAATTCGCACTTGGAGAATTTGGCATACAACTGCTCCTTCTTTAGCAGCTCCAAAATAGCTCTTAGATGCTGTTCATGCTCGGCCTTTGTTCTTGAATAGATCAAGATGTCGTCGATAAACACAATCACGAACTTGTCCAAGTACGGCTTGCAAACTCTATTCATCAAATCCATAAAGACTGCAGGTGCGTTTGTCAAACCAAACGGCATAACAAGGAACTCGTAGTGTCCATAACGAGTTCTGAAGGCTGTCTTCGGGATACTCTCCTCTTGTATCCTTAACTGATGGTATCCAGATCGAAGGTCGATCTTTGAATAAAAGCTTGAGCCTTGCAGTTGATCAAACAGATCATCGATTCTTGGCAGAGGATATCTATTCTTGATCGTCAGCTTGTTCAGCTCCCGGTAGTCGATGCACATACGAAAACTACCGTCCTTTTTCTTAACAAAAAGGACCGGAGCTCCCCAAGGTGAGAAGCTTGGTCGGATAAATCCCTTGTCTAACAACTCTTGAAGTTGTGTCGACAGTTCCTGCATTTCAGACGGAGCAAGTCTATAAGGTGCCTTAGCCACAGGCGCGGCGCCTGGAACTAAGTCAATGCGGAACTCTACTTGTCTCTGAGGTGGCAGTCCAGGTAAGTCCTCTGGGAAGACTTCCGGATACTCCCTCACGACAGGGATGTCTTCTATTCTTGGCTCATCAGCCTTCTTATCCACAATGTGTGCCAGGAAGGCAACACATCCCTTTTGCAAACACTTTCGCGCTTTCAGGCAGCTGATAATCCTCAATGGCGTATCACGCTTCTCTCCGTGAACCACAATTGTTTCGCCATCTTCGGTTGGGATACGAACAACCTTTTCGTGACAAACTATCTCAGCCTTGTTGCCTGATAACCAATCCATTCCTACCACCACGTCGAAGCTTCCCAACTGGACTGGTAGTAGATCCAAAGCAAACTCACGTTCTCCCAATTCGATCACACAGCCTCTGATAACTTCATTGGCTTCTACTAACTTCCCATTGGCCAATTCGATTGAGTAGGGAATATCTAACTTATTAGCGGCTAAACCAAGCATATTCTTAAATTCTAGCGACACGAAGCTATAATCGGCACCAGTATCAAATAAAAACGGATGCATAGCGTTGATTTACAAGGAACGTACCAGTAACGACATTGGGGTCCTGGCGCGCTTCCCTTGCTTCGATTTGGAACACTCTTCCACGTGCTTGGTTTAACTCTGGGCAGTTCTTCTTAAAATGCCCGATATCACCGCAGTTAAAGCATCCAAGTCTTTGCCCGTTTCCGCCAGCTTGATCATTCCTCTGATTACGATTCACGGCGCCCGCTTGGTTAGCATTGTTGCCTCGATGCTCGTTACCTCCATAGTTTCCTTGTGGGCGATTTCCATTCCCACCCCGGTTGTAATTTCTGTTTCCGAATCCTCCCTGACCAGCAGTGGCCCAACAAGTGTCCTTCAAGTGGCCACGTTTCCCACATGCTTCGCATACTTTTGGCCCGCAACGACCAGAATGGTGGCGTTGGCAGTCGTTGCACATGGGTTGGGTGCCCATGTATCCCTTTCCTTTCTTCCCTCTACCAGCTGTAACCTGAGCTGGCGTGTCTGATCCTCCTTTCTTAACAACCACACTGGCGCCCTGCTTGAAGTTCGAGAACTTCCGTTTGTTACCTCCTGATGACTCGACGTGAGTCTCTGCCTTCTTCGTCTTGATCTCATCAAACTTGTTCAGGCGAATAGCCTCCTCAGTGAGAGCTACGCTCAAATCAATCGCCTCAGTAATGGTCGCAGGCTTGGATGAGGTTACCATGCTTATGATTTGAGGAGCTAATCCCCAAATGAAACGTTCAATCCGCTTGAACTCCGGAGTGACCATGTAGGGTACCACATGCGATAAGTCATGGAATCTTTGAACGTATTCTGCGATCTTTGGACCGTCCATTTTCAAATGCCAGAACTCGGTTTCCAATCTCTGGATTTCCGCGCGAGAGCAGTACTTTTTGCGCATAAGTTCCTTCAGTTCGGTCCAGGTTAGCGCGTAGGCAGCAGCTTCACCAAGTGTCTGTACTTGCAGATTCCACCAAGAGAGGGCTCCATCCAAGAATAGCCCTGAGATATAGGTAACTTGCTGATCCAGTGCGCATTTGCTCATGCGTAGAACAGATTCAGTTTTCTCCGCCCAACGAACAAAGGCGACAGCACCTCCAGTGCCATCAAAGTTGACCGGTTTGCAGTCTAGAAACTGCTTGTAGGTGCATCCTGCACATACGTTATAACATACGATCGGCATTAGCATCATTGCTAAAGATATCCAATTAGGTCATGGTATGTCTAAATGACTTAGTATTACCATGAGGTGGATTATTGTTGTTGCCAGTGTTGCCAGAGTTGCTTCCACTAGTCCCTCCTTGAGAGGCGGCGTATTGTGCAATGGCAGCAGCGATAATTTGCTAGAGTTCTGCCTCATTGGTAGGCATGCGTGTCTCACGTCTCGGCGGCATCTTCTAAAAGATGTGTTTACGTCGGTCAGGCCATAGTTATATTACATAAGTCAGGTCATAATTTGGCGTATGTATATAACGATAGTAATAGTACATAACATCTCATGTTATAATCATATCAATCACACAACATCCCATGTCACAAACATCAATCACACAACATCCCATGTCCTAAAATACAAATAACCAAATCAAGCATTAAATATGATGAGAATACTGCGATTGCCATATATCGAGACCGCATAGTAAGCGTACAAGTACATCACAGTGTCATACAACATCAGTCGACTAAGGGCTACATCACCCTAGTCCAAAAACTATATCGAATCAGTGTCAATACATCAAATACATGTCAACAAAAGTCAGAATCAAATGTAGTCTCCAAAAATGCTGTGCAGTCAAAAGCATTCGCCGTCTTCTCACCAATGTCTACCTATACGGTACTGAAGAGCTCTACACGGATGGCGGTGGAGGAGGGGGAAAGTGAGTGTAAAACAAGCGGCGCAAATGGAGCCAGTCCTCCTCCATGGCTCTCTGGGTGCGTAAGAATGAAGCAACCTGCTGCTCCAGGGCAAAAAGGCGTGCAGCATAGTCTGGTGGTACAGGTCGAGAGGGCTGCAACGGAGAGTGGGTCTGACCCTGGCACAGACACGGCGGCGGCTGAGCTCTCTCAAACTCCTGAATGCGCTGCGTGTGTGCCTCGTGCTGGGCGACAAAAGACATCAAAACGTCCTCAATAGTATACCCCATGTGGAAAGAATGGTAGGGGTCAGTAGGTGGTATAGCAGAGTGTGGTGCCCAAAGGAACGGCTCACTGGTGGGATCAAAAGGTGCCACATGAAATGGAGAAACAGTAGCAGATGGTGGTATAGCAGGGATAGATACCGGTACATGTCCGAAAGGGTGTGCCGAAGAACCTTCTCCAGCTCGTGCTGGAGGTGTAAACTGGGGAAATGAAAAGGAAGTATCAATGTGACGTGTATCAGGGATCTGTGGGGGAAAAGTTGGGACCTCGTCATCAGCAGGAATCCACCCACACTGGGCGTGCTCGTCTCGGGGGTCGATCCGTGCCTCAAAATGCGCACGATCAAACTAGGCTGGCATAAGATCATGGTGAGGTACGACAAGGGGGTCAACTGGTGGATCAGCAAAAAGTAGGGGATCAACGTGATCAGCAACAAGGACATGATCGCCCTCCAATAATGGAGCATCTATAGGATGATCATCAATAGGTGGGTCAGCAACGACAGGCTCAATAATAGGTGCGTCGGCATGAACTGGGTCATGCTCAAGTACTGGGTCAGGAGCAGGGTCTAGTGGCTGCTCGGGCTCATCAAAGGCCATCTCAAAATCAAACTCAGGGTCGATGGGATCAACTGGGTCGACTGGATCCTCCATAGGCTGATCTATGGGTATAAACTCTATATCCTCATCTGGGTCGAATCCTGGGGGAAAGACAGGATCGGAATCCTCCATATCATCATGGTCGAAAGTAAAACTAGGAATAGGGGCAACAGAGGATGCCTGGTCGGGATCTGATCCATGAGAAAAGTGCTGCGCACTCTGAGTATGTGAAGGTGCGGAGGCCACAGACTCGAAAGAGTCTGGGACCGGAGAGTGAGCAGGAGACTCCTCGGCGGGAGCATCTGCGATCATCAAAAGATCACCAGCAGCAAGAAGGGCCTCGCCCTGAACCTCATCCTCCAAAGGCTCGTCATCAAAAAGATCGACGTCGTCATCATCGTCGGCGTCGAGAAGCAAATCATAAGCAGGATAAACAGCTAAGGGTATGGGAGCAGGGATCTCCACTAACGGTAGGTCCCCGGCCAAAGGGCCATCAGCGAGCTCATCAGCACCATCAGGTAAGGCAAAGGGCTGGAAATCATCCTCGTCCGTGCTCGTAACGTCGGATGTGTGAACCTCACGCTCAGAAGACTCTAGGTCGTCCGATACTATAGGTCTAGGTCCTGTGGTGTCTGAATCACCAGTGCTAGAGGTGTCCATAATGTCTGTAACATAAACACAACATGCACAAACAGTCAATCATACAATCAAATAATCACATAAGTCACCAAGTAAGCATTCAAAATCATTCTCCTAGTCCCACTAGCCAATTTCTCCCAGTCTCTAAGACTGCTCTATCATCTACCTCGACCTCTCAGATCGAGCCTCGGTCTCCAATACCGAGCCTCAGCTTCCAAGACTGAGCCTACTCTTCCTAGTCCAACTAGCCAACTACCTCGATCTCTCAGACCGAGCCTCGGTCTCCAATACCGAGCCTCAGCCTCCAAGACTGAGCCTACTCTTCCTAGTTCAACTAGCCAACTACCTCGATCTCTCAGACCGAGCCTCGGCCTCTCAGACCGAGCCTCAGCCCTTCTAGACTGAGCCTATAAATAATAAAATGCGCTCAACATTTGTTTGTAAAAAGTTTTGGATCTGGACTTAAGTGGTATGCAGAAAAATGTTTTCGTGAGAGCCCTAATGATCATAGTCTAGACACGAGAAAAAATCCTAGTTCGCTATGATCAGAGCTCTGATACCAAGCTGTCACACCCTGGCTTTACGGAAGCGTGGTTATTTTGGTGTGACTTCTTAATACCATAGCTTAACCATAACAAAGCTATATGAAATAAAATCATGCAAGATCATCCATTCGATTAAGTTTTAAAACCAGAGTAACACAACATTGTCTTAGAGACTTACAACCTCATAACATAAAACATTTTCTTGAATAACATAAACACCGACATGAAATAAACGCAGTTTAAGATTTGTGACTTGTCCAGGAAAGAGTCACATTTCCTAAACTGGGATGACCTTGGAACCCTTATGCAGCGGGAAAACATAACATACCGCGCCAGATCTTTAATTTCCTGAAATACATGTAAGTTGAAAAATCAACAATAATGTTGAGCGAGTTCATGTGTAAGTGAGTAAGTAAACCTTTGTGAGTATAAAAATAGTCGTGGTATGTAGCAAATAAGGAAAAAGAGATCACCATTGGGTTGCAAAGCCAATGATATGTGTGAAGTGCAAGTAGGAAGACTCAAACCTAGCAGATTTAGCGTTGGGTACAAAGTCACTCCAAGGTCCGTTCTGTTGGGCCTCTCAGAGGTCCGTTCTGTTGGGCCTAGAGTTGGGCTCGCTACACCCAGATAGATCTACCGCTTACGTCCCTCGGTCCTACAATGAGGATTAATGGCCTCCAGTTTCTGCCTACCCACTCACATGATCTAAGTAATAAACCTCCTTATGCTAACCATACCGTGTATAAAGTACTTGTAAACAAAGTAACATGTATTTCACCCCCGCAGTTAAGAAAACTGAAAACAGTTAGAGAAAAGGGGGACATGAACTCACAGTGGTGCGTCTCTACCAAGTATGCCTCCAAATCGATCAGCTGTATGACGACCTACACGTGCTAACTCTATTAGACGGATGGCCGTGCCTTAGCTTTATGGTTTAAGTTTTTGGGAAATAGTTAGGCAACTATTTCGTGTTTACGTTCTGTATATACTTGGTAGTTATTCTCCTTCCCAAGGATGGGGGATTTAATACATGTGCGTTCGTATAATTTGGATTACACTATTAAGTCTCACTTAATATATTTTATTTCCAACTCCAAAATATAAATATTCTTCCCAAAAATATTATATTTTAATACATGTGATTTTCCCCAAAATAATACTTAGTAATATTATTTTTACTCTAAAAATAATCTTTTCGTAGTTCACAAAATAATCATAAACACTTATACAAGTGATGTTGTGAAAAATATATACTAAATATATTTATGTATCACGTTTTATTTTGTGAAAATCCCACCTCCGATGTTTTGTAAATATAGTCGTGGCGAAACTTATATTTTGAAAACAAGTCAAAATGTATTTCTAACACTTATAGTGAAAATATTTCTAAGTGTTAGGTTTTTGGAAAAATTTCGCCAGAGTTTCCTCTGTAACTGGAGGTGGCCACGCTTTCAAGCGTATCATTTTCTTTTACAAATCAACCAACAATCTTCTTATTCAATCAAAACCATGTTCGAATCACAAACTAGTCAAAATATGTATATAAATCGCATAAACTTCATGAACTTGTGATTTATCCAAACTGTGAAGTAAATCTCATTACTTTTAGTGGACCTTTATATAAAACAATCCGATTCTGTGAAAACCTCGTTTTTATGGAAGTTCCGTCTTTACAACTTCTCGTCAACTTTTACAAAAATAGTTATTTCGTCGAAACTTTGTGTTACACAAGTGTTTACACACTTGTGTGTTCTAAAAACCATTCTTGTTAGTGTAAGATCCGTCTTTTAAAGTATGATTTCTTTAACGCTTGGTCCTTTGAAAATACCACTTGCAGGTACGTAGATCTGCTAGTTTTAAACACTATTGTACAAGCTAAAACACTTTTACACAAGTTCATGATTCTTGTGTGGTAGAGTTTCATCCTCTAACCCTTGTTATACCTAAACAAGCTTTATGTCATAATCCAAGATCATGACTAAACCGGGTTAAATGATGATCCGAGCTACCACAACATAGATCGGGTCTAAATAATCACAACTTTCAATTACTACAACATTTACACAACATATGAGCTTTTATCCAACACTTATAGCATTTTTAGTAGACTTTAATGCACCATTTTGTAAGATTTCGAGTTTTAACCGTTACAAATCGTATTAACCACTTTAGAATAGTTCAAGAAGGTGATTTAAGTAACATACCACTAGCTCGAGGCTAGGGAAGAATCTTGACGAAAATGGCGTGGATAAAAGCAAGATAAAGAGGTCCTTCGCGTTCCGTTTTCTCCAAGACTCCTTGTATACGACCCTTAACACTTGTAGGTGATTGGAATGGCTAGAACAAAATCGAAAATGGATGGGTGGGGGTTGGTTTTTCTCGGCCGTAAGCTCCAAGAGAGGGAGAGAGTAGTGTTGTGTAGTGTTGAGTGATGGATGATTATGTTGTGTTTAGTGTTAAACTTATAGACAAATCAAGTGAGTATTATCCAATGGTTAGTGTGTCATTTAGATATTAGATAATCAAGGATTATAATAATCAAAATGGTACAAGTGTGTCCCCTCTTAGTTGGGGACGGTTAGAGAGGGGGGGGGGGGGCGGTCCTAGTCCGAAACCAACTAGTAGTTAGGTTAAATAGTTAGGTTAAGTATAGTTAATTAAGTGCTTAACCCGGTTAGTGGTGTGTCACGCGTTACAATGGGTGTTAGGGTATTCAGGGACCCTAACTGGCTCAGAAAAAGATAAATAATGAAAATAACAATATTTTCATGTTTCGGGTATAGTCCGGTTGTTCGGTTGGATAGTAATCCGTTAAAGTGCTTAACAAAGCTTAAAGTGTCGTTAATACCCTTTTTAGTGACACAACTTATTCCTGACACTTTGGAAAGCGTCTAGTAATATTTTTCTCATGTTTTGGCACTTTATAAGCTAGTTAAAAGCTGAATTATTATGTAAAGTGCTGAGTTTTGTACTTAGAGTACGTTTTAGGCACATCCAGTCATTGTGACTTATTCCTAGAGACTCAGTTCTACAACCCTTATATCCCTACACTCACCACTAGTGTAGCAAAATATTTCAGGCTCTTACAGGCCTTAGAGGCAGTGTTTGCCTGATGCTGGCTTTATCAGCATGTTCAATAGGTTATCCGTTATAGTGCTACTGTGCTTTTTGTGCATCATGTTTGTCACTAAGGTTCAGTCATGTAAATAATGTAGTGACAACAAGTAAAGTATGATGCAAGTAAGTACATGTATCAGTGTTCAAGTAGCAGTTTATTCACAAGTTCAAGCAAGCACAGTAATTAAGCAATAATTAATTATTAATCAAGTTGTACGGATACCTGGTTTAGTGAGGGTTGTCACAAGATTAGAACCTTGAGTGTTCACCATTCTCCTAGGTGGCATGTGTCACACCCCAACCGATGGCGAAATCATCGGGGCGCGGCACTGAGTGAAACAGATTGTCCAAGAGAATCCATAACACTATTATTGACAATATATTAATTGTTAACGTCCCATACCATCAACATATAAAGCAGAAATAGTTATTACAAACATTGTTCTCAAAGTCAAATAAATTGTTCCGACAACTCAGGTTTTATTCGTGGGTTTCTAGACCACCTAAACAACTATCACATACGTTAAAATAAAGTCAATACACAGAGTGTAAAGGTGAGTACACAAGTTTAATAACATATAGTATAGCGAAAGCATTTTACGCATAACCAGCATGTAACACGTAGAAATGTGAAGCAAGTTAGCTATCGATAATGAAGTATGCAACCGACATGACTGCGAGTTGTAGAATGTACAACACATTATTGTTAGGCCCTAAAGTGTGAGACTGACGCATCAAATTAACACAACGAGCTATGGTTACGAGCTGGGCCTTACCGGGTTAGTTTATATTAGGTTTTGGACCTTTAGAGGTCACTTGGGCCAAGCTATAGGCCATGTGGGCCAAGCAGGCCCAAGGGGAGCCCTTGTAGGGACTTGGGCTTGAGTTAGTATATAAACAAGTTTTCTACTTGTTTTAGGGTTTGAACTTCTTAGAACCTCTAGGAACCTCCTAGTTACAGAAATTCTAGAGAAACAGAGAGTGGGAGGCGATTTGATTGTGAGCACTTGTACTAGACGATTTTGCTTTGATAGTAATAGAATCGTGTGCAAGTGTTGAAAGTGATTCGGTGTGTTCTTCGTATTCGGTTCGTATTTTCATATTTCTTCGGTTTATTCTTGAATCACATCAAGTTTGGATTCCGCACAAACTTGGTGTTGTTTGATATCATTGAAAGATCCGTTCAACGGGACTTACAAGTGGTATCAGAGCCTTAAGAACCTGTTTCTAGGCTCGGTTTGATATCAAAATATTCAAGATATTCGTTGTTTTTGGTTTGGTGTTCATCGCGTTCTTCGTGTTCTTCGCAGTATTCATTGAAATTTTATCAAAAATCTCTATAATTTGGTGTTTTTGATTTTTCTAAAGTTGTTAAGATTTGAAATTTTTGATAAGTTTGTCAAAGGATTTAATCAATCCCAATTTTTTCGAAAAATCTGGTTGATTAAGTTTGCTTAAAATTATTTGTTTCCATATTTAAAAAATTGGAAATTCAAAATTTTCATCTCTTCACGGTTTCGAGTGGGATTTCACATCTGCTGAATTAAAATTCCACCTCGAGTCGCAATCGTCGTCAAAGGTCTCGACTTCCAAAAGGTTTCATCATCACGGCCGTTGTTCGTCATCATCAACATATCACATCTTCAACAACCATCACGAGTCGCAACCTTGTTATTATCACCGGTCTCGATTAGCAACCTCGATTACGAGTCGCAACCACCATTTCGACTCGTCCGACTCGCAACCATCACGGTTTCGGTTCATCCTGTTTCAGTTGCGACTCGCAATCAATAGTCAGTCTCCACTCGCAACCAAATCTGTTACGACTCGCAACCTTGGTTTCGACTCGCATTCACCACGGTTGCGGTTCATCACGTTCTGGTTACGACTCGCAACCATCATTGTTGCGGTTCATCACGTTTCGGTTCCGACTCGCAACCGCATCCACCGTTCCGACTCGCAACCGTCCGCACAGTTCATCATCGTACCACCTTTCTTTTCAACCTTCTCCGACCTCCGGTGATCTCAGCAATCATCTTCTCCGAGCAACCTACTCCGATTACCATCATAGTTGACCACCACCTCCGTTCACCATCGACCACCATCTTCATCTCTATTCTTCACCGACGTAACCTGCAACTCCGGTCACCTTCTCCGGCCATACAAACAACATCGTCATCAGCCATATTATCAGTCTTCAGTGTCTCTTCCGACACCATCATCAATATCATCGTTGACCTTCATCACCGTCTTCGACCGCCATATATCGTCGATTTCCGGTCATCATCTCCAGTCAAGTTCTCACTCTCCGTTCATCACACCGTTGTTCCGTTCACGTGTTCGAGATTACTGTTTGTGAATTTCATTGTATTCTCGAGTTCTTGTTACGATCAATACCATTCAAATCTCGTTTGCACTCCTTCGTGTTTGGTTGGTGTATCTGTTCAGAACGAAAAAGAAGGATATAGCATGTTATTTGTGACAGTTTGGTTGTCGGGAAAACTGTTGATTGTTCTAAAATTCTGAAAGTGACATTTAGACATTTAGGTTTAAGTTTATAATATAATAATGATTAATCATTAAGTCAATCATTTAGTAATAATTACCTAATCATTGTTTTTTATAATAATATTAATAATAATAATAATAACTATTAGTATAGTTTTCTAATTAAATAAAAAAAAAAAAAAAAAAAAAGGTTTATTTTATATATAAATAAAAAAAAAAATTAAATTAAAAAAAAAAAAAAAAAAAAAAAAAAAAAAATTGGTTTGTGTTTGTGATAACAGTTTTGACAGGTATTTGAGGTGTGGTTTCGAAAGCGGGTTCGTTCTTTCGGCTGCAAAGGGTTTGAGTTAGTGAGTACACGGGTTCTCGCTTTGAGCTTGTGTTGAGGAAATTGTTAAAAACACACATTTTTGGGATATCTTCTTAAAAATGTCTTCAAAAAGAGAGATGCTTCAGCAGAAATTCGAAGAATTCAGTTACTCATACGGTGAATCTATAGATGCAGTGATTGGCCGGTTTGTTGAACTGCTTTCTGAAATGGAGAAGGCAGAAATGGTGGTGTCTACTCGCATAAGCAACAGAAAGCTTCTGGAGGCTATAAAAGGGATTCCAAATCAGGCGAACTGTAGTTGGTTTATGAATGTTAATCAGATAATAGTGACAACCGACGGCAACTGTTACAAAATGAAGTCAGATGAGCTGATCTCCCTTATCAAATCCTATGGCAGTGCTGACTCATCACAAAATTCAGCATTTATGTTTAACAAACCCATGGCTCAAGAAGTTACTCGTGATCGTGAAGAGATACTTTCTGTATTTTGCACTCCTGAGTGTAGAAAAAGAAATGAGGAATACCGATTACACAACGCTGAGTTGATTCAAGACTACAACGACATAAAAAATAAAAATTTTACTTTATCAAAGAATGAAAAACTTTATAAAGATAAAATTGAAGCTCAGCGAAAAGACATCATCAAACTTAAGGATGATGTAAGTGTAAAAACAACCCATTTCTTAGAGGCACAGGAGAAGGTATGCATTTTGACTAAGGAACTGGAAGATATCAGAGATAGATATCATATAAATGAACTTAACATTAAGAAATTTGATTCTTCCAGTAACTTAGTCAAAAACTTGTGTAATCAACAGCTCGCATACAAGGAAAACAAAGGGCGTGGTTTGGGTTTTAATAAGGCTCCTCCTCCTTATAATGACAATTATACATATTTACCTATGACTGAGGAGGAGCTGATGAATGAAAGTAAAATGACTTATGGTCCTAAAACTGATAAGTCATCAATCAACAGCAGACCTGTTGATAAACGAGCGACTCCTCCAATAAATTTTGTCGCTAAGGGTACAATTGATCCTAATGCTTCGTCTACATGTGCAGATGAAGTAGTTGAAGTAATGGTTGAAAAAGTAGTTGGGGATGAACAAGCATCAGAGTCTCATTCTTCTGAAAATTTAATAAATGAACTTAATTCAGACTCTATTTCGATGTGTGATATTTTTAACTCGGTTTTTCGCTCTGTGATTAATTTCAGGCCTGACGGTTTGGGCGAAAACGTTGATGCTTGTGAAACAAAGACTGAAACGACAAATGAAACGAATGAGCCAGTTGAACCATCTGATTCCAAATGTGAATCATCTGAAGCAACTGATTCTAAGAAATTGGAATCAGTTGATTCTAGTGGATTCAGCTCAAAGGCGTCATGTGCAGAACCGTCTTGTGCTGAAAATTTGTCAAAAGTTTCAGATGAAGTTCCTGCTAAAGTTTCTGGTGTTTCATCTAACAAACCAGAACTCTCTGATTCTGTCAAAGCTGATGACATGAAGGATGAAGAGAAGATAGACGTGAAAAAGGCTCCAAGTATGCAAGCTGAACAATCTGAACCTTCTGTAAGTAATGAAAAGGTTCAGATCAAGCAACAAGAGCCGAAACGAGCAGGTAAAGGACACGGAAAGAAGAGGCCTAAACATCAAAGACAAGCAGGCTCTCCACAGTCCTCAACGGGCAGCAATAGTCCTCAAAAGGCCCGTGATGTGAAAAATGCTTTTGTTAAGCCAGTCTGTAATGGCAAATGTGAGAAATATGCATTTGACTGTGCTAACAAAGCTTTCGGAAAGACTGGTGAGATTTCAGAACAAGACTTGCAGTCTAAACAAATCAAGAAGAATCAAAAGAAATCTCCACCACAGAAGGCCCCGGCAAACGACAAGTATAGGCATCCAAATTCATCTTCGTCTGCTGGAAATGTGCAACAAAAACAAGCACAGAAAGGACCGGTTCATCCTTCAGGGCCTGGAAGAGCAAATCCAACTGATCAGAATGCTTTCTACATGAAGAGACAGACATGTTTCAATTGCGGCATTGCTGGTCACATTGCTCGGAACTGCACAAACCGTCCCTATGTACCCTACTATATGCAAAATCAGAGGGTTACACCAAAGGACAATTACCATTCTAAGCCAATGAAGGTATCTTCACCTAAGGCAATGAAGAATGTGAATCCCAAGGTTAAACCTTCTGATGGGGATTGGAATGCTGCTAAAGCAAAAAGAAAACAAGCTTTGAAACCTACACAAATTTCGAAAAATAACAAGGTTGATAAGCCAACTGTTTTGCCAAAGGCATCTAAGAAACTAGAAAAGCCTAAACAAATTTGGAAAGCAAAACAAAAAGCAGCAACGTCTCCAATCCTTGAAACAAAAGGGGACTTGTGTTTGAAAGAAGTGTCTTATTTTGATGCTTCAGGAAATCCCAGGACCACGATGGCCTGGGTACCCATGTCTTACTAATCTCCTTACCTTTCAGGAACAACCAAGGAGGAGCTGTTGACAATCTCTGGAATGTTGATAGCGGTTGTTCCAGAGATAAAAACGGGTAACATTTCACTGTTGCAAAAAGTTCAAATTTTTTTTACAGATGATATGTTTCCTTTGGAAGAGATTAAAGAAGTAAGAAATGATCAGCAAAAGGTACCGTTTAAATTCAGTACTTTGATTTGAATTTGATTAGTCTTCAATCTAATGACGGAACGGTTAAGCAAAAATATTTTTTCTCTTTTTCTTAGTTTATAACTTTGTACATATTGTGTCCTTTCTCTAGTAAATGGTAAATTTGCGCAAAAATACAAGATTTATGCACAAATTTAGGGGGGGAGAGGAACATATAGATAGATATAGAGTTTAGGAGGAGAAAACTCAGAAAATACAAAAAGAGTTTGCTGTAAATATGTATTGTTTTAGGGGGAGAAAATGAGAAAAATACAAAAACATTAGAAAAATGAAAAAGCCAAAAAGATAAATTGCATGATATGGGAAGTGAAATAAATGTTCGTGTTAAAGGGTTTGACTAACACATGTAAGGTGCCATAGCTGAAAAGACTAGGATCTACTGCGATATGTCGATAGGCTTGACGCTCAACATGAAAAAGATACTATGTGATATTAACATAACGAACTATGTACCATGTGGGTAACATACCAACGGCGTATGATTATTTGAATGTCTTAAATCTTGCGTTGATAGATAGCCAACATCTGAGGTTTTGGGTCTTTATATTGTTGAATCATCCGGGGATATCTTGGCTGTTCTTCTGTTCAGAACTAAAATTATACATGAACCCAGGAAAGAAAGTCACTTGGAATTAGCTCATTTCTATTTGAATGTCTGTATGTTTTCCCGATACACACAATTTTGATCTGATTCTGAAATCTTCTCTGAAAAAGTCGTGTACCTCCTCTGCTGCATCCAGATATATGCTGACCTGGAGGTGCTAGGCAACGACAGCTTCTGCTGCATCCAGATACATGCTGACCTAGCTGTACGTTGTCGCGCTATAGATCTAATACACCCGAAAGAGGCCCTCTAGTGCCCAAATGAAACCCAAGAAACCTATATCAAATTGAGAAAAACTCATTTGATCTGTATATTATACCATCTCTACTTAAGATCTATTCTGTTCTCTTCTCAACCTATTCCCAGTTAAGATTTCAGAAATCTGGATTGGACTTGTGAAATATGTGGTAGGGAAGATACTTGCATGATAGAGTGTGCTGTTTATATTTCCAGGATTTGATTAATATTTATTTGGGTGTTCATTGTTAAGAAATCAAAACATGATAAAACAGATTTTATGCAGACCTAGACACGGTCAGGATATCTTAAAGGATGACATCAGTATACTCACCTGCTACGATGAATCGTTGTGCTTACCTTGATCGCAGGGGTATGTCTTGGAATGGGACACACGGGTATAATAGTATAATATTACCTAAAGCATATCACGAAGTTGAAAAGTTGAAAGTTGAGCGTTAAAGTTTAAGTGGACAAACATATTGGCAATCGCATAGACCAATTTGATTATGCTCGTACTGAAAAGTGTTCCTTAGTCTGCCTGAGAACGAATTTTGATCCCATTGCAATTGTAATTGTATATTATGGTAGTTGTTTATATTTTGAGTTTTTATTTGTTTCTAGTTCTTAATATTAAAAAAAATTAAAAAATAAAAAATTCAAAAATACAAAAATAGTGTCTTGTTTTTCTATAAAACCAAAAATCCAAAAAATAGTGTGTTTATTTGTTTTTCTTAAAATTAAAAAAAATATAACCGTTCTTGAAGATTTGACTGATCATCAAAAGTTAAAAGAATTTAAATTGTGAAATTTCATGTACCTAGTGTTCATGTGGTACTCTCCCTGTTGCATAAGAAATGTTTGCTTATGAGTTTGTGAGTATGTGCAGAACTTGATTTCAATCAAGAACAGGGGTTGTTGAAGACTGAGATGCTGTTAGCTGTTGACGAAGCATGGAGCAGCACAACAACAAGATGTACCTGAGTCAGAAGAATCGGATACGCAACGCCGTCTGACAGTGAAAGTACATTTGAAGAAGTACCATGAACCTGTTTGAAAGACTAAGATTGAAGAAGAAAAGAGCTGCTGAGAATCCTCCTCTCACATTCTTTTCACAAGATTTTCAAGCAAATGCTGATCGAGATCCTGATATGAAGCTAACCACAAGAGCTGAAGAAAGAGACCCAGTGCTGAGAGTTCAGAAGTCAAGAACTTCCACAACATCTGCAGCATAGCGACAACCATAGACTTCGTTGAAGACGTTGCTGATTTCATGTTATGAAGACAATTTGATGGCATCAGTCTAGGGGGAGATTGTTAGGCCCTAAAGTGTGAGACTGACGCATCAAATTAACACAACGAGCTATGGTTACGAGCTGGGCCTTACCGGGTTAGTTTATATTAGGTTTTGGACCTTTAGAGGTCACTTGGGCCAAGCTATAGGCCATGTGGGCCAAGCAGGCCCAAGGGGAGCCCTTGTAGGGACTTGGGCTTGAGTTAGTATATAAACAAGTTTTCTACTTGTTTTAGGGTTTGAACTTCTTAGAACCTCTAGGAACCTCCTAGTTACAGAAATTCTAGAGAAACAGAGAGTGGGAGGCGATTTGATTGTGAGCACTTGTACTAGACGATTTTGCTTTGATAGTAATAGAATCGTGTGCAAGTGTTGAAAGTGATTCGGTGTGTTCTTCGTATTCGGTTCGTATTTTCATATTTCTTCGGTTTATTCTTGAATCACATCAAGTTTGGATTCCGCACAAACTTGGTGTTGTTTGATATCATTGAAAGATCCGTTCAACGGGACTTACAATTATCACCAATGTGACCATGTGAAGTAAAACCCTTAACAACGCCTGTCCACGACAGCTGCTGAGTCCAAACTATAGTACTATCATTGCTAAGGTGTCAGGCAAACAAACCCTATGTAAACATAACATACATGTTGGACTCTGTATGCCCAAGACACATATTAATTTGATGTGGCTAGTACGTTATGATCCAAGTCGAGTCATACCTAATAACAAGCTAGACAAACACTTATATTATTTATTTGTGATATGATCAAACAAATAAATATTAACACTTACAATATTTAGAAATTGGTGTTCTAAATAATTACACTTGAGAAACTAATAAATTATATGGATAATTTATTTTGAGAGAATATTTTATTTTGTTATTTAATGGGTTAAATAACATTCTAAAAGGTTGTATAAAGTCTTGCATTTATGTAGTGTTATATTTATAAAAGTTATAAATATATAAACCAAGGCTTGAATTTTATAAAAGAAATATTTTTTTATAAATAAGTGCCCCCCCCCCCCCCTTTGTCTTACCAAGATGAGATCTTGATCCAATCATGATTCATGCTTTTGCATGTGTTAGAGAGGATGTGATTGGGTGGTCTAACCAAGACTTTTGGTCCAATGGGGTTTCATGCACTTGCATGTGTAAGTTGGCACATGATTGGTCATGGTGGGTGGCAATTCTCTCTCATGGCTCTATAAATACTTGTATGACAAAAATGAAAGAGATGAACTTGCAAGAACTAGAGAAATAGCTCTCTAATTTTCGGTCATCATAAGTATCATTCAAGTGTTCGGTTTTGAATTTTAGTGTTGAAATCCTAGCTACAATCGTAGTGTTTGTTGGAGGCTTGGGGTATACAAGCTTGAGGTCTTCTACTCTTGAGGACAACCATTTCAAGAAGCATCATCCGTTTCATCATCCTTGTACTCCAAGAAGGTAGTTTTCTAAACATCCTATGGTTATGTTTGATAGTATGCACGTTCATATATGGATCCGGGTTTTGGGATTTTACATATAAAATGAGTTTTATATCTTGTAAGTAACATGTTTTAAATAATAATTTCCGCTGCGTTTTTATTTTATAAGGATAAAATACTTTGATAAACATGTTAAAATCCCAACAGTGGTATCAGAGCCGCTTATATGAGTGCATGCTTCATAGGATATGAAATTTTCGGGTTTCGGGTTTGGTTAAAACCCTATGGCCGAAATTTTATATATGGTTATCCTTTTGTTTTTCAAGATTATTTTAATACATGCATAAAAGTATCTTGAAAAATTATGTCATTTGGATGATTTGTTTGTTTGGACAAAAACCCACTTTTTCGGTTTTTTCATTCTTGACCGAAAAGTAGGTTGTAAAAGGGAACCATTTTGCTTCTTGAATTTTATATATTTGGATATATATATATATATATATATATATATATATATATATATATATATATATATTGGTGTTCATAACCTAGCCATGACCTTATGTGAATAAGTTGAATGTTTGTGTTTGTGATTTATATTTAATTATTTCAATGGGTTGTAATAATTATTATTTTTGGTTCTTCCATTTGTAAAGTTATGTAATTTATTTATTTTCATTTGGCATGTAAATAAATAGATTAGGTGCATTTTGTCTTTACTAGAAAAAATGTATTAGGATAATTTTTTTTTGTACAAGAAGATGCACACAAAAATGCGTTTTTGGTTTTGGCTATTTTCTGGCCTAAAGGACTTCACGGTTCTTAACGGGATTTTAGCCCGGTAACCAAAACACATTTTTGAAGTCCAAAAGAGTTTGGAGCTGAATATAAAAGACATTTGGAAGACCAAAGAATGTGAAGAAATCACAACACAAGAAGAAGACTTGAAGCATTCGGATGCGGGATCAAGTGGGAGTTCAACGACACATTATTTGTGTCAATATTCACCCTTTAGGAAGGACCTTTTGGCACACTTGTTTCGGCTAACAAGTGTGGTCAAAATAGTTGGCTATGGTTATGCACCTATTGATATATGTGTTATGCTTGTGTGGTTGCTTATTTTATTGTTTGGATGATATTTGGATATGCATGCTTAACAAACTAATAATCAACAACAAGCTTAAAAATGGTTCTTTAAAGATCATTAAAATTGGTTAATAAAAGGTTATTAAAAATTAATGATTTTATAATAAAATGGGTTTTATTAAAAGAACCTTGAAAATTTGTTTTCACAAAAGTACCAAGGATTTGAATGCATGCAAATGTATGGTACATAAAGTTTTCTAAACTAGAATTTTGAAAACTCAAAATCCCTTTTATAAAACAAGTCAAACACCATCCTTTTATACAACACTCGAATCACTTGGGAACTCTTTTGTGGGATAAAGGTCACCTAACCACATTTGAGGGAACTTGTATATTCGAGGTGGGTTTACCATGTTTGTGGGATAAAGGTCACCTAACCACTTATGTGTATAAACTCACACGTGTGTGTAAGTTGGACGACTTGATTTGGAAACCATGAACTTAGGGTCACCGAAGCATGGGAACAAAGGTGTTGATGGGATTAAACATGCCAAATGAACATAAAGATGTTTAACCGATCCCATATGGCTAGAAGTTGCAAAGGGTTGCAATCGTCAAACGTTGACTACCTTGTTAATTTAAATAAAGGGATAAAGGTCACCTAACCAATATTTAAATGTAACGTTGGATTCTAGATTTTAATTATTAATTGTCTTTAAGACACAAAAGGGTATTAATAATTAAAATATAATAATATCTAAAATACTAAAATTGAACCTTGTTAAATTTTGTAGATAGCCGCTAACAATATTACCCAAAACCGTCCGTAACCTATCACTAAAAACAATCCTTCAAAAGGATCGTATCAATCAAGACACTTTATGGATTAATATCGAACTTAAGAATCGTTCTCAAGTAAGAAAAGATATCCTATGTGTTAAACGATCCTAATCCCGATGAACATCTTATGGAAGATAAAGATGCCTATAACGATTGGATTAAGTATATAAAGGATACTACGCAAACCTCTTGCCTCATGTTAGGAATTATGATTCCCGAGATTCAAAAGGTTTTGAACATCATGAGCATACGACATGATTACCCAATTGAAGGAAATGTTCCTACAATATGCTAGGGTAGAACGCTTTGGGCGCTTTATGCATGTCGAATGGAGGAAAACCAATCAGTCTCATCTTATGTCTTTAAGTTGAAAAGCCACATTGATCACCTAGAAAGGCTCAATATGGATAAAAGGGTTTTATCCATTCTAACGATCAATGAGGGTGGCAACTAGAAAGGGCATCACCCCGACACCAAAGCAAATGTTAAAAATGGAAACGGGTAATTCAAAGGGAAATGATTAGAAAGACTAAAGTGAAACCAGCGAAACCAAAAGAGAAGAAGGCAAAGGTTGCCATGAACGATCCATGCTTTGAGTGTGGTGAGATAGGGCATTTAAATAGGAATTGTCCAACCTATCTCAAAGAATTGAAAAACAAGAATATGCTAGGCAAACCTCAGGTACAATCTTAATGATACATATTGACCTTAATGTTATTTCTTCTAACACATGGGTATTAGATACCGGATGTGGAACTCATGTTTGCAATTCGTTACAAAAGGTTCAAAAGAAATAAACATTACAAGAAAGGAGACTATGTTTTGAAACTTCCAAATGGTTTGGAAATTGTTTTAAAATGTCTTGAATACTCCTAGTTTGACTAGGAACATTATTCAAGTTTCCCTTATAAGACAATATGTTTTTGACTTAAAGTTTGCAAACATTGACATTTATATCGATGAATGACATGTTTTACTTTAAACCTATGCCTTCAAATGGTATTTATGAATTGGTTCATAATAATACATCATTTGATAGTTTAATGTACCAATCAATCACCAAGAAACTCAAAATGGATTTGAGTAAAACCTATCCTTGGCATTATCGCCTTGGTCATATAAACAGATGTCGCATGTAAACACTTCGAAAGAATTGTCTTTTGGAAACAAATGAAATTGGTTCATTTGATACATGCGAATCTTATTTACAAGGTAAAATGACCAAGTAATCCCTTAGTGGGAAAGGGCAAAAGATTTATTAGGTATCATACATTCGAATGTATGTGATCCTTTTAAGCCAATGACTAGGAATGGTGAAAGATACTTCATTACTTTTACCGACAACTATAGTAGTTATGGTTATGTGTACTTGACACAAAGAATAAGTTTTGAAACGTTCAGAATCTTCAAAAAGTGAAGTACAAAATCAACTCTTTTAAAGTTCTTCGTTTCGATAGAGGAGGAGTCGAACTCTATTAGATATGGTTCGATCTATGATGCTTAGGAGCGCCTTATCTCTATCACTTTGGGGTTACGTTTTGCTCTCCGTGGCCCGTATGGTCCAACGAAGAAAGTGGATAAGACACCTTTTGAAATATGGCATGGAAGGGTTCCATCATTATCCTATTTAAAGGTATGGGTTGTGAAGCTTCTGTGAAGCAATACACCCCAAATAAAAGTACAATCCACTAAGTGTATCTTTGTAGGATATCCTAAAGATAGTATAGGATATTATTTCTACGATCCAACAGAGCAAAAGGTATTTGTTGCTCGAAAGGCTGAGTTCTTGGAAGCTAAGTTCCTCGTGGAAGGAATTATTAGAACAAGTGGAACTTGATAAGGATCAAGAACCACAAGCCGATACACGTTTGGATAAAACTAGCACTCAACAAAAGGTTGTTGAAAAATGATCAAGTGATTGATCAACACACACAAAGCGTTCGCAGATCTAGTAGAATTAGTAGTCCACCTGAAAGATATAGATTTTTCATAGATGGATGCTACGTGGTAGATTCAGATGAATCAACCACATACCATGATGCAATGTCAAAATTCGATTGTGACAAATGGCTTGAAGCCATGAACGTAAAGATGCAGTCCATGTATAACAACCAAGTATGGAAATTGGTTATAGCACATCTTAACTCCAAAGTAGTTGGAAGTAAGTGGGTTTTCAGGAAGGAAACCGATATGCATGGTAACTTGGATACTTGTAAAGCGAGACTTGTAGCAAAAGGTTTCACTCAAACTCAAAGGGTTGATTATGATGAGACCTTCTCGCCCATGGCGATGCTAAAGTCAACTAGGATATCATTTGCCATACTTGCACAATATGATTATGAGATTTGGCAAATGGATCTCAAAACGACTTTCCTTAATAGATATCTTGAGGAAGATGTCTACATAGTTAAGCCTGATGGTTTTGTCGATCCAAAACATCCTGACAAAGTATGCAAGTTAAAGAAATCAATCTATAGATTGAAACAAGCATCTAGAAGTTGGAATCACCGTTTTGATGAAGAGATTAGGGAATATGGATTCATCAAGAATGTCGATGAAGCTTGTGTGTATAAGATGGCTAGTGGGAGCATCATTACTTTCTTAGTATGATATGTCGATCACTATTTGGAAATTACATTCCAACCTTGGAGGGTGTAAAAGCCTGGCTTGAAAGTTGTTTTTCAATTAAGGATCTTGATGAAGTCGCCTATATTTTGGGAATAAAGATCTATAGGGATAGATCATGGCGCTTGATAGGTTTAAACTAAAGTGCATACATTGACAAAGTCTTGAAAAGGTTCAAGATGGAGAACTCTGAGAAAGGTTTGGTACCTATTCAAGAGGGGACAATATTGAATGTGTTTCAATGTCCAAAGGATGAGCAAGAAAGAATGAAAGGAATCCCATATGCGTCTGCTATAGGATTCACTATGTGTTTAACGGTATGCACTAGATCGGACAAGTTATGCGCTTTAAGCATAATGAGAAGATACCAGCGAGAAACGTCATTAAGTGACTGTTATAAATATATTGAAATACCTCAGAAGGACTAAGGATACATTTCTAATATATAGATCTGGTGAAAAAGAACTCGTTGTAAAAGGTTACAGGGATGCGAGTTTCGAAATTCGTTGTAAAGGGTTACATGGATACGAGTTTCCAAACTAATCGAGATGGTTCTCGATCACAATCAGGGTAGCATTGTCCACTACAGAATCAGAATACATCGCCACTTCATTGATCGAGATGATTCATGTGGATCTGCCACTTGAATTATTGCCGATCTAGGGGTGGTTCCTACCATTCAGGACCCCTAGAGATCTTTGTGATAACGATGGTGCGATTGCTTAAATCAAGGAACCTCGTGTACATCGAAAGACTAGGCGCATTGAGCGGAGTTTCAACTACATAAGGGATGAAGTTGAAAAAGGGAAAGATATGTATTCGCAAAGTTCACACTGATCAAAATATTGCGGATCCGCTCACGAAGCTCCTTGAATAGGCAAAGCATGAAAGGGTCATACTTGTGCCTTAGGACTTCGATATTCTAGTGATTGGATTTGATCTATTTTGTATTTGGATATTGGAACAACTGTTATTATAACTTTCACATGGTATGTTGAGTTATGTTCCATTTTAGCATGTTTAAATCCGTGAATAAGTTACTTATTCTAAATGTTCATAGTCGATCATACTTGTGGGAACAAATATGAATGTAAGACTATTATGAACTTGGATTGGTGGATATTCATTAGGTATGAATATAGAGCAAAGTGTTGCTGCCAAGGTTCATAGATATTTGTGGGATACAAATATTGGACTGACTCGCTCTCAAATATTACTGCATGGAATCATCTGTGATTGATCATAAGTAAATTTGAGTAAAGGAGAATATCATAGTATCCTCAGACCTGAGATACATATTGAGTCTTGATATTCACCAAATATTGTACCTTGACTTATTTCTTCACTGTTAGTAATATGACAGTACATAAGGCTAAGCTCAGGTGTGGTATAAGGTGATTGTGAGAGACGTATGTAGTCAAGACGGGATTTGTTCCTCTTATTCGTTGAGAGTAAGATGTCTAAGGCCTGCTAAAGTTAAATCAACAGAGAGTGATCACTCTATGTCTCTGGATTTAACATGACATCTGTAACGAAAGGATAAATGATAGATTCACCTAAATCATGTTCAAGTAAGGGACTTGAAAGGGATGATGTTATTGAATGGCAAATATAGTCATACGTATTGGGGGTAGTAAACCGTAGTTAGGCGTCATTTACTGCTTGCATCAATCTTCTATGTATCTTGTGCAAGTGGGAGATTGTTGGACTCTGTATGCCCAAGACACATATTAATTTAATGTGGCTAGTACGTTATGATCCAAGTCGAGTCATACCCAATAACAAGCTAGACAAACACTAATATTATTTATTTGTGATATGATCAAACAAATAAATATTAACACTTACAATATTTAGAAATTGGTGTTCTAAATATTTACACTTGAGAAACTAATAAATTATATGGATAATTTATTTTGAGAGAATATTTTATTTTGTTATTTAATGTGTTAAATAACATTTTAAAAGGTTGTATAAAGTCTTGCATTTATGTAGTGTTATATTTATAAAAGTTATAAATATATAAACCAAGACTTGAATTTTATAAAAGAAATATTTTTTATAAATAAGTGCCCCCCCCCCCCCCCCTTTGTCTTACCAAGATGAGATCTTGATCCAATCATGATTCATGCTTTTGCATGTGTTAGAGAGGATGTGATTGGGTGGTCTAACCAAGACTTTTGGTCCAATGGGGTTTCATGCACTTGCATGTGTAAGTTGGCACATGATTGGTCATGGTGGGTGGCAATTCTCTCTCATGGCTCTATAAATACTTGTATGACAAAAATGCAAGAGATGAACTTGCAAGAACTAGAGAAATAACTCTCTAATTTTCGGTCATCATAAGTATCATTCAAGTGTTCGGTTTTGAATTTTAGTGTTGAAATCCTAGCTACAATCGTAGTGTTTGTTGGAGGCTTGGGGTATACAAGCTTGAGGTCTTCTACTCTTGAGGACAACCATTTCAAGAAGCATCATCCATTTCATCATCCTTGTACTCCAAGAAGGTAGTTTTCTAAACATCCTATGGTTATGTTTGATAGTATGCACGTTCATATATGGATCCGGGTTTTGGGATTTTACATATAAAATGAGTTTTATATCTTGTAAGTAACATGTTTTAAATAATAATTTCCGCTGCATTTTTATTTTATAAGGATAAAATACTTTGATAAACATGTTAAAATCCCAACAATACAAGCATTCATCGAGTCATGTATAACATGCGAGAGCGGTTAGCGTTAAAAGTGTTTGAGTTGTGTGTTCGATGTGATTTGATATAGAGAATGTATGTGATACCCAAAAGTGCGTTAAAGAAAATGGGTTCGAGTATACTCATAGTATGTGTTTAATAAATAAACACTGCCTTGGATTGAAGGGAGCGCTTTGGAGATTAGCCTGATCATAGAACGATAGTGTAAGCATCGAACAACGTGTAAACGGTGCGTTATGTGTGATGAGTGATCGAATGAGGAGTCAGTCGGATGACCATTCGGACGGATGACCATTCGGTCGGCTGGTCATTCGACTGGAAGAGTGTGTTTGTAAAAAAAAAGTTTGAACTTTTGAAGTTTTCGTTGTAGTATAATTCAAGTCATTAGATCGGATGGTCATCCGAACGGATGGCCATTCGATCGGATGGCCATTCGATTGAAAGGCTGATATTCTTTGAAGTTTTATAAAATTGATCAAGTGAGGAACTTGTTGATAAAGGGCGAGTCACCTGTCGAATATTCATTCGATCGGATGGTCATCCGATTGGATGGCTATTCAATCGGTGAGTTGATGTTTTGAAAATCTTCATAAAATTTCTAAGTTTTGAAGTTTAACGGAGACGGTGTGATGACGTGTCAATCAACGGAAACCACACCAAGTCCAACTCAGTCGATCAGATGGGAATCACCCCATTCGATCAGACTTAACTGTTCTTGACAGAGTTTCATGTTCAACTCGTGAATCGGTCGTCTCTTTGGTGGAAAACTGTTCTCAGACCGGTTCTCCACTAGGGAAAGAGTAGAGACCCTGAATAAGTCTAGATTCTATCGGTCTTGAGTGAGAAGTGAAAAATGTTGAAGAAAAGTTTGAAACAGTTGATAATTGTTGAAACCTTGTTGAAATCAGTGTAAAAATGTGTAGAAATCCTTTAGATCTGGACAAATCTTCATGAGATGATGTCACACTTAAGTGTTCATAAGAACCCGAGGTGACGTCACCCTAAAGCAGTCCAAATCCGGTTACTTCAGGGTGAAAAGTAGTGATTTTAGTGGAGAAGATGATGAGAAAGTGTGTGCTGATGATGGAAGTACAAGATTTAGGGCGAAATACTTACGGAAATAGCCTTGAATCGAAGGAAAAGTGCTTGAAAGTGAACTGAGAGCGAGTTGGTCTGATAGGGCTGTCACATCAGTGAACAGTGATGTGACAGGCGGTATTTACAGTGTGAGAGGAGAAGTAAGGCGGTGCAGGAAAGTGGGTCGGATGGTCAGTGTCACACCCCGACCGCGTAAAACAACAAAGCGCGGCGGAAACATCGGGGCGTGTTGTAACAGAATTAATGTTTCATAACCATGGATATCAAAAGTGTTTCGTTTTATTAATCATTGAATAATTACATCGTTTGGAAATCTAAATAGACAAATTAAACGTAATCTATCATTGTTATTTAGTCACTAAGGCCTTGTCCAGTCCTATGTGAGCATGCATCTTATCAATCGATAACATTCAACAATACCTGAAACATATGTGAAAACGAGGTCAGCAAAGAAATGCTGGCGAGTACATAGGTTTTGTAGGAGTGTCGAAATCATGGCTAGTTTAGATGTTGCAATACTTTATTTAAAAACCTTGTTTTGAAAATAGTATAATATTGCAACTCAATTAACCAACTCAAATCAAGCGGGTTATAATTTGTAAAACCTCGTAGCCATAACTCTTAACCCAAAAACATTTGTTTTAGTAAATTATTTGGAAAAACAATGATAAGTTCAGGTGATATGTATAAATAAGAAAATAAAGCATGATTAAATGAATAACCATGTAATATGAGTTTGTATAAGATAAGTTGTTTGTAAATAAATGTCTTGTGAAAAGTATGTTACTTGTATAAAATGTTCTATGTCTCAAACTGAAATGATTCAAATAACGCTACAATATGTAATACCATACAAACACTTATATATAGGAAGTACCAGCGGCGTATCCACCATGCTTGTATCATATTCCATACGCATTGTTACTTAATCACTTAATCCAAACCAAACCACCAAAGTAATGTTCATGCCCAATGTAAATCATGTAATATGTAACCAAAACCCAATCGTATATCGCTTTGAATCCAATCGTTTACCCAATCGTTAAAACATCGTGTGAAAACCAATCGTTTACCCAATCGTTAAATTCGTTTTAGGTCGTGAAACTACTTAAATGGTCGTCTCGCTAATAACATTCAAACCTTCTTGACTCGCATTAATAAACCCTTACCAAAGGATAGATTAATAATTCGCATTAATAAACCCTTACCAAAGGATAGATTAACATCTCGCATTAATAAACCCTTACCAAAGAGTAAATTAAAAATTACAGATTCAGTCGCTACCCACAACACCCACACATAACTACGGGTGTAGTAACTAACGGGATTTGTCAGATCCTATGGTACCATAACCTAATACTGGTCGGCTTGATCATTGCTAATGAATGTCATTTGTTATGTAACCCAACCAACAAGTTTGTTCACATTATCGAAATCGTTATTAGTTTTGTATAAATCGTCTTAATCGTTTTTGAAACTATTGTTATAACATCGAAAATCGTTTTGTTATCATCGTTAAAGCCTTGAAAACATTTAGCACATATGAGTCACCCCAAAACAATTGAAAGCAGTAAAATAGGGGAATAAGGTACTCGCCTGAGATTGCTCAGATGTCTAAAGATAATCACCAAGTAATGCTAGAGATCTCGGAATATCAAACGGCACCTAATATAGGTAACTACATTAATAAACCGGACCTAAATCGGAGGATCGGATAGAATGAGGGTTTGTAAACCAAACGAGTGTAGAGACTCGTGTCATTTGGTTTAACAAAGCCTACATACTAAATGAAACCTAACATAACTGTCTACGACCCATTACGACCCGTTTGGGTAGCTTATGCTACTTTAACGTGTCGTGCGCGTGAAACGCGTTCGGACCGCCTAACTAGTCCTATGACAAGTATTATATGCCTAAACATGTTACATAATCAGTTACGTGACAAAAGTTTAGGTTACATATGCTAGATTACCAATTATGTATGAAAAGGGTATTCTGGTAATTTACCTAAGGCATATAAACTACCTATCATACAACTACTTAAACGTCGTGACCATAAGGTATAACCTCGGAAGGTTATTCCCTACACTATGGTCACCTAATGGGTTTGGTCGGATCCTAATGATCGACCAAACTGGGTCGGGTTCGAAGGTATAGGCGATTTATTAGATCGCCTACCCTACGACCCTAGACAACGTGGTAATCAGTGGGCATAGTCCCAAGGGACTATGACCAACGTGATTACAATCACGTTGCGAAGTTCAAACGAACTTCGCATTGACCATTACTGGTCAACGCAGAAAGTCAAACAAAGTTTGACTTTCAGACTCGATAAAACAATAAAATAAGGAAAAGAACGAAAGAATACTTACGAAGGGTCCAAGAATGGAAGGTTTGGATCCGAACACTCTCAGGTATGAAGTGTTAAACACGACAACTTAGAGAGCAAGTTCAGATTCAAAGGTGTGAGTTTTTGGTTGTGATGTTGGTTGGTATTTATAGGAAATGGTCCACCGCTAGGATCGTTTCTTGGAAAAGGAGGCAACGATCAAGGCCGTACACTTGTCGGAAAGTCATGGTGCCACAAATGCTCCTAAACTTAGTGATTAAGCAAGTTGCAAACATGTGGTTGTGGTTAAACCTGCTGAAAACAGGCTGTTAAACATTGCACCTGGTCTGGAGACCCCATACGCATCGTATGGTATATATACCATACGCATCGTATGGGTGAACTTTGGCAGAATTACAGTTTTGGTCCCTGAACTGTATTTTGGCCATTTTTGACACGTTTAAGGCCCGTTAACCCCATTTCAAAGCTTTAAAATGAAGTTAAAGTATAGGGAACTTAAAACATGCTCAAAAATATCTCGGATGTCGGTTCGTTTAGCCGTACGAACGCGATGTTCGCTTAATTACGACGGAATGCGCATAAGCGCGAAAAACGAACCAAATGACGTGACGAATGGATTTTTCTTATGGCGAACACTAAAATATAATGTAGTCATGCTTACATAAATTTTTGGATGTCCGAATGTATGCAGAACGTGAGTTACGCGTAAAAATGCAAACTTGTGCACTTTTTGACGCTTTTAGTCCCTGAATGACACAAAAGTTTATTTTAGCATACCGAACACCTCAAAGCCTATTTCTAAGCTATGTTAAGGATATTTATGGTATGTTTAACTTATGTTCATGTCCCGGAAGGTCTGTTACAGTTCAAATTGGCATACTTTCGCAGTTTGTCAACTTTAGTCCCTGTAAGCGATTAAACTTTGATTTCACCACACCAACCCTTCCAAAACTTATATCTAAGTTATGTAAAGGTTATTTAAGGTATGTTAAGCCTATTTCACTATTCCGGAGTGTTCGTTGAATTAAACTGGTTATATTTACGCATCAGTGCGTGTATAACCTTCCAGAAAGCGATTTAGAGCTTGAAATCGAACATGAGTTGAGATGTACAAATGATACACATATTTATACAAGCCCAAAGTATGAAATACAATATTTCATTGGTTTGGTATTTGTTTGATGGCCGTGAAGGCACAGGTGTTACAGTCTCCCCTACTTTAGGAAATTTCGTCCCGAAATTTATTTAGAGGAAACTTGTGAGAGTTTAAAACATGAAGTTGAAAAGATCAAACAACATTGGTTAGGGTTCTTGAACTTCTAGTAACCTTAATAACATTATGTTTGCAATGTAAGAGGGACACTTATATACAAGTATATGAAGCGTCATTTGGTGCGTCCACCGTACCTCCATTACATTGTTCTCATTTTGTTATTGTTGTCACTATCGGTTCTTACACATAATAAACCTTACTGGGTTTCTGTGCACTAAATTTCATAATTATGTACATGTCCATAATCAGATAATTCCTTGCACAGTTCACACAGTCTATTTTATAGTGTGTAGGGGAAAACCAAATGAACAATCCTGTGATGAGTGTAACTAGACCGCCATTGAGTCCTTTTGATTAAATAAATGAATGATCTAAATAGACTATCAAGGAGTCTGTTCAGCTACATCACTAGATGTCGTTTTCTAACCAAATTGTGAATCAATCTTTTTGACTAGACCACCAAATGGGTCTCTTATGAATCATGGAATGGTACTATATAACCCAAGGGTCTTAACTACTAAGTAGAAGCCCATAAGGATTTAAGGTAGTACCTTTTTGAAAATCCTACTATGAATCCCTCATATCAAGACATGAAAGATTCTATGAGGATTTGAAAATCGGATCACACAAAATCATAGAGGAGAACACATAAACACATAATCGCTTATTCGTATAATCGTTTAATCGTATAATCGTTTAATTTGTTATCTTTGGACATGGGTATTTAAAGCATACTAGGAATCCAATCCGTGGATTTCATTTGGTACTTTAAATATTTTTAAGAATCTAACTATAAAGATAGAAAGATTCAAAAAGAAAATTCGATTTCGATTATTAGGAACCGAAGTGTTCGAATTAAGGTACATAAAGAATCCAATTAAGGACTCTGATTTGAATGATGATCATCCACAAGGATCTAATTGTAAAGATAAAAAGATCCCATATGAATTTTAGAAGTTGAAGATGTTTTGAAATCTTGCACGGGATGTGCTTAAGTCAAAACATGAAGTTGAAATGCTTATGAAGTTGAGATGCTAGATATGTCAAGGCGACATATGAAGCAGAATTTGAAGGTTATGTAAATGTACAAGGAAAATATTTTTGAAAACTGTGCATGGGGTTCTTTTAAGAAAAATGTGTTTAACGTTTTTGAAACCTTATATATAATACTTTTTGAAATCATAAAGTAGGTGTATTAGATAGATATTTTTACAAAAATATTTTAAAATCATGTGAGATGAATTTTGAAATTATGTATAAGGTTTTTGAAAATATGAATGATGCTTTTCGAAATCATGCACTTGATAAGAAAATGTTTTGTATTAATATTGTCTTCAGACTATATGAAATATTTTGAAATTTGAAAGGTTGGTTTTGATAACATGGCCAATGTTTTTGAAATAACATAGACAATGTATCTAGAAAAATTGTTTTCAAACTATATGAAATGTTTTGAGATTATGAAGATTGTTTTGAAATACTGGTACTGTGTATGTTTGAAAAAATCAAAACGTAATGGGTATGAGATTTGAAAATATCCTTAGTTATCTAACCAAGGATTCAAAGGCACAGATGTGCGAAAAGCACGATTACTCATAATGTCACTTAATTTTCTGTACTTTGTTTCTTAGAGTGAAACGAGTACTTAAAATTTTCGAGGGAATCATGAGCAATTATTTGAAAGAGAGAAAACACAAGAGTAGTTTGTAGGGTGTATAGTTCCTTGATGTAGGTATCATAGGAAAAGCCATACACACCTAGCAGGAGGTTGAGCTGGTTGGTTGGGGACTGCTTTACCATTGTGAGCGACCATGGCGAAGTTCTGAGAAGCCTTTCGCTTCTTTGACTTCTTAGGGGATCGTTCATCCATGGTCTTTGATTCCTCGATTGGTTTCTCGTCTGGTGGTGCTATCACCTGACTAGGTCCTGCCTGTCTTGGTGACTCTTGAGTGGCTTCATCCTGGAGATGATACATGGCAGTAGCTAATTCAACAGTCTTCAGGACTACTTCGCCTATTCGATGAGCGAATTTTGGCTGCTTGCTCAGATATCTGGGCGTCATCGTGATGAAGAGACATTCTTGAAGAAAAAGAAAGGCATAGGGAGAAATAGGTGAAAGATTATTGGACAATCAAAACAGAATGATAACGCATGAAAATTGCGATCATTTGTTTGTTACCTAAGGCAAACAAATGAGACGGTGACTGATCAAAGTAAATGGGTCTTATTAATGTATCACTGAAGACATGCTCGCCTATAAGTGAACACTCATCCCGAGAATTCCCAGGTAAGCACAACTGGTCTCGCGTCTGATGAGATGTATACGAAGTGCTTGCCTAGACAGAAAACCCAGAATACAGGCATTCACCCTTCCAGTTTGCACGTGTTCACATTATTTAAAACCCAAAACCTTGACGAAGTTTTGAAAACTCAAAGAGGTTCAAAACCATATAATAGAGAGTTCAAAACCTAGTAATCAATCATCCTAGAACAGATGATTAGTTTTCAAAGCGGTTTTGAAATTTATGTTCTTGTTGTGGTCGTCGCCTAAGGATAGGTGACGGTATTGTTTTATGACTAAACGCAAGTAAACTCGCGTTAGGGTCCTAAGAAGGTTATAGACTAGGTCAAAGCATTACTAATTACTAATAACCTAATTCCCTATAACCATTGGCTCTGATACCATCTTTTCTGTCACACCCCGACCGCGTAAAACAACAAAGCGCGGCGGAAACATCGGGGCGTGTTGTAACAGAATTAATGTTTCATAACCATGGATATCAAAAGTGTTTCGTTTTATTAATCATTGAATAATTACATCGTTTGGAAATCTAAATAGACAAATTAAACGTAATCTATCATTGTTATTTAGTCACTAAGGCCTTGTCCAGTCCTATGTGAGCATGCATCTTATCAATCGATAACATTCAACAATACCTGAAACATATGTGAAAACGAGGTCAGCAAAGAAATGCTGGCGAGTACATAGGTTTTGTAGGAGTGTCGAAATCATGGCTAGTTTAGATGTTGCAATACTTTATTTAAAAACCTTGTTTTGAAAATAGTATAATATTGCAACTCAATTAACCAACTCAAATCAAGCGGGTTATAATTTGTAAAACCTCGTAGCCATAACTCTTAACCCAAAAACATTTGTTTTAGTAAATTATTTGGAAAAACAATGATAAGTTCAGGTGATATGTATAAATAAGAAAATAAAGCATGATTAAATGAATAACCATGTAATATGAGTTTGTATAAGATAAGTTGTTTGTAAATAAATGTCTTGTGAAAAGTATGTTACTTGTATAAAATGTTCTATGTCTCAAACTGAAATGATTCAAATAACGCTACAATATGTAATACCATACAAACACTTATATATAGGAAGTACCAGCGGCGTATCCACCATGCTTGTATCATATTCCATACGCATTGTTACTTAATCACTTAATCCAAACCAAACCACCAAAGTAATGTTCATGCCCAATGTAAATCATGTAATATGTAACCAAAACCCAATCGTATATCGCTTTGAATCCAATCGTTTACCCAATCGTTAAAACATCGTGTGAAAACCAATCGTTTACCCAATCGTTAAATTCGTTTTAGGTCGTGAAACTACTTAAATGGTCGTCTCGCTAATAACATTCAAACCTTCTTGACTCGCATTAATAAACCCTTACCAAAGGATAGATTAATAATTCGCATTAATAAACCCTTACCAAAGGATAGATTAACATCTCGCATTAATAAACCCTTACCAAAGAGTAAATTAAAAATTACAGATTCAGTCGCTACCCACAACACCCACACATAACTACGGGTGTAGTAACTAACGGGATTTGTCAGATCCTATGGTACCATAACCTAATACTGGTCGGCTTGATCATTGCTAATGAATGTCATTTGTTATGTAACCCAACCAACAAGTTTGTTCACATTATCGAAATCGTTATTAGTTTTGTATAAATCGTCTTAATCGTTTTTGAAACTATTGTTATAACATCGAAAATCGTTTTGTTATCATCGTTAAAGCCTTGAAAACATTTAGCACATATGAGTCACCCCAAAACAATTGAAAGCAGTAAAATAGGGGAATAAGGTACTCGCCTGAGATTGCTCAGATGTCTAAAGATAATCACCAAGTAATGCTAGAGATCTCGGAATATCAAACGGCACCTAATATAGGTAACTACATTAATAAACCGGACCTAAATCGGAGGATCGGATAGAATGAGGGTTTGTAAACCAAACGAGTGTAGAGACTCGTGTCATTTGGTTTAACAAAGCCTACATACTAAATGAAACCTAACATAACTGTCTACGACCCATTACGACCCGTTTGGGTAGCTTATGCTACTTTAACGTGTCGTGCGCGTGAAACGCGTTCGGACCGCCTAACTAGTCCTATGACAAGTATTATATGCCTAAACATGTTACATAATCAGTTACGTGACAAAAGTTTAGGTTACATATGCTAGATTACCAATTATGTATGAAAAGGGTATTCTGGTAATTTACCTAAGGCATATAAACTACCTATCATACAACTACTTAAACGTCGTGACCATAAGGTATAACCTCGGAAGGTTATTCCCTACACTATGGTCACCTAATGGGTTTGGTCGGATCCTAATGATCGACCAAACTGGGTCGGGTTCGAAGGTATAGGCGATTTATTAGATCGCCTACCCTACGACCCTAGACAACGTGGTAATCAGTGGGCATAGTCCCAAGGGACTATGACCAACGTGATTACAATCACGTTGCGAAGTTCAAACGAACTTCGCATTGACCATTACTGGTCAACGCAGAAAGTCAAACAAAGTTTGACTTTCAGACTCGATAAAACAATAAAATAAGGAAAAGAACGAAAGAATACTTACGAAGGGTCCAAGAATGGAAGGTTTGGATCCGAACACTCTCAGGTATGAAGTGTTAAACACGACAACTTAGAGAGCAAGTTCAGATTCAAAGGTGTGAGTTTTTGGTTGTGATGTTGGTTGGTATTTATAGGAAATGGTCCACCGCTAGGATCGTTTCTTGGAAAAGGAGGCAACGATCAAGGCCGTACACTTGTCGGAAAGTCATGGTGCCACAAATGCTCCTAAACTTAGTGATTAAGCAAGTTGCAAACATGTGGTTGTGGTTAAACCTGCTGAAAACAGGCTGTTAAACATTGCACCTGGTCTGGAGACCCCATACGCAACGTATGGTATATATACCATACGCATCGTATGGGTGAACTTTGGCAGAATTACAGTTTTGGTCCCTGAACTGTATTTTGGCCATTTTTGACACGTTTAAGGCCCGTTAACCCCATTTCAAAGCTTTAAAATGAAGTTAAAGTATAGGGAACTTAAAACATGCTCAAAAATATCTCGGATGTCGGTTCGTTTAGCCGTACGAACGCGATGTTCGCTTAATTACGACGGAATGCGCATAAGCGCGAAAAACGAACCAAATGACGTGACGAATGGATTTTTCTTATGGCGAACACTAAAATATAATGTAGTCATGCTTACATAAATTTTTGGATGTCCGAATGTATGCAGAACGTGAGTTACGCGTAAAAATGCAAACTTGTGCACTTTTTGACGCTTTTAGTCCCTGAATGACACAAAAGTTTATTTTAGCATACCGAACACCTCAAAGCCTATTTCTAAGCTATGTTAAGGATATTTATGGTATGTTTAACTTATGTTCATGTCCCGGAAGGTCTGTTACAGTTCAAATTGGCATACTTTCGCAGTTTGTCAACTTTAGTCCCTGTAAGCGATTAAACTTTGATTTCACCACACCAACCCTTCCAAAACTTATATCTAAGTTATGTAAAGGTTATTTAAGGTATGTTAAGCCTATTTCACTATTCCGGAGTGTTCGTTGAATTAAACTGGTTATATTTACGCATCAGTGCGTGTATAACCTTCCAGAAAGCGATTTAGAGCTTGAAATCGAACATGAGTTGAGATGTACAAATGATACACATATTTATACAAGCCCAAAGTATGAAATACAATATTTCATTGGTTTGGTATTTGTTTGATGGCCGTGAAGGCACAGGTGTTACAGTCAGCCGATCGGATGTCCATCCGATCGGATGGCCATTCGATCGCAGGGTCATTCGATCAGACGGCTTGTGCGAGTTGGTTTTCCGACTTTCGTTTCGTGCTTTGAGCGTTGCGTTGCGTTTAAGCGAGTTACGAGTAAGCGTTGCGATGAGATAACCACACGATATTTAATAAGTAGTTACACAAATAACATACCTCCTAAAAATGCATAAAAGTAAATCTGTGTTTCGAATTAAGATTAGATTATAATGCGATAGAGTTGTGTAACACCTCGTAAAATCACAACCAATATTGTAATGACACGTGTCATGGACTTTAAACGTGTAAGGAATTATTTCTGAAGGACCAAAATTATCAAACAATGTAAATACGTGAATAAAGGGATCCAAAGCGTCAACATGCCTAACTTATGCCTCTGATTGACCTCACACGACGTTCGTATTCTTTAACAAATAATTTATCGAACTTAGAAAGTCGTTTGTGCTTAAAATAGGGATCTTATGAAACATCGGGGTTAAAAGTGTGAACATGTTGAAATTAACCTCTGAATGACCTTTTAACGATCCCAAAAACATTGTGATAATTGATTTTGATCCCAAGAATGACGGATATTAAATTCATGGAGTTTCAACGCATATAAATAATCAAAGTGTTAATTCCAAGTAATAATGGTTAAATGCGTTAATAATACATTTCAAGACCTTTTGGGTGACCTCGTAACTAACCGAAGGCTTATTGTTAAATGTTTAAAGACTCAAGACCCTTAAAAGTCAAGTTTGGGGGTTAAAAGAGCAATAAACACAAGTTAAATCAAGTTTAGAAGGACCAGGGACTGAAATTGCAATAACTGAAACTTACCGGATCTGACCCTCACGCGGGTCGCGTAGGCCATAAGACAAGTCTTACGCGGGCCGCGTATGACTGCCAGGTGCAGAAAAATGGACATATGCATGTACAGCCTGTTGCACCGCCTTTGCATGCCTTGTTTTCGATTCAAAGGACTGAGCCAACAGTATTTCATGCATAGGGACACCTGGGATCATCAGAAAACATTTGTAGACTTTGTGTAGAGTGATCTTGTGAAGTTTATTTGGCTATATAAGAACTTGTTGGTTTGCTAGTTCATTTGTTCATTACCTAAACCCGTGCATAATACACAAGATCCACAAAATCTTGTCAAATCTTACTAAATATTAGTAAATCAATATAAAATCTTACAAAATCTTATGAAATCTGTAGTAAATCTTGGCAAAATATTATTAAGATCTCTAAAGATATTGCCTCTCCTTAAGGTTACAACCAAATCTTATGATCAGATTTTACTCCTTTTTCTTTATAAGAAGGCATCTAGAACACAAAGAAACCAATTTACACAGACATCTTGTCTGTCTCTCTCTCTCGATCTACACTCACACACACAAAGGAAAATGTCAAATACTCTCTCCCTCACTCTCGATGTACTGCATATACACACAACATATACCATATACCTATTTGATTTTCTTTGAAAATCTTACAAAGACTCCATGAAGAAGTCATCTACACCAACACCCAGTACCCTCATTTCTCAAACAAACACCCACCCCCACATCCCTCGGTTCTCTCAAGCCCAGCCAAACACCCTCTCGGTCTAGTGAACGGCGGCTGGTGAACCACTCCGACGAGTGACAGCCCCCCCCCCCCCTTCGAACCACAAAACGAACCACCACCACCACTGTTCGGTGGTGGTGCGGCGGCGGTACACGAAGAAACAGAGAGAAAGGGACCGGTGGCGGAGGTAGGCGGCGGCGGCCGGCAGTGACAGCGGCGCTGGTGAACTTTAACAGCGGGAACCCCCCTAAACCGATGTTTCCGAACTTGATTCAGACCTTCAAGGTTCCGTTTTGAACAACCTGGGTAGCTGATTAGACTTCGGCAGCCGTGATACCTCCGTGGTGTTGAAGATGATGATGTTATTGTCGGGTGGTGTTTAGCGAAGGCAACGACGGTGGTCGGTTTGGTCAACCTAAGTTTTGTCTCGAGTCTCCGCTTGTGTTTCGGGTCACGGCACAGCAGGTCAAGATTTGGTCAACTCGGGAGTCTCGGGTCAGTTTCTTTACGGGTGAAGGTTTGGTTCGAACTATTCAAGTATGTTCGGGTCAGCTCATTTCGGGTCTCGTGGTTTTAGTCTCGGTACAGGTCAGAACCGGTCAACTGGTCAAGTGCGGTCAACAGCTTCGGTCAGACAACTCGGTGCAACTCGGTTCGACTCGGTCAACTCAGTTGACCCAGTCAACTCAGCTGACTTATTTTCGGCGTTTCGACACAAAGATTCGGTAAAAAGATTTAAAACGAATATTATTTACGTTAATTGTTCCTTATTTTTATGTGATAACGAGCTCGAACCGATTGATTATAGTTACGTTTGATATATTAGAAAAAAGTATACATACATTGATTGAATATTGGTGGAATTTTGAAAAGATAACGACACTTTAGTTGTCGGGGCCGTCCAAAAACAGAGGAAACTCTGCCCGTTTTTCGAGAAAACCCGTAAAAGTAAAACATGTTTTATTGAAAAGCGACTTTTACATAAATGTGTATACCACTTTCGACGACGCTTTATCACATACGAAAACGAAAATTCTTTTATAAAATAAATATATTTTATATATTTATTTCAAGCGACAAGCAACTCATATTATTTCAAGAAATAAATATAACTATCGTATTTATTTCAAACGACATCAAACAACACGACTTTGTTGTATAAAATAAATATAGTTATATATTTATTTCAACATCGAACGACTCGATGATACTTCTATAAAATAAATATAACTTTTTATATTTATTTCGAACGCCTAAACGACATATACACATATTTTGATAACTTTCATACAAGACGCGATATATAATATAAGTTTATTATATATTACTTTCATACGAATATTCCTTTATATCAACATACGACTTCTTAAAACGAGCTAACAAGTATAACTTCTTCGCTTCTTTTAAGTTGACAATTTACCGTCAAATCGTTCGATTAACGATTCGGTGGAGCTCGATTACACGTAGTTAGTTACTGCGTTATTTAGAAACTTATTAGATATTCCGTGTTAGGAATATTGTAGAATGCACGCTAGCAAGTCAAGTCTTGGAAACGACATCACGAAGTCGTAATTAGCTAGCTTTGCACAGGAATATTCAGGTGAGTTCATAACCCCACCTTTTTATGGTTTTATATTTTTATAAATTTTTTCGGGGTGGAAAGACATGCACTTTTTGCAAAGCATACAAGAATTACATATTTATAAACCATTTTACAAGCAAGTTTTAACGTACATTAATGGTTTACGAAAAGCTTATGTTTTATACCGGTTTTTGCAAACAAGCGTATTTTTCGAAATGTGCATACACACGAATTCTAGTTTTCGGGACTACGGGAAAATACAAATACATGAGTTATGGTATGAGGGATACAAGACTACGGAAAAACATTCAAGTGAAACATTCAAGATCATGTCTCAAATAGGGTACCATAAGCACCATTAATCAACGTATACATTCAGACCGCGGAACAAAAGGTTAGATCTAATGGGTTTCAGGCAACCCCACTCTTGGCCTACTTCTACCAATGAGTGCTTCTGTGTCTCAGTCAAAGTCGACAAAAATGCCTAGGTTTGGTGGCTTCCTATGTCGTGACACATGTTAGTGGCCTTGCAAACCACTAGCGATCTCACACATTCAAACAGTCATAGTAATCAGTTACAGATACATGTAATAAATACATTCAAACAGTCATAGAAATCAGTTACAGATAAATGTTATAAATACATTCAAACAGTCATAGTAATCAGTTACAGATACGTGTTATAAATACATTCAAACAGTCATAGTACTCGGTTACAGTTACGTTTTACGAGTTGCATTCAAACATTCATTCTACAAGTTATGTTTTCATTCAAGTATTTAAACATTCAAGTATTTAAACATTCAACAATACAACTAAAACCGGTTATTCAAAAGATTTATTTCAAATCTTTTACAAACAAATTATGAACTCGCTCAACTTTATGTTGACTTTTTCGCATGTTTCTTTCTTAGGTTGCATTTTTAAGACAAGGCACGGTTGGAATAGGAGAACCATGTGGAGACGAGTACTTAGTGGGCGTTCAATTTCTAAAAGACTTAGATTATTTGCTTTCGCTGTGCAAAGAAGATACCAGTCCAGTCACGCCAATGCTTTGATATTTCGGGGTGTGACATTAGGAGCTGTGGTTTTCGCACTTAAAATCTGGAGACACTACCTCTATGGAAAGAAGTGTGGTTTTCACAGACCACAAAAGTATCCAGCATATTCTCAATCAGAAGGAGCTGAACAAGAGGTGTGACAACCCTCGTAATTCCATGTATCCGTACAATTTATTTAACGATAATTAAAGTGCTTGGTGATTGTGTTGAATCATTTAACTGCTCTCTGATTACGGTGTTATACTTACATGTGCGTGTTAACATACTAGAAGTGTACATAAAAGTTACTAAATAGTCCGGTATATTTTCCTATGTGTTAGGAATTAATTGTGTTACAAAAATATATGTATAAGACGCCTTACGGAACAATTAAACAATTTAACGGAACAGTATCCGACCGAACAACCGGACATTACCCGAGACACCAAATATTTGTCAAATACATTGTTGTATTTATTTTTTACTAGGCATGATCCTCGAACACCCTAACACCCACTAACTTCTCTAGTAAATAACACACATAAGTATACACTTGAGATCTAACTTAGAATTGCAACTTAGTTGAAAATGTTACACTAACCCCCCCCCCCCCCCAACCTGATTTTCGGTCCATGTGGACCCACCACATCTTCACAATCATTATTCTTGGATTTGATGAATATTTTAAAAAGATTAGTTACTTGTAAATCTAAACAAAATATTGGAACCATCATTACAATCTTATAAGAAGCATTTCCAAGACTTCTAATCATTTCATCTCTTACACTCTCATTCCTCACTCACTCCTCTCTCTCTCTCTCATTTTCGGCTCCCCCATAGCAGCCACCATCACCACCATTTTAACATCCGCATCTTCTTCATATTCAAGTTCCATTCAAAGCTTTGAAGGATCCATGAAGGTTGCATCTTGAAGAGCATTCAAAGGAGCTTGTTCTAGCTTTTTTCATCATCTTTTCTCAACATTTTTCTCATTAAATTCATCCCTAGCTTTAAGCTAGTGGTAAGTCCTTGCTAAACCCTTGATCATCTTGTTTGTAGTTAAAAGTTGTAGTATGATGCTATTTACAAGAACATTGAATGGAATAAACTATAACTATGCTGATTTACATTTTCAATCGACTTCAACAGGCTGTAACTAGACCATTATAAATCGAAAAACTGATTTTCTGAAGCCTAAATTATGTATTTTTGAACAACCGAACAAATGGCACTAGAATCGTAATTTTTCGAGGCCGTTTACTATTTTTAAAGGACTGTTTTTGAACAGCAGCTTAAGCTGTGTTTTTACTGCAGAAAAAATATGTTGTATTCGGAGTCATAACTTAAAAAAACTGAGTAGAATTAGCTCATGGAATTTTTACTGTAGATGGTCACTGTTGTCGCCGTGATCCTCCAACTGGAATTTCATCAATCGGACTTACGATGAATTTTTAATAGATTATTCCGTGGACTGCAGTCAGAAAGTAATGAATCTGATTGCAGTCCGGAAAATGACTTTTTATAAAATATTGGGGATGAATTGGATCCCGAGATTTTTACACAATAATATTTGGATTGTTTAAGAGATTCTGTAAAAAGTTGGGAATTTTTGGAACAAGTTAACTATTTTATTAAAATCCCCGAAAACAGCCCAGTTTTGAAGGTTAAAGCTGATACGACATAAGTAGTGATTTGCGGGTCTAAATGTCGGGTAGGTTATCTGGGAATAATCTAACATGATTATATGTCAATAAAGGTGTTATGTGTAATGTCGTATGTTTGCTTATGGACGGGAATAGATGGGAAGCTTATATGGGCATAAACCGTTAAAGTGATGCATGTTATGTGATAGATACGTGTAGGAACTTTGTGCTCTATTTGAAAACCACTAAATGACTAACCTGAAATTATACTAGGACGTGATTGACTGACCTCGACTGTTAGCTATTTTTGAGAGTCAAACCAAGCAACCGAGGTGAGTTCACACCCTTACTAAGGCATGGGATTCCCGGTGGTTAGGAATGGGATTGAATAACTACTTATACTATCAACACTACTAGACTACTTACTACTGTCCTCGGATTGGGAAGGGCACTTATGTAAAACCTATGTAAACTCATACTTACTACTGTCCTCGGATTGGGAAGCGCACTTACGTAAAACCTACGTAAACTCATACTTACTACTGTCCTCGGATTGGGAAGGGCACTTACGTAAAACCTACCTAAACTCATACTTACTACTGTCCTCGGATTGGGAAGGGCACTTACGTAAAACCTACGTAAACTCATACTTACTACTGTCCTCGGATTGGGAAGGGCACTTACGTAAAACCTACGTAAGCTCATACTTACCACTGTCCTCGGATTGGGAAGGACACTTATGGATACGACTAGTCTAGTACCAAACAACATGGGAAGCCCCCACTAAATATCGTAAAGGTTTGGGAATCAAGGATAATGGGTAATACATGGTGATGAAACGAACTTACGATTTCTGATACGATCTTATTAACTGAACAACCAACTGTGAACTCGCTCAACTTTGTTGTTGATTAGTTGTTACATGCCTTGCAGGTCGTTAGGTACTCATGGAGCTTGCACAGGGAGGCGCGGTCGCTTTGCAACTCGCAACCCTACCAACCAAACTCTGTTTTGGACAAGTGATATACTTCTGTGATCGTGAAGCAACGAACTTCCCTTTTTGTGTCATGCCGCCACACCTCACTACTAGAATTGCTTCTAAGCAATAGATTACTTGGTTGAATTCTTCTGTTAATGGTGGACCCCTGTTTTCGCTCGATTCTTCACGTGAACCTCATTAATTCCCTGTTTCTTTGATTGGCAACTGATTTAACGAAACGCCAACAACCATACTACGATTTTCACCGATCACAAGACTACCTTATTACCCTGTTGGATGGTTTATTAACTCCCTCGTATACCCAACTCAGCGAATGAATACCATTACTGGTGGTATAGTCTTCAGGACATTTGGGGACGGAGATATGGATCACTCAACCCACCGGCGAGCACGATAATTTATACGTTTACCTGACCCATCTTACACTACAAGAGACGTACTTTAATTTCATGATTATTTTTCTTAAATATGCGGAATCTTTGCACTAGCTTTTGTACCGACACATGATTGTTGATTTATGTTAGGTCTAAATTCTACCATTTGCTTAGACCAAACCGTCATTCTCTTACCACAGTGACATTTCGTTCTCGCTTCTCCGTGCGAAGACACTGAAACGAACACCCTCTAGCATAGAGAGTTTGGAAGGCTCGACTCTCGATCCTTGGTGATCACTCCTTGAAACCTTGAGGGTGACGCGAGGAACGATCCCAACGTTGTGATGGGTAAGTTTCTTCTGCATGACTTCTTTGTTACTGTTTTATTCGATTCAGGTGCCGATGCTAGTTATGTGTCCTTAAAAGTTAGCGCACCCCAACGCTTTTGAACACCAAACTCATGGTAGAGCTGGCAAAAGGTAAAAGTCTCAAGGCCACACACATAGTTAAGGGTTGTAACCTTGTCTTAGCTGGTCAGACTTTCTCTATCGATCTTATTCCTATCGTTCTGGGTAGTTTTGACGTTGTTATTGGGATGGATTGGTTATCTCATCAGCAAGCGGAAATTCTTTGCAATGAGAAGATTGTCTGCATCCCTCGTTCTGGTAAAGAACCCCTTGTGATCCATGGCGACAAGAGTGGTGCAGTCGTAGGAATCATCTCTTTCCTTAAGGCCAAGAAGTGTTTGCGAAAGGGCCATACCGCTATTCTAGCCCTCGTTTCTGATACATCCTCGGAAGAAAGGAAAATATAAGACATACCTATTATACGTGATTTTCCTGAGGTATTTCCTGATGAATTACCTGGTCTTCCGCCTCATCGACAAGTCGAGTTTCAAATCGAGCTAGCCCCTGGAGCAGCACCAGTAGCTCAAGCACCTTATCACCTAGCTCCATCAGAACTTGAAGAACTGTCCACACAACTACAAGAACTCTTGGAAAAGGGTTTCATACGTCCTAGCTCTTCGCCATGGGGAGCCCAGTGTTATTTGTAAAGAAGAAAGACGGTACCTTCCGTATGTGCATAGATTACCGCGAACTCAACAAGGTGACCGTGAAGAATCGCTATCCTCTCCCACGTATTGATGACCTATTCGACCAGCTGCAAGGGTCGAGCTATTACTCTAAGATTGATTTGAGATCGGGATACCATCAGCTGAGAGTCCGAGATGAGGACGTCTCCAAAACAGCATTCAGAACTCGCTACGGCCATTACGAGTTTCCGGTTATGCCTTTCAGATTGACGAATGCACCAGCGGTTTTCATGGATCTCATGAACCAAGTATGCAAACCTTACCTGGATAAGTTCGTTATTGTTTTCATCGACGATATCCTGATCTATTCTAAAAGTCAGGAGGAACACGAGCAACATCTGAGGCTTATTCTGGAACTTCTTCGAAAAGAGCAGTTGTATGCCAAATTTTCGAAATGTGACTTCTGGCTTCACGAAGTCCATTTTCTAGGCCACATAGTAAACAAGGATGGGATTCATGTTGATCCATCCAAGGTTGCCTCGATCAAGAACTGGCCTGCACCCCGCACACCAACAGAAATCCGCCAATTCTTGGGTCTGGCGGGCTACTACAGACGATTTATCAACGATTTCTCGAGGATTGAGCAACCTCTCACTTCACTGACTCAGAAGGGTGTCATCTACCGTTGGGGAGATGCACAGGAGTCCGCATTTCAGCACTTAAAAGACAGACTTTGTAGCGCGCCTATCCTCTCATTGCCTGAAGGCACAGATGATTTTGTGGTTTATTGCGACGCTTCCATCCAAGGACTTGGTTGCGTGTTGATGCAACATGACAAGGTCATTGCCTACGCATCGCGCCAACTTAAGGTTCATGAAAGAAACTACACTACGCACGACTTGGAATTGGGAGCAGTTGTTTTTGCACTAAAGATATGGAGACATTACCTGTACGGTACCAAGTGCACCATTTACACCGATCACAGGAGTCTCGAGCATATCTTCAAGCAAAAGGAGTTAAACATACGTCAACGCCGATGGGTCGAGCTCTTGAACGATTATGAATGCGCTATCAAATACCATCCAGGCAAGGCCAATGTTTTGGCCGACGCCCTCAGTCGAAAGGATACTATACCTAAGCGTATACGTGCGTTACAGCTTACCATCCAATCTAGTCTTCCTGCTCAAATTCATGATGCTCAGGTTAAAGCATTGAAAGCAGAGATCATCAGGGCTGAGTCCCTACGAGGATCGAGGCAGCGGCTAGAACAAAAGGAAGACGACGCTTATTATGTAACAGGGCGCATCTGGGTTCCGCTTTTTGGAAACTTACGCGAGCTTGTGATAGATGAAGCGCACAAGTCTCGTTATTCGGTACACCCTGGTTCGGATAAGATGTACCATGATCTCAAGACTACGTATTGGTGGTCTAGCATGAAAGCCCACATAGCAACCTACGTTAGTAAATGTTTGACTTGTGCGAGAGTCAAAACTGAATATCAGAAACCATCAGGCCTACTTCAACAACCAGAGATCCCGAAATGGAAATGGGAGCAAATTTCCATGGATTTCGTTACTGGCCTGCCTAGATCTCAACGCGGAAACGATACCATTTGGGTGATCGTAGATCGACTGACCAAGTCTGCACATTTTCTGGCTATCAAAGAAACGGATAAGTTTTCTACTCTAGCAGACATCTACCTAAAGGAAGTAGTATCAAGGCACGGAGTGCCAACCTCCATCATTTCTGATCGGGACGCGCGTTTTACTTCTGAACTGTGGCAAGCAATGCACAAATCTTTTGGCTCACGATTAGACATGAGCATAGCTTACCACCCACAAACGGATGGGCAGTCTGAACGCACCATCCAAACCCTAGAAGACATGCTTCGGGCATGTGTAATTGATTTCGGCAACGGCTGGGAAAAACATCTCCCGTTAGTGGAGTTTTCGTATAACAACAGTTACCACACCAGCATTCAAGCCGCTCCATTTGAGGCATTGTACGGGCGTAAATGCCGATCACCTCTTTGTTGGGCAGAGGTAGGTGACAGTCAAATCACTGGCCCAGAACTTGTAGTAGATATAACCGAGAGAATTGCTCAGACACAATAGCGAATGGCGGCAGCGCGTGACCGTCAGAAAAGCTATGCTGATAAGGGAAGAAAGCCACTCGAGTTCCAAGTTGGGGACCGAGTGCTACTCAAAGTCTCACCTTGGAAAGGTGTAGTCCGTTTTGGCAAACGAGGCAAACTCAATCCGCGTTATGTCGGACCATTCGAAATCATAGAGAAAATAGGCAAAGTGTCCTGTAAACTGGATCTACCAGCAAAACTCAGTGCAGTTCAAAACGTTTTTCACGTGTCAAATCTGAAGAAGTGTCTGTCAGATGGGACCCTCATAGTTCCTTTGAAGGAGCTCACTATCGACGATCAGTTGCGATTTGTCGAGGAACCAGTTGAAATCACGGACCGAGACGTTAAGGTCCTCAAGCGCACCAGAATACCTCTTGGTCGAGTTCGTTGGAACTCCCGTCGTGGCCCAGAGTTTACCTGGGAACGAGAAGATCAGATGAAACTCAGATATCCCCAGTTGTTCGGAAACACTGCAACCACTACTAAAGCTGAAGCTACTGTAGAATTTCAGGATGAAATTCCAAATCAACGGGGGGGTGATGTGACACCCCAGGAAAACCAGGAAACCAACGCAACATAACTAGCTTCCTCAGTAACTACTCACTAAATTTCGGGACGAAATTTTCTTAACAGGGAGAGAATGTGACAACCCTCGTAATTCCATGTATCCGTACAATTTATTTAACGATAATTAAAGTGCTTGGTGATTGTGTTGAATCATTTAACTGCTCTCTGATTACGGTGTTATACTTACATGTGCGTGTTAACATACTAGAAGTATACAGAAAAGTTAGTAAATAGTCCGGTATATTTTCCTATGTGTTAGGAATTAATTGTGTTACAAAAATATATGTATAAGATGCCTTACGGAACAATTAAACAATTTAACGGAACAGTATCCGACCGAACAACCGGACATTACCCGGGACACCAAATATTTGTCAAATACATTGTTGTATTTATTTTTGACTAGGCATGATCCCCGAACACCCTAACACCCACTAACTTCTCTAGTAAATAACACACATAAGTATACACTTGAGATCTAACTTGGAATTGCAACTTAGTTGAAAATGTTACACTAACCCCCCCCCCCCAACCTGATTTTTGGTCCATGTGGACCCACCACATCTTCACAATCATTATTCTTGGATTTGATGAATATTTTAAAAAGATTAGTTACTTGTAAATCTAAACAAAATATTGGAACCATCATTACAATCTTATAAGAAGCATTTCCAAGACTTCTAATCATTTCATCTCTTACACTCTCACTCCTCACTCACTCACTCCTCTCTCTCTCTCTCTCTCTCTCATTTTTGGCTCCCCCATAGCAGCCACCATCACCACCATTTTAACATCCCCATCTTCATCATATTCAAGTTCCATTCAAAGCTTTGAAGGATCCAAGAAGGTTGCATCTTGAAGAGCATTCAAAGGAGCTTGTTCTAGCTTTTTTCATCATCTTTTCTCAACATTTTTCTCATTAGATTCATCCCTAGCTTTAAGCTACTGGTAAGTCCTTGCTAAACCCTTGATCATCTTGTTTGTAGTTAAAAGTTGTAGTATGATGCTATTTACAAGAACATTGAATGGAATAAACTATAACTATGCTGATTTACATTTTCAGTCGACTTCAACAGGCTGTAACTAGACCATTATAAATCGAAAAACAGATTTTCTGAAGCCTAAATTATGTATTTTTGAACAACCGAACAAATGGCACTGGAATCGTAATTTTTCGAGGTCGTTTACTATTTTTAAAGGACTGTTTTTGGACAGCAGCTCAAGCTGTGTTTTTACTGCAGAAAAAGTGTGTTGTATTCGGAGTCATAACTTAAAAACTGGGTAGAATTAGCTCATGGAATTTTTACTGTAGATGGTTACTGTTGTCTCCGTGATCCTCCAATTGGAATTTCATCATTCGGACTTACGATGAATTTTTAATAAATTATTCCGTGGACTGCAGTCAGAAAGTAATGAATCTGATTGCAGTCCAGAAAATGATTTTTTATAAAATATTGGGGATGAATTGGATCCCGAGATTCCTACACAATAATATCTGGATCGTTTAAGACATTCTGTAAAAAGTTGGGAATTTTTGGAACAAGTTAACTATTTTATTAGAATCCCCGAAAACAGCCCAGTTTTGAAGGTAAAAGCTGAAACGACATAAGTAGTGATTTGCGGGTCTAAATGTCGGGTAGGTTATCTGGGAATAAACTAACATGATTATATGTCAATAAAAGTGTGATGTGTAATGTCGTATGTTTGCTTATGGACGGGAATAGATGGGAAGCTTATATGGGCATAAACCGTTAAAGTGATGCATGTTATGTGATAGATACGTGTAGGAACTTTGTGCTCTATTTGAAAACCACTAAATGACTAACCATAAATTATACTAGGACGTGATTGACCAACCTCGACTGTTAGCTATTTTTGAGAGTCAACCCGAGCAACCGAGGTGAGTTCACACCCTTACTAAGGCATGGGATTCCCGGTGGTTGGGAATGGGATTGAATAACTACTTATACTATCAACACTACTAGACTACTTACTACTGTCCTCGGATTGGGAAGGGCACTTTCGTAAAACCTACGTAAACTCATACTTACTACTGTCCTCGGATTGGGAAGGGCACTTACGTAAAACCTACGTAAACTCATACTTACTACTGTCCTCGGATTGGGAAGGGCACTTACGTAAAACCTACGTAAACTCATACTTACCACTGTCCTCGCGGATTGGGAAGGACATTTATGGATACGACTAGTCTAGTACCAAACAACATGGGAAGCCCCCACTAAATATCGTAAAGGTTTGGGAATCAAGGATAATGGGTAATACATGGTGATGAAACGAACTTACGATTTCTGATACGAACTTATTAACTGAACAACCAACTGTGAACTCGCTCAACTTTGTTGTTGATTAGTTGTTACGTGCCTTGCAGGTCGTTAGGTACTCATGGAGCTTGCACAGGGAGGCGCGGTCGTTGTGGGACATGGCAGTGTGTGCCATGCTAAAAACATTACTTTATTTCGTACTTAATACTTACATTGGGTTTTACAATTATGCTTCCGCTAAACACTTGACTACATTTTTGATTTGAAACACCCTTCATATTGTGTGGTTGAATTTTACTTACTTGTTATGTACAATATGATTGGTGGCTTGATCCTGGTCATGTCACGCCTCCAAGCGGTGATACTCCGCGTGTGGATTTTTGGGGGTGTGACATGAGGCAACGACGTTGGGTTGAACTCTTAAACGATTACGATTGCGAGATCCGCTACCATCCTGGTAAGGCGAATGTCGTAGCCGATGCGCTTAGTCGAAAGGAACGAGTCAAGCTTCATTCTGTTCGAACTCTATCTGATATTCAATCTCGTGTCCTTCAAACTCAACCATCTTGTGTGATCAAGGGCTTATTGAAAAATGAGCTACCGCTTCAACTCGAACTTAAACTCGAAACAAAGGACGATGGAATGCTATACTTCAAGGATCGTTTGTGGATTCCGAAACAAGACGATCTTCGCACCTTGGTATTGGAGGAATCTGACAAGTCTCGATATTCTATCCATCCTGGTGCTGATAAAATGTACAAGGATCTTCGTACTCAGTTCTGGTGGCCTGGTATGAAGAAGGATGTTGCCTTGTATGTATCGAAATGCCTAACTTGTCTCAAAGTCAAGGCCGAACACCAACGACCTTCTGGTTTGCTTGTACAACCAAAGATACCGGTTTGGAAGTGGGATAACATTGCAATGGATCTCATCACTAAGTTACCGCGTACGTCTAAAGGTCACGATGCTATTTGGGTTGTTATCGATCGATTAACGAAATCAGCTCATTTTATACTGATTCGCGAGGATCTATCTGCTGATAAACTTGCAAAGATTTATGTTGATGAGATTGTATCACGACATGGTATTCCTCTGGATATCATTTCCGATCGTGATGCTCGGTTTTCATCTCATTTTAGGAAGACCATGCAATCTGCTTTGGGAACCCAACTAAATCTAAGCACTGCTTATCATCCCCAAACAGATGGTCAATCTGAGAGAACGATTCAAACTTTGGAGGATATGCTTAGAGCATGCGTGATAGACTTTGGTGGTAATTGGGATTCTCATCTTCCACTGATCGAGTTCTCTTACAACAACAGTTATCATGCTAGCATTAATATGGCACCATTCGAAGCTCTCTACGGTCAAAAATGTCGTTCACCTGTATGTTGGAATGAGATCGGTGAAGCTCAGCTTATTGGACCTGAGCTCATTCTAGAAACAACAGACAAAATCAAGAAAATCCGCGATAATCTTGTGACAGCTCGATGCCGTCAAAAGAGTTATGCGGATATGCGACGCAAGCCCTTAGAATTTCAAGTCGGATACCGTGTCCTACTAAAGGTGTCACCTTGGAAAGGAGTGGTGAGATTTGGAAAGGAAGGAAAACTTGCACCACGATATGTTGGACCATTTAAGATTGTTGAAAGAATTGGAAAGGTTGCCTATCGACTAGAGCTACCTCCAGAGCTTGGAAATATTCATCCAACTTTTCACGTGTCCAATTTGCGAAAGTGTTTAGCTGATGTTGATCTTCACATTTCTCTCGACGAGATTCAAATCGATGAAACAATGCACTTTGTCGAGAAACCTGTGGAGATAGTGGACCGTGCATTCAAACAGTTGAAGAACAAATGGATTCGATTGGTCAAAGTTCGCTGGGAATCCAAACATGGCCCCGAGTTTACTTGGGAACGTGAGGACCAGATGAAGACAAAATATCCGCATTTTTTTTGACAAGTTTCCTCTAAATAAAATTTCGGGACGAAATTTCCTAAAGTAGGGGAGACTGTGACAATTGTGTTCTGTAATCATAGTATAATGTAAAAACAATGTTGATTATCAATAAAACAATGTGCTTTGGTGTTATTATATGTGTTATTGTGTTTAATGATTTTACGATTTGATTCGATTCCGATTTCGAGCTTTAAATCACTTTCTGGAAGGTTATACGCAAACTGGTGCATAAACGCAAGCAGTTTAATGCGACGTACACTCCGGAACTGTGACGTAAGCCAAACATACCCTAAATATCCTTTACATAACTTAGAAATAAGTTTCGAAGGATTCGCTATGCCAAAAACGTGTTTACTTGAACTAAAAGAACTAATTACGACAAAACTGCGAAACGAACATTGGTGACCGCCCGGATAATATTTAAATCCCAAAAATATTCTGTTATGATTAAAATTTTATTTTAATCAGGTTCGTGTTGAAAAATAAATTAAAACGCTTAAAAACTTTATTTTTCAAGTTTAAGAGCGTACCGCGTGTTTCTGCGCAACACAGTGCTTATACTGCGAAACACAGACAACACAGCCAGTATCGGCAACTGAAATTTATTTTAGTAATATTTTGGCGGGTTTATTTATATAGAATAATAAAAATAATTTAGAACGCCATAAACCGGGATTTAAACGCTAGATAAAATACCCGGTACCCAGTTAAACACCTGTTTTTATCTACTTTACCAAACAAAATTACATTTAACCCCCCCCCCCCTTGCTTGTTCACGGTCACATAATAGGGTGGCCCCCACCAAATATTTGCTAGATATCACAATATCTTACTTGATCTTTGGTGGACACTTGTTGTTGCATGACCATTTCCATATCTTCCAAATATCTCTTATATAATCCTTCCAATATCTCAAACAATCCTACAAGATCACTCAAGCAATCTTTCTCCTTCTCTCCTCCCTCTCCCAACCGTCCACACCCCTCACCCTCACCATTTTTATTTTTTTTTCAAACTTTGTTCTTCATATTCAACACCATTTCAAGCATGTTTCAAGTGGTGTGAAGATACAAAGGTGTTTCCAAGGTGTATTCAAGTGATTGCAAGCTTCCTATCATCAAAATCTCATCCCACAACCTACTTGAATCTTGAAGGTATAACATTTATTTTTAAATCATACTTTTGATTCTTGGTTGTTCTTGATGATTTGAAGTTTCTCTTGAATCTTGGGATTTTCACAAACTTGAAATCTAAAATGAAATGGGTCATGATACAAATAAAAATGGTGGTGATATGTATGTATATATAACCGTACATATATACATGTGTGTATGAGTTTTGAAGTTTGATTTCTTGATAAGTACTTGTTTAAGTTGTTACATGTTCTTGAATGATAGTTAAAATGCAAGTGTTTAATGATTTGTGTATGTTATGTTAAATGACCAAGTACATCAGCAAATAAACCTGAATATATCACATATTTGATGCATTTAGATTAACATAAAATGATGATGTTATGATAGTATGCTTTAGGCACTTGTATATAAGGATACATGTTGATTTAAAGCTCAAGAAGTGATAAAAAAAATGGTTGTATGACAAAAATATTTTTGAATAGGTTATAAACACTAAAAATAACATTATTTGGTATGTTATAATGGCATGAAACTTTGACATAGGTTTGATAGCTTTGCATGTTGTACATATAGCTTAAAAAGTGGTAAAATATGTGAAATTTGCATGATTTATGTGCTTTACTTAAGACCTGCACTATCATGAGTATAACCATTATTTTATTCAGTAAATAACATGGATTATTTTAAAATTTCAAGTCGTTTCGATTTGGGATGGTTCGGGTAACGTTTGATGCAAAACTATGCGGTAAAAAGGTTAAAAATCGCCTTTTCGGAGGATTTTTATTAAACTGTTTTAGATCAGTAACCAAACTGATATTTTTGATACAAAAACAATTATGTTAACTTATATTAAGTTTACTTGGTGTTTGGTTAATCATACGTGACTTCCGATGCCCAAAAATGTCACCGAATCGCTAAAATAAGTGTTTTTCGACATACACTAGAATGGGTTGTTCATGAATAAATTTTATGTGTTACAATGTGCTATGTGTTTTACAATATGTGTATGATGATGTGTTAGTTTTGACAAGATTATGTGTATTACGCTTGAGTACATATATATAAATACACTAATATAATAAAAAATAATAACGTTTCGAGAAAAACCTCAAAGTTATGTGAAAATTCTAAGTATCGGAGAAACTTATGTATTTTGTGGGTTTTTTTTATTATAAATCATTCTTATTTAATTTAGGACGAATAAAAAATTAGAGGGATTGTGTTAACGTATAAAAACGCACCCAAAGGTGAGTACATAGATCACTTCTTTTACTGTTTTCAATTGTTTTGGGGTGATTCATATGTATCAAAACGATTTCGATATTTCAACGATGGTTTCAAAACGATTAAGATGGTTTATACTAAACTAATAAAGATTTCGATAATGTGAACGAACTTGTTGGTTGTAGTTACATAACGAATGACATTCATTAATTTTGGCCGAACCGACCAGTATTAGGTTATGGTACCATAGGATCCGACAAATACCGTTATCCTACTACACCCATGGTTATGTGTGGGTTATGTGGGTAACGACTGAACCTGATGATTGTTAACTTACCCTTTGGTGGTTTGTTAATACAAGTTGAACGAATTGAACGATGAACGAGTCACGAAGGTTTGAATGTTATTAGCGAGACGACCAAAAGTAGTTTTCACAATTAAAACGAGAACGATTGGAACGAGAACGATATTAAACGATTGTACGATTTTAAATGATTGAACGATTATGAACGATTTAAACAAATGATTGATGATCTATAACGAGAACGAGTTAAATGATGTCACACAACGATGTTTACGAAACTATATAAACCATACGAGTTTTTATTACGAGAACGATTTACGATTTGGTTACTTAAACAAATGTTTTGGGTTAAGATTCATGGCATCGAGGTTTATAAATTATAACCAATCTGTTTTGACTTGGTTATTCATTTTACAATACAAACATTTTACAAAACAAGGTTTCTAATATCGATTAACGAAGTTGTACGAGATATTTCAACATGTAAACGAGCCATGAATCTGACACTCACACAAAAACTATGTGCTCGCCAGCATTTCTTTGCTGACTTTGTTTTTACATATGTTTCAGGTGATGTTGCTTAATGTTGATTGCGAATAGGATGCATGCTCACTTAGGACTGGACGAGGCCTTAGTGATTTAATAACGATGATAGACTATGTTTGAGTTGCTTGTTTAACTTTAAGACAATGTTTAATATTTAATAAAACGAAACTCTTTGTATCGATGGTTTGAAACAATAATTCTGTTACAACACTCCCCGACGATTCCGCCACGATTTGTTGTTTTACGTGGTCGGGGTGTGACAGAAGAGTTGGTATCAGAGCCAATGGTTAAACACTAATATAACTTGGTAACTAATATAAGAACATGTTTAGGCATGTTAAACTCAACAATTCTGAGTTTAGGCACGGTTCGGAACCGAAAGTCTCAAAAGTAGACTTTTGCTTTGACTTTCAGTTCTGACCCGATTTAGCTTGTTTTAGATATGCCTTAAGGTTCCTTTAGGACCGTATTATAAGTTAGTAAAACCCTCTGAGGTTATACTACATGGTTCCTTATAAATCCGATTCATTGCATGTTTCCGTTAATTGCTTAAATATTGACCATTATGCCCCTTTGACATTTAAAACGAGATTTTTAAAAATGTGAGAGGGCAAAAACCTTTATTACTAATTTATAAACATGTCCTAAAAATTTGACATCAGTTTGAGGTCTAAATTGAGTGTTATGCTCAATATCGTAAATTGAAGCATTTTTATTAATTAAACGACATATTTGATATAAACCCTATTTAAACTCAAATTTTGACACCAAAATTTTTACCCACTGATGTAGTATAATATTTTGGAATTTTTGAAGATTTTTATTAATTTTTAAACTGATCGTAACATGGGGTTCTTGCTTTAATTCGGTAATTGTCAGTTATACCCTTTTTGCTAATAATATGAGTTTTACATAACATTTTGATACCAAACCTTTTGCTACTAATTTTATATGATAAATAAAATAGTTTGAACTTTATAAACTCATCAAAAACTCAGATTTCTTTATATAATCTGAAAATAGCCTAAAATCGACTTTTTACACATTTTAACGCATAGTATGGATTAAAACTATTTTTGACATATAAGACTTAATACCTACTGATGTTTTAAGTAAATTTTTATACTTTAACAGTAAGTAAAAGTTTTGAACTCATATTTCCAAATTTGACCTTTAAAGCTTATGTGAAATGACCAAAATGCCCCTACCGTGCATAGTTTGGTTATAAATGATAAATTTCACATATATGCAATACTTTACTGATATGACTTACAAAAATAAATATTTTTACTGATCAATTTAGACCAGAACCTCAGATTAATATTTAATCACTTTATAATCCTAAAAATGACCAAAATACCCCTTCGGGGCATAAATTGGTTTTAAATCTGTTTTGGGCATAATGGGAGGTATCCTACTGACATCATAACACATTTTAAGCATATTAACTTAGGGAACCTGTTCATGACTCATTTGGTTACCCGTTATGCATTTTTCGAGTTCGGTGCGGTTTATGTGACTAGTTTGCATAAATTGACCGAAACGGGTCAAACCTTATCGTTTTTATCTCAAAATCCAGAATGTGTTTAGTTTACCAATATTATACAAGTCTTCATACTTGTCGGGTCTAAATCACATTCTAATCCGGTCTTCGCTTAATCTTGCGTTTTGAACCGTATACCTTTCTTTAAAACTAACCTGTCTAAGTTTGAACTTAAGTAAGACCCGTTAGGAATCTAATAGGTTATTAAAACCTTCGTTCCAGATTTAGGAAACCAGTAAAAGATATTTGCACTTGTTGATTGTGTACGGCTGAGATAAATTTGTATATTTTGCTCAGGTAAATACTTTTAACTTATTTTCCGTTATACGAGCTTGGGATACGGTATTATAATAATATCGCTTGGTCGGGTATGTATTATTTAAATAGGATTGTGATTAATATAATTACATAACCCGTTTTAATATGTTTTGTTTGGTGCAATGCCTTTGGGGGGTTAATGACCATGTCCTGGATATCCTCGGCTCATTCATTGAAATGGCCACGACTTAAGCATGGGGTGTAGGCATATGTATAGAAGTATCCCACAACAAGGTATTCCTTGTGGGCATTATACTTGTGGTGTGTAAGTTAATCTTGTCCGGCTCTTCTAACCGGCCCTAACGGACGACAAACATTTAAAACTGTATACAAGATTATTTTTATAATAATTGTCCCAAGTTATAAAAGATTATTTGTGCCATGTGCATTTAAATCAATTTTCTTAAATATTTTCAAAAGAGTCGGTTAATTGTATTTACTAGTGTAAACTGACGTATTTTCCAAAAGGTTAAGTGCAGGTACTATGCGAAATAGGCTGGCTACTCCCGAGTGAATAAATAAAGAACTCTTGTAAGCTTTATCACTTTAAAATCTGTTGAACAATATTTCCTTTGTTTTGATCTGCCTGTGGATCCTTTACATTCCGTTTGTAATACTTATATTACTTTCATTCGGTTTGTAATATTTTTATTTTAAGACTTCCGCTGTTTATTGAACTGTGATTATTTGTCTATGATGATATCAACTACGTCACGATACTCCCCACCGGGCCCACTGGTAATACGTGGAAATATCGGAGTGTGAAAAGTTGCGATTGCGTTTGCGAGTAACATTCCAAAACATATACAAAGCACACACAAGTAAGCATATAACAACACACATCGAGTAATACCAATAACTGCGTTTCAAGTTTGCGATGTGTTGTGATAGTGGTAGTAACATTGCGATAAAGTGCGTTTAAATAATCTGTATTAGTAAATAGCGTTTAGCGTGCGATAATAAGCGTAATATACTTAATTAAGCAATAATTAAACAAGAAAAGACAGATCTGAATAATGACATGTCTTGACTCTGACTTTGACTTGTACTTTGACTTTGACTTGCAAAGTCGGGTTGTTACAGCATGTTTCTTCCAAAACACAACACAATAGGGTTAGGCGTTTATCTGATACCACCATACTAGATACTAATAGAACATATATATGTATACATGTATACACACATATGCAACATCAAATAATCCACCAACATATAAATATATTCATACAAGCAATAAGCATGCATAAACAGATAAATAATAATGTGTCACAAAGATGATCACCGAGTTTTTATATATATCAGGACAACTTGTTACATAATTATTTATGAGGAAAACATGAATGCATATGGGTTACATCACCCAATCAGTATAAGTTTAATACATATAAAACGAAAAATATCTTTCTTCACGTTGGCAGTCCTTGTCTTCAAGTTGTACCTAAAACTCGGCTATAGTCTTCATATCCAAAAATACTACTCCAAAAAAAGTACCTGCAATGAAAAACCTAGTGGGCTGATGGAGAGGGTGGGGGTGTAGGGAAAACCAAACTGTGAAGATGAGCTACCTCATCCTCAAGCTCATGGACACGACGGATCAGGGAACTCACCTGCTGCTCAAGTGTAAAGACTCGGGCATCATAACCATCAACAGGAGCAGGAACAGGTGGTGGTGGAGATGCTGGTGATGGTGAAGATGGTGGTGGTGTAACTGGTGGTGGAAATTCCAGTGGGGAAGGTGTCTAACGTCGGCCTCATTCTCTAGCTCATAGACCCTGCGACAGAGGATCTCTACCTAAAGCTAGAGTAATAGAAGAAGATTATCTCTGGTGTAACCAGAGTAATGAGGAGGATGATATGAATTAGACAACGGTATAGTATATGGAGGAAAAGATCGAGATAACTGAAGACATGGACTCGACTCGGGTGGGGGTATATGTGGGTGGCCTGAGGGCTCTCCCCCATGAGTAGGAGGTGTATGTGGGAAGGCTAACGCAAAATGGATACTACGTATCCAGCTAGAATGGTCCACTGGGACCGGTGGCTGTGAGAAGCTGTCACTGGTAACATGAGTGGGAGTGTGAGGAGGTGTATCAGTAGGTGTGGGAACATGAGTAGGTGTAGCTGGTGCAACCGATCTAGCATCACCATCGTCAGTAGGGTAAGCCTCTAATCCTGTGGCTTGAAGGGCAGAGGAGGTCACTGAATTGAGGGAGTCGGCATCAGAATCAAGGTCAGAATCAGAAGAAATGTCAGTGACAGAGACTACAGGTGATGCTACGTCTAGGATAGCGATGTCGAAAACGTCTCCATCATCGAGGTCCGCGTTGGCGAGGTATTCTTGGGATACTGGAATCTCATCCTCGTCAGAGACTATTGCCATCGGGTCGTGCTCGTCATATATCCCGATACTTATGGAGGAAGACATGATAGCTTGTAAAGAAATGCTACGCCATACATATATATTTATATATTTATGTATATATACATATTAATAAATTCTACTTAATATACACATATATATAGTTATACACATTGTTGCAAGTAATCCCTAGTCAAAGACAAGGGCTACTTCCGTGCACCCTAAGTCTCGTAGTGTCCTTACTTGACTCTTGAGAAACAAGTTCCGGTAGTGGATGTCGCGGAATGTTTTATGCAATGAAAACTTTTGTATAAATTGTTTTCGTGAGAGCATCCTAAGGATTGTAGACAAAACTCGAGAAGGAATCCAGCTTCACTACAATCGCAGCTCTGATCCCAATCTGCCACACCCCTTTCTAAGGCGGAAACACGAGGTGTGATCTGAAAAGTTCTCATTGCACACGAATAGTAAACATACTACAAGAATGTAAAATAACTCCATATTGCCATTGATAGTTGTCATCCAAAACAAAAGTTAAGTTTTAAGTTTACATCCCAAATAAGATAATTGTTTGAAAAGTTTACAACATCATTCCAAAAACAAATATCAAGGTTTTGATCATTATATCACCACAGGAGGTGGGTATAACAACCATATCCTACAAAAGTGGCTTTGGAGCATCGACACATAATAAGTTAAAACATAAATGACAATCTTGAGTAAGGAGACCGCGTATACATCCACTTAATTCCCCGAAATACATGTAAGTTTTGGAAAATCATCAACATACGTTGGTGTGAATTCATGAAGTTTTTATATAGAATTTTTGAATATACTTGTATGAAAACATGGTATGTAATTTGTAAAATGTATCCGTAATGTGTTCTATAAATGTAAGGAATACGAGATCACTAATGTTTAGCTATGACATTAACATATGTCACTGTTAGGGATAGAATTTTATAGTCTATGGATCACGGATCCTCAAGTGTAGCATGGATCACGGATCCTCAGTTCAGTTTGAATTAAGGATCCTCAGGAGATGCTACGGGAATAAGGATCCAGGATCCTCATTATTATTCTAACTCAACAATTGTTTCCATCACCTTTTGTCTTGTTTTGCAGGTATGTTTTGCAGAAGACTTATTCCACACGAGATTCCAGGGGAATATGCTGTATATTTTTAACATGTGCATGAGCTAGTGACCGTTAGTGTGATCGTGGGTGATGGGCTACTTTTCGGATAGTTAGTTAGGATATTTTTAGCTAAGAATAAAGGGGTATTGAGCTTATTTTTAAGAAACAACTTTTGCACTCTGGTTTACGTACAACACTTCTGCTACTCTCTTTCTCGAACACACACGCACTAGAAACCATTGTATCAAGCTCAATACTTCCGAAGTTGTAAACTTGTTTATTCAATATACTTGATAGTGATAGTTTTCACTATTCGAAGTTTTTTTATGCCGGAGATCATACATTGATCAAGGGCTTTTTCCTCGTATAAATCCTTATGTTCAACATTCATTTCATACACTCATTGTTTATACATTTGATTATTTAGCTAAGCATCACACCTCACAAAATCAGATTTGGTTGCATTATCCTTGTGTGATTTTTTACCAAAATAGTTTGGCGCCTACTGTGGGGCGATTAGTGCTTCAATTCTGAGACATTTTGTTTATTTCATTCATTTCTCTTCATTATCTCCAACTACATGGGTTCTCAAGCGAAAAGCACTTCAAGTTCCATGCCGATGATCACCTCTTCACAGGGCATTCCACCTTTGCCTCATGCACCTTCTGGATCCCAGAAGAATGCTGAGAATGCTGCGAAGAAACAAACCCCCGTTTTCTCAAAACCAACTACTGCTGCTTCTTCTGGTCCTACTAACAATGATCTTTATTCTTTGATTTTGCAGATGAAGGATTACATGCAGCAGCAGGACAAAACTAATGATAGGATCCTTTGAGAGATTGATGAAATCAAGAAATTTAAGAGATCAGTGGAGGATCACTCTCCATTGATGCCTAGATCACTAAATTTTGATTTTCCAGTCATAACTGCCCAGTACTCCAAAGCATCAGGCGTCCAATACCAGGGTGGATCATTGGCAATGACGCAGGCTCAAGGATCCTACTTTTAGCCTTTAGGATCCTCTCTTCAGCCTCAAGGATCCTCCTTCTAGCATCAAGGATCCTTCCTCAGTTCTGGAGGATATATGGGAACGCAGACAGTTCAAGGATCCTCATCTCAGGGTCAAGGATCCTCCTCTCAGGTTCAAGGATCCTCATCTCAGGCTCACGGATCCATGGATTACCCTCCAAGACCCCCAGCTTCGGTGTATCAAGGATCCAACATTTTTCAGGATCAAGGATCCTTAAGGAGTGTACAACCCAGGAGTTCAGAAATTCACTTAGGAGACTTCATCCCTATGCAGACTATTGCTTCGTCTGGTCCCTCAATCATGCTAGAATCACATCAATATGGATTCACATCAGAAATTCCACCCTTGAATCCATCAGGAGGTAACACTTTAAAAACTACTTATAATACTAATCATGGCTTTGTGCAGGAAACAGGTATTAACCAAGCTATGGCTAGAGAGTTACAAAAGCTCAAGGATATGATATCCAGTGTTCCAGGAGTGGTTAAACCCATTCCAGAAATTCCAGATGGAAGTCACAGGATATCTCATTTCGCACCACCTATTTGTGATGCAGAAATACCGAAGAGGTTTCAAACACCAAACATGAAGCTCTACGATGGTACAACTGATCCGGAAGAGCATGTAGCTCAATACAGGGAAAGAATGGAAATCAATCCCATTCCTGAAAGGTTGAAGGAAGCATGTCTATGCAAGGGTTTCGGATCCATACTTACAGGATCAGCTCTTAAATGGCTGCTTAGTCTTCCCCCTTATTCTATTACTTCATTTGCTAACTTAGTTAATTTGTTTAATAGCCAATTCTCATGTAGTAGGAGATTTGAACGATTAACTAGTGATCTATATAGGGTAACACAAGGTCAAAATGAATCACTTAGAGATTATATCACTAAATTCCGTAGAGAATCCTTAGAAATACCTGGATATAGCTACGGCTGTAGAAGCTTTCAAAATGGGTTTACTTAAGGATTCACAGTTCTATGTTGATCTTGTCATGGCCCCTTGCAGGAACCTTGATGAAGTAAGAACCATGGCCCTTAGATTTATCCGATAGAGGATGATAAAAGGATCCAAGAAAGACTGTCAGGATACTCAAAGCAGGAAAAGGAAGGATCCTATTTCAGGAACAACAAACAAGTCTGATAATCAAAATGTGCATGCAGTGGAGCAAGAAGAGGATGATGAAGATTATCCACCCATTTCTGAATATTGCTATGCTGTTGATAATAATGAACTAATCCTTGCAATGCAGAATCTAGGTGAAAAAGCAAGATGGCCCAGAAAGAGTGATAAGCCAGCTGCTATAAAAGACAAATCCAAATGATGTGCATATCATGAAGATTTCGGTCATCTCACTGATGAATGCATAACACTCAGGAAAGAGATTGGTTATTTGTTAAGCAAAGGGAATTTGAAGGAGCTATTTGGAAGGAAAAAGTCAAGGATCCAGGATCCTGAAAAGGTTCCAGAAAGAGCTCATGCTCCTCCTGCTGATGCACAAATTATCAACTTCATATCTGGTGGATCAGACATATGTGGCACTTCCTTTTCAGCAGCTAAAAGGCATGTTAAGGAAACGAAGATGGATAATGGAGACAGACCCATTCGAACCTCAATCCTTACACAGGAGAAAGTTATATCCTTTGATGAGAATGATCGTGTGGATATTCAGGACCCTCATCATGATGGTCTTGTTATTACTTTGTTTATATCTAACCATTTTGTTCACAAGATTCTCATAGATGGAGGAAGCTCAGTGAACATCATTCAACTTGATATCCTCAAAAAGATGAACATCCCTGAATCAGAAATTATCCCAAGATCATCAGTTCTTGTGGGATATAGTGGAGAAACCAAGAACACACTGGGGGACATTAAACTTCCCATTTACATAGAGGGAGTTAATTCCTTTCAGAAATTTTGTGTTATAGATTGCTTATCCTGTTGCAATGTTATCCTTGGCAGACCATGGATACATGACATGAAAGCAGTTCCATCCACATATCATCAGTGTGTCAAACTCCCTACTTCATGGGGTGTGGTGAAGATAGAAAGTGACCAACAAGAAGCTAAAAATTGTTACACTTCATCAATGAAACCAGCCTCAAGACCTAGGGAACAATAGCAATTAAAGTATTCTCCAAGAGATGTCCTGGAGGCAAGAGAACAAGATGCCAAAGATATCCTGATGGATCCTCGGGATCCTGAATCCAAAGTTTTTATAGGATCCGGGATCCTCAACAACATTGAACAGGATCTAGTATCCTTCCTAAAGAGAAGAAAAGCTACCTTTTCCTGGAAGCATGAGGACATGACAGGTATTTCTAAAGATATTATTACTCATAAACTTGGCATTGACAGGTCATTCAAACCCATACATCAAAAGAGTTGAAAGTTTGCACCTGAAAGGAATGCCATCATCCAGGAGGAGGTAGATAAACTGCTCAGAGCAGGTATGATTAGAGAGGTTAAGTATCCAAGATGATTAGCCAATGTGGTTGTTGTTCAAAAGAAAAATGGAAAGTGGAGGGTATGTGTCTATTTTACTGATTTAAACAAGGCATGTCCCAAGGATCCTTTCCCATTACCCCACATTGACTCCATGGTGGATGCTACCGCGGGTGATGAGTTGTTGACTTTCATGGATGATTCATCTGGATTCCAACAAATTCAGATGGAACCATCTGATCAAGAGGATACAGCCTTTATAACCCCTACTGGTATCTATTGTTATATTGCAATGCCATTTGGACTAAGAAATGCAGGTGCTACCTACCAAAGGCTAGTTAATATGATGTTTAAAGAACAAATTGGGCACACAATGGAAGTCTATATTAATGACATGGTGGTTAAGTCCAAGAAAGCTGAGGATCACCTTAGAGATTTGGTGGAAGCATTTGATATCCTTGATAAATACAATATGAAATTGAATCCTTCCAAGTGCCACTTTGGTGTAAAAGCTGGCAAGTTTCTAGGGTATATGGTGACAAAAAGAGGGATAGAGGCAAGTCCAGATCAAATCAAGGCGATTGTGAACATCAAGTCTCATGCAAATGCCAAGGATGTGCAAAGATTGACAGGAAGGATCGCAGCCTTGAACAGGTTCATCTCAAAATCGTCAAAGAAATGCAAGGAATTCTATGACATTCTGAGAAAGAACAAGAAATTTGAGTGGACTGAAAAGCATGAGAATGCTCTCAAGCCCCTTAAGGATTACCTATCCTCAGCCCCATTATTAATGAAACCAGAAAAAGGGGATATATTATCCTTATATTTGGCAGTCTCTTCTAAGGCAGTAAATGTAGTCCTTGTTAAGGATCATGAAGGTACACAACATCCTGTATATTATGTAAGTAAAAGTTTGCTTGATGCTGAATCCAGGTATTCTCATTTAGAAAAACTTATCCTTGCTTTAATTATGGCATCTACTAAACTACGCCATTATTTTGAAACTCATGATATTATTGTTAAAACTAACTTTCCAATTAAGAATGTTCTCAGGAAACCTGAAATGTCAGGAAGGATGGAAAAATGGGCAGTCAAGCTCAGTGCTTATGATATCAGATATGAACCAAGAACTGCCATTAAATCTCAGGCCTTGGCTGACTTTGTGGCTGATTTCAGTAGTGATCTACAAAGGGAAGCTGAATTGGAAGTTCAACAGCTGGAAGAGACTAAGGATCCTTGGATACTCTTCACAGATGGAGCCTCTAATGTCAAAGGAACCGGACTAGGCATACTACTAAAATCATCACAGGGGGACATAATACCCCACTCAATTGCTTGTGAGTTTCAAACTACTAACAATTAGGCTGAATACGAAGCCTTAATAGCTAGTTTGCAAATTACAAGCATATGAGGATCAGGTCTCTTGAGGTACATGTAGATTCTTTATTAATTACTAACCACTTTAATGGTTCTTATGCTGTTAAAGGTTAAAGGCTAATCAAATATCTAGAGATAGTCAAGAAATTGGCAGACTCTTTTGCTTCTTTTAGTTTGACACAGGTACCCAGGGAAGAAAATGTAGAAGCTGATGCATTAGCCAACCTTGGATCATCATTGAAGATTCCGGAGGATATTAAAATTCCCATTATCCACATTTTGGCTCTTGCTATTGAGGATCACACAGCTATGGAAATAGTGGAGGATTCTGCAATCACACCTAGTGATGATGCACAGTCAAATTCAGGATCCTGGATCCTTCCAATCCTAAGATATATACAACATGGAGAGATCCCTACCGGAGAAAATTCTTGAGCTTTCAAAGTCAACGTATCTCAATTTACAATACTAAATAACATGTTATATAAACGATCTCTTGCATGTCCATATATAAGGTGCATCGAGGATCCAGAAATCCAGGAAGTTCTCAAGGATTTTCATGAAGGAGATTGTGGAAACCACACTGGGGGCAGAGCACTGTTTTCAAGAATCCTTAGGACAGGATACTATTGGCCTACTATGAAGAAGGATGTTGTGGATTATGCCAAGAAATGTGATGCTTGTCAAAGACATAGCAATATCCTTCATCAACCAGCAGAGCTCTTGCATCCTATATCCTCTTCTTGGCCATTCATGAGATGGGGAATGGATATAGTTGGCAAACTTCCAAAAGCACCAGGAGGAAAAGTATTTATGCTTGCCATGACTGATTACTTTTCCAAATGGATAGAAGCTGAAGCATTTGCACAAGTCAGAGAAAAGGAAGTTATATCCATTATTAAAAGAAACATTATTACCAGATTTGGCATACCTTCTGAAATTGTTTGTGATAATGGATCCCAATTTATTGGGAGTAGAACTACTAACTTTTGTGACAGTTGGGGGATTAAGATGATAACATCAACACCAGTCCACCAACAAGCTAATGGTCAAGCAGAATCATCCAACAAGATCATCATCAACAACTTGAAGAAGAAGCTTGGATCCAAGAAAGGAAAATGGGCAGAAGAGCTACCTTATGTGTTATGGGCTGATAGAACAACTCCCAAGAATGCCACTAGTCAGACTCCATTTTCTTTAGTGTTTGGAGCTGAATCAGTGATCCCTACAGAGATGGTAGTCCCTACTGCAAGAACAAGCATCCGTGATCCTGATGGAAATGCTGAAAACTTGGTTCAAGACTTGGATACCATAGAAGAACTCAGGGATTTGGCAAGGATAAGATTGGCTAATTATCAAGAAAGGATGGCTGGAGCTTATAACAAAAATGTCAGGATCAGAAAATTTCAAGTTGGTGACATGGTGTTGAGGAAAGCATTCCAAAACACCACAAATCATGCTGATGGCAAGTTAGCACCAAAGTGGGAAAGCCCCTATCTTATTGAAGCTGAGGCAGGAAAGGGGGCATATCGTTTACTAACAATGGAAGGTGATCTATAGCCAAGAGCTTGGAATGATGTCCATCTAAAGAGATACTTCATGTAAGAAGGATTCAGGATCCTTGACCATCTTTACATCTAAAACACATTAAGGATCCTTAGAGGATATATGATCCTCATTCTGGTAGTGATTTGATTCCAATTTACCTAATCCTTTAACTTATTTGATTACAAGGAGAAGGATCCAGGATCCTTTATCCTTTTTCACTAAGTTTTGAGTTTTGCAGAAGTGGGTGCATCTTTGACAAAGGATCAAGTATCCACAGAAGTCTCCTAAGTTTTATTGGCTTGTCCCCAGTTTTACGGGTTTATCCCCAGTTTTTGGGCTTGTCCCCAGTTCAAGGTATCTATTACCTCCTACAAATCAGGTTCTTACACCTTTGCCAGTTGCGCACGATTATCCTAGTGCAGTTAAAGGCAATGGGACCAGTACCCGCTTTAGGGGCTGACAATTTCATTGTACTGGCTGTATTTAGGATCCTAAGTATAATGGTAGACGTACCATACATCCGTTCCTAAGGTTTCTAACGTTTTCACGTTAGCTAAGGTTTTGGCATCTTCATGTCACTAAGTTTGGATAGTCGCCAGTAAAGGCCATACTCCAGTTTACACAAGATCCTTTGGGCTTGTCCCCAGTTTTTGGGCTTGTCCCCAGTTTATTGGGCTTGTCCCCAGATACTAACTCTTTCTTTTACAGATTGGCTTAGTCCCAAGTTATGTCTTATTTCAGGACTCTAAAGCTAAACAGTTAAGGATCCTGGATCCTAACTTTCTACAAGGGTTTGTCTTATAATTGTTACAATTGTGTGCATTAAGGAAATAGGATCCTAACTTGGATTCTCTTGTATGATCCTTATTTACTTTAATTTTATTCTTGGTTTATCAATCATACCCTATTCTTTGACAACAGAATATATGATCCTAAAATTATCTCACTTTTTAAACTTTATGACTAAAGGATATTTGATCCTTGATCATATCCTGAACTTTTAGACATAAACTGATTTTTATACCTTTACTAATGACTTGTAAATCTAAAAAGGTGTACAAAAACAATTGAAAGGTAAATATACACAAAGTGAACAACACAAGATAGCCAAAAGTTAAAGGTTATATTTATTAATCAAAGTTAAACCCTTTAAAGGTTGTCAAAATTACCTACCCCGAGCATCTACCAGCAATACGTGGCCCGTCCGCTGGGGTAGGTAAAGGGTGTCCATATTAACGAGTCTTAAAGTGCAGGAAAGTAAAGACGGCGGGATAATAGTGGCTTCATCCCCAAACAGAAGATCCCTCCACCAACTATCATCCTACCTATTGTTCCAAGGATCATTGATCCTTAACCCTAATAGCTATTGTTTAGTTATTACAGACCATAATTGTTCACCATCAAAACACCATCAAATAAAAACCATAAAAATAGGCTCCGGCCGTGTCTAGATAAATCCATCATCGCCCATTGCTGCAGCCTAAACCTTCGTTGCATCCTCACTAGCTTTACCAGCTGCCTCCTCCACTGGATCCTTAACCCCACTGCTACCAACCTCGATTGCCAGGACCGCCTCAGCTTCATCCTCATCATCCAGCTCCGCCAACCTCTGCCTCCAAGCCTCATGGTCCCAGGCAGACCTGTCAAAGGTAGGAACCTCAGCTTGCTTAGCCATTTGCAGCTTGAGCTTTAGCATGGCAATAGTGGGAGACAGCTTAGCCCCATCCATGATCTCTGCCTTCTCTTGCTTGGTTGTGATCTGAGCCATGACCAGTTCCTTCTGCAGCAGGTTGATATCCTTCTCAAGGGAAGATATCTTCTTATATTTGGTCAGGAACATCTGCTGGAAGTCTAGCTTTTGCTTCTCAGTCTCGGCCACGTGTTGATCAAGGAGCATTTGGATCTCGGAAAATTTCTGCACAAAATAAGTGTATAGTCATGATCCTTTATCCTCAGAAAGGAAAGTTCAGACTTAAGGATACAGGATCCTTACCTCGGAGACGTATTCCTCAAACTGATGCTGAATGCGAGGGAGGCTTTCAGTAGGCTCAGCGTTCTTTCTCTTTTTGGCACCCTTGCCCCGTGTGATCATGCCTTAGGATTCAGGATGCTTGGGCTTGCAGCCAGCTCCTTTTTTACGGACCTTGAGAAGGCGAATTCATTGAGATCACTTACGCTGAACCTGGAAGCCGACTTTGAGGATTTGCCAGCACCTATAAATACAAAACACAGATAAGTATTCATACTTTATATTCATTTAAACATTTATTTGCACATAGATATGGATACTTACTTGACATTGTGTAGGAACCAGAGGAGATTTTTTGTGAATCCTTTGTTTTGGCTTGAAATGTTCTTATAGCAGGGTCAAGCTTCTAGAAAGCAGCAATCCTTTCTTTTGTAGCAGGAGTTTCTTGAATGTGAGAGAGTGAGATGGCTGCACAACAGAAACAAAAAGAAGGATCAGTTATCCTTAACAGAAAAAGAATCCTACTATGGTCCTGGCCTAAAGATCCCATATCCTACCCTGGGTGATCCACTTTTTGGGAAGGTCATTCATTCCCATCCAAGATTGAGTCCCTCCTTACAAAGAAGAACTGGTTTCTCCAGTTGGTCATTTTTGGTGGTTTTCAGAATTGGATGAGCCTGACCGGGTTTATGCTTGAAAAGAAAACGATGAGAACCATGGCTGACAATATTGTATAACTGACTCAATTCAGACACCCCTATTTCAACACCCTCCTGCTCAATGATGTTTTCAAGTGTGTAGAGGACTCTCCACATCATCGGCATGGCTTGTGTTAGAGCAGGGAAAGGATAATTGAACCCTATCACAAAAGGGGTTGTCGGGAAAGTGATCCAGGCATCAGAGACACAGTCACTCTTCATCGAAGAGTCGAATGATCTAAAGACGGTTCCTGCCGGGAAGCAACGTATCCGATCAATCTCGGGATCGGTGAAACGACAAAGTTCTAGCGAGGTATTTTTGGTTATGCCCTGGCTCTTCAGTGGGCTTTCCTTCTTAGGATCCTTAGTAGGGGAGGATCGAAGATTCATCTTTGCCATGGGATTTTGAAGAAGCAGAGAATCGGAAGAAGAAAAATTAGAGAGAAGGGAAAGAGAGATACCTGTTGAGGTCTTCGAATGAAGATTTAAGGGAGAAAGTCTCGAATTTAAATGCAAAATCTCATTCCTATCTCTATCCTATTTATAATCATTCTTTGTTGCAGGGATGACCCTCGCTGACATCAGCCTCGCAACGGCTATATCTCCAAGTAACGGCTAGTCCGATTTATCGTTCATACATGACTACCTAATTGGATATCAACTAGTCATGTTTGGGGGCAATTGTTACGGATAGAATTTTATAGCTTATGGATCACGGATCCTCAAGTGTAGCATGGATCACGGATCCTTAGTTCAGTTTGAATTAAGGATCCTCAGGAGACGCTGCGGGAATAAGGATCCAGGATCCTCATTATTATTCTAACTTAACAATTGTTTCCATCACCTTTTGGCTTGTTTTGCAGGTATGTTTCGAAGAAGACTTATTCCACGCGAGATTCCAGGGGAATATGCTCTATATTTTCAACATGTGCATGAGCTAGTGACCGTTAGTGGTGATCGTGGGTGATGGGCTAGTTTTTCGGATAGTTAGTTAGGATATTTTAAGCTAAGAATAAAGGGGTATTGAGCTTATTTTTAAGAAACAACTTTTGCACTCTGGTTTACGTACAACACTTCTGCCACTCTCTTTCTCGAACACACACGCATTAGAAACCATTGTATCAAGCTCAATACTTCCGAAGTTACAAACTTGTTTATTCAATATACTTGAAAGTGATAGTTTTCACTATCCGAGATTTTTATGCCGGAGATCATACATTGATCAAGGGTTTTTTCCTCGTATAAATTCTTGTATTCAACGTTCATTTCATACACTCATTGTTCATACATTTGATTATTTAGCTAAGTATCACACCTCACAAAATCAGATTTGGTTGCATTATCCTTGTGTGATTTTTTACTAAAACAGTCACGACATAGGAAGCCACCAAACCTAGGCATTTTTGTCGAGATCGACTGAGACACAAAAGCACTCTTTGGTAGAAGTAGGCCAAGAGTGAGGTTGTCTGAAACCCATTAGATCTAACCTTTCCGTTCCCCGGTCTAAATTTATACGTTGATTAATGGTGCTTATGTCACCCTATTCGTCACATGATCTATGTGTCATTCCTTAGTTTTGTGTTCTACATACCATTGTACATGTATTTTCCCCAAGTTTAGAAAGCAAGTAAAAGTTTAAAAGTGGGGACATGAACTCACAGTTTTCCGTAGCTCGCGTCGTAAACTTCACCGGCTACGTTCGTAAGCGTCGTGACCTATATGTGTTCTATGTAAGTTAGTCACTAGACTTGTATCGCACAAGTACAAGTCACCATTTTAAGTTTATGTATTTGTCATTTGTATGTTCATCTTTTGTGAGGGTCGTGCTCTTGTTTGTCGGGTCTCGCCCGTTCGTCGTGTATTTGCACTTTGAATTTGTATTGTTTATTTGTAAATATATATTTTATTTACCAAAAATATATATATTTGTGTATGTAGTCTTTGCGAAAATAATAAGTGTTAAAAAATAAACTTTATTTTTAAGTTGTCCATATATGTTACTTATATTATTTTTGTGCAAGTATACTTAGGAAAGTATACTTGTATTTTTATGTAAATACTTGTGTATTTTACATTATTTGCCAAAAATCAATAATTTGGTTTTTATTACTTTCCGGAATTATATTTCTTAAAAATAATATATTTTTAAGACATGTATGAAATAAATATACCTTGTCATTCTTGAGGGAATATGTATATTTATTTTTGTTATTCACCCGATTTTTGTATAATTTTCATTACTTGTTAATAGTTATATATTTGTCCAAATATATATAGTTATGTCCAAAAACTGTCCAAAGTCCATATGTTTGTGTAATATATTTATATAAATATATTTTCTTGTATTTGTCCATATACTCTTCTTGTGAGGATTTTTGTATACTTATATACTTAGGTATCCTCATGTATTTGTATGTGTATTTTGGTATTTATACTCCTTGAGAGTATTTAGTGTATTTTTCAAGTTTCTAATACACTACTACATAAGATACACTTAGCACAAAATTTGGTGATCACTAAATATATATATATATATTTTCTAAAAATATACATACTTAATATTAATTTTTAACTTGAAGAAATCAATATTTCTTAGCTTGTAATTTTGTGCAAAAATTAGGAAACCTTGACAAATATTTTTAGGTGAATTTTTTGGGAATAAGTTTCACCAAAACTTATATTTTTCTAAGTGTCAAAATTTTATAAAAATTTTGACAACGTTTCTCCTAAAAATGGAGGGTTCCCATGTTTTCAAAACATGTGTTTATTTTCTTTTTATCACCAAAACAATTTCCAATCAATTTCACAAGTAACATACACTAATTTTATCATGTAAAACCTTACGATGAACTTAATTTTTGCTAAAAATGTGTAGTCTTTTAGATCTACACTTTACATACCATGATCTTTCAAAATCAAGTGTTTTTGTAAATACTAAACAAACTTTTTATGAAACTTTAATTTACTAACCAAACCATCCATGAGATTTATGGTTTCAAAGTCTTGAAAATCATGTTCTAAAACCATTTTTATGCTCATTAGAAAGATCCTTATGTTTAAAACCATGTTTCATCATGGATCTTTCAAGATCCATACTTAACATCCTTGAATCTTACATAAACAAGCTTCTTGATGAACCATTAACAAACTTTTCAGGAATTTTAGTTTCAAAAGTTAGTTTTTCATACACTTTGTGACTTCAAGAACACAAGATCATGCTTCAAAAATCATCTTTCAAGTTCACATAAGTGTTTTACAAGTTCATATTCAAGTTTAACCATGGATCTTTCAAGATCCATGCTTAAACTTGTTAAATCTAAGCTTCTAACAAGCTTAACATGCTAGATCTAAACATACATACAAGATTCAACAACAACAACTTCATCACATACACCAAAAATCACTGAAATCACTAGTTTTCTTCATGATTATGTTAGATTCTTACATCTTCATATTTTCAAGTTTAGTTTCTTAGATGGTGTGACCTGTACATAACATAAACATGAACTAAAATAGTGTTTAGGAGGCCTAAACTAGCTCTATTGTCTAGGGAAGTGGCACAAGAAGGATGAAGATGAAGAATGATGAAATTAAGTGGTTAAAAGCTCCTCCAAGAGGTCCTTCAACTTCTAGCACTTGTAGTCTTCTTAGATAGCCTCCATACACCTTAGAACAAGCTTAGATTTGTTGTACGATGAATGAAAATGAAGTTGGTAGCGTGGTGTGGGTGAGCCGAGAACAAGAGAGAGAGAAAGGGAGGAGAAGTTGGTCATTTTGAATGTTAGAATATTGAGGTTCAACATGCTTTTGGTCATTTATAAAATCTTTCCAACAATCTAATATCCACAAGATTATGTGCTCCATATCTAGAATACATAAGTATTATTTTAATCAAAAGAGATGCCCTTTGGGGCCGGTTTTCATGAAGGGGGGGGGGGGGTGTTGTAAATTCTTGGAATTCGAAGGTTAAGAATGTAAACTAGAAGGTTTAGGTTAGTTTAAGTGTGTTTATGTCACACCCCCAAATTCCACAAGCGGAGTATCACTGCAGGAGGCGTGACATGACCAGGATCAAGCCACCAATCATATTGAACAATGTATTAAAGTAAATATAAAACCAACCACAATATAATTGGTGTCCAAAAGAAATTAACCAAGTTCAAGTTATCAGCGGAAGCATAAAGTTTAAAACCAAAACATAAGTTTAAAAGTTCAAATGTTTAACATGAAACTCAACAGTCCATGTCCCACAACGACCTCTCCTTCTCATGCAAGCTCTATCTAAGCACCTAACGACCTACAAGGCATGTAGTAACGAATCAACAACAAAGTTGAGCGAGTTCACAGTCGGTTGTCAATTTTAAAGTTGTTCCAAAAACCATCAGTTAGTTCGAAAACCATGAGTTAACCAGTTCCTTGTTTCCCAAACCATAAACAGTGGGGGCTACCCCATGTAAACCACTAGACCATTACCATATCGACTACTGACTGAAGATGTGTTTATGTGCCCAGCATCAATGTCTATCATCATTGACTAAGTGCCCAGATCCATTAGTCCACTCCCGTCCTCTGCGGCACGGTGTGAGGCTTGTCAAACCTAATAGCGCTATTTAACTAATAACCCGTTCGCCAATAGCCCGACGATTAAGTCGATATAAAAATGAGGGACTTCATGATAGAGTTTTGTCTAGTAAGTTATATGTTGTCATCCTTCCTATGGAGGATGGAGGTACGTAATCTACCCAAGGAGAATACGCAGACTTAATGTTGTCATCCTTCCCATGGAGGATGGAGGTACATATCCCACCCAAGGAGAATATGCAGGTTTCATTATAGTTCCTTAACCCATTCCCAACCACCGGGAATCCCATGCCTTGTAGAAAGTCTGAACTCACCTTAGGTTAGCTCGGCAGATAAACGAAAAGGTCACTTGAGCTATTTGTGGTCAACCACGTCCTAACATGGTTACCATACAAGTCGGGTGTAGGTTCAAGTAGTGCACATAAGTTTACACATAAGCTAGCAGGTTACGAACACGTAATGATCATGGCAAACACACAAGATCACATTTAACACGTTAACAGTCAAGTACACATAATGTCCAATTTGTGCGACTCATATGATTGGGTCGTTGAGCTTGTACGAGCCCAATCATCTTGTGCAATCCATTATATAAAGCCCAATACAACCGGCCCAACCTATTGTGCGATCAGCACAACCTGTACGATCCACAATGGGTTGTGCGTTCCATCCAAACCCGGCCCAACAACAAATGAAATCCATAACTCGTTCGGCCCAAACAAATAAGAAACACTTATCTTGTGCGGTCCAATGGACTTGTGCGATTAAGGTTAACTTGTGCGATTGGAGTTTTGGGCTTGTTCGGCCCAACAACATATTATAACTGAATATATTAAGTGGCCCAACACCTTGTGCGATCAGCACAACCTTGTGCGATCAACAAGATGTTGTGCGACTAAGCTTAAAAGAGCTGTACAACGTGTTTAAATAGTTGCACCCTATAGCTTGTGCGACTTCCTTGTGCGACCGGCTTGTACGACTAGCCTTGTGCAACTAGCCTTGTACGATTAGTTTTATGTTTCCTAAAATCACGCAATCTATTCTAACAGTTTCCATTTAATTTGCAAACTAATTCTAACAGTTTTTATCTTTACATTAGTCGATCAAATCATGGTTTTTATCAATTAATTCATATGAACCCTAATCATGTTCAAGGCATAACAACAACTTATAACATTAAACTACATTAACACGGTTCATGTTCTTGATTACTAGCATGCATCCTAACATGACAACACAACAAATCATCCGCATATACTTTCATATCAGCCGATTAACATGCATTCGGTTCTAGATCATCATTAACATCACATAATTATCAAACCCTATATTAATCTAACATACTACACATGTGAGCCGATTTACATGAACACCAAACCCACAAACAATTTATATGATAACCAATCACAAATCATCCCTGAATCATTATGTAGAATCATATGAATCACAACATCGTCTATCATTCAAATAATAGTTAAAACACTAACCGGTTAGAAGGTAGAACAAGGATTGATTCGAACAAGAAAGCTTCGAGGAGAGGGGATGTTGCCGTCGGCTTCAAGAGGAGAGAAAGAGAGAGTAGGGTTTGCTAAACTTTGTGTGTGATTTGCAAAATAATGAGGAGTATACACCTTCCTCATAGGTTATGCGTGTAAGGGAGTGGGCCGAACCCATCATGGGCTGCCCTTGGTTCGAATACAAGGAGTACGGACCGAATGGGCTTGCGCGAATGGACATGTGTTGTGTGATCCAACTTAGGTAGTATGCATACACATTTACAATACAATTACATACACATAACATTCATAATATCTCATTATAATCATATCAAGTAATCACATAACGTTCAAAACATGTTACATCAAAGTACGACTAAAGGTTCGAAATACGAGTTGTCACATCATCCCCAAGTTGAAAGAAATTTCGTCCCGAAATTTAGCACGTAGTTACTGAGGAAGCTAGTTAGGTTGCGTGGTTTCCTGGGGTGTCACATCCTTCCCCTGTTGGTTTGGAATTTCGTCCCGAAATTCCGCAGTAGCTTCAGCCTCAGTAGTGGTTTCACTTTTCTCGAACAATTGGGGATACTTGTGTTTCATTTGGTCTTCTCGTTCCTATGTAAACTCTGGGCCACGATGGGAGTTCCAACGAACTCGAACAATGGGTATCCTGGTACGTTTGAGAACTTTAACATCTAGGTCTGTAATCTCTACTGGTTCCTCGACGAATCGCAGCTGATCGTCGATAGTGAGTTCCTTGAGAGGAACTATGAGGGTCTCATCTGACAGACACTTCTTCAGATTCGACACATGGAATACGTTGTGAACTCAGCTGAGTTCTTCAGGTAGATTTAGTCTGTAGGCCACCTTGCCAATTCTCTTAGTGATTTCGAAACGTCCAACATAATGTGGATTCAGCTTGCCTCGCTTGCCGAAATGAATCACACCTTTCCAAGGTGAAACTTTAAGTAGCACTCGATCCCCAACCTGGAACTCGAGCTGTTTCCTGCGCTTATCAGCATAGCTTTTTTGACGGTCACGAGCTCCCGCCATTCGTTGTTGTATCTGGGCAATCTTTTCTGTCGTGTCGACGATGAGTTCTGTGCCAGTGATTTTGCTGTCACCAACTTCTGCCCAACATAAGGGTGATCGGCATTTCCATCCATACAACGCCTCGAATGGAGCAGCCTGGATGCTAGTGTGGTAACTGTTGTTGTACGAAAACTCTACCAAAGGTAGGTGCCTTTCCCAGCCACTACCAAAGTCGATAACACTTGCTCGAAGCATGTCTTCAAGAGTTTGAATGGTGCGTTCAGTCTGTCCATCCGTCTGTGGATGATACGTGATGTGTACAAAATGCAACATATAAATTACATCAATTGTGGCATAAAACTAACCCTTTTTAGTACTAATGTTGGAAAAAGTGTGTTCTTGTCTTCCTTTTGTATTTTCAGGATTAAATGAGCTCAAATGAACAAAAGAAGCAAAAAGGCAGCTAAATCTAACATAAATACAAGAAAAGGAACAAACGTGACATGCCCGACCCCCCGACAGCATCTTCCCAAGCAAAGCAAAACAAGAGAACAGAAGGCTGAACACGCCTCGTGCTCAATGAGCACGGGGGCGTGCCCGAGAGTCCGTAGAAAAGACAAAGCTATAGAAGCTTCTATCGCCCACCACGGGGCCGTGCTCAGCGGACACGGGGCCGTGGTCAACTATAAGATTCTCAGAATCCATGCAAATCTTGATAGTACAGATACGCTTCGGCACACGGGGTTGTGCCCAGCGGACACGGTGGCGTGGTCAACTAATGCAGACAAACTGCAATTAATGAAGACAGAGAAGGAGGATGGACACGGGGCTGTGCCCAATGGACACGGGGCCGTGCCCGGGCTACTATTCAGGCTATAAATAGGGGTGCTTGGCTCATTTGCAAACCATCCCTTGGCACACCACCTCTCTCACACTTCACCCACCACCCACCACCATCACAACACCATCATCCACCACCATCATCCATTGTCCATCATAGAGTGTGTGAGTCGTCTCGGGATCCAAGATTGATCGTAAGAGTTCTTGACAATCAAAGGGCATGTTTGCCTAAGTCTCTTACATCACTTGGTGAAGACAAGTGTCTAGTGTAATACTTTTTATTTTTAATCTTTTCGCACTTTTTACTTGGTTATGTATTAGTGACTTTAAGAACTAGTTTCTTATGTTGAAGGTGATTCTTCCTTGTCGTTTGTCCATGGTGTCTTGGCATTCTTTTACTGTCTATATAAAATAAAAGATTTTCACCATTCATATCTCCATGGTCTATATGGAGATATGTTGGCTACCTGGTCGGGGGTTAAGGGAACGGTTTGGTAAGAGTCTTGCCTTGTTCAGTGTATAGATCCTGCAAGGACCTGGGTCAAATTTAGTAGGACCTCCTTCAATACCCACCGGTATTGGATGGCGGGGGTCCAAACTCTTTGATCCCCTCATATGTAAGCTACTATTAATACTTTAATCCGGCTATTTAGGACTGTATCCCTGCTGACTCAGACTACTTAGCCGAGGGTAACGTCACCTCCAAAAGAGGGGCCTACCATAATATGCATTAATAACTTAATTAATTATCTTTCAATAATCCGACCCTTTAGGATTGTATCCTTGCTGACTCAAACTACTGGGTTGAGGGTAACGTCACCTTCAAAAGAGGGGCCTACTACAATAACTAAGATAATCTCTTAAAAAGTGCAAAAGTGCGGAAATAATCAAAGGTTACACTAAACACGAGTCGGAGCCAAGTGATTCATCTTGTCTATCTGTTTTTTACTTTTATTTTATTTTTCAGCATTTTAGTTAGTTTTTATTTTTCTAGTTTAAAACCTTTTCTAACTTTTGATTTGATTAGACGTTGAGGATAAACCGGTACTAAAAGCTCTTGTGTCCTTGAAAGACCTCGGTATCTTACCAACACTATATTGCCCATATGTGTGTTTGGTGTTAGTAAAATATCATGTTTTATAAATTTAAAACTTGACTATCGTGTAAAAAGGGCTTAAAATATACTTAAACTTATATACACACCACACACGCATCAAGTTTTTGGTGCCGCTGCCGGGGACACAAGGATTTTAAGAAAGTTAGGAATCAGCGGCCTAATCGTTTTTTTCTACTTTTTCTGTTTTTTTTAGGATTTTCTTAGTTTTTCAGCTTCTGCAGGACTCAGCACGGGACGTGCCCACTGAACACTCCCCGTGCCTAATCCTTGGAACTGGCAATCCTGTTTTAAGTCAGACAGTAAGCTGAACACGGGGCCGTGCCCACTCAACACGCCCCGTTCCCAAGATTCAGTTACTGAAAACAGAATCGTAAGATCCCGACGGTTGGTAAGTTCTGACACAAACATGAGAGATACTGATATTTTTTACTTTTGGCACTCTTATGGTACGTGGTTTCAAATATGTAGTGGCCCTCATAAAGAATTAGAATGTTATTTTCTAAATTATAAGCCCCACTATATAGACCCATTGTTTTCCTGTAGCCTTAAGAGGGGCGAAAGTAAAAATAATCCCTATCTCTCCCTCGAATGCTCTCAACCGGATCTTCTAGGAGAAATGCTTCTTGATGAACTATTTCAAATGGAAGATCTAATTCTTAATTGGTTAAAAGAACTTTGGATAGATTTCGATAATTTATCTCAAGACGATAACCAAGAAGAATTGTTGGGATCGCATCCAAATGAAAACAACTTTGTTGTTCCCGATGTTACCTCTAACTCTAGCGAGGACTTGAGCGATAGTCGTCCCTGTGCCGATTATGCCGTGAAGGACTCTCCATCGAATTCGTTCGGTGCATACATAAACCTGAGCGATTTGGCACACACATTCTTTAACGAGAGCCCGGGAAAGGGTTGGACTTGTCCACCTACATTTAGCATAGGAATCACCCTCACCGACAACCTCTTGCATTCTCGTCTTAGTCTAGAGCAATTAAGGTATCTTAGGCACTTTGGGGTTGTTCCATCCAGTAAGGAACCGCCCGATCCAGACAAGTTCCTTAGAAATAGACAAACTCCATAAAACAGCCTCTAGACACGGGGCCGTGTCCAGGTCAGCACGCCCCCGTGTTCACCCAAAGATTCTCGTCTGATTTCGTGTCAAAATACGGACAAAGTGTGTCAGGATTTCATCTGCACACAGGGCCGTGTCCAGCCGACACGGGGCCGTGTGCAGCGTGCTGTCATTTTCTATAAATGCAGCAAGATTCCTGCACATATGGACCACTCCAAAGACAAAGATCTGGTGGATCTTCCCACATACCATCCTAGGTATATTCTAAAGAAGGTTCCCAATAACCATCTTGTCTTTTCCACTTTTATCCCTTACCTTCTTTTTCAATTTCTCTTAACACCTCCATTAGAGCTTGAAATCTCCATAATTCCAAGCCTTATTGAGATGTTTGTTAGATTTTTATTCAAGGAATCTTGTTAAAAATAAGTTCTACAACAATGTTTTAAGTTGTTTCTGCTTAGAAACGTTTTAAAAATCACGAAAACAAATTAAAACACCAAGATTCCTTGTTCCAAAAATCTGCAGATATCTGAACACGGGGCCGTGCTCATTGAGCACGGGGCCGTGTCCGAGGTACTGTTTACATAAAATTGAGCTCTTTTCGGTATGTCTTCTCAGAATGGCGAGCAGAACTAGCGGAACATCTTCATCGCACTCTAGGAACAACCGACATGGAAGAAGGTCATCAACGGTTGAAGATTCTCTTGTAAACTATGTTTACGCTTTAAGAGAGGCCATTGATGAAATAACAGGAGTGGAAGAAGCATTGGTCGACCGTATCAATCATTTGACGGTGGGACTAGAGGGATGTCTTCGAGAGGTCAACCTTTTGCACCAAAGGTTGAACATTCTCGCTTCTCCTCCTTTGGTTCCAATCATTACCCAAAGGGCATGGAATGTGGTTCTCGAAGTCATCATACCGGCCGAATGGTACGCCATACATCCGGAGCCCCCTCGGGACGTACTACAAGGGGTTCCTGTTGGTGTAACTCCTCCTCCACAAGATGTTGAAGAAAACGACCCCGCCTTCTTTCTCCCAAGGGAAATAGAAGAGTGGCTTTAATAAACATCTATGGAATACCCCTCGGTCCAAAGTTCTACAAATCTTATAAACCGGAAAATTATTTCCGGAAATTTTGATAAAAGTAGAACTCCTTAGGATGACTTTATGTACCATTTGAACCATCTATCTTAGGACATTTAGTTTTTTACTTTCTGCCTCATTTTTAAACTTTCAAGGATCTTATGTAATTCTCTCAATGTTTTAATGAATGATGGTTTTAGCTAATTTGGTGTTTGGATGATGTTATAATGGATAAAACACACTCGGGATGGTGAAGGATAACAAGAGAAACTTAAACCAGCACCCCATGCACGAAAACAGGGGCACCCGAAAAAATTTTCTTCATTCCAGCAAGTTCAGCACGGGCCGTGCCCGCCCAACACGGCCCCGTGCTGCACAATCTGCAGGAAATGTCCAGTTCAGGTAACTGGACACGGGGTGTGCTCAATGAACACGCCCCCGTGCCCAGGCTTCTGTTTCTTTTTAACATTTTCTGTAACTGGCGATCTGAACACGGGGCCGTGCCCGGACACCAGACGCCCAGTAACAGAAACTTTTGCTTTTTCACACCTTTTTACACATTCAATCAACCTAAAAACTTATTTTTGGGACACATTGAGGACAATGTGTAATTTAAGTGTGGGGGGGGGGGGGGGATGCTAAAACCTTGAATCTTGCAAGTCCTAAATACAAGCCTTACACAAAACTCTATTGGAACCGCTAATCACCCCAAATTTTTTTTCAAAAAAAAAATCATTTTTTTCTTGTCTATGTTTAATTTGGGAATTTCAAATTCTAAAAAGGTTATATTTTTACAAATTTACAACAGATAGCGTCGTGATAAAAAGAACCAACATAAGAAAATTATGAAACGGCATGACAAGCTTAATTAAAATTTGATTATATATACTTGATCACATAAAAATCCATTCCCACAAAAAGTGAGTTTTGAGCCTTTATTGAGCATACAAATATATATCTTTAAACTAAATGCTCATTTTTAGTTTCTTGTGTGAATAGCCGCTTGGTTCTTACGACTCTAGAACTTGCCACGACGATACATTCCCGGTCCTTACCAACTTAAACCTGAGTAAGTAAATGACGGAGGCATTAGGACTAACCCTTTTTATTTCTACACCATTATTTTTTTTACCACCTACCCAAAATCCCCCTAGTTAACCCCTTTGAGCCTAAACCTTTTCATTTCATAACCCAAAACAAACACCCTTTCACCCACTAAAACCTTTTTATTGTTAAACCCTTTGTTTTAGTGACAAGCTCGGTTTTTCTCACGACTTTCAAAAAAAAATTGATGATGATGAAGCAAAAGAGAAATAAACAAACAAGTTTATCAAAAATAACTTTGTTTGAATAATGGCTTCATCAAAATAAAAACCTCAAAAATAAAAAGTCTTACGAAAACCGACGCTTTTTACGCCTTTCGCCCTTTTACTAACCACTAACCCAACCACCTACCTTTAACCCAAGCCTAACCCTTCACCCCAAAAGTCCTCTTGATATTTACAAAGGTGTATAGTTAAAAAGGAGGAGGATTGGTTGCTTGGCAAGCTTATGGTAGGAGTAAGTTCCATGCCGCTCTCGAGTGATTCACTAAAATACATCTTCGGCCGAGTGTTGAGTGATTCCCCCCGTGAGGTATGTGAACTTGTATATAAATGGAATTTTAAAAAGGTATGTTATGCCCTAATAAGTAATTTATCTTATGTAATGTTTTAAATAAATCATGACGAATAGGATTGTAAATAAATAAAAATAAAACTTAATAAAGAATCTTGGAAATCCCGACACTCTACGACAAGCCCAAAAACCTTCTCTGCTACCCATTCCATTTGGGAGTGTAAAGCCACATTATAAAAAGTTTTGCTTGAGGACAAGCAAAGATTCAAGTGTGGGGGCATTTGATGTGTACAAAATGCAACATATAAATTACATCAATTATGGCATAAAACTAACCCTTTTTAGTACTAATATTGGAAAAAGTGTGTTTTTGTCTTCCTTTTGTATTTTCAGGATTAAATGAGCTCAAATGAACAAAAGAAGCAAAAAGGCAGCTAAATCTAACATAAATACAAGAAAAGGAACAAACGTGACATGCCCGACCCCCCGACAGCATCTTCCCAAGCAACACAAGAGAACAGAAGGCTGAACACGCCCTGTGCTCAATGAGCACGGGGGCGTGCCCAAGAGTCCGCAGAAAAGACAAAGCTATAGAAGCTTCTATCGCCCACCACGGGGCCGTGGTCAACTATAAGATTTGCAGAATCCAGGAAAATATTGATAGTACGGATACGCTTCTGCACACGGGGTCGTGCCCAGCGGACACGGGGGCGTGGTCAACTAATGCAGACAAACTGCAATTAATGAAGACAGAGAAGGAGGATGGACACGGGGCCGTGCCCGGGCTACTGTTCAGGCTATAAATAGGGGTGCTTGGCTCATTTGCAAACCATCCCTTGGCACACCACCTCTCTCACACTTCACCCACCACCATCACAACACCATCATCCACCACCATCATCCATTGTCCATCATAGAGTGTGTGAGTCGTCTCGGGATCCAAGATTGATCGTAAGAGTTCTTGACAATCAAAGGCCATGTTTGCCTAAGTCTCTTACATCACTTGGTGAAGACAAGTGTCTAGTGTAATACTTTTTTTATTTTTAATCTTTTCTCACTTTTTACTTGGTTATGTATTAATGACTTTAATAACTAGTTTCTTATGTTGAAGGTGATTCTTCCTTATCGTTTGTCTGTGGTGTCTTGGCATACTGTCTATATAAAATAAAAGATTTTCACCATTCATATCTCCACGGTCTATATGGAGATATGTTGGCTACCTGGTCGGGGGTTAAGGGAACGGTTTGGTAAGAGTCTTCCCTTGTTCAGTGTATAGATCCTGCAAGGACCTGGGTCAAATTTAGTAGGACCTCCTTCAATATCCACTGGTATTAGATGGCGGGGGTCCAAACTCTTTAACCCCTCATATGTAAGCTACTATTAGTACTTTAATCCGGCTATTTAGGACTGTATCCCTGCTGACTCAGACTACTTAGCCGAGGGTAACGTCACCTCCAAAAGAGGGGCCTACCATAATATGCATTAATAACTTAATTAATTATCTTTCAATAATCCGACCCTTTAGGATTGTATCCTTGCTGACTCAAACTACTAGGTTGAGGGTAACGTCACCTTCAAAAGAGGGGCCGACTACAATAACTAAGATAATCTCTTAAATAGTGAAAAAGTGCGGAAATAATCAAAGGTTACACTAAACACGAGTCTGAGCCAAGTGATTCATCTTATCTTTCTGTTTTTTACTTTTATTTTATTTTTCAGCATTTTAGTTAGTTTTTATTTTTCTAGTTTAAAACCTTTTTCTAACTTTTGATTTGATTAGACGTTGAGGATAAACCGGTACTAAAAGCTCTTGTGTCCTTGGAAGACCTCGGTATCTTACCAACACTATACTACGCTCACGATGGGTGCACTTGCCCATATGTGTGTTTGGTGTTAATAAAATATCGTGTTTTATAAATTCAAAACTTGACTAACGTGTAAAAAGGGCTTAAAATATACTTAAACTTATATACACACCACACACGCATCAATACGCTGTGCTCATGTCTAGACGCGAGCCAAAGGATTTGTGCATCGCTTGACACAATTCAGAGGTAAAACGTGGATCACGATCAGAAATGATGGAGGTTGGCACCCCGTGCCTCGAGACTACTTCCTTCAGGTAGATGCCTGCTAGAGTAGAGAACTTATCCGTTTCTTTGATAGCCAGAAAGTGTGCAGACTTGGTTAGTCGATCCACTATCACCCAAATGGTATCGTTTCCTCGTTGCGATCTAGGTAAACCAGTAACGAAGTCCATGGAGATTTGCTCCCATTTCCATGTCGGGATCTCTGGTTACTGAAGTAGGCCTGATGGCTTCTGGTATTCAACCTTGACCCTAGAACAGGTCAGACATTTACTAACATAGGTCGCTATGTTAGCTTTCATGTGAGGCCACCAGTACGTAGCTTTGAGATCGTGGTACATCTTATCCGAACCAGGATGTACTGAGTAACGAGACTTGTGTGCTTCATCCATCACAAGCTCACGTAGATTACCACCGTCTTCCTTTAGTTCTAACCGTTTCTCCAATCCTCACAGGGACTCAGCCCTGATGTTCTCTTCTTTCAATGCTTCGACCTGAGCATCACGAATTTGGGCAGGAAGACTAGAGTGAATGGTAATCTGTAACACACGTACACGCTTAGGTTTGGTTTCCTTTCGACTGAGGGCGTCGGCCACCACATTGGCTTTGCCTGGATGGTACTTGATTGCGGATTCGTAGTCTTTAAGGAGTTTGACCCATCGACGCTGCCGCATTTTCAACTCCTTCTGATCGAAGATATGCTGGAGACTCTTGTGATCGGCGTAAATGATGCACTTGGTATCGTACAAGTAATGCCTCCATATCTTAAGAGCAAACACCACTGCTCCCAACTCCAAGACATGAGTAGTGTAGTTCTTTTCGTGAACCTTTAATTGGCGTGATGCGTAAGCAATGACTTTCGCATGTTGCATAAACACACAACCAAGTCCTTGGATTGACGTGTCACAATAAACCACGAAATCTTCTGTGCCCTCAGGCAACGAGAGAATAGGTGCGCTACAAAGTTTCAACTTCAGCTTCTAAAACATGGATTCCTGAGCATCACCCCAACGGTAGGTGACACCCTTCTGGGTAAGAACGGTAAGAGGCTGCACAATCTTAGAGAAATCCTTGATAAACCTTCTGTGGTAACCCGCCAAACCCAAGAATTGACGGATTTCAGTTGGTGTTCGAGGTGCAGGCCAATTCCTGATTGAGTCAACCTTGGATGGATCAACGTGAATCCCATCCTTATTAACCACGTGACCTAGGAAATGGACTTCACGTAGCCAGAAGTCACATTTTGAAAACTTAGCATAAAGTTGTTCTGTTCGAAGAAGTTCCAAAATGAGTCACAGATGACGCTCGTGTTCCTCCTGACTCTTGGAATAGATCAAGATGTCGTTGATAAACGCAATAATGAACTTATCCAAGTAGGGTTTGCACACTCGGTTCATAAGATCCATGAAGACCGCAGGTGCGTTTATCAACCCAAAAGGCATGACCATAAACTCTTAGTGGCCGTAACGAGTCCTGAATGTTGTCTTGGAGATGTCCTCATCTCGGACTCTCAGCTGATGATAGCCCGATCTCAAATCAATCTTAGAGTAAAAGCTCGACCCTTGCAACTGGTCGAATAGATCATCTATACGCGGGAGAGGATAATGATTCTTCACGGTCACCTTGTTGAGTTCACGATAGTCTATACACATTCGAAAGGTACCGTCTTTCTTCTACACAAACAAGACTGGAGCTCCCCAGGGCGAAGAGCTAGGACGAATGAAACCCTTGTCCAAGGGCTCTTGCAACTGTGCAGACAGTTCTTCTAATTCTGATGGGGCTAAGCGATACGGTGCACGAGCTATAGGGTCTGCTCCAGAAGCTAGCTCGATTTGGAACTCGACCTGACGACGAAGCGGAAGTCCAGGTAATTCCTCAGGAAATACCTCAGGAAAGTCGCGTACAATCGGAATATCTCCAATCTTCTTTTCCTTCGCTGAGGTATCAGTAACGAGAGCTAGGATAGCAGTGTGGCCCTTTCGCAAACACTTCTGAGCCTTAAGGAAAGAGAGGATGCTCACGACAGCACCACTCTTATCGCCACGAATTACGAGAGGTTCCTCACCAGAACGAGGAATGCGGACAATCCATCCCAATGACGACGTCGAAGCTACCAAGGACGATGGGGATAAGGTCGATAGAGAAGGTCTGACCAGCGAGTGTGAGATTACAACCCTTAACTAGGTGTGTGGCCTTAAGACTTTTACCGTTTGCTAGTTCTACAACATGCTTGGTGTTTAAGGGTTTTGGGGTACGCTTAAGCATCTGACTAACTTTTAAGGACACATAACTAGTATCGGCACCCGAATCGAATAAAACAGAAACAAAGAAGTCATCCAGTAGGAACTTACCTATCACAACGTTGGGATCGTTCCTTGCATCACCCTGACCAATCACAAAGGCACGTCCTCTGGCATCGTTGCCATCATTATTACCCCCATTGTTGTTCCCATTTCCCTGGTTGTTGTTGTTGTTGTTCTGATTCAGCTATGGGCAGTTCCTTTTGAAGTGGCCATCAGCACCACACTGAAAACACCCTTTCTTATTACCCTGTTGTTGCTACTGTTGCTGGTTCTGTGGAGCTTATTGCTGCTGCTGACGATTCTGAATCTCAGGATATGGGCTCCTGCAATCCTTCGCTGCATGACCAGGTTTATTGCATCTATGACACGGAGCATTGTTACACGGCCCGCTGTGGTGCAAGTTAGAACGGTTGCACTTAGGTTAATTCCCATTGTACCCTCCTTGTTGACCAAGGCTCTTGTAGTCGTCAGTCCTTCGCTGCTGAGACTGAGACTGAACAGAAGCTGAATCCTTGCTTGAATTTCCATCCCATTTGCGCTTGTTGTCGCTAGGAGCATCAGAAGTAGTGGTAGCACTAATACACTTTGGCAGCCTGTTCTGCTCAACTGTCTGATCAGTGAGACGGTGGGATAATCGTATGACCTGTTGAATCGTGAGGAGGTTAGCCGAAGTCACCATACTCTGAATTTCTGGCACTAAACCCTTGATGTAAAGCTCGATATGTTTGCAGGGAGGATCCACCATGGTTGGACACAACGCAGCTAGTTCGTTCGATCTCTTCGTATACGCCTCGATTTCAGACCCCGTCATATTCAAATTGTAGAACTCCACTTCTAACTTGTGAATGTCATGACGATGACAATACTCCTCTTTAATCAGATCCTTAAAGTCGTTCCATGGGGTGGCATTAGCAGCTACCAACCCTAGCATTTGAACCTGAGCGTTCCACCACGTGAGCGCACTACCTTCAAGAGTTCCTGTAGCAAACTTCACCCTACTAGCAACAGGGAATTCACACATTTCAAAGACAGATTCGATCTTCTCGAACCAGTGGAGAAGACCTACAGCTCCTTCTGTACCACTGAAGGTACTTGGTCGACAGTCCATAAAGGTCTTAAATGTACACACAGGAGGTTGAGCATGCTGACCTGTCGCGCGAGAAAGATAAGACAAGGTTAAGCACGAGAGTTGGTTAGCGAGAGTAGGATCTAAACATCCAAGGATAGGTCGAAATGACAGGTTATACTTCCTGCTGGAGCTGCTGTGATTGCCTCCGCAACTCGTTCGTTGATTAGAGCCGTCAGCTGGGCTTGAGTCAAGTTGAGTCGTCCACTCATGATCTTCACATCAAAGGAAACACAAGTGAGAAAGGTGACGTAGAGGTGTGTAAAGTGTGAGATGACAGAAGAGAGTGAGCATGCAAGGTTTCAATCAACAGTTGCTATATCAACTAAGCATACTATGAACAATGCACTACTTTAACTAACAGGCAGGCAATACAAATATCAACCATATCACCTATTGTGTTGAGCCTTGTACGTGGAGCGAAGTGTCGTTGTGGATCGTTGAGCACTATACAGATTATAGTCTGGTTTTGTCAAAAAGCTTTTCCCTTTTTAAAACCAAGTTCACTATAACCAATGGCTCTGATACCAATCTGTCACACCCCCAAATTCCACAAGCGGAGTATCACCGCAGGAGGCGTGACATGACCAGGATCAAGCCACCAATCATATTGAACAATGTATTAAAGTAAATAAAAAACCAACCACAATATAATTGGTGTCCAAAAGAAATTAACCAAGTTCAAGTTATCAGCGGAAGCATAAAGTTTAAAACCAAAACATAAGTTTAAAAGTTCAAATGTTTAACATGGAACTCAACAGTCCATGTCCCACAACGACCTCTCCTTCTCGTGTAAGCTCCAACTAAGCACCTAACGACTTGCAAGGCATGTAGCAACGAATCAACAACAAAGTTGAGCGAGTTCACAGTCACTTGTCCATTTTAAAGTTGTTCTAAAAACCATCAGTTAGTTCGAAAACCATGAGTTAACAAGTTCCTTGTTTCCCAAACCATAACCAGTGGGGGCTACCCCATGTAAACCACTAGACCCGTTACCATATCGACTACTGACTGAAGAGATGTTTATGTGCCCTGCGTTAATGTATATCATCATTGACTAAGTGCCCAGATCCATTAGTCCACTCCCGTCCTCTGCGGCACGGTGTGAGGCTTGTCAAACCTAATAGCGCTATTTAACTAATGACCCGTTCGCCAATGTCCTGGCAATTAAGTGGATATAAAAATGAGGGACTTCATGATAGAGTTTTGTCTAGTAAGTTATATGTTGTCATCCTTCCTATGGAGGATGGAGGTACGTAATCTACCCAAGGAGAATACGGAGGCTTAATGTTGTCATCCTTCCCATGAAGGATGGAGGTACATATCCTACCCAAGGAGAATATGCAGGTTTCATTATAGTTCCTTAACCCATTCCCAACCACCGGGAATCCCATGCCTTGTAGAAAGTGTGAACTCACCTTAGGTTAGCTCGGCAGATAAACGAAAAGGTCACTTGCGCTATTTATGGTCAACCACGTCCTAACATGGTTACCATACAAGTCAGGTCTAGGTTCAAGTAGTGCACATAAGTTTACACATAAGCTAGCAGGTTACGAACACGTAATGATCATGGCAAACACATAAGATCACATTTAACACGTTAACAGTCAAGTACACATAATGTCCAATTTGTGCGACTCAGATGATTGGGCCGTTGAGCTTGTACGAGCCTAATCATCTTGTGCGATCCATTATATAAAGCCCAATACAACCGGCCCAACCTATTGTGCGATCAGCACAACTTGTGCAATCCACAATGGGTTGTGCGTTCCATCCAAACCCGACCCAACAACAAATGAAATCCATAACTCGTTCGGCCTAAACAAATAACAAACACTTATCTTGTGTGGTCCAATGGACTTGTGCGATTAAGGTTAACTTGTACGATTGGAGTTTTGGGCTTGTTCAGCCCAACAGCATATTAGAACTGAATATATTAAGTGGCCCAACACCTTGTGCGATCAGCACAACCTTGTGTGATCCACAAGATGTTGTGCGACTGAGCTTAAAAGAGTTGTACAACGTGTTTAAATAGGTGCACCCTGTAGCTTGTGCGACTGCCTTGTGCGACTAGCCTTGTACGATTAGTTTTATGTTTCCTAAAATCATGCAATCTATTATAACAGTTTCCATTTAATTTGCAAACTAATTCTAACAGTTTCTATCTTTACATTAGTCGATCAAATCATGGTTTTTATCAATTAATTCATATGAACCCTATTCATGTTCAAGGCATAACAACAACTTATAACATTAAACTACATTAACACGGTTCATGTTCTTGATTACTTGCATGCATCCTAACATGACAACACAACAAATCATCCGCATATACTTTCATATCAACCGATTAACATGCATTCGGTTCTAGATCATCATTAACATCACATAATTATCAAACCCTATATTGATCTAACATACAACACATGTGAGCCGATTTACATGAACACCAAACCCTCAACAATTTATATGATAACCAATCATAAATCCTCCCTGAATCATTATGTATAATCATATGAATCACAACATCATCTATCATTCAAATAATAGTTAAAACACTAACCGGTTAGAAGGTAGAACAAGGATTGATCCGAACAAGAAAACTTCGAGGAGAGGGGATGTTGTCGTCGGCTTCAAGAGGAGAGAAAGAGAGAGTAGGGTTTGCTAAACTTTGTGTGTGATTTGCAAAATAATGAGGAGTATACACCCTCCTCATAGGTTATGCGTGTAAGGGAGTGGGCCGAACCCATCGTGGGCTGCCCTTGGTTCGAATACAAGGAGTGTGGACCGAATGGGCTTGCGCGAATGGACATGTGTTGTGTGATCCAACTTAGGTAGTATGCATACACATTTACAATACAATTACATACACATAACATTCATAATATCTCATTATATTCATGTCAAGTAATCACATAACGTTCAAAACATGTTACATCAAAGTACGACTAAAGGTTCGAAATACGAGTTGTCACAATTTAGGTGTTTTTATTATTTTTAAGGTGTTCTATCCCCAATACTAGCTTAACATCATAAAAACAATGCTTCTAGTCTAATTTTGATGTTTTGGGTAGTGTCCGGTTATTCGTTTCGTTAACGGTTCGTTAAAGTGCTAAATTGCGCAGTTTTACTAGGTATGAAGCACCTTTTGTGACAGTTTCAATTCCCGACACTTTGTAAGTTATTCTGGACACTAAAACATCAATTCTGCATAATATGTTGGTGTTAAAATGTTGTTTTTGCTGTTTTTCTACATAATTCAGCATTTAAAGTAAGTTTCAGGTGTCTTTTAGCGCGTATTTTAGTTTCCGGAAAGTGTATTTGTTAACCCTTGTATCCACACTTGGGTTTTAATGTGTTTTTGATGTTGGACCTACTCCTAGGCCCTAAATCTATTGTCTGACTGCTTTCTTCAGAAGTGCTGACACAGCGTGTCTTACCGTGAGTTTACTAGTCTTTCTGATGCAACGCTTAATGTAATGCACAAGGCAATATTTGAAGTATAAAACATGCATGAATTTATATGTAAAGCAAGTAATCACACAATGTTGATGATTAAGCACATAATTGCATATAATAACTAGTAAATAAATAGTACGGAATTTACCGGTTTGGTGCCAGTTGTCACATCTCTAATATTATATAGAGTGGCTGTAACTGGTTGTGAGTGGATGAGAGGTAAAATGTTTATGTAGAAGAGAGAGAAAACGTAATATAAAATATGAAAATTATTATTTAATTGAAAAGGAGAAAGAAAATATAACGATTTTTAGTATAATTATATAGATGATGAAGGAGAATCCATTGTGAATGTTCTTGGAGTTTAGAACCAAAACACAATTTTGGTAAATAATTTTAAGGGTTATTGGATTTAATCACCCCCAACTATACTATCACTTTGATGCCCATCACCCCCAACTTAACACTTAATATGTTCTGTCACCACGTTGTTAACTGATCACTAACTTTTGATGTTGTTTTTATACTTTTGAGAGTGTCATAGGGATCTTAGGAAACTTTTAGAGATCTTTTAAAACCCCAAAAGTATAGTAACAAAATCAAAAATTATTGATCAGTTAACGACGTGGTGATAGAACAAAGTAAGTGTCAAGTTGGGGGTGATGGCCGTCAAAGTGATAGTTGGGGGTGGCAGCGGCTAATAGCCAATAGTTAGGGGTGATAAAATCCAATAACCCTACTTTTAAACCCCACCATTTTAGTATATATTTTTTAACAAAACTAAAAAAATGAAAAAGAAAAAAAAACTCTAAATCATTTAGTTTTTTAGTCCCTGTGTTTTATGGATTTTAACTAGTTGAGTCCAAAAGCAAAAGGTTTAACGACCTGAGTCCCCATAAGCATTTTCTTTAACCATTTGAGTCCAAATTTCTAATACTGTTAAAATTATTCTGTTAGCTTTTGTTAAATGACCAAATTATCCTTTTAATTAAAAAACAATTTATTATTACATATATATACATTCTCTAGATCATATACCCAGATCATAAGTCATACCAAATTTGTCCAGAACTTTCTTTCTCTACCTAAACCATCTCTATCCCACCACCACACCTCCACCATCAACACCACCGTCGCCACACCAATGTCGCCACCGTCGCCACTACACCTCCGCCGTCACCACCACCACTACACCGTCACCACCACAACACCCACCACCGCTGCACCTTCACAACACCCACCACCGCTGCACCTCCACCGACACCACCACCGATCTTCAACAACAACAAACCTGAGATGAGATCTCCTTCTAAATCCAGACCCTCCATTTTCTGGCAAAGATCAAGAACAAACTTGAGATGAGATCTCCGTCTAAATCCAGACCCTCCAATCTTCAACAACAACAAACCTGAGATGAGATCTCTCTGCTCCGGTGAGGTGTTGTTGCGTGATTTTTAGATAATCGATTATACAGGGATAATTACAGGTGAGAATTTAGAGAATTTACGGGTGAGAATTTACAGGTGTTGCTCCGATGAGATCACCGTCTGATTTCATACAGGGCTATGCAACTCCAGAATCTGTATAATCGATTGAAGGTATAATTACAGGTGATCTCTCTGCTCGGGTGAGGTGTTGCTAGATGGTAATGTTGTTCCCAGGAGCAGTTAAACCCAACAATGATATGCCTCATGGTGCTGAACTTAGGAATTTCTAAATTCTAGTCACTTCCAGTGGGTAAATTTTCGATACTTCATGAACCTTTAATGATATTAGATTTACCTAATTTGTATACCAAGCTAAACGCCCATGTTCGTACAGCAAACATGTATATATTAAGAGTACCTATAAGCCATTTTAAAGAATAAGAAAGTGGCTTTTATTAAGTAAATTGGTTTCCTAGTATAGATCAATTTCTGTCACACCCCTTTCTAAGGCGGAAGCACGAGGTGAGATCATGAAAGGTTTTCATTGCATTCGATTGGTAAACATACTACATGCTCATAAAATAACTTGAAATGTCAAACATTACATAACCGAAGTCATAGTTTTAGTGTTTACATCACAAGACAACATTTTGTCTGAAAAGTTACAACTTTATTCAACAATAAACAGAAACGACATCCACGAGCATGAGTAAGACCCCGCGCACATCCACTCTAGTTACCTGAAATACATGTGAGTTTTTGGAAAAATGCCAACATAATGTTGGTGTGAATTCATGCAGTTCTTGTATTGAACGTTTGTATACTTTGTATGAAAAACATGGTATCTTGTATAAATCAACTATTCTCGTATAACTCAAGTATTCTGGTATGAATCAAGTATTTCTGTATGTATCTAGGTTGTTAATGGGTTGCAAGGCCATTAACATGTGACATGACATAGGAAGCAACCAAACCATAGGCATTTTTCTAGTTGTCGATTCACGACGGAGACACAAAAGCACTACTCGGTACTAGTTTTCACCAAGAGTGTGGCTGCCCAAAAACCCATTAGATCTAACCTTTTGTTCTGCGGTCTAAGTATGTACACGATTAATGGTGCTTATGGTACCCTATTCGTGACACGATTTCTCGTATCATTTCTCGTATCATTCCTTAAAACGCATCATACTTGGTACTAGTTTTCACCAAGAGGGTTTCTTGTTTTTATATCATACCATTTATAAACATTGTAACATTTGTAACATGTATTTCACCCCTGAAGTTATGAAAATGAAAACAGTTAAAAGAAAAGGGGGAGCATGAACTCACAACTTTGCGTTCCTTGCACCTTAAACTTCACCGGATTTGCTTAATTAGCGTCGTGACCTAAACAAGTTTTATTAACGTTAGTCACTAGACTTGTATCGCACAAGTACAAGTCATTATCTTTTGTGTATGTATTCTTGTGTTAAAAATAATTTATATTTTTAACTATGTATCTTACTTATATTATTTTCTCAAAAATAATATAAGTATCTTGTATTTTTCACCCGAATTATGTATTTTGTCCAAAGCTTCATTTCATGTTCATAACTTGACCAAGTTATTTATTCTATCAAGTAATATATTTTCATAAATATAGTCTCTTGTATTTGTCTAAGTATGTTGTATGTGTATTTTTTTTTTTTTTTTTGTATCTTCACTCCTTAGGAGCATTTAGTGTATTTTCAAGTCCTAATACACTATCAAGTATAATACATACTGATGACGGGGGTAGCCCAAGACTAAATAAAGTGACTAAGTATGTAAACGCTCAAAGGGTTAAATGGTTCAATGGTTCAATGGTTGAAAAGCTGTGAGGTGGGGAAAAGCAATGCGGAAACAGTAGCCAGTCACATCCAGGGATTGCTTCACCAACCCACAGCCGCAAAAGTAATGCAGGTCTGCAGAGCACACGCTATTATCCAGGGGTCAAAAGGCTTCAACCCCCGAAAGGGTAAACCCCTCGCTGCAAGCAAGGACACTAGTGAAATGAATGCCTCTTTGGGAGATGTCTTCTCCTATATAATTGACACTTCATTTACTGAGTTGGGACATTCTGGGCCAGGTCTGTTTCCTTAAACTCTGGCCATTCACATTGAGTACTTGCTTTAGGCGAGTCACTCACTTTCACATCCAACACACACATTCCGTTTGCTCCCACATCCGAATCTGGGTATACCTCAGAGGAGGATCTTCAGCAAACAACAACAATAAACTAGTGAACCTCCTTCCACTTCTTGCAAACGTGGGGGGACCCCACGACCTACGTTAGGCAAAGTTGAACCCTTCAACCCTTTTGCCTAACCAGCCCAGCTACTACCGTTGGTCTATTATTTGTTGCATCAACAAGTTGGAGCCCACCGTGGGGCTACACCGCTATTTCTCCTCAAAAAGACCTAGTAGTGTAGCTCTCTTCACTTAAAATCACCATGTCTGAAAGTGGATCCCCGGGTGAAGTAAATCAGATTCCAAACACCTCTACCCCGTGTAGTAGCCAAGCTCATGTGGCTATACCAACTTCTTTCTCAACTCCGGGGAGCACACCCGAGTTCCTCACCTTCAACACACCAACCCCGTCCAGATCCGGGGTTCCTTCTCCCAATGTCGGTGTCTCCGACACCCCAGCGCGTGTTGAACTTACCCCCGAGGGGGTTGCCAACAATTTCCTGGAATTGAGGTCTCTCCTCAACCAGCATGTGAGTAGAGAAAGAGAAAAGGGGGTGAGAATCCGCCTAGATTATGACGAGCCAGAACCAACGTTGTCTCCTGGACCACCTCCCCTTCCTTTTACAACTAGAAATGAGGCTGGTCCCAGTTATCCTTCAAACCCTCACCCATATCTGTCCACAATGACAAATCCCACAGTGCATCCCATCTTCTCTTCCCAACCGATTACTAGTGGTGCTCCTTTGGGACATGAGCTAACCCTTGACCAGCTCCTACAGTCCCCAGTAACAAGCTTTCCAGCATCTACAACAACCACGTGGGAGCAAGCTCTGTCCGTGCTCCCTTTGGCACGAAGTGCTGTTATGAGCACTCCCCTTGGAATAAGCTGCTCAGTTGCACCTGGAAGCCTACAAGACGTCAACCTCATGCCTAACATGATGACCCAGATGATGGCCAACTTCCTGTGGCAACACTTTATTAATCAGGTGCTAGCCACTCAGGGAAATAACGGCAATGGCAATACTGTGGATGCAAGGGCTGAAGAAGACTTGGCTAAACCATATAAGCCAAGTAACCTTTCATGCTTTTCACAGCAAATAGCTGATTATGATTACCAAGCAAAGATCAAGATGCCATCCCACATCAGGACGTATGATAGGACTGAAGATCCTGAGGACCATCTCCAGATCTTTACCGGTGCAGCAAGGATAGAGAAATGGTCAAACGCTGAATGTTGCCTAATGTTCATGCAAACCCTTGTTGGATCAGCCAGAATCTGGTTCAACGACTTACCTGCTCGAAGCGTTCGAAGCTTTGACGACCTCAGCAAGGGTTTTCTGGCCAATTTCTCCCAACAAAGGCGATATGTTAAAGACGCAACAGTAATCTTCCAGATAAAACAACATGATGACGAAAGTCTTCGTGCGTTCATTGAACGATACAAGAAGGAAGGTCTGACTTATGTAGGGGCAGATGAGAAAATGAGAGTGGCTGGTTTCATGAATGCCATCACCTCTAAATATCTCACAAGAGATTTCAACAAGTCCCTGCCCAAGACCTTGGAAGAAGCTCTCGAAAGGGCTGAAGCCCACATCCGGGGAGAGGAGGCGGTAGACATTAAAGAACAAAGAAAAAGGGGATCCAGCTGGCGAAGCAATAGTCCAGCTAGAAAAAGGGGAAACTTCAACTCCTATGACAGGCGGTCAAAGGGTTCAGACCCTCGAAGGTCTGAAGGCCGGAACCCTTCAAGCAGGGAGAAAGGCACAAGTTTCACACCCCTCACGAAGACCCCTCAAGAAATCCTCGCAACGGAAGAAGTCAAGCAAAACTTTCGGCCTCCTAGGCCTCTCCCCAAAAGCAGAAAAAATGAGAGCTCCACACAATACTGTGAGTTTCATGAAGAAAAAGGTCACCACACCAATGATTGCTTCCAACTCAAGAAAAGAATTGAAGAAGCTGTTAAGTCCGGAGAACTCGCTCATTTGGTAAAGGGAGTCCGGGACAAAATGGCTGAAGGAAAAGGTAGGGAAGTCAATATGGTGGATTTTGATGGAAGGGTTCCTCATAAAAGACAGCGGTTGGAAGCTTGGGAGCTTCAGTGTGTCTGTTTCCCCCCAACGGAGAAAGACCCTCTCTCTAGCCCTCTTGTGGTAGAAGCTACTGTAGGAACGTTGCAAACACACAGGGCATACATAGACACTGGGGCAGCTATTGAAATCATGTTCGAAAAATTCTTCAACCGTTTGAGTAATGAAGAACGTTCAAGGCTTCAACCCTCTGGAACCTCCATAAAAGGTATTTCCGATATACCCCTCAAGCCTTCAGGGCAACTGACACTTAATGTTCGTTTCAGCGAAGGTCAGAAGGAAAGAATCCAACCACTCACCTTTGTGGTTATCAACATACCTTCAAGCTACGATGTAATCATTGGGAGGCCAGGGCAATGTGCATTCTACATGGTCGTGTCTGTTGGCCATGGCACGGTTAAATTTCCCACCGAGAGGGGTATAGCAACCCTTCAACCCTCTCAAGAAGCATACCTGGTCGAAGGTGAAAGTTCCAAAAGTGAAGAAGACAAGCAAAGGCTAGTCATAAACCCTAAGTACCCTGAACAGAGAATAAGGGTCAATCCAAGCCTTTCACAAGAAACTCTCTCGTATCTTGAAAAGTTGCTAACACATTACAGTGATGTCTTCGCCTGGTGCCCCGAGGACATGACAGGCATTCCTCGGAACATTGCTGAACATGAGTTAAGAATACCACCGGATGTCAAGCCCGTGGTCCAAAAGAAAAGAAGTCCAGCACCTGAGAGAAGCATGGCTGCTGGCCAAGAAGTTGAAAAGCTTGTGTCAGCCGGCATTCTCCAAGAAGTCAAGTACCAATCATGGGTTGCAAACCCGGTTATGGTCAAGGAACCTGACAACTCTTGGAGGATGTGCATAGATTTCAAAGACCTTAACAAGGCTTGCCCCAAGGATTGCTATCCACTACCGGAAATTGATCTTAAGGTTGACTCCCTCACCGGTTACTCGTTCAAATGCTTTCTTGATGCATACAAAGGTTACCACCAAATCCTCATGAAGGAAGAGGATGAGGAAAAAACAGCCTTTCACACGGACAAAGGGATCTTTTGTTATCAAAAGATGCCTTTTGGCCTCAAAAATGCTGGGGCAACCTACCAACGACTCGTTGACAAAGCCTTTGAAAGCCAAATTGGTAAAAACATGGAGGCATATGTCGATGACTTGGTGATCAAAAGCAAGATGGAGTATCAAATGCTCGACGACATTCAAGAGACTTTCAAGAATCTCAGAAAGGTTAACATGAAGCTTAACCCAGAAAAAGCTCTTTTGGATTTGAAGAAGGAAAGTTCTTGGGTCACATTGTTGGGAAACAAAGCATCAAATCCAACCCAAACAAAGTGAAAGCTGTCCTCGAAACCAAACCACCAAAAACCAGGAAAGAAGTCGAAAGTTTAAACGGGAAGCTTGCAGCCATGAAGCGTTTTACCTCCAAGCTGGCTGAAAGGTCCCTACCCTTCTACAAAACGCTCAAGAATTGCTCTGATAAGAAGAACTTCAAATGGACCGATGAGGCTGAAGAAGCCTTCAACCAGATGAAACAACATCTTGCTTCCTTACCAGACATCGCAGCTTCTGAAACGGGGGAACTAATTTCAGTCTATTTATCAATTGGTGACGAGGCCATCAGTGCAGTCCTCACCATTGAGCGAGACAAGGCCCAGGTACCCGTTTATTTTTTCAGCAAAACTTTAAAATTGGCTGAAACGAAATATCCTCCCCTTGAAAAACTCGCCCTAGCCCTTGTTCAAACAGCTAGAAGGCTTCGAAGGTATTTCCAAGCACACCCTATACAAGTGGTCACCGACCAACCCATCAAGAGTGTGCTTGAAAAACCAGAAAACTCGGGACGATTAGCCAAATGGGCCATAGAAATAGGTGAGCATAACATCACCTATGTCCCGAGAAAAGCTATCAAGGCCCAAGTCTTGGCTGATTTCATTGTGGAAGTCCCAAACCAAGCAGTCACCGAAGTAAACACTACCACCACTGAACCTTCCAACCCTGAAGCCTGGAAGCTTTTTACCAACGGGGCTTCAAGCGTTGAAGGGTGATCAGTGGCTGGGCTAATTTTGATCAACCCAGAAGGATTGGAATTCACATATGCTCTCTGTTTTGATTTTCAGACCCCCAATAACGAGGCTGAATACGAGGCACTAATAGCTGGCTTAAGGCTGGCTAAAGAAATGAAGGTTGAAAAGCTTGAAGTGTTCACAGATTCGTTGCTGGTCTCAAGCCAAGTAAATGATAGCTACATAGCTAAAGAGCCCAACATGAAAAAATACAGAGAAAAATCCAAGGAGCTGATGAGTACCTTCCAAGCATGCAACATCAAACAGATCCCCAGATCTCAAAACAAAAAGGCTGATGCCCTAAGCAAGCTTGCATCTCTCACTTTCGCTCACCTTACCAAGAAGGTGCTGGTAGAAGTGTTGAAGGCTCCATCAATTGATGAATTGGAGGTTCAAGATGTAGTTACCGAGGAAGATCCAAACTGGATGACTCCCATCAAAAAGTTCCTTAAAAATGGTGAATTACCCAATGATCAAGTAGAAGCTAAAAGGGTTGAAATCAAGGCAAGGCAATACGTACTACAAGGAAAGACCCTTTACAAAAAGGGTTACCTTGCTCCTTTGCTAAGATCTGTCGGTCCTAAGCAAAGTAAGTATTTGATCAAAGAAATTCACAAAGGTGTATGCGGACTTCACTTTGGAGCTAGATCAGTGGTTGCAAAGCTCATGAACCTTGGATATTTCTGTCCCTCAATGCATCGCGATACAGCTGAAGAATTGAAGAAATGTGATGCTTGCCAGATTCATGCACCAATCCCAAAAAGTCCCAAGCATGACTTAGTCCCGATAACCTTCGCATGGTCATTCCATAAATGGGGAATGGACATTGTTGGTCCATTTCCCCCAAGCAAAGGAGGAGTAAAATTCTTGCTGGTGGCAATAGATTATTTCACCAAGTGGCCTGAGGTCAAACCACTTGCTAAGATCACGAGAAAGCATGTCATTGACTTTGTTTGGGAGAACATCATTTGCCGTTATGGATTGCCGGGGGTACTTGTCACTGATAACGGAAGGCAATTTGCTGAAAAGCCTTTCAGTGTTTGGTGCAAGGAATACAAAATCAATCAGGTTTTTAGCTCAGTGGCTTATCCGCAATCAAACGGTCAGGTTGAAAGAACGAATAGAAGCATAGTGGAAGGTATTGACGGGTGGTCCGTAGGACAACCCTTAAACAAGCTAAAAATACATACATCTCATACTTTATTCGGTTTATTGTTTGAACTTAGTAACTACGAGAGATTTGATGTTGCAGGTGTAAAGGCGCTCAAAGTGCAGGATTTAGGAAGCTTGGATGGATGTGGGAAGATGGCATCATTAAGAGATGAAGAAAACAAGTTTTGAGGGAGAAACGAAGGAAAAAGCCCACTCAGCACCGTAACCTACGGCTAGGGGCCGTAGGTTACGGCCATCAATGATCCACAAGTGCACTGCCGTAAAACAGAAGGTTCATGCCGTAAAGAACATTCAGAGCCATAACCTACGGCCCTCAGCCGTAGGTTACGGCACCCTATGTTGACCTTGGAGCTGCTGACAGCCGTAATCTACGGCTGGGAGCCGTAGGTTACGCCTCCGACTGATCTCAAAATGTAACTTACACATTTATTGGCCATTTCATGAGGATTTATGGGATCTTATCATGGGTATTCGGTTACGGAAGATGGGGGACGAGTGGGGGGAGTATATTTGAGGCACTTGGAAGTGAAAAAACATTTCTTATCGTCTATCTTACATCTAGTTTTGTTGGTGATTTTGTTGAACAACATTACCTTCTATTTTTGCATTATGATGTCACTTCAAGCCATGTGTGGCTAAACATTCCATGATTATCTTGGGTTGAAGGTTGTGTAAGACTTGTGCTTTTATTTTATATTTCTAGAATAACAACTCCTTTCTCTTTGAATTGTTTGTTATGGTGCATGATTGATTGTTAGTAAAGTATTGATTTTTATGCTAAACTAATTAGAAACCATACGTTCTTGGTGTCATTGGCAATCGAGATATCATGGGTATAGTTAGGCTTGGGTAAGGGTTAATTGATCATCGGGTAACAACCTCACGTTCTAGGAATCTGAGTACTTAGTTCCCTTTCATCACTGCAATTGGTCATACACGAACTATGTCTATGTAGTTCTTTCTAGTTGAATGTTAGCACAAAAGTCGAAGCAAACCGGAAACTCAAGATAGTCATTTGTCTTGCAATTGTTCACAACTAAATTTTCATTTTTGCAATTAGCTTTGTGACAACTGTACTCTGTAATCGATGTACGATGTAAAACAATGTTGTTTATTAATAAAACAATGTGCTTTGGTGTTATTATATGTGTTTTGATGTCTTTATGTGTGTGTTTATGTTTGGTGATTTTACAATTCGATTCGATTCCGATTTCAAGCTTTAAATCGCTTTCTGGAAGGTTATACGCGCACAGATGCGTAAATATAACCAGTTTAATGCAACAAACACTCCGGGATAGTGACATAGGCTTAACATACCTTAAATAACCTTTACATAACTTAGAAATAAGTTTTGAATGGTTTGGTGTGTTGAAAACAAGTCTATTCGATCACATGGATTAATTGTGTCGAACTGTGAATCTATGGGGATTTACACAGTAACGAACATTCCGGAACTTTATCATAAGTTAAACATACCCTAAATATCCTTTACATAGCTTAGAAATAGGCTTTGAGGGGTACGGTATGCTAAAATAAACTTTATGCTCATTCAGGGACTAAAAGTGTAAAAAAGTGCACAAGTTTGCATTTTCGCGCATATCTTACGTTCTGAATACCTCCGGACATCCAAAAATTTATGTAAGCACTAAAATATTTTATTTTAGTGTTTGGCATAAGAAAAATTTATGTAAGCACTAAAATATTTTATTTTAGACATTGCCTCCTCGACGCGATCCTCGAACTTTTACTATTGAAGAAATCGCAGCCCTGGTTTCTCAGCAAGTGGCTACTGTACTTCCCGGTGTGGTAACCCAAGTCCATGAGATATTTAACAACAAAAACAACAACAACAATAATAACAACAACAATAACGCACAATGTAATTTTAAGAACTTCAATTCTGCGAAGCCACAAAAGTTTTCTGGGCGCAAGGGGCAACTGCGCTCTTGCAATGGTTTGAGAGCATCGAAAACACATTCAGACATGTGCAGTGTCCGAATGTGCGGAAGGTTGAATCTGCTTCAAGCGTATTTGAGAAGTGAGCGCTTACCTGGTGGAATGGTATTATGCGCGACAGGGGTGCCGAAGTGGCATTAGCACAAACATGGGCAGAGCTTCGGGCTCTCATGATGAAGGAGTTTTGTCCCCGTCATGAAATTCGAATTTTGGAACGTGAGTTTGAGGACTTAAAGCAAGATGGGGCTGAACACCGTGCATACACGAATCGTTTTGAGGAACTCAGCCTATTGTGCCCCACCATGGTTACCCCTCCTGAGAAAGCAATCGAGAGATATATCGATGGCCTACCCAATTCTATTCTGGAGATTGTGACCGGTGTTAATCCTCCTACCCTTCGCCAAGCAATAGAGTTGTCTGCTACCCTAACTGAGACCCAAGTCAGGAAGGGTAAACTCACCCGCGAGGGTGATAAAAAGAAGGCAACTGATTCTGAGAAAAACAAGAAAAAGGGTAAGGGTAAGGAAGGTGAGACGTCGAAGAAATCGAAGAAGCGAAAGGGTGCCCAAAATTTTGCTGTTACAGCCCAGACTGCTCAGAACCCGCAGAACCCACCGGCTCAGCCACCTGCAAAGAAAGCATACGCTGGTACCGCACCTCACTGTGCTCGTTGCAACGGTCATCACGTTGCACAACAATCTTGCAGGCAATGCACGACGTGTGGTAGACTTGGGCATATGGCCAATGTTTATCGTTTTGGAAAAAAATCAAGTTGCTCAGGTTCCAGCTCAGGGTCAAGGGAATGCTGCGAGATTCCCATCGGGTTCATGTTTTAATTGTGGAGAGTATGGTCACTTCCGCAACAACTGTCCGAGGCTAGCGAATGCTAACGCAAACCCAAATGCAAACGTCAATGTGAACCCCGCTGGTGGTCGAGCGTACAATTTGAATGCAAACGAAGCTAGGGTCAACAACGAAGTGGTTAACGGTACGTTTCTTGTTAACAATCGACTTGCATCTATTCTTTTTGATTCCGGTGCCGATAGAAGTTTTGTTTCATTGTCTTTTGAGCCTTTGCTTGCGATACCTAGAACAAAACTGAGGAAACCTTTATCTGTTGAAATTGCCACTGGTAAACCTCTTATTCTCGATTCTGTTATTCATGGTTGTCAGTTGAACCTTGATAACCATCTTTTTCCTATTGACCTCACACCGATGCAACTTGGAAGCTTCGATATTATCGTTGGAATGGATTGGCTAACCAAACACCATGCTGAGGTAGTTTGTTTCGATAAGATTGTTCGTATTCCTTTGTCTTCTGGCGATGTTCTGGAGATTCGTGGCGAGAAGCCATCTGGTGGATTGAAGCTTATGTCGTGTACAAAGGCCCAAAGTTATTTGCGAAAAGGATATGTTGCTTTTCTGGCACATGTCACCTAGGAGAAAGACAAGAGCAAGAGTATTCAGGATATTCCGATTGTTCGGGATTATCCAGAGGTGTTTCCTGATGAACTGCCTGGTTTGCCTCCAGTTCGTCAAGTCGAGTTTCATATTGACCTTGTACCCAATGCCAACCCGATTGCAAAAGCGCCTTATCGACTTGCACCATCTGAGATGCAAGAATTATCGAAGCAGCTTCAAGAGTTATCTGATAAAGGATTCATTCGACCAAGCTTTTCACCTTGGGGAGCTCCTGTCCTCTTCGTGAAAAAGAAAGATGGATCTTTTCAAATGTGTATCGATTATCGTGAGCTTAATAATCTCACCATCAAGAATCGATATCCCTTACCTCGAATTGATGATCTCTTCGACCAGCTGCAGGGTGCTTCATGTTTTTCCAAGATCGATCTGCGTTCTGGGTATCATCAACTTCGTGTTCTCGAAGAAGATATTCCCAAAACTGCTTTCCGCACAAGATATGGGCATTTCGAGTTCACAATCATGCCTTTCGGTTTGACTAATGCTCCTGCTGTTTTCATGGACTTAATGAATAGGGCCTGCAAGCCTTATTTGGATCAGTTCGTCATTGTTTTTATTGATGACATCTTGATTTATTCAAAGTCTCGAGCCGAGCACGAACAAGACCTTCGCTTAACATTGGAACTCCTGAAGAAGGAACAACTTTTTGCTAAATTCTCCAAGTGTGAATTCTGGCTTAAAGAAGTTCAATTCTTGGGTTACATAGTCAATGAGCAGGGTATTCATGTGGATCCATCCAAGATTGCTGCTATTAAGGACTGGAATACACCGACGACGCCCACATAGATTCGATATTTTCTCGGTCTTGCTGGTTATTATCGGCGATTTATTTCAAATTTCTCGAAGATTGCGGTTCCACTCACTGCTTTGACTCAGAAGAAGAAGCCTTTTGAGTGGGGACCCAAGCAAGAAGAAGTGTTCCAAACGCTGAAGCAGAAGTTATGTAATGCTCCTGTTCTATCTCTGCCCGAGGGAAGCGATGATTTCGTTGTCTATTGCGATGCATCCAAACTAGGCCTTGGTTTCGTCCTCATGCAACGAGGTAAAGTTATTGCATATGCATCTAGACAGCTGAAAATTCACGAGAAGAACTACACGACTCATGATCTGGAGTTAGGAGCTGTGGTTTTTGCGCTTAAAATCTGGAGACACTACCTCTATGGAACGAAGTGTGTGGTTTTCACAGACCACAAAAGTCTCCAGCATATTCTTAATCTGAAAGAGCTGAATATGAGGCAACGACGTTGGGTTGAACTCTTGAACGACTATGATTGCGAGATTCGCTACCATCCTGGTAAGGCGAATGTCGTAGCTGATGCGCTTAGTCGAAAAGAACAAGTCAACCTTCATTCTATTCAAACTCTATCTGATCTTCAAACTCGTGTTCTTCAGGCTCAGCAATTTTGTGTTTCACAAAATTTGATAGGTACGGAATTACCACATCAGCTTGAGCTTAAACTCGAAGCGAAAGACGATGGTTTGCTCTATTTCATGGATCGTTTGTGGATTCTGAATCAGGACGATCTTCGCACCTTGGTAATGGACGAATCTCATAAGTCTCGATATTCTATCCATCCTGGTGCTGATAAAATGTACAAGGATCTTCGTACTTCGTGCTGGTGGCCTGGTATGAAGAAGGATGTTGCCTTGTATGTATCAAAATGCCTAACTTGTCTCAAAGTCAAGGCCGAACATCAACGACCTTCTGGCTTGCTTGTACAGCCAGAAATACCGGTTTGGAAGTGGGAGAACATTACGATGGATCTCATCACTAAATTACCGCGTACATCTAAAGGTCACGATGCTATTTGGGTTGTTGTCGATCGATTAACGAAGTCAGCTCATTTTATTGCGATCCGCGAGGATCTATCTGCTGATAAACTTGCAAAGATTTATGTTGATGAGATTGTGTCACGGCATGGTGTTCCTTTGGATATCATTTCTGATCGTGATGCTCAATTTTCATTTCATTTCTGGAAGGCCATGCAATCTGCTTTGGGAACCCAATTGAATCTAAGCACTGCTTATCATCGTCAAACAGATGGCCAATCTGAGAGAACGATTCAAACTTTGGAGGATATGCTAAGAGCATGTGTAATAGACTTTGGTGGTAGTTGGGATTCTAATCTGCCACTGATCGAGTTCTCTTGCAACAATAGCTATCATACTAGTATTAAAATGGCACCATTCGAAGCTCTCTACGGTCGAAAATGCCGTTCACCTGTCTGCTGGAATGAGACCTGTGAAGCTCAGCTTACTGGACCTGAACTCGTTCTGGAAACAACAGACAAGATCAAGAAAATCCGCAATAATCTTGTGACAGCTAGATTACTTCAAAAGAGATATGCGAATTTACGACGCAAGCCCTTAGAATTTCAAGTCGGAGATCGTGTCCTACTCAAGGCTTCACCTTGGAAGGGAGTCGTGAGATTTGGAAGGAAAGGAAAACTTGCACCACGATATGTTGGACCATTTAAGATCGTTGAAAGAATTGGAAAGGTTGCCTACCGACTAGAGCTACCTCCAGAGCTTGGAAACGTTCACCCGACTTTTCACGTGTCCAATTTGCGAAAGTGTTTGATTGACGCTGATCTTCACATTCCTCTCGACGAGATCCAAATCGATGAAACGATGCACTTTGTTGAGAAACCTGTGGAGATAGTGGAACGTACATACAAACAGTTGAAGAACAAACGGATTCATTTGGTCAAAGTTCGCTGGGAATCCAAACGTGGTCCTGAGTTTACTTGGGAACGTGAGGACCAGATGAAGACGAAGTATCCGCATTTGTTTTCACAAGCTTCCTCTAGTTAAAATTTCGGGACGAAATTTCCTGAAGTAGGGGAGACTGTGACAACTGTACTCTGTAATCGATGTACGATGTAAAACAATGTTGTTTATTAATAAAACAATGTGCTTTGGTGTTATTATATGTGTTTTTATGTCTTTATGTGTGTGTTTATGTTTGGTGATTTTACAATTCGATTCGATTCCGATTTCAAGCTTTAAATCGCTTTCTGGAAGGTTATACGCGCACAGATGCATAAATATAACCAGTTTAATGCAAAAAACACTCCGGGATAGTGACATAGGCTTAACATACCATAAATAACCTTTACATAACTTAGAAATAAGTTTTGAATGGTTTGGTGTGTTGAAAACAAGTCTATTCGATCACAGGGATTAATTGTGTCAAACTGTGAATCTATGGGGATTTACACAGTAACGAACATTCCGGAACTTGATCATAAGTTAAACATACCCTAAATATCCTTTACATAGCTTAGAAATAGGCTTTGAGGGGTACGGTATGCTAAAATAAACTTTATGCTCATTCAGGGACTAAAAGTGTAAAAAAGTGCACAAGTTTGCATTTTCGCGCATATCTTACGTTCTGAATACCTCCGGACATCCAAAAATTTATGTAAGCACTAAAATATTTTATTTTAGTGTTTGGCATAAGAAAAATCCATTCGTCGCGTCATTTGGATCGTTTTTCACGCTTGTGCGCATTCCGTCGTAATTAGCCGAACAACGCAACCGTACGGCTAAACGAACCGACATCCGAGATATTTTTGAGAACATTTTAAGTTCCCTTTACTTTAACTTCATTTTAGAGCTTTTAAATGGGGTTAACGGGCCTTAAACGCGTCAGAAAAGGCCTTATTACACTACAGGGACCAAATCTGCCATTTTTGAAACTTTCTGTGCAGAAACATTGAATCTGGCCTATACCACCTTTGCACATGGTTTTGGGCAATACTATGGGCTGGTTTGATGTGCACATGGTATTACAATACCATGGGTGCAAGTGTATGGCCAAGATTGAAGCACTTTTTCCAAGAAACGATCCTAACGGTTCGGGAAATCCTATAAATACCCCATGCCTTCATTTGCAAAACCCACAAGAATTTTGATTTGAGAAACTCTAAGTTGAAACCATTGTTTCATACCTGAGTTACTTGGATCGAGATTAGCATTCGGGGACCCTTCGTACTGTTTGATTTCTCTGGTTTGCTCGAGTTTGTTGAAGTTCTATTGACTGAGGATACTTTGCACTACATGTGAGTACATAGTTCCCCTATTTTACTGCTTTCAATTGTTTTGGGGTGATTCATATGTACTAAACGATTTTTGATGTTATAACGATGGTTTCAAAAACGATTAAGACGATTTATACAAAACTAATAACGATTTCGATAATGTGAACGAACTTTTGGTTGGGTTACATAACAAATGACATTCATTAGCAATGATCAAGCCGACCAGTATTAGGTTATGGTACCATAGGATCTGACAAATCCCGTTATCTTACTACACCCATGGTTATGTGTGGGGGTTGTGGGTAGTGACTGAATCTGATATTTGTTAATTTACCCTATGGTGGTTTATTAATGCGAGAAACGAGGGACGAGTCACGAAGGTTTGAATGTTATTAGCGAGACGACCACATATATAAGTTATTCACAATTAAAATGAGGACGATTTGGACGATGTAAACGATTTCTAAACGATTTGGGTAAACGATAGCGAAACGATGTTACACAACGATGTTTTCGAAGTAACATACGAGTTTTATTAACGAGTTAATACGAGATGTTTTACAATTTGCTTTGCTAAAACAAAGGTTTTTGGGTTAAGAATCATGGCTACGAGGTTTCATAAACTATAACCCGCTCGATTTGAGTTGGTTAATAAAGTTGCAATATTATACTCTTTTCAAAACAAGGTTTTTAATAAAGTATTGCAACATTTAAAATAGCCATGAATCCAATACTCCTATAAAACCTATGTACTCGCCAGCATTTCTTTGCTGACTGTATTTTCACATATGTTTCAGGAGTTGATGCTTGATGATGATTTGATAGGATGCATGCGTCATGTAGGATCTGGACAAGGCCTTAGTGACATAAATCAATATTAGCCGATATGTAACTTGTTTGTTCAATTTTAAGACAATGATAATGTTTAATATTCAATAAAACGAAACACTTTTGTATCCATGGTTATGAAACGATAATTCTGTTGCAACATGCCCCGACGTTTTCCACCGCGTTTTGTTGTTTTACGCGGTCGGGGTGTGACAAGCTTAGCATTCCTAAGTTTTAAAATCCAATTAAACCAACTCTTGAATTTTATTTTCTCGCAATTAGTCTAATTTAGTTAATCTAGATAAATTCTCAAATAACACATATTCCACAAACTCCCTGTGTTCGATACCCACTTACCGCTATCTATTAGTAGTATTTGGATTAAATTTGATTGTGACCACGACATCACGTCAAATTTTGGCGCCGTTTCCGGGGAGTAGTGAGCAACGTGTGTTATTTTTGATTGTTTTAAGTTTGTTATTTTTTCTGGTTTACGCTGGGTGTGTAGTGTGTAGGTATTGATAGGTGCATGCGTACTAGGAGCTCTCACAAGCTTTCACCATTAGCATTTGATCCGGAAATTGAACGAACTTTGCGAGCAAACATAATTTTGTTAAGGGAAAACACAATTAGCGGTTCACCAACAACACCAACTACACCAATTACACCACTGAGATACATGGATCCACCACCTCCACTACCCAGTACGGGTGAACCTACTCCACCATTTATACCAACATCCACTCAACCTTCACCAAATACTACCATTCCACCAAATACTACCGAACCCACCATAATTCAAAATGTTACACCAACCAACACCACACAACCCATTACTACCCAAGAAGAACCAACCATCACCTTTAATCCTTCCACTACTATACCACCATTATCCCATTTCTTCCCGGGTGCAGGTCCATCATATTCAAGCCATACCATAGCACCAAACTCGACCATTGTTCATGCTACATCGTTTCGACCGTCAAACCAGTCGGGTTTCCAATACTCGACTCTTCCATTTGGGCAATCTTCGGGAATTCAAGGAGATGGGTATGATGAAGGATTTGAGGAGTTTGAGGGTTTTGATGAAGACGGGTATGCTTATGTGGGTGATGGAGATCAAGGGGAATTCGGTTACATGCAAGGCCAAATGCAAGTAATGCCAAATGTTGGTGGGGTGCAACAACAACAACTTATACCACAACACATTCGGCAAAGGCTACAAGGGCCATAAATGCAACGTCCCATACCATTGCAACAAGTTCGTCCACCGAATGTTCAACAACAATTTCAAAGGCCAATTCAACACCCACCGATGCCCCAACAACAAGTTCAACAACCATTCGCACCACAAGGGCATATACCAAGACCAATGGGTCCTATTCGTCCAAGGGGTCAATTGGGTGTACCAAGAAGGCATCTTAGGGAACATGCGAGGGGAATTGAAGAGCATTTTAGGCCGGTAATTACTCACAACCCTTCACCGGTGGTTATTCCTCACAATAACCAAGGAAGAACTTTTGAAGTGAGAACAAATTCTTTGCAAAGCTTGCCGAAATATAAGGGTTTAGCAACGGAAGAACCTTACTTCCATTTGGAGGCCTATGACTCAATTTGCAATACTCTTGGGAGTCAAGGTTTTTCGGTCGATGATATCAAGTTGGTACTATTTCAATTTTCTTTGGAGGATAAGGCAAAGAAGTGGTTCTACACTTTGCCTTCGGCATCTATTTATACTTGGGCGGAAATGCAACAAATTTTCCTAGACGAATTTTACACCGCCCAAAAGACTAAAGATGCTAGAAAGGGGTTAAGGAGCTTTCAACAACAACATGGTGAAATGTTTCATGAGGCTTTTGAGCGTTTCAATATGATGATAAAAAATTGCCCTCACCATGGAATTGAATTGTGGGAATTAATGAATGCTTTTCACGAGGGGTTGAGTGTCGAAGATGCTCGTGATTTAATGTCTATTACCGGTGGGACTTTTGCTACAAATTACGAGAATGACGATTGGGAGTTTTTGGAGAACATGGCCATTACTTCAAAGAGAAAAGCCCAAGCATCAAGGAGAGCACGACCGGCCGTTACTCAAACACAAGTGCATGCAGCTGAGGATGGTAATGTACAAACTTCTAACCAAATTTATGATGTTTGTGCTATTTGTAATGAAATAGATCATGCGGCTGAAAATTGCCAAGGAATGTTGGATGGGCAATATGAAGAAGTTAATGCGGTACAAGGACAAGGAGGGGGTGGTAGAAACTATAATATGAATTCTAACACTTACCACCTCGGTTTGAGAAACCACCCAAACTTTCGGTATGGGAACCCTTCAAATCAAGCTAACCCGAATTTCCAAGGAAACCAAGGATTTCAAAGGCAATATCAAACGGGTCAAAGCTCTTCGGGTGGAAAAGAAGTAACGGAGATGTTGAAGGCGATGCAAGTTGAAATGCAACGAATGAATCAACGTGATGAGGTTCGGATGCAAAAGGACGAGGCCCGTGATAAAGCGATTCAAACTTTGACCACCCAAATGGGTCAACTTGCAAGTGAAGTGGCGATATTGAAGAAAGCAAAAGGCCAGTTACCAAGTGACACGGTGATAAATCCCAAAAACATTAAAAGTGTTAATATCAATGTGGTAAGCACCGTTCCTAGTACTAAATTTAATGAAACATTGCTAACTTCTTCGTATCAAGTGAATGCAGGTTTGGAAAAAGATGCGGAAATCGAGAATGATAAAGAGTATGGAACGCCAATCGTGCCTATCCGAGTGGGGAAACTAAAAATTCCTCATGCATTGTTGGATTATGGGGCGAGCATGAGTGTGTTATCGGGTGAGCTATATGACATGTACGATTTCGGTCCACTTCAAGATGCAAACACCATGGTGAGTTTGGCGGATGAAAGTTGGAGGCGTCCACGGGGAATAGTTAAGAATGTTATGATTCGATTGGGAGAATTCGAATACCCGGTGGATTTTCTAGTTCTAGATTATGCTTCCACCAAAATGGCAGCACAACAAAGGGTAATTTTAGGTCGACCGTTTCTATACACACCAAATGCTCAAATCAATTATAGAGACGGGATTATTACCATGACCGAAAAGAACCGTAAGTTGTCCTTTGATGTTCAAACTAGAGTGATTAGTTATGAGTCCATTGAGGGGAAGGGTGGTGAGTTTAGTGATTGTATAAAAAATGTGTGTCAAAGAATGAAAATAAATCACACACCGAATCGTGAAGACATGTATACGGGATCAAGTAGGAGTGTATTTGATTACCCACCGAATCGAAGCGGTACGGATGCATTTTACGAAATGACACGATGTAGTGATGGAAGTGGCAGAAACCGATTCTTTGAGCCACCATAAATGGGGGGTGACACGGTCTGGCTGAAGACTTGAAACTTAGCGCTGCTCGGGAGGCAACCCGGGGTTTTATATTGATCTTGCTACGTTTATTTTTCTATGTTTCAGGGCTATGGCAACACTCAAGTGTGGGGAAGATGTGCGGAGATTTGTGTGAAGGTGGTGATAGGAAATTGGATCATTTACAATATCTATTGTGTCAAACTTCACCAGGTCAATGTACTTTTTCCTTAGACTTGTCATGTTTTTTTTAGCTATGAAATTTCGTAGTTTATTAGTTTGTTTTTGTTTATTAAAAAAATAAATAAATAAAATAAAATAATAAAAAAAACTTGGGGTTGAGATTATAAGCAATTGTTGATGTTCTTGGTTAAAGCGATCTTTTCCTCAAAACCATACATTGGGACAATGTATCCCAAGTGTGGGGATGGGGGAATTTTTGTGAATTTTAAAATTTTTGTAAATTCAAGCGAAAAGTGTAAAAATTTGAAAGCTTGATATTGTTCCACTTGACACATCGACACCCATTCCTAGTCTTTTCTTGGTGAGAATTGAGCCACATATGAGTGTTATTGATATTTCTTTGTTTGAGTGGCGGTGTGTGTAGTGTGTTAATAGAACTTGTGTGCGAATTCTTGTTAAATCCTAGAGTTAGCATGCTTTTGAAAATGATAGGGGACTTTTAGGAAGCCTCGTCTAGATGTGTGAGAGTGCGGGATTGGTGGGTTGGACCTCATTCTTTACAAATATGAGCTTGGTATTGCGAGGGGTGGGGGTTTGGTCTTTAGAAAGCCATGTTTGAGACTTAAACCATTCGGTTGCGACCCAAACCTACTTCTTACAAAACTATACCTATTGAGACGACCCGGTTTAGGAATTTAGTTGGTAGTGTTGATGTTCTTGTATATATTGTTGAGTTTATGTTAAAAAAAAAAAGAGAAAAAGAAAACAAAAGAAAAAAAATTGAGAAAAATACAAAAAAAAAAGAAGAAGAAGAAAAGAAGAATTTAGTTGAAGATGTCTTGTATATAGTTGATGTTGCTTTGTTTAGTAGTGAAAATAAAACCGGGTCGAATCAATTAGCTCCGTCATGTGTATTCCACCATTCCCTACCTTTGCATTTAGCCTCGTTACAACCCGTAAGTCCCTTTGATTCATAAGCATGCTAGATATTTGTTAGGAGGAAACTTGATTCTTATACAAGCTTATTGTCGCACACACACACACGCATTGAGTGGTTTTGCATTACATGCTAGTAATTCTTGTCATCGAGAGGTTCTTGTGAGGGGTGTGTCTTGTGGTACGATTGAAAGTTAGTAAAAGGTCGGCACATTTTAGCTTGGGTTTGTGTGATTAGTTGATTGTGGTTGAGAATGGTTTTCGTATGGGTTGCTTGGGACAAGCAACGGGTAAGTGTGGGGATGTGACGGGTGGTCCGTAGGACAACCCTTAAACAAGCTAAAAATACATACATCTCATATTTTATTCGGTTTCTTGTTTGAACTTAGTAACTACGAGAGATTTGATGTTGCAGGTGTTAAGACGCTCAAAGTGCAGGATTTAGGAAGCTTGGATGGATGTGGGAAGATGGCATCATTAAGAGATGAAGAAAACAAGTTTTGAGGGAGAAACTAAGGAAAAAGCCCACTCAGCGCCGTAACCTACGGCTAGGGGCCGTAGGTTACGGCCATCAATGATCCACAAGTGCACTGCCGTAAAACAGAAGGTTCATGCCATAAAGAACATTCAGAGCCGTAACCTACGGCCCTCAGCCGTAGGTTACGGCACCCTTTGTTGACCTTGGAGCTGCTGACAGCCGTAACCTACGGCTGGGAGTCATAGGTTACGCCTCCGACTGATCTCAAAATGTAACTTACACATTTATTGGCCATTTCATGAGGATTTATGGGATCTTATCATGGGTATTCGGTTACGGAAGATGGGGGACGAGTGGGGGGAGTATATTTGAGGCACTTGGAAGTGAAAAAACATATCTTGTCATCTATCTTTCATCTAGTTTTGTTGGTGATCTTGTTGAACAACATTACCTTCTATTTTTGCATTATGACGTCACTTCAAGCCATGTGTGGCTAAACATTCTATGATTATCTTGGGTTGAAGGTTGTGTAAGACTTGTGCTTTTATTTTATATTTCTAGAATAACAACTCCTTTCTCTTTGAATTGTTTGTTATGGTGCATGAATGATTGTTAGTAAAGTATTGATTTTTATGCTAAACTAATTAGAAACCATACGTTCTTGGTGCCGTTGGCAATCGAGATATCATGGGTATAGTTAGGCTTGGGTAAGGGTTAATTGATCATCGGGTAACAACCTCACGTTTTAGGAATCTGAGTACTTAGTTCCCTTTCATCACTGCAATTGGTCATACACGAACTATGTCTATGTAGTTCTTTCTAGTTGAATGTTAGCACAAAAGTCGAAGCAAACCGGAAACTCAAGATAGTCATTTGTCTTGCAATTGTTCACAACTAAATTTTCATTTTTGCAATTAGCTTGGCATTCCTAAGTTTTAAAATCCAATTAAACCAACTCTTGAATTTTATTTTCTCGCAATTAGTCTAATTTAGTTAATCTAGATAAATTCTCAAATAACACATATTCCACAAACTCCCTGTGTTCGATACCCACTTACCGCTATCTATTAGTAGTATTTGGATTAAATTTGATTGTGACCACGACATCACGTCAGGTATCAAGACAAGACTGGGAAGATACGAAAGCAACTGGCTTGAAGAATTGCCTAGTGTCCTATGGGCAATAAGAACAACCGAAAAACAAGCCATAAGAAAACACCCTATAGCTTGGTATTTGGATCCGAGGCTATGATCCCCGCTGAAATAGGAGTTGTAACCCAACGAATCGTCAACATGGATCCCGAAACAAACCAAAAAGAGACCATGTTGAATTTACAACTCCTTGAGGAAGCACGAGATCAAGCCGCAATCCAAGAAGCCAAATACAAGCAACAAATGGAAGCCTACTACAACAAGAAGGTCAAGAATGAATGATTCAAGCCAGGAGACCTGGTCCTCAGAAACAATGAAGCTAGCAAAAAGGAAAATCAAGGAAAGCTTGGCCCAAAATGGGAGGGTCCATACACCATCCTCGAAGCACACAAGGGTAGATCCTACAAGCTAGCAGATTCAGAAGGCAAAAGGCTTCCAAGGCATTGGAATGGCAAAACCCTGAAAAGGTTCCATGTTTAGACAGGAAAGTTTGGTTTGTGTCAAAATGTATTTCGAACAACACTATGAATACCTTTTGCAAAAAGCAAGTATTGCTTGAATGAATGAAGTTGTTTTATCAAACTTGTCTTTCTATCCTAAGATCAGGTTGAGAACCTAGCAAAAAACTCCATGGCAAGGGCCATGTAAGGGGATGAGCTCCCAGGCCACATCGCTCAATAGGTTCAAGGGTTGAATGAGCCTATATAAGGGGTGAGTTCCTAAATCAATACAACTCCATGAGACTTGTTAAGAAAAAATAAAATTGTCTCATAGACGGGTTTGAACAGCCTACAACAAATGTTCCCTAAGCCTTAAAAATATAATCAACAAACAGGCTTATAAAAGTCAAATGAAAAACAAAGAAATGATAAAAAGGATAGGTGCTATGTCTTCTTGTTAAAAATACCAAGGCTAAGTGTCTGCAGCACTGAACCCTTTAAGGTATAAAAAACATAAGGGAAGCACAAACTCGACAAAGACAAAGTTACAAAAAGACAAAGAAAATCTAAAAGAACAATACAACTTAGACAAAAAATTATAAAGATACAAACCAAGTTAGATCACAAGACTAAGAAGCCTTCAAGGCTTCAAGCCACCCGGGTAACAACTCAAAACCTCAAAGGCTTCAACCTACTAACAGACCGCCAAAAGGCTTGGAAGGTTAAAGCCAAACAAACTGCCTTAACCAAAAAGGCACAAGTATAAAAACATAACACAAAGAAAATAGTTAAACATCATACCATATCAAAGAAAGCCCTAAAAGACTTTCAAACACAAGTTAGGGCAAGTCCTAGTAACTTGCAAGTTTAACTATTGTTCAAACGACCATACAGGCCTTAAACACAACCAACAGGAACCTTAAGGGTTCCTGAAAACCTAATATTGTTCAAGTTAACATTACAAACCATAAATTGTTTTTAGTGCTAAGAAAGCTACGAATTAAGCATCAGCAGAGGAGTTGGAAACCCCGGAACCTTCACCTTTGGCCCTTTTTGTTTTCTTCAGCTTCTTAGCCTTCACACCTCCATCACCACCTACCGCTGAAGCCTCCAAGCGTGCATCCTTTGGAGCATCCGGTTGACCCGAAAGGGTGTCATCACTATCTCCCGAGTAGGATCTCTTTCTTGAAAGAGAACCCAAGATCTCAGCACAAACCTTTTCATTAAGGCCTTCCGGTTTTAAGTCCTGCAACACAGTAAGAGGCTTACCAAAACAAGCAGAAACTTGGTGGATATAAGGGTAGGTTAGTCTCTCCATTTACTCAACGGAGCCTTTAAAAATATCGGAAGCATCAGGACGAAACATGGGAGATTGTTCCAAAGGATGACCGGATTCATGAAGCTTATAACCAGCAATGAGGCCCTGGTGTTTCCCTAGGTTGAGCAGCTTAGTATACACTTCACCAAGGGCAGAGTTGAACTCCCTGGAATGTAGAAGGTAAGTAACAACCTGCTGGAAACCTTGCTCAATTAACCACAGATTGTCAGCAGTAGAACGAGCAACTGAAGCTTTCAACCCCTCCTTCTCCTTACCAAAAGCCTGCTGTTGAACAAATAAAGCTTCCCGATCAGCCTTAAGCTTCAACCGATCAGCCTCAAAGCTCTTTTTCAAGTCACTCATCTCAATTTCATGCATCCTAGTCAAATCACTAACCTTCTTGTCCCACGCTGCTTCTTTCCCAGCAAACCCAGCTATCTCCTTTTTCATCACAGCAATTGAAGATTTCATCTTATCTTTCTTTTTGGAAAACTCTTCATATTCTTGCATCCTCTGACGAAAACGAGCAATCCCTTGAGGAAGCATAGCAGCAAGGTTACAAGTGCTCAGAATCATACGAGACAACATCAAGTCATCATCCATCCCAGCAATGGTCTTGTGAACTGAAGGAGGTGCAATGTGACTCAGAGCATCTTCACAAACAGCAGCATCCTTAAAGTTGTCATCATTTTTCACCAACCAATTAGGCACATAAACCCCTTCCGGATCCAACCCTTCAATGTCACACCCCGACCACGTAGAACATACAAAACGTATGGTTAAATGAATAACCATTGTAAAATGAGTTTGTATCAGATAAGTTGCTTGTAAAACAATGTCTTGTGAAAAGTATGTTATTTGTATAAAATGTTATATGTCTCAAATTGAAATGATCCAAATAACGCTACGACATGTAATACCATACAAACACTTATATATAGGAAGTACCAGCGGCGTATCCACCATGCTTGTATCATATTACACACGCCTCGTTACTTAATCACTTACTCAAACCAAACCAAACAATGTAAGATGTCTATGTTTAAACCAACTTCCAAATGTATTGCAATAATATGTTAAAATGTTTATGTCAAGATGTAAATCATATAATGTATAACCAATGTCAAAAGTGTTTATGTGTCAAATGTAAACCATGTAATGTGTAACCAAAATGATATGTATGGCTAGTGAAATGCATCAACTAAACCATATGCACAAGAACATAGTATTGAAGTAAAACTTGGTTTAAATCAAAGTTATGTCCTGTGGTAATGCATGATCAATGTAAATCATGTAATATGCATCCAAAATGTAAGCATGTGAAAACGATGCACTAAGTATGTAATCAAATGAACATACGTAGTGTGAAATGTAATGTAAAACGATGTACTAAGTAATGCACACAATGGGCACACCTAGCATGAAATGTAATGTAAAACGATGTACTAAGTAATGCACACAATGGGCACACCTAGCATGAAATGTAATGAAATCATGTACTATAATGTACTAACGAACATAGCAGGTATATGATGTGAAAAACAGGAAAGCACGAAAGTAACAAGTAGGCATATGTGTTCCACCCCAAAACGTTTGGAAAACAGTAAAAGAGGGGTCTATGTACTCACTTGAGATTGCTCAGAAGTCCTAAGATAACCACCAAGCAATGCTAGAGATCTCGGAATATCAAACGGCACCTAATATAGGTAACTACATTAATAAACCGGACCTAAATCGGAAGATCGGATAGAATGAGGGTTCGTAAACCAAATGAGTATGGGAACTCATGTAGTATGGTTTAACAAAGCCTACATACTAAATGAAACCTAACCTAAGTGCTTGTGACCCATTACGACCCGTTTAGTTAGCTTATGCTACTTTAACGCGTCGTTCGCGTGAAACGCGTTCGGACCGCCTAACTAGTCCTATGACAAGTAATATATGCCTTAACATGTCTAATATGGTTGTCAAATCAGTTTAGATGTCAAAAGTTATGTTACATATGTTTAAAATGAATTTTGGCATCATAGGGGTATTTTGGTAATTTACCTAAGGCATATAAACTACCTATCAAACAACTACTTAAACGAAGTGACCATAAGGTATAACCTCATAAGGTTATTCCCTATATACTATGGTCACCTAATGTGCTTGGTCGGATCCTAATGATCGACCAAACGGGTCGGGTTCGAAAGTATAAGCGATTGTTTAGATCGCTTACCTTACGACCCTATATAAGCACTAAACTAAAAGTGACGAGCTAAGCATGCTAAAACATGCTTAACTAAGTTTAGAAAATAGGTTTGGTATCAAAACAAACGGTTTTGATACCTAAGAGTAGTTTGGTTACAAAATACGCAAGAATACGTATTCTGGCCGAAACTACGGCTCGTCACTGAGCCTAGATAACGTGGTAATCAGTAGGTATAGTCACTAGGGACTATAACCATCGTGATCACTTTCACGTTATGAAGTTCAAACGAACTTCGCATCGACCATAAACTGGTCAATGCAGAAAGTCAAACAAAGTTTGACTTTCGGACTCGAAAAGCAATAAAAGAACGAAGGAACACTTACGAAGGGTCCCCGAATGCTAATCTTGATCAAAATAGCTCAGGTATGAAACAAAGGTTTCAACTTAGAGCACAAATGATCAGATTCTTGTGAGAAATGAAGTGAAATGTGATGGGTATTTATAGATTTCGGTCCACCGTTAGGATCGTTCCTTGGAGAAGAGGGAATGATCACATCCCTACACTTGTTGTAATGTTGTGGTTACTGATTTTGGACACCATAAGAGTTTAACATGTGGCACTTGACCTTTGGGGGATGCTAAGGGATGTTAATCTTGTGTTTAAATGACCTTTCCTGATCAGAAGGGGCCTAGCGTGACGCTAGGGGGGCTAGGCGTCGCGCTAGGGGTCCCCTGATCAGCAAACAATTTCAAATGTCCACCTTTCAGTCCCCGTTGCGTATTAAGGCCATTTCCGACGTGTTTAAGGTTCGTTAAATCATTTTCAAGGCTCCATAAGGATGCCTAAACATTGTGGGCATGAAACATGTTCAAAAATATGCCGGATGTCAGTTCGTTTGGTCGTACGAACACGATGTTCGGTTAATTACGACGGAATGCGCATAAGCGCGAAAAACGATCTAAATGACGCAACGAACGGATTTTTCTCATGCCAAACACTAAAATAAAATATTATAGTGCTTACATAAATTTTTGGATGTCCGGATGTATTCAGAACGTAAGTTATGCGTAAAAATGCAAACTTGTGCACTTTTTGACGCTTTTAGTCCCTGAATGACACAAAAGTTTATTTTAGCATACCGAACACCTCAAAGCCTATTTCTAAGCTATGTAAAGGATATTTATGGTATGTTTAACTTATGGTCATGTTCCGGAATGTCTGTTACAGTTCAAATTGGCATATTTTCGCAGTTTGTCAAATTTAGTCCCTGTAAGCGAATTAGCTTGTTTTTGCCATACCAAAGCCTTCAAAACTTATTTCTAAGTTATGTAAAGGTTATTTAAGGTATGTTAAGCCTATGTCACTATTCCGGAGTGTTTGTTGCATTAAACTGGTTATATTTACGCATCGGTGCGCGTATAACCTTCCAGAAAGCGATTTAGAGTTTGGAATTGAACAAGAGTTGATATGTGCAAACGATACACATATTTTTACAAATCCCAAGTATGAAATACAATATTTCATTGGTTTGGAATTTGTTTGATGGTTGAAGTGACACAGGTGTCACAGTCTCCCCTACTTTAGGAAATTTCGTCCCGAAATTAATACGTAGGAGTCTATTTGTGACTTTGTGTCAAATAACCACCCGAGATATGTAAGGCATAATCCTGACATTTCCTTAACGGACATTTTTCAGAAATGAAAATGAATGAAATGAGTCATTTTCCACAACTTCTTCAGAACCGAAAATGAACGAAATGAGTCATTTTCCACAACTTCTTCAGAACCGAAAATGAACGAAATGAGTCATTTTCCACAACTTCTTCAGAACCGAAAATGAACGAAATGAGTCATTTTCCACAACTTCTTCAGAACCGAAAATGAACGAAATGAGTCATTTTCCAGACACACGACCAAACTAGCTGTGGTTTCCGTGCACTGAATTCCATAATTATGTATGCATCCATAATTACGCAATTCCTTGCATAGTCCGCACAATTTGTTTGTAATGTGAAGGGGAGGAAAATCAAACCTGTGATGAGTGTGACTAGACTACCATAGGGTCCTTTTAATTAGATCGACAAATGATCCTTTTAATTAGGCCACCAAGGAGTCCTTTCAGCTATATCATCACATGATATTCCTAACCATATTTTTGGATCAATCTGTTTACTTAGACCACTCCGGGGTCTAATTATGGAATGGTACAATATAATCCAAGGGTCTTTACTATTACGTACAAGCCCATTGAGGGTTTAATATAGCACCTTTGGATATCCTACTATGAATCCCTTATACGAAGATATGGAAGATTCTACGAGGATTTGGATAACAAAAACTTGGATTACACCAAAAACATAAAAGGAAACACATAAGCACATAATCACATAGTTGTTTAACTTGGTTATTGATTTGTTATCTTTAGACGCGGATACTTAAAGCACACCAGGAATCCAATTCGTGGATTTCATTTGGCACTTTAATCATTTCAAGAATCCATCCATGAAGATAGGATGATCTACCAAAAATTCGATTTTCGTTTTCAGGAAAACGCAATATGCGAATTAAGGTACACAATAATTTAGGACATACGGAAATACCCTTGGGTACCCTATTAAGAATTTATAGTGGTACTTGGGGTATTCGTACAGAATTATAACTTGCACCTTGTACTTCGTCTCTTTGCAAGAGACGGGTACTTAGGATCTTTGTGTAAAACGCAAGAGATTGTAAAATGGAAGAATTTTGGGGGTAGTTTGCTTTTCAAGGAATACGATTCCTTGATTGTCGGTATTGTAGGGGATATGTTGTTTATACATACAATCACATAAATACATTGCAATGTAAATAAAAAGATTTATTTATTAACAATGATAACAACTGTTTCATGGACCTTGACAACAAAAGAAAATAAGACATGATTATTTCTAAACGGTGTTGTCTTCTAGTCGGTCAGATGCTCATCTCTGTGCTGGATTAGCATTAGCAAGCTTTGGGCAATTTCTTCGGAAATGTCCCATCTCACCACACTTGTAGCAAGAACCTGGTGGAAAGCGAGCTCGAGCAGGTTTGTTGTCAGCTTGATTTAGTGCAACTGCTGCTACGCAAACTTTTGCTGTATGACCTTTACGTCCACAAATTTGGCATTCGCGGCACTTCACATTAATATGATGATAAAGGTTACATCGGTTGCACAAAGGTGAAGTTCCATTGTATGGCTTCCTAGCACGGGGTTGAGCTGGTTGTTTGGGGACGGCTTGACCATTGTGAGCGACCATGGCGAAGTTCTGAGAAGCCTTTTGCTTCTTTGACCGCTCAAGGGATCCAGTCTGTTCATCCATGGTCTTTGATTCCTCGATTGGTTTCGATTCCTCGACCGGTTTCTTGTCACCCTTTCGGAAAAGCTTACGTTTCCTGATCTGAGATTCAGTCAAAGTTGCAGATAGCTCAATGGCCTGCCTAACCGTAGTGGGGTTACTACCGGTAACAATGTCTTGAACTGAGTCAGGGAGACCATCAATGTATTTTTCGATCGCCTTATCCAAAGGCGTAACCATGGTAGGACACAACAGGCTCAGCTCCTCATATCGATCAGTGTATGCTCGATGTTCACCGCTGTCTTGCTTAAGATCATCGAATTCCCTTTCCAATGCCCTGATCTCGTGTTGAGGACAGAATTCCTTCATCATCAGTGCTCGAAGTTCTTCCTAAGTTTGGGCCAGTGCCACTTCGGCACCCCTATCTCTCACCACACCGTTCCACCACGTCAAAGCTCGTTTCTCAAATACACTAGATGCGAAATCTACCTTTCGCTCGTTTGGACATTGAACATGCCTGAAGGTGCTCTCTAGAATCTCGAACCATTGCAGAAGTGCATTCGCTCCTTGAGACCCATAAAACTTTGATGGCTTAGCCGAGTTGAACGTCTTGAAGTTGCAGAGGGCATTATTGTTGTTGATAGCTTGGTGACATTGGGCAACGATGGTCGGGATTGCAGCAGTTATTTGCTGTGTAATGACAGCTGCCAGATCTTCAATAGATACCGGATTTTCGCGTCGTGGAGGCATTCTAAAAGAGGAAACATGAAATGAAACGAGTGAGAGAATTAGACGAAAAGAATGAGATGAAACAAATCTGATGAAAGCAAGGGTAGTGGTCATTTGTTTGTTACTACGAAGCAACAAACGACCTCGGTGATCAATCAAAGTAAATAGGTCAAAAAAATAATGTATCGCGAAGACATGCTCGCCTATAAGTGAACACTCATCCCAAGACTTCCCAAGTAAGCACAACTGGTCTCGCGTCTGCTGAGATGTATACGAAGTGCTTGCCTAGACAGAAAACCCAGAATACAGGCATTCACCCTTCCAGTTTGCACGTGTTCACATCATTTAGGACTCAAAACTTTGGCAAGAGTTTGAAAATTCAAAAGGGGTTCAAAACCTTATAACTGAGGGTTCAAAACCTTGTAATCAATCATCCGAGAACAGATGATTAGTTTTCAAAGCGGTTTTGAAATTTATGTTCTTGTTGTGGTCGTCGCCTAAGGATAGGTGACGGTATTGTTTTATGACTAAACGCAAGTAAACTCGCGTTAGGGTCCTAAGAAGGTTATAGACTAGGTCAAAGCATTACTAATAACCTAATTCCCTATAACCATTGGCTCTGATACCATCTTTTCTGTCACACCCCGACCACGTAGAACATACAAAACGTGGCGGAAATGTCGGGGAGTGTTGTAACAGAATTAATTGTTTCAAATCCATGGCAATTTAAGTTTCGTTTTATTGATTAGAAGTGTTACAATGTCTTAACAAACAAAGAAATACAACATAATTAACTAGTCTTGCATCTTTTATTGTCACTAAAGCCCAAGTCTGCCTATGTGTATCTTGATCATCTTATGCAACAGCTCCTGAAAAACACATGTGAAAATAGGTACGTCAGCATAAAAATGCCTGTGAGATACATAGGTTTTGTGAAAATAGGTTTCATGACTTATGTTTGAGAAAATGTTTAGTCATGAACCTTGTAATTTGCTTTGTTTTGTAAATCATTTGATAAACGATAAGATCAGATGATATGTATAAATAAGAGAATAATGTATGGTTAAATGAATAACCATTGTAAAATGAGTTTGTATAAGATAAGTTGCTTGTACAACAATGTCTTGTGAAAAGTATGTTATTTGTATAAAATGTTATATGTCTCAAATTGAAATGATCCAAATAACGTTACGACATGTAATACCATACAAACACTTATATATAGGAAGTACCAGCGGCGTATCCACCATGCTTGTATCATATTACACACGCCTCGTTACTTAATCACTTACTCAAACCAAACCAAACAATGTAAGATGTCTATGTTTAAACCAACTTCCAAATGTATTGCAATAATATGTTAAAATGTTTATGTCAAGATGTAAATCATATAATGTATAACCAATGTCAAAAGTGTTTATATGTCAAATGTAAACCATGTAATGTGTAACCAAAATGATATGTATGGCTAGTGAAATGCATCAACTAAACCATATGCACAAGAACATAGTATTGAAGTAAAACTTGGTTTAAATCAAAGTTATGTCCTGTGGTAATGCATGATCAATGTAAATCATGTAATATGCATCCAAAATGTAAGCATGTGAAAACGATGCACTAAGTATGTAATCAAATGAACATACGTAGTGTGAAATGTAATGTAAAACGATGTACTAAGTAATGCACACAATGGGCACACCTAGCATGAAATGTAATGTAAAACGATGTACTAAGTAATGCACACAATGGGCACACCTAGCATGAAATGTAATGAAATCATGTACTATAATGTACTAACGAACATAGCAGGTATATGATGTGAAAAACAGGAAAGCACGAAAGTAACAAGTAGGCACATGTGTTCCACCCCAAAACGTTTGGAAAACAGTAAAAGAGGGGTCTATGTACTCACTTGAGATTGCTCAGAAGTCCTAAGAAAGTTTGACTTTCGGACTCGAAAAGCAATAAAAGAACGAAGGAACACTTACGAAGGGTCCCCGAATGGTAATCTTGATCAAAATAGCTCAGGTATGAAACAAAGGTTTCAACTTAGAGCACAAATGATCAGATTCTTGTGAGAAATGAAGTGAAATGTGATGGGTATTTATAGATTTCGGTCCACCGTTAGGATCGTTCCTTGGAGAAGAGGGAATGATCACATCCCTACACTTGTTGTAATGTTGTGGTTACTGATTTTGGACACCATAAGAGTTTAACATGTGGCACTTGACCTTTGGGGGATGCTAAGGGATGTTAATCTTGTGTTTAAATGACCTTTCCTGATCAGAAGGGGCCTAGCGTGACGCTAGGGGGGGCTAGGCGTCGCGCTAGGGGTCCCCTGATCAGCAAACAATTTCAAATGTCCACCTTTCAGTCCCCGTTGCGTATTAAGGCCATTTCCGACGTGTTTAAGGTTCGTTAAATCATTTTCAAGGCTCCATAAGGATGCCTAAACATTGTGGGCATGAAACATGTTCAAAAATATGCCGGATGTCAGTTCGTTTGGTCGTACGAACACGATGTTCGGTTAATTACGACGGAATGCGCATAAGCGCGAAAAACGATCTAAATGACGCAACGAACGGATTTTTCTCATGCCAAACACTAAAATAAAATATTATAGTGCTTACATAAATTTTTGGATGTCCGGATGTATTCAGAACGTAAGTTATGCGTAAAAATGCAAACTTGTGCACTTTTTGACGCTTTTAGTCCCTGAATAACACAAAAGTTTATTTTAGCATACCGAACACCTCAAAGCCTATTTCTAAGCTATGTAAAGGATATTTATGGTATGTTTAACTTATCTTCATGTTCCGGAATGTCTGTTACAGTTCAAATTGGCATATTTTCGCAGTTTGTCAAATTTAGTCCCTGTAAGCGAATTAGCTTGTTTTTGCCATACCAAAGCCTTCAAAACTTATTTCTAAGTTATGTAAAGGTTATTTAAGGTATGTTAAGCCTATGTCACTATTACGGAGTGTTTTTTGCATTAAACTGGTTATATTTACGCATCGGTGCGCGTATAACCTTCCAGAAAGCGATTTAGAGTTTGGAATTGAACAAGAGTTGATATGTGCAAACGATACACATATTTTTACAAATCCCAGGTATGAAATACAATATTTCATTGGTTTGGCATTTTTTTGATGGTTGAAGTGACACAGGTTTCACATTCAACGTCCCTGCTTGAAGAACCTTGAACAGGGGAAGCAACAACCTTTTTTCCTGAAACCTTCTTACCATGAACAACCAACTCCTTCTCCTTCTCAGCACTTGCCTCACCACCTTGATCTTCCGAAGCTTCAATATCATCACTCAAAACCACTGGTTCAGTAGAAGTGGATTGAGGACCAGCCTTCAGCAACCGACGGGAAGATCGACGGGTTGAAGACTTGGGAGCATGGGACTTAGAGTAACCTTTGACATTGGAAGTGCTAATATAGCCCGAGCCCTCAAACCTTTGCTCAACAGTCCTAACCACAACATTCTCACCAGGAACAGACGGAACATCCCCAAACACAACATCAGAAGTGTCGTCACTCTTAATGAAATCCAAACCAGACATGACTGCAAATAACAAAAAAAAAAACACATAAGGCATAAGTCAAGAAAAATGCAAAAAGGGCAAAAAAGGAAAATGCATACCCATGCCACTTATCATAAGAACCGGATCCCGATCAACATTTCCCCAAATTTTACTAACCCCTAAAAGAACTAGTAAATGTTCAGGAAAGGGACGAACCCTCGAAGGGAATTCCCGGATGGCTTTAAGAAAAACATCATTCAAATCAGATTCAGAAGGCTCCGGATCATTAAGAACGGCATCCGGTTGCCTCCATACCATCTTGAATGGAACAATAGTATCGGAAACCCAGAAAAAGCGATCCTTCCAAGTCCCAAGTGTTGTAACCATAGACGAAATAAGGCAGGAATCAACCTTGGATGTTTCAAAGGTGAACCAATCGCCATTTTTAGCCAAACGAAAAAACCGGCGAAAAAGTAACAATGAGGGATCATATCCAAGGGCACGGCACAAAACCTCAAAATGCAAAACCCTAGCCATACCCTTCGGATGAACTTGACCAAAGGAAACCCGATAATATTCTAACAAATTCAAAACAAAGAAAGAAAAGGGATAACGAAGATTCGAAAACTCAAAGTGACGGCAGTAAAGAGCAATTGAACCAGGGGTCGGTTTATCAACAGAAACATCACAAGCAGGAGCAGTTGGGTTAAACTTTTTATCAATACCATATTCCACACAAAACAAGTCTACCTCCTCTTGTGTTAATCGGGAAAAGGATTTTTCTAAATCCTTACGAGCACCCATTTTTGAAAATATGAAGAATGTAAGGAAAATGCAAAGGAAACCGAAACTAACCTTGGAAGAGGAAAGAAAGGGCAGGAGAAGAACTTGATGGAATTATGTAGAAAGTGAATAAGAAATGCAAATATAAAAGAAAATAACCTAAAATAGGGGTAATAATGGCAAACGGTAACTTCTGCAAAACCGCCACCCTATGAACTGCCATACATCAATCAAATCGGTTGTCAGTTCTTTAAAATTCAAATAATAACTGCCTACAACCCTTCAAGCCTTCAAGCAACGAACCCTTGAAACCTTTAGGAAATAAAATACACGCATAAAAGTCAGACGTCTTTGAGCTCATTCCCCAAAAACCTCTGACTTGGGGGGCTGATGACGGGGGTAGCCCAAGACTAAATAAAGTGACTAAATATGTAAACGCTCAAAGGGTTAAATGGTTCAATGGTTGAAAAGCTGTGAGGTGGGGAAAAGCAATGCGGAAACAATAGCCAGTCACATCCAGGGATTGCTTCACCAACCCAACAGCCGCAAAAGCAATGCAGGTCTGCAGAGCACACGCTATTATCCAGGGGTCAAAAGGCTTCAACCCCGAAAGGGTAAGCCCCTCGCTACAAGCAAGGACACTAGTCAAATGAATGCCTCTTTGGGAGATGTCTTCTCCTATATAATTGACACTTCATTTATTGAGTTGGGACATTCTGGGCCAGGTCTGTTTCCTTAAAATCTGGCCATTCACATTGAGTACTTGCTTTAGGCGAGTCACTCACTTTCACGTCCAATACACACATTCCGTTTGCTCCCACATCCGAATCTGGGTATACCTCAGAGGAGGATCTTCAGCAAACAACAACAATAAACTAGTGAACCTCCTTCCACGTCTTGAAAACGTGGGGGGACCCCACGACCTGCGTTAGGCAAAGTTGAACCCTTCAACCCTTTTGCCTAACCAGCCCAGCTACTACCGTTGGTCTATTATTTGTTGCATCAACACATACTACATACACTTAGCACAAAATTTGGTGATCAATAAATATATATATTTTTCTCAAAAATATACATACTTAATATCAATTTTAATCTTGAAGAAATCATCATTTCTTAACACAAAAATTAGGGAAACCTTGGTAAAGGATTTTAGATACATTTTTAGCGAATAAGTTTCTCAAAAAACTTATATTTTTCTAAGTGTCAAAATTTATAAAAATTTTGACAGAGTTTCCCCTAAAAATGGAGGTTTCCCATGTTTTCAAAACATGTGTTTATATTCTTTTAAATCATCATCAAACATCAATAACTTATTCAACACTTATCAAGTGCCAAAATCAAGTAAATTTCACTACATCATGAACTTGAAGTTTTTGTAATAACTTACCATGTTATTTAGTAGGTTTAGTTACCCTTTAAAACATGGTTGTTTGTTCGTAAATCTCATTCTTGAAGGATTTAGTCATTTACAACTTGTAAAATGATTTTTCTAAAAATATTTCTTTTGTATTTTTCTTGTTTCATAAGTGTTTATACACTTGTTTTTCTACTAAAAATAGTGTAGGTTTAAGTAAAAGCCATGATCTTTCAAAAATCATATTTTGAACTTGGTTTTCTTGGAAAATCATTTATAAATCTTGGATTTACAAGATTATTAGCTTACTTTGTTTATTACTTTTTCAAGAAATCATCTTGTTTTCAAGTTCATGTTTAATCTAGAAGATGATCAACTTGTATAAACACATAATCATCTCCTAACTTGCTAAATCATGCTTTTAATCATAATCTAGCAAGTTCCACGTAATGATCAACATCAATATCTCTAGTAATCAACAAGCAAATATCATCCATACATCAAACAACATCATTCTATCCATTTTTCATCATATGTTAGCTTTATGTTTCAAGATTCATGTGTATGTTCTTTAGTGTTCTAGTTATTTCAACTTAATATATCATTTATCTACTAAAAGTATGAAGTAACAAGGATGCTCAAGAATCTTACAACTAGCTTAAAGCTAGGGAAGAACAATGGGGAAAAAGAAGTGGATAAAAGCTTGCAAAGGAGGTCCTTGAAGATCCAAGACCACCAAGCTTCACTATAGACCTTCTTACACCTTGTGTGCACTTGAGTTTGTATGAAAATGAGATGATGATGGTGGTGTGGTTGGTGCTTGGTTTCGGCCGAAATGGGGGAAGAAGGGAGGAGTTTTTGTGGTGTGGTGAAGGTGAATGAGAGAGGTGATGTTCTTATATTCATGCCATATCTCCATAGGATCTTCACAAGTACAAATCATATCTCCTTATAAGATCACAATCTAAATAAATCTTTCCAAATCCAAGAAAAGATCAAGTTGAGATTTAGTGAAGATTTAGATGATCTTGAGGTGGGGCCATGCTATGGGGCCGTAAATAATAAGAAGGGTAAGGGGTCTAGTTGTAAATTTTAATCATAAGTTATCTTGTAGCACTTGCGTATCTTCCTATAAATCTTTTGAGATCTTATAAGATCACATGATATTTTGGCAAGATTTTTAGAGTATTTAGTAGGATTTAGCAAAGATTTTGATAGGGGCCCACTTCATGACCGTCCCAACTAGAGGGGGGGGGGGGTTATATGTAAATTTCAAATCTCTAATTGTATAAATAAGTAAGCTTTCAAGTATAAGGTTTAAGGATGTAATGTGTTATTGTGTTATAGGGGGTGTTATGGTGTTCGGGGACCATAACTAGCTCAGAAATAAATAAACAATGCTTCTAGCAATATTTTGGTGTTCCGGGTAATCTCCGGTTGTTCGGATAAATACCGGTTTGTTAAAGTGCTAAATTACACCGTTTAGTGTCCTTAAGTGCCCTTTTGTGATACTTTCAATTCCCAACACTTAGGGAAGTATTCTGGACCATTTAGTCATGTTTTTGCATGGTAATATCTTGTTATATTGCTGAATTTTGCTGAATTATATAAAATTCAGCCTTTAAAGTGTATTTCGGGTGCTTTTTAGTGCGTATTTTAGCTTCTGGAAAGTCTATATATAAACCCTTGTATGTACTCTTGGGTTTTAATGTATTTTTGTCGTTGGACCTACACCTAGGCTCCAATTCTATTGTCTAACTGATTTCTGCAGAATTGTTGACACAATGTGTCTTACCGGTGAGTTTACTAGTATTTCTGACGCAACGCTATCATAAAGTAATTCTTGTAGTATAAAACGTGCATGAATTCACTTGTATAGTATGTAATCAAACAATGTTGACATTTAAGCATATAATTGCAGTCATTAAGTATTAATTAAATTGTACGGAAATTACTGGTTTTGTGCCAGTTGTCACAATTGCCTTCTATGGTCAAGGATTTTTAAGTATTGTTGCAAATATGTGAGTCTTGGACTTTGGTGGGAGGCCCCGGTTTCTCAAAATTTAGGAACTATCTCTTTTTTTTCTTCAGTAATATTATGGTTTGATTCGTATCAAATTGGTATGAAAAATGAATTTGGGAACAGATCGTAATCTTGCTTAGATCTGAAATTAATTTGGGGGTTAGGGTTCAGATGCATGTGTTAAATCTGAAATCAATTTAGTGAAAGTCATTTGCGGTGGTGCATCAGTGGTGAAGATGAAAGAGGGTAATGAGAAAGTGGTTTGTGTGTGCAGGTGTATTTGTTTACTTTTTTTATAATAATATAATACAGGGGTATTTTAGTCTTTTAATGAGAAACTAACAGAAAAATTAAACAGAGTTAGAAATTTGGACTCAAATGGTTAAAGAAAATGCTTATAGGGACTCAGGTCGTTAAACTTTTTGCTTTTAGACTCAACTAGTTAAAACACATAAAACACAGGGACTCAAAAAATAATTTACTCTTTTTTTTAATTAGTGGTTCATATTTTTTAAATTATCTGCCATCTAGTACATATGTGTATATGATTTAAGGATGAAAATGAAAATTGTATTTCTAAACGGACCTACAAAATGAACAAATTAGTGTGTCGAAATTCATTATGTGTCTTTACACTTATTGATGTATACTTTAAAAATACATTTATTGTTGAAACAAAATCGTAACTCTTATGCAAAATCAAGTAAATTTGACAACACTTTGTCTCCCACCTTGAATTCTAATGGTTTCCGTCTTCGATCAGTGTAGCTCTTTTGTCGATCTCGAGCCGCCTTAATGCGCTCTCGGATCTGCATAATCTTGTCGGTTGTCTCTTGTACAAGTTCAGGACCAACCATACGTTTATCTCCAGCGTCTGCCCAACATAGGGGCGAGCGGCACTTACGGCCATACAGAGCTTCGAACGGTGTGGCTTTTATGCTCGTATGAGAATTTTTATTGTAGGAAAACTTTACTAAAGGTAGATGAGTATCCCAGCTGCCGCCTAGGTCCATAACACATGCGCGAAGCATATCTTCCAGTGTTTGTATGGTCCGTTCACTGTGACCGTCTGTTTGCGGATGGAACGCCGTGCTTAGATCTAGCTGAGATCCAAAGGCTTCCTGAAAGGATTGCCAGATTCTTGTGACAAAGTGTCCATCTCTGTCTGAAATAATTGAGATAGGCACTCCATGACGTGCCACAATTTCTTTTAAGTATAATTCAGCAAGCTTTTTAGTGCTATCTTTTTCTCGGATCGGTAGGAAGTGCGCAGACTTTGTTAACCGATCGACTATCACCCATATCATATCGTGCCCCCTAGGGGTCTTGGGTAATTTTGTTATGAAGTCCATCGAGATTTGCTCCCACTTCCACATGGGAATCTCTGGTTGTTGCAATAGGCCAGACGGTTTTTGATATTCGGCCTTAACCTTCGTGCAGGTTAGGCACTTTCCAACATAAACAGCAACATCGCTCTTGAGTCTCGGCCACCAATAGTATTCTTTCAAGTCTTGATACATTTTGTCCGATCCTGGATGGATCGAGTATCTCGATTTGTGTGCTTCATCAAGGATGACTTCTCGAATATTGCCATAGAGCGGAACCAAAATACGCTTCTTAAAGTACAAGGTTCCCTCTTCATTTGGCACCATATATTTCAACATACCCCGGAGGTATTCAGCCTTACGGTTTTCCATTATAAGGGCTTCTTGTTGTGCATCACGAATGTGTGCTATGAGGTTCGTTTGAATAGTCAGTTTCAATGCTCGAACCCTTAGGGTCTTAACCCTTTCTTTTCGGCTTAACGCGTCTGCTACAACGTTTGCCTTTCCAGGATGGTACTTAATCTCACAGTCATAATCGTTCAGCAGCTCGACCCAACGTCGTTCACGCATATTTAATTCCTTCTGATCAAATATGTGTTGTAGGCTTTTCTGATCTGTGAAGATTGTGCATCGAGTACCATATAAATAATGTCGCCAGATCTTCAAGGCGAATACCACTGCGCCGAGTTCCAAGTCTTGAGTGGTATAGTTTCTTTCATGTACCTTCAATTGTCTTGAAGCATAAGCGATGACTTTCTGGCGTTGCATGAGCACACAACCCAAACCTTGTCGTGAAGCGTCGCAGTATACCACAAAGTCTTCAATGCCTTCGGGTAATGATAGTATTGGTGCATCGCATAGCTTATTTTTAAGTAGATGGAAGGCTTCTTCCTGCTTGTCACCCCAGGCGTACTTCTTGTCTTTCTGTGTAAGGGTAGTTAGCGGTTGAGCTATCTTTGAGAAATTCTCGATGAATCGCCGATAATAGCCCGCTAAGCCCAAAAATTGTTGAACTTCAGTTGGGGTTTTGGGGGCTTCCCAGTTCTTTATTGCTTCAATCTTGGATGGGTCTACATGAATGCCCTTCTCGTTCACAACATGACCCAGAAACTGTACTTCGCGAATCCAGAATTCGCACTTCGAGAATTTCGCATAAAGTTTCTCTTTCTTCAGTAGTTCCAGAATAGTTCTGAGGTGTTGCTCGTGTTCTTCTTTCGTTCGCAAGTAAATCAGGATATCATCGATAAATACAATCACGAATTTATCGAGATATGGTTTGCATACGCGGTTCATCAGATCCATAAATACCGCTGGCGTGTTCGTCAGTCCGAATGGCATCACAAGGAACTCGTAATGCCCATAGCGTGTTCTGAATGCAGTCTTTGGTATGCTTTCCTCTTGGATTCTTAACTGGTGGTATCCAGATCGAAGGTCGATCTTGGAATAGTAGCTTGATCCTTGCAACTGATCAAATAAGTCATCAATCCTCGGTAGAGGGTACCGATTCTTGATTGTGAGCTTGTTTAGTTCTCTGTAATCGATACACATCCGCAGGGTTCCATCCTTTTTCTTCACGAACAATATTGGAGCTCCCCAGGGTGAGAAACTTGGCCTTATGAATCCTTTATCCAACAACTCCTGGAGTTGTGTGGATAATTCTTGCATTTCGGATGGTGCAAGTCGATAGGGTGCCTTGGCTACAGGAGCGGCTCCTGGAACCAAGTCTATATGAAATTCAACTTGTCGTTGTGGAGGTAGTCCTGGCAGATCTTCGGGAAAGACATCAGGGAATTCCTTCACCACAGGAATGTCTTCGAGTTTCGACTCCTCAGCCTTCCTGTCTACAACATGTGCTAGGAAAGCAACACATCCTTTCCTTAAGCACTTCTGTGCCTTCATACAACTGATGATTCGTAGAGGCGCGTCTCGTTTCTCTCCATGCACGATGAGAGTTTTGTCATTCTCCAGAGGGATGCAAATAACTTCAGCTTTGTTCTTGGACAACCAGTCCATTTCGACCACTACATCGAAGCTACCTAATTGGATAGGTAAGAGGTCGATGCTAAATCTTCGTTCGCCAAGTTCTAATGTGCAACCTCTAACAACTTTTCCCGATTCAACAAGTTTACCATTGGCTAGCTCTATGGAACAAGGAATATCTAATCTACTAGATTCTATTCCAAGCATACATTTAAATTCCACAGACATGAAGCTATAGTCGGCACTGGTGTCAAATAATATAGATGCAAAGCGACTGTTAACGAGAAACGTACCTGTGACCACATTAGGATCCTCGCGTGCGTTCCTTGCTCCGATCACGAATGCTCGTGCCTGAGCATTGTTCCCCTTTGGCCAGTCTTTTATGAAATGATCTTTGCTTCCACAACTGAAGCATCCCTGGTTCTGCCCATTTTCGTTACCATTCCTGTTACCAACACCATTTCCATGGTTAAGTGCCAGAACTCAGTCTCCAACCTTTGGAGTTTAGCACGAGAGCAATACTTTTCTCTCATTTTCTCTTTCAACTCATCCCACATCTTGCCATACGCGACATCATCACCCAGAGTCTGGACTTGCAAATTCCACCGAGTCAAAGCCTCATCCACAAACAACCCAGTAGCAAAAGTGACTTGCTGATCCGCGGTACACTTTCTCATACGGATAGTAGCATCAGTCTTCTCTGTCCAGCGTACAAACGCCACTGCGCCTCCAGTGTCGTCGTAGTTCAGCGGTTTGCAGTCGAGGAACTGCTTGAAAGTGCAGCCCTGAGCTGCGTTTCCTCCAGATGAATCTCCATTCCCATTACGCCTGGCACTGCTTGGTCCTCCACTTTGTTCGGTGCAGTTCACCTCGTACTGGGCGATAGCTGCGGAGATTCTTTCTTCCAGTAAGGCGTTTAGCTCTTCAGCAGTTCTTGGCAATGGGGGATGAGGAGGTTGATCACGAGTGTTCACAGCTCTCTTTGGTTCCATGTTCACATAAGTGACATCAAACAATCCGCCTAACGTATCAATTCATACATCAACAAGCACGCATAAATAGATAAATATTGTTGTGTCATAAGATATTCATCGAGTCTTTACACACATCAGGGAAACTTGTTACGTTATTGTTTGCAAGATTCACAAAGTGCATAAGGGTTACATCTCCCCAAAGTACAAGTTTAATATATGTAAAGTACAAATATCTTATTTCACATAGGCGGTTCATGTCTTTATACCCTAAATTAATATTCCAGCAGAGTATTTAATAAGCTGGGGGAGGGGTGTTCACGTTTGACCTTTTCTTGCACTAGGGGAATCTATACGTGACAAGACTTGCTGTGGTTTCTGTGCATTGTATTCCATAATTATGTATGCATCCATAATTACGTAACTCCTTGCACAGTCCGCACAGTTCGTTTCATCCTCGTATCTCTTCCTTCAGATAGGCCATTGCTTTCAGACGAAGTCACGTATACCTGTGACATTCTACTTCTAGTATATATATTAATTATCACACATAATTGCAAGTAATTCTTAATCACAGACAAGTGCAGTGCACCCTAAGTCTCGTAGTGTCTTTTCTTGACTCTTGTAAACAGTTTCAGGTAGTGGAAGTCGCGGAAAGTTTTATGCAATGAAAACTTTTTGAAAAATTGTTTTCGTAAAAGGATCCTAGAGATTGTAGACTAGACTCGAGAAGGAATCCTGGTTCACTACAATTGCAGCTCTGATACCAATCTGTCACACCCTTTCTAAGGCGGAAGCACGAGGTGTGATCATGAAAGGTTTTCATTGCATACGATTGGTAAACATACTACATGCTCATAAAATAACTTCAAATGCCAAACATTACATAACCGAAATCATAGTTTTAGTGTTTACATCACAAGACAACATTTTGTCTGAAAAGTTACAACTTTATTCAACGATAAACAGAAACGACATCCACGAGCATGAGTAAGACCCCTCGCACATCCACTCTAGTTACCTGAAATACATGTGAGTTTTTGAAAAAACGTCAACATAATGTTGGTGTGAATTCATGCAGATCTTGTATTGAACGTTTGTATACTTTGTATGAAAAACATGGTATCTTGTATAAATCAAGTATTCTTGTATAAATCAACTATTCTCGTATAACTCAAGTATTCTGGTATGAATCAAGTATTGCTATATGTATCTAGGTTGTTAATGGGTGGCAAGGCCATTAACATGTGACACGACATAGGAAGCAACCAAACCATTGGCATTTTTCTAGTTGTTGATTCACGACGGAGACACAAAAGCACTGCTCGGTACTAGTTTTCACCAAGAGTGTGGCTGCCCAAAAACCCATTAGATCTAACCTTTTGTTCTGCGGTCTAAGTATGTACACGATTAATGGTGCTTATGGTACCCTATTCGTGACACGATTTCTCGTATCATTTCCCATATCATTTCTCGTATCATTTCTCGTATCATTCCTTAAAACGCATCATACTTGGTACTAGTTTTCACCAAGAGTGTTTCTTGTTTTTATATCATACCATTTATAAACATTGTAATATTTGTAACATGTATTTCACCCCCGAAGTTATGAAACTGAAAACAGTTAAAAGAAAAGGGGGAGCATGAACTCACAACTTTGCGTTCCTTGCGCCGTAAACTTCACCGGATATGCTTAATTAGCGTCGTGACCTAAACGTGTTTTATTAACGTTAGTCACTAGACTTGTATCGCACAAGTACAAGTCACTATCTTTCGTGTATGTATTCTTGTGTTAAAAATAATTTATATTTTTAACTATGTATCTTACTTATATTATTTTCTCAAAAATAAATATAAGTATATTGTATTTTTCACCTGAATTATGTATTTTGTTCAAAGCTTCATTTCATGTTCATAACTTGACCAAGTTATTTATTCTATCAAGTAATATATTTTCATAAATATATTCTCTTGTATTTGTCTAAGTATGTTGTATGTGTATTTTTTTTTTTTTTTTTTTTTTGTATCTTCACTCCTTAGGAGTATTTAGTGTATTTTCAAGTCCTAATACACTATCAAGTATAATACATACTATATACACTTAGCACAAAATTTGGTGATCAATAAATATATATATTTCTCTCAAAAAATATACATACTTAATATCAATTTTAATCTTGAAGAAATCATCATTTCTTAACACAAAAATTAGGGAAACCTTGGTAAAGGTTTTTAGATACATTTTTAGGGAATAAGTTTCTCAAAAACTTATATTTTTCTAAGTGTCAAAATTTATAAAAATTTTGACAGAGTTTCCCCTAAAAATGGAGGTTTCCCATGTTTTCAAAACATGTGTTTATTTTCTTTTAAATCATCATCAAACATCAACAACTTATTCAACACTTATCAAGTGCCAAAATCAAGTAAATTTCACTACATCATGAACTTGAAGTTTTTGTAATAACTTACCATGTTATTTAGTAGGTTTAGTTACCCTTTAAAACATGGTTGTTTGTTCGTAAATCTCATTCTTGAAGGATTTAGTCATTTACAACTTGTAAAATGATTTTTCTAAAAATATTTCTTTTGTATTTTTCTTGTTTCATAAGTGTTTATACACTTTTTTTTTCTACTAAAAATAGTGTAGGCTTAAGTAAAAGCCATGATCTTTCAAAAATCATATTTTGAACTTGGTTTTCTTGGAAAATCATTTATAAATCTTGGATTTACAAGATTATTAGCTTACTTTGTTTATTACTTTTTCAAGAAATCATCTTGTTTTCAAGTTCATGTTTAATCTAGAAGATGATCATCTTGTATAAACACATAATCATCTCCTAACTTGCTAAATCATGCTTTTAATCATAATCTAGCAAGTTCCACGTAATGATCAACATCAATATCTCTAGTAATCAACAAGCAAATATCATCCATACATCAAACAACATCATTCTATCCATTTTTCATCATATGTTAGCTTTATGTTTCAAGATTCATGTGTATGTTCTTTAGTGTTATAGTTATTTCAACTTAATATATCTTTTATCTACTAAAAGTATGAAGTAACAAGGGTGCTCAAGAATCTTACAACTAGCTTAAAGCTAGGGAAGAACAATGGGGAAAAAGAAGTGGATAAAAGCTTGCAAAGGAGGTCCTTGAAGATCCAAGACCACCAAGCTTCACTATAGACCTTCTTACACCTTGTGTGCACTTGAGTTTGTATGAAAATGAGATGATGATGGTGGTGTGGTTGGTGCTTGGTTTCGGCCGAAATGGGGGAAGAAGGGAGGAGTTTTTGTGGTGTGGTGAAGGTGAATGAGAGAGGTGATGTTCTTATATTCATGCCATATCTCCATAGGATCTTCACAAGTACAAATCATATCTCCTTATAAGATCACAATCTAAATAAATCTTTCCAAATCCAAGAAAAGATCAAGTTGAGATTTAGTGAAGATTTAGATGATCTTGAGGTGGGGCCATGCTATGGGGCCGTAAATAATAAGAAGGGGAAGGGGTCTAGTTGTAAATTTTAATCATAAGTTATCTTGTAGCACTTGCGTATCTTCCTACAAATCTTTTAAGATCTTATAAGATCACATGATATTTTGGCAAGATTTTTAGAGGATTTAGCAAAGATTTTGATAGGGGCCCACTTCATGACCGTCCCAACTAGAGGGGGGAGGGGGTTATATGTAAATTTCAAATCTCTAATTGTATAAATAAGTAAGCTTTCAAGTATAAGGTTTAAGGATGTAATGTGTTATTGTGTTATAGGGGGTGTTATGGTGTTCGGGGACCATAACTAGCTCAGAAATAAATAAACAATGTTTCTAGCAATATTTTGGTGTTCCGGGTAATCTCCGGTTGTTCGGTTAAATACCGGTTCGTTAAAGTACTAAATTACACCGTTTAGTGTCCTTTAAGTGCCCTTTTGTGATACTTTCAATTCCCAACACTTAGGGAAGTATTCTGGACCATTTAGTCATGTTTTTGCATGGTAATATCTTGTTATATTGCTGAATTTTGCTGAATTATATAAAATTCAGCCTTTAAAGTGTATTTCGGGTGCTTTTTAGTGCGTATTTTAGCTTCTGGAAAGTCTATATATAAACCCTTGTATGTACTCTTGGGTTTTAATGTATTTTTGTCGTTGGACCTACACCTAGGCTCCAATTCTATTGTCTAACTGCTTTCTGCAGAATTGTTGACACAATGTGTCTTACCGGTGAGTTTACTAGTATTTCTGACGCAACGCTATCATAAAGTAATTCTTGTAGTATAAAACGTGCATGAATTCACTTGTATAGTATGTAATCAAACAATGTTGACATTTAAGCATATAATTGCAGTCATTAAGTATTAATTAAATTGTACGGAAATTACCGGTTTTGTGCCAGTTGTCACAATTTCCTTCTATGGTCAAGGATTTTTAAGTATTGTTGCAAATATGTGAGTCTTGGACTTTGGTGGGAGGCCCCGGTTTCTCAAAATTTAGGAACTATCTCTTTTTTTTTCTTCAGTAATATTATGGTTTGATTCGTATCAAATTGGTATGAAAAATGAATTTGGGAACAGATCGTAATCTTGCTTAGATCTGCAATTAATTTGGGGGTTAGGGTTCAGATGCATGTGTTAAATCTGAAATCAATTTAGTGAAAGTGATTTGCGGTGGTGCAACGGTGGTGAAGATGAAAGAGGGTAATGAGAAAGTGGTTTGTGTGTGCAGGTGTATTTGTTTACTTTTTTATAATAATATAATACAGGGGTATTTTAGTCTTTTAATGAGAAACTAACAGAAAAATTAAACAGAGTTAGAAATTTGGACTCAAATGGTTAAAGAAAATGCTTATAGGGACTCAGGTCGTTAAACTTTTTGCTTTTAGACTCAACTAGTTAAAACACATAAAACACAGGGACTCAAAAAATAATTTACTCTTTTTTTTAATTAGTGGTTCATATTTTTTAAATTGTCTGCCATCTAGTACATATGTGTATATGATTTAAGGATGAAAATGAAAATTGTATTTCTAAACGGACCTACAAAATGAATAAATTAGTATGTCGAAATTCATTATGTGTCTTTACACTTATTGATGTATACTTTAAAAATACATTTATTGTTGAAACTAAATCGTAACTCTTATGTAAAAAAAAAAAAAAAACACCTTTTTTTGTTGTTGGGTAACTCACAATAATTCATGAGTGATTACCGTCAGATCCTCGGTGGTGGCTTTTAAACAATTGTTTCATTTGTTAGTAATTCGTCAATGATCACAACGAATTCTCATTAGAAAATTTTCCGTAAATAAACGTTGTCTATTATATAAAAACTTCGAAAAGATTTTTCCAAAGATTTTTATATTATTTAGTTAATACAAACCCCAAAATTGGAAACTTACCCTAAGCTAAAACTCATAGTTTACATCTACCCAGGAACATTTAAAATCTAAAATCTAAGCACCATTGTAACCACAAGCTATCATTGTCATTTTTGGTGAATTAGTTAGTTGGCCCACCAATGACAATCAAATCCACAAATTCTTAAATCAAATATCTTATTCTAGATTTACATTACGTATTTTCACATTTTACGGATGGTTGTAAAAGTCGTTTGGTGCTCTCTTATCGAATTTGAGAGTACTCGAGAAGTACTCGGCCAAGGCGGAGATTACTCGGGGAGTAATTAGCCTAGGAGAACAATACTCGGGACTCGGCAGCCTACCTTGTAGCGAGTACTCGGAGAGTACTCGAAGCTTAGGTTGGACTTTTACAACTATGATTTTACCAACAATTCTGTGTATTAGAGTATTCATACCCGTTTCATCTTTTTTACTCTATTTTAAATGTTACCAGGTTACAATTCTATGTAATAGAATATTCACGTCTTTTTTATCTTTTTTACTATGTAATTACATTAAAAGCATTATATTTTCTCTCTAATTTCAATTAAATAATAGTTTTTTTAATATCTCTATCATTACATTTTTTTCTCTCCTACACGTATAACCACTTTCAAAATATATTAAAAATTATAGAGGGCGAACACTGTCCCTTCAAATATATAGATGAACAGTTTCATTTTCTCTCTCCTCCATTTATAATCACTTTCAAAATATATTTAAAAATTATAGATGGTGAACAATGTCCCCTTAATTATATAGATGAACAGTAACATTTTCTCTATTCTCCACTCACAACACTTATAATCATTTTTTTATAATATAAAAAACACTCACACGTAATTTGGTGGAAGGGATGTGAATACTTTTACACGGGTTGATAATATAATATTAAAAAATTAGTAATAAAAAAGTTAGATTTAAGACAAACATATGCATTTCGGTTAAATAAACCCATGTATTGTACTAATAGAATAAAGCTTGTTAATACAGTCGTCAAGACATGTATTTAAAAAAATAAACATTGACGTGACACTCATCAATTTTGTTATGTTGAATTTTAAAACATTATTTCTTTCAACTATGTATTAATTTAATTTTTTTTAATACCACTTATTTTTTAATTATTTAATATATTGCATTTTTACAATTCTTATCATCTAACTACGTCTCTTAATTACGCGATTAATAAACGTTTAGACAATAATAAATAGTGTTTAAGGCACGAATTAACTTAATTAGGCTTTGGGAATGCCTAGGAACGCCTATTCGACCATACAGTACGCGGATGTGGATTTGTGAGAAAATTGTTGATCGTTAAACGGTAACGAACTGACACCGTATAAAATACTAACAAAGCCAAAAAATACGAAGTTTATACGTATAACTTATACACAAAAAGCAAACGTGAATGAAAAACGCGACTGTAGGAACGCACTGACAACGAAACGAAAGCATCGGACGCGTGAATATCCTTCAAAACTGATATATTATGATATATCTAGCTTCGTTTTCAATTTTTAATGCCCACAGTCGAAATCGGATCGAAAAAACGAATTAAAAGCGACAAACAAAGCATTTTACGCGATTTTAACGCAACCGACAAAAAAATGCTTCAAATAACAATTTCTGACGTAATTTTGAGTGTTTTGACTCTAAAATTTTATTTTTACGACATATCACGAAGTTCGGGTTTGAAAACGGGCTTTAGAAACGTATCGGGTCGCGCGAAAACACAAGAAGCGATCTTGTATGCCTGGGGCCTAAGCCCACTACAAAACCCTAGTATATAAACCCCATTATATCATTTTTGTTCATTTTGTGGAACCCTGGACAACCTAACACAGCTGCACACCCTCTCATCTCCCTCATAAAGCTCGGTCACCGGAGAAATTCCGGCCGGTGACGGCTCCTCCGACGAGACACACACACACGCACACTCCCAACCCCCCTCTCTTCATCTCAAACCCACCACACTACCCCGTTTCTTGCAATTAAACGGCTAGCCACCATGGTGGTGGTGGCGCACAGCTGTAACGACAGAGAAAGAGAGAGAGATCGAGGAGAGAGAAAGCTGCACGAAGAGAGAGTGAGAGTCGGCAGCAGTTGGCGTCGGTTTTTCGGCTCGGCTGTAGAGAAATCTGAGACGCCAATTTTCCGGCGACGGTTCGCCGGCGACGAGCGGCTGGATTGGGTTCGGGTTTGGGTTGTTTTGGGTTTATGGAAGGTGGGGACGGCGGTTCAGCGGGGAAAGTTGTGGTGCTCGACCATCCCGATGACTCATCTAAAAAATTTCGGTAAGTAATCTTTTCGGGTGAACTTAAGCTGCCTATTCAGATTTTGACCAAGTTTTGTTGGTTTTGTTAGAGGTAGTGGTTGTAACAACCCGACTTTTCAAAGTCAAAGTCAAAGTACAAGTCAAAGTCAAGGTCAACGTCAGGTTTACGTTCAGATCTGACGTTTCTTGCTTAATTATTGCTTGTACTCGTGGACTCGATAATAGATATGTGTTAATTAACGCTATTTTAAACTACGATTTGTTAATATGTGAAGTAACAATGCGATAAACGTAACTAAACGCTAATCTACTAAACGCTACCATATCGCTACCGCATCGCAATTTGAATCGTAGTTATGGATATTGTTTTACGTGTGTATGTTATTATGTGCTTTAGTTTTGTGTGCTTATATATATTGTGGGATGATATTCGCAAATGCCATCGCATCGCAAGTCGAAACGCAAGTTTACTTTATGTTTGTTAGGTTGATTATGTTATTTGCGTAACTAATGTATAATACTATCACATCTTGTACTTCCATTGATGTGACAGCTCCGTCCGACTAGTGCGCTCCCAAGCTCTTTTCTCTCGATTTTCGCGATTCTTATAAGTTTTCACTCTAAATCTTGTACTTCCATCTTCATTACACACATTCTCATCATTTTCATCATCAGATCTTACATTTTAACCGTGAAATCATCTGATTGAGACTGTTCTAGGGAGATGTCACCATGGGTTCTCATGAACACCAAAGTGTGACCTCATCTCATCAAGAACGGAACGAATCTAAAGGATTTCCACATGTTTTTACAAAGAGCTAAACACTTTTCACTGTTTTCAAATTTTTCTTCAACATCTTTCACTTTTTACTCAAAATTGTTAGAATCTGGACTCGTTCGGGCTCTCTACTCATTCCCTAGTGGAGAAACGGTCTGAGAATGGATTCCTACCAGAGAGAAGACCGACTCACGGGTTGAACATGAAACTCCGTCAAGAACAGCTGAGTCTGGTCGAACGGAGTGATTCCCGTCCGATCAGATGGGTTGGACTTAATGTTATTTCCGTTGTTTGACACGTCGTCACACCGTCTCGGTGAAACCGTAAACTTTCTAACTTAACTGAATTCCCAAACTTTTCAAACGAAACAGACGCTCAAACGAATAGCCGTCCGATCGGATGACCATCCGAACGAATGACTATTCAACCAGGTGTTGAATATTAAGTGTTGAGATTACTTAAGCAATTTTACAAAACTTCAAAGAATATCAGCTTTCACTCGAACCATCATCCGATCGAACGGCCATCAGTCCGGATGACCTGATGTATAGAAACACTTCACACCTTTTAAAATGCTACAACGAAAACTTCAAAGTTCAAACTTTTCACAAACACACTCACTCCGTCGAACGACCATTCGACCGAATGGTCATCCGTCTGGATAACCATCCGTCCAGATGGTCATCCGATCGGATCACTGTTCCCTCACTCATCTCTTCGATACACTGTTTAACGCATTGTTCAATGCTTACACTATCGTTCTCAGATCAGGCTAACCCCTCAAGCGCTCCCTTCAATCCAAGACTGTGTTTATTTACTAAACACGATCTGTGAGTATACTTGATCCCTTTTTGCTTAACGCACTTTTGGGTGTTACATACGTTACTCATATGAAATCACATCCACACAACGCAAACACTTTTTATACGCTAACCGCTCTCGCATGTTATACGTGTTATTCGATGAATGCTAGTATGTTATGTTTACACAGTGATTGTTGCTTGACACTTTAGCAACGATAGTACTATAGTTTCGACTCAACACCTGTTGTGGATAGGGGTTGTTAAGGGCTTTACTTCACGTGTCACAGTGGTGATATGTGTTGCGCACTCTACAACTCATAGTCACGTCTGTGCATATTTAATTGTCGATAGCTTACTTGCTTCACATTTCTACTTGTTACATGTTGGTTATGCATAAATCGCTTTCACTACTATTATACTATTAAACTTGTATGCTCACCTTTACACTATATGTACTGACTTTATTTTAACGTATGTGACAGATGTGTAGGATGCTTGCTAGCTGTGATGAATCAAGTTTAGGTGGTCTAGAAACCCACGAATAATTCATGAGTTGTCGGAACAATATTTGTCTTTGAGAACAATATTTTTAATAACTGTTTTACTTTATGTATTATGGTATGGGACACGAAGTTAAATATTTGGTAATTATAGTTGTTATGGATTCTCCTGGACAATCTGTTTCGCTCAGTGCCGCGCCCTGATGTTTCCGCCATCGGTTGGGGTGTGACAGATTGGTATCGGAGCCATAACTATAGGGAATTAGGCATGACACGACCAAGTCTAGGTCGATGTCTTAGAATTGACCTAGTCTATAGTCTAAGTACCAACAGACCGCCTTGTACGAACCCTGTAGGGGTTTTTGCACAAGCTTACTCTTTCTACTCTCGATTGCACTCGCTAAACTCGCAACCTTGCGCGAACACTGCATATTATCGCTTCGCGCAACTACTCAGCCTTTCCTAAGACTCGCGACTCGCACATTTTCGAAAATACTCAATACAATTAAGTGGTTGAATCGGGATTAGGTGTGAAAATCGAAAACTCTCGATAAAATTGCTCACTCGACAAGCATTTTCATCATTAAACATGAGAATGTGCATTGAGTTAGGTGTGAAAGCCATACCTCGATGAAATTCTCCCTATCTATGTCATGATTTTATCACACAACCAGGAATGAAGTTGTTAAGTTAGGGGTAAAACCCGCATCTTAATGACTTATTCCGCTCTCAATTTTGGTTTTACAAAACTCTCACCAAAGTCTCGATGGGTTCCAATGACTTGAGTCACGTAATGGCCGAAAGGATGCGTGTCGTTCGCCCGGATTGAGGCGAGAGCACAGTCTATTAAGCCAACGCGTGTACCCGAAGTCCTTGAGAATAGTTGAATCACTTTGGGTAGTCCAAGTCTAGCACACCCGAGACGTTCTACTTTCAAGCTGCAATCGCCGATTTTACGCTTTATCATTTTTTTGTGTTTTACATATTTATCTATTTCTCTTCTGAGATCGCAACCAAGGACTCTTTCTATGTGTTTTATGTTTATGTGTTTCGATTTTTGGAGACTTATACACTTTTCGTTCTTCGCTTTTATTAAACGCGCACAACTCACACGGCTATTTATAGCTCAAAACGCTAACAAATCGCAGACTTTCGCATGTTATGTTACTCGCTTACGCTACTCGCTAATCGCTGCTCGCACTCGCAACTCTCGATCGCTTTACGCAACTGTGAAAGATAGGTGAATACGTGAAAAATATGTAGGTGAATACGTGCAAAATATAGTGGAATACGTGCTTACGTGGATTACGTGCTTCTGTGCTCTACGTGCTTATGTGCTTCTGTGCTTATGTGCTTATGTGCCTACGTGATTTATGTGCCTCTGTGATTATATGTCGTGTGTGAACGTGTTCCTAAGCTTTATGAGTATGTTGGTTAAACACGGTGTGGCGAGATTGAGTGTATCGTCTAAATCCTATGACGATGTCTGTTGCAGAAAATATCGTCATTCGGATCTCATACCTCTCGCGCTACCCACCGCAACGACGCTGACAAACGCATGGCATCGCTAGTGGCCAAGGTCATTCCGCAAATGGTCAGCGAGATCAATGAAGTCGCCAGCAAGTCCTCTGAGGAATTAAAGACCGACTCGCCACGAGCGACTTTTAGCTTCAAGCAATTTAAAGCTTGTGGACCGTTGGACTTCACCGGGGATGATGGTCCAAGTGCAATGTTTCAATGGTTCGACTCGATTGAAGTCACTCTTCGTCAAAGCGGATGTCCAGACAACCTCCGCACTGTTAACGCTACTGGAGTCTTCCAGTCTAAGGCACTGGAATGGTGGACAGCAGAGCGCAACAGGCGTGGAAACGACGCAGCCTATGGACTCTCTTAGGAGGAATTGAAGGAAGTCATGATGAAAGAATTATGTCCCCCACATAAACTCCAGAAGCTGGAAGACGAGTTCTGGCATATCAAGCAAGAAGGTGACGACAATGCTGTTCTTACTACACGCTTTAAACAGCTCAGCATCATCTGTCCTGGCCAAGTCTCAACTCCAGACATCACAATCAAGAAATATATCCACGCCTTACCCGATTGTTTTTCCAATTTTGTTTAAGCAGCCAAGACTACTACCATTGAGGAGACCTTCCAGCTCGCTACTGAAATTAATGACAAGTGAGTTCGGGCTGGTTACTTCAGGAACACCACCAAAAGTCTCCATCAAGTCACCGCTACTCCCGCAGCTGAAACTGCCACACCTCAAGCTTCGAAGTCTTCTCGCTGCAAGCGCAAGAGCAAAAACGACAAAAAGAACTGTGCTGTCACTACCGCTCCTCTTAATGCTATCTCTGCTCAACCCCAGAACCAGAATTGCCAAGTAGCCGCGCCCGTGACCAACGCACCTCCTGCAAAACGTGCATACACTAGTCCTCACCGTCTGTGCCCTACTTGTACTTACCATCATCCAGTGGGGATCGCTTGCCGCTTTTGTGTCCACTGCAACATCTACGGAAACTTTACTGCAAATTGCCGCACTGGCCCCCGTCAAGCTCAGGTTCAAGCTCCTCCTGCTCTACCAGCTCCTATTCCCGCTCATCAGGGTCAACAAACAACTCCTGCTCACGCAAGAGCCTGCTATGCATGTGGTGATCCTATCCACTTCATAAACATCTGCCCAAACCGAGTGGTGAAGCAAGAGCCACAGCAGCAACCAGCACAACAACAACATCAACAGCAGCAGCTTTAGCAGCAGCAGCAGCCAGCTCCGCAAGCAGCCCGTGGACGAGCTTTCAACATCAACGCTCGCCAGGCCCAAGCTAACAACAACCTTGTCAATGGTACGTTTCTCGTAAATGGTATTTGTGCTTCGTGTTTATTTGATACTGGAGCCGATAACTGTTTTTTATCGTTCGAATTCGAAAGGCTCCTAAACCGTAAACGCGCTAACCTCCCAATGACGTTCGACGTAGAAGTTGCCACTGGAAGAACCGTCACTGTTAATTCCGTTCTACGTGATTTTACTCTTGAGCTCAACAATCACATTTTCCCAATCGATCTTATCCCAATGCAGCTCGGTAGTTTTGAGGTTATAGTAGGCATGGATTTTCTTTGCGAAAATCGTGCTGAAATTGTTTGTTTCGAAAAGATGATCCGTTTCTCTCTTTCAAATGGTGATCAACTTTGTGTCTATGGCGAAGTCGCTTCGAAGGAGCTGAAACTCATGACGTGCGTCCAAGCAAGCAAGTATTTCTGCAAGGAATACAAGGCTTTCTTGGCACACATCGTGGTAGCGGAGAAGGAAAAGAAAGAGAAGGCAATGGAAAAAGGTGCTCATGGTTCGTGATTTTCCTAATGTCTTTCCTGATGATTTACCTGGTTTACCGCCGTCTAGTGATATCGATTTTCGTATTGACCTCATTCTTGGAGCTAACCCTATCGCCAAAGCACCTTATCATCTCGCTCCATCCGAAATGCGTGAACTCTCCAGTCAACTCCAGGAATTACTTGATAAACGCTTCATACGCCCAAGCACATCTCCATGGGGCGCACCTGTCCTTTTCATCAAAAAGAAGGATGGATTGTTCTGAATGTGCATCGATTATAGGGAACTCAATAAGCTGACTATCAAGAATCGCTATCCCTTACCTCGAATCGATGATTTGTTTATCAATTGCAAGGTGCTACTTGTTTTTCCAATATCGATCTACGTTCTGGCTATCATCAGTTACGAATTCAAGAGGAAGACGTCCCTAAAACCGATTTTCAAACTCGCTACGGCCACTATGAATTTGTTGTTATTCCCTTTGGTCTTACCAACGCCCCCGCAGTCTTTAAGGATCTAATGAATCGCGTGTATAAACCCTTTCTTGACCGCTTCGTCATCATGTTTATTGATGATATACTGATCTATTCTAAGTCAAAAGTCGAACACGTGCAACATCTCCATTTGGTTCTTGAACTACTCTAAGGAAATCACCTCTACGCCAAGTTCTCTAAGTGTGAATTTTGGCTTGAGGAGGTTCAATTTCTCGGTCACATTGTCAATAGTCAAGGTATTCACATAGACCCCGCGACGATTGAAGCAGTTAAGAGTTGGATTATGCCAAAGAACCCGTCCGAAGTTCTTTCTTTTCTCGAATTGGTGGGTTATTATCGCCAATTCATCACTAATTTCTCAAAAATCGCCGTTCCTCTCACCTCTCTTACGCACAAGGACAAACCTTTTGTTTGGGGAACCGAACAAGAGAAAGCCTTTCAAACTCTGAAGCTTTGCAACGCTCCCGTACTCATGTTACCCGACGGAAACAACTACTTTGTAGTCTACTGCGATGCCTCTAACCTCGGTCTTGGATGTGTTCTTATGCAACGGGACAAGGTTATCGCGTATGCCTCTCGTTAGCTCAAGATCCACAAGAAGAACTATACGACCCAGGATCTCGAACTCGGTGCAGTTGTTTTTGCGTTAAAGATATAGCGACACTACCTTTATGGTACCAAGTGTACGGTCTTCACCAACCATAAGAGCCTGCAACACATCTTGAACCAGAAAGAACTGAATATGCGCCAACGCATATGGGTTGAACTTCTCAACGATTACGACTGTGAGATACGTTACCACCCAGGCAAAGCAAATGTCGTTGCCGATGCTTTCAGTCGATGAAGCTATTTGCATAGCGTTCATAATATTCAAGCTCAACACGACCTCTAAGCTCTAATTCGTGATGCTCAGCACGCATGCTTCATTGAGAATACCTTGACAGAGGAAATGAAGAAATGTGGTGCTGAAACCCAACTTGTCACCAAATCGAACGCTATCTACTACTATCTCGATCGCATCTGGATCCCTAGTCGCAATAACCTTTGGGAGATATTGCTGACTGAAGCCCACAAGTCTCGATATTCCATTCATCCCGGTTCCGACAAGATGTACCAGGACCTACGTGCCAGGTATTGGTGGCCTGGAATGAAGAAGGATATCGCTCTCTACGTTTCAAAATGCCTAACCTGCTTGAAGGTCAAGGCTAAAAAAACGACCCTCCGGCTTACTCGTACAACCCGAGACCCCTATGTGGAAATGGGAGAGTATAACTATAGATTTCATCACGAAACTTCTGCACACGCCATCAGGTTACGATAGCATTTGGGTTATCGTTGATCGTCTTACTAAATCCACCCACTTTCTGCCGATACGAGAAGACTTTAAGGTAGAACGATTAGCACGAATCTCTACCAATGAAGTCATCTGTCGATATGGGACACCTCGTGACATCATCTCTGACCGCGATGGTCGATTCACTTCGCGCCTCTGGGAAACTTTTCAATCCACTCTCGGTACTACTCTCAATCTTAGTACTGCTTTCCATCCCCAGACCGACGGTCAGACTGAACTCATGATTCGCACCCTTGAAGACATGCTTCGCTCGTGCGTTAAAGATTTTGTTGGTAATTGGGATTCGCATTTACCTATAGTCGAGTTCTCGTACAACAACAGTTATCACTCTAGCATTCAAATGGCACCATTTGAGGCATTATATGGAAGAAAATGTCGATCGCCTATTGTATGGCACGAGATCGGAGATGCGCAAATTACCGATCCTGAGTTATTGCAAGAAACGACTGACAAGATCCTCCAGATACGAGACAATCTCTTGAAAGCTCGGAGTCGTCAAAAGAGTTACGCCGATAAACGCCGCAAGCCCCTTGCATTTGACGTTGGTGATCACGTACTCCTAAAGGTTGCGCCTTGGAAGGGGGTGGTCCAATTTGGCAAGAAAGGAAAGCTGGCGCCTCGATACGTTGGACCCTTTAAAATTCTGGAAAGAATTGGCAAAGTGGCCTACCGACTCGAATTATCGGAGGAACTTAGCAATGTACATCCGGCTTTCCACGTTTCGAACCTCAAAAAGTGTCTAGCCGACCAGAAATTACATGTCCCTCTTGAGGATTTACAAGTGGATGAAACATTACACTTCACGGAAAAGCCATTCAAGATAATGGACAGAGAGACCAAGAAACTTCGACGCTCACGCATTCCTATAGTGAAGGTTCGCTGGGAAGGCAAACGCGGCGCCGAAGTCACCTGGGAACTCGAGAGTGATATGAAGGCTAAATATCCATAACTCTTCGTTAAGCCTGCACCTTAATTTCGGGGCGAAATTCCCTAAAGTAGGGGAGGATGTAACAACCCGACTTTTCAAAGTCAAAGTCAAAGTACAAGTCAAAGTCAAGGTCAACAATAGGTTTAAGTTCAGATCTGACATTTCTTGCTTAATTATTGCTTGTACTCGTGGACTCGATAATAGATATGTGTTAATTAACGCTATTTTAAACTACGATTTGTTAATATGTGAAGTAACAATGCGATAAACGTAACTAAACGTAAATCTACTAAACGCTACCACATCGCTACCGCATTGCAATTCGAATCGCAGTTATGGATATTGTTTTACGTGTGCATGTTGTTATATGCTTTACTTTTTTTTGGTAAAGCGTTACCCCGGTGGATATTATGTGCTTTACTTGTGTGTTCTTATATATATTGTGGGATGATATTCGCAAACGCCATCGCAACTCTATCGCATCGCATCGCAACTCGAAACGCAAGTTTATGTTTGTTAGGTTGATTATGTTATTTGCGTAACTAATGTATAATACTATCACATCGCTTACTCGCTTAAACGCAACGCAATGCTCAACGCATGAAACGAAAGTCGGAAAACTAACCCATACACGCCATCCGACCGAACGACCAACCGATCAAATGGACATCCGACCGGATGACCATCGATCGGATGGCCGTCCGATTGAATGGTTGTCCGACCCGTTTAACTTTACACCACCTTTCTTACCCTCACCTATAAATACCCCTCCTGTCACATCAACTGTTCATTGATGTGACAGCTCCGTCCGACCAGTGCGCTCCAAAGCTCTTTTCTCTCGATTTCTCGCGATTCTTGTAAATTTTCACTCTAAATCTTGTACTTCCATCTTCATTACACACTTTCTCATCATTTTCACCATCAAATCTTACATTTTAACCGTGAAATCATCTGATTTGAGACTGTTCTAGGGTGACGTCACCATGGGTTCTCATGAACACCAAAGTGTGACCTCATCTCATCAAGAACGGATCAAATCTAAAGGATTTCCACATGTTTTTACAAAGATCTAAACAGTTTTCGTTGTTTTCAAACTTTTCTTCAACATCTTTCACTTTTTACTAAAAACCGTTAGAATCTGGACTCGTTCGGGCTCTCTACTCATTCCCTAGTGGAGAATAGCTGAGTCTGGTCGAACGGGGTGATTCCCGTCTGATCGGATGGGTTGGACTTGATGTTATTTCCATTGTTTGACACGTCGTCACACCATCTTGGTGAAACCGCAAACTTTCTAACTTAACTGAATTCCCAAAGTTTTCAAACGAAACAAACGCTCAAACGAATAACCGTCCGATCGGATGACCATCCAATCGAACGACCATTCGACCAGGTGTTGAATATTAAGTATTGAGATTACTTAAGCAATTTTACAAAACTTCAAAGAATATCCGATTTCACTCGAACCATCATCCGATCGAACAGCCATTCGTCCGAATGACCATCCGACCGGATGACCTGATGTATAGAAACACTTCACACCTTTTTGAATGCTACAACAAAAACTTCAAAGTTCAAACTTTTCACAAACACACTCACTCCGTCGAACTACCATCCGATCGATGGTCATCCAATCGGATCACCGTTCGCTCACTCATCTCTTCGACGCACTGTTTAACGCACTGTTCAACGCTTACACTATCGTTCTCTGATCAGGCTAACCCCTCAAGCGCTCCTTTCAATCCAAGACTGTGTTTATTTACTAAACACGATCTGTGAGTATACTTGATCCCTTTTTGCTTAACGCACTTTTAGGTGTTACATACGTTACTCATATCAAATAACATCGACACATAACGCAAACACTTTTTATACGCTAACCGCTCTCGCTTGTTATACGTGTTATTAGATGAATGCTAGTATGTTATGTTTACATAGTGATTGTTGCCTGACACCTTAGCAACAATAGTACTATAGTTTGGACTCAGCACCTGTTGTGGACAGGGGTTATTAAGGGATTTACTTCACATGTCACAGTGGTGATATGTGTTGCGCATTCTACAACTCGCAGTCAGGTTTGTGCATATTTCATTGTCAATAACTTGCTTGCTTCACATTTCTACGTGTTACATGATGGTTATTCATAAATCGCTTTTGCTACTATTATACTATTAAACTTGTATGCTCACCTTTACACTATGTGTATTGACTTTATTTTAACGTATGTGACAGGTGTTTAGGATGCTTGCTAGCTGTGATGAATCAAGTTTAGGTGGTCTAGAAACCCACGTATAATTCATGAGTTGTCGGAACAATATTTGTCTTTGAGAACAATATCTGTAATAACTGTTTTACTTTATATGTTATGGTATGGGACATGACATTAAATATTTGGTAATTATAGTTGTTATGGATTCTTTTGGACAATCTGTTTTGCTCAGTGTCACGCCCCCATGTTTCCGCCATCGGTTGGGGTGTGACAGTGTTGCTACACGTGGTTGCGGCAGACAAACCGAATCACCACCCGACGGCAACCAGCAGCGGTGGTGCCAGCGGCAGTGGTGGTGGATATAAGATGCTCCTTTTCTCCGTGGCTCGAGTCAGGTTTCAACTCATGTTCATGTTCTGAGTCATATTTGCGGTTCAGTTCAACTCGATTCATGCTCAGATTCGGTCAACTCAGTTCGGGTCCGGGTCAACACAGTCAAACCGAGTCCACTCTGTTCGGGACTCGGTCAACACCAGTCAATGATGGTCAAATGGGTCACCAAGAGACTCGTTAAAGTTTTAACGACGAGAAGTTCATTTATACTGTTTTATATAAATAGTAGATTGCGCGAAACCGAGCTCGACCCTGTCACACCCCAACCGAAGGCAGAAACATCGGAGTGAGACGAAAACAAATCACTCAAAGCATCATAACACTAAATGTGAAAATATAATTAAATCATAATTTCATAAATGACTATAGTAAATACATTGTTCCAAACAAAGATAAATTGTAGCAAAACATGATAATTTTTTATTATTAACGCGAGTTTCTAAGTCAACTTGATTTCTTCACCACTTCGTCTAATCAACCTGCAACATGTATTAAAATATGATCAACAAAAATGTTGGCGAGTATACAAGTTTGAATACATAGCATAATAATAAAATGTTTAAATGTGCTCATATACAACATGAATAACACATACAAGTTACTAATATGCTGAACTAGTGTAACTTATATGTCAAACCCAAGTTTCTAAAGCAATCTTTATTACCCAACATCGTCGAGACGAAGAGGGTGTAACGTGTTTTACTTAACAATACCCCAAGAATCAAGGGCGGTGCGTTAATCCTATAGCGCTATAATCGTTAAGGTGGGCTAGCAAAGTTAATGAGCATATAGACACAAATGTATATATAGCATATGAGATTAACAAGTATCACATGTTTTCATGTTTAAATGTGAAAAGAGTGTGATTTGAATTAACAAGTCTCAAGTGTTGCGTGTTTTTGTATAATGTACATGTTGCACCCAAATTGTTTAAAACAAAAATGGGATCGAGTATACTCACAGTTTTGCATAGGAATTACACTTAAACCGCGAGAAAAGTTGATGAAGTCTCAAGATCACACTGAAATGGTTAAACGAAAGTGTAAATATACTGATGTGAAAGAGTGTCGGGTCTGATTGTTGAAATACGTGAAACAAAACAAGTTAGAACACATAGCAGTCCATTCGTACGGATGGACCTAGTCCATTCGTACGGATGGACCTAGTCCATTCGTACGGATGGAGTATTCAGTTAAGAATGAACTGACTATTTACAGATCGATGCGACTGGTTTGAGTTGTAAAACAAGAGGGTAATTGATTCAAAATAGTAATTTGGATGGTCGGGTATGGTAACTGATTCTTAAACAGAATTTAAAAACAGTTCTGAATTGGTAACAGTGGGTTCGTGTGAATGGTCATAGTCCATTCGTACGAATCAACTGTTAATGTGACGAAAAGTTTTAGTTTTTAAACTGTTTTGGTTGAAAACGTTAAAGTATTTGTTTACCCAGTAGATAGACGCTTAAACCATCACAAACAAGTGCGAGACCAGAACTGAATTCAAAACAGAAAGTGCAAGGGAAGTCCATTCGTATGAATCAACTGTTCTTGATGAAAACTTTTGTTTGATCCATTTAAATCAGATCGTTTCTTGATGGAAATTAACCCTAATGTAGGCCCTTAACTATGAAATGAGTTGAGAGTTTGACGGGTTCCAGATTCTATCAAGATTGTACAAGACTCGAAAAGAAAACCACGATTACGTTGTAAAATGTTATAAACTTTTATGAATTTTGATCCAGTCTCGTATAAGTGATGCTCCACAGCAGTTTGCTCAAGCAAACCAAGTGGAAACCATCTTCGAGATAGTTTGAATCAAAAGGTTTTGTAAAAATTTCAGGAGTTTGTGATTAAGGTACAAGAAATGAAATAAAAATGTAATTGAAATGAGAGCAAGACCCTTACAGTAGATTCAGGTCGTCAATGAGGACTTGGGAGAGTTTGTAAAGAGTTGGGTGAATTTAGTAGTGGAGCAGTGCACCTATTTATAGGTTTCAGGAGGAATTAGGGTTTCCAAGAATCTCGGATGAATGCACTCCATTCGTACGAATCGAATCCATTCGTGCGAATCGACTCCATTCGTGCAAATGGACTTGTTCCATTAATTTATTTTCCAATTTGGTTATTTTACGTGTTTTACTCGATTTTTCGAGTATCAAATATCAATGTGTAACGAAGAATGAAGAATCAAGCATAACATAGCGTTCAAAATGTGAATTTATTATTACAAGTTTGCACGTAAGTCTAACATGAATAACATAAGTATGATTAAAATAATTGTGTTTTCACTATGATCAATAGTCTCGGCTTATAAAATGAAACGGAATAGATTACAACAAGGGTACAAGTGTCTAAAAATGGAAGGTACAACACGGCTTGCTAAAAACAGAAAAGTCCAAATATGCAAAGCGTTACAGACCCTATTAACTAATGTTTATACAATAGTGATTTTGCTTCATTTTTGGCGTATTTGATGAAAATTATTTATATATTGCTTGAATTGTTGAATAGTTATTGTTGCGTTTTGAAAATATATCGACACTTTAGTAGTCGGGATCATCCAAAAATAGAGGAAACTCTGTCCGTTTTTCATTAAAAACTCATAATACGAAATGTAATTATATCTTAAAAATGACACTTGTCAAAGTTCAAGTTTTCTTACAAAATAAATATAAAGGTATATTTATTCTGGCGACTTTTCACGACTCACAAAACGAAACTATAACATTCCGACAAACGTGAGTTACTAGTTACCGATACCCGAGAGTTTATATAAAATAAATATAACTATTTATATTTACTTCAAGCATTTTGAACTCGAAAACTCTTACGAAATAAATAATAATTATGGTTATTTCAAACAATTAACAGTCGTACCTTATCATATTTATTTCAAAGGTTTAGAATCCGAATATTTTTATAACATAAATGTAATTGTTTTTAGTTATTTCAAACATCGAGGACCCGATACTTATATAAAATAATTGTAATTATTTATATTTATTTCGAAACATCGATAATTCGAATAACTTCGAATAATTTTATAAAAAAATATAATGTTTATATTTATTCCAAACGTCGAGATTTCGAGTACTTTTATAAGATAAATATAATGTTTATATTTATTTCAGACGTCGGAATTCGAAATTTATATTTCAAACGTTTACTATTCGAAAATCATAAAAAATAAATATAATTATTTATATTTATTTAAATCGTCTAGAATCGGAATATTCTTATAACATGAATATATGATGCGTGTGAAGTGTTATATATATTAGGTGTATATTTTAAGCCCTTTTTAACACTTTTTAGCCAAGTTTTAAATTTATAAAACACGATATTTACTAACACTAAACACACATATGGGCAAGTGCACCCATCGTGAGCGTAGTATAGTGTTGGTAAGATACCGAGGTCGTCCAAGGACACAAGAGCTTTTAGTACCAGTTTATCCTCAACGTCTAATCAAATCAAAAAGTTTAGAAAAAAGGTTTTAAGCTAAGAAAAATAAAAACTAATTAAAATGCTGAAAAAGTAAAAATAAAAATAAAAACAGATAGACAAGATGAATCACTTGGTTCCGACTCGTGTATAGTGTAACCTTTGGTTATTTCCGCACTTTTGCACTTATTTAAGAGATTATCTTAGTTATTGTAGTAGGCCCCTCTTTTGAAGGTGACGTTACCCTCAACCCAGTAGTTTGAGTCAGCAAGGATACAATCCTAAAGGGTCGGATTATTGAAAGATAATTAATTAAGTTATTAATGCAAATTATGGTAGGCCCCTCTTTTGGAGGTGACGTTACCCTCGACTAAGTAGTCTGAGTCAGCAGGGATATAGTCCTAAATAGCCGGGTTATAGTATTAATAGTAGTTTAACTTATGAGGGGATCAAAGAGTTTGGACCCCCGCCATCCAATACCGTTAAGTATTGAAGGAGGTCCTACTAAATTTGACCTAGGTCCATTGCAGGACCTCTAAACGCTGAACAATGGCAAGACTCTTACCAAACCGTTCCCTTAACCCCCGACCAGGTAGCCAACATACCTCCATATAGACCGTGGAGATATGAATGGTGAAAATCTTTTATTTTATATAGACAGTAAAATAATGTCAAGACACCACGGACAAACGATAAGGAAGAATCACCTTCAACATAAGAAACTAGTTATTAAAGTCATTAATACAAAACCAAGTAAAAAGTGCGAAAAGATTAAAAATAAAAAGTATTACACTAGACACTTGTCTTCACCAAGTGATGTAAGAGACTTAGGAAAACATGGCCTTGATTGTCAAGAACTCTTATGATCAATCTTGGATCCCGAGACGACTCACACACTCTATGATGGACAATGGATGATGGTGTTATGGTGGTGGTGGGTGGTGGGTGAAGTGTGAGAGAGGTGGTGTGCCAAGGGATGGTTTGAACTTGAGCCAAGCACTCCTATTTATAGGTTGAACAGAAGCCTGGACACGGCCCCGTGTCCACCCTTTTCTCTTTCTTCATTAATTGCTCTTGTCCGCATTAGTTGACCACGCCCCCGTGTCCGCTGGGCACGGCCCCGTGTGCAGAAGCATATCTGTACTACCAGATTTGGCAAGATTCTGCGTATCTTTGCGTTGACCATGGCCCCGTGTCCGCTGGGCACGGCCCCGTGGTGGGCAATAGAAGCTTCTACATGTTTGTCTTTTGTGCCAGGGCTGACCATCCTGGACACTGCCCCGTGTTGAGCTGGACACGCCCCGTGTTGAGCTGGACACGCCCCGTGTTGAGCTGGACATGCCCCGTGCTCAGCTGGGCACAGCCCCATGCTCAACTTTCTTCTTGTTTTTGCTTTGGGAAGATGTTGTCGAGGGGTCAGGCATGCCACGTTTATTCCCTTTCTTTGTATTTATGTTAGATTTGGTTGTATATTTGTTCCTTTTGTTCCATTAAGCTCATTTGATCCTGAAAATACAAAAGGAAGACAAAAGAACACTTTTTCCAACAGTAGTACTAAAAAAGGGTTAGTTTTATGCCTCATTTGATGTAATTTATATGTTGCATTTTACACACATCAATATAATTGTTTATATTCATTTCAAACGTCAAGATTTTGAAAGCTACGAATAGTCGAACTACTATTCATCTATGTCTTCTATTCGCGATGACTAACACGGCTTCGTAAATATTTATATATATATATATATATATATATATATATATATATATATATATATATATCCCAAACCATTCGGAATACTAAGTCATTTTCGAGACTTAGTATTTATCCCGATTAAAGGGGATCAAATAACCATAGATTGGTTATTTCAAATCTAGTCAATAACACTTCCCTAGAGTCATTGGTTAACGATTCGGTTGAGCTCGGACACGTAGTTTAACTACGTTGTTTCATTTAGAAACTAATAATCTATTCCTTGTTAGGAATGCTCTAGTTGCATGCTAGCGAGTTCATGTTCTTGGAACGACATCACGGAATCACATTAAGCTAGCTTTGTACTGGATATAGAGGTGAGTTCATAACCCCCACTTTTTACCGTTTTACATTTTTAAAAATGTTTTTCGGGGTGGAAAGACATGCAAGTTTTGCAAAAACACACAATGTTTCGATAAACGAAAATCACATATTTCTAAACCATTTCCCAACAGGATTTCAACAAACTCAAATGGTTCACGAAAAGTTCATGCTAAACTTACCGGTTTTTACAACAATACAAGGTTTTTCAAAACATGCATGAGTTTTATGACATGGGCTTGGCCCAATAACTTTAATGACATAGGCTAGGCCCAATAACACGAATGACATGGGTTAGGCCCAATAACATAGATGACATGGGGTAGGCCCAATAACACATATATTTTAATGATTGGTATGTAGCTATGGGATTAGATGATGTCAGATCAATGTGCGTAAGTAGGACGATAACAATAGTAACCATTAATCACATAGTGACCAAGGTGTAAAAGGTATAGATCTATCGAGTTTAAGACGCGCTCCACTCCTGGTTGGTATACCCTTAGAAGTGCTTTTGTGATCCCAATTGATGACAACGTTGTCTCGGTTTGGTTACTTACTTATGGCACATAGGTCAGTGTATTAGTTGCACACTGATTGATCCTTAGATTCCATAGGTATCCTACATGCTATGATTTCAATACTGGTTGACAAGTATAACAGAAAACATTTCAATATCGATTTACGGATACGGCAGAAAACATTTCATTATCGGTTTACAAACACAACAATTACATGTATCGCTTTATAAACATATAAGAAAACATTTCATTACCGATATACAGATACGATATTTCAAACACATTGGGATTCTATGATCTCACAAACCAGTTTTCAAATGCAAGATTTTCAAATGTTTTAAGACGCATTTGATACAAACAAACAAAAGATGAACTCGCCAACTTTATGTTAATTTTTCGCATGTTCTTTCTCAGGTTGCATTTTCAAAGTATGGAACGGTTGAAATAGGAGAACCCAAGAGGATTCGAGTACTTAGCAGACGTTCATTTTCTAGAAGTCTTAGAACATTATGTCACACCCCTTTCTAAGGCGGAAGCACGAGGTATGATCTTGAAAGGTTCTCATTGCATACGAATGGTAAACATACTACATGATCATAAAATAACTCCAAATGCCATTAACATTACATAATCGAAAACATAAGTTAAGTTGAGAGTTTACAACACCGAATAAAATATTGTCTGAAAAGTTTACAACTTTATTTAAATGACAAACATAAAGGTTTGATTCTTATATCACCACACAGGATGGGACATAACAACCAAATCCCGCAAAATGGGCATAGGAGTCTTGACACATAGTAACTAAAAACAGAAACGACATCCAGGATCAAGAGTAAGACTGCAGGTACATCCACTTTAGTTACCTGAAATACATGTAAGTTTTGGAAAATCGTCAACATAATGTTGGTGTGAATTCATGCAGTTTTTGTATAAACATTTAAGCATCCGTTGTAGAAAACATGGTATGTAATTGTATTGAAACAAGTATTTCTGTAAATGTAAGGAATACGAGATCGCTAATGGTTCGCGAGGCCACTAACATATGTAACGACATAGGAAGCATCCAAACCATAGGCATGTTTACTTGTCGATTCACGACTAGAGACACAAAAGCACTTCTTGGTAAAAGTGTGGCAAAGAGTGTGGTTTCCTGAAACCCATTAGATCTAACCTTTTGTTCCGCGGTCTTGGTATGTAACTGATTAATGGTGCTTATGAAACCCTATACGTCACATGATCTATAGTATCATTTCTTAGTTTTTGTAATCATCATACCATAGTACATGTATTTTCCCCAAGTTTAGAAATCATGTAAAAGTTTAAAAGTGGGGACATGAACTCACAATTTTGCGTATCCTGCGTCATAAACTTCACCGGGTTTGCTTAGAGCGTCGTATCACTACCTACACACGTACTATGTTTTATTAGACGTTTAGGTCGTGTAACGACTATTTGTCTTAGTTGTCTGATAAGATTTATTTTGGAATCATCGGTATATTTTGAGTTACATCCTTGATGTATATTATATAATTCCAAAGTATATAATTATTAGTTAAAATAATAATATTTTAACTTCAATTATATTTATCCAATTATTGGAAAATTGATAAAGTAACATATTTTCAGCTTGGTTTATTATATATTTTCCGTACATGTAGATTTTCCAAGCATAGGTATACTTGTATTTGTGTATATTCATACTTGCGTATTTTGCCAAGTATTAGTGGTGTATCCCGGTATGTATTTATACGTATGAGGATACGTATTTTCTTGTATTCATTAAGTATTTTATACTTAAATTTGTGATTATTTTTCCGGAACATTATTTTTAGACAACTAAAAACCACCACTTTATATTATCAAAATATACATATTTTGAGGGGATTTTTATAGAAAAATCTCCATAAATTTATTTGGCAAAGATAAGTATATTTCCATATAAATCTCAAAAATAATATATTTTTAACTTGTTTGAAAATATATATTTTTCTCCATCAAAATAATACATTTTCTTTTTGTCAAAAATATGATATATTTTGTAATACTTGTAAAAATTCATATCTTGTCATTCTCTTGGTTTCAAAAGTACCGTTCGTCACATTCGTTAAGTTACGGATTTAGTTCCGGAATATATTTACTTATATAAGTCCGTTTGTCCGATAGTCCGGTATTCGGGTATAATTTATATATGTGTTTTCTTGGAATTTTGGTAGTATTTGTATTCCAAAATTTGGTACGTTTGTGTCTTATATTATTTTCAAGTTCCGAAAATAATATAACTAATACACATAATATACAAGTAGCACACAAATTATGACATCTAAATATATTTTTCTAAATATATACTTAGTCACTTTTATTTATCAAAAATCAACCTCCAATGTTTGTAACTTTTGTAATAAAAATTATGGCAAACTTTTGTATGAAAAACCATGTTCAAAATTTACTTATAAACACTTGTTTAAAATTATTTTTCTAAGTGTTTAATTTCTACAAAAAATTTGCCATAGTTTCTCCTTAAAAATGGAGGTTTCCATACTTTCAAAGCATATCATTTTCCTTTAAAATCAACATCAATCATCAACAATTTAACCAATACTTACCATAAGCTAAGACCATATAAATTACACTACATCATGAACTTGAAATTTTGCAAAAACTTGTAATAACTTACCATGTCATTTAGTAGGTTTAGTTACCCTTTAAAACATGGTTATTTGTTTGTAAATCACATTATTGAAAGATTTAGTCATTTACAACTTGTAAGATGATTTTTCCAAAAATAATTCTTTTGTATTTTTCTTGTTACAAACATGTTTCTAGTCTTGATTTAACACTATAAATATGATTAGTTTCCTTAAAAACCATGACTTTGTAAATCTTGTAAATAAACTTGGTTTCTTGAGAAAATTATTTTTGAAATCATCCATTTACAAGACTTTTAACATGTATCAATCATCATCATACTCTAAAACAATTTCATTTTCAAGTTCATGATTCACATAAAGGATGATCATTATGATTTCTTCAAAATCCATCCTTATACTTGCTAGATCATGTGTTTAATCATCATCTAGCAAGGTTATTATGATGATCAACATCATAAACATAAGAAATCCACGAACAAGTTTCATACATACACTTAATCAACTTAGATTTCATGTTATTTAGCTTTATGTTAGTGATCTTCTTCATATTTCTTTGTGATTTTTGAGTTTAACCACTTACATAACACTTTAACAATTATGATTAGAAGTAAAAACAAGATCAAGAAGCTTACTACTAGCTCTAATGGCTAGGGAAGTGGCACAAGAATGATGATGATGTTTATGGAAGAATATGAGTGGTTAAAGGCTCCACAAAGAGGTCCTTCAAGTTCCTACACTTCAAGCCTTCTTAGATGATCTCCTTACACCTTGTAGTGGCCTTGGAAGGGTTGTTTGAAGCTTGAAAATGGAGGTTGTAGTGTGGTGTGGGTGAGCCGAGACCAAGAAGAAGATGAAGGAGGTGTTTGGAGTGTTAGAAGATGGTGAATGATGGTGATGATATTATCTTATGGTTTTTTTATAAAGTTCTTCCACATTAAGGTATATTTGTTTGGAATATTCTCATCAAAGGATCTAAAATAATCAAATAAAATCCCTAAGTGGGACCTTGTCCCTAACCGTCCAAAGGGGGGGGGGGGGATTAGTTTCATTTCAATGGTAAGTTTCATGATTTAGTTAGAAAGTAATGGTACTAGTTAGGTATTTTATGTGTTTAGTGTTTATGAGATGTAATATGGTGTTCGGTGACCATAACTAGCTTCGAAACACTAAAACAATGCTTCTAGTGAAAATTTGGTGTTTCGGGTAGTGTCCGGTTGTTCGTTCCGTTACGGTTCGTTAAAGTGCTAAATTGCGCAGTTTCACTAAGTATGAAGCACCCTTTGTGACAGTTTCGATTCCCGACACTTTGTAAGTTATTCTGGACAATAAAACATAAATTCTGCATGATATTTTGGTGTTAAAAGCTGAATTATAGCTGAATTATGGCTGATTTGTGCAGAATTCTGCATTTAAAGTGAGTTTCGGGTGCTTTCTAGTGCATAGTTTAGCTTCCAAAAAGTTTATATGTTAACCCTTGTATCGACACTTGGGTTTTAATGTGTTTTAGATGTTGGACCTACTCTTAGGCCCTTATTCTATTGTCTGACTGCTTTCTACAGAACTACTGACACAGTTTGTCTTACCGGTGAGTTTACTAGTCTTTCTGACGCAACGCTTAAAGTAATGCAATAAGCAATATTTGAAGTATAAAATGTGCATGAATTCATACGTATAGCAAGAAATCAGACAACGTTGATGCTTAAGCGCATAATTGCATATATTAAATAATAATTAAAACAGTACGGAAAGTACCGGTTTTGTGCCAGTTGTCACACATTATACTTCCACTGTGCAATGAAGATACCGGTCAGATCATATCGACTCTGATTTTAGCGGGTGTGACATTATTTTCATGGTTAAATTTGATCAAATGGACCTCGTATGAGGGCAAATTAGACATTTTACCCATTTATTTATATACAACATTTTATTAATCATAAAACAAGAAAAGATATAATATTATTTTTTTAAAACATATAACAATCCATCCTCCCTCTTTAGTTATCCATCTTCCCTCTCTCTCTCTCTCTCTCACCCAACAGGCCACCACCCATGACCGCCACTTGCCACAATCAACCACCCCTACCATCACCTTTCCCAACCACCTACCACTCTCTCTCCCTCTTTTTCTCTATCTCTCTACCCCTCTCCCTCTCTCATTTTGTCGCAACCCCCGATCCCAAATCCCCGGGAACGGGCGGCCGCGAGCCAGTTTCGGTGGTATCGCGTGTTTGTCTAATTTGGCAGCGGAATTTTCATCAAGACCGTAGTTAGGAAATATTTAATCAGAGTAAAATACCATATTTTCATAACATTAAACACATGGGATAAAACCCAAGTTTGCAATACATACAATTTCATAGGAATAAATCCTATTTTATTTAATAAAATCATCTATTTTATTTTAGGTAACTTTATTGCCACTTTTCCAAGCCTTCAGTGCTGTCCAGCTGGCTTCTATTTGGCTTTCACAGTTTGTTACCTGAAACGCGTTTTAAAAACATTTGTCAGTGGGAAATACTGGTGAGTGAATCCCGGTTTAATCAAGTTTAAATAAAAATCATTGTACAGTATTGAGGCGGTCTCGCAATTATATTTGTTTCCAAGTCATATCAATTATCACCCGTGGTACTATCAGACCCGACTTGTGGAAATGTTACCCTCCAGTAACAAATTTTGTATACAAAACCCCAACATACCCACGATAATTGTATCCTTACAAATACTCAATAACTGTTTAATATATAATTAATCGTATGAGGTTTTGTAAAAACAGTTAACAAAAAGTTTACAAAAAGCGGATCAACTCACATTGCTATCTTAGATTATCCTTTAGGGTTTCCTAAGAATTATCTATAATTTACACAAAAGCACACGTATTAGTATAATAACCCATTTTAACATTAGTAATACCCTCCCCGAGACGGCAATCCAACGACTACGTCGGGCAGAACCACGACAGCTGTTACGGAACCCTAGATCAATTGAGCAGAGTATCTAATACGTATCCAGGGGTTATGTGACTTACAACGGAGTAGAACTTCGTTATTTAGGGGGTATTATGCCCGAGTATAGAGTATACTACGTAATATTGAGAGAAAGAAAGAAAGTTTTGAACGAAATCGACTGAAGGCCGATGCCTCCTTTATATAGGGCTTCACTTCGGCTTCTACGTGGCCGGCGTAAGAGAAGACAAGGGCCTACGTGGCCCGCATCAACTCTGGTCAACTGTATAGCTTGTCCGGGTCACTATGTAGGCTTGACGGGTGTTGGGTCACGTGGCGGCCCACGGTTTAGCCAGGTTTCACCCGCTCGCGGCCCGCGTAAGGGTTGAGGTGTGGCTTACGCGGCCCGCCTCAAACCCAAAAACTTGATTTTTGATTATTTCTAATAATATTTAAAGTATTCGGGGCCCGTTTTCACGTATGGGATGTATTTTTGGACATATTGGGATATTTAAAATATATTAGGGTGTTGGAAATCTTTTAGAGTTGTTATATCCTCCCCACCTTGTTTTAGAGCTCGTCCTCGAGATCTACTGAAACAAGTGTGGATATTTCCTTTGCATCTCTGATTCAAGCTCCCATGTGTACTCAGGTCCTCTTTTGGAATCCCACTTCACTTTGACCAGAACTAATCTCTTATGCTTGAGGTTCTTGACTTTCCTGTCTTCAATCTGTAGAGGCTTTTCTACAAATTTGAGTTGTTCATTTACCTCTTGTAACACCTCGTAAAAATCATGCCCAATAAAATAAACACACGTGTCATGGAAAATAAACCATGTTATAAATCCGGATCAAGTTGAAAGATGTATGGTAGGATTTAAAGGTGTCGACATGTTAACTAATACCTATGAGCGACCCATTTATAAATCCCAAACCTTAATCTATCTTATAAACATCTGATATTTAAATCCGGTTAATTCTGATAAATGCATAATTCAAATTTACACTAGAAATGGATCCTATGAGTGGTTACGACAAATTTTACATTCAATACTTTTTCAAAGAATCCAAGACAACATAAGTGCATGGCAAGGCTTTCATGACTATTCAGAACTTGTTCAAGTGGCCCCATTCTGATGTTAAAGACCTTGGATTCGTATTAGCAAAGTTGCATGGGCAAAGCCTAAAAGTTTACAAATTTTTGTCTTCTGAGCATCGGTTACGGACCGTATGGGATAAGGCTTACGGTCCGCAAGGACTGTAACTGGGCATTTCAGATCAGAGTTGGTTGCGGACCGTATCAGGTTGGACTTACGGTCCGTAAGAGTTGGATGCGGACCGCAAGGGTTTGCGCTTACGGTCCGGAAGACTATCGCTGGCAACTAAAAATTGGCAGTTGCCTGTTATAACCGGTTACACCACCTTAATTGCATGGTATTCAAAATACAGGAGTTGGGCCAATGGTTTTACATGCTTAGGGACACATGGGATCATCTGGAAACAATTATAGGCTTTGTTATGATGATCTTATGAGATTTGAGGTCCTATATAAGAAACATAAGTTGCAACAATTTCAATTACCTCACTTCTGTAGTTTGCAACCAGTAGGAGGAGAATACCAAGTGTAGAAAAGATAGCAAGGACCATTAGTAAGAGTCTTAATCCATGCTTAGTCGTTTTAATTAGCTTAATAACCAAAAAGTCAAACTTATCGTAATTTAAGCTTTGACTTTCGGTTTAATCACATATGGTCCAGCCACTGATCAATACGAAAGTGGTTATGGAACCATATTATGGTAGGTGATTAACCCCTAAAAGGGCACCTCCTAATTATTTCGTTTGACTAGTTAATTGTCGGGTCAAACTAGTTTGACAAAAAGTCAAACTGGACAGAAAGTTCAAAAATGAATAAAATTAATAAACCAGAGGTTCTAAATTATATTTTAACATTCTAATGACTTAGTAACTAATATTAGAACATGCTTTATCAATCCTAACCCGACAATTATCAGTCTAAGGTCAGTTTATAACCGAAAGTCGCAAAAGCTTGACTTTTGCTTTAACTTTCAGTTCTGACCCGTTCAAGCTTAATTCTCCCATGTTTTAAGCTTCCATTAGGACCACATTACTCAGTAGTATAACCCTCTGGAGTTATAGTACGTGGTTCTTAGTGGTTTGAATTATATGCTCTTGATTGTTAATATGCTTATAAATGCCATAACCGCCCTTTTGTCACACAAATGAGATTTTTAGAAATGTGAGAGGACAAAAACCTTTGCTACAGATTTATAAACTTGTTCTAAAATTTTCACATCAGTTTGAGGTCTAGATTAGGAGTTATGCTCAATAGTGTAATTAGAAAGCTTTTTATTAATAAAACGGCGTAATTAGCATAAAGCCTATCTAAACCCAAATTTTTACACCAAACTTTTTACCCACTGATGTAATATAATATTTTGTAATTTTTGAAGATTTTTAATTATTTTTAAACTAATCATATCATAGGGTTCTAGCTTTAATTCGGTAATTGCCGGTTATAACCTTTTCTCGAATAAAATGAGTTTTACATAATATTTTGATACCAAACTTTTGCTATTGATTCTATATGATAAATAGAATATTTTGAACTTTATAAACTGATCAAAAACTCAGATTTCCTATTATGACCCGAAAATCACTTAAAACCGACTTTTACGCGTTTTAAGCGCATAGTATGGGTTAAAACTATTTTTAACATATAAGACTTGATACCTACTGATGTTTTTAATAAATTTTTATACTTTAACAGTAATCAAAATTTTTAAACTCAGATTTCCAAAATTGACCTTCAAAGCTTATGTGAAATTACCAAAATGCACTTTCGGTGCATAAATTGGTTATAAAGAATACATTTCACATATAGGCATTACCCTACTGATAGAACTTATTAAATTAAATATTTTTACTGATTTCAAAAGACCAGAACTTCAGTCTATTATAAAATCTCTTTTATAAGTAATAAAATTACCAAAATGCCCTTTCGGGACTTAAATTGGTTTAAATTACTTTTTGGGCATATATGTTAACATCCTACTGATGTATTAACATATTATAAGCATATAACAATTAAGACCTGTATATAATTCATTTGGTTACCCGTTACGCGTTTACGCGTTCGGATCGGTTTATGTGACTAGTTTACGTATAATAGCCGAAACGGGTTTAACCATATCATTAAATCCTCAAATTCCAGAATGTGATTAGTTTACCCATATTATACAAGTATCCAAGATTTTCGGGTCTAAAACACATTTTATTCCGGTCTCCGCTTAATCTAGCGTTTAGAACCATAAAGTTTCTTTCTAGCTAGCCGGTCTAAGTCTTTGACTTAACTAAAGGCCCGTTAGCACCCTAATAGGTTATTAACCCTTCTATACAGATTAAGTAGCATCCAGTAGAAGGTATCCTTATACAGCTTTAGGATTTACGGCTGAGTTACTTTCACCTTCAAGCTCAGGTAAATACTTTTAACTTATTTTCCCTTATACGAGCTTGGGATATGGTATTATAATAATACCACTTGGTCGGGTATGAAATCATTTAATCAGATTGTGATTAATAAATTTACATAACGCGTTTTAATCTGTCTTGTTTGATAACATAAGCATTGGGAGTTAATACGACCGTGTCCTGGATATCCTCGGCTTATTTCATTTGAAAGTGGCCACGACCTATGCACGGGGTGTAGGCATACACCAGACAGATGCAAATGCTAAAATATAAACCCACATGTTGGGGATAACTCCGTTGTGGGTTCTATAAGTGGTGAGTCGGTTAATCACGACCGGCTTCCAACCGGCCCAATTGTAAGACAAACATGTAAATCTGTATACAAGATTATATTTAAATAATTGTCCCAAGTTATAAAAGATTTGTGCCATGTGCATTAAAACCAATTTTATAAACACTTTTCAAAAGAGTCAGTTAATTGTATTTACCAGTGTAAACTGACGTATTTTCTTAAAGGCTGATTTGACAGGTACCTCTCGTAATAGGCTGGAGCTATTAGGTGTCATAAGAGGATCTTGCAAATCCATAGATACCTGAAGTCTGTTGTTTTGTTTCTCTATATTTATTTATGATCCGCCTATGGATCTTATTACATTCCAGTCTGTATATTCTTTCACTCGGACACTCAGACATTATGGTTTGTAATAGTTTATTCACCAAGCCTTCCACTGTGTTATTATATTGTGTATATTGACTATGATGATATCAACTACGTCACGATACTCCCCACCGGGCCCACCGGTAAAATGTGGAAATATCGGGGTGTGACACCTCTATATCCTTAAGAGGTATCATTAGCGATTCATCAGCTAAGCATTTCTTGAGATTAGATACATGAAATACATCATGTATTCCTGCCATTTCCTCTAGCAGTTGTAGCTGATAGGCTACAGGTCCTATTCTTCTAATAATCTCAAAAGGTCCAATATACCTGGGACTTAGCTTTCCTCTTTTCATGAATCTTACTACTCCTTTCCAATGAGAGACTTTTAATAATACTTTGTCTCCTACTTGAAATTCCAATGGTTTTCGTCGGTTGTCAACATAGCTCTTCTGTCGATCACGTGCTGTTTTTAATCGTTCTTTGACTTGAATAACCTTGTCGGTTGTCTCTTGCACTATCTCAGGTCCAGATAGTTGTTTTTCCCCAATTTCTGCCCAACAGACTGGGGTCCGGCACTTTCGTCCATAAAGTGCCTCGAATGGTGCAGCATTGATACTTGTGTGACAACTATTATTATAAGAAAATTCTATTAAAGGTAAGTGATTGTCCCAATTACCTCCGAAATCAATTACACAAGCTCTAAGCATATCTTCCATTGTCTGAATTGTCCTTTCGCTTTGTCCGTCCATTTGAGGATGATAAGCTATGCTTAGATTCAACTTGGTTCCCATTGCTTTTTGGAAACTTGACCAAAAATGAGAGGTAAAACAGCTATCCCTATCAGAAACAATTGATAAAGGTATTCCATGTAAAGAAACTATTTCATTTACATATAATTTAGCTAGCTGTTCCATACTGAAAGTTTCCTTCATCGGTAGGAAATGAGCTGACTTGGTTAGCCTATCTACAATCACCCAGATTGTATCATTACCTTTCCTTGTTTTGGGTAATTTGGTAAAAAAATCCATTGTTATCAATTCCCATTTCCACACTGGCATTTCTACCTGTTATAATAATCCTGAGGGTTTCTGGTGTTCAGCTTTAACTTGTGAACAGGTTAAACATTTTGAAACATAAGCTGCTATGTCCTTTTTCATTCCTATCCACCACAAATTATTTCCTAAAATTCTGATACATTTTATCACTTCCAGGATGCATCGTATATATGGACTTATGGGTTTCTTCTAATATACGATGACATAGATTTCCTAATTTAGGTATCCACATTCTCTTCTTATGGAATCTCCAAATTCCATCTGTTCCTTGTTCTAATTCCTTAATCATACCTTTTAATTTTTCAGTATCTTCCTTGATTGCTGATTCTTGTGCTTTTCTAATTTGATCATTTAAATCTACTTGTAGATTTAATTTAAGAGAACGTACCCTTTTTGGCTTTTCATGATACTTTTATTGTTTATATTATATCTACTTGTTTTGACAGGTCACCAATCGGAAAATGCCGCCACGAGTGAGAGGCAAAGGAAAAGGACCAATGCGAGGAGGGCCATCAGGTCACGCGGGACCCTCCCACCGACGTACCCCATCCGATTCACTCTCTAGCTCCGACTCACGGGACCACTGGAGTCATAGCTTTGAGCCAGCAAGACATTCTGTCTCACTTGGATCTTCGCCGTCCGACCCTCCATACTTTGGATTACCCATTCCTCTTGAACCCCAACATTCCCATCATTCACAGGGATCACATCACTCGAACCAATCACAACACTCCTTTCACTCTCATCCTTTTCATCACTCAGATTCTACCTACTCTCCAACTCAGTTTAATCCCAATGCTTACGTCAACGACTTTTTTGGTTTCAATCCTCTTGGACCTGAGGATCATTTTTCTCAGGAGATGGAAATGGACGACAACCCGGACCCTGAAATGCAAACTGGAACACCGGGCCACCCTATTAACATATTGAGCGGTTCTCCCTATCAAGGATCACCGTACCGAGGGCCTGATTCGTATGCTGAGAAAATGGCTCAGTATGATTGGTTCTTTACTCCTTCATACCACAACTCCCCGGTCCAACCTCCTTTGGTTGAACAACAACTTCAAGCTGTTACCCCACCACCTTTACCAGTTGAGGAACCACCTCAACAGCCTCCCAAGCCGCCAAGGCGAATGAGAAATGCTCGAATGTCTGTACGTGGGGGACCACGGTTCGCATCCCCTCATGGTTCAAGTTCTTACCCTCCTATTCTAGAGGACCCCTAAATGGGTGGACCCTCTCACACGGTGCCGGAAGTCAACCCTCCGCCAGTTTCTCATGCACCACTGCAGCCGCCGTTGGGTTTTGACAACCCGATCCCGACATACCTAGGTTCATCTGGGTATGATCCATCTGGATACCCATCAGATTATGGAAACCACGACCCATACCTTACAGCTGCTCAGTACAATGCACTTTATCCTTCTTCTTACCCTCCAGTTTACCCAACTGGATATTCGGTGCAGGGATACCAATACCCACCTTACCAGCAACCTCCTCCTCAACAACATGAACAAACTCAGGAGATTTTATAGAGGTTAGACCGGGTTGAACGTGAAGCCGGTGAAACTAAGAAGAAGCATAATGGTTTTCGCAAAGGTCTTGCGAACCTTATTAAAGGTAAAAAGAAGTAGGAAGTTGTTGTTTCACGTTGTATTGTCTTTCAATAAGTCCCTGCGAGGACATTATTTTGTTTTCATGTACCAAGTCCCTACGTGGACTTACTTTCCTTTTCTGTAGCCCCTGCGTGGGCAGTGTGTTGTTTGCAAGTCCCGTTTAGGGCATCGAGGTACTAGTTTCGTGGTTTAATGAAGTTATTTTCGATTTTAAATATGTATTTTTACATCATACTATATCACTTCAAATTTGATTGATCTGCCAAAGAAATTCTTAGAGGTATAACCTAGCCAAAATATTAAATGGCTATGATGGTACAACCTTTTTAAGACAATAAATCTTTGTTAATATCTGAAAATATGTTAACATTCCTGGCTATGTGGTACGAGAAACCATACAAGCTTCCAAATGTACTTGGACCTTTCCCAGTCACTTATATATAGCCTATATGATCAATGTAAATCATGACTAATAAACATCAATAAGATGTATACACCAATACGTCCATTTGAGATGTATGCTTATAAGCAAAGGTGTAATAATGACAGTGAAAGTTTTTATTTTATAAACTTCTTGTCAAAAAGGAGATGAACTTTGTTCGACCCTTAAAGAAATTCACTGATCCAATAGATCAATGATCATAATCGTCCTTGTGACAAGGCTTTGTGCCATCTAAATGTCCTTCGAGACGAGCCTTGTGCAATATGAATATGTCTTCCATGACATTGACAGTGTGATTTATATTCCCCTGTCTAATAAAAATATAAAGAATTATATCTCATTGATTATTATTATTTTCTTAAAATGGTCTATATGGTTTAATAATACCATGACCATCTAATCATCAATATGATGATTTATTACATAATTTAAATATAACATTATTTTTTAATATAGTACCCAAATCATGGCTGGATCTGACGAAGCAAACAGTCATCCCGTGGGAGACAACCACAATACCAGGATCAATATCACTGTTGCTGAATTGCAAGCAATTATAACAACAGCAGTCGCTCAGGCTGTGGATGATAAGTTTAAGGATCCGAGTAATGTTCGGTCCAGAACTCACTCAAAACCCTTATCACAGTCACATGCATCAAGAAGGGATGAATCTCAGCATTTTTTTTTGAATAATTTTTTTTTATCATTAATATTTCGGATCATCAGGGCAAATTACATAAGGATAGCGGGTAAACGAGCAACAAACTGCGCCGCCATCCCTTTCTGAATAGAAAACCCTATTCTAATAAAAACAAAGCCTCGCCCCTGAGGGGTCGAAAAGTTGCTGTGGACAACACGCTGAACTCTAGACAAGAACCGAACTGCCTCCGGCGCCAAGGAGCTGAACGTGTCAAACGCCAGCGGGACAAAGGCATGCTGATTATCCTCACAAGCTTTCGCATGCTTTTCCACCTTCTTTGACTCTGCCTTCAGTACCGCTTTCCCCGCCACAAACCCATTTTCCCGGAACCCGGCTAGTGGGGATACACCTGTGAGATCAACACAAGCATGTTTCCTGCCCTCCCAACCAAAAACTAGCACGTCAGCTGGCGTAGGGTGGATCTCAACATTCATCCAATCAAAGATCTGAGCCACAAAGAGTGGTGCTAAACCAGACTCCTAAGTACAAAAAGAGTTGTACTTATAAGTACTTCGTCTCCTGTAAACCGAGGGATTTTACAGGAGAAAAAGGAGCAATTGACTGCATGAAATGGTTAGACAAAATGGAGACTGTGATCGACATCAGTGGATGTGCTAAGGAAGATATAGTCATGTTTGTGTCTCAATATTTCAAGGGCGATGCCCTCGCTTGGTGGAAAGCGTTAGTATAGTCCACTGGAAAGTTTCATTTGTGTAACCTTTCGTAGAACAAGTTTGTGGATCTTGTGAAGGATACATACTGTCCTCAGCATGAAGTTAAGAGGATTGAAACTGACTTCCTCACCTTGGTGATGAAGGATTTAGACTGTAGGTCCTATGTGACCAGTTTCAATTCGATGTCGAGGCTTGTACCATATTTAGTCACTCCTGAACCCAAACGTATTGCGCGTTTCATCAGTGGTTTGGCCCCTGAAGTGAAAGGGAATGTTAAGGCTTCTAAGCCAACCACATATAGATCTGTTGTGCATCTATCCTTGTCCCTCACTCTTAATATTGTGAGAAGTAGGGCAAAGAAAGCTACCGATGATGGGAAGAGGTAGAGGGATGAAGACAAGTCCCCTCAATCTAACAAGAAGAATAAAGGGAACTTTACATTCAAGAAGGGGCAGTCAAGTGATAAGCCCAGATGCAAAACCTGCAATAAGAGGCATTTTGGAAAATGCAACCAAGACCCACAAGCTAAACCATGTGGGATCTGCAAAAAGAAAGGGTACAAATCTGTAGAGTGCCGGAACATTAAGGATGCAACCTGTTACAGTTGCAATGAAAAGGGACACATCAAAACCAATTACCCCAAGAATGCTAAGAAGCCAGAGGAGGCAAAGAAAACCAATGCAAGGGTTTTCCAAATGAATGTTAGGGAAGCGGTGAACGACGAGAACGTCATAACAGGTACCTTCCTCATTAAAAATAATTATGCTAGAGTCTTATTTGATTCAGGTGCTGATAAGTCTTTTGTAGACCATAAGTTTTGTAAGTCACTGAACTTGCCTATTAAGACTCTAGACATAAAATATGAGGTAGAACTTGCCGATGGTACCTTAGAAACAGCTTCGACTCTCCTTGATGGATGCTTTATATCCATCAAGAATCATTCCATCCCGCTATCCCTCTTGCCAATGAAATTGGCTGGGTTTGATATAGTTTTGGGCATGGATTGGTTGTCGCATAACCAAGCCCAAATTACCTGTGATAAAAAGCTAGTTATTATCAAAACCCCTTCTGGTGAATCCATCACCATTCTAGGAGATACACAATACGGGTTGCCCAACAATGTGTCTATTCTCAAGGTATCGCAGTGTTTAAAGAGCGGATGTGTCATCTACATGGCACAAGTGACTGTGAATGATCTGAAGCCTAAGATTGAAGACATCCCAATCATCTCTGATTATCCCGATGTCTTTCCTGACGAGTTACCTGGATTACCTCCTGAGAGGCAAGTAGAGTTCAGGATAGACATTCTACCGGGAGGTGCACCTATTGCACGAGCTCCTTATCGTCTAGCACCTACTGAAATGAAAGAGCTCAGGACTCAATTAGATGACTTACTGGAAAAGGGTTTTATACAACCTAGCTCTTCGCCTTGGGGAGCTCCAATATTATTTGTGAAAAAGAAGGATGGATCAATGCGCTTATGCATTGATTATCGTGAGCTAAATAAGGTAACGATCAAGAATCGTTATCCCTTACTGATGCAGGCCCAAGTGTGGAGGAGCGGGCTATTTTGTATTTGGAGGCCCAGGATCGTGTAACAAAAGGGGCTTCACTAAAATGGCTCTAACTTGGGCTACGGGGGTCCGTTTTGGGCGTGGCGAAACGAACATGAGAACGACCTCCATCTTGCTGCAAATGGCCTATGGCGGTTTGGGTCATCGTCCGGGCAAAAAAAACGCTTATTTCTATTACTTATTTGCATTTTTATGTTTTTTGAACTATTTTGGGCATTTTGTTTTAGGCCGTGTGTTTGGCCCGTTATCTTTTTTAGGCCCATTTCGAATTTCGGTTTCTATTTATATGTCCCTCTTGTAATATGAATGATCAGACTTGAATTTTGACATAATTGATTTTTCACTTCAAATTCCGTGCCTTTTGGTTGGAATCTTGGGGGTTGGGGAAGAACACACGGGTATTCTTTGAATCAACGTGTTTGATCTTCGTTTCTGTATCACGCGCTACATCACTTACTTAGGATCGACGACTTATTTGATCAGCTCCAAGGAGCGAGCTTCTTCTCTAAGATTGATTTGAGATCTGGGTATTATCAACTCAAAGTTAGGACTGAAGATGTGCCTAAGACGGCATTCAGAACAAGGTATGGACATTACGAGTTTCTAGTGATGCCTTTTGGGCTCACTAATGCACCAGCAGCATTCATGGACCTCATGAATAGAGTCTGCAAACCATACTTAGATAAGTTTGTCATCGTTTTCATTGATGACATACTTATCTACTCTCGTAATCAAGTTGATCATGAGAAGCATCTTCGTTGTATCTTAGGATTACTTCAACAAGAGAAACTGTATGCTAAGTTTTCAAAATGTGAATTTTGGCTTCGTGAAGTTCAATTCCTTGGACATGTTGTCAGTGAGCGAGGTATTCAAGTAGATCCCGCTAAGGTAGAATCCGTAATGAATTGGGAAGCACCAAAGACTCCAACTGAAATTCGTAGCTTTCTGGGTTTGGCAGGTTACTATAGAAGATTCATTGAGAATTTTTCAAGGATAGCCACACCATTGACTTATTTGACCCGTAAGAATGTTAAATTTGATTGGGGTTCGAAACAACAAGAATCTTTTGAAATTCTTAAGCAAAAGTTGAGTAATGCTCCAGTGCTAACACTACCTTATGGAATAAAAGAATTTGTCGTTTATTGTGATGCATCACACACTGGTATGGGGTGTGTACTTATGCAGAAGGGCAAGGTAATTGCCTATGCATCACGACAACTAAAGGTGCATGAAAAGAATTACACCACCCACGATTTGGAGTTGGGTGCCGTTGTATTCGGACTAAAGTTATGGAGACACTACTTATATGGAACGAAGTGTGTGATCTATTCGGATCACAAAAGTCTTCAACACTTATTTAATCAAAAAGAGCTCAATATGAGACAGCGCCGCTGGATGGAAACTTTAAATGATTATGATTGCGAAATTCGCTACCATCCTGGTAAAGCGAATGTGGTCGCCGATGCTCTAAGCCGAAAGGAAAGAGTCAAACCAATCAGGATTAATGCTAAGAGCATCGAGCTGAAGAATAGCCTGAATGAGAGGCTGTTGGCGGCACAGAAGGATGGTGTTTTGGAAGCTAATCTTCCAAATGAGAAGTTGGGTGTTACCACTGAATAGTTAACACCAGGTAAGGATAGAATCCTCTGACTGAATGGAAGGATTTGGGTTCCTATCCATGGAGGACTTCGAGACATAATCCTCCAGGAAACTCACAACTCCAAATATTCAGTTCACCCTGGAGGTGACAAGATGTATCAAGATTTGAAAGCTAATTATTGGTGGATATGGTTGAAGAAATCTATTGCCACCCATGTAGCTAAGTGCTTGACCTGTGCTCAGATTAAAGCAGAACATCAAAAACCATCGGGTTTGTTACAACAGCCGGAACTTCCCACATGGAAGTGGGAGATGGTGACTATGGACTTTATAACCAAGTTACCTAAGACAAAACATGGAAATGATACCATATGGGTTATCGTTGATAGACTGACTAAGTCAGCATACTTCTTACCAATTAAAGAAACTCATAACTCTGACAAGCTAGCTCAGCTTTACGTGGATAAGATTCTATCTCTCCACGGAGTGCCGGTGTCTATTATATCGGATAGAGATACTAAATACACTTCTCACTTTTGGAAAAGTTTCCAACAATCTTTGGGTACTCGTTTGAATTTTAGTACTGCCTACCATCCTCAGACAGATGGATAGAGTGAGCGTATAATTCAAACATTGGAAGACATGCTTCGTGCATGTGTTATTGATTTAGGTGGTAGTTGGGATGACCACCTACCCTTGATCGAATTCTCCTATAACAATAGCTACCATACAAGCAATCAGGCTGCGCCTTTTGAGGCATTATATGGTAGAAAATACAGAACGCCGGTGTGTTGGACGGAAGTAGGAGAAGCTTAATTATCAGGACCCGATATAGTCCTTGAAACGACGGACAAGATTATCCAGATTCGTGATCGCCTGAAAGCTGCCAGGGATAGACAGAAAAGTTATGCTGACAAGAGGCGGAAACCTCTAAAGTTTGAGGTTGGTGACAAAGTTTTACTGAAAGTATCACCCTGGAAAGGTGTAATGCGTTTTGGTAAGAAGGGCAAGCTAATCCCTAGATATATATGACCATTAGAGATTATTGAATGTGTCGGCAGTGTAGCATATAAGCTAAACTTGCCTGAGGAGCTGAGTGGAATCCATAATGTATTCCACATCTGTAATCTCAAGAAGTGTCTAGCTGATGAAAGTTAAATGGGATACCCGTAGAGGTCCCGAATTATTAGCCATGTCTCATAAAGACATACAGATTGATGAGAGCCTAAGATTCGTTGAAAGACCTATATCGATCGAGGATCGTCAGGTTAAAAAGCTCCGAAGGAAGCATGTGCCTATAGTAAAAGTTAAATGGGATACCCGTAGAGGTCCCGAATATACGTGGGAAGTAGAGTCCACTATGCAACAGAAGTACCCTCACTTATTTCAGTAAATCTCGGGGTCGAGGTTTCTTTTAAGGGGGTGAGGATGTAACACCTTGTAAAAATCATGCACAATAAAATAAAGACACGTGTCATGGAAAATAAACCGTGTTATAAATCCAGATCAAGTTGAAAGATGTATGGTAGGATTTAAAGGTGTCGCATGTTAACTAATACCTCTGAGCGACCCATTTATAAATCCCAAACCTTAATCTATCTTATAAACATCTGATATTTAAATCCGGTTAATTATGATAAATGCATAATTCAAATTTGCACAAGAAATGGATCCTATGAGTGGTTACGACAAATTTTACATTCAAGACTTTTTCAAAGAATCCAAGACAACATAAATGCATGGCAAGGCTTTCATGACTTTTCAGAACTGTTCAAGTGGCCCCATTCTGATGTTAAAGACCTTGGATTCGTATTAGCAAAGTTGCATGGGCAAAGCCTAAAAGTTTACAAATTTTTGTCTTCTGAGCATCGGTTACGGACCATATGGGATAAGGCTTATGGTCCGCAAGGACTGTAACTGGGCATTTCAGATCAGAGTTGGTTGCGGACCATATCAGGTTGGACTTACGGTCCGTAAGAGTTGGATGCGAACCGCAAGGGATTGCGCTTACGGTCTGTAAGACTGTCGCTGGTAGTTAAAAATTGGCAGTTGCCTGTTATAACAGGTTACACTGCCTTAGTTGCATGGTATTCGAAATACAGGAGTTGGGCCAATGGTTTTACATGCTTAGGGACACATGGGATCATCTGGAAACAATTATAGGCTTTGTTGTGATGATCTTATGAGATTTGAGGTCCTATATAAGAAACATAAGTTGCAACAATTTCAATTACCTCACTTCTGGAGTTTGCAACCAGTAGGAGAAGAATACCAAGTGTAGAAAAGATAGCAAGGACAATTAGTAAGAGTCTTAATCCATGCTTAGTCGTTTTAATTAGCTTAATAACCGAAAAGTCAAACTTATCGTAATTTAAGCTTTAACTTTCGGTTTAATCACATATGGTCCAACCACTGATCAATACGAAAGTGGTTATGGAACCATATTATGGTAGGTGATTAACCCCTAAAAGGGCACCTCCTAATTATTTCGTTTGACTAGTTAATTGTCGTGTCAAACTAGTTTGACAAAAAGTCAAACTGGACAGAAAATTCAAAAATGAATAAAATTAATAAACCAGAGGTTCTAAATTATATTTTAACATTCTAATGACTTAGTAACTAATATTAGAACATGCTTTATCAATCCTAACCCGACAATTATCAGTCTAAGGTCAGTTTATAACCGAAAGTCGCAAAAGCTTGACTTTTGCTTTAACTTTCAGTTCTGACCCGTTCAAGCTTAATTCTCCCATGTTTTAAGCTTCCATTAGGACCACATTACTCAGTAGTATAACCCTCTGGAGTTATAGTACATGGTTCTTAGTGGTTTGAATTATATGCTCTTGATCGTTAATATGCTTATAAATGCCATAACCGCCCTTTTGTCACACAAATGAGATTTTTAGAAATGTGAGAGGACAAAAACCTTTGCTACGGATTTATAAACTTGTCCTAAAAATTTCACATCAGTTTGAGATCTAAATTAGGAGTTATGCTCAATAGCGTTATTTGAAAGCTTTTTATTAATTAAACGGCGTAATTAGCATAAAGCCTATCTAAACCCAAATTTTGACACCAAAATTTTTACCCACTGATGTAATATAATATTTTGGAATTTTTGAAGATTTTTAATTATTTTTAAACTAATCATATCATAGGGTTCTAGCTTTAATTCGGTAATTGCTGGTTATACACTTTTCTCGAATAAAATGAGTTTTACATAATATTTTGATACCAAACTTTTGTGACTGATTCTATATGATAAATAGAATATTTTGAACTTTATAAACTGATCAAAAACTCAGATTTCCTATTATGACCCGAAAATATCTTAAAACCGACTTTTACGCGTTTTAAGCGCATAGTGTGGGTTAAAACTATTTTTAACATATACGACTTGATACCTACTGATGTTTTTTATAAATTTTTATACTTTAACAGTAAGCAAAAGTTTTAAACTCAGATTTCCAAAATTGACCTTTAAAGCTTATGTGAAATTACCAAAATGCCCTTTCGGTGCATAAATTGGTTATAAAGGATACATTTCACATATAGGCATTACCCTACTGATAGAACTTATTAGATTAAAAATTTTTACTGATTTCAAAAGACCAGAACTTCAGTCTATTATAAAATCTCTTTCATAAGTAATAAAATTACCAAAATGCCCTTTCGGGACTTAAATTGGTTTAAATTACTTTTTGTGCATATATGTTAACATCCTACTGATGTATTAACATATTTTAAGCATAATAACAATTAAGACCTGTATATAACTCATTTGGTTACCCGTTACGCGTTTACGCGTTCGGATCGGTATAATAGCCGAAACAGGTTTAACCATATCGTTAAATCCTCAAATTCCAGAATCTGATTAGTTTACCCATATTATACAAGTATCCAAGCTTGTCGGGTCTAAAACACATTATATTCTGGTCTCCGCTTAATCTAGCGTTTAGAACCATAAAGTTTCTTTCTAGCTAGCCGGTCTAAGTCTTTGACTTAACTAAAGGCCCGTTAGCACCCTAATAGGTTATTAAACCTTCTATACAGATTAAGTAGCATCCAGTAGAAGGTATCATTATACAGCTTTTGGATTTACAGTTGAGTTACTTTCACCTTCAAGCTCAGGTAAATACTTTTAACTTATTTTCCCTTATACGGGCTTGGGATATGGTATTATAATAATACCACTTGTTCGGGTATGAAATCATTTAATCGGATTGTGATTAATAAATTTACCTAACCCGTTTTAATCTGTCTTGTTTGATAACATAAGCATTGGGGGTTAATACGACCGTGTCCTGGATATCCTTGGCTCATTTCATTTGAAAGTGGCCACGACCTATGCACGGGGTGTAGGCATACACCTGACAAATGCAAATGCAAATGCTAAAATATAAACCCACATGTTGGGGATAACTCCGTTGTGGGTTCTATAAGTGGTGAGTCGGTTAATCACGACCGGCTTCCAACCGGCCCCAATTGTAAGACAAACATGTAAATCTGTATACAAGATTATATTTAAATAAGTGTCCCAAGTTATAAAAGATTTGTGCCATGTGCATTAAAACCAATTTTATAAACACTTTTCAAAAGAGTTAGTTAATTGTATTTACCAGTGTAAACTGACGTATTTTCTTAAAGGCTGATTTGACAGGTACCTCTCGTAATTGGCTGGAGCTATTAGGTGTCATAAGAGGATCTTGCAAATCCATAGATACCTGAAGTCTGTTGTTTTGTTTCTCTGTATTTATTTATGATCCGCCTGTGGATCTTATTACATTCCAGTCTGTATATTCTTTCACTCGGACACTCGGACATTATGGTTTGTAATAGTTTATTCACCAAGCCTCCCGATGTGCTATTATATTGTGTATATTGACTATGATGATATCAACTACGTCACGATACTTCCCGACGGGCCCACCTGTAAAATGTGGAAATATCGGGGTATGGCACCTCTATTTCCTTAAGAGGTATCATTAGCGATTCATCAGCTAAGCATTTCTTGAGATTAGATACATGAAATACATCATGTATTCCTGCCATTTCCTCTGGCAGTTGTAGCTGATAGGCTACATGTCCTATTCTTCTAATAATCTCAAAAGGTCCAATATACCTGGGACTTAGCTTTCCTCTTTTGATGAATCTTACTATTCCTTTCCAAGGAGAGACTTTTAATAATACTTTGTCTCCTACTTGAAATTCCAATGGTTTTCATCGGTTGTCAGCATAGCTCTTCTGTCGATCACGTGCTGTTTTTAATCGTTCTTTGACTTGAATAATCTTGTCGCTTGTCTCTTGCACTATCTCAGGTCCAGATAGTTGTTTTCCCCAATTTCTGCCCAACAGGCCGGGGTCCGTCACTTTCATCCATAAAGTGCTTCGAATGGTGCAGCATTGATACTTGTGTGATAACTATTATTATAAGAAAATTCTATTAAAGGTAAGTGATCGTCCCAATTACCTCCGAAATTAATTACACAAGCTCTAAGCATAATTTCCATTGTCTGAATTGTCCTTTCGCTTTGTCCGTCCGTTTGAGGATGATAAGCTGTGCTTATATTCAACTTGGTTCCCTTTGCTTTTTGGAAAGTTGACCAAAAATGAGAGGTAAAACTGCTATTCCTATCAGAAACAATTGATAAAGGTATTCCATGTAAAGAAACTATTTCATTTACATATAATTTAGCTAGTTGTTCCATACTGAAAGTTTCCTTCATTGGTAGGAAATGAGCTGACTTGGTTAGCCTATCTACAATCACCCAGATTGTATCATTACCTTTCCTTGTTTTGGGTAATTTGGTAACAAAATCCATTGTTATCAATTCCCATTTCCACACTGGCATTTCTAACTGTTGTAACAATCCTGAGGGTTTCTGGTGTTCAGCTTTAACTTGTGAACAGGTTAAACATTTTGAAACATAAGCTGCTATGTCCTTTTTCATTCCTATCCACCACAAATTATTTCTTTAATCCTGATACATTTTATCACTTCCAGGATGCATCGTATATCTGGACTTATGGGCTTCTTCTAATATACGATGACGTAGATTTCCTAATTTAGGTATCCACATTCTCTTCTTATGGAATCTCCAAATTCCATCTATTCCTTGTTCTAGTTCCTTAATCATACCTTTTAATTTTTCAAGATCTTCCTTGATTGCTGATTCTTGTGCTTTTCTAATTTGATCATTGTAGATTTAATTTAAGAGAACGTACCCTTTTTGGCTTTTCATGATACTTTCGGCTTAAAGCATCAGCCACTACATTTGCCTTTCCTTCATGATACTGGATATCACAATCATAATCACTAAGCATCTCCATCCAGCGTCTTTGTCTCATATTCAACTCTTTTTGCCCGAAAACATACCTTAAACTTTTATGATCAGTGAATATGGTAAACTTACTACCATAAAGATAATGTCTCCAAATCTTAAGGACAAAAATTATAGCTCCTAATTCTAGATCATGGGTTGAATAATTCTCTTCATGATTCTTAAGTTGTCTAGACGCATATGCTATAACCTTTTGGCGTTGCATTAATACACATCCATAACCTAATTTAGAAGCGTCACAATAGACTATAAAGTCTTCAGTTCCTTCTGTAACGCTAGTATGGGTGCATGGGTTCATCTTTGCTTAAGAATTCTAAATGCTTCTTCTTGCTTTGGTCCCCATTCAAACTTAATGGATTTACAGGTTAACTTAGTTAAGGGAATGGCTATTCTAGAGAAATCTCGAATAAATCTTCTATAATAACCGGCCAATCCTAAGAAACTTCTAACCTCTGTTGGTGATTCAGGGGTCTTCCATTTAGTAATTGGCTCGATCTTTGTGGGATCCACATGAATTCCTTCATGGTTCACTAAGTGTCCAAGAAACTGTACCTGTTCTAACCAATACTCACATTTTGAAAATTTAGCATAAAGCTTTTCCTTTCTTAATAGACTTAAAAGTGAGCGCAAATGCTTTGCATGATCCTCTTTACTTTTAGAGTAAATGAGAATATCATCTATAAAAATAATTATGAATTTATCCAAATATGGCTTACATGTTCGATTCATCATGTCCATAAATGCAGCTGGGGCATTGGTTAAACCAAATGGCATGACAGTAAATTCATAATGGCCATACCTTGTTCTGAAGGCGGTCTTAGGAATATCCTCTTCCTGTACCTTTAATTGATGATATCCTGACCTTAAATCGATTTTAGAGAAAAGTCGAGCTCCTTTCAATTGATCGAACAGATCATCGATTCTCGCTAATGGGTACCGGTTCTTAATCATGACTTTGTTCAATTCATGGTAGTCAATGCACATACGCATTGATCCGTCTTTCTTTTTAACGAATAAAATTGGCGCTCCCTATGGCGATGAGCTTGGCTGTATGAATCCCTTCTCTAATAATTCATCTAACTGTTTCTTCAGTTCCTGCATTTCGGCGGGTGCCAAACGGTAAGGTGCTTTAGCAATTGGTGCTATTCTTGGTAGCAGGTGAATTCTGAATTCAACTTCTCTGTCTGGCGGTAGTCCTGGTAATTCTTCTGGAAATATATCTGAAAACTGAGACAATACTGGAATGTCTTTTAATTCTTTTCCTTTAGTGTTAGTAATTATGGAAATCAAATACACTATAGACCCTTTTCTTATATAACTTGCAGTTTTCATCACAGAGATGAATTTAGTGGATCTAGAGGGCTTATCTCCTTTAATAGTGATCCTTTCACCTTTTGGTGAATTTACTTGAATTGACTTTTGATCACATAAAATACTGGTTTTATTGGCTATTAACTAATCAATTCCTAAAACGACATCAAATCCTGCCAGATTCATGGGATAAAGGTTTGCTATAAACTTTTGGTTTAAAAATTCTATTCTTGCTCCCTGCAAGATTTCAGAAATCCTAACAGTTTCTCCATTAGCTGTCTCTACTAGACATTCTTGTGTTAGTTTAGTTAATGACTGGTTTAGAAGTTTGCAAAATGAAGTATTAATAAAACTTTGGTTTGCACCAGAGTCAAATAATACATTAGCAAAAACATCATTAACTAAAAACGTACCAGTTATCACGTCTGGAATCATCTTAGCTACATCAGCAGTCAGCACGAATGCTCTAGCATTTTTAGTGTCCCTGTTGTTCACAGCTGGAGCTAATTTCGGACAGTTTGGCTTGATGTGACCTTTTTCTCCACAATTGAAGCACAGTCCATTACTGGATTTCCTCCTGCAATCTTCTTCCTTGTGTCCGGGTGCTTTGCAGAAATTGCAATGAGTGGAGCATTTTCCCGAATGCTTTTTCTTGCAGACCTTGCAAAATGGTGCAGAGGTAGAACCCATATTCCTACGGTTGTAATTCCCAGAACGGAATTCTTGGGTAAGCCTTTGGGTTAGGTTTCTCCTCTAGTCTTCTTCTCTAGTACGGATTAAATCATCTGCCAAGGTGTTTGCTAGTTCTACGGCTTCTTCTATAGTTTGAGGTCTAGCTGCCTTGACTACACGTCTAATCTCCCCAATTAACCCCCCAGATGTAACGGGAGATTAATACTGGTTTAGGTGATGCAAGGGTTGGTACTATTCTAGCATATTCAAAGAATGTAGTAGTATAACCCTTACTATCTACCCCGGTCATCCTTAGGTTTAGAAACTTATTCGCTATCTGTTCCTTTTCATTGGGAGGACATAATTTCCTTTCTACCATATTCTTAAATTCTTCCCATTCCATGATATATACTCTATCACTTCCTCTTGACTGGAGGACAGTGTTCCACCATTCTAAGGCTGAGTTCTTAAATAAATTAGAAGCAAACATTATTTTGTCTTCTTCAGCACACTTGTTTATTTTTAAAACAGCCCCAGTCTTTTCTATCCAGCGTAGAGCTACAATGTGTCATTCATTGCCCGAGAATTCTATTGGTTTGCAGGACCAGAATTCTTTGTAAGAAAAAACATAAGGCATGGTTCTTCTTTTTTGGGAATGGGCGCTTGAAGTACGGGTCCATTGTTTACGTTGTGTTCTGGTTTAATTGATCGTTTACTGCTATGTTTACTTTTATTATTCGCTTCCTGAACCGTTTGAATAATAAATGGCATTGCATCTATGATTCCTTGTGCCACTGTGTGTTGGATGACACTATTGTCCATTTAGTTCACATTGTTATTGATGCTTGGATTCTCATTAACCAAGTTAATGTTACTATGGTTATCGTTATTCAGATTTTCTTGATTTCCTTCGTCGGCCATCTGAATTTTAAACATTTACCACATATTAATATCACAAAATAATATTTAATATAGTTAATCACATGACAAGCATTTTGGTCAAAAGCGTCGATCATTGCGACTTTACTCTATTCATATAATATGCATCTATTACACACCAGTACTGAAATTAAAATTACAATACCAACTGAAATAAAATTACACTAATAGTAGTAGGCATCCGTACACACATATTTTATTATTTTATTATTATTATTATTATTATTACTATTACCGTTCCACCCTCACATTCATAGATATGGATTCATCCAGAAATCCATATTGCGCTCGTCATACTTCCAGACGAGTCGCTCTCCCACCTGTCTCATTCGTTCGCTACTCTCTACAATTTCCTCACCAAATGTCCTAAGTTCTTGTACATTGTCTGCACTCATTGGGGGTGCAGGTTCTAGGACTGGATTCGGAATCTGGGGTGCAGGTTCCTGATATAAGGGTGTAGGTGCCTGGAATCGGTAAGGATCTTCTAAAATCTCCCTAATGTATTCATCGTGGTAATAGGGATCTAAAGGATCCAAACCTGGGTAGGCTCCTATGTTTGGCATGGGTATGTCTTCATGTATCGGGTATCGTTGCACGTAGTCCCTATTATCGTCCCACCATGGGTCGTAATTTGGGTCTAATGGGTTTGGTGCTGGTACCCTAGGTATTTCTTCCGGATTGAAGTCATGCATTTCTACTTGATTTTCAGGGTTTTCTATTTCCATTGGTTGGTCAGGGATTGGTAGTTTTGGTTGGGGTGCTATCATTTGTTCCAGGTTAGGGTCAGCTGCAGTGGTTGCTAGAATGTGGATGTTGGCTATACCCCTATTAATCATATCCTGGACATTGGCATCGGTTTCTCTTTTGGCTGCTGCTAGTGCTATCTGGTCTTGTAACTTTTTCATACGCTTTCTACGCTCGTGTGCCCCTGACTGAACCAAACCCTCTTTTTCTGAGGAAATGGCTCCTCGGACTGAGCCTTAAACACGAATATTCCTTATTTCGTATCAGCAGAGTACCCTGAGAGGGCAGGCTGAGAAGAGGAGGTGCCTTTGCTTCTAGGCGAACCAGACAATTGACGATACGCGTCAGATGGTCCTTGGTCGCTCATACTGTAAACTAACAAATAGTCAGATAACACATAACAAGAAATACAATTATGAACGTATTCCCGTAATTTATTTCCTAACAGAATGAATTTTGATGTCAGCAGAACACTTCTGTGGTTGAATCAGTGGCTTAGCTCTGATACCACCTTCTGTCGCAACCCCCGATCCCAAATCCCCGGGAACGGGCGGCCGCGAGCCAGTTTTGGTGGTATCGCGTGTTTGTCTAATTTGGCAGCGGAATTTTCATCAGGATCGTAGTTAGGAAATATTTAATCAGAGTAAAATACCACATTTTCATAACATTAAACACATGGGATAAAACCCAAGTTTGCAATTCACACAATTTCATAGGAATAAATCCTATTTTATTTAATAAAATCATCTATTTTATTTTAGGTAACTTTATTGCCACTTTTCCAAGCCTTCAGTGCTGTCCAGCTGGCTTCTATTTGGCTTTCACGGTTTGTTACCTGAAACGCGTTTTAAAAACATTTGTCAGTGGGAAATACTGGTGAGTGAATCCCAGTTTAATCAAGTTTAAATAAAAATCATTGTACAGTATTGAGGGCGGTCTCGCAATTATATTTGTTTCCAAGTCATATCAATTATCACCCGTGGTACTGTCAGACCCGACTTGTGGAAATGTTACCCCTCCAGTAACAAATTTTGTAAACAAAACCCCAACATACCCACGATAATTGTATCCTTACAAATACTCAATAACTGTTTAATATATAATTAATCGTATGAGGTTTTGTAAAAACAGTTAACACAAAGTTTATAAAAAGCGGATCAACTCACATTGCTGTCTTAGATTATCCTTTAGGGTTTCCTGAGAATTATCTATAATTTACACAAAAGCACACGTGTTAGTATAATAACCCATTTTAACATTAGTAATACGCTCCCCGAGACGGCATTCCAACGACTACGTCGGGCAGAACCACGACAGCTGTTACGAAACCCTAGATCAGTCGGGCAGAATATCTAATACATATCCAGGGGTTATGATACTTACAACGGAGCAGAAATTCGTTATTTAGGGGGGGTATTATGCCCGAGTATAGAGTATACTACGTAATATTGAGAGAAAGAAAGAAAGTTCTGAACGAAATCGACTGAAGGCCGATGCCTCCTTTATATAGGGCTTCACTTCGGTTTCTACGCGGCCCGCGTAAGAGAAGACAAGGGCCTACGCGGCCCGCGTCAACTCTGGTCAACGGTATAGCTTGACCGGGTCACTATGTAGGCTTGACGGGTGTTGGGCCACGTGGCGGCCCAAGGTTTAGCCATGTTTCACCCGCTCGCGGCCCGCGTAAGGGTTGAGGTGTGGCTTACGCGGCCCGCCTCAAACCCAAAAACTTGATTATTGATTATTTTTAATAATATTTAAAGTATTCGGGGCCCGTTTTCACGTATGGGGTGTATTTTTGGACATATTGGGATATTTAAAATATATTAGGGTGTCGGAAAATAATTCGAGGGTGTCGGTTTTCTTTTAGAGTTGTTATACATTTTGTTCTCCACCGCCACCACCAACCATTAGTGCCACCTTCGCCACTAGTCAAAACCGCCACCCTAATTCAGATATGCTTTTATGGTGTTCTTTGACGAAGAAAGAAGACCCAAATTCCTCATCCGATCCTGGTCACCCCCAGACCCAACCCCCAAATCGAAACCCTTGCCAATCTCCACAAATCCTGCTAAAGATAATATTTTGTTTCGGGGAGGTCGAAAGCTTATTACTTGTATGAAAAGGGTTGCTGATCTTAAGAAGGATTTTAGGAGTTCTAAAGTTGCTTCTCAAGGTTAATTGTTCATGGGTTTTTGAACCAGCGGGTAATAGTTGTATTAGTAAATGATTATGAGATTTGATTATGTAGCTTTTTTAGTTCTTGATAAGGGATGGTTATGTCAGGTGATGGTGGGAGGTGGTTGATGGTGGATGTGTGTGAGAGAGGGAGAGGGGGAATAGAGAGAGAGAGGAAACCGGTTATTGGATTGTTATGTATTTAAAAATTATAATCTCTTCTTGTTTTATGTATTAATTAAATGTTTTAAATAAATAAATGGGTAAAATGTCTAATTTGCCCTCATATGGGGTCCACTTAGCCAGATTTAACTATAAAAATAAACTAGGTTTGGTGTAAAGGACGTACCGTGCAAGAGTTTGTAAACATAGAGTACGTTTTCTGTAATTATTGAAGATAAATGACATAGTTTGTAATCAGTCAACATAAAGGACGCTTTTTGTAATTTACCTTTAATGATATAATAATTATTTTTAATTAGAAAAAATGAATATTCATAATTAAGTAGGAGAGAGAGACAATAAACTAAAAAATTGATGACTCTAATAAATAACATGCATCTCTTATTTTCTTTTCTTATGTAGTATAGATAAAATAAGAGCTTTTTTTTCAAAATGATGTTGGTGAAAAAAAGTATTTAACAAAAAGGTGTTGTTGAAAAATATCTACTAAAATGATGTTTTGAAAATTTATTTGTTCTCACTCCTAATCTCGTTAGATAACTTCAATTAATTAAGTATTTATTGATTTAATATTGATATTGGGTCTCTAACCTAACATTTTTTTTATCTTAAAACAAATGTAGTTTTTTCTTATAAAAACCTACTTTGAAAAAAAAAACTAATTCTAGAAACAAGTATTTAACATGTAAGTTTTATAATATTAATAGCCTATCAAGTTCTTGGTAAAACCATCCGGTGTGGGATCGTTCCCACCCGGCGCCGCTCGTCCCCCTCGTCCCACACCGCCCCCTCCCCTTCGTTGCGTCGCCAACGGCCAATCTTCGACGTTTGAGACGAGCATGTGAAGTTGGAAAATGTGGGCCACCCCCACAAGTTTCAATTATTTTCACCGCCGGCAACCACCGTATTCGCCGGAAAGTTTCAATTTTTCCGGTGGATTAAGTTCTTTGAAGGTTCTTGACAAGTGGGTTAAAGAAAATCAAAGAAAAATTCAATCTTTTAGTGTTTTTGTTTCTGGGTTTGTTTCAAAAAAATAAAAAAAGGTGAAACCTTTGAAGGGTTTGTTGAAATCTTGGAAAAAAGTATAGATACAGAAAGTCGTATGTATATATAGGTGGTGGTGGAAGATGGTGATAAAGGTGGAATCACCGAAAAGCTCTTTAAAAACTGTGTTTTAAAGGGTGAGAGTGTATGGTTTCTTTTAATTATTTAACTAACTCAAAAAAAAAAAAAAAAGGGGGGGGGGGGGGGACTATCCTCCATACCCTTGGGTAGTTCTTAAGGGGATGATCTTTCATCCATGCTGACGTGACGCCTACGTGGTGGATAGTCCCCAAAGGAACTACCCAAACCACACCCTATGGTCTAAATATGAAGTTAAAAAACATCAAGTTCTTGGTAAATATGAAGTTAAAAAAAACTTATTCTAGAAACAAGTATTTAACAATAAAAAAGTATCATGTCCCCGTAAGATTTTAAGGAAATGACCATATAGACTTAACTAGGGTGTTCATGAGTCGAGCTGAGGTGACTCCAGGATCCGGTGAGTTCGACGGAGCTTCGTTCCCGAAATGACGTGTTCAGTGCGTTTATTACGACTAAGAAAGGAGTAGAAACAGAATACGACACCGATCAGTCACTTATAATCTGGTCTCTATTGATTATTCAACATTTACAACACTTCGAGACCAGTTGGACAACATTTCCCCTCTGGAAACCAAAAGCTTGTTCAAATGGGAACCCCATGCCCCTATTTATAGATAACTCTCACTATGTGCCATTCGATCAGATTGCGATCCGATCGGATTGGCTTTGACAATTACAAAACATGTCCAACTTTCTCTATTCTATACAATATTCAACACACGCTCTATCTAACTATTCGCACAGTGGCAGACGTACGAAATATGCACCAACAGATTCCCCCTCGGATGTCACTGTCGAATCGTCTTTAAAACTTTGAGAACCTTGAGTCATGTTTGAATATTCTGTAATCTTCAACTTTTCTGCAACTTCAATCAGGTATCTTGAAATCTGACTGTCCAAATTCCCCCTTGATTGATGATTCGGGTTTGCTTTTTCCAAAGTAAAGCACAAATTCCCCCTGGAATGAATCTTCAGGTCTTTTGCACAGTTTACGACTCTCCTATGATTTGCTAAACTACAACCTTCACGAGCAAACACCAACTTGAAACTAATCAATGCAGCATCCTCTGTTTCAACTTTAACCGCATCCGAGCTCAGTTTTTGATATCACAAGTTAGCACCACGATCTCGCATTCCGCCTGCTTGATCTAAGAATGTACAAAAACTCATCCGTCAATTGATAGAAACTTCAAATACCCCACTGGTTAACTTCAAATCCATGATTCCCCTTGAAGATCGGATATCTCGTTCACCGTGATCCACGTTAACAGTATTCTCCACAATCAGCAAATCTTCATCGGAAAACAAATCATCTGGTAATGCAATCTGATCTCCGAAGCATTCGTCCACAATCATATTCATCTCCTACCATAATCTAGATCTCAGAAGCTATCATCCACGATCAGTCTCAGATCTCTGATGCTTTCGTCCACGATCAGATATCAACACCTCGGATCCTCTTGATCCCGGAAGCTTACACTCACGATCAGATTCATTTTCCCCCTGACAATCTGAAGTCGAAAACTACCCGAATACTGTTGCAGTGTCACGAATTTCAAAAATGCCGGAATTTCATCACACGACAGTGAAATTTTTATTCCCCCTCATTTTTGTAAATTCTGACGTCTCTATTACTGAATTCCCCCTCAAACTGAATTCAGTTTTGAAATCTCTTCTCCGAAAAACTTGACCAAACTATAATATCACAATATTCGCCACAATTGTCAGTTTTTCGCCTTTGCGGATTTTACGTTTTGGCCCATAAATAGTCAGATAACCTGAATGATAAACATTCTGCACCATTATCATGACTACCCCACTAATTTCCACAAGCCGTGATCGCATCATCAAATATGTTCACTGAACCCCCCGACGGTGTCCCCGAACAACCCAGCTTGGTCGTTAAAAACCCAAAAAAATTGACAATCACCAATTTTTTTCTTGAGACCCTCCTCGTCGTTGCGATCAAAAATGCCTTTTTTAGGCATTTGATCATCTGGTCGAATGTCAAGTGTCGGATGGTCATCCGATCGGATTGCCATTCGATTGAAGGACATAATGGTATGATGGGTCGGATGGTCAACCGATCGGATTGCCATCCGATCGGACTACAAAAGAAACCAACAAGTGTTTGTGGATCGGATGGTCATCCGATCGGATTGTCGTTCAATTGAAAGCAACTGATCTTCCACACACCCCATAGTGACATGGATCGGATGGTCATCCAATCGGTTTGCCATCCGATCTGATTGCCATCTGATTGAAAGCATAAAAACTTTCAACAATCCTTCAAGCAAGATGGTGACAAGTGTCGGATGGTCATCCGATCGGATTGCCATCCGATTGGAAACGTTCTAACAGCTCAAGAACACTCCGAATCTTGTTTTTTCGATCCAGAATCTTCTTTTGTGCGAATTTCATGATGAAATTTCACAGGATTGTGCGCGAATCAATTCCGAATAGAATAATGTCTTCAATTCCAAAATCCATCCGTGAATTGACCTTTATTTTGATGATTTTCTCTGTTTAACGTCAAAACTCCCGTTTAACCCAAAATTGATGAGCTTTGGGTGATTTAACCGACTGTTAGATCGATTAAATCAGTACCGTAGCTCTGATACCACTGCTGACTCCAGGATCCGGTGAGTTCGACGGAGCTTCGGTCCCGAAACGACGTGTTCAGTGCGTTTATTACGGCTAAGAAAGGAGTAGAAACAGAATACGACACCGATCAGTCATTTATAATCTTGTCTCTATTGATTATTCAACATTTACAACACCACGAGACCAGTTGGACAACATTTCCCCTCTGGGAACCAAAAGCTTATCCAAATGGGAACCCCATGCCCCTATTTATAGACAACTCTCATTATGTGTCATCCGATCGGATTGGCTTTGACAATTACAAAACATGTCCAACTTTCTCTATTCTATACAATATTCAACACACGCTCTATCTAACTATTCGCACAGTGGCAGACGTACGAAATATGCACCAACATTCATGAGTCGAGCTGAGCTAAGCCAGGGTAAGTTCGAGCTTGGCTCGATTATAAACTGAGTTGGTTCAGTTCAGATTTGAAACCGAATTGAAAACCTAAGCGTTGGCGAAGCCGCAATAGCGCCTTCATAATAGTGTCCATGATATGGTGTGGGGAGCGCTATTGATAGAAGAAGTTGCTGAGCTATACCTTGTGGCCTAAGGTATTTTTTATTATTCTTTTTTTTTAAATAGGATTCAAACGCTGCATCAAAACCGTCCTTTAAAGAAGCCAAATTCCCGCGAGGCGTCATCCAGCCCACAAATCCTACTAACTTCTCAACTTCCATGTGGCTTTCTCGCATTTCTACAAAAGAAAATAGTTTTAAAATTACACGTAAAGGAATTAAATTCAGTAAGAAGTAATTTTTTCTTTCATATATATATAAAGTCAGATACACCAAAAATAATAATAAGAGTAAACTGCCATTTTGGTCCCTGTGGTTTGGCCAGTTTTGCCATTTTAGTCCAAATCTCAAACTTATTACATCTGGGTCCCTGTGGTTTGCATTTTATTGCCATTTTAGTCCAAAACTCAAAATCTCTGAATTTTGACTGATTTAATGACCCTTTTTGTCCTTTTCCTTAATTTAGTGAAGGGCATTTTGATCATTTTGCCCACCCCCACCCCTCTCCTCTCTCCTCTCTCCTCTCTCTTTCCCCTCTTTCCCCATCATGATACACAACAGATTCATTAAAATTATCCATATTAATCTGCCAATAAATTAGCAACAAAAATTACGAAACAATGTATTCAAGAATAATGAATTTGCAAACAAACAATATAGGACTTACAACTGTAGAATTATTAGGAATTCATATGTATCTGCAACTAGAATAAGTAACATAAAATTGATTATAAGACAATACAGAATTATTAGGAATTCAATCAAAGTAACACAAATTCATACACAAATCAAACCACCTGAAGTAATCTCTAAACAAATCAAACCAAAGTAACACAAAGTCACAACAGATCACACACATCTAAGTCAAAATCAAACCAAAAACAACTCAATCAACAACATCAAACACAAATCAATAAACAACATCAAATCAGCATTATGAGAGAACTGAACGATTTTGTTCACCGATTTAGAGTTGCAGAAGCAGTTAGGTTTATGGATCTGAATGGTGGCGGCATTGGGGTTTCAAAGTGGAGATAGCAAGAGGAGATCGGAGTTGAGGGTGGAAAGGAGGAGGTATTAGTGGTGGTGGTTTATTGTGGTGTTCAGCGGCGGTGTATTAACGGCCGGAGATGGTGATGATCTTAACGGGTGGAAAGTAGGAGGTATTAGTGGTGGTGGTTTATTGTGGTGTTCAGCTGCGGTGGCAGCGGCGGTGTATTAACGGCCGGAGATGGTGATGATCTTAACGGCCGGAGTTGTGGCTTATAGAGGTGGCAGCGGCGGTGTATTATAGTGGTGGTGGTCAAGGGTGGTTTATGGTTGTAGGTGATGTAGTTGTGGTGGACACGAGGAAATGGTGTATGGTAGCAATGGGTGGTCTTTAGAGAGAGATATAGGCGGTGGTGGAGTTGAAGGTGGATGTGGAATTAGGGTTTGGGTTAAGGGTTTTTAATCAGCATCTCATTTGGGGAAGATGATGGGTATGTGTGAATGTCTGTATGTGTGTATATATATATAATATATAATTAATTTTATTTTAATTTATTAAAAGAGTAAATTAAAATGACCAAACTACCCCTGCAGATAAAGACAAAAAAGAAACCTTAAAACAGTAAAAAATGAGATATTTTGAGTTTTGGACTAAAATGGCAACAAAATGCAAACCACAGCGACCCAGATGTAATAAGTTTCAGATTTGGACTAAAGTGGCAAAACTGGCCAAACCACAGGGACCAAAATGGCAGTTTACTCTAATAATAATAATAATAATAATAATAAATGTAAAAAATAATGTAAAATAGAGTGTTAATAAATGTGTTCTTTTAGGGCCGACCTTATGCAACATTGTCTATTATCTATATATTATCTATATATTAAATCTCAGGGGGCATGAATAATAAGAAATTTCATGTTATTTTATTTATTTTATTATTATTATATTATTATATATATTAATAGTGAGTCGTCATGAATAGTAATAACATATTTATTTATTATTATAATTTGTATATGCTTTTACCTTCATTTTTATTTTATTAAATAAGTTAATTTTAAACATACTTTGATTTTCTATTACAACTTTTAATACACAATATTTTTCAAAATTTTTAGTATGTCGTTGTGACATTTCTATTTTCTTGCACATCTGGCCAAAAAAAATTCAAAATTCGTTGTGAATGGTTAACGTATAAGTAATCGAAGACGTAAGTGTTATTAAAACTACCTCACTTATTTTTTGTAAATCTAAATTGTTTTACCTTTTCGTTATTCTAATAACGTAGTGTTACTGAAATTCCGAATATACCGTTGCGACGTGTTTACTTTTATCTACGCTTCAATAAAAGTTTTGTTCAAATTGGACGAGTCAAATATAATTGATTTTTTTTTGTTATTTGTTGTGACGAACCGAACTAATATCTTCTAACAACTTCAGTAACACTACAGAGAAAAAATTATATGCCTGAAGCTATAGCGAGTGTTAGTACCATACTGGTACCATGACAAACCAAATTGATATCGTCTAGCAACATTGATGCCTTGTCGGTTTTGTCTGAACAACATCGGTACCGGTACTATAGGATTCGTTACTGATATTCATTTTATGGTTTTTCGACCGAAGTAAAACATGTATCGATATAGTTTTGGTCATAGCATAACGTTATTTTTTGGGTTTTATCTTCCAATTGATATATTGAGTGCTAATAATGTATTGATACCATAATAATGAATCAAATCGATACCGACCTAATACCTGTCGTAACGCGTGGAGGAATATTACTAGTATCTATTAATTCATAACGAGGAATAGTAACATTTTCTATTTTATTTGCTTTTGTCTTTTATTGTTTTATTATTATTGTTTATATTATTAAACTTTAAGATTTTATATATTTGTAATAATACTTGTTTTTTTTTTAAATTTTGCGACAACATTTTCTATATTAGTTTTTGTTTTACACCTTTTCCCGGATTTGATCGTCGTTTGATTGCTACTTAACATGGTGTTTAATTGTCACATTTGGCCTCTTCGGTTTTTTACCCCCTCAAAATTTTAATCCATGTACATTCGACTTCGTCTATGTTTCACGTCACGTAAGTCACTTGATTTTAAAAAATCGTGATTTTGTTTTACTCTATTCTAAGTTTTGGTCGTTGTTTGGTTGCTCTTAGCCCGGTTTTACGCCTTCCGCCTGCAACGCGGGTGGTTAAAACTAGTTTAAACAATGATTTATCAAAGAGTGTTATGGTATTAAGGTGTTAGCTACGATTATTTTACATTTTCAAAGTGATAAGGATTCGCCTGAATTAGAGACTGTTCAATTGGTATCGATTCACCACTTTAATAATAGAATTAGGGATTCTGTGAATTACCGTAAAAAGAATTAAACAATGGTTTAGTGCCTTCACTCTTTCAAGTACCCGAATGATGTTTTTATTATAAACAGTTATTTTTTAATAATTTATTATTTATGATACGTAGTCTATATTTTATACTTTTAATATACATGTAGGAAGGATTTTTTGAGAAGGCAAACCTGATGCATGAGATTCACACATGCATGGGTTCAAAGGGTGTCGGGTAATTTGAATCTGACATACTTATTGTTACCTTGTATTTTTATAAGAAGTTGTGTCTTTATCGGTGGCGGGGCCATGATCTTTTTTTCAATAATATTTTTTTTCAGTGATCGAAATTATGACAACCATGGGTCAAAATTTTCGGGTGAGACCATGTCATATGATAAAAGGTTGTCCTAAAATAAAACTTTCATCAGACCATGTATAGTGGTTTGGGTGAATAATGTCCTTATCCTATGACGTTTTCCGCTATGTGGCAGTACAGTCAACAAGGGGCATTAGTGAGCGTTTTTCTAAAATGAGTGTAGTGGGGATGTGGACATTATGTTAAAATGTGTAAAGAATTAAATAAAAATAAAAAAAACAACAAAAAAACCTATTGGATTAAAAAAGGGAATATTAAATGCTATTGGCCAAACACAAATGTTGAGAGCGTGATTTAAAACACGCCAAGGGAAATTTTTTTTTTTTGACAAAAAACGCTGAATAACGCCCAGGGGCGGGTGCCGGGCGTGATTGGGGGTAGAAAACGCCCAAATATAGCCCACTACGGATGGTCTCAAAATCAATAACCAAACCTAAAAACCTAAGCATTAACTAATAAGAAAATTTAATAACTTTAATCAAGTATACAATTACATATAGGCGTCTAATTACAACCAAGTGTACAATCACATAAGCAAATCTAATTTCAATTGCATGCTTCAAGAATAATAATAAAAGAAAAGAAAGAAAGTAAGAAACCAATCTTTACTCATGTTTAAAGCTTTAATCGGCTAATCGCTTGACTCCTCGTTGAGTTTCGACCCTCATTCAATGGACCCTTGTTAAACAAATGCTCAATCAACTCTGTTTGATTAACTATAGTCCTCAATAATCGACAGTCAATTGCCATTCAAAAATTTCAACCGTTTTACCGCCTTTTTTTTTACATTAGGTTAATAATTGGGGAATAGGGTGCATGTTTGGCTTAGCTTATTTTGAGGGTAAACGGACTTTTGAAGGGCAAAAGTCCTTTTTATAAGTGTTTGGCTTTCCTTTAGAAGGGCAAAAGTCCTTTGGATTTGCCAAAAGTCAGGATTTCCTGACTTATTTTGGCCAAAAGTCCTTTTGCAAAAGTCAAGAATAAGTTAAGCCAAACATGCCCAGGGTAACAAGTTATTTAGTAAATAAAGAAAATGGACTTTTCATTCATTAAAATAGGCTATGTTTGAATTGGAGTTAAGCAACTGGGCATAATTACTAAACCCGACTTTTAGTATTTGGTAAAACGTTTATATATTTGTTTTTAATATAGTAAAGTATACATATAATTTTCCCAGAAAACCAATAAAAATGAGTCGGTTTTTCTTTTCATGAAATCAATTTTGTCGATCGTAAAAAAAGATTGACGTCGTGCAGAATTTGACTATTATATGTCCTATATTAAACGCAAAATTGAATGATGCCGGTTGACACCTACCCTATGTACCGTGTATGTAGGTGCGCCAATATCTTTGACACAAGCTATGACCTCCATATTACACTGTATAAATAGAAATGATTATTAGACCATGAGTAATGGGGCATTATAGGGGCTTGAAGTGGTTTGATAATGCCCCTAACACCACCCAGATGGCTTTGTATGGGCATGAAAAGGAATGGACATTTCTAGAATAATGCCCAATGAGAATAGCAAATTTGGAAAGTAATAATATAATGGGGCATTAAGGAAGGGTTAACCATTACACACTTTTTAATGGGCGTTATAAGTATTGATGTGGAGGAAAATGCCCCTTAAGGGGCATTAACCATTACGCATGGCCTTACATTGAATATTGACAACGTGTTGATTAATATTTTAATCATGCGTAATTAATGTTTTCCAAAATACGTGATTTTGGTTTTTTAGTTTATAACGTACGTGATTTTCAAATGAACGTGCGTAATTATCTGTCGTACGTGATGTACGTTAAGCCGTATTGTACGTTAACTGGTCTCTCTCTCTCTCTCTCTCTATATATATATATAGGGTACGGTTAATGCGAGAACCACCTTTATTACGAGAACCGCGAGAACCAATTTGAACACAAAAAATAAACCCACTACACCACCAAAAACTTAACCCCAACCCCCTACCACCCAAAAACCTAACCTCCCCCACCCCCCAATCCACCCAAACTAAATGCTAAAAACTAAACCAAAAAAACCTTAAAAAAATCTTAAAAATCTAAAAAACACACAGTTTTTTTAAATATATTTTTTTTTTAAATCGCTACTTTTAGTAGGCAAAATTAAAAAAAAAATTATAAGGAAAGTCGCGATTTTTTCATAAAAAATATTAAAAAAAAAAGAAATTTTTTTGTGTTTTTTTTTATATTTTTAGGTATTTTTGGTTGTGTTCACATTAGTTCTCGCAATAAATGGTGGTTTCTAACGGATCATTCTCATATATATATAGAAACGAGTTCGGAAGAAAACGCTCAAAAGTGTGAGAACACATCCTGACCCAACACGTGTCACGCTGCTTAGAGGAGGACGGAGGATCTTTTTTGTCCTTTCATATTTCTTTTTTTTAAACGCGTGTGACTTAATCTTTCCATTTTTTGTCGTTTAATAAATACGCGGCATTTTTATTGTTTTTAGATCAGGATCATAGTAAATATTTTGGCGTTTTAAGTATTGTTTTGGCGTTTTTATTGTTTTTTAGATCAGGATGCAGGCCTTTATTTTTTCTTGATTTTATTATATCAAGTGTTTTGCCATGTAGGATACAGGCCTATAATGTGACAGGGAATTATGACGTTTTGAAAAGATAAATAAATTTCAATTTTTCATGTAGTGGCTTTTAATATAAATAAATGTTTGACAATAATGATACCGTCTCTTCATTTTACTGTTTTAGCAATTACTGTTTCTTTCAATTTTCATATGTCAATTAGTGTTGATTTTTTCAGTAATACTTTGTTTGCGTTTTTTGGCGTTTTATATAGCAACATCGTGCTTTGCTAGCATTCGTTCTCACAGTTTTTCACACTATCAGGCGTTTTGGTGTTTGTAGTTTTTGGCGTTTTATACTCAATTTTTTTAAATTAGTAGAGAATTAGATAATAAACAATAGAAAATTAGATAACAAACAATAGAAAATGAAAAAAAAATCATAATCTAATTTCTCATCCAAATATTCACTGTCACCAGCCTTTTCTACTTTAACTTTTTTTTGGCATTTTGAACCTGTTTTTGAATACCTTATGTAGATCCTTATTTTCCTACATAACGCCCTTCTTTAGAAGAGTCTTATTTTTTATGGCATCATTTATGGTGGGTGGATATATACTTGTTTGATGACATGTTGAAGACCAACGCCTGCTCTAATGTATTGATCCTTTCATGCCATCAATATATCCATCAAGAACAAAGTGACATGATGTCATATCAGTGTCATCGGTCTCTTTTTCTTGAATATTTGTCCATCTCATTCAGCAAAAGATTATAGAGATACCCAACTCGGAGAAGAATCCTTTCAGTGAAACTTCATTCAGATCAATACTCAATATAGAAGAATCGAGGTTTTGCATCTGTGGCTTTCTTAACTATTTTTTTGCGTTTTTAAAGTGAATGGTTTCTAGGAAATATGGCGTTTGTTTTTGGTTTTGTGATCAGTTGATTGTGCGAAGACGTCTCTCTTATAGGATGTTTTTGGCACGTAGTTTAGGCGGGATTTTGTTTTATAATAAATGATATTAATAAAGTAGACGTCTTTTCAGTTACTCTGTATTTTTACTGTATTTTTGTTCAGCTTTTTATGAGTTTTTAGGGTCATAGACTTTCCATCTCCCAAGTTTGGCGTTTTTGAATGGCTTTAAGTAGTTTTTGGCGTTTTTTTTTTTCATTTTTAGCTTTTATTAATACTTCTGCAAACTACTTTGATTATAGTTTGGGGTTTTTGGCATTTTTACTGCATTATGGCATTTCACATGCATTATGACTGTTTGACGTTTTATTAATATAATGTATTTATTTATTCTAAGTTGAAAAATTCATAACAAATAACAGAAAAAGAAAACTGAAAAAATAAAAATATAAACAATTCATCTTCCAAATCTTCACTGTCATCAGTCTCTTTCTTCTTTGAATCATGTTCGCTAGTGGTTTGGCTTAGCCATGCTTGTGTTTTTGTGGCCGTTTGGAAAGACAAAATGACATGAGTTTTTTGTTTGAATATGTATCTTCAAACAACTCATCAGTGTCATTCGTCTTTCCATGCCATTATAATATTCATCAATAACAAAACACAAAAAATGACATAAGTCTGACACCAGCATCTTTCTGTTTATGATTTGTTCATCTCATGCAGCAAAATGTTATTTGAGTCACATCAGCTCAGGGAAGAATGCATTATCCGAAACTTTTGCGTAGAACAATATTTGAATATACAAGAAACGATATTTGGAATTTTTGGCGTTTTACTGAAGAAATAGTGTATCTGAAAGAACCGTCGATTTTTTGGAATCTTTGATGTTTGTTTTGACGTTTTCTAAGATGAATGGTATATAGTAGAAAATATGGCATTTTTTGAGTAGTTGTGTTTGATGTTTTGGGGATTTTAGCATTTGTAAGATGAATGGTATATAGTAGAAAATATGGTGTTTCAGGTTCTGGGGGTGTGTTTTTATGTCTGGCATTTTTTGTTTATATAGGGATGTGTTTTTGTCCGTAATGGCGTTTTATTCATCAGTATGGCGTTTTGGTAGAGAAGTGTAAAGACCTTTTTACCCTTAATGAGGCGCGTCCACGTAATAAAATTGATGTTATTTACAAAAACGCCACCGCGCCAATCTAGTCCATAGATTGTTTTGATCGGACGATCCATAAACGTTCTCACCGTCCTCACACTTTCTACCGTTTTCTCTAAATCCCGACCCTATATATATATATATATATATAGGGTAAGGTTCATTTGAGAACCACCCTTTATTGCGAGAACCGCGAGAACCAGTGTGAACACAAACAGCAATACCTAAAAAATCTAAAAAACACCCAAAACAATTTTTTTTTTTGGAAAAATCGCTATATTTCGTTGATAATAAAAAAAATTTCAAAAAAAAAAAAATTCGAGTAACAGTTATCTATGCACATGTGCATATGTATCATTTCTTTGACAAATTCCGTAATTCATTACAAATATTAGACAATTGCACTTTCATTTACACTAACACGTGTAATACATTACTTTTTACGTTAACAATATTAGAAATGCACATGTGCATCTATATGTACCAACATGAAATAAGGTGTTTTGGTACGCTACTTTGAATACACTTTCTCTTTCATCTATCATTCCATCCATAATACACAAACATGCACATGTGCATTTTTGTCATTTTTTTGACAAATTCCATAATTCATTACAAATATTAGACAACGGTACTTTCATTTACACTACCATATGTAATACACTACTTTTTACATTACCAATATTAGAAATGCACATGTGCATCTATGTGTATCAACATGAAATATGGTGTTTTGGTACACTAGTTTGAATACACTTTCCCTTTCATCTATCATACCATCCATAATACACTACAATTACCTCTTACCATCCATAATACAAGACCATTACCTCCTACCATCCATAATACAATACCATTACCAATATTTTCACTTTATTACATGTGTATAAACACCATTTATACCATCCAATCAACATATTACATCATAAATTGACAACTATAACCAAACCATCAACCACTAGATATAACTAACCAAAAAACATGTATATGGGTCTACTTCTCCATTCAAAATCACAAACTTTTGTAACAAAACATGTTATATCATGGTTATATGTAATGATGCACATGTGCATATTGAATATTGGTAATGTAAAAAGTACTGTATTACTGATGGTATTGTAAATTAAAGTGCAATTGTCTATTACTGATTTCATTATTAAATCATAAAATACACTAGTGTATTTCAACATCAAATCCTGGCCATTGATCTACACACATGTAAAGCCAGGATTAGTTTGCTCAGTTCGCAAACTACACTAGTGTTCACTCTTGAACCTAATCCTATATATATATATATATATATATATATATGTCACTTTCTTCTAAAAAGTGTAGGAAGTGTTTTGGTGATGACATGTGTCATCTATATTATTTTAATAAAAGGATATAATTATAAATGACTAAATAAGTTATTTATGGAAGAGATAGTTTTTAATAACTAATTGAGATTTTTATGGCAACTCCTATGTCTTAAACCGACTATTGATTATGTACATCATGTTAATAGCATCTTTTGCCTCACATTCATCTTATCCTTCATCTAAAGTTCGAACCATAAAACACATTATTTATTTCATGACGTTGTGTTTTATTACTTTCTTGTTATTTACATGGTGTTATATCAATTTTCACAATAAAACATAGTATTTTTTTTATCCGAAGTTCGAAACGTAAAACAAATTAATTATTTTCTTGACGTTGTGTTTTATCAGTTTTTCGTTTCTTCACACTATGTTATATCAGTTTTCACAATTACACACACCCCTCAAACATTTCTTTCGTAACATAAAAAAATATTCATTATTTCTTGACGTTGTGTTTTATAAGTTTCTAGTTTCTTCACATTGTGTTATATCAGTTTTCACAACTAAACACACTCCTTACGCTTAAAACACATCAATCCTTGAAATACACAATAAAAAACACACCAAACATCTATAACACATTTCTGATCCTCTTTGCCCCAACAAGCATACTTTAAATCGAATCAAAATTAATTGAAACAAAGTCGTCAATTCCGTTAAAATAATATACAAGCATTTAATATTATAAAACAACAAATTATTAAAAGTTACCAACGATATCTATATACAATCAAATTCAAATAAAAACATAAAATATTAACAAAATAGAAATGATATAGAATTATGCCGACAATCGAAATAATAATAAAGTTGGGTCTTGAAATGATAATAAATTATTAAACCCAATTAAAATTAAACAAATATTTAAAAGTACATTTCAAAACATACAAGAGAATCATCCATAAGTTGTTGGTTTATATCGCTGATGCGTGTGAAGTGTGTATATAAGTTTAAGTATATTTTAAGCCCTTTTACACTTTCTTTAGCCAAGTTTTAAATTTATAAAACACGATATTTACTAACACTAAACACACATATGGGCAAGTGCACCCATCGTGAGCGTAGTATAGTGTTGGTAAGATACCGAGGTCGTCCAAGGACACAAGAGCTTTTAGTACCGGTTTATCCTCAACTTCTAATCAAATCAAAAGTTTAGAAAACGTTTTAAACTAGAAAAATAAAAACTAATCTGAAAATAAAATAAAAATAAAAACAGATAGACAAGATGAATCACTTGGCTCCGACTCGTGTTTAGTGTAACCTTTGATTATTTCCGCACTTTTGCACTTTTTAAGAGATTATCTTAGTTATTGCACTTTTGCACTCTTTTGAAGGTGACGTTACCCTCAACCCAGTAGTTTGAGTCAGCAAGGATACAATCCTAAAGGGTCGGATTATTGAAAGATAATTAATTAAGTTATTAATGCATATTATGGTAGGCCCCTCTTTTGGAGGTGTCGTTACCCTCGGCTAAGTAGTCTGAGTCAGCAGGGATACAGTCCTAAATAGCCGGGTTAAAGTATTAATAGTAGCTTACATATGAGGGGATCAAAGAGTTTGGACCCCCGTCATCCAATACCGTTAAGTATTGAAGGAGGTCCTACTAAATTTGACCCAGGTCCTTGCAGGATCTATACACTGAACAAGGCAAGACTCTTACCAAACCGTTCCCTTAACCCCCGACCAGGTAGCCAACACAACATACCTCCATATAGACCGTGGAGATATGAATGGTGAAAATCTTTTATTTTATATAGACAGTAAAATAATGCCAAGACACCACGGACAAACGATAAGGAAGAATCACCTTCAACATAAGAAACTAGTTATTAAAGTCATTAATACATAACCAAGTAAAAAGTGTGAAAAGATTAAAAATAAAAAGTATTACACTAGACACTTTGTCTTCACCAAGTGATGTAAGAGACTTAGGCAAACATGGCCTTGATTGTCAAGAACTCTTACGATCAATCTTGGATCCCGAGACGACTCACCCACTCTATGATGGACAATGGATGATGGTGGTGGATGATGGTGTTGTGATGGTGGTGGGTGAAGTGTGAGAGAGGTGGTGTGCCAAGGGATGGTTTGAGCTTGAGCCAAGCACTCCTATTTATAGGCTGAACAGAAGCTCGGGCACAGCCCCGTGTCCATTGGGCACAGCCCCGTGTCCATCCTCTTCTCTGTCTTCATTAATTGCAGTTTGTCTGCATTAGTTGACCACGCCCCCGTGTCCGCTGGGCACGACCCCGTGTGCAGAAGCATATCTGTACTATCAAGATTTGCCTGGATTCTGCGAATCTTATAGTTGACCATGGCCCCGTGTCCGCTGAGCATGGCCCCGTGGTGGGCGATGGAAGCTTCTACAACTTTGTCTTTTATGCTGACACTTGGGCACGCCCCCGTGTTCACTGAGCACGGGGCGTGTTCAGCCTTCTGTTTTCTTGTTTTGCTTGGGAAGATGCTTTCGGGGAGGTCAGGCATACCACGTTTGTTCATTTTCTTGTATTTATGTTAGATTTAGCTGTCTTTTTGCTTCTTTTGTTAATTTGAGCTCATTTAATCCTGAAAATACAAAAGGAAGACAAAAGCACACTTTTTCCAACATTAGTACTAAAAAAGGGTTAGTTTTATGCCACAATTGATGTAATTTATATGTTGCATTTTGCACACATCAAATACTCCCACACTTGAATCTTTGCTTGTCCTCAAGCAAAACTCTTTATAATGTGGCTTTACACTCCCAAATGGAATGGGTAGAAGAGAAGGTTTTTGGGCTTGTCATATAGTTTCGGGATTTCCAAGATTCTTTATCAAGTTTTATTTTTATTTATTTACAATCCTATTCGTCATGATTTATTTAAAACTTTTCATAAGATAAATTACTTATTAGGGCATAACATGCCTCTTTAAAATTCTATTTATATACAAGTTCACATACCTCACGGGGGATCACTCAACACTCGGCCGAAGATGTATTTTAGTGAATCACTCGAGAGCGGCATGAAACTTACTCCTACCATAGGCTTGCCAAGCAATCAATCCTCCTCCTTTTTAACTATATACCTTTGTAAATATCAAGAGGACTTTTTGGGTGAAGGGTTAGGCTTGGGTTAAAGGTAGGTGGTTGGGTTAGTGGTTAGTAGAAAAAGGGCGAAAAGCGTAAAAAGCGTCGGTTTTCGAAAGACTTTTTATTTTTGCAATTTTTTATTTTGATGAAGCCATAATTCAAACAAAGTTATTTTTGATGAACTTGCTTGTTTATTTCTTTTGCTTCATCATCAACATTTTTTTTGAAAGTCATACGAAAAAACGAGCTTGTTACTAAAACAAATGGTTAAAAATAAAAAGGTTTTGGTGGGTGAAAGGGTGTTTGGTTTGGGTTAAGAAATGAAAAGGTTTAGGCTCAAAGGGGTTAACTAGGGGGATTTTGGGTAGGTGGTAAAAAAAAAGAAAAATAATGATGTAGAAATAAAAAGGGTTAGTTCTAATGCCTCCATCATTTACTTACTCGGGTTTAAGTTGGTAAGGACCAGGAATGTATCGTCGTGGCAAGTTCTAGAGTTGTAAGAACCAAGCGGCTATTCACACAAGAAACGAAAAATGAGCATTTAGTTTAAAGATATGTATTTGTATGCTCAATAAAGGCTCAAAACTCACTTTTGTGGGAATGGGTTTTTATGTTATCAAGTATAAATAATTAAATTTTAACCAAGCTTGTCATGCCCTTTCATAATTTTCTTATGTTGGTTCTTTTTATCACGACGTTATCGGTTGTAAATTTAAAAATATAACCTTTTTAGAACTTGAATTTCCCGAGTTAAACCTAGACAAGTAAAAAAATGAAATTTTTTTTTGAATTTTTTTTTTGGGTGATTAGCGGTTCCAATAGAGTTTTATGTAAGGCTTGTTATTAGGACTTGCAAGATTCAAGGTTTTAGCATCCCCCCCCCCCCCCACTTAAATTACACATTGTCCTCAATGTGTCCCAAAAATAAGTTTTTAGGTTGATTGAATGTGTAAAAAGGTGTTAAAAAGAAAAAAAATATGTTACTGGGGGTCTGGACACGGCCCCGTGTTGTCCGGGCACGGCCCCGTGTTCAGTCGCCAGTAACAAAATTGAAAAAGAGAAACATAAGCATGGACACGGGGGCGTGTTGGTTGAACACGGCTCGTGTCCAGTTTACCTGAACTGGGCATTTTCTGCAGACTGTGCAGCACGGGGCCGTGTTGGGCGGACATGGCCCGTGCTGAACTTGCTGTAAAGAAGAAAGTTTTGTCGGATGGCCCTGTTTTCCTGCATGGAGTGCTGGTTCAAGTTTCCCTTGTATCCTTTGTCATCCCGAGTGTGTTTTATTTATTTTAACACCATCCAAACACCAAGTTAAATAAAACCATCATTCATTAAGTCATAGAGAGAATTACATAAAAGTCCTAAAAGTTTAAAAACAAAGCAGAAAATTAAAAGGTCCTAAATTAGATAGGTCAAGTGATAAGTAAAATCATCTTATGGAGCTCTACGAGTACAATAAGAACCAAAAATCCGGAAATGGCTTTCCGGTATCTAAAAGCCTTGTAGAACTCCGAGCCGAGGGGCGTTAAAGCCATTCTTCTATCTCTCTTGGGAGGAAGAAGGCGGCGTCATTCTCTTCAACATCTTGTGGAGGAGGAGCGACACCAACCGGAACCCCTTGTAGTACTTCTCGAGGGGGCTCCAGATGTATGGCGTACCATTCGGCCGGTATGATGACTTCAGGAACCACATTCCATGCCCTTTGGGTAATGATTGGTACCAAAGGAAGAGAAGCGAGAATGTTCAACCTTTGGTGCAAAAGGTTGACCTCTCGAAGACATCCCTCTAGCCCCACCGTCAAATGATTAATACGGTCAACCAATGCCTCTTCCACCCCTGTCATCTCATCAAGGGTATCTCTTAAGGCGTAAACGTAGTTTACAAGAGAATCTTCAACCGTTGATGATCTTCTTCCTTGTCGGTTGTTTCTGGAGTGTGATGAAGATGTTCCGCTAGTTCTGCTCGCCATTCTGAGAAAACATACCAAGAAGAGTTCAACTTTATGGAATCAGTACTTCGGACACGGCCCCGTGTTCAACGAACATTTCCCGTGTTCAAATGTTTGCAGATTTTTTAGGACAAGGGATCTTGGAGTTTTAATTTGTTTTTATGATGTTTAAAACGTTTTTAAGCAGAAACAACTTAAAACATTGTTGTAGAACTTATTTTTAACAAGATCCCCCGAATAAAAATCTAACAATCATCTCAATAAAGCTTGAAATTATGGAGATTTCAAGTTTTAATGGAAGCATGAAGGAAAATTAAAGAAGATGAAAATGGATAAAAGAGGAAAGGACAAGAAGGTTGTTGAGAAACTTCTTTTAGAAAATACCGAATTCTTTGTTTGATTGATTCCTGAACAACTGCTCCTTTTCTTCTTCAGTTGATGTTCCTGAAACAAACACAGTTTTTGGTTTATAAGTTTTCTCATTTTTATGATTTTTCGGAGGAATAAAACCGAGACCTTTTCTTTTGAAATTACCGTTATGGGTTGGTTTCTTTTCAAAACCTGAACCAGAACTGTAACCTTTTTTCTTGTTTAAACGTTGTTGAATTCTTGAGATGTAAGGATTAGGTTTTTTAGAAAGATTTACATCTTTTATTTCAGAAATATTGATTTCTATTAATTTAAAAACCTTTTTTATCATTTCAGTTTTAACACCTCTTATTGGAAATTCTTCATCAGAATATAATTTGTTAGAATCATTCAAAGTATAAGCCACTTTTTTTATAACAAAAAATCTTTATTGTAAACCCGTTTCTCCTTTTTGACTGTTGGACTTGACTTGTCAGACTTTAACTTTGACTCCGATTTTGACTCCAACTTTGACTCCTCGGTTTCATCGTTATCTAACACCTGATCGACCACTTTCTTTATTAATTCAGACTCATGATCATTATCGGACGACGTAAAAGTGACATCAATGTTGTCTGGCAAATTTTCTGAAGACTCAGACTCCCACTGTAAATTGGTTGCATTTTTTACTCTTTCTGAATTTGGATTTCAAGGAGAATATCCATTTTCAAGCAGGGGTGGACACTTTGTATAACTGGCACTTTGTTTCTTACCAGAAGTCTTCACTTCAGATTCTTCATCTTCAAATGCCTTCATGCCTTCCACTGTTGGATAAATCCTTTCAATAACATAAGAAGTACATGAGTAACTTTTTAATAACCTATTAACTCTTTCTGTTTCAATTCTTTGAGTTTCTTGTTTCTGTTCAAGCACATCACACTTCTCAATGTAATTGTAAACGACTTTCTGCTTTGTCATGAAAGCTCCTTGAAGTGTCTTCATAGCCGTTGCTTGTTCATTGCTAGATTGATTGTATTGATTCATCGCTTTGTTCAGGACATCATAAGATTCCTTCAATCTTTTCATGTTATGAATCAATGTACTGTTCTGCTTCTTCACTGTTTCATAGTTTTCAGACAACACAGGAACTTTTTGTGCATTAACTTCTTCATCAACTTTGAAAGCTGGAATGTCTTTGACCTTTTTCCTTATCACTGGAACTTCTTCATCATCACTGCTGATGGGTTTTTTTTAACTTTCTTCTTTTTCTTTTTAGCTTTTTCATTATCACTGTCACTCTCTTCCATCATTTTTAAGTGCTTTTCCATTCTTCTTGCATAATAATCATCATCATTATCACTGTCTTCAGCAACTCGAGGAACACAAGCTTTATGATTTGACTTCTTGTTAGGATCATAATCATCCCAACTGAAATTTGCCCAGCTAAACCCTTCTGGTAATTTTTCATCATCTTTGTTTATCAGACATGCTTTATTTTCAGCTGAAACATATTTATCCCAACTGAAACCTTTTGATGATTTCTTATCTTCTTGATTCACCATACATGCTCTCTTTGATGATTCTTCAATTTCTTTCCTGGCATGAGCAATTTGTGGTTGTTGTTGATGTGGTTATTGAGCAACTTGATGAGAAATTGCTTTCCGATAATAATCATTGTTGTTGAACGGATTTTGAGCTCCACTTGCTTCGCGGTTTTTGCACTCCCTCTTGAAGTGTCCTTTTTCCCTGCAACGAAAACAAGTAACTTTAAATTTATCAAATCCTAAAGTAGAAACATTTGCATCACAGAAATGATCTCTTCCCGTAATTTGTTTAAACTTCTCAGCTCTTCTTAACACACTCGCCAAACACCATTTTATATCCATCAATTCCAACTCTTCAGCATCAATTTGATCGTAATCCTCTTTTGTCAACTTTGGATTCCCGATCCGACCTGCAACTAAACTCTCATATGATTCCAAAACAGTTCCTAACAACGACATGTGACCTTTAGCAACCTCTTTCGAGAAATTTTCATCATTCTCAATGTTCAGAACAATGTTGCATTGTAATCTCTTTCCTTTCTTGGTTGCTGAAAAATTTGGATCAAATGATGTGTATGGAGAAAATCCTGTTTTGATGTTTGATCCTTGAGATGATCCACCAGATGAACCTTTAGCATTGAATGCAGTTTCGATCTTTGGTGACATATTGATTTTATTACTACTTCCTCCTTTGTAATACAATCCAATATCTTGTTCACCATCATAATCTTTCATTCTTGAGATTTTTCTTTGTTCCATCTCCTGAGCTTCAATCTTTTCAATAAACTTGCTGAGTGTTAAACTGCTAAAACCTTTCTTGTTCCTTAACATCATAAGATATGTGCCCCAAGTTTCATGTGGCAACGCATCAGCCAGCTTTTCAATCAACTCTTCATTATCTTTTGTGATGCTTAACCTCTTCATGTTTGCTAATAGATTGCAATATCTTTCTATGATCTTCTTTGTGTTTTCATTTTTTAAACCTCGAAATAAATCGAATTCCTTATTTAAAAGTGATTTTTTAATTTTTCACCATCTCTTGACTTCAAACAAACTTCGATTTTAATGCTTTCCATATTGAATATGCACTTCTAGGCCTGTAAACGAACCGAACGTTCATGAACCGTTCATGAACTTGTTCGGTGGGAAGTTCGTTTATGTTCGTTTATTTAATAAACGAACGAACACGAACAAAAAATTTTGTTCGTTTAATTAAATGAACGAACATGAACACACCTTGTGTTCGTTCATTTATGTTCATGAACATTCTTTTATGTTCGTGAATGTTCATTTATTTACATTCGTTTAAATTTTAATAAATACATAAATAGTTATATTTATATAAAGTTTACGTTTTCTAACTACTTATATAAATAAAACTAATTAGTATATCTATGAACCCTTATTTACATGTGTTTTCGGATGAAATGTAATATATTAGACTTGTTTCTTCAATCATGTTAATTTATGTTTATTCAAATATGTTCAGTTAATTTTTTTATGTTCGTTTATGTTCATGAACTCTTCGTTTAGGCTTTAAACGAACGAACATAAACGAACACGAACATGCCTGGTTTCTTAATGAACGAACACGAACAAAAAAATGTGTTTGATTATATGTTCATGTTCGTGTTCGTGTTCGGTTAAAGTTAAATGAGCGAACACGAACATGTCTATGTTCGTGTTCGTTCGGTTCGTTTACAGGGCTATGTATTTCCACTTTGTTGCAATAAGATCAAGCTATCTTCTTTAACTGCTTGATGCAATAGACTAATCATCATTTTCTCATTTTTGTATTTCTTTCTATCATCAGCACTTAGATCTTTAATAGCAATCTCCTCTTCATCATCATTGGTCGGTCTAACATATTTTGTTTCAACACACTCCCAAGCATCCAAATAATTTGCTTGCACCCAATTTTCGAATCGTTCTTCCCAACCTTTGTACTCTTCAATGTCCATAAGTTTTGGCACTTTTTGCATAGTGCCCGTTTCATTTTCCATGGTCAAGTTTTGAGTAACACTAGCCGGAGTAGTCGGGGTAGTAGCAAAGGCGTTATAAAATTCCTCTTCCATGTTTCGGTAAATATTTTTTACAAAACAGACAATTTCAAACGGAATACCTCTTCACACGGAATTACTTTCTCAAACGAAATACCAGCTAGATTCACACTTTAAACTGTCTATTGATTGATTTGACAAAGAAATACAGCGAGTAGACACTTCGGCAGCACTTCGACTCAGTGACCGGAAAGTTACAAATGAAATCAAGACACCACTATATATAGGCTTGGTAATTTCGCTTGAACCTGCCTCAAACGAAATGACTTTCAAGCGGAATTACCACTTCAAGCGAAATTACCAGTTCAAGCGGAATTAGCCATGTGATTTCGTTTGAAATGGCTTTTGACCATTTCAAGCGAAATTAGCCTTTTAACATGTTTTCTCGTAAAACGTGCCCTGATCTATCTACCAACATACAGACTCGATACAAGACAAAGTCGACAGACGGATGCACCAACAATCACATTAACAACCTATTCCCACAAAAAGTGAGTTTTGAGCCTTTATTGAGCATATAAATAGACATCTTTAAACTAAATGCTAATTTTTCGTTTCTTGTGTGAATAGCCGCTTGGTTTCTTACGACTCTAGAACTTGCCATGACAATGCATTCCCAGTCCTTATCAACTTAAACCCGAGTAAGTAAATGATGGAGGCATTAGGACTAACATTTTTCTTTCAACACCATTATTTTTCTTTTTTTTACCACCTACCCAAAATCCTCCTAGTTAACCCCTTTGAGCCTAAACCTTTTCGTTTCTAAACCCACAAAACAAACACCTTTCACCCACCAAAAACCCCTTTTTATTTTAAACCCTTTATTTTAGTAAAAAGCTCGGTTTTCATGTGACATCCTTATCTATATATATATATATATATATGGAGAATAGCAATAAACAAACAAGTTCCTCAAAAGAAACTTTGTTTGAAAAATGCTTCGTTTGAATAAAAAGTCACAAAAACAAAAAGTTTTACGAAAACCGACATTTTTTTACGCCTTTCGCCCGTTTCTACTAACCACCACTAACCCAAAACCACCTACCTTTAACCCAATCCTAACCCTTCCCCAAGTCCTCTTGATATTTACAAAGGTTTTTAGTTAAAAAGGAGGAGGATTGATTGCTTGGCAAGCATATGGTAGAAGTAAGTTCCATGCCGGTCTCGAGTGTTTCACAAAAATACATCTTCGGCCGAGTGTTGAGTGATCTCCGGTGAGGTATGTGAACTAGTATATAAATGGAATTTTAAAGAGGCATGTTATGCCCAAATAAGTAATTTTTCTTATGAAACGTTCCAAATAAATCATAACGAATATGATTGTAAATAACATAAAAATAAAGCCTAATAAAGATCTTGGAATCCCGACACTCAAGACAAGCCCAAAACTTCTCTTCTACCCATTCCATTTGGGCGTGTAAGCCAGATTATAAAGAGTTTTGCTTGAGGACAAGCAAAGATTCAAGTGTGGGGGTATTTGATGTGTGCAAAATGCAACATATAAATTACATCAAATGAGGCATAAAACTAACCCTTTTTAGTACTAGTGTTGGAAAAAGTGTGCTTTTGTCTTCCTTTTGTATTTTCAGGATCAAATGAGCGTAAATGAACAAAAGAAGGAAAAATACAGCTAAATCTAACATAAATACAAGAAAAGGAATAAACGTGGCATGCCCGACCCCTCAACAGCATCTTCCCAAGCAAAAGGAAGAGATCAGAAGGCTGAACACGCCCCCATGTCCCCAAGTGTATGCAGAAAAGACAAAGTTATAGAAGCTTCTATTTCCCAACACGGGGGTGTGCCCAGCTCCGCACAGCCGTGATCAACGCTAAGATTCACAGAATCCAAGCAAATCTTGATAGTACAGATACGCTTTTGCACACGGGGCCGTGCCCAGCGGACACGGGGGCATGGTCAACTAATGCAGACAAACTGCATTAAATGAAGAAAGAGAAAGTGGATGGACACGAAGCCGTGCCCAATGGACACGGGGCCATGTCCAGGCTTCTATGCAGGCTATAAATGGAGGTGTTTGGTTCACTTCAAAGGTATCCCTTAACAAACTACATCTCTCCCACTTCACCCACACTCCACCACCATCACAACACCCACATCCACCACCATCATCCATCATCTATCATAGAGTGTGTGTAGTAGTCTCGGGATCCAAGATTGATAGTAAGAGTTCTTGACAATCAAAGGCCATATTTGCCTAAGTCTCTTACATCACTTGGTGAAGACAAGCATTTAGTGTAATACTTTTGTTTTTTTAATCTTTTCGCACTTTTTATTTGGTTTTGTATTAATGACTTTAATAACTAGTTTCTTATGTTGAAGGTGAAACTTCCTTATCATTTGTCTGTGGTGTCTTGGTGTTATTTTACTGTCTATATAAAATAAAAGATTTACACCATTCATATCTCCACGGTCTATATGGAGATATGTTGGCTACCTGGTCGGGGGTTAAGGGAATGGTTTGGTAAGGTTCTTGCCTTGTTCAGTGTATAGATCCTGCAATGAACTGGGTCAAGCTTACTAGGACCTCCTTCAATACCCACTGGTATTGGATGGCAGTGGTGCGAATGGCTTGATCCCCTCATATGTAAACTACTATTAATACATTAACCCCGCTATTTGGGATTGTATCCCTGCTGACTCAAACCACTTAGCCGAGGGTAACGTAACCTTCAAAAGAGGGGCCTACCACATTACGCATTAATAACTTAATTAATTATCTTTCAATAATCCAACCCTTTAGGATTGTATCCTTGCTGACTCAAACTATTGGGTTGAGGGTAACGTCATCTTCAAAAGAGGGGCCTACAACAATAACTAAGATAATCTCTTAAAAAGTACAAAAGTGCGGAAAACATCAAAGGTTACACTAAAGGCGAGTCGGATCCAAATGATTCATCTTGTCTATCAGTTTTTATTTTATTTTTATTTTCAGCATTTTTAGTTTTTATTTTTATGTTTAAAACTTTTTTCTAAATTTTTGATTTGATTAGACGTTGAGGATAAACCGGTATTAAAAGCTCTTGTGTCCTTGGACGACCTCGGTATCTTACCAACGCTATACTACGCTCACGATGGGTGCACTTGCCCATATGTGTGTTTAGTGTTAGTAGAATATCGTGTTTTATAAATTTAAAACTTGACTAAAGTGTTAAAAAGGGCTAAAAATATACATAAAAGTATATCATACCTAACGCACATCAGAGGCATCTTCTAAGAAGAAGATTGTATAGGTCAGGTCTTATTCGTTAAATAAATATATAGTACATATATATGATAGGATTCATTATAGCAAGCAATCAGGTAATCAATCACAATTATAGCATAAACAAGAATCCACAATATGTTTAATGAGAACATGACGATTGAGCTTTCATTAATCATTGACCACAGTTACAATGTTTACATAGTGTATCACATCAAAAGGAACACAGGGTCACACTACCCTTGTCCAATAAGTCTGTCAATATCAAAATCATACGATCAAAAGGGTGGTCCAAAAGGCTTCACAAGCTCGGCTCAATAGTGGTGCTCTCATCAAAAGTAATGCAACCTACATAAAACCAAAAACCACTATGCTGATGGTGGTGGTGGAGGAGGAGGTGGAGGAAAGAAAACCAAGTTGCGCACATGCGCAAGCTCCTCCTCAAGCTCATATACATGACGCAGCAAATAACTGATCTACTGCTCGACAATGAGAAATCGAGCATCAAACTCTGGGAAAGGAGTAAGAGGAGCAGGTGGATGTGAAAATGGAGACGGTGACGGTGACGAACGAGGGGGAACAAAAGTAGGCTGACAAGGACATGGTAGGGGACGCGGAGTCAGCTAAGGCTCCAAAATCCTGCGACTCATAATCTCATACTGAAGCTGAAGTGATAAAAGTAACTCATCCCGTGTATAGCCAACAAAATGAGAGGGATGGTAGGGATTTGATATCGACATAGAATACGGTGGGAACCATCGGAATGGCTCATCAAGTGGTGAAGAAGTAAAAGGAGCAAACGGTGTAGACTGAGAGATATGTGAAAAAGCTGCTGAAACATAAGGATCATGACTAGGCTGCTGGCCTGAAGTACCTTCCCTTGGATGGGGTGCGGGTATATCCTGAAGGAAAACGATAGGCAAATCAGTACGATGGACGTCGGACTCCACAGGATGAAAAGGAGCAACATTAGCGGGTGCGGGTGCAGGTGGAGGAATAAGTGGCTCAATAACAGGAGGGTCAACGGGGTGCAGGAACTGTAATACCCCGAAAACGGGTTTGGTAATTAAACCCCGTTAATACTAAAGAGCGGGTAAAATACCATTAGCAGTAAACGTTTACCCGTAAATTATTAGGATTTAAATAAATAAGCCTAATAATAAATAGAAAGAGAGCAAACGACTTGAGAAGGCAAAATAAAATGGAAAAAAGGCCCGAGTTAACGGAACTTAAAATAAAAGGGTTAGAACTCCCGGGACTCACTAAGTTAACTAGGGGTAATTAACCTAGTTAATTATTTGTTTAAAAACAATAAAGAAGCATGGACTAGTAAGCCTTTTATAAACCTTGGATAATTGAGGGACCAAAGTTGGACAATTTCAAAATGATATTATTGAAACAAAAATTAAACACCAGACATGTGGTCGATCAAAACACAAGGGCGAACAAGGATTCCCCACCAAACCCTAGTTCTTGACAAATTGATCAAATTGAAGGCTCTAATCAGTTCCAAATCGATTTTCAATCACGGATTAGTGATCTCCTCTGAAAAGGGGGTCATAAGGTATGTAAATTTCATAGAAAAAGTTTCATCTAAATTTGTGGATGAACATAAGAAATTCGAAATTTATGTTGCATGATTGTTGTAGGGATGAATTTGAAGTGAAATAGTGCCTAGGAATAAACCCTAGTCATTAGATTGATGAAATTATGCTCAATACTTGTAAATTACATAATCATCAATGTAGGTGATTAGTGGGTTTTGTAGAAACATGATAAACAATAGGATTAGGATGGTTATTCTTGTGTAATTTGAGTTATTGGAAGTGATTTCATAATATGATATGAAAATTTTACATGAACATGCTTAATTGATGTTAATCTTGGCTAAATGACTAGTTATGAACTTGATTGTAAATATGCAAAAAAAAATTATGCCCACTAGGTGTTTGTTAAAATGCCTGAATGAAATCGCGGTCTACTCGGTTGTGTATAAAACTTGATTATAATAGGTATTCGGATGAATGCTAAATAGTATGATGAAACGGGTCTCGCTTATAAAAGGGAACCCTTGGTCCTTGCGAAAATAAATAAAGAAACTAGTCACGATAATCGCTTGAACTAGTTAAAGAAATTAGAAGTATAATGAATTTGATTAGAACATTGCTTAAAACGGTGGCCAAGAGTTAACGCCTACCGGATAATTAAGGAATTCTTAAACTAGTTGATAGATTTAATTATGCATTTCATATGCTAATGGGCGTTTGACTTTTAAAAAGTCAAACTGACCCACAATACGATAAATGATAATTTAGTATAAAATCCGTAAGGTGGAATAATTGTATTTAATTATGATAAATCTAACCACCTTGAGAATATTGAATAATAGTTAATGCTCGACAAGCAAGGTGGAAGCTTGGGAAAGAAGCGGGTCAAACAGAGTGAGTACGCGGAAAAAGAGCATAACAGGATGCAAGGTAAGTGAATCTTACACTTCATTTGTAGAATACCTATACATTCTACAAGTTATGAATACGATATATATATTATTCGAAATATGGTTTCCGACGCATAATGATACGGGTCGGAACAAACATAAATGATAAAAACCATGGTTTATGGTAAAAAGGGCGAAAAGGTAAATTAGTCATGTAATGACAAAGAATTTATGAGTTTTTCGTTAAGATTACTTTATAGGGTAATATAACAATAATAATGATAGGGATATAATGGTAATTAGTCGTGTGTCGACAAACGTAAGTTAAAGTTAAAAGATACCCTACGACGTAAGCCGAAATGGGTCAATTAACGTAAATGGTAAATATATATGTATATATACCATTCCAACACAAATGCAAAATGTTTGGTCTTTAGACCAAACGGGTTAAATGGTGATTTTAGCGCCATTTGACAAATAACGACTAATAAGTATTGTCAAGTCTAATGCTCACAGGATAAAAACGGCTTACAGAAATTTGCATTTGCTATAAATTAGCAAGGTTATTAATGCAAGGTTTAAAACGGGTCAATACTTGACCCGAGCCAGGTAATATAATGGTCAAATATTAGTGAAAGCCCTTCGTAGTAAAAGGAGCGACTGAAATTGACCAAAATATCCATGAACACTAAACCGGGTATACGGTCCTTATGAGCCGTTTAAGAACGTGTTTTTTGATCATGTAAGTTATAGGTAAATACCAAGTGGATTGTGCATAACAAATGGGAAAAATTTAAACTTAAAAGGTTTAAATCTTCGAAACGGGTCGAAAGAATTATGCGCATAGATTGAGTACTAGCCACATAATTCATAAAAAGTTACAAACCCGGACTAAATATTTTGAGATAAACATGTTGATGTATGCTTAATGGTTAGTTAGAAACAAGTTGGGGTTAAAAAACTTGAACGGGACAAAAGTCTTTAAAAAATGAATTTTAAAGCGAAGGGCTCGAAGCCTATTATTTTATGAATTCATATGTTAACTTTAACTCCATATGATGGAGGATTAAATTACGAATGTGTAGGAAAAAGAATCGCCTAAAACGGACTAGTAGACATAAAGTTATGCTAATTAGAAGTTGGAAACTTGGTTAAAAACTTAGCCGGGCATTTTAGCAACAAAAACCCAACCATTCTGTCGAAATTAGGGGGTCGCGTCACGCGACACCACCCCAAGATTTCCGTCTCCTCACGTGACATTAGTCGCGGCCCGCGACAGAGTAAAGCGAAAGCGGTCGCTGCCCGCGAGGGCCTTAACTACTGCAAATTGTTTGAATTTTTGTTGTTAAACGCATAGAACTTGATAAAATTTATTTATTTGATAACAAAACTACGTTTTAAGTTGGTTTTGATTTTAGGTGAACGTCAATGACTCCCGGATGATGATCACGCTCGTCGAAGAACCGAACACGGCCTAGATACAAGCTTTCGCATGTTGTCTTTCGTCGTTATATTTAAACGACGAACTCTTATATATTATGCTGTAAAGTTCGAAATTTGAAAAGTTTTGATAAGTCCGTATTTTCCAATGTATTTGTAATCTAAATTGCATGTTTATTTCCGTAAACTATACGAAACTGTAAAATAATAATAAGGGTGTTACAAGTTGGTAATCAGAGCCCATGGTTAAAGAGTAAAGTGTGTTCGGTTCGAGGCTTGATCGCAAATCCGGTAAGTACAAGTATGTTAATGATTTAGTATGATTAAAGTGTTGTGAACAACACATAGGGTTATTGTGTAATACACGTTACCCCAATGAAAACGATAGGTATAGTTAACGAAATCACGTGCATTGACACGTACGGTAAAAAGCCTTGTATTACAATACGGGCGTTTATTCATGTCGAAATTACTAACTTTTGTAAATGTTTAGTTGAAGGACACTCGCATCTGAAGATGACGAGAGTTGAACAAATTATGGATATGATGGTGGAACGGTCTGAGGTATGACGAGCAGAGCATACTCATTAAGGACCTAAATCGCGTGAAGATCGCGAACAAAGTTAATGGAAAGAGAAGCCTGTAAGGGCAAGCATTACCAGGTGCACGCTTTTAAATTTCATCGCATAAGTAGTAATATGCAACAAACACGTAGGGAATGACGGCTTCATATATCTGATAAAACCTGAATAGGATATCTAATCAGGATGATGTTTCCAAGAGAAGTTTTTATAGAAACATGTGCTATTCATGATGATGAATAACAAAGAAGTAATAGGATTAGTTCATATGAAAACTTGGACGGGGGGTAATTATCCAAGTGGAAAAAAAACTCTCAATATAATGCTATTGAGAAAAGTAGCGATCACATTAACGAATGTAATTATATAATAGTTCGATAGAAAAGAAAAACTTTTTTATGTACAAAAGTAAAAACTAGTAAAACTAATGATTGTTGTTTTGCAATTAAATAAAGTTTTACTAAATGAAATCAGAGATAAGAAATAAATAGGGGCGTCACTTACATGGGGTGTGATTTGAAAACTACAAAAAGGTCATGTGTGTCATATGTTAATCGCTTACTCTGGTCAAGTAAGTAGTGGCATATGATACCATGAACTTCTTATAGCAGACACATTTACATCCCATGTAGTAAGGACGAGGTTAATGGGACAAATTAAAAATGTACCCAAATGAGTCAAATAAGTAAAATGTTTGATGGTAAACGTAAACGCAAGTCGGATGACGGAAGCGTATTACGTTAGAATAACGAGCCCGAGAGAAGGGTCAAAGATTAAAGTAAATGAAAATACGAACCAACTAATGTGAATGTTAAGACATAGGGGACAAAGTTTGACTGTCATAAGTTATGAAATTCACACAGACAAGTCAAAGGGGTAGAATAAAGAATAAAGGACTCGACTGAATAAAAACGATGGATTTCACTAAGACGACCAAATAAATTAAAGCGACGTCTAAAACCATATAAGAATGGTTACTTGATGATAACTTTGGTAAAGATACCCGATAGATGGGTAGAATTTTGAAAATATGCGTAAACCAAGAGACGGGAACGCGAAATAGAAAGTCAAAGGACTCGGATTAAGAGTGATGACTAAAAGACGATGAGAATTTGCAAACAGAAATTTTGATAACTACGTTCAACTATTATAAAGTTGAACGGGTCGAATGAAGAATGAAGTTTGACGTTCATGAGTAATGAAATCTCACACGAATAAGTCAGCCGAGATAAATAAAGTATAAAAGCTTGGTAGTGCAAGTAAGCGCAAACCGAATAATGGTAGCGCGAAATAATAAAGAACCCGGCTAACGGGTCGTAAAGAAGTATAGGTAAGGACCGGGTAACGGTAAGCGTAGGACAAACCGACGTGCAAAGGATGTTAGAAGTCATAAAGTCGGAAAGATAATTTGAAAGAAAACAAATGTAGCCTTAGACTACGATCAAGGTTAAATGAAATAAAAAAAAAGCAAAAGTAAATGATTCTAAAGATAAAAAAGGGTGCTTTGACGCCATATACATATATAAACATATATACATTTGAATAAAACTCGAATAAGCTATGATCTACGGGATCATCATAACCTACGGATTAAGGGTAGTGTTAATGTCTACGGGACCAAAAAGACCTTTGGGTCACAAATAGAAAGAAACGAATTTTAGGGTCTCACCCTAAAAATGTGGAAATCTAAAGAGATAGTCTATGGGACTAAGTGAAAGAACCTACGGGTTATTTGGGTAAAGTGTAGAAAACTAGTTACAGTTCTCAATGTAAAATAATAACGGTCAGGAATAAAACTTAGACGGAAATTCCTAGACGTGAGAGAAAAAGACGTAAGACAGAGAAAATGTAAACTAAAAAAAAATTTAGTTTTTAGTCAAAAGCAGCGTTCTAACAAACAGAAGTAGTATGAGGGGATTTAGAAAATCTTGAACACACATAAGGCCGGAGATGGAAGAATAGTATACCCGGATGACGGGGTATGAAGTGACGGCGACTAATTAGTCTAGCCGGTAAAACTAATCAAAGTTAAGAAAATGTCCTGACAAATACAAAGCGCTTGTTAATATAAGACAAGCGCGGGATAAACATGTTAACAAACGGATGAGACTAAGTGATCACGTGACGACTCGGTTAAAAAGGTGCAAAGGATAAGAAATAAGAGGTGAAAGCCTCGGTCAGTGAGGACTTACACAAAAAAAAAAGATACTGAAAGAATGAGTATCATAAAAACGAAGCTAAGTTCGTTTAGTCTAAAAATTAAAAGAACTACGTAAATAAGGTTTCAGGGACGAAACCTCTTTAAGGGGGGTAGACTTGTAACACCCCGAAAACGGGTTTGGTAATTAAACCCCGTTAATACTAAAGAGCGGGTAAAATACCGTTAGCAGTAAAGGTTTACCCGGAAATTATTAGGATTTAAATAAATAAGCCTAATAATAAATAACAAGAGAGCAAACGACTTGAGAAGGCAAAATAAAATGGATAAAAGGCCCAAGTTAACGGAACTTAAAATAAACGGGTTAGTACTCCCGGGACTTACTAAGTTAACTAGGGGTAATTAACCTAGTTAATTATTTGTTTAAAAACAATAAAGAAGCATGGACTATTAAGCCTTTTATAAACCATGGATAATTGAGGGACCAAAGTTGGACAATTTCAAAATGATATTATTAAAACAAAAAATAAACACCAAACACACACTTAAGTGTGTGTCTGGTCGATCAAAACACAGGGGCGAACAAGGATTCCCCACCAAACCCTAATTCTTGACAAATTGATCAAATTGAAGGCTCTAATCAGTTCCAAATCGATTTTCAAGAACGGATTAGTGATCTCCTCTAAAAAAGGGGTCATAAGATATGTAAATTTCATAGAAAAAGTTTCATCTAAATTTCTGGATGAACATAAGAAATTCGAAATTTATGTTGCATGATTGTTATAGGGATGAATTTGAAGTGAAATAGTGCCTATGAATAAACCCTAGTCATTAGATTGATGAAATTATGATCAATACTTGTAAAATCCATAATCACCAATGTAGGTGATTAGTGGGTTTTGTAGAAACATGATAAACACTAGGATTAGGATGGTTATTCTAGTGTAATATGAGTTATTGGAAGTGATTTCAGAATATGATATGAAAAATTTACATGAACATGCTTAATTGATGTAAATATTGGCTAAATGACAAGTTATGAACTTGATTGTAAATATGCAAAAAAAATTATGCCGACTAGGTGTTTGTTAAAATGCCTGAATGAAATCGCGGTCTACTCGGTTGTGTATAAAACTTGATTATAATAGGTATTCGGATGAATGCTAAATAGTATGATGAGACGAGTCTCTCTTATAAAAGGGAACCCTTGGTCCTTGCGAAAATAAATAAAGAAACTAGTCACGATAATCGCTTGAACTAGTTAAAGAAATTATAAGTATAATGAATTTGATTAGAACATTGGTTAAAACGGTGGCCAAGAGATAACGCCTATCGGATAAATAAGGAGTGCTTAAACTAGTTGATAGATTTAATTCTGCATTTCATATGCTAATGGGCGTTTGACTTTTAAAAACTCAAACTGACCCACAATACGATAAATGATAATTTAGTATAAAATCCGTAAGGTGGAATAATCGTATTTAATTATGATAAATCTAACCACCTTGAGAATATTGAATAATAGTTAATGCTCGACAAGCAAGGTGGAAGCTTGGGAAAGAAGCGGGTCAAACAGAGCGAGTACGCGGAAAAGAGCATAACAGGATGCAAGGTAAGTGAATCTTACACTTCTTTTGTAGAATACCTATACATTCTACAAGTTATGAATACCATATAGATATTATTTGAAATACGGTTTCCGACGCGTAATGATACGGGTCGGAACAAACATAAATGATAAAAACCATGGTTTATGGTAAAAAGGGCGAAAAGATAAATTAGTCATGTAATGACTAAGAATTTATGAGTTTTTCGTTAAGATTACTTTATAGGGTAATATAATAATAATAATAATAATAATAATAATAGGGATATAATGGTAATTAGTCGTGTGTCGACAAACGTAAGTTAAAGTTAAAAGATACCCTACGGCGTAAGCTGAAATGGGCCAATTAACGAAAATGGTAAATATATATGTATATATACCATTCCAACACAAATGCAAAATGTTTGGTCTTTAGACCAAACGGGTTAAATGGTGATTTTAGGGCCATTTGACAAATAACGACTAATAAGTATTGTCAAGTCTAATGCTCACAGGATAAGAACGGGTCAATACTTGACCCGAGATATGTACGCATATTTTGAATTATAGTTAGAAGTAATATAATGGTCAAATATTATTGAAAGCCCTTCGTAGTAAAAGGAGGGACTAAAATTGACCAAAATACCCATGAACACTAAACCGGGTATACGATCCTTATGAGCCGTTTAAGAACGTGTTTTATGAGCATGTAAGTTATAGGTAAATACCAAGTGGATTGTGCATAACAAATGGCAAAGATTTAAACTTAAAAGGTTTAAATCTTCGAAACGGGTCAAAAGAATTATGCGCATAGATTGAGTACTAGCCGCATAATTCATAAAAAGTTACAAACCCGAACTAAAGATTTTGAGAAAAAACATGTTGATGTATGCTTAATGGTTAGTTAGAAACAAGTTGGGGTTAAAAAAGCTTGAACGGGTCAAAAGTCTTTAAAAAATGAATTTTAAAGCGAAGGGATCGAAGCCTATTATTTTATGAATTCAGATGTTAACTTTAACTCCATATGATGGAGGATTAAATTACGAATGCGTAGGAAAAAGAATCGCCTAAAACGGACTAGTAGATATAAAGTTATGCTAATTAGAATAAAAACTTAGCTGGGCATCTGCAGTAACAAAAACCCAACCATTCTGTCGAAATTAGGGGGTCGCGTCGCGCGACACCACACCAGGATTTCCGTCGCATCACGCGACATTAGTCGCACCCCGCGACAGAGTAGAGCGACAGCAGTCGCGGCCCGCGAGGGCCTTAACTGCTGCAAATTGTTTGAATTTTTGTTGTTAAACGCATAGAACTTGATATAATTTATTTATTTGCTAACAAAACTAACTTTTAAGTTGGTTTTGATTTTAGGTGAACGTCAATGACTCCCGGATGATGATCACGCTCGTCGAAGAACCGAACACGACCTAGATACAAGCTTCCGCACGTTGTTTTTCATCGTTATATTTAAACGACGAACTCTTATATATTATGCTGTAAAGTTTGAAATTTGAAAAGTTTTAATAAGTCCGTATTTTCCAATGTATTTGTAATCTAAATCACATGTTTATTTCCGTAAACTATACGAAACTGTAAAATAATAATAAGGGTGTTACAGGAATTGGGTCAGGTATGAGGGGTGCAATGCCAGGTATGCCAAAAGGAATAGGGTCATGATTATGCATAGGCTCAGGATCAACAGGTGCAACATCATGTTGATCAAGATGAACCGGGTCTGGCTCAGGGACGTGCTCGGGGTCATGTGGAGGAGATGGTGTAGCTGACATCGCAGTATCATCATCAGAATCAGTGGCATAGCGTTGTAATCCAACCGCCTGCAAAGCTGAAGACGTCACAGACTCAAAGGAATCTGAGACAGAGTGCAAACTAGTATCAGAGGATAACTCGATAACGATGATCTCAGGAGGAGGAATAGCAACCATGTCCTCATCTATCTCTCCATCACCATGGGCGTCATCAGGGGGACCATCAATAAACAGATCAACGTCATCATCAAACAAATCATCAAAAGGCCAATCCTCAGGAGGGGTGACCACGAGAGGAATGGGAGTGAGGATCGGTGCCACAATATGCTCACCATCGGGATGCCCAATGATAAGATGATCATGGACTGGAATGGGAACAACAAAAGGATCCTCGTCTGGAATACCATCAGTATGGGGTAAGTTATCTCCAAAGTCAGGCAACACGAACGGCTGAAAGTCATCCTCTTTGTCTGATAGCATATCTGTGCCGCTCTCATATCTGATGTAAAGACCTCCGGCTCTGGTGCGATCTCGTCATCGGAGACAATAGCCATAGGGTCATCAGTGTCGGACAATCCGCTCTCGGATGAAGACATAGTGTCTGTAACAGAACAATCATAACATATGCACATATATTAACCACTATCATCTAGCATGCAATCAAAGACAATATATTATGAAATCATGTATCCTCATTATTCCTCACGAACCCTTTCTATCCTTCCTAGTCTATCCCAGACTAAACCACAAATGTAACCTTGCAATTGCGTTTCTTGTCTTTCCTTTTGTAAAAATGTTTGTTCCATGGATCTGGGCGTTTCGTGTATGCAATGAAAACATGTTGTAAAAATATTTTCGTGAGAGCCCTAATGATTGTAGTCTAGACTCGAGAAGGAATCCTAGTTCGCTACAACCTGGTTCTGATACCAAACTGTCACACCCTGACTTTTGCGGAAGCGTGATTATGTGTGACTTGCTTAATATCATTGCATTCAACCATAACAAACAACTATATGATAAAGCTAAAGATGCTCATCCATTAATTAAGTTTTAAAACATCACAACAACATTGTTTTAGAATCCAAACATAGACTTTAAATCAAAATTACAAACCATGCAGATTGTTTAGAGTTCCATAAGGACTCGACAAGAGACAGTAATAAAAACCAAGCTTTGAAAGATGTGTCTTATCTAGGATAACACACACTATCCAAACCCTAAGACACCGGATGACATCTTTTATTTCCAACATCACTTGAAACTTCCAAACACCTGCCAGATCCACATTCAATTTCCTGAAATACACGTAGTTTGAAAACATCAACAAAACTTGAGCGAGTTCATGTGTTTCGTATGTGTACACAAATAAAACTTTGAAATCATTGTAAGTATGTATGTTTTGTAAACCCTGGTATGAAAGAAACAAAGAAAACAGATCGATTAATTGTTTGCAAGGCCATTAATATGTGCGACGTGATGCATGAAGGGTCAAACCTAGCAGATTTTGCACCGGGCTTCCGGCTGTAAGACATAGTCACCTCATGGGCCAAACCCCGGTCCACATGGGTGGGGCTCGCTACACCCAAATAGATCTATCACTCATATCCCTTGGTCCTACTACGAGGATTAATGGTCTTAAGCGTTGTACCCACCACTCACATGATCTAGCAGTACCTTTCCTTAGCTAACCATACCAAATGTAATCGTATGTAAACAATTTGTAACATTTACTTCACCCCCGAAGTTATAAAACCGAAAAACAGTTAAAAGAAAAGGGGGATATGAACTCACAGTCTTGCGTTCTTTGTAACCAACTGTAACTCAAAGCTTCTTCTGGCGTACACGACTACCTACAATGTGCTACGGTCTATTAGACGAGCGGGTCGTGCCTTGACTTAGTATTAATTAGTGTCTTTGAGTTACGTTTTATTATGTCTTTAATATTATTCCAAGTTATATAATTATTTTTTAAAATAATAAAATTCTAACTTAAATTATATTTATTAAATTTTGGAATAACAATTAAAATAATATATTTTTAACTTGTCACACTTATGTATTGTACATGAATATTTCCCCAAGGATGGGTGTTCTAGTATTCGTATTCTTATCCTTGTATGTTTCTGCCAAGTATCGGTGGCGTATTCCGGTGTGTATTTATTAAGTATCCTTATACTTAATTTTTGTATTAACTTTTCCGGAATAATATTTCTAATAAAAATTCATCAATATATATTCTCAAAATATATATTTAAGAGATATTACATAGAAAAATTACTTATGATTTTTCCTTTGGCAAAAATAATTGTATTTTCATGTAAACTTAAAAAATAATATATTTTCAAGCCCAACTTAGAAAATATATACAAATCCATTTTTCATCCAAAAATAATATATCTCAAGTTTATTTAAGAAAATACATTTTCTCCCAAAAATAATGTCTTCTAATAATTTCAAGAAAATATATATTTTTATCTACCCAAAAATGATATATTTTCTCCTTGTCAAAAATATGATATATTTTTGTAATAATTGTAAAAATCATATTTTTGTTTTTTGGTGTCCGAAATACTAATTACCAAAATATACTTATGAATTAAATTCCGGAATATTTTGTAAGTTATATTCCTTGTTCGGTTTCTCCAATATTTTGGGTATAATTTGTATGTATTTATTTCTTGGAATTTTGGTAATATTTTGGATTGTAAATTTTGGAATTTTGGTGAGTTATATTATTTCAAGTCCTAAAATTATATAACTAATACACATAATATACAAATAATCACACACATGGTGACTTCTAAATATATATTTCCTAAATACATATTTAGTCACTTTTATTTATAAAAACCAACCTCCAATATTTATAATTTTTGTAACAAAATTATGACAAACTTTATGTGAAAATTCATGGTTTGAAATATAATTGTAAATATTTGTTTAAAAATATTTTTCTAAGTGTTTAATTTTTAGAAAAAATTCGCCATAGTTTTCCCTAAGAATGGAGGTTTCCATGCTTTCAAAACATATCATTTTCTTTTATAAATCACCACAATCAACAATAAACCAATCAACACTTACCAATTTGCCAAAATCAAGAATAAATTACTACTTCTTGAACTTGAAAATTTACAAAAATTTGTAGTAACTTACTAGTGTGTTTAGTAAGCTTAGTTACCCCTTAAAGTGTGGTTGTTTATTTAAAAACATCATTTTTAAAGAAATCAGATCTTTACAACTTGTAAATCATTTTTCTAAAAATATTTCTTCTTGGATTTTTCTTGTTAAATACATGATCCTACACTTGATTAACCACTAAAAATGTGGTTAATTTATTTAAGAACCAAGATTAAGTAAACTTTGTATTTTTAACTTGATTTCTTGAAAAATCATTCTTGAAATCATAGATTTACAAGAGTTTACACTCACTTTGTTCATCACTTTACAAGAAAAACGACTTATACATTCAAGTTCATGATTTACATGAGGATGATCTATTGATCTTTAATATAATCATCCTCTTATCTTGCTAGATTATGTCTTTAATCACTATCTAGCAAGATCACATGATGATCTACATCAATAACATGAGCAATGAGAGGTTATGTCAAAGAGGCACATATGTCACATCAAGTGTTGAGTGTTTGAGAAATGAGAGGTTATGATCTTGGAGTTTCTCTTATAATCCCCAAACACATAATTTTCCATTGGTTTTTATGTTTTATAAAGTGAGACAAAATCTAATATTATAAACAAATAAAATCAAAGAGTGTGGGCCATAAGTGACCGTCCACCAAGGGGGGGGGGGTCTTGGTTAGGATATAATTGTTAGTTAGATTTCTTGGTTACAATCTAATGTTATAATTAGGTGATTTAGTTATTAGATGTTTATATAGTGTGTTATGATGTTCGGGGACCATAACTAGCTTGGTAATGTTAAAACAATGCTTCTAGTGAAAATTTGGTGTTTCGGGTAGTGCCCGTTTGTTCGGTTGGTTACCGGTTCGTTAAGGTGCTAAACTATGCAGTTTAGTGTGCTTTATGTTACCTTTTGTGACAGTTTTGATTCCCGACACTTAGGAAAGTATTCTGGACCATTTAACCATATTTCTGCATGATATTAGAGTGTTTAAATGCTGAATTTTGCTGATTTCTGCAGAATTCTGCAGTTTATGTGAGTTTTAGGCACTTTCCGGCACTTAAACTATCTCTAGGAAGGCAGTTTTGTGATCCTTACTTTCCTACACACTATACTAGTGTAATATTTGGTTTATGGCTCGTTCTGTGTCTCAATACCATGTCTGTCTTTGTACTGAACTCCGTCAGCATTTTTCTGATTTGTCTGATAACTGTGCTAACTTTGTTTCGTGCATCATCTGAATTAGTAAAGTTCTCATGCAATAATGATATGACATTTGCATTATATATGATGCACATGTATGTATATGGCAATAATCAGAAAGCATTCAAGTCATAAATGTTAAATCAGCACAGTCATTAAGCACTAATTATTGTTTAATAATTGTACGGATACCTGAAATTTTGACAGTTGTCACAAAAGCTAAACTCTAATGCTAAATCCAAAAGCTAAACCCTAATGCTAAACACTAATGCTAAACCCTAAATACTATTGCTAAACTCTAATGCTAAAACCTAAAGCTAAACCCTAAATACTAATGCTAAACCCTAAACATTAATGCTCAACCCTAAATACTAATGTTAAACCCTAAATAACACTTATTTTTCAATTTTACACATGTATATACATATATGTATATTTGACAATATACACATATGTATAGTTGAAAGATTAACAATATACACATGTGTATAAATCCAAAACAAAACCTTAAAGAAAAAGCTCCGATTTTGCAAAAAAATGCATTTTTTTTAAAAAAATTTTGCTTAAAGAAAATGTGTGGTCCAGAATGTATCTCAAGTTTCTCAGTTAGCCTACTACTTCTCACATAATCCTTACTCTCTCTCTCTATATATATATAGGGTCAGGATTTAGAGAAAACAGTTGAAAGTGTGAGAACGCCTATGGGTCGTCCGATCAAAACAATCCATGGACTAGATTGCGCGGTGGCATTTTCGTAAATAACATCAATTTTATTATGTGGGACGCGATTTATTAAGGGTAAAAGGGTCTTTTACCACTCAAATTCAAAACGCCATCAAATGATAACATGCCATTCAAAAAAAAATAAAACGCTATTAAAAAAACGCTAAAAATTAGTGATAAAACGCGTTGGATATTACAGGAAGAGGAAACAACACAGTAACTGAATTTCAGTTATTAACATTTATTAGAAGAAATTCCCTCCTAAATTACGCGCCAAAAACATCATTATATAAACGACGTAAAACATCGCTTCCATAATCACTTCAATCTATCCATTTCTCCAAAAACATCTTTAACCAAAACGCCAAAAATGGCAACAATCGTTTCATGGAGATACACTCTGGCAATCAGGCGATTCGTCCTCCGTTTTGACAACAGAAAGAGGGTGTATGTTAAGACGGTCAGGGCAATTTTGAAGATGGAAGAAGAGGTACAGAGGGGTATCTCATCCCTTGGCATCACTCTAGACAACGAATGCCATGAAACATATATGCTTATGAAAGCATTAATCAGGAAATTTGGACAAATCAAAGTAGATGTGAAGCCAGACCCTGTCATGACACCTTGGCGTTTTGATGATGAAACAGACATGGTTACTGTTATATACGACAGCGGAGAGCAGGAAGTCTACTGGCTTAAAAACATCATGACATAGCAGGGTCTTGGTTTCATGGAAGAATTGCATAACGCCACTTGTATGAACACTGAAATGGACTCAAAATTGGAGTTAATGCAAGACAAGTTCAAGTGGAGGCTTTAGAATCTTCAGGAACAAGAAGCCGATAAAGGTGAAGGTGATGACATGGATGAAGATCCAGATGAAGACTCCGAGGAAGAAGATGCCGCAAGTGATGGATACTTTTCGGATAAAGTACCCTCTGACGAAGGGTTTCAATTTTTTTTCTTTTTTTTTCTTCTGTGTAATCTTTTTTTTTTAAGATAATTAAATGATATATTTCTCTCTTTATTTGCAAAACGCCAAAAAAATACTAAAAAGGGTATTGCTTCCAAAATGCCAAAAATAACAAAAATATTTTTCCTGCTTAATATTTTATTTTCTCCGTTATTGTATTTTGTCATCTTAGTCTGCATAACGCCATTTAAAAAAAACGTTAAACTTAAAAGATGGGACGTCTATCACTTATAAACTGATAAAGTTGATCAAAACAGTAACTGAAAAGACGGTTACTTTATTACTATCATTTATTACAATAAAAAATATCGCCTAAACTACGCGCCAAAAAACTCATATAAGAGAGGGTCTATATACAATGAAATTGATCACACCCAGAAAAACAAACGTCATATCCTCTAGAAACCACTCACTTTAAAACGCCAAAAAATGTTAGTTAAAATAATCACAGATGGCAAAGCTTTCACTGAATGGATTCTTCTCCTGAGGGGGTTATCTCAATAATATTTTGCTGAATGAGATGGACAAATATTCAAGAAAAAGAGACTGATGACAGTGATATGCCATCATGTGAGCTTTGTTCTTGATGAATATCGGCATGGAATAAATGGATCGACATAAGTGTAAAATGCTATTTTGGACTCCATTATTACAAATAGCATCAAACAAGAGTTGATCTTCAATGATATGCCACCAAACAAGAATATCACACCAAAAAACATGATGCCACTAAGCAGCTTCTTCTGAAAAAGACGGGGTTTATGTAGGAAAGTTGGCATCTAGCTTAGATATTCAAAAGGTTCAAAACGCCAAAACAAATTCAAGAAGAAGGAGCAGATGACAGTGAAGATTCGGAAGAGAAATTAGATTACCATTTTAATTTTTTTTCTTTTCATTTTATATTGTTTTGTTATCAAGTTATCTGTTGTTTTGTTATCTAATTCTCTACAAATAAAATACATTATTATATAAAACGCCAAAAACTACAAACACCAAAACGCTAGTAGTGCGAAAACTGTGAGAACGAGTGCTGGCAAAGCAACTTGTCAAATGTATTAAACGCCAAAAAATTCACTAAACGCCAAAAAAACATCTGGTCTTATTGTTATCTTATGAAAATATTAATGACTCATAGTGAATTATTATACAAAATGCCACAAAAACGCCAAAAAAATTGACCAGAAAACGCTATAACGCCAAAAAATTATCTATGTGACACAAAAACAATTAATTCGACGCCAAAAAGTTTAATAAATACAATTAACGCGAAAAAAATCTTAGACGCCAGAAAATTTTATAGCGCGTTGTGAAAATAAAAGAAGATTGAAAAGACAAAAAACCCCTCGGACCCTGATCATGTCCCGCGCCACGTGTTGGGCCAGGATGAATTCTCACCGTTCTCACACTTTTGGGCGTTTTAACCTGATCTCGCTTATATATATAGGGTAAGGTTCATGCGAGAACCACCCTTATTGCGAGAACCGCGAGAACCAATGTGAACACAAAATAAAATCTAAAAAAAAATAAAAAAAGCACTCAAAATTTTTTTTTTATTTTTTTTAATATTTTAATAAAAAATCGCTATATTTCTTTACAATAAATTTTTTTTTCGAGTAACAGTTATATATGCACATGTGCATATGTAGCATTACTTCAACAAATTCGGTAATACGTTATCAGGAATAGACAATTGCACTTTAATTTACAATACCATTAGTAATACACTACTTTTTACATTACCAATATTCAAAATGCACATGTGCATAATTAGGTATAACCATGATATAACGTGTTTTGGTACAAAAAGTTTGTGATTTTGAATGGAGAAGTAGACCCATATACATGTTTTTTTATTAGTTATATCTAGTGGTTGATGGTTTGGTTATAGTTGTCAATTTTTTTATGTAATATGTTGATTGGATGGTATACATGGTGTTTACATACATGTAATAAAGTGAAAATATTGTTAATGGTATTGTATTATGGATGGTAGGAGGTAATGGTATTGTATTATGGATGGTAGGAGGTAATGGTAGTGTATTATGGATGGTATGATAGATGAAAGGGAAAGTGTATTCAAAGTGGTGTACCAAAACACTTTTTTTCATGTTGATACATATAAATGCACATGTGCATTTCTAATATTGGTAATGTAAAAAGTAGTGTATTATATATGGTAGTGTAAATGAAAGTGCAATTGTCTAATATATGTAATGAATTACGGAATTTGTCAAAGAAATGACAAAAATGCACATGTGCATGCTTGTGTATTATGGATGGAATGATAGATGAAAGAGAAAGTAGTGTACCAAAACACCTTATTTCCTGTTGATACATATAGATGCACATGTGCATTTCTAACATTGTTAACGTAAAAAGTAGTGTATTACACGTGGTAGTGTAAATGAAAGTGCAATTGACTATTATTTGTAATGAATTACGGAATTTGACAAAGAAACGATACATATGCACATGTGCATGGATAACTGTTACTCGAAATTTTATTTTTTTTTTGAAATTTTTTTATTAACAAAATATAGCGATTTAAAAAAAATAGTAAAAAATTAAAAAAAAATTTTTGGGTGTTTTTTAGATTTTTTTAGGAATTAATGTTTGTGTTCACACTGGTTCTCGCGGTTCTTGCAATAAAGGGTGGTTCCTAACGGATCTTTGTCCTATATATATATATATATATATTATGTGTATACTGCAAGCGGGTCGTATAATATTATCATATACATTATTTATTTTTCTTGTAACTAGTAGGATAGTAGAATGAATTGCTACTAGACTATGGTAGATGTAAAAGAAAAATAAATCTTACTATTTTTTCGGGTTTGAGTTAAAAAGATGTGTAGTTCGGATAAAACATGTATTTTTTTTTGTTAAAAAGAAAAATTAATACCATACCTAGATATCGTCTCGTTACCTGTCCCAAATGATTTAGGGTTCCGAGTTTACCTATCGGTGTCTAGTCTAACACATGAGTTAAAACGCATTTAATGACATGCACGATGGTGATCTCATTGTTGTAGCTACCACCTCGATCCAACCAGCACTAGTGCTCTAGTGGTGGCCACGAGTATTTAAGTTCCACCTATAGTGGCCCGGGTGAGTTTTACCCTCCAGGTCTGAAGTTCAACTCTCGGTGACAGGGGTTTCTTATTTAGGGGTTTAAATTGGCGATCTATTATACGAGGGGGCTCTCTAGCAAAGACCCGATTAAGACAACGTATGTTAGACCTCCCGACAAAAAAACTACCACCTCGATCCCCTATATATAGAAGCACCACAAACTTTTGGCTCTTATATCATTTGTAAATACTTGTAACAAAGACACTGATGGCATCCTCTCTTACAGGAGTCGATGTTGGGACGATCAGAAAAGCCCAACGAGCCGAAGGTCCGGCCACCATCCTCGCGATCGGCACTGCCACTCCGTCCCATTGTGTTTATCAGGCCGACTATCCTGACTACTATTTCCATATCACCAAGAGTGAACACATGGTTGATCTCAAACAGAAGTTTCAGCGCATGTGTACGTAATTCCTTTGTAGGTCTTTTTATAATTTATATATATTATTATTATCACACTCAAAGACTATACGTACAATTAGAAACTTTGTTTATTTACAGGTGATAACTCAATGATAAGAAAACGACACATGCACATTACCGAAGAGTTTTTAAAACGACACCCTAATATGTGCGAGCACATGGCTCCATCATTGGATGCTCGTCAAGATGTGGTGGTTGTTGAAGTCCCAAAGCTTGGAAAAGAAGCAGCCACCAAGGCCATCAAAGAATGGGGATACCCGAAATCAATGATCACGCACCTCGTGTTTTGCACGACATCCGGTGTCGACATGCCTGGAGCTGACTACCAGCTCACCAAACTCCTCGGGCTTCGACCTTCGGTACAACGTTTCATGTTGTACCAGCAAGGTTGTTTTGCTGGTGGCACGGTCCTTCGTCTTGCGAAGGACCTTGCTGAGAACAACAAGGGCGCTCGCGTCCTTGTTGTTTGCTCGGAGATCACTGCAGTCACGTTTCGTGGTCCCAGTGAGTTGCACCTAGACTCACTAGTGGGCCAAGCTCTTTTCGGGGACGGGGCTACAGCGGTCGTCGTTGGTTCAGATCCCGACTTGGATGTAGAGCGGCCGTTATTTGAAATGGTGTCGGCCGCTCAAACCATTTTGCCTGAGTCCGAAGGGGCGATTGATGGACACTTAAGGGAGGCAGGGCTGACGTTTCACTTACTCAAGGATGTTCCTGGGTTGATTGCTAACAACATAAAGAAAGCCCTTACACATGCATTTTCTCCACTGGGTATAGATGACTGGAACGCGATCTTTTGGATCGCGCATCCAGGTGGTCCAGCTATAGTGGACCAGGTTGAGCTCAAGCTTGGGCTCGAAGAACAAAAGATGAGGGCGACTAGACACGTGCTAAGTGAATATGGTAACATGTCTAGCGCGTGTGTATTATTCATCCTTGACGAGATGAGGAAGAAGTCGACCGAGGAAGGGAAGACCACGACCGGTGAAGGTTTGGACTGGGGTGTTCTATTTGGGTTCGGACCGGGTCTTACGGTTGAGACGGTGGTTCTTCATAGCCTTCCGACCACCGTGCCTACTTCTACGACATAAGATCGGTTGATCTACCCAAATTTTATATTCACATGATAGTTACTAGTTAGGTTGTCTTTCCATATGAATAAAGTGTATTTCTTTGTTTTCCCTTATTGTTTGACTTTGACCCTTTACATTAGCTAAAAAAAAAGTAGCTAAAAGCCTAAAAATAACACCTCAAATGCATCTTATGATACATTGACATGAAAATTAAAAATCAAATCATTCTTTACAGATAGGATGAATAACCTCAGAAGTGCAATTTTTTAGAAAATTACAAAGATAATCTATCAAGGAAAATTAACAGAATAGTTATTGACTTTTAGTTTTTTTTTTTTGAACCACAAACAACAACTTTATTCATCACCCAAAATTCGTAATTACAAAACTGGTTAGTAAATTACTAAGTCAACCACCTATTACAATATTCCCTATAGAATCAAAAATTTAGGATCTAAACACAATAAAAATATAAAAAAGTAACAAACTCAACTTAAAAACTCAAAATTCACCCATTTCCTCCAATCCAAATTTGTTTGCTTTGCTCTGTGTTTAATCCATAGAAAAGTATTCGTCTGCATTTTCCCAAAGATCCCATCTATACTCGCTCGCTTCCCATTGAAAATTCCTTCATTCCTTATTTGTTTGCTTTGCTCTGTGTTTAATCCATAGAAAAGTATTCGTCTGGATTTTCCCAAAGATTCCATCTATACTCGCTCGCTTCCCATTGAAAATTCCTTCATTCCTTGCTTTTCACATGCTCCAACAAGCATCCAATATTATGGTTTGAACATATTTTCTTTTTGGTTATTCGATAAACTGTATTTCATAAGATTTCAACAAATCTTTCATAGAAAAAATAAAAATCAGTTGGACTCTGCACCACGAACTCACCTTATTCCACAAAACCGCTGCTACAAAACACCCCGTAAATAGGTGATATGTGTCTTCTTCTCGGTCACATAGTTTACATATTGGCGAACTTGAAAGCATACTTCTTTTCTTTAACCCAGTCAATCTTGATATTCGGTCTTGGATTCCTTACCGCCCAAATATATTGACTTTTAGTTATACAACAACGTTAACAAGTATACAAAAATTCATGTCTTGTTGCTTGTGCCAATTCAGCAAAAGAGGTAGGCCAACCTTCCGCCAGAAAATAATAAAACAAATATATCATGTGCGCTCATTGTGGGTTAAGGGAAGAATCGGTTTACCATATTGTGTGGTCTCCTAGCGAAATCTATATGGTGGGCAATCTTTGCTTGGCTTAAACTTGTTTTTCCTTATGGTGTTCATGGTGACCGCGTGGGAGATTTGGAAGGCGCAGAACGAGAAACTCTTTAACAATCATAATGTCCACTTCACAAGCACGACATACGCTATTAAGAAAAACTCGTTCTTTTGGATAACGAGGATGGATGGTTAGATTTTAACATCTGAGACGTTATTTTGTAATTTTCAGGTTCCAGTTTCTAGTTGGCTCAGTTTCTATTTTTAATAGAAGTTTCGTCGTTAAAAAAAACATTTTTATCGTCCAAAAAAACCCGGCCATCTGTGTACATTCATACATAAAACATGAGGAATTAATAGAAAAAGATTTTGTAAAAATTATGCACATTATAAAACTTTTTTTTTTTGTAAAATTACAAATCATCAAAATACATATTATTTAATAGTTTCATAAAGTTCAGAGTTTTTTTTATTTAATTCTTAATTTTTAATAAACTTTATTATTTTAAACTTACAATTATTTTTTAAAATATTTTTATATTTTTCATTCTTCTTAAAAAATTAGTTATAGAATTTTTTTTATTACTTTTTGAAGAAAGGTTGGCCTGCCCTAATTGGTCCATATCGCGATTCCAGCCAGATTCCAGCCAAAAGTTGTACATACTGGCCATATTCCGATCAAAAGTTGTAAGTTCTGACGATTAATTCTGCATACTTATAAAACAGGCCGAGGAAAGTTACAACCTATCTACTAAAAAAATTACATATAAAAATGGGTGTGTATATATAAAACTAAAAAAAATATACTTTAAAAATCTCAATATGATAATCCCTAATAACCACTAGTTGGTACCCCAACAACCTACTAGTGTTTAGCGATTGTTTCAACCATATATGTGATAGATATATGGTTTGCTTAAATTTAAGCATTCGGAGATCATAATATTAGCTTTGTGATTAATGAAATTACATACATTTGTATGGTTGACAATCAAATGAGATTTAGAATTAGCTTTTGTTATTGTTGATTAAGTTGTATTATATTAGTTTTCTTAAATGGCAAAGATATTCAATACCCACCATACACTATAATCTTTCTTCTTTTGACGTGTGTATAGTATAATCTTTCTTCTTTTCACGTGTGTATAAGAGTTCCCTCTCCCTCTGCCAAACCAACTTCTTCACCTAAATATTTACCCTACATTTACCCTACATTAATCAACAAATTTGGTTTATGAGACAAAATTACTATTCAATTTTTTTACAAACAATTAAGGTTGGTTTACAACTTACAAGTTCATAATGCATCATTTTCTTGCTATATGTCCAACTATACATCAAATCCATATATCCCTCCTCCTATATCCATGCTATTTCTTTCTTCTTTTTTTATTTTTTTTTATTTTTTTTTTACTTTTAAAGCATTTTGTTTTTATCTTTAGTTTTTAACCCCTTTAGCTTTAGTTTTTCAACCCTTTTAGTTTTGATTATAACCCCAACAATTTTCTACTTTCAATTTTGATCCCCTATATTTTTCATCTTTCAAAAATATGTCGTTTTACATTTCGGTCTAAGTCTTGCGAGTAAATACGCTGCAATATGTGTGTGTGGTTCAACATTTTATGTCTATTTTTTGGTGTTTTAACGGTCCTGTTACAACTCACTAGTGTTAAACAGACTTAGTTATTCTTTTCTATATTTTACGTTTCGGTCTAATTTTTGCGAGTTAACACGCCTTCAACATTTTTGCTTTTAATTTTTTTTATTGGCCCCGCCGCAAAGCGCGGGTCCTTAATACCAGTTTTATAATAAGAAAGAACCGCTTAAAAATTAAAATAGTACCAAGAAAAATCAATAAAAGTGCATTAATGAAGGACGAGAAACCATGTATGCATTAGTACATGAAAATTTAGAGACGAAAAGGAGCTCACAAATTTAGTATAGTCCTCTCACATACGTGAGTACTGTGGTTTACTTTAGGATATATAAATTGAAGGATTTTATAGGTTCACTGGTCTACGTGAGTTTTACGGGTGATTTAACACAAACATATAATATATATTGGCATCGAAACCCATGTAGATCATCATTTTTGTTCTAGGCCTTTCCAAACTTAGGCTTCACGTCTAAGAGTCGCCAGATAGATACCTTCTGGACCAAATATTAAAACACCAAACAAAACTTTAGAATGAAAAAGTAACATAAAGCATTGATGAAGCTTGTCGGAACTAAATCACAACATACCACTATATTTTGCGCTTGAATGTATGAAAACTCATGGTGTATCAACTTAAAATTAGATTTATATACGCTAAAATCTATTATATATAATAAACATGTTAAATAAGGGCTTATGTGGCATTATATAAGAGCAAGGAAAATGATGTGGCATTTGCTAAAGACCATCTACATTTTGGTTTTGGCTCCAAAATTCGGGTCATAAAAATTTGTGTATATGGGCTATCGCGGGATCTGTTTCCTTTAATTTTGACCCGACTTCATTTGTACGACATCTGCGTTTCTTTTCCAAAACCCTAGAGAGCCTCCATCTCCATTCCAAGCAACTGATCATCTCTTCACATGTCAATATTTGTGCGTGGATCTTAATCATATCGCCTCTTCTTCCTACGTCTCATTTTCTCTAAAACCTGAATCTTCATCATCGCTTAATCACTGTTACCACCACAAACTTGGATTATCTTCTTATTTTTGGTGTTGGAGACAACTGACATAAACCCTAAGTTAAGGGTTCTTATGATTGGAACAAAATGGAAAGAGCTTTGTTTGAGAGGTATGTTATTTTGGTTTGATTTGCATTTTCGTTACATAATTAGGTTAAATTTGTTAGTTAAGGTGTTGATTTTGACTCTTATTGAATCTCATCTGTTTTTAGGTTTTTTTTTATTTGAGGGCTGCGTTTTTGGTTTTGATTATGATTGAATCTCATATAGCACTCAATTTTACGGCATATCATCATCATCGTCATGGTTATATACATCTTCTTAAGGCTCCATTGGTTGTTTTTTTTAGCATTTTGGTTATTTGTTACGAATGCAGGTATAAGTCTCTCAAAGACCTAAAAGATGTGATATTGAAGGGTCACATTGATTTCAGAGACATGGCTTCCGGGTTGTTTTGCTTATATCTGATCTAATGTTGTTCGGGTATATTGAAGTTAGTAAGTTTTAGATGATATTTAAGTTTTTTGAAAGTTAACTTATTTTGGAGGGAAACTAATAATTTGAATCCTGATATGTAGTAGTTTTTTGTGATTTGTTGATTTTTTTTGTTGTAATTATTGTAAATGATTATCGATTTTTAGGTGTTGGGAACTTTTATAGCATTTCATTATGTTTTTCTAATACCATTTTGAGAATTGTTGGATCCTATGTTATAACCATCAACTTCAATATCTTGGGACTACATGAACTAATATTGTGTTTTTATTATTCATCTCATGTGTGTAGTATGGAGCAACAAGGATGGATATTGATCTTGCTGGCTAATGGTTCTGGGAGCGAAAAGGAGATCAAAAGGCCATCGTATGGCTTCATTATCGTACATGGGTAAGTTAAATCTCCTTCTGATTATGTTTGGAATTCATTAAACTTAATTCTGTATATAGGGTTCTTGGTAATTAGACTTGGCGATTCGTTTGTTTGAGTAATAAATGGTGATGTTTTCTGATTGACATCTTAATTATCAGGAAATTTGAGATGAATCTGATTGATGAACAAAATCTCAGTTTACAGCAATTTGTAGAATCCTTAACCCTCTGTTTTCTTGATGTGGACTGTAAAAAAAAAGTCACAAATCCGGGTTGGTTTTGTTGAGTATTCTTGATTTGTGTTGTCAAAACAGTCACAATTAATTTTGTTAATTTACTGTTTTAATAAATTTCTTGATGTGGGTTCATTGCAGATTGAGAATAAAGTTCATGATTACATGAACTCACAAGCCAAATTCGAAGACAAGATGTGGGCGATTCTGAATGTCTGGCTGATTGAAGATCAACTATGGATAATCTTTCTAGAGTCACTCACATGATGAAAGATGTTGACATCGACATCCAGGTACTACTAATTAGAAAATAATTTTCTTATTAAACATGTCAGTCCATCTTATCTTTGTTTCGTTTATTGATATGTTCGTCTAAAATTTTCGGGCTCGGGTTGAACCTGTTAACCCGTAAACACGACCCGTTTAGCATCCCTATTTACACGTTTGAATAATAATAGTCATGAACGAGCGTGTACTTACAGGGGCTTGCGAATGTGTGTTGTGATAATATATTTATGTTGAAGTTGAAGGGAGTTAGTTATGTTGAATCATGTGATTTAATTTGAAGTTGGTTGATTGGAAACAGATTTGGTGATCAGTGGATCAATAAGGAGATGACGACAACGACGATGATGATAAATGTTGAACATATGTTCATGCTTTTAGTTCTGTATGGTTCCTTGATTTTTGCAAAATCCGAGGTTTATATCGTGACAGTTGAAGGAGAGCCAGTGATAAGTTATAGGGGTGGCATTGATGGTTTTGAAGCTACTCCTGTTGAATCTGATCATAAACTTGATGTCACTAGGTCGTTCTTATAACCGATCATCCTTTTGTTTTGTAAGTATTGTTATGATTTAAACATGAAACGTATTGCGGGTGGTGGTCCATTGGCAAAGGTCTTGGGTTCAACTCTCACAGACGACATGAATAAAAGAAATTTGTCGCTAAAAAAAGAAGATTTGGATTAATTCAATCTAGATGATCTTTCAAGGTCCTTTGAGATGAAAAAAAACCCTATTAATGGACACCATCTAAATAAATAAATAAATAAGAAATAAATCAATTTGTTTCTAACAAGAAGAAAAATGTTTCATAAAAGCATGGAAGACTCCTGTTTGGTCAAAAGTAACCATCAGTTATGCTGCTGTAACATGTGCAAGAACAGGACTGTTCAAATCTAACTCAGGCTGCACAAATTATGTGCTTAACACACATAACCTTCTAAAAATGGTTTTATTTTATATATATCACTGACTCCCTGAGTCTTTTAATATTATTTATATTTAGATGTTGATTTCACTAGCCATTATTGATTGACCTTTGTATGTCCCATATGTCGAAAAATGAATCTATTATATTTATAATCACATAAAATTATTTGATTATTAGTTAAAAATGTAAATCTTATCGATTTTACTTTCATCTGCTATAAACGGTAAACTCTTCGCCTTATTACTCAATGCCAAATTAACCATCTATATTTATGTTACTTTGTAGTCCTTCATCTTCGAATAAGCATCAGTATTTTGCTGATACTTTGGACTTTTCTAAGAGTGTTCAAGAAGAGGAAGACATCAGTGAAAAGTTTATTATCAAGAAAGAGCCTTCCTTCCACAATAAAGACACTATATCAGTTAAAGTTGGTACTGCAATTCCTGATCAAAAGTCCAACAGCCCACGATCGAAGCACTCTGCTACAGAACAGCGTAGAAGAAGCAAAATCAATGACATATATGTTTGTCTAACCCCAATTAGCCACTTGAATGCGTTAAATGTCAAAATGAGTGTGTCGAGCAGGATGTATAACGGGTCAAAATGGGTAGTTTTGTATGTAACGCACTTGTAGTACACAATACACTACTTCTAACCTATCAAGTGACCTGCCCCGTCTATTATAGCACCTCTACTAAACAGTATTTATGCCAATATCACAAGTGACTCTTTCAATGATATTACACTACCAACTAAAATTCTTTTGCTCCTTGTGCAGATTTTCAAAGTTGATAGGAATCATCCCTCATGGCGATTAAAAGGGAGACAAGGCATCCTTTTTGTTGGAGGTATTATACTAGACCAACTAGTGGTCAAACGAGCCAAGCGGCTCGCGAACTGCTAGAGATTGGCTTGAGAAAAAGCTCAAAACCAGCGGCTCGCGAGCTGCTGGAAATAATTTGTGTGTCAAATATGCTTACAAAAATTAGTTTAAGAAGGTTACATAAGTTAAAATTACACTTTAGACAACTTTAACCCTTTTTTTAAATCTAATTTTACCATGTTTTCGAAATAGAGCACAATCTGAATTGACCCGTTCATAAGTGACCGCGTTTAAAATCCCACCTCTATTTTGTCGTTACATGATTTTTTTCTCAAATATTAATAATTTATTTATACTCGCGCAGATTTTGTTTGTGATCTCAAAGCCTGATGTATTCAAAAGCCATACAGTTAAAACGGGATGCACAATATTGTGAGTTCTCAATAAGTTTACTTTCATCCAACATCTCTCCTTTTCAAGTTAGCACATTGATAACAAAAAAGCGACAATTTTCTAGGCCTTTGTGGTTTGTGTAAATTAAGTGTACACGATAGATTAACTTTATCAACTGGCATTTTTTAGTGATTAAAATAAAATATAAAACTTACTACATGAATTTAACCATGATCTTCATGACTAACTATTGCTTTGTTAATTGTATAATGACATCCAGTTTAACCAAATTTTAAGGTTCTACTCATTTGACCCCGTTAGACACAAAATATAGTCCAAAATTCCAAATCGACCAGTTTTCTCATAAATGGGTCAAAATTACCACCTCTAGGGTGTAAGCCATGCTTTTTGAATATCCAGATATTATTTTCATATACTTTAACTTAATTAATGAATCAGAAGAGTAGTTTAATTGAAATTGTTATTAATTTTCCTTCAACTTGAGGATACGTTTGCCGATATGCGTCTTATGCCATCCCCCCATCTGGTGAATTTGATTCTGATTCTCATGGTACGCATTTTCTAACTTACATCAATACAATTGATGAAAGTATATAAATGATAATAAGCCAAGGTAATTAACCAATTCTCTTTATGTATAGGTTGTCCACATAAACACGTATGTGATCTGTGTTATAAATCAAACTAACTCTGATCGTAAGTAATATAAATCGCAAACCGTTACCTGATTTAAGCTTATGTCATGATTGAAATGGTAGATTTTGTTAGTTTTTTTTTATAATTAGTTCAAATAAAATTAGGCAAAATGGGTAAAACGAAGAAATTCCATCATAGGAAGAACTCATGGCCTGCTCAAGAATTTGTGAATAGAACTACTCTACAACCGGTGAGTTTTTCATAACAAGTTTATGTTTTTTATTTTATTTAATGAGTTCTCCTATAAACATCTCACCTTTAACTTATACTTATATGATGTCAATAATTTATACATCTCTAATGACTTATGTTTTGAATTCAGATTTCTATATCCCAAGATGGTGGGAGTAAAAAAATATGCATCAGTATTATCTCGTTGGTCAACACAGCTTGACAAGGTATGTGTTCGCTTTTTTTTTGTAGAGCCCTAACGATATTTACCTTTGTTTGGTTCATGGTTTCTGTTTGCAGCAAGGGTGGTTTTCGATTGACTTTTTTTGGCTAAATGTTGCAGATTTCCAATGATTAATTTCAAGAGTATGTTTGTTTATACATCATATAACGCTTACCTTTTTGTTATGTATGTATGCATATATCAAAATATGTGATGTATGTGGGATTTGAAAATAATATTAGGGGTTCTGGGGTAGACAGTGGATGTATAAGGCTTACTTCTTTGTAATTTTGGTTTAGATTAACCTGTAGTTTAGTGTAGAAATAGAATTAATGATTTGTATACCTTAAAATCAACCTTTAAAAGTCAGCTCTCTTATTTTTGGGTTTTTAATTTTCTACTTGATTACAATATTATGGGCTTGGGTACACAGTTTTTTATATTAAAAGAAGTTTACAACACAATATGTGCTCAAGCCAAGTCAGTGTTACATTTGATTCAATATTTTACTGATAGGTATGGTTTGATTTTAATTTTAAATAGAAATGAATAAGTGTGTGTTGAAATTTTTTATTAATGTAATTTAAATTTTTCTACCCGGGTGTCTACCCGGGTGATAACCTAGTATACATATAAGTTTCCTAATACGCAGTTGCCATCCCATTCCAATTTAAGGAGACATTTGTAAACATCATTTAGCTGAATTTGTAATACACTTATAATAATAAAAAAAACTTTGAAGACATTCATTCACCTGGAAGCTGAACACAAACTGTCACGCTTTCTTGCTCACGCCCACATTTGGGTGAGACTGCGGCTTCTCATACATAGCGCGAGCTTCATTGGATCTGTCACCACAGGAAACAATTAAATATCTGATTCTGACAAAAATATATAAAATAACAATGAGTAAAATGCCAATTTTTTCCCTGAGGTTTGGCTAGTTTTGCGACTTTCATCCAAATGTTTGTTTTTCCGCATCTGGATCCAAAAGGTTTCATATCTTGCCATTTTCATCCGGCTTATTAACTTCATCCATTTTTCTCTGTTAAGTTAAGGGTACTTCCCTTTTTTTGTAAACTTAAAGGGAAATTCGGTCTTTTTCAGTGAAAAAAACTGAATTGCCCTTTAAGTTAACAAAAAAGACGGAATTACCCCCGACTTAACAAAGAAAAAGGATGGAGTTAATGAGCCGGATGGAAATGGAAAGTTTTGAAACCTTTTGGATCCAAATGTGGAAAAACAAACCTCAGGGACTAAAGTCGAAAAACTGGCCAAACCTCAGAGAAAAAAGTGGCATTTTACTCAATAACAATTATGATTTGAAATTTCCCATATTAGTTGGAATGTTACTATAACAACCCTCTAAAATATTTTTTCAACACCCTAAAAATAATTAGAATGTCCCAATATATCCTAAAATACACCCCGTAGGCGAAAACGGGCCCCGAATACCTTTATTTCTATTAAAATTAAATAAGAACCAAAAAAATAATGGGTCTTTGGCGGGCCGCGTAAGACCACCCCTTGGTCTACGCGGGGAGCGACAGCCCGTCTACGAAACCTCACCCAGAGCCGACACATGGCACAATCGTGTCAAGGCTAAAGGTGATGACCAGTCATAGCTAGGCCCTACAAGCCTAGGTCGCGGGCCGCGTAAGCCCCCGCTTAATCTTACGCGGGGCGTGAGGGACTCGAAATCAGCTCCTATAAATTGGGAGCTTAGGCCTTCAGTCCCAGTCGCTCATTCTCTTTCTTTCTCTCGAAATTATGCATAGATAAAGTGATTTCGAGCATAATACCCCCTAAATAACGAAGTTCTGCATCGTTGTAATATCATAACCCCCGGTTACGTATTAGATACGCTGCCCGATTGATCCAGGGTTCCATAACGGCTGTCGTGGTTCTGCCCTACGTAGTCGTTGTAATACTGTCTCGGGGAGGGTATTACTAATGTAAATATTGGGTTATTATAATAATGCGTGTGCATTTGTGTAATTTATAGGTAATCATCAGGAAATCCCTAAAGAAAATCTAAGACAACAATGTGAGTAATCTCCTTTTTACAAACTGTTTTTACAAAACCTCATATGATTAACATTATATTAAACAGTGATTGAGTATTTGTATTCTACAATTATCGTCGGTATGTTGGGGTTTTGTATATAAAAATTGTTACTACATTGTGAGTAGTAACATCACCACAAATCGGGTTGACAATACCGTGGGTGGTAATTAAAGTAGATGGAAACAAATATAATTACGTGACCGCCCTCAATACTGTACAATGGCTTTACTTAACTTGATTAAACTGAGATTCACTCACCAGTATTTCCCACTGACAAAATGTTTTTAAACGCGTTTCAGGTAACAAAATGTGAAAGCCAAATAGAAGCCAGCTGGACAGCACAGAAGGCTTGGAAAAATGGCTATAAAGTTACCTAAAATAAAGAGATGTTTTATTTAAATAAAATAGGGTTTATCCCTATAAAAATGTGTGTACTTGAAACTTGGGATTTTCCCAAGTATTTAATATATTAAAAGCGTGGTATTTTACTCTGATAAAATATTTCCTAACTACGGTCCTGATGTATTTTCCGCTGACAAAATGATAAAAATCTGGATACCACTGAAACTGGCCGCGGCCGCCCATTTTCGGGACAGATAGGGGACGGGGGTTGCGACAGAAGGTGGTATCAGAGGTAAGCCACTAATTCAGCCACAGACGTGTTCTGCTGACACCAAGATATTATTCAAATTGTTAGGAAGTTAATTACGGAAATACGAGCATATCTGTATTTTATTGTTATGTGTTATTTGACTATTTGTTAGTTTACAGTATGAGCGACCAAGGACCCTCCGACGCCTATCGTCAGTTGTCCAGCTCACCTCAAAACGAAGGTACCTCTTCACAGCCTGCCCTCTCAGGGTATTCAGCTGACAATGAAGATCGTATATTCGTGTTTAAGGCTCAGTCTGAAGAGCCATTCCCTCATAAAAAGAGAGGATGGTTCAGTAGGGGAGCACATGAGCGCAAGAAGAGAATGAAAAAGTTACACCAACAACGAGTGTTAGCAGCCGCTAAGAGAGAGACAGATGCTCACACCCAAGATATGCTTAATAGGAGTTTAGCAAACTTCCATATTCTAGCAACCACAGCTGCCGACCCAAACCTGGAGCAACTCATAGCCCCTCAAGCATTACCCTTGTTTCCCACACAACCAATGGAGATTGAAGTCAACCCAGAAAACCAAATCCCAGCACCAGCTTTTGACCCTACTAAGATACCTAGAGTACCAGCACCTAATCCCTTAGACCCAGACTACGACCCGTGGTTTGATGATCATAGGGATTATCAGCAACGCTACCCAATACCAGGAGAACCCATGCCAAACCTAGCTGCTTACCCAAGTCTGGACCCTCTAGATCCCTATTATGATAATGATGAATACATTAGGGAAATCTTAGAGAATCCATATCCTCAGGAAGAACCCATGCCACAGTACCTAGATCCAGTACCAACACCTGCACCCCCAATGAGTGCAGAGAATGTGCAAGAACTCCGAACCTTTGGTGAGGAGATTTTAGAAAATAGCGAGAGGATGAGACAGGTTGGAGAACGACTCGTCTGGAAGTACGACGAGCGTAATATGGAGTTCTGGATGAACCCATATCAGTGATGGTGGTAATAATATAATAATAAAATAATAATAATAATAATAATAATAATAATATGTGTGTATGAAAACAAATTTATATAATAATAATAATATATCTATCGTAGTATAGACCACTTTGTGGTTAGTGATGCATATTAGTATTGTAATTTTAAATTCCAGTTCTAGTTTGTATTAGATGCATACTATATAAGAAAGAGTAAGTCGCAATGTTCGGCGTTTTTTATCAATATGTGTTATGTGATTGTTTGCATTAATTATTATTTCGTAATATTAATAATTGGTAAATGTTTAAAACTCAGATGGACAATGAAGTGAACCATGAAAACCAGAATAACGATAACCAGAGTAACAATAACCCGTATAACGAAAACCTGAACAACAACAATAATGGAAATCAATTGGATAATAGTGCCATCCAACCCATAGTGGCACAAGGGATTATAGATGCAATGACATTTATTATTCAAACGGTTAAGGAAGCTGATAATAAAAGTAACCGTGATAGTAAACGACCCACTGAACCTGAACACAGCGTAAACAATGGACCCATACTTCAAGTGCCCATTCCCAAAAGAAGAAGAACCATGTGTTATGGTTGTTCTTATAAAGAATTCTGGTCTTGTAAACCAAGGGAATTCTCGGGCAATGAAGGGGCCGTTGCAGCTCTACGCTGGATAGAAAAGACTGAAGCAGTCTTAAAAATAAGCAAGTGTGCGGAAGAGGATAAGATAATGTTTGCTTCCAATCTGTTTAAGAATTCAGCTCTAGAATGCTGGAATACTATCCTCTAGTATAGGGGAAGTGATAGGGCTTACAATATGGAATGGTGGAAAGAAAAATCTACCTCCCAATGAAAAGGAACAGATAGCGAATAAATTCCTAAACCTTAGGATGACTGGAGTGGATAGTAAGGGGTACACTACATTATTCTTTGAATATGCTAGAATAGTGCCAACCCTTGCATCACCTGAACCGGTATTAATCTCCCGTTATATCTAGGGATTAATCAGTGAAATTAGGCATGTAGTCAAGGTAGCTAGACCTCAAACTATAGAAGAAGCTGTAGAACTAGCAAACACCTTGACTGATGAATTAGTACGTACACGAGAAGAGGATCAGAGGAGAAACCTAGCTCAAAGGCTTACCCAAGAATTTCGTTACGGAAATTCCAACCGTGGGAAAAATGTAGGTTCTACCTCTACACCGTACTGCAAGGCTTGTAAGAAGAAGTATTCAGGAAGATGCTCCACTTACTGCAATTTCTACAAGATACCAGGACACAAGGAAGAAGATTGTAGGAAGAAACCAAATAATGGAATGTGCTTCAACTGTGAAGAAAAAGGTCATATCAAGCCAAACTGTCCAAAACTAGCTCCAGCCCCGAACACTAAGAATAATAAAAATGCTAGAGCATTTGTTCTGACCGCAGAAGAAGCAAAGATGATCCCGGATGTGATCGCCGGTACGTTTTTAGTTAATGATGTTTTTGCTAAGGTATTGTTTGACTCTGGTGCAAACCAAAGTTTTATTAATACTTCATTTTGCAAACTTCTCAATCAACCATTAACTAAACTTCCACAAGAATGTCTAGTAGAGACAGCAAATGGGGAAACCATTAAGATTTCTGAAATCTTGCAGGGAGCAAGAATAGAATTTTTAAATCATTTATTGCAAACCTTTACCCAATGAATCTGGCAGGATTTGATGTTGCATTAGGAATGAATTGGTTAATAGCCAATAAAGCCAGTATTTTATGTGATCAAAAGTCAATCCATGTAAATTCACCAAAGGGTGAAAAGATCACAATTAAAGCAGATAAACCCTCTAGATCCATAAAATTCATCTCTGTAATGAAAACAACCAGTTATGTAAGAAAAGGATCGTTAGTGTATTTGATTTCCATAATCATTAACACTAAAGGAAAAGAATTAAAAGATATCCCTGTAGTATCTCAATTTTCAGATGTATTTCCAGAAGAGTTACCAGGGCAACCTCCAGATAGAGAAGTTGAATTCAGAATCCATCTGCTACCAGGAACAACACCAATTGCCAAAGCACCTTACCGTTTGGCACCCGCAGAAATGTAGGAATTGAAGAAACAATTAGACGAATTATTGGAGAAAGGATTCATACAGCCAAGTTCATAGCCATGGGGAGCACCGATCTTATTCGTAAAAAAAAAATACGGATCAATGCGTATGTGCATTGACTACCGCGAATTGAATAAAGTCACGATTAAGAATCGGTACCCACTACCGAGAATCGATGATCTGTTTGATCAATTGCAAGGAGCTCGATTTTTCTCGAAAATCGATTTACGGTCAGGATATCATCAATTAAAGGTACAGGAAGAGGACATTCCTAAAGCCGCATTCAGAACAAGGTATGGCCATTATGAATTTACTGTCATGCCATTTGGATTAACCAATGCCCCAGCCGCATTTATGGACATGAAGAACCGAATATGTAAGCCATATTTGGATAAATTCATAATTGTCTTTATAGATGATATTCTCATTTACTCTAAAAGCAAAAAGGAACATGCAGCGCATTTGCACGCACTTCTAACTTTATTGAGAAAAGAAAAGCTTTATGCTAAATTTTCAAAGTGTGAGTTTTGCTTAGAATAGGTATAGTTTCTTGGACCTTTAGTCAATCATGATGGAATTCATGTGGATCCTACCAAGATCGAGGCAATTACCAAATGGAAAACCCCTGAGTCACCAACCGAGGTTAGAAGTTTCTTAGGATTGGCCGGTTATTATAGAAGGTTTATTCGAGATTTTTCTAGAATAGCCATCCCCTTAACTAAGTTAACCTGTAAATCCGTTAAGTTTGAATGGGGACCAAAACAAGAAGAAGCTTTTAGAATTCTTAAGCAAAGACTAACCAATGCACCCATACTAGCGTTACCAGAAGGAACTGAAGACTTTATAGTCTATTGTGACGCTTCTAAGTTAGGTTATGGATGTGTGTTAATGCAACGTCAAAAGGTTGTAGCATATGCATCTAGACAACTTAAGAATCACAAAGAGAATTATTCAACCCATGATCTAGAATTAGGAGCCATAATTTTTGCCCTTAAAATTTGGAGACATTACCTTTACGGTAGTAAGTTTACCATTTTCACCGACCATAAGAGTTTAAGGTATGTTTTCTGGCAAAAAGAGTTGAATATGAGACGCTGGATGGAGATACTTAGTGATTATGATTGCAATATCCAGTACCATGCAGGAAAGGCAAATGTAGTAGCTGATGCTTTAAGTCGAAAGTATCACGAAAAACCAAAAAGAGTACGTTCACTTAAATTAAATCTACAAGTAGATTTAAATGAACGAATTAAAAAGGTACAAGAATCAGTAATCAAGGATGATACTGAAAAGTTGAAAGGAATGATTAAAGAATTAGAATAAGGAACAGATGGAATTTGGAGATTCCATAAGAATAGAATGTGGATACCTAAATTAGGAAACCTACGCCACCGTATATTAGAAGAAGCCCATAAGTCTAAGTATACGATGCATCCTGGAAGCGATAAAATGTATCAAAACTTAAGAAAGAATTTCTGGTGGATAGGAATGAGAAAGGATATAGCAGCATATGTTGCAAAGTGTTTAACCTGTTCACAAGTCAAAGCTGAACACCAGAAACCCTCAGTTTATTGCAACAATTAGAAATGCCAGTTTGGAAATGGGAATTAATAACAATGGATTTTGTTACCAAATTACCCAAAACAGGAAAAGGTAATGATACAATCTGGGTGATTGTAGACAGGCTAACTGTGACAACCCTCATAATTCCATGTATCCGTACAATTTATTAATGATAATTAAAGTGCTTGATGACTGTGCTGAATCACTTAACTGCTTTCTGATTACTGTGTTATACTTACATATGCTTGTTAACATACTAGTAGTGTACAGAAAAGTTACTAAATAGTCCGGTATGCTTTTCTGAGTGTTGAAAATTAAAAATGTTACAAAAATATATATATATATAGGACACTTTACGGATTAATTAAGTAGTTTAACGGAACAGTATCAAACCGAACAACCGGACATTACCCGGAACACCAAAATAATGCTAGAAGCATTGTTTCTATTTTTCTACGCTAGTTAGGGTCCCCGAACACCCTAACACACTATATATTACATAACACACTTAAACCACCCACTAAGTCACCTAAACTTCTAACTAGTTAAACTAATTACCATTGCATCCCAACTAAACCAAACCCTTTCCCCCCAACCCGGTTAGGAGACAAGAAGGACACCCCATGATTTTATTTAATTGTTTAAGGGATTGTGTTGGCTCATTTGAACATATTACACAAGGGGTAATGAAGGATTAGGAGTTTATAAGTTTAACTTGATGTCATAAGCTCATTCATCACTCCACACTGAAACTCCTCTCTCCTCTCTTCCTTGTTTCGGCCGTGAGCCACCACCACCCTCACCATCACCTTCAAGTCTTCATCATTCCATCTCTAGTGATCCATAGGTGTCATAGTGCATACAACGAAGCTTGGTGTGTTCAAAAGTTGAAGGACCACTCTCATCTTCTTTTATCCACCACATTTCTTCACTTGAACTTCCCTAGTCTTGAACTAGTGGTAAGAACTTAGATCCTTGTATTTTACATGTTGTTTAAGTGGTTAATGATGTGTAGTGATCAAAATGATAAGAACTTTAATGAATCTTATGAAGAAGTCTTGAACATAAACTAACTTAGTAATAAAGTATGGTTAAAAGATGAAGAAATCATGATATTCATAAGATGTGATGCTTGTTGGTTGTTGTTACTCATGTAATTGATATGGATCATCACATGATCTTGCTAGATCATGATTAAAAACATGATCTAGCAAGATGAGAAAGTTAGAAATGTGTAGGATGATGGAATCATCCACACATAAACTATGAACTTGAATAAATAAATGTTTTCTTGTAAAAATAAAGATCAAAGTAGGTTACAATCTTGTAGATCTAAAGATCCATGAGTGGTTTCTCAAAAGAACCAAGTGAAAAATACAAGTTTCATTAAATATTGGACCTTACAAAAACTAATCACATTTTTGGTGGATAAACAAGTGTAGAAACACTTGTGTAACTATAAACTTTCATGAAGAAATATTTTTAGAAAATATGGTGGAAGTTGTAAACAATTAAAGTCTTTAAAAAATAAAGTTTTTAAAGAACTAATCACATTTTAAAAAGTAACAAGACTTACTAAGTATGCTAGTAAGTTACTACATATTTTTATAAATTTTCAAGTTCATAAGTTTATAGTTTATGCTTGTTTTTGACAAGTTTGGTAAATAGAGATTGTAGGTTGATGATTGAGAATTGTTTGAATGAATTTTTGAAAAGAAAATGATATGCTAGTAAGCATGGACACCTCCATTTACAAAGGAAACTCTGGCGAAATTTTCTAAAAATCTCAACACTTAGAAAATATTTTTCTAAAACAAGCGTTATGAGTATATTTTATAACTTGCTTTTCGAATATAAACTTCGCCATAATTTTTGTAACCAAACACCAAGTATCGGAGGTTGAATTTCGTAAATAAAATTTGATAAACATATATTTAAAATATATATTGTATACTAAAACTCTTGTGTGAATATTTGTTTATTTTACCGTTATATTATTTTAGGGTAAAATAATATATAACTTAATAAAGTGTGTTAACGTTTAAATTGTGTGATATGTGATAAAAGTAATGGGTAGATAAACCATACGTGTTGTGCATGAGAAATTGATTGTTATCTGTACCTTATTAGGACATGCTTGATTTCCTGATTATTAGAGTAACTAATCTAACCGAGCAAACCGAGGTGAGTTCACACTTTTCTACAAAGCATGGTAATTCCCGGTGGGAATGAGAATGGGTTCAGGAATAGGGATTCCTCGTCCTTTGGGACGTGTTCAGGAATAAGAATTCCTCGTCCTGTTGGGACGGAATTAGACTTACTGTACTAGAACTCTATCAGCGAAGTCCTTCCCTTTATATCTACTTAATCGCCAAGGCTATGGTGAGCGGGTCATTAGTTAATAGCGCTATTAGGTTTAACAAACCTCACACCGTGCCAGTCGGACGGGCGTGTACTAATGGACTATGGCACGTCGGTGATGATAGACACCGACGCTAGGGCACAAGTAATTTTCGTTAGTAGTCGATATGAAAAACGAGTCTTGTAGTTTAAATAATGGGGTAGCCCCCACGGCCGGAGTGCCGGGCTGGATAGCCAGGGAAGGTGGACATGGGATGGTTAACTGATAAACGTTTTCGAACTATGGGGTAACCCCCACGGCTGGATAGCTGATTAAGATTAAACTACGTTTTTGGAAACAACTCTAAAATGGACAACCAACCGTGAACTCACTCAACTTTGTTGTTGACTCGTTATTACATGCTTTGCAGGTCGCTAGATGCTATGGGGCTTGCACAAGGAGGTGGTCGTTGTGGGATGCGAACTGATATGTCCCGTACTTAATAAATAAACCTTATGAACTTATGAATCTTATGTTTTGGGTCTTTGAACTTATGAACTATGAACTTATGTTTTGGTTTAACGTCTTATGCTTCCGCTGTTTAAATTGAACTTGATTAACTTCCTCTTGGTCACCAATTGTATTGTGGTTAGTTTTATTTACTTATATACGTTGTTCAATATGATTGGTGGCTTGATCCTGGTCATGTCACGCCTCCAAGCGGTGATACTCCGCATGGTGGAATTTGGGGGTGTGACAGATTGGTATCAGAGCCATTGGTTATAGTGAACTTGGTTTTAAAAAGAGAAAAGCTTTTTGATAAAACCAGACTATAACCTGTACAGTGCTCAACGATCCACAACGACGCTTCGCTCCACGTGCAAGACTCGACACAATAGGTGGTATGATTTATGTTTATATTGTCGGTTAGATAGTTCACACTGTGCACTAGTTAACGTGATAACTGCTATTTGAACCTTGTGTGCTTACTCTCTCCTGTTATCCCACGCTTACGCACTTTCGCGACACTTTTCTCACTTACGTTGCTTCGTTGTGAAGATCATGAGCGGACGCGGAGGACGTATCAACCTAACTCAAGCCCAGTTGACGGCTTTGATCAATGAACGGGTTGCTGAGGCACTCGCAGCTGTCCCTGCAGGAGGTATAACCTGCCATATCAACCCATCTTAGGACGTTTAGATCCTACCTTCGCAAACCAACCTCGTGCTTAACCTTGTCTTTTATTCTCGCGCAACAGGTCAACATGTTCAGCCTCCCGTATGTACGTTCAAAACGTTCATGGATTGCCGGCCTAGTACTTTCAGCGGTACAGAAGGAGCTGTAGGTCTTCTTCACTGGTTCGAGAAGCTCGAGTCTGTTTTTGAGATGTGTGAATGCCCTGAAGATCGTAGGGTGAAATTTTCTACTTGAACGCTTGAAGGCGCTGCGTTAACCTGGTGGAAAGCACAGGTCCAACTGCTAGGGCTGGCGGTTGCTAATGCCACCCCATGGAACGGTTTTAAAGAACTGATTAAAGAATAGTACTGCAGTCGTGACGACATCCACAAGCTAGAGGTGGAATTTTTCAATTTGAAGATGACGGGGTCTGAGATCGAGGCATACACGAAGAGGTCAAATGAGCTGGCCATCTTGTGTCCTATAATGGTGGACCCCCCCATCAAACGTATTGAGCTGTGCCTTAAGGGCTTGGTGCCAGAAATTCAAAGCCACGTAACCTCAGCTAATCTTGGCACCATTCAGCAAGTCATCAAGTTGGCTCATCGTCTCACTGATCAGGTAGTTGAGCAAAACAGGCTGCCCAAGCGTATTAGCGCTGCTACTACTGATACTCCTGGAGACAAATGGGATGGAAATTCGAGCAAAGGCTCTACCTCTGTTCAGTCTCAGTCTCAGCAACGAAGGACTGAGGACCATAGGAGCCCCAGTCAGCAGCCTTCTGGAAATCAAGGTCAGGGTGGATACAAGGGGAATCACCCCAAATGTAATCGTTGTAACTTGCACCACAGCGGGCCATGTGGTAAAGGCAACTGTCATCGATGCAAAAAGCCTGGTCACATTGCAAGAGATTGCAGGAGTTAGCGTCCGGTGAATCAGAACCGGCAGCAACAGCAAGCCCCACCAAATCAACGCCAGTAGCAGCAACAACAAGGTAACAACAAAGGGTGCTTTCAATGTGGTGCTGAGGGCCATTTCAAGAAAGACTGCCCCAACTAAATCAGAACCAGAACAACAACAATCAGCGGAATGGAAACGACAATGGGGGAAACAACAATGGTAATGGGTGATGCAAGGAATGATCCCAACGTTGTTGTAACACCTGGGTCACTTTAACCATCAAACAAATGCCAAACCAATGAAATATTGTATTTCATACTTGGGATTTGTAAAAAATATGTGTATCGTTTACACATATCAACTCTTGTTCGATTTCAAGCTTTAAATCGCTTTCTGGAGGGTTATACGCGCACTAAAGCGTAAATATAACCAGTTTAATGCAACGAACACTCCGGAATAGTGAAATAGGCTTAACATACCTTAAGTAACCTTTACATAACTTAGAAATAAGTTTTGAAGGCTTTGGTATGGCAAAATCTAGTTACAACACTTACAGGGACTAAAGTTGACAAACTGCGAAAGTATGCCAATTTGAACTGTAACAGACATTCCGGAACATGACCATAAGTTAAACATACCCTAAATATCCTTCACATAGCTTAGAAATAGGCTTTGAGGGGTTCAGTGTGCTAAAATAAACTTTTGGGTCATTCAGGGACTAAAAGTGTCAAAAAGTGCACAAGTTTGCATTTTCGCGCATAACGTACGTTCTGAATACATCTGGATATCCAAAAATTTATGTAAGCACTAAAATATTTTATTTTAGTGTTTGGCATAAGAAAAATCCATTCGTCGCGTCATTTGGATCGTTTTTCGCGCTTATGCGCATTCCGTCGTAATTAAGCGAACATCGCGATCGTACGGCCAAACGAACCGACATCCGAGATATTTTTGAGCATGTTTCATGTCCAAAATGTTTAGGCATCATTTTAGGGCCTTAAAGTTGGCTTTACGGGCCTTAGAAGTGCCGGAAATGGGCTTAAAACACAACAGGGACCAAAACTGTCATTTTTGAAACTATTTCTGATCTGCAACTCCCAGGCGGCCCGCCTAAGTTTCTGCAGATGTTCAAGCGGGCCGCGTGGCCCCTTCTGACCAGATTAACTGCATTTAACAGCAGATTCCAACTGTTTAATCCACAACCACACACTCACACTTGCTTAGTCAGCTGATAAGAACCCATTTTTAGTCACCACAACTTGCCAACACATGTACGGGTGGGATTCGAGCACGGTTTCCATGAAACGATCTTAACGGTTACCCGAATACTATAAATACCCATCCACCCCCATTGCAAAACCCACAAGAATTCTGATTTGAGGAGCTCTAAGTTGAAACCTTTGTTTCATACCTGAGCTACTTGGATCGGGATTAGCATTCGGGGACCCTTCGTAAGTATTCCTTCGTTCTTTTATTGCTTTTCGAGTCTATTCGAGTCTGAAAGTCAAACTTTGTTTGACTTTCTGCATTGACCAGTTTATGGTCAATGCGAAGTTCGTGTGAACTTCGCAACGTGAGTGTAATCACGTTGGTTATAGTCCCTTGGGACTATGCCTACTGATTACCACGTTGTCTAGGGTCGTAGGGTAAGCGATCTAATAAATCGCTTATACCTTCGAACCCGACCCATTTGGTCGATCATTAGGATTCAACCAAATACATTAGGTGATCATAGTAGGTAGGGAATAACCTTCCGAGGTTATACCCTATGGTCACATCGTTTGAGTAGTTGTATGATAGGTAGTTTATATGCCTTAGGTAAATTACCAGAATACCCTTTTCATGTATAATTGGTAATTAAGCATATGTAACCTAAACTTTTGTCACATAACTGATTATGTAACATGTTTAGGCATATAACACTTGTCATAGGACTAGTTAGACGGTCCGAACGCGTTTCACGCGAACGACGCGTTAAAGTAGCATAAGCTACCTAAACGGGTCGTAATGGGTCGAAAACGCTTAGGTTAGGTTTCATTTAGCATGAAGGCTTTGTTAAACCATATGACACGAGTCTCTATACTCGTTTGGTTTACGAACCCTCATTCTATCCAATCATCTGATTTAGGTCCGGTTTATTAACATAGTTACCTATATTAGGTGCCGTTTGATATCCGCGATCTCTAGCATTGTTTGGTTGTTACTCAAGGACTACTAAGCAATATCAAGTGAGTACATAGACCCCTCTTTTACTGTTTTCCAAACTGTTTTGGGGTGAAACACATGTGCCTACTTGTTACTTTCATGCTTTCCATGTTTTCACATCATATACATGCTATGTTCGTTAGTACATTATAGTACATGATTTCATTGTGTTCATACTATGTATGCCCATTGTGTGCGTACTTAGTACATCGTTTTACATTACATTATATGCTATGTATGTCCATTTATTTCATACTTAGTACATTGTTCTACATTGCATTTCTGTTGCATATGCTCATCCAGCATGTGAACACATTATATTACATTTTGAACCGTTGTAACCTTTTGACTATGTGAACCGTCGTAACCGTTTGATTATATGAACCGTTTGTAACTATTGAACCGTGTGAACCGTTTGTATCTGTGAACCGTTTGTATCTGTGAACCGTTTGTATCTGTGAGCCGTATGAACCGTATTTGATCATACATAAACATTTCTACAATTGTTAAACATTACTTTGGTGGTTTGGTTTGATTAAGTGATTAAGTAACGATGCGTGTGTAATATGATACAAGCATGGTGGATACGCCGCTGGTACTTCCTATATATAAGTGTTGTATGGTATTACATATCGTAGCGTTATTTGAATCATTTCAGTTTGATACATATAACATTTTATACAAATAACATACTTTTCACAAGACATTGATTTACAAACAACTTATCTTATACAAACTCATTTTACATGGTTATTCATTTAACCATACACTATTCTCTTATTTATACATATCATCTAGTCTTATCGTTTTTCAAATGATTTACAAAACAAAGCAAATTACAAGGTTCATGACTAAACATTTTCTCAAACATAAGTCATGAATTCTGTTTTCACAAAACCTATGTATCTCACAGGCATTTTTATGCTGACGTACCTATTTTCACATGTGTTTTTCAGGAGCTGTTACATAAGATGATCAAGATACACATAGGCAGACTTGGGCTTTAGTGACAATAAAAGATGCAAGACTAGTTAATTATGTTGTATTTCTTTGTTTGTTAAGACATTGTAACACTTTTAATCAATAAAACGAAAGTTCAATTGCCATGGATTTGAAACAATTAATTCTGTTACAACACTCCCCGATGTTTCCGCCACGTTTTGTATGTTCTACGTGGTCGGGGTGTGACAGTTGTGATGGGTATGTTTCTTCTGGATGATTTCTTTGTTACTGTTTTATTTGATTCTGTCACACCCCAACCGATGGCGGAATCATCGGGGCATGGCACTGAGTGAAACAAATTGTCCAGAAGTTTCCATAACAACTATCATTACCATTCAATTTAAATTAACATGGCCCATACCATGTCTCAAACAGTAAACAAATTATTATAGATAAATCCAGGCAAATATTCTGTTCCGACAACTCAGATTTAAATAGGCAGCAATTGTTTATCTGCTTCTAGAGACCCTTAGTTTGACCACTACAGACAACTATTTGTTGGGCTCAAAAGCTTTATTCTAGCTACATATTCCTACCAACTGTGCGTCCTAAGCACCTGTCACATACGTTAAAATAATGTCAATACATAAAATGTAAAGGTGAGCATACAAGTTTGATAATAGCATATAGAGTTGGAATTCGTTTACGCATAACCAGCACGTACACATAGTGAAATGAAGCACGTTAGTTATCGACATAGATCCATCAATACCAATGACTGCAGGTTGACTGCCCGAGGCAGTTCGCAATACATGATTACCACCGTAATCCATGCAAGTAAAGATCCTTAACAACCCCCGTGTAAACGGGTGCTGAGTCCAAACTATAGTACTATCGTTGCTAAGGCAGGTAGACTACATTCCATGTGTAAAGATAACAAACAAGCATTCATAAGCCACATATAACATGCATTAACGGTTAGTGTTCAAATAGTATTGAGTAGTGTGATTGTTGTAGTATGAATATTCGTAACGTATGTAACACCCAAAAGTGCTTAAAGAAAAAAAGGATCGAGTATACTCACAGCGATTAATGGATTGAAGGGAGCGCTTAGCGAGTAGGGTTAGCCTGCATAGATTTGATAGCATAACGATAAGTGATGCGCAAAATGTCACAAAGTGTGAAAGGGTCGGATTGTGGTTCGATCGGATGGTAATCCGTGCGGATAACAATCCGTTCGGATGGTCATCCGGTCGGACAGTTGTCCGGTCGAATGACGATTCGAGTGGATTGTTTCTTCCTATAAGAAGGATGTGTTTGTGTACGATGGCTTGACTTTTGAAGTTTTCGTTGTAGTATTTTGAAAACATGGAAGTATCTCTATCCATCAAGTCGGGCGATCGGATGACTGGTCGTGCGGATGACAATCCGTTCGGATGGTCATCCGGTCGGACAGTGGTCCGGTCGGACGGCGACTTAGTGATGAGGTCACTTAATGAAGGCAAGTTCACAACAGAAGCGTCATTCGATCAGATGGCAATCCGATCGGATGGCAACCTTGTTATTGAACATGTTGAAAATTGTTTAAGTCTTCGAAGTCTTAGTATCTCATGATCCAAAGAGTAATCCAGTCAGATGGTCATCCGATCGGATTGCAATTCGTTCGATACTCAAACTTCAGCTAAGTTTGTTTTAAAGGTGGGACCCAAGTGTGATCCGTTCGGATAGCAATCCGTTATGGCTGTTCCGTTCGTCCTACACTTGGTCGTTTTGATGGTTTGTCGTTATGTCGAGACACCTTGACAACGTGTTAACCAATAGGACTCCGTTTCGACCCAAGTGACCAACCCGACCAGGAATCACCCTAGCCCGGCCGGTTACCGGCTCGAGACGGTTGTTCTTGACTAACCCGAAATCGGTAGTCTCGTGGGTAGAATCCGGATCTTGAGCTAGTACGACACTATGATAGAGTAGAAGACTAGAACCGGGTCCGATTCTATCGGGTTTGAGTGTAATGAGTGTAAAAGAGTTGAAAGAAAGTTAGAGACCATCTTTTAATCCTTTTTCACCATTCTTGTGTCGAGATCTTTACAAGCTCTTTGTATGTTTGCGTGGAAATCAGTTAGATCTAAGTTGTTCTTGGTGGATTGAGGCCAAAACATGAAGTTCTTGAAGAACACATGATGACGTCACCCTAGAACACCCGAAATCTAGTGATTTCACGGTTAAAAGTTAAGATTTAAAAGATAGAAAGGTGTAGGAGTGCGTGTAGATCAAGAACGTACAAGATTTAGGGCGAGATCTTACCTGGATTGAGAGAAATCGAAGAAAAGGTGAGGAGCACGAATGGTTCGGGCAGAGAGTTTCCAGAAATGGAAAGAATGACAATGACAGGGGTATTTATAGGATTCCAAAAGAGGAAAGGGTTATCCGATCGGATGGCGTACCACCCGGATGATGATCCGGTCGGATGACATCCTGGTCGGATGGCGTCTGTCCTGTAGCACAGTGGCTATCCGGTCGGATGGCTATCCGGCCGGATGGCACTTGGTTCTTTTGTTTGACGCGACGAATTTTGATGTTTCGATTTCGATTGCGAGCGGCTCGTCACGAAAGGGTTTCCTAGTCTAATTACTTTCAGTCCTAACCACTATTTATCATAGTTCAATTTTCGATTCGGATTCGAGTTCGATTACGTTTCGAGTTTCGATTGAGTTCGATTGATTTCCACAACATATATATATATATAACACGCACAAGTAACACATAGGGCACACACACATGTATAATAACCAGATTAAGTCAAGTTGCGGTTCGTACCACGATTCGATGTTGAGTAGCATAGCTTGATTATCGGTAAATTAACTTTATCGCATTGTTACTTCCTATAATTCACAGTCGTAAGTCGATTAGATAACGATTAACACACATCGATTTTAGCAATTAACAACACTTACTCCACATAATACAATTAAAATAAGGAGATTATTGTAAGTCAAATCCGTTTAACCGGTCGTTGACCTTGACTTTGACTTGTGAAAACACGGGGTGTTACAGCCTCCCCTTGTTTAGGGAATTTCGTCCTGAAATAAAGCTGGAAGCTGTACAACTCCATGAATCACGTTTGAGAATTTTCGGTTCGGATTGGTTTTTGACTCCGAAACGATTGCGAACCGAACGTGTGACGCGCGGAATCCGTACACGAACGTGACCAAACACACGAGAACGTAATATAATCGGTGATTCTATTGATTGATATGAAATTGTACAAACACCTGAATCACGATGTCAATCTCTCTTTCTAGCTTCTGTCTTTAAACAACTGCGGGTACTTCGCCTTCATGTCGCTTTCGAGTTCCCAAGTGAACTCTGCGCCTCGTTTGCCTTCCCATCGGACTTTCACAATAGGAATGCGAGAGCATCTGAGCTGCTTGGTTTGGCGATCCATGATTTCGACAGGCTTCTCCACGAAGTGTAATGTTTCATTTACTTGCAGGTCATCGAGAGAGACATGTAAGTCGTGGTCGGCTAGGCACTTTCGGAGGTTTGACACATGGAAAGTCGGGTGGACATTACTAAGTTCCTCTGGTAGTTCGAGTCTGTAGGCGACTTTTCCGATCCTTTCCAGGATCTTAAAAGGTCCAACATATCGAGGCGCGAGTTTCCCTTTCTTGCCGAATCGGACTACACCCTTCCAAGGTGATACCTTTAGGAGTACGTAGTCACCAACGCCAAATTCACGGGGCTTGCGTTTCTTATAGGCGTAACTTTTCTGTCGATCCCGAACTTTCACTAGGTTGTCTCAAATTTGGAAGATTTTGTCTGTCGTTTCTTGCAGTAGCTCGGGACCGGTTAGTTGCGAGTGACCGATCTCGTACCACACAATAGGCGATCGACATCTTCTTCCGTATAATGCCTCGAATGGTGCCATTTGGATGCTAGAATGATAGCTTTTGTTGTACAAGAATTCGACTAACGGCAGGTATTTATCCCAATTACCACCGAAGTCTAAGACACACGAACAGAGCATGTCTTCAAGAGTACGAATCGTTCTTTTAGTCTGACCGTCGGTTTTAGGGTGGAAGGCGGTACTTAGATTAAGCGATGTACCGAGTGCCGTTTGAAACGTTTCCCACAGTCGCGAGGTAAACCGAGCATCACGATCAGAGATGATGTCACGAGGCGTCCCATGATTACAAATGATCTCGTCGGTGTAGATTCGAGCTAATCGTTCTACCTTGTAGTCTTCTCGTATCGGCAGAAAGTGAGCTGATTTAGTCAAACGGTCAACAACAACCCATATGCTGTCGTGACCTGATGACGTGTGCGGAAGCTTCGTTATGAAATCCATAGCTATACTTTCCCACTTCCACATAGGAATTGGTGGTTGTTCGAGTAAGCCAGAGGGTCTTTGGTGTTCAGCCTTGACTCTTGAACAAGTTAGGCATTTTCCGACGTAGAGGGCAATGTCTCTTTTCATGCCGGGCCACCAGTACCTGTAGCGAAGATCCTGGTACATTTTGTCAGCACATGGGTGAATAGAATAATGGGATTTGTGGGCTTCATCCATCAGGATTTTTTGCAAATTGGTCCGCTTAGGGATCCAGATTCGGTCCAGAAAGTGGAATATCCCATTGGATTTGCTCACAAGTTGGGCTCCATCGTGATAGATTCGTTCCCTCTTCAGCGTGCGTTCATTAAAACACGCATGCTGGGCTTCACGAATAAGGGTTTCGAGATCGTGTTGGGCTTGAACATTACGAGTGCTAAGCAGATAACTCCGTCTACTGAGTGCGTCGGCAACAACATTCGCTTTGCCTGGGTGATAACGGATCTCACAGTCGTAATCGCTGAGAAGTTCTACCCACCGGCGTTGACGCATATTAAGTTCCTTCTGATTAAAGATATGTTGTAGGCTCCTATGATCGGTGAAGATCGTATACTTGGTACCATACAGGTAGTGTCGCCAAATCTTTAATGCAAAAACAACTGCGCCTAGCTCGAGGTCATGGGTTGTATAGTTCTTCTCGTGGATTTTGAGCTGACGAGATGCGTAGGCTATGACCTTGTTTCGTTGCATGAGAACACAACCGAGACCAAGGTTAGAAGCATCATAGTAGACAATGAAATCGTCGTTTCCATCGGGCAATGTGAGAACAGGAGCATTGCAAAGCTTATGTTTGAGGGTTTGAAAGGCAGTCTCTTGTTTGGTTCCCCAGATAAAAGGCTGATCTTTATGCGTAAGGGAGGTAAGCGGCACAACAATCTTCGAGAATCCTTCGATAAATCGTCGATAATAGCCCACTAGTCCGAGAAAAGAGCGGATTTCAGACGGGTTCTTAGGCGTAACCCAGCTCTTGATAGCTTCAATCTTCGCAGGATCGACGTGAATGCCTTGACTATTAACAATATGACCCAGAAACTGAACTTCCTCCAACCAAAATTCGCACTTGGAGAACTTGGCATAGAGTTGGTTCCCCTGGAGTAACTCGAGAACCAAACGTAGATGTTGCGCGTGCTCGGCTTTCGACTTGGAATAGATCAAGACGTCGTCGATGAATACGATGAAGAAACGGTCGAGATATGGATTACACACGCGATTCATCAGATCCATGAAAACCGCTGGTGCGTTGGTTAAGCCAAAAGGCATGACAACAAATTCGTAGTGACCGTAACGAGTGCGAAACGCGGTTTGGGTATATCCTCCTCTTGTATGCGTAGTTGATGATAGCCTGAACGTAGATTGATATTTGAGAAACACGTAGAACCTTGTAGTTGATCAAACAAATCGTCGATGCGAGGTAGGGGATAGCGGTTCTTGATAGTTAACTTATTCAATTTCCGGTAGTCGATGCACATCCGGAACGACCCGTCCTTCTTTTTGACGAAAAGGACTGGAGCGCCCCATGGAGAGGTGCTCGGGCAAATGAAGCCTTTCTTAGGTAAAATCCTGGAGTTGGTTTGAGAGTTCACGCATTTCGGATGGCGCGAGTCGATAAGGAGCTTTGGCAACAGGATTTGCTCCAGGAATGAGGTCGATACGAAAGTCGATATCACGACTTGGCGGTAAACCTGGAAGATCATCAGGAAACACATGACGAAATTCACGAACCATAGGAACGTCTTTCACTTCCTTCTTCTCTTTCTTTTCCTTCTCCGCTACTACAATGTTAGCCAAGAAAGCCATGTATTCCTTGCGGAGATACTTGCTAGCTTGGACACAAGACATGAGCTTGAGCCCTTTCGAGATACTTTCGCCGTATACACACAATAAATCACCATTCGCGAGCGAGAATCGAATCATCTTATCATAACAGACAACTTCAGCATGGTTTTCGCGTAGAAAGTCCATGCCTACTATGACGTCGAAACTTCCGAGTTGCATCGGAATGAGGTCGATTGGTAAGATGTGATTGTTGAGCTCAAGAGTAAAATCACGGATAACGGAATTGACGGCGACGGTTCTTCCGGTAGCGACTTCTACATCGAACGTCGAAGAGAGTTTGGAGCGTTTACAATTAAGGAGCTTCTCGAATTTGAACGACACAAAGCAATTATCGGCTCCAGTATCCAACAAACATGATGCATAAATACCATTCACAAGGAACGTACCATTAACCACGTTGTTGTCGGCTTGGGCTTGGCGCACGTTGATGTTGAAAGTTCTGGCGCGTGCGGCCTGTTGTTGCTGCTACTGCTGTTGAGGCTGTTGCTGCTGGGGCTCTTGTTTCACGACCCTGTTTGGGCACATGTTGGCGAAATGGTTCGGGTCGCCACATGCGAAGCAGGCTCTGGCTTTGACCGCGGGTGCCGGAGGAGCTTGTTGACCCTGAGGGGTAGTGAGTAGAGCTTGATGAGCAGGAGCTTGTCGAATACGACAGTTAGCAGTAAAATGGCCGTACACATTGCAATGAGCACAAAAACGGCAAGCAATGGCAGTTGGGTGATGGTAGGTACAAGTAGGGCAGAGCCGATGTGGCCCAGTGTATGCACGCTTAGCAAGTGGTGCATTGGCCACAGGCGCTGCCACTTGGCGCTGTTGGGCTGGTATGGCTTGAATCGGTGCAGCAGTGATCGCACAGTTCTTGTTGCTGGAGCTGTTCTTTCTCTTGTTCTTCCTCTTGTTGCTCGATGAGGTGGGTTCAGCAGTTGGTGCGGTAGCGGTAGCTTGATGCAGATGCTTTGAAGTCTTATCCTAGACGCCAGCCTTAACCCGCTTGTCGTTGATATCAGCGGCCAGTAGATAAGTTTCCTCGATCGTCGTAGTCTTAGCCGCTTGCACGAAATCAGCAACGCAGTTGGGCAGGGCTCAGATGTACTTCTTGATTGCCATGTCTGGAGTCTTAACTTGGTCAGGACAGATAATGCTGAGCTGTTTGAAACGACCAGTGAGACCAGCATTGTCACCATCCTTTTGCTGTATGTGCCAAAATTCATCTTCTAGCTTTTGACGTTCGTGAGGAGGGCAAAATTCCTCTAGCATAACTTCCTTGAGCTCATCCCATGACAGACCGTAGGCTGCATCGTTCCCTCACTTGTTCCTCTCGGCCGTCCACCAGTCTAGTGCACGGGACTGGAAAACGCCGGTAGCATTCAGAGTACAGAGGTCATCAGGGCAACCGCTCTGTCGCATAGTAACCTCAATGGAATCAAACCAGTGGAATAGTGCAGTAGGACCTCCTTCGCCAGTGAATTCCTTTGGCCCACATGACTTCAATTGCTTGAAATTGAAGGTCTTCACGGTGGCTTTAGGAGCTTTGGTTCTCGATTCCTCAGACGATTTGCTGGCATTCTCATAGACATCACTCACGGCCTTTGCCACACTTTTAGCGATGATGGCAGCAAGACGTTTGTCTCTCTTTTCTTGACGAGAAAGTAAGGGATGATGGGATCCAGACGACATTGTCTGCGACAGACATCGTCACAGGACTCAACACAAAATATTCGAATCTCACCTCACACGTCTACTACTACTAAAGCTCAGGAGCACGCATATTATCAATCACATAGACACATAACCACGTAGAAAACAAAATCACACAAACACATAAGCACGTAGAGCACATAATCACTTTAGCACGTAAGCACGTAGAGCAAAGAAGCAAGGAACCACATACGTATTTAATCACTAGAGGCAGTCAGAAAACATAAACCTATCATTCAAAGTTCGCGAGTGTTCGAATATAGCGATCGCGTTTAGTATAGCGTAGTATAAGCGTAGCACAAGTCGTCCATGATTTTAGCGATTTGTTGACGTTTCGAGGTAGAAAAGCAGTGCGAGTCGTATGTGTCAATCGAACTGAAAGCGAAATCGAGTAAATTCTAAAACTTTAAACACATAAACAGGTAAACACACATATAAACTCATAAAATCGATGAATTATCAGAGTCAACAGTTGCGGGCTCAGAATTGAAACACGCAAAATCGACAGATTCACTGTCTGCGGCTAGTAGACTTCGACTAACCAAAGTGATTCAACTATTCGCAAGGACTTATCGTCTATGTTCGACTTTTAAGACTGCGTCCTTGCCTCGATTCTTGGGCGTTTGGCACATATCCCGTTAGTCGTGTCGTGACTTCAGGTCGTTGGAGTCCGTCGAGACTTTGGTGAGAGTTTTGTAAAATGTGCGGAACAAGTCGTCAAGGTTAGGGTTTCACCCCTGGCTAAACAACTTCGTCCCTGTTTTTGATAAAATAGAGGAGATTATTCATCAAAATATGGATTTCACTCCTGATTTGGTATAATTCCCCCGTCGAACAAGCGTTCGTTATGGAAAAAGAAAGAAGAAATCATTGATAAGTTGATAAAACAACATTAATTCAGGCAATTTAGTCAAGAGTTTGTGGTTTTCACACCTAATCTTGACCTTATTGCCTATTTATAGCTGTAAATCCGAGTGTAGTGATAGTGTAGCACAAGCGAGAATAGCGAGGAATAAGCTCGTACATAATCCCTACTGGTTATGCACAAATCGGTCTGTTGGTTCCTAACTATAGACTAGGTTTCTAAGACACCGACCCGGACTAGGTCGAGTCTTGCCTAATTCCCTATAGTTATGGCTCTGATACCAATCTGTCACACCCCAACCGGTGGCGGAATCATCGAGGCATGGCAATGAGCGAAACAGATTGTCCAGAAGTTTCCATAACAACTATCATTACCATTCAATTTAAATTAACATGTCCCATACCATGTCTCAAACAGTAAACAAATTATTACAGATAAATCCAGGCAAATATTCTGTTCCGACAACTCAGATTTAAATAGGCGGAAATTGTTTATCTGCTTCTAGAGACCCTTAGTTTGACCACTACAGACAACTATTTGTTGGGCTCTAAAGCTTTATTCTAGCTTCATATTCCTACCAAGTGTGCGTCCTAAGCACCTGTCACATACGTTAAAATAATGTCAATACATAAAATGTAAAGGTGAGCATACAAGTTTGATAATAGCATATAGAGTTCGAATTCGTTTACGCATAACCAGCATGTACACATAGTGAAATGAAGCACGTTAGTTATCGACATAGATCCATCGATACCAATGACTGCGGGTTGACTGCCCGAGGCAGTTCGCAATACATGATTACCACCGTAATCCATGCAAGTAAAGATCCTTAACAACCCCCGTGTAAACGGGTGCTGAGTCCAAACTATAGTACTATCGTTGCTAAGGCAGGTAGACAACATTCCATGTGTAAACATAACAAACAAGCATTCATAAGCCACGTATAACATGCATTAACAGTTAGCGTTCAAATAGTATTGAGTAGTGTGATTGTTGTAGTTTGAATATTCGTAACGTATGTAACACCCAAAAGTGCTTAAAGAAAAAAGGGATCGAGTATACTCATAGCGATTAATGGATTGTAGGGTTAGCCTGAATAGATTTGATAGCATAACGATAAGTGATGCGCAAAACATCACACAGTGTGAAAGGGTCGGATAGTGGTTCGATCGGATGGTAATCCGATCGGATGGTAATCCGTGCCGATAACAATCCGTTCGGATGGTCATCCGGTCGGACAGTTGCCCGGTCGGATGACGATTCGAGTGGATTGTTTCTTCCTATAAGAAGGATGTGTTTGTGTACGATGGCTTGACTTTTGAAGTTTTCATTGTAGTATTTTGAAAACATGGAAGTATCTCTATGTCACACCCTCCAAAAAACCCCACCCCGCCTTGGAGGCGTGACATGCCCAGGATCATAGCCACCAATCATATTGAACAAAGCATGTAAGTAATTTTTATAAAATCCAACACAATACAATTGGTGTCAAAACATAGTTTGAGTTTTACAGCGGAAGCACAAAACATATGTTTAATATTAACTGAAATGTTTTCCCACAACGACCACGCCTCCTCGTGCAAGCTCCTTAAGCTAGGGATCTAACGACCTGCAAGGCATGTAACAACGAGTCAACAACAAAGTTGAGTGAATTCACGTTTCTGTTCACTGGCTTACTAGCCCGTAGGATTATCCTGAAGTTTTGTTTTGTTGTCCTACCCAGGACGAACGTACGTTATTCTGCACTCTGGAGAATTCGTATGTATCGCGGTCTCCCAGACATGTGTACGAAGATTAGTGGAGTGGCATCCTACCTACTGAGGATGGCCGTGCCTTGTAGAAAATCTGTGAACTCACCTTGATTTAACAAGCTTCCTGATTCTAACTCTTCTGAGAATTAGCATCTACTTTGGTATGAGGTAGAGTTTAGCCTACTGATAAGCTTAATAACCTAATTTGCACACGAAACTAGGTAAGTAACTTAATACAACTTTTACGATAACTCACGAGATCAAACCCTCACAACAAATGACAAAGTGCGATACTTAAACATCCAGCGGATTCACAACGAATGACAGAGTATAGCCCGATTTTGGACAGCACTCAAACATCCTGTCAAAATCACGACGAATGACAAAGTATAAACCCAATTTGAGCAGCACTTAAACATCTATCGGATAGTTTCAATCGATCGGACATTGAATCGTAGCAGCGATTGAATTAATACCCTGTATCGTAGCATCAATTAGTGATCGTGTGTGTTAATTGTAGTATTTCGACTATAACTCAGCGTAGAATTGGAATTTCTACGACGTTTCAGAGCCAGAAATCGAGTGCCAATGTTCTGTATTTATACACCGATTTTGAACCGCTTACGGACCGTAAGCATTCTCCCTTACGGTCCGTAAGGGACACCTCATTCTTATAGTTTTGCCACGCGTGGGACTAGCCTAGCTGAGTCGACAAAATGGATAAATTCGAATTTGACAGCTTATTTTGTGGATAATCGTAACTAGAAAATACCCCCCCTGAGTTTTAGGGGCCTTAATCCTGATTCTGATTGTTCTGGAAATCTTAGGGTTTCTGTAGAATCACTTGGGTTTCTCAATTTGGGTTTCCTATTAGACTAATTAAAATAATAAATAGGACTTTTAGTGAGAGTTGCTACACTCTATCCATTAAGTCGGGCGATCGGATGACTGGCAGTGCGGATGACAATCCGTTCGGATGGTCATCCGGTCGGACAGTGGTCCGGTCGGACGGCGACTCAGTGATGAGGTCACTTACTGAAGGCAAGTTCACAACAGAAGCGTCATTCGATCGGATGACAATCCGATCGGATGGCAACCTTGTTATTTAACATGTTAAAAATTGTTTAAGTCTTTGAAGTCTTAGTATCTCATGATCCGAAGAGTAATCCAGTCAGATGGTCGTCCGATCGGATTGCAATTCGTTTGATACTCAAACTTCAGCTAAGTTTGTTTTAAAGGTGGGACTCAAGTGTGATCAGTTTGGATGGCAATCCGTGCGGATGACCTATCCGATCGGATTGTAATCCGGTCGGATAGCAATCCGTTATGGTTGTCCCGTTCGTCCTACACTTGTTCGTTTTGATGGTTTGTCGTTATGTCGAGACGCCTTGATAACGTGTTAACCAATAGGACTCCGTTTCGACCCAAGTGACCATCCCGACCAGGAATCAACCTAGCCCGGCCGGTTACCGGCTCGAGACGGTTGTTCTTGACTAACCCGAAATCGGAAGTCTCGTGGGTAGAATCCGGATCTTGAGCTAGTACGACACTATGATAGAGTAGAAGACTAGAACCGGGTCCGATTCTATCGGTTTTGAGTGTAATGAGTGTAAAAGAGTTGAAAGAAAGTTAGAGACCATCTTTTAATCCTTTTTCACCATTCTTGTTTCGAGATCTTTACAAGCTCTTTGTATGTTTGCGTGGAAATCGGTTAGATCTAAGTTGTTCTTGGTGGATTGAGGCCAAAACATGAAGTTCTTGAAGAACACACGATGACGTCACCCTAGAACACCCGAAATCTAGTGATTTCACGGTTAAAAGTTAAGATTTAAAAGATAGAAAGGTGTAGGAGTGCGTGTAGATCAAGAACGTACAAGATTTAGGGCGAGATCTTACCTGGATTGAGAGAAATCGAAGAAAAAGTGAGGAGCACGAATGGTTCGGGCAGAGAGTTTCCAGAAATGGAAAGAATGACAACGACAGGGGTATTTATAGGATTCCAAAAGAGGAAAGAGTTATCCGATCGGATGGCGTACCGCCCGGATGACGATCCGGTCGGATGACATCCTGGTCGGATGGCGTCTGTCCTGTAGCGCAGTGGCTATCCGGTCGGATGGCTATCCGGCCGGATGGCACTTGGTTCGTTTGTTTGACGCGACGAATTTTGATGTTTCGATTTAGATTGTGAGCAGCTCGTCACGATAGGGTTTCCTAGTCTGATTACTTTCAGTCCTAACCACTAATTATCATAGTTCAATTTTTGATTCGGATTCGAGTTCGATTACGTTTCGAGTTTCGATTGAGTTCGATTGATTTCCACAACATATATATATATATATATATATATAACACGCACAATTAACACATAGGGCACACACACATGTATAATAACCAGATTAAGTCGAGTTGCGGTTCGTATCACGATTCGATGTTGAGTAGCGTAGCTTGATTATCGGTAAATTAACTTTATCGCATTGTTACTTCCTATAATTCACAGTCGTAAGTCGATTAGATAACGATTAACACACATCGATTTTAGCAATTAACAACACTTACTCCACATAATACAATTAAAATAAGGAGATTATTGTAAGTCAAATCCGTTTAACCGGTCGTTGACCTTGACTTTGACTTTGACTTGTGAAAACACGGGGTGTTACAGATTCGGGTGCCGATACTAGCTACGTTTCCTTAAAAGTTAGTCAGATTCTTAAGCGTACTCCAACACTTCTGAACACCAAACACACGGTAGAACTAGCAAACGGTAAAAGTCTTGAAGCCACACACATAGTTAAATGTTGTAACCACGTCTTAGCTGGTCAGACCTTCTCGATCGATCTTATTCCTATCGTACTTGGTAGTTTCGACGTTGTTATTGGGATGGATTGGCTATCTCATCATCAAGCGGAGATTATTTGCAAGGAGAAAATCGTCCGCATTCCTCGTTATGGTGAAGAACCCCTCGTGATTCATGGCGACAAGAGTGGTGCTGTCGTAGGCATTATCTCTTTCCTTAAGGCCTAGAAGTGTTTGCGAAAGGGCCACACTGCCATTCTAGCACTCGTTACAGACACATCAACGGAAGAGAAGAGAATTGAAGACATTCCCATTGTGCGCGATTTTCCTGAGGAATTACCTAGTCTTCCGCCTCATCGCCAAGTTGAGTTTCAAATCGAGCTAGCTCCTGGAGCAGCGCCCATAGCTCAAGCACCTTATCGTCTAGCTCCATCAGAGCTTGAAGAACTGTCTACGCAACTACAAGAACTCTTGGAAAAGGGTTTCATACGTCCTAGCTTTTCGCCTTGGGGAGCTCCAGTACTATTTGTGAAAAAGAAAGACGGTACCTTCAGAATGTGTATTGACTACCGCGAACTCAACAAGGCGACCGTGAAGAATCGTTATCCTCTCCCACGCATTGATGACTTATTCGACCAGTTACAAGGGTCGAGTTATTACTCTAAGATTGATTTGAGATCAGGCTACCATCAACTGAGAGTCCGAGAAGAGGTTGTCCCTAAGACAACATTCAGGAATCGGTATGGGCATTACGAGTTTCTGGTTATGCCTTTCGGATTAACGAATGCACCTGCAGTCTTCATGGAACTCATGAACCGAGTGTGCAAGCCTTACCTGGATAAGTTTGTCATAGTGTTCATCGAAGACATCCTGATCTATTCTAAGAGTCAGGAGGAACACGAGCAACATCTGAGGCTTATTCTGGAACTACTTCGAAAAGAGCAGTTGTATGCCAAGTTTTCGAAATGTGACTTCTGGCTTCGCGAAGTCCACTTTCTAGGCCATGTGGTAAACAAGGATGGGATTCGTGTAGATCCATCCAAGGTTGACTCGATCAAGAACTGGCCTGCACCCTGCACACCAACAGAAATCTGCCAATTCTTGGGTTTGGCAGGGTATTACAGAAGGTTTATCAAGGATTTCTCAAAGATTGTGTAACCTCTCACTTCACTGACTCAGAAGGGTGTCACCTATCATTGGGGTGATGCACAGGAGTCCGCATTTCAGCACTTGAAAGACAGACTTTGTAGCACGCCTATCCTCTCATTGCCTGAAGGCACAGATGATTTTGTGGTTTATTGCGATGCTTCCATTCAAGGACTTGGTTGCGTGTTCATGCAACGTGACAAGGTCATTGCCTACGCATCGCGCCAACTTAAAGTTCACGAAAGGAACTACACTACACACGACCTGGAATTGGGAGCAGTTGTCTTCGCACTTAAGATATGGATACATTACCTGTACGGTACCAAGTGCACCATTTACACCGATCACAGGAGTCTCGAGCATATCTTCAAGCAAAAGGAGTTAAATATACAACAACGCCGATGGGTCGAGCTCTTGAATGATTATGAATGTGCTATCAAATACCATCCGGGCAAGGCCAATGTTGTGGCAGACGCCCTCAGTCGAAAGGATACTATACCGAAGCATGTACGTGCGTTATAGCTTACCATCCAATCTAACCTTCCCGCTCAGATTCGCGATGCTTAGGTTGAAGCATTGAAAGCAGAAAACATCAGGGCTGAGTCCCTACGAGGATCGAGGCAACGGTTAGAACAAAAGGAAAACGACGCCTACTATGTTAACGGGCGCATCTGGGTTCCACTTTACGGAAACTTACGCGAGCTTGTGATGGATGAAGCACATAAGTCTCGTTATTTGGTACATCCTGGTTCAGATAAGATGTACCACGACCTAAAGTCTACATACTGGTGGCCTGGTATGAAAGCCAGCATAGCAACCTACGTCAGTAAATGCTTGACTTTTTCTAGGGTCAAGGTCGAATACCAGAAACCATCAGGCCCACTCCATCAACCAGAGATCCCTAAATGGAAATGGGAGCAAATTTCCATGGATTTCGTTACTGGCCTGCCCAGATCTCAACGCGGAAACGATACCATTTGGGTGATTGTGGATCGACTGACCAAGTCTGCACATTTTCTGGTTATCAAGGAAACGGATAAGTTTTCTACTCTAGCAGACATTTACCTAAAGGAAGTGGTATCAAGGCACGGAGTGCCAACCTCCATCATTTCTGATCGTGACGCGCGTTTTACTTCAGAATTGTGGCAAGCCATGCACAAGTCTTTTGGCTCACGTTTAGATATGAGCACCGCTTATCACCCACAGACGGATGGGAAATCTGAACGCACCATCCAGACCCTTGAAGACATGCTTAGGGCATGTGTAATCGATTTTGGTAATGGCTGGGAAAAGCACCTCCTGCTAGTGGAGTTTTTGTATAACAACAGCTACCACACCAGTATCCAGGCCGCTCCGTTCGAGGCGTTGTACGGACGGAAATGCCGATCACCTCTTTGTTGGGCAGAGGTTGGCGACAGTCAAATCACTGGCCCAGAACTTGTAGTAGATACAACCGAGAAGATTGCTCAGATACGACAACGAATGGCGGCAGCTCGTGACCGTCAGAAAAGCTATGCTGATAAGCGAAGAAAGCCACTCGAGTTCCAGGTTGGGGATCAAGTGCTACTCTAAGTCTCACCTTGGAAAGGTGTAGTTCGTTTTGGAAAACGAGGCAAACTCAACCCGCGATACGTTGGACCCTTTCAAGTCATTGAGAAGATTGGCAAGGTGGCCTACAGGCTGAATCTACCGACAGAACTTAGCGGAGTTCACAACGTATTCCCCGTGTCAAATCTAAAGAAGTGTCTGTCAGACGAGACCCTCATAGTTCCTCTCAAAGAGCTCACTATCGACGACCAGCTGCGATTCGTCGAAGAACCAGTAGAGATTACGGATCGAGATGTTAAAATTCTCAAGCGCACCAGGATACCTCTCGTCCGAGTTTGTTGGGATTCCCGTCATGGCCCACAGTATACCTGGGAATGAGAAGACCAAATGAAACTCAAGTATCCCCAGCTGTTTAAGAAAAGTGCAACCACTACTGAGGCTGAAGCTACTGCAGAATTTCGGGACGAAATTCCAAATCAACGGAGGGATGATGTGACACCCCAGGAAAAACCAGGAAACCAACGCAACTTAACTAGCTTCCTCAGTAACCACGTGCCAAATTTCGTGACGAAATTCTCTTAACAGGGGGAGAATGTGACAACCCTCATAATTCCATGTATCCGTACAATTTATTAATGATAATTAAAGTGCTTGATGACTGTGCTGAATCACTTAACTGCTTTCTGATTACTGTGTTATACTTACATGTGCTTGTTAACATACTAGTAGTGTACTGAAAAGTTACTAAATAGTCCGGTATGCTTTTCTGAGTGTTGAAAATTAAAAATGTTACAAAAATATATATATATATAGGACACTTTACGGATTAATTAAGCAGTTTAACGGAACAGTATCAATCCGAACAACCGGACATTACCCGGAACACCAAAATAATGCTAGAAGCATTGTTTCTATTTTTCTATGCTAGTTAGGGTCCCCGAACACCCTAACACACTATATATTACATAACACACTTAAACCACCCACTAAGTCACCTAAACTTCTAACTAGTTAAACTAATTACCATTGCATCCCAACTAAACCAAACCCTTTCCCCCAAACCGGTTAGGAGACAAGAAGGACACCCCATGATTTTATTTAATTGTTTAAGGGATTGTGTTGGCTCATTTGAAACATATTACACAAGGGATAATGAAGGATTAGGAGTTTATAAGTTTAAGTTGAAGTCATAAGCTCATTCATCACTCCACACTCAAACTCCTCTCTCCTCTCTTCCTTGTTTCGGCCGTGAGCCACCACCACCCTCACCATCACCTTCAAGTCTTCGTCATTCCATCTCTAGTGATCCATAGGTGTCATAGTGTATACAACGAAGCTCGGTGTGTTCGGAAGTTGAAGGACCACTCTCATCTTCTTTTATCCACCACATTTCTTCACTTGAACTTCCCTTGTCTTCAACTAGTGGTAAGAACTTAGATCCTTGTATTCTACATGTTGTTTAAGTGGTTAATGATGTGTACTGATCAAAATGATAAGAACTTTAATGAATCTTATGAAGAAGTCTTGAACATAAACTAACTTAGTAATAAAGTATGGTTAAAAGATGAAGAAATCATGATATTCATAAGATGTGATGCTTGTTGGTTGTTGTTACTCATGTAGTTGATATGGATCATCACATGATCTTGCTAGATCATGATTAAAAACATGATCTAGCAAGATGAGAAAGTTAGAAATGTGTAGGATGATGGAATCATCCACACATAAACTATGAACTTGAATAAATAAATGTTTTCTTGTAAAAATAAAGATCAAAGTAGGTTACAATCTTGTAGATCTAAAGATCCATGAGTGGTTTCTCAAAAGAACCAAGTGAAAAATATAAGTTTCATTAAATATTGGACCTTACAAAAACAAATCACATTTTTGGTGGATAAACAAGTGTAGAAATATTTGTGTAACTAGAAACTTTCATGAAGAAATATTTTTAGAAAATATGGTGGAAGTTGTAAACACTTAAAGTCTTTAAAAAAATAAAGTTTTTAAAGAACTAATCACATTTTAAAAGGTAACAAGACTTACTAAGTATGCTAGTAAGTTACTACATATTTTTATAAATTTTCAACTTCATAAGTTTATAGTTTATGCTTGTTTTTGACAAGTTTGGTAAATAGAGATTGTAGGTTGATGATTGAGAATTGTTTGAATGAATTTTTGAAAAGAAAATGATATGCTAGTAAGCATGGACACCTCCATTTACAAAGGAAACTCTGGCGAAATTTTCTAAAAATCCCAACACTTAGAAAATATTTTTCTAAAACAAGCGTTATGAGTATATTTTATAACTTGCTTTTCGAATATAAACTTCGCCATAATTTTTGTAACCAAACACCAAGTATCGGAGGTTGACTTTCGTAAATAAAATTTTATAAACATATATTTAAAATATATATTGTATACTAAAACTCTTGTGTGAATATTTGTTTATTTTACCGTTATATTATTTTAGGGTAAAATAATATATAACTTAACAAAGTGCGTTAACGTTTAAATTGTGTGATATGTGATAAAAGTAATGGGTAGATAAACCATACATGTTGTGCATGAGAAATTGATTGTTATATGTACCTTATTAGGACGTGCTTGATTTCCTGATTATTAGAGTAACTAATCAAACTGAGCAAACCGAGGTGAGTTCACACTTTTCTACAAAGCATGGTAATTCCCGGTGGGAATGGGAATGGGTTCAGGAATAGGGATTCCTCGTCCTTTGGGACGTGTTCAGGAATAAGAATTCCTCGTCCTGTTGGGACGGAATTAGACTTACTGGACTAGAATTCTATCAGCGAAGTCCTTCCCTTTATATCGACTTAATCGCCGAGGCTATGGCGAGTGGGTCATTAGTTAATAGCGCTATTAGGTTTAACAAACCTCACACTGTGCCAGTTGGACGGGTATGTACTAATGGACTATTGCACGTCGGTGATGATAGACACCGACGCTAGGGCACAAGTAATTTTCGTTAGTAGTCGATATGATAAACGAGTCTTGTAGTTTAAATAATGGGGCAGCCCCCACGGCCGGAGTGCCGGGCTGGATAGCCAGGGAATGTGGACATGGGATGGTTAACTGATAAACATTTTCGAACTATGGGGTAACCCCCACGGCTGGATAGCTGATTAAGATTAAACTACGTTTTTGGAAACAACTCTAAAATGGACAACCAACCGTGAACTCACTCAACTTTGTTGTTGACTCGTTATTACATGCTTTGCACAAGGAGGTGGTCGTTGTGGGATGCGAACTGATATGTCCTGTACTTAATAAATAAACCTTATGAATCTTATGTTTTGGGTCTTTGAACTTATGAACTACGAACTTATGTTTTGGTTTAACGTCTTATGCTTCCGCTGTTTAAATTGAACTTGATTAACTTCCTCTTGGTCATCAATTGTATTGTGGTTAGTTTTATTTACTTAAATACGTTGTTCAATATGATTGGTGGCTCGATCCTGGTCATGTCACGCCTCCAAGCGGTGATACTCCGCATGGTGGAATTTGGGGGTGTGACACTAACTAAGTCAGCTCATTTCCTACCAATGAAGGAAACTTTCAGTATGGAACAATTAGCTAAACTATATGTCAATAAAATAGTTTCGTTACATGGAATTCCTTTATCAATTGTTTCTGACAGAGATAGCCGTTTTACCTCTCATTTTTGGACAAGTTTCCAAAAAGCAATGGGAACCAAGCTGAATCTAAGCACCGCTTATCATCCTCAAACGGACGGACAAAGCGAAAGAACAATTTAGACAATGGAGGACATGCATAGAGCTTGTGTAATTGATTTCGGAGGTAATTGGGATGACCACTTACCATTGATAGAATTTTCTTATAATAACAGTTATCACACAAGTATCAATGCTGCACCATTTGAAGCACTCTACGGACGAAAGTGCCAAACTCCAGTCTATTGGGCAGAAATTGGAGAAAAGCAATTATCTGGACCAGAGATAGTGCAAGACAACTGACAAGATTGTTCAAGTTAAAGAAAGACTAAAAGCAGCACGTGATCGACAAAAGAGCTATGCAGATAACAGACGCAAGCCATAGGAATTTCAGGTAGGAGACAAAGTGTTATTAAAAGTCTCTCCTTGGAAAGGAGTGGTAAGATCCATCAAAGGGGAAAGCTAAGCCCCAGGTATTTTGGACCTTTTAAGATTATTAAAAGAATAGGACCTGTAGCCTATCAACTACAACTGCCAGAGGAAATGGCAGGAATACATGATGTATTTCATGTATCTAATCTCAAGAAATGCTTAGCTGATGAATCACTAATGGTATCTCTGAAAGATATAGAGGTAAATGAACAGTTAAAATTTGTAGAAAGACCTCTATAGATTGAAGACAGGAAACTCAAGAATCTCAAGCACAAGAGATTAGTTCTGGTCAAAGTGAAACGGGACTCCAAAAGAGGACCAGAGTACACTTGGGAGCTTGAATTAGAAATGCAAAAGAAATATCCATACCTATTCTAGTAGACCTCGAGGACGAGTTCTAAAACAAGGTGGGGAGGATATAACAACCCTCCAAAATATTTTTTCAACACCCTAAAAATAATTAGAATGTCCCAATATGTCCTAAAATACACCCGTAGGCAAAAACGGGCCCCGAATACCTTTATTTCTATTAAAATTAAATACAAACAAAAAATAATGGGTCTTTGGCGGGCCGCGTAAGACCACCCCTTGGTCTACGCGGGGCGCGACAGCCCGTCTACGAAACCTCACCCGTTTAATATAATGTGAGTAATCTCCTTTTTTCAAACTGTTTTTACAAAACCTCATATGATTAACATTATATTAAACAGTGATTGAGTATTTGTATTCTACAATTATCGTCGGTATGTTGGGGTTTTGTATACAAAATTTGTTACTACATTGTGAGTAGTAACATGACCACAAGTCGGGTTGACAGTACCGTGGGTGGTAATTAAAGTAGATGGAAACAAATGTAATTGTGCGACCGCCCTCAATACTGTACAATGGCTTTACTTAACTTGATTAAACTGAGATTCACTCACCAGTATTTCCTACTGACAAAATGTTTTTAAACGCGTTTCAGGTAACAAAATGTGAAAGCCAAATAGAAGCCAGCTGGACAGCACTGAAGGCTTGGAAAAGTGGCTATAAAGTTACCTAAAATAAAGAGATGTTTTATTTAAGTAAAATAGGGTTTATCCCTATAAAAATGTGTGTACTTGAAACTTGGGATTTTCCCATGTATTTAATATATTAAAAGCGTGGTATTTTACTCTGATAAAATATTTCCTAACTACGGTCCTAATGTAATTTCCGCTGCCAAAATGATAAAAACCTGGATACCACCGAAACTGGCACCGGCCGCCCGTTCCCGGGACAGATAGGGGATGGGGGTTGCGACAGTTACCTTTTAAAATAAAATCCTTAAATACACTAAATTTACCAGATAGCCATCTGCATGAAGACTAAGTAGCAATAATAGCAAGTCTAAACCAGTTGAGAGAGTCTTGACAAATAGACCATTGCAATGCAGTTAAACCATGAAGTTGAAAAGGATTTATAGGCAAATGGAACAGTGAATGAAGGGTATTTGAAGGCTCTAAATGAACTTTTTGGTAATTTCCCACAACTGAGAGCTACCGAACCTACAACCTTAAGCATCACACCCCTATTGAACGCCTTTAAATCTGGCTCAGAACCAACTCAAGAAGCTGCATTAGATGCACTCTTTCTTCTCAGGCAAGCTTGGTCAGCTTGCCCACCAGATGCAATATGATAGGAACAACAATAGTCTTATTAGTGACTTGTCAAAATCATCAACCACATAAGTAGTATGAAGTACACAGCCACTAACCAACGGTAGCTATGTCACACTCCCCATCATGATAAGTATCTTTGATATGTTGCACAACCTCTAGCGTTTTAGCCCTTTCTTGAATGCTTGAATTGGAACATTTAAACTGGAATATCTTATTCGCAGTATCCAAGATAAAGATATCATCATGATTGAGTGAGGATCGAGCAAAAGGAGCCTGTTTTACATGAACTACATGCTTTCCTTAACAAGTAAACTTACGGATCTTATGCTCCTCAGTTCAACATGCTTGAAACCAGATGTGGTTCCGCCTTCTTGAGGTATGATGCATGGTTTAAAGTAAGATAAGAATCTTTCGATTTCATGTCCTTGTACCTCGCGATATTGAACAACACGTTCTCCAAGAGTTGCATCGAGTTTGACCGTCTTCAGTGCTGCTGCTCCAGCTTCATCCTATAACCATATTCGATTAACTCAAAGGTTAGGATTACCTTTTGGAAAAAAGATAGAATATTATATTGTGTGTTGGTGCATGCGTCTGTCGACTTCGTCTTGTATCGAGTCTTGTACTTAGGTTGTTAGATCAGGGCACGAAATACGAGAAAAATGTCAAATATAGGGTGAAAGGCAACTTCAAACGGAATTAGAAGTTGTAATTCCGTTTGAATGCAACATGGCATGTTCAAACGAAATTGCTAATTCCGTTTGAAAGTAATCTCGCTTGAGGTATGTTCAAGCGGAATTACCCCGCCTATATATAGTTGCTGCCTGATTCCGTTTGAGTTCAGTTGTTGTGATTCCGGTTGAAGCCACGAAGTGCTGCCGAAGTGTCATCTCGTTGTATTTCTTTGTCAAATCAATCTATAGACAGTTTAAAGTGTGAATCTAGCTGAATTGACCTCAGTACGACTGTTTCCGCCTTTTGTACTGAGCATAAACTCTTCTGATCGACTCGTTCGGGTCCGAAAACGATCCTACAAGTGGTATTAGAGCTCAGGAGGAAGAGTTCATACCAATTCAGCTGCAATTTCTGATTTCTACACCTTCTTTTTCAAAATTAACAACTTTTTACTGTTAAAATCGGCTAATTTTCACACATTGTGTGCGCATTAGTGTTTTAACAAATCGTTGAGAGTTTCAGACTTAAAATCGATCTAAAATTGATAAAATTTGGTAATTCCGTTTCAAAAACAGCTCGAGTTGATGATGTCAGCAACATTTCATACGGGATTAGACGGTTAATTCCGCTTGAAAACGGTATTCCGTTTGAAAAATTGGTTGATTTCGTTTGAAATAGGTAATTTCGTTTGAGTGATTCCGTTTGAAATCACTATTCCTCTTCAAAGTGTTGATTCCGTTTGAAATTTCATACGAGATTAGTATTTCCGTTTGAAAATGTGCAACCTCAAACGAAATTAGGGTAATTTCGTTCAAAAGTTAATTTCGTTTGGACTGTGTAATCTCGCTTGAAAGGAATTCCGTTTGAAGAAGTAATCTCATTTGAACAGGACTGTTTTGTGAACTTTTAAAAATCGAAACATGGAAGAGGAATTTTATAACACCTTTTGCTACCCCGATTACTGTTACTGAGCAGACAATGTTGGAAAATGAAACGGGGACTATGCAAAAACCGCCTAAAGCTCATGAACATCGAGGAGTATAAAGGTTGGGAAGGACGTTTTGAAAACTGGGTTCAAGCAAATTATTTGGATGCTTGGGAATGTGTCGAAACGAAATATGTTAGACCGACGAATGATGACGAAGAGGAGATTGCTATCAAAGATATGAGTGCTGATGATAAAAGGAAATACAAAAATGAAAAAAAATGATGTTAAGTCTTTTACAACAAGCTGTGAAAGAAGATATCTTGGTTTTATTGCAACATAATGGAAGTGCTTATTCGATTTGGAAAACTTTAAAATCAAAGTTTGTTAGAAGTCAAGAGATGGTTAAAAACAAAAAGTCACTTTTGAAAAAAGAGTTTGATCTGTTTCGTGGTTTGAAAAATGAGAGCACAAAGAAAATTATTGAAAGATACTACAATTTGTTAATGAACATGAAGAGGTTGAGCATCAATAAAGATAATGAGGAATTGATTGAAAAGCTAGCTGATGCATTGCCACACGAGACTTGAGGCACATATCTCATGATGCTAAGGAAAAAGAAAGGGTTTAGCAGTCTGACACTGAGCAAGTTTATTCAAAAAATTGAGGCTCAGGAGATGGAACAGAGAAAGATTTCAAGAATGAAAGACTTCGATGGTGAACAAGACATTGGGCTTTATTACAAAGCAGGGTTGAATGACAAAACTACCAACATGTCACCAAAGGTTGAGATTGCATTCAATGAAAAGAGTTCATTAGGAAGTTCATCCAAAGGATCAAACAGCAACCAAAGTTTTTCATCATATCCATCTTTTGATCCGAACATTTCAGCAACCAAGAATGGCAAGAAGCTACAATGCAATATTGTATTGAATCTTGAAAATGATCAGGATTATTCTGAAGAAGTTGCGAAAAGTCACATGTCTTTATTGGGGACTGTTTTAGAATCATATGGTAGTTTAGTTGCAGGTCGGATCGGGAATCCAATGCTCACAAAAGAGGATTACGATCAAATAGATGCTGAAGAGATGGAATTAATGGATATAAAATGGTGTTTGGATAGTGTGTTGAGAAGAGCTGAAAAGTTTAAACAAATTACGGGAAGAGATGATTTCTGTGATGCATGTGTTTCTAATTTAGGTTTTGATAAATCTAAAGTTACTTGTTTTCGTTGCAGGGAAAAAGGACACTTCAAGAGGGAGTGCACTAATCGCGAAGCAAGTGCAGCTCAAAATCCGTTCAACAACAATGATTACTATCGGAAATCGATTTATCATCAAGTTGCTCAACAGCCACATCAACAACAGATGCAAACTGCTCATGGCAGGAAGGAGATTGAAGAATCATCTAAGAGAGCATGTTTGGGGAATCAATACAAGTTTCAGCTGGGACAAATATATTTCAGCCGATAGTAAAGCATGCCTAATCAATCAAGATGATGAAAAATTTCCAGAAGGTTTTAGCTGGGTAAATTTCAATTGGGATGATTATGATCCAAATAAAAATTTAACTCACAAAGCATTTGTTGCTCGAGTTGAAGAAGATAGTGATGATGATAATGATTATTATGCTAAAAGAATGGCAGCTAATTTAAAAATGATGGCAGAAAGTGATAGTGAAGATGAAAAAGCTAAAAAGAAAAAGAAAAAGGTCAAAACATCAGTCAGCAGTGATGATGAAGAAGTTCCAGTGATCAAAAGGAAAGTAAAAGAAATTCCAGCTTTCAAGATTGATACAGAAGCTGAAGCTAAAAATGTTCCAGTGATTTGTGAAAATTGTGAGATTATAAAGAAGAAAAACAGTGAATTGATTAACAACATGAACAGGCTGAAAGAATCATATGATGTTCTGAACAAAGCCATGAATATGTACAATGAAACAAGTGAAGAACAGGCAACAGCAATGAAGACACTTCAAGGAGCGTTCATGATAAAACAGAAAATTGTGAACAATTATATCGAGAAGTGTGCTGCTCTGGAACAGAAACTGGAGACTCAAAGGATTGAAACTGAGAGAGTTAATCGTTTGTTAAAAAGTTACTCATGTACTTCTTATGTCATTGACAGGATATATCCAACTGTTGAAGGCATGAAGGCATTTGAAGAAGATGAAGTAACCGAAGAAAAGAATGTTGAAAAGACTTTGGAAAAGAAAAAAGAAAAGAAGAAAGACACTGAAGTGAAGACATCTGGTAAGAAACAAGGTGTCAGTTACAGCAAGTGTCCACCCCCGCTTGAAAATGGATATTATCCGAGAAATCAAAATTCAGAAAGAGTCGAAAAGGCAACAAATTTACAGTGGGAGTCGGAGTCTTCAGTCAACTTGCCAGAAAATATTGATGTCATTTTTACATCGTCTGACACTGATCAACAATCTCAATTGATAAAGAAAGTGGTGGATCATGTGTTAGATAACGATGAAATGGAGGAGTCAAAGTCAGAGTCTAAATCATAGTCAAAGCCTAAGTCCGACATGTCAAGTTTGAAAATCAAACAGGGAAAAAGAGTTTACAATAATGAATTCTTGTTATTAAAATCTAATTTGAATGATGAAACATTCAAAGTTGCATATACTTTGAATGATTCTGACAAATTATATTCTGATGAGGAATTTCCAATAAGAGGTGTTAAACTAGAAATGATGAAAAAGGTTTTCAAACTAACAGAAATTGATATTTCTGAAATAAAAGATATATATCTTTCTAAAAAACCAAGACCTTACACCTCAAGGGATCAACAAAGATTAAATAAGAAAAAAAGGTTACAGTTCTGGTTCTGGTCATCAAAAGAAACCAAACCATAACGGTAATTACAAAAAGAAGGGTTTGGGTTTTATTCCACCAGAAAATTATAAAAATGAAAAATATGTTCGAGATTTTAAATAAAAAATGATATTTGTTTCAGGTACATCTTTTGAAGAGGAAAAAGAAAATTTGTTCAGAAAGCAGTCGAACAAAGAATTCCTTGCAAAGAAGCAAGAAGAAATGGAGAAGATGGTTGATAAAAAGAAGAAGGAGACTCGAACCTGTTTTAAATGTGGTAGAATTGGACATCAAGCTGTGAAATGTTCACAAGTAATTCAAACCAAACAGGGAGTTTCTAAACTGAAAGAAAAAATGGTTGAGTTTGAACCACCAATTGAGAGAACTAAACTTTTCAAAAATTCAAAATTTGAAATTGGTGAATGTTCAAAGAGGTTTTACAAGAAAAGTGCAAATCCTGACAACCAAAAATGGGTTGTTAGTAAATCTGATGATGGGTTTGGCGATGAATCTGATTCCACAAAGTCAGAGGAGCTATGTGTTTAGTTAAAGTTGGAAACATCAGTTCCTCCAATGGATGATGCAAATTTTCCACCATTGAGGGCTGAAAATTTTAAGAAGAAAATTGGTAAAGTTGAAATTTCAAATCAATTTTTCTCTGAAAAGAAAAAATTTGATATTGAAAAGGCTTTTAATTCCAAAGTGCAACATATTTTTGGAAAAATGGTTGATGGAAAAGTCAAAGGGGTGAAGGAGTTTTATGAAAAAAAACTGAAGAAACCAGGTAAGGTTGTTTCATCTCAGGTTTGTGACTGGGATGGAACCTATTATTCAGATTAAATTCTGGACTTGCTGGAGTTCCCAGGTTGGTAAGAGTGGAGCAGGAATCGGAATCTTTCTTGAGAAATTCACGTTTGTGATATTTCGACTTACAAGTGGTAAATCAGGGACATTAAGTTGTACTTGATTTTCTACGAGTGGTTTTTGTTGGTTAATCTGAAAATTGTTAAATATTTCAAGTGGTTGAGTAAACAAAGTGATGAATGATCCCCTAATCTACAAGTGGTTTTATGAAATCAACAAAACTTATTTTCCGGAAAAACCATTTGATTAAAATAAACTTAAGTGTTTTGAAATCACAATGGGAAAATAGTTTGTTGAGAGGGGGAGTTCTGATTGTTTATGCCAAGTGGATGGCGAATTGAAGTGATTCGATATCAGTTGTCATTTTACTTGTACAGTTTGTTTTCAACTTTCCTTTAATTGTGTTTGAATTTTAGGGGGAGTAAGAATTTCAGGAAATCCAAAAACATTAGAAAATTTGTAAAAGTAAAAAACATGATAAAATGTAAAATGAGTTTTGTTGTAAAAAGAGGAAATGATAGTAGATCAGTTGGACTGTCACAGCATGCTAAAGAAATGGAAAGATAAAACGTGATAAACGGTCTCACTAAAGATGTGACGATAGGCTCAGTTAGACTAGTAGATTTGCGATAACGATACAAACCTAAATGAAAAAGCCTAGTTCTAGTGGGAAACGCGGTTGAAAGCATAGTACTTAGTTTTGTCCTTCTTGATTGTGTGCCTACTTAGTAATCGCTAATTGTCGAAAGACATAAAACTGGTTAAGTTTGTGAGCTTTCACAACTTTGCTGAAAAAGTCACTGTGATTGTGCATTTCATTTTGCAAAGATTTAAACTTGTTTTATTTCTTTATTTTGTTTAAGCATTGGACATTCTCTGCGTATACGTGAGTATCGACCTGGATGTTATTGCCTAAACGTTCTGCTTTATTTTTCTTTGGTGTTTTGTTTAAGCTTTGGATCACCTCTGCTTATATGGAAGTATCGACCTGGTGGTTACAGCCTAAACAACTTCAACTTGTTTCATTTTTCTTTTTTTGTTTAAACATTGGACTTTCTCTGCGTATACGGAAGTATCGACCTGATTGTTAATGTTTAAACATTCTGCTTTGTTTTCGCACAAATCACAGTTGATAAAAGTTTAAAGGCATTACTTGAGTCAGTGTATTGCATGATAAGGGGATATGCTGAGATCGTGGGGTCCATAAGAATTTAGTGCAAAATTAATATTCCTTAACGTATGGGTAAGCATGTCGAAAGTTTTTAGATTGAGTTTAAGTGGACAACAATATCGTCAATCTATGTGAATCGTTTAGAACTGAAAATGTTTAAAGCTTAACGGTGCTAGTGATTGGTCACATAAACTGATATGATCCTCTTACGCAAACTCACAAAAATAGTGTCTGTAAATATTTCTTTACTGCATTTCTGTTATATCAAAAATCCAAAAAGATTTTCGGAGTGTTTTAGCATAAAATTTTGAGAAAATTCAAAAAGATTTTCGACAACTGATGTTGGAGAGCTGATTTTCAAAATTTCAAGTGCTAAACATGAAGAACAAATGGATTGGGAAAGAATGTGTTGGAAATGTGAAGATTTTGAAATGAATAAATGGTTCATTAACTTGAGAGTAAAGTTGAATGATAACCTACAAGAAATCTTCAGAGTTTAACAATGTTAAATATGTTTTTCTTATAAGTGGTTGAGAATTGTGTAGGTGATGAGCTGAACAGAGCTAAAGCCATGGTTTGATCTCAAGGTGATAGCTAATTCCAGACAGCGATCCCAGCATGATGAAAGGGGGAGTCTGACGAGGTTAGAGCCAAAGAGAAGATCCTGGTACATGCTAAGAAAGAAAGGAGACTGATCAAGATTGAAGAGTCATCATGATGAAGACTCTCACTGAAGATTCCGTCAACATTCAAGGGGGAGTCTGTTGGAGCAGTTGTCTGTCGACTTCATCTTCGTTCGAGTCTTAGATTAGTATTGACAGGTCTAGGCACGTATTACGAGGAAATAGTTAAATATAGGGTGAGAGGTAACTTCAAACGGAATTAGAAGTTGTAATTCCGTTTGAAATCAAAAAGTCAAGTTCAAACAAAATTACCTAATTCCGTTTGAACATGTAATCTCGTTTGAAGATGTTAATTCCGTTTGAACAAGTAATTCCGCATGAGACATGTTCAAGCAAAATTACTTGTCTATAAATAGGTGCTAGGTCCGTGTCATTTGAAACGGGATTAGGAAGGTGTTTTCCGACGGCGAAGCTCTGTCGAAGTGTCTCTGTGGTGTAAATTGTTACCGGATCAATAAACAAGACAGCTAATAGTGAATACAAGCTAAACAAAGACAGAATCAATGTATTCCGCCTCTGATTCTGTCTGAGTACTCTTCTGATCGATTCGTTTGGGTCACAAAACGATCCTACATTGTGACTAACTATATAACATGTATAAACGCACCTGGCTAGTATCTTAATTTACCTAACCAATAATGGATGTCTTGGCGTAGCGCACCGCTTTTCAAAGCAATAGTCTACAAAAAGAATGTGAATTGTGTGATTTAGTAATAACAGTGCAACACTTCTATACAACTACGTAATTTAGTCAATTTATTGAAATTCTTAAGGGATGGAGTACTTAGATACTGTTGCTGACTTGCTGATTTTTTAATTTATTTCATTACAAGATATATGAAAAGTTGTCACCTAATAATTTATTAGATATACTAATGGTCAAGGGTAAATAACTAACATTATAAGATATATTTGTGAGTAAGTTAAGGTTTTTTGCACACAAAACATTCATACCAAAGAAAGAAATAACGATGAAATATGGAAGAGAATTAAGATTAGAGAATAGACCTTCAATATAAGATAGGTATCCCTTGTAAAAAACTTGCCATAAGAAGCCTGTGGAACGGGCACCGGCTTAAAATTCAATGCGGCACACTTCAATTTCTCTATAAATAGTTTAAGGGAAAATAGGCGAATGTCCATGATAATTAAAAAAATTAATAGAAAATTAGACATGTAATCTACTCATTAGTTAAATAATAAAACATACTATAAAATATGCTATTGAATTAAATCAACTTCATGATATATGAAAGAACAAAGGATACGTGGATGGATCCAAATCTCTCATAGAAACAGTCATGCTGTTGTTTTTACTTCACTGTGTGGCTTTTTAAAGTTGCAACCTGAATACCACGATGGTGTCCAAAAATTCCCTGAAATGTGTACTAAAAGTGTATTGTTACTTTTTTAAACATTTTACTTCTCTATGATTTATTTTTTTAAAAGAAAAAGCTTTCAATGTCAGTCTAACATCTCGACAAACCACGAGAAAATTGTAAGTCGTAATTATGAACAAAGAAAACAAAGCAACAGGGCATCTAAAAATCACTTATTAGCAATAGGGGATTCATAATATGCTTTGTCTAAAAAGTTTTTCACCATCTGTCGAATATAAGCAACAATCGTTTGCCGTGTGTGTGCCTGTTTTGCAGCCTTGGATTCTACTGTTTTAAGCACCTCTCCAAGTCGAATAGTGTGACACCCATGCCTCTGCAACCATCAAACAAATACCAAACCAATTAAATATTGTATTTCATACCTGGGATTTGTATAAATATGTGTATCTTTTTCCACATATCAATTCTTGTTCGATTTCAAGCTTTAAATCGCTTTCTGGAAGGTTATACGCGCACTGATGCTTAAATATAACCAGTTTAATGCAACGAACACTCCGGAATAGTGAAATAGACTTAACATACCTTAAATAACCTTTACATAACTTAGAAATAAATTTTGGATGGTTTGGAGTGGCGAAATCAAGTTTATTCGCTTATAGGGACTAATTTCGACAAACTGCGAAAGTATGCCGATTTGTACTGTAATGAACATTCCAGAACATGACCATAAGTTAAAAATACCCTAAATATCCTTTACATAGCTTAGAAATAGGCTTTGAGGGGTTCGGTGTGCTAAAATAAACTTTTTGGTCATTCAGGGACTAAAAGCGTCAAAAAGTGCATAAGTTTGCATTTTCGCGCATATCTTACGTTCTGAATACATCCGGACATCCAAAACTTTATGTAATCATTAAAATATTTTATTTTAGTGATTGGCATGATAAAATTCCATTCGTCGCGTAATTTGGATCGTTTTTCGCATTCGTTCGTGTTTCATCGTAATTAACCGAACAACGCAACGGTACGACCAAACGAACCAAAATCCGAGATATTTTTGAGCATGTTTCATGTTACCTATACTTTAAATTCATTTTAGAGCCTTTAAATGGGATTAACGGGGCTTAAACGTGTCAAAAATGCATCAAAAACCGTGTTTTGCACATTCAGTGACCAAAATTGACAATCTGCCATAGTTATCTTAGGAAGGGACCAAAATGGAAAATCTGATTTTCAGCTTGTTCCAGATGTTCCCCTCATTTGCACATGATTTATAACTTACTATGAGCTATTTTTAAGGTGCCCATGGTTTTGCAAAACCATGGGTGCATGTGCACGGTCCAGATTTAAGCTCGGTTTTCAAGGAACGATCCTAACGATCCTAGAAATCCTATAAATACCCATGCTCCTCATTGTTGAAACTCACATTTGATCTGATATTTCTCTAAGTTGAGGTGCTTTCACTTCATACCTGAGAATAATCGGGTCAAACTTCCGTTCTTAGACCTTTTGTAAGTCCTCTTTCGTTCTTTTTCGCGTGAAAGTCAAACTGTGTTTGACTTTTTTCTTTGACCAGTTTATGGTCAACATGAAGTTCGTTTAAACTTCATAACGTGAGCATAATCACGATGGTTTTAGTCTCTTGTGACTATACCTACTGATTACCACGTTATCTAGGCATAGTGGCGAGTCGTAGTTTCGGCCAAAATGCGTATTCTTGCGTATTTTGTAACCAAACTACTTTTAGGTATCAAAACCGTTTGTTTTGATACCAAACCTGTTTTCAAACCTTGTTAAGCATGTTTTAACATGTTTAGCTCGTCACTTTAGGTTTAGTGCTTATGTAGGGTCGTAAGGTAAGCGGTCTAAACAACAGCTTATACTTTCGAACCCGACCCGTTTGGTCGATCTTTAGGATCCGACCAAACACATTAGGTGACCATAGTTGCATAGGGAATAACCTTCCGAGGTTATACCTAATGGTCACATCGTTTAAGTAGTTGTATGATAGGTAGTTTATATGCCTTAGGTAAATGACCAAAATGCCCTTTTTAAGCCAAAATTCATTTTAAGCATATGTAACATAACTTTTGATATCTAAACTGATTTGGCAACAATATTAGACATGTTAAGGCATATTTTACTTATCATAGGACTAGTTAGGCGGTCCGAACGCGTTTTACGCGATTGACGCGTTAAAGTGGCGTAAGTTACCTTAACGAGTCGTAATGGGTCGTAAGCACTTAGGTTAGGTTTCGTTTTAGAATGTAGGCTTTGATAAACCATATTACATGAGTCCCTACACTCATTTGGTTTACGAAACCTCATTTTATCCGATCCTCCGATTTAGGTCCTTTTATTTACATAGTTACCTATATTAGGTGCCGTTTGATTCCATGATCCCTCTAGCTTTGCTTGGTTGTTATTCAAGACTTCTAAGCAACCTAGAGTGAGTACATAGACCCCTCTTTTACTGTTTTCTAAACGTTTTGGGGTGAAACACATGTGCCTACTTGTTATTTTCATGCTTTCCATGTTTTCATATAATATACTTGCTATGTTCATTAGTACACTATTAGTACATGATTTCATTATGTCTTGCTATGTATGTTCACTTAGCATGCTAGCACATTGATTTTCATATTTACATTTTGTTGCATATGCTCATCCAGTATATGGACACATTGTTTTACATTTTGAACCGTTTGTAACCATTTGATTTATGTGAACCATTTGAAACTGTTTGAGCCATTGGGTTAGGGAAGTGATTAGGTAACGGGCGGGTGTAATGTGTTAAAAGCATGGTGGATACGCCGCTGGTACTTCCTATATATAAGTGCTTTTAACACATTATATATCGTTGCGTTATCTAGATCACTTGGGTAAACGATTTTGAAACAATGTCACACAATCATGTTTTCTGAATAATATAAACCATACGAGTCTTATTAACGAGTTTCTACGAGATGTTTTACGATTTGATTTAATAAAACAAAATGTTTTGGAGTTAAGAATCATGGCTACGAGATTTTATAAATCATATCCAACTTGATTTGAGTTGGTTAATTATGTCGCAATACTATACTTTTCAAAATTAGGTTTTTAAATAAGTATTGCAACATGTAAAACGAGCCATGAATTTGACACTCACATAAAACCTATGTACTCGCCGACATTTTTATGCTGACGTATTTTCACATGTGTTTCAGGTACCATAGTTGATGATATTTGATGATGATATTGATGCATGCTCACATAGGAACGGACGAGGCCTTAGCCACTTAATAACAATAAAAGTCTATTTGTTCATGTTTTGTTTCTAATTCCAATGTAATGTAATACATTTAATTAAATAAAACGAAATTGTTTAATCCATGGTTATGAAACAATGATTCTGTTACAACACTCCCCGACGTTTCCGCCACGTTTTGTTGTTTTACGTGGTCGGGGTGTGACAAATAGTTTTCCCTACCCATACACCTCGGTTTGTGTTGTTGTGTACCTTGATTGCTTGACCGAGTTGAACCGACTAAATGGAAAGAACTCCCGTCTAAAGTAGTCACACTTCCTTCCATGACAACATAAACGACCTATTCGACGAAATAGTAGGGGTACAAACTGCACTATCGAACTTCAGATTTATCCTAATATTGCTACGCCGATACATCATCTCAGTCTTCTGTTTGAGTTGTAACTGAACCGACTGCTGGTGATTGTGTTGTAAAAACTGGTAATTAGAAAACCAGTAATATCTTGCGGGGAGATATTACGAAGCCTGTAATATCTTAACCACACGGAAAGTCAAAGTAATGTCAATTGAATTACTTGTATTTCTCTCTGATTTCTATCTTTTTTTAATGGCAATGCTTGTTCTACTATACTACTTCAATAGTCCTAAATTAATCGTCCTTGCCTAGGTTTGAACTGTAACAACCCGACTTTTCAAAGTCAAAGTCAAAGTACAAGTCAAAGTCAAAGTCAAGAAAGGTCAACGTTCGGACCTGCCATTTCTTACTTAATCATTGCTTGTACTCTCTAATTCAATAGACGATATATATGGTAACGATATTTTAAACTATCAGTTTTACAACACGTTTTATAATGCTTATTTAAACGCATTTATCACATTTAACGCATATACAACGTATACTATTTAACGCATTATATCGCATCGCATGTTAGTCTAAATGCTAATCACATCGCTATCGCATCGCAACTCGAATCGCAGTTATTGGTATTGATTCTATGTGTGTGTGTTATTATGTGCTTACTTGTGTGTGCCTTATATGTATTTTGAGGTGATAATCGCAAACGCAATCGCAACTCAATCACAACGCAAACTCATCACGAACTCAAAACTAAGATTTACTTTTATGATTATTAGGAGTTATGTTATTTGTGTAACTATTGTTTAGTACTATCGCATCGGTTACTTGCAACTCGCTTAAACGCAACGCAACGCTCAATGCACGAAATGAAAGTTGGAAAACAAACTCGCATTGGCCAACCGATCGAACGATCATTCGATCAAATGGACATCCGACCGGATGACCATCCTATCGGATGGCCATCCGATCGAACGGCTGTCCGACCCACATAACTTCCCACCGCTTTTCACCCTTTCACCTATAAATACCCTTCCTGTCACATCAACTGCTCATTGATGTGACAGCTCCGTCCGACCCACGCACTCTCAGGCTATTTTCTCTCGATTTCTCGCGATTCTTGTAAGTTTCTTCCTAAAATCTTGTACTTCCATCTTCATTACACACTTTCTCGTCATCTTCTCCATCAAATCTCACATTTTCACTGTGAAATCATCTGATTTGGGGCTGTTCTAGGGTGACGTCATCATGGGTTCTCATGAACACTAAAATGTGACCTCATCTCATCAAGAACGGTTCGGATCTAAAGGATTTCCACATGTTTTTACAATGATTTCGACTAAATCTAAACATTTTCCAACTGATTTCCACTTTTCTTCAACATTCTTAACTTTTTACTCAAAACCATTAGAATCTGGACTCGTTCAGGCCTTCTACTCATTCTTCAACAGTCTGAGAACGGATTCTATCAAAGAGACGACCATTCACGGGTTGAACACGAAACTTCATCTTGAACAGTTAATGTCACACCCCGACCACGTAGAACATACCAAACGTGGCGGAAATGTCGGGGAGTGTTGTAACAGAATTAATTGTTTCAAATCCATGGCAATTGAAGTTTCGTTTTATTGATTAGAAGTGTTATAATGTCTTAACAAACAAGGAAATACAACATAATTAACTAGTCTTGCATCTTTTATTGTCACTAAAACCCAAGTCTGCCTATGTGTATCTTGATCATCTTATGCAATAGCTCCTGAAAAACACATGTGAAAATAGGTACGTCAGCATAAAAATGCCTGTGAGATACATAGGTTTTGTGAAAATAGGTTTCATGACTTATGTTTGAGAAAATGTTTAGTCATGAACCTTGTAATTTGCTTTGTCTTGTAAATCATTTGAAAAACAATGAGTTCAGATGATATGTATAAATAAGTGAATAATGTATGGTTAAATGAATAACCATGTAAACTGAGTTTGTATAAGATAAGTTGCTTGTAAAACAATGTATTGTGAAAAGTATGTTATTTGTATAAAATGTTATATGTATCAAACTGAAATGATTCAAATAACGCTACGATGTATGTAATACCATACAAACACTTATATATAGGAAGTACCAGCGGCGTATCCACCATGCTTGTATCATATTATACACGCATCGTTACTTAATCACTTAATCAAACCAAACCAAACCATCAAGATGTAAAATGTTCATGTCTAATGTAAATCATGTAATATGTATCCAAAACGTAAGCCTGTGATGAATAACAAATGTACTAAGTACGCGACAATAGACATACGTAGCATGTGACCTGTACTAAGTATGCAACAATAGACATACGTAGCATGTGACCTGTACTACGTATACAACAATAGACATACGTAACATGTGACCTGTACTACGTATACAACAATAGACATACGTAGCATATAATGTAATGTAAAACGATGTACTAAGTAATGCACACAATGGGCACACCTAGCATGAAATGTAATGAAATCATGTACTATAATGTACTAACGAACATAGCATGTATATGATGTGAAAACAGGAAAGCTTGAAAGTAACAAGTAGGCACATGTGTTCCACCCCAAAACAGTTTGGAAAACAGTAAAAAAAGGGTCTATGTACTCACTTGAGATTGCTTAGTAGTCCTTGAGTAACAACCAAACAATGCTAGAGATCACGGATATCAAACGGCACCTAATATAGGTAACTATGTTAATAAACCGGACCTAAATCGGAAGATCTGATAGAATGAGGGTTCGTAAACCAAACGAGTATAGAGACTCGTGTCATATGGTTTAACAAAGCCTACATACTAAATGAAACCTTAATCTAAGTGCTTTCGACCCATTACGACCCGTTTAGGTAGCTTATGCTACTTTAACGCATCGTTCGCGTGAAACGCGTTCGGACCGCCTAACTAGTCCTACGACAAGTGTTATATGCCTAAACATGTTACATAATCAGTTATGTGACAAAAGTTTAGGTTACATATGCTTAATTACCAATTATACATGAAAAGGGTATTCTGGTAATTTACCTAAGACATATAAACTACCTATCATACAACTACTTAAACGAAGCGACCATAAGGTATAACCTCGGAAGGTTATTCCCTATATACTATGGTCACCTAATGTGTTTGGTCGGATCCTAATGATCGACCAAACTGGGTCGGGTTCGAGGTATAAGCGATTTATTAGATCGCTTACCCTACGACCCTAGACAACGTGGTAATCAGTAGGCATAGTCCCAAGGGACTATAACCAACGTGATTACACTCACGTTGCGAAGTTCAAACGAACTTCGCATTGACCATAACTGGTCAATGTAGAAAGTCAAACAAAGTTTGACTTTCAGACTCGAAAGACTCGAAAAGCAATAAAAGAACGAAAGAATACTTACGAAGGGTCCCCGAATGCTAATTTCTATTCAAAAATCTCAGGTATGAAACAATAGTTTCAACTTAGAGTTTCTCAAATCAAAATTCTAGTGATTTAAGAAATGGGGGGTATGGGGTATTTATAGTTTTCGGTCCACCGCTAAGATCGTTTCATGGAAACCGTGCTTTAATCGTAACCGTACAAGTGTTGGAACCTTATGGTGACTAGAAAATGGTTCTTATCAGCTGACTAGACAATTTAGAATGTGTGGGTGTGGATCAACCAGCTGCAATCTGATGTTAAATACACTTAATCTGGTCTGGTTAGGCAGTCGCGTAGCGCGACTGGTAAAGCCTATAGGGCTCGCGCTACGCTAGCACCCCCTGGTTCAGAAATGTTTCAGAATTGGCAGAAATGGTCCCTGCACGTGTTTAAGGCCTTTTTCGATGCGTTTGAACCCCGTTAACCTCATTTCAAGGCTCTAAAATGAAGTTAAAGTATAGGGAACTCAAAACATGCTCAAAAATATGCCGGATGATGGTTCGTTTGGTCGTACGAACGCGATGTTCGCTTAATTACGACGGAATGCGCACAAGCGCGAAAAACGATCCAAATGACGCGACGAATGGATTTTTGGCAAGCCAAACACTAAAGCATAATATAGTCATGCTTACATAAATTTTTGGATGTCCAGATGTATTCAGAACGTAAGTTATGCGCGAAAGTGCAAACTTGTGCACTTTTTGACACTTTTAGTCCCTGAATGACCCAAAAGTTTGTTTTAGCATACCGAACCTCTAAATGCCTATTTCTAAGCTATGTAAAGGATATTTATGGTATGTTTAACTTATGGTCATGTTCCGGAATGTCTGTTACAGTTCAAATTGGCATACTTTCGCAGTTTGTCAAATTTAGTCCCTGTAAGCGATTAAACTTTGATTTCACCACACCAAACCTTCCAAAACTTATATCTAAGTTATGTAAAGGTTATTTAAGGTATGTTGAGCCTATTTCACTATTCCGGAGTGTTCGTTGCATTAAACTGGTTATATTTACGCATCAGTGCGCGTATAACCTTCCAGAAAGCGATTTAGAGCTTGAAATCGAACAAGAATCGATATGTGCAAACGATACACATATTTTTACAAATCCCAAGTATGAAATACAATATTTCATTGGTTTGGCATTTGATTGATGGTTGGAGTGACACAGGTGTCACAGTCTCCCCTACTTTAGGAAATTTCGTCCCGAAATTAATTCGTAGGAGTCTAACTGTGGCTTTGTGTGAAGTAACCATCAAAGATAGGCAAGGCATAATCCTGTTATTTCTCTTTAACGGACATTTTTCAGAATTGAAAAATGAACGGAGTTATTTTCAACAGGCATTCTTCAGAAACGAAAATGAACGAAATGAGTCTTTTTCCACAACCTCTTCAGAACCGAAAATGAACAATAATGAGTCATTTTCCACAACCTCTTCAGAACCGAAAATGAACAAAATGAGTCATTTTCCACAACCTCTTCAGAACCGAAAATGAACAAAATGAGTCATTTTCCACAACCTCTTCAGAACCGAAAATGAACAAAATGAGTCATTTTCCACAACCTCTTCAGAACCGAAAATGAACGAAAAGAGTCATTTTCCACCATTTCTTCAGAACCGAAAATGAACGAAAAGAGTCATTTTCCACCATTTCTTCAGAACCGAAAATGAACGAAAAGAGTCATTTTCCACCATTTCTTCAGAACCGAAAATGAACGAAAAGAGTCATTTTCCACCATTTCTTCAGAACCGAAAATGAACGAAAAGAGTCATTTTCCACACACATGACCAAACTAGCTGTGGTTTCCGTGCACTGAATTCCATAATTATGTATGCATCCATAATTACGCAATTCCTTGCATAGTCCGCACAATTTGCTTGTAATGTGAAGGGGAGGAAAATCAAACCTGTGATGAGTGTGACTAGACTACCATAGGGTCCTTTTAATTAGATCGACAAATGATCCTTTTAATTAGGCCACCAAGGAGTCGTTTCAGCTATATCATCACATGATATTCCTAACCAGATTTTTGGATCAATCTGTTTACCTAGACCACTCAGGGGTCTAATTATGGAATGGTACAATATAATCCAAGGGTCTTTACTATTACGTACAAGCCCATTGAGGATTTAATATAGTACCTTTGGATATCCTACTATGAATTCCTTATACGAAGATATGGAAGATTCTACGAGTGTTTGGATAACAAGAATTTGGATCACACGAAAACATTAAAGAGAACACATAAGCACAAAATCACATAGTTGTTTAACTTGTTTATTAATTTGTTATCTTTGGACGCGGATATTTAAAGCACACCAGGAATCCAATTCGTGGATTTCATTTGGCACTTTAATCATTTCAAGAATACATCCATGAAGATAGGATGATCTACCAAAAATTCGATTTTCGTTTTCAGGAAAACGCAATATGCGAATTAAGGTACACAATAATTTAGGACATACAGAAATACCCTTGGGTACCCTATTAAGAATTTATAGTGGTACTTGGGGTATTCGTACAGAATTATAACTTGCACCTTGCACTTCGTCTCTTTGCAAGAGACGAGTACTTAGGAACTTTGTGTAAAACGCAAGAGATTGTAAAATGGAAGAATTTTGGGGGTAGTTTGCTTTTCAAGGAATACGATTCCTTGGTTGTCGGTATTGTAGGGGATATGTTGTTTATACATACAATCACATAAATACATTGCAATGTAAATAAAGGATTTATTTATAAACAATGATAATGGCTGTTTCATGGATCTTGACAACAAAAGAAAATAATACATAAGATGTGATTATTTCTAAAGAGTGTTGTCTTCTAGTCGATCAGATGCTCATCTCTGTGCTGGATTAGCATTAGCACGCTTTGGGCAATTTCCTCGGAAATGTCCCATCTCGCCACACTTGTAGCAAGAACCTGGTGGAAAGCGAGCTCGAGCAGGTTTGTTGTTAGCTTGATTTGGTGCAACTGCTGCTACGCAAACTTTTGCTGTATGACCTTTACGTCCACAAATTTGGCATTCGCGGCACTTCACATTAACATGATGATAAAGGTTACATCGGTTGCACAAAGGTGAAGTTCCATTGTATGGCTTCCTAGCATGGGGTTTAGCTGGTTGGTTGGGGGCAGCTTGATCATTGTGAGCGACCATGGCGAAGTTCTGAGAAGCCTTTTGCTTCTTTGACCGCTCAAGGGATCCAGTCTGTTCATCCATGGTCTTTGATTCCTCGATCGGTTTCTTGTCACCCTTTCAGAAAAGCTTACGTTTCCTGATCTGAGATTCAGTCAACGTTGCAGATAGTTCAATGGCCTGCCTAACCGTAGTGGGGTTACTACCAGTAACAATGTCTTGAACTGAGTCAGGGAGACCATCAATGTATTTTTCGATTGCCTTATCCAAAGGCGTGACCATGGTAGGACACAACAGGCTCAGCTCCTCATATCGATCGGTGTATGCTCGATGTTCACCGCTGTCTTGCTTAAGATCGTCAAATTCCCTTTCCAATACCCTGATCTCGTGACGAGGACAGAATTCCTTCATCATCAGTGCTCAAAGTTCTTCCCAAGTTTGGGCCAGTGCCACTTCGGCACCCCTATCTCTCACCACACCGTTCCACCACGTCAAAGCTCGTTTCTCAAAGACACTAGATGCGAAGTCTACCTTTCGCTCGTTTGGACATTGAACATGCCTGAAGGTGCTCTCTAGACTCTCGAACCATTGCAGAAGTGCAGTCGCCCCTAGAGACCCAGAAAACTTTGATGGCTTGGCCGAGTTGAACGTCTTGAAGCTGCAGAGGGCATTATTGTTGTTGATAGCTTGGTAACATTGAGCAACGACGTTCGGGATTGCAGCAGTCATTTGCTGTGTAATGACAGCTGCCAGCTCATCAATAGATACCGGGTTTTCGCGTCGTGGAGGCATTCTAAAAAGAGAAGAACATGAAAGGAAACGAGTGAGAGAATTAGACGAAAAGAATGAGATAAAACAAATCTGATGAAAGAAAGGATAGTGGTCATTTGTTTGTTACTACAAAGCAACAAACGACTCTGGTGATTAATCAAAGTAAATAGGTCAAAATAATGTATCGCGAAGACATGCTCGCCTATAAGTGAACACTCATCCCAAGAATTCCCAGGTAAGCACAACTGGTCTCGCGTCTGATGAGATGTATACGAAGTGCTTGCCTAGACAGAAAACCCAGAATACAGGCATTCACCCTTCCAGTTTGCACGTGTTCACATTATTAGAAACCCAAAACCTTGACGAGAGTTTTGAAAATTCAAAGGGGTTCAAAACCATGTAACAGAGGGTTCAAAACCTTACAATAGAGGGTTCAAAACCTTGTAATCAATCATCCTAGAACAGATGATTAGTTTTCAAAGCGGTTTTGAAATTTATGTTCTTGTTGTGGTAGTCGCCTAAGGATAGGTGACGGTATTGTTTTATGACTAAACGCAAGTAAACTCGCGTTGGGGCCCTAAGAAGGTTATAGACTAGGTCAAAGCATTACTAATAACCTAATTCCCTATAACCATTGGCTCTGATACCATCTTTTCTGTCACACCCCGACCACGTAGAACATACCAAACGTGGCGGAAATGTCGGGGAGTGTTGTAACAGAATTAATTGTTTCAAATCCATGGCAATTGAAGTTTCGTTTTATTGATTAGAAGTGTTATAATGTCTTAACAAACAAGGAAATACAACATAATTAACTAGTCTTGCATCTTTTATTGTCACTAAAACCCAAGTCTGCCTATGTGTATCTTGATCATCTTATGCAATAGCTCCTGAAAAACACATGTGAAAATAGGTACGTCAGCATAAAAATGCCTGTGAGATACATAGGTTTTGTGAAAATAGGTTTCATGACTTATGTTTGAGAAAATGTTTAGTCATGAACCTTGTAATTTGCTTTGTCTTGTAAATCATTTGAAAAACAATGAGTTCAGATGATATGTATAAATAAGTGAATAATGTATGGTTAAATGAATAACCATGTAAACTGAGTTTGTATAAGATAAGTTGCTTGTAAAACAATGTATTGTGAAAAGTATGTTATTTGTATAAAATGTTATATGTATCAAACTGAAATGATTCAAATAACGCTACGATGTATGTAATACCATACAAACACTTATATATAGGAAGTACCAGCGGCGTATCCACCATGCTTGTATCATATTATACACGCATCGTTACTTAATCACTTAATCAAACCAAACCAAACCATCAAGATGTAAAATGTTCATGTCTAATGTAAATCATGTAATATGTATCCAAAACGTAAGCCTGTGATGAATAACAAATGTACTAAGTACGCGACAATAGACATACGTAGCATGTGACCTGTACTAAGTATGCAACAATAGACATATGTAGTATGTGACCTGTACTACGTATACAACAATAGACATACGTAGCATGTGACCTGTACTACGTATACAACAATAGACATACGTAGCATGTGACCTGTACTACGTATACAACAATAGACATACGTAGCATGTGACCTGTACTACGTATACAACAATAGACATACGTAGCATATAATGTAATGTAAAACGATGTACTAAGTAATGCACACAATGGGCACACCTAGCATGAAATGTAATGAAATCATGTACTATAATGTACTAACGAACATAGCATGTATATGATGTGAAAACAGGAAAGCTTGAAAGTAACAAGTAGGCACATGTGTTCCACCCCAAAACAGTTTGGAAAACAGTAAAAGAGGGGTCTATGTACTCACTTGAGATTGCTTAGTAGTCCTTGAGTAACAACCAAACAATGCTAGAGATCACGGATATCAAACGGCACCTAATATAGGTAACTATGTTAATAAACCGGACCTAAATCGGAAGATCTGATAGAATGAGGGTTCGTAAACCAAACGAGTATAGAGACTCGTGTCATATGGTTTAACAAAGCCTACATACTAAATGAAACCTTAATCTAACTGCTTTCGACCCATTACGACCCGTTTAGGTAGCTTATGCTACTTTAACGCATCGTTCGCATGAAACGCGTTCGGACCGCCTAACTAGTCCTACGACAAGTGTTATATGCCTAAACATGTTACATAATCAGTTATGTGACAAAAGTTTAGGTTACATATGCTTAATTACCAATTATACATGAAAAGGGTATTCTGGTAATTTACCTAAGGCATATAAACTACCTATCATACAACTACTTAAACGAAGCGACCATAAGGTATAACCTCGGAAGGTTATTCCCTATATACTATGGTCACCTAATGTGTTTGGTCGGATCCTAATGATCGACCAAACTGGGTCGGGTTCGAGGTATAAGCGATTTATTAGATCGCTTACCCTACGACCCTAGACAACGTGGTAATCAGTAGGCATAGTCCCAAGGGACTATAACCAACGTGATTACACTCACGTTGCGAAGTTCAAACGAACTTCGCATTGACCATAACTGGTCAATGTAGAAAGTCAAACAAAGTTTGACTTTCAGACTCGAAAGACTCAAAAAGCAATAAAAGAACGAAAGAATACTTACGAAGGGTCCCCGAATGCTAATTTCGATTCAAAAATCTCAGGTATGAAACAATAGTTTCAACTTAGAGTTTCTCAAATCAAAATTCTAGTGATTTAAGCAATGGGGGGTATGGGGTATTTATAGTTTTCGGTCCACCGCTAAGATCGTTTCATGGAAACCATGCTTTAATCGTAACCGTACAAGTGTTGGAACCTTATGGTGACTAGAAAATGGTTCTTATCAGCTGACTAGACAATTTAGAATGTGTGGGTGTGGATCAACCAGCTGCAATCTGATGTTAAATACACTTAATCTGGTCTGGTTAGGCAGTCGCGTAGCGCGACTGGTAAAGCCTATAGGGCTCGCGCTACGCTAGCACCCCCCTGATTCAGAAATGTTTCAGAATTGGCAGAAATGGTCCCTGCACGTGTTTAAGGCCTTTTTCGATGCGTTTGAACCCCGTTAACCTCATTTCAAGGCTCTAAAATGAAGTTAAAGTATAGGGAACTCAAAACATGCTCAAAAATATGCCGGATGATGGTTCGTTTGGTCGTACGAACGCGATGTTCGCTTAATTACGACGGAATGCGCACAAGCGCGAAAAACGATCCAAATGACGCGACGAATGGATTTTTGGCAAGCCAAACACTAAAGCATAATATAGTCATGCTTACATAAATTTTTGGATGTCCAGATGTATTCAGAACGTAAGTTATGCGCGAAAGTGCAAACTTGTGCACTTTTTGACACTTTTAGTCCCTGAATGACCCAAAAGTTTGTTTTAGCATACCGAACCCCTAAAAGCCTATTTCTAAGCTATGTAAAGGATATTTATGGTATGTTTAACTTATGGTCATGTTCCGGAATGTCTGTTACAGTTCAAATTGGCATACTTTCGTAGTTTGTCAAATTTAGTCCCTGTAAGCGATTAAACTTTGATTTCACCACACCAAACCTTCCAAAACTTATATCTAAGTTATGTAAAGGTTATTTAAGGTATGTTAAGCCTATTTCACTATTCCGGAGTGTTCGTTGCATTAAACTGGTTATATTTACGCATCAGTGCGCGTATAACCTTCCAGAAAGCGATTTAGAGCTTGAAATCGAACAAGAATTGATATGTGCAAACGATACACATATTTTTACAAATCCCAAGTATGAAATACAATATTTCATTGGTTTGGAATTTGATTGATGGTTGGAGTGACACAGGTGTCACAGTTAAGTCTGATCGGATGGGGTGATTCCCATCCGATCGGCTGAGCTAAACTTGGTATGGTTTCCGTTGTTTATCACGTCGTCATGCCGTCTCGGTCAAACCGCAACTCTTTCACTTAACTGATTTTACAAAGTTTTCCGACGAAAAGGTTGCTCGATCGAATAGCATTCCGATTGAATGACCATCCGATCGAACGACTATTTGACCGGTTGACTTGAATTGCAAGCTCCACACTTAAACAATATTTCAAAACTCCAAAGAATATCAGCTTTCAATCGAATAGCTATCCGATCGAACGATCATCCGTCTGGATGACCATCCGATCGAATGACTTGAAATGCACTACAACGAAAACTTCAAAAGTTTAAATAATTCACACACTAACTTACCAGTCGAATGAACAACCGATCGACACACTGTTAAACACATTGTTCAACGCTTACACTATCGTTCTCTGATCAGGCTAATCTCCAGTGCTCCCTTCAATCCAAGATTGTGTTTATTTACTAAACACGCTCTGTGAGTATACTCAATCCCATTTTGCTTAACGCACTTTTGGGTGTTATTCGTGTTATTCGATGAATGCTTGTATGTTATGTTTACATTGTGATTTTTGCCTGACAGCTTAGCAACGATAGTACTATAGTTTGGACTCAGCACCTGTCGTGGACATGGGTTGTTAAGGGTTTTACTTCACATAGTCACAATGGTGATAATGTGTTGTGCATTCTACAACTTGCAGTCATGTCTGTGCATATGTCATTGTCGATAGCTTACTTGCTTCAAATTTCTACGTGTTACATGTTGGTTACGCGTAAAACGCTTTCGCTATACTATTTACTATTAAACTTGTATGCTCACCTTTACACTATGTGTATTGACTTTATTTTAACGTATGTGACAGCTGTTTAGGATGTTATGATTGCTGGACTTTTGTGGAATCATGCTAGGGGAGTCTAGAAACAAACTAAATAAAATCTGAGTTGTCGGAACAATTATTTGTCTTTGAGAACAATATCTGTAATAACTATTTATGCTTTGTATGTTTATGGTATGGGACGTGAACGTTAAATATATTGTCACTAATAGTGTTATGGATTCTCTTGGACAATCTGTTTCGCTCAGTGCCGCGCCCCGATGTTTCCGCCATCAGTTGGGGTGTGACAGATTGGTATCAGAGCCATAACTATAGGGAATTAGGCAAGACACGACCTAGTCTGGGTCGATGTCTTAGAATCGACCTAGTTTATAGTCTAAGAGCATTCACATCCTGGGAATCAAAATCTGTGTGTGGGGTTTTTAAAATATAAAAAGTACAAAAAGTGGTTGTGAGTGGAGGAGAGAGAAAATGTTACTGTTCATCTGTATATTTGGGGGGACACTGTTCACTCACTATAATTTTTTAATATATATTGAAAGTGGCTGTGAGTGAAGGAGAGAGAAAATGTAATGATAAAGGTATAAAAATATTATTTAATTGAAAAGGAGAGAGAAAAAGTATTTGTTTTTAGTGGAAATATATTGATATAGGAGTTGTTTTTAGTGGAATGTATGTATATTTTTAGGGAGCTGGATGTGAATACTCTAAGTACCAACACATTGACTTGTGCAAACCCAGTAGGGGTTCTGAACGAGCTTACTATTGATACACTTGCTTGACTCGCTAATACCACACCTTTGTGCGAACACCGCATACTACCGCTTCGCACAAAGATAGCTTTTCCTAAAGCTGACACAACACACACATTTTCAAAAATCCTCTCATAACTCAATTGAGCGATTTTGTCGGGATTAGGTGTGAAAACCGAGAAATCTCGATAAACTTACTCGCTCTACGTGCATTTTTACTATAAAACACGAGAATTTGCGTTGAGTCAGGAGTGAAATGCATATGTCGACATAATTCTCCCTATCACTCGTGGTTTTACCACACAAACAGGAATGAAGTTGTTAAGTTAGGGGTGAAACCCGCATCTTAATGACTTGTTCCGCTCTCTATTTGGTTTTACAAAACTCTCACCAAAGTCTCGATGGATTCCAATGACTCAGTACACGTGGTAGTCGAAAGGATGCGTGTCATTCACCGCGATACGGTGAGAGAGCACAGTCTATTAGGCCAAAATGTGTACTCTAAGTCCTTGAGAATAGTCGAATCACTTCGGGTAGTCGATGTCTCACACCCAGACACTCCGTTTTGATTCTGAGCTTGCAACCGCCGACTCTGTGAATTGTCGATTTTATGTGCTTTTATGTGTTTAATTGTTTATACATGTTTCTGTTTTGGAGATTTACTCGCTTTTCGCTTTACTAAACGCGCACTGCACTTATATCTCAAAACGTGGACAAATCACACGCTATACTACTCGTTATGCTACTCGCAATCGCTACTCGCTATTCTCACTTGCAACTCTCGATCGTTTTACGCTGCTGTGAAAGATAGGTGAATACGTGCAAAATATGTAGGCGAATGCGTGCAAAATATAGTGGAATATGTGCTTACGTGGACTACGTGCTTCTGTGCTTATGTGCTTACGTGCTATGTGGATTATGTGCCTACGTGGTTATGTGCCTATGTGTGGACGTGTTCCTGTGCTTTACGTAAAGGAGTGTTTTACGATACGCTATACTATACCCGATATAATTGAAACTCAAACCATGTGACGATGTCTGTTGCAGACAATGTCATCATTTGGTTCCCACACCGCCCGCGCTACTCGCCGCAACCACGCTGACAAACGCATCGCATCGCATCGCTGGTGGCCAAGATCATTCCACAGATCGTTAGCGAGATCAATGAGGTGAAGAGCAGCTCCTCTGTTGAATCTAATAGCGACTCGCCGAAAGCTACTTTTAGCTTCAAGCAATTCAAGGCATGTGGCCCTAAGGACTTCACTGGTGAAGACGGGCGCAGCGCCATGTTTCAGTGGTTTGACTCGATTGAAGTCACTCTTCGTTAAAGCGGATGCCCAGACAACTTCCACACTGTTAACGCAACCGGCGTTTTTCAGTCCAGGGCCCTGGACTGGTGGATTGTCGAACGAAGCAGGCGAGGTAACGACGCAGCCTATGGACTTTCTTGGGAGGAATTGAAGGAAATCATGATGAAAGAATTATGTCCCCCGCATGAGCTCCAGAAGCTAGAGAACAAGTTTTGGGGAATTAAGCAAGAAGGTGGCGACAATGCTGGCCTTACTGCTCGCTTTAAGTAGCTTAGTATCATCTGCCCTGGCCAAGTTTCAACTCCCGACATCACAATCAAGAAATACATTCACGCTCTACCTGATTGTGTTGCCGATTTTGTTCAGGCAGCCAAGCCTGCTACCATCGAGGGACCTTCCAACTTGCTGCTTAGATCAATGATAAGCGAGTTCAGGCTGGTTACTTCAAGAACACCACCAAAAGTCTTCATCAAGTCACTACTACCCCCGCTCCTGAACCGCCGCATCTCAAGGATCGAAATCTTCACGCCGCAAGCGCAACAACAACAACAACAACAACAACAACTGTGCTATCACCGCCGCTCCTCTCAACATTGTTCCTACCCCACCTTAGAACTAGAACTGCCAAGTAGCAGCACCTGTGACCAACGCACTGCCTGCTAAGCGTGCATACACTGGTCCTCACCCTTTGTGCCCTACTTGTACTTACCATCATCCAGTTGGGATCGCTTGCCGCTTCTGTGTCCATTGCAACATCTATGGGAACTTTACCACAAACTGTCGCACTGGCCCTCGCCAGCAAATTCAAGCTCCTCCTGCACTACCAGCTCCTCTTCCCGCTCCTCAGGGTACTCAAGCAGCTCCTGCTCCCGCTGCTCATGCAAGAGCCTGCTTCGCATCTGGTGATCCTAACCACTTCGCTAATGTCTGCCCAAACTGAGTGGTAAAGCAAGAGCCACAACAGCAGCCAGCGCAGCAACAACATCAACAGTAGCAGCCTTAGCAGCAGCAGCCAGCACAACAAGCAGCCCACGGCAGAGCATTCAACATCAACATCCGCCAGGCTGAAACTGACAACAATGTTGTCAATGGTACGTTTCTTGTCAACGGTATTTATGCTTCGTGTTTATTTGATACTGGAGCCGATAACTGTTTTGTGTCGTTTGAATTCGAAAAGCTCCTAAATCGTAAATGCGCTAACCTCCCAACAACGTTCGACGTAGAAATTGCCACTGGAAGAACCGTCACTGTTAGTTATGTTCTCCGTGATTGTACTCTTGAGCTCAACAATCACGTTTTCCCGATCGATCTCATTCCGATGCAACTTGGTTGCTTCGATATCATAGTAGGCATGGATTTTCTTCGTGAAAATCGTGCTGAAGTCGTTTGTTTCAATAAAATGATACGTTTTTTCTCTCGCTAATGGCGACCAACTATGTGTTTATGGCGAAGTATCATCAAAGGATCTGAAACTCATGTCATGCATACAAGCAAGCAAGTACCTCCGAAAGGAATACACGGCTTTCTTAGCACACATTGTTCTAGCGGCGAAGGAAAAGAAAGAGAAAGCAATGGAAATGGTGCCTGTGGTTTGTGATTTTCCTGCTGTCTTTCCTGACGATTTACCCGGTCTACCGCCGTCTCGTGATATTGATTTTCGTATCGACCTCATTCCTGGAGCTAACCCTGTCGCTAAAGCTCCCTATCGACTCGCTCCGTCCAAAATGCGTGAACTTTCAAGTCAACTCCGGGAATTGCTTGATAAGTGCTTCATTCGCCCTAGCACATCCCCTTGGGGCGCACCTGTCCATTTCGTCAAAAAGAAGGACGGATCGTTCCGGATGTGCATCGATTATAGCGAACTTAATAAGCTAACTATCAAGAATCCCTATCCCTTACCTCGAATCGATGATTTGTTTGATCAATTGCAAGGCGCTACGTGTTTTTCTAAGATCGATTTACGCTCTGGTTATCATCAGTTACGCATTCAAGAGGAAGATATACCTAAAACCGCTTTTCGCACTCGCTACGGCCATTATGAATTCATTGTTATGCCCTTTGGACTTACCAACGCACCCGCGGTTTTCATGGATTTGATGAATCGCGTGTGTAAACCCTTTCTCGACCGCTTCGTCATCGTGTTTATCGATGATATCCTTATCTATTCAAAGTCGAAAGCCGAACACGTGCAACATCTTCGTTTGGTTCTCGAACTACTCCAAGGGAATCGCCTCTATGCCAAGTTCTCCAAGTGCGAATTTTGGCTTGAGGAGGTTCAATTCCTCGGTCACATTGTCAATATTCAAGGTATTCATGTCGATCCCGCGAAGACTGAAGCAGCTAAGAGTAGGATTACCCCGAAAAACCCGTACGAAGTTCGTTCATTTCTCGGACTGGCGGGTTATTACCGCCGATTTATTGAAGATTTCTCTAAAATCGCCGTCCCGCTTACCTCTCTCACGCACAAAGACAAGCCTTTTGTTTGGGGAACTGAACAAGAGGAAGCCTTTCAAACCCTCAAGCGTATGCTTTGCGACACTCCTGTACTCGCGCTACCCGACGGAAACGACGACTTTGTAGTCTACTGCGATGCCTCTAACCTCGGTCTTGGTTGTGTCCTTATGCAACGGGACAAGGTTATCGCGTACGCCTCTCGTCAGCTCAAGATCCATGAGAAGAACTATACAACCCATGACCTCGAACTCGGTGCAGTTGTTTTTGCGTTAAATATTTAGAGACACTACCTTTACGGTACCAAGTGTACGGTCTTCACTGGCCATAAGAGCCTACAACATATCTTGAATCAGAAGGAACTGAATATGCGCCAACGAAGATGGGTTGAACTTCTCAACGATTACGACTATGAGATTCATTACCACCTAGGCAAAGCAAATGTCGTTGCCGATGCTCTTAGCCGACGAAGCTATTTGCATAGCGTTCATAATATTCAAGCCCAACACAACCTCGAAGCTCTCATTCGTGACGCGCAACACGCCTGTTTTACCGAACGTACTTTGAAGGAAGAAAAAATTCTTGGAAATGAAAGCCAGTTAGTGAACAAACCGAATGGTATTTTTCACTACCTCGATCGCATTTGGATCCCCAGTCGCAATAACCTTGTAGGTCCCCTTGAGTCGTATGGATCTTTCACAGAATTGTCAATCCAATCAAGAGTGCGGAATCCTCTTGATCAGAATATAGTAGAAAACGTGTAGGAACAGAAATCAGCAATTCACTTTCAAACCGGGTTTCTATTGATTATCAAACAAACGTATTACAATCAATCAAACCCTAATTTTCATCCAAGCTTTAGCTCTCACGAAAATACTATCTCTCAAATTCTGTTCTGGTTGATCAACCTAAACCCTAAAGCCTAACCTTGTTTATATAACACAAGGTTTACAACTTAGGCTAGAGTTTCCTACATGGGCAAGGCCCAAATCGTCCCCCTAAGACCCAACTGGGTTTTTTTTAGCCCAAACTCTATTATTCCACTAATACAAAGCTAAACCCGCTAATTGTTTATCGTTTAACTAATTACAAGATATCCAAAGACCAAATCTAAGTTGTTGTCACAAACATGTTGTCACAAACATGCACCAACAAACTCCCCCTTGACAATAGCTTCATAAAATAACTTTGTCTTCAGTCATCTTGCATTATTCATGTAGTCTTGCACTGTCTTTGATCTTTGGATAGCTTCAGCTTCAATAGCTTATGTCAGCAACAGAGACTCCCCCTAAGCTGATGCATCCAATCACCAAATCTTCAAAAACTTTAGCGTTTGAGTAAACTCCAGTTCAGCATATGTATAGCAATCTTCAAACTCTTCACTTTGTCTGCAATGTAGAAAGGAGGTTCTACCATGCATCCAATCAAACTCTCATCTTTTCATAGCAACTCATCACTTTAACTTCTCAGCAACGTACAACTTCAATCTGTATACTATAAAACAAACATCTCGAAAAACCATAAGAAATTTTCAACACAGTTAAATAAATTATTATTTTTTTAAGAGATAGTTAAACTGTATCACAGATTAAGCATTTTCAACTTATCACCAACACACAAAACTTTTTAATCACACACCCTATAACCCGCATGATTTAAAATTTTGAACTCACTTTCTAACACCGTCTCCCCCTATCAGTAACAATTCCTCAAAGAATAACTGTTTTCCGTACGTTAAGAATTTTAAACAGAAAAAGACACTATTTTTTGATTTTTATATTTTCTGAAAGCAAGTAAATACAAAAAGCAATAAACACTCTATTTTTGTGAGAATCACTACTAAGAAGATCATATCATCAAAATCAAACTGTTTCACACTTGTAGTTAATTCTTTATTTATTTTTTCGTGAAAAGCAGTCCAAGACGATTACCAGTATGTTTGTCCACTTAAACAAAATGCATGAACATTTCAAGTACCATTACCATATGATACGTTAAGGTAATTTTATTACTGATATACTAGTGTGTCCCACTTCAGGATATACCCCCGCGATCAGGGTATGCACAAAGATTCATCGTAGTAGGTGAGTATACTGAATTCATCCGTTTTGTTTTTTCAACGTTTAGATAGTTGGTGAACAGGTCAGTACTTCCGTACAGCAAAGAGACCAAAATATCTAACGAGGGCTATGAAAAATACCATTTTTGGTACGATTTTATGCATTTTACACATTTTGAATGACTCTATATGAGAGCTTCTTCATTTTTGGGTTTTGGCATTTTTAGCTCTTTTAAGATATCCTGGTTGTGCCTAGGTCAGCATGTATCTGGATGCAGCAGAAGGACAACCCTGATATCCCCAGATGAAATAACAGTATAAAGACCCAAAACCTCAGATTTTGGCAATCTATCAACGCAAGATTTAAGGTCATTAATGTAGGATCGTGTATCTGACCCGAATGAGTCGTTCAGAGGAGTTTTACTTCGTTTCAGAGGCGGAAACTAAGAAACAAAGGTAGAAACAGCTTGTTCTTTACTTAAAACACTGATTTGATTGAAATAACAACAATTACAATCAGTCTTCACACCGGCAGCACCTCGGTATGGAATTCACGAACATTCCCAAATGAGATCGCTTGAACCCTATATATAGTAGATGGAGTTTCGCTTGAGAAGAACAAGAACCAGTTCAAGCGAACTACCATGTGTTGGTTCCGCTTGAAACTGACAAGTGTCATTTCAAGCGAACTCAACCACTTCAAGTGAACTTACATAAAATACATCTTAAACCTTCCTATTTTCTCGTACATCGTGCCCTGATCTAACATATCTAGTACAAGACTCGATACAAGACGAAGTCGACAGATGCATGCACTAACAATTAAACCATACACCACTGATGTGTTCCCCACTCATACATAGTTAATTTAGGTTTATATCACATTGGTAAGTTGATTATTTCATGCTTTTTGCCTACTGGTACATCGTATGATGAAGCTGCTATCACACTTAAGCAATTTTAATTCAGTTTGAGTGTGACAATCTAACTTGCCAATGTACTATCATTTCTTCTTTTTCACACAGTGATAACTCATTTTTGATTTTCTAATTTTTTATGTTTTTGATTTTTCAATGTTTTTGTATTTTTGATTTTTAAGAAAGCAGTAAACTATTTACAACATTCTTATGAAAAACCAGTTATTCAGGATTCCTCATCCCGTTGAGTTCGACTAAATGTTCAAAGCGAGCCCTGTCAAATGCTTTAGTATAAAGATCTGCCAGGTTATCTAGTGTGTCGAATCAGCACTTTGAACTTCAATTTAAATCATTTAATATATATGTAAGAACAATCTCACATCCCCCATCATGTGCCTGAAGCAGCTACTATCAACATAAGTTGATAATCCTCCTTAGCAGCTCCTACACACTCCAACTAAGAAATTAGTTAGATTGGGGGACCCAAGCCTTAATGGTATTGGGTCGTCCAAATTCACCAACCACTTGAACATCCATCCAATATCCATTACTCCTAACTGGAGTCTTGGATCTCAGACCTGTTGATGGAATTTGATTTTGATTTCCATAAGGTCTATGGTCCTGAGGGTTCCTATATGTGTTTGGACTATATGACCTTTGAAAATTTTGATTTTGATACATTGAATTTTGATTCCAAGAAGCATTATTGTTGTAATTTCTAAAGCAATTGTTATAAAAAGTTCGACCACCATTATTTTGGTATCGATTTTGATATTGACCTTGACTTCTGAAATTATTAGAATTATAATTGTTCATTCTTGGTGAACTGCTTCTAGGTCTCTCATATCTGCCTGGTGGAGATTTAGACTGAAATCTTGGTTAATTTCTTTGAAAACGTGGAACTTGTGGAGTTCCTTTTTCAGCCTTATCTACACCAACAGCAACATTCTCTGGTTGCTTAGGAGCAGATTGCTTTGGAGAATTTTCAACTTTCTCCTCATTATCACCTTTCTTCTCAGGTGATTTCTCTCTCTTTCTCTCACTCACTTGTGCTTCACTCTTTTTGTTAGGACAGTAGCTAGCTACATGTCCCTTGGTGTAACATTTGAAGCACAATCTCCTTTTCAAAGACTTCTTAGCTGGAGTCTTTGAGGTAGATCCCTTATCATATGGTGCTGATCCCTTGGATGAATCTTGTTTAGTTTGCCTAATTTTAGATTTTTCTATGCTCTTATTTTTTGCAAACTCTACATTCGATTCATTTTCAATAACAGCGGTTTCGTTTTTCATATCACTACCTTGAACAAAATTAACCTTTTTAACAAAAGTTTGATTTTTGCTCTTAGGATGTGAATTTTTCTTTTTCAAAGGTTCCCTGTTATTTTTCTTCTTAGCCTCATCACTCTCAGATTCATCACTTTGACTTGATGCGAAACTACTTGGTGCAGTTGACATAAAGTCTATTAGCTCATTTTCATCAGGCAAGAATGAATAGTCATGACTAAGAGGAGGTGGAACTTCATTAAAGCCCTGGAAGCCCACACTTGTCTTGTCATTACTCTTCTTTAACCCACCCATCATGTGTTTCATAACAAAAGACGAATCTCTGAATTGACTTAATTTCTTTTCAAGTTCAACAATTTTGAGTTTTGCATCTGACAACTCTTGGCATTTTTCAGAAATCTATTTTGTTTTCTCAGCCATCATGTCATGAGCTAAATCTATTACCTGAAGTTTTCATTTAACTTGCATGTTAAAGCTTCAATTTCACTTTCATAACCTCTTATCTTCTTCAAGTATACAGATTCGTTTCTTTTAGCAAAAAAGTTTGACTCTTTTATGTTCGACATCTCGCTCACCAGACTTTGGTTTAGTGTTCTCAACCTGTCAACCTCACCCTGTAATTTACGACACCTCAAACACACATAATTAGATTGTACCTCTTTCTCATGAACTTCCGTAGTTTGATCAGCAATAACCTGTTCAGCTTCACTCTCTTTCTCTACTTCAGCATCCACTTTTTCTTCAGCATTCTTCACTTTAGCTTCAGCATCATTCACAGTAGTTTCAGCCTCATCAAGTGGCACTATATCTGCCATGAATTCCTGAGTGGCACTCTCATTTCCCTGATATCGCTTTTGTAATGCATCCCACATATCCTTTGAATTAGTGTACTTTTTTAAGGTATGCTTGATGCTATCAGGTAAGGACATCTTTATCGCAGCCAAGGCTCTCTTTTCAGCCTCATACATCTTTTTATCATCCTCTTGCATGTTCACATAGTCTGTTCTACGTGGTCTGCCCTCATAATCGTGTGTTGGGTTTGTGTACCCATCTACAATACAGATCCACATGCGTGCATCCTAAGATTCAATGAAGGATTGGAAGTTGTCCTTCCATGTAAGATAATTCTCCATCTTCATCATCTTAGGTGCATTCAAATTTGTCATGTTCGACATTTTAACGCAACAGACTGGTAAAACCGTACAAAATATCTCCGAAAACAGTGGTTACCAAATTACACCGTTAGAATCATCTCGAAAAGACGAATCCAATGATATCTAATGTCAAAAACCGAATTCGGGATTTCCAGAGTTTCTTTTGTCCTAAAAATGCAAGGAATTCGACGGTGCAGACGGTTTCTTCAAATGAGTTACGGTTCACTTTCTATTTTCGAAAACATGAATTTTTAGTTACACTTGCCAAAAAATCTTCCACCTTTTAAATTCGCTATTAATTTCACTAGCCAGTCAAGATTAATTTCGTTGTTCAGTTTAAGTTAACTTCGCTGGTCTAGTTCGCAGGTCTACTTCGCTGGTCAATTTCGCTGAAAGTCAAATTCGCTGCCAAATTTCGCTATAACGACGACTGTAAAGTTGCTAAAAACCGTGGTAATTTCGCTGTGGACAATTACACGGTTACCAAAGTCGCCTTTGGATTTAACTTCACCGAACACCGAGATATTTAGCCCCAAATTCGCTGATCAGTTAATTATGTTGATCCTGTCTGCGAATTTGTTAAATTCGCCAGCCAGTAATATGGAAATTCAATCTTTTTCAAATTTCTGAGATTTTCCAAATTCTATCAACACTTTCCTGCAGAATCGAAACAGCAAAATATCAGTAGTTTTCGAAAATCAGTAAGAAACAGTACGAAGAACGTGAGGAACACGAAGAACAATCTTCGAATCTTCAAGCCTTTCCAGCCAAAATCCTTCAAACAATCAACCAAAAACTGTCTCGAAAACCTGCAAATCAACAAAATCAAACAAACAAACTGATCAAACACAAACAAAATCACAGAAAAATTATCAGAACTTAAAAATTTCGAAACCCTAATTTCAGGTTTCAAAAATTTCGAAATTTTTTCCCCCAAATCTGCCAACCACAATTCTGAACCGAGCCTTCAAGAGCCTAATGCTCTGATACCAATTGTAGATCCCCTTGATTCGTATGGATCTTTCACAGAATTCTCAATCCAATCAAGAGTACGGACTCCTCTTGATCAGAATATAGCAGAAAACGTGTAGGAACAGAAATCAGCAATTCACTTTCAAACCGGGTTTCTATTGATTATCAAACAAACGTATTACAATCAATCAAACCCTAATTTTCGTCCAAGCTTTAGCTCTCACGAAAATACTATCTCTCAAACTCTGTTCATGCTGATCAACCTAAACTCTAAAGCCTAACCTTGTTTATATAACACACGGTTTACAACTTGGGCTAGAGTTTCCTACATGGGCAAGGCCCAAATCGTCCCCCTAAGACCCAACTGGGTTTTGTTTAGCCCAAACTCTATTATTCCACTATTACAAAGCTAAACCCACTAACTGTTTATCGTTTAACTAATCACAAGATATCCAAAGACCAAATCTAAGTTGTTGTCACAAACATGATGTCACAAACATGCACCAACAAACCTTTAGGAAATATTGCTGACTGAAGCCCACAAATCCCGATATTCCATTCATCCCTGTGCTGACAAGATGTACTAGGACCTGTGTGCCAGGTATTGGTGGCCTGGAATAAAGAAGGATATCACTCTCTATGTTTCGAAATGCCTGACTTGTTCCAAGGTCAAAGCTGAACATCAACGACCCTCTGGCTTACTCGAACAACCCAAAATCCCTATGTGGAAATAGGAGAGTATAGCTATGGATTTCATTACAAAACTCCCCCGCACGCCATCAGGTCATGATAGCATTTGGGTTATCGTTGATCGTCTTACTAAATTCGCCCACTTTCTGCCAATACAAGAAGGCTTTAAGGTAGAACGATTAGCACGAATCTATACCGACGAAGTCATTTGTCGACATGAGACACCTCGTGACATCATCTCTAACCGCGATGGTCGATTTACCACGCCCCTTTGGGAAACGTTTCAATCCGCTCTTGGTACTACTCTTAATCTCAGTACCGCTTTCCATCCCCAGACCGACGGTCAGACTAAACGCACGATTGGCACCCTTGAAAACATGCTTCGCTCGTGCGTCATAGATTTTGGTGGTAATTGGGATTCGCATTTACCTTTAGTCGAATTCTAGTACAACAACAGTTATCACTCTAGCATTCAAATGGCACCATTTGAGGCATTATATGGAAGAAAATGTCGATCGCCTATTGTATGGCATGAGAACGACGATGCGTAAATTACCGGTCTTGAGTTATTGCAAGAAACGACTGACAAGATCCTCCAGATACGAGACAATCTCTTGAAACCTCGGAGTCATCAAAAGAGTTACGCTGATAAACGCCGCAAGTCCCATGAGTTCGAAGTTGGCGATCACGTACTCCTAAAGGTTTCACCTTGGAAGGGAGTGATCCGGTTCGGCAAGAAAGGAAAGCTCTCACCTCGATACGTTGGACCCTTTAAGATTCTGGAAAGAATTGGTAAAGTGGCCTACATACTCGAATTACCGGAGGAACTCAGCAACGTACATCTGACTTTCCACGTTTCGAACCTCAAAAAGTGTCTAGCCGAGCAGAATTTACATGTCTCTCTTGAGGATCTACTAGTGGACGAAACATTACACTTCGTGGAAAAGCCAGTCGAGATCATGGACCGAGAGACCAAGACACTTCGACGCTCACGCATTCCTATAGTGAAGGTTCGCGGGGAAGGCAAACGTGACGCCGAGTTCACTTGGGAACTCGAAAGTGACATGAAAGCTAAATATCCACATCTCTTCGTTACGCCTGCGCCTTAATTTCGGGACGTAATTCCCTAAAGTAGGGGAGGCTGTAACAACCCTACTTTTTGAAGTCAAAGTCAAAGTACAAGTCAAAGTCAAGAAAGGTCAACGTTCAGACCTGTCATTTCTTACTTAATCATTGCTTGTACTCGTGAACGATATTTTAACGATATTTTATATGGTAACGATATTTTAAACTATGAGTATTACAACACGTTTTATAATGCTTATTCAAACGCACTTATCGAATTTACAACGTATACTGTTTAACGCATAACATCGCATCGCATGTTAGTCTAAATGCTAATCATACCGTTATCGCATCACAACTCGAATCGCAGTTATTGGTATTGATTCTATGTGTGTGTGTTATTATATGCTTACTTGTGTGTGCCTTATATGTATTTTGGGGTGATAATCGCAAACGCAATCGCAACTCAATCACAACGCAAATTCATCGCGAACTCGAAATTAAGATTAACTTTTACGATTATTAGGAGTTATGTTATTTGTGTAACTATTGTTTAATACTATCGCATCGCTTACTTGCAACTCGCTTTAACGCAACACAACGCTCAACGCACGAAACAAAAGTCGAAAAACTAACTCGCATTGGCCAACCGATCGAACGACCATCCAATCGAATGGATCTCCGACCGGATGGCCATCCGATCGGACAGCCATCCAATCGAACGGTCGTCCGACCCACATAACTTCCCACCGCCTTTCACCCTTTCACCTATAAATACCCCTCTTGTCACATCAACTGCTCATTGATGTGACAGCTCCGTCCGACCCACACACTCTCGGGTTATTTTTTCTCGATTTCTCGCGATTCTTGTAAGTTTTCTTCCTAAAATCTTGTACTTCCATCTTCATTACACACTTTCTCGTCATCTTCTCCATCCAATCTCACATTTTCACCGTGAAATCATCTGATTTGGGGCTGTTCTAGGGTGACGTCATCATGGGTTCTCATGAACACTAAAATGTGACCTCATCTCATCAAGAACAGTTCAGATCTAAAGGATTTCCACATGTTTTTACAATGATTTCGACTAAATCTAAACATTTTCCAACTGATTTCCACTTTTCTTCAACATTCTTAACTTTTTACTCAAAACCATTAGAATCTGGACTTGTTCAGGCCTTCTACTCTTTCTCTAGTGAAGTGCCGGTCTGAGAACGAATTTCTATCGAAGAGACGACCGATTCACTGGTTGAACACGAAACTTCATCTTTAACATTTAAGTCTGATCGGATGGGGTGATTCCCATCAGATCGGCTAAGCTAAACTTGGTATGGTTTTCGTGTTTAACACGTCATCATGTCGTCTCTGTCAAACCGCAAACTCTTTCACTTAACTGATTTTACAAAGTTTTCAGACGAAAAGGTTGCTCAATCGAATAACCATCCGATGGGACGACCGTCCGATCGAACGACTATTCGACCGGGTGGCTTGAATTGCAAGTTCCATACTTAAACAATATTTTAAAACTCCAAAGTATATTAGCTTTCAATCGAATAGCCATTCGATCGAAAGGTCATCCGTCCAGGTGACCATCCGATCGAATGACTTGAAATGCACTACAACGAAAACTTCAAAAGTTCAAGTAATTCACAAACTCACTTACCAGTCGAATGACCAACCGGCCGAATGGTCATCCGACCAAACCACCATTCGTCACTCACCACTTTGACATAGTGTTTAACACGTTGTTCAACGCTTACTCTATTGTTCTCTGATCAGGCTAATCTCCAGCGCTCCCTTCAATCCAAGATTGTGTTTATTTACTAAACATGCTCTGTGAGTATACTCGATCCCTTTTTGCTTAACGCACTTTTGGGTGTTACATACGTTACCTATATCAAATCACATCGATCACACAACGCAAACACTTTTAAACGCTAACCGCTCTCTCATGTTATACGTGTTATTCGATGAATGCTTGCATGTTATGCTTACACAGTGATTGTTACCTGACACCTTAGCAACGATAGTACTATAGTTTGGACTCAGCACCTGTCGTGGACAGGGGTTGTTAAGGGTTTTACTTCGCATAGTCATAGTGGTGATAATATGTTGCGCGGTCTACAACTCGAAGTCATGTCTGTGCATATGTCATTGTCGATAGCTTACTTGCTTCATATTTCTACGTGTTACATGCTGGTTACGTGTAAAAAGCTTTCGCGATACTATATACTATTAAACTTGTATGCTCACCTTTGCACTATGTGTATTGACTTTATCTAAACGTATGTGACTGGTGTTTAGGATGCTATGATTGCTGGACTTTTGTGGAATCAAGCTAGGGGAGTCTAGAAACAAACTAAATAAAATCTGAGTTATCGGAACAATTATTTGTCTTTGAGAACAATGTCTGTAATAACTATTTATGCTTTATATGTTTATGGTATGGGACGTGAACATTAAATATATTGTCACTAATAGTGTTATGGATTCTCTTGTACAATCTGTTTCGCTCAGTGTTGCACCCCGATGTTTCCGCCATCGGTTAGGGTGTGACATGAACCTGAGACCTCACCTCTAAGAGGTATATGCCTCTACTAAGTGGGTCAGCCCCACGTTGACCTCAGATTTATAGCTATTGTTTCTATCTTGTGAGTTCAGGATCGGATCGATACGATCACAAGCTCCACGGTGAATTCGATTTAACGTGTGGAATCCATTAAACCGAACCGTAATGGATAACACGCACGTAAATAAATGTCGTTTTTTACAGAGTTTCGACTCGATCTACATACAAGATACTCGAAATATAACCAACGTGACGTAAACGAGAGTTCTTGATGTAGATGATGATCTCTAATGAAGAAATGTTGAAATTTGATGAACAAGCTTTGGTACGAAGGAGCTTGGATGTGTGTTCACTGAGATGTTTTTGTACGAAGGGACATGTTGAGCTATTTATAATTGTTGTAGCTTCGTACTAACATGGTTCTCCGGTTTGTACAAAGCCATGTTCCGGTTCATACGAACTGCCTTTGTATTCTTCGGTTCGTGTGTAATTGTTGTTGTATATACTTGTAAGAGGTTGAATTGTATGAAGCAAATAATCACGTCTGTATGCATGCATATTTTGTATATGTTGACTTTATCTTGTGATCTCATGCTCATGTATGATTGTGATGTCATCACATGAATGTGATGACATCATTCCTGATCACGCCCGCTTGCTTTGCATCGTGTCAGACCGAGTCCTAACCTGACTAAACAATCCTAATACATCCTAGCGAAACCTCTTTCCGGTATTATACAGACTCAAGACATTATACATTACAAATACTGAAAGATTTCTAACTATGGACATACAAAACGCACTCACAGACTCCCCCTTGGACATAGCTTAGAAATCTGCGAAGTTTAGTCTTGATCTGCCTCAGATAGCATATTCAAGCAATCAAAGTAAAACTGTAAGCTCCCCCTTGAATAATGCTTCAAATCACTAAAAATTTTAGATTTGACAATTAATCTTGCTCCCCCTTTCATTTAGCTTCCTGTCAAATCTTATCATTATTCAAATAAACGTTTTAGATTCAACTGGTGAGAGTTTTCTAAAAATATAAATGTCTATTATCATATATGTCATTTAAGCATTATCAATTTCAGTAAACCTCACGGATAATCAAGTTCAAATTAATGATCATAGTTAAACAACTTATCGACTTTTTAAATTTTCATTTTAAAATTCAAGTTTCAAATTAGTGAACTTGTTTATGTTCAGCTTCTTCAGATTTTGAAACTCAGCTTTCTAACATTGGTTGTCGAAACATAAAGCGAAATAAAATCTTTTTGGATTTTTACAAACTTTTTGCTAAAACTCACCTAAAATCTTTTTGATACTTTATCTGAAGTGAAATGAAACAACAAGATATTTACAGACATATTTTTGTTGAGTTCGCGTTAGAGGATCATATCAGTTTATGACAAATCACTAGCACCGTTGATCTATATAAACTTTAAGCTTTAAACAATTCACTTAGATTGTCAGTATACTGATCCACTTAAATTTTCTCACAAATTTCAATTGATACAAGATACGAGATTAATGTCTTATGAACTTAACTTATTCGCGTGTCCAACCTCAGAATATACTCCCGTAACATGGTTCCCTAGATTCAGTCTTACAGGTGAATATACTATATTGATATATGTTATCTGGGTAGTGCAAGGCCTTGAGAGCTCAGGTTAGAACTTTTGTTCAGTCAGAGTGATGAAGGCTCAACTTTAAGGTGTGTCCCACTTAGGGATCTTCTTTACAACTGCACTTGATTTATATCTTTCGATATTTTCTCAATTTTTTATGCAGAGGGAAAGCTTTTTAAAGGATGCAAAGTACTATAGGAGGTCTAGGACATTGCTGACGCAAAATCAGAAGACCAGGTATAATACCCCAGATATTAAACAGTATAAAGACTTAGTATCTCAGAATCAGGCAACCTCTCAAACGAGATTTCGGAGGTTATCCATATATCCGAGAGATGTTCCCCACAAAATAAGTAAGCTATTGATATTTAGGTTTATATCTCGGAACCAATTTACTAAATCTGTAAAAACCTACTGACATATCATCAGTGAGACCGTTTATCACATTTAACTTTCCATTTCTTTAGCGTACTGTGATTGTCTACTAATGTACTATCATTTCCTCTTTTTACACAACAACTCTTTTTCATTTTCTAATGTTTTTGGCTTTTTCAAATTTTCAAATGTTTTTGTATTTTCAAAATTTTTACTCCCCCTAAAATACAAAACATTTAAAGAAAATTTGACAAACCGATGCAGATAGCTTCATCTCGCCATCCATTTCTGCTTCACATTCTCTGTTTTTCTCACATACACCCTCATGATTTACAAACCACTGATTATAACATTTTGAAACCATTCTCCAATCTTGTTTTATCGTGTGTTTGTTCAGCCGTGAGGGTTTCGACGTATTCCTTTTAAATTTTTGAAAGATTTTAACAATTTAAATTTCTCAATTAAAATCAATCACTTCCTGTTTTAACACAGGTTTTCTCCTTATGTACCAGGCTGTTTTGTTATTCATGCTGAACTTGAATTGTCTTCCAGAACACCTGCACATGCAAATGAACTTAATTAGTTTTGAATTGGAACCCAATCCATATTGGATTTGGGTTGACCAGATTCATCAACATAAGGAACATTACTCCATTCACAGTTTCGTCTGTCATCACACAGTTTCAAAATTTCTTCTAGATTATTCAAAACCTTAGGTTTCCAAACTTGCTTCAGTTTTTCAATTGTTTGAAGAATAATTTTCTTTTATACTGTTTTCTTTTCTGTCCTCAGATTTGTATCTGATGAATTCGTTTTACTTGACTGATCATTCTTTGGAGAGCAAAACGATTCTTCAGAACTGTTATTTGGATCATCGATTGTATCCAAAGACAAAATCTTTTCTAAATACTTTCTCGCCTTTTTCTTCTTCTTTCGCAGTCTATCTTTCTACCCTTGTGATAATTTCACTTTCTGTTCTTTTGGCTTTTCTTCAATTTTGACTATTTTCTTCACAACCTTCTTTTTCTCCCCCTGAGATTTATCCGACGATTCTCTTCTCAAACTTATCGGACAATCTCTGATGATATGACCTTTTATTTGACATTTAAAGCATCTCCGCATATCATTTCTCCATCTCTGTTCCTTCCTTGGTCTCATGCAATACACAGCAACATGCCCGATTAATCTACAGTTGTAGCATATTCTGTTATCACACCAATATTTTCTTTCACACCATACACTTAGATTATAACATTGATTTGACTTGTAGTATTCATCATTTCTCTGTTTTCTATCATCATAATGATTTGTCTCTGAAGAATCTTCATTCTATCTTCTCCTATAAGCTTGATTTGACTTTTGAGCACCGTGGTCAAACCTGCACCACGTTTTACCAACTTTTTATGAGTTTTGATCATAGTCACATAATTCGTCCATGAAGCCATGAATTTCGTATTGGTACGTTTCGTACTCTACGGAATTCGTATGAGTATTGTACGGTTCCAATTCGCGAATTGCATACATCAAATCAGCGTATTTTATACATCAAACCAGCGTATTTCAAACATCAATTCAGTGTATTGCACTAATGAATTCATTCAATTCCATTTTCTAAAGTAGCGAATTTGTAGGTATAATACGTATTAGGGTTTGAAAACGGCGCATATGAAAATACGTATAATTGGCGGGATTTAAAAAAAAGCGGGAAACATAGAGAATACGTATGGTACGTTTCCATAATTCTGACCAGTTACCAAATCCCAGATATCCATAATCATGTTTATATATACGTAGATTTCTTACTCAATTTCACACAATCACACCTTCAATTTCACTACATTCATCCTCAATTTCACACCTTCACAATCAAATGTCTTTTGGGAAAAAAAACAATTACAGTGATGGTCAAGAGACACATATAAGTGAGACACAAGATTTCATTAACATTGATGATGCGGTTCAGGAGATATCGACAGCAGGTGGAAGTCAATCAAAAAAATGAAGTGAAGAAACGTCTAATGATCCAACAAAGCCTTCGTTAGTGAAGTAACCTACATGGGTGTTGGTACGTTTCTGCAGTTGATTAAATTAAATAGTATGATTAAATCAGCATGCTTAAGTGCTTAACCGTTAGTAATGCTGTTTTCAAAAGTCTGAAACCATTAGTTTATAGTTTCTGTTGCTGAAACCATTAGTTTATAGTTTCTGTTGTTGATTAAATTAAATACTATGTCAAAAGTCTTCTGTTGTTGTATTAAATAATAGTATGCTGTTGTTGCATTAAATAGTATGATGTTGTCAAAAGTCTGTTGTTGTTGTATTAAATAGTGTGCGTAACCAGTATATTATGTGGTATTAATTCCATTTACTTGCTACCGGGAAGAGCAAGAATCCTGGTTGTAGTAAAACATGGGTTTGCAATCACTGTAGTGCACGTTTACGAGCACTTACACAAGAATTCATTACCATTTTTTTGGGGCCGATGCAAAAAAAGCCGACATTAAAAGATGTTCAGTCCTACTTAGAGACCAGGAGAAGTTAAAAAGGCTTTTGAACAAGGTAAAAGAAGTAGAATCTGGTGGAGTTTCAAATTCGTTAAAAAATTTGGTTCTATCGGAAAAACTCATACTCGAAGAAACGCCTTGAAGAATCATTTGCCATGTTAGAGAGAAACGAGGTAGATTTGAAGATTATTCGTGGTTTGTGTGCTAACGGGATCCCATTCAATGTATTACGCAACCCGGAGTTTATTGAAATGGTGAGTGCAATCAAGAAGGCACCAGATGGATAAAAACCCCCGTCTAGTGAAAAAGTGAGAACCACATTACTTGACGCATGTGTACGGGATGTTGAGAAGGAGCTAACACCGGTCAAAGACACTTGGTACACACAAGGAGTGTCGATCGTATCGGACAGTTGGACGAATGTCAAACATAACCCATTGATTAATGTTCTCGCGGTAAATTCTCGTGGTGCCATGTTTATGCACGCGGGAGACTTCTTAGGGGTAGATGAAAAGGTTGGGGTGATTGCTAAATATATTATTGAAGAGATCGAGGCTGTTGGATCAAGCAACGTGTTGCAAGTCGTAACAGACAATGCGGCTAATTGCAAAAAGGTCAAGCAATAGATCGAGAAAGTATATAAGTATATTTTTTGGTCGCCTTGTTGTGTGCATACTTTAAATCTTATTTTTAAAGACTTGGGGAATGAATTTTATTGGCTAAACGACACATATAAGAAAGGTAAGGCTATTGTTAAGTATTTTCTTAACCATACCCATGCCTTATCGATATTTAGAGAAAATTCAAGGTCGGAATTGTTGAAGGTTGCAAAAAACAAGATTTGCGTCAGATTATATACTTTTGCGAAGGTTATTGGATTGTAGGGAGGCACTAGCCACTACTATCGTCTTCAATTCTTGGCGGGATTGGATGAAAAGTGGGGATGAAAAGGCTAGAAAAGATGGGGCAAACATCACTTAAACGATTAAAGATGAGGGGTTTTAGGAATCTGTGGAGAATATTTTAGCTATTACAAAACCTATTTTTTTGTTAATCAAGTTTTGTGATGGTGAAGGTCTTAAAATGGGTGAAATCTACAAAAAGATGGACAACATGGTAGGAAAAACTATAACAACCCACTTAAAATATTTAGAACACCCCTATACGTTCTAAAATACACCTCGTATACATAAATAGGCCCTAAATACCTTTAATTTGATAAAATTAAAATAAAAACAAAATTCAGTAGTCTTTGGCGAGCCGCGAAGACCTTGTCTTCGTCGGGCCGCGAAGACCTTATCTTCGTCTGGCCGTGAAGACCTTATCTTCGTCTTACGAGGGCCGCGACAGCTCAAGACCAGGGCGCAACCCTGGTGTGCCACGTGGCACGACACCCGGACAGGCTACACGTGTGACTAATCAAGGCTAGACCCTATAACGCTACGTCGCGGGCCGCGAAGGCTTTGCCTTCGGCTTACGTGGGGCGCGACAGGGCGGACGACCTGCCCTATAAAATGGGAGCTTAGGCATTCATTTTCCGTCGCTCATTCACACAATTCTCTCTCTAATTTATGAATAGTATAAGTAATTCCCGGGCTTTATACCCCTAATCAGCAAAGCTCTACCTCGTTGTAAGTATTATAACCCCCGGTTACATATTAGATACGCTGCCCAATTGATCTAGTGCTCCGTAACGGCTGTCGAGGTTCTGCCCGACGTAGTCGTTAGAGTTCTGTCTCGGGGAGGGTATAACTAATGTAAATATTGGGTTAGTATACTAACACGTGTGCATTGTTTAATTTATTAGATTATAACCATGAAACCACAAGGAAAAACCTAAAGTAACAATGTGAGTAATCTCCTTTTTGTAAACTGTTTTTACAAAACCTCAATTGTTTTACATTATAATTAACAGTGATTGAGTATTTGTAATTCTACAATTATCGTCGGTATGTTGGGGTTTTGTATACAAAATTTGTTACTACACTATGAGTAGTAACATTTCCACAAGTCAGGATTGATAGTGCCGTGGGTGGTAATAAACGTAGAATAGTAAACAAATGTAATTGCTGGATTGCCCTTAATACTGTACAATGATAAAACCTGTTTTGATTAAACTAGGATTCACTCACCAGTATTTCCCACTGACAAATGTTTTTTAAACGCGTTTCAGGTAACAAAATGTGAAAGCCAAATAGAAGCCAGCTGGACAACACTGAAGGCTTGGAAAACGTGGTTATAAAAGTTACCTAAATAAAGAAGATGTTTAATTTCAATAAAATAGGGTTTATCCCTATAAACATGTTTGTAATGGAAACTTGGGTTTTACCCATGTGTTTATTATTATAAAAATGTGGTATTTTACTTTGATAAAATATTTTCTAACTACGGTCCTGACGTAAATTACGCTGCCAAAATGATAAACCATTGAAACCACTGAATCTTAGCTCGCGGCCGCCCGTTCTCAGGAGATAGGGGTCGGGTGTCACAACCCTTGTTCCCCCTATTCAAACATGGGAACGGGCGGCCGTGGCCAGTTCGGTGGTATCCGGTATTGTCTAATTTGGTAGCGGAATTTTCATCAGGACCGTAGTTAGGAAATATTTGATCAGAGTAAAATACCACATTTTCATAATATTAAACACATGGGATAAAACCCAAGTTTGCAGTACACACATTTTCATAGGAATAAATCATATTTTTATTTAATAAAAACTTCTATTTTATTTTAAGTAACTTTATTGCCACTTTTCCAAGCCTTCAGTGCTGTCCAGCTGGCTTCTATTTGGCTTTCACATTTTGTTACCTGAAACGCATTTAAAAACATTTTGTCAGTGGGAAATACTGGTGAGTGAATCCCAGTTCAGTCAAGTTTTAATAAAAATCATTTTACAGTATTGAGGGCGATCTCGCAATTATATTTGTTTCCAAGTCATATCAATTATCACCCGTGGTACTGTCATCTGACTTATGGTCATGTTACTCCTATCTAGGTTGTAACAAATTTTGGATACAAAACCCCAAATATACCAACGATAATTGTATCCTTACAAATACTCAATAACTGCTATTCGCATGGAAAAATATTTAAAGTTTTGTAAAAACAGTTCACAAAATAGGTTTACAAAAAGAGGATAAACTCACATTGCTACTTTAGGTATGTCCTTTGTGGCTTCCTGGTTATAATTTAATTAAATAAACAATGCACACATGTTAGTATAATAACCCATTTTAACATTAGTAATACCCTCCCTGAGACGACGTTCCAACGACTACGTCGGGCAGAACCACGACAGCCGTTACGGAACCCTAGATCAATCGGGCAGCGTATCTAATACGTATCCAGGGGTTATGATACTTACAACGAGGCAGAGCTTCGCTAATTAGGGGGTATAATGCCTGAGTATAAGGCCTACACTGCAGAAATTGAGAGAGATTCGAGAGAAATGAACGAATTGACTGAAGGCCCGATGCCCTCCTTATATACGGCCAAATTTCGAGTTTTACGCGGCCCGCATAAAGTGTAGCCAAGGGCTACGCGGCCCGCCAGGGACTACGTGTCCCGCTATAGGCTTGCCGAGTCAGCCCTAGACCCCACACGCGTCGGACACGTGGCGTGCTCTGGTGTGTCCTCATATCCCGATCTGTCGCGCCCCGCGTAACCCGAAGACTAAGTCTTCGCGGCCCGCGAGCGCCTACCAAAACTTGTTTTATTTTATTTATATTAATATAAAAGGTATACGGGCTCGTTTATCGCATATGGGTATATTTTAGGAAGTGTAGGGGTGTGAGGGGTGTTTTAGGAGGGTTGTTATATTCTGGGTATAATCCCTGAATTTAATAAAATATATATAGTGTACTCGCATTAAGTATAGTAACCTAATTCAACTTTATCCCTACGTCACGAGACAGAACCCCAACAAACTTAGTCAGACAGAGCCTTGTCATTTGTTACGGGGTCCTAGATCAACCGGACAGGGCATCAGTGACCAGGGATTACAATACTTAAAACAGGGCAGGGCTTTATTATTCTTACTATGGAATGAATATATATATATATATATATATATATATATATATATATATATATATATATATATATATATATATATATATATATATATATATATATATATAACAAAGGAAAGAGGGGCGACAGAAATGGGAAGGTATTGAGCAACTTTCTCAAATGGTGCATGATCTTATTTATAGGAAAGTTCTTCCTACACGTATGCCCTCATTAATGGTTTCAACACACGTAGCCTTAGGTAATTAATTCCAATTTCCACCATGCACAAAACATGCACACACGTACACTAATTTATTTTTTTAGTTTTAATTTATTTTATTATTTTATATATTATAATTAATTTAACTGCTTCACTTATTTGGCACACAGATCTTCTATAATATGATGTTTTACAAAACAATAAATATGTCTTTAGAACGAGAATAATCTTATCTACATTTTGAACCAAGTTTTACTAAAAACGGAGTAAGTTCAATTATAACATATTTTTATAATTTAATTATTTAAATGGTTTCTAGGCCCATCTAGGTACTTCATATTTTTAACAGTCAATTTACCCGTGATTTACCCGTTTAATAATATAAGTTTTTATATACTTTAAATTTTATAAATAAAATTTTTGGAACTGTTACATCCTCCCCACCTTGTTTTAAATCTCGTCCTCAAGATTTACTAAAATTGGAGGAATACTTTTAGTTTGTCACTGATCCTAGTTCCTAAGTATATTCCGGTCCTTGCTTTGAATTTCATCTTACTTTGACCAGAACTATTCTCTATGATTTTACCTTTAATTTATATGATCTTTTAATGGATTTAAAATTTTCATTTAACTCTATAACTTTGAAGAGGTACAAGTAAGGATTTATCAGCTAAGTATTTTCTTAAATTATATATCATGTATTCCTGTCATTCCAAATTTATTTAATGATTTCGAATGGTAAATCTTAGTAGAATTATAGGGGAAGATAGTTCTTGTAAGTACATTTAGTCATGATTACTCTTATCTTCTCAAGAGCTCTTAATGAAGGTAAAACAGCTCTCATTAGCGTAAGTTTTTAGATGTTTTGTGTCTTTGCACAACTTTTAGTTACAGGCTTCCGAATGCATTATTAATTGCAAAGGGAATTCTTATACTTTCGATGACGTTCCAATTTATAGGGTTCCCGTCGTTCATCTTGTCGCACGAGTTACGAGACCGATGATCAAACGAAATAGTGTTTGATATCGGAATTATAGACGTATATGAAAGATTCCTGATAATTAAATCTAAAATTATCATTGACATACCTGCTCGTGATTTATCCCTAATTGTCAATCATTATGGCTTTTCGATTTCCTTATAGATATACATATCTATATAATCATATATTTCATAGACGATAATATACACACCCTTCATAAGGTTAATGTGCTAAACAGATTTATATTTCCAAAAACAGGTCAAACATCAGGTCATGGTACTATTTAGGGAATTTCATTAACATAACATATACCACATCTCACCCGGTCTCACCGAAGAGGTATCCCCATCTTACCCGGACAAGCTGGAGAGTCTACCACACCATACCCAGTCTTGCCGGAGAGGTAGTTATCACTGTATTTCCCATAAATAGAATTTTCTCAAATAATGATTTCAGAAGTACATCATTTATTATGGCTTGTATCAAGGAATAAGGAAATTAGTATTCTCATGATAGATCATATTCTAGAACCGAGTAGTACAAATAAACAAGAAATAACAGTGGCCAGGTGTTATTGCTTATTTATCATACTTGCACTGTTCTAGTTATCATCCTCACGGCATACCAATAACCATCACATTTTATCTACGCAAGTAATTAGCTTATCTCGAAGCTTTATATTAAGGTATTTTTCTTAGTTTCAAGTCTAAATACTATCCTGGGTGTTAGTAGTAAAAATTAATATTCGAGCCCTTTTGTTTAAACATAGATATTATTATGGTTGTGATTTTCTTTTGCTTGAAAAATGGAGTTTTGACAACAATATCGTTGTCTCCATTGACACTATGGCTCTGTTCAATGTGAAGAGTATGCTTACAGCTAACTTTATTAGATTATGTCACAAGGAATATTTTATTGAGACAGATGACATTTTAAAACATAGTAGGTTTCATGGTTTATAATGATTTCATGTTTTCATATGAATTACCAATGATATTTTCTCTTATGTTTTTCTTACAGAAGATATTATATTGGGTATACCATCAAAAAATTTTATTAGGTATATGCATATATGTGTATAAAATTTCAAATCTCTAGTTAGTATTAAACTTACGTAATATATACACACATATATATAATACTAAATTATTTTGTAAAAAATAACTATACATCCGATGGTACCAATCATCAGGCTTATTTCTATGACTTTATTTTATCCTTTTTATAAAAGTAGTATATTGAAATAAACGTCTGTTAAATTTATTGAACATAATATTTTGGAATTTAAGGATGGATAAATCAAAATATAAACTTTCTGGACTCATGGGAATAAATTCATTTTTAACTAGTGGGTTGAATCATAGTGGTTTAAAACTTAACTCTTAATTTATAATATATTATATTATTTACTCAAAGAAGTATTATAGTAGGTAATACAAAGTTTGACGTTTCAAAAATTGATTCTAAATATATTTGAGTAATATACATGTATTGGAATATGTATGTATATCCCATACAATAGTAATAGTAATTTATTTAAAGATATTACAATATTAAGATTCCAATCTGATTTTTTTTTATGTATCACTTGTTCAAACCATTAAACCCATCTTTTCTCTCTTTTTATTATACATCATAAAATTTTATTACTTCTTTTTAAATATAATATTCTAAATGATAGAGAATGAAAACCTGTTTATTTATATATGATTATCATGATATATATAATGACTCTTTTGATCATATCCTCTCTTTATAGTTTTAAATGTATAAATTTTACATGTATTCTAATATATATATATATATATATATATATATATATTTTACATTATATACACGTACATATATTATTTAAATGTATTAGTGTATATACATTTCAAATATAATAGAATTGTATTATATTTTATCTTATATTAAATAATGAAAGCCAATGAATACAAAATGTTATTAACTATATTCATTTATATAGTTTTTAATAGTATCTTTGAACATTATATTACTAGTATATAAATTTAAATTATTTAATTCATGCAACAAGATTAATTATTATAAAAAAAATTACATTACTTATAACACTAAATGTATAGAAATGTTCAAATTGATGCAGTTAAAATATATTACATTTAGATACCCTTAAAATTCATAATATTTAAATTTATATAGACTAAATATTTGTATACGTATATATACATAAATCCACTATTGTATAATCACTACTTAAAGTGCATTATTAGTATACATATAAGTTTATAATATCTAATTTAAATGTATATTAACAATTGAATGTATTTAAATACATTTTTATAGGTATACAAATGATTACATTTGTATATTTTATATGTCACATTTAATGACATATATAACAATATTAAAACATGTATTAATAATACATCGTGTAACTATTCTAACTGATCAACTCCCATTTCCAAATAAAATATATCATGATTTTTTTAGCGTATACATATTATGATATTATTTGAGTAGGTGGTATTAATTATCACAGACAAATTTCTAGTACAAACATTTGGGTACAATCATAAAAATAGATTGATTAAAAATGGCGAACATTGCGACTTATATATATATATATATATATTTATATATATGTATTTATATATATGTATTTATTACAAACTACAACTGGAATTCAAAATATACTAGTGATTATGCATCCGTAACTTATTTTAGTCTATCTAGGTTATAGGAGTATTATGCTCAACACGCTTTTATGTAAGGTTAATTCTATTTCTTTCCTTTACTAGGTTGATTTTTTAATGGGCAAAGTTCCTTTAAAGTTTCTGGCTCATAGGTGGCTTGGGTGCTGGTACTGGTTTGGTGGTTCAACTATTTAATATAAGTTAATATTTACTGCTGTAGTGGTTAACATATGAAGATTTACCCATTGTTCATCTAATTCATCTTCCCATGGTAGGTTATTGCCTGTTTCCTGAGTTTGTGTATTTATTTCCTTATTGATTATCACTTCCTTTGGTTGTGACTTATTTATTTTCTCTCGACTTTTTCTAATAATCCAACTTCTCTTCTTAGTGGTAAATGGTTTCTTAGACTGTGCCTTACGAATAAATATTCCTTCCTCAGTATCTGCTGAGTGTCCTGGGGGATTTGGTTGAAATGAGGTTCCCTTAACTTTTGGTGAACTATCTAATTGACGATAGATGTCCGAAATTCTTTGCTTACCCATACTGTAGACTAACAAATAGTCAAAAAACATAAAACACATAATTACATAAATTATTTCCTAGCACGGGATTTAAAATTTAAGTGTCAGCAGAACACTTCTTTGGCTTAGACCAGTGGCATGGCTCTGATACCACCTTCTGTCACAACCCCCGTTCCCCCTATTCAAACACGGGAACGAGCGGCCGTGGCCAGTTCGGTGGTATCCGGTATTGTCTAATTTGGCAGCGGAATTTTCATCAGGACCGTAGTTAGGAAATATTTGATCAGAGTAAAATACCACATTTTCATAATATTAAACACATGGGATAAAACCCAAGTTTGCAGTACACACATTTTCATAGGAATAAATCATATTTTTATTTAATAAAAACATCTATTTTATTTTAGGTAACTTTATTGCCACTTTTCCAAGCCTTCAGTGCTGTCCAGCAGGCTTCTATTTGGCTTTCACATTTTGTTACCTGAAACGCGTTTAAAAACATTTTGTCAGTGGGAAATACTGGTGAGTGAATCCCAGTTCAGTCAAGTTTTAATAAAAACCATTGTACAGTATTGAGGGCGATCTCGCAATTATATTTGTTTCCAACTCATATCAATTATCACCCGTGGTACTGTCATCTGACTTATGGTCATGTTACTCCTATCCAGGTTGTAACAAATTTTGTATACAAAACCCCAAATATAACAATGATAATTGTATCCTTACAAATACTCAATAACTGTTATTCGCATGAAAAAATATTTAAGGTTTTGTAAAAACAGTTCACAAAATAGGTTTACAAAAAGAGGATAAACTCACATTGCTACTTTAGGTATTTCCTTTGTGGCTTCCTGGTTATAATCTAATTAAATAAACAATGCACACGTGTTAGTATAATAACCCATTTTAACATTAGTAATACCCTCCCCGAGACGGCATTCCAACGACTACGTCGGGCAGAACCACGACAGCCATTACGGAACCCTAGATCAATCGGGCAGCATATCTAATACGTATCCAGGGGTTATGATACTTACAACGAGGCAGAGCTTCGCTAATTAGGGGGTATAATGCCTGAGTATAAGGCCTACACTGCAGAAAATGAGAGAGATTCGAGAGAAATCAACGAATTGACTGAAGGCCCGATGCCCTCCTTATATAGGGCCAAATTTTGAGTTTTACGCGGCCCGCGTAAAGTGTAGCCAAGGGCTACGCGGCCCGCCAGGGACTACGTGTCCCGCTATAGGCTTGCCGAGTCAGCCCAAGACCCCACACGCGTCGGACACGTGGCGTGCTCTGGTGTGTCCTCGTATCCCGGTCTGTCGCGCCCCGCGTAACCCGAAGACTAAGTCTTCGCGGCCCGCGAGCGCCTACCAAAACTTGTTTTATTTTATTTTTATTAACATAAAAGGTATACTGGCTCGTTTATCGCATACGGGTATATTTTAGGAAGTGTAGGGGTGTGAGGGGTGTTTTAGGAGGGTTGTTATATTTTGGGTATAATCCCTGAATTTAATAAAATATATATAGTGTACTCGCATTAAGTATAGTATCCTGATTCAACTTTATCCCTACGTCACGAGACAGAACCCCAACAAACTTAGTCAGGCAGAGCCTTGTCATTTGTTACGGGGTCCTAGATCAACCGGACAGGGCATCAGTGACCAGGGATTACAATACTTAAAACAGGGCAGGGCTTTATTATTCTTACTATGGAATGAATATATATATATATATATATAAAAGGAAAGAGGGGCGACAGAAATGGGAAGGTAGTGAGCAACTTTCATGGTGTATGATCTTATTTATAGGAATGTTTTTCCTACACGTATGCCCTCATTAATGGTTTCAACACACGTAGCCTTAGGTAATTAATTCCAATGTCCACCATGCACACAACATGCACACACGTACTCTAATTTATTTTTTTAGTTTTAATTTATTTTGTTATTTTATATATTATAATTAATTTAACTGCATCACTTATTTGGCACACATATCGTCTAAAATATGACGTTTTACAAAACAATAAATATGTCTTTTGAACGAGAATAATCTTATCTACATTTTGAACCATGTTTTACTAAAAACGGAGTAAGTTCAAATATAACATATTTTTATAATTTAACAGTCAATTTACCCGTGATTTACCCGTTTAATAATATAAGTTTTTATATACTTTAAATTTTATAAATAAAAATTTTGGAACTGTTACACCGGGGGTTGCGACAGAGAGTGGCATCAGAGCCTAGCCACTAATTTCTGCCACAGAAGCGTTCTGCTAACAATGAAATTGTCAATTCTGTTAGGAAATACTCTATGCAATTATGTGCATACGTGTATATTATTGTTTTGTTATTTGACAATTTGTTAGTTTACAGTATGAGTGATCAAGGACCATCGGACGCTTATCGTCAACTGTCTAGTTCTCCCATAGATGAAGGAACTTCTTTCCAGCCTACCCCCTCGAGGTATTCAGCTGATACAGAGGAAGGGATCTTTATATTCAAAGAACAATCCGAGGAGCCATTCCCTACCAAAAAGAGAGGATGGTTCAGTCGGGGAGCTCACGAGCGTAGAAAAAAAATGAGAAAGTTACAACAACAGCGAGCTTTAGCAGCCGCGAATAGGGAGATGAACACCCAAACTCAAGATATCCTCAATAGGAGACTAGCCAACTTCCACATACTAGCTACCACAGCCGCCGATCCGAACTTAGAACAACTCATAGCACTACAGCCACTACCGTTGTTCCCAACACAACCCATGGAAATAGGATAAAAATTAGGAGACCAGATTCCACTACCTGCTTTTGACCCAAACGACATCCCTAGAATCTTAGCACCCCTTCCACCAGTTTATGACCCATGGTTTGACGACCATAGGGATTACCCAGAATTTCACCTGTAGGAAGAGCTCATACCAAACCTAGTAGCACCCTATCCAAACCTTGACCCTCTAGATCCTTACTGGGATAATGACCAGTATATCAGGGAAATCTTAGAAAACCCATACCCACACGAAGAACCAATGCCACAGTACCTTGACCCGATACCAGCACCCGCACCACCCATGAGCACTGAGAATGTGCAAGAACTTCGCACCTTCGGTGAGCAGTTATTAGATGAAAGTGAGAAAATAAGGCAAATAGGGGAGAGACTCGTCTGGAAGTACGACGAGCGTAATATGAAATATTGGATGAACCCCTATCAGTAATAATAATAATAATAATAATAATAATAATAATAATAATAATAATAATAATATAAATATATATATATATATATGTGTGTGTGACTTGAAAAAAAAAATCAACTAAACTAGATAATCCTATAATAACTGATGCATACTAGTATTGTATTTTAAAATTCCGTTGTGATTTGTAATAGATGCATAATATATAAAATAGAGTAAAAGTCGCAATGTACGACGATTTTGACCAATCTGTTTGTGTTGTGAGATTTAATATTGTTTTGCAATATTAATACTTGGTAATTGTTTACAATCCAGATGGCTAACGACGCAAATCGGGAAAACCAGAATAATGATAACCAGATAAATAGCAGCGCCATTCGACACATAGTTACCCAAGGAATTAGAGATGCTATGCCAGCTATCATCCAAAACGTTAGAGAAGCGGAAAATAATAATTAAAGTGATAATGGAAGTAAGCGAACACATACTGAACCCAGTCACAACGTGAACAATGGACCATTCCTTCAATTGCCTATTCCAAAAAGAAGAAGAACCATGTCTTATGGTTGTTCTTACAAATAATGTTGGTCTTGTAAACCAATAGAATTCTCGGGCAATGAAGGAGCCATTGCAGCTCTACGCTGGATAGTAAAGACTAAGGCAGTCCTAAAAATAAGCAAGTGTACAGAAGAAGACAAAATCATGTTTGCTTCCAACCTGTTTAAGAATGTTGCTTTAGAATGGTGGAACACTATTCTCCAGTCTACGGGAAGTGACAGAGTCTATAATATGGAATTGACTGAGTTTAAGAATATAGTTGAAAGGAAATTCTGTACCCCTAATGAAAAGGAACAGATAGCCAATAAATTCTTAAACTTTAGAATGACTGGAGTAGACTGTAAGGGTTACACTACTGTATTCTTCGAATATGCTAGAATAGTGCCCACGTTAGCTTCACCAGGACCGGTATTAATCTCCCGTTACATCTGGGGATTAATCAGCAAAATTAGACATGTAGTCAAGGCAGCTAGATCACCAACCATAGAAGAAGCTGTAGAACTAACAAATACCTTGACCGATGAATTGGTACGTACACAAGAAGAGAACTAGAGAAGAACCTAGTCCAGAAACTTACCCAGGAATTTTGCTATGGCAATTCCAACCGTGGAAAGAATATAGGTTCTACTTCTACACCTTATTGTAAGGCTTGCAAGAAGAAGCATTCAGGAAGATGATCTACATACTGCAATTTCTGCAAAATACCAGGACATAAGGAAGAAGATTGTAGAAAGAAACCCAGCAATGGAGTATGCTTCAATTGTGGAGAAAATGGACATATCAAGCCCAATTGTCCGAAACTAGCTCTAGCCATTAACAACAAGACTGCTAGGAATGCTAGGGCATTTGTTTTGACAGCCGAAGAGGCAAAGATGATTCCGGATGTGATTGCCGGTACGTTTTTAGTTAATGATGTTTTTACTAAAGTATTATTTGACTCTGGTGCAAACCAAAGTTTTATTAATACTTCATTTTGCAAAATTCTCAACCAACCATTAACTAAACTCCAACAAGAATGTCTAGTAGAGACGGCAAATGGAAAAACCATTAAGATTTCTGAAATCTTGCAGGGAGCAAGAATAGAAATTTTAAACCATCAGTTTTTTGCTAATCTTTACCCAATGAATCTAGCTGGATTTGATGTTGTTTTAGGAATGGATTGGTTAATAGCTAATAAAGCCAGTATATATGATTTTCATAATCATTAACACTAAAGGAAAAGAATTGAAAGATATTCTCGTAGTACCTCAATTCTCAGATGTTTTTTTTTCCAAAAGAACTACCAGGTCTACCTCCAGACAGAGAAGTTGAATTCAGAATTCCTCTGCTACCTGGAACCGCACCGATTGCCAAAGCACCTTACCGTTTGGCGCCAGCAGAAATGCAAGAGCTGAAGAAACAGTTGGACGAACTTTTGGAAAAAGGATTCATATAGCCAAGTCCATCACCATGGGGAGCACCAATCTTGTTTGTCAAGAAGAAAGACGGGCCAATGTGTATGTGCATTGATTACCAAGAGTTGAATAAGGTCACGATTAAAAATCGGTACTCATTACCGAGAATTGACGATATGTTTGATCAATTGCAAGGAGCTCGATTTTTCTCAAAGATCGATTTACGCTCAGGATATCATCAATTAAAGGTACATGAAGAGTATAATCCTAAAACTACCATCAGAACAAGGTATAGTCATTATGAATTTACTGTCATGCCATTTGGTTTAACCAATGCCCCAGCCGCATTTATGGACTTGATAACTGAATATGTAAGCCATATTTGGATAAATTCATAATTGTCTTTATAGATGATATTCTCATTTACTCTAAGAGTAAAGAGGAACATGCAGCGCATCTGCATACACTTTTAAATTTTGCTGAGAAAAGAGAAGCCTTACGCTAAATTTTTGAAATGCGAATTTTGGTTAGAAGAAGTACAATTTTTGGACATTTAGTTAATCATGAAGGGATTCATGTGGATTCCACAAAGATTGAGGCGATTACTAAATGGAAAGTCCCTGAATCAGCAACGGAGGTTAGAAGTTTTCTAGGATTAGCCGGTTATTATAGAAGATTTATTTGAGATTTTTCTAGAATAGCTATTCCCTTAACCAAGTTAACCTGTAAGTCTGTTAAGTTTGAATGGGGACCAAAACAAGAGGAAGCCTTTAGAATCTTAAGCAAAGATTAACCAATGCACCCATACTAGCGTTACCAGAAGGAACTGAAGACTTTGAAGTCTATTGTGACGCTTCTAAGTTAGGTTATGGATGTGTGTTGATGCAACGTTAAAAGGTAATAGTCTATGCGTCTAGACAACTTAAGAATCATGAAGAAAACTATTCAACCCATGATCTAGAGTTAGGAGCCATAATTTTTGTCCTTAAGATTTGGAGAAACTATTTATATGTAAATAAATTTGTTGTCTTCACAGATCATGAGAGTTTAAGGTACATTTTTGGGCAAAAAGAGTTAACTATGATACAAAGACGCTGGATGGAATTTCTTAGTGATTATGATTGTATTATCCAGTACCACGCAGGAAAGGCTAATGTAGTAGCTGATGCTTTAAGTCGAAAGTATCATGAAAAACCAAAAAGAGTACGTTCCCTTAAATTAAATCTGCAGATAGATTTAAATGAACAAGTTAGATCCGTACAAGAATCAGTAATCAAGGACGATACTGAAAAAATGAAAGGAATGATTAAGGAACTAGAACAAGGAACAGATGGAATTTGGAGATTCCATAAGAAAAGGATGTGGATACCTAAATTAGGAAACCTACGCCACCGAATATTAGAAGAAGCCCATAAATCTAAGTACACAATACATCCTGGAAGTGATAAGATGTATCAAGATTTAAGAAAGAATTTTTGGTGGATAGGAATGAAAAAGGATATAGCAGCTTATGTTGCCAAATATCTAACCTGTTCACAGGTAAAAGCTGAGCATCAGAAACCCTCAGGTTTATTGCAGCCATTGGAAATGCATGTATGGAAGTGGGAATTGATAACAATGGACTTTGTTACCAAATTACCCAAGACCCGAAAAGGTAATGATGCAATTTGGGTGATTGTAGATAGGTTAACCAAGTCTGCTCATTTCCTACCAATGAAGAAAACATTCGGTATGGAACGGATAGCCAAATTGTATGTAAATGAAATAGTTTCATTACATGGTATTCCTTTATCAATTGTTTCTGATAGAGATAGCCGTTTTACTTCTCAATTTTCGACAAGTTTCCAAAAAGCAATAGGAACCAAGCTAAATCTAATCACCGCATATCATCCTCAAACGGATGGACAAAGCGAAAGGACAATTCAGACGATCGAAGATATGCTTAGAGCTTGTGTAATCGATTTCGGAGGAAATTGGGACGATCAACTACCATTAATAGAATTTTCCTATAATAACAACTATCATACCAGTATTCATGTTGCACCTTTCGAAGCACTTTATGGACGAAAGTGTCGAACTCCAGTTTGTTGGGCAAAAATTGGAGAAAAGCAATTGTCTGGACCTAAGATAGTGCAAGAAACAATAGACAAGATTATTCAAGTCAAGGAATGACTAAAAGCAGCATGCAATCAACAAAAGAGTTATGCTGATAACAGACAAAAGCCATTGGAGTTTCAAGTATGAGATAAGGTTTTATTAAAAGTTTCTCCTTGGAAAGGAGTAGTCAGATTCATCAAGAGGGGAAAGCTAAGCTCCAGGTATGTTGGACCTTTTGAGATTATTAAAAGAATAGGACATGTAGCTTATCAGCTACAACTGCCAGAGGAAGTGGCAGGAATACATGATTTATTTCATGTATGTAATCTCAAAAAGTGCTTAGCCGATGAATCATTAGTGGTACCTCTTAAGGACATAGAGGTAAATGAGAAACTTAAGTTCGAAGAGAAGCCTCTACAGATTGAAGACAGGAAAGTCAAGAATCTCAAACACAAGAGATTAGTTCTGGTCAAAGTTAAATGGGATTCCAAGAGAGGACCAAAATACACTTGGGAGCTTGAATCAAAGATACAGAGGAAATACCCGCACCTGTTTCAGTAGACCTCAAGGACGAGTTCTAAAACAAGGTGGGAAGGATATAACAACCCTCTTACTATTTAGAACACCCCTTTACATTCTAAAATACACCCCGTATACATAAGTAGGCCCTAAATACCTTTAATTAGATAAAATTAAAGTAAAAACAAAATTCAGAGGTCTTTGGCGGGCCGCGAAGACCTTGTCTTCATCTTACGCGGGCCGCGACAGCTCAAGACCAGTGTGCAACCCTGGTGTGCCACGTGGCACGACACCCAAACAGGCTACACGTGTGACTAATCAAGGCTAGACCCTATAACCCTACGTCGCAGGCCGCGAAGGCTTTGCCTTCGGCTTACGCGGGGCGCGACAGGGTGGACGACCAGCCCTATAAAATGGGAGCTCAGGCATTCATTTTTCGTCGCTCATTCACACAATTCTCTCTCTAATTTCTGAATAGTATAAGTAATTCCCGGGCATTATACACACCCCCTAATTAGCGAAGCTCTGCCTCGTTTTAAGTATTATAACCCCCGGTTACGTATTAGATACGCTGTCCGATTGATCTAGTGCTCCGTAACGGCTGTTGAGGTTCTGCCCGACGTAGTCGTTGGAGTTCTGTCTCGGGGAGGGTATAACTAATGTAAATATTGGCTATTATACTAACATGTGTGCGTTGTTTAATTTATTAGATTATAACCAGGAAACCACAAGGAAAAACCTAAAGTAACAATGTGAGTAATCTCCTTTTTGTAAATTGTTTTTACAAAACCTCAATTGTTTTACATTATAATTAAACGCGTTTCAGGTAACAAAATGTGAAAGCCAAATAGAAGACAGCTGGACAGCACTGAAGGCTTGGAAAACGTAGCTATAAAAGTTACCTAAATAAAGAAGATGTTGTATTTCAATAAAATAGGGTTTATCTCTATAAACATGTTTGTAATGGAAACTTGGGTTTTACCCATGTGTTTATTATTATAAAAATGTGGTGTTTTACTCTGATAAAATATTTCCTAACTACGGTCCTGATGTAAATTCCACTGCCAAAATGATAAACCGATGATACCACTGAATCTGAGCTCGCGGCCACCCGTTCCCAGGAGATAGGGGTCGGGGGTTGCAACAGAAATCAAAGATGTTATGAAGGATAACAAATATGAATGTTATTTTGAGGAAATTAATCAGATTGTTTTGGCCAGATGGGATAAAATGTCAATCCCACTTCATTGTTTGGGGCATGCTTTGAATCCCAGGTTTTACGATAAACATTATCTACAAACGTTTGACGTTAAAAGAAAAGCTCTGAACCTAGATGTGGAAGTTGCAAATGGTGTTATAGAAGCGTTTAAAAAAATCGCGGAAGATAAGAGAAACAAAGTATGTTGCGGGCACAATTTGCAACGTTTCATATGAAAAAAGGTATTTATTCGAGGACCGCGACACAAGCTGATGCCGTGAAAATGGATGTAGTTGATTGGTGGGGTACATATGGGTCGGAGACACTCGAATTGGCGGAGGTGGCAAAAAAAGTGCTCTCTCAACCGATTAGTAGTTCTTCGGCGGATAGAAACTGGAGTACATACTCCTACATCCATAATGTCAAGAGAAATCGTTTAAATTGCAATAGAGCGGATAAACTAGTTTTTATTCACTCTGACATTATGCTTCAGAGTCGTTTTTTAGAATCGTATAAATCTGCCCCCCCCCCCCCCCAAAAAAAAAAGTGTGATATGAACACGGAAAGCACGTATATTGAAGGTTCAAGTGCTCATTTGGAAGAAATGGTTGGGGAAAATCTTGTTGAAGAAGACGTTGATAACGGGAAAGGAAAAAGGGCACATCTAGATTAGGATTTTAAAACTTTATGTTTATGTTTTCTATTTGCTAATATGAATAATATGTTTTGATCATTTGGATTTATGAAATTAGTAATTTTTGCTTTAATTTGTGTATACCGAACCGGACGTAATACTACACCGAACCGAATCGTACAGGATCATACCGAAATGAACCTACCCCCCTCCGAACCGAATTCGCACCCACTAGCGAATCGCGAACCCGAACCGCGTACCCGAACCGGAGCGAACCGCGAATTAGGTGACATTGGTTTTGATTTTCAAATTTATGTGAATTTTTGTTTTTATATAGATTAGATGATTGAACTGACGATCTTTTAATTTGATTTTGAAAATTTTTAGAATTTTTATTTTGTTTTTGTTCCTCAATTTTCTTAGAAGTTGAACATTCACCTTTTTCAGCAAATTGTGGAATTGTTTCTTTAAATTTTTCTTTCAATTTCAAAAATATATTCTTTTTTTATCATTTTCATCATCACAATATTCAATTATGATTTCATCATAACTTGTGACATTGTCACTTATTGGAGTTTTTAACGAGGGAGTTTTGTTTTTCATGTTATTAGGTACAACCGTTTTTGTTTTGCCCTTTCCTGATTGTTTACACCCAATATCACGGTTATAAAATTCATATTCGTCCTCCCTCGTTTCTTCATTTTTATTGATCGGTTTTGGAACTATATTATCTAGCATTAATGACGAAGCAACAAGACCTTTCAATTTCTTTTCTAAATCTTCAATTTTATTTTTTGCAATCTTAGAATCTTGTTCAAGTTGCATGATTTTTTCAAGATGCGAGGTTATTATATTTTGTTTTTCAAAATCATTTTTAATTAAAACTGATTTTTCATTTTCTAAAATTTTTATTTGATTTTTCAAATCATTTTTTAATTTTATAAAAAAAATTCTAATGTCAAACTTTCAACATCTCTCAATAGTTTGACATTTTCAGATTTTGATTTTTCACAATTTGAGCACACAAGTTCAGAACTTGAAGTTTAATTTGTTGATGCACTTGATTCTTTGAATTCACCGTTCTGTGACAACTCAGTTGACTCATCTTGTTTAGATTTTTCTTGGTAAGCATTGTCAACATGTTTTTTCTCAGATTCTTCATTCCTAGGAGTTGAATTTGTCTTGAATGTACCTACAGAAAAAAATTTAATAAAATCAAGAGGATTCATATTTTTATCTATATAACAACCCCTCTTAATATCATATTTCATAGCATTTTTTGTTCTAAAATATGTATTCACTCTTCTGTTTATTTCAAGAACCACATCCAAATTTATAAATTCTAGCCTCGCTTCTATACTTTCCATCAAATCTTTCTTCTTCTTTTTAATTTCTCTATGGTGTTTTTGAAGCTCATCGTAGAGAAAAACTTGAAAATCTAGAACCCTTCTTCAATTCAATCAAAAATTTGTCATACTCTAACGGTAACGCTTCTGCAAATTTTGATATCTGTTCAGCATTCGACTTTCTTCTCTTGAACTCTTTTAAATTGTCAAGTAATTCATCATACTGTTTTTTCAACTGATTCAACGATTCATTTTTTTACACATAAAATGTTCAAATTTCTTAACATAAATATTTTTTTTCTCATCTTTATTCCTTAAATACCAAAAAATATCAACCCAATCATTTATTCTTTCAAGCTTATCATTTTTCATTTCGTCAAACATTTTAAACACAATTTCTTTGTTAAACCACTTGGTTCAAGAATTATTTTTAGCTCAAAGTACACAAATTTGAACTTCCGCGAGGCCCACTAAACGTTTGTATCCCAATTTTAATCCACAAGCTAGCGGCCCACTAATCCAAACCCGGTTTAAAACTCTTTCACAAATACGAACTAAGAAACCCGGTTCAAAAATTTTGTAGCCCACTAATTCAAACTTTACCCAAACTTAACTTGTATAAGCTCAACACAAATACCTTGCAAATTTGACCCAAAATGTTCAATCCAATAATTCTTGTTGCCAAGACATATATCAGCCCATACTCAATTAAACTTCACTTGTAAACCGAAATTCAAACCATAGCCCCACTATAAAAATTTGAAGTCCTAATAATCTCTACACATGTGACGTAGCCTTATCCCTTATCACTTCACAAAATATATTTTTATTTTCAAACTAAAAATTGTTTTTTTATTGAGTTTTTTATTATTATTCTTTTGTTTTCAAAACTTCAATTTATGAAAATATCTTGAGTTAATTGCCAAAATCAACCCTGAGATTTGGGCAGGTTTGTCATTTTCGTCTAAAATGACACTTTTGTACCAAATTGCCCTCAACGTTTATAACTTTTTGACATTTTAATCAAAACCACTAACTTAGTTTATTTAAGTTGAGGATATTTGGATGAAACTGACAAATATAAAACAACAGGGACGATTTTGGAAATTTACTCAAACTCTTTTAAATTTCTTTTATTTAATTAATTTTGTTACATATATATAATAAAAAAGTATATACATGCAATTTTTATATGAAAAAATAATAGCTTTGTCACATAATTTTTATAAATTTTCATCGAACCACTTACTAAGTTAATTTTTTTATTAAGGCGAAAGATGTTTATAAACTAAGACAGAAATGAATTTCTAATTTTTTTATAGATCAGTTTTATAAAAATAAAATCTACTTAAACCTCCAATTTTATAAAACTAAAATGCTTGTGACCTTATGAAAAAAGTCAAATAAAATAATCTTATCATATGTACCAAGTTTGTAATTCATGTTCTACTCTTTTAAATTCGCTCCTAAGGAAAAGCAGAAGCCAGTACCCCCCCCCCCCCCCCCAATCAAACAACGTATCGTTATCAAACCTTAAAATTACCCACCAAATTGTAATTATAATGCTATGAACCAAAAGTTTCTTTACCCAAGCCACTCATAATAAGTATTAGGGTATCCGGAGTGGTGATCGGCAAAACTCGGTAAACGAGTTTACCGACGCGGTAAACCACCTCCAACAAGATGTTTACCGATTTTGACTTGTTTGTGCGGTGATGCCATGACGATGCGGGGAGGGAGGATAGGAGAGAGAGGTGGGGTGTGTGGGGTGGGGTCCATTCCAATCGCACATTTTTCCTTTTTTTAAGAAAAAAATAGTTTACCACTTCACAAAGTGTCTAACCATTGCTAACACTTTTGAGCATAGTTTACCACTTTGACATGACACACTCTCATTGGTTGATTTTTTAGTTTGCCACTCTCAAGTGTCTAACCACTCCTTATACCCTTAGTTAGTTACCCTCATAATCTTAATTAAGTAAATATTTTATTTCAACCAACATATTTCCTAAGTGCTTAACACGTTTAAAAAATATGTAACGTTTTACAATTTTTTTTCTATCTCTACAACTGATAAATACTAAAGGTTGTAATCGATTGTTATGTGTTGCACACCAATGACGTTTTCTCTTTATAAAACTGATTTATATAAAGAAGCTGTAAATTAATTTCTGTCTTAATTTATAAAATTTAAAACATCCTTCACCTTAACAGAAAAAATAAACCGAGTTAGTGATTTGGATGAAAATTTATAAAAATTATGTAATAAAACTATTAATTTTTTTTCTAAATACTCCATGTATATTCTTTTTTATTATATATGTAACAAAAATAATTAAATAAAAGAAATTAAAAAGAGTTTGAGTAAATTGCCAAAATTGTCCCTTTTAGTTTTATATTTGCTAGTTTCATCCAAGTATCCTCAACTTAACAGAAAAAATAAACTTAGTTAGTGGTTTGGATGAAAATGGCAAAAAGTTACAAACGTTGAGGGCAATTTGGTAAAAAAATGTTATTTTGGACGAAAATGACAAACGTGCTCAAACCTCAGAGACGATTTTGGCAATTAACTCAAATATCTTTTCCAATCCAATTTAAAGAATTATTATTAATGAACTTTCAGTCCATCCAAACTTTCACTTTTTAAACCCAAATTACCTTTTGCAACAAAAACAAGTGTCGCACATAATACCTGTCACAATAAACCCTAGTAATCTTCTCCAGCCGCAATATCAATCTAAAGTGTGGTTTCAACAAACTAATCTTTCAAGTTTATTCTAAACCTTTTACGACACTAGAATAATCACATAAACTGTCACTATTATTCTTTCTTCTACAATCAACCAAACAACAAACAATTCTCTTTTCTTCAATCTCAGATTCAGTCGCAACACCTTATTCAATTTTTTTTTTTTAATTTCACAAAGATCAACTCAGACCTGAATTATCAAAAGCAATCCTTCAACAATGACTTAGAACTGGAACTCAGCCGATATATTCACTAACAATCATCAAGCTCAGCTTTACATGCACCAAATCAGTTTGAAGGATTCAAACAATACATCGAACACCCATGAATGTTTATTGTTATAGTATGATGTTGACTGATACAATATTTTTAACTGAGTTCATATCAGAAATTGATGATAATCAGACCGAAATACACAAATTCGAACCGAAACAAACCAAAACTTAACTGAATCAGTTTGAAATGAATGAAAATCACTTCACAAGTTTCAAATTATCACTGAAATTTACCGAAACAGTTTGAGATTTTTAGAAAATCAATGAAACACGTTTAAACTCGTTGAAATCACACTGAAAACATTCTGAAACAAATTTTTTCTTCACTTATCTCAAACGACTTTAATCAACAAACTGAATCAGATCAAAGTTTGTTCGAAACACATCACAAATCAACCGAAGCAGTCTGAAAGTTATGAACTTTCAATTGAATCAAATCAGTTTGGAACTCATCAAAGAATCAACCAAATTAGTTTGATATTTTCAACAGTTTAACTGTCAATCACCAATTCAATTCAAATCAGAATTTAATCAAATCAGTCCGATTTCACCAAAATAATTCCGAAATAGATGAAAAATGTCCGATTTCGCACACGAAAACAACTCAACCAGTTCAAACAGAACAGTTTTTCAACCAAGAATCACCCAATCCGAAATCGATCAAAAACTATTCGAAATCAATCCTATTCGCTCTAATTTCGAATCAAAAACTCAACTTCGCATGGACTATAACAACGATCATCTCAACAAAAAAACATTTTCGATTTTGATTCTGATCAGAAAACATGTCCAACAGTTTCGTATAACCACATTATGAACAAATTTCAACCGTATTAGTCAGTTTTTATCCTTTAAAACACTCCTTAATCGGTCTGAAAATCAAAGAAATCTGACGAAATACACGAACGACACCTCGAAAGACACCGAAACTCGTCCGATTCAATCACGATTACACGCAGAGCATCCGTAGCTCTGATACCACTTGTGAGTTCAGGATCGGATCGATACGATCACAAGCTCTGCGGTGAATTCGGTTTAATGTGCGGAATCCGTTAAACCGAACCGTAATCAATAACACGCACGTAAATAAATGTCATTTTATTATGAAACAACAACAACCGGACAGAACTCGATCTACATACAAGATATTAGAACACATTCGGTCAAAACCGAATCTCCTATCAAAGAAGTTTCAAATTCAAATTAATTCTATTGTTGTAACTTACCAATTAATTGGTCAATATCCTAGCTTGTTTAGTCCCCTAATTTTAGCTCACGAGTTTCTAGTCTATAGCTACACTTTTGTATATATGTAATCCTTTTAGTCATTGAGAAATCACAAGTTTGATACATTCATATGGTATCAGCCAGGTTTTGCAAAACCTAAACACAACGATCCTCTCCTCCATGGCCGACAATGTCGTTACCACCACCACTTTGACCACCGGCACCACAGCTACCCAATCGATCACCATGGTCAATTTCCCTTCATCTCTAAAACTCACTTCTACCAATTACCTTAGTTGGAAAACCCAACTAGAAGCCATCCTCCAAGGTTTGGTTCTATTCAAATTAATTAATGGTTCTCACCTTGCTCCTACTCCAACCAAAAACACTGACAGCTCCTCTATTCCACATGTCGACTATCCCGCCTGGTACCGCCAAGACCGACTTCTATTCGGTACCATTGTCGGCAGCCTTTCCGACGACATTGTCCCCCTCATCACTAATGCCAAAACTTCCCTTGATGCTTGTAAAATTTTGGCATCCACCTATGCCTCCCCATCTCGAGGACACATCAAACAACTCCAACATCGCCTCAAAAAATCCCTCAAAACTCCTAACCAAACCATCGCCAATTTTATGCAATCCATAAAAATACTTGTTGATGAATTAGCCATCCTTGGGAAACCCATGGATCCCGAGGATGTTACGAACATTATCCTTCAAGGCCTAGACCCCAAAACTTACAAACCCGTGATTGAATCAGTCCACGCTCGTGATAATCCCATCTCCTTTCATGAACTACATGAAAAACTCATCAACCACGAACTTTCCATCACCCAAAACCCACCCGATTCCGCCTCCATTCACCAACCCGCCACTTCCTTTGTGGCCCACACCCGCCAGTCACCTAGACCGTGGTCTTCACGGCCACCCACCAACACCCCTGGCCTGCTTCCCACACCCACTTCTGCCACTAGCCAACGACCATTCCTTGGCAAATGCCAATGGTGCTTTACGAAAGGACACTCATTAACCTCATGCCCATCATTTAAGAAAGCCCATCCCTCAATCACACCTGCAACCTACAACCGATCCAATAACCCACCCAAACCCCAAGCACACATGATGGCAAGACACCCCACCGTGGACTCTGATTTATCCTGGCTGAAGGATAGTGGTGCTTCTCATCACATTACCAATGATCTTAGTGCACTCTCTATGCATAGCCCATATGATGGTACCGAGGAACTTATCATCAGTGATGGTTCATCTCTTAAAATTACTCATATTGGCACCATGACTCTTTATTTTTCTAGTGTTCCTATTATTCTTAAAAACGTTCTTTGTGTTCCTTCTATCTCTTGTAACATCATATCCATCTCTCGCTTATGTCTTGATAACAACATACTAATCTTATTTTTTTTCTTCTTATTTTGTCATCAAGGACTTTCCCACTCGCCGAACCATTCTTCGGGGAATCACTAGTCATGGTCTCTACGAGCTCTCCTCAACCAAGTCTCCTCAAGCTTTTCACTTGCAAACCACCAAGAAGTCGTCATGGCATCACCGCCTAGGACATCCACATTCACGTGTTTTACAACATTTAGCGTCCTTTATCCCTTTTATTTCTAGCAAGCATGAATCATGTAATTCTTGTTGCATTAATAAAAGTTACAAACTCCCTTTTCATCCATCTTCTTTAACCTCTAATACACCTCTAGAATTAATATTTTCCGATGTTTAGTCCTCTCCAATTACATCCTTTGATGGTTACAAATATTACATAATTTTTGTTGACCATTTCACAAAATACATTTTGATTTATCCATTAAAACACAAATTGGATTCTCTTAATACTTTCATTCGATTTCAAAAACTTGTTGAGAATTTTTTCAAAACCAAAATTAAGAAATTATTCTCAGACAATGGTAGAGAATACATCAAACTATCCTCTCACCTAGCCTCTTGTGGCATTTCTCATCTCACCTCTCCTCCTCACACACCAGAACACAACAGCTATGCCGAACGTCGTCATCGCCACATCGTCGATACTGGACTATTTCTACTTTCTCATGCTAAAATGCCTCTCAAATTTTGGCCCTTTGCTTTCACCACCGCCACTTATCTCATAAATAGATTACCCACCCCCACCTTGAAAAATGATTCTCCTTATTTTCTCCTTTTTCACATCTATCCAAACTAAGCAAAACTTCATAGTTCGGTTCCTTAGCAATTTAGCATACCCTTGGTTGCAACCCTACTCAAAACATAAACTCGAGTCTTGATCGAAACCGTGCATCTTCATCGGCAACTCATCCTCTCAAAGTGCTTTCCATCTCCTTGATCCCCTTACTCATCAGATCTACACTTCCCGTCATGTCCATTTTCTTGACCACATCTTTCCCTATGAATCCCTTTCTCAAACCTCTACCCCAATCTCACCCTCACCCGACACTTGGTTACCCCTCATCACACAATCAATTTCCATTTCTACACCTCCTCAAAATTCAACCCCCCCCAATCCCACCACAACTGATTCTACACCATCCACTTCAAACCCACTCATCATCACCTATCAAAGGCGTCCACCTCCCAACCAACCCACCCCACCGAACCTCCACATCTACACACCGAATCCCCTCAAACATCCATCGACCCTACCACCAATACCAACCCAACGTCTCCAACCCCTTCATACATCCCTTCGGACTCGTCCTATAACACCCCAATCGCGTGATACGCGACGGAAATATCAGGGAGTCATGTTACAAATTGCTCACAACCACTGGAACTAAATTGTTTCATTATTATTATTAACAATGTTTTTCAATACAAAGAATACATGTAATTTTCTTTTGATAAGGAAGTCTAAAGCCTAGATACGTTCCTATGTGTATCATGCTTGAATAACCAAATCCTGAAACATATGTGAAAATGAGAGTTAGCATAAAAGCCGGCGAGTACATAGGTTTTGTTTAAACAACTAAAATGGCAAAAAGTTTAGTGTTGCAATACTTTGACAACTACGAGAGTCGTCTATTGAAAATGAAATATTTGAAGCCAAGGAATTGGCAAAAAGGTTTAGTATTGCAATACTTAATCTTGATTGTGAAATTTTATGTCAAAAGTGTTTTGTACAAGGCAATATGATTATTACTCAGTAATTTTTTATGCCAATGTAAAATAGTACTTTGATCTTTGAAAATCCCCTTGAAATTTGTCATATAACTTGTAAGTGTGTTATTAGAAAATCCAATCAAGAATTAACAATAACACTATTGGAATATGTCATAACTTGTCTGAATATTATTTAGATATCAAATCATTGATTTAAAAATAATACTTTGGGTATCCTTCTAAGAATCTAACATATGAAAATATGGAAGATTCTACAAGGATTTGAATAATCGTACAATGAATCAACTAAACACCTAATCATCAACTGTCATCAACTTGTAACACGTATTAAAGTACACAAAGAATCCAATCAAGGACTTCAATCGTACCTTAAACATCCCACGAGTATCTAACTATGAAGATAGATAGATACTACAAGGATCCGGTTTTGTCACATTGTCTTGTTATATACGCATTAAAGTACATAATGAATCCAAACAAGGACTCCAAATTAGCACTTTAAACATCCTATAAGTATCAATCTATGAATATAGATAGATACTATAAGGATTTGGATAATCGAAACCTGAAACATTGAATCATAACATCCTAAATCCAAATGGTGATTCGGGATAACGCTACGAAGGGTAATACAATAAGCACACTTATATATAGGAAGTACCAGCGGCGTATCCACCATGTCCTTATTGTATTACACTAGTTTTGTTATCTAAATTACCAACAATCTCTACACATAAACAATAACCAATGTCTTGTAAAGTACTTCTTAAAAATCTCACTATGAAGATAGAAAGATCTAAAAATATCCTATAAGTATCAATCTACGAAGATAAATAGATCCTATAAGGATGTATTCTCAATTGTCTTGTTTGCATAATCGGAATAATACACAAAAGTACTTCGTAAACACATATATGTTGTACATTGAAATAAATCGGTTACACATATGAATCACCCCAAAACATTTGAAAAACGTAAAATAGGAGAACTATGTACTCACCTTTGGGTGCGTTTTTATGTGTTATCACAATCCCTCAAATTGTTTATTCGTCCTTCAAGATTATTAATGGGTTTTGACAATATTTTGATGTTATGGAGCTTGTTTCTTCTTGGAATCACCTTGGAAACCTTCTTGGATCTTCACCCGAACTTGAAGACACCTTGGATTTAACTTGGTTCTCACATGAAAGCTTAAAATTTCAAAATTAGGGAGTTGGGGAAGGGTGTTCGGTTGATTGGTATGAAGGGGAAGAAGAAGAGTGTGAATTTGAGTAAAATCTTGGATGGTGTCATAAGTGCATGAGTTTTGATTGGACCATTCTAATTTTAATGACACTTGTCAAGAGAGGGAGTGTATGAAACACCCCATGGCTGCCACCAAGTCCTTCTCTCTCATATATACACTCATACATACGCATATATACCTATACATATATATCCTAGGCTTTAAACAGGTATTTTACTGATCACTGGGTATTTTAACTTGCGTTTTAATCCCGTTTTAAGGCGTTTTAAATTATTTTTATTACTCTATAAAAATAAACTCGTCAAACTATTACTGAAATAAATATCAGTTGTCTAGACAGGCTGCGTTGACAGTATTTTGCCAGATACGCGTAGTAACGCGCGGTACGCGCTTAAACTCGAAAAATAACGTTTTTAAGCGTTTTAATTTATTTTTCATTACGAACATGATTAAAATAGAATTTTAAATCATAACAGAATATTTTTAGAATTTTAATATTAATCGGGCGGTCACCGACGGTTGTTTCGCAGTTTGTCGCAATTTGTCCCTGAGTTTGAATAAACATGTTTTTGTCATATCGAACCCTTCAAAACTTATTTCTAAGTTATGTAAAGGGTATTTAGGGTAGTTTTAGCTTTTGTCGTTGTTCCGGAGTGTACGTTGCATTATAAAGGGTTACGTTTAATTATCGGTTATCGAATTGCTTTAAAAGAAAAAAAGCTTTTTGAAAGTCCAAAATTTTGCCCAAGGGTTACACGTCCTCCCCTACATCCGAACCCACCACTTCTTATCGCACCCGACCCACCCGTAAACCGAACCCAAAGTATCATAACTCTGACTTCGGCTTATACCACTCCACCACTCATACCCTTCCTGAACCCACTTCCATTACCCAAGCCCACAAACAACCATTATGGCAAGAGGCCATGCAATCTGAGTTTGACGCTCTAACACGTAATCAAACATGGACACTCGTTCCTCCCAATAATGCCCTTAACCTTGTTGGATGCAAATGGGTCTACCGTACCAAATTCAAACCCGATGGTTCGGTGGACCGCCTAAAGGCATGAATTATCGCTAAAGGTTTTCATCAACGTCCTGGTTTAGATTATGTTGAAACCTTTAGTCCCATGGTTAAACCTGCTACCTTATGCCTCATCCTTTCCATAGCCACTTCTTTCAATTGGCCTCTTCGCCAACTTGACATTAACAATTCCTTCCTACAAGGCACTCTAACCGAATCGGTTTACATGTCTCAACCACTTAGGTTCGTGAATCCTTCCTACCAAGGATATCTATGGTCTTCGTCAAGCCTCCCGTGCTTGGTATGACGAACTCAAACACTATCTTCTATCGGTTCATTTTAAACCCTCTATCTCTGATCCCTCTCTCTTCATCAACAAAGTCACATCTTCTCCTATCCTCATTCTAGTTTACGTCGATGATATAATCATCACCGGAGAAAATCCATCTCTCATTAATTCTTTCATCCAAACTCTTCCCACTAGATTTTCTCTAAAAGATCTAGGCAACCTCTCCTACTTCCTTGGTATCGAGGTCATTCCTCACAACCATGGTCTATTCCTATCTCAATCCAAATACATCCTTGACATTCTCACAAAAGCCAACATGAGTAAATTGCAAACCGTCGCCCACACCGATGTCTAGTTCCTCTACTACAACTGTATTGGATGGTGACCCCTTACTATCCCCGACCGAATACCGTGCCTTTGTTGGAGCATTACAATATTTATCTTTAACCCATCCCTATATCTCTTTTACAGTTAATAAGCTTTCACAGTTCATGCACAAGCCAACTACTACACATTGGGAAGCTTTGAAGAGATTGTTCCGGTATTTACATGGCACCTTGAATCATGGAATATTTTTCAGATGTCACTCGCCTCTACAGCTCCACACCTTCACTGATGCGGATTGGGCTAGCGATCGACCATCTTACCGAAGTACCACCAGCTATATTGTTTACCTTGGTCAAAACCCAATCTCATGGAGTTCTAAACGCCAACTGACACTGGCCCGTCTTCAACCGAAGCTGAATTTCGAGCTGTAGCTTCCACGACAACCGAAGTGCAATGGCTAATCTCTTTGATGGTCGAACTCGGCTTCAAATCAATGGTTATTCCTACCATTTATTGTGACAATCTAAGTGCAACACACTATTCAGCAAATCCGGTTTTCCACTCACATTTGAAGCATCTTGCCTTAGATTTTCAATTCGTCCGTGAAAAGGTTCAAGAAGGTACTATCCGCGTCACTCAGATCTCCGGAGACGATCAACTTGCGGATGCTTTAACCAAACCTCTACTACGCCAACAGTTTCAACTTCTCACCTCTAAAATTGGTCTCCTCTCATGATCGTCCATCTTGCGAGGGCATATTAGAACACATTCGGTCAAAACCGAATCTCCTATCAAAGAATTTTCAAATTCAAATTAATTCTATTGTTGTAACTTTCCAATTAATTGGTCAATATCCTAGCTTGTTTAGTTCCCTAATTTTAGCTCATTAGTTCCTAGTCTATAGCTACAATCTTGTATATATGTAATCTTTTTAGTCATTGAGAAATCACAAGTTTGATACATTCATACAAGATACATGAAATATAATCAACGTGACGTAAACAAGAGTTCTTGATGTAGATGATGATCTCTAATGAAGAACTGTTGAAATTTGATGAACAAGCTTTGGTACGATGGAGCTTTGATGTGTGTTCACTGAGATGTTTTTGTATGAAGGGACATGTTGAGCTATTTATAACTGTTGTAGCTTCGTACCAACATGGTTCTCCGGTTCGTACGAAGCCATGTATCGGTTCGTACGAACTGCCTTTGTATTCTTCGGTTCGTGTGAAATTGTTGTTGTATATTCTTGTAAGAAGTTAAATTGTATGAAGCAAATAATCACGTCTGTATGCATGCATATTTTTTATATGTTGAATTTATCTTGTGAACTCATGCCCATGTATGATTGTGTGTGATGACATCATTCCTGATCACGCCCGTTTGCTTTGCACCATGTCGGACTGAATCCTAACATGACCAAAACAATCCTAATACATCCTAGCGAAACCTCTGTTCGGTATTATACAGACTCAAGACATTAGACATTACAAATACTGACAGATTTCTAACTATGGACACAAAAAATGCACTCACATATCTTTATAGGCTTTTATAGGTTGTTAATTATCCTTTTCTTATTAGAGTGAATTACAAATTTTGTCCTTTATCTATATACTCAATTTCAGGCGGTGTCCTTTCTCTTTAAAGTTGACAAGTTTTGTACTTATTGTTTTAAAATATTGCACGTTATATCCTTTGGCCCTAACTCAGTTAATATTTTCTGTTAATCAGATCATGTGCCTTGCACATGAGGGTGTATTTGTCATTTCACTTTTCTAGGGACTAATTATGTACATAACTTAAATACCCAATCTTTTTTATAAATAGGATACTTTAAAAAAAAATAAAAAAATATATATATAAATAACTAATGTATTTCTCTCATGTTTCTCTCTCTACTCCATCCCTCTGTACCCTTCTACCACCATGGTCACCACCTCCTTCCATCAACAACCACCTCTAGACAGTAGACACCACTCACGACTATCATCAAGACACCAGCCCTCTACCACCCCACACCACAGCCACCACTTACCCCTCTCTGTATCACCACCATCAACCACCTCCGGCCACCACCACCACCCCCACCACCACCATTCTCTTGGTCTTTCTACCCCTCTCTCTAGATACGTATCTGATCCGTCCAGAATGTTAACAAGCTGAAACAAATCCAATTCAGATATTTACTCGTTGGTCAGAGTTTCTTGCGGGTCAGGTCACCGAATCGTGGGTCTTAACATAACCGGTGGTGGTAATCTCGGATCTTTTACTTGTAATAAATTTGATCAATATTAGTTGTACGCAACTTTAAAGCTTAATGAGTAAACTGTAATATGCAATTTCAAAGCTCCATGAAATTTTTATCTCTTATTTTATTAATTTAGGGTGAAACTGGAAGTGTAATTTGGGGGTTGAAGAACTTAGAAGTTTTTGATCTTGAATGGAATATGATTACTGTGATTTTTTTGAAGTCTAATTTTGAATGTTGGACTTTGCATTTTGAATAATGGCCATTTGGCCCACGTTTTGATTAGATTTTGTATGAATCCTCCGGGTTGAGTAAGTTCCACCTTTAGCTGTGAACATTTGTTTTCTATTGTGTCTTTCCGTTCGAGTCATTTAGATGGCCGGAGGTTGGGGGTTGATGGCCGGAGATGGTGTAGATGACCAGAGGTCGGGGTTTGGGATGTAAATAATCAATATACGTTTTATATATTACTAGGTTTAAAGAAGTTCGCCGCGTTGCGGCGAATTCTTTTGTTATTTAGTCTGTGTTTACATGTGTTTTGAAATCACTACGAGCGCGTTACGAACGGAACTGCTGATAAGAATAAAAAGAAAATGTAGAAAAAAAACTAAAAGATAACGGAAAGAAAATCAACTAAAACGATGTTGTTCGTATGAAACCCGTGGTTAGAGATGAGCAAATGCTTCTGGGTACCGGTACCAAATTTTCCAAACCGAAAGATCTTAATTACCAATTCGGTACCGATTTTTGGCATTCCTGGTACCGGTTCACTACTGTTTTTTACCTTCATATACCGATACCGTAACCGGTATTTTCGGTATCAGTACCTGTAACAACCTGCATATTCACGTTCGTTACTCTCGTTACGCCTAGCACTGAGATTCAGATCATAATGTAAACTATATCGCTTACTACGCTACATCACATTGTATGTCCAGAATCACTACAATCGGATATCAAACACCAAACAAATAGCGGAATTACAAGTGAGATGTGAAAGATTGAAAGACAAACTGTATTGATTCAAGAACAAAGAGCATATGATTCTAAGATCGTCTGGTACTCTGGATCGTACAAAACACAAAGTTTGCCAATGAACCAACAACATACATCAACTATGGATTCCCCTATTTATACTAACATAGGAGATCCATTTACATTGGGCCAAGCCCATACCCCATAGACCACAAAACAACTAAACGAGCCCACTAAACATATCGAACCAAACCAAAAAAGATAGCCCAAGACAGACGTAAACCTACACTAGTTTATGCCCTTATAATATCCCCCTATGTTTGTGTTGGCTTGGCGTCTTCGGCTTTACTGCTGCTTCCTCTTTTGCTTCTTAGCTAGTTACTTCTTTTTCTTTTGTAGCTCAGGCAAGATTGGTATGTTTCTTCCAACATAAGGACCAAACAGTTGTGTCTCCACCCTGGTCCTCTGCCGTGATGTAACACCTGTGTCTGAAATCATTGTAAACAATTCAGTTATCAATAAAACAATGTTATTTGATCCCAATGTTTGTTTGGTCATGTTTTACATTTTTCATGTTTTGACTTTTGTTCAATTTCAAACTCTATATCGCTTTCTGGAGAGTTATACGCAAACTGGTGCGTAAACGTAATCATTTTAATGCAACAAATACTCCGGAACATCAACATATACTTAACATACCTTAAATAACCTTTACATAACTTAGAAATAAGTTTTAAAGGCTTTGGTATGGCAAAAACAAGTTAATTCGCTTACAGGGACTAAACTTGACAAACTGCGAAAGTATGCCAATTTGAACTGTAACGAACATTCCGGAACATGACCATAATTTAAACACACCTTAAATATCCTTTATATAGCTTAGAAATAGGCTTTGAGGGGTTCGGTGTGCTAAAATAAACTTTTGGGTCATTCAGGGACTAAAAGCGTCAAAAAGTGCACAAGTTTGCACTTTCGCGCATAACTTACGTTCTGAATACATCCGGACATCCAAAAATTTATGTAAGCACTAAAATATTTTATTTTAGTGTTTGGCATAAGAAAAATCCATTTGTCACGCAATTTGGATCGTTTTTCGCGCTTGTGCGCATTCCGTCGTAATTAAGCGAAAATCGCGATCATACGACCAAACGAACCAACATCCGGCATATTTTTGAGCATGTTTCATGTCCACAATGTTTAGGCATCATTTTAGGGCCTTAATGTTGGCTTAACAGGCCTTAAACGTGTCGGAAATGACTTTAATGCATAACAGGGACCAAAACTGTCATTTATGAAAGTTTGTTTCTGACCAGACAGGCCAGGCGGCCCGCGTAAAATTAGTGAGTCCTCTTACACGGCCCGCGTCAGCTCCCTAGATCAAATAAGATCAAATTAACAGCAGATTACAGCTGTTAAGAACCCAACAACTCACCCACACTTGCCCTTTCAGTTCATGAGGGGCCATTTTGAGTCACCACAACATTCCAACAAGTGTACGGATGAGATTCGATCACGTTATTCAAGAAACGATCTTAACGGTTCGAAGAATACTATTGTCACACCCCGACCATGTGTAACATACAAAACGTGGCGGAAACGTCGGGGAGTGTTGTAACAGAATTAATGTTTCATAACCATGGATACCAAAAAGTGTTTCGTTTTATTAAACATTGAATAATTACATCATCTGGAAATCTAAATACACAATTTAAACATAGTCTATCATTGTTATTGAGTCACTAAGGCCTTGTCCAGTCCTATGTGAGCATGCATCCTATCAATCGATATCTTTCAACAATACCTGAAACACATGTGAAAAACGAGGTCAGCAAAGAAATGCTGGCGAGTACATAGGTTTTGTGAAAATAAGATTCATGACTTCTATTTAAGAAAATGTTTAGTCATGAAACTTGTAATTTGCTTTGTCTTTGTAAATCATTTGAAAAATAATAAGTTCAGATGATATGTATAAATAAGAGAATAATGCATGATTAAATGAATAACCATGTAAAATGAGTTTGTATAAGTTAAGTTGTTTGTACAACAATGTATTGTGAAAAGTATGTTATTTGTATAAAATGTTATATGTTTAAATTGAAATGATTTAAACAACGCTACGATATGTAATACCATATAAGCACTTATATATAGGAAGTACCAGCGGCGTATCCACCATGCTTATATCATATTACACACGCCTCGTTACTTAAATCACTTACTCAAACCAAACCAACAATGTAAGATGTCTATGTGTAAACCAACTGCCAAATGTATTGGAATAATATGTCAAAATGTTCATGTCAAGATGTAAATCATGTTATGTATAACCAATGTCAAAAGTGTTTCTGTCAAATGTAAACCATGTAATGTGTAACCAAAATGATATGTATGGCTAGTGAAATGCATCAACTAAACCATAGGTGAAACGCACAAAACAAAGTATTGAAGTAAAACTTGGTTTAAATCCATACTATGTTTCGTGGAAATGCATGATCAATTGTAAATCATGTCCAAATGTTTACCCAATCGTTAAAACATTTTGTGAAATCGTTCAAATCGTTATTGTTGTTTTAATCGTTCAAATCGTTCTTGTTTTAATTGTGAAACTACTTTATGGTCGATTTTCTAATAACATTCAAACCTTCTTGACTCGTTCATCGTTCCAACTCGTTCTCGTTCTTAACAAACCCTTACCAAAGGGTAAATTAATAATTACAGATTCAGCCGTTACCCAAAATACCCACACATAACCATGGGTATAGAGAATAACGGGATTTGTCAGATCCTATGGTACCATAACCTAATACTGGTCGGCTTGATCATTGCTAATGAATGTCATTGGTTATGTAACTACAACCAACAAGTTTGTTCACTTTATTGAAATCGTTCTTGAAACCATTGTAATTGTTTTTGAAACCATTGTAATCGTTCTTGAAACCAATGTTATCGTTCTTGAAACCACATTGTAATTGTTTTTGAAACCATTGTAATCGTTCTTGAAATCAGTGTTAAGACATTTAGCACATATGAGTCACCCCAAAACAGTTGAAAACAGTAAAAGAGGGGAATAATGTACTCGCTTGAGGATGCTTAGAGGTCTTGAACAACAACCAAACAAAGCTAGAGGGAGCACGGAATCAGTCGGCAATCTAAAACTATATAAATAAACCGGACTTAAATCGGGAGATCGGATAGGATGAGGCTTGGTAAACCAAATGAGTATTGGAACTCATATGATATGGTTTAACAAGGCCTACATACTACATTGAGACTAACCTAAGTGCTTTCGACCCATCGCGACCCATTAAGGTAACATACGCTACTTTAACGCGTCGTGCGCGCAAAGCGCGTTCGAGACGTCTAACTAGTCCTATGACAAGTATTATATGCCTAAACATGTTTAATCATGTTGTATAATCAGTTATGTACAAAAGTTTAGGTTACATAAGCTTAATTACCAATTATACATGAAAAGGGTATTCTGGTAATTTACCTAAGGCATATAAACTACCTATCATACAACTATTCAAACGAAGCGACCATAGGGTATAACCTCAGAAGGTTATTCCCTACCTACTATGGTCACCTAATGTATTTGGTCGGATCCTAATGATCGACCAAATGGGTCAGGTTCGAAGGTATAAGCGATTTATTAGATCGCTTACCCTACGACCCTAGACAACGTGGTAATCAGTAGGCATAGTCCCAAGGGACTATAACCAACGTGATTACACTCACGTTGCGAAGTTCAAACGAACTTCCCATTGACCATAAACTGGTCAACGCAGAAAGTCAAACAAAGTTTGACTTTCAGACTCGAAAAGACTCGAAAATCAATAAAAGAACGAAAGAATACTTACGAAGGGTCCCCGAATGCTAATCTAGATCAAAATAGCTCAGGTATGAAACAAAGGTTTCAACTTAGAGCATTTGAGATCAGATTCTAGTGAGTTTAGAGGTTGGATGGCAAGGGGTATTTATAGTGAATGGTCCACCATTAGGATCGTTTGTCGAAATACGTGCCTTAATCTCATCCGTACATGTGTCGGAACCTTATGGTACCCAAAAAGGCCACTCACCATAAGAGATCAACATGTGGCAAGGGATTAAGGTGTGGATAACAGCTGCAAACAGGCTGTTTAATACACTGCATCTGGTATGCAGACCCCTTGCGCACCGTAACAAATATTTGCTGCGGTGCGCAAGGACCAATTTTGGCAGAATTACAGTTTTGGTCCCTGCAGCCTGTTTAAGCTATTTTTGACACGTTTAAGGCCCGTTAACCCCATTTCAAAGCTCTAAAATGAAGTTAAAGTATAGGGAACTTAATATGTGCCCAAAAATATCTCGGATGTCAGTTCGTTTGGCCGTACGGTTGCGTTGTTCGGTTAATTACGACGAAAGTCGTAACGAACGTAAAAACGGTCCAAATGACGCGACGAATGGATTTTTCTTATGCCAAACACTAAAATAAAATATTTTAGTGCTTACATAAATTTTTTGATGTTCGGATGTATTCAGAACGTAAGATATGCGCGAAAATGCAAAGTTGTGCACTTTTTGACGCTTTTAGTCCCTGAATGACCCAAAAGTTTATTTTAGCACACCGAACCCCTCAAAGCCTATTTCTAAGCTATGTAAAGGATATTTATGGTATGTTTAACTTATGGCCATGTTCCGGAATGTTTGTTACAGTTCAAATTGACATACTTTCGCAGTTTGTCAACTGTAGTCCCTGTAAGCGATTTAACTTGATTTTGCCATACCAAAGCCTTCGAAACTTATTTCTAAGTTATGTAAAGGTTATTTAAGGTATGTTAAGCCTATTTCACTATTCCGGAGTGTTCGTTGCATTAAACTGGTTATATTACGCATCGGTGCGCGTATAATCTTCCAGAAAGCGATTTAGAGTTTGGAATCGAACAAAAATTGATATGTGCAAATGATACACATATTTTTACAAATCCCAAGTATGAAACACAAAATTTCATTGGTTTGGCATTTGTTTGATGGTCGCAGTGACACAGGTGTCACAGTCTCCCCTACTTTAGGAAATTTCGTCCCGAAATTTAATTAGAGGAAACCTGTGAGAGCTTGAAAGCATGAAGTTGAAAAGATCGAACAACATTGGTTAGGGTTCTGAACTTCTAGTAACCTTAATAACATTATGCTTGCAATGTAAGAGGGACACTTATATACAAGTATATGAAGCGCCATTGGTGCGTCCACCATACCTTCATTACATCGTTCTCATTTTGTTATTGTTGTCGCTATCGGTTCTTACACATAATAAATCTTACTGGGTTTCTGTGCACTAAATTTCATAATTATGTACGCGTCCATAATTAGACAATTCCTTGCACAGTTTACCCAGTCTATTTTATAACGTGTAGGGTAAAACCAAATGAACAATCCTGTGATGCGTGTGACTAGACCGCCATAGAGTCATTTTAATTAAATCAATAAATGATCTAAATAGACTATCAAGGAGTCTGTTCAGCTACATCACTAGATGTCGTTCTTTAACCAAATTGTGAATCAATCTTTTTTTTTTTTACTAGACCACTAAAAGGTCTCTCTTAGAGTCATGAAATGGTACTATATAATCCCAAGGGTCTTAACTACCACGTAGAAGCCCATTAAGGATTTAAGGTAGTACCTTTTGAATATCCTACTATGAATCCCTTATATATAGATATAAAAGATTCTATGAGGATTTTGAAAATCGGATCACACTAAAACATAAAGGAGAACACATAACACGTAATCACATAATCGCATAATCGTTTAATTTGTTATCTTTGGACACGGGTATTTAAAGCATACTGGGAACCAAATCCTTAATTGCAGCAATTTGGATGGATCCACAAGAATACCCTGCTTGTTGACTACATGACCCAAAAAAAAAAAAAAAAAAAAAAACGGAACTTCTTTAAGCCAAAATTTCCTCTTGGAGGATTTAGCGAAAAGTTTGTTCCTTCTTTAGGGGTTCCAATGTCAACGAAAGTGTTGATCGTGATCGGCTCGGGATATGAATAGATCAAGATGTCATTAATAACAATGACGAACTGATCCAAATAAGGCTTGCAGACTCTATTTATTAAGTCCTTGAAGATGGCTGGAGCATTTGTCAACCCAAAAGGCATGACTGTAAACTCGTAATGGCCATACTTCGTGCAGAAAACCGTTTTGGGAATATCTTCTTCGAGAATACAAAGTTGATGATACCGAAAACGTAAATCGATCTTGGAAAAGCATGAAACGCTATGCAGTTGATCGGAGAAATCGTTGATTTAAGGTAGGGGATATCGATTCTTGATGGTAAGCTTACTAGGCTTACGTTAATCGATATACATTCGAAAAGATCCATTTTTCTTTTCACAAAGAGGACAGGAGTTTCTCCAAGGTGAAAAGTTCGGACGAATGAATCCTTTATCAGACAACTCTTGAAGCTGTTTTGATAATTCTTGCATCTCGAACGGTGCAAGACGATAAGATACTTTAGATTTAAAAGAAACAAGGGTTTGAGGTTCTTAGGGAGATCACAAGTGATCATAAAAATGATAGAACCACACGAGTAGTTTTGTCTTTGTGTTGACATCATAAGGTTGGATCAAACATTCATACAATTGCATTAGTTAAAAAATAAAACCACAAATTTTTATTTATATAACAACCGCATTGTCTTTAAATGTTGCAAGATAACAACCAGAGGAAATACAAAAAGCTAATTGTTCACTCCTTCATCATTGAGTGCCTCATTGATGTTAAACACTCGACCACGTGCTGGATTCACATTGACGTTGACGTTCGCATTTGGGTTGCGTTAGCATTTGCATTCACCAGTCTCGGACAGTTGTGGCGGAAGTGATCAATCTCTCCGCAGTTGAAACATGACCCCAGTGGGAATCTCGCAGCATTCCCTTGAACCGGAGCTTGAACCTAAGCAGCCTGATTTTGTCCCAAACGACAAACATTGGCCAAATGCCCAAGTTTACCACACGTCGTGCATTGCCAGCAAGCTTGTTGTACCGCGTGATGACCATTGCAGCGTGCACAATGAGGTGCGGTACCGGCATATGCTTTCTTTGCAGGTGGCTGAGCTGGTGGGTTCTGCGGGTTCTGAGCAGTCTGTGCTGTAACAGCAAAGTTCTGAACACCCTTTCGCTTTCTTGATTTCTTTGACGTCTCACCTTCCTTACCCTTCTTGTTTTGACCTTTCTTGCTATCCTCCTTGTCCGACCCCTGCTTCTTACCCTTGTCACCCTTTCTGTGTAACTTATTCTTCCGAATCTGCGACTCAGTCAATGTCGCAGCTAACTCGATCGCCTGACGGAATGTGGTAGGGCTACTACCAGTAAGGATGTCTTGTACCGAGTCAGGTAGGCCGTCGATGTACCTTTCAATAGCCTTGTCGAGTGGGGTAACCATTGTCGGGCAAAGCAGACTCAACTCCTCAAACCTATCAGTATACGCCCTGTGCTCACCACTATCTTGCTTCAACTCATCAAATTCCTTCTCCAAAGCTCGCTGCTCATGACGAGGACATAATTCCCTCATCATAAGGGCCCTAAGTTCAGCCCATGTCTGTGCTAGAGAAACTTCTGCACCACGATCCCTCATAACCCCGTTCCACCATGTGAGAGCCCTCTTCTGAAACACACTCGAAGAAAACTCGACCTTGCGATTGTCAGGACACTGCATGTGGCGGAAAGTATTCTCAATGCTCTCGAACCATTGAAGAAGCCCAGTCGCTCCTTCAGAATCACTAAACTTGAGTGGTTTAGCCTGGTTAAAATCCTTGTATTTGCATGGAACATTGTTGTTGTTGTTGGCTTGGTTCCATTGAGCAAAGAGGTTTGGGAATTGAGCAGCCATTTGCTGCGCAATGATTTCTGCCAATTCGGCAGTCGCTATCTGGCTTTCGCGTCGAGGAGGCATTCTAAAAGAGGAAACATGAAAGGAAACGAGTGAGAGAATTAGACGAAAAGAATGAGATGAAACAAATCTGATGAAAGCAAGGATAGTGGTCATTTGTTTGTTACTACAAAGCAACAACCGACACACAGTGACTAACCAAAGTAAATGGATCAAAAATAATGTATCGCGAAAACATGCTCGCCTATAAGTGAACACTCATCCCAAGAATTCCCAGGTAAGCACAACTGATCTCGCGTCTGATGAGATATATACGAAGTGCTTGCCTAGACAGAAAACCCAGAATACAGGCATTCACCCTTCCAGTTTGCACGTGTTCACATTATTTAAAACCCAAAACCTTGACGAGATTTTGAAAACTCAAAGGGGTTCAAAACCATATAACAGAGGGTTCAAAACCTTACAATAGAGGGTTCAAAACCTAGTAATCAATCATCCTAGAACAGATGATTAGTTTTCAAAGCGGTTTTGAATTTTATGTTCTTGTTGTGGTCGTCGCCTAAGGATAGGTGACGGTATTGTTTTATGACTAAACGCAAGTAAACTCGCGTTAGGGTCCTAAGAAGGTTATAGACTAGGTCAAAGCATTATTAATAACCTAATTCCCTATAACCATTGGCTCTGATACCATCTTTTCTGTCACACACCGACCACGTGTAACATACAAAAGTGTTTCGTTTTATTAAACATTGAATAATTACATCGTCTGGAAATCTAAATACACAATTTAAACATAGTCTATCATTGTTATTGAGTCACTAAGGCCTTGTCCAGTCCTATGTGAGCATGCATCCTATCAATCGATATCTTTCAACAATATCTGAAACACATGTGAAAAACGAGGTCAGCAAAGAAATGCTGGCGAGTACATAGGTTTTGTGAAAATAAGATTCATGACTTCTGTTTAAGAAAATGTTTAGTCATGAACCTTGTAATTTGCTTTGCTTTGTAAATCATTTGAAAAATAATAAGTTCAGATGATATGTATAAATAAGAGAATAATGCATGATTAAATGAATAACCATGTAAAATGAGTTTGTATAAGTTAAGTTGTTTGTACAACAATGTATTGTGAAAAGTGTGTTATTTGTATAAAATGTTATATGTTTAAATTGAAATGATTTAAACAACGCTACGATATGTAATACCATATAAGCACTTATATATAGGAAGTACCAGCGGCGTATCCACCATGCTTATATCATATTACACACGCCTCGTTACTTAAACCACTTACTCAAACCAAACCAAACCAAACCAACAATGTAAGATGTCTATGTGTAAACCAACTGCCAAATGTATTGGAATAATATGTCAAAATGTTCATGTCAAGATGTAAATCATGTTATGTATAACCAATGTCAAAAGTGTTTGTGTCAAATGTAAACCATGTAATGTGTAACCAAAATGATATGTATGGCTAGTGAAATGCATCAACTAAACCATAGGTGAAACGCACAAAACAAAGTATTGAAGTAAAACTTGGTTTAAATCAATACTATGTTTCGTGGAAATGCATGATCAATTGTAAATCATGTCCAAATGTTTACCCAATCGTTAAAACATTTTGTGAAATCGTTCAAATCGTTCTTGTTGTTTTAATCATTCAAATCGTTCTTGTTTTAATTGTGAAACTACTTTATGGTCGATTTTCTAATAACATTCAAACCTTCTTGACTCGTTCATCGTTCCAACTCGTTCTCGTTCTTAACAAACCCTTACCAAAGGGTAAATTAATAATTACAGATTCAGTCGTTACCCAAAATACCCACACATAACCATGGGTATAGAGAATAACGGGATTTGTCAGATCCTATGGTACCATAACCTAATACTGGTCGGCTTGATCATTGCTAATGAATGTCATTGGTTATGTAACTACAACCAACAAGTTTGTTCACTTTATTGAAATCGTTCTTGAAACCATTGTAATTGTTTTTGAAACCATTGTAATCGTTCTTGAAACCATTGTTATCGTTCTTGAAACCACATTGTAATTGTTTTTGAAACCATTGTAATCGTTCTTGAAATCATTGTTAAGACATTTAGCACATATGAGTCACCCCAAAACAGTTGAAAACAGTAAAAGAGGGGAATAATGTACTCGCCTGAGGATGCTTAGAGGTCTTGAACAACAACCAAACAAAGCTAGAGGGAGCACGGAATCAGTCGGCAATCTAAAACTATATAAATAAACCGGACTTAAATCGGGAGATCGGATAGGATGAGGCTTGGTAAACCAAATGAGTATTGGAACTCATATGATATGGTTTAACAAGGCCTACATACTACATTGAGACTAACCTAAGTGCTTTCGACCCATCGCGACCCATTAAGGTAACATACGCTACTTTAACGCGTCGTGCGCGCAAAGCGCGTTCGAGACGTCTAACTAGTCCTATGATAAGTATTATATGCCTAAACGTGTTTAATCATGTTGTATAATCAGTTATGTACAAAAGTTTAGGTTACATAAGCTTAATTACCAATTATACATGAAAAGGGTATTCTGGTAATTTACCTAAGGCATATAAACTACCTATCATACAACTATTCAAACGAAGCGACCATAGGGTATAACCTCGGAAGGTTATTCCCTACCTACTATGGTCACCTAATGTATTTGGTCGGATCCTAATGATCGACCAAATGGGTCGGGTTTGAAGGTATAAGCGATTTATTAGATCGCTTACCCTACGACCCTAGACAACGTGGTAATCAGTAGGCATAGTCCCAAGGGACTATAACCAACGTGATTACACTCACGTTGCGAAGTTCAAACGAACTTCGCATTGACCATAAACTGGTCAACGCAGAAAGTCAAACAAAGTTTGACTTTCAAACTTGAAAAGACTCGAAAAGCAATAAAAGAACGAAAGAATACTTACGAAGGGTCCCCGAATGCTAATCTAGATCAAAGTAGCTCAGGTATGAAACAAAGGTTTCAACTTAGAGCATTTGAGATCAGATTCTAGTGAGTTTAGAGGTTGGATGGCAAGGGGTATTTATAGTGAATGGTCCACCATTAGGATCGTTTGTCGAAATACGTGCCTTAATCTCATCCGTACATGTGTCGGAACCTTATGGTACCCAAAAAGGCCACTCACCATAAGAGATCAACATGTGGCAAGGGATTAAGGAGTGGATAACAGCTGCAAACAGGCTGTTTAATACACTGCATCTGGTCTGCAGACCCCTTGTGCACCGTAACAAATATTTGTTGCGGTGCGCAAGGACCAATTTTGGCAGAATTACAGTTTTGGTCCCTGCAGCCCGTTTAAGCTGTTTTCGACACGTTTAAGGCCCGTTAACCCCATTTCAAAGCTCTAAAATGAAGTTAAAGTATAGGGAACTTAATATGTGCCCAAAAATATCTCGGATGTCAGTTCGTTTGGCCGTACGGTTGCGTTGTTCGGTTAATTACGACGGAAGTCGTAACGAACGTAAAAACGGTCCAAATGACGCGACGAATGGATTTTTCTTATGCCAAACACTAAAATAAAACATTTTAGTGCTTACATAAATTTTTTGATGTCTGGATGTATTCAGAACGTAAGATATGCGCGAAAATGCAAAGTTGTGCACTTTTTGACGCTTTTAGTCCCTGAATGACCCAAAAGTTTATTTTAGCACACCGAACCCCTCAAAGCCTATTTCTAAGCTATGTAAAGGATATTTATGGTATGTTTAACTTATGGCCATGTTCTGGAATGTTTGTTACAGTTCAAATTGGCATACTTTCGCAGTTTGTCAACTTTAGTCCCTGTAAGCGATTTAACTTGATTTTGCCATACCAAAGCCTTCGAAACTTATTTCTAAGTTATGTAAAGGTTATTTAAGGTATGTTAAGCCTATTTCACTATTCCGGAGTGTTCGTTGCATTAAACTGGTTATATTTACGCATCGGTGCGCGTATAACCTTCCTGAAAGCGATTTAGAGTTTGGAATCGAACAAAAATTGATATGTGCAAATGATACACGTATTTTTACAAATCCCAAGTATGAAACACAAAATTTCATTGGTTTGGCATTTGTTTGATGGTCGCAGTGACACAGGTGTCACAACTATAAATACCCAACCCCATTCATTGCAAAATCCACAAGAATCTGATTTGAGAAGCTCTAAGTTGAAACCATTGTTTCATACCTGAGCTACTTGGATCAAGATTAGCTTTCGGGGACCCTTTGTAAGTATTCCTTCATTCTTTTATTGCTTTTCGAGTCCGAAAGTCAAACTTTGTTTGACTTTCTGCATTGACCAGTTTATGGTCAGTGCAAAGTTCGTTTAAACTTCATAACGTGAGCGTAATCACGATGGTTATAGTCCCTAGTGACTATAACTACTGATTACCATGTTATCTAGGCTCAGTGACGAGCCGTAGTTTCGGCCAAAATGCGCATTCTTGCGTGTTTTGTAACCAAACTACTCTTAGGTATCAAAACCATTTGTTTTGATACCAAACCTGTTTCCTAAACTTAGTTAAGCATGTTTTAACATGCTTAGCTCGTCACTTTTAGTTTAGTGCTTATATAGGGTCGTAAGGTAAGCGATCTAAACAATCGCTTATACCTTCGAACCCGACCCATTTGGTCGATCATTAGGATTCGACCAAACACATTAGGTGACCATAGTATATAGGGAATAACCTTCCGAGGTTATACCTTATGGTCGCTTCGTTTAAGTAGTTGTATGATAGGTAGTTTATATTCCTTAGGTAAATTACCAAAATGCCCTTTTTACGCCAAAATTCATTTTAAGCATATGTAACATAACTTTTGGTATCTAAACTGATTTGGTAACAATATTAGACATGTTAAGGCATATTTTACTTATCATAGGACTAGTTAGGCTTTCTGAACGCGTTTTACGCGAACGACGCGTTAAAGTAGCATAAGCTACCTAAACGGATCGTAATGGGTCGTAAGCACTTAGGTTAGGTTTCATTTAGTATGTAGGCTTTGTTAAACCATACTACACGAGTTCCCATACTCATTTGGTTTACGAACCCTCATTCTATCCGATCTTCCGATTTAGGTCCGGATTATTAATGTAGTTACCTATATTAGGTGCCGTTGGATATCCGTGATCTCTAGCATTGTTTGCTTGTTATTCAAGGACTACTAAGCAATCTCAAGTGAGTACATAGAACCCCCTCTTTTAAATGTTTTCAAGGTGTTTATGTGAGTACATAGACCCCTCTTTTACTGTTTTCCAAACTGTTTTGGGGTGAAACACATGTGCCTACTTGTTACTTTCATGCTTTCCTGTTTTCACATCATATACCTGCTATGTTTGTTAGTACATTATAGTACATGATTTCATTACATTTCATGCTATGTATGCCCATTGTGTGCGTACTTAGTACATCATTTTACATTACATTTCATGCTATGTATGCCCATTGTGTGCATACTTAGTACATTGTTTTACATTACATTTCTGCTATGTATGTTGACTGATAGCATGCTACCACATTGATTTACATGACTTTTCTGCTTCGTATGTTAACTTAGCATACTTAGTACATTGTTTTCATATGACATGTATACAATTGCTATAACATTTGGTTTGCACAAACGAGACTTATATATGTTCATTAACATTAGCTACGCCGCTCGGTAGTAAGTACTGGTACCATAGGACTTGACAAATCCCATTCCTGACATCTCGGGTTTGTTTGGATGTAAGGAATGACTGAATCCGAAAACACTTCTTTTGATAACCTTGACTGAAAGGGTTATCCGACTGTCTCAAGGCTTGAATGTATGCGTTAACTTACCACATAAATGCTTGTATCAATGTAACATGCATTACTTTGCAAAACAAAACTTTTTGATATATTCAAAATACTTTGTTTTGTACATTTCTACATTTGGATTATGTGACAATACTTTACTTACAATACATAACATTTGTTACACATTACTTGACTACTTTTGGACTTCTTAACATTTGACATGGTTTATACAAGGACTCTTTGACAATTGGTCTAAACATAGACTTTATACATTGGTGGTTTGTTTAAGTGACTTAAGTAAAGAGATGTGAGTAATATGATACAAGCATGGTGGATACGCCGCTGGTACTTCCTATATATATGTGTTTGTATTATATTACATATCATAGCGTTATTTAAATCATTCAATTTGGACTTATACATTTTACACAAGTAACACGATTCTTACAAGACTTTGGTTTACAAAACAATTTACTTTATACAACTCATTTTACTTGGTTATACATTTAACCATACATTATTCTTTTATTTATACATATCAATTGATCTTAACGCTTTTAAATGACTTACAAAACAAAACAATTTACAAGGTTCATGACTGACTTTTACTAAACAACTTTTTCTTAAACTAAAGTCATGAATCCTATTTTCACAAAACCTATGTATCTCACAGGCATTTTTATGCTGACGTACCTATTTTCACATGTGTTTTCAGGAGCTTTTGTGTATGATGATGATCGTGACACTAGGGCGGACCTGTGCCTTAGAGACTAAAAATAAAGATAGAACTAGTTTAATTATGTTCTGAACTCTTTTATTTCCTATTTTGAGGCAATGTAACACTCTTTTTTGATAAATAAAATATAACTTTGTATGCCATGGTTGTGAAACAATTAATTCTGTTACAACACTCCCCGACGTTTCCGCCACGATTGGATGTTCTACGTGGTCGGGGTGTGACAGAAGAGTTGGTATCAGAGCTAATGGTTATAGGGAATTAGGTTATTAGTAATGCTTTGACCTAGACTATAACCTTTCTAGGACCCTAACACAAGTTATCTTGTGTTTAGATCTTAAAACATGCACATCACCTATCCTTAGGTGATTATCAAAACAAAAACCAAATTTTCCGAAACGATTTTTGAAAAACAATCTTCTGTTTTTGAATGAATTATTACAAGGTTTTGAACCCTCTATTGTAAGGTTTTGAACCCTCTGTTATAAGGTTTTGAACCCCTTTGAGTTTTCAAAATCTCGTCAAGGTTTTGGGTTTTAAAGATAATGTGAACACGTGCAAACTGGAAGGGTGAATGCCTGTACCCTGTGTTTTCTGTCTAAGGCTAGAGTGTTCGTACAAATCCACATAATCGGACCAGTCACTCTTACCTGGGAACTCTTGGGGTGAGTGTTCACTTATAGGCGAGCATGTCTTCGCGATACATTATTTTTGACCCATTTACTTTGATTAGTCACTGTGTGTCGTTTGTTTGCTTTGTGATGCGGACAAATGACCACCATCTTTGCTTTTGTTGATTTTGCTTCATCTCATTCTTTTCATCCAATCATCTCACTCGTTTCCTTTCATGTTTCCTCTTTTAGAATGCCTCCTCGACGCGAAAACCAGATAGTGACTGCCGAACTGGCAGAAACCATTGCACAGCAGATGGCTGCTCAATTTCCAAACCTCTTTGCTCAATGGAACCAAGCCAACAACAACAACAATGCTCCATGCAAATTCAAGGATTTTAACTCGGCTAAATCACTCAAGTTTAGTGGTTCTGAGGGAGCGACTGGGCTTCTTCAATGGTTCGAGAGCATTGAGAATACTTTCCGCCACGTGCAGTGTCCTGACAATCGCAAGGTCGAGTTTTCTTCGAGTGTGTTTCAGAAGAGGGCTCTTACGTGGTGGAACGAGGTTATGAGAGATCGCGGTGCAGAAGTTGCTCTAGCACAGACTTGGGCTGAACTTAGAGCCCTTATGATGAGGGAGTTTTGTCCTCGTCATGAACAGCGAGCTTTGGAGAGAGAGTTTGATGACTTGAAGCAAGATAGTGGTGAGCATCGGGCGTATACTGATAGGTTTGAGGAGTTGAGTCTGCTTTGCCCGACTATGGTTACCCCACTCGACAAGGCTATCGAAAGGTACATCGACGGCCTACCTGACTCAGTGCAAGACATCATTACTGGTAGTAACCCTACCACACTCTGTCAGGCAATCGAGTTAGCAGCGACATTGACTGAGTCGTAGGTTCGAAAGGGAAAGCTGCATAAAAAGGGTGACAAGGGTAAGAAGCAGGCGTCTGACAAGGAAGATAGCAAGAAAGGTCAAAACAAGAAGGGAAGAATTCTGGTTCCTCAAAGGGTTCTAGGAAGCGAAAGGCTTCCCAAAACTATGCCGTTACTGCACAGGCTCAAGCTGCACCAAATCAGCCTGCGCAACCACCCGCCAAGAAGCCTTATGTTGGCAATGCACCTTTGTGCAACAGGTGTAACGACCATCACCTACCACATCTCCAATGTCGTCATTGCACTAACTGTGGGAGAATTGGTCATCTTGCTGCCACCTGCCGCTTTCCAGCTAATCAGAACCAGGCAGTTCAGAACCAAGCCCAACAAGTTGCTCAGCCTCTTGCTCAGCAACAAGGTCAAGCTGCACGACCTCATTTTCCTCCTGGTTCGTACTACAATTGTAGGGATCTGACCCACTACAGGAACCGGTGCCCAAGGCTAGCCAACCAGAATCAGAATCCAAATCAGAATCAGGCTCAGGCTCGAGGTCGAGTCTTCAACATGAACGCACAAGAGGCACAAGCAGACAATGAAGTGGTGAACGGTACGTTCTTTATTAATAATCAGCCTGCATCTGTTCTTTTTGATTCGGATGCCGATAAGAGTTTTGTGTCATTATCTTTTGAGCCATTACTTCGCGTGTCTAGAACGAAACTAAGTAAACCTTTGACAGTAGCGGTTGCTAGTGGTGAACCCATTGTTCTTAATTCTGTTCTTCGCAACTGCCAGTTGAACCTTAACGACCATCTTTTTCCTATTGACCTCACGCCTATGCAACTTGGAAGCTTCGACGTTATTGTGGGTATGGATTGGTTAGCCAAGCATCGCGCAGAGGTAGTTTGTTTTGAGAAGATTGTTCGTGTGCCACTTTCGACAGGCGATATCCTACAGGTTCGTGGTGAGAAACCTGCCGGTGGTCTCAAACTCATGTCTTGTTTTAAAGCTCGGAAGTATCTGCGAAAGAATTATGTGGCCTTCTTGGCACATGTCACAGCAGATAAAGGCAAAGGTAAGTCTATCCAAGATATCCCTGTTGTTCGGGATTATTCTGAAGTATTCCCTGAAGATTTACCTGGTCTACCTCCAGCACGCCAAGTCGAGTTCCGTATTGATCTCGTACCTGGTGCAAATCCCATTGCCAGATCTCCATATCGTCTTGCACCGTCTGAGATGCAAGAGTTGTCTAAGCAGCTTCAGGAGCTCTCTGACAAAGGTTTTATCCGTCCTAGCTTTTCACCCTGGGGTGCTCCCGTTCTTTTTGTCAAGAAGAAGGATGGATCTTTTAGGATGTGTATCGATTATCGTGAGCTTAACAAGCTTACCATCAAGAATCGATATCCCCTACCTCGCATTGATGATCTCTTTGATCAGTTGCAGGGCGCTTCTTATTTTTCAAAGATTGATCTGCGATCTGGATATCATCAACTTCATGTGCATGTAGAAGATATTCCTAAGACAGCGTTCCGCACTCGTTATGGGAATTATGAGTTCACAGTCATGCCATTCGGTTTGACTAATGCTCCTGCTGTTTTCATGGACTTAATGAATAGGGTCTGCAAGCCTTATTTGGATCAGTTCGTCATTGTTTTTATTGATGACATTTTGATATACTCTAAGACGCGACCTGATCACGAGCAACATCTTTGTCTTACTTTGGAACTCCTAAAGAAAGAGCAACTTTTCGCCAAATTCTCCAAGTGTGAATTCTGGCTTAAAGAGGTTCAATTCTTAGGACATATTGTCAACGAACAAGGTATTCATGTAGATCCCTCCAAGATCAGTGCGATTAAGGATTGGGATACGCCAACTACTCCTATTGAGGTTCGTTCTTTTCTTGGACTTGCGGGTTATTATCGCCGCTTCATTGAAAACTTCTCAAAGATTGCAGTTTCTCTAACTGCTCTAACTCAGAAGAACAAACCCTTTGATTGGTGATTCAAGCAAGAGGAAGCGTTTCTGACTTTGAAAAAAAAACTTTGCGACGCGCCTGTTCTAACTTTGCCTGAGGGCAATGATGATTTCGTCGTTTATTGCGATGCATCTAAATTGGGTCTTGGTTGTGTTCTGATGCAAAGGAACAAAGTCATAGCATATGCATCGAGAAAGTTGAAGATACATGAGAAAAACTACACCACTCATGATCTTGAGTTAGGTGCAGTTGTCTTCGCTCTTAAGATCTGGAGACACTATTTGTACGGTACAAAATGTGTGGTTTTCACGGACCACAAAAGTCTTCAGCATATCTTCAATCAGAAAGAACTCAACATGAGGCAACGACGTTGGGTCGAGCTTCTAAACGACTATGACTGCGAAATTCGCTACCATCCTGGTAAGGCGAATGTCGTAGCCGATGCATTGAGTCGTAAGGAACGTACTAAGCTTCATTGTGTTCGTGTTCAATCTGTTATCCAAGCTCGATCCGATATCAAAGCACGCATTTCTCAGGCTCAACAATCTTGTGTTTCACAAGGTTTGATGGATAAGGAATTTCCCTATCACATAACACCTGATCTAGAACTGAAGGACAATGGATCGTATTACTTCATGGACCGTTTGTGGGTCCCAAGCCAAGATAACCTTTGCACTTTGCTTATGGATGAAGCCCATAAGTCTCGTTATTCTGTTCATCCTGGTTCAGATAAGATGTATAAGGATCTTCATATTCAGTATTGGTGGCCTGGTATGAAGAAAGACATTGCCTTATACGTATCAAAATGCCTTACTTGTCTTAAGGTTAAGGCTGAACATCAACGTCCTTCGGGTTTATTGGTGCAACCAGAGATCCCAGTTTGGAAATGGGAAAACATTACTATGGATCTCATTACTAAACTTCCGCGCACAAAGAAAGGTCATGATGCCATCTGGGTAGTTGTTGATCGTCTTACTAAGTCAGCGCATTTCTTGCCAATCCGTGAGGATTTTCCTGCTGACAAACTTGCTAAAATCTATGTGGATGAAATTGTAGCTCGACATGGTGTTCCTTTGAACATCATTTCTGACAGAGATGCTCATTTCACTTCTCATTTTTGGAGAACCATGCAATCTCCTATGGGGACCCAACTTAATTTGAGCACAGCTTATCATCCGCAAACGGATGGTCAATCTGAAAGAACAATCCAGACTCTGGAGGATATGCTTAGAGCTTGTGTGATCGATTTTGGTGGTAGTTGGGATTCACATCTTCCGTTGATTGAATTATCCTACAACAACAGTTATCACTCCAGCATCAACATGGCTCCTTTCGAAGCTCTCTATGGTCGAAAATGTCGTTCACCAGTCTGCTGGAATGAGACCGGCGAGGCTCAGCTTACTGGACCTGCCCTCATTTTAGAGACAACTGATAAGATTAAGAAAGTTCGTGATAACCTTCAGACAGCTAGAAGCCGTCAAAAGAGTTACGCGGACCCAAAACGCAAGCCCTTGGATTTTCAAGTCGGTGATCGTGTGTTACTTAAGGTCTCCCCTTGGAAAGGTGTGATCAGATTTGGAAAGAAAGGAAAACTTGCACCTAGATACGTTGGACCATTCAAGATCATCGAAAGAATCGGTAAGGTAGCCTACAGACTTGAGTTACCTCCTGAACTTGGAAATGTTCATCCAACCTTTCACGTGTCCAATCTCAAGAGGTGTTTAGCCGATGAGAACCTCCACATACCGCTTGACGAAATTCGTGTTGATAAAACACTGAAATTTGTTGAGTAGCTAGTGGAAATCATGGAACGTGAAGTCAAGTGGCTCAAACGCAAGCGCATTCCTTTGGTCAAGGTTCGCTGGGAATCTAAACGTGGACCCGAATTTACTTGGGAGCGCGAAGATCAAATGAAGGCGAAATATCCGCATCTTTTTCCACGAGTTTCCTCTAAATAAATTTCGGGACGAAATTTCCACAAGTAGGGGAGACTGTAACACCTGTGTCTGAAATCATTGTAAACAATTCAGTTATCAATAAAAAAATGTTATTTGATCCCAATGTTTTTTTGGTTATGTTTTACATTTTTCATGTTTTGACTTTTGTTCAATTTCAAACTCTATATCGCTTTCTGGAGAGTTATACGCAAAGTGGTGCGTAAACGTAATCATTTTAATGCGAAAAATACTCCGGAACATCAAAATATACTTAACATACCTTAAATAACCTTTACATAACATAGAAATAAGTTTTAAAGGCTTTGGTATGGCAAAAACAAGTTAATTCGCTTACAGGGACTAAACTTGATAAACTGCGAAAGTATGCCAATTTGAACTGTAACGAACATTCCGGAACATGACCATAAGTTAAACACACCTTAAATATCCTTTATATAGCTTATAAATAGGCTTTGAGGGGTTCGGTGTGCTAAAATAAACTTTTGGGTCATTCAGGGGCTAAAAGCGTCAAAAAGTGCACAAGTTTGCACTTTCGCGCATAACTTACGTTCTGAATACATCCGGACATCCAAAAATTTATTTAAGCACTAAAATATTTTATTTTAGTGTTTGGCATAAGAAAAATCCATTTGTCACGCAATTTGGATCGTTTTTCGCGCTTGTGCGCATTCCGTCGTAATTAAGCGAACATCGCGATCGTACGACCAAACGAACCAACATCCGGCATATTTTTGAGCATGTTTCATGTCCACAATGTTTAGGCATCATTTTAGGGCCTTAACGTTGGCTTAACAGGCCTTAAACGTGTCAGAAATGGCTTTAATGCATAACAGGGACCAAAATTGTCATTTATGAAAGTTTGTTTCTGACCAGACAGGCCAGGCGGCCCGCGTAAGATTAGTGAGTTCTCTTACGCGGCCCGCGTCAGCTCCCTAGATCAGATAAGATCAAATTAACAGCAGATTACAGCTGTTAAGCACCCAACAACTCACCCACACTTGCCTTTTCAGTTCATGAGGGGCCATTTTGAGTCACCACAACATTCCAACAAGTGTACGGATGAGATTCGATCACGTTATTCAAGAAACGATCTTAACGGTTCGAAGAATACTATAAATACCCAACCCCATTCATTGCAAAACCCACAAGAATCTGATTTGAGAAGCTCTAAGTTGAAACCATTGTTTCATACCTGAGGTACTTGGATCAAGATTAGCTTTCGGGGACTGTAAGACCCTAACATGTATTTGACAAAAGTCGTAGCGGAAATTCGTACCATAAAATTTCTTTCATTAAAAACGTCTTGACTTACTTGAAGGTTTGTTTTAAAAAATATCTCTTTTACAAAACAAAAGCATAACTCCCGTTTACTAAAGTACATACTCGATTATTCCCGTACAATCTATCTTATGACTCGGTCTTCGATCTCTATTCCTTGTGATAATCGCCCGTGATCAATACCACCTGCACTCACCACATACATTCATAACATTAGCACACATTATATAAACAAGATTCATTCATGTACACTTCACATTTCGTCACATTTCAAACTTTGAGCATTTTATATGCGTATCCATTTCCTGGTGAGGCTTCAATAACGTACCTGCATTACTTTTCATTCTCAAGGTACACCATTAATAACGTTAACACTCAACGTGTCCAAATCATACATACTTACGTACTTACATACATACATACATACACATCTACATATGTACATACCTTTCCTACAACTTTACATACGTGCATACACTCATACATGTCTTTATACATACATGCATACACAACTACATACGTACATACCTTTCCTACATCTTTACATACATGTATACACTCATACATATCTTTATACATACATACATACATACAAACATACATCTACATACGTACATGCCTTTCCTACATCTTTACATACATGCATACACTCATACATATCTTTATACATACATACATACACATCTACATACGTACATACCTTTCCTACATCTTTACATACATGTATACACTCATACATATCTTTATACATACATACATACATACATACATACATACATACACATCTACATACACGTACAAGATCTTGCATACTTCTTACATACTCATACGTTAATTACATGGGACTTACACTTTGATTTATAGTCCATAAGCATCTAAGGATCGATCAAAACCATGTTTAGAAAGTCCTCCGTAGTCCACGGATAACAAACCGAAGCCTACGATACATAAATCAACTTAAATAACAAATTTTTAGACTTTTGGACTTTTGGACTTGGGGAGGTCGTCGGCGACGGCCCTAGGGCCCGTCGGTGACGGCCCGTAGTTTTTCCCGTAGCCAAAACCCCGTAGACAGGAAGATAACCCGTCAGCAAAAAAACTAACTTTCTAGAGCCCGTCGGCGACGACCCCCTTGCCCGTCGGCGACTACCTCTAGAAATGGCACTTTTCTGCAGTTCCGTTTCGTCGTCCGTACGCACTAAAACGCGCGTAACTTTTGAACCGCTTACCCGTTTAACCTCCCGTTTCTTCCTACATGCTTGTAAATTCACATTCTATCATATGAACTTAAAATCCCACATCCGGATTAAGGAAATTGTTAACTTACACGCTATCGTCTTATTATTCATTTATGATTTATTCGACCCGTTCATGCATTCATCCACATAACTTGTTTGTTTGACCATAAATTCTTATGAACCTAATAATGTCAACATTGTCTATCATAAAAGATTAAGTTCTCGGATGTCTTGCATCCTCTTGACCCATTTTCGCTCAAGAGCTTATTTTGACCCGTTAAGGGTATTTGCGCAATATAAGGTCCTTAGCTTACGAAAATCATACTTCTCGCTTTCTTACTTTTTCAAAACATTCATTTAATTAAATAGCTTGTTTGTAATCAACTTTTAAGACCATTTGCTCGTTTTACCCATCAAGGGCGTTTTTGTCAAGTTTACTTTATCCTTAACAACAAAGAACTCCCTTGCATAAGTAACCAATCCTACTACTTAGCTACAATTCTTAATTACACATACCTTGCTCGGATCAAAGCTAAGACCCGTTTAATACTTCATCGGTCTCATACAATTCTTTCCTACTTGACCTCGATCATCATACTTAATTAAATTGCACACAACTTTACATAAACAACTAAGAAGTGATTATGAAAATCACTTACCTCATGCGTCCATGTTCAAACTCGTTTCCTCGCCACTTCTTGACCCGATAGCCTTCCGTGCTTGATTCCGTCTCGACATGATTCCTATACTTCCATGTCATCGAAATCACATTCTTATTAGCATACATAATTGTACATGTTAACGATCATATCGATCGCATAATCCCCATTTGACTTTCATTAGTTACTTCTAACAAGCATAATACATGTGACCAATTTCATATCATTTCAAACTCATGTAAACCATCATGTCATCGCATTAAACACACATTCGTCAAACACGCTCCATATAACTTACCTTAATCTTACAATTATGACAACACGTCTAACCATCCTTCTTATACACGGTTGACTTTTAGAAGTCAACGGTTCATTTAGTTTAACATTCGACTCATCATTATATACCCGTAACATCATAACCGACTATACGGACGACAATACATACATTTTATCATACGATTGGTGTGGGTACCGCCTTTTAAGCATAACGTACAACTAATTCATGCACAATCTTCTAAATTCATACATAGTTCATCAAATCCTTCTACTAATCAACATGTGGTATTTAAAATTAAACATCAAACATATTATCATCACATTTTATACACTTCATCTAACAACAATTCATCATTTCTTATCCCATTTCTTTAAACATTCACACACATGTATGATTCCAAACATTATTAACATAAGTAAATCATCAATTTACATTACATCATCTAAAACCCACTTCATAACTACTTGTTAATCACTTACAAGTGATCTAATCTTAAGTTCTTCATAATTTCATCATACTTGTGATATGTGTACTACCTTGTAAGCATAGTGTACAACTAGTTCATGCATATCATTCTAATCTCATACACAATTCATCAATTTCTTCCTTCTAATCAACATGAATCATACATGCATAAACATCAAACATACTAGTATCACATTTCTTTCAATTCCTCTCACAAGAATCCATCATACAAATCAAAATACATCAATATTAAGCAAGAATTTAGACATAGATGATTTACCCATGTCTTCATCTTCACCATAACAAACGGGTTTCACCCTTAAACATCAAATTAACCTAAACCATGCATAATCCATGTTCCAAATGATGAATCTAACACATACTCATGCTCAATTTCATACAACTTCGCGATTTACAACATAACCCACTTCGTGCATAATCACCAAACTAGCTTTTAAGACATACCTTGCGATCCCCTTGTGAAGGTAATCGTTAATCTATGCTCGGTTATGAGTTTAAGCTTCATCTTGCCCTTCAATTTGAAGATTTTGAAGAAACTAGGGTTTGAACCCTCTTTTTCCTTCCTGATCATCGATACACACACACACACACTATGTGTGTGTGTGGTGTTTTAATTTTGTTTTATAAAATCATGTTTCCCACTGAACGGTTTTGGTCCCTCTAGTTTCATTTTAGTTAAATAAGAGATTAAAACTCATTTCTTTATATCAACCGGGTTTTAATTTACCAAACCCGTTTTTGGGGTGTTACAAGTCTACCCCCCTTAAATGAGGTTTCGTCCCCGAAACCTTTCTCATTTTATCTTACACACACACATCTATGTTTGACTTCATAGTCACATCATAATCATAAGTAATCATCCTATCTCATTTCATAATTATTAATACACTTGACTTCTTCCTCTTAACAAGTCTATACTTTCCATGGCATACTTTCATATAACATTCTCATTTCCTCGACCCGTTAGTAACAGGTCAATATACTTATTCATTCAAACTTATAATAATACTTACACTCATATGATCCATTTATAACGGATTTAGTACTTTCATCTCATCCTTTAAAATTCCATTCTATAGACTCATTGTATAACATTTAACTCTTGTTTTGTTATCACAACAAAACTGCTATGTCATCGACATACCTACGTGCTTAACTCCGTAGCTAACATCATTCTACATTTCTATAGTCTTTTGTACCATACATATCCCTTCATTACTTACACATTCGGATATTTTCCTTCCTATCATTCTTTTGTTCATTTGCTTTACATTTACTTATATGACTTGTTTGACGCATACATGGTCAAGCTATTGACTTCTTCTTATGTAGACTAGTTCCGTCTGTTATATCTTAAATCTGTTTCGCGGATTCGAACACATTATTCATACCTTTCGTACCTTCTATGTTTTGAATCCGTCTCGCGGATTCAAACATTGCATTCACATCATTCATTCTTTGAATCCGTCTCTCGGATTCAAACATTGCATTTACGCCTTTCATCCCTTGAATCCGTCTCGCGGATTCAAGCATTGCATTCATATCTTTCATTCTTTGAATCCGTCTCACGGATTCAAACATTGCCTTTACGCTTTTCATCCCTTGAATCCGTCTCGCGGATTCAAGCATTGCATTCATATCTTTCATTCTTTGAATCCGTCTCGCGGATTCAAACATTGCATATACGCTTTTCATCCCTTGAATCCGTCTCGCGGATTCAAGCATTGCATTCATACATTGTTGATCCGTACTTTCTTACGGATTCAACATTCTTCATTCTTATCATTCATGTTTTTCATTCCTACATAGTACTCTCAATTTCCCAAGAGTCTTACTACCCACTTCACCCGCACGCCCACCTGCTACCCAATTCTAACGGACATACCTGCGATAATTACCGCGGTCTCACGAATGTCATATGCTTCTTGCGTACTGGCCAGGTGCGCAATTCACATACTAATTTCGTGCTTTCAGGTAATCATCGCCTTATGTCTGCAGTAGTGGGTCTCAGTTCGTGCTACATTTTTACAATCTTATCAAGACAATATCGCTGTCTTCCATTTAGTACTTACCCTCCCAAGGAGATTCCTCCCTTTTTCTTTTAACATCGGTACCATACATATTAACATTGTGTACCTGAGGTCCGTCTGTCCATTCGCATCCTTGCCTGCCTTAGCATTCATCCTAGACTGCATTTCAAGGGTCATCTTCTTCAAACGCTTATACTTACCTTGCACATAACATACCGTCAGTTTCTTTATGCATATACATAAGTACATACCTACATTCGCTTCTACCTTTGGATCTTGATCGAGTCTTAGATTGTACGGGTTCCTTATCATAAGAGCACACAAGTTTGAGTTCAAGTACTTACTTTCTTGTACTTGATTCTCTCAAACCAGGGCTCTGATACCAACTTGTAAGACCCTAACATGTATTTGACAAAAGTCGCAGCGGAAATTCGTACCATAAAATTTCTTTCATTAAAAACGTCTTGACTTACTTGAAGGTTTGTTTTAAAAAATATCTCTTTTACAAAACAAAAGCATAACTCCCGTTTACTAAAGTACATACTCGATTATTCCCGTACAATCTATCTTATGACTCAGTCTTCGATCTCTATTCCTTGTGATAATCGCCCGCGATCAATACCACCTGCACTCACCACATACATTCATAACATTAGCACACATTATATAAACAAGATTCATTCACGTACACTTCACATTTCGTCACATTTCAAACTTTGAGCATTTTATCTGCGTATCCATTTCCTGGTGAGGCTTCAATAACGTACCTGCATTACTTTTCATTCTCAAGGTACACCATTAATAACGTTAACACTCAACGTGTCCAAATCATACATACTTACGTACTTACATACATACAAACATACATACACATCTACATATGTACATACCTTTCCTACAACTTTACATACGTGCATACACTCATACATGTCTTTATACATACATGCATACACAACTACATACGTACATACATTTCCTACATCTTTACATACATGTATACACTCATACATATCTTTATACATACATACATATATACATACATCTACATACGTACATGCCTTTCCTACATCTTTACATACATGCATACACTCATACATATCTTTATACATACATACATACACATCTACATACGTACATACCTTTCCTACATCTTTACATACATGTATACACTCATACATATCTTTATACATACATACATACATACACATCTACATACACGTACAAAATCTTGCATACTTCTTACATACTCATACGTTAATTACATGGGACTTACACTTTGATTTATAGTCCATAAGCATCTAAGGATCGATCAAAACCATGTTTAGAAAGTCCGTCGTAGTCCACGGATAACAAACCGAAGCCTACGATACATAAATCAACTTAAATAACAAATTTTTAGACTTTTGGACTTGGGGAGGTCGTCGGCGACGGCCCTAGGGCCCGTCGGCGACGGCCCGTAGTTTTTCCCGTAGCCAAAACCCCGTAGACAGGAAGATAACCCGTCAGCAAAAAAACTAACTTTCTAGAGCCCGTCGGCGACGACCCCCTTGCCCGTCGGCGACTACCTCTAGAAATGGCACTTTTCTGCAGTTCCGTTTCGTCGTCCGTACGCACTAAAACGCGCGTAACTTTTGAACCGCTTACCCGTTTAACCTCCCGTTTCTTCCTACATGCTTGTAAATTCACATTCTATCATATGAACTTAAAATCCCACATCCGGATTAAGGAAATTGTTAACTTACACGCTATCGTCTTATTATTCATTTATGATTTATTCGACCCGTTCATGCATTCATCCACATAACTTGTTTGTTTGACCATAAATTCTTATGAACCTAATAATGTCAACATTGTCTATCATAAAAGATTAAGTTCTCAGATGTCTTGCATCCTCTTGACCCATTTTCGCTCAAGAGCTTATTTTGACCCGTTAAGGGTATTTGCGCAATATAAGGTCCTTAGCTTACGAAAATCATACTTCTCGCTTTCTTACTTTTTCAAAACATTCATTTAATTAAATAGCTTGTTTGTAATCAACTTTTAAGACCATTTGCTCGTTTTACCCATCAAGGGCGTTTTTGTCTAGTTTACTTTATCCTTAACAACAAAGAACTCCCTTGCATAAGTAACCAATCCTACTACTTAGCTACAATTCTTAATTACACATACCTTGCTCGGATCAAAGCTAAGATCCGTTTAATACTTCATCGGTCTCATACAATTCTTTCCTACTTGACCTCGATCATCATACTTAATTAAATTGCACACAACTTTACATAAACAACTAAGAAGTGATTACGAAAATCACTTACCTCATGCGTCCATGTTCAAACTCGTTTCCTCGCCACTTCTTGACCCGATAGCCTTCCGTGCTTGATTCCGTCTCGACATGATTCCTATACTTCCATGTCATCGAAATCACATTCTTATTAGCATACATAATTGTACATGTTAACGATCATATCGATCGCATAATCCCCATTTGACTTTCATTAGTTACTTCTAACAAGCATAATACATGTGACCAATTTCATATCATTTCAAACTCATGTAAACCATCATGTCATCGCATTAAACACACATTCGTCAAACACGCTCCATATAACTTACCTTAATCTTACAATTATGACAACACGTCTAACCATCCTTCTTATACACGGTTGACTTTTAGAAGTCAACGGTTCATTTAGTTTAACATTCGACTCATCATTATATACCCGTAACATCATAACCGACTATACGGACGACAATACATACATTTTATCATACGATTGGTGTGCGTACCACCTTTTAAGCATAACGTACAACTAATTCATGCACAATCTTCTAAATTCATACATAGTTCATCAAATCCTTCTACTAATCAACATGTGGTATTTAAAATTAAACATCAAACATATTATCATCACATTTTATACACTTCATCTAACAACAATTCATCATTTCTTATCCCATTTCTTTAAACATTCACACACATGTATGATTCCAAACATTATTAACATAAGTAAATCATCAATTTACATTACATCATCTAAAACCCACTTCATAACTACTTGTTAATCACTTACAAGTGATCTAATCTTAAGTTCTTCATAATTTCATCATACTTGTGATATGTGTACTACCTTGTAAGCATAGTGTACAACTAGTTCATGCATATCATTCTAATCTCATACACAATTCATCAATTTCTTCCTTCTAATCAACATGAATCATACATGCATAAACATCAAACATACTAGTATCACATTTCTTTCAATTCCTCTCACAAGAATCCATTATACAAATCAAAATACATCAATATTAAGCAAGAATTTAGACATAGATGATTTACCCATGTCTTCATCTTCACCATAACAAACGGGTTTCACCCTTAAACATCAAATTAACCTAAACCATGCATAATCCATGTTCCAAATGATGAATCTAACACATACTCATGCTCAATTTCATACAACTTCGTGATTTACAACATAACCCACTTCGTGCATAATCACCAAACTAGCTTTTAAGACATACCTTGCAATCCCCTTGTGAAGGTGATCGTTAATCTATGCTCGGTTATGAGTTTAAGCTTCATCTTGCCCTTCAATTTGAAGATTTTGAAGAAACTAGGGTTTGAACCCTCTTTTTCCTTCCTGATCATCGATACACACACACACACACTATGTGTGTGTGTGGTGTTTTAATTTTGTTTTATAAAATCAAGTTTCCCACTGAACGGTTTTGGTCCCTCTAGTTTCATTTTAGTTAAATAAGAGATTAAAACTCATTTCTTTATATCAACCGGGTTTTAATTTACCAAACCCGTTTTTGGGGTGTTACAGGGACCCTTTGTAAGTATTCCTTCGTTCTTTTATTGCTTTTCGAGTCCGAAAGTCACACTTTGTTTGACTTTCTGCATTGACCAGTTTATGGTCAATGCGAAGTTCGTTTGAACTTCATAACGTGAGCGTAATCACGATGGTTATAGTCCCTAGTGACTATACCTACTGATTACCACGTTATCTAGGCTCAGTGACGAGCCGTAGTTTCGGCCAAAATGCGCATTCTTGCGTGTTTTGTAACCAAACTACTCTTAGGTATCAAAACCATTTGTTTTGATACCAAACATGTTTTCTAAACTTAGTTAAGCATGTTTTAACATGCTTAGCTCGTCACTTTTAGTTTAGTGCTTATATAGGGTCGTAAGGTAAGCGATCTAAACAATCGCTTATACCTTCGAACCCGACCCATTTGGTCGATCATTAGGATTCGACCAAACACATTAGGTGACCATAGTATATAGGGAATAACCTTCCGAGGTTATACCTTATGGTCGCTTCGTTTAAGTAGTTGTATGATAGGTAGTTTATATGCCTTAGGTAAATTACCAAAATGCCCTTTTTACGCCAAAATTCATTTTAAGCATATGTAACATAACTTTTGGTATCTAAACTGATTTGGTAACAATATTAGACATGTTAAGGCATATTTTACTTATCATAGGACTAGTTAGGCTTTCCGAACGCGTTTTACGTGAACGACGCGTTAAAGTAGCATAAGCTACCTAAACGGATCGTAATGGGTCGTAAGCACTTAGGTTAGGTTTCATTTAGTATGTAGGATTTGTTAAACCATACTACACGAGTTCCCATACTCATTTGGTTTACGAACTCTCATTCTATCCGATCTTCCGATTTAGATCTGGATTATTAATGTAGTTACCTATATTAGGTGCCGTTGGATATCCGTGATCTCTAGCATTGTTTGGTTGTTATTCAAGGACTACTAAGCAATCTCAAGTGATTACATAGAACCCCCTCTTTTAAATGTTTTCAAGGTGTTTATATGAGTACATAGACCCCTCTTTTACTGTTTTCCAAACTGTTTTGGGGTGAAACACATGTGCCTACTTGTTACTTTCATGCTTTCCTGTTTTCACATCATATACCTGCTATGTTTGTTAGTACATTATAGTACATGATTTCATTACATTTCATGCTATGTATGCCCATTATGTGCGTACTTACTACATTATTTTACATTACATTTCATGCTATGTATGCCCATTGTGTGCATACTTAGTACATTGTTTTACATTACATTTCTGCTATGTATGTTGACTGATAGCATGCTAGCACATTGATTTACATGACTTTTCTGCTTCGTATGTTAACTTAACATACTTAGTACATTGTTTTCATATGACATGTATACAATTGCTATAACATTTGGTTTGCACAAACGAGACTTATATACGTTCATTAACATTAGCTACGCCGCTCGGTAGTAAGTACTGGTACCATAGGACTTGACAAATCCCATTCCTGACATCTCGGGTTTGTTTGGATGTAAGGAATGACTGAATCCGAAAACATTTCTTTTGATAACCTTGACTGAAAGGGTTATCCGACTGTCTCAAGGCTTGAATGTATGCGTTAACTTACCACATAAATGTTTGTATCAATGTAACATGCATTACTTTGCAAAACATAACTTTTTGATATATTCAAAATACTTTGTTTTGTACATTTCTACATTTGGATTATGTGACAATACTTTACTTACAATACATAACATTTGTTACACATTACTTGACTACTTTTGGACTTCTTAACATTTGACATGGTTTATACAAGGACTCTTTGACAATTGGTCTAAACATAGACTTTATACATTGGTGGTTTGTTTAAGTGACTTAAGTAACGAGATGTGAGTAATATGATACAAGCATGGTGGATACGCCGCTGGTACTTCCTATATATAAGTGTTTGTATTATATTACATATCATAGCGTTATTTAAATCATTCAATTTGGACTTATACATTTTACACAAGTAACACGATTCTTACAAGACTTTGGTTTACAAACAATTTACTTTATACAACTCATTTTACTTGGTTATACATTTAACCATACATTATTCTTTTATTTACACGTATCAATTGATCTTATCGCTTTTAAATGACTTACAAAACAAAACAATTTACAAGGTTCATGACTGACTTTTACTAAACAACTTTTTCTTAAACTTAAGTCATGAATCCTATTTTCACAAAACCTATGTATCTCACAGGCATTTTTATGCTGACGTACCTATTTTCACATGTGTTTTCAGGAGCTTTTGCGTAGGATGATGATCGTGACACTAGGGCAGACCTGTGCCTTAGAGACTAAAAATAAAGATAGAACTAGTTTAATTATGTTCTGAACTCTTTTATTTCCTATTTTGAGGCAATGTAACACTCTTGTTTGATAAATAAAATATAACTTTGTATGCCATGGTTGTGAAACAATTAATTCTGTGACAACACTCCCTGACGTTTCCGCCACGATTGGATGTTCTACGTGGTCGGGGTGTGACACCTGACCACAGTTTGAAATTCATAATTTGAGCTACAGCTCCTGTCCAGCTTTTGGCACACACTTCGTACTGAGGATCACTCTGAATTTGTGACCTTGTCAAGAGACTGATGTCGTTTTCCCCAAAGCACATCAAGTCTCGAGTATCAATAAACCTGTATTCAGCATTGTCAGACACAATCACGGCTTGCCCAGAAATAGGATCATACATCCAAAACTGGTAGTTCTTCAGAGTGTTATCAGGAAGCTCCTTTAATAATGGCACTGTATTTGCCTGTTTAGTTGCAGGCCATTTGACAATCTTATATGGCTTCCCTGTTGTAGGATCCAACTCTTCTTCATCCTCTTCAATGGTATACTCAGCTAATTTCATATCTCAAAAATTGACTCGAGCCTGTTGCTGTAGCCTGTTGTAGAAATTAAATCCAATTTTGCAATTCGGATTCTTGACTTGATCATGGAATCTTGCATTGCTCAACTCCCTTAAATCAACTGGAGTCCAAGAGTTGAAAGCCTCAGAGTTATCATAGTACTCCACATCACCATTCTTCCTCAGCACAATAAACATTCCCTTCTCATCATTGTATGCCCAGCTTGTAATACCTAACCTGTTTCCCTTCTTGCTTTTCTCAGTGGTGATAACATATCTGTCAGGTTTATCACCAAACTGTAAGTTCCTCTCAGCTCCAACATTTCTCATCACAACCATTTTCTTTCTCGGCTTCTGATTTGCTGTACGAGGAGTACTTTCATAATATCTGTTCAGTGCATCTTCGTGCTCTTTCCTCTACTGTTCTCTCTCTCTCTCTCTTCAGCAGTAGATTCCTTTGGTGGATCAGCAAACTCCTTTGGAAATTTTCCTTCAAGATTTTGCTTCATATCCTTCACAATAGCACTAAGAGCTCCCAGATTCGTTTCCAATTCATTAATCTTCTGATTTTTTACTACTAATTCTTCCATGAGACTAGCAATCTGTGCATCCTTGAATATCTTGTCTTCTTCAACAGTAGAAATTCTTCGCATAAGAATAGTTGTCTCATTTTCTTCAAACAAACCTTCACTATTGGAACTTTCAGCAGGTGCAGCAGTCTCAGGGGTTTCAACTTGTTTTGACTTAGCTGCTGCTTCAACTTGAACAGCAGCAGCTTGCAGCAACTCAGCAGCCCTAATAACATCAGCATCAGATGTACCACTGCTTGAACCTTCACCTGGTTTAGGATCTGGCACATACATAGCAGCTCTCTCATTAGCCATAAATTCAATTATTGCAGGGCTCAACTCAGTGGGTATGTAGTTAACTTTGGGCTGTGTGTCACCAATGGGGTTAGATGTCTCCGTGGATGTCTGCATATCAGACCTTACTTCACCGCTGATCCTAGGATCTCTTCTGCTTCGTTTCCTAGGAGGAAGATCAGCGGTAGTATCTTCTAGAGAATGATCAACAACAACAGCTTCCATTGTAGAAATAGGTTCAACATGAGGAGGGTTCACTTGACCTGGTTCATTAACATTTACATTTTCTGCTGAAAGACCTTCAGCCAGTGTTTCTATCTCTGTTTCATCACCATCATTACTTTCATCTCCTTCTTCTTCATCATCAATCATTCTGTCATCTGCAACATCTTCCTCACTTTCAATACCAGTCAAGTCTACGTTCTCAATCGGCTCTTGAACTCCAACAGGAGCTTCAATTAACTCTACATCTTGCTCTTCAGCTACAATGGCATTTATCTGAGCAGGTTCCTCTACTTCAATCTCAGCAAAAACTCCAATTTTTTCTAATGCTCGCTTGTTTTCATACTTGATCCCAACATTATCTCTTGACTTTTGGTTTATCCATGTAAATACCAAGTGATTCATCATCTTTGCATCATAATTTTTCACAGTAACTGGCAACGTAGGATACTTCTTTTCTAAGATCATCTGTATAAATCTAGGGAACTTGTACCAGTACTTCTCATTCAACGTTTTCATATTCGCAAACATATCATCAAAGACACTCTTTGAGTAGTTATACTTCCATCCTTCAACCATTGAAACCACTGCAGAAGTTTGCTTCAACGTCAGTTTATCAAGACCACTCTTGTTCCCACTGATGCATACCAGATAAATATGAGCCAGAAGTCTCCAGTATGGATGCAGCAACTTCTTGATTGAGGGAGGAGGAACCGCTTCTTCATAGCTCATTTTCACTAAAATCTCCATGACTTGTTCTTTTGAATACTCTGTTGGATCGTCAGCTGCATCTCCAAATAGCAACACCTCACGTATATCTTGTTCACTAACTGAAACTTCCGTACCCTGAACCTTTGACTTGATGACCATGTCACCTTTCTTCGCCGTTGAGTTATCCCAAAAATCTTTGATCCAGTCTTCACGAATAACTGGATTCTCCCGAAGAGAATGTGCCAATCTGCAGGTGTTTAGGCCCACAATCAAAGACTTGTACGTCTCGAAACCCTTTCGAGGATCTGATAAATAGCAGGCAATGTTCATAGTCTTCTCCCATGCTGGAACATGTGGACCCTTGACTTTCTTTCCTGTATCTGGATAAAAAGAAACGAATCAATGCGGACACATATACGTTAACAGTAAAGATTTCTGAGTTTGACCGTAAACTTGGTCAAACTAAGTCAACTGATACATCATAATTTTAGAACCCTTAAAAATAAAACACACAACTGTGTTCTGTTTAAAAGAATTCACAAAATTATAACACAAATAGTTAACAAGCTCACTGTGTAAATTTTGGCCCAAAGGACTGGATCAGGCCCAACAAATAACACCTTGTGCTATTGAAAGTCCCTTGTGCAATCAGGCAGGTCTTGTGCGATGGCATTTTTGTAATAAAATGGATAAGCCAGTCACACAAGACCGGTCAACAAATGTCAAACGCACAAGACCTGGTCAACTCAAGTCAAACGCACAAGATCTAGTCAATGAAAGTCAATCGCACAAGATCTATTATATACAGGGGCAAAACAGTCTTTTCACACAAAATTTCAAAGGCAAAACCGTTTGTCCCTAGCTTGTGCGATTCACTCTGACGGCGCGCGTGATTCACTCACCGTCTCCGGTTGTCTTCTCTGGCGAGGCCTGCAACTTCCGGCGACATTCTAGGGTTTCAAAACAAGTTTTTCCGGTTGAATCTTAGGGTTCTAATCCACTTTTAGTCAAAACTTAATCTGTTAATGCCTCATATACCCTAAAATTTTCGATCTCAGCATCAAATCCCTTCTAAACACCCAAAGTTCATTCAAGCAATAACTAAATTAAAATCCTAATGATTTACCTTAAGGCACAAGATAGAGATCCGATTCAAGAAAATAATGAGAAACACTGACCTTTTGATTTACCTTTTGGATCAGACATGGTTGAGAGTGACAATGAAGAAGATGATAAGCTTGTGCGATCGGAGCTTGTAGGGTTTTGAGAGAGTTCAGTTTTCAAAACCAATGATTTTAAAAAATCTCTAATTTCATCGCACAAAACCCTATATCCCTAACCGATTGGATTTTCAACCAAGGGGGCCCACCAAGTGTTCGGTGGGCCCAGCCGTCATTCCACACCCCTTTTTGTTCTTTTGTTTACTAATTCTCAATCTCGAAAAGAGTTTTGGATTTTATGAGGCGCACCAAGTTTACGGTGGGCCCGACTCAAATCATGAGGATAAAATCACTTTTAAAAACTTTGTGCAAGGAACATTCTATGAAAATTCGGTCCTTTCGATTCATAAACACACGACCACAAAGTTTTATATTAATAAAACACAGACTAAATATTTACACAAAAATAAATATTTACACAAGAGGAATAATATGAAATATTCACAAGTAATAAACATCTTACACACCATTTTTGCATGCACTTTTCTTACGGGATCAAATCACAGAGTTTCGGGCTAGACTACACTTATCAACACAAATTTACTCTGGCAGATCCGAGCGATTGCCAGAATGTTTTTCCTCTTAAACTTATCTCCCTAGGCCTTTATCAGATAACGGACTGCAACTTATTTATCATGTTTTCATTTTAAGTTATATGAACACTCAAATCAATCATAATCAAATCCTGGAATTTTATATTTGAACAGTCTATCATACGAGTAGTTTCCCTACCACATATTTCACAAGCCCATTCTAGAGTTCTGAAACCTTGACTGGACTGGATTGAGAAAAGAACAGAATAGATAAGCGGAGATGGATATAATATACAAATCAAATGAGATTTTCTCAGTTTGATATAGGTATTTATTTTTGGGTTTCTTTTGGGCACTAGAAGGCCTCTTTCGGGTGTATTTGATCCGCAGAGCGACAACGTACAGCTAGGTCTTTGCTCACGCAAAACAAAAGCCGATGTTGCCTAGCACCTCCAGGTCTTTGCTCACCCAAAACAGAGTAGATACAAGAGTTGTTTAGAAAAGATTTCAGAACTAGAACGAAATTGTGTGTATCGGGACATCACACACGCATTCAAATATCTATGCTCTAATTCCAAGTGAACGTTCTTTCCTGAGGTCATAGAATGGATATTAGTGTTCTATGCAGTACCAATCAGAGAGTCCAGCCATCAGGATAAAGCCTACCAGCACATCACTCTGGAGTCAGACCATTTCAATATTGGTCTTACATGAGTCAGCCTTAATCCACATAGTGAAATTATTTCATTTCCCAGGTTGTAGCCAAGGCATGGCAAAAACAAAGAGCTATTTTTTTTTAATTTTTCAATGTTTTTGTATTTTTCTGATTTTTTAAAGTTTTTGTATTTTTCTGAGAGACTACATCCCCCTAAATTTTTGCTTAAAATAAAAGAAAGACTATTTTAAGAAACAAATTTACAGAAACGAAGAAAAATATTTTTGTGTGACCGCGGTTAATCCTCGAATTCGACCATTTTGAGAAGTTCAAGAAGAGCAAGAAAATGTGCTTTATCAATCGGTTTTGTAAAAACGTCTGCGACATTGTCGTCAATGTGTATTTGATCCATTTTAATTAAACCCTGGTTGAACGAGTCACGAATAAAGTGAATTTTTATGGCAATGTGCTTGGTTTTTGAAAAATAAACCGGATTTTTCACTATTTAGATAGCTGCATCATTGTCACAATAAATGGGAGTTTGGGAAAAATTCAAACCGTAGTCCACCAGCTGGTGTTGAATCCAGATAACCTGTGAGCAGCAGGCTGAAGCGGCCATGTATTCCGCTTCTGTAATCGACATAGAGACAGTTTGCTGCTTCTTGCATTGCCAGGAGATGAGGCGATCCCCCAGAAACTGGCATCCAGCTGACGTAGACTTCATGTCCTGACCAGTACCTCCAAAATTGCTGTCAGAAAAAGCACACAAATCAAATGGAGATTCTTTTCGATACAAAAGTTCAAGCCGAGGCCTGCCCTTAAGATATCGAAAGATTCTCTGAACAACATTTAAATGAGAGAGTTTAGGAGCAGCCTGATAACGAGCACACTGACACACAGCAAACATGATATATGGTCTACTGGCTGTCAAGTACATCAACGAGCCAATCATCGACCGGTACAGTGTAGCATCAACAGCTTCCCCTTCCAGATCTTCAGTCATCACTGGTCTTTCTGCTATAGGAGTATTTGCAGGTTTAGCATCTTGAAGCTTGAATTTTGTGAGAATATCATCGACATATTTTCCCTGATGAATGAGAATTACTTTGGAATCTTGACGAATCTGCAGACCCAGAAAGAAACTCATCTCTCCCAGCGCACTCCTTTTAAATTGCTTCTTCATAACTTCTTTGAATTCCTTGCACAGTGCTTCACTAGTGGATCCAAAGATTATGTCGTCCACATAGATCTTCTCCAAGATTTGATCCTCTCCAAGATTTGATCCTCTCCCACTTTTCGAATGAACAGTGTCTGATCAATCACTCCCCGAGTGTATCCATGAGCGAGCAGATGCTCTGTCAGAGTAGCATACCATGCACGAGGAGCCTGGTGTAACCCATATAAAGCCTTATCAAGCTTATACATGTGATGGGGACATTGTTTGTTCACAAAGCCCGGTGGCTGTGACACATAAATCTCTTCATTTACTTTGTCGTAGAGAAACGCCGTCTTGACATCCATTTGATAGACCTTGAATCCCATATAGGATGCATATGCCAGAAAGATTTTGATTGCCTCCAGTTGAGCCACGGGAGCATACACTTCATCGTAGTCAAGGCCTTCAATCTGTCTAAACCCTTGGACGACCAGTCTTGCCTTGTTTCTAACAATCACTCCGCTATCGTCTCTCTTGTTGAGATAGACCCATCTAGTTCCAAGTGATTTCTTTCCAGCGGGTAGATTAACTAGCTTCTAGACTTTCAGCTTCTCAAACTGATTCAACTCATCCTGCATCGCATCTACCCAACTAGGTTCCAAAAGAGCCGTATCAATTGTCTTTGGCTCAATTTGTGAGATGAAACATGAAAACAAGCAATTGTTGATGATTCCTGACTGACTTCTAGTCAACACTCCAGCTTCTACTGGTCCAATCACATTTTCGATGGGATGATCACGTTGGACACTTGTAGGAATAGCAACTTCAGGTGCAGTTCTAGTTGGTGAGACATTCGTTAAGTGGTCAACTGCTACGGACTCAGTTTGGTCAGAGACTTGTTCTTCTTCTGCACCATTGGCGACAAACTCTTCAGGAATGGGACCATCAAACATGTCATTTTGATCATTGGGTGTGTCCTCCTCATCAGACGAGTCCAACCCCTCCCCTCCATCATTAAGAATGTCAGTATAATCAGGAGCCACTAGAATCTCTGGTGTAGATGTTGAAGATGAGGCTGCAGGTGTGTGATCCTCCACAGCTATAGAATCCCCCTCAAATTCAACATCCCCTTCTTCTTCAGGATTATGTGGAACAATTGGGGGTCGTGAGACAACATTAGATGGACCAGAAGTACTTGCATGAGTAACAGGAGGATCATCAAGAATATCAAACGATTTAAATAGATAGGCATAATAATAAAGAGTGAATGGCCCGTTTCCAGCGTCCGTCTGATTTTCTTCGAGCCACTACACATCATAAGACTCAATGATCTGTCTAGTCTTCTTGTTGTACACTCTATATGCCGTTTTGTTCTCATGAGCAGCCTTTCCAGCATATCCAATGAAATAACATTCATCTCCCCTAGCGTCAAACTTTGGTATGGATTCCAGGTGCAAAAGAGTACATGGACAACCGAAAGCTCTAAAGTGCCCCACATATGGTTTTTCGCCAAACATTACTTCATGAGGCGTCTTCATGAGTGCCTTGTTGATAACAACTTTGTTTTGGACGTAGCATGCAGTATTAATGGCCTCTTCCCAGAAGAAGACTGGGAGTTTCGAATCACAGAGCATCGTGTGAGCTTCTTCAATTAGGGTTCTATTCCTTCTTTCAGCAACTCCATTTTGCTGAGGAGTTCTAGCAGCACTGTATTGTCGAGCGATTCCCCTCTCGGCACAAAAGAAATTCAATTCAGTATTCTTGAATTCGGTTTCATTATCGCTTCGAATACCTCTCACTTTCTTGCCAGTCTGATTCTCCATAAAGATTATGAATCTCTTGATCAATTCTGCAGTCTCACTTTTGTTAACTAGGAAGAAAACCCAAGTAAAACGTGAGTAGTCATCAGTAATTACAAGACAGTAAGACTTTCCAGACAGACTGAGCACATTCAATGGACCAAAAAGATCCATGTGAAGAAGCTGCATCACACAGTTAATGGTGTTTACAGTTTTAGGAAAGTGAGGTCTTCGATGTTGTTTACCCTTTGCACAAGAAACACATTTTTCAAAAGTTATAAAGTCTTTTACAGGTAGACCCCTTACCAACCCCAGTTTTGCAAGACGGTTTAGATTTTTCACATTAGAATGCCCTAAACGACGATGCCACAGCATATCATTGTGCTCAGAGATTTTGGTAAACAAACAGGCAACGCCTTCAGTGGGAGGCTTATTCATGTCAATGACATAAGCGTTGCTTTTTCATTTAGACTTTAACAATATCCATTCATCAGGAATGACCATTCCTAGTTTCAGAATAAGACAGTGTTTATCAGTGAAGTGAGTTGAGTAACCGTTGTCGCAAATTTGAGCAACACTTAGTAGACTGTGCTTCAACTCAGGAACATAGTTGACATCCTTGAAATAGAGATCACCATTCTTGATTGTGCCTCATTATGTGATCTTTCCTTTCTCTCCACCCGCAAAGGCAACATGTCCTCCATTAAATTCCTCAAGATCAGAAAGTTGGGATAGATCGCCAGTCATATGCCTGGAACAGCCACTGTCAATGACCCAGAGTCGAATGACAGCCCTCCATAGCCGTTCCTACACATTATGCGGAATTAATTAGATTTTGGTACCCAAGCCATAGTTGTAGTGGGTACACCATGTTCATTAAAATATGTCACTTGCATCCAAATAAACTTTTCTTTAGAGTAGATAGGTTTATTTTTTATGCACGATGATTTAGGAGACTTGGTTGGAACATGATTCTTAGGTTTCTAAACCTGCCTAGGACTCTCCAATCTCTTGGATGCCTTAGGCAAATTAGAAAAAGAGTTTGGAATGTAATTGTTTCCTTTCATTTTCATTCGTTTAGCTTTGTTCCAACTCCATCAGAAGGCTTCACTTTGGAATTCAGTTTCCTAACAGGTTTAGAGTTAGAAGTCTTCTCCTGTTTTGAAAGCTTGACATTCCCTATTGGAGCCTTCTGATGCTCTCCCCTTTTGAGTTTATCAGGACGATGCTGACAATTTCTTGCAATGTGTCCAGCAATTCCACACGTGTAACATATTGTCGTTTCACATGTGATTTTGCTTGACTTCCATCAGTCTTTGCAGAACCTAAGGGCTTGTGTGGTTCTTGAGATGCAAACGAGACTTGTTTAGTCGTATCTTTAGAAACAAAATGACGTTTAATTTGCTTATTTGATCTTGATTTTGGAGGAAGATATTTGGCTTCATTTTCTCTTTTAGTTTGTTTTACCAATAGATTTTTGGACTTGTCAACTTTATTAGGCAAAACAACTGAATTCAAATCCACACAAATAGAACCAAAATAAATATCATAACATTCATTGCTCTTTAAAACAGAGCCCACACAATCCAAAGCATCAGAAGAAATTGAAATATTGTTCGACTTTTCAGAAATTAAAGAATTGTTTTTCTGAATTTAATTTTTCAAAACATTAAAAGCAACGTCATCCTCATCATCTCCATCTACCCAATCTTCAATAATTACTTTGTCTGCATTTGAAGCAACATGGTTAGTATCATTAATTTTCTCACAAACAGTATCACTTGATGCTGCAGAATTGCTCTCAGCCTCTTGTGACATCATTGATTCAGAAGGATCAGAATTATTTTCTGTTGAACATTCAGCAGGGGCTTCTGTGGTTTCATCACCATCTAACTCAACAGAGGCTCCTGATGTTGTTTCAGATTCTTCTTTACTCGACTCAGAATCAACTGTTTCAGACGATTCATTTGTTGACTCCACTGAATCAACTGACTCTGAATTATCACAGTCAGTCTTTTCATAGGAGTTACAGGTTGAATCAGATGAAGCTGATGATTCAATCTGAGGTGCCTCTGCTTCCTCATGTGATGCATTGTTGACAAAGGATGATTCATCCATTTCTGATTTCTCAGGAGTGGCTGTATCGCAAGTTGTATCACATGAAGAAGCAGATTCACTTTGTTTGCCTTTGTTAAATTCTTTCATAAATTCAGTCAAACCTTTTATCATGACAAACTTAATGTTGTCTATATTAACTCTAGGCTCTCTTACCTCAGGCTCTTATGTTGCTGATTTATTTTCAAAAGATTGTTGTGACTCACATGACTCTACTTTTTCCAACACTTGAAAATGTTTATCAACACTTACATTTTTCTCAAATTTAGGGTTTCAGTGTGATTTAAAACATTTTCTAATTTAACCAACGTTTGTTTATAAGCCTGCTTTTCTAAGATGACTTCAGTATTATCAGGCCTAGTGATTTTTATCTTTCGAGGTTTGACAGGCTCATGCTTCCTATCCTCTGGTTTTCCATATTCCAACTTGGGTAAATTGTCTATTTCCTCTTCAGTCATTGAAATTGAGGAATAGTTGTGGTTATAAGGTGGAGGTATGCAAACAAAACCCAACCCTTTATTCCTCACTTCCTTTTTGCTATACTTTAACTGTTGATTTATCATTTTTTCGACCTTTTCGCTTGAAACATCAAATTTTTTAAAATTAAATTCAGTATTTTCAAAGGTTGATTTTAAGTCGTTTAATTCAACAGTTAATTTCTCAGATAGCTCCCTGAAGTGGAGATATCGACAGTTCGCTTCACTTAGATCACTATGCAACTTTCGAATATCGCGTTTCTGCGCCTCCACCATCTCTTTATACCCATCCAGTTTCTTTTTAACTTCATAACTGCTGAATCCGGTATATTGAAGTTGCATAGTAAGCGATTCAGCCTGTTCCTTAAACCCTTTACCTTTTCTCTACATTTTAAAGTACAACAAACATCATCTACACATACCTGTCACACCCCGACCACGTAAAACATCAAATCGTGGCGGAAACGTCGGGGAGTGTTGTAACAGAATTAATTGTTTCACAACCATGGCATACAAAGTTATAATTTATTTATCAAACAAGAGTGTTACATTGTCTCAAAACAGAAAATAAAGAGTTCAGAACATAATTAAACTACTTCTATCTTTATTTTTAGTCTCTAAGGCACAGGTCCGCCCTAGTGTCACGATCATTATCCTACGCAAAAGCTCCTGAAAACACATGTGAAAATAGGTACGTCAGCATAAAAATGCTTGTGAGATACATAGGTTTTGTGAAAATAGGATTCATGACTTAAGTTTAAGAAAAAGTTGTTTAGTAAAAGTCAGTCATGAACCTTGTAAATGGTTTTGTTTTGTAAATCATTTAAAAATCGATAAGATCAAATGATATGTATAAATAAAAGAATAATGTATGGTTAAATGTATAACCAAGTAAAATGAGTTGTATAAAGTAAATTGTTTGTAAACCAAAGTCTTATGAAAATCGTGTTACTTGTGTAAAATGTATAAGTCGAAATTGAATGATTTAAATAACGCTATGATATGTAATATAATACAAACACTTATATATAGGAAGTACCAGCGGCGTATCCACCATGCTTGTATCATATTACTCACATCTCGTTACTTAAGTCACTTAAACAACCCACCAATGTAATAAGTCTATGTTTAAACCAATTGTCAAAAGTCCTTGTATAAATCATATCAAATGTTAATAGTCCAAAAGTAGTCAAGTAATGTGTAACAAATGTTATGTATTGTAAGTAAAGTATTGTCACATAATCCAAATGTAGAAATGTACAAAACAAAGTATTTTGAATATATCAAAAAGTTATGTTTTGCAAAGTAATGCATGTTACATTGATACAAACATTTATGTGGTAAGTTAACGCATACATTCAAGCCTTGAGACAGTCGGATAACCCTTTCAGTCAAGGTTATCAAAAGAAATGTTTTTGGATTCAGTCATTCCTTACATCCAAACAAACCCGAGATGTCAGGAATGGGATTTGTCAAGTCCTATGGTACCAGTACTTACTACCGAGCGGCGTAGCTAATGTTAATGAACGTATATAAGTCTCGTTTGTGCAAACCAAATGTTATAGCAATTGTATACATGTCATATGAAAACAATGTACTAAGTATGCTAAGTTAACATACAAAGCAGAAAAGTCATGTAAATCAATGTGCTAGCATGCTATCAGTCAACATACATAGCAGAAATGTAAAGTAAAACAATGTACTAAGTATGCACATAGTGGACATACATAGCATGAAATGTAATGCAAAAGGATGTACTAATTATGCACACAATGGACATACATAGCATGAAATGTAATGTAAATCATGTACTAATAGTGCACTAATGAACATAGCAAGTATATGATGTAAAAACAGGAAAGCATGAAAGTAACAAGTAGGCACATGTGTTTCACCCCAAAATGTTTGGAAAACAGTAAAAGAGGGGTCTATGTACTCACTTGAGATTGCTCAAAATTCCTAAGATAACCACCAAGTAATGCTAGAGATCTCGGAATCAAACGGCACCTAATATAGGTAACTATGTTAATAAACCGGACCTATATCGGAGGATCGGATAGAATGAGGGCTCGTAAACTAAATGAGTATGGGAACTCATGTAGTATGGTTTAACAAAGCCTACATACTAAATGAAACCTAACCTAAGTGCTTACGACCCATTACGACCCGTTTAGGTAGCTTATGCTACACTAACGCGTCATTCGCGTGAAACGCGTTCGGACCGCCTAACTAGTCCTATGACAAGTAAAATATGCCTTAACATGGCTAATATTGTTGCCAAATCAGTTAAGTGACAAAATTTTGGGTTACATATGCTTAAACATCAATTATGCATAAAAAGAGCATTTTGGTAATTTACCTAAGGCATATAAACTACCTATCATACAACTACTTAAACGAAGCGACCATAAGGTATAACCTCAGAAGGTTATTCCCTAAATACTATGGTCACCTAATGTGTTTGGTCGGATCCTAATGATCGACCAAATGGGTCGGGTTCGAAAGTATAAGCGATTGATCAGATCGCTTACCTTTACGACCCTAGACAAGCACAAAACTAAAAGTGACGAGCTAAGCATATTAAAACATGTTTAACTAAGTTAGAAAACAAGTTTGGTATCAAAACAAACGGTTTTGATACCCATAAGTAGTTTGGTTACAAAATACGCAAGAATACGTATTCTGGCCGAAACTACGGCTCGTCACTGAGCCTAGATAACGTGGTATTCAGTAGGTATAGTCACTAGGGACTATAACCATCGTGATTACGCTCACGTTATGAAGTTCAAACGAACTTCGCATTGACCATAAACTGGTCTATGCAGAAAGTCAAACAAATTTTGACTTTAACGCTAAAACAATAAAAGAACGAAGGAACACTTACAAAGGGTCCCCGAAAGCTTTGATTTCTCAAGTATTCTCATGTATGAAGTGGGTATTACTCCATCTTAGAGAATTTTCAAGAATTCAAGTGGGTTTTGATCAAGGCATGGGGGGGGGGGTATTTATAGTTTTCGGAGAGCCGTTAAGATCGTTTCTTGGAAACCGTGCTTTGATCTTGGCCATACACCTCAAGACCCTGGTTTTAGAAAACCATTTGAGCCCATAGTATTACCCCAAAACCATGTGCACAAGTGGAATGGACTAGATGCAATGTTTCTGCACATTCTGCTGTCTGAGGAAGCCTTACGGACCGTAAGGGATGGCTTACGGTGCGCAAGCCAACAACTTTGGCAGAATTACAATTTTTGTCCCTGTCATGCATTTAAGTCATTTCTGACATGTTTAAGGCCCGTTAACCCCATTTCAAAGCTCTAAAATGAAGTTAAAGTATAGGGAACTTAAAATGTGCTCAAAAATATCTCGGATGTTGGTTCGTTTGGCCGTACAATCGCGATGTTCGCTTAATTACGACGGAATGCGCATAAGCGTGAAAAACGATCCAAATGACGCGACGAATGGATTTTTCTTATGCCAAACACTAAAATAAAATATTTTAGTGCTTACATAAATTTTGGATGTCCGGATGTATTCATAACGTAAGTTATGCGCGAAAGTGCAAACTTATGCACTTTTTGGCACTTTTAGTCCCTGAATGACCCAAAAGTTTATTTTAGCACACCGAACCCCTCAAAGCCTATTTCTAAGCCATGTAAAGGTTATTTATGGTATGTTTAACTTATGGTCATGTTCCGGAATGTCTGTTATAGTTCAAATTGGCATACTTTCGCAGTTTGTCAAATTTAGTCCGTGTAGGCGAATTAACTTGTTTTTGTCATACCAAAGCCTTCAAAACTTATTTCTAATTTATGTAAAGGTTATTTAAGGTATGTTAAGTATATGTTGATGTTCCGGAGTATTTTTCGCATTAAACTGATTACGTTTATGCACCAGTTTGCGTATAACTCTCTCCAGAAAGCGATATAGAGTTTGAAATTGAATTAAAGTCAAAACATGAAAAATGTAAAACACAACCAAACAAACATTGGGATCAAATAACATTGTTTTATTGATAATTGAACTGTTCATAAAGATTACAAGCACAGATGTTACAATACCTCAGCCTCTGAAGGAGTGTAATCGTTCATTTGAGCCATGAGGGCATGATAGATCGTTCCCTCAACATCTTCAGTGGCCGAGTTAGCATCTTCTTTCACTTCTGCCATGAGAGCTTGATTTGACTGGTATAAAGTGTCTGTAGAAATCTGTAGATCGTTCATCTGTTGAGTCCAATCAAAGCCCCCTCCTTCTTAAACCACCAATGCATTTCCAGGATTTCCACCAGATTCTGCAGTTTGAGTTCTGACTGCAGTGTTTGAGGATGAAACTTGAGTGGGACGAGAGACAGTGATGTTCGAGGTTGACACAACATTTGGAGCTAGTCGAGCTGCTAAACTAACGGTGACAGTAACATTTGGATCACCTCTATCCCTTCTTGGCTGTTTGCACTCTCTAGCATAGTGCCCAGGCTCATGACAGTTATAACATCTGAGCTTAGCCTTGTTCCAAACAAGCTCACTATCAATCGTTTCCCATTTATTCCTACCAGTTTTCTTCATAAAATTCTTGGCACGAAACACTGCCATGGACATTTGCCAAGTGATATCCATTTCTTCAACATCATCAGGATGAACTTCCAGCAGCTCAGCAGAGTCGATGTTGTTTGCTACCCTTCCAGCAATGAACGCATGATAACAATTCATGACCCCTGTCATGAAAGCCATAGCTTGCTCAAATTCCCTTGAAGTGGCCACTGAAGAGTTTGTTGCAGCAAAAGCAGTAGTGATATTCGAAAGAACCTGTGTGGGCGTAGGAGCAGATTGATTAGTAGGCTGTGGAGCGGATGGAGTTTGGGTCACTTGTTGAGTAGCAGCAGGAAAGTAGCCAGATCGGTTAACAAAAGTTCCAACATTAGCAGGGAAATGCACAGTAGAGGGTGCTTGAAGCAAGCTCATTCCTTGCTGAGACATCAAAGCACTGTTGGTCAACACACCTGCATTGTTGTAGCTTGCAGTGTGGTTGTAGAGCCTTTGTTTGTCGTCCATTTCATAAGACTTTAGCAATGAAATTAGCTCAGAAAGAGTCATTCTAGTTAAGTCCCTGGTTCTTTTGATGAGAGTTACATTTGTATCCCAGTTTCTTGGAAGAGCGTTGAGAAGTTTCTTATTGGTAACAGATTTTTCCAAGTTGATATCATGAGTTTTCATATCACTGACCAAGGCAACAAATCTTTGGATTTGATTTTCCAAAGTTTCCCCTGGGAAGTGATTGAACAGGTTGAACTTCTGAGTGAGCATTTCCCTTCTGCTTTCCTTCATCTCTTCGTTTCCCTCATATATAGCAAGAAGAGCTTCCCACATTTCCTTAGCAGTTTTGCAATCACGAACTCCAATGTCAAATTCTGGTGCAAGAGCAGAGTGCAGCATAGCAAGAGCCTTGACATCAATGTCAAGCTTTTCATGATCCTCTTCAGTAAGTTGAGACTCGGGCTTAGGAGTAGTTGTTCCCTCAGCTTCATTCACGATGTAGGTGATCACAGTCGGTCCGTTGATGATGGACCTCCATGCCTTTGGATCCTTGATTCTCATGTACTGGATGAACCTGAACTTCCATTTTGAAAAGGATCCCCCAGAAATGAGCCTGGGAATCCTGTTGTTAGTTCCAATTATGTTATCTAGATCCTGGTTAATAGCAGCTGTTTCAGTCAATCCCAATTGATTAATTTGAGCCACTTCTAAAAAGACAATTAGACTTATGAGTAACAGGTAATATTAACTATGAAAACCAGATAAATATCACTAATGATTACAATATAATTCAAAATAACAATTTAGATGGTTCAATAGACAATTTAAAAGATCCAATACAAAACAGTTTCGTATAACAGTCTACAAGCCCAATCGGTCCAGTCCACGTGAATAAGTCCAATCACGGTCGCACAAGATGACCTCTTTGATCGCACAAGATGAATCGCACAAGATGAGTTACACAAGATGTAGGATTGGGATTCGATCAAACGGGTCATTCAAAAGAGTTCTTGATCAATACGAAAGGCGGAATCAGATGTATTGATGTTATAGCAGCTTGATTTGCAAGTAGAATCACTTTAACTGTCGATTGTGTTGATTTGATAGTGTTTACAGGTCGTTCGACACTTCGGCAGCACTTCGTCTCCGGAATCACAATGTTACAAATGAAGAACTGGACTCACCTATTTAAAGGAATCGCCAGACCCCACGAACTAGACCTCACCAGCCCGTGCGACCTGGTCAGATCTTACGAGCCGGATAAGCCAGCTCGTGCGACCTGGACAATATCCACTAAACTCCTATTTTCTAGTCTAACGAGCTCCAGTCTATCCAATCTAGTTACATGACTCGATACAAGACGAAGTCAACAGACATATGCACTAACAAACTCCCCCTTGGATGTTGATGAGTCTTCAGTGTATTGAGTCTTTAGTCTTGATCGGTCTTCTCGCTCTTTCCAAAGTATCTTTCTCTGTAAGCATCTTTATCAACCTCTCTCTTACTTTTTCAGAATCGAAACCTGATTCTTCAAATTCTCTTGATCAGATCTCTTGATTCCTTAAGCTCTTTAGCATTAGCAGCTTCTATCTCAAACGCTATTCCAAGATCTGAATCTGGCTTTAACGTCTTCAGACTCCCCCTTTTGATAAGCTGGGATCGCAGTCTGGAATTCACTATCTTCAAGCTTTGGATCGGAAACCTGGCTTTAATCTGCATACGCTTATGTGGATAGTCCTCAGGAGTCAAAACCTAGATCTTCCAAAGCTTTTTACCTGCACACACTCTACCCAAAACATAAGGTTTTTTCATTTTTAAAAACATTCATAGTCTAATCATCTAGACACATTTGCAAGATAGAAAATTTTGACATAGATGTTCTCTGATTATTCACTTGGAAAAAAACATTTGGTTTCAAATTAATGAACCATTTAATCATTTCAAATTCATTTGTCATTTCAAACAAACTCTCCCAACCCTTTTGTCCATCATGTTCAGCACTTGGAATTTTGAAAATCAGCTTTCCTACATCAGTTGTCGAAAATAAGATGAAATAAAATCTTTTTGATTTTTCAAAATTTTATGCTAAAACACACTGAAAAACTTTTTGGATTTTGGGAAATAAACTATATACAGACATCTTTTTGTGAGTTTGTGTAAGAGGATCATATCAGTTTATGACAAATCACTAGTACCATTGAGCTTTAAATACTTTAAGATCTAAAAGATTCACTTAGATTGTCAGTATACTGATCCACTTAAATTTTCACACAAATTTCAACTGATTTGAGATACGAGATTAGTGTTTTAATGGACTTAACTTATTCACGTATCCCACCTCAGAATATACTCCCATATCCAGACTCCTATATTCAGTCTTACAGGTGAATGTACACTAATGATATCTGTAAACGGGTAATGCGAGGCCATGAGAGCTCAGGTTAGAACTTCCGTTCAGACAAAGAGATGATGGCTCGACTTTTAGGTGTGTCCCGTTTGGGGATCTTTTCTTCAACAACACATGATTAGCATTTTTCAATGTTTCATCATTTTTTATGCTGAGGGTGAGCTTTATGATTAAAGCAGTGCAGAGTATTATACGAGGACTAGGCTATTGCTCCCGCAAAATCAGAAGTCCCGGTATAATACCCCAGATATCATCACGCACAAAGACCTAGTATGTCAGAAATAGAAAGCCCTTCAAACAAGATTTCAGGGGTTACCTATATATCCGAGAGATGTTCCCCACGTGATAAGTAAGTATTTGATATTTAGGTTTATATCTCAAAAACAATCTATTAAGCGTGTAAAAACCTACTGGCATATCGTCAGTGAGATCGTTTATCACATTTGACTTTCCATTTCTTTAGCGTACTGTGATTGTCTACTGATGTACTATCATTTCCTCTTTTTCACAACAAAACTCATTTTGATTTTTTGATGTTTTTTGGTTTTTAGATTTTATCATGTTTTTGGATTTTTCAAATTTTCAAAATTTCTAATTTTACTCCCCCTAAAATCAAAAATATGTTTCAATTTTTGATTTTCCGGGAAAATTTGAAAGTAAAAGCAATAAACTGTACAAATAAAATGACAAACTAATGTGAATTGCTTCAATTCTCCATTCACTTGACTTAAACAATCAGAACTCCCCCTGTCAACAAACTATTTTCCCATAAAGATTTCAAAACACTTAAGTTTGTTTTAATCAAAATGGTTTTTCCGGAAAATTAGTTTTGTTGATTTCACACGTCATGGGGATTCATTCATCACTTTGTTCTTTCAACTTACCACTTGTAAAAACACTTTTTCCTTTTCTTTAACCACTTGTATGAAAGTTAAATCAAGTTCAACTTAATGACCTTGATTAACCACTTGTAGGTTCTTATCAACAATACTACTTGTAAGTCGAAATATCACAACTGTGAATTTCTCAAGAAAGATGCCGATTCCTACTACCCAATTACCAACCTGGGAGTTCCGACAAGTCAGGATTTCAAACAAAGAATGCTGACACCTAAGCCTGACCTGCTTTGGGTGGATCTGAGTTATTTTCACTCGGTGTGTAAGTTCTCCTCTTTGATTCATAAAATTCTTTTACCCATGTTGCCCTACCATCGACCATTTTTCTAAAAATATGTTTTACTTTCCCATTGAAAGCCTTTTCGACATCGAATTCTTTCTTTTCAGAATAGAATTGATTTGAAATTTCCACTTTTCCAACTTTTTGTTTTAAATTTTTAGTCCGCAATGGTGGAAAGTTTGCGTCATCCATTGGCGGAACTGAATTTTCTCTTTTTAGCTCAACTTGTGGCTCCTCTGACTTTGACGAGTCAGATTCATCGCAAGAAAGTGCCTCTGATTTCTTAACTACCCACTTGTGGTTGTTCAGATTCACTCTTCTTTTGTAGAAACGTGTTAAACTCTCACCAACCTCAAATTTTGAATTTTTGAACACTTTAAATTGTTCGGTTGGTGGTTCATTATCGACCAACTTTTCTTTTAAGTTTTCAGAGACTCCCTATTTTGTTTGGGTTGCCTTTGGACAGTTCCATGCAATGTGCCCAACTTTTTTACATTGATAACAGGTTCTCATTTCCTTCTTCTGAGCAACATCATTCTTCATTCCCTTTTGCTTCTTAGCAAGGAATTCTTTGTTCGTCTGCTTTCTGAACAAATTCTCTTTTTCTTCTTCAGAAGATATCCCTAATACAAAAACAACTTTCGATTTAAAATCTTTAACATATTTTTCTTTTTCTTTTGGAATAAAACCTAATCCTTTCTTTTTGAAATTATTTTTGTGATTTGGTTTCTTATGGTGATTTGGGCCAAAACCTTTTTTCTTGTTTAACCTTTGTTGAACTCTTGAAGTGTATTGTTTAGGTTTTTCATAAAGATTTTTATCTTTTATTTCAGAAATATTAATTTCTGTTAATTTGAAAACCTTTTTAATCTGTTCAGTTTGTACACTTCTTATTGGAAATTCTTCATCAGAATATAATTTGTCGGAGTCATTCAAAGTATATGCTACTTTGAATGTTTCGTCATTCAAATTATTTTTTGATATCAAAAAATCATTATTGTAAACCCTTTTGCCCTTTTCAACTGTTGGACTTGAAGTGTCAGACTTTGACTTTGACATTGACTCCTCGGTTTCATCTTTATCTAACACATGATCCACCACTTTCTTAATCAACTCAGATTGTTGATCAGTGTCAGATGCAGTGAATGTGATGTCAATATTATCTGGCAATCCATCTGAAGGTTCAGATTCCCACTTTAAATTGGTTGCCTTTTTGACTCTTTCTGAGTTAGGATTTCATGGAGAATATCCTTCTTCAAGCGGAGGTGGACACTTTGTATAGTTGGTACTAGGTTTCTTACTAGTATTCTTTACTTCAGATTTCTTCTCTTCAAACGCTTCCATGCCTTCTACTGTAGGGTAAATCCTGTCAATCACGTAAGAAGCACATGAATAACTTTTCAATAACCTGTTTACCCTCTCAGTTTCTATCCTCTGAGTTTCCAATTTTTGTTCAAGTTCAGCACATTTCTCAATGTACTGATTGATGATTTTCTGCTTCGTCATGAACGCTCCATTGAGTATCTTCATAGCTATCTCTTGTTCATTGCTTGACTTGCTATATTGATTCATAGCTTTGTTTAAAACATCATAAGATTCTTTCAGTCTGTTCATGTTATGAATCAATTTGTTGTTGTGCCTTTTCACAGTATCACAATTTTCATACTTATCAGGTATCTTTTCAGTATCTGCTTCCTTCTCAACCTTGATAGCTGGAATTTCTTTAACCTGCTTCTTTACTACTCGAACATTTTCCTCAGGTTTGACATTTTCTTCAACAGTTACTGCCTTATGATTCTTCTTTTTCGCACCTTGTCTTTCTTTGATCTCTTCCATTTTATCTGCAAAATACAAATTATACCTAACAGGTGAAAGTTCTCTTTTTATAATATTCAAGTTTTCGAATTTCTTCACTGTCATCATCACTCTCTTCATCTGATGAGTGATCAAAGATTGGTGCTTTTTCTGAAGCCTCTTCTGTTGAAACTGGTACGTCTTCTTTCTTTTTAGGACTGAATTGCTGAGATTCATAATAAGCATACACTATTTCATCTTCAACAGTTGAATCTTCAAAAATTTGAGCAACAAATGCTTTAGAATCTGATGTTCTGTTAGGATCATAATGATCCCAATTAAAACCTTCTGGAATTCTTTCATCTTCTTGATGAACTAGATAAGCTTTCTTTGATGGCTCTTCGATCGGATCCTTCCTAGCATGTGAAGTTTGTGGCGATTGTTGTTGATACGGCTGTAGAGAAATTTGATGATAAATCGCTTTTCGATGATAATCATTGTTGCCGAATGGATTTTGTCACACCCCGTTCTTAGGCGGAAGCACGAGGTGTGATCTTGAAAGGTTCTCATTGCATACGAAAGGAAAACATACTACATGCTCGTAAGATAACTCTAAATGCCATTATCATTTCATGATTAAAACGTAACATAAGTTAAATGTTTACATCACAAGACAGCATATTGTTTGAAAGGTTTACAACTTTATTTTAAAGACGGACGTAGAGAACTTGGTTCTTATATCCCACATAGGATGAAATATAATAACCAATTCCCACAAAAACCGACATCGGAGTCTTGACACAAGATAGCTAATAACATAAACAACATCCAAGAGCAAGAGTATGACCGCGCGCACATCCACTTTAGTTACCTGAAATACATGTGAGTTTTGGAAAATCGTCAACATAATGTTGGTGTGAGTTCATGCAGTTGTTGTAATAAATGTTGAATACTTGTATAAAAACATTGTATGTATTTTGTTTAGTCGTATCTGAAACTGTGTCCTGTAATTGTAAGGAATACGAGATCGCTAGTGGTTTGCAAGGTCACTAACATGTGTAACGACATAGGAAGCATCCAAACCATAGGCATTTTTAGTTGTCGATTCACGACTAGAGACACAAAAGCACTGCAGGTAGCATGTGGCCCAGAGTGTGGCTGCCTGAAACCCATTAGATCTAACCTTTTGTTCTGCGGTCTAGGTATATTGTTGATTAATGGTGCTTATGGCACCCTATTCGTCACATGATCTATAGTATCATTCCTTAGTTTTGTAATCATCATACCAATTGTAAACATTGTAACATTTGTAACATGTATTTCACCCCCGAAGTTATAAAACTGAAAACAGTTAAAAGAAAAGGGGGACATGAACTCACAACTTTGCGTATCCTGAGCCGTAAACTTCACCGATTGGTTTTTATAGCGTCGTGACCTATACGTGTTTTATTAACGTTAGTCACTGGACTTGTATCGCAAAAGTACAAGTCACCATCTTTTATGTATGTGTTCTTTGTTGTTAAAAATAATATATTTTTAACTATGTATCTTACTTATATTATTTTCCCAAAAATAAATATAAGTATTTTGTATTTTTCACCAAAAATCAAGAGTTTGGTTCTTATTATATTCCGGAATATTTTGTAAGTTACATTATTTCGTTTGGTTTCTCAATAATATATGTGTAACTTATATATTTATTCCTTGTTATTTTTTGTAACCTTTTGGATTGTAGATTTCATGGTATTTGTTAAGTTATATTATTTTATCCCTAAAATAACATAACTATTACACAAGTATACAAATATTCACACAAGTGTCTTTGATATATATATATATATATATATACATATTCTAAAGAGTTAATTGCCCGGATGGTCCCTGTGGTTTCACGTTTTTTCACGTTTAGTCCCCACATTTTGGAAATAGCAGGCATACTCCCTATGGTTTGTCATTTTGTTACTCGGATAGTCCCCCGACATTTACTCAGGGGACTATCCGAGTTACAAAATGTCAAACCATATGGAGCATACCTGCTATTTCCAAACTAACTGCATCTACTCAGGGGACTATCCGAGTAACAAAATAACAAACCATGGGGAGCATACCTGCAATTTTCAAAAGGTGGGGACTAAAGGTGAAAAAAACGTGAAACCACAGGGACCATCCGGGCAATTAACTCTATTCTAAATATATATTTACCCATTTTATTTATAAAAACCAATCCCCCAATATTTGTATTTTTGTTACAAAAATTATGGCAAAGTTTATATTGAAGACTTATAGTTGAAATATACTTGTAAACATTTGTTTGAAAATATTTTTCTAAGTGTTTATATTTTTAGAAAATTTTGCCATAGTTTCCCTTAAAAATGGAGGTGTCCATGCTATCAAAGCATATCTTTTTTTTTTTAAATCATCACAAACAATCAACAATCAACCCTAAGCAACTTACACTTACCAAGTGCCAAAACAATGCTATTTACATATCAATCATGAACTTGAACTTTCATAAAAACTTGTAGTATCTTGGTAGTGTGTTTAGTAGGTTTAGTTACCTTTAAAAAGCGGTTATTTGTTCATAAATCTCGTTCTTGTAAAGTTTAGTCTTTTACAACTTACTAGATGATTTTTCCAAAAAATCATTCCTTTGAATTTTTCTTGTAAACAATGTATTCTTATACTTGTTTCACCACTAGAAACATGGTTAGTTTCTTTAAAATCAATGTTTATGTAAATCTTGTGATTTAACTTAGTTTCTTTGGAAAACTATTTTAATAACCATCCACTTACAAGACTTATATTTTGTTTAAATCATCATCATATGAAAACAACTTTTATTATTCAAGTTCATGTCTGCACAAAGTATGATCATCTTGGTCTTTCACAAGATCATCATCTTAACTTACTAGATCATGTTTTTAATCACAATCTAGTAGGTTTCTTATGATGTCTAACATCACTAACACAAATAATCAATCATCAAGAAGCAAAATAACACAATCAACATGTATTCATATGGTGTTAAGCTTATGTTAAAGATTTCATGTTTATGTTCTTTAGGGTTCTTCAAGATTAACAATGTTCATCATCATTCAACCATCAAAATATGAAGTAACAAGAGATTATGAGGGCCTTACTACTAGCACAAGGGCTAGGGAAGAACACTTGAAGATCAAGATGACGAATGTGGAGGATAAAAGCAAATGGGAGTGGTCCTTCAAGATCCACAAGCTCCACACTTCTTAAGACACCTTCTAGCACCTTGAAATGAACTTGGAATATATGGAAGTGAGTTGAAGATGGTGGTGGTGTTTGGGTGGGTTTCGGCCGAGAGGAGAGCAAGGGAGGAGAGGGAGTAGTGTGTGTGTTGGTGTGTGAGAGATGTGAGATTATGATCCACTAACTTCTTCTTATAACCAAGTTTAGGCTTTTATCCAATGGGTCTTGTGTTCCATAAGTACATGGCATAATCTCTAGCAAATCATAGTGAATCAAGGGAAGATCATGGTGGGGCCACTCCTTGTGACCGTCCACTTAAGGGGGGGGGGGTATAGGTTGTGGTTTAATGGCAAGTTAGGTTATCTAGTTAGTTTTCAAGTGTAATGTTTAGGTGTTATGCATATAGTGGAAGGTTCAAATGAGAATAATTTTTTTGTAAGAAGAAAAAAGAATAAGTTTCAACCAATAAGAATGTTTCATTTTACTTCATTTAATATTTTCATTTAATTTTAATGTAAGGGTATATTGGTAAAGCCACATAGATCATTAATATCTAGTCTTCCTTTTTAATAGCTAACTACATTAAATTTGTAACTTATTTTCAAAAAATATATATTTTTTCAAAAATTAAAAAAAATAATTTAGAGTGTAGGATAAATTACTAGGTGTGTATGATAAATTACGAGTTGTGTAGGATAAATTTGAGCATGTGTAGGATAATTTTCAAAATGTGTAGGATAACTTTTTATGTGTGTAGGCAATGAAAATTAGTGTAGACAATAATAGTCTTTATGAGTAATTAATTACTTAAAGATTGTAATAAATGAGATTAAAGAATAACTACTTAATATTTTACAATTGTACCCTTTGTTCTTTTTCTTCTCAACTAAATTTTGTTCTCAAATGAACCTCCCCCTATGCATATATGGTGTTATATAGTGTGTTAGGGTGTTCGGGGATCATAACTAGCTCAGAAACATTAAAACAATATTTCTAGTATAATTTTGATATTTCGGGTAGTGTCCGGTTGTTCGGTTAGATACCGGTTCATTAAAGTGTCAAACTATTCCGTCTAGTGATCTTTAAGTACCCTTTTGTGACACTTTTAATTCCCGACACTTAGGGAAGCATTCAGGACCATTTAGTCATATTTTTACATGTTACTAATCTTGTTACAATGCTGAAATATTAAAAATTCAGTATTTAAAGTGTGTTTCGGGTGCTTTTTATTGCATATTTTAGCTTCCGGAAAGTCTATATGTTAACCCTTGTATCCATACTTGGGTTTTAATGTATTTTAGACGTTGGACCTTCTCCTAGGCCCCAAGTCTACTGTCTGGCTGCTTTCTGCAGAATTGCTAACACAATGAGTCTTACTGGTGAGTTTACTAGTCTTTCTGACGCAACGCTAATAGTAATGCATAAAGCAATATTTGAAGTATAAAATGTGCATGAATTCACAAGTATAGCATGAAATCAGACAATGTTGACATTTAAGCACATAATCGCAGATATTAAATAATTATAAAACTGTACAGAAATTATCGGTTTTGTGCCAGTTGTCACAGATTTTGAGCTCCACTTGCTTCGCGATTTGTGCATTCTCGCTTAAAGTGCCCCTTCTCCCTGCAACGAAAACAAGTAACTTTAGATTTATCAAAACCTAAAGGTGAAGTTCCAGCATCACAGAAATCATCTCTTCCAGTGATCTGTTTAAACTTCTCAGCTCTTCTCAACACACTAGCCATACACCACTTTATATCCATTAGTTCCATCTCTTCAGCATCAATCTGATCATAATCCTCTTTGGTCAACATTGGATTACCAATCCTTCCGGCTACCAAACTTTCATAAGACTCTAATACGGTCACCAATAAAGACATATGACCTTTGGCAACCTCTTCCGATAAATTCTGACCATTCTGAAGATGTAATGCAATGTTGCATTGTAGTACTTGGCCATTATTGTTGTATGAGCTTTGCGGTTTAGAATTGGTTGCTGAAAAATTTGGATCAAATGATGGATATGAAGAGAATCCATTATTGTTGTTTGATCCTTGAGATGACCTTCCAGAAGAATTGTTTGCGTTAAATACAGTTTCGATCTTTGGTGCAATGCTGGTCTTATCAATCATACTTCCTTTGTAGTACAGACCAATGTCCTGTTCACCATTAGAATTCTTCATTTTCGCCATCTTCCGTTGTTCCATCTCTTGAACTTTGAGTTTTTCAATAAACTTGCTCAGTGATAGATTCGCAAATTCACCATTATTCTTCAAAATCATAAGATACGTGCCCCAAACATCTTGTGGCAACACATCGGCCAACTTTTCCACCCATTCTTCTCTATCTTTCTTGATATCCAATCGCTTCATGTTAACCACCAAATTGCAATATCTTTCTATAATCATTTTGGTGTTTTCAGTTTTCAATCCATGAAATAGATCAAATTCTTTCTTCAAAAACGATTTTTTGTTCTTGATCATGTCTAAGCTTCCAACAAACTTCGTTTTTAGTGCTTTCCACATTGAGTGTGCACTTCCGTTGTGTTGCAATAAGATCAAGATGTCTTCCTTAATGTCTTGTTGCAATATACTGATCATCGTCTTTTCACTTTTGTATTTCTTTTTCTCTTTTTCATCTAACTCTTTAATAGCAACAATCTCTCCGTATTCATCAATTGGTCTAACATATCGTTCTTCAACACATTCCCACGCCTCTAAGTGATTCGCTTGAACCCAATTTTCGAAACGTTCCTCCCATCCACTGTACTCCTCGATATTTATGAGCTTAAGCGGTTTTTGCATCGTGCCCATTTCATTCTCTAAGTTCACGTTCTGAGCCATAGTGATCGGGGTAGCAAATGCGTTGTAAAATTCAGAATCCATGTTTCAGTTTTAAAAATTCACAATGTTAGAATTTCAAACGATCTGGAGATATTTTCAAACTCAACCCGTGCGATCTGATCTAAGTTTCACGCGACCTGATAAGATTTCAAACGACCTGACTAATTTTCAAACGACCTGACTCAAATCGTACGACCTGGAACATAGTTTCAAACGATCTGATGATTTTTCAAACGATCTGAAGGTGTTTCGAATGATCGGAGTGTTTCTAAGTCCAATATTTCTTCATTTAGTCAAGTTTTATCAAGTTTTAGGTTGAATTTGGTTCTGGTTTGTTCACAGATTGATTAAAACTCAGTTTTACGTGTTCATATCACAAAATCAGGTCATATTAACCATGAATTCATGGTTAATTTTGAGAAAAATGTGTAGAAAATGAGTAGAAAGAAGTTGTTTTTGAAGAAATCAAGCTGAAATGGTAAGAACTCTTCCTCCTGAGCTCTGATACCACTTGTAGGATCGGGATTCGATCAAACGAGTCGTTCAGAAGAGTTCTTGATCAATACGAAAGGCAGAATCAGACGTATTGATGTTATAGCAGCTTGATTTGCAAGTAGAATCACTTTAACTGTCGATTGTATTGATTTGATAGTGTTTACAGATCGTTCGACACTTCGACAGCACTTCGTCTCCAGAATCACAATGTTACAAATGAAGACCTGGACTCACCTATTTATAGGAATCGCCAGACCCCACGAACCAGACCTCACCAGCCCGTGCGACCTGGTCAGACCGTACGAGCTGGATCAGCCAGCTCGTACGACCTGGACAATATCCACTAAACTCCTATTTTCTAGTCTAACGAGCTCCAGTCTATCCAATCTAGTTACATGACTCGATACAAGACGAAGTCAACAGACATATGCACTAACACAAGACACCTTTCAGCCGAACCTTTGGCCAATCGCACAAGACAGTATGACCCCTTCGATCGCACAAAACAGATCACACAAGGTGAGTCGCACAAGACGTCTTCAGTTGAACCCTTTGCCAAACGCACAAGATAATATGGCCCCTTTCAACTGAACCTTTGAATCGCACAAGAGTTCAATCGCACAACACCATTGTCAACAGTTCAAAAGAACAGTTGATCGCACAAGGTCTTCTCAGTCGCACAAGAGCTAATGAATCGCACAAGTCACAATGTTTGGGCCTGAATCCTTGAAAGCCCAATTTTTATGATCACACAACCCACCCTGAATCGCACAAGTTACAATATTGGGCCTCAGTCCTTTAAGAACACAATACGCACCAGTCGCACAAGCCAAAATTTGGAAAGGCAATTTGCAATCTTTCAACCAAAATTCCGAAAGATATGGTGATTTTAATTTCCGAATCTTTTTGAAATTACCTGTAACAAACTTTCCAAAAATCTGCAAACACAACCAACTTGCACACAAACATATCAAACCCAAAAATTATTCAAAAATTCTAATGAATATTTGATGAAATTTGAAGCACAAGAACCCAGAATTTCAAAAAAAAAAATTCGAAGAACTTTCAACCAAAAATTGATGTGTTTAACTAAAATCCTTTCACTTTTAATAAACCAAAATTTTAGAATAAAAAATCAGTAGCTAAATCTCAATTTTGATATCTAAAACAGTTGGTTTTTACAAGAATTTTAACCAAATCAAGTCAAAATTCCAGATTAACAGATCCGTTTTGATTCACAATATGTCAGATTTATTTTAACCAAAACAGAAAAATCACTTTAAGATCAGTGTTCGTGCCTCAACTTGGGTTGATAATCAGATGCAAATAAACAGATTCTTAAAACAAAAAAAGGACAACTCAAATCCTTTCGAACCCAAGAAACAGTCGACAGAAGAAAATTATAAAATAAAACTAAAATAAGCTAAGAAATCAGACCTTTCTTCGTCGAACTTGAACACGATCAGCAGCAAAAACAGTCTTCAATCTTCAAGATATCCGATCCAACCGAGCCTTCGTGAGACTACTTAGGTTCTGATACCAATTGTAAGTCCAGAATCACTACAATCGGATATCAAACACCAAACAAGTAGCCCAAGACAACAAAACAACTAAACGAGCCCACTAAACATATCGAACCCAAACCAAACAAGATAGCCCAAGACAGACACAAACCTACACTAGTTTATGCCCTTACACGCATACTTTCGCACTACATCACTTATTACACACGCTATATCACACACGCTATATCACACATTACAACGCTTACGCTTATAACGCTGACGCTTACACTACTACATCACGTGAGTATTTAAACTACTCGCTCGCTCTCGCATAAATGCAACACAAACTCAAAACGCGGTTACTTATATACATATTATATTATATTATATTATTAGTTATACATATATTATCATTATCTATGTGTTAAAATTCACTTAAACTCTCAATTGTGCGAGTGAGTGGTTCGACTAAACGCACAACTCGATTTATCGCTCCAAAACGCAACGTAACGCGAGACTTAATGCCTTGCTAAAATACTTAAAGTACTTGTGTAATATTCAAAATAATAATCTATCTATTATAATAAAAGAAACCAACTTTTGGACACGTGTCATTCATTGAAGGCATCCTCAAATATATATTTATCTTATATTAACAAAAATAAATAAATAATAAATAATAAATTAATATTAAATCTTATCATACTTTAATAAAATATTATCCTCAAATCTAAATTGTTAATTTACATTAACTAAATAAATAAATAATAAGTTAATATTAATCTTATCACACTTTAATAAAATTTTATCCTCAAATCTAAATTGTTAATTTAATATATTTTTAAAATAAATATCTCTCTTTCCTACTTATCTTATATTAAATATTTAAATAATAAATTAATATTAAATGTTATCCTAATTTATCAAAAAAAAATTTTTTTTTATTATTTGGTATACAAAATTATATTTATCTAACTCCTGTAAAACGTGGGGTTTTTAAAAAAATTTAACTTTTATTATTTACTATACAAAGTTACATTTATATAACACGTGTAATACACGAAGTTTTTAAAGATATAATTTTTTTTATCATTTGCTATGTAAAATTATATTTATTCAACACGTGTAATACACGAGGTTTTTAAAGATATAATTTTTTTTATTTGGTAGATTTTTCAACTCGACTATACACGAGTTTTTTAAAGATACGACGTTTTTAGTATTTAATATACAAAATATCATTTATTTAATCTGTGTAATACACATGTTTTTTAAAGATATAACTCTTTTTTAGATCTATTCAACACGTGTAATATACAGGGTTTTTAAGGATGTAATTTTTTTTATCATTTGGTAGATTTATTCAACCCGATTATACACGGGTTTTTTAAAGATACGACGTTTTTAGTATTTTGTATACAAAATTACATTTATTTAATCTGTGTAATACACATGGTTTTTAAAGATATAACTTTTTTTATTATTTGATATATAAAATTATATTTATTTAACCCGTACAATATGTGAGTTTCATAAAAATATAACTTATTATTATTTAATATATAAAATTATATTTATTCAACCCGTGTAATACACGTGGTTCTAATATTTAAAATAATAATAATAATAATAATAATAATAATAATAATAATAATAATAATAATAATAATAATAATTGAAAGTGTTTATGAAAAAAAAAAATTTGCTATACATGTTTCTTTTGGTTTTCCTTGTTACCTAAATGAAAAAGAAAAAAAAGAAAAGAAAGAAAATTTATATGGATATAATAATAAACAAAGCATAGTTCATAGGCAAAGTTCAAATTCCAGTTTCAAGTTTCTAAATTTGCGGCAAACGTTCTTATCTCCATGGCTTTTTTTTTAATTTTAAAACACTATCTTCATTCAAACCAATCTGCCGAAGTATGGGGCAGCAATTCTTCTTGTTGCCAACTTTCAGTTTATTATAAAACCTCAAACCTCACAAATTGAAATCGTTTACGATGGTTCCGCTTGTTTGAAGCAACCGTTGCACCACCATCACACTCCGCCGTGACCGCCTCGCTGCACAACCTTACCGTCAAGAGCCGTTCGCCACCGTGACCAACACCGCACCATTCGCATTCCGTTCCGCCCCCGTGAACCTTTGTTCCCCGGAGTTTTCGGTAGTGCCGCGTTCTCCGCCACAAACCAGACACCACAACCGTTCTTGGCTAGTCGTGACCGGACGATCGGGACTTGAACCAGCATCGCCTCTTGATCTATTCTACTCATTCCGATTTGTGGTGGTAAGGATTTGACCCCGTGAGTTTAGTTTGATTAAAGATATTTATCGATTCGTTTCCGGGGAATAAGAACGGCATTAACTTCATTGCTCGTTTGGTGAACCTACTTTAAATTAAAACATATGAGCATAATTAAAATTGAGTTTTAGATGTGTCCTCTGTTGGTCGTTGCTATGTGTGTATAGTTTGGTAAGTTATAGTATGTGGTTTAGACAAATGGGTTGAATTTCATCAGGACTAACCCATATTTATGTTGAGTTCAAAAAAAGTAAATTAAACAAATTCTATAGTGATGTGTTCATGTTCTAAAATAATTTTGTAATGTTGATTGAAAAACAAATTTTTATCCCATATGTTAATATCATTAAATGCCCATGATACGTATACATAGTTGGCTAGAATTAAATCTAATAATCATAGCATCCTTAATATCATAATTTATGAATTCGTGTTTCATGTTGCAAAATTTAGGATTTCTACTAACGAATATTTTTATTATATATGAATCTGTTATCAAGTAGGATCATCATCATCATCATCATCGTACTCAGTATATCCCACCTATAGCAAAGCTAAGGTAGGGTCTGAGGAGGGTGGGATGTAGACAGCCTTACCTCTACCCCGTAGGAATAGAGAGGCTGCTTCCAATGAGACCCCCGGCTCGATTGTGGTTTTGCATCAAGCCTTGGACATAAGGCACATAACACTCAGCAATTGAGACAAACGCCAATTGGTGCATGTACCCCCTTGTCTTTCGGCTATCAACGCCACCACATGATGCCTGATTAACGATCCCCTCTTTTTAACGTTATTTTAACGTTATTTTCACGAAATTAGTAAAATAACGTTAAAAATTAGTGCACTTTGCTTTTGCCCCCCCGAGCGCCCACACATATATTACATTATATGAGCAGACCGCAAGCGGGGCTCGTTATCAAGTAGGATGTAAGTTAGAATAAATGAAAATGTCATGCCATACATCTATCTAAAACAACACTTTCAATAATTAGCAATATAAAAAAAATAACTTATATATATATATATGATAAAAACCAAAGAGAAAATAGAGATAAAACTAAATTCTTCATTATTCAACATTACAATATATAGATGAACATAGGTATAAACCCTAAAGCCCATAAGTAATGGGTTGGGCCTAAAATGTCTGGTTTATAACACTCCCCCTCAGACATTTAGAATTATACACAGTTTAACAACGTATTTCAGGATGATGTTAAATAGGTACTTCAGGACCTAAATAAATAAACTGATATTACTGGATCAGCTATGCTGCCTCATTAAAAACCTTGCTAAGAAAACCCAGTGGGACAAAACTTAGTTAAGGGAAAAACAGTACAGCGTGTATAATTCTCCCCCTGAATTCAACAAACATATTTCAATCTACGAAGACCGATCTTGTGTGATAGTTGCTCGAAACTGCTTCTAGGTAAAGATTTCGTGAACAGGTCAGCTAGATTTTCACTTGACTTAATCTGGCGAACATCAATTTCCCCTTCTTTTTGCGAGTCATATGTTGAGAAAATTTTTGGTGAGATGTGCTTTGTTCGATCACCCTTGATATAACCTTCTCTGATTTGAGCTATGCAAGCAGCATTGTCTTCATAAATAATTGTCGGCTCCTTCTTGATCTGTTCTAATCCGCATGCTTCTTGTATGTGATTAATCATTGATCTCAACCACACGCATTCTCGACCAACATCATATAGTGCTATCAATTCGGCATGGTTTGATGATGTTGCTGTATGTGTTTGCTTAGTTGACTTCCAAGAAATTGTTGTGCCACCGTATGTGAATACGTAACCTGTCTGAGATTTTCCTTTGTGAGGATCTGATAGATATCCGGCATCAGCATACCCAACAAGCTGGGACTTTTGATCTCTCTGATAGAAAATACCTAAGTCTTGTGTCCCGCAAATATACCGGAATATATGTTTTACGCCATTCCAGTGTCTACGTGTTGGATTCGAACTGTATCTCGCTAGTACATGTACTACAAATGCAATGTCAGGTCTTGTGTTATTTGCGAGATACATAAGGGCACCAATCGCGCTTAAGTACGGTACTTCTGGACGAAGTACTTCTTCGCCTTCTTCTTGAGGGCGATAAGGATCCTTGTGTGGATCTAGCGGTCGGACAACCATAGGTACGCTAAACGGATGTGCTTTTTCCATATTGAAACGTACTAACATCTTCTGGATGTAGTTTGATTGATGGACAAATGTACCATTGCACATATACTCAAATTGTAGTCCGATGCATACTTTTGTCATACCAAGATCTTTCATCTCAAATTCCTTCTTTAATAACTGAGCAGCTTTCTCTATCTCTTCAGGAGATCCGATGATGTTGATATCATCAACATAGACTGCTATTATAGTGAAATTTGAGAGTGTTCTTTTTATAAAAACACATGGACTGATTACATCAGACTTGTATCCTTCTTTTTTGAGATATTCACTAAGTCGATTGTACCACATACGACCAGATTGTTTGAGACCATATAAAGATCTCTGGAGCTTTATAGAACACATATCTCGAGGTGTTGATTTTAATGCTTCAGGAAATTTTAATCCTTTAGGGGTTTTCATGTAGATGTCATTTTCAAGTGTCCCGTATAAGTATGCGGTGACGACATCCATTAGTCTCATATGAAGTCCTTCAGAGATTGTAAGGCCGATTAGGAACCTAAGGGTTATCGCATCCACTACAGGGGAATACGTTTCCTCATAATCAACTCCTGGGATTTGGGAAAACCCTTATGCTACAAGTCGAGCCTTATATCATACAATCTCATTCTTTTCATTTCTCTTTATTGCAAACACCCATTTATAACCTACTGGTTTGACGTCTATGGGCGTTCGGACTACAGGTCCGAAAACATGTCGCTTTTCGAGCGAATTCAATTCGGCGTTTATGGCTTCTTGCCATCTTGGCCAATCATTTATGTGCATGCACTCTTCTAAAGTTTTAGGTACGTAACCATTTTCATTGATTACATCCATTGCTATAGCATATGCGAATATATCATCAACACTTGTTTTATTCTGGTTCCACATTGTACTATATTGTACATAATTAATAGAGATCTCATTTTCGTCCAGTACCGGTGTTTCTTCTGAAACTTCATTTTCCTCTGGATTCATAGTTCTCTCTTCTGGGACATTTACCTCTACCGGGGTTTCACTTATAATCTTTTGTGAGTTTTCACAAACTGCGTTACTTTGCTCTTTTCGTTTCCGTGGGTTTTTGTCTTTGGAACCGATTGGTCTCCCACGCTTTTGTTGTATAGTAATCGCTTCTGGGATTACTTCAATTCGAGCAGGTGCATTTGATGCTGGTAGATGTGACTTTGTCACTCTATTCGTGTCTGTGAATGCATCTGGTAATTCATTCGCTATTCTTTGCAAATGTATTATCTTTTGGACTTTATATTCACATTGACCACTTCGGGGGTCGAGATTTGATAGCGATAATGCATTCCATGTTATTTCTTGTGTTACCAGTCTTTCTTTGTCCTTGTCTCCCCCTAAGATTGGGAACATCATTTCATCAAAATGACAGTCAGCATACCGTGCTGTAAACATGTCTCCCGTCATTGGTTCTAAGTATCTAATAATGGACGGGGGGTTAAAACCAATATAGATACCTAGTCTTCTTTGGGGTCCCATTGTAGTACGTTGTGGTGGCGGTATTGGTACGTATACTGCACAACCAAAAATTCTAAGGTGGGACAAACTTGGTTCTCATCCGGAGACTAGTTGCAATGGGGAGTATTCGTGATTAGCAGTTGGTCTCAATCTAATCAGTGCAGCGGCATGCAAAATAGCATGACCCCATGCAGAAGATGGTAATTTACATCTCATTAAGAGTGGTCTAGCGATTAGTTGTAATCGTTTAATCAGAGATTCAGCTAAACCGTTTTGTGTGTGAACATGTGGTACTGAATGTTCAACATTGATCCCAATTGACATACAATAGTCATTAAAAGCTTGAGATGTAAACTCTCCCGCATTATCCATTCAGATGTTTTTAATTTGATTATCGGGGAAATTGGCTCTCAATTGTATGATTTGAGCTAAAAGTCGGGCAAATGCTACATTTCGAGTAGCTAAAAGGCTCACATGTGACCACCTTGAGGATGCGTCTATTAAGAACAAGATATAGCGGAATGGTCCACACGGAGGATGAATAGGCCCACAAATATCCCCTTGGATTTTTTCTAAGAATGATGGGGTTTCATGTACCAATTTAGTTTGTGAGGGCCGAGTTATAAGTTTGCCCAGAGAGCATGCTGCACATGATAAGTCTTGTGGTAGCAAAACTTTTAAGTTTTTGAGAGGTTGCCCAGTTGCACTTTTGATTATTCGTCTCATCATTATGCTACCAGGGTGACCTAGACGGTCATGCCATATATTGAATGTGTCTTTATCTAACATCTTTTGGTTACTCACCATGTATGATTCGATAGGATTGATATTAGTACAATATAATCCAGAGGATAAGGCTTCTAATTGTTCAACAATTGTTTCTTGGCCATTTTTGTTTGAAGTAATTTGAAGATATTCAATATTATTTTCAGATATTGTTTTTAAGTGGTAACCATTTTTTCGAATATCTTTAAAGCTAAGTAAATTTCTTCTGGATTTACTAGAATATAATGCATTATCAATAGTTAATTTGGTACCCGAAGATAATGTTATGTGTGCTCTGCCGGAGCCTTCGATAAGGTTACTGACACCAGATATAGTACTAATCGGTGTCTCTGCCGGAGACAGCTCAGAGAAAAATTTCATATCTTTGAGGATAGTGTTAGTACTACCGCTATCTACCAGACATTTATCACCAATAATAGCTCTACTGGAGCTAGCATGCATATTTCTTCAGGAAATAAATAAAAAAAAAAGTTAATGCAAAGAAGTAAAAATAAAACATTGCAAGAGTTTCAAACCAAAACAAATACCAAGGTCACAGTGTGAAAAGTAAAACATAAAAGGTACGTTAAATATGTTTAAACATCACGAACATTTTCAATGAAATCACATGCATCCAAATGAACGTCTGATATCGTGGCTGAAGGTGCATTCTCAATCAGATTAGTTTCCGCATTCTTTCATTTTTCTTTCATCATGCGTTGATATGCCTCAACGAGGTGTTTAGGGGTGTGACATGTGCGGGACCAATGATTTGACATTCCACATTTATAACACATATTGCTTTGGTTCCCGCTACTTTTCCCTTTCGAAGGTCGCCCCGTATTGTGTCGACTCGATTCACCACCGCTATGTTTAGTGTTCTGGGACTCCCGATGCCATGTATATCCCCGTCCTCGACCACGACCACGACCTCTGCTGTGTCCGCGGCCTCTACCTCTACCTCGTCCGCTTTGATAATTGGCCACATTCGCTTCAGGGAATGGGCTTGCACCGGCAGGTCGCGATTGATGATTTTGTAGTAGGAGCTTGTTGTTTTGCTCCGCGACCAGAAGACATGATATCAATTCAGTATACTTAGTAAATTGACGTTCCCTGTATTGCTGCGACAGGAGCATATTTGAGGCATGGAACATTGGGAAAGTTTTTTCAAGCGTGTCTTCATCGGTAATTTTCTCACCACATAATTTAAGTTCAGAGGTAATGCGAAACAGAGCAGAATTATACTCACTGACGATCTTAAAATCCTGTAGTCGTAAATGAAGCCATTCATAGCGGGCTTTGGGGAGTAAGACCAACTTCTGGTGGTCAAAACGTTCTTTGATGTTTGTCCATAATTCAAGAGGGTCCTCAACAGTTAGATATTCCCGCTTTAGATCTTCGTGAAGATGATGGCGAAGGAATATCATAGCTTTTGCTTTATTTTGAGGTGAGGTCTGATTATCAACATTAATTGTCTCCCCCAAATTATTTGCCGTCAAATGGATTTTGGCATCAAGAGTCCACGGGAGGTAGTTATTGCCCGAGATGTCAAGTGCGGTGAATTCAAGCTTTGATAAGTTTGACATATTTTCTACAAATGAAAGAATAAGGCATTTAAAAACAAGTCTTCAAATGAAATGTATATTGTATGAGAACTTCGGGTTCTCTTTTGCTAGAACTGCAGGTTCTAAACTTTACGTCGTTTTAATAATAGAGTAGGAAATTAGAAACTCTTGTATGATTTCCTAATATAAATTGTGTTTTGATAATTTAATTAAATGTTTAAATATAATAAAATTTATGAAACTTTGTGAAATTGAAATTATTAAAATAATTAAAGCGTTTTGCTTTTGAAAGTGATTTCCAACTTTCCATGTACGTCACCTTAAATATAATTTGATTACATGTGAAAATATTAAATTATATTAAACTTTTGTGAAGAGTTGTATTCCATATCTTCTTCTTATTCACTAAAACTAAATTCTTCATTATTCAACATTACAATATATATATATATGAACATAGGTATAAACCCTAAAGCCCATAAGTAATAGGTTGGGCCTAAAATGTCTGGTTTATAACAATATATGATTTGATATTGTATTAAAGACCTAATTATTAAATAGCATCTAAACGTCTTCGTCGCTGGAAACCAATACGTCAACTTATAAAAAAAAATAAGGTAAGCTATCTTAAGTAAATCTAATTTTAAATAAAATGGGAATGTAGGTTCTCGTACTATTTGAGGATAACTCGATTTTTTTTCGCCTGGCTAAATTAAGGTACGGATTCTGGTTTCTTTTCATCATAGTATTTTTATTCAAATCCGTTACTTTGTAGTACGGATGTTTTCGTCAGTAGTTTCTATTTCGCATTGTTATATGACTAGTGTATATTGTAGCATGCAATAGACCTTATACCTTGTGCTCATTATTGCATGTTCCCTTTAGACTAATGTCAAGATACATTTATTTTTATACGGCTTTGTACTCTGTCACCCGAGCAATTATAAGTTACTTGTCATTGGGGCGTCAACGACATGGCACTTATCGTGACGGTGCGTAACTAAAGTTCACGGCATCTCTAGTTTGTGCTTGTGTAGCACCTGGCCCCTAGAGGCGAATAGATCGATCTTAGCTCTGACTCCTGACTCCTGTTTAGATGGAATAATGTGTGTACGCCTACATGCACCATCTCGGCGCATGGACTATAGCCATGTATGCCTTAGTTTAGGCTAGTGGGTGCTTCTATATTACGTGACTTATTTTACTGTTACATGTTGTCACGTATGTCTTGTCTCTGGTATGATATGTTTAATATGATTTTATGCATCTGATTATGTCCAGTATCTGTTGTCTGTTCAGTATAAGTTTTGAGATTCAAGTTATGTAAGTATTTGTTTCAGTTCCATCTTTTAGATTTGCTTAGTATATGTACCGGTCCTTTTTGCTCTTCGCATACCTGCCACTACTTTACTGTTGATTTCTCTGTTACTGGGCAACTTTTTGGCCCAGCCGTATTTTTCTTTCTGGTGTTTGTCTTATGTATTTTACAGGTAATCAGGGGAAACAGGGATGAGCGAGAGGAATATGAAGTTCAAGTTTTTAAAGTTCTTCGTTTTCTTTTATTTCAGTAATTAAATAATATAAGACTTAGGTTTTCTGGTGGTTTTGAGACTTTTGTTTCTTGGTTCTATCTTTTATTGGAACTTTTTGGTTTTTGATATCTGTAATAGTGACATGCCAGCCTGTTCTGGGTTGGGTGTTACAACTTGTACCAATTAACGCAACAAAACACGCCAAACAAGAATCCTATACATGAAACGGAAACTTTTTACACCAAACTGGTAGCCTCGTACGAAGACACCCGGCTTCGTACGAAGGCAGGGCCTTGGCACAAGGAACCCAGCATCAAACCAGACTTCCAAGCCCTCTCCTATAAATACCCAAGCCCCCCCTCATACATTCTAACTTGCTGCCTTTTACTTCGAAACGCTGTCGAATTGCTGTCCGATTGTTTTCAAGTAAGATTTATCATTTTTACATGATTACACAATGTTTTCCACTACGATTTTTCCACAAGAATCACTTCGATTTCATCCGAACTCCCTTGTTTTTCAACTAAACCTCATCTTTCTAACCTAAACTCTATCTTTTTCATCTTAACTTCATCTTTTTCATGAAAACCTTCATCTTTTTCATCAAATCTTCTTGTTTTACAACGGATCTACGCTTAACTGAGTGTATTGGGCCTAGCTTCGGTTTCCCAAGTTAGATATCTACTGATTTCTCACTCACCAAGTGTCAGATCTAAGAGAAAACTTTAAAAACTCTTTTAAACTCGATTTTACACTAAAACGGACCTAAACCGACACATATTTCGTTCACTGGATAGTGGGACGAGGTGGTGTCGAAACCATCTTGAATAGGACTCGAAAACACATCCGTTTAAGACAAAAACACAGCTCCGAACGCATGGACAGCCACTCATGAAAACTGGACTGTTCTGTGCGAAGCATTGGCTTCGTATGAAGGCACTGCCTTCGTATGAAGGCACGTGGCGTCGTACGAAGGCACTGGTTTCACACAACCCAGCCCAAGTTCTCACCCGTGACTCGAACAAAGACCTCTCTGGCTCTAAGTTTAATCAGTAGCTTAAGGTTGGAGGGATGAACACTTGATTTCTCGAAGACGACGCGAAGAACACTCGATTTTGAACATGAAATAAGCCACTTGTACGAAGGCACAGCTTCGTACAAGGAGCCTGTTCACCACTCAACACTCTGATTCGACCGTTTCAGCACTTTAGAGGATTTACGCACTTCTGTTCCCGCACGCAGGCTGACCCGGCGCTCTCTCCACGCCATTTCCAGACCGTGTTTACTATTAAACACGCACTATTAGTATACTTGACCACCTTTTCGCTTTAAAATGCGCCTTTTGGGGTGTAACATACGTTCATACATAAAAACACTTATCAAACACACTACATGTTTAAACTATTTAACACACGTGGATGACCATTATACATATTTACACGTGATGCTTGATACATATGTGCTAGGACTTTTACTCGTTGATGTTCCACCTTAGCTAGTATGGTACTATAGTTCGACTCACACCCGACGGGGTCTAGTTAAGGAACTTCACACCTCTCCTTCGTAGTCATCTGGGACTTGGCTTGAGTGTTTGTCTTGTTAGTATATATGTTGTGTTGTATCTCGTTTATGTATGTGGAAATTCGCAACGCTTTTATCTATCTTACTATTATATCAAACCTGTATACTCGCCAATACATTTTTGTATTGACATTATTTTAATGTATGTTGCAGGTTAAACGCAGGTTATCTCGAACCAAGATTAGGCTACCTTAGAAACCCACTTAAAAATCTAAGTTGTCGGATTTGTATTGTTTGAGAGACATGAAATCTGTTATGACTTTTTGTTAAGTATTTTTTTAATAGTATGGGATAAGGAACTTGTTAAATATTGTCACTAAATTAGTTGTTATTGATTCTCTTGAGCAATCTGATTCGCTTAGTGTCGCGCCCCGATGATTCCGCCATCGGTTGGGGTGTGACAGTACTGATTCTGTAGAGGTTGGCACCGAGCTCATCCCTACCCCTAAAACTAAAAAAAAAAGAAAAATTAAAGTTGAAGAAAATCAACAAAAAAAGTTGTACGATACCATTGCTGTTCGTACGGTACCCGTGATCAGGGATGAGCAAATGGTACCAGGTAGCAGCACTGATTTCCCAAACCAAAAGATTTCCAATATCAATTCGGCACCAACTTTTGGTGTTTTCTGTATTAGTGTTGGTTTTACCTTCATGTACCGATACCGAACAGCACTGTACCGGTATTTTCGATACCAGTACTGGCTCGATACTGGTTGACACCAAGTGTCACACCCTAACTTTTGCGAAAGCGTGATTATGGTGTGACTTCTTTAATATCATTGCATTCAATCATAACATCAACTATATGATAAAACCATAGATTTTCCATCCATAAAATAAGTTTAAAACATAACAACATTGTTTCAAAAACGTAGACTTCAAATTCAAGTTTTACAATCATACGAAATATTTATGAGTTCACTAAGGACTCATCAAAAGATATAAAATAGCACCGAGGTTTGGGAGGCGTGTCTTGTCCAAGAAAGAGACACACTGACCAAACATAAAGACCCTGGATGACATCTTTATTCTTAACGCAGCATAAAAACTCCTAACGCCCGCCAGATCCACCTTACAAATTCCCTGAAATACATGTAGTTTGAAAACATCAACAAAAGTTGAGCGAGTTCAAGTGTTCGTATGTGTGTATGTACAAACCTTTGTAAACAGTGTATGTATGTATGTCCCGGTATGATTGCAAACAAGGAAAAGATCACCAATGGTTTGCAAGGCCACTGATATGTGTGACGGTGTAGGAAGACTCAAACCTAGCAAAGTTGTACCGGGCTCCCGGCTGGAAGACATAGTCACCACTATGGGCGGCCCCGGCCTCATGGGAGTGGGCTCGCTACACCCAAATAGATCTATCACTCATGCCCCTCGGTCCTGATACGAGGATTAATGGTCCCAAGTATCCGCCTAACCTATCACATGATCTTTGGTTCTTTCCTAGGCTAATCATACCAATAGCGCTATAAGTAATCCTTTGTAACATGTATTTCACCCCCGAAGTAAGTAAACAAAACAGTTTAAGAAAATGGGGACATGAACTCACTGTAATGCGTCTTCAGTATCGGCAACTCAAACCTCCGCAGCTAATCACGACTACCTACAGTGTACTAACGTCTATTAGACGAACGGGGCGTGCCTTGGCTTAGAGTTTAACGTTTTGAGTTGCGTTCCTTATGTTATTCCAAGTTATAATTATTTTTTAAAATAACAATTATTTTAACTTTAAATTATATTAAATTTTGAAATAATTGTTTAATCAATATTTTTGTATTAATACATCTCAAGTATTTTCCTTCCCAAGGATGGGGGTAATTCATACATGTATATTTGTAGTCTTTGAATAATATATTTTTAAGTCTCACTTAGAAAATATATATAACTCATTTGTCAAAAATAATGTATTCACAAGAAAATATATATTTTTTTCCAAAATTATATATCTTCTAAATATACTAGGAAAGTATATATTTTTATCTCTCAAAAGTAATATATTTTCTTTTTGTCGAAAATATGATATACTTGGTTATATGTTCAGAAATCATATTTTCACCCCTTTCGTTTCCAAAATAATATATACCAAAAATATATTGTAATAGTATTTTCCGGAATATCCCATAAGTTACGTTTTTGTGTTCGGTTTCACAATATTATGTGTGTAACTTAAATATTCATTCCTTGTGATTTTTGGTATTATTTTGGAGTTGTTATTTCCATGGTATTTGTTAAGTTATATTATTTTACCCTAAAATAATATAACTAGTCCACAAAATATACAAATATCCACACAAGTGTCTTTAATATAAAATATATATTCTAAATATATATATTTATCCATTTTTATTTACAAAAACCAACCTCCAATACTTGTATTTTTGTATCAACATTTATGGCAAAGCTTATATTGAAAAACGTGGTTTAAAACATACTTGTAAACAATTGTTTAGAAAATATTTTCTAAGTGTTTGAATTTTTAGAAAATGTTGCCAGAGTTTCTTTTGTAAATGGAGGTGTCCATGCTTTTAAGCATATCATTTTCTTTTCAAAAATCATCCCACAATGATCAACAATCAAACCCTAAACCTTTTATACCTTCCAAGTGTAAAAACAATATATTTTACATAATAACATGAACTTGGATTTTCACAAAAGTGTGTAGTAACTTGGTAAAGTATTTAGTAGCCTTTGTTACCCTCCAAAATATATTTACTTCCTTTAAAAACTCATTCTTGGAAATTTTGGATGTTTACAACTTGTAACCATGTTTTACAAAAATACTTATTTTTAACATCTTCTTGTTTTTCTAGTGTCTCTACACTTATTTTGTCATCAAAATAGCGTAAGTGTAAGTAAAAGTCATGATCCTTCAAAAACCGCATTTTGCACTTGGTTTGCTTAGAAAAATCATTTGTAAATCTCGGATCCATATGATCATCAACTCACTTTGTTTACTATATTTCAAGAAATCACTTTTTTATCAAGTTCATGTCTTTATTAGAAGATGATCATTTTATGTAGAGACATAATCATCTCCTAACTTGTTAAACCATGTTTTTAATCATAATCTAATAGTTCCATATGATGATCAACATCATATTACCAAGAAATCAACAAGTAATCATCAACAAATTCAAAACAACATCATTTTATCAAGATATCAACATATGTAAACGTTATGTTTCAAGATTCAAGTGTATGTTCTTTAGTGTTCTTGTGTTAATCAACATAATATAACTTTTATCCACTAAAAATATGAAGTAAACAAAGTTAATAAAGATCTTACTACTAGCTTGAAGCTAGGGAGGAACAATGGTGAAAATGGAGTGGATAAAAGCTAACGGAAGAGGTCCTTCAAGTTCCGTGAGCACCGACCTTCTTCAATCACCTTCTAACACCCTTGGATAACCTTGGAATGCTTGATCTTGGAATGGAAATGGTTGTGTATGTGGGTGGAGTCTTGGCCGAGAGAGGGAGAGGGCAAGAGAGAGTGTGGTGTGGTGATTAAGTGAAGAAGATAAGTGTTTATTAATAATTCTAATTCGAATGTGCAATGGGTATAATGTCTTTGGAAGTACATACATGATCTATCAAATCCCAAGAGGATCCATGGAAGAGATTTAGGAAGATTTTGAAAAATCTTGAATGTGGGGTACCCCCTTGGGGCCGTAGGCAAGGGAAGGGGGGGTTAAATGTAAATTGTTGTGGTAAAGTAAGTGATTAGTGGGGTGTTAAGTGTAATGTCTAGTGTTTAATGTGTAGGATGCTTTATGTAGTATGTTAGGGTGTACAGGAACCATAACTAGCTCAGAAAAAGTAAAACAATGCTTTTAGCAATATGTTAGTGTTCCGGGTAATGTCTGGTTGTTCAGTTAGATACCGGTTCGTTATAGGGTCAAGTTATTCCGTATAGTGTCCTTTATGTAACTTTTTGTGACACTTTTAATTCCCGACACTTAGGAAGGTATACAGGACCTTTTTGCCATATTTTTGCATGTTACTAGCATGTTAAAATGCTGATTTTTGATGATTAATGCAAAATTCTGCACTTTGAGTGGGTTTTAGGCACTTTCCGGCACTTAAACTATCACCTAGTGACGCTGTTTTATGGTCCTTACTTCCCTACACTCCATACTAGTGCAGTACCTTGTCTCTGGCTCATACTGGGCCTTAAAACACTGTCTGTCTATGTACTGACATTGTCAGCATGTTTCTGAGTTATCCGCTAATGGTGCTAACTGTGCTTTGTGCATCGTTTATGTCACTAGAGTTTGTATGTGATAAATGGTGTGACAGCATGAAATGTGATGCACATGTATGTATGATACAGAAATCAGAAAGCAGTTTAAGTCATCAGTTGAATTCAAGCACAGTCATTAAGCATAAATCAATATTAATTAAACGTACGGATGCATGCAAATTTGACGGTTGTCACATTCTCCCCCTGTTAAGAAAATTTCGTCCTAGGAATTTGTACTACCTTAACTCCTTATAGTTACATCATGCGTGTACATATATGAATAGTACTGAGGTAGATAACTACCCAAAACCGAATCAAATCTTATTCACATTAGGTGAATCCAAGGATTTATTTCAACAACAATAACTCAATGGTCAAAAGGCATGTGTTCCAGTTTTTGACGTCAAAGGACACGAGATGTATAGATGTATAGTCTAGCGTAATTCAGTTAACAGGGGTTCCACAAAAGAGGAGTTTTGACCAATAAGATTCCCAAACAATCGGTCACAATGTGCAAACGGGTTTTCACAAACCATAACATCCGTTATATGAACTCAAAATCAACAACTTGAATATGAAAATGATCTGTCAACTTTCGGATAAAAAACCGGTAAGGATTAGTGTGTTGACATTCTTGAATTTTGAAGATACACCGAATGAAATGTAAGCGAATCAGGTGTATTTTTGTGTCATTTCGTAGTCGCATTCGGAATGTTTAAAGGACAAGTCAAACAAAAGTATGTGTAGTTTCGTGTGAAACGGTTGACCATGATTAGCACAAGCTACAAGTTTGTAATGACACCACAAGGTGTCGTAATGACATAATCCAATAGTAGTGGTGACTGGACAAGTTCACCGTATTTGAAACCAAAAGAAAGTGCACTGAAACAATCTGAAGATTTGTTTTACACAATGTCATATCGTTTTCAACTGAATACGGAACATCAAAGAAGTACTGTTTCTAATTGTAGATGGAAAAGTATCAAGTACCGCAAGGCATTCGATCGACAATGAAAGAATCTTTAGGAGGTACATTGTGATATGAAATGAATCTATGTACCGTTGTCTTAACACACACCTGTGTTGGGACCGCTTTAATCGTGATAAAAAATGGATTTAGGGCAAATAAATAGACAATTAAATCCGTGTATGAGGTGCGTAACCAAATTAGCGCAAGCTTCAATTCTGTGAAAGTATCACCATAAGGTTTCGAAACCAATCAAACGATTTAGTGGGGTCGTAGACCAATCAAGTCCACTACGACTCGAAACAAAAGAACCTTTGCAAGAATATTTGAATATGATGCTCTCAATACATCATATAGCGTCTCAAATCGAACATGCGAAAAGGATAAGTTTAAGCAATTGAACTTAGTCTTAGCGTAACCCGACAATAAGTATGTATCAACAAGGGATCTCGGCATGGTCGCAAAGATAATCCATGAATGTAACTTGAAATAAAAGAAGTTTCAAGAAGTGTGTTGACTTGGTATCAAAAGAGTCAACAATTACAATAATGTAGGTCATTCGAATCACAAATCAGTAATTAGGTTTAGCAACATAATACCTGAACTTCAATGAAGCGTTTGAAATGAAACCTCATGCGTAACAAATGGTGCATGCGTAACATATGAGTTTTCAAGTAATGAAACAACGAGTATTGCTAAAATGGAGAAATGACCAAATATTCGAAGCAATTGTGCGTTCGCTCTCAGCGAAGAAAATTAACGCGATGCAACTACCATTAAGGGGAGTGGAGATGCAAACATCTACTCGCTAGAAGTAAAAGTGTAGATTTCAACAAAAGAAATTCAAGTACTTTCTGTTTGGTTAACTGAAATGACATATATGTCACGTTAATGGTGTTTGATTGAGTTAACAGAACTGGTTCCTAAGTAACAACCTTTACGAGTTTGGACCTGGGTTCCCGAAGGTCCTAAGTACATGTTTTCTAGATTCTCAGAGTTTCACATTCGATGTAAAATTCTTCTGTGCATCAAGTAGGAAACACCATTTTTGTGTACGTTTAAAACAAGTTATTGTCCCACAATTTCTCTGGTATACTTTCTTCCTGAACTCCCAGCTAATGGCACTCGATCAACGATCAGTAGTGAAATAGTAGTTGGATCCTCTTAGTTAGTTAAATAGGTAATTCATTAATCCTTAGCAAGAGTCACCGACTCTTGTTGGTTGGCTTGTTCGGCTCCTGGTAGTTTGATGTTTGCATGGAGCTATCATCCTTCTTCTTGACGAACAAAACTGAGGTTACCCCAAGCGGGAAACTTGGTATGTTATCTTCCTTCTCTATCAACTACTGAAGTTACACTGGCACTCCTTGCCTCTCCGAAGGTGGAAGTCGCTAAGGTGCATTAATAGCAGGCGCAGCGCCTGGGATCAAATCGATGTGAAATTGACTTGTCGTTGAGGAGGTAATTCTGGCAAATCTTTGGGGTAGACTTCAGGGTATTACCTTATCACAGGAATATCTTCGTGTTTTAGTTCTTCGGCTCCCTTGTCCATGACATGAGCCAAGATAACAGCACATCCTTTACGTATCAATATTCGTGCCTTCAAGCAAATAGTAACTTGTAGAGGCGTATCCTGTTTCATGAGTCACAATCATTTCTTCGTTCGCCATCGGAATGCGGATATCAATCTCCGCTCGATTGCTTGACAACTGGTCCATCCCAGTTACCACGTCAAGGCTTCTCATTAACTAGTTCTATCGAGTGCGGGTCATCTAACTTATCCCTCTACTAAACCAAGTATATTCTTAAATTCATGAGATATGAAGCTATGGTCGGCACTGGTATCAAATAACATGGATGCAAAATTTTTGGTTGATAGAGAACGTACCAGTAACCACATCTGGATCCTGGCATGCTTCACAAGCTCCGATGTTGGATGCCCCTTCACGGTCTTGGTAAATCCTCCTTGCGCAATTTTTCCTAAAGTGCCCCACGTTCCCACATTGGTAGCAGCCTGGAAATTTATTATTATTATTTCCACCTTGGTTGTTGTCATCATTCCCTCCTTGTCTGGGACTCTTCGTCCAACAGGCATCCTTGTTGTGTCCTTTCTTTCCGCACCTACCACACTTAGGCTTCCGACATCCACATTCGTGGTGATACTTGCACCCATCACGTCTCGGCTTAGTTTCTAAGTAAATCTTAACATCGGCTTGTTTGCTGTTAGGGAAATCTTTCTTGAAATGCCCTTTGTCCCCGCAGTCAAAACAACCTCGAACAGGTTTTTGTTCATCATTGGTCCTACTTTGATAGTCGTTGTTGATGTTGCTTCCCCCTCGGTTTTTGCTATCATCTTGACCTTTATTTCTATGTCCTGATCCGTTTTGACATGTTTCCTCGACATGCCCTTCGTTGTCACAGACATTACTTCTTCCATACCTACATGGCGATGTATGATGAAATAGGCAGTCGTCGCACTTAGGTAGGATGCCCATGTATTCCTTTTTCTTTTTTGCTTTGTTCTCGTCATTCGTTTGGGTACCTTTGGTGAGATTCCTTTTGTTCTTTCCGGATGACTCTACCTGAGTCTCCTTCTTCTTGTCAGGGTTTGAAATCTCTTCCAGCCTAATCGCTTCTTTACTGAGTGCCTCACTTAACTTGATTGCATCGATGGTTGTTGGCAGAGCTGATACCGTCATTAAGCACAGGATCTGAGGCACCAATCCCCAGATGAATGGCTCCATCGTTTTCAACTCTGGTTCCACTAGGTACGAAACAACCCGTGACAGATCGTGAAGTCTTTGCACGTACTCTGCCACATTTGGACCTTCCATCTTTAGCTTCCAGAATTCGAATTCCAGCTTCTGGATCGCCATCTGAGAACAATACTCCCTATGCATCATTTCCTTCAGCTCATCCCATGTTAAAGCGTTTCTAGCAGCTCTGTCCATTAATTGAACCTGTGAGTCCCACCATAACCAGGCCCCATCTCGAAACGATCCCGTCACATATGGGACCTGTTGTTCCGGCGTACATCCGCTCATTCGCAAAACAAAATCCATATTTTCGGTCCATGTCACAAAGGCTATGGCACCCCTAGTGCCATCGAAATTCGGAGGCTCGCAGTCGAGAAACTGCCAGTAGTTACAGCCATGAGGTGGGTTGTTTTCTGAGGTACCCCTGCTAGGTTCGGAGCGCAGGGCCTCGTGCTATGCTATCGCTTGTGAAATCAGTTGTTGCAACTTAGCCTCAGTCGTAAGCAAACGAGTTTCCCTTCATGGAGGCATCTTCTACAATAGATTATATTGGTCAGGTCGTATTTGTTCAGGGAGTGCATATAGTTGTTTAGAGGTCATATGTACATACACGTATTTGATTTTTATATCAACCAATCAAGCAATAGAATAATCATAGCATAACCAAGTAATTTGGGAATTGTGTTTAATAAGAGCATAGCAAGCAAGCATGTAGCATTATAATTATAGCACACACATGCAGATCAACAACATGCTTAACAGAGACATAGCGACTGAGCTTTCATTGATTATTGGTCACAAGTATTGTCGCATATTAAATGATGATTGGGCTTTCATCATTCTCCGACCACAATCACATTGTCTTATGAAATGTATCACATCAAAAGGGACACAGGGTCACCCTACCCTTGTCCAACAAGTATATCAGTGTATCAAAAATTACGTAGTCAGAAGTGGTCTTCAAAAGTCTCCACAATCCCGGCTGATCATTAGTGTCTTTACCCAAATGTAATGCAATCCGCATAATCTAGAAACCAACTATACTGGTGGCTGCGGTGGAGGAGGAAAGAAAAGTCAACTGTTAACATGCGTGAACTCCTCCTCGAGCTTGTATATACGTCGAAGTAATTAACTGATCTGCCCTCGTCAGTAAAGAAACGAGCATCAAATCCTGGGAAAAGTGTAATAGTAGCAGGTGAGAGTGCAAAAGAAGTCTTTGATAATTGTGGAGGATCAAAGTATACTGGCAATAGGCAGATTGGAGGCCGTGGTGTCAGCTCAAGCTCTAACATTCTGTGACTCATATTCTTAAACTGTAGTTGATGTTATAGGAGCAATTCGTCCCGGGTGTAGCCTCCATAGTGTAAGGGTCTAATATCAGCATAGTGTATGATAGGAACCATCGAAATGGCTCGTCCAGCGGTGTAGAGGTGAAAGTAGCAGACACTGCGGCCTGTGAGGTCGGGGTAAATGCTGCTGTAGCAAAAGGGTCATCACGCGAGTGCTGTCCTGAAGTACCTTTCCGGGGTGCGGGTATATCCTGAAAGAAAGTGATAGGCATGTCTGTGCAATGGGCGTCGGTCTCCATAGGAGCAACATCAGCGGGTGCAGGGGCAGGAACCACGCCTCAACCAATAAGGGGATCGTCAGGTGCAGGTACTGGGTCAGATATAAGGGGTGCAATGTCTGGTAGGTCAAAATAAACAGGGTCATGATTAATCAAGGGTGCAGGATCAGCAGGTGCAACATCAAGCTGCCCCAAAAAGGTGCAGAAGCTAGATCAGGAGCAGGCTCTGGGTCGTGTAACGGTGTGGTGCCTCGAGCAGGTGATAGTGCAGCAGTCATAATGTCGTCGTCGTCAGCGTCAGTAGTAGAAAGCTGTAATCCGGCCGTCTGTAAGGCTGCAGATGTCACAGACTCAAAGGAGTCTGAAATCGAGTGTATACTAAAATCAGAGGACAGCTTGACAACTGGGGTCTCAGAAGTGAAATTTGTAATAACGTTCTCGTCTAACTTTCCATCATCATGGGCGTCATCAGGAGGATCATCAATAGACATGTCAATGTCATCATCAACCATTTGTCGAGTAGTCAGCCTTTGGAAGGAATGTCCACAGGAAGCGCATTGTCGAGGATCGGATCCATGGTGTGCTCACCATCGGGATGACCAGTGATGAAGTGGTCATGGGCAGAAACAAGAGTGACAGAAGGATTCTTGTCAGAGAAACCATCGGCAAGGGTAAAGTATCACCCAAAATTTGGTAGCGCGGACTGTTGGGAATCGTCCTCGTCCTTGGTCAGCATATCAGGATCACTCTCAGTGTCTGACGTAAATATCTCTAGCGCCGATGCAGTCTCATTATCTGTGGCGGTGGTCGTAGGGTTATCAACGCTTGACAAATCGCTTTCTGAAGAAAGTGACACGTGTGTCGGTACATGATAATCATAGTATGTATATCCATAGTAATCACTAACAATTAGTGTATGCAAGCAAAGGTAATTTATCATGTAATCAAGTATTCACATTACGAAACTTTCTATCCTTCCTAGTCTCTCAGACTAAACTTCCCAGCTTGCCAAACTAACTTTCCCAGTCTCTCAGACTAAACTTCTCCCCAGTCCCTAAGACTCAATTTCCCTAGTCTCTCAGACTCAATTTTCCCAGTCTCTAAGACTCAATTTTCCCAGTCTCTAAGACTCAATTTTCCCAGTCTCTAAGACTCAATTTTCCCTAGTCTCTAAGACTGATCCTCCCTCAGTCTCTAAGACAATTCCTCCCTCAGTCTCTCAGACTGAATTCCTCAGATTAAACTCCCAGTCTCTCAGACTGAATTATAAACATAAATTTTGAAATGTGTAGCGTGGCTTTGTTTGTAAAAATGTTTGTCTCCTGGATCTGGACGTTTTGTCTGTGCAATGAAAACATGTTTGTAAAAACATTTTCGTGAGAGCCCTGATGATCGTAGTCTAGACTCGAGAAAGAATCCTAGTTCGCTACGATCGAAGCTCTGATACCAAGCTGTCACACCCTGACTTTTGCAGAAGCGTGATTATGGTGTGACTTCTTTAATATCATTGCATTCAATCATAACATCAACTATATGATAAAACCATAGATTTGTCATCCATAAAATAAGTTTAAAACATAACAACATTGTTTCAAAAACGTAGACTTCAAATTCAAGTTTTACAATCATACGAAATATTTATGAGTTCACTAAGGACTCATCAAAAGATATAAAATAGCACCGAGGTTTGGGAGGCGTGTCTTGTCTAGGAAAGAGACACACTGACCAAACTTAAAGACCATGGATGACATCTTTATTCTTAACGCAGCATAAAAACTCCTAACGCCTGCCAGATCCACCTTACAAATTCCCTGAAATACATGTAGTTTGAAAACATCAACAAAAGTTGAGCGAGTTCATGTGTTCGTATATGTGTATGTATAAACCTTTGTAAACAGTGTATGTATGTATGTCCCGGTATGATTGCAAACAAGGAAAAGATCACCAATGGTTTGCAAGGCCACTGATATGTGTGACGGTGTAGGAAGACTCAAACCTAGCAAAGTTGTATCGGGCTCCCGGCTGGAAGACATAGTCACCACTATGGGCCGCCCCGGCTTCATGGGTGTGGGCTCGCTACACCCAAATAGATCTATCACTCATGCCCCTCAGTCCTGATACGAGGATTAATGGTCCCAAGTATCCGCCTACCCTATCACATGATCTATGGTTCTTTCCTAGGCTAATCATACCAATAGTATTGTAAGTAATCCTTTGTAACATGTATTTCACCCCCGAAGTAAGTAAACAAAACAGTTTAAAAAAAAAGGGACATGAACTCACTGTAATGCGTCTTCAGTATCGGCAACTCAAACCTCCGCAGCTAATCACGACTACCTACAGTGTACTAACGTCTATTAGACGAACGGGCTGTGCCTTGGCTTAGAATTTAACGTTTTAAGTTGCGTTCCTTATGTTATTCCAAGTTATAATTATTTGTTAAAATAATAATTATTTTAACTTTAAATTATATTAAATTTTGGAATAATTGTTTAATCAATATTTTTGTATTAATATATCTCAAGTATTTTCCTTCCCAAGGATGGGGGTAATTCATACATGTATATTTGTAGTCTTTGAATAATATATTTTTAAGTCTCACATAGAAAATATATATAACTCATTTGTCAAAAATAATGTATTCACAAGAAAATATATATTTTCCCCAAAATTGTATATCTTCTAAATATACTAGGAAAGTATATATTTTTATCTCTCAAAAGTAATATATTTTCTTTTTGTCGAAAATATGATATATTGGTAATATGTTCAGAAATCATATTTTCACCCCTTTCATTTCCAAAATAATATATACCAAAAATATATTGTAACAGTATTTTCCGGAATATCCCATAATTACGTTTTTGTGTTCGGTTTCACAATATTATGTGTGTAACTTAAATATTCATTCCTTGTAATTTTTGGTATTATTTTGGAGTTGTTATTTCCATAGTATTTGTTAAGTTATATTATTTTACCCTAAAATAATATAACTAGTCCACAAAATATACAAATATCCACACAAGTGTCTTTAATATAAAATATATATTCTAAATATATATTTATCCATTTTTATTTACAAAGACCAACCTCCATTACTTGTATTTTTGTATCAACATTTATGGCCAAACTTATATTGAAAAACATGGTTTAAACATACCTGTAAACACTTGTTTAGAAAATATTTTCTAAGTGTCTGAATTTTTAGAAAATTTTGCCATAGTTTCCTTTGTAATGGAGGTGTCCATGCTTTTAAGCATATCATTTTCTTTTCAAAAATCATCCCACAATGATCAACAATCAAACCCTAAACCTTTTATACTTTCCAAGTGTAAAAACAATATATTTTACATAATAACATGAACTTGATTTTTCACAAAAGTGTGTAGTAACTTGGTAAAGTATTTAGTAGCCTTTGTTACCCTCCAAAATATATTTACTTCCTTTAAAAACTCATTCTTGGAAATTTTGGATGTTTACAACTTGTAACCATGTTTTACAAAAATACTTATTTTTAACATCTTTTTGTTTTTCTAGTGTCTCTACACTTATTTTGTCATCAAAATAGTGTAAGTGTAAGTAAAAGTCATGATCCTTCAAAAACCGCATTTTGAACTTGGTTTGCTTAGAAAAATCATTTGTAAATCTCGGATCCATATGATCATCAACTCACTTTGTTTACTATGTTTCAAGAAATCACATTATTATCAAGTTCATGTCTTTATTAGAAGATGATCATTTTATGTAGAGACATAATCATCTCCTAACTTGTTAAACCATGTTTTTAATCATAATCTAACAGTTCCATATGATGATCAACATCATATTACCAAGAAATCAACAAGTAATCATCAACAAATTCAAAACAACATCATTTTTTCAAGATATAAACATATGTAAACTTTATGTTTCAAGATTCAAGTGTATCTTCTTTAGTGTTCTTGTGTTAATCAACATAATATAACTTTTATCCACTAAAAATATGAAGTAAACAAAGTTAATAAAGATCTTACTACTAGCTTGAAGCTAGGGAGGAACAATGGTGAAAATGGAGTGGATAAAAGCTAACGGAAGAGGTCCTTCAAGTTCCGTGAGCACCGAGCTTCTTCAATCACCTTCTAACACCCTTGGATAACCTTGGAATGCTTGATCTTGGAATGGAAATGGTTGTGTGTGTGGGTGGAGTCTCGGCCGAGAGAGGGAGAGGGAAAAAGAGAGTGTGGTGTGGTGATTAAGTGAAGAAGATAAGTGTTTATTTATAATTCTAATTCTAATGTCCAATGGGTATAATGTCTTTGGAAGTACATACATGATCTATCAAATCCCAAGAGGATCCATGGAAGAGATTTAGGAAGATTTTGAAAAATCTTGAGTGTGGGGTACCCCCTTGGGGCCTTAGGCAAGGGAAGGGGGGGGGTTAAATGTAAATTGTTGTGGTAAAGTAAGTGATTAGTGGGGTGTTAAGTGTAATGTCTAATGTTTAATGTGTAGGATGCTTTATGTAGTATGTTAGGGTGTACAGGAACCATAACTAGCTCAGAAAAAGTAAAACAATGCTTTTAGCAATATTTTAGTGTTCCGGGAAATGTCCAGTTGTTCGGTTAGATACCGGTTCGTTAAAGGGTCAAGTTATTCCGTATAGTGTCCTTTATGTAACTTTTTGTGACACTTTTAATTCCCGACACTTAGGAAGGTATACAGGACCTTTTTGCCATATTTTTGCAAGTTACTAGCATGTTAAAATGCTGATTTTTGATGATTAATGCAGAATTCTGCACTTTGAGTGGGTTTTAGGAACTTTCCGTCAATTAAACTATCACCTAGTGACGCAGTTTTATGGTCCTTACTTCCCTACACTCCATACTAGTGCAGTACCTTGTCTCTGGCTCATACTGGGCCTCAAAACACTGTCTGTCTATGTACTGACATTGTCAGCATGTTTCTGAGTTATCCGCTAATGGTGCTAACTGTGCTTTGTGCATCGTTTATGTCACTAGAGTTTGTATGTGGTAAATGGTGTGACAGCATGAAATGTGATGCACATGTATGTATGATACAGAAATCAGAAAGCAGTTTAAGTCATCAGTTGAATTCAAGCACAGTCATTAAGCATAAATCAATATTAATTAAACGTACGGATGCATGCAAATTTGACGGTTGTCACACCAAGCTTATCCCAACCCGTGATATTAAAAAAATGATTTAAAGTTAAAAAGTAAAGAAAGTAACTATTATTATAATATTAAAATAATAAAAGTATTAAAAAACTATATATTAGAATAATATTAAAATTACTATTCATTAGCTTCTATTTTTAATATATATTAAACAATAGTCCTTATATATTCAATATTTGCACACTAGTCCCTTAATTGGTAAAAAGACAAATATGCCCTCACATGACCAGATTTAACAGAAAAATCTAACTGGATTAGAGCCAGAATTTTAAAACATTAAGTACATAACTCATCAATTTTAAAGATAAAGGACACCGCTTGAAAATGAGTATAAAGATAAAGGACAAAACTTGCAATCCACTCTTCATATTATATATATATAGGGGATGGATCATGAGAAAACTAGTTTAAATGAGAAAACCAAAAAAGTAACTAAAAAAGCCTAAAAGACATATCAAATTTTTTTTTAAATATTTATAAAAAAATCGCAGGTTTTTATGCATGGAAAAAATTTTCAAAAAATAAAAAATATTCTGTTGTATTGCACATGTGCACTATTACAGATATATTGCACATGTGTAGTACACATATAATGCACATGTGAAGTACAACAAAAAAAAATTGAAAATTTTTTATATATAAAAACTAGCGTATATATAAAAAAAATTTGAAATTTTTTTTATACATAAAATTTTTTTAGTTAGTTTTCTAGTTTTCTCATTTATATGTAATTTTCTGATGATCCTCTCCCTATATATATATATATATAGTAAACTACAAGTTTTGTCCTTTATGTTTACATCAAATTGCAGAGGTTCTCCTTTTGGCCAAAAGTTTACAGGCGGTGTCCTTAACCTTTCAAAATCTTGCACGTTTTGTCCTTTAGGCCAAACCTGGTTAGAAATCACAGTTAAAAACTGTCATGTGTAATGCACATGAGGGTAAAATGGTAATTTCCCTCTCAACCTTTACACTTTCCTTTCTTCTTCAATGATTTACACCTGCAACAAAACAAAACCACCACCATCAATACTCAACCCATGTCCCAATTCAAGATCACCCAAAGTTTGATCACCAACAGGGTATGCTGAACTAACCTCAGAATACATAACCATATTGTTCTTGTTGTTATCTTTTTTAGTCAAGATTGACTTAACGGTGGTTGACCCACCGGACGGCACTCCACTATCGTCATCACCAGCCGGAGAATCAGGTAATAAACCAAGGGTAACATCCATTTGTAAAAATATTGAATCGTTACAAGAAAGATTGGAACTTTGTTCTGCAAGAATTTAGAAAACAGGGTTATGTGGTTTGTAAAAAAGATGGAATCTTTGCAAGAGAGATTGGAACTTTGTTGTGCAACAAGATAGAAAACAGGGGATATGTGTTTGTAATCAACAACATCACAACCTTTCAATTCATCTCTGTATCACATACGCTGTCCCTCACCAGTCAAAATCTGAATCAAGCTCGTAAATTAGGGCATTATTCAGAAACAAATTTGAAATTTAGAGAGTGAATCAGAGTTGTTTGTGGAGAGAGAAAGCTCTGGCGACCACTCCGTATTTCAAGCGACCACTCTGTCTTTGTAGAGAGAGAATTCGAGCTATTTCTGGAGCGACTACCAGATCTTTAAGCGACCACTATGTATTTCAATCATACAATATTCGAACACCATGCATATAGTTATTGGCGATTTTGAAATTCAGAGATGTGATGTTGTGGAGATCGTTTACTTCGCCGGAGATAAATGGGTGGAGGTGAAATTCAAAGATGTGATATTGAAGAAGAAGGGAAAGTATAAGGGTTGGGAGGGAAATTACCATTTTACCCTCATGTGCATTGCACATGACAATTTTTAACTGAGATTTCTAACAAGGTTTGGCCTAAAGGACAAAACGTGCAAGATTTTGAAAGGTTAAGGACACCGCCTGTAAACTTTTGGCCAAAAGAACTGCGCCTGCAATTTGATGTAAACATAAAGGACAAAACTTGTAAGTTACTCTATATATATACACACACACCACACACACACACACTTCTATGACATTGTATAAAATCAAGCTTTTACCATTGAATCCTCTGTGTCATTTATAGAGGGATCCCTCTCTGGCGTGAGAATCAATATCATCGTATAATATCATTATATATATATGTCACACCCCAACCGATGGCGGAAACATCGGGGCAGGACGAACAAATCGCTCAAAGCATTATAACGCTATTCTTTTCAATATGGACAAATCAAAATTTCAGAATCATAACTAAGTTGTCATACATACCAAACGCGATCAAAATTGTATCAAAAACATCCCAAGGTTTCACATAATCAAAATATTGTTTCTTCTAAGGTGTGTATCTAGAGTCACCCTAGCTTGATTTCTTCACGTCCAAACTTATCAACTTGCAACATGTATTAAAATACAATCAACAAAAATTTTGGCGAGTATACAAGTTTAATACATAGCATATATAGTTTAAAGCTCGTGTCCAACATGATAACATATTACATGTTTCAACATGCTAGCTAGCGTAATCAATATGTTAACCTAAGTTTCCAATGCGTTAATCTTGCCTGTCCCAAAAGAATAGCGGGAGGTTCACATGTTTAACTCGACAATACCCCAAGACTCAAGGGCGGTGCGTTAATCCTATAGCGCTATAATTGTCAAGGTGGCTAAACATAAGATTCACGTTCACATAGCATAAAAGTCTCACAAGTATCATGTTTTCATGTTTCATAACTGACAGAGTATGTTTCAAATAAGTTTCAAGTGTCACGTGTTTTTATATAGAATACATGTTGCATGCCAAAGTGTTTAAAACAAAAGGGGATCGAGTATACTCACAGTGGGTGCTTAGAACTTAAACACAGTTCGGTTGGATCGAAGGGAGCGCTGGATCAGCCTGCGTGCGGGGAACAGATTATAAGTCCTCTAAGTGCTGACTCGGTCGGGAACAGAGTGTCGAATAGTGTGAAAATCGAGTTAAAGTGCCTGACAGACTACCCGAGCGGATGGTCACGCGGACGGATGGTCATCTGGACGGATGGACATTCGAACGGATGGCCATTCAAACAGTGGGTGTTTATGAACTGTTAAGGTTTTTGATGTTTTGATCATAGTGTCCTGTAAAAACAAACAACGATTGTTATCATAGGTAGATCATCTGGACGGATGGTCATCCGATCGGATGGCTATTCGAACAGATGGTCAGTGTCTGAAGTTTTGTTAAATTTCTAAGTAAAAGTTTTGAGTTGATGGAGACGGCCTGACAACGTGTCAAACAACGGAGACACACCAAACCCAGCTCATTCGATCGGATGGGTATCACCCCATCAGACAGATGAGCTGTTCTTGGTGAGATTTCATGTTTGGACCTGTTAATCGGTCTGTTTTCTCCGGTGGGAATCAGTTTTCAAGCCGACTCTCGACTAAGGAACGAGTCGAGAGTCTGATTGAGTCCGATTTCACCAAAGTTTTGTATAAAAACTGAAGAATAGTTCGGAAATCAGCTGTAAAACATGAAGTTTGTCAAATCCGAGATGAAAACATGTGAAATTCCGTTAGATCTGGTATAAAAGTGTGATAATCCTTTAGATTTTGTATAAAAGTTGTGAAAATCCGCTAGATCTGGTACCCATCTTGGTTAAATGGTGCCCCACAACAGTTTGCATAAGCAACCGAGTGGAAACCACCTTCAAGAGGCCCAAAATCAGTTGGTTTTCAAGGAAAAGTTGAAGTGTTCGTGTGATAGAAGTGAATAAAGATTAGAAGAGAATGGAGGTAAAAAAAACTTACAATTTGGCCTTGAATCGTGTCCGAAAGCGTCTGAGAGTTTGTGAGAGAATGGCAGAGTGAAAGGTGAGAATGAAGGGTCAAGTGTCCTATTTATAGATGACAGTGACAGCTCCAAACGAATGGGTTAAGTGGGTGCAATGGTGGCAGTCGATCGGAAGTCGTTCCGGTCGAATGGCCATCCGCTCGGATGTCCATTCAGACAGCCGGTTCACGTATGTTAGTTTTTCCGACTTTGGTTCGTTTTGCGAGCGAGGTTAAGTGTTGTGTTGCGTATTATTGTGAGTAGCCATTACATCTTGATATTCAAATACCATAAATAACACAAGAAGTTTCTGTGTTTGAAGTTCGCGGTTAAGCTAGTTTCTCGTTCAGTAAGTATCAAAAGCATCACAAAGAGTCAAGAATCTAGGGTAAATACATCATTCACATATAAAAGTATCACAGGAGCAAGAATCATATCATTCGTACAATATAGAAAGCATCAGATAGAGTAAAAGTTTCACATAAGTTAACACAATTAAGATTTAAATAGTCTTGTTTTCATTATGATCGATCGTCTCGAGTACACAAGTCAAACTGGGCAGGAAGTACGATAAGACTCGCTAAATTGATAAGGGTATCGAAACGCAGGGCGTTACAGTCTCCCCTCCTTTAGGAGATTTCGTCCCCGAAATTTAAGAGGAAGACTGAACAAAGAGCTGTGGATACTTGGCTTTCATTGCACTCTCGAGCTCCCAAGTGAATTCGGCGCCGCGCTTTCCTTCCCATCGAACATTGACTATGGAAATTTTGCAGCGCCTTAGCCGCTTGGTACCTCGGTCCATGATTTCGACCGGTTTCTCCACAAAATAAAGAGTTTCATTTATTTGCAAGTCTTCGATGGGAACCTGAAGTTCCTCATTTGCTAAACACTTTCTGAGATTAGAGACATGAAACGTCGGATGTACGTTGCTAAGCGCTTGGGGCAAATCGAGTCGGTAAGCCACCTTGCCAATCCTTTCGAGTATCTTGAAAGGACCCACATAGCGAGGGGCAAGCTTTCCCTTTTTACCAAAACGTATCACTCCTTTCCAGGGAGATACTTTGAGTAGAACGTGATTTCCAACATTGAATTCCAGAGGCTTACGCCTTTTGTCAGTATAGCTCTTTTGTCTACTCCTAGCCTTGATCAAGTTATCACGGATTTGAAGAATCTTATTCGTCGTCTCTTGAATGATTTCAGGGCCAGTAAGTTGCTTGTCACCAATCTCATGCCAACTAATGGGAGATCGGCACTTGCGACCGTATAAAGCTTCGAAAGGAGCCATCTGAATACTGGAATGGTAGTTGTTATTATACGAGAACTCGGTCAATGGAAATGTACATCCCAATTACCACCAAAGTTGATGACACAAGAATAGAGCATATCCTCTAGGGTTTGAATGGTGCGTTCAGTCTGTCCATCCGTTTGAGGATGAAAGGCTGTACTAAGATTCAAGTGAGAACCCATAGCGGATAGAAAAGTTTGCCAAAGACGTGAAGTGATGCGACCATCGCGGTCAGAGATTATGTCAAATCTTTAACGCAAAAACAACTACGCCAAGCTCTAAATCGTGGGTAGTATAGTTTTTCTCATGTATTTTGAGCTGTCAGGATGCATAAGCGATGACCTTATCTCGCTGCATGAGCACATAGCCAAGACCACGGTTCGAGGCATCGTAATATACCACAAAATCATCATTTCCATCAGGGAGAGCAAGTACAGGAGCATTACAAAGCAGGTTCTTAAGAGTTGGAAAAGATTCCTCTTGCTCAGGACCCCAAGCAAAAGGTTTCTCTTTCTGAGTCAATGATGTGAGAGGAACGACGATCTTCGAAAATTATGAGATGAATCGATGGTAATAACCCGCTAATCCTAAGAAGGAACGAATCTCATATGCAGATTTAGGCGTGATCCAATTCTTCACTGCTTCGATTTTGGAAGGGTCAACATGGATTCCTTGCCTACTAACAACGTATCCGAGAAATTTTACTTCATTGATCCAGAATTCGCACTTAGAAAACTTTGTGTATAAGCGCTCACCACCTAAAATTTCTAACATGAGGCGTAAATGTCGTGCATGATCAGTTCGGGTTTTCGAATAAATGAGAATATCATCAATAAAGACTATCACAAAACGATCCAAGTAAGGTTTACAAACACGATTCATAAGATCCATGAACACGGAGGGTGTGTTGGTCAAATCAAAAGGCATAACCACTAACTCGTAGTGCCATAACGAGTGTGAAACGCGGTTTTGGGGATATCCTCTTCGAGAACACGGAGCTGATGATAACCAGATCGAAGGTCGATTTTAGAGAAACAACTTGCGCCTTGTAATTGGTCAAAAGGATCGTCGATACGAGGGAGAGGATAACGATTCTTAATGGTGAGTTTGTTAAGTTAACGGTAGTCGATGCACATGCGAAATGAACCATCTTTCTTCTTGACGAATAGCACGAGAGCACCCCAAGGTGAGGTACTTGGACGTATAAAACCTTTGTCGAGTAGTTCTTGCAGTTGACTAGATAATTCTTGCATCTCAGAGGGTGCAAGTCGGTAAGGAGCCTTGGCAACAGGAGTCGAACCAGGTATGAGGTCAATACGAAAATCAACAGATCGAGGAGGAGGAAGACCAACGAGATCTTCAGGAAAGACATCAAGGAAATCACACACTACTGGAACATCACTTATGCTCTTTCCCTTGCCCTTTTGTTCCACTATGTGGGCCAAGAAGGCAAAGTACTGTTTACGTAAGCATTTATTCGCTTGAGTGCATGACATCAATTTCAGTCCTCTAGATGCTCAGTCTCCGTATGTGACACCTGTGTCACTTCAACCATCAAACAAATGCCAAGCTAATGAAATATTGTATTTCATACTTGGGATCTGTATAAATATGTGTATCTTTTGCACATATCAACTCTTGTTCGATTCCAAGCTCTAAATCGCTTTCTGGAAGGTTATACGCGCACTGATGCGTAAATATAACCAGTTTAATGCAACGAACACTCCAGAATAGTGAAATAGGCTTAACATACCTTAAGTAACCTTTACATAACTTAGAAATAAGTTTTGAAGGCTTTGGTATGGCAAAATCTAGTTACAACACTTACAGGGACTAAAGTTGACAAACTGCGAAAGTATGCCAATTTGAACTGTAACAGACATTTCGGAACATGACCATAAGTTAAACATACCCTAAATATCCTTCACATAGCTTAGAAATAGGCTTTGAGGGGTTCGGTGTGCTAAAATAAACTTTTGGGTCATTCAGGGACTAAAAGTGTCAAAAAAGTGCACAAGTTTGCACTTTCGCGCATAACTTACGTTCTGAATACATCTGGACATCCAAAAATTTATGTAAGCACTAAAATATTTTATTTTAGTGTTTGGCATAAGAAAAATCCATTCGTCGCGTCATTTGGATCGTTTTTCGCGCTTATGCGCATTCCGTCGTAATTAAGCGAACATCGCGATCGTACGGCCAAACGAACCGACATCCGATATATTTTTGAGCATGTTTCATGTCCACAATGATTAGGCATCATTTTAGGGCCTTAAAGTTGGCTTTACGGTCCTTAGAAGTGTCGGGAATGGCCTTTAACACGTGCAGGGACCAAAACAGTCATTTCTGAAACTTATTTCTCATCAGACATGTCCAGGCGGCCCGCCTGAGTTTTGGTATATCCTGAAGCGGGCCGCGTCAGCCTCTCTGATCAGATAATAACGAACAGTCAGCAAATTCCAGCTGTTTGATCCACAACCACACATTCTCAATTGCCCTTTCAGCTGATTAGAAGCCATTTTTAGCCACCATAACTTTCCGACAAGTGTACGCACAAGATTCGAGCACGGTTTCCATGAAACGATCTTAACGGTTACCCGAAAACTATAAATACCCCACCCCCCATTGCTTCAAAATCACTAGAATCTGATCTTAAAGAATCTAAGTTGGAACCATTGTTTCATACCTGAGTTATTTCGATCTAGATTAGCATTCGGGGACCCTTCGTAAGTATTCTTTCGTTCTTTTATTGCTTTTCGAGTCTGAAAGTCAAACTTTGTTTGACTTTCTGCGTTGACCAGTTTATGGTCAATGCGAAGTTCGTTTGAACTTCGCAACGTGAGTGTAATCACGTTGGTTATAGTCCCTTGGGACTATGCCTACTGATTTCCACGTTGTCTAGGGTCGTAGGGTAAGCGATCTGATAAATCGCTTATACCTTCGAACCCGACCCATTTGGTCGATCGTTAGGATCCGACCAAAATACATTAGGTGACCATAGTTTATAGGGAATAACCTTCCGAGGTTATACCTTATGGTCGCTTCGTTAAGTAGTTGTATGATAGGTAGTATATATGCCTTAGGTAAATTACCAAAATACCCTTTTCATGTGTAATCGGTAATTAAGCATATGTAACCTAAACTTTTGTCACATAACTGATTATGTAACATGTTTAGGCATATAACACTTGTCATAGGACTAGTTAGACGTTCCGAACGCGTTTTACGCGAACGACGCGTTAAAGTAGCATAAACTACCTAAACGGGTCGTGATGGGTCACAAGCACTTAGGTTAAGTTTCATTTAATATGTAGGCTTTGTTAAACCATATTACACGAGTTTCCATACTCGTTTGGTTTACGAACCCTCATCCTATCCGATCCTCCGATTTAGGTCCGGTTTATTAACATAGTTACCTATATTAGGTGCCGTTTGATTCCGTGATCTCTATCATTGTTTGGTTGTCACTCCAGGACTACTGAGTAATCTCAAGTGAGTACATAGACCCCTCTTTTACTGTTTTCCAAACATTTTGGGGTGGAACACATGTGCCTACTTGTTACTTTCATGCTTTCCATGTTTTCACATCATATACCTGCTATGTTCGTTAGTACATTATAGTACATGATTTCATTGTGTTCATGCTATGTATGCCCATTGTGTGCGTACTTAGTACATCATTTTACATTACATTTTATGCTATGTATGTCCATTTAGTTCATACTTAGTACATCGTTTTACATTACATTTTATGCTATGTATGTCCATTTAGTGCATATTTAGTACATTGTTTTACATTACAATTTGTTGCGTATACTCATCCAGCATATGAACACATTATATTACATTTTGAACCGTTTATAAACATTTTACTATGTGAACCGTTGTAAACATTTGACTATGTGAACCGTTTATATCTGTGAACCGTTTGTATCTGTGAACCGTGTGAACCGTATTTGACCATACATAAACATTTCTACAATTGTTAAACATTACATCTTGATGGTTTGGTTTGAGTAAGTGATTTAAGTAACGAGGCGTGTGTAATAAGATACAAGCATGGTGGATACGCCGCTGGTACTTCCTATATATAAGTGTTTATATGGTATTACATATCGTAGCGTTGTTTAAATCATTTCAATTTAAACATATAACATTTTATACAAATAACATACTTTTCACAATACATTGTTGTACAAACAACTTAACTTATACAAACTCATTTTACATGGTTATTCATTTAACCATACATTATTCTCTTATTTATACATATCATCCGATCTTATCGTTGTTCAAATGATTTACAAAACAAAGCAAATTACAAGGTTCATGACTAAACATTTTCTCAAACATAAGTCATGAAACCTATTTTCATAAAACCTATGTATCTCACAGGCATTTTTATGCTGACGTACCTATTTTCACATGTGTTTTTCAGGAGATGATGCATAGGATTTATCAAGACATACTTAGGCGGACTTGTGCCTTAGTGACTTAAAACGAGACAAGAACTAGTTACTTTATGTTATGTACCCTTTGGTTCTTGTTTAAAACAATGTAATCTTTCATATTTGATTAATAAAACGAAGATTCTATTGCCATGGATTTGAAACAATTAATTCTGTTACAATACTCCCCGATGTTTCCGCCACGTTTTGTATGTTCTACGTGGTCGGGGAATGACACCATAGACGTGCAAAGTATCACCAGACGGGAGAGGTAAACGAACGTACTTCTCGTGACAAGCGATTTCAGCATGGTTCTTATGCAACCAATCCATGCCTACTATGATATTGAAGCTACCCAATTGCATGGGTATGAGGTCAATAGTGAAAACGTGATCGTTAAGAGTCATGGAACAATCACGGAGAATAGAATCAACAAGAATAGACTTACCATCGGCAATCTCGACTGAGAACGACTTAGGTAGTTTAGAGCGTGCACAGTTTAACTAAGATTCAAATTCAACGAATACAAAGCTTTTGTCCTCACCAGTTTAACATATGTTTCACATAACACAACATGTTTTACATTGGATCACATAGAATAACGAAAGTATCATAAATTTAGTTTGTTCATGAGAGATTATTATTGTTTTAGATTGCAGAGATAGTGCGATTCGTGTAACAGTTTCGAAATGAACAAAGTATCAAGTATAAACCATATGTAAATCGAAATAACATAAAAGATAGGCTCATAAACTACAAGATTGTTTCGGGTAGAGAAACGTTGACTAAACCAAAGTAAATCGAGCCCCTTTTCGAATTAAGGTAACGTGCTTTGGCCTACTAGACAAATACGTTCATCGATGTTAGGCCTACGATATTTGTCCTTTCGGTTACTACACGTCCTTAATCGATTGGGAAAATTTGAGACTTTGGCGAGACTGAAAATCAAAGAGTGGGATTAGTTATCAAGATGCGAGTTTCACCTCTAACTTAGTAACATCGTACCATAATGTTGTTGGTACTTATCAAAAGATAAGACCCACTAGAAAATGAAGTGGAAATTTCCTTCAAGGTTTGGATATCACTCCTAACTTGAGGGTAAATTTCATGCAAAATACAAGTATAGCTGAATGAAAGTCGTCATCAAAGGCGGGAATCACCCCTATTTTGATGAGTTGTTTCGATTGTGTCACAAGAGTGTCTTCAAAGCATTCAAGTGTGTATTGTGTTAGCCTTAGGAAAGGCATGTAAGCTTAACAAACAAGAAGAATTTGCTAGGAAGCATGTAAGGTAGAGTGCATAAGTTTTAAACAACAAATAAGAGAAAAAATTCCTAAGACTATAGACTAGGGTAATGCATTCCTACTTTTCCCTAATTCCCTATAGTTATGGCTCTGTTACCAATCTGTCACATCCCAACTGATGAAACATCGGGATTTGTGAGCCTCATTCATGATGAGCTCACGAAGATTGTCGCGATCTGGCACCCAGATGCGATTGAGGTAGTATTGAAGTCCATCAGACTTCGTTTCAAGCTGGTCAATAGAAGCACCTCGTATTTCAACGATTAGACTACCTTCGTTGGCTGACGAGTATTGAGCTTCACAGATACAAGCATGAAGATCACTAGTGATCTAAAAACAGCGGATGCTACTAACATGAGTCTTAAGACTAAGAGCATCGGCCACGACATTCGCTTTGCCAGGATGGTAGCGGATCTCGAAGTCATAGTCGTTCAGCAACTCTACCCATCGTCGTTGATGCATGTTCAATTCCTTTTGGTTAAAGATGTGCTACAAGCTCTTATGGTCAGTGAAAACTGTCACACCCTGACTTTTGCAGAAGCGTGGTTATTGGTGTGACTTCTTAATACCATAGCATTCAATCATAATAATGCTAAATGATAAAACCAAAAGAAAATTCATCCATAAAAGTTAAGTTTGAAAATACCATAACATACTTGTTTGAAACATTGACACCAAATTCAAGTTACAAACCATAACATGTTTTAATGAGTTCGCGAAGACTCGACAACATAACTTAAACCAACCCGAGCTTAGGACCATGTATCTCGTCCAGTAGTATGATACATCTCCTAAACCCTATGACCTCAGATGAAATCTTTTATTTATAACGCAGCTTGAAACACATGCATACACCTGCCAGATCCACTTAGTTCCCTGAAATACATGTAGTTTAAAAATATCAACAAAAGTTGAGCGAGTTCATGTGTTCATGTGAGTATGTATAAACCTTTGTAAACAGTGTAAGTATGAATGTCCCGGTATGATAGCAAATAAGGAAAAGATCACCAATGGTTTGCAAGGCCACTGATATGTGTGACGGTGTAGGAAGACTTAAACCTAGCAAATTTGTACCGGGCTTCCGGCTGGAAGACATAGTCACCACTATGGGCCACCCTGTCCTCATGGGTGTGGGCTTACTACACCCAAATAGATCTATCACTCATGCCCCACGGTCCTATAAGAGTATTGATGGCCTCAAGTATACGCCTACCCATTCACATGATCTATGGTTCTTTCCTAGGCTAACCATACCAATTGTATTGTAAGTAATCCTTTGTAACATGTATTTCACCCCCGAAGTAAATAAACAAAACAGTTTAAAGAAAAAGGGGGACATAAACTCACAGTAATGTGTCTTCAGAATCGTAACTCAAATCTCCTCAACGAACACGACTACCTACAGTGTACTAACGTCTATTAGACGAACGGGTCGTGCCTTTGCTTAGTATTAATGTTTTGGAGTTACGTTTCTAATGTTATTCCAAGTTGTATAATTATTTGTCAAAATACTTAATATTTCAACTTTAATTATTATTTTTTTAGTTTTGGAATAATTGTTTAAGCAATATTTCTGTAACAATACTTCTCATGTATTTCCTTCCCAAGGATGGGGTATCTTATACATGTATTTTCGTAATATTGTATTTGTAGTTCCATATTAATATATTTTCAAGTCTCACCTTTAGAAAATATATAATAACTTATTTTGTCCCAAAATAATGTATTATCCAGAAAATATATATTTTTCCCAAAAATCATATATCTTCTAAATATACTAAGAAAATATATTTTAACTTCCCCAAAAATAATATTTTCCCTTTTGTCAAAGTATGATATAACTTTGTAATATTTACAAAAATCATATTTTCCTTTCTTGTATCCAAAATAATATTTACCAAAGATGTATTTGTAACGGTATTGTTATGGATAGTAAATTTCACGGTACTTTGTTAAGTTATATTATTTTACCCTAAAATAATATAACCATTTCACCAAGTATACAAATAATCACACAAGTGTCTTAATATGTATATATATTCTTAATATATATATATATATATATATATATATATATATTTACCCAATTTTATTTATAAAAACCAACCTCCAATATTTGTATTTTTGTTACAAAAATTATGGCAAAGTTTATATTGAAGACTTATGATCAAAATACACTTGTAATACTTGTTAAAAAATATTTTTCTAAGTGTTTGTATTTTTAGAAAATTTTGCCATTGTTTCCTCTAAAAATGGAGGTGTCCATGCTATTTAAGCATATTATTTTCTTTTCAAAAATCATCACAACAATCAATAATCAATCTACACTTACCAAGTGCAAGAACTACTCACTTTACATAACAACATGAACTTGATCTTTCACAAAAACTTGTAGTAACTTGGTAATGTTTTTAGTAGGTCTAGTTATCCTTTAAAGTGTGTTTATTTCTTTAAAAATCTCATTCTTAAAGAATTTAAGTGTTTACAACTTGTAAACATATTTTACAAAAATGTTTCTTTGTGAGATCTTCTTGTTTCATGAGTGTTTATACACTTGTTTTACCACTAAAAAATAGTGTATGTTTAAGTAAGAACCATGATCTTCTAGAAATTATATTTTGAACTTGGTTCTTTTGGAAGAACCATTCATACATCTTAGATCTATAAGTTTATCAACTCACTTGATTATCATTTTTCAAGAAATCATCTTTTTATTCAAGTTCTTGCTTATATATGAGGATGATCTTCTTGTGTTAACACATAATCATCCTCTAACTTGCTAGATCATGTGTTTAATCACAATCTAGCAAGCTCCTTATGATGATCAACATCATAATCTCAAGTAATCAAACAAGTATCATACACACTCTAAACAACATTATCTCATCAAGATTTCATCATATGTAAGCTTTATGTTCATGATTCAAGATTATGTTCTTTAGTGTTCTTGTGATTTACAACATAATACATCTTTTAACCAACTAAAATAAGAAGTATCAAAGGGGTGTGAGAGTCTTACTACTAGCTCTAAGCTAGGGAAGAACACTTGATGAAGAAGATGATAAAAGTGATGGATAAGAGCAATTGATGGAGGTTCTTCAAGATTCAAGAGCACCAAGCTTCACAAGACACCTTCTTACACCCTTGAGAGTATATGGAATGAGTGGATGATGGATGTAGGGTGGTGGTGGTGGGGGCACTATGCTCGGCCGAGAGGAGAGGGAAAGAGTAGGAGAAAGGTGGGTGTGTGTTAGTGTGTGAAATATCATGATCTTTAGAGATCTCATGCCATACTTATAACCTTCACTCTAAATATTTTGGCAAGAGGAGCAACCAAGATCCAATAAAAAAAAAAGAAATCAAATCTTTGAGGTATGGTGGTGGTATGGCCGATTATAGCATAGGGGGGGTCTAAGTATAACTTGTAACTAGTTGGTTACTTACTAGTTCAAAATCAAGTGTATAGTTAGTTAAGTTAGTTACTAGATATTTTAGTGGGTGTTAAGGTGTTCGGGGATCATGACTAGCTCAGAAATAATTAAACAATGTTTCCAGTATAATTTGGTGTTTCGGGTAGTGTCCGGTTGTTCGATTAGATACCGGTTCATTAAAGTGTCAAGCTATTTCGTTTAATGATCTTTATGTTACTTTTTGTGATACTTTTAATACTCGACACTTAGTGAAGGGGTAAGGTCCCAAAAACCTCATAATAAGTATTTGAGACCATACCACAAACTGGCCTTTCAGCCTTTTAACCTTGCGCGGCCGCGCATTGGTCTTACAAAAGGAAGAAAGTAATCAGCAATCTATAGTCGCGCGCCCAAAGGAAAACATAAATCCTTGCGCCTTCTCCCATTAGCAAAGGATAAAAATCCTGGGATCAATACTTCCGCCTAAATATCCAGACCTGGATAATTTAGACTTAGGATTTATTCAGTGGTCTCCACACAGTAAGGTGACACACTAGATTACAGCAGTAATCTTCTAGAAAGAATATGATCGTGCACCACCCAGACGGTTATAACCGTCTGGACACGTGTCATCATCACAAACGCCCCTGAAATCACAACGAAGGCATGCAATTGGAGAGTAATCTCCACTTAATCACTTTCCACGTGGCAACTCCCCAGCCATAGATCAAACCACGATCCGTGTGCATTCACATCGGATCGAGACAACTTGACGTTAGATCAAAGAACTTAACGGGAGATAATGTAACCGCTACGGCGTTAGCATCTTCCGTCATCTTTTCAATAACAGGTTTTCCCTCCCAAACTCCCGGTTATAAATACGAGAACTGTTCAGGTATGAACTCAGACTATTCACACTATTCAAACACATCTTCTTCTTCATTATCAATACTTATTCTCACACCGGAGTCGGGTCAAGGAGAGAACCCCCTTCTCCCCTTGGCGAGGCTAACGGTGCTCTTTTTTGCAGAACTTCGGAGAAGAAGATCAGCTGCAACTGAATAAATCGAGAGAGAGCTAACCTTTTTATGCAGATTCAAACCCCCTAGATATCTCGGTTCCGACCATTTATCTAGTGTTTCTTCATTGGCGCCCACCGATTCCTCAGTTTTCTAGTTTCTATCTCGTTTCGATTCAGTTCATTTCATTTTCTGTTTTGCACATGGCAGAAAATTCGTCATCTCACCGGCAACCTGGTCCTCGACCAAACGTCGGAAACAATTTACAAGTAGAAGGAATCGTAGAAGAGGCCTCAGACGATAATGAGGTTCAATCCAATCGAGCAAATGATCCTGTTACTCCAGGCATGTTACCAGCAAACCCTGCTCAATCAATTTTACCACCAGGAGAAACTCCGATATCATGGTATGTCCGGTCCCAAGGGGCATTAAACGCAGTATACACACAGTTGTGTGCTCAAACCGCTCCTCTGACTCAATCACGGAGACCGGGATCTAGAGCTCATGCCTCCCAGCGAGAAGAATCAACTTATGATGATACAGAAATTCATGCCAGATCCACGTCACAACGCGAGTACATTCAGTCAGGCAGTTACCAGAGGCAACACCACGGAGAACCACATCTTCGTCGAAGACAATCAGTTCATGATAGATTGGGATCCCAACGGGATACCCACACCGATGAATCTGATCCAATATACCGTTTGAGTGCAAACAACAGTGTGTTCAACAGATTACAGCCAAACTATAACAAATGCAGACCTCGAGCGGTTTATAACCCTGAGGCAGAGCATAATTATGACTTAGTTTACCAACCTGCAGAAGCGGCGGAAAACTCGAAGTTCATACTGGAGATAGCTTTAGCTCCATTAGAGAAGGCAAAATTACCATCCAACATAGGGAAGTTTAATGGGTTGTCAGACCCCGATGATCATCTGAGAGTATTTACTAGCGCGGGTTTAGTTGGAGGTTGGACCCTTCCGCTATGGTGTCATTTGTTTGTACAAACATTAACTGGCCCAGCGCAAATCTGGTTTGATAACCTACCAACTGGACAGATTGAATCATGGAAGGATCTGCGTAACAAGTTTTTAACACACTTCAGCCAGCAGCGGCGCTCCATTAGAGACACTTCCGACGTCATGAATATATGGCGTCGTGATGATGAAAATCTAGAGGATTTCATCACTAGATACAATAAGGAAGTGTTAGAAATTGGCGGGGTTCATGAACAACTAATCCGTGCTCAGTTCAAGTACGCGGTTAGGTGTGATGACATGGTTAAAGTCTTATCCGGGACAGAGGGCCTTCCAACAAGTTGGGAAAAGATAATGGCGGCGGCCAAAGTTTATGCGCAAACTGAGAAAAACCTCACAACAAACAGGCCGCCACCACCACACAACAGGCCCGCGGATCTAAGCTTAACCGGCGAAAGGAGGTTCAAAAAATCATGGCGCGAGTCATCAGGAAGTCGTTCCTCTGAAGATGCCCGCACAACAATTAACAAACTCTCTGCACAAAGGGAAAACAAACAAGAAAATAGGGAGAGGCAGTGGACTCCCCTAACAAAGACCCCGACGGAAGTTCTGAGTACTGAGGACTATCAATTCAAACCTCCGATCCCGATGAAGAGTAAACGTGGTCAAGACCCGGCGCAATACTGCGAATATCATAAAGACAACGGGCACACCACTAAGAACTGCATATCTCTGCGCACAGAAATAGAGAAAGCCCTCAAAAATGGAGAACTCACGCATTTACTCCAGAATATGCGCAAGGAGATTAAGCAGATTACCCGGGGAGAAGAAGGCCCAAGCAAACGGGCTAAAACCTAAGTGATGACTCTATAAGTTTCCCGCAGAAAGACATGACCCATCAAATATGGCGGAACTATCAGAGAGTAAGTTAAGTTCCATTTAATTATCAAAAAAACTTTGTAAAGCCTCTGAGCTCTATCCATGAATAAAATTACAAAGTTTCTATTATTTTTGTGTTTACAAAGTGCATGCAAATTCTTTTAGTAAGTGCAAAAACATTATGGTAGTATAAAACAAGCTCCATGCGCGGTCAGTGATCACGTCACAAACGGCCATAAATTCACACATGAGCTTTACGCCAACTTCATTCGCCTTACTCAATAAAAGCAATTGTACTCATGCAAAATATTGTAAAGTCATTCAACAAAACAAATAGAAACATACTATTTTCAGCGTACAGATACGCTCCAAAACACGGCAGTGTTTAAGAAATACTTGCGCAACAACGCACCATCAAAACAGGGATTTACATCCCGCAAAAAATAAATTGTTCAATACAATTTCATACTACTCTAAATCTTCACCCCCATCCGGAAAGATTTCTTTGAGTTGCGCCACGTGATCGTCCGATTGCAGCGCCACATTTATCAGTTCCATGACTGGAAGTTGCAAATTATTAAACTCCGTCTTCATGGAAGCAAGCGCGGCGGCAGTATTTACGCCAAAGGTCGCAGACTTGCTATCATCCCAGTTAACCTTCAAAGCGCTATTCACATGTTGGGAACATTCCGCATAACCTTGCGCATACCCATCTCGTCGTGCAGCAACCATTAAATTAGCAACAGTTTTATCCAGTTCTTCAGAGTTTAATACAGATTCAGCAACCTATGAAATCAAGCGAAAATAAGTATAAAAAAAAGCGCATATATGCTTTCACAAAAAAAAAGAGGAAAGGAACTTACACAAGCAATTCCGCGATCCTTCAACCAGGCCATATCATTCTTTAAAGGTTCAAGCTCGCTTTCCGCTGATACCCGCGCCATTTCTGAATTTTCCAACTTCTCTTCAACCTCAGTCAAACGGCAGGAGGTTTCAGTATTCTCGGAATGCGCAAGCTCCAGATCCTTCTTTAATTGTTCCTGGTCAGAAACCAAAGCAATAAGTTCCTCTAAATCTTTATCTCTAGCAGCAAGAGTGGCTAAAGCTTGTACCTCCCGTTGTTCACTACGTTCCCTATGAGAACGCGCCTCCGCCAACATAGCTTCCATATCAGCTTTCTCTTTTTTCAATTTTTCTACCTCCGCATCTTGATTCTTCAGATTTTCAACCTCAGCCTTGAGGTTATTAATGATATTACGAAGATTTGCTTTCTCAGCATTATCTTTCTTGCAAATTCTCCTCCAATTTTTGCGTTCCTCAGACAGGAGAGCAGCTTCAGCTTCCGCCTTTCTCTTCCAACCAGCAACAGACCATTCCTCGGTCTTGCGCTCAGCTTCAAACTTGGCTCGCTCAGTTTCTAATTTAGCCTTCAACTGAGCTATATGTTTTTCATCTTTAGCAAACTTCTTTTGAGATGCCATGAAAAATGCCTGTTCCTTATGCATACTATACCACTCACGCACTATGCGGTGAGTAGTAGAAACATGAGAAGCAGTTTCTGCAAGATAAGACTGATAGGTCTGTTCATAAGGTTGATTTTCCTGAAACTTAACCTCACCAGGCGGAAGTATCCCCTGCAACCAATCTTGGCATACACGCCAATCCGAGAAGGTATCGCCTTTCTTCACATTCCAAACAGGGACATGAGGATCAGAAGCATCTTTTTCCGTATAAGTACAGTAATAATATTCTCCCAGAGTTTCTTCTGGACGAATTGGAGATTGCTTATCAACACCAACAGATGAGCTTGTCTCCCCAGTTGTGACCCTCTTAGTATGTTCAGGCATAGCATCAGAAGGTCTAGGGGAAGAAGATTGAATTTTTTCAGCAGTATGTTCTTTCCCCAAATCTTGAACAACAGCTTTCGGGGTTGGTGGATTATCAGCACCATCTACCACGCTCGGTTCAACAGTCTTTTCAGCCTCCGTATCAACACCAACAGGCTTCTCAGCCCCAGCAGTCTTCTTCACACTTTCCCCTGCAGTTTTCTCCACACCTTCCCCAGCAATCTCTGAAGGCTCTAGCGGGTCTGCAACAGCAGCGCGCGGAGGAGTAGAGGGAAGTTCTTCATTAACCACAGATGGTACTTCTATAGGAACAGGGGAAACAGGAACTTCTAGACAAATAAAAGTCTGTAAGAATTCCGTCCGCTTAAAGAAAACAAGGAAGAGCAACACTTACCAGGAACAGATTCCGAAAAAACGCATCAAGGTTTCCTTTTCTGGTAATTTTCTTCCTCTGCACCTTTTTAGGAGGTTGACCCTCCGCGTCAGGATCAGTTTGTTTCCGTTTACCAGCTTTCCGATGCACCAAGTGTTCAGGACTAGAGTCCAGGTCAATGGGCTCATTGGGGTTGGATGGGGGAATATCAGCAGAATCCCTGGGTTTAGGCTTCGGTTCTCGCATAGTCACTGCAGGAGTAAGACCCTCCAAAGAGTCAGAAACCACCACATAATCACACCTGGGGACAGAGGAACGGTGCGTACCTTTCTTCTCTCCAACATTCTTCGCCTTCAAAGTTTGAGCTTTAGCAGTCTCACTCCTCTTGGGCAAAGAAGTAAAAGTTGTTGCGCGTTTCTTCTTTTCAGGGCCTATGCCCAAGTTCAACAATTCACCTACAAAAGCGCAACGCAAAGGTTTACCCACAAAGAACAAAAGGAAAAGCAATGCAGAAATAACTTACCGGCATCACCAGCTGGTTGAGCAGATAGATCCGCATCTTGCGGAAGAACAAAATTCCTTACAATTTGATGGTACCAAAGCTCCTCTTCAGGTTTCTTTTTTATGGTACCCATCCTTCCGCCTTCCCTCTTGAAAGTGTAACACCTGTGCCTCCACGGCCATCAAAAAAATGCCAAACCAATGAAATATTATATTTCATACATGGGATTTGTAAAAATATGTATATCATTTACACATATCAAATTTTGTTCAATTCCAAACTCTAAATCGCTTTCTGGAAGGTTATACGCACACCGATGCGTAAATATAACCAGTTTAATGCAACAAACACTCCGGAATAGTGACATAGGCTTAACATACCTTAAATAACCTTTACATAACTTAGAAATAAGTTTTGAAGGCTTTGGTATGCCGAAATCAAGTTAAATCACTTACAGGGACTAAATTTGACAAACTGCGAAAGTATGCCAATTTGAACTGTAACAGACATCCCGGAACATGACCATAAGTTAAACATACCATAAATATCCTTCATATAGCTTGGAAATAGGCTTTGAGGGGTTCGGTGTGCTAAAATAAACTTTTGGGTCATTCAGGGACTAAAAGTGTCAAAAAGTGCACAAGTTTGCATTTTCGCGCATAACTTACGTTCTGAATACATCCGGACATCCAAAAATTTATGTAAGCACTAAAACATTTAATTTTAGTGTTTGGTTTGCCAAAAATCCATTCGTCGCGTCATTTGGATCGTTTTTCGCGCTTATGCGCATTCCGTCGTAATTAACCGAACATCGCAACCGTACGGCTAAACGAACCGACATCCGAGATATTTTTGAGCATGTTTTAAGTTCCCTATACTTTAACTTCATTTTAGAGCTTTGAAATGGGGTTAACGGGCCTTAAACGTGTCAAAAATGACCTTATTGCATAACAGGGACCAAAAGTGTAAATCTGCCAAAGTTCAGGCATACGATGCGTAGCCATTTTTGCCCTACGGTGCGTATGGGTTCTGCAGATCAGATTAGATTAAACAGTCAGCATATTTCAGCTGATTAAACCTCCTCCACACATTCTAAACTTGCCCTTTCTGCTCATAATAGGCCATTTTCAGTTACCATAACATTTTGACAAGTGTACGCACTAGATTAAATCACGTTATTCAAGAAACGATCTTAACGGTTACCCGAAATCTATAAATACCCATCACATTTGCACACATTTCTCACAAGAATCTGATCATTTGTGCTCTAAGTTGAAACCTTTGTTTCATACCTGAGCTATTTTGATCTAGATTAGCATTCGGGGACCCTTCGTAAGTGTTCCTTCGTTCTTTTATTGCTTTTCGAGTCCGAAAGTCAAACTTTGTTTGACTTTCTGCATTAACCAATTTATGGTCGATGCGAAGTTCGTTTGAACTTCATAACGTGAGCGTGATCACGATGGTTATAGTCCCTAGTGACTATACCTACTGATTACCACGTTATCTAGGCTTAGTGACGAGTCGTAGTTTCGGTCAGAATACGTATTCTTGCGTATTTTGTAACCAAACTACTTATGGGTATCAAAACCTTTTGTTTTGATACCAAACCTGTTTTCTAAACTTAGTTAAGCATGTTTTAACATGCTTAGCTCGTCACTTTTAGTTTAGTGCTTATATAGGGTCGTAAGGTAAGCGATATAAACAATCGCTTATACTTTCAAACCCGACCCGTTTGGTCGATCATTAGGATCCGACCAAACACATTAGGTGACCATAGTGTATAGGGAATAACCTTCCGAGGTTATACCTTATGGTCGCTTCGTTTAAGTAGTTGTATGATAGGTAGTTTATATGCCTTAGGTAAATTACCAAAATACCCCTTTGATGCCGAAATTCGTTTTAATCATATGTAGCATAACTTTTGACATCTAAACTGATTTGACAACCATATTAGACATGTTAAGGCATATATTACTTGTCATAGGACTAGTTAGGCGGTCCGAACGCGTTTCACACGAACGACGCGTTAAAGTAGCATAAGCTACCTAAACGGGTCGTAATGTGTCACAAGCACTTAGGTTAGGTTTCATTTGAGTATGTAGGCTTTGTTAAACCATACTACATGAGTTCCCATACTCATTTGGTTTACGAGCCCTCATTCTATCCGATCTTCCGATTTAGGTCCGGTTTATTAATGTAGTTACCTATATTAGGTGCCGTTTGATATCCGTGATCTCTAGCGTTGCTTGGTGGTTATCTTAGGACTTCTGAGCAATCTCATGTGAGTACATAGACCCCTCTTTTACTGTTTTCCAAACATTTTGGGGTGGAACACATGTGCCTACTTGTTACTTTCATGCTTTCCATGTTTTCACATTATATACATACTATGTTCATTAGTACACTATTAGTACATGATTTCATTACATTTTATGCTGTGTATGTCCATTTTGTGCATACTTGGTACATTTTTTTACATCACAACACATCACATACTATGTATGTCCATTTACTACATGCTTAGTACATTATTTTACATTGCATCTCTGTTGCATATGTTCCAGTAACATATGGACACATTGTTTTACAGCTCTACCTTGTATGTTTACTCTAGTATACTAGGTACATTATCTTCATAAAACATGCTTACATTTTGGTATGACATTTGGTTTGTTTAAATGATACAATGTACATTCATTAACACCGATCATGCCGCTCGGTAGTAGGTAGTGGTACCATAGGACTTGACAAATCCCATTCCTGAAATCTCGGGTTTGTTTGGACGTAAGGAATGACCGAATCCGAATACATGTTCTTTTGATAACTCATTATTACATAGTTATCCGACTGTCGCAAGGCTTGGATGTATGAATTTTCACAATACCGCCTAAATGTCCATATTCAGTATAGCATGCATATATTTTACAAAACATAACTTTTGATTTACTTAAAATACTTTGTTTTGTACATTTTTACTTATGGTTTAAGTAGTCTTATTTTACTTACCATACATAACATTTGTTACACATTACTTGACTACTTTTGGACTATCAACATTTAACATGGTTTATACAAGGACTTTTGAAAATTGGTTTAAACATAGACATTATACATTGTTGGTTGGTTGACTTACTTTTGACATAAACATTAGACATAGACATTAGACATTTGATTATACATAAACATTTCACTTTGGTAGTTTGTTTTGAGTAAGTGATTTAAGTAACGAGGCGTGTGTAATATGATACAAGCATGGTGGATACGCCGTTGGTACTTCCTATATATAAGTGCTTGTATGGTATCACATATTGTAGCGTTATTTGAATCACTTCAATTTGAGACATATAACATTTTATACAAATAACATACTTTTCACAAGACATTGTTTTACAAAACAACTTATCTTTTACAAACTCATTTTACTTAGTAATTCATTTAACCATACATTATTCTCTTACTTATACATATCATCTGATCTTATTGCTTTTCAAACGATTTACAAAAACAAAGCAAACTACAAGGTTCATGACTAAACATTTTCTTAAACATACGTCATGAATCTCATTTTCACAAAACCTATGTATCTCACAGGCATTTTTATGCTGACGTACCTATTTTCACATGTGTTTTCAGGAGATGATGCATAGGACTTATCAAGATACACTTAGGCGGACTTGGGCCTTAGTGACAATAAAAGATGCAAGACTAGTTATTTGTGTTATGTTTCTTTGATTGTCAAGACTGTGACAACTCGAATTTCCGACATTCTCTACTCGCATTTAATGCACGTTGACGTTGACTGTTTAGTTGTTTGACTTGTAACGATACACGTTGTGTTAAAATGAAACGTATTATGATTGTGGAATGTGTTATGTGCTAAATGATAAAACGTATGTGTTAATGATATAGTGTGAACCGGTTAGTAAACACTTGAACTAGTTAAGCGCTAGAAAACCTTCACAACGAATCAAGTGTGTCTCGCCGGCCCAAAGCCCAGTATAGGCCCAAACCCTTATGCGTAATTATATATTAGTTTAGGTTACGTATATGGGGAACGGTTATCAAATTCGCAAACCCTAGAGCCACTCCCCTACCGACGGCAATCTTGTGACTGCGAGACCCTCAAAGAACCATCGTGGTTAGTGCTAATCATTATCCGACTTTATGTTTTAAAACATTTATTGGAATATTATTCGTGCATATCGACTGTGATGATTATTGCTTATTGATGATTATCGACGGCAATCATTACTGATATTACATCCTTGATATTATTCTTGCATAATATAATGAATTGAAATTGAATTATTGTATAGTTGTCAAACCCACCAAACTATTTGGTCCAATCACAATTTGAGGTGGTTAACAATGTATCGACCACTGTGCTCTAAATGTGCATGAGATTTCATGGAGTATACATGTAAATGGCGGCTATTATTGTCTTTAGTGTATGGGTATTGTCAGGAAATTTATGATATAATATATGTGAGCATCTAATTCAGATCATGGTCCAATGAGGTTTTAACCTTTATAGGTTTCACATGCTATTAATTGTTGAAATGAAAACTAAATTCATGACTTGAGGTGACATGGGATTATAGTATATAAAATTGGTCGGTTCGATGGAATTGTTCTGTTATTTGTCTACTGTCAGTTGCATGATAGGGGGTGGGGTTTGATGTATGCATTATGTCATTTGTTTTTATATGATAGAAGAATAAATCATGAACTTATTTCTATTGGTGGGGTTTGGCGGTCCGACGAAGACTATTGGCTGATTGTATCGGCCCAATGGTACTCAAATGTAAATTGATAATTTTATTAAGAATCTGTATTATTGTCTTGGGTTGGGACGTAACATGCATTAGCCGAGACTGTTCATGACAAAACAAACTTGACGAATCAAGAGTGTTTCGCCGAGACCTTGAACGACGAAACAGAATGTGTTTCGTCAATACGTGTTTCGCCAATTATTGTGTTTCGCCGAATATGTAATCTGCACAGTAACTTGAGTTAATTCTGTTAAGTGTTAACTGGAATATCTGACTGCTGTTAAATGATATACGTGACTTGTGTGATTGCGAATACGTACTACATGCTTAAACGTGTACCTTGTGACTACAAACTGATTTTTGTATACGTGCATACTCTAGGACGTGATTGATTTACTTGCGAGCACATATTTAGCATACCGAGCAAACCAAGGTGAGTTCACACAGCCAAGGCATGGGGTTCCCGGGTGGGAATGGGATTTGATGAATTATTGTGTATACTCATAAAGTAGAACCTAACGATCAGATACGACTAGACTAGTAACACTTTTTGAACTGATCTTCGCACACCTGCCAAGGATTGGCCGCGATATTATGACTGACTTCGCACACCTGCCATAGAATGGCCGCGAACTAAATTTACAAATCTTCGCACACCTGCCTGGAGAGGCCGCGATACAAATAAACCTAGTCTAGAATACTTGGGAAAAACATTCCCCAATATCTTCGCACACCTGCCTGGAAGGCCGCGATGGGAACTAATACGATACATTGTAACGAACGAACATACTACTACTCACGCTATACTATTACTGAACTATTAACTGTGAACTCGCTCAACTAGTTGTTGACTCTCTCTTGCATGCCTTGCAGGACCTTAGGTACATATGGAGCTTGCACAGGGAGGAGCAGGTCGTTGTGGGACATGGATCGATGATGCCATGTTAATTATTAAACGTTTGAATTTACGAATTACATTGGGTTTACATACTTATGCTTCCGCTACACACTTGTTGATGTTTGGTTTTGAAAACACCTTTCGTATTGATGAATGACTTATATTATTTACTATTATGTTCAATATGATTGGTGGCTTGATCCTGGTCAGTCACGCCTCCAAGCGGTGATACTCCGCATGTGGATTTTGGGGGTGTGATAGATTGGTATCAGAGCCATTGGTTATAGAGAACTCGGTTTTAATAAGGGGAAAACGATTTTGTTAAAACCAGACTATAACCAGAACAGTGCTCAACGATCCACAACGACGCTTCGCTCCACGTGCAAGGCTCTACATCATAGGTACTACTATTCATGTTACTTTACCTACTTGCTAGAATTACATAGAACTTTGCTCGTGGTATGCTCAGATTACAGAACCTACTATATGTTATTGCTTGAGAATACTTGTGTGCTCACTCTCTTCGCACTATTCGCGAACCTCTCACCCACATGTTCTACTTGATGTCAAGATCATGAGTGGACGCGTTAACCTAACTCAAGCCCAGTTGGCGGCTTCGATCACTGAACAAGTTACTGCAGCACTCGCAGCTGCCCAGGCAGGAGGTGTAACCTGCCATCACCACTTACTCTAGGATCTTTAGATCCTACTCTCGTAACTCAACACTTGTGCTTAATTTTGATTACTCTTACGCACACGACAAGTCAACACGCTCAGCCACCTGAATGCACATACAAGACTTTTTATGGACTGTCGTCCTACTACTTTTAGCGACATTGAAGGAGCTGTTGGACTCCTCCATTAGTTCGAGGAACTCGAATCGGTCTTCGAGTGTGTGAATGACCCGAGGCTCGTAAGGTGAAATATGCCACTGATACTCTCGAAGGCACTGCGTTAACTTGGTGGAACGCGCAAGTTCAGATGCTGGGGCTGGCGGCTGCTAATGCCACCCCATGGAATGATTTTAAGGAACTGATCAAACGTGAATACAGTAGTTATGATGCCATCCACAAGTTGGAAGTGGAGTCCTTTAACATGAAGATGACGGGGTCAGAGATAGAAGCGTACACGAAGCGATCCAACAAACTGGCAATTTTGTGTCCAACTATGGTGGATCCTCCCATCAAGAGCATTGAGCTGTACCTCAAGGGCTTAGTACCAGAAATTCAAAGCCATGTGATGACTGCTAATCTTACTACTATTCAAGATGTTACTCATCTTGCTCATCGTCTCACAGACCAGGCAGTGGAACAGAACAAGCTGCCTAGACGTATTGGTACTACCACTACTACTTCTGCTATTCCCAGTGACAACAAATGAAAGTGGGATGGAACCTCTAGCAAGGGTTCGACTACGATTCCGTCCCAGGCACAGCAGTGGAAGATCGATGACAACCAAAGTCCTGGTCAGCAACCTTTAGTAGTCAAGGGCAGGGTGGATACAAGGGAAACCACCCTAAGTGCAAACGATGTAACTTGCACCACAGCGGGCAGTGCAACCGAAATCATTGTCAATGATGCGACAAGCTTGGTCATGGAGCCAAAGATGGTAGAAACTCACGTCCTGCAAGCCAGAACCAACAACAACAGACACAAGATCTATAGAATCAGCAGTAACAGCAGGGTAACAAGGGATGTTGTCAGTGTGGTGCTGAAGGTCACTTCAAGAGACCCTGCCCACGGTTGAACCAGAACCAGAATCAGAACCACAATCAAAGAAATGGGAACTAGGGAAGACAACAACGGGGGTAATAACGACGGCAATGGTGCCAGGGGTCGAGTGTTCGTGATTGGTCAGGGTGATACTAGGAATGACCCCAGCGTTGCGATGGTTCCGACATCGTCATTGGTATGGATTGGTTATCCCAACAACAAGCAGGGATCCTATGCAAGGAGAAGATCATTCGTATTCCCCGTTCTGGTAAAAAACCTCTCGAAGTTCAAGGCGACAAGAGTGGTTTCGTGAGTGGCATCATTTCCTTCTTGAAGGCTCAGAAGTGTTTACGAAAGGGCCACACCGCTGTTTTAGCTCTCGTTACGGATACATCGAAGAAAGAGAAAGAGATTGAGGATATTCCTGTAGTACGCGACTTTCCTCAAGTGTTTCCCGAAGAGTTACCGGGGCTACCGCCTCATCGCCAGGTCGAGTTCCAGATCGAACTAGCTCCAGGAGCAGCACCCATAGCTCGAGCACCTTATCGCTTAGCTCCAACCGAACTGGAAGAACTGTCTAAGCAACTACAAGAACTCTTGGAAAAGGGTTTCATACGTCCTAGCTCTTCGCCTTGGGGAGCTCCAGTACTATTTGTAAAGAAGAAGGACGGTACCTTCCGCATGTGTATAGACTACCGCGAATTGAACAAGGTGACTGTGAAGAATCGCTATCCTCTTCCACGCATCGACGATTTATTCGACCAGTTGCAAGGGTCGAGCTATCACTCGAAGATTGATCTAAGGTCGGGGTACCATCAACTGAGAGTCCGGGATGAGGACGTCTCCAAAACAGCGTTCAGAACACGCTACGGCCACTACGAGTTTCTGGTCATGCCTTTCGGGTTGACGAACGCGCCTGCGGTTTTCATGGATCTTATGAACAGGGTGTGCAAACCTTATCTTGACAAGTTCGTCATTGTTTTCATCGACGACATCCTGATCTATTCGAAGAGTCAGGAGGAACACGAGCAGCACTTACGGCTTATTTTGGAACTTCTACGAACGGAACAGCTATACGCGAAGTTTTCAAAATGCGACTTCTGGCTTCGTGAAGTCCACTTTCTAGGCCACGTGGTAAACAAGGATGGGATCCATGTCGATCCATCCAAGGTGGATTCGACCAAGAACTGGCCTGCACCTCGCACACCGACCGAAATACGCCAATTCTTGGGTTTGGCGGGTTATTATAGACGATTCATCAAAGACTTCCCGAAGATTGCTCAGCCGCTTACACTACTGACACAGAAAGGTGTTGTTTACCGTTGGGGTAATACACAGGAATCAGCGTTTCAGCACTTAAAGGATAGACTCTGTAGCGCACCTATCCTCTCATTGCCTGAAGGCACGGATGATTTTGTAGTCTACTGCGACGCATCTACCCAAGGTCTTGGATGTGTATTGATGCAAAGGGATAAAGTTATTGCTTATGCTTCGCGCCAACTTAAGATTCACGAACGGAATTACACGACACACGACCTAGAGCTGGGAGCGGTTGTCTTTGCACTTAAGATATGGCGACACTACTTGTATGGTACCAAGTGCGCAATCTACGCTGATCACAGAAGCCTTGAACATATATTCAAACAGAAGGAACTGAATATGCGACAGCGACGATGGGTTGAACTGTTGAATGACTATGAATGCTCAATCAGGTACCACGCAGGCAAAGCCAATGTTGTGGCTGACGCCCTCAGTCGAAAGGACACCGCGCCTAAGCGCGTGCGAGCTTTACAACTCACTATACAGTCTAGTCTTCCTTCCTAGATACGAAATGCTCAGGTAGAAGCATTAAAACCAGACAACGTCAGGGCTGAAGCCCTACGCGGCTCAAGGCAACGCTTAGAACAGAAGGAAGATGGTGCTTACTACGTCACAGGACGCATCTGGGTCCCACTCTATGGTAACTTACGCGAGCTGGTAATGGATGAAGCTCATAAGTCTCGCTACTCGGTACATCCAGGTTCGGATAAAATGTACCACGATATCAAAACCTACATATTGGTGGCCTAGCATGAAGGCCCACATAGCCACATACGTTAGCAAATGCTTGACTTGTGCGAGAGTCAAGGCAGAATATCAGAAACCGTCAGGACCACTCCAACAACCTGAGATACCACAATGGAAATGGGAACAAATTTCCATGGATTTTGTTACTGGTTTACCTAGACCTCAGCGCGGAAACGATACTATTTGGGTGATCGTGGATCGACTCACAAAGTCTGCACACTTCTTGGCCATCAAAGAAACAGACAAGTTCTCTACACTAGCAGACATCTACTTGAAAGAAGTGGTCTCAAGGCACGGGGTGCCAACCTCTATTATCTCTGATCGGGACGCACGATTTACTTCAGAACTATGGCAAGCAATGCACAAATCTTTTGGCTCTCGTTTAGACATGAGCACAGCTTATCACCCTCAGACGGATGGGCAGTCTGAGCGCACCATTCAAACTTTAGAAGACATGCTTCGGGCGTGCGTAATTGACTTTGGCAATGGTTGGGAAAAACATCTGCCACTTGTGGAATTTTTCTTACAACAACAGCTACCACACCAGCATTAAAGCTGCTCCATTCGAGGCATTGTACGGGCGTAAATGCCGGTCACCTCTCTGTTGGGCAGAGGTGGGAGATAGTCAAATCACAGGTCCAGAAATGGTAGTCGATACTACAGAAAAGATTGCACAAATACGGCAACGCATGGCGGCAGCACGCGACCGTCAGAAAGCATACGCTGATTTAGACAGGAAACCACTCGAGTTTCAAGTTGGGGATCGAGTGCTACTCAAAGTTTCACCCTGGAAGGGTGTGGTTCGTTTTGGCAAACGCGGCAAACTAAATCCACGATATGTTGGACCATTCGAAGTTACAGAGAAAATAGGTAAAGTGGCCTACAGACTGAACTTACCACCTGAACTCAGTGCAGTTCACAACGTCTTTCACGTGTCGAATCTGAAGAAGTGTACGTCAGATGAGACCCACATAGTTCCCTTAAAGGAACTCACTATCGACGAGCGGTTGCACTTTGTCGAGGAACCTGTTGAAATCACGGACCGGGATGTTAAGGTCCTCAAGAACACGAGAATCTCTCTTGTACGAGTTCGTTGGAACTCCCGCCGCGGCCCAGAGTTCACCTGGGAGCGTGAAGATCAAATGGAACTCAAAAATCCCCAGTTATTCGGAAACCAAGCAACTACTACTGAGGCTGAAGCTACCAATGCAGAATTTCGGGACGAAATTCCAAATCAACGGGGGGATAATGTGACACCCCAAGAAAACCAGTAATCTTCGCAAACCTGCTCGGGGAGCCGCGATACGATACAGGTAAACAACGTCACACTACTAGCTTCCTCAGTAACTGCATGCTAAATTTCGGGACGAAATTTCTTTCAAGTTGGGGATAATGTGACAACTCGAATTTCCGACATTCTCTACTCGCATTTAATGCACGTTGACGTTGACTGTTTAGTTGTTTGACTTGTAACGATACACGTTGTGTTAAAATGAAACGTATTATGATTGTGGAATGTGTTATGTGCTAAATGATAAAACGTATGTGTTAATGATATAGTGTGAACCGGTTAGTAAACACTTGAACTAGTTAAGCGCTAGAAAACCTTCACAACGAATCAAGTGTGTCTCGCCGGCCCAAAGCCCAGTATAGGCCCAAACCCTTATGCGTAATTATATATTAGTTTAGGTTACGTATATGGGGAACGGTTATCAAATTCGCAAACCCTAGAGCCACTCCCCTACCGACGGCAATCTTGTGACTGCGAGACCCTCAAAGAACCATCGTGGTTAGTGCTAATCATTATCCGACTTTATGTTTTAAAACATTTATTGGAATATTATTCGTGCATATCGACTGTGATGATTATTGCTTATTGATGATTATCGACGGCAATCATTACTGATATTACATCCTTGATATTATTCTTGCATAATATAATGAATTGAAATTGAATTATTGTATAGTTGTCAAACCCACCAAACTATTTGGTCCAATCACAATTTGAGGTGGTTAACAATGTATCGACCACTGTGCTCTAAATGTGCATGAGATTTCATGGAGTATACATGTAAATGGCGGCTATTATTGTCTTTAGTGTATGGGTATTGTCAGGAAATTTATGATATAATATATGTGAGCATCTAATTCAGATCATGGTCCAATGAGGTTTTAACCTTTATAGGTTTCACATGCTATTAATTGTTGAAATGAAAACTAAATTCATGACTTGAGGTGACATGGGATTATAGTATATAAAATTGGTCGGTTCGATGGAATTGTTCTGTTATTTGTCTACTGTCAGTTGCATGATAGGGGGTGGGGTTTGATGTATGCATTATGTCATTTGTTTTTATATGATAGAAGAATAAATCATGAACTTATTTCTATTGGTGGGGTTTGGCGGTCCGACGAAGACTATTGGCTGATTGTATCGGCCCAATGGTACTCAAATGTAAATTGATAATTTTATTAAGAATCTGTATTATTGTCTTGGGTTGGGACGTAACATGCATTAGCCGAGACTGTTCATGACAAAACAAACTTGACGAATCAAGAGTGTTTCGCCGAGACCTTGAACGACGAAACAGAATGTGTTTCGTCAATACGTGTTTCGCCAATTATTGTGTTTCGCCGAATATGTAATCTGCACAGTAACTTGAGTTAATTCTGTTAAGTGTTAACTGGAATATCTGACTGCTGTTAAATGATATACGTGACTTGTGTGATTGCGAATACGTACTACATGCTTAAACGTGTACCTTGTGACTACAAACTGATTTTTGTATACGTGCATACTCTAGGACGTGATTGATTTACTTGCGAGCACATATTTAGCATACCGAGCAAACCAAGGTGAGTTCACACAGCCAAGGCATGGGGTTCCCGGGTGGGAATGGGATTTGATGAATTATTGTGTATACTCATAAAGTAGAACCTAACGATCAGATACGACTAGACTAGTAACACTTTTTGAACTGATCTTCGCACACCTGCCAAGGATTGGCCGCGATATTATGACTGACTTCGCACACCTGCCATAGAATGGCCGCGAACTAAATTTACAAATCTTCGCACACCTGCCTGGAGAGGCCGCGATACAAATAAACCTAGTCTAGAATACTTGGGAAAAACATTCCCCAATATCTTCGCACACCTGCCTGGAAGGCCGCGATGGGAACTAATACGATACATTGTAACGAACGAACATACTACTACTCACGCTATACTATTACTGAACTATTAACTGTGAACTCGCTCAACTAGTTGTTGACTCTCTCTTGCATGCCTTGCAGGACCTTAGGTACATATGGAGCTTGCACAGGGAGGAGCAGGTCGTTGTGGGACATGGATCGATGATGCCATGTTAATTATTAAACGTTTGAATTTACGAATTACATTGGGTTTACATACTTATGCTTCCGCTACACACTTGTTGATGTTTGGTTTTGAAAACACCTTTCGTATTGATGAATGACTTATATTATTTACTATTATGTTCAATATGATTGGTGGCTTGATCCTGGTCAGTCACGCCTCCAAGCGGTGATACTCCGCATGTGGATTTTGGGGGTGTGATAAAGACAATGCAACTCTTATAATTAATAAAACAATATTTAAATTTCCATGTGTTATGAAACAATGATTCTGTTACAACACTCCCCGACGTTTTCCGCCACGATTGGTTGTCCTACGTGGTCGGGGTGTGACAGAAAGCAACAACATACAAAGAGACAACTACATTAAAAAAGAAAACAGGTCAGAAACAAAAAAAAAAAAAAAAAGAACAGTGAAAAAGCCCCAAACTTACTATGACCTTCCTCTGTGTATACGGGTTTATCATCACGTTCCATCTTCCAGTTCAAACTCATGCCGGCTCCGACAAGAGCTTTCTCCGGCAACGCAATATTGGGCACATCTTTCAGATCTTGGTACCAGTTCTCGTCAACAGGAGTCTGAAGCGTTTCAATCGGAACGTCGTCTTTTCCCCTTAAAATCATCTTCACCGGAATCACTCCGGCCTTAATAAAGAAGAATTTTTGCTTCCAATCATTGAAGGATTTTGGGGGTTGCAGTAGAATCTTTTTCGCAGAAGCCCTCTGAACAAACGAATAAAACCCCTGGGTACAATGCATCTGATGAAAAACCCTAAATCGAAGAACAGTCGGTTCAACATGCATCGTCCGGCACACAAATTCAAAATGCCGAACCCTAACCATACCAATAGGGTGAAGTTGGGAAATATGAAGTTTGTAAAATCCAAGCACGTCAAGGAAAAATCTGGTAACAGGCAAGCGAAAGTTACCGTCACAGAAAAAATCCCAAAAGAGGGAAATATACCCGGCCGGAGCGTCCGCTGCCGTTTGCCCCTCTTCAGGATACAAAGCACCCCAGTTTCCCGGAAATTTGAGATTCTGAATCAAACCCTCAAAAGACGCCCTTGTCCACTTCAACGGTGGGAGTTCAGTCGTCATTTCTTCAGTAAGATCTTCTTGATGTTCTCCGGTTGACATAAAGAAGGAACAACGAAGTTTTCGGTAGAAAAAGAAATAAGGAAAGTTTTTCAACAAAGACAATGATTATACAAAAGAGGTTATCCAGACGTTATGTATACTTATCGCAATAAATAGCATCGGTAACCGTCACAGCGACTGTTCCGGGTATCACAGTTCCCCAAGCAACAGAAAAAGGAAATGTCAGAGCACACACGCGTTTACACGCGCACGTGAAAGACACGGACAGTAAAAAACAACTGACAATGACAGGTTGTCAAAATCAATTTACTACATCAGCTTCAAGTCAAAGATTTTCCATAAAAAATCTTTACAAAATCAAAAAATTCAAATTTCTTATTTCTCGCGCCCAAAAAAAAAAACATTTGCCTCTCATAAGTCCAGTGTTCCACTTATGTGCATAAGTACAACACTAGACTGGGGGGACTTGAAGGGGTAAGGTCCCAAAAACCTCATAATAAGTATTTGAGACCATACCACAAACTGGCCTTTCAGCCTTTTAACCTTGCGCGGCCGCTCATTGGTCTTACAAAAGGAAGAAAGTAATCAGCAATCTATAGTCGCGCGCCCAAAGGAAAACATAAATCCTTGCACCTTCTCCCATTAGCAAAGGATAAAAATCCTGGGATCAATACTTCCGCCTAAATATCCAGACCTGGATAATTTAGACTTAGGATTTATTCAGTGGTCTCCACACAGTAAGGTGCCACACTAGATTACAGCAGTAATCTTCTAGAAAGAATATAATCGTGCACCACCCAGACGGTTATGACCGTCTGGACACGTGTCATCATCACAAATGCCCCTGAAATCACAACGAAGGCATGCAATTGGAGAGTAATCTCCACTTACTCACTTTCCACGTGGCAACTCCCCAGCCATAGATCAAACCACGATCCGTGTGCATTCACATCGGATCGAGACAACTTGACGTTAGATCAAAGAACTTAACGGGAGAAAATGTAACCGCTACGGCGTTAGCATCTTCCGTCATCTTTTCAATAACAGGTTTTCCCTCCCAAACTCCCGGTTATAAATACGAGAACTGTTCAGGTATGAACTCAGACTATTCACACTATTCAAACACATCTTCTTCTTCATTATCAATACTTATTCTCACACCGGAGTCGGGTCAAGGAGAGAACCCCCTTCTCCCCTTGGCGAGGCTAACGGTGCTCTTTTTTGCAGAACTTCGGAGAAGAAGATCAGCTGCAACTGAATAAATCGAGAGAGAGCTAACCTTTTTATGCAGATTCAAACCCCCTAGATATCTCGGTTCCGACTATTTATCTAGTGTTTCTTCATTTAGGAAAGCATTCAGGACCATTTTGCCATAATTCTGCTCATAACTACCTTGTTAAAAAGCTGAATTTTGCTGAAATATGCATAATTCTACACTTTGTGTGGGTTTTAGGCACTTTCCGGCACTTTATCTATCACCTAGTGACGCAGTTTTATGGTCCTTACTTCCCTACACACCATACTAGTGTAGTACCTTGTCCCTGGCCCATACTGGGTCTCAAAACACTGTCTGTCTATGTACTGAACCCCGTCAGCATATTCTCGTCTATCCATTAATTGTGCTAACCGTGCTTTGTGCATCATGTATGTCAATAAAGTTTGCAGGTGATAATAAGGTGACATTATGTAATATGTGATGTGTAACAACTCTCGCCAAAATTATTATTTCTTAATTTATTATGTCCAATAGGAAACCCTAATTGAGACCCCCAGGTAATATTGCATGACCCCTAAAATTTTCAGAACAGTTGGAACTAGAATCAGGGCCCCTAAAACTCAGAGGGGTATCCCCTACTTGACGATTATCCTCATAACTCGTTGCAGAAAACGAATGTTATCGAACTGTCAACTCACCAAGGCTAGTTGGAGACATGGCTACCCTACCCTAAAAAGGGCGCCGTCGCGCCACGCGACAGGGACTGTTTTTCAGTATAAATTCCAGGAGTTGGCACTTGCATGGCACAGTTGTTTCGACGTAAAAATTCATTTCGTACACTGAGTTATAAACTTTTTCGTTCAAAAACATACACTAGCATGAAGCTCTGCTGCGACAATAGGGTAATAACTCGATCACTGCTACGATACAATGTCCGATTGATTGAAACCGATCCGATGGATGTTTAAGTGCTGCCCGAATCCGGGCTATACTTTGTCATTCGTAGTGAGGGTTTTGATTTCGTGAGCTTATCGTAAATGTTGTATTAAGTTACTGACCTAGTTTCGTATGCATTGTCATTTACATTAGGTTATCAGACTTATCAGTAGGCTAAACTCTGCCCGACTAAACCTGCAATGTGAGTCATTCTCTTTTTATCAACAATGTTTTACAATACTCCAATTATTTTCCAAAGTTATAATTACAGGAATTAAGTCTTGGTTATCTTAAATCACTGGCAAGTGGGGTATTGTGCACATTACTAATTTCTCACGGTTAGGTTCATCAACCTAACTGTGATAATCATCAGTACTTGGGTGAAAGGACCCAATAGTGGTATGACCATCGTCACCAGGGTGTGACACGGCGCCAGATAAAAATAAGATAGTAGCCATTGTAATCGCTCTTATGCTGTAATTTATAACTGATGTGTCGTTTTATATAACTTGAGTGACTCGCCAGTATTTCCCCGCTGATAAAATATTTTTAAAAAATGTTTCAGGTGACCTACTGTGAATCAAGGAAAAGTGATACGGAGCACTAATAAAGCTTGAAGAGGTGGCTCAGTAAATAAATAAACATGTTTAGTAAAACAGGGAATTTCCTCGTGAAATTCCTCCATTGTAAATTATGGGGTTTGTCCCAAATTATGAAATAAAATAATTGGGCATTTACAAGTCTTAAAAGATCCTGTTAAACTTCCACTGTCAACTCAAATAATAAATACCACGGGTTTATGTCCCGCGGCTCCTGGACCGGGTAAAACCGGGACGGGGGCCGTGACAAAAAAAAGGTGGTATCAGAGCCACTAGTTTAAGCCAATTAAGTATTTAGAAATACTTAATTTCTCAAATTGCCACTCTATGATGCTGTGAAAATTTAAATTGCAAAATATATAACTTTCTAATTAGGATTTTGTGTTTCTTCTATATCTGCTAAACAGCATGAATGAGTTGTCTGAACCTCTTCAGAATCTCACTATCTATCCTGCTGACGTAGAAGTTTCCAGAGACTTTTCCAATTATCTGGCCGACACTAAAGAACCTATGGAGTTCCAGGCTCAAGCCCAGGAGAAACCCAAGACGAAGAAAAGATGGAGGATCGTAGGCTGGAGACGCAGCCAGAGGAAGAAGCCAGCTGCCCAGCGGATTAAAAAGATGGAGAACCCAAATGATAAGGGCAAAGGAAAAGTGATCGGGGAAAGTTCACGCCAAGCCCAGGAAATGCCACCATGGGAAGAGCTTGATCGCAAACTGGCAAATTGTGACCTTATTGTACCTGCTAATGTAGACCTTTTCAATTACCCAATTGAATCACAACTTCCAGTGAATTTGGAACCTGCTATCCCAGATCCCATTGTCAACCACCAACTTCTACCCAGAGAGCTAGAGGAATGGTGGACAAGTGATTGGCAATTTCAGAACCTCTTAAGTAACCTAATACCTTTTTCCCCCAGTTTGACCCAGAGCCTGCACCAAACCCACCGATGAGCACCGAGAACTTGGCTGAACTCTGCCACTATGGCGAGGAGCTGGTGGACGCAGGAAATAGAATCCGGGAAGTGGGGGAGAGGATATCTTGGAAATACGACGAAAGGGAACATCGTTTCTGAAGTGCCAGCTGACGGCGATCGTATGGGGTTGTGTGGCTATGTGTTTAATAATAATAAATATTAATAAAAATATAATCATGTAAAATAACTTAAAATAAAACTTTTGTAACATAACTGGTGTGTACGGATGCCTACTAAAATATATAAAAATATCAACGTCGCAAAGTCGACAATTCTGGCTATACGTGTTAACATAATTATGTGTGATTGGTTTATTGTGACTACTTATTAATTATTTTGTGCCAATAATTTATATATTGATAATTACCAGATGGAACACGCCGTCAATGAACCAGTTAACGAAGTTAACCAATATGAACAAAACCATGAAGATCAATTTCTTAATAGGCAAGATATTGAAAACATCGTTGCCCAGGGAATAGCAAATGCTATTCCGGGAATCCTTGTTGCTGCCCGAAATCCAGTTGAACCTCAACCAATTATTCCCAGCAAACGTACTCACGGCGACAATTTCAGTAATAGTGTAAATGGAGGCGGCAACAAAAATAATAATGATAATGATGGGATGCAAGCCCCATTCCTTAAGAAAATGAAAGCTGCAACACCTGGTTGCACTTACAAGGAATTTCTTGCCTGTAAACCAGTTGAATTTGCAGGCAATGAAGGGGCAACTGCTGCACTACGTTGGTTTGAGAAAACCGAAGCAGTAATTAAAATAAGTAAATGTGCCGAGGAAGACAAAGTCATGTACGCGTCGCATCTTTTTAATGAAGGGGCACTCGAATGGTGGAACACCGTACTTCAAGCTAAGGGAAGCGATGTGGCGTATGCCATGAATTGGGCAGAATTTAAGAGTCTAGTAGAAAGAAAATTTTGTCCCGAATATGAAAAGGAACAAATGAAAAATAAATTCCTGAACCACCGGATGGTGGATGTAGACTGTCGAGGGTATACTTCAACATTCTTCGAGTATGCTAAAGTTGTACCAACCCTGGCTTCGCCAGAACCGGTACTTATTTCTCGCTACATTTGGGGATCCGTGATATCGTTAAAGCTGTGAGACTTCGCACAATTAACGATGCAGTAGAATTAGCCAACACCTTGACCGACGGACTGGTACGCACAAGAGAAGAGAACCGGAAAAAGGAAGTGGCCCAAAAGATTACCCAAGGATTCCGTGTGGGTAATAGTAGTAACTTCAAGAAAAAGGGAACCGGGCACTCTTCCAATGCTCCATTTTGCAGTACCTGTAAAAGAAAGCATTTTGGAAGATGCAAAGGGTATTGCAATTTCTGCAAAATTCCAGGGCATCAAGAAGAAGACTGCAGAAGAAAGAAATCCACAATTTGCTTCAACTGTGGAGAAGCTGGACATTTTACACCAGACTGCCCTAAACTGGTCAAAATAGCTGACAACAAAGCCAAACCTACAGAAGGAACTACCAAGAAAAACGCAAGAGCCTTCCAGTTGACTACCCAGGAAGCAGAACTAATCCCAGATGTAATAGCTGGTACGTTCCTAGTTCACGACGTTTATGCAAAAGTATTATTTGACTCTGGTGCAAACCAAAGTTTTATAAATACTTCATTCTGCCAAGCTCTTAACCTACCCTTAACCAATCTTAGACAAATTTTGACGGTAGAAACCGCAGATGGGAATTCTGTTAACATAGATAAGGTTTTGCAAGAAGGAAAGATAGAACTCTTTGGCAATAAATTTTCTGCAAACCTGTTACCTATGAATTTAGCCGGATTCGATGTTGTATTAGGAATGGATTGGTTAGTAGCCAACCATGCTCGAATCCTCTGTGATAAGAATTCCATAGAAATTCATACTCCTATAGGAGAAATAGTGGTGATTACAGGAGATAAGCCAAGTAAGCCAATGAAATTCATTTCAGTAATGAAAATGACCAATTATTCAAGAAAACAAGGAATTGTGTATATGATTTCGGTAATCATTAGCATTAAAGGTAAGGAACTTAAGGAAATTCCAGTAGTATCAGAATACCCGGATGTATTCCCAGAAGAACTACCTGGATTACCACCCGATAGGGAAGTAGAATTTAGAATTCATCTAATTCCTAGAACTACACCGATAGCTAAGGCACCTTATCGGTTAGCACCCACCGAAATGTTAGAACTGAAAAAGCAATTAGATGAATTGCTCAGTAAAGGATTCATACAACCTAGTTCATCCCCTTGGGGAGCACCAATGTTGTTTGTAAAGAAGAAAGACGGTTCAATGCGAATGTGTATCGATTATAGGGAATTGAATACGGTTACAATTAAGAACCGATACCCATTGCCTAGGATTGATGATGTTTTCGATCAACTTCAGGGAGTTAGATATTTTTCTAAAATAGATTTACGCTCCGGATATCCTCAGTTGAAAGTACAAGAGGAAGACATACCTAAAACTGCTTTCAGAACTAGGTATGGTCATTACGAGTTTATGTCACACCCCGACCACGTAAAACAACAAAGCGTGGCGGAAACGTCGGGGGGTGTTGTAACAGAATTATCGTTTCATAACCATGGATACAAAAAGTGTTTCATTTTATTGACAATATTAAACATTAACATTGTTTTAACACAAAATAAACAAGTTTTATATCGACTATCATTGTTTTATGTCACTAAGGCCTCGTCCAGATCCTATGTGACACATGCATCCTATAACGTCAATCAAGCAACAATACCTGAAACATATGTAAAAACAAAGTCAGCAAGGAAATGCTGGCGAGAACATAGGGTTCATAAGAGTATCGGAATCATGGCTTGTTTACATATATTGCAATACCTTGAAAACCTTGTTTTGAAAAGAGTATAACATTGCAACTTAATTAACCAACTCAAATCAAGCGGGTTATAATTTATAAAACCTCGTAGCCATGTGTCACACCCCGACCACGTGTAACATACAAAACGTGGCGGAAACGTCGGGGAGTGTTGTAACAGAATTAATGTTTCATAACCATGGATACCAAAAAGTGTTTCGTTTTATTAAACATTGAATAATTACATCGTCTGGAAATCTAAATACACAATTTAAACATAGTCTATCATTGTTATTGAGTCACTAAGGCCTTGTCCAGTCCTATGTGAGCATGCATCCTATCAGTCGATATCTTTCAACAATACCTGAAACACATGTGAAAACGAGGTCAGCAAAGAAATGCTGGCGAGTACATAGGTTTTGTGAAAATAAGATTCATGACTTCTGTTTAAGAAAATGTTTAGTCATGAACCTTGTAATTTGCTTTGTTTTTGTAAATTATTTGAAAAATAATAAGTTCAGATGATATGTATAAATAAGAGAATAATGCATGATTAAATGAATAACCATGTAAAATGAGTTTGTATAAGATAAATTGTTTGTAAATCAATGTCTTGTGAAAAGTATGTTATTTGTATAAAATGTTATATATCTCAAACTGAAATGATTCAAATAACGCTACGATATGTAATACCATACAAACACTTATATATAGGAAGTACCAGCGGCATATCCACCATGCTTGTATCATAATACACACGCATCGTTACTTAATCACTTAATCAAACCAAACCACCAATGTAAGATGTCTATGTTTAAACCAATTGTCAAATGTATTGAATAATATACCAAAATGTTTATGTTAAGATGTAAATCATGTTATGTATAACCAATGTCAAAAGTGTTTGTGTCAAATGTAAACCATGTAATGTGTAACCAAAATGATACGTATGGCTAGTGAAATGCATCAACTAAACCATAGGTGAAACGCACAAAACAAAGTAATGGAGTAAAACTTGGTTTAAATCAATACTATGTTTCGTGGAAATGCATAATCAAATGTAAATTATGTCCAAATGTTTACCCAATCGTTAAAACATTTTGTGAAATCGTTCAAATCGTTCTTGTTGTTTTAATCGTTCAAATCGTTCTTGTTTTAATTGTGAAACTACTTTATGGTCGATTTTCTAATAACATTCAAACCTTCTTGACTCGTTCATCGTTCCAACTCGTTCTCGTTCTCGTTCTTAACAAACCCTTACCAAAGGGTAAATTAATAATTACAGATTCAGTCGTTACCCAAAATACCCACACATAACCATGGGTATAGAGAATAACGGGATTTGTCAGATCCTTTGGTACCATAACCTAATACTGGTCGGCTTGATCATTGCTAATGAATGTCATTGGTTATGTAACTACAACCAACAAGTTTGTTCACTTTATTGAAATCGTTCTTGAAACCATTGTAATTGTTTTTGAAACCATTGTAATTGTTCTTGAAACCATTGTTATCGTTCTTGAAACCACATTGTAATTGTTTTTGAAACCATTGTAATCGTTCTTGAAACCATTGTTATCGTTCTTGAAACCACATTGTAATTGTTTTTGAAACCATTGTAATTGTTCTTGAAACCATTGTTAAGACATTTAGCACATATGAGTCACCCCAAAACAGTTGAAAACAGTAAAAGAGGGGAATAATGTACTCGCCTGAGAATGCTTTGAGGTCTTGAACAACAACCAAACAAAGCTAGAGGGAGCACGGAATCAGTCGGCAATCTAAAACTATATAAATAAACCGGACTTAAATCGGGAGATCAGATAGGATGAGGCTTGGTAAACCAAATGAGTATTGGAACTCATATGATATGGTTTAACAAGGCCTACATACTACATTGAGACTAACCTAAGTGCTTTCGACCCATCGCGACCCATTAAGGTAACATACGCTACCTTAACGCGTCGTGCGCGCAAAGCGCGTTCGAGACGTCTAACTAGTCCTATGACAAGTATTATATGCCTAAACGTGTTTAATCATGTTGTATAATCAGTTATGTACGAAAGTTTAGGTTACATAAGCTTAATTACCAATTATACATGAAAAGGGTATTCTGGTAATTTACCTAAGGCATATAAACTACCTATCATACAACTATTCAAACGAAGCGACCATAGGGTATAACCTCGGAAGGTTATTCCCTACCTACTATGGTTACCTAATGTATTTGGTCGGATCCTAATGATCGACCAAATGGGTCGGGTTCGAAGGTATAAGCGATTTATTAGATCGCTTACCCTACGACCCTAGACAAGCACAAAACTAGAAGTGACGAGCTAAGCATGCTAAAACATGCTTAACTAAGTTTAGAAAACAGGTTTGGTATCAAAACAAACGGTTTTGATACCCATAAGTAGTTTGGTTACAAAATACGTAAGAATACGTATTCTGACCGAAACTACGGCTCGTCACTAAGCCTAGATAACGTGGTAATCAGTAGGTATAGTCACTAGGGACTATACCATCGTGATCACGCTCACGTTATGAAGTTCAAACGAACTTCGCATCGACCATAAACTGGTCAATGCAGAAAGTCAAACAAAATTTGACTTTCGGACTCGAAAAGCGATAAAAGAACGAAGGAACACTTACGAAGGGTCCCCGAATGCTAATCTAGATCAAAATAGCTCAGGTATGAAACAAAGGTTTCAACTTAGAGCACAAATGATCAGATTCTTGTGAGAAATGAAGTGAAGTGGGTTGGGTATTTATAGTTTTCGGTCCACCGTTAGGATCGTTTCTTGGAAAAGAGGGAATGATCTAGCCCGTACACTTGTTGCAATGTTGTGGTGACTGATTTTTTGCCACCATAAGAGTTTAACAAGTGGCACTTGACCTTTGGAGAATGTTTAGGGGCAGATAACAGCAGCCAAAAATGATTTGCTGCATCTGGACACTGCTTGCGCACCGTAACAAATAAACCCTTACGGTGCCGCAAGGGCCAAGTTTGGCAGATTTACAATTTTGGTCCCTGTTGTGCTATAAGGTCATTTCCGACGCGTTTAAGGCCCGTTAACCCCATTTCAAAGCTCAAAAATGAACTTAAAGTATAGGGAACTTAAAACATGCTCAAAAATATCTCGGATGTCGGTTCGTTTAGCCGTACGGTTGCGATGTTCGGTTAATTACGACGGAATGCGCATAAGCGCGAAAAACGATCCAAATTGCGTGACGAATGGATTTTTCTTATGCCAAACATTAAAATATAATATTTTAGTGCTTACATAAATTTTTGGATGTCCGGGTGTATTCAGAACGTAAGTTATGCGCGAAAATGCAAACTTGTGCACTTTTTGACACTTTTAGTCCCTGAATGAGCCAAAAGTTCATTTTAGCACACCGAACCCCTCAAAGCCTATTTCTAAGCTATTTAAAGGATATTTATGGTATGTTTAACTTATTTTCATGTTCCGGAATGTCTGTTACAGTTCAAATTGGCATACTTTCGCAGTTTGTCAAGTTTAGTCCCTGTGAGCGAATTAACTTATTTTTGCCATACCAAAGCCTTCGAAACTTATTTCTAAGTTATGTAAAGGTTATTTAAGGTATGTTAAGCCTATTTCACTATTCCAGAGTGTTCGTTGCATTAAACTGGTTATATTTACGCATCAGTGCGCGTATAACCTTCTAGAAAACGATTTAGAGCTTGAAATCGAACAAGAGCTGATATGTGCAAAAGATACACATATTTATACAAGTCCAAAGTATGAAATACAATATTTCATTGGTTTGGAATTTGTTGGATGGTTGAAGTGACACAGGTGTCACACCATGATTCTTAACCCAAGAGCTTTTGTTTTAGAAAACCATCTTGTAAAACATCTCGTATAAACTCGTTAATAAAACTCGTATATTATTTCAAAAACATCGTTGAGTGACATCGTTTCAATATCGTTTACCAAAGTGAACTAAATAACGCCACGGTATGTAATATGTTGAAAACACTTTTATATAAGAAGTACCAGCGGCGTATCTACCATGTTTTCACCATATTACACCCGTCCCATTATCTAACAACTAACCAAAAACCAATCGTTTACCCAAATCGTTTAACATCGTTTCCAAATCGTTTACTCGTTTAAATCGTTTAAATCATCCTCGTTTTAATTGTGAAAACTTATATATGGTCGTCTCGCTAATAACATTCAAACCTTCGTGACTCGTTCATCGTTCAACTCGTTCTTGCATTAACAACCCTCCAAAGGGTAAGTTAACAATTGTCACACCCCGACCACGTGTAACATACAAAACGTGGCGGAAACGTCGGGGAGTGTTGTAACAGAATTAATGTTTCATAACCATGGATACAAAAAGTGTTTCATTTTATTAAACATTGAATATTTACATCGTCTGGAAATCTAAATACACAATTTAAACATAGTCTATCATTGTTATTGAGTCACTAAAGCCTCGTCCAGTCCTATGTGAGCATGCATCTTATCAATCGATATCATTCAACAATACCTGAAACATATGTGAAAACGAGGTCAGCAAAGAAATGCTGGCGAATACATAGGTTTTGTAGGAGTGTTGAAATCATGGCTAGTTTAGATGTTGCAATACTTTATAAAAACCTTGTTTTGAAAAGAGTATAACATTGCAACTTAATTAACCAACTCAAATCAAGCGGGTTATAGTTTATAAAACCTCGTAGCCATGACTCGTAACCCAAAAACATTTGTTTTAGTAAAGCAAATTGTGAAACATCTCAAAATAAATCGTTAATGAAACTCGTTAATAAATCTCGTTAAAAACTCGTATAGTTTATATCATATCGAAAATCTCGTTTGTGTGACATCGTTTGAAAATTGTTTACCCAAGTGAACTAAATAACGCCACGGTATGTAATATGATGGAACCACTTATATATAGGAAGTACCAACGGCGTATCCACCATGCTTTCATCACATTACACCCGTCCCGTTATCTAAACACTTAACCAAAAACCAATCGTATATCGCTTTGAAGCTAATCGTTTAACCAAATCATTTAACTCGTTAATACATCGCGTGAAAACCAATCGTTTATCCAAATCGTTAAAATTCGTTTTAGGTCGTGAAACTACTTATATGGTCGTCTCGCTAATAACATTCAAACCTTCGTGACTCATCCCTCGTCGCTTCTCGTTTTCGCATTAATAAACCCTTACCAAAGGGTAAATTAATAATTACAGATTCAGTCGCTACCCACCACCCCCACACATAACCACGGGTGTAGTAAGATAACGGGATTTGTCAGATCCTATGGTACCATAACCTAATACTGGTCGGCTTGATCATTGCTAATGAATGTCATTTGTTATGTAACCCAACCAAAAAGTTCGTTCCCATTATTGAAATCGTTATTAGTTTTGTATAAATCGTCTTAATCGTTTTTGAAACCATCGTTACAACATCGAAAATCGTTTTGATACCATCGTTATAACCTTGAAAACATTTAGCACATATGAGTCACCCTAAAACAATTGAAAGCAGTAAAATAGGGGAATAATGTACTCGCCTGAGAATGCTTAGAGGTCTTGAACAACAACCAAACAAAGCTAGAGGGAGCACGGAATCAGTCGGCAATCTAAAACTATATAAATAAACCGGACTTAAATCGGGAGATCGGATAGGATGAGGCTTGGTAAACCAAATGAGTATTGGAACTCATATGATATGGTTTAACAAGGCCTACATACTACATGAAACCTAACCTAAGTGCTTTCGACCCATCACGACCCATTAAGGTAGCTTATGCTACTTTAACGCGTCGTGCGCGTGAAACGCGTTCGGACCATCTAACTAGTCCTATGACAAGTGTTATATGCCTAAACATGTTACATAATCAGTTATGTGACAAAATTTTAGGTTACATATGCTTATTACCAATTATACATGAAAAGGGTATTCTGGTAATTTACCTAAGGCATATAAACTACCTATCATACAACTACTTAAACGAAGCGACCATAAGGTATAACCTCGGAAGGTTATTCCCTACCTACTATGGTCACCTAATGTATTTGGTCGGATCCTAATGATCGACCAAATGGGTCGGGTTCAAAGGTATAAGCGATTTATTAGATCGCTTACCCTACGACCCTAGACAACGTGGTAATCAGTAGGCATAGTCCCAAGGGACTATAACCAACGTGATTACACTCACGTTGCGAAGTTCAAACGAACTTCGCATTGACCATAAACTGGTCAACGCAGAAAGTCAAACAAAGTTTGACTTTCAGACTCGAAAAGCAATAAAAGAACGAAAGAATACTTACGAAGGGTCCCCGAATGCTAATCCCGATCCAAGTAGCTCAGGTATGAAACAATGGTTTCAACTTAGAGCTCCTCAAATCAGAATTCTAGTGATTTTTGAAGTTGGGGTGATGGGGTATTTGTAGTATTCGGAGAACCGTTAAGATCGTTTGTCGAATATCGTGCCTTAATCGCATCCGTACAAGTGTCGGAACCTTATGGTGGCTAAAAATGGTTCTTATCAGCTGACTAAGCATGTGTGAGTGTGTGGTTGTGGATCAAACAGCTGGAAACTGCTGTTAAATGCAGTTAATCTTGTCCAGAAGGCGGACGCGGCCCGCTTCAGGATGTATGTGACAACTCGAGTTTCTGACATTCCATTTTCGCATTAATTGCACGTTAACTGTTTAGTTACTTGCTAGCACGACTTGTTTATCTTGTAATTGTATTCACCAAATTATAAGATGGGATATTTATTTGATATGCTATGTGCTTAACATGAGTAATGTATTTGAATGGTTTTCATGAACTTAAATTGTGAACTTGCATGACTGTTGAATGGCCCAATTTCGCCATGAGCAGACCGACAAAACAGGAATCTGTTTCGTCATACCTATCTCGATGAAACAAAAGTGTTTCACCGACCTGTTGTCTCGCCAAAGCCCACCAAGGGCCCAGTTCATTTACCTGTTATAATTTTACGCAAACTGTTACATTCGGGAAACAACTGACCAAATCAAAACCCTAAAGCTCCTCTCCTCTGTGAACGGCGATCTTAATCTGTTCTTCGTGGTTAGTGTTTAACTCTTTGCATGTTTTTGTTTGTGATGCATGTATTATATATTGAATTCATGATATCATGCAAATCTGGATGTCGATATAAGGTAATGGCGGTTTGGATAATTGGAAATTGTGTAAACTTGTTGTTGCTTGATTGTTTAGATCCATACATCGAACACATCTTGTTTGCTATCTAGATCACATGTGTATAGGGTGCATTCTAGATATAACGATTGTGAACATTAATTATCCTCTGAAAGTTGCACATGATCTTAGCTTAACATTAGTCAAACTCATCATAAATCTAAGTGGTCCAATAACATCTTGGGGTGGGTTGTAGTTGTCGGCCATGGTATTAATGTTGCAGGTGATTTTCTGTGATTATGTGAGTTGGTGTTGACCTAGGATTGAGAATTTATATTATTAAAAGATTGATGATGGATCACGGATCTGCTGTTGTTGAATGAATACCATATGATTTCTGCATGATGATGATTGTATGACCTTCGTATGATGTTGACGGCTGCTAGCAATGATTAGGGTTTCTGCGTAACTGATGTTTGACGTAACTGACTTGTTTGGCGAAACAGAACTCTTGACGAAATAGAATTGTGTTTCGCCAAGGGTTATCAACGAAAAAGAATTTTGTTTCGCCAAAGGGTGATTGACGAAACAGAGTATGTTTCGTCAACCTGCGTTTCGCCGACTTGAATACTTTGCACAGTAACTCGACTTAACTCTGTTAGAAGTTAACTGGATTGATTAACTGCTGTTACGTGATGTGCATGACTTGTATGATATGGAATACATGTTCAGTACTTCTGTGATTATATCTATACGTGAACAACTTGAATATAAACTGATTATGTACACGTGCGTACTTTAGGACGTGATTGATTTACCTTGAGCACATAGCTTAGCATACCGAGCAAACCAAGGTGAGTTCACTGCACTTTTCTAAGCATGCGTCCCGATGGTTTGGGACATCTGGTAAACGTTTCTAAAGGGAATACTGGGTAAACTGTTATTTGGGATGTTGGTTATTGAACACAGAATCGATCATCTACCGTGTTGCCTGTAAGGCAATGGGGTAACTAGTTGATAGCGCTATTAGGTTTGACACCCTCACACCGGGCCGTAAGGACGGGCGTGATCTAGTTACCTGGACATTATTACCAATGCTTGGTTAGGGGCATTGGGGTTGGGCACACTCCCAGGTTATATTGGGCACACTCCCATGGTATATATTGGACACACTTCCAGTATATAAGACTCTCCTACGTTAATAACAATCCCAAAACGAAACGATGAGTTGACTTAACAGATATCTGGTAACTACACACGTTAACAAAACCTTGAACTCACCAGCGTCGTCTGACACACTTGTCTGCATGCTTGCAGGTCGCTAGAATTCGTGACGTGGACTTGCTATCTGGGAGTGCTGGAGTGGTCATGGATCGAGGCTCTTGGATTAACTTATAAGTGAAACGTTGGTTTTGAACATTTACTATGAAACAATTGTTAAACGATTTACTATATGCTTCCGCTACACAACTCTTTGGGAGTAACCCTATGTTTGATATTCTCTATTGGTAATTCATGACATGTTTTATTTAAATATTTATCATTGGTTCAATGTGATTGGTGGCTCGAACTCTGATGAGTAACACGCCTCGCGGAGTTCCCGCAGGTGGTATTTTGGGGGTGTTACAGTTTGGTATCAGAGCCACTGGTTATAGCGAACTAGGTTTTAAAACGTTTTACAAAACCAGACTATAACCGAATACCTTCGATGAATCGATCATGACACTCAGCTCCAGATCGCAAGGTTCGTCTTCTGTTTAGTTTATGCATTACTTCCTTAGTAGTCACACACTCATAACTTGCATGAAACGATACACTTGATGCTATGGTGACTTGATAGTGTGACACTACTCTTCGACTTATGTGAATTGTAAACTTGTGATACCAATCGTTGTGTTGTGTGAACGGGGGAAACTTCGAGCGCAAGCTAAGAGGCACTGAGATAAGCATGCAAATTGCCTTATTATTATGGGTGCACACTTAATAATAACGTGGGGTGCATGCAAGTCCCAGTGAGGCTTATCAAGCGTGAGAAGGGTTCTGCCTTATTATGTGTGAACTTGGTAGTACATAGATATCAACATGATACTTGATTTCTATCTCGTTTCGATTTCCTGAATCGGTTCATCTCTATATATAGAATCATGAGTGGACGAGGACACGGACGTGGCAACATTAACATGACTCAGGCTGAGTTGACTGACCTAATCAACACCCGGGTGGCTGAGGCTTTAGCAGCCTATCAAGCTGGTATGGAATGTACCAAGTACTCTTTACTCTTATATCGCGTACACGTCTTTTCACTCCTATAATGTGTTTCCTTTCATCCTTTAGGTCAGCAAGCGCATCCCCAGAACAATCAGCCTGTCTGTACGTTTAAAACGTTCATGGACTGTAAGCCACAGACCTTCACCGGGACTGAAGGGGCTGTGGGACTCTTGAGATGGTTCGAGAAAGCAGAGTCCGTGTTTGCTATATGTAACTGTCCCGCTGGGGACAGAGTGAAATATGCCGCGGGTACCTTGGCGGATGGTGCCCTAACGTGGTGGAATGCCCAAGTGCAGTTGCTGGGCATCGAGGCAGCAAATGCCACAACTTGGGATGATTTTAAAGAACTGATCAGGGAGGAGTATTGTCCTCGGGATGAGGTCCAGAAGTTGGAAAACGAGTATTATGACTTGAAGATGGTAGGATCTGAAGTCGAAGCGTATGTGAAGCGATCGTATGAACTGGCCGACATGTGCCCGAATTTGTCCCGGCCTATGTCTCGGAGGATTGAGTTATTCATCAAGGGGCTGCCTCCGCGTGTGAAGAGTTTGGTCACTGCAGCCCATCTCAATGATTTGACACAGAATGTCCGTTTGACCCACAAGATTGTGGATCAAGAGGTAGAGAGTAACTCGTTACCACCGCGTGTTTCAACCACTACTGCTGCTGCACCCACTGCCACTGCGTCTGCTAATGATAACAAGCGGAAGTGGAACGATTACGACAAAGCATCTAGTGCGGGTCAGACTCAGAAAAGGCCAGACAACAATAGCAATCGCAGCATCAGCCAGTCGTCTTCTGTCAATCAAGGCCAGGGAGGTAGCCAAAGTCAGGGTTCGTATGTAGGGAGGAAGCCACGGTGTAACAAGTGTGGCTATCATCATTTCGGGCAATGTGGACGGATATGTAACAGGTGTGGTAAAGCGGGCCACGAGGCCAAAGATTGTAGGGCCCCACAGCCCAAACACCAGCAGCAATAGAACCAGCAGAACCAGAGATAGCAGGGACAACCACCCCAGCAGAATCAGGGCTTCAGAAAGGGGTGCTATCAGTGTGGTGACGAGGGTCACTTTAAGCGGGATTGCCCTCAGTTAAATCAAAACGCTAACGACAACAACCGCCCGAATAACAACAATACTGGGAACAACAACAACAATGGCAACAATGGGGGTAATGGTGCTCGGGGCAGGGTGTTTCAGCTTGGGGCAGGGGATGCTAGGAATGACGGCAATGTTGTCACTGGTACGTTTCCTGTAAACAATCATATTGCTTCTGTGTTATTTGATTCTGGTGCCGATTGGAGTTATGTGTCCCTAGAATTTAGTCAACGATTGGGGATAACCCCAACACCCTTAGAAGTTAAACAAATAGTAGAACTAGCCGATGGTAAGACGATAGAGGCCTCGAATGTACTCTTCGGGTGCAAACTAGATCTCGTGGGTCAGGTGTTTGATATTGATCTCCTTCCCGTTACACTCGGTAGTTTCGATATAGTGGTAGGCATGGATTGGCTGTCTAAGCACCAAGCGGAAATTTTGTGTAAGGAGAAGGTTGTGCGTATTCCTCTCCCCGATGGGGAGTCATTATTAGTTCAAGGGCATCGTAGTGGGGCTATGGTTGGTATTATCTCGGCCATGCATGCGCAGAAGTATCTACAAAAGGGGTATCCTGCAATGTTAGCGTTAGTTACTAACGCTCAGTCTAAAGAGAGAAAGATCGAGGATCTACCAGTGGTGCGAGAATTCGCTGATGTGTTCCCAGAGGAGCTACCAGGGTTACCTCCTCACCGTCAGGTAGAATTTCAGGTTGATCTGGCGCCGGGAGCGGCCCCAATTGCTCGAGCTCCATATCGGTTGGCCCCTGGGGAGTTACAGGAATTGTCTAATCAGCTGCAGGAATTATTGGATAGAGGTTTCATTCGACCCAGTTCTTCGCCTTGGGGAGCCCCAGTTCTGTTTGCAAAGAAGAAGGATGGGACATTCCGAATGTACATCGATTATCGGGAACTCAACAAGGTAACCATCAAGAACCGATATCCATTACCACGCATCGAGAACTTGTTTGACCAGCTGCAAGGGTCAAGCTTCTATTCAAAGATCGACTTAAGATCGGGATATCACCAGGTAAGGGTTAGGGAGGAGTATGTTCCCAAGACGGCTTTTCGAACGCGCTACGGACACTATGAGTTTTTGGTCATGCCGTTTGGATTGACTAATGCACCAGCGGTTTTCATGGATCTCATGAACCGCGTGTGTAAGCCATATCTCGATGATTTCGTTATCGTATTCATTGATGACATTTTGGTCTACTCGAAGAACAAGGAAGATCACGAGCATCACCTACGACTCATCTTGGAACTTTTGAGAAAGGAACAACTGTATGCGAAGCTTTCTAAGTGTGATTTCTGGATAAGGGAAGTGCATTTCCTCGGGCACATCGTTAACGAAATGGGTATTCATGTGGATCCTGCCAAGATCGATGCTATTCGCAATTGGGCGGCACCAAAGAATCCTTCGGAGGTGCGTCAATTTCTTGGTCTTGCGGGATATTATCGTCGGTTTATTCGGGATTTTTCTAAGATTGCCCAACCCCTCACCGCCCTGACTCAAAAGAAAGTTGTTTATTCTTGGGGATCGAACCAGGAAGAAGCTTTTCAGCTCTTAAAGCAGAAGTTGTGCAGCGCGCCGATTTTATCTCTACCAGAGGGTACTGAAGATTTTGTGGTTTATTGCGATGCGTCTATTCAGGGTCTCGGCTGTGTGTTGATGCAGCGAGACAAGGTGATAGCTTATGCTTCTCGACAGCTGAAGGTACACGAGAAGAACTACACGACATACGACCTGGAGTTAGGAGCCGTAGTCTTCGCGTTGAAAATTTGGAGGCATTACCTGTACGGTACCAAGTGTACCATCTATACCGATCACAGGAGTCTTCAACATATTTTTGACCAGAAGGAATTGAATATGCGGCAACGTCGTTGGATCGAGCTTTTTAATGATTATGAGTGTGCTATCAAGTATCATCCGGGTAAAGCTAATGTTGTAGCTGATGCTCTTAGTCGCAAGGAACCGAAACAGAAGCGTGTTCGTGCCGTACAGCTTACTATTCACTCTAATTTACCTGCCCGGATTCGTTCAGCTCAGATTGAAGCGTTAAAGGAAGAAAATATCGAAGCTGAAGGATTACGAGGTCTACACAAGAAGAAGTTCGAGCAACGGTCTGACGATATCTACTACTTCATGGAACGGATATGGGTTCCTTCATTTGGTAATCTTCGAGAACTTGTGATGGACGAAGCACACAAGTCACGATATTCTATTCATCCAGGGTCTGATAAGATGTACCAGGACCTCAAGGTTTTGTATTGGTGGCCGAACATGAAAGCTATTATTGCCACCTACGTGGGTAAGTGTTTGACCTGTGCTAGGGTCAAGGCAGAGTACCAGAAACCTTCGGGTCTACTTCAGCAGCCAGAGATACCCATGTGGAAATGGGAACAGATCTCTATGGATTTTGTTACGGGGTTACCTAGAACACAGGCTGGGAACGATACTATATGGGTGATTGTCGATCGTCTCACAAAGTCAGCACATTTCCTAGCAATCAAGGAGACAGATAAGTATTCGAAGCTCGCAGCAGTGTACCTTAAAGAGGTGGTTTCTAGGCACGGGGTGCCGACTTCTATTATTTCTGATCGAGATCCTCGTTTTACTTTGGAGTTATGGCAGGCTATGCATAAGATGTTCGGCTCACGTCTCGATATGAGCACGGCTTATCATCCACAGACAGATGGTCAGAGTGAGCGTACTATTCAGACACTAGAGGACATGCTGCGGGCATGTGTTATTGATTTTGGGAAAGGATGGGAGAAGCACTTGCCGTTGGTAGAGTTTTCCTACAATAACAGCTACCACACCAGTATCAAAGCGGCACCATTTGAGGCACTGTACGGGAGGAAGTGCCGTTCACCTCTCTGCTGGGCTGAAGTGGGTGATAGTCAGATCACAGGTCCTGAGATGGTACTCGAAACTTCAGATATGATTGTGAAAATCAGGGAACGTATGGCAGCTGCTCGTGACCGCCAGAAGGCCTATGCTGACGAGCGTGCCAAAGAAGTAGTGTTTGAAGTGAATGACCGCGTCATGCTGAAAGTCTCACCGTGGAAAGGGGTCGTACGCTTTGGGAAGCGTGGCAAGCTGAATCCACGTTATGTTGGGCCGTTTAAAGTTCTTGAGCGTATCGGTAAGGTGGCTTATAGGTTGGAGTTACCTACTGAGCTGGGCAATGTTCACGACGTATTTCATGTATCACAGTTAAAGAAGTGTTATGCTGACGACCCATTAGTGGTACCATATCAAGAGTTGAGAATCGACGACAAGTTGCAGTTTGTCGAGGAACCTATTGAGATCATGGATAGGGAGGTCAAAGTACGCAAGCATAGTCGTATTCCGATTGTTCGAGTCCGTTGGAACTCGCGGCGGGGACCGGAGTTCACATGGGAGCGAGAAGATCAAATGAAGCTCAAATATCCTCACCTTTTTCCTAAAGACAAACCAGAATCTAGTAAAGCTGGTGAATCTCGGGACGAGATTCCTCTTCAAGTTGGGGATGATGTGACACCCGCGGAAAATGCACAGTCGTCCTGATTAGCATCGCATCGTGTTGCGGATGGCTTATCAAATTTCGGGACGAAATTTCTTTCAAGTTGGGGATGATGTGACAACTCGAGTTTCTGACATTCCATTTTCGCATTAATTGCACGTTAACTGTTTAGTTACTTGCTAGCACGACTTGTTTATCTTGTAATTGTATTCACCAAATTATAAGATGGGATATTTATTTGATCTGCTATGTGCTTAACATGAGTAATGTATTTGAATGGTTTTCATGAACTTAAATTGTGAACTTGCATGACTGTTGAATGGCCCGATTTCGCCATGACCAGACCGACGAAACAGGAATCTGTTTCGTCATACCTATCTCGATGAAACAAAAGTGTTTCACCGACCTGTTGTCTCGCCAAAGCCCACCAAGGGCCCAGTTCATTTACGTGTTATAATTTTACGCAAACTGTTACATTCGGGAAACAACTGACCAAATCAAAACCCTAAAGCTCCTCTCCTCTGTGAACGGCGATCTTAATCTGTTCTTCGTGGTTAGTGTTTAACTCTTTGCATGTTTTTGTTTGTGATGCATGTATTATATATTGAATTCATGATATCATGCAAATCTGGATGTCGATATAAGGTTATGGCGGTTTGGATAATTGGAAATTGTGTAAACTTGTTGTTGCTTGATTGTTTAGATCCATACATCGAACACATCTTGTTTGCTATCTAGATCACATGTGTATAGGGTGCATTCTAGATATAATGATTGTGAACATTAATTCTCCTCTGAAAGTTGCACATGATCTTAGCTTAACATTAGTCAAACTCATCATAAATCTAAGTGGTCCAATAACATCTTGGGGTGGGTTGTAGTTGTCGGCCATGGTATTAATGTTGCAGGTGATTTTCTGTGATTATGTGAGTTGGTGTTGACCTAGGATTGAGAATTTATATTATTAAAAGATTGATGATGGATCACGGATCTGCTGTTGTTGAATGAATACCATATGATTTCTGCATGATGATGATTGTATGACCTTCGTATGATGTTGACGGCTGCTAGTAATGATTAGGGTTTCTGCGTAACTGATGTTTGACGTAACTGACTTGTTTGGCGAAACAGAACTCTCGACGAAATAGAATTGTGTTTCGCCAAGGGTTATCAACGAAAAAGAATTTTGTTTCGCCAAAGGGTGATTGACGAAACAGAGTATGTTTCGTCTACCTGTGTTTCGCCGACTTGAATACTTTGCACAGTAACTCGACTTAACTCTGTTAGAAGTTAACTGGATTGATTAACTGCTGTTACGTGATGTGCATGACTTGTATGATATGGAATACCTGTTCAGTACTTCTGTGATTATATCTATACGTGAACAACTTGAATATAAACTGATTATGTACACGTGCGTACTTTAGGACGTGATTGATTTACCTTGAGCACATAGCTTAGCATACCGAGCAAACCAAGGTGAGTTCACTGCACTTTTCTAAGCATGCGTCCCGGTGGTTTGGGACATCTGGTAAACGTTTCTAAAGGGAATACTGGGTAAACTGTTATTTGGGATGTTGGTTATTGAACACAGAATCAATCATCTACCGTGTTGCCTGTAAGGCAATGGGGTAACTAGTTGATAGCGCTATTAGGTTTGACACCCTCACACCGGGCCGTAAGGACGGGCGTGATCTAGTTACCTGGACATCATTACCAATGCTTGGTTAGGGGCATTGGGGTTGGGCACACTCCCAGGTTATATTGGGCACACTCCCATGGTATATATTGGACACACTTCCAGTATATAAGACTCTCCTACGTTAATAACAATCCCAAAACGAAACGATGAGTTGACTTAACAGATATCTGGTAACTACACACGTTAACAAAACCTTGAACTCACCAGCGTCGTCTGACACACTTGTCTGCATGCTTGCAGGTCGCTAGAATTCGTGACGTGGACTTGCTATCTGGGAGTGCTGGAGTGGTCATGGATCGAGGCTCTTGGATTAACTTATAAGTGAAACGTTGGTTTTGAACATTTACTATGAAACAATTGTTAAACGATTTACTATATGCTTCCGCTACACAACTCTTTGGGAGTAACCCTATGTTTGATATTCTCTATTGGTAATTCATGACATGTTTTATTTAAATAATTATCATTGGTTCAATGTGATTGGTGGCTCGAACTCTGATGAGTAACACGCCTCGCAGAGTTCCCGCAGGTGGTATTTTGGGGGTGTTACAATGTACATAAACTCAGGCGGGCCGCCTGGCTATGTCAGATCAGAAATAAGTTTCAGAAATGACAGTTTCAGTCCCTGCACATGTTTAAGCCCATTTCCGGCACTTCTAAGGCCCGTAAAGCCAACTTTAAGGCCCTAAAATGATGCCTAAACATTGTGGACATGAAACATGCTCAAAAATATGCCGGGTGTTGGTTCGTTTGGTCGTACGAACTCGATGTTCCCTTAATTACGACGGAATGCGCACAAGCGCGAAAAACGATCCAAATGACGCAACGAATGGATTTTTCTTATGCCAAACACTAAAATAAAATATTTTAGTGCTTACATAAATTTTTGGATGTCCGGATGTATTCAGAACGTAAGTTATGCGCGAAAATGCAAACTTGTGCACTTTTTGACACTTTTAGTCCCTGAATGACCCAAAAGTATATTTTAGCACACCGAACCCCTCAAAGCCTATTTCTAAGCTATGTAAAGGATATTTAAGGTGTGTTTAACTTATGGTCATGTTCCGGAATGTCTGTTACAGTTCAAATTGGCATACTTTCGCAGTTTGTCATATTTAGTCCCTGTAGACGAATTAACTTGATTTTGGCATACCAAACCTTCCAAATCTTATTTCTAAGTTATGTAAAGGTTATTTAAGGTATGTTTAGCCTATTTCACTATTTCGGAGTGTTCGTTGCATTAAACTGGTTATATTTACGCATCGGTGCGCGTATAACCTTCCAGAAAGCGATTTAGAGTTTGAAATCGAACAAGAGTTGATATGTGTAAATGATACACATATCTTTTACAAATCCCAAGTATGAAATACCATATTTCATTGGTTTGGCATTTGTTTGATGGCCGTGGAGGCACAGGTGTTACAGTCTCCCCTACTTTAGGAAATTTCGTCCCGAAATTTATTTAGAGGAAACTTGTGAGAGCTTGAAAACATGAAGTTGAAAAGATCGAACAACATTGGTTAGGATTCTGAACTTCTAGTAATCTTTAATAACATCATGATTGCAATGTAAGAGGGATACATATATACAAGTATATGAAGCGTCATTGGTGCGTCCACCGTACCTCCATTACATCGTTCTCATTTCGTTATTTTTGTCACTATCGGTTTTTACACATAACAAATCTTACTGTGGTTACCGTGCACTAAATTTCATAATTATGTACGCGTCCATAATTAGACAATTCCTTGCATAGTTCACTCAGTCTATTTTATAATGTGTAGGGTAAAACCAAATGAACAATCCTGTGATGAGTGTGACTAGACCGCCATAGAGTCCTTTTAATTAAATCAATAAATGATCTAAATAGACTATCAAGGAGTCTATTCAACTACATCACTAGATGTCGTTCTTTAACCAAATTGTGAATCAATCTTTTTGACTAGACCACTAAAGGGTCTCTTATGAATCATGGAATAGTACTATATAATCCAAGGGTCTTAACTATTACATAGAAGCCCAATAAGGATTTAAGGTAGTACCTTTTTGAATATCCTACTACGAATCCCTCATATGAAGATATGAAAGATTCTACGAGGATTTGGATAACGAATATCCAGAGTATACAAAAACCCAAAATGCATAAAAGAAAACACAAGATGCATAAACACATAGTCATATAACCACAAAGATTGTTTATTTGTTAATTTGTCTTGTTAATTGCGTACATGCATTTAAAGCACACTAGGAATCCATTCCGCGGATTTCATTTGGTACTTTAAACGTTATCAAGAATCTAACTATAAAGATAGAAAGATTTTTAAAAGAAAAATTCGATATTGATTATAAGGAGCCGAAATGTTCGAATTTAGGTACAAAAAGAATCTAATTAAGGATTCTGATTTGAATGATAATCATCCACAAGGGTCTAAATGTGAAGATAAAAAGATCCCATATGGATTTTTAGAAGTTGAAGATGTTTAAAACCTTGCACGGGATGTGCTTATGTCAAAACATGAAGTAAAATGTTTATGAAGTTGAGATGCTAGATATGTCAAGGCGACATATGAAGCGAAATTTGAAAGTTAAGTCAATGTATGAAGAAAAATATTTTTGAAAACTATGCATGGGGTTCTTTTAGAAGAAATATGTTCAATGTTTTTGAGACATTATATATAATACCTTTGAAATCATAAAGTAGGTGTATTAGGTAGGTATATTCCTAAAAAATGTTTTAAAATTATGCGAGATAAATTTTGAAATTATGTATAAGGTTTTTGAAAAACATGAATGATGCTTTTCGAAATCATGCACTTGATAAGTAAATGTACTGTGTTAATATTGCCTTCAGACTATATGAAATATTTTGAAATTAGGAAGGTTGGTTTTGAAAACATGGCCAATGTTTTTGAAATAACATCGACAATGCATTTAGAAAAAAATGTTTTCAAACTATATGAAATGTTTTGAGATCATGAAGATTGTTTTTGAAATACTTGTACTGTATATGTTGAAAAATCAAAACGTAATGAGTATGAGATTTGGAAATACCCTTAGTTATCTAACCAAGGATTTAATGGCACAGACGTGCAGAAGCATGATTACTCATAATGTCACTTTATTTTCTGTACTTTGTTTCTTAGAGTGAAACGAGTACTTTAAAATTTTCGAGGGAATCATGAGCGATCATTTGAAAAAGAGAATCACAAGAGTAGTTTGTAAGGAACATAGTTCCTTAATACAGGTATTTTAGAGAAATGCCATAAACACATGTAATTATACCTGTATATCAGAATTGCGAACAACAACTTTTATTTATGAACGAGACATATTGTTTCACAATACACGAAAACAAAAGAAACAAAGGCATAAGACAGCAACATCCTTTGTTCAGCCGAATGCTCATCCGTGGGTTGGATTTGCATTAGCAAGCTTTGGGCAATCCCTTAGGAAATGGCCCATCTCGCCACAGTTGTAGCAAGACCCTGGTGAGAAATGAGCTTGAGCAGAGTTGGCTTGTGGTTGGTTTGGACCACCTTGGTTCGGGTTACAACGACAAACATTTGCCAGGTGACCGAGTCGCCCACATGATGCACACAGATGACACTGTAAGTGAGCTTGGTGATGCCCATTACATTTGTCGCAAAATGGTGCCGTTCCCTTGTATTGCTTCTTAGCAGGTTGTGCTACCACCCGGATGGGTCCTGCTTGATTCGGTACTGCTGTAGTTGGGCAAACCCTTGCCGTATGACCTATAAGTCCACAAATATGGCATTTGCGGCACTTCACACTAGCCTGATGATGAAGGCTACATTGGTTGCACAAAGGGGCAGTTCCTATGTATGGCTTCCTAGCTGGTGGCCTTGCCACATGGCTAGGTCCCGCTTGATTAGGTGTAACCGCTGCGGGTTTCCTTGAAGCCTTACGCTTCCTTGATTTTGGTGCTGGCTTGACTTCTGCTTCCTTCGGTGGCTCTTGAGTGGCTTCATTGTCGAGACGAGAGGCTTCATTATTGAGACGAGAGGCTTCATTGTTGAGACGAGCCATGGCAATGCCTAAATCCACAGTTTTCTGAATCACTTCGCCTATTTGCTGGACAAATTTGGTTGTTCGCTCGGACATTTGACCAGTGCTGAGAGGAATAGACATTTTAGAAGGAAATGAAAGTCATAGGAAGAAACAAGTGAAAGGTTATTGGAAAATCAATACAGAATGGTAACGAATGAAAATTGTGATCATTTGTTTGTTACCTAGGCAAACAAATGAGATGGTGACAAATTAAAGTAAATAGGTCAAAAATAATGTATCGCGAAGACATGCTCGCCTATAAGTGAACACTCATCCCAAGAATTCCTAGGTAAGCACAACTGGTCTCGCGTCTGATGAGATATATACGAAGTGCTTGCCTAGACAGAAAACCCAGAATACAGGCATTCACCCTTCCAGTTTGCACGTGTTCACATTATTTAAGACTCAAAACTTTGGCAAGAGTTTGAAAATTCAAAAGGGGTTCAAAACCTTATAACTGAGGGTTCAAAACCTTGTAATCAATCATCCTAGAACAGATGATTAGTTTTCAAAGCGGTTTTGAAATTTATGTTCTTGTTGTGGTCGTCGCCTAAGGATAGGTGACGGTATTGTTTTATGACTAAACGCAAGTAAACTCGCGTTAGGGTCCTAAGAAGGTTATAGACTAGGTCAAAGCATTACTAATAACCTAATTCCCTATAACCATTGGCTCTGATACCTTCTTTTCTGTCACACCCCGACCACGTGTAACATACAAAACGTGGCGGAAACGTCGGGGAGTGTTGTAACAGAATTAATGTTTCATAACCATGGATACAAAAAGTGTTTCGTTTTATTAAACATTGAATATTTACATCGTCTGGAAATCTAAATACACAATTTAAACATAGTCTATCATTGTTATTGAGTCACTAAAGCCTCGTCCAGTCCTATGTGAGCATGCATCTTATCAATCGATATCATTCAACAATACCTGAAACATATGTGAAAACGAGGTCAGCAAAGAAATGCTGGCGAATACATAGGTTTTGTAGGAGTGTTGAAATCATGGCTAGTTTAGATGTTGCAATACTTTATAAAAACCTTGTTTTGAAAAGAGTATAACATTGCAACTTAATTAACCAACTCAAATCAAGCGGGTTATAGTTTATAAAACCTCGTAGCCATGACTCGTAACCCAAAAAGATTTGTTTTAGTAAAGCAAATTGTGAAACATCTCAAAATAAATCGTTAATGAAACTCGTTAATAAATCTCGTTAAAAACTCGTATAGTTTATATCATATCGAAAATCTCGTTTGTGTGACATCGTTTGAAAATTGTTTACCCAAGTGAACTAAATAACGCCACGGTATGTAATATGATGGAACCACTTATATATAGGAAGTACCAGCGGCGTATCCACCATGCTTTCATCACATTACACCCGTCCCGTTATCTAAACACTTAACCAAAAACCAATCGTATATCGCTTTGAAGCTAATCGTTTAACCAAATCATTTAACTCGTTAATACATCGCGTGAAAACCAATCGTTTATCCAAATCGTTAAAATTCGTTTTAGGTCGTGAAACTACTTATATGGTCGTCTCGCTAATAACATTCAAACCTTCGTGACTCATCCCTCGTCGCTTCTCGTTTTCGCATTAATAAACCCTTACCAAAGGGTAAATTAATAATTACAGATTCAGTCGCTACCCACCACCCCCACACATAACCACGGGTGTAGTAAGATAACGGGATTTGTCAGATCCTATGGTACCATAACCTAATACTGGTCGGCTTGATCATTGCTAATGAATGTCATTTGTTATGTAACCCAACCAACAAGTTCGTTCCCATTATTGAAATCGTTATTAGTTTTGTATAAATCGTCTTAATCGTTTTTGAAACCATCGTTACAACATCGAAAATCGTTTTGATACCATCGTTATAACCTTGAAAACATTTAGCACATATGAGTCACCCCAAAACAATTGAAAGCAGTAAAATAGGGGAATAATGTACTCGCCTGAGAATGCTTAGAGGTCTTGAACAACAACCAAACAAAGCTAGAGGGAGCACGGAATCAGTCGGCAATCTAAAACTATATAAATAAACCGGACTTAAATCGGGAGATCGGATAGGATGAGGCTTGGTAAACCAAATGAGTATTGGAACTCATATGATATGGTTTAACAAGGCCTACATACTACATGAAACCTAACCTAAGTGCTTTCGACCCATCACGACCCATTAAGGTAGCTTATGCTACTTTAACGCGTCGTGCGCGTGAAACGCGTTCGGACCGTCTAACTAGTCCTATGACAAGTGTTATATGCCTAAACATGTTACATAATCAGTTATGTGACAAAAGTTTAGGTTACATATGCTTAATTACCAATTATACATGAAAAGGGTATTCTGGTAATTTACCTAAGGCATATAAACTACCTATCATACAACTACTTAAACGAAGCGACCATAAGGTATAACCTCGGAAGGTTATTCCCTACCTACTATGGTCACCTAATGTATTTGGTCGGATCCTAATGATCGACCAAATGGGTCGGGTTCGAAGGTATAAGCGATTTATTAGATCGCTTACCCTACGACCCTAGACAACGTGGTAATCAGTAGGCATAGTCCCAAGGGACTATAACCAACGTGATTACACTCACGTTGCGAAGTTCAAACGAACTTCGCATTGACCATAAACTGGTCAACGCAGAAAGTCAAACAAAGTTTGACTTTCAGACTCGAAAAGACTCGAAAAGCAATAAAAGAACGAAAGAATACTTACGAAGGGTCCCCGAATGCTAATCCTGATCCAAGTAGCTCAGGTATGAAACAATGGTTTCAACTTAGAGCTCCTCAAATCAGAATTCTAGTGATTTTTGAAGTTGGGGTGATGGGGTATTTATAGTATTCGGAGAACCGTTAAGATCGTTTGTCGAATATCGTGCCTTAATCGCATCCGTACAAGTGTCGGAACCTTATGGTGGCTAAAAATGGTTCTTATCAGCTGACTAAGCATGTGTGAGTGTGTGGTTGTGGATCAAACAGCTGGAAACTGCTGTTAAATGCAGTTAATCTGGTCTAGAAGGCGGACGCGGTCCGCTTCAGGATGTACATAAACTCAGGCGGGCCGCCTGGCTATGTCAGATCAGAAATAAGTTTCAGAAATGACAGTTTCAGTCCCTGCACATGTTTAAGCCCATTTCCGGCACTTCTAAGGCCCGTAAAGCCAACTTTAAGGCCCTAAAATGATGCCTAAACATTGTGGACATGAAACATGCTCAAAAATATGCCAGGTGTTGGTTCGTTTGGTCGTACGAACGCGATGTTCGCTTAATTACGACGGAATGCGCACAAGCGCGAAAAACGATCCAAATGACGCAACGAATGGATTTTTCTTATGCCAAACACTAAAATAAAATATTTTAGTGCTTACATAAATTTTTGGATATCCGGATGTATTCAGAACGTAAGTTATGCGCGAAAATGCAAACTTGTGCACTTTTTGACACTTTTAGTCCCTGAATGACCCAAAAGTATATTTTAGCACACTGAACCCCTCAAAGCCTATTTCTAAGCTATGTAAAGGATATTTAAGGTGTGTTTAACTTATGGTCATGTTCTGAAATGTCTGTTACAGTTCAAATTGGCATACTTTCGCAGTTTGTCATATTTAGTCCCTGTAGACGAATTAACTTGATTTTGGCATACCAAACCTTCCAAATCTTATTTCTAAGTTATGTAAAGGTTAATTAAGGTATGTTTAGCCTATTTCACTATTCCGGAGTGTTCGTTGCATTAAACTGGTTATATTTACGCATCGGTGCACGTATAACCTTCCAGAAAGCGATTTAGAGTTTGAAATCGAACAAGAGTTGATATGTGTAAATGATACACATATTTTTTACAAATCCCAAGTATGAAATACCATATTTCATTGGTTTGGCATTTGTTTGATGGCCGTGGAGGCACAGGTGTTACAACAATCATCAGATTCAGTCGTTACCCACAACACCCACACATAACCATGGGTATAGTGCAATAACGGGATTTGTCATATCCTATGGTACCATAATCTAATACTGGTCGGTTCGGCCAAAATTAATGAATGTCATTTGTTATGTAACTACAACCAACAAGTTCGTTCACATTATTGAAATCGTTATTAGTTTAGTATAAATCGTTCTATTCGTTATTGATCATCGTTTAAACCTTGAAAACATTTGGTACATATGAATCACCCCAAAACAATTGAAAACAGTAAAATAGGGGAACTATGTACTCACATGTAGTGCAAGGTATCCTCAATCAATAGTACTTCAACAAACTCGAGTAAACCAGAGAAATCAAACAGCACCTAGTAATCGAACCACTAGTCAAACAATAGACGCCTAAATCGGAAGATCGGACAGAATGAGGTCTTGCAACCCAAATGAGTGTTGGAACTCATGGGATATGGTTTAACAAAGCCTACATCCTAAATTGGAACCTAACCTAAGTGCTTTCGACCCATCGCGACCCATTAAGGTAGCTTATGCTACTTTAACGTGTCGTGCGCGCAAACGCGCGTTCAAGACGTCTAACTAGTCCTATGACAAGTATTACATGCCTATACAAGTTTAATCATATTGTATAATCAGTTATGTGACAAAAGTTTAGGTTACATATGCTTAATTACCAATTATGCATGAAAAGGGCATTTTGGTCATTTACCTAAGGCATATAAACTACTTATCATACAACCATCTAAACTAGGTGACCATAAGGTATAACCTCAGAAGGTTATTCCCTATGCTACTATGGTCACCTAATGTGTTTGGTCGGATCCTAATGATCGAACAAACGGGTCGGGTTCGAAAGTATAAGCGATTGATTAGATCGCTTACCTTTACGACCCTATATAAGCACTAAACTAAAAGTGACGAGCTAAGCATGTTAAAACATGCTTACCTAAGTTAGAAAACAGGTTTTGATATCAAAACTAACGGTTTTGATATCCTAAAGTATTTTGGTTACAAAATACGCGTAAATGCGCATTTTGGCCGAAACTTCGACTCGTCACTGAGCCTAGATAACGTGGTAATCAGTAGGTATAGTCACTAGGGGCTATAACCATCGTGATTACACTCACGTTATGAAGTTTAAATGAACTTCACATTGACCATAAACTGGTCAATGCAGAAAGTCAAACGCAGTTTGACTTTAACGCTAAAATGAATGAAAAGAACGAAAGAACACTTACAGAAGGTCCCCGCAAGATTTGATTCCGATTTTTCTCTCAGGTAGGAAGCATATACTTCCACTTAGAGAGCATAAATCAGATTTCAAACTGTGGGTTTTGAAGTGAAATGGATGGGGTATATATAGGATTTCTAGAACCGTTAAGATCGTTCCTCAAAAACTGAGCTTTGATCAGGACCTTACATGTGTGCCCATGGTTTTCTAAAACCATGGGAGCCCCTAATATGGACTATGTTCATTGAATACCAGCCCATGGTTTTGCAAAACCATGGGTTAAAACCATCAACACTTCAAAATGGACTAGGTTCATTGAATCTGCCAGAAATTTCAAAAATGGTCCCTGCACTTGTAAAACTTGATTTTTTGGCACTTTTAAGCCCCGTTAACCCCATTTCAAGGCTCTAAAATAAAGTTAAAGTATAGCGAACTTAAAATATGCTCAAAAACATCTCGGATGTCAGTTCGTTTGGTCGTACGGTTGCGTTATTCGCTTAATTACGACGGAAGTCGTAACGAACGCAAAAACGATCCAAATTAAGCGAAGAATGGAATTTTATCATGCCAAACACTAAAATAAAATATTTTAATGCATACATAAATTTTTAGATGTCCGGATGTATTCAGAACGTAAGTTATGCGCGAAAATGCAAACTTATGCACTTTTTGACGCTTTTAGTCCCTGAATGAGCATAAAGTTTATTTTAGCATACCGAACCCCTCAAAGCCTATTTCTAAGCTATGTAAAGGTTATTTAGGGAATGTTTAACTTATGATCAAGTTCTGGAATGTTCATTACTATACAAATCGGCATAGTTTCGCAGTTTGACACAAATTGTCCCTGCGATCGAACAAAGTTGATTTCGACACACCAAACCATTCAAAACTTATTTCTAAGTTATGTGGAGGTTATTTAAGGTATGTTAAGCCTATGTCACTATTACGGAGTGTTTGTCGTGTTATACTGACTGCGTTTAAGCACCAGTTTGCGTATAACCTTCCAGAAAGTGATTTAGAGCTTGAAATTGGAATCGAATCAAATTGTAAAATCACTAAACACAATTACACATATAATAACACCAAAACACATATAATAACACCAAAGCACATTGTTTTATTAATAATCATCATTTTTTTACATCGTACATCAATTACAGAACACAGTTGTCACAGTCTCCCCTACTTCAGGAAATTTCGTCCCGAAATTTTAACTAGGGGAAGCTTGTGAAAAAAAATGCGGATATTTCGTCTTCATCTGATCCTCACGTTCCCAAGTAAACTCTGGGCCACGTTTGGATTCCCAACGAACTTTAACCAAATGAATCCGTTTGTTCTTCAACTGTTTGTATGTACGTTCCACTATCTCCACAGGTTTCTCGACAAAGTGCATCGTTTCATCGATTCGAATCTCGTCGAGAGGAATGTGTAGATCAGCGTCAACTAAATATTTTCGCAGATTGGACACGTGAAAAGTCGGGTGAATATTTCCAAGCTCTGGTGGTAGCTCTAGACGATAGGCAACCTTTCCAATTCTTTCCACAATCTTAAATGGTCCCACGTATCGAGGTGCAAGTTTTCCTTTCTTTCCAAATCTCACGACTCCTTTCCAAAGTTAAACCTTGAGTAGGACACGATCTCCGACTTGAAATTCTAAGGGCTTGCGTCCCAAATCCGCATATCTCTTTTGACGGTTTCGAGCTGTCACAAGATTATCGCGAATTTTCTTGATTTTGTCAGTTGTTTCCAGAACGAGCTCAGGTCCAGTAAGCTGAGCTTCACCGGTCTCGTTCCAACAGACAGGTGAACGACATTTTCGACCATAGAGAGCTTCGAATGGTGCCATATTAATGCTAGTATGATAACTATTGTTGTAAGAGAACTCGATCAGTGGCAGATGAGAATCCCAATTAACACCAAAGTCTATCACGCATGCTCTAAGCATATCCTCCAAAGTTTGAATCGTTCTCTCAGATTGGCCATCTGTTTGGGGATGATAAGCAGTGCTTAGATTCAGTTGGGTTCCCAAAGCAGATTGCATGGCCTTCCAAAAATGAGATGAAAATCGAGCATCACGATCGGAAATGATATCTAAAGGAACACCATGTTGTGATACAATCTCGTCTACATAGATCTTGGCAAGCTTCTCAGCAGAGAAATCCTCACGGATTGGTAAGAAGTGAGCAGATTTTGTCAAACGATCAACTACAACCCAAATAGCATCGTGACCTTTAGACGTACGCGGTAACTTAGTAATGAGATCCATGGCAATGTTTTCCCATTTCCAAACCGGTATCTCTGGTTGTACAAGCAAACCAGAAGGTCGTTGATGTTCTGCCTTGACTTTGAGACAAGTTAGGCATTTTGACACATACAAGGCAACATCTTTCTTCATACCAGGCCACCAGATCTTAGTACGAAGATCCTTGTACATTTTATCAGCACCAGGATGGAAAGAATATCGAGACTTATGTGATTCGTCCATCGCTAAAGTGCGAGGATCATCTTGTTTCGGAATCCACAATCGATCCTTAAAATAGAGTAAACCATCGTCTTTTGCTTCGAGCTTAAGCTCAAGTTGACGTGGTAATTCATTACCTATCAAATTTTGTGAAACACAAAATTGCTGAGCTTGAAGGACACGAGTTTGAAGATCAGATAGTGTTCGAACAGAATGAAGCTTAACTCGCTCTTTTCGACTAAGCGCATCGGCTACAACATTCGCCTTACCAGGGTGGTAGCGAATCTCGCAGTCATAATCGTTTATGAGTTCAACCCAACATCGTTGCCTCATGTTCAGCTCTTTCTGATTAAGTATGTGCTGGAGACTTTTGTGGTCTGTGAAAACCAAACACTTCGTTCCATAGAGGTAGTGTCTCCAGATTTTAAGCACGAAAACCACAGCTCCTAACTCAAGATCATGAGTCGTGTAGTTCTTCTCGTGAACTTTCAGCTGCCTAGATGCATATGCAATAACCTTACCTCTTTGCATAAGGATGCAACCAAGGCCTAAGTTGGACGCATCGCAATAGACAACGAAATCATCGCTTCCTTCAGGCAGAGATAGAAAAGAAGCATCACATAACTTCTGCTTCAGCGTTTGGAACGCTCCTTCTTGCTTGGGTCCCCACTCGAAAGGCTTATTCTTCTGAGTCAAAGCAGTGAGTGGAACCGCAATCTTCGAGAAATTTGAAATGAATCGACGATAATAACCAGCAAGACCAAGAAAAGATCGAATCTCCGTAGGCGTCGTCGGTGTATTCCAGTCCTTAATAGCGGTAATCTTGGATGGATCCACATGAATACCCTGCTCATTGACTATATGACCCAAGAATTGAACTTCTTTAAGCCATAATTCACACTTGGAGAATTTAGCAAAAAGTTGTTCCTTCTTCAGGAGTTCCAATGTCAAGTGAAGGTGTTGCTCGTGCTCGGCTCGAGATTTTGAATAAATGAGAATATCGTCGATGAACACAATAATGAACTTGTCCAAATAAGGTTTGCAGACCCTATTCATTAAGTCCATAAAGATAGCTGGAGCATTCGTCAAACCAAAAGGCATGACAGTGAACTCGTAATGCCCATATCTTGTGCGGAAAGCAGTTTTGGGAATATCTTCTTCGAGAACACGAAGTTGATGATACCCAGAATTCAGATCGATCTTGGAAAAGCATGAAGCACCCTGCAGCTGGTCGAATAGATCATCAATTCAAGGTAGGGGATATCGATTTTTGATGGTGAGCTTATTAAGCTCACGATAATCGATACACATTCGAAAATATCCGTCTTTCTTTTTCACGAAGAGGACAGGAGCTCCCCAAGGTGAAAAGCTCGGTCGGATGAATCCTTTATCAGATAACTCTTGAAGCTGTTTCGATAACTCTTGCATCTCCGACGGTGCAAGACGATAAGGTGCTTTTGCAATCGGGTTGGCATTGGGTATAAGGTTAATATGAAACTCAACTTGACGAACTGAAGGCAAACCAGGCAGTTCATCAGGAAACACCTCTGGATAATCCCGCACAATCGGGATATCCTATATACTCTTGCTCTTGTCTTTCTCCTCGGTGACATGTGCCAGAAAAGCAACATATCCTTTTCGCAAATAACTTTGGGCTTCCATACACGACATAAGCTTCAAACCATCTGGTGGTTTTTCACCACGAACTTCCAGAACATCGCCAGAAGACAAAGGAATACGAACAATCTTATCGAAACAAACCACCTCCGCGTGGTGTTTGGTTAACCATTCCATTCCAACGATAATATCGAAACTCCCAAGTTGCATCGGTGTGAGGTCAATAGGAAAAAGATGGTTATCAAGGTTCAACTGACAATTACGAATAATAGAATCGAGAACAAGGGGTTTACCAGTGGCAACTTCAACAGATAAAGGTTTCCTCAGTTTAGTTCTAGGCATCGCAAGCAAAGGCTCAAATGACAATGAAACAAAACTTCTATCGGCACCAGAATCAAAAAGAATAGATGCAGGTTGATTGTTAACAAGAAACGTACCATTGACAACAAAGGTACCTCTGATAACGAGGTTGTCAGCTCGAGCCTCGTTTGCATTCAGATTGTACGCTCGCCCACGAGTGGGATCGACAATTGGAAAAAACAAAGAGGTATTGAAAACATCGACAAAACACAAGAGAGGCAATCATTCGTTCGTTACCTCGAATAAACAAACGACACGCAGTGACTAATCAAAGTAAATAGGTCAAAAATAATGTATCACGAAGACATGCTCGCCTATAAGTGAACACTCACCCCAAGAGTTCCCAGGTAAGAGTGACTGGTCTGATTATGTGGATTTGTACGAACACTCTAACCTTAGACAGAAGACTCAGAGTACAGGCACTCACTCTTCCAGTTTGCACGTGTTCACATTATTTAGACCCAAACTTTGACGAGATTTTGAAAACTCAGAAGGCACTAAGCCAAAAATGAGTTAAACTGGAAGGGTTCAAAACCTTACAACAGAGGGTTCAAAACCTAGTAATCAATCATCCAAGAACAGATGATTAGTTTTCAAAGCGGATTCGAAAATTGTGTTTCTCGTTGTGGTTATCACCTAAGGATAGGTGACAATTTTGTTTTAAAAATCTAAACGCAAAGTTTACTTGCGTTGGGGTCCTAAAAGTTATAGTCTAGGTCAAAGCATTACTAATAACCTAATTCCCTATAACCATTGGCTCTGATACCAACTCTTCTGTCACACCCCGACCACGTAAAACAACAAAGCGTGGCGGAAACGTCGGGGGGTGTTGTAACAGAATTATCATTTCAAACCATGGATACAAAAAGTGTTTCGTTTTATTGATAATATTAAACATTAACATTGTTTTAACACATAACAAACAAGTTTTATATCGACTATCATTGTTTTATGTCACTAAGGCCTCGTCCAGATCCTATGTGACGCATGCATCCTAGAACGTCAATCAAGCAACAATACCCGAAACATATGTAAAAACAAAGTCAGCAAAGAAATGCTGGCGAGTACATAGGTTTTATAAGAGTATCGGAATCATGGCTTGTTTACATATATTGCAATACCTTGAAAACCTTGTTTTGAAAAGAGTATAACATTGCAACTTAATTAACCAACTCAAATCAAGCGGGTTATAATTTATAAAACCTCGTAGCCATGATTCTTAACCCAAAAGCTTTTGTTTTAGAAAACCATCTTGTAAAACATCTCGTATAAACTCGTTAATAAAACTCGTATATTATTTCGAAAACATCGTTGAGTGACTTCGTTTCAATATCGTTTACCCAAGTGAACTAAATAATGCCACGGTATGTAATACGTTGAAAACACTTATATAAAAGAAGTACCAGCGGCGTATCTACCATGTTTTCACCATATTACACCCGTCCCATTATCTAAACACTAACCAAAAACCAATCGTTTACCCAAATCGTTTAACATCGTTTCCAAATCGTTTCCAAATCGTTTACTCGTTTAAATCGTTTAAATCATCCTCGTTTTAATTGTGAAAACTTATATATGGTCGTCTCGCTAATAACATTCAAACCTTCGTGACTCGTTCATCGTTCAACTCGTTCTTGCATTAACAAACCTCCAAAGGGTAAGTTAACAATCATCAGATTCAGTCGTTACCCACAACACCCACACATAACCTTGGGTATAGTGCAATAATGGGATTTGTCATATCCTATGGTACCATAACCTAATACTGGTCGGTTCGGCCAAAATCAATGAATGCCATTCGTTATGTAACTACAACCAACAAGTTCGTTCACATTATCGAAATCGTTATTAGTTTAGTATAAATCGTTCTATTCGTTATTGAAATCATCGTTTAAACCTTGAAAACATTTTGTACATATGAATCACCCCAAAACAATTGAAAACAGTAAAATAGGGGAACTATGTACTCACATGTAGTGCAGGGTATCCTCAATCAATAGTACTTCAACAAACTCGAGTAAACCAGAGAAATCAAGCAGCACCTAGTAATCGAACCACTAGTCAAACAATAGACGCCTAAATCGGAAGATCGGACAGAATGAGGTCTTGCAACCCAAATGAGTGTTGGTACTCATGTGATATGGTTTAACAAAGCCTACATCCTAAATCGGAACCTAACCTAAGTGCTTTCGACCCATCGCGACCCATTAAAGTAGCTTATGCTACTTTAACGCGTCGTGTGCGCAAACGCGCGTTCGAGACGTCTAACTAGGCCTATGACAAGTATTACATGCCTATACAAGTTTAATCATGTTGTATAATCAGTTATGTGAAAAAAGTTTAGGTTACATATGCTTAATTACCAATTATGCATGAAAAGGGAATTTTGGTCATTTACCTAAGGCATATAAACTACTTATCATACAACCATCTAAACTAGGTGACCATAAGGTATAACCTCGGAAGGTTATTCCCTATGCTACTATGGTCACCTAATGTGTTTGGTCGGATCCTAATGATCGACCAAACGGGTCGGGTTCGAAAGTATAAGCGATTGATTAGATCGCTTACCTTTACGACCCTATATAAGCACTAAACTAAAAGTGACAAGCTAAGCATGTTAAAACATGCTTAACTAAGTTAGAAAACAGGTTTTGATATCAAAACTAACGGTTTTGATATCCTAAAGTAGTTTGGTTACAAAATACGCGTAAATGCGCATTTTGGCCGAAACTTCGACTCGTCACTGAGCCTAGATAACGTGGTAATCAGTAGGTATAGTCACTAGGGGCTATAACCATCGTGATTACACTCACGTTATGAAGTTCAAATGAACTTCACATTGACCATAAACTGGTCAACGCAGAAAGTCAAACGCATTTTGACTTTAACGCTAAAACGAATGAAAAGAACGAAAGAACACTTGCAGAAGGTCCCCGCAAGATTTGATTCCGATTTTTCTCTCAGGTAGGAAGCATATACTTCCACTTAGAGAGCATAAATCAGATTTCAAATTGTGGGTTTTGAAGTGAAATGAATGGGGTATACATAGGATTTCTAGAACCGTTAAGATCGTTCCTCGAAAACTGAGCTTTGATCTGGACCTTACATGTGTGCCCATGGTTTTCTAAAACCATGGGAGCCCCTAATATGGACTATGTTCATTGAATTCCAGCCCATGGTTTTGCAAAACCATGGGTTAAAACCATCAACACTTCAAAATGGACTAGGTTCATTGAATCTGCCATAAATTTCAAAAATGGTCCCCGCACTTGTAAAACTTGATTTTTTTGGCACTTTTAAGCCCCGTTAACCCCATTTCAAGGCTCTAAACTAAATTTAAAGTATAGGGAACTTAAAATATGCTCAAAAACATCTCGGATGTCGGTTCGTTTGGTCGTACGGTTGCGTTATTCGCTTATTTACGACGGAAGTCGTAATGAACGCAAAAACGATCCAAATTAAGCGACGAATGGAATTTTATCATGCCAAAAACTAAAATAAAATATTTTAATGCTTACATAAATTTTTGGATGCCCGGATGTATTCAGAACGTAAGTTATGCGCGAAAATGCAAACTTATGCACTTTTTGACGCTTTTAGTCCCTGAATGAGCATAAAGTTTATTTTAGCATACCGAACTCCTCAAAGCCTATTTCTAAGCTATGTAAAGGTTATTTATGGTATGTTTAACTTATGATCAAGTTCCAGAATGTTCATTACTATACAAATCGGCTTAGTTTCGCAGTTTGACACAAATAGTCCCTGCGATCGAACAAAGTTGATTTCGACACACCAAACCATTCAAAACTTATTTCTAAGTTATGTGGAGGTTATTTAAGGTATGTTAAGCCTATGTCACTATTCCGGAGTGTTTGTCGTGTTATACTGACTGCGTTTAAGCACCAGTTTGCGTATAACCTTCCAGAAAGCGATTTAGAGCTTGAAATTGGAATCGAATCAAATTGTAAAATCACTAAACATAATTACACATATAATAACACCAAAACACATATAATAACACCAAAGTACATTGTTTTATTAATAATCATCATTGATTTACATCGTACATCGATTACAGAACATAGTTGTCACAGTTTACAGTCATGCCCTTTGGACTAAGAAATTCTCCTGCAGCATTTATGGACATGATGAATAGAAACTGTAAACCGTATTTGGATAAATTTGTGATTGTCTTCATTGACGATATACTCATTTATTCCAAAAGTCAGGACGAGCATTGTGAGCACCTACATGCACTCTTAACCTTGTTAAGAAAGGAGAAGCTTTATGCCAAATTCTCAAAGTGTGAATTTTGGCTATAAGAGGTACAATTTTTAGGACACATGGTGAATCACGAAGGTATTCACGTAGATCCCTCCAAAATAGAAGCAATCACCAAGTGGAAAGTCCCGCAATCAGCTATGGAAATTAGAAGTTTTCTAGGGTTAGCCAGATACTATAGACGGTTTATTAAGGATTTTTCCAAAATAGTTGTACCATTAACTAAGCTAACCTGTAAAGCAGTAAAGTTTGAATGGGGACCTAGACAAGAAGAGGCTTTTAAGATTTTAAAGCAAAGGTTAACAAACGCCCAAATTCTTGCTTTACCAGAAGGGACAGAAGATTTTGAAGTTTATTGTGATGCTTCTAAACTAGGTTTAGGATGTGTGCTGATGCAACGCAAGAAGGTAATTGCGTATGCCTCCAGGCAATTAAAAAAGCACGAGGAAAATTATACGACTCATGATTTAGAATTAGGAGCCATAATTTTTGCCCTTAAAATTTGGAGACATTATCTGTATGGAAGTAGGTTTACAGTCTATTCATATCATAAGAGTTTAAGATACATATTTGGGCAAAAGGAATTAAACACGAGGCAAAGAAGATGGATAGAAATTCTAAGCGAGTACGACTGTGATATTCAATATCACGAAGGAAAAGCAAACGTAGTTGCAGATGCCTTAAGTCATAAGTATCATGAGAAACAACGACGAGTTCGTGCTCTTAGATTAAGTTTACAATTAGACTTAATGGAACAACTGAAGAATGTTCAAGAAACAGCAATCAAGGATGATGCTGAAGGAATGAAAGGACGAATAAAAGAATTAGAGCAAGGGATTGATGGAATTTGGAGATTCCACGAGAAAAGAATTTGGGTACCTAAGCAAGGAAATTTAAGAGATAAAATTTTAGAAGAAGCCCATAAATCTAGGTACACCATACATCCTGGTAATAATAAGATGTACCAAGATTTAAGGAACAATTTCTGGTGGATAGGAATGAAAAAGGACATAGCTAGATACGTTTCTAAGTGCCTAACCTGTTCGCAAGTTAAGGCAGAACACCAGAAACCCTCAGGTCTACTACAACAATTAGAAATGCCTGTATGGAAATGAGAACTAATAACCATGGACTTTGTTACTAAGTTACCCAAAACCAGAAAAGGTAACGACGCAATCTGGGTGATTGTACATCGATTAACCAAATCAGCTCATTTCCTACCCATAAAAGAAACCTTTAGCATGGAAAGGTTAGCAAAGTTATATGTAGACGAGGTAGTATCCTTACATGGAGTCCCACTCTCCATTGTATCAGATACAGATAGTCGCTTCACTTCACATTTCTGGACAAGTTTCCAAGAAGCCATGGGGACGCGATTAAATTTAAGTATAGCCTATCATCCCCAAACGGACGGACAGGGTGAAAGGACGATCCAAACCTTGGAAGACATGCTTAGGGCATGTGTCATAGATTTTGGTGGAAACTGGGATGACCACCTACCTTTAATTGAATTCTCCTATAACAATAGTTATCATTCAAGCATTGAAGTTGCCCCGTTCGAAGCACTATACGGACGTAATTGTAGAACTCCAGTCTGTTGGGCAGAAATAGGAGAAAGCCAATTATCAGGTCCTGAAATCGTACAAGAAACCACCGACAAGATCACTCAAATCAAGGAAAGACTGAAAATGGCTAGAGATCGCCAGAAGAGTTATGCAGACAATCGACGCAAGCCACTAGAATTTCAAGTTGGAGATAAGGTACTCTTGAAAGTTTCTCCTTGGAAAGGAGTAGTTCGATTAAGAAAGAAAGGAAAGCTAAGTCCAAGATACATAGGACCATTCCCAGTAATTCAACGTATAAGACCAGTTGCTTATCGCTTACAACTACCAGAAGAGCTAGCTGGAGTACATGATGTATTTTATGTATCTAACCTCAAGAAGTGCTTATCTGACGAATCCCTGGTAGTACCTCTTCAAGACATACAGGTGAATGAAAAGTTGAAGTTCGTAGAGAAAATGCTTCAAATAGAAGACAGGAAGATTAAATTCCTTAAGCATAAAAGACTAGTACTGGTCAAAGTCAAGTGGGATTCAAAGAGAGGGCCTGAGTACACTTGGGAAGTGGAATCAGAGATAAAGCGAAAATATCCCTACTTGTTCTAGTAAATCTCGAGGACGAGATTTTAATTAAGGTGGGGAGGATGTAACAACTCCCGCCAAAATTATTATTTCTTAATTTATTATGTCCAATAGGAAACCCTAATTGAGACCCCCAGGTAATATTGCATGACCCCTAAAATTTTCAGAACAGTGGGAACTAGCAACAGGGCCCCTAAAACTTGGGGGAGGGGGTATCCCCTACTTGACGATTATTCTCATAACTCGTTGTAGAAAATGAATTTTATCGAACTGTCAACTCACCAAGGCTAGTTAGAGACGTGGCTACCCTACCCTAAAAAGGGCGCCGTCGCGCCACGCGACAGCCTGTCGCGCCACGCGACAGGGACTCTTTTTCAGTATAAATTCCAGGAGTTGGCACTTGCATGGCACAGTTGTTTCGACATAAAAATTCGTTTCCTACACTGAGTTATACACTTTTTCGTTCAAAAACACACACTAGCATGAAGCTCTGTTGCGACAACAGGGTAATAACTCGATCACTGCTACGATACAATGTCCGATTGAATGAAACCGATCCGATGGATGTTTAAGTGCTGCCCGAATCCGGGCTACACTTTGTCATTCGTCGTGAGGGTTTTGATTTCGTGAGCTTATCGTAAATGTTGTATTAAGTTACTGACCTAGTTTCGTATGCATTGTCATTTACATTAGGTTATCAGGCTTATCAGTAGGCTAAACTCTGCCCGACTAAACCTGCAATGTGAGTCATTCTCTTCTTATCAACAATGTTTTACAATACTCCAATTATTTTCAAAAGTTATAATTACAGGGATTAAGTCTTGGTTATCTTAAATCACTGGCAAGTGGGGTATTGTGCACATTACTAATTTCTCACGGTTAGGTTCATCAACCTAATAGTGATAATCATCACTACTTGGGTGAAAGGACCCAATAGTGGTATGACCATCGTCACCAGGGTGTGACACGGCGCCAGATAAAAATAAGATAGTAGCCATTGTAATCGGTCTTATACTGTAATTTATAACTAATGTGTCATTTTATATAACTTGATTGACTCGCCAGTATTTCCCCGCTGATAAAATATTTTTAAAACATGTTTCAGGTGACCTACTGTGAATCAAGGAAAAGTGCTACGGAGCACTAATAAAGCTTGAAGTGGTGGCTCAGTAAATAAATAAACATGTTTTGTAAAACAGGGAATTTCCTCGTGAAATTCCTCTATTGTAAATTACGGGGTTTGTCCCAAATTATGAAATACAATAATTGGGCATTTACAAGTCTTAAAAGATCTTGTTAAACTTCCGCTGTCAACTCAAATAATAAATACCACGGGTTTCTGTCCCGCGGCTCCTGGACCGGGTAAAACCGGGACGGGGGCCGTGACAGAAAAAGGTGGTATCAGAGCCACTGATTTAAGCCAATTAAGTATTTAGAAATACTTAATTTCTCAAATTGCCGTGACATGATGCACATGTAAGTATGATGCAGTAATCAGAAAGCAGTTATGTATAATCCAGCACAGTCATTAAGCATTAATTAATATTAATTAATTGTACGGATAGGTGGATTTATGAGGGTTGTCACAAAAACCACACACTTATTACCATATAGGTAGTGTCGTCAAATCTTTAACGCAAAAACAATTGCGCCAAGCTCTAAATCGTGGGTAGTATAGTTTTTTCTCATGTATTTTGACCTGTCAGGAGGCATAAGCGATGACCTTGTCTCGCTGCATGAGCACACAGCCAAGACCACGGTTCGAGGCATCGCAATATACCACAAAATCATCATTCCCACCAGGGAGAGCAAGTACATGAGCGTTACAAAGCAGGTTCTTAAGAGTTGGAAAAGATTCCTCTTGCTCAGGACCCCAAGCAACATGTTTCTCTTTCTGAGTCAACGATGTGAGAGGAACGGCGTTCTTCGAAAAGTCCGAGATGAATCGACGGTAATAACCCGCTAATCCTAAGAAGGAACGAATCTCAGATGCAGATTTAGGCATGATCCAATTCTTCACTGCTTCGATTTTGAATTAATCAAAATTTCATAATCATAACTAAGTTGTCATACAAACCAAACACGATCAAAATTGTATCAAAAACATTTCACATAATCAAAATATTGTTTCGTCTAAGGTGTGTATCTAGAGTCACCCTAGCTTGATTTCTTCACGTCCAAACTTATCAACCTGCAACATGTATTAAAATACAATCAACAAAAATGTTGGCGAGTATACAAATTTAATACATAGCATATATAGTTTAAAGCTCGTGTCCAACATGATAACATATTACAAGTTTCAACATGCTAGCTAGCGTAATCAATATGTTAACCTAAGTTTCCAACGTGTTAATCTTGCCTGTCCCAAAAGAATAGCTGGAGGTTAACATGTTTGACTCGACAATACCCCAAGAATCAAGGGTGGTGCGTTACTCCTATAGCGCTATAATTGTCAAGGTGGCTAAACATAAGATTCATGTTCACATAGCATAAAAGTCTCACAAGTATCATGTTTTCATGTTTCATAATGGACAGAGCATGTTTCAAATAAGTTTCAAGTGTCACGTGTTTTTATATATGTTGGTGCATATTTGTGACAACAGCTTAGATTTGGTCTTTGGATATCTTGTAATAAGTAAAACGATAAACAGTTAGCGGGTTTAGCTTTGTAAGAGTTAATTAAGAGTGATTGGGCCAAACCAAACCCACATAGGGGGATGGTAGGCGAAATGGGCCTAGCCCATGACCTAGCCCATGTGCAAAGCTTTGTCCTATATAAACAAAGCTTAGCATTAGGGTTTAGGTTGATCTTCTAATCATCTAATCACTCTTGGAGAGAATTCGTGAAAGTCAAAGGCTTGGATGAATTAGGATCTTGATTGATTGTAATCGTTGGAAGATAATCAATAAAGATCGGGTTTAAAGTGATTTCGGTGTTCTACTCATTTTCTATGAAATCTAATCTAGAGGATTCCGCACTCTAGGTTAGATAGACGATTCTGTTACGATCCATACGGCTCACGAGACCTACAATTGGTATCAGAGCTTTTTGCTCTCGATTGGCTTGGTTCAGAATCGTTTTTTTGCAGAAATCTGGGTTTTTGGACGCGTTTTGGAGGCTGTTTCGGAGTTCTGCTGCTGATTTCGGATCAAAATCAAGCATTTCGGATCATTTCGGATTCACATGCTTACATTTCGGATCAAATACCAGCATTTCGGATCAGATTTGTTGCATTTAGGATTGATTTCGGATAGGAAATCAGTCATTACGGATAAACAGCATCATTTCGGACCAGAAACAAGTGATTTCGGACCATTCCGGATCTCCTAACTTGTATTTCGGATCAATTGACTTGATTTCGGAATAGATTGAGTTGATTTCGGACAAAGAACAAGCATTCCGGACTCGATTTCGGATCAAATTATCTCATTACGGATCAGAGTAGTCCATTTCGGACCAGTTTGACTTCATTTCGGACTGGAGTAGTGCATTTCGGACAAAAGGGTGTTCATTTCGGATAAACATAACCATTTCGGACCATTACGGATAACCATTAACCATTTCGGACCTTTTCTAACCATTTCGGAAAGGGTGGAATTTTTCTTGGCTCGCGTAAGAAAAATTTCATTGTTTCGTGTTTAGAAAATTATCCGTAACTCGTTACAGGAAACCGTTCGCACCGTTGGAATCGTTGGATTTTTAGGGTAAAAAAAAATGTCGAACATTATATATCATTGGAATCGTAATCTCGAGACGAATCTAACGGTATAACTTGGTAAAAACAGATTTCGGACTAAAATTGTACTGTTTTACCAGTCTGCTTAAGTTAAAATGTCGAACATGTCTAAATTGAACGAACTCTTAAGGATGGAACATGAGGTAGGCACAACGAACAAACCACCTAAGATGATGAAGGTGGAGAACTACTTGACATGGAAGGATAGGTTTCAATCCTTTGTTGAGTACCAGGACACTCGTATGTGGATATGTATAGATGATGGTAGGGCTGCAAATGAACCAAACGTTTGCCAAACAGTTCGTGAACCGTTCGGCGGGAAGTTCGTTTGTGTTCGTTTGTTTAATAAATGAACAAACACGAACAAGAAATTTCGTTCGTTTAGTTAAACAAACAAACATGAACAAATGCCGCGTTTGTTCATTTATGTTCGTGAACGTTCGGTAACGTGTTCGTTTATGTTTGTTTGGGTTCGTTTGTTTGTTAGTTTATTAAGGATATTAAGAATTAATTTTTACTTAACACATCAAAATTAGCACTGATATATTATTTAATAAATAAACTATTTAATATAAATGATAATGTATAAGTCAATTATATCAAACGTGAAACCCTATTAAAATAATTGCCGTTCTCCCGCTCTCATTCCAAGCTTCGAGAGAAAGACTCTTCCACTCCTCGCTCTCATTCCAGTCCCATTAGGGTTTTTACGTCATCATTCTTTGTGCAATATAGGTAAAAATAACTTATTTTCTTTGAAATTCTTACTCCGTTTTGCAACGATCTTCCGATTTCGTGTTTAATAGTTGAAAATTCGAGTATGATGCTACTTAGTTTTATCATTCGACTTTATAGTTTCAGTAAATATTTTAAATAATGTATTTTTAGATGTCATTAACCTCCCCAATCATAAAAAATTGAGAAGTTTTATGCCACATCGATTGCTTTAATCTGGTAGTTTTAGTATTTGTATGTTCAGTGATATTGCAAATTGCAATCTAAATTGGTTGTACCTAAGAGGTCTCTTGTTTGTTGGTTACTTATTTCCTTAACAAACAAACACAAACAAACACGAACATGTTCATTTCCTTAACAAACAAACACAAACAAAAAAGCTCGTTCGGTAAGTGTTCGTGAACAGTTCATGAACACCTATTTTCCTTAACAAACAAACACGAACAAGGCCTTGTTCGTGTTTGTTTGGTTCGTTTGCAGCCCTAGATGATGGGTATGTGAACCCAACTCATGAGTTTGAGGGAAGACAACGTATAACTGCTTATGTTGATATGGAGGCCGAACAAAAGAAAATGTATGAAGCTGAAAAGAGAGCCTTGGCTGCCATTAAAATGTCTTTACCTGATGGCATCAAACATACCTTTAAGAAGTACACTACTTCAAAGGAAATGTGGGATGCACTAGAGAAGAGATATGAGGGAAATCCTGATGTAAAGAAGAACAAAGTTGATCTATTGAAGAAGCAGTTTGATGTGTTCAAATACATGAAAAATGAGTCACTTGAGGACGTCATCACTCGATACTACCATCTGATGTCAGAATTGGACAATTATGATATAGATTGCTATACTGACATAGAGAAAAATGACAAGCTGCTTGATGCCCTACCTGCTAAATGGGATATTTACACTCTCATGATAAAGGGAGAAGCTGATTATGAAACAAAAGAGCTGGAAGAAGTGGTTGGAAAGCTAAGAGCTTATGAGCTCAGCATGAAGAAGAAGGACACTGGATATGATCAGGTTCAAGATCCAGGGATTTACAATGGGCTTACATCTTCTTCATCTCACGATGCTTCTAGCGACTCTGCCACTGCTTTTCTCTCGCGTGAAAATGAGCAGGTCATAGTGAATGAAGATGGTGATGTGTGTTTTGTGGGTGCATCGGGAGGATCAACTGGAGCTAAGAGAACATCAACTGCTAAGCAAAGTAGTAGTTCAAAATCGATGCCAATGAGTGTGAAGTCTGCTGAAGAACATCTTGCTCTACTTGCTTCATTTGTTGCTTCTTATGAAAACTACATTCAGGGGAAGATATCTGATCCTGCCGTTTTAGATGAAGATTACGATCAGATTGACCCTGATGATCTTGAAGATATGGATTTGCAATGGCAAATGGCCATGATTACCAGACGTGTGAAGAGGTTCATGAACAGAACTGGAAGGAAGTTTGTAGGGAAAACTGTTGGTTTTGACAAGACCAAAGTAAGGTGCTTTAACTGTCAAAGTTATGGACATTTCGCTAGAGAATGTCAAAAACAAAAGCAAGAGACGTCGAGTCAGAATTCAAACAACAGGAATGCTTCCAACAACTCTAACTCAAGGGCATTGATCTCTACTGCTCGAGAAGGTTCATATGACTGGAGTATTCATTTGGAAAATGATGAGAATGTCACTCAAGCATTCATGGCTGAGATTGTCCCCGTTGATGATGCTGAAGCTAACGTGGATGCTGAGGTTAAGAAGGAAAATAAAGCTGAGGAAAAGAAGGCTGATCAGACAACTGATGTTGAAAAAGAAAAGCCAAAGTCTGAGCATGAAAGGGAAGACGAAGCTAAAGATGAGATCATCAAAAGAATGGAAGCTCAACTTGCTGCTCTTATGGCCAACTCAGACAAATCGACAGGAGAGGTAAGTAACTCTGCTACTTCTGTTTGTTTAAAGTGTCGTGAATTACAGGGTGAAGTTGACAGGTTGTCAACTCAAAACAAAAGTCTGGTGAGCGAAATATCTAACGTTAAAGAATCAAATTTCTTTGCTAAAAGAAACGAGTCATCATATTTGAAAAAGATAAAAGGCTATGAGGCTGAAATTGAAGTTTTAACCAGCAAACTAAACGAAAAACTTCAAGTCATAGACTTAGCTCATGACATGATGGCTGAGAAAACAAAAGAGATTTCTGAAAAATGCAAAGAGTTGTCAGATGCACAACTCAAAATTGTTGAACTTGAAAAGAAATTAGGTCAATTCAGGGATTCTACTTTTGTTATGAAACACATGATGGGTGGGTTAAAGAAGAGTAATGACAAGACCAGTGTGGGATTCAAGGGCTTCAATGAAGTCCCACCTCCTCTTAGTCATGACTATTCTTTCTTACCTGATGAAGATGAGTTCACAGACTTTCTGTCAACATCACCAAGTAGTTTCACATCTAGTCAAGGTGATGTGTCTGAAGATAATGATGCTAAGAAGGAAAATAACAGCAAACCTGTTTTGAAAAGGAAAAACTCAAATCCTACGAATAAAAATCCAACTTTTGTTAAAAAGGTTAATTTTGTTCAAGGAAGTTACATGAAAAACGAAACAGTTGTTATTGAAAACGAATCAAATTTAAAGTTTGCAAAAAATAAGAACATAGAAAATCTTGAAACTAAGCAAACTGAACCAAATCCTTCTAAGCAATCATCAACACCATAATCTAGTTCAAAGGCTTCAGCTGAGAAGTCTTCGAAAAAGAGATCGTGCTTCAAATGTCACACAAAGGGACATGTAGCGAGCTGCTGTCCTAACAAAAAGGTTGAAGCACAAGTTAGTGAGAAACAAAGAGGGAAATCACCTGAGAAGCAAGGTGATAATGAGGAGAAAGTCTCAAATTCTCCAAAGAAATCTGCTCCAAAGCAACAACCGGGTATTGCTGGTGGTGTAGATAAGGCTGAAAGAGGAACTCCACAAATTCCTCGTTTTCAAAGAAATCAACCAAGATTTCAGCCTGAATCTACATCAGGCAGATATGAAAGACCTAGAAGTAACTCACCAAGAATGAAAAATCAAAATTCAAATTATTTCAGAAGTCAAGGTCAATATCAAAATCGATACCAAAATAATGGTGGTCGAACTTTTTATAACAATGGCTTTAGAAATTACAATCAAGGTTCTTGGAATCAAAATCAAAATTTTCAAAGGTCACATAGTCCAAACACAAATAGGTACCCTCAGGATCAGAGACCTTATGGAAATCTTGCCCCATTTCCATCAACAGGCCCAAGATCCAAGACTCCAGCTAGGAGTGATGGATACTGGATGGATGTTCCTGTAGTTGATGAATCTGGAAGACCCAAGACCATTAAGGCTTGGGTCCCCCAATCTAACAAATCTTTTGGTTGGTGTGTGCAGGAGCTGCTAAGGAGGATTATCAACTTATGGTATGCTGATAGTGGCTGCTCTAGGCACATGACAGGGGATGCGAGGTTGTTTTCTGAATTTGAAGAATATGATGGTGGACATGTAAATTTTGCTGGTGCTAAAGGTGGTAGGATTACTGGACGAGGAAAAGTGACGAATGGGAAGATCACTTTGGACAAAGTGAACTATGTTGAGCAGCTTAAACACAATCTAATAAGCATGTCACAAGTCTGCGACAAGGGTCACTCGGTCCATTTTACCAAAACTGAGGCATTGGTGTTGAAACCGGGTTTGGTCATTCCGGACGATTGGATAGTAATGCGTGCACCAAGGAAAAATGATACTTATGTCATGGACATGGGTGCCAAGGATCCGACTGCAGCGGTGGCGTGTTTGCTGTCAAAAGCATCTGAAGCTGAATCTATGTTGTGGCACAGACGCATGGCTCATATTCACTACCGCAAAATGAATTACATTATTAAAAATGAGCTAGTGAAAGGGGTTCCATTGCTGAGGTTTCAAGTGGAAGATAAATGTCTTCCATGTCAAAAGGGAAAACAACACAAGAAACCTCATAAGTCTAAAACAGTAAATTCCATTAATGCCCCTTATGAATTACTTCACATGGATTTATTCGGTCCAGTGAACGTGAGGAGCATAGGTGGAAAGTACTACTGTCTGGTTGTCACTGATGATTACTCACGTTATTCATGGGTTTTCTTTTTAGGTACAAAAGATGAGACGGCAGAGATGCTGATAGATCTTTTTACGAAATTGGAGAACGTCCATGATGCAAGGATTAAGAGGATAAGGAGTGATAATGGCACGGAGTTCAAGAATCGGATTCTGGATCTCTACTGTCTTCGAAAGGGAATTGAACATCAATATTCTGCTCCTTATACTCCCCAACAGAATGGAGTCGCTGAGAGGAAAAACAGGACGTTGATTGAAGCCGCTAGGACTATGCTTTCAGATTCAAAGCTACCAGTTCTTTTCTGGGGAGAAGCTGTGAATATAGCTTGCTACGTCCTAAACAAAGTTTTAACCGTTAAACGTTTTAACAAAACATGTCATGAACTTATGTTTAACGAAAAACCAAACTTAACAGGCTTTGAACCATTTGGGTTACCCTGCACCATTGTGCGAAACAAAGATAAACAAAAATTCGGTGAGGTGGCTGACGAAGGCTACTTTCTAGGTTACATGCCTGGCACACCGAATAAAAGGGTTTTTAATCTCAAAACTGGTAAAATTGAGGTTGTTTTTAATGTGGAAATTACTTCCTACAAACCTCAACAATCAACGAGTGGTCCTGCTATATTATATGATTATGAAAGTGTGTTTAAATCATTTAATATTCCTGAGGTTTCTGATGCAGATGATTCTCAGCTAATTCAAACAGTGATTGGTGAAGACGATGAAGGCGAGTTCATGCCTAGATCAAATGTTGATATGTCAGATGCTCCGGAATCTTCCCAAGGTGCTGCTAATCCTGATTCAAGCGATAGTGACTCTGAACCTATTCAGGGGGAGGAGTTTGTAAATCCGTTTGCAAATCAGAATATTCAGGGGGAGGTTGGATCAAACCTGGGTGATAATCTTGAAGTTGATGCAGTTGCTTCTACACGAGCAAATAGAGATCATCCAGTTGACATGATACTTGGAGATCCTACTGCAGGTGTTCAGACGAGAAGAAGCATAGCAGCGAATTCAGGGTTATTTGTTTCGATTGAGAAGACTGGGATAGTGAACGAGTGCTTGTATAGTTGCTTTATTTCCCAAGAGGAGCCGAAGAACATTCATATGGCTCTTAAAGACAATTCATGGGTTGAAGCTATGCAAGAGGAATTGGCCCAGTTTGCGAAGTTAAAGGTATGGGAGTTAGTGGACCTTCCTAAAGGTGAAAGAGAGATTGGCACTAAATGGGTATTTAGGTGCAAGAAAGATGAAAGAGGAATTGTCACGCGCAACAAGGCTCGGTTGGTGGTCAAAGGGTTCAATCAGCAAGAAGGGATAGATTACAATGAAGTGTTTGTGTGACAACCCTCAAAATCCCATGTATTCCGTACAAATTATTAATGACAATTAAAGTGCTTGACGACTGTGTGGAATCACTTAACTGCTTTCTGATATCTGTGTCATGCTTACACGTATTTGTTAATATACTAATAGTGTACAGAAAGGTCACTAAATAGTCCGTTATATTTTCCTAAGTGTTAGAAAGTAAAAACGTTACAAAAATATATAAATAGGACGCCTTACGGATTAATTAAGCAGTTTAACGGAACAGTGTCGAACCGAACAACCGAAATCTACCCGGAACATAAAAATATTGACATTAACACTATTTTTCCTTTATTGAGCTAGTTAAGGTCCCCGAATACCCTAACACCCGTTATATTATATAACACCCTAACAATTAATTTAATCAACCAACTAACATAACTAAACCTTAGCTATTTAGTTAAATTTCAACCAAATGCCCCCCCCCCCCTCCCAAACGATTGTTCCCCCATGTGAGACACACCCACTTACATTTTAAATATTTTATTTGTTTAGCCTAATATCTACACTACATATTGACTAATGGTTAATAATGGATGATGGATTATTTAATTGCATGCAAGTTCACAACACATGAACACTTTGCAAAAAAAAAAAAAAAATTCCCTCTTGCCTTGCCTACTGCCGAGAGCATTCACTTCCATCTATCCATTTTTCAATTTCCTTCAAGTAAGTCCAAGTACATACAAGTGTGAGGGATCACGCATAAGGAAGCTCGGTGCACCCGGATTGCCAAGGACCTCACTACGTTGCTATTAACCACTCGTTTTTCGTCTAGTTTCTTCCCTAGCCTCGAGCTAGTAGTAAGTGACTCTAAACCTCTTCTTGATCTTGTCTAGAGTGGTTAATAAAAGTTTCGTCGGTTAAAAATTACGAACATATAAGATCAAAGTCTAAAAGTTTACTAAAGTGATGAACAAGGTGGTTAATGGATGAATATGTGTGTAAATCATGTAGATCTTGTGTGGTTATGATGATTGGGTAATTATCTGATGCTTTACTGAATGATATTAGTATATGATGTTGTTGTGGTCACTAAACTCGTTAACGGAATCGATCGAACATGATTTAGATGGTTAAACACTTTAAATCAGAATCTGTCTAACTTTTACAGCCCACTTCTGTTGGCTGTAAACAGGTCTTAACCTCAACGAAAAATCGATATTTTGAATTTAAAATATGTTATTATGAAATACGGTTCTAATGGCACCGGAATCGTAATTTTTGGACTCCGTTTACTATTTTTAAAGTGTTAATTTGTAACAGCTACTTAAGCTGAATTTTGACAGCAATAAATGGGCGTCGTACTTTCGGTCATAACCTGAGTTTTGTGATGAATCGGACCATGAAAATTTTACTGTAGATGATAACTGAAGTATTTGTAATTACCCCACTGGAATTCCGCAAATCGGACTTACGATGAATTTGTAATAAATTGTTTCGTGGACTGTGGTCAGAAATACATAAATCTGAGTTCAGTCCCGAATATGAATTTTTATAAAATATTGGTGATAAACCGGACCCCGATATTTTTACACAATAAAATATGGAATGTTTATGATGTTCTATAAAAATTTGGGAATTTTTGGAATAATCTAACTATTTTATTTAAATGTCCGAAAACAGCCGGTTTTGAGTATTAATGCTGAAACGACATAAGTAGTGATTTGCGTGTCTAAATGTCGAGTATGCTATCTGTGAATGATTTGACATGTTATATATGTTATGTACATTATCGTATGTTTGATTTTGAGTGGGGAATGGACGGGAAACTTAGATGGGCATAAACCGTTACAGTGATGCATGTTGTGTGATAGATACGTGTAGGAACTTTGTGTTCTATTTGAAAGCCACTAAATGACTAACTGGTAAATCATACTAGGACGTGATTGACCGACCTTGACTGTTAGCTATATTGAGAATCTAACCGAGCAAACCGAGGTGAGTTCACACCCTTACTAAGGCATGGGATTCCCGGTGGTTGGGAATGGGATTGAATAACTATTTATATTATCAACACTACTAGACTACCTACTACTGTCCTCGGATTGGGAAGGGCACGTACGTAAAACCTACGTACACTCACACTCACTACTGTCCTCGGATGAGAAGGGCACGTACGTAAAACCTACGTACACTCACACTCACTACTGTCCTCGGATGAGAAGGGCACGTACGTAAAACCTACGTACACTCATACTTAACACCGTCCTCGGATTGGGAAGGACTCTTATGGATACGCCTAGTCTAGTAACATATATAATGGGAAGCCCCCACTAAATATCGTAAAGGTTTGGGAATCAAGAATAATGGGTAATACTTGGTTATGAAACGAACTTCCGATTCCTGATACGAACTCATTAACTAAACAACCAAACGTGAACTCACTCAACTTTGTTGTTGACTAGTTGTTACATGCCTTACAGGTCGCTAAATGCTTGGAGCTTGCACGGGGAAGGAGTCGTTGTGGAACATGGGTTGTTATATCCCATACTTAATAATTGAACTTTATAAACCTATGGAACTTATGTTTGAGACTTTAAACTTATGAACTGTGAACTTATGTTTTGAACTCACATTTACGCTTCCGCTGTTTAAACCAAACAAGGTTAACTAGCTTTGGTCACCAATCGTATTATGTTTGGTTTTATTTACTTAATTGAATTGTTCAATATGATTGGTGGCTCGATCCTGGTCATGTCACGCCTCCAAGCGGTGATACTCCGCATGGTGGATTTTGGGGGTGTGACAGATTGGTATCAGAGCCATTGGTTATAGTGAACTTGGTTTTTAATAAGGGAAAAAGTTTTTATTAAAACCAGACTATAACCTGTACAGTGCTCAACGATCCACAACGACGCTTCGCTCCACGTGCAAGACTCGACACCATAAGTGGTATGATTATGTTATATTGTCAGTTAGATAGTTCTCACTGTGCATTAGATAACGTGATAATTGCTATTTGAACCTTGTGTGCTTACTCTCTAATGTCGTCCCACACACTTACACACTTTCGCGACACTTTCCTCACTTACGTTGCTTCATTATGAAGATCATGAGCGGACGCGAAGGACGTATCAACCTCACTCAAGCCCAGTTGACGGCTTTGATCAACGAACGAGTTGCGGAGGCACTCGCAGCTAACCCTGCAGGAGGTCAACATGCTCAACCTCCTGTGTGCACGTTCAAGACGTTCATGGACTGTCGACCTACCACTTTCAGTGGCACCGAAGGAGCAGTGGGCCTTCTTCACTGGTTTGAAAAGCTTGAGACAGTTTTCGAGATGTGCGAATGCCCCGAAGACCGTAGGGTGAAATATGCTACCGGAACACTTGAAGGAGCTGCGTTAACCTGGTGGAAGGCACAAGTTCAACTACTAGGACTGGCAGTTGCTAATGCCACATCCTGGAATGGTTTCAAAGAGCTGATCAAGGAGGAGTACTGTAGTCGGGATGACATCCATAAGCTAGAGGTGGAATTTTACAATCTGAAGATGACGGGATCTGAGATCGAGGCGTATACTAAGAAGTCAAACGAGCTGGCCATCTTGTGTCCAACCATGGTGAACCCTCCCTTCAAACGAATTGAGCTCTATCTCAAGGGCCTTGTACCAGAGATTCAAAGTCATGTGACTTCAGCCAACTTGGGTACCATCCAGCAAGTCGTCAAATTGGCTCATCGTCTCACCGACCAGGCAGTGGAACAAAACAGACTACCCAAGCGTATTGGTGCTGCTACTTCTGATGCACCTACCGACAACAAACGAAAATGGGATGGGAATACCGGCAAAGGCTCTGCCTCTGTTCAGTCTCAGTCTCAGCAACGAAGGACTGAGGACCATAGGAGCCCTGGTCAGCACTTTTCTGGTAGTCAAGGGCAGGGTGGATATCGAGGAAACCACCCAAAGTGCAACAAATGCAACAGACACCACAGTGGTCAGTGCAACAAGGGACACTGTCAGAGGTGTCTCAAGATGGGTCATGAAGCCAAGGATTGCAGGAGCCCACGGCCTACGAATCAGAATCGTCAGCAGCAACAGCAAGCACCGCAGAATCAGCAACAGCAACAGGGCAACAAGGGATGCTTTCAGTGTGGTGCTGAAGGTCACTTCAAGAGACACTGCCCGCAGTTAAATCAGAATCAGAATCACAACCAAGGAAACGGGAACAATAATGGGGGCAACAATGGAGGAAACAATGATGGCAACGGTGCCAGGGGTCGTGTGTTCGTGATTGGTCAAGGAGAAGCAAGGAACGATCCCAACGTTGTGATGGGTAAGTTTCTTCTTGACGACTTCTTCGTTACTGTTTTATTCGATTCGGGTGCCGATACTAGTTATGTGTCCGTGAAAGTTAGCCAAATTCTTAAGCGCACCCCAACACTCCTGAACACCAAACACACGGTAGAACTAGCTAACGGTAAAAGTCTTGAAGCCACACATGTAGTTAAAGGTTGTAACCTCGTCTTAGCTGGTCAGACTTTCCCGATCGATCTTGTTCCTATCACACTTGGTAGTTTCGACGTTGTTATTGGGATGGATTGGTTATCTCATCATCAAGCGGAGATTGTTTGCAAGGAGAAAATCATCCGCATTCCTCGTTCTGATAAAGAACCCCTCGTGATTCATGGCGACAAGAGTGGTGCTGTCGAAGGCATCATCTCTTTCCTTAAGGCCCAGAAGTGTTTGCGAAAGGGCCACACTGCCATTTTAGCACTCGTTACTGACACATCCACGGAAGAGAAGAGAATTGAAGACATTCCTATTGTGCGCGAATTTCCCGAGGTATTTCCTGAGGAATTACCTGGTCTTCCTCCTCATCGCCAAGTTGAGTTCCAAATCGAGCTAGCTCCTGGAGCAGCGCCAGTAGCTCGAGCACCATATCGTCTAGCCCCATCAGAACTCGAAGAACTGTCCACACAGCTACAAGAACTCTTGGAAAAGGGTTTTATACGTCCGAGCTCTTCACCCTGGGGAGCTCCAGTCTTGTTCGTGAAGAAGAAAGACGGTACCTTCAGGATGTGTATTGACTATCGCGAACTTAACAAGGTGACTGTGAAGAATCGTTATCCTCTTCCACGTATTGACGACTTGTTTGACCAGTTGCAAGGGTCGAGCTATTACTCCAAGATTGATTTGAGATCGGGATACCATCAGCTGAGAGTCCGAGATGAGGACGTCTCCAAAACAGCATTCAGAACTCGTTACGGCCATTACGAGTTTCTGGTTATGCCATTCGGGCTGACGAATGCACCAGCGGTCTTCATGGATCTCATGAACCGAGTGTGCAAGCCTTACCTGGATAAGTTCGTTATTGTGTTCATTGACGATATCCTGATCTATTCTAAGAGTCAGGAGGAACACGAGCAGCATCTACGACTTATGCTGGAACTTCTTCGAAAAGAACGGTTGTATGCCAAGTTTTCGAAATGTGATTTCTGGCTTCGCGAAGTCCACTTTCTAGGCCACGTGGTAAACAAGGATGGAATTCATGTGGATCCATCTAAGGTTGAATCGATCAAGAACTGGCCCGCACCCCGCACACCAACGGAAATCCGCCAATTCTTGGGTTTGGCCGGATATTACAGAAGGTTTATAAAAGATTTCTCCAAGATTGCGCAACCTCTCACTTCACTGACTCAGAAGGGTGTCATCTATCGTTGGGGTGATGCACAGGAGTCCGCGTTTCAACATCTAAAGGATAGACTTTGTAGCGCGCCTATCCTCTCAATGCCAGAAGGCACCGATGATTTCGTGGTTTATTGCGACGCTTCCATCCAAGGACTTGGTTGCGTATTGATGCAACGTGACAAGGTCATTGCCTACGCATCGCGCCAACTTAAAGTTCACGAAAGAAATTACACTACTCACGATCTGGAGCTGGGAGCAGTTGTATTCGCGCTTAAGATATGGAGACATTACCTGTACGGTACCAAGTGCACCATCTACACCGACCACAGGAGTCTCGAGCATATCTTCAAGCAAAAAGAATTAAACATGCGACAACGCCGATGGGTCGAACTCTTGAATGATTACGAATGCGCTATCAAGTATCATCCGGGCAAAGCCAATGTTGTGGCTGACGCCCTCAGTCGAAAGGATACTTTACCTAAGCGTGTACGAGCATTACAGCTTACCATCCAGTCTAACCTTCCTGCTCAGATTCGAGATGCCCAGGTTGAAGCATTGAAAGCAGAGAACATCAGGGCTGAGTCCCTACGAGGATCGAGGCAGCGGCTAGAACAAAAGGGAGACGGTGCCTACTATGTAAACGGACGCATCTGGGTTCCATTTTATGGAAACTTACGCGAGCTTGTGATGGACGAAGCGCACAAGTCTCGTTATTCGGTACATCCTGGTTCGGATAAAATGTACCACGACCTCAAGACTACGTATTGGTGGCCTGGCATGAAAGCCCACATAGCAACCTACGTCAGTAAGTGCTTGACTTGTGCGAGAGTCAAGTCTGAATATCAGAAACCATCAGGCCTACTTCAACAACCGGAGATCCCGAAATGGAAATGGGAGCAAATTTCCATGGATTTCGTTACTGGCCTGCCTAGATCTCAACGCGGAAACGATACCATTTGGGTGATCGTAGATCGACTGACCAAGTCTGCACATTTTCTGGCCATCAAAGAAACGGATAAGTTTTCTACTCTTGCGGACATTTATCTAAAGGAAGTAGTGTCAAGGCACGGGGTGCCAATCTCTATTATATCTGATCGTGACGCGCGTTTTACTTCTGAACTGTGGCAAGCAATGCACAAGTCCTTTGGCTCACGTTTAGATATGAGCACCGCTTATCACCCACAGACGGATGGGCAATCGGAACGCACCATCCAAACCTTGGAAGACATGCTTAGGGCATGCGTAATCGACTTCGGCAATGGCTGGGAGAAGCACCTCCCGCTAGTGGAGTTCTCATATAACAACAGCTACCACACCAGCATCCAAGCCGCTCCGTTTGAGGCATTGTACGGACGCAAATGCCGATCGCCTCTCTGTTGGGCAGAAGTTGGTGACAGCCAAATCACTGGCCCAGAACACGTGGTAGATACCACCGAGAAAATTGCTCAGATACGACAGCGAATGGCGGCAGCTCGTGACCGTCAGAAACGCTATGCTGATGAGGGAAGAAAACCACTCGAGCTCCAGGTTGGGGATCGAGTGCTACTCAAAGTCTCACCTTGGAAAGGTGTAGTCCGCTTTGGCAAACAAGGCAAACTCAATCCGCGTTATGTCGGACCGTTCAAAGTCATTGAGAAAATTGGCCAAGTCGCCTACAGGTTGGATCTACCTGAAGAACTCAGCGGAGTTCACAACGTATTCCACGTATCAAATCTGAAGAAGTGTCTGTCAGATGAGCCCTTCATAGTTCCTCTCAAGGAACTCACAATCGACGACCAGCTGCGATTCGTCGAGGAACCAGTAGAGATTACTGATCGAGATGTTAAGATTCTCAAGCACACAAGAATACCTCTCGTTCGAGTTCGTTGGAATGCTCGTCGTGGCCCAGAGTATACCTGGGAACGAGAAGACCAAATGAAACTCAAGTATCCCCAACTGTTTAAGAAAAACGCAACCACTACTGAGGCTGAAGCTACCGCAGAATTTCGGGACGAAATTCCAAATCAACGGGGGGATGATGTGACACCCCAGGAAAATCTGGAAAACAACGCAACTTAACTAGCTTCCTCAGTAACCACGCGCTAAATTTCGGGACGAAATTCTCTTAACAGGGGGAGAATGTGACAACCCTCAAAATCCCATGTATTCCGTACAAATTATTAATGACAATTAAAGTGCTTGACGACTGTGTGGAATCACTTAACTGCTTTCTGATATCTGTGTCATGCTTACACGTATTTGTTAATATACTAATAGTGTACAGAAAGGTCACTAAATAGTCCGTTATATTTTCCTAAGTGTTAGAAAGTAAAAACGTTACAAAAATATATAAATAGGACGCCTTACGGATTAATTAAGCAGTTTAACGGAACAGTGTCGAACCGAACAACCGAAATCTACCCGGAACATAAAAATATTGACATTAACACTGTTTTTCCTTTATTGAGCTAGTTAAGGTCCCCGAATACCCTAACACCCGTTATATTATATAACACCCTAACAATTAATTTAATCAACCAACTAACATAACTAAACCTTAGCTATTTAGTTAAATTTCAACCAAATGCCCCCCCCCCCCCCCCCTCCCAAACGATTGTTCCCCCATGTGAGACACACCCACTTACATTTTAAATATTTTATTTGTTTAGCCTAATATCTACACTACATATTGACTAATGGTTAATAATGGATGATGGATTATTTAATTGCATGCAAGTTCACAACACATGAACACTTTGCAAAAAAAAAAAAAAAAATTCCCTCTTGCCTTGCCTACTGCCGAGAGCATTCACTTCCATCTATCCATTTTTCAATTTCCTTCAAGTAAGTCCAAGTACATACAAGTGTGAGGGATCACGCATAAGGAAGCTCGGTGCACCCGGATTGCCAAGGACCTCACTACGTTGCTATTAACCACTCGTTTTTCGTCTAGTTTCTTCCCTAGCCTCGAGCTAGTAGTAAGTGACTCTAAACCTCTTCTTGATCTTGTCTAGAGTGGTTAATAAAAGTTTCGTCGGTTAAAAATTACGAACATATAAGATCAAAGTCTAAAAGTTTACTAAAGTGATGAACAAGGTGGTTAATGGATGAATATGTGTGTAAATCATGTAGATCTTGTGTGGTTATGATGATTGGGTAATTATCTGATGCTTTACTGAATGATATTAGTATATGATGTTGTTGTGGTCACTAAACTCGTTAACGGAATCGATCGAACATGATTTAGATGGTTAAACACTTTAAATCAGAATCTGTCTAACTTTTACAGCCCACTTCTGTTGGCTGTAAACAGGTCTTAACCTCAACGAAAAATCGATATTTTGAATCTAAAATATGTTATTATGAAATACGGTTCTAATGGCACCGGAATCGTAATTTTTGGACTCCGTTTACTATTTTTAAAGTGTTAATTTGTAACAGCTACTTAAGCTGAATTTTGACAGCAATAAATGGGCGTCGTACTTTCGGTCATAACCTGAGTTTTGTGATGAATCGGACCATGAAAATTTTACTGTAGATGATAACTGAAGTATTTGTAATTACCCCACTGGAATTCCGCAAATCGGACTTACGATGAATTTGTAATAAATTGTTTCGTGGACTGTGGTCAGAAATACATAAATCTGAGTTCAGTCCCGAATATGAATTTTTATAAAATATTGGTGATAAACCGGACCCCGATATTTTTACACAATAAAATATGGAATGTTTATGATGTTCTATAAAAATTTGGGAATTTTTGGAATAATCTAACTATTTTATTTAAATGTCCGAAAACAGCCGGTTTTGAGTATTAATGCTGAAACGACATAAGTAGTGATTTGCGTGTCTAAATGTCGAGTATGCTATCTGTGAATGATTTGACATGTTATATATGTTATGTGCATTATCGTATGTTTGATTTTGAGTGGGGAATGGACGGGAAACTTAGATGGGCATAAACCGTTACAGTGATGCATGTTGTGTGATAGATACGTGTAGGAACTTTGTGTTCTATTTGAAAGCCACTAAATGACTAACTGGTAAATCATACTAGGACGTGATTGACCGACCTTGACTGTTAGCTATATTGAGAATCTAACCGAGCAAACCGAGGTGAGTTCACACCCTTACTAAGGCATGGGATTCCCGGTGGTTGGGAATGGGATTGAATAACTATTTATATTATCAACACTACTAGACTACCTACTACTGTCCTCGGATTGGGAAGGGCACGTACGTAAAACCTACGTACACTCACACTCACTACTGTCCTCGGATGAGAAGGGCACGTACGTAAAACCTACGTACACTCACACTCACTACTGTCCTCGGATGAGAAGGGCACGTACGTAAAACCTACGTACACTCATACTTAACACCGTCCTCGGATTGGGAAGGACTCTTATGGATACGCCTAGTCTAGTAACATACATAATGGGAAGCCCCCACTAAATATCGTAAAGGTTTGGGAATCAAGAATAATGGGTAATACTTGGTTATGAAACGAACTTCCGATTCCTGATACGAACTCATTAACTAAACAACCAAACGTGAACTCACTCAACTTTGTTGTTGACTAGTTGTTACATGCCTTACAGGTCGCTAAATGCTTGGAGCTTGCACGGGGAAGGAGTCGTTGTGGAACATGGGTTGTTATATCCCATACTTAATAATTGAACTTTATAAACCTATGGAACTTATGTTTGAGACTTTAAACTTATGAACTGTGAACTTATGTTTTGAACTCACATTTACGCTTCCGCTGTTTAAACCAAACAAGGTTAACTAGCTTTGGTCACCAATCGTATTATGTTTGGTTTTATTTACTTAATTGAATTGTTCAATATGATTGGTGGCTCGATCCTGGTCATGTCACGCCTCCAAGCGGTGATACTCCGCATGGTGGATTTTGGGGGTGTGACAGTTTGCACCAGTGGCAAGGTTGGAGGCAATTCGTTTGTTTCTAGCTTTTGCTTCATTCAAGGGCTTTAAAGTTTACCAACTAGACATGAAGAGTGCATTTCTTTATGGTAAAGTCCAAGAAGTGGTGTATGTCTCACAACCAGATGGGTTCGTTGATCCAGACTATCCAGATCGAGTTTACAAACTTGATAAGGCTTTGTATGGGTTACATCAAGCTCCCAGGGCGTGGTACGAGACACTGTCTACACATCTGCTCAAGAATGGTTTTGAAAGGGGTCAGATAGACAGTACACTGTTCATAAAGAGGAAGAAGGAAGATTTTCTGCTGGTACAGGTATACGTGGATGACATCATCTTTGGGTGATCTGATGTGAACATGTGTAAAGAGTTTGAACAGGTGATGAAGAGTAAGTTTGAAATGAGCGCTATGGGTGAGCTGTCTTACTTTCTGGGATTACAAGTTGAACAGAAGGAGGATGGGATGTTTATTCATCAAACGAAGTATGTGTATGACATTTTGGATCGGTTCAAAATGAATGATTGCTCTACTTTCAACACACCCATTTGCGAAAATCACAATCTTGGCCCAGATCATGAAAGTACTGAAGATGTTGATCCTACTCAATACAGGGCGATGATTGGTTCTCTAATGTACTTGACTGCTTCAAGACCTGACATCATGTTTGCCGTATGCTTGTGTGCCAGATATCAGGCGAATCCAAAAGAGTCACACATGAAAGCAGTGAAGCGTATTCTTCGTTACTTGAAGGGGAAACCTAAACTTGGGTTGTGGTATCCAGCTGATAGTGATTTGAGGTTCGTTGCTTACACTGATTCAGACTTTGGAGGATGCAAATCAAACAGAAAGTCTACAACAGGTGGTTGTCAGTTCTTAGGAGGCAGGATCGTGTCTTGGCAATGCAAGAAGCAATCCTGTGTGTCTACATCTACGTGTGAAGCTGAATATATTGCTACGGGTAGCTGTTGCTCTCAGGTCCTCTGGATTCAACAGCAGATGCGCGATTACGGTTTGGATTTCACTCGTACTCCTATTATGATAGATAATAATGCCACTATATCAATCACAAACAATCCCGTAAAGCACAGTAGAACTAAACATATTGACATCCGTCATCACTTTATACGGGATTGTGCTGAAAAACGACTCATTGAATTGCACCGAGTCGACACAGAAGATAACCTTGCTGATCTTTACACTAAAGCTTTTGATCAAGCTCGCTTTGAACACTTAGTCGAACTCAACGGGATGAGGAATCCTGAATAACTGGTTCTTCATAAGAATTTTGTAAATAGTTTAATGCTTTCTTAAAAATCAAAAATACAAAAACATTGAAAAATCCAAAACATAAAAAAATGGAAAATCAAAAATGAGTTTTCACTGTGTGAAAAAGAAGAAATGATAGTACATCAGCAAGTTAGACTGTCACACTCGATCTGAATCAAAATGCTTAAGTGTGATAGTAGCTTCATCATATGATATACCAGTAGGCAAAAGCATGAAATAATCAACTTACCAATGTGATATAAACATAAATGCACTGAGTATGAGTGGGGAACACATCAGTGGTGTATGGTTTAATGACCTTAAATCTTGCGTTGATAGATTGCCAAAATCTGAAGTTTTGGGTCTTTATACTGTTATTTCATCTGGGGATATCTTGGCTGTCTTTCTGTTCAGAACTAAAATTGTACATGACCCCAGGAAAGAAAGTCACTTGGAATTAGCTCATTTCTATTTGAATGTCTGTATGTTGTCCCGATACACACAATTTTGATCTGATTCTGAAATCTTTTCTGAAAAAAAAGTCGTGTACCTCCTCTGCTGCATCCAGATATATGCTGACCTGGAGGTGCTAGGCAACGACAGCTTCTGCTGCATCCAGATACATGCTGACCTAGCTGTACGTTGTCGCACTATAGATCTTATACACCCGAAAGAGTCCCTCAAGTGCCCAAAAGAAACCCAATAAACCTATATCAAACTGAGGAAAACTCATTTGATCTGTATATTATACCATCTCTGCTAAAGATCTATTCTGTTCTCTTCTCAACCTATTCCCAGTTAAGATTTCAGAAATCTGGATTGGACTTGTGAAATATGTGGTAGGGAAGATACTTGCATGATAGAGTGTGCTGTTTATATTTCCAGGATTTGATTAGTATTTATTTGGGTGTTCATTGTTGAGCAATCAAAACATGATAAAACAGATTATATGCAGACCTAGGCACTGTCAGGATATCTTAAAGGATGACATCAGTATACTCACCTACTACGATGAATCTTTGTGCATACCTTGATCGCGGGGGTATATCCTGAAGTGGGACACACTAATATATCAGAAATAAAATTACCTTAACGTATCATACGGTAATGGTACTTGAAATGTTCATGCATTTGTTTAAGTGGACAAACATACTGGTAACCGTCTTGAACTACTTTTCACTAAAAAATTAAATAAAGAATTATCTAATAGTGTGAAACAGTTTGATTGTGCTGATATGATCTTCTTGCCGGTGATTCTCACAAAAATAGAGTGTTTATTGCTTTTCGTATTTATTTGCTTTCAGAAAATACAAAAATACAAAAATAGTGTCTTTTTCTGTTGAAAATTCTTAATGTACGGGAAACTGTTATTCTTAGAGGAATTGTTACTGATAGGGGGAGACGGTGTTAGTAAGTGGGTTCAAAATTTTGAAATGATGCAGGTTATGGGGTGTTTGTTTAAAAATTGTGCGTGTTGGTGTTGAATTGGAAAATGCTTAATCTGTTATATAGTTTAACTAATCTCTTGAATAATAATAATTTGTTTAACTTGTGTTGAAAAATTCTTATGGTTTCTCGAGATGTTTGTTTTATAGTATACAGATTGAAGCAGTGTGTTGCGAAGAAGTTGCTATGTTAATGAGATGTTGCTGTGTTGCTGAGAAGTTGCTGTGTTGCTGAATAGTTGCTGTGTTGCTGAGAAGTTACTGTGAAGATGAGAGTTTGATTGGATGCATGGTAGACCCTCCTTTCTACATTGCAGACAAAGTTGCAGAATTGAAGAGTGCTATGCAAAAGCTGAACTGGAGTTTGCTCTAACGCTAAAGTTTTTGAAGATTTGGTGATTGGATGCATCAGCTTAGGGGGAGTCTGTTGCTGACAGAAGCTGTTGAAGCTGAAGCTATCCAAAGACCAAAAGACTTGAAGATTCTGAAGACTGAAGTTACCTTTGCAAGCTATTGTCAAGGGGGAGTTTGTTGGTGCATATTTGTGACAACAGCTTAGATTTGGTCTTTGGATATCTTGTAATTAGTAAAACGATAAACAGTTAGCGGGTTTAGCTTTGTAAGAGTTAATTAAGAGTGATTGGGCCAAACCAAACCCACATAGGGGGATGGTAGGCGAAATGGGCCTAGCCCATGACCTAGCCCATGTGCAAAGCTTTGTCCTATATAAACAAAGCTTAGCATTAGGGTTTAGGTTGATCTTCTAATCATCTAATCACTCTTGGAGAGAATTCGTGAAAGACAAAGGCTTGGACGAATTAGGATCTTGATTGATTGTAATTGTTGGAAGATAATCAATAAAGATCGGGTTTAAAGTGATTTCGGTGTTCTACTCATTTTCTGTGAAATCTAATCTAGAGGATTCCGCACTCTAGGTTAGATAGACGATTCTGTTACGATCCATACGGCTCACGGGACCTACAATATAGAATACATATTGCATCCCAAATTGTTTAAAACAAAAGAGGATCGAGTATACTCACAGTGGGCAGTGTTGTAAAAGTCGCTAGGCGGTCCCTAGTCGGCCGACTGGGGAGTTGGGAGTAATCGGAGTACTCGGAGAGTACTCGGGGAGTACGCGGACATGGTAACTATAAAGAAAATTAATTATTATATATTATATATATGTTAAAATAAGCATAATTCATGTCAACTGAGTATAATTTAAAATGAAACATGTTTAAAGTTCAAATATTTTGAATACAAGTCCGACTAGTCTGAGTACAAGGTTGAGTTGTCCGAGTACAAGGTCGAGTAGTCCGAGTACAAGGCCGAGTAGGCCGATGTTGACCGATTTTGATCGATTTTGACTAATTAAAAGTCAACAACCCACGTTGACCGCCTAGACCGACTAGGCCGACTCTTTCCGACTACGTCCGACTAGGCGCCGAGTTTGACCGAGTTTGACCGAGGCCGACTAATTGAGTCCGCCTAGGAGGAAGTCACCTCGGAGGGGTTCCGAGGACCGAGTACTCGGCCTTGAAATCCGACTTTTACAACACTGACAGTGGGTGCTTAGAACTTAAACACAGTTCGGTTGGATCGAAGGGAGTGCTGGATCAGCCTGCGTGCGGGGAACAGAGTATAAGTCCTCTAAGCGCTGACCCGGTCGGGAACAGAGTGTCGAATAGTGCGAAAATCGAGTTAAAGTGCCTGATAGACTACCCGAGCGGATGGTCACCTGGACGGATGGCCATTCGAACGGAAGACCATTCGAACAGTGGGTGTTTGTGAACTGTTAAGGTTTTTAATGTTTTGATCATAGTGTCCTGTAAAAACAAACAAGGATTGTTATCATAGGCAGATCATCTGGACGGATGGTCATCCGATCGGATGGCCATTCGAACAGATGGTTAGTGTGTGAAGTTTTGTAAAATTTCTAAGTAAAAGTTTTGAGTTGACGGAGACAGTGTGACAACGTGTTAAACAACGGAAACATACCAAACCCAGCTCATTCGATCAGATGGGTATCACCCCGTCGGACAGACGAGCTGTTCTTGGTGAGATTTCGTGTTTGGACCCGTTAATCGGTCCGTTTTCTTCGGTGGGAATCAGTTTTCAAGCCGACTCTCGACTAAGGAACGAGTCGAGAGTCGGATTGAGTCTGATTTCACCAAAGATTTGTATAAAAACTGAAGAACAGTTAGGAAATCAGCTGTAAAACGTGAAGTTTGTCAGATCCAAGCCTAAAACATGTGAAATTCTATTAGATCTGGTATAAAAGTGTGATAATCCTTTAGATTTTGTGTAAAAGTTGTGAAAATCCGCTAGATCTGGGACCCATCTTGGTTAAATGGTGCCCCACAACAGTTTGCATAAGCAACCGAGTGGAAACCACCTTCAAGAGTCCCAAATCAGTTGGTTTTCTAGGAAAAGTTGAAGTGTTCATGTGATAGAAGTGAATAAAAATGAAGATTAGAAGAGAATGGAGGTAAAAAGCTTACAATTTGTCCTTGAATCGTGTCCGAAAGCGTCTGAGAGTGTATGAGAGAATGGCAGAGTGAAATGTGAGAATGAAGGGTCAAATGTCCAGTTTATAGATGACAGTGACAGCTCCAAACGAATGGGTTAAGTGGGTGCAATGGTGGCAGTCGATCGGATGGCGTTCTGGTCGAATGGCCATCTGGTTAGATGGCCATCCGCTCGGATGTCCATTCAGACAGCTGGTTCGCGCATGTTAGTTCTTCCGACTTTGGTTCGTTTTGCGAACGATGTTAAGTGTTGCGTTGCGTATTATTGTGAGTAGCCATTACATCTTGATATTCAAATACCATAAATAACACAAGAAGTTTCCGTGTTTCAAGTTCGCGGTTAAGCTAGTTTCTCGTTCAGTAAGTATCAAAAGCGTGCTATGTAACTAGCTAACAATGACCAAAATCGAAAAAAACGTAAAAGAAAAGCATGAATTTATAACTCCAGGTTACTCACAACTCACATGACCTATAACGTAATTATACAGACATTTATTAGAAAATGGAAGGGTTAAAAAGTTTTTAGAAAATGGATGGGCAAGGAGAAAACATTAAAAATTAAGGGTAGAAGCGTGCTATGTAGCTAGCCAACAATGACCAAAACCGGAAAAAAAAACTTAAAAGAAAAGCATGAATTTATAACACCAAGTTACTAACAACTCACATGACCTATAACGTAATTATACATACATTTATTAGAAAATGGAAGGGTTAAAAAGTTTTTAGAAAATGGATGGGCAAGGTGAAAACATTAAAACTTAACGGGAGTAACCTAAACTTTAACAAAAAATAAAACTTAAGGGAAGTAAACTAAAATTAAAAATAATAAACTTATCAGCTACGTTGTGAACAGGTTGTTGGTGAATAAAGTCTAAATGACAGAATTGTAATTAATCTCACATTATTGTCCAATTATTACACTATAACTGAGAAGCTATCATATTTGTTAATGCTAATTTATATAATATTAAATCGAAAGGTCGGTGGCTTTTGCCACCTACCCTTTCTCTTTTAATCTAAATAACTACAAAAGTACCCTTCTTGCAAATTAGAATAGTAGTACTGTTTACTATTTTTTTCAATTTGTAGTTCTTTGTCTTCTTACTCTATCACGGTTAGATCTCCGATCATGCAACCAAGGCAATCACCACCATGGAGGGATGAGTTCCAACCACCAAGTCAGTGGGACAACATCATTTTTCTCTCGGTTCAATTTTCATCCAACAATTAAAGGGAACATTGTTTAATATCAAGAAACAACACAATACAAATACTAGATAATCAAATAGCGTTTTGAATTCAGAACCCAACCTTCGGCAAATAATGTTTGAGTAGAGAGAAAGATAGTGTAGAGAGAGAAATGGGTTTACTTTAGTCTATGTGAATGAGATCCGCCACAACCACGGTGGATCGGAACGAGATCCGCCACAACCAAGGTATATCTGATGGAGATCTAGGTTTTGTGGACAAGAAGACACACAAACACGACAATGGTTAGGCGGTGGTTCTATTGTTGTGGCAACTAGGTGGTTGGGCGGCTTCATCTGGGTTGCGGCAGTGATTGGCGGTGATCGATTTGTCATTTGTGTGGTATGACGATGATGGGCCGGTGGTGGTGGGGATATGTTTGGGTGGTGATTAGAGTGTGATGCGAGGATGACGGTTCAGTGGGGGTAGAAATAAAGAAATGGTAGTCAATAGTTTAGTTGATATATCAAATATTAAGTTTGGTTAATTAAATGTTTCAGGTCCGTCCATTATTGATTTTAGTTTCCTACTTTTAAGTCTTTATTCATTTTAAAGCCCTTTTACCTTTCTAGAATATGCAACCTATCTTTTTAATTTTTTTATCATCATTTATTAATACAATCAAATATTAGAAAGATGTTTTAAGTATACCAATTTGGTGGATGACTTTTCCAAACATAAATTAATATTGCTATTTTTTTCCTAAACAAATAATGTATAGGTTTTGATTTGAACATAAAATTGTTAATATGCTTTTATTATAGAAAAAGGAATTCGACAAGTATCCTTTATAAAATAAAATTGATAAAATAATTAAATAAAAAATAAGTTTTAATAATATGTCAGCTTTTATTTCTTGGTTTTCTTTTCGATTACTAAACCGAGTGTTGTTACAGTATCTATAGTGTCATAAAACGAACTAATACCAACCTAATTCCAGCGCCAACAAACGTCATGTTGCCGCCGCAACGCGCGGCTCGGGTAAAATCCTAGTTTATTAATTAATATGTTATAATTAGAAAACGCTTATTTCAAGTTGATTATTTTTTTTATCAATTAAAAGTTACAAGCTTAGTCTTGAATAAGAGTTGTTACTTTTCTCACTTCAGTCCAAAACTGAAACCTTTTAAATCCGGGTCTCTGTGGTTTCTTTGTGGCCATTTTTATCCAAAATCCAAACTGGGTCTGATTTTTCAGTTAACCACATGCCTTTTTGTCGTTTTCCTCCCTTTTAATGAAGGGCAAAATGGTCTTTTAACGTATTATTATAACATATTAAAAGGGATGAAAACGATAAAAAGTGATTTGATAAATACGGTCTATAAAAACTAACCTAATCTAGACACCCTAGTTTTAAATTTATAAACTAAGACTCTCTAAATGTTAGACCACTAACAGGCAAGTGTACCTATTGTACGTAGTAAAGCCTAATGAAGTCCGAGTATCGAACCCACAAGACACTAGTGATGCGAACTAGACTCTGACTCAACTAATTCCTTAATTGGTTTTAACTGTTTTGGTTTTAAGTTTTTTTTTAATTAACTAATTAACTAATATCCTAAATTAACTAAAGGTTTAAACTACCAAGACGCAGGCTAAAGGCTACTAATGGTGAAATCAAGGATGATATGAAAGTAGGTTACCTAGGCAAGAATCCCTAGACTCATGAACATAATCCTAACATTGGTTCGAATGAAGACTCTGTCTAACCCGATAAACCCCCTGAAGGTAAACCGAACCCAACAGTTTTGACAAGTAGTGAAGTGCTAAAATGGATTGACTTGAGTTATCGACCACCAAGTCCCACAACTATCAGGTATAAAGTAATTTATGTACTAAAACCCTCAAGTTATGAAGCTGAAATAACTAAGAACACCAAACCCCTAGAAACTTCTAGACGCGAATAAACAGATGAATCCGAGCTATCGGCCACGCAAACTATCAAACAACGCCTAGTTAATAACCTAGCAATTCTAAATTAGATTTCTCACCGCTATAAGAGATTGCACATTTTAATCAATTGGTTTTAATAATTGTTACACTTGAAATAGATTTCTCACCTTCAAGGTCTAGACTGAAAGATTAACAACCTAGACTGACTCCCGGCTCTAAAGTATATTTCTAAGTATCCAGAGCAATGGAACCAACAAATATGTTATCAAACCAACCAAAACCAACACACAAGTATTTAGAATTGATTTTCAAAATTATAATATGTAAATCAACACATTCACTCAAAACCAAAAATTAATCAATTAAACAATTCGTCAAGTTCATCAACCTAAGCAACCATAACAAGTTTAGTTACTCATAGTCAAAAGGGAAACAAAAATAAATTTAAATCAAAACGATTCAGAAAACATGTCAATATTCAAGTTTAGCAAACTGAAAACAATAAACAATGTCTAACCGAAAACTGTGATTTTTAATTAAGTTCCTTCAGTTCCAAGCTTCTTCTCCACCTTCAAGTCTTCTCATTCTTATTCTCTAGTTCGTATGATGCCTTCTGTCGTCACCCTTTTCTCCTCGCGTCTTGTATATCTATCACCGTATGTCTTACCTAAACTTTTTACGACTTGGGCTCCAAGCTCACATTTTCACAATTCTGGGTTTAATTTAGTGGGTGTATTGTAAGTGGGCCTGGGTTAAAACCGAACTCATGGCCCAAAGTCAACAAAAGTGGACGGTGGCACTTTGGAATTAAATGGATCCTTCTTCAAATTAAATTTCCCCTTTGTGTCCTACTCCTTGTATATGTTTTTTTATATGATTTAAACTAAGTTAGAACCTCATGTATTACACAGGTTGTATAAATGAGATTTTATATAATAAATAATAAAAAAATATTTTCTTGAACACCAAATAACAAAAAATATATATCTTTTAAAAAAAACTCGAATATTGCACGTGTTGGATAAAATATAATGTGACAACTCGGGATTTCAAGTTCTTTCATTTACGTATCTCTTGTGTGACAACTCTGTTTTGATAAATTGTTTTATGTTATGTGATGTGTTATTGTTTGAAAGATTAGAGTGGTGATGATTAATGAATTGTTATGTTGTTTGCGAATGAAAGCATAAGACTTTCAAATATCTCGTCACTTAGTGTTCACGACGAAAGACTGGACTTTCGTCATCATCGGCCAACCGACGAAAAATGGTGTTTCGTCGGGATGGTTATTCGCCGAGATGGGCTTCGGCCTAAACGGAACCCAGACACGCTACCCTCACTATTTAAACCTAAACCTGCTTAACCCTAGACTTTTCTTCTCAATTGCAAACATCGGCAGCACAAGTCATCTCTCTCGAAGCCTTCTTGTATTCTTGTGACTATCTCGTCGATCGGTTAGCACTTCGCCACACTTTATGTTGACTATTGTTTGTGTTGTGGATAATTGTTTGTGCTGCATGAGATTCTTATATGAGACTAGGGTTTGTCTATGACTTCGTGCATTTAGAATAGATGAATGATTTTATTGTTTGGTTAATGTCGATTTTAGTGGTTAAAAGCTTTGTGATTGATAATTGCTTATACGAATTCTGGGTTCGTATCTAACTGATGAGTTGCTTGATTTGTATGATGATTCTCATGATAAACTACTAAGTTATGATTGGTATGTCGAATAGAAATTGTTATATTATGAATGGGTTTGAATAGTTGATGATTGATCATGGTCGGGTTCACATTCATGGCTAAAAGTGTCGTTTGATTTGATTGATGAAACTGTCAAAGTGTTAGCAATAATTACGGCTGAAAATATGGAAACTATAACTGTCTGGGAAGACAGCGACGAAAGACTGATCCCACGAAAAACATGGCTTGGCGAAAAACCTGGTTTTTCATTGAGTGGATGTTGACGAAACACTAGGATCTTTCGTCATGTGTAACCTCGAAGAAGCATAGTCTTTCGCCGAAGGGTCTTTCGCCGAAGGGAAATCTGTTGGGCTTGGGTCTGGTTGAGTAACCCAGTTAACTGTTGTTGTATGATATGCATAGGATGTGAATACATGTGTGAACTGAGTATATATTATGTAACGTACAGTGATATTTGTGATGAATGTGATCTTTGAAATACGTGACATAATTGATAGATCTTTAAACTGATTGTTACTGATAACCACGGTAGGGTTGGTTGATTAACTTGGAAACGGGTAACTTAACAAACCGAGCAAACCAAGGTGAGTTCACTGCTCTTTCTCCAAGCATGCGTCCCGGGGAGGGACATCTGGTAAACATTCCGGGGAGGAATGTCGGGTTATTGGGATGTTGGCTATTACACTCATTTCTATCATTAAGTCCCATCATATACCGATTGGTTGCCGGGGAGGCAACGGGATATTAGTTGATAGCGCTATAGGTTTGGTACCCTCACACCGTACCGGGGAGGACGGTCGTGAACTAATTACCTTAACCACTTGACCAATGTATGATAGAGCATTGGGGTTTGGGCAAATAATCTGGAGCCATCTGCGGTAATCGAGTTAGTAACAACTATAACAACCCTCCCGAATATTTTTTTACACCCTAAAATATATTAAAATACCCCAATATGTCTTAAAATACACCCCGTATGTGAAAACCGAGCCCAAAATACGTTAAAACATTAAAAATAAAATAATTAGGCTGTGGCGGGCCGCGACAGACTTTGCTTAAGTCTACGCGGGCCGCGAGTGAGTGACGGCTGGCACGACCCCAGGTCGCCACATGGCACTACACCCGGCGAACCTACACCCGTGACCAAGCAACCCTAAGCCCTAGCCACCTACGTCGTGGGCCACGAAGAAGACAGCTGTGGCTGTCGCGGGCCGCGAGGAAGTCAGATTTCAGCCCTATAAATTGCATGCATCGGGCCTTCAGTCTGCTCGTTCATTTCTTTTCTCAATCTCGAAATTTCTGATAGTAGGCATAATCTCCGAGTATAATACCCCCCCCCCCTAATTAGCAAAGTTCTGCCCCAATGTAAGTATTATAACTCCGGTTACGTATAAGATACGCTGCCCGATTTCCATGATTCCGTAACGGCTGTCGAGGTTCTGCCCGACGTAGTCGTTGGAATGCTGTCTCGGGGAGGGTATTACTAATGTGAATAAAAGGGTTATTTTACTAACATATGTACATTTGTGTAAATTATAGATTATCGCCAGAAAACCCTTACAGAAAACCTAAGTCAGCAATGTGAGTAATCTCCTTTTTGTAAACTGTTTTACAAAACCTTAAATATTTTACAATGCGATTAAGCAGTGATTGAGTCTTTGTAGTTCTTCAATTTGGGGTTTTGTATACAAAATGTGGAACACATTACCATTGGACAAAGAGTTAGCCAATGTGTAATATGACCCACCAGTCAGGATTGACAGTACTGAATGAGTAATTGTGTAGAAATAAGCAATGTGATCGCTCTCAATACTGTTAAAGATAAATTGTTTCTTGATTAAACGGGGATTCACTCACTAGTATTTCCCACTGGCAAATGTTTTTAAAACCCGTTTCAGGTAACAAAATGTAAAAGCTAATTAGAAGAAATCCAGCTGGAGAGCACTGACGGCTTGGAAAAATCTGGCTATAAAAGTTACCTAAAAGACGATGTTTTAAATTCAATAAAATAGGGTTATCCCTATAAACATGTTGTAATAAGAAACTTGGGTTTTACCCATGTAATTATTAATATAAAATATGGTGGTTTTACTCTGATAAACATTTCCTAACTACGGTCCTGATGAAATTTCCACTGCCAAATTAAATAATGATAAACACAAATCGATACCACCACAACTGGTCTCGCGGCCGCTCGTTCCCGGGACAGATAGGGGGCGGGGGTTGCGACAGAAGGTGGTATCAGAGCTTAGCCACTGATTCAGCCACAGAAGTGTTCTGCTGACATCACTATATTATTTAAATTGTTAGGAAATTAATTATGGAAATACTTGCATATCTGTATTTTATTGTTATATGTTATTTGACTATTTGTTAGTTTACAGTATGAGTGATCAAGGACCCTCAGACGTGTATCGTCAATTGTCCGAGTCACCTAGGAGTGAAGGTACCTCTTCACAGCCTGCCCTCTCTGGGTACGCTGCTGATAATGATGAAGGGATGTTTGTCTTTAAGGCTCAGTCTGAAGAGCCATTCCCTCAGAAAAAGAGTGGATGGTTCAGTAAGGGAGCGTTTGAGCGTAGAAAAAGAATGTGAAAGTTGCAACAGCAAAGAGTCCTAGCAGCCGCTAAGCGAGAGTCAGATGCCCATACACAGGATATGCTTAATAGAAGCCTAGCTAATTTCCATATCCTAGCAACAACTGCTGCTGACCCAAATCTGGAATAACTAGTAGCCCCACAACCCTTACCTTTATTTCCCACGCAGCCAATGGAGATAGAAGAAAACCCTGAAAATCAAGTAGAAATGCATGATTTCAACCCTGAGGAGATACCTAGGATACCAGCCCCTAATCCCTTAGACCCGGACTATGATCCATGGTTCGATGATCATAGGGATTATGTGCCGCGCTACCACTTAAACGACGAACCCCAGCCGAACTTAGCAGCCTATCCAGGTCTGGACCCTCTAGATACCTATTATAACCACGATGAATACATTAGGGAGATTTTAGAGAATCCTTACCCTCAGGAGAATCCCATGCCCCAGTACCCGGACCCAGTACCAGCACCTGCACCCCCAATGAGTGCAGATAATGTGCATGAGCTCCGAACTTTCGGAGAAGAGATTTTGGAGAGTAGTGAGAGAATGAGGCAGGTAGGAGAGCGACTCGTCTGGAAGTACGACGAGCGCAATATGGATTACTAGATGAACCCAGACCAGTAATGTGATGGTGGAAATGGTAGTAATAATATATATATATATATATATATATATATATATATATATATATAATAATGAGAAAAAAATATATATAATAATATATATGTGTAATAATAATAATAAATGTTGTAGTATAGACCACTTTGTGGTTAGAGATGCATATTAGTATTGTAATTTAAATTCCATTCTTAGTGTGTAGTTGACACATACTATAATAGAAAGAGTAAAGTCGCAATGCTCGGCACTTTTGGTTAACATTGTGTTGTGTAATTGTTGCCTAAATTATTAATTATTTTGTGATATTAATAATTGGTAAATGTTTAAAATTCAGATGGACGATGAGGTAAACCAGGAAAACCAGAATAACGATAACCAAAGTAACATTAACTTGGATAATGAGAATCCAAACAACAACAACAATAATGGAAACCAAGTGGACAACAGTGCCATCCAACACGTATTGGCACAAGGAATAATAGATGCAATGCCATATATTATTCAAACAGTTAGAGAAGCAAAAAATAAAAGTAAACATGATAGTAAGCGACCCTCTGAACCTGAAAACAGCGTGAACAATGGACCCGAACTTCAAGTGCCCATTCCCAAAAGAAGAAGAACCGTGTCTTACGGTTGTTCTTATAAAGAATTCTGGTCTTGTAAACCAATGGAATTCTCGGGCAATGAAGGGGCCGTTGCATCTCTACGCTGGATAGAAAAGACTGAGGCAGTCTTAAGGATAAGTAAATGTGCGGAAGAGGATAAGATAATGTTTCCTTCCAATCTGTTTAAGAATTCAGCACTAGAATGGTGGAACCCTATCCTCCAGTCTAGGGAAGTGATAGGACTTACAATATGGGATGGGAAGAGTTTAAAAACATGGTAGAAAGGAAATTCTACCCTCCTAATGAAAAGGAACAGATAGCAAACAAATTCCTAAACCTTAGGATGATTGGGGTAGATAGTAAGGGGTATACTACATTATTTTTTAAATATGCAAGAATAGTACCAACCCTTGCTTCACTTGAACCAGTTTTAATCTCCCGTTATATCTGGAGATTAATTGGAGAAATTAGACATGTAGTCAAGGCAGCTAGACCTCAAACTATAGAAGAAGTTGTAGAACTAGCTAACACCTTGACAGATGAATTAGTCCGTACACGAGAAGAGGATCAAAGAAGAAACCTAACCCAAAAGCTTACCCAAGAATTCTGTTCTGGAAATTCTAATCGTGGGAGAAATATAGGTTCTACCTCTGCACCCTACTGTAAGTATTACAAAAGAAAGCATTCAGGAAGATGCTCCATATACTATAACTTTTGCAAAATATATGGACACAAGGAGGAAGACTGCAGGAAAAAGATTAGCAACAGGATATGCTACAACTGCGGAGAACAATGTCATATCAAGCCTAACTGTCCAAAGATAGCTCCAGCTACAAACCCCAAGAATACTAAAAATGCGAGAGCATTTGTTTTGACTGCAGAAGAAGCAAAAATGATCCCGGATGTGATCACTGGTACGTTTTTAGTTAATGATGTATTTGCTAAAGTATTATTTGACTCTGGTGCGAACCAAAGTTTTATTAATACTTCATTTTGCAAACTTCTTAATCAATCATTAACTAAACTCCCACAAGAATGTCTAGTAGAGACAGCAAATGGGGAAACCATTAAGATTTCTGAAATCTTGCAGGGAGCAAGAATAGAAATTTTAAATCAGAAATTTATTGCAAACTTTTACCCAATGAATCTGGCAGGATTTGATGTTGTATTAGGAATGGATTGGTTAATAGCCAATAAAGCCAGTATTTTATGTAATCAAAAGTCAATTCAAGTAAATTCACCAAGAGGTGAAAAGATCACAATTGAAGGAAATAAGTTCTCTAAATCAACAAAGTTCATCTCTGTGATGAAAACAACAAGTTATATAAGAAAAGGGTCATTAGTGTATTTGATTTCTATAATCACTAATACTAAAGGAAAAGAATCAAAGGATATTCCAATAGTATCCCAGTTTCAGATGTATTTCCAGAAGAGCTACCAGGACAACCTCCAGACAAAGAAGTTGAATTCAGAATCCATTTGATACCGGGAACCGCAACAATTGCCAAAGCACCTTACCGTTTGTCACCCGCAGAAATGCAGGAACTGAAGAAACAGTTAGATGAATTATTGGAAAAAGGATTCATACAGCCAAGTTCATCACCCTGGGGAGCACCAACCTTATTCGTTAAAAAGAAAGACGGATCAATGCGTATGTGCATTGACTACCGTGAATTGAACAAGGTCACGATTAAAAATAGGTATCCATTACCAAGAATCGATGATCTGTTTGATCAATTGCAAGGAGCACGATTTTTCTCTAAAATTGATTTAAGATCAGGATATCATCAATTAAAGGTACAGGAAGAGGACATTCCTAAAACCGCTTTCAGAACAAGGTATGGCCATTATGAATTTACTGTCATGCCATTTGGTTTAACCAACGCCCCAGCTGCATTCATGGACATGATGAACCGAATATGTAAGCCATATTTGGATAAATTCAAAATTGTCTTTATAGATGATATTCTTATTTATTCCAAAAACAAAGAGGAACATGCAGCCCATCTCACACACTTCTAAGTTTATTGAGAAAAGAAAAGCTTTATGCTAAGTTTTCGAAGTGTGAGTTTTGGTTAGAACATGTACAATTTGGACATTTAGTTAATCATGAAGGAATTCATGTAGATCCCACCAAAATTGAAGAGATTACCAAGTGGAAACCCCTGAGTCATCAACTGAGGTTAGAAGTTTCTTAGGATTAGCCGGTTATTATAGAAGGTTTATTCGAGATTTTTCTAGAATAGCCATTCCCTTAACTAATTAACCTGTAAATCTATTAAGTTTGAATGGGGACCAAAACAAGAAGAAGCCTTTAGAGTTCTTAAGCAAAGATTAACCCATGCACCCATACTAGCGTTACCAGAAGGAACTGAAGATTTTGTAATCTTTTGTGACGCTTCCAAATTAGGTTATGGATGCGTATTAATGCAATGTCAAAAGGTTATAGAGTTAGGAGTTATAATTTTTGCTCTTAAAATTTGGAGACATTACCTATACGGTAGTAAGTTTACCATACTCACTGACCATAAGAGTTTAAGATATGTTTTTGGTCAAAAAGAGTTGAATATGAGACAAAGACGCTGGATGGAAATGCTTAGAGATTATGATTATGATATCCAGTATCATGCAGGGAAAGCAAATGTAGTAGCTGATGCTTTAAGTCAAAAGTATCATGAAAAGTCAAAAAGAGTACGTTCTCTTAAATTAAATTTGCAAATAGATTTAAATGATCAAATTAGAAAAGCACAAGAATCAGTAATCAAGGACGATACTGAAAAACTGAAAGGAATGATTAAAGAAATAGAACAAGGAACAGATGGAATTTTAAGATTCCATAAGAAAAGAATGTGGATACCTAAAATAGGAAACCTACGCCACTGTATATTAGAAGAAGCCCATAAGTCTAAATATACGATGCATCCTGGAAGTGATAAGATGTATCAAGACTTAAGAAAGAATTTTTGGTGGATAGGAATGAAAAAGGATATAGTCACATATGTTACAAAATGTTTAACTTGTTCACAAGTCAAAGCTGAACATCAGAAACCCTCAGGTTTATTGCAACAATTAGAAATGCCTGTTTGGAAATGGGAATTAATAACAATGGATTTTGTTACTAAACTACCCAAAACAAGAAAAGGTAAGGATACAATTTGGGTGATTGTAGACAGACTAACCAAGTCAGCTCATTTCCTACCAATGAAAGAAACTTTCAGTATGGAACAATTAGCGAAATTATATATAAATGAAATAGTTTCATTACATGGAATTATATATCAATTATTTCTGACAGAGATAGTCGTTTTACCTCTCATTTCTGGACAAGTTTCCAAAAAGCCATGGGAACCAAGTTGAATCTAAGCACCGCTTATCATCCACAAACGGACGGATAAAGTGAAAGGACAATTCAGACAATGGAGGATATGCTTAGAGCTTGTGTAATTGATTTCGGAGGTGTCACACCCCGACCGCGTAGAACAACAAATCGCGGCGGAATCGTCGAGGAGTGTTGTAACAGAATCATTGTTTCAAAACACACGGAAATTAAAGTTTTGTTTTATTAAACATTGAACATTTGCATCGTCTGGAAATCTAAATAAACAATTTAAACATAGTCTATCATTGTTATTAAGTCACTAAGGCCTCGTCCAGTCTTATGTGAGCATGCATCCTAGCAATCAACATCATTCAACAACACCTGAAACATATGTGAAAACAAAGTCAGCAAAGAAATGTTGGCGAGTACATAGGTTTTATAAGAGTATCGGATTCATGGCTAGTTTACATGTTGCAATACTTAATTAAAAACCTTGTTTTGAAAAGTATTGTATTGCGACATAATTAACCAACTCAAATCAAGTTGGTTATAATTTATAAAATCTCGTAGCCATGATTCTTAACTCGAAAACATTTTGTTTTAGAAAACCAATTTGTAAAACATCTCGTATTAAATCATTAATAAAACTCGTTAACAAAACTCGTTAATAAATCTCGTTAATAAAACTCGTTAATAAATCTCGTTAATAAAACTCGTATGGTTTATATCATTTCGAAAACCTCGTTTGTGTGACATCGTTTCAAAATCATTTACCCAAGTGAACTAAATAACGCCACGGTATGTAATACGATGAAAACATATATATATATAGGAAGTACCAGCGGCGTATCCACCATGCTTTCATCACATTACACCCGTCCCGTTATCTAAACACTAACCAAAAACCAATCGTTTACCCAAATCGTTTAATTCGTTAAAAATCGCTTTAGTCGTTTAAATCATTCTCGTTTTAAATCGTGAAACTACTTTTGATTGTCTCGCTAATAACATCCAAACCTTCGTGACTCGACTATCTCGCCTATCGCTTCTCGCATTAATAAACCACCAAAGGGTAAATTAACAATAACAGATCCAGTCGTTACCCACCTAACCCACACATAACCATGGGCGCAGTCTGATAACGGGATTTGTCAGATCCTATGGTACCATAACCTAATACTGGTCGGTTCGGCCAAAACTAATGGATAATATTCGTTATGTAAATACAACCAACAAGTTTGTTTACTATATCGAAATCGTTATTAAATTAATATAAACCATTTTAATCGTTTTTGAAATCATTGTTATAATATCAAAAATCGTTTTGAAAACCATCGTTAAAACCTTGAAAACATTTAGCACATATGAATCACACCAAAACAATTGAAAACAGTAAAATTGGGGAACTGTGTACTCACCTGAGAATGCTTAGAGGTCTTGAACAACAACCAAGCAAAGCTAGAGGGAGCACGGAATCAATCGGCAACCTAATAACTATATAATTAAACCGGACCTAAGTCGGAAGATCGGATAGGATGATGTTTTGTAAACCAAATGAGTATTGGAACTCATATGACATGGTTTTGACAAAGTCTATATCCTAAATCGAAACCTAACCTATGTGCTTTCGACCCATTGTGACCCATTAAGGTAGCTTAAGCTACTTTAATGTGTCGTTCGCGCAAAAGCGCATTCGAGACGTCTAACTAGTCCTATGACAAGTATTATATGCCTAAACATGATTAAATATGTTGCATAATCAATTAAGTGACAAACGTTTGTGTTACATATGCTTAATTACCAATTATGCATGAAAAGGGCATTTTGGTCATTTACATAAGGCATATAAACTACCTATCATACAACTAATTAAACCTAAGTGACCATAAGGTATAACCTTGGAAGGTTATTCCCTATGCAACTATGGTCACTAAACATGTTTGGTCGGATCCTAATGATCGACCAAACGGGTCGTGTTCGAAAGTCTAAGCGGGTGTTTAGTCCGCTTGACTTACGACTCTACATAAGCACTAATCTAAAAAGTGACGAGCTAAACATGTTAAAACATGTTTAATGAATTTAGAAAATAGATTTGGTATCAAAACAAATGGTTTTGATACCTATAAGTAGTTTGGTTACAAAACACGCAAGAATGCGCATTTTGGCCGAAACTACGACTCGTCACTACACCTAGATAACGTGGTAATCAGTAGGTATAGTCACTAGGGACTATAACCATCGTGATTACGCTCACGTTATGAAGTTCAAACGAACTTCTCGTTGACCAACTCGTGGTCAAAGCTGAAAGTCAAACACTGTTTGACTTTCAAGCTAGGAAAGCAATAAAAGAATGAAAGAGGACTTACAAAGGGTCTAAATAGATTTGATTCCAAGTTTTCTCAGGTAGGTAGTGAATAATCACAACCACTTAGAGAAATCTCAGATCAAATGTGCAGAAAATGGAATGAGGGCCATGCTATATATAGTTTTTGCTAAACCGTTAGGATCATTTCTTGGTAAAGAGGGAATGATCTTGGCCTTACAAGTGTTAGAGAATGATTGGGGGACTTGTTCTCCACACAAACCAGCCCATAGCATGAAAAACCATGGATCAAAACCATTGGAACAAGAGGAAATGACCAGATTCAATGTTTCTGCAACTCTGATGTGCTGGGCACTGCTTACGGACCATAAGCAAAGGTCCATATGGACCGTAAGGGACCTGCAGAACAGCAACTTTCAAAAATGACAGATTTAGCCCCTGAAGCCCCAAACTTGGTTTTCGATGCATTTTTGACACGTTTAAGCCCCGTTAACCCCATTTCAAAGCTCTAAAATGAAGTTAAAGTATAGGGAACTTAAAATGTGCTCAAAAATATCTCGGATGTCGGCTCGTTTGGTCGTACGGTTGCGTTGTTCGGTTAATTACGACTGGAGTTGTAACTGTTGGTCCCGTAGATACAGGATCTGATCGTAGGAACAAGATGAATCGATTTCGTCTTAGTGTGCGGAATCCACTAAGTCGAATCACAGATTTGTACAACAGAGAATTCAACTTTTAACTGCTTGTCTTTGTTCGTTCTATTAATCGTTATGAAAGTCACAAAGTTCCGTTGAACATACAAGCTATCCGTGCGTCTCGAAAGTTCTGACAAAATAGCACCGGACCTTCTATTTATAGACAAACTCAGAAAGACTATAAGTGTTGTACGCGCGGGTGGGCTACCCGTGCGTATGGGCTACCCGTACGTATGAGCTACCCGTGCGTATGGCCATCCGCGCGTATGACTTATCCGTGAGGATATGTCATCCGTGCGTATTGCCATACGTGCGTATTGCTATCCGCACGAGTTGATCTTGTACCCAAACAACACTTTTACATACAAAACCTATTTCTGAGTTGTCCTGCTAACTACAAACATACATACAGACAATATACATAAACACAGAATACAAAATATGACTACATGCTGACGGAAGCTACAGACGTAATGTACTAACAGACTCCCCCTCGGATGTAGCTGTAGTTCCTTCCAGCATAGTCTTTAATTCCTTCTGTTGCGTCTTCTTTCACGCGCTTTTTCTCTTCTCTTCTGTGCTTTTTCTTCCAACATCCTTTTTCTCTTTTGTCTTCCCTCAGTTAACCACCAATGTCTGTATATAGGATCTCCATCACGCTTCCGATCCCACCTTGGAATTTTGTTTTCTTCAGATTCTATTGGTGTCTGATCTGTTGGAGGAACAATTCCCAAATTACGTCTCCCCCGTTCAACAGCTCTTTCAACAATCTTCTTTGAACGTTGTTCACGCTTGTATACCTTCAAGAATTCATCAATCTCTAGATCTCTCCATTTAGTCTTCCAGTATCTTCCAGAGTTGATGTCTTTTGCGTAACAAACATCCACAACCTTTTGATATTGCAGAGCTTGCTCTCTATCAGGTCTTTCGTAAACTATCTTGTTGTAGAACAAACAATCAATATCCTTCTTTGAGCAGTTAACAAGCCACATAGGATCTAACACACAGATCCTTCTAGCTTCTCCTGTGGACTTGTTATTTAAAGAAATTATTGCTTCTGCTGTAGATTGATTATACAACCAACTTTCAAACTCATCATGGAAATCTTGCTCCATTGCCCTTAAAGGCATATTCTTCAAACAACTTGGAGGCTTGATATCCAGTGTAATATCCTTTTCACCACTTTCTAAAATTCTTTCAATTCGTCGTGGAAAGTGTGGTTGCCAATCAGGATATCTTTTCTCAGCTTGCAGCTTCACATAATTCCATAACTTCTGATCATGTTGTTTAACATCCAACCCATGGTAGAATTCTTTGATATTCTTTGTTTTTACCAGCTCGTCGATATCCCACCACGGCAAAGTTTTTATATCAGATAAGAACTCAAAGTACTGTACTCCCTGTTCTCTTCTGATTGCGTAGACTTTCAAATCTTCCAAATATCCCCATGATAGAATATCACCCCAAGAGAGTTCTTTGTCGTGTGTAAAGAATTGTAGGGCTCGAAGTTTCTTTCTCTCTTTAGGCATGACTTTGTACCATTTCTTTCTTTCTTCTGCCAAATTTTCTCTTGGAATAGTGTTTGGAATTCCTTCTGCAGACACCTTCTCCACTATCTTCCTTCTAATTTCCTCTTCATTTCGATCTTTAAACATTTCCGACAATGAAGGAAATGTTGCATCAATCCCAGAATAATGAAAACGAACTTCATCATCAGATGAATCTGAAGCATCTTCAACGATTACATCATTGTAATTATCAGCTTCAAAGGCATATCTTGACTCCAGTACATCTTCAGAAGTTTCAGGTATCTCATCTTCAATATCAAATTTAAATTTACCCTCTTGCAAACCCAATTCCTCTAACATTTCTGCCCTCGTTCTACTAACTTCAATCACCTCTTGACTTTTATCTTGTAAGAAAATGACAGTGGGATTTGTGAGAAATACCTGTTCCATGTGTTGCTTTTCAGAAGTAGAAGTTTCTTGATGATCATCATCTTCTATTTCGTTGATCTGATCATTCAGAAACTCCTCTATCCTTTGTTCATCAATAGGATTCTTCACAATTAATCCTGACGATCCTTGATCATCGTCATCATTCTTCTTATCATTATCTTTCTTATTCTCATCGTCTTTCTCATCATCATCAACTGTTTCTTCATCTTCTTCTGCATCATCATCTACAAGAAGTTCTTCATCAGAATCACTAACTTCTTCACCCCGAGCTCTCTTTGCATCTTTTCTTCTCTTCATAACTTTCATTCTGTAAAGACCATCTTTTACGTTGAGTGGTACAATATAAGAATTACCAACAAGAACAAACTGATTTGTCTTCCATTCAAGTAATATCACTTCTTTGGACTTTTTCTTCTTTTGTTCAGCCGCAACTCTACGAATGATCTCTTCAGGATCAATGACTTGAGAAGGTTCTCCAATCAGCATAAAATTTTGATCATGTAAGACTTGTTCATGTTGTTCTTGAGCAACTTGTTCTTGAACATGTTGATCTTCAGCATGTACAGCATCAACCATTTCAGCATCTTCTTGAAGAGAAGAACCACCAGCTTCTTGAACATCTTCAATTACACTTTTGTTCTTTTGGATAGCATCCTCAGCCAGTCTTCGTTCTCTTTCAAGTCTTCTCTCTTCAACTTTCTTTACTTCAATTTCATTATAAGCAGCATGAACATCCTTCTTCAAAAGATTTTCAACAACAGAATATAACATCTTCAGTTGTTCATCTTTCATCACTTTGTCAGCTTTCATGGCTTCCATCTCCAACTTCATTATTTTCATTTCATTTGAAGTTGATTCACTTATATCACTGACCACCTGATTGAGTGTTTTATTAACATCTTCTAGATTCTTGTTTAGTGAAGAAATTTCTGTCAGAACAGCTTCAATCACTTTAGTGTTACTTTCACCATCTTCTTTTATCTTCTTCATATCGCGTTCATCCTGGATTATTACCGTTCTGATTTGATCATGAGCTTTCATTAACTTTTTCACTTGTTCTTTTAACAGATCACGCTCTTTTTCAGCTTTTTCTTTTTCTTTCTCAAGATCTTTGACCTTCTTTGCTAGAATTCTTACAGCATCATTGTTGAATAGGTCATCATCAAAATTTAGATCTTCTAAAGGATCACCTGAAGCAGGTGGCATATTGCTAAAGAAATCGTCTGAATTTCTTGGACGTGAGGATGATTCTGGAATCTCTATGTTTTCTGGTACTTTTGGGAACTGTGAGTAAAAGACTCCAGCATCAGTAACTTCAACATAGTCATCGTGACTAGTCAGCTTTTCTGCTTCTGTTTCTTCTGGTTGTGGAGATTCAACATGTTGAATATCTTTGCCATCATGTTCCTTTTGAACTTGACTTACTTCTTTTCTCGCTCGAACACTTCTTGGAATGAGACCTGCTACAACAGCTTTTCTTTTCTTTTTCATCTGTTTCTTTGGATTTTCAGGATCATAATTTGAGTCTTCTTCGTCTGATCCTTTCTTTTTCTTTGGAGATCTTTTCTTCAACTGGACCTTTCCTTTGCCAATAGTAAGTGGATCAAGTTCAGATTCTGATATTGTGGTTTAAGAATCATCATCACTTGAAAGATCTTGAACAACTCCTTCTTGATCTTTAACACCTTCTTGATCTTTAACTCCTTGAGCAGCTTCCTCATTCTTCTTCAAGAAACTGTGAAGAGATTGTGATAACAAATCAACACCTTCTTGAATAACTGTTGATGGTTCCAAAACTGGTTCATCTGTCAACTTGTGCTTCTGTTTTCCAGAAGTCCCTGTAAAACAGATGTTTTGACAAATTTATTAGAAATTTTCATATAAAATTCTAAATTCCTTATTACTCCCCCTTTCACAATACCCTTTTTCACATTCTTAGGAATAGAAACTGCAGGGGACGACTTTGGAGTTCTCTTCCTCTTTCCATCTTTGACACACCACCATCTTGTATCTTTCTTGTAGAACAAACTCATTTGGTCATCTTCATTATCAGAATTGCTGTCTTCATGTCTCCATGCATCATTCTCTGGAGCTTCATAGCTTGGATTTGAAATTTTACAGATCATTCTCTTTGCTCCAGGATTTGGACCTTTGATCAACCTGCTGATCGTGTCAGGTGTCATGTGCCTTAAACCCAAAATGTCACTACTACTCTTTTCTAAACCTTGAAACTGATCATCTATCAACATCTGGACAAACCTAGGATACATAAGAAACTTCTTGCTTCCATCCTTTGCATTCTCAGTCATGTGATCAAATATAACTTGAGAAATATTGTAAGGTTTATTCAGTACAAGACAAGCAATGATATTCATGATGTAGTCTTGAGTTTCATCATATCCACCTTTTCTATGTGACATAGCATGAAGCACACAATGAGCCAAGAATTTGTAAGCATGGCTAAAACTTGTCTTCTGCATTCTTCCATTCACACTGCCAGCAAAACCCATCCTACACCACAATCCTTTTACTAAACGTTCAGAAACTATGGTTGGATCACTATCATTGTCTCCTAAATTCAGCACTCTTCTAATAACACCAACTGTCACTTTCATTTCCAAATCTTCATCTCTTCCATTCTCATCTTTCTTTGATACAGCAGAATAAATGGTCTTATCACTTTCTTCGTATCTTGCAGCATTCCAAAATCGTTTCACATGTGATACATAAGCTGCTGTCTTATCAGTTAAGGCCTTTGAAATTCTACTTTCCCTAAAAAATTTTGCAACATCCTGAACTACTGTGTTTTCAGTATACACTTCATCCAATAAACAATATACATTATGAGCTTTATCCCAATCCTGCAGAAATTTTATTCATTTTTTTTTTAAAATTTTGGGATCTCAAAATATTCTGTCTAGAAAAGACTTGATGAATGGTATGACACTTGAAAAGATATCCGTACGCATGACTTGACCGTGCGGATAAGTTGTCCGTGCGGACAACTTGTCTATACCGCGTATAACCACCCGTGCGTACAACAAATCATATCTCCGGTATGTCATCCGTGCGTACAACATGTCATTGCCACGGATTGTCATGCGTGCGTACAGCCTGTCCTTGCCACGGATTGCTGTGCGTGCGTACAACATGACATATCTACGGATTACCATACGTGCGTACAACATTACTTCCCACGGATTGCCATACGCACGTACAAGTTGTGCGTGCAGATACAAGTCACAGGAACAGCTTATGAAAATTTTAATGTCAAAAACTAAAATTGAACATAGATCCATACAGAGAATGTTAAGACGATCAAAACCCTATGTTCAACAATGTCTAAAACATCCTAATCACAGGTCAATTTAACAAAATCCTAGCCGAAACTATGTACCGTTCAAACATCAGATCTAACAGATTTTAACATGTTATAACACAAATTAATCCGGTAAATCTTTAGATCTAAGCATTCCGATCAAAACCTAATCATTTATTCATGACAAATCAAACTAACACAGGCTAAATCTAAGATATAAAGCTCCGAAAGAACAGATACGTGATGAACAGTCATTGAACAATGAATTTTTGCAGATTTGAATCAGAAAAACATACCTTTGCCATTGTTTAAGTTGTGCAAACCAACGAGAACAAGAATCCGTGCAAAGAATTTCGAAGTCAGAAAGTCAAAGTGTGAGAGAGAAAGAGTATCGTACGTGCGTATAGCTTTGACTGACTCTTTGACCCTCTATTTATACTATCATCAGATGCGTATGGTCATCCGGGCGCATTGCCATCCGTGCGTATGGCTACCCGTCCGGATGTACATCCGAATGAGGCTCACTTTAACTTTTTCAATGAAATCTTTGATTTTTCTCATCATTTGCCAGTTTTTAGAAATCCACTTAAGTTACTTAGTTCAAATTAATGACCCAAGTTACTTAATTTTTCGACCAAGTCCAACTTAATGACCTTGGTTGTTCTGAGACAAAACATACTGACTTTTGAAAAATTCTGTTTAAACAACTTTTCTGGAAATTTACAAGTATCAAATTAATGAACTTGTGTTTGTCATTCCAATTTCAAATTAGTTTGAGATTAGCTCCAAACTCATCTTCCATCCCAGAAAACTTCCTGCATCTTTTATCACTTTCGACTTTGAAGATCAACTTTCCACTTTGGTTTGTCGGAAAATAAAGCAGAAAATAAAATCTTTTTGGAATTATCAATGGAGCAAGAAATAAAAGACAGAAAAATAAAAGCAGTAACTGTAAACTATTTACAAACATATTTTTGGTGAGCGTGTTAGGGAATCATATCAGCTTCCGACAAGTTACAGGTACCATTAAGCTTGATATCATGCCAAACATTAAACAATTCACCTCGATTGTTGATATACTGATCCATCTTAAATTTTTGCACACATTTCAATCTGTTCAGGATACGAATTAAGTGTTTTAAAGACTTAAACTTATACGTGTGTCCCACCTCATGAATATACTCCCGTATCCAGAATCTCAATAATCAGTCTTACAGGTGAGTATTACTACAATGATATCTGTACATAAATTAGGTATGCGAGGGCCGAGGGATCTCAGGTCGATACTTCCGTATACGCAGAGAGATATCGGCTTCGTCTTTAAGGTGTGTCCCCTTTAGAGGATCTTTTTGCTTACAACAGCAGCGTTTATCAATTTTATTGTTTCAGCATGCTGAGGGTTTAATGCTATGTTTCAAGCATTTCAGAAAGTATTATCCAGGGACTAGGTCAGAACTACCGTTCAGCAGAAGTCCCGGAATAATACCCCAGACATCATTGAGAATAAAGACCTAGTATATCAGATTAAGAGACCTTTCAAACGAGATTTCAGGGGATACCTATATATCCAAGTAGTGTTCCCCACGAAATAAGCAAGTAAGATTTTATGTTTATATCCCGAACAAATCTACTAAATGTATAAAAACCTATCAACACATCATTAGTGAGACTGTTTAATGTATTTTAAACTTTCATTTCTTTAGCGTACTGAAACTGTCTAGCTGATGTACTATCATTTTCCCTTTTTACACAAACTCTTTTTGAGATTTTATCATGTTTTTGGGTTTTTGAAATTTTCTAATGTTTTTGGCTTTTTCGAATTTTTTATTGTTTTTGTATTTTCTGAAAACTACTATCTCCCCCTAAAAACCAAAACAAGTAAAAATTCGACAAACCATTGCAGATTGTTTCTCAACATCATCTACAGTGGCACCTTCATCAACGCCAACAATTTCCTCCGCATCCGATAGCAACTTCATACCATTAAGTTTCAAAAGATATTTAAAGCGTGTTTTATCAAATGCTTTGGTATGTAAGTCAGCTTTTTGTTCATCGGTGTGGATTTTTTCTATTCGTATCAACTTCTTCTCAAAACAGTCTCGGATGAAGTGATGACGAATTTCAATGTGTTTTGTTTTAGCGTGATGAACAGGATTTTTTGTAATGTTTATTGCTGCCTCATTATCAACAAAGATAGGGGAGTTAAGAAATAGCAAACCGTAGTCTCGCATCTGTTGCTGGATCCACAAGATCTGAGAACAGCAGCTGCTAGCAGATACATATTCAGCTTCACAAGTGGATAACGCGACAGAGGTCTGCTTCTTGCATTGCCAGGTGACCAATCGTGGTCCGAAAAACTGGCACCTCGCTGTTGTTGATTTAGCATTCACTTTGCAGCATCCGAAATCAGAATCAGAATATCCTTCGAGCATGAAGTCGCCAACTTTTGGATACCACAACCCCAGAGATGGAGTTCCTTTCAGGTAGCGTAGAATCCTTTTCACAATTACCATGTGCGAAGCTCTAGGATTTGACTGAAATCGCGCCGCGAGGCAGGTTGGATACATAATATCTGGTCTTGATGCCGTCAAGTACATTAACGAACCGATCATGGAGCGATACAGTGTTTCGTCTACCTTCTCTCCGGTGAGATCAGGGTGTATCCCATGATTTGTCGCTAATGGGGTGGACATTGGTGACATTCCTGACATCCCGAATTTCTCCAGAACATCATGAACATATTTTGTTTGATGTATGAAAGTTCCCTCGGGAAGTTGATCAACTTGAAGTCCCAAGAAGAACTTCATCTCACCCATTGAAGACATTTCAAACTTCTGCTTCATAACTTGTTCAAAATCTTTGCAGAGTTGTTCATTTGTAGACCCGAAAATTATGTCATCCACGTAAATTTGGACAATTAGAAGATGTCCGTCGACTTCTTTTGTGAAAAGAGTGGCGTCTATCTTTCCTCGAGTGAAGTGGTTGGCTAACAGATGTTGAGACAAGGTCTCATACCAGGCTCTCGGGGCCTGATGTAATCCGTACAACGCTTTGTCAAGGAGATAAACTTTATCTTTATGAATTGGGTCGGTGAAGCCCGGTGGCTGTCCGACATAAACCTCCTCTTTCACCTTGCCATAGAGAAATGCCGACTTCACATCTAACTGAAAAACTTTAAATCCTTTCCATGATGCAAATGCAAGGAAGATTCTGATAGCTTCAAGTCTTGCGACGGGGGCATATACTTCGGTGAAATCTATCCCCTCCTGCTGACTGAAGCCTTGAACAACGAGTCGAGCTTTGTTTCGAATGATAACTCCTCGATCATCCCTCTTGCACTTAAACACCCATTTGGTATTAATCTTCCGGTGTCCATCGGGAAAATCTACTAACTTCCATACTCCAAGCTTTTCAAATTGGCATAACTCCTCCTGCATTGCATTTACCCATGAATCTTCAGTAAGCGCCTCTCTGTACGTCCTTGGTTCTATCTGCGAGATAAAACAGCTTAATGAGAATTCAGTTTGTAAAGGTGCAACTTTTGTGTAAAAACATGTAAGCCCTTGATCAAGCTGTCTTCGAGTGCGGACGCCTGATTGCAGTTCTCCGATTATTAGATCCTCCGGATGATAAGAAAGCGTTCTTGGCATCATCTCGCCTGAAACATCTACTTCGCTCTCCAAATTTGTGACGTTTTGATCAGCAACTTGTTCACTAACTGGAATAGTTTGATTTGAAAAATGGATTATCTCCCCCTCAGAGTCTGAATTATCATGATCGAAGATTGGTCTGTCTTCAGATTCTTGATCATCATTCTCTACCGTCTGATTTTCTTGAGCAACATCATTTTCAACATCGTCATGTTCTCCAGCATTGCTAGGACCTGCTTCGTCATCATTTGAAGCTTGTTGTTTTCGATAAGAGTTAGCTGGAAACCTTTCATCTTCATATTCTCTTAGAATATCCAACTCATCAAAGAATTCTGGTTCTTCCTCCATGTTGAAGCATTCCCACAAAACATCATAATTGAAACGCCATGAGTCGCCAGGATTTTGTGGAGGCATTGTGTGACCTTGGCATTCAACATTTTGAGCTTCAATAATCCGTTTTAGACTTGGAACGAAGACTCGTCGTAAAGGACTGGCATAGCCTACAAATATTCCTTCAATACTCTTTTCTCCAAACTTTCCAAAAGGTTCAAGAACAGTGCAGGGTGACCCGAACGGTTCAAGATACTTCAGATTTGGTTTTCGTTTATTGATCAACTCAAAGCATGTTTTGTTGAATTTCTTGACAGTGAGAACTCTGTTGAGCGTGTAGCATGCGGCGGAAACGGCTTCTGCCCAGAAATTTATCGGTAACTTTGAATCAGCAAGCATTGTTCTGGCCGTTTCAATCAGTGTCCTGTTTTTACATTCTGCAACTCCATTCTGTTGCGGAGTGTACGGAGCACTGAACTCATGCAAAATACCTTTTTCTTCACAATATTCTTCCATATTGTTGTTCTTGAACTCAGTACCATTATCACTTCTGATTCTTCTAATACGTCTTTGGTACAAATTTTCAATCTTTCTGAACAACCCCTTTAATCTGTCAAACGTTTCTTCTTTTGACTTTAAGAATAACACCCATGAAAATCTGGAATAATCATCAGTAACCACAAGACAGTAAAGTTCTCCGGTGATACTTTTGACATTCACAGGACCAAATAAATCCATATGAAGTCTTTCTAAAGGTCTTGAGATTGAATTGAATTGCTTTGTGGGGTGTGACTTTTTCTTTTGCTTGCCTTTCATGCAACTAATGCACTCCCCTTCCAGATGAAAACCTTTGATATTAACACCAAGAACTAGATCATTGTGCACCAAATGATTCATTTTTCTAAGATGAATGTGCCCCATCTTACGATGCCACAACTTTGATTCTTTTTCCGTTGCTCTCGAAACAAAACAGTGTGCTTGACCTGTTGTTGTAGTTGCTACAGACATATCCAACACATATAAGTCATTTTCTCTTGGTGCTCGCATTATAATCCATTCTTCAGGGATAACAAATCCAGGCTTCAAAATCAAGCATTCTTTGTCTGTGAAGTGAGTAGTATACTTATTGTCACAAATCTGCGAGATACTTAGCAGATTGTTTTCCAACTCAGTGATGTAGTTAACTCTTTCAAACGTAACGATCCCGTTGGATAAAGTTCCTTCACCAATAATTCTACCACCTTCATGACCAGCAAATCCCACATAACCACCATTGATATTTCTGACATCATACAGCAGTGCTGTCTTTCCTGTCATGTGCCGAGATGCTCCACTATCCATAATCCAACGTGAAATGGATCTTGGAAGCTCCTGCACATGTCAAAAACATTTTAATGAGATTTTGATGCTACCCAAGCCTCTTTTGACTTAGGTAACTTGAAATTAAGGTGAGTTGTTTTGGTGTAAAGTGGCGGAAAGTTTTTATCATTTATTTTAAGGCTTTTAGCTGTTTCAACTTCAACCTCTTTGAATAATAAAAAATCGTCCTTTTGAGGTTGAGCGGTTGGTTGATTTTTCTTTACCACATACTTCTTTTCAGAAGTCGATTTTTGTTTCTCATACAACTTCAAAGGTATATACTTCTTTTTGTTAGAAGATGATGGTTTTTCAGTTTCAGACACCTTTGGTAAATCAACTTTCTTTTCAACAATTTTTGGCTTCCATGTTTGTTGAGGTGATGCAACCCGCTGGTAAAATTTATCATTTTTTGATACCAAATTCTTAACAGGTTCAGTTTTGATCTTGGTTTTCTCATTTCTCAAAACATTTTTCTCAACAATCATTGGACCCTTTCCTTTCACAACATCTCTCTTGATAGAATTCTTCACAGTTTCAGTCTTAGGCTTCAAGTTGGTACACTTTCGTGCAATATGTCCAACTTGATTACATTTGAAGCATGTTCGGGTGTCAACTACCCGTCCTGAGCCTTCAGACTGAGGCTGTGATGCCTTCTTTTCAAAGAACTCTTTGTTTGATTTTAAAAAGATTTCAGATTCCTCTTCAGAAAGTGAACTTGAACTGTTCACAAACACCTTTTTCACAGCAAACTTCTTGTTCTGAACATTCCTTTTCTGATAATTCTTACCACCCTGATATCCTCCCGACCATTTATTTTGATATTTGTTAGAAAAATGTGGTGGAATAACAGGTTTCTTATAGTAAGATTTATCTTTCTCAAAATTCATCTGTCTTTTTGTCTGTTTCAAACCTTCCACTTCAGACAAATCAATTTCAACCAATTTGAAAACATTTTTCAATTTGTTCACATTAACATTCTCCAGAGGAAATTCAAAGTCTGAATACAACTTATCAGATCCAGACATCTTGTACATCACAAGACCCGGTTCTTCATTTAAGTTGTTTTTAGATTTTGGTTTCGGAATGTAATTGTTCAGAAAACATTCTTCATCTTCATTTGAGTCACTATCCAAGACATTTTCAGCCATGCCTTTAATAATTTCAGTTTGAACATTGTCATCGGATGATGATGAAGAAAATGTCACATCAATCGTTTCTGGCAGGTTTATCTCATTTGATTCAACATCATCATTAACTAACCCTGACTGCTTCTTTGAAAAATTGTTTAGAACCGGTGGAGGGACTTGATGAAACCCCACCCCAGTTCCATCACAGTATACATCTTCGCCAGCTTTGGTTTTTCCAATGGGTTTTGGAACAATGTGTTGCAAAACAAAGCTTGCAGAGTTGTAACTGCTCAGTTTTAGATTAATACGTTCATTCTCAATTTTAGCTTCTTCAAACTGAAGCTTCAATTTTGCAATTTCATCAAGTTGTTTATTGATTAACTCTTCTTTTACCCTTAGAACCCCTGATAATTGAAGGTTTTCCTTTGTTGTTTTACCATTTCTTTCATCAGAATCTTTAACCGTTCGCTTTAGCTTCTCATAATTTTCAGAAATTTTACGACTTTCAAGAATCAACTTTTCATTTTCTTTTCTTATTCTTTCAATGTCATTTTTATCATTTTCAATTTTATCAGCTAATTCTTTTAATCTATTATTCGAAGCTTTCAGCATTTTGTCACGGTCTAAGATTTGATTTTCAACACTTTTGACTTTACTAGTCAATTCTTCAATCTTCTTACCACTGAGGTAAGTGATTGTACTACAAACTTTGCACTCTTTCATGCAATTTTTGCAGTCATTTTCAGATTTATCTTTCTTACCTGATTCAACTTTATCATTTGAACTGACCATGTTTGTTGACTCAGTTCCAGAACTAGACACTACCTCAAGTTCTTTTGCTGCAAGAACCTTTTCAGCCATCTTCCTCAAGTTCCCAGCAGTTAGCTCTTGTGATGTGTCGATGATCCCATCATCAGCATTCTTTGACTTTGGTTTCTGTTCTAGATCTTTGGCTTTTTCATCTTTCTCTACTTGTTTATCTTCACCACCTCCCCACCATTCTCTTTGTCTAGCTTCTTCTTCCTCGGTAACTTGTTGTGTAAGAACATCAATACTGATGGAATTTGGGTCAACAGCAATGTTTCCTTCAGGATCAAGGTAACATTCTCTGTCGGCATCCCACCTTTTTGCAATTTTAGCTTCTTTGTAAGTGTTATAAATTCTGTTCAATCTAGTTTGGGCCCTCATTCTTCGGTTGACGAGTTTTTCTTTATCAGTTCTAATGTCTTTGTAAGGAGTAATTTTTGTCACGAATGCATAACCCACTGCATCTTCCTCAGGCAATATTTCGCTCCAATCATACCCTTCGTCATCATGGATCACGGCAAGAGCTCTAGACTTCTCTTTGTTGTCTTCAACTTGCTTTAATCTAGGTGGCTCAGATTTATTCTGGTGATAGATTGCTCTCTTGTAATAATCATCTCTGAAAGGGTTTTCTGACTCATCAGCATATGCATTTCTGCATTCTCGTTTGAAGTGACCTTTCTGCTTACATTTGAAACACGTCACTTTCGATTTATCAAACCCTAGCTTAGTAGAAGCACCACCGATTGTCTTTCTGCCGGTAATTTCCATGAAGCGTTGTGCTCTACGAACAGCACTGGCCATTGCCCAACGAATATCGATCAGCTCCATTTCCTCGGGATCAATCTGGTCATAATCTTCTTTCGTCAGATTGGTATTTCCTATCTTTCCTGCTACTAGCCCTTCGTATGACTCCAATACAGATGCTAGAAAGATCATCTGCTGTTTTGCAGACTCCTCATCAAAGTTCTGAGCATTCTTCAAATCTACTGCAATGTTGCATGAAAATACATTCTTTGGAACAGATTGTTGTTGACTTGAAGGGTTTGAAGAAGATCCTTGACTTGGAGCGTTTGATGAAAAACCTCCATGAAAACCATTGTTTGAACTTGGACTTTCTTTACTTGAAGTGTTTGTGTTTTCAGCTGAGAAAGCAGTTCTTGGAGAAACATTCTTGGGAATCATACTTTTAGGATAGTACAACTCCACATTTTGTTGGTAAGATGAATGATTTACTTTGTGAGTTTTCTTTATCTCCAATTCATGACTTTCTAGTCTTTCAATCAGCAAGTCGACAGTGAGGTTTTCAGCTGTGATTGTATTTTTTAACATCATTGCATAGTATTGCCAATCCATCTCGTCTGGTAGTGAATCGAACAGTTTGTCAATTAGCTCTTCTGGAGGATATTTAATTCCATGCCTTGCCAATTCCAACTTTAAGTGTCCAAATCTTTCAATCATTTTACAAACAGATTCACCTTTTAAGCATCCGAACAAATCAAACTCTTTTCGCAGTAATTTCTTTTTGTTTTTGATTATTTCTTCACTTCCTATGCATTTTTTATTTAACTTCTCCCATAGATCGTTTGCGTTTTTGTATTCAATCAGTGAAATAATGTCGTCTCTTACGGACTGGTGAATCAAGGCAATGCATTTTTGTTCGGCTATAAAGTTTTCTATTTCGTCACCCGCTGATAAATTCTCAGGATCTCGTATATCTGAAGCATAACCGTTCTTTAAGTTCTTCCAGCTTGGATAAGCGAAAGCTTTCAGCCATTCTTCGAATCTTTTTGCCCACCGATTATAATCTTCGATTGCCATTAGCTTTGGTGGTTTGTTGTAGGTACCATATGCACTCTCTACACTTAGGGCATCGAATATAGTTTTCTTTGGGGTTGGATTATCATTTGAATGATTTGAAGTGTCAGCTTCAGAATTTCCTGCGAAGGCATACATCTCACTGAATGGATTCATGAATTCTTCCATTTTAAGTTCCTGAAACAATTATCAAACACTTAGACAATTCTTACAAAAATTAAAATTTCAAACAGTTGAACTGGATAGTTATCCGTTCGAACAGGAATACGAATGAAAACACAGTCTATCCGCACGGACGGTGATCCGCTCGGATGGTTGTGCGTACGGGTAGCTTTGTCCTTTTGACTTTTCTAGTTATCCGCACGGGTAGTAATCCGTGCGTGTAACGATGATGATGTCAGCAAACAATTTTGCAGTAACTAACTAAGCCAAACCATTCAGACAGCTGTCCGCACGGTTAGGTGACGTCATCAAATACGAACAACTAAACATGATTTTTGATGAATTTGGTCTGGTTTTAGGTTGAATCTGATTATGATACTAAGTAGGATTATACTTTGAATGATTACGAGTTGATTGATATCGATTTTAACAAATTTTATCCGTAAATTCTTGCTCAATTTTATGTTTTTCTGATTTTATGGTGACAAATGAAGAACAAATGTAAAATCTGAGTAGATGTATATGAAATTTGTCAAATTTCCAGTGAAATTTGAATCAATTCAGCAACAGAAGTCAAAATTTCCGGTGAAATTCGACTTTGATCGGCGAATAGAACTTGAATTCCGGTGAATTCAGTGTCGTTGATCTCGATTCAGCTCCCTGGATGCTCTGATACCACTTGTTGGTCCCGTAGATACAGGATCTGATCGTAGGAACAAGATGAATCGATTTCGTCTTAGTGTGCGGAATCCACTAAGTCGAATCACAGATTTGTACAACAGAGAATTCAACTTTTAACTGCTTGTCTTTGTTCGTTCTATTAATCGTTATGAAAGTCACAAAGTTCCGTTGAACATACAAGCTATCCGTGCGTCTCGAAAGTTCTGACAAAATAGCACCGGACCTTCTATTTATAGACAAACTCAGAAAGACTATAAGTGTTGTACGCGCGGGTGGGCTACCCGTGCGTATGGGCTACCCGTACGTATGAGCTACCCGTGCGTATGGCCATCCGCGCGTATGACTTATCCGTGAGGATATGTCATCCGTGCGTATTGCCATACGTGCGTATTGCTATCCGCACGAGTTGATCTTGTACCCAAACAACACTTTTACATACAAAACCTATTTCTGAGTTGTCCTGCTAACTACAAACATACATACAGACAATATACATAAACACAGAATACAAAATATGACTACATGCTGACGGAAGCTACAGACGTAATGTACTAACAGTAACGAACGCAAAAACGATCCACATTAAGCGACGAATGGATTTTTCTTATGCCAAACACTAAAATAAAATATTTTAATGCTTACATAAATTTTTGGATGTCCGGATATATTCAGAACGTGAGATATACGCGAAAATGCAAACTTGTGCACTTTTTGACGCTTTTAGTCCCTGAATGACCAAAAAGTTTATTTTAGCACACCGAACCCCTCAAAGCCTATTTCTAAGATATGTAAAGAATATTTAGGGTATGTTTAACTTATGGTCATGTTCCGGAATGTTCGTTACAGTACAAATCGGCATACTTTCGCAGTTTGTCAAAATTAGTCCCTGTAAGCGAATAATATTAATTTCGACACACCAAACCCTCCAAAACTTATTTCTAAGTTATGTAAAGGTTATTTAAGGTATTTTAAGCCTATATCACTGTCCCGGAGTGTTTTTTGCATTAAACTGGTTATATTTATGCATCAGTGCGCGTATAACCTTCCAGAAAGCGATTTAGAGCTCGAAATCGAACAAGAATTGATATGTGCAAATGATACACATATTTATACAAATCCCAAGTATGAAACACAACATTTCATTGATTTGGTATTTTTTCGATGGCCGTGGAGGCACAGATGTCACAGTCTCCCCTACTTCGGGAAATTTCGTCCCGAAATTTAATTAGAGGAAACTTGTGAGAGCTCAAAACATGAAGTCGAAAAGATAAAACAACACCGGTTAGGGTTCTGAACTTCTAGTAACTTTAAATAACATTATGCTTGCAATGTAAGAGGGACACTTATATACAAGTATATGAAGCACCATTGGTGCGTCCACCGTACCTCCATTACATTGTTCACGTTTCGTTATTGTTGTCACTATTGGTTCTTACACATGATAAATCTTACTGTAGTTTCCGTGCACTGAATTTTTATAATTATGTACGCATCCATAATTACGTAATTCCTTGCATAGTCCACACAGTGCATTTGATAATGTGTAGGGGAAAACCAAATGAATGAACCTGTAATGAGTGTGACTGGACCACCATAGGGTCCTTTCAGCTGTATCATCACATGCCACTCTTAACCATATTTTGAATCAATCTTTAACTAGACCACTCAAGGGTCTATTTTCGAATCATGGGATGGTACTATATAACCCAAGGGTCTTAACTACCACGTAGAAGCCCATTAAGGATTTAAGGTAGTACCTTTTGAATATCCTACTATGAATCCCTCATATGAAGATATGGAAGATTCTATGAGGATTTTGATAACGAAAATCGGATCACATAAAAACATAGAGGAGAACACATAAACACATAATTGTTGGTGCACTACAGGTCTGTAAACGTGTTATATCAATAAACAAGACAGTTAAACTACTTTCTAGTGCATATCAAGCTGAACCGACACCGAAACGTCTGTTTCCGCCTCTCGTTTTGGTCAAAAACTCTTCTGAAAGACTCGTTTTGGTCGTTACTTGATCCTACAAGTGGTATCAGAACTTCATGTGCTTATAATATTGAGAGATTGTCAGCCCACTATAGTATCTTGGTCCAATCAAATTTAAATATTACATTGATCTTGTCAGCAATATCAGTGTGCATGTGTAGTTAGTAAATTGCGGCCCAATCATATTCTTTGGATACTTGAGATTGTCGGACATTATCAAAAGTTCAAACATTAGATCATTAACCGGCCCATGTGAACACAATTTTAATCGGCCCATGTGTTATTGTTAAAGGTGATCAAGTCATTTTTGTCGTATAGTGCTTACAATCAAGAAGTCCAGGTCATTTGGATTTAAGTTCAATTCGCACGGTTTGGTTTCAAGATTGAAAGGATTTCAGTTCACACAGAATTATCACCAGTTCGAGTACCAGTCATATTCAGTTAATTGATAAGTGTTTAAACTGATTGTGTTTTGTTTGTTTGTTTGTCTACAGGTGATACAGGTGTTTTACGAGGTGAACCAGTTCGTTTAAAAGCTTGTTTGAGAAATTCTTCGATACCGAAACATGGATTCTGAATTCTACAATGCGTTTGCTACAACCCCGACTACTCCGGCTGACATTGCTAAGAATATGAACATGGAAAATGAAACTGGAACAATGCAAAAACCCCCGAAACTTATGGGAATTGAAAAATACCATGGATGGAAAAATCATTTTGAGAACTGGGTTCAGGCAAACCATCTAAGGGCTTGGGAAAGCATTGAAACAGAATATGTTAGACCTCAGACTGCTCTGAATGTTGACAAAATCATCTCGGAATTTTCAGATAAAGAGAGAGATAGCTATAAAGGAGAGAAAGTGATGATAAGTCTTTTACAACAAGCGGTTAAAGAGGATATATTTGTTTTGCTTCAGCATGATGGGAGTGCATTTTCGATTTGGGAAGCACTTAAGAAAAAGTTTGAAGGAAGTACAGAAATGCTCAGAAGTAAAGCATCTCTGATGAAGAAGGAGTTTGAGTTGTTTACGAGTATGCCCGGTGAATCTACAAAGACTCTTATTGAGAGATATTGTCATCTTGTGCGGACCATGTCTCAATTGAAAATCACTAAAACTCCGGCAGAATGGGTTGAAAAATTAGCTGACGCATTACCGTAAAAAGAATGGGGTACTTATCTCATGATCTTAAAGAATTCTGGAGAGTTTAGTAGATTGTCAATCGGACAGTTTATTGAAAAGCTTGAGGCACATGATCTTGAATAGCAAAAGATTGCCAGAATGAACAGCTCGAGTAATCAACAAGATATCAAATTGTACTATAAAGGAAATGTTAAAACTGTTGAAGCAAGTCCAAAGATCCAAACTGCTTTTAGTGCAGGAAATTCATCTGGATCAGTCAGTCAAAGTTCAATCAACACCAGTGGATTCTCAAATGTCAATCCTCCAAGTGTTCAAAGTTCAAATGTTGGTAATGAACATATAATTCAGTGCAATGTTGCTTTGCATCTTCAAAATGGTCAGAATTTTTCTAATGAAGTTGTTAAAAGTCATATGGGATTACTGGTTACTGCTTTGGAATCTTACGAAGGATTGATTGCTGGAAGAATTGGTAATCCGATGTTAACGAAGGAAGACTACGATCAGATAGATGCAGAAGAATTGGAGCTCATGGACATCAAATGGTGTCTAGCTAGTGTCTTGAGAAGAGCCGAAAAGTTCAAAATGATTACAGGAAGAAATGACTTTTTGGATGCTCATGTTTCAGCTTTGGGTTTTGATAAATCTAAAGTTACTTGTTTTCGATGCAGGGAGAAAGGTCATTTCAAAAGAGAATGCTAAAATCAGGAAGCGAGTGGAGCAAAGAATCCATTTGGAAAGGAAGATTACTATCGGAAAGCTATATATCAACAAGTTGCTCATCAACCGCATCAACAAAAAGATTCACAAACTGCTCATGGGAAAATGATCGAAGATGCAGACAACAAAGCTTATTATGGTATCATTGATCAAGACGATGAGAAAATGGCTACAGGATTTAGCTGGGATAAGTTTGCGGATGAGAATGGGGAATTTAAAGCTTTTATTGCTCAAATTGTTCAAAATCCAGAATTGATGAATGAATGGATACCAGTGTTATCTGATGATGAAGATAAAGATGAAGAATCTGTTTCTTCTGAAAATAGTTCAACAGATACTAGTGATGATGATGAAGAAATTGAACAGATAAATATTGGAAAAACTCATTTATCTTCTGACAGTTTTGAATTTTATTTTGCAGAAAAGTTGAAGAAACTTAAATAGAGAAAAGCTGCAAAAGAAAAGAAAGAAGTTAAAGTTGTTGAAAAGATTGTTGAAGTGGAAAAGGTAGTTGAAGTCGAGAAGATTGTGGAGATTGAAAAGATTGTTGAAGTCACAAAACCGTGTCTTACATGTTTGGAATCTTGCAAACAATGTGAAGATAAAGATAAAAGGTTTAGTGAGCTTGAAAAGTTAAAAGAGAAGTTGCTGTTTGATGTCAAGAATGTGAAAGAGTCGTACGATGTATTGAACAAAACTGTGAATAGTTTGCAGAAGACAAACTCTGAAAGAGAAGATTCTTTGACAATGATGAATGCAACAATGATGTCCAAACAAAAAGAGATCAATTACTATATTGAACAGTGTGCTAAGTTGAAGCAGGAGTTGGAAATTGAAAAAGTTGAAAATGAAAGAATCAGACGATTATTGAAAAGTTATTCAAGTTCTGATTACTTAATTGACAGAATTTATCCAACTGTTGTAGGTTTTGAAGTGTTTGACGACAAGAAGCCGAAGAAAAAGGATACTGGTAAGAAACAGAGTGTCAGTTATAATAAGTGTCCGCCTCCAATTTGGGAAGGGTATTCGTCTAGAAAACCGAATGAGGAACAAGTAAAAAAGGCAGTCAATATAAATTTGGAGTCCGAGATAACCGATGTATTACCAGACAATATTGACATCACATTCACAGCGTCCGACATAGATCATGAGTCTGATTTAATAAAAAGGATGGTCAATCAGGTGTTAGATAAGGATGAGGAGTCCGAGTCAATGTCCGAGTCCAGGAGTTCGAGTTCGTCTGTCAGGAGTTCAAAGTCGTCGGGAAAACGGGTGTATAGTAAAGAATTTTTGTTATCAAAATCTAATTTGAATGACGAAGCATTTGAAGTTGCATATACTTTGAATGCTTCTGACAAATTATATTTTGATAAAGAATTTTCAATAAGAAGTGTTCAAATTGAAAAGATTAAAAAGGTTTTCAAATTAACAGAAATTAATATTTCTGAAATAAAAGATTTAAATCTTTCTAAAAAACCTAAAAAGTACACTTCAAGAGTTCAACAAAGATTGAACAAGAAAAAAGGTTACAGTTCTGGTTCTTGTTTTCAAAAGAAGCCAAACCATAACGGTAATTTCAAAAGAAAAGGATTAGGATTTATTCCACCTGAAAATCATAAAAATGAGAAAATTTCTAAAACAAATACAAAATTTGTTTCAGGAACAAGGGGTGAAGAAGAAGCAAAGAGCTCATTTTGGAAACAATCAAATCGAGAATTTCTTGCCAAAAAGCAAGAGAGAATAAAGAATGGAGCTAATCAAAGAAAGGAGACAAGAACCTGTTACAGATGTCAAGAAGTTGGACACATTGCCTGGAATTGTCCTATGGCAACCATCATCAAACAGGAAGTTGTTTCTAAACTAAAAGAAAAGATTGTTGATAAAACCGAACCACCAACTGAAAAATTTAAAATTTTCAAAAACTCAACATATGAAGTTGGTGAATGTTCAAAGAAGTTCTACAGGATAAGTGTGAATCTTGACAACCAAAAATGGGTTGTTAAGAAATCGGATGTGAAACCTGGCGATGAATCTGATTCCACAAAGTCATATGAGCCACAAGTTGATGTTAGAGAAGAAAGCTCAGTGCCTCCAATGGATGATGTGAATTTTCCACCATTGAGGACTGAAAATTTTAGAAAAATTGGAAATGTTGAGATCTCAAATCAATTTTATTCCGAAAAGAATGAATTTGATGTTGAGAAAGCTTTTAATGAAAATGTGAAAAAGATTTTTGGAAAAATGGTTGAGGGTAAAGTGAAAGGGGTAAAAGATTTTTATAAAACAAAGAAAGCAACTTTTTATCCAAGAGAAGATGGGGTGGAAACATCCAAGTTTGGTGAAGCTTGGATGTCAGTTTTTCACAAGTAAAAAGTATGATTTGCCGGAGCTCCCAGGTTGGTAAGAGTGGAGCAGGAATCGGCATCATTCTTGATATGTTTGGTTGGTAAATATGCAGGTGATATCTTTATATTGTTATATTTTGATATACATGAGGTTATGATTGGTGAGTGAACCTACAAGTGGTTGAAGAAGGTTTTCGACTTACAAGTGGTAAATCCGGGACATTAAGTTGTACTTGATTTTCTACAAATGATTGGAGAACAATATGATGAACCCCTAATTTACAAGTGGTAAAATCAACAAAACTTATTTTCCGAAAAAATCATTTTGGTTAAAACAAACTTAAGTGTTTTGAAATCTTAATGAGAAAATAGTTTTGTGTAAGGGGGGGTTCTGATTGTTTATGCCAAGTGGATGGCGAAGTGAAGCGATTCGATATCAGTTGTCACTATTACTTGTATAGTTTGTTTTCAAATTTCCTTTAAATGTGTTTGCATTTTAGGGGGAGTAAGAACTTTTCAGAAAATCCAAAAACATTTGAAAAAGGCAAAAACATGATAAAATACAAAAATGAGTTTGTTGTGAAAAAGAGGAAATGATAGTACATCAGTAGATAGTTACAGTATGCTAAAGAAATGTGATGTTTAAATAGCGCTAAACGGTCTCACTGATGATATGCCGATAGGTTTTTACAAATTTAGTAAGCTTTTTCGGGATATAAACTTAAATTCAAACTTGCTTATTTTGTGGGGAACACTACTTGGATATATAGGTAACCCCTGAAATTTCGTTTGAAAGATCCCTCTTTCTGAGATACTAGGTCTTTATGCTCAGTGATATCTGGGGTATTATCCCGGGACTTCTGATTTTGCGGAAGCAATGGCCTAGTCCCCGGAGAATACTTTACGCTTGCTTGAAATATAGCGCCGCCCTCAGCAAAAATGATGAAACAATAAAATTGATAATCATTGCTGTTGTAAAAAAGATCCTCTAAAGGGGACCCACCTAAAGTCGAACCGTCATCTCTCTGCTGAATGGAAGTTCTGACCTGAGCTCTCACGGTTTCGCAATTAACCCCTTACAGATATCATCTGTGGTATACTCACCTGTAAGACTGAATATTGGGATCTGGATACGGGAGTATATTCAAGAGGTGGGACACATGAATGAGTTTAAGTTCTTAATTCACCTAATTTATATCCTGAATCAGTTGAAATTTGTGTGAGAATTTAAGTGGATCAGTATATCGGCAATCTAAGTGAATTGTTTAATTCTTAATGTGTAACTAAGCTCAACAGTACTTGTGACTTGTCAAAAACTGATATGATCCTCTTACACAAACTCACAAAAATATTGTCTGTATATATTTCTTTACTGCATTTCATTTCATTCAAAAAATCTAAAAAGATTTTCGACAACTGATGTTGGAGAACTGATTTTCAAAATTCCAAGTGCTAAACATGATGAGCATGTGGTGAGGGGGAGTGTGTGTGTATAAATGAGAAAGAGATAAAGTTTTGAGGATGCCTACATTTGTGAAAAATTTACTGTTGGGTAGAGGATGTGCAGGATAGCCTGGATTCTGAAGTCTGAGTATAGAGCCAGGTCATGATCCTGATTCTGTGAAAGTCAAATTGCAATCAACATCCGAGGAAAGATTGTTCGAGGGGAGTCTGTTGATGTTGAAGAGGAGAAAGAGATAAAGTTTTGAGGATGCCTACACTGTCAGATTCTTTGAAGAGAAGCTCGAAGACTGATAAAGACTGAAGACGTTGAAGACTCGACACTTAAGACTCGTCAACATCCGAGTGGGAGTCTGTTGGTGCATACGTCTGTCGACTTAGTCTTGTATCGAGTCTTGTAATAAAATAGTGAGATCGAGTCACGTAGTTCAGGAAAATAGAGTTTTAGAGATCATTTCCCACGAAATGTCTATTCCCCACGAAATAGACATGGCACTTTCAAGGGGAATTAGAAACATGGCACTTTCAAGGGGAATTAGAAACTCTATAAATAGGGAGTTTAGTCATTTCATTTGTAACTTCTCCCATTCCAGCAGCGAAGCTCTACTGAAGTGTCTACAGGTCTGTAAATGTGTTATATCAAAAAAAAAAGACAGTTAAACTACTTTCTAGTGCATATCAAGCTGAACCGACACCGAAACGTCTGTTTCCGCCTCTCGTTTTGGTCAAAAACTCTTCTGAAAGACTCGTTTTGGTCGTTACTCGATCCTACAATAATCACATAATCGCATAATTGTTTAATTTGACATTTAATTTGTTATCTTTGGACACGGGTATTTAAAGCATACCAGGAATCCAATCCGTGGATTTCATTTGGCACTTTAAATATTTTCAAGAATCTAACTATGAAGATAGGAAGATCTTAATAGGAATTCGGTTTATCCTTATTGAGTTGTAATGTACATATTAAGGTGTACAAGGAATCCAATCAGGGATCTGATTTGGGCGATAATCATCCACAAGGATTCTTAAAATAGAGCAACCCATCGCCCCTTTCGTTTCGAGTTTAAGCTCGAGTTGAAGTGCTAGCTCATATTTCAATAAGCCTTCATTTACACAAGATCGTTGTGCTTGAAGGACAAAAGATTTGAATATCAGATAGAGTTTGAACATAATGAAGCTTGACTCATTCCTTTCGACTAAGCGCATCGGCTACGATATTCGCCTTACCATGAAGGTAGCGAATCGCGCAATCGTAATCGTTCAAGAGTTCAACCCATTGTCGTTGCCTCATGTTCAGCTCCTTTTGATTATGAATGAGCTGGAGACTTTTGTAGTCTTGTGAAAACCACACACTTCGTTCCATAGAGGTAGTGTCTCCAGATTTTGAGAGCAAATGCCACAACACCGAACTCAAGATCATGAGTTGTGTAGTTCTTTTTGTGAACTTTCAACTGTCTTGACGTATATGCTATGACTTTACCTCATTGCATAAGAACATAACTAAGGCCTAGATTTGACGCGTCATAAAAGACAACGAAATCATTGTTTCCATTGGGCAAGGACAAAACAGCAGCATCACATTGCTTCCGTTTCAGCGTTTGGAACGCTTCTTCTTGCTTATATCCCCACTCCAAAGGCTTATTCTTCTGAGTCAAAGCAGTGAGTGGCACCGCGATCTTCGAGAAGTTTGAAATAAAACGACGATAATAACCAGCGAGACCAAGAAAAGAACGAATTTATGTAGGTGTCCTTGGTGTATTCCAATCCTTAATTGCAGCAATTTGGATGGATCCATATGAATACCCTGCTTGTTGACTACAAGACCCAAAAACTGAACTTCTTTAAGCCAAAATTCACAATTGGAGAATTTAGCGAAAAGTTTGTTCCTTCTTTAGGAGTTCCAATGTCAAACGAAGGTGTTGCTCGTGATCGGCTCAAGACTTTGAATAAATGAGAATATCATCGATGAACACAATAATGAACTTGTCTAAATAAGGTTTGCAGACCTTATTCATTAAGTCCATAAAGATAGATGGGGCATTTGTCAAACCAATAGGCATGACTGTGAACTCGTAATGCCCATATCTTGTGCGGAAGGCAGTTTTGGGAATATCTCCTTCGAGAACACAAAGTTGGTGATGCCCAGAACGCAGATCGATCTTGGAAAAACAGGTAGCACCTTGCAGTTGATCAAAGAGATCATCGATTCGAGGTAGGGGATATCGATTCTTGATGGTAGGCTTATTAAGCTTACGATAATCGATACACATTCGAAAAGATCCATCTTTCTTCTTCACAAAGAGGACTGGAGCTCCCCTAGGGTGAATAATTTGATTAGATGAATCCTTTATCAGATAAATCTTGAAGCTATTTCGATAATTCTTGCATCTCAGATGGTGCAAGACGATAAGGTGCTTTCGCAATTGGGTTGGCATTGGGTACAAGGTCAATATGAAACTCGACTTGACGAACTGGAGGCAAACTAGGCAGTTCATCAGGAAACACCTATGGATAATCCCAAACAATCGGAATATCCTGAATACTCTTGCTTTTGCCTTTCTCCTCGGTGACATGTGCCAGAGAAGCAACATATCCTTTTTGTAAATAACTTTGTACACGACATGAGTTTAATCCACCAGAAGGTTTCTTGCCACGAACTTCCAGAACATCGCCAGACGAAAGAGGAATGCGAACTATCTTATCGAAATAAATCACCTCAGTATGATGTTTAGCTAACCAATCCATCCCTATGATAATGTCGAAACTCCCAAGTTGCATCGGCTGAGGTCAATAGGAAAAAAGGTGATTATCAAAGTTAAATTGACAGTCGCAAATAACATAATTGAGTACAAGAGGTTTACCAAGAGCAACTTTGACAGATAAAGGTTTCCTTTGTTATCTAACCAAGGAATTAAAGTGATTACTCAAATTGTCACTTCGTTTCTTAGAATGAAGCGAGCACTTAGAATTTTCGAGGAATTCATGAGCGATCATATGAACGAGAGAACTACAAATACGGTTCTTTGGTGTAGGTATCGTAGGGGTATACAATACACACATGCAACTATATTTGTACATTAGAATTGCAAATAAAGATTTATTTATAAACAAAATTGATTGTTTCCGAGTTCAAAGGAAAACACTAGAAACATAAACATAAGATTCGGATTATTCAAAGCAGCAGCTTCTTCTAATCGGCCAAATGCTAATCCGTGGATTGGATTTGCATTGAAAATCTTTGGGTATCTGTCCCTGACATAACCCATCTCGCCATAGGTGTAGCAAATACCAGGAGGAAAACGAGTCTGTGCTAGATCTGCTTGAAATTGAACGAGGTTCTGAAAAGCTTGGTTTAGCACAGTGACTGAACGACAGTCTCGTGCCAAATGACCAATGAGTCCACAGTTGAAACATTTCCGACATTTGACACTGACATAGTGGTGGAGGTTACACTGATTGCATAGAGGAGCAGTTCCTAAGTATGGCTTCTTGGCTGGTGGTGCTGCCACCTGGCTAGGTTTTGCTTGATTTGGTGTAACGGCTACGGGATCCTTCGGAGCTTTACGCTTCTTTGACTTTTTCGAAGGCTCGGCTTCTGCTTCTTTCGATGCTTCTTGGGTGGCTTCATTTTTGAGACGAGACATGGCGATACCTAAATCCACAGTCTTCAGGATTACTTCGCCTATTCGCTGGGCAAATTTGGCAGTTTGCTCGGACATTTGAATGTCGTTGCAATGAAGAGACATTTTAGAGGAATTGAAAAACACAGGAGAAAACAAGTGAAATGTTATCGGATAATTAAAACAGAACGACAACGCATAGAAATTGCGATCATTTGTTTGTTACCTAAGGCAAACAAATGAGACGGTGACTAATCAAAGTAAACGGGTCATATTAGTGTATTACTGAAGACATGCTTGCCTATAAGTGAACACTCACCCCAAGAGTTCCCAGGTAAGAATGACTGGTCCGATACTGCGGATTTGTACGAACACTCTAGCCTTAGATAAAAAACTCAGGGTACAGGCATTCACCCTTCCAGTTTGCACGTGTTCACATTATAAGACCTAAACTTTGACGAGATTTTGAAAACTTAGAGGGTTCAAAACCTTACAATAAATCATCCTAGAACATATGATTGGTTTTCAAAGCAGATTCGGAATATGTGTTCTTGTTGTGGTTGTCACCTAAGGATAAGTGACGGTATTGTTTTAAGATCTAAACACAAGAATCTTGTGTTAGGGTCCTAGGAAGGTTATAGACTAGGTCAAAGCATTACTAATAACCTAATTCCCTATAACCATGAGCTCTGATACCAACTTTTCTGTCACACCCCGACCGCGTAAAACAAAAAATCGTGGCGGAATCGTCGGGGAGTGTTGTAACAGAATCATTGTTTCAAAACACACGGAAATTAAAGTTTCGTTTTATTAAACATTGAACATTTGCATCGTCTGGAAATCTAAATAAACAATTTAAACATAGTCTATCATTGTTATTAAGTCACTAAGGCCTCGTCCAGTCTTATGTGAGCATGCATCCTAGCAATCAACATCATTCAACAACACCTGAAACATATGTGAAAACAAAGTCAGCAAAGAAAATGCTGGCGAGTACATAGGTTTTATAAGAGTATCGAATTCATGGCTAGTTTACATGTTGCAATACTTAATTAAAAACCTTGTTTTGAAAAGTATTGTATTGCGACATAATTAACCAACTCAAATCAAGTTGGTTATAATTTATAAAATCTCGTAGCCATGATTCTTAACTAGAAAACATTTTGTTTTAAAAAACCAATTTGTAAAACATCTCGTGTTAAATCGTTAATAAAACTCGTTAATAAATCTCATTAATAAAACTCGTATGGCTTATATCATTTCGAAAACCTCGTTTGTGTGACATCGTTTCAAAAACGTTTACCCAAATGGACTAAATAACGCCACGGTATGTAATACGATGAAAACATATATATATATATATATATATATATATATATATATATATATATATATATATATATATATAGGAAGTACCAGCGGCGTATCCACCATGCTTTCATCACATTACACCCGTCCCGTTATCTAAACACTAACCAAAAACCAATCGTTTACCCAAATCGTTTAATTCGTTAAAAATCGCTTTAGTCGTTTAAATCATTCTCGTTTTAAATCGTGAAACTACTTTTGATTGTCTCACTAATAACATCTAAACCTTCGTGACTCGACTATCTCGCCTATCGCTTCTCGCATTAATAAACCACCAAAGGGTAAATTAACAATCACAGATTCAGTCGTTACCCACCTAACCCACACATAACCGTGGGCGCAGTCTGATAACGGGATTTGTCAGATCCTATGGTACCATAACCTAATACTGGTCGGTTTGGCCAAAAGTAATGGATATTATTCGTTATGTAAATACAACCAACAAGTTTGTTTACTATATCAAAATTGTTATTAAATTAATATAAACCATTTTAATCGTTTTTGAAATCATTGTTATAATATCGAAAATCGTTTTGAAAACCATCGTTAAAACCTTGAAAACATTTAGCACATATGAATCACCCCAAAACAATTGAAAACAGTAAAATAGGGGAACTATGTACTCACCTGAGAATGCTTAGAGGTCTTGAACAACAACCAAGCAAAGCTAGAGGGAGCACGGAATCAATCGGCAACCTAATAACAATATAATTAAACCGGACCTAAGTCGGAAGATCGGATAGGATGATGTTTTGTAAACCAAATGAGTATTGGAACTCATATGACATGGTTTAACAAAGTCTATATCCTAAATCGAAACCTAACCTAAGTGCTTTCGACCCATTGTGACCCATTAAGGTAGCTTAAGCTACTTTAACGTGTCGTTCGTGCAAAAGCGCATTCGAGACGTCTAACTAGTCCTATGACAAGTATTATATGCCTAAACATGATTAAATGTGTTGCATAATCAATTAAGTGACAAAAGTTTGTGTTACATATGCTTAATTACCAATTATGCATGAAAAGGGCATTCTGGTCATTTACCTAAGGCATATAAACTACCTATCATACAACTAATTAAACCTAAGTGGCCATAAGGTATAACCTCGGAAGGTTATTCCCTGTGCAACTATGGTCACTAAACATGTTTGGTCGGATCCTAATGATCGACCAAACAGGTCGTGTTCGAAAGTCTAAGCGGGTGTTTAGTCCGCTTGACTTACGACTCTACACAAGCACTAATCTAAAAAGTGACGAGCTAAACATGTTAAAACATGTTTAATGAATTTAGAAAATAGATTTGGTATCAAAACAAACGGTTTTGATACCTATAAGTAGTTTGGTTACAAAACACGCAAGAATGCGCATTTTGGCCGAAACTACGACTCGTCACTACACCTAGATAACGTGGTAATCAGTAGGTATAGTCACTAGGGACTATAACCATCGTGATTACGCTCACGTTATGAAGTTCAAACGAACTTCTCGTTGACCAACTCGTGGTCAAAGCTGAAAGTCAAACACTGTTTGAATTTCAAGCTAGGAAAGCAATAAAAGAATGAAAGAGGACTTACAAAGGGTCCAAATAGATTTGATTCCAAGTTTTCTCAGGTAGGTAGTGAATAATCACAACCACTTAGAGAAATCTCAGATCAAATGTGCAAAAAATGGAATGAGGGCCATGCTATATATAGTTTTCGCAAAACCGTTAGGATCATTTCTTGGTAAAGAGGGAATGATCTTGGCCTTACAAGTGTTATAGAATGATTGGGGGACTTGTTCTCCACACAAACTAGCCCAAAGCAAGAAAAACCATGGATCAAAACCATTGGAACAAGAGGAAATGACCAGATTCAATGTTTCTGCAACTCTGATGTGCTGGTCACTTCTTACGGACCGTAATAAAAGGTCCGTACGGACCGTAAGGGACCTGCATACCAGCAACTTTCAAAAATGACAGATTTAGCCCCTGAAGCCCCAAACTTGGTTTTCGATGCATTTTAGACACGTTTAAGCCCCGTTAACCCCATTTCAAAGCTCTAAAATGAAGTTAAAGTATAGGGAACTTAAAATGTGCACAAAAATATCTCGGATGTCGGCTCGTTTAGTCATACGGTTGCGTTGTTCGGTTAATTACGACGGGAGTTGTAACGAACGCAAAAACGATCCAAATTAAGCGACGAATGGATTTTTCTTATGCCAAACACTAAAATAAAATATTTTAATGCTTACATAAATTTTTGGATGTCCGGATATATTCAGAACGTGAGATATGCGTGAAAATGCAAACTTGTGCACTTTTTGACGCTTTTAGTCCCTGAATGACCAAAAAGTTTATTTTAGCACACCGAACCCCTCAAAGCCTATTTCTAAGCTATGTAAAGGATATTTAGGGTATGTTTAACTTATGGTCATGTTCCGGAATGTTCGTTACAGTACAAATTGGCATACTTTCGCAATTTGTCAAAATTAGTCCCTGTAAGCGAATAATCTTGATTTCGCCACACCAAACCCTCCAAAACTTATTTCTAAGTTATGTAAAGGTTAATTAAGGTATGTTAAGCCTATATCACTGTCCCGGAGTGTTTGTTACATTAAACTGGTTATATTTACGCATCAGTGCGCATATAACCTTCCAGAAAGTGATTTAGAGCTCGAAATCGAACAAGAATTGATATGTGCAAATGATACACATATTTATACAAATCCCAAGTATGAAACACAAAATTTCATTGATTTGGTATTTGTTTGATGGTCGTGGAGGCACAGATGTTACAGGAGGTAATTGGGATGACCGTTTATCATTGATAGAATTTTCTTATAATAACAGTCATCACACAAGTATCAATGCTGCACCATTCGAAGCACTTTATGGACGAAAGTGCCGAACGCCAGTCTGTTGGGCAGAAATTGGAGAAACACAACTATCTGGACCAGAGATAGTACAAGAAACAACAGACAAAATCATTCAAGTAGAGGAACGACTGAATGCAGCACGTGATAGACAAAAGAGTTATGCCGATAACCGACGAAAGCCATTGGAATTTCAAGTAGGAGATAAAGTATTATTAAAAGTTTCTCCTTGGAAAGGAGTGGTAAGATTCATCAAAAGGGGAAAGCTAAGCCCTAGGTATGTTGGACCTTTTGAGATTACTAGAAAAATAGGACCTGTAGCCTATCAGCTACAACTGCCAGAGGAAATGACAGGAATACATGACGTATTTCATGTATCTAATCTCAAAAAGTGTTTAGCTGATGAAACACTCGTAGTGCCTCTTAAGGATATAGAGGTAAATGAACAGTTAAAGTTTGTAGAAAGACCTCTACAGATTGAAGACAGGAAAGTTAAGAATCTCAAGCACAAGAGACTAGTTCTAGTCAAAGTGAAGTGGGACTCCAAAAGAGGACCAGAATACACAAGGGATCTTGAATCATAAATGCAAAGGAAATACCCACACCTATTCCAGTAGACCTCGAGGACGAGCTCTAAAACAAGGTGGGGAGGATATAACAACCCTCCCGAATATTTTTTTACACCCTAAAATATATTAAAATACCCCAATATGTCTTAAAATACACCCCGTATGTGAAAACCGAGCCCAAAATACGTTAAAACATTAAAAATAAAATATAAACAAAAATAATTAGGCTGTGGCGGGCCGCAACAGACTTTGCTTAACTCTACGCGGGCCGCGAGCGAGTGACGGCTGGCACGACCCCAGGCCACCACGTGGCACTACACCCGGCGAACCTACACCCGTGACCAAGCAACCCTAAGCCCTAGCCACCAACGTCGTGGGCCGCGAAGAAGACAGTTGTGGCTGTCGCGGGCCGCAAGGAAGTCAGATTTCAGCCCTATAAATTGCATGCATCGGGCCTTCAGTCTGCTCGTTCATTTCTTTTCTCAATCTCGAAATTTATGATAGTAGGCATAATCTCCGAGTATAATACCCCCCTAATTAGCAAAGTTCTGCCCCAATGTAAGTATTATAACCCTGGTTACGTATTAGATACGCTGCCCGATTTCCAAGATTCCGTAACGGCTGTCGAAGTTCTGCCCGACGTAGTCGTTGGAATGCCATCTCGGGGAGGGTATACTAATGTAAATAAAAGGGTTATTTTACTAACATATGTACATTTGTGTAAATTATAGATTATCGCCAGAAAACCCTTACAGAAAACCTAAGTCAGCAATGTGAGTAATCTCCTTTTTGTAAACTGTTTTTACAAAACCTTAAATATTTTACAATGCGATTAAGGAGTGATTGAGTCTTTGTAGTTTTTCAATTACTGCCGGTTTGTTGGGGTTTTGTATACAAAATGTGGAACACGTTACCATTGGACAAAGAGTTAGCCAATGTGTAATTATGACCCACCAGTCAGGATTGACAGTACTGAATGAGTAATTGTGTAGAAATAAGCAATGTGATCGCTCTCAATATTGTAAAAGATAAATTGTTTCTTGATTAAACTGGGATTCACTCACCAGTATTTCCCACTGAAAAATGTTTTTAAAACGCGTTTCAGGTAACAAAATGTAAAAGCCAATTAAAAGAAAGCCAGCTGGAGAGCACTGACGGCTTGGAAAATGTGGCTATAAAAGTTACCTAAAAGACGATGTTTTAAATTCAATAAAATTTGGTTATCCCTATAAACATGTTGTAATAAGAAACTTGGGTTTTACCCATGTAATTATTAATATAAAATATGGTGGTTTTACTCTGATAAACATTTCCTAACTACGGTCCTGATGAAATTTCCGCTGCTAAATTAAATAATAATAAACACAAATCGATACCACCACAACTGATCTCGCGGCCGCCCGTTCCCGGGACAGATAGGGGGCGGGGGTTGAGACAACAACATTAAATCATTGAAATGTTTTATACTCATATTTGGTAACTAAAACATGTTAACAAACTTTGAACTCACCAACGTCGTCTGACACACTTGTCTGCATGCTTGCAGGTCGTTAGATTCATGGTTGGAACTTGATATCTGGGAGTGCTGGAGTGGTCATGGGTCGAGACTCTTGGATACTTGTTCGTTGGTTTTGAACACTTGTTTTGAGACAATTGATTAACAATTTACATTATGCTTCCGCTGAACGTCTACTTTGGTTTTAACTTATGACTTGGAATTATATTATGAAATGAATGGAATGTTTTGCTTAAATATTTATTATAGTTCAATGTGATTGGTGGCTTGGATCCTGGTACGTCACACGTCCCGCGGTGTTTCCGCATGTGGTATTTTGGGCGTGTGACAGTTTGGTATCAGAGCCACTGTTATAATGAACTAGGTTTTAAAACTTTTTTTATAAAACCAAACTATAACCGAATCGCTTCGAAATCGACCATGACACTCAGCTCCAGATTGCAAGGTTCGTCTCTCGTTTACTTATTGCATAGCATGTCTAGAGTACACTATTGCATGATGTTGCACGTAATTGCACACTTAGCACAACAGACTAAACTCATGTGTATTTGCCTAAGTTATGTGGTTGATGGAGTCCCAGTGTGATATCCCGTTAGATTTTCGTGATTTACGTTTTGTGGTGCCTTCTGTTTTGCTACTCAAATTTGAGGAACCTTTTAGCATAAGTTGGGAGGAGCTGAGATAAACATGCAAATCACATTGCTATTATGGGCGCACACATAATAATAATAATGTGGGGTGCATATGAGTCCCAGTGAGCCTTAACGAGTGTGAAAGGGGTTCCGCTCTGTTGATTGATATGAATGTAGTAGTCTATAGAAGTCTTCGTGAGCTTTGACTCCTACCTTATCTCGACCCTTAACCATTTCTCTTTTCTCATATAAATCATGAGCGGACAAGGCCATGGGCGCGGTCACATCGCGATGACTCAGGACAAACTGACAAATCTGATAAACACCCATGTGGCTGAGGCTTTGGCAGCCTACCAAGCTGGTACGATATGTGCCAAATACTCTTTATTCTTGTGTCGCGTACACAACTCTTACCCTTGTGTTGTATTTCCTTTCATCCATTAGGTCAGCAAGCGAATCAGAATCAAAACCACCCGCCTGTTTGCACTTTCAAGACATTCATGGACTGTAAGCCACAGACATTCAGTGGGACTGAAGGGGCTGTGGGGTTACTACGATGGTTTGAGAAGGCTGAGTCAGTGTTCGCTATGTGCAACTGTCCCGAGGGGGACCGAGTGAAATATGCTACAGGCACCTTGGAGGACGGTGCCTTAACTTGGTGGAATGCCCAGGTACAGATGTTGGGCATTGAAATGGCTAATGCAACAACTTGGGATGACTTCAAGGAGTTGATGCGGGAGGAGTACTGTCCTCGAGATGAAATTCAGAAACTTGAGAACGAGTATTATAATCTAAAAATGGAGGGGTCTAAAATTGAAGCGTTCACAAAGAGGTCACATGAGCTAGCAAATATGTGCCCCAATTTGTCTTTACCCCCACCTCAAAGAATTGAGTTGTATATCAAGGGCTTGGCACCATCGGTAAAGAGTTTTGTCACTGCTACAAATCTCAACAACCTGCCTCAGATCATCCGTTTAGCACACAAGATTACTGACCAAGAGGTCGAGCGTGGTGCGTTACCGCCACGTGTCTCTGCTACAACCTCTGCTGCTACTGCTACCACCCCTGGTAGTGATAACAAGCGCAAATGGAACGATGCTGACAAAGCAACCAGTGCAAGCCAATCACAGAAAAGGCCTGACAACAGTAATAACCGTAGTTTCAGTCAGTCATCCTCAGTTAACCAGGGCCAAGGCAGCAATCAGAGTCAAGGTACCTACGTTGGTAAGAAGCCAACGTGCAACAAGTGTGGTTATCATCATCATGGACCATGTGTCCGGGCTTGCCATCGGTGCGAAAAGGTGGGTCATGAGGCAAAAGACTGTAGAGCTCCGTACCCAAAGCAACAGCAGCAGAATCAGTAGTATCAGCAACAACAAAGGCAACAGCCCCATCAGAACCAGGGCTTTAAGAAGGGGTGTTTCCAGTGTGGGGATGAGGGTCACATCAAGCGGGATTTCCCTCAACTGAATCAGAACGCCAATGACAACAATCGTCAGAATAACAACAACAATGCTGGGAACAACAATAACGACAACAATGGGGGCAACGGTGCTCGTTGAAGGGTATTTACAATTGGTGCTGGTGATGCTAGGAACGACGGCAATGTCGTGACTGGTACGTTTTCTGTGAACAACCTCTTTGCTTCTGTATTATTTGATTCTGGTGCCGATTGGAGTTATGTGTCCCTAGAGTTCAGTCAGTGATTAGGGTTAGCTCTAACACCTCTAGAAACTAAGTATGTAGTAGAATTAGCCGATGGTAAAACAATTGAAGCCTCACACATTCTTATGGGATGTAAATTAGATCTTATGGGTCAAGTGTTTAATATTGACCTCCTTCATGTTACCCTCGGTAGTTTTGATGTAGTGGTTGGTATGGCTTGGTTGTCTAAGCACCAAGCTGAAATTCTCTGTAAAGAGAAGATCGTCCGTATTTCTCTCCCCAGTGGAGAATCTTTATCGGTTCAAGGGCATCGCAGTGGTGCGATGGTTGGTATAATCTCAGCTATGCAAGCGCAGTAGTGTCTACGAAAGGGGTATCCTTCTATTTTAGCACTCGTTACTGATACTCCATCTGAAGAAAGAAAGATCGAAGACCTACCAGTTGTTCATGAATTTCCTGATGTATTTCCTAAGGAACTACCTGGTTTGCCTCCTCACCGTCAAGTGGAATTTCAGATCGATCTTGCACCAAGAGCGGCTCCAATTGCTCATGCTCCTTATTGTTTAGCACCTGGAGAGTTGCAGGAGTTGTCTAATCAACTTCAAGAGTTATTGGACAGGGGCATTATTCGACCCAGTTCTTTGCCTTAAGGAGCCCCAGTTCTATTTGTAAAGAAGAAAGATGGGTCCTTTCGTATGTGCATAGATTATCGGGAACTCAACAAGGTGACTGTCAAGAACCGCTATCCTTTGCCATGTATCGACAACTTGTTTGACCAGTTGCAAGGGTCAAGTTTTTACTCGAAGATCGATTTAAGATCGGGCTATCATCAGATGAGAGTTCAAGAAGAAGATGTTCCTAAAACGGCTTTTCGAACGCGGTATGGGCACTATGAGTTTCTGGTTATGCCGTTTGGGTTGACAAACGCACCAGCGGTCTTCATGGACCTCATGAACCATGTATGCAAACCGTATCTCGACGACTTCGTTATCGTGTTTATTTACGACATTTTGATCTATTCAAAGAGCAAGGAAGATCACGAGCGACACCTGCATCTTATTTTGGAGCTTCTGAGGAAGGAGCACCTCTACGCGAAATTCTCTAAGTATGACTTCTGGATTCGAGAGGTGCACTTCCTTGGCCACATTGTGAATGAATCAGGAATACACGTGGATCCTGCAAAGATTGACACTATCAGAAATTGGATGGCACCTACGACTCCTTCAAAGGTGCGACAATTTCTTGGCCTTGCTGGGTACTAACGAAGATTTATTAAAGACTTCTCGAAGATCGCTCAACCTCTTACCTCGTTAACATAGAAAGGCGTTGTATACTCGTGGGGGACGAAACAAGAAGATGCTTTCCAGTTGCTGAAACAAAAGCTCTGCAGCGCACCGATCTTGTCTTTACCAGAAGGTACCGAAGATTTCGTGGTATATTGTGATGCTTCTATTCAGGGTCTCAGTTGCGTGCTGATGCAACTCGAGAAGGTGATAGCCTACGCCTCGCGACAGTTGAAGGTTCATGAGAAGAATTATACGACACACGACTTAGAGTTGGGAGCCGTGGTGTTTGCGCTTAAAATCTGAAGGCATTACCTGTACGGTACTAAATGCACTATTTATACCGACCACAGGAGCCTTCAGCATATCTTTGGCCAGAAGGAATTGAATATGCGACAGCGTCGCTGGGTGGAACTCTTAAATGACTACGATTGCGCAATCAAGTATCATCCGGGTAAGGCTAACATTGTAGCTGATGCCCTCAGTCGAAAGGAATCGAAACCCAAACGTGTTCGCTCCTTGCAGCTCACCATCCATTCTAATTTGCCTGACCAGATCCGTTCTGCACAAACCGAAGCATTGAAAGAGGAAAACATTGAAGCAGAGTACTTAAGGGGTATGGAAAAGCGGCTGGTAGAGAGATCTGATGGTATTCTCTATTGCATGGAATGAATATGGATCCCTTTGTTTGGAAATCTTAGAGAACTTGTGATGGACGAAGCGCACAAGTCTCGATACTCTGTTCATCCGGGTTCGGATAAAATGTATCAGGACCTCAAGGTTCTGTATTGGTGGCCGAAGATGAAGGCTTACATCGTGACTTATGTGAGTAAGTGTCTGACTTGTGCCAAAGTTAAAGTAGAATAACAGAAACGCTCGGGTCAACTTCAGCAACCAGAAATACCCATGTGGAAATGGGAGCAAATCGTAATGGATGCCGAGAACTCAAAACGGAAACGATACAATCTGGGTGATCGTTGATCGTCTCACGAAGTCAGCACATTTTCTAGCAATCAAGGAAACGGATAAGTTCTCGCAACTTGCTGCTGTTTATCTTAAAGAGGTGGTTTCTAGGAACGGGGTGCCGACCTCTATTATCTCTGATCGTGACCCGCGTTTCATTTCGGATTTATGGCAGTCGATGCACAAATCGTCCGGCTCGTGTCTCGACATGATCACTGCTTATCACCCACAGACGGATGGTCAAAGTGAGTGAACCATCCAGACACTTGAAGACATGCTGAGAGCGTGCGTGATTGATTCTGGCAAGGGTTGGGAGAAACACTTACCTTTGATAGAGTTTTCTTATAACAATAGCTACCATACCAGTATCCAGGCAGCTCCATTCGAAGCATTGTACGGGCGAAAATGTTGTTCACCTCTTTGTTGGGATGAGGTGGGTGACAGCCAGATCACAGGCCCGGAGCTTGTATTCAAAACTTCAGAAAAGATAGTTCAGATCAGGAATTGTATGGCGGCAGCGCGCCACCGTCAGAAAAGCTACGCTGACAAGCATAGGAAACCTTTGGAGTTCGCTGTTGGTGATCATGTTATGTTGAAGGTCTCACCCTGGAAGGGTGTGGTGCGTTTTGGAAAACGTGGCAATCTTAACTCTCGTTATGTTAGGCCATTCAAAATTCTGGAGTGAATTGGTAAAGTGGCCTACAAGTTAGAGTTACCTGTTGAGTTGGGTAACGTCCATGATGTCTTCCATGTCTCTTAGCTAAAGAAGTGTTTGTCCGATGAAACACTTGTGGTACCGTTTCAAGAGCTGAAAATCGATGACAAGTTGCAGTTTGTCAAAGAACCAATAGAAATTATGGACCGGGAGGTCAAGGTCCGTAAGCATAGTCGAATTCCGATCGTGAGGGTTCGTTGGAACTCAAGACGAGGACCGGAGTTCACATGGGAACGTGAGGATCAGATGAAGCTCAAGTACCTCCACTTATTCCCAGCTGACAAATCTAAATCTGATGCAACCAGTGAATTTCGGGACGAAATTCCCATTCAAGTTGGGGATGATGTGGCACCCGCGGAAAATACACAATCATCCAGAACTGACATCGTGCATTTGTGAATTGCTTATCAAATTTCGGGACGAAATTTCTTTCAAGTTGGGGATGATGTGACAACTCGGGTTTTCAAGTTCTTTCATTTACGTATCTCTTGTGTGACAACTCTGTTTTGATAAATTGTTTTATGTTATGTGATGTGTTATTGTTTGAAAGATTAGAGTTGTGATGATTAATGAATTGTTATATTGTTTGCGAATGAAAGCTGAAGACTTTCAAATATCTCGTCACTTAGTGTTCACGACGAAAGACTGGACTTTCCTCATCATTCGGCCAACCGACGAAAAATGGTGTTTCGTCGGGATGGTTATTCGCCGAGATGGGCTTCGGCCCAAACGGAACCCAGACACGCTACCCTCGCTATTTAAACCTAAACCTGCTTAACCCTAGACTTTTCTTCTTAATTGCAAACGTCGGCAGCGCTAGTCATCTCTCTCGAAGCCTTCTTGTATTCTTGTGACTATCTCGTCGATCGGTTAGCACTTCGCCACACTTTATGTTGACTAATGTTTGTGTTGTGGATAATTATTTATGCTGCATGAGATTCTTATATGAGACTAGGGTTTGTCAATGACTTCGTGCATTTAGAATAGATGAATGATTTTAGTGGTTGGTTCATATCGATTTTAGTGGTTAAAAGCTCTGTGATTGATAATTGCTTATACGAATTCTGGGTTCGTATCTAACTGATGAGTTGTGTAGGATCGTGAAATGACCTAACGAGTCGATCAGAAGAGTGATCAGACAGAATCAGAGGCAGAATTCATTGATTCTGTCTTTGTTTAGCTTGTATTCACTATTAACTGTCTCTTTTATTGAACTAGAAGCAATTTACAGCACGTAGACACTTCGACAGTACTTCGGCGTCGGAAACAAGAAGAATACAAATGATTTCGCTCGAGTGGGTATATATAGAGTTGAGATTTCGCTTGAAAGAGATACTTGCCATTTCAAGCGAAATAGCTTATGTTGATTTCGCTTGAAATGGTGTTTATCTCTTTCAAGCGGAATCACACATTCAAGCGAAATTAGCTTAAAACAACACTCAAAACCCTAAATTTCTCATCCTACAATCCCTGATCTATCAGTTCTAATCTAAGACTCGAACGAAGATGAAGTCGACAGACAACTGCATCAACAGACTCCCCCTTGAATGTTGACGGAATCTTTAGTGAGAGTCTTCATCATGATGACTCTTCAATCTTGATCGGTCTTCGTCAGGAATTTCTCCTGGAATCATATACCCGGATCTTTTCTCTAGCTCTAACCTCGTCAGACTCCCCCTTTCATCAAGCTGGGATTTTCAGTCTGGAATTAGCTATCGCCTTTGAAATTAAACCCTGGCTTTTAACTTTGATTAGCTCAACACCTACACAATTCTCAACAAAACATAAGTTTTTACTTAAATCAATAAGAAAAACTTACTGTTAGAAATCATTCAATCATAATAGTTATATCAAGTTCAAATTACTGACCTTGATTAACTAATCTTAACTTCTTTCTCAAATCAAAATTTTTTCAATTCAGTACACACACCCCCAATCCTGTTCATCATGTTCAGCACTTGGAATTTTAAAAATCAGCTTCTTCAACATCAGTTGTCGAAAATCTTTTTGAAATTTTCAAAATAAAGCTAAACTTCTAAAAAGAACAATATAGAAATGCAATAAGAAGTATTTACAAACACTATTTTTATGAGTTTGTGTAAGAGGATCATATCAGTTTATGTGACCAATCACTAGCACCGTTAAGCTTTCAACATTTTCAGTTCTAAACGATTCACATTGATTGACGATATTGTTGTCCACTTAAACTCAATCTAAAAACTTTCGAAATGCTTACTGATACGTTAAGATATATTAATATTGCACTAAATTCTTATGGACCCCACGATCTCAGCATATACCCTCATCATGCAATACACTGACTCAAGTAATGCCTTTAAACTTTTATCAACTGTGATTTGTGCGAAAACAAAGCAGAATGTTTAAACATTAACAATCCGGTCGATACTTCCGTATACGCAGAGAAAGTCCAATGTTTAAACAAAATAATAAATAAAAACAAGTTGAAATTGTTTAGGCTTTAACCACCAAGTCGATACTTCCGTATACGCAGAGGAGGTCCAAAGCTTAAACGAAACACCAAAGAAAATAAAACAGAACGTTTAGGCAATAACAACCAGGTCGATACTCACGTATACGCAGAGGATGTCCAATGCTTAAACAAAATGAAAAAAATCAAACAAGTTTAAATTTTTGCAAAATGAAATGCACAATCACAGCGACTTTACAGCAAAGTTGTGAAAATTCACAAACTTAACCAGTTTTATGTCTTTCGACAATCAGCGATTACTGAGTAGGCACACAATCAAGAAGGACAAAACTAAGTACTATGCTTTCAACCATGTTTCCCACTAGAACTAGGCTTTTTCATTTAGGTTTGTATCGTTATCGCAAATCTACTAGTCTAGATGAGCCTACCGTCACATCCTTAGTGAGACCGTTTATCACATTTTATCATTCCATTTCTTTAGCATGCTGTGACAGTCCAACTGATCTACTATCATTTCCTCTTTTTTACAACAAAACTCATTTTTGCATTTTTCAATGTTTTTGAATTTTCAAATTTTCTAATTTTTATAAAATTTTTACTCCCCCTAAAATCAAAATATGTTTCAATTTTGATTTTCTGGGAAAATTTGAAAACAAACTGTACAAAATAAAATTGACAACATGATTAGAATTACTTCTATTCTCCATTCACTTGGCTTGAACAATCAGAACTCCCCCTGACAACAAAACATTATCCCATGGTGATTTCAAAACACTTAAGTTTGTTTTAATCAAAATGGTTTTTCTGGAAAATGAGTTTTGTGAGTCATTTCTCAAACATGGGGATCATTCATCACCTTGTTTTCTTCAATCACTTGTAAAAACTAACATTTCCCAATTTTCTCAGCAATATCACTAGTAGAAAATCAAGTACAATTTAATGTCCCTGATTTACCACTTATAAGACGAAATATCACCAAAGTGAATTTCTCAAGAAATATGCCGATTCCTGCTTCACTCTTACCAACCTGGGAGCTCCGGCAAGTCAGGTTTTTCTATTTAAACAGATTCACCCAAGCCTGACGGTTCTTGGGTGCTTTTGAAATTCCATTTGACAATGATGGAAAATTTTCATCATTCATTGTCAAACCGAAATCACCACTTTTTACCTCAACACATGGCTCCTCTGGCTTTACCACACCAGATTCATTGCCTGAACGTGGCTTGTCTGACTTTAACGAGTCAGATTCATCACCAACAACTGGCTCCTTTGTTTCCGAAGAAACAAATTCATCACCAGGAAGTGAATTCTTCACTTTCTTTGATTTTCCTTTCATCCTCAGATTTGTATCTGATGAATCCGTTTTGCTAGACTTGTCATTCTTTGGAGAGCAAGATGATTTATCAGAACTGTTATTCACTTTCACAGCTGTATCAGAGGACAAATCCTTTCGAGATACTCTCTTGCTTTCTTCCTCTTCTTCCCCAGTCTGTCTTTTTGCCCCTGTGAAAGTTTCACTTTCTGTTCATGAACTTTCTATTCTTGAACTTTAGGTTCTTGAATTTTTTGTTCTTTGGGCTTGACATTGACTGGTTTCTTTGCCAATTTCTGAGATTCAGCCCTCGATCTTCCCATTAATCTAATTGGGCAATCTCTGGAAATGTGTCCTTTGATATTGCATTCAAAACATCTTCTCGTCTCATAACTCCAGTTCTGGTAGTTAACAGCAATGTGTCCTTGAACACCACAAGTGTAACACACTCTGTTATCATACCAATCATCACCTTCAGCCCAAACATTCAGAACATAGCATTGTTTGGCTTGGTGATATTCACCTCTCCTCTTGTATGCTGGATTTGGCTTTTGAGCACTGTAGTCAAACCTGCACCACTTATTACCAACATTTTTTTAGTTTTGATTTTCCAATTTTTGTGATTTTTTATCACGATTGGATGATTGAACTGATGAGCTTTTATTTTCTTTTTGAAAATTTTTCGGCTTTTTATCCTTGTGTTTTTGTTCCACATTCTTCTTTACAGGTTTTTGCGTTGAGCATTCACCTTTCTCAGAAGAATGTAAAACAGTTTCTTGAAACATTTCATTTAATTTCAAAAATATTTTTCTTTTCTCATCATTATCAGTTTTCTCATCACAATCTTCAATTTTGACTTTGTCAAAATTTGTGACATTGTCACTTATTGGAACTGAATTGATCGGTTTTGGACAGACTTGTGATGCAGAATTCACAAAACCTTTCAATTTATTCTCTAACACATCAATTTTATTCCGAGCAATTTCAGCTTTATTTTCAAGTCGAATAATTGTCTGAAGATGAGAATTTATTGCATTTTGTTTTCAATATTATTTTTACTAAAAACAGATCTCTGGTCTTCAAGATTCTTTATTTGACTTTGAAATTCTTTTTCAGTTTTTAATTTTTCATTTTCAAAACTTTTTATTTTATTCTCAAAAACTTTTTCATTTTCTTTCAAAATTTTGTTTTCCAATGTCAAACTCTCTACATTCTTCAAGAGTTTGGCATTATCTGATTCAGATTTTTCACATTTTGAGTACAACTCAAGAATCTGTTTATCATCAGATTTCTTTTCATCCTTCAAATTTTTGATCTCCAATGTCAAACTCTCCAAATCTTTCAAAAGTTTGTCATTGTTAGCTTCAAATCGAACACATTTTGAGCACACAAATTCAGAATTTGAAGATCCAAGCTTTTCTGATTCTTCATTCTTTGAAACTTTCTTTGTCTCTGTCCAGAATCTGCCTGCACAAAAAAATTTAACGAAATCAAGAGGATTCGCATTCTCATCAATATAACAACCCCTCTTGTTATCATATGTCAAAACATTTTTTGCTGCAAGACATACACCAACTCTTTTATCTATTTCATCAATTACATCCAAACTCATTTTATCAAAATTTCCTTTTATTTTATCCATCAATTCATTCTTTTTCTTGTAATTTTCATATTCATGAGTTTTAAGTTTGCTGATGAAACCTTTTAGATGTAATTTTGAAAAACCAGAATCCTGTTTTATACTTTTCAGTATATCATCCCATTCAACAGGTAATGCATCTGCAAACTTTACTATCTTTTCAACATCAGTCAAATATATCTCATGACCTTTTAAACGCTCAAGTAAAACTTCATATCGGTTTGCCAGATCATCCAATGTTTCATTTTTCAAACACACAAAGTATTTAAACCTTTTCACCCAACCATCCTTTCTCACATCTCTATAACTATCGTCCAAATACCCGTGATACCAATCATTAAATCTTTCAAAATAATCATTTTCTTGTTCATCAAACATTTTCATCATATTTCAAAAACAACCTGTTCAAGCGAAATTATCCTTTGAAATGTAATACCTTTCAAGCGGAATAAGGATTTGAAGCGAAATCAGTTATTTCGCTTGAATCAATTCAAGCGAAATCACACCTAGAAGCGAAATAACCTTATTTCGCTTGAAACGGTTCAAGCGAAATACAATTTCAAGCGGAATTAATCTGCTGATTTCGCTTGAAATATTGCTGACATCATCAATTCGATCTGTTTTTTGGCAAAATTAATCAAGTTCTAGGCCGATTTTAGGTCTGATTCTTTCAAGGGTTTGTTAATTCAATGTTTTGCACACTATATGTGAAAATCAGTCCATTTTAACCGTGGAAACTTGATTAATTTTGAAAAGAAGGTGTAGAAATCAGAATTTTCCAGCGAAAACGAGCTAAACGGTAAGACCTCTTCTTCCTGAGCTCTGATACCACATGTAGGATCGTGAAATGACCTAACGAGTCGATCAGAAGAGTGCTCAGACAGAATCAGAGGCGGAATTCGTTGATTCTGTCTTTGTTTAGCTTGTATTCACTATTAATTGTCTCTTTTATTGATCTAGAAGCAATTTACAGCACGTAGACACTTCGACAGCACTTCGGCGTCGGAAACAAGAAGAATACAAATGATTTCGCTCGAGTGGGTATATATAGAGTTGATATTTCGCTTGAAAGAGATACTTGCCATTTCAAGCGAAATAGCTTATGTTGATTTCGCTTGAAATGGTGTTTGTCTCTTTCAAGCGGAATCACACATTCAAGCGAAATTAGCTTAAAACAACACTCAAAACCCTAAATTTCTCATCCTACAATCCCTGATCTAGCAGTTCTAATCTTAGACTCGAACGAAGATGAAGTCGACAGACAACTGCACCAACAAGTTGCTTAATTTGTATGATGATTCTCATGATAAACTACTAAGTTATGATTGGTATGTCGAATAGAAACTGTTATATTATGAATGGGTTTGAATAGTTGATGATTGATCATGGTCGGGTTCACATTCATGGCTAAAAGTATCGTTTGTTTTGATTGATGAAACTGTCAAAGTGTTAGCAATAATTACGGCTGAAAATATGGGAACTGTAACTGTCTGGGAAGACAGCGACGAAAGACTAATCCCATGAAAAACATGGCTTGGTGAAAAACCTGGTTTTTCATTGAGTGGATGTTGACGAAACACTAGGATCTTTCCTCATGTGTGTAACACCCCAAAAACGGGTTTGGTAATCAAACCACGTTAATATTAATGACTTAGTAAAATACCGTTAGTGGTGAAAATTTACCCGGTAAATAATAGGGTTTAAATAAATAAATATAATATTTAATAAAAGGAGGATAAATACTTTGAGAAAGCAAAGTAGATAGAAGGCCCGAGTTAACGGGACTTAAAATAAACTTAGTCGTAACTTCCCCGAACCCACTAAGTTAACTAGGAATGTTTAACCTAGTTAATAAGAGGGAATGTTACTAGAAATAAGTAGGTTATGGCCTACTTAATAACTAACCAAACTTGAGGGACTTAAGTTGCACAAAAGGAGACTTGATTTATAAAAACTAAAATTAAAACACAACACACACTTAATGTGTGTGTGTGTGCGTACGACAAGGAGCAAGAGCAAGGAGTTCAAAACCCTAGTTCCACAAATTGGTCAAATTGAAGCTCGAATCAAGATCCGAATCAATGCATGAACGCATAGAAACGATCACCAAGCCATGGGGATCACAAGGTATGTCACAAAACCTAGATTGGTTGAAGTTGAAATTTGAGACAAGTAGGTTACTTGCAAATAAATTGATGGATTATGATCCAAGGATGAAATTAGGAATGATATTTATGTCTAGGAGTAAACCCTAGTCATTTACTTGTTGAATTGAGGTTCATAATTGAGAATTTTATGATTAACCATTTATGTGTTAAATGGGTTTTGGAGAATTATGTTAAACACTAGGATTATCTTTGTTAACTTAGTGTATTTGAGCTCTATGAAGCAAATCCAGATTTGTTGATATGAAGATTTGTCATGAACATGTGAAAAGATGTTTAAATCTTGGTTAAATAGTTAGTCATGAGCTTGATTTCTAGTAGTAAAAATTTCATGCTCATAAGGTGTTCGATGTAATACCTAAGTAAAAATTGGGTACCTACTAGTTCATATGAAGAACTTGATTATATAAGGTGTTGGGATGAATGCTAGTGATATGATGAATGGGTCTCACTTATAGATGAGAACCCTTAGTTCTTGTGAAATGAATGAATAAATTAGTCTTGATAATCGCTTGAACTAATTAAAGTGATTGAAATGTGATAAACGTGGTTAGAACTTTGGTTAAAACGGTGGCCTAAAGATAACGCCTACCGGGTAATTAAGGAATGCAAAAACTAGTTGATGAATTCGAATATGCATTTAGTATACTAATGGGCATTTGACTTTTAAAAAGTCAAACTGACCTACGATGTGATGAACGATAATTAGATATAGAAATGCGTAAGGTGGAATAATCGTATTAAGTCATGATTAAACTAACCACCTTGTGAATGATGAATAATAGTTGGCGCTTAACAAGCTAGGTGAAGCTTGGAGAGAAAGCGGGTCAAACAAATCAAGAAGAAAAAGAAAAGTGTAGCTTGGATACGAGGTAAGTAAAACTTACACCCTTTTTGTAGAACATGTGTTTGTTTTATAAACTATGAATGCGAATAATGTAATATCCGAAATAAGGGTTCCGACACAATTGACACAAGTCGGAACAAGTATAAATGATAAAAACCATGGTTTATGGTAAATGGGGAAAATGGGTGAATTTGGAAATTTAAAACCGTGCTTTTATTCTAAATTATGTAAATGTTTGGCCTTATAGTCCAAACGGGTCAAATGGTGATGATAACACCATTTGACAATATCGACTAATGAGGTTGTCAAGTCGTATGTTATCAGGAGCGAATAGCAAATTGGATAATTGCGACGCCATAGAATATTGGGTAATTAACGCGAGGTATAAAACGGGTCTATATGTTGACTCGAGCCAGGTACGCATATATATAGATTTATAGTTAAAAATGCAATGTTGGTCAAATACCTTAGCAAAGGGATCTACGTCGTAAAAGGAGGAAATAAGATGACGAAAATGCCCTTGATAGGTAAATCGGGCAAACGACCCTTAGAGGTCGCTTAGATACTAGTATTATTGTTTTGTAACTCTTAGACACATGTAAGAGTTGTAGGCATCAACTTTGGGGATCAAATACCTATGAACGGGTTAATCACGTGAAGTGACTATCCTAAGGGTAAAATTTGAAATGTGGTTCATTATGTTAAATCCACCACAAAAATAGTTGTGGTGGAATATAAGAGGCTATTTAAAAGTGAGAATACGAAGTGTAGAGAGAGTTGATGCTTATATGTACCTAATTCGTTCTAAACGGGTCAAAATAAGAACTTAAGCATAAACGAGTTTTTATTATGTAAGAAACTCGTGATTTGAGATTAATATGATAGGAGATTATTGAAATGATGAATTTCATGAGTTTAAAGATCAAATAAACATGTTGGTGTGATAAATCATGAACGGGTCAATATTTGGTAAAAAGGGCAGTAAGCCGAAGACTTAAAAGTCTGAAATTTTGTTAATCCGGATGTCGGATTTTAAATCCATAAGATGGAGAATTAAATTACGGTCGCGTAGGAAAAAGAATCGCATAAAACGGATAAGTAGAATGAAAGTTATGAACCTTTAAAGTTGGAATTCCGGTTAAAAACGGTGCTGGGCATCTGCAGCATCAAAGAAACGCACCTGCTGGAAAATGTGCACCCTCGCGCCACGCGACGGAGGAGAAGTTTTCCTTCGCGCCACGCGACGGAGGGTCGCGGCCCGCGTAAGATGTTATAAAAACTCTCGCGCCCCGCGAGAGAGCCAGAAGCTGGCAAATTGTTTAATTTTATTCGTTTGACCTATATTTCTTGTTTAAACTTGCTAATTAACTATCAAAACTAACTTGTAGGTTGGTTTTGATGATAGGTGAATGTCAAGCATACCCGGATGAAGATCAAGCTCGATGAGGAACCGAACACGTTCAATATGCAAGCTTCCGCACATTGCTACATCGTCACTTTTGAATGACGAACTTGTTTACATTAAACTGTACATACAACTTTTGTAAAAGTTTTAAACAAACTCGTATTCTTATAGGGAGGTGTGATAATAAATACACGTATAATTATTGATTATTGTACGAAAATCGTTAAATAATAAGGGTGTTACAATGTGTAACCTCGACAAAGCCTAGTCTTTCGCCGAAGGGAAATCTGTTGGGCTTGGGTCTGGTTGAGTAACCCAGTTAACTGATGTGTAATACTTAACTGTTGTTGTATGATATGCATAGTGTGTGAATACATGTGTGAACTGAGTATATATTATGTAACGTACAGGGATATTTGTGATGAATGTGATCTTTGAAATATGTGACATAATTGATAGATCTTGAAACTGATTGTTACTGATAACCACGGTAGGGTTGGTTGATTAACTTGGAAACGGGTAACTTAACAAACCGAGCAAACCAAGGTGAGTTCACTGCTCTTTCTCCAAGCATGCGTCCCGGGGAGGGACATCTGGTAAACGTTCCGGGGAGGAATGTCGGGTTATTGGGATGTTGGTTATTACACTCATTTCTATCATTAAGTCCCATCATATACCGATTGGTTGCCGGGGAGGCAACGGGGTATTAGTTGATAGCGCTATTAGGTTTGGCACCCTCACACCGTACCGGGGAGGACGGCCGTGAACTAATTACCTTAACCACTTGACCAATGTATGATAGAGCATTGGGGTTTGGGCAAATAATCTGGAGCCATCTGCGGTAATCGAGTTAGTAACAACATCAAATCATTGAAATGTTTTATACTCATATTTTGTAACTAAAACGTGTTAACAAACTTTGAACTCACCAACGTCGTCTGACACACTTGTCTGCATGCTTGCAGGTCGTTAGATTCATGGTTGGAACTTGCTATCTGTGAGTGCTGGAGTGGTCATGGGTCGAGACTCTTGGATACTTGTTCGTTGGTTTTGAACACATGTTTTGAGACAATTGATTAACAATTTACATTATGCTTCCGCTGAACGTCTACTTTGGTTTTAACGTATGACTTGGAATTATATTATGAAATGAATGGAATGTTTTGCTTAAATATTTATTATAGTTCAATGTGATTGGTGGCTTGGATCCTGGTACGTCACACGTCCCGCGGTGTTTCCGCATGTGGTATTTTGGGGGTGTGACATATAATGTCATATGTTAACACAAATAGTCATCAAGATTTATCTTTTAAAAATAAACATTGATATACTATTTACTTATTATAACAATTTACTTTGTTTTTTTTTATTTTGCATAAATGTAATTTTATATAATAAATAATAAAAAAATATATCTTAAAAAAACTTGTATATTACACGTGTTGAATAAAGTATAATATTATATGTTAACACAGTTGTCAAGATTTATCTTTTAAAAATGAAATTTGACATAATATTACTTGTTATAACATTTTACTTTGTTTTTTTATTTATTATTATGTTAAAAACACATGTATTACATGGGGATTGAATCCTGTTTTTATGATACACTCAAATTATGAGATACAAATGTTTTGTTTAGTTTATGCACCTTCATGCTTATTTGTTTATTTCATTTATAAAACACTTCTCTTAAATTTGTATTCAAGAGAGTTTATGGTACAAAAAGGTGGAGATCGATCCCTATGCTTTTATATATTTCATCATTTTTATGAATTATACCGTAGAATCAAGAATTAAATTATCTTTAAATAGAGTATAGAATTGTTATATTTAAAAATGGTGTTCTTTCTACATGTTGATGCAATGTGCAACATATGAGAGGTTTAAACCAATTATAACAGTATGCCTACTATTGTAGCTATGCATCTAAAAACACTTGCAATTTGATAGAAGCATATGCCCGGACCTATAATAATTATTTAATTCTTGTAAAAAACAATAATATAATTATTAAGTATACATCAAACGGAAATCTTTGATTTCTAATTTACCATAATTTCAATCACCGAACTCCAAAAGTGTAAGAAATATTATATAAAAATATCTATAATTTAGAGCATGTCAAAAAGGCATGTGGTTAACTAAAAAATCAGATCCAGTTTGGATTTTGGATGAAAATGACAACAAAATTGAAACCACAGGAACCTAGATCTAAAAGGTTTCAGTTTTGGATGAAAGTGTCAAAAGTAACCAAAACCTAAGGGACCATTTTTGCATTTAACTCCTTGAATAAGATAAACTATTTTTTATAAAAATTTGAAGCTTAACCGTACAATAAAATAAGGAGCTCTTGATAGATTAAAATTTATAAGCCTATACTTAAAAAAAATAAGGGTCGTTATATTTTAATAATCTTAAGTTTTATTTGTTGGCCGATAATAATCTCAACTTTAAAAATTATCTCCAATGATCTCAATTTGTAAGAATTTAGCCCCCGTTATTCATTTCTAACATATAAGAATTTGGCATTCTCAATAGATTCAAGTGCACATGCGGACTCCTTAAATGATTTAAGTGCACCTACGTTGGAAAATATCAATGGGGGCCAATTTTTACAAGTTGAGATCGTTGAAGAGATTTTTTAAATTGAGATTACTATCGGCCAACAGGTGAAACTTAAGATTATTAAAATCCAATAACTCAAAAAATAATAAAATAAATTTAGACATGTTTAAATTATCTTATTTAAAGGATGGATTTGTAATATAAAACCAATTTTAAATATGACAAGTAGTGAATTCCGTTAGGATTGGTTAAATCAGATTAGGATTCGATACGATATGTAGAGAGTGGATTGAATCGGGGATGATGTCATCATCATGATGCACATGAGATAGATGGATATTTACTTCAAAGTCCACATATGAGATTACTACATACGAACGGAAGAAAGGAAGTTTCATACGTACGGATTAAGGTAGCGGGTGAAGAAAAAGGTTGTTAAAAACTGGTTGCATACCACAATTAAAACAATAAACATAACAAGTGTATATATAAGATTCTTATACTTCTCTAATAGGACGCCCCGCTTGCGGTATGCACATATAATGTATATATGTGTGGGCGCTCGGGGGGCAAAAGCAAAAGTGCACTAATTTTTAACGTTATTTTACTAATTTCGTGAAAATAACGTTAAAAGAGGGGATGGTTAATCATGCATCATGTGGTGGCGTTGATAGCCGAAAGACATGGGGGTACATGCACCAATTGGCGCTTGTCTCAATTGCTGAGTGTTATGTGCCTTATGTCCAAGGCTTGATGCAAAACCACAATCGAGCCGGGGGTCTCATTGGAAGCAGCCTCTCTATTCCTACGGGGTAGAGGTAAGGCTGTCTACATCCCACCCTCCTCAGACCCTACCTTAGCTTTTGCTATTGGTGGGATATACTGAGTACGATGATGATGATGATGATACTTCTCTAATAAACATTGTTTTGTATTGAACAATGAACATCCCCCATAGACTTAAAAAAATTCCAAAAGCCAGTAAACCCATTTCTTTTCACGCTTATGAACATAAGTTGTTTAAATTAAATTAAAAAAAAAAAAGAAAAAAAAATCCCACAAGACTGCTACAAATCATCATCATCATACTCAGTATATCTCACCAATAGCAAAGCTAAGGTAGGGTCTGAGGAGGGTGCTACAAAGATTCAATATAATAGAGCCAAAAACAAAGTAAATAATTGAGAAATAGTTGCATACCATAAGTTCATAACTGATATAACTGTACACCTGAATTCAAGACAAATTGCCTCAATAGCATATGCAAACAGCAGCTTTAATACATACAAACCCGAATGTTGAACTAAAAGAACAATTTGATGCAATGAATACACAGAAACAACACATCCAGCATGAACAAACTTTTTTTATAATTGTGTATCGATCCGTAACGACAAATCAAATATATGCCAAATGTACAGCATTTTAAGCAATCAATAGAAGAAAGAACATGAGTAATCACAAAACAGAAATCAAATTCAAAACCACAGAGATCATGAACTGAAAATGGTCAAAGTCAAACCCGGGCTAACTTCTTAACCACACCAGCCATGTACTTGCCTTGGTGTTCAGCAAGTGCTAATTCTGTTTCAGATGGTTCGCGGGTCCCATCGCCAGCAAACACACCAGCGCCATAAGGTGTACCCCCTCGGATTGAGTCCATTTTGAACATATTAGCCCCAAATGTGTACCCGATTGAAACAAATAGCATCCCATGGTGAGCTAATTGTGTGATTGCTGTCCAACTGCATACATAAACAGGGTCAACCATGTTGAAACTCAAATAATATTGTTCTTGTAACCACAGTTAAAGTTAAAAAAAACAGATAAAAAGTGTTTGTGGTCAACCCAAACCTGTATTAACCCGTTGGGTATATTTGACATCCAACTAACTGCTGTGGCTCACAACTGTTAGCTGAATTAGCCAAACCTAAATGATACCCAAACAACCCGTCTTCCCATCTCTATTCAAAACGAAAGAACCCGGCTTACTTCAAAGTACACAAACAATAGGACACTAAAATTTTACGGAATATTAGAGATTTATAAACCGTTGGTGGTTTAACGGTTTCGTTTAGGTTGGAACATGGAACCAGCCATGTAAACTGAAGTGGCCGTTTAACCTTTGTTATTTATATATATTTTCTTCATTTCTTTAATATGTAGTTAAGGTTATGTGTTATTATCATAAACAATTTTTACAAAAAAAAAAAAAAAACGGTTCAATCCACCAAAACCAAACCGTTAAACCTTTCAGGCTGATACAACCAAGCCAACCCACCCAACCCAGCCGGTTCAGTTTGTCGTTTCCTGAACCATAGCTAGCAGTTCATCCATAATTTTCATCAAAACCGGTTGAACCGAACCGATAACACACCCCTAGGGAATATAGCAAACATATAACAAGAAACTGCTTCCATAATACCATTCTTAAAATTTTTTTATGTATCATAAACATATTCGCTCTAATCTCATACACATTATTTGTTTAGCTATTTCCCTATCAAGTAACATCGAGTTCACTCGCTATGCTATATGGCTATACAAGTTATTATTTGAAGAGTTAACTGCCATTTTCGTCCTTGTGGTTTGTCCAATTATGACAGTCCAAGCCAAATTTCAAATTTGTATCATTTCCATCCCTGACATTCTTGAAACATGTCAGTTCGGTCCAAAAAATCTAAGGTTGAATCTAATAATTGGACAAACCACAGGGACATAACTGGCAGTTTACTCATGTTTTTTTGGACGGAACTCGCATATTTAAAGAATGTTAGGGACGGAAATGGTACAAAGTTGAAATTTGCCCTAAACTGGCATAACTAGACAACCTACAGGGACAAAAATGGCAGTTAACTCTTATTTGAACTCTCTTGACCAGTAGTTCTCTTTTAGACATATGTGAACCATAGTTATTAAAGACGTTAGGCGCACTCAAGGCGCATAAGTCTCGCCTGTGGCCTAGGCTCAAGGCGAAAAAAAAAAAGCGCGGGCCTGAGAAAAAAAAAGCGCACAACAAAAAAACTTAAAATATTTTTATATAATAGAAAGTTAATACTATTCTTCAAATAAAATAAAACTAAAGCTATTATATAACATTTTATACGTCTATTTAGTACCAAAAGTTATAAATGCTTGTTTACAAGTGTAGAAAAATAGTTTCGTTAGATAAAAGTAGGAAATCTAGCTGGAATCTTGCCAGAATTTAAAGAATTTGGCCGGAAACTCTCTAGAATCTAGGAATCTCACTGGAATATGCGCATGAACCATCACCTGGAGAATTAAAGCGCAATTGCCTTGACTTAAGGCGCAATTGCCTCGCCTTGCTAGGAAATTGGGCCTAGGCGCAAGAGGCGATGGCTTTTAACAACTATGATGTGAACAACTGAATCCATATTCAAACCAGTGTGCAATCACATAACAATAATAATAATAGGCATTTCAACCGGTAAACTTACGCAGTAGTCTCTTGTCCACAACCACTGGGTCTTGGCCCAGTGGCCACCGGCCTCCTTGTTAAGTCTCTCGTGGCCTTCCATTGCGTGGAGGTCTTGGGTTCGATCCCGAGCGAGTTGATTCAGAGGATGATTTACCGCCAGGGCGCATTGCCGGGTTGCAAACTGGGGAGCAAAGCTCCCGCGGTTAGGGATACCGTGCCTTATCCTTTTTTTTTTAGTCTCTTGTCCACCACCCTGAGTCCCCGTACTCACAAAAAACCCAGCTGGTTTACCAGCAAGCTTCTGATCTCTCCACAACTGCCCTGTGGAATCAAAAAACGCCTTCATCTGCCCCGCCATAGCCCCATACCTCGTCGGAAAACCAAACAAAAACCCATCCGCACTCTCCAGATCCCTCACCTCCTTCATCTCCACAATCTTATCATCCTTCGGTGGCGCACGCATCTGCGCCAACACATCCTCCGGCAACGTCTCCGGCACACGGTACAACACCGCCTCCACACCGTCAACGCCGTCAACTCCCGTTTTCATCCTCCGAGCCAGGGTTTCTACGTGACCGTACATTGAATAGAATACGATTAAGATTTTAAGCTTTGTTGCTGGCACAATTTGAGCTTCGGAGGTTTGAGATTCTGCATTGGGAGGTGAACTGACGGTGGCCGGAGCTTCACCGGAGTTGACCGCCGGTGGACGTTTCTTGCTCGGCACGCAACCGCCGCCTTTGCCCATTGGAAGATGGAATTAGTGATGAATTAGTGGAGAAATTGATCTGATTGTGATGAATTTGGATTTGAGTGATGGAGATTAAGGTTTTGGGGGTTTTAGGGTTTTGTGATGTGATTTGGGGATTTTGACTGTTGATGGCGGCATTGGATCCATCATTAAATTTGTATTTGAAGCACGCTTTTGATAATTATGTCGCGCTTGTTTGTTGGTAGAAAAATCCAGTCATCTATCTGCCACTCCATACGTCGTCGTTTTCTGAGACTTTTGAGCTATATGGCTCACATGTAGTAGAAGACCTTTGACCTAATTTAAGTAAAGTTTGAAACACAAAAAACCCCTGTCATAATTATGTAATGTAACTAATCTATACTATATAATAAAAGAAACCTGTTTTGGGTCACTTGTCATTCTCTCATTTAATTGATTAAAATTATTAATAATACTAAAAATAATAATATTTAATCTAAATTAATACAAATTCTTATTATTAATAATATTAATCAAATCTAAAATATAGAAGCGTATCAAATGCACAAAAATAAAAAAAAAAGATATTTTATATTTTTATCGCTTGTATAAAAGCATACATCCAGTCAGTTTTCAAAAAGATATTTTACATTTTTTATTTTGTATTAATTCGTTTTTAAAATATTTGTACACAGAACATATTTTCCAAGGCATTTTATTTTTAATCAACTAAAGCTTCGGTTTTTTATTGATAAAAGTTATTTTTGAGAAAAATATGCTATTTTACATAAGGACATTTCAATCAAGAGCGTTGCCATTAATTTCTACTTCGGTTTGTACGTATATTGAATACTTAAACTTTAAAATACCTATATAATATTATTTAACGAGGGTTTTTTTTTCATATTGTCATTAAGGTTGCAAAATTAATGTTGTTACATATTTGTTGTTTTAATCTTTTTGTTCTTTCTTTATTTTGTATATTGAAATCAAGAGCGTTGCCATTAATTTTTTACGTTATCTCATTGATATATACAACTTAAATCTATATCTATACAACCTGTTTTTGCACACTTGTCATTCTCTCATTTAATTGATTAAAATTATTAATAATACTAAAAATAATAATATTTAATCTAAATTAATTCAAATTCTTATTATTAATAATATTTAATCAAATCTAAAATCTAATCTAATACAAATTTTTATTATCAATAATATTTAATCAAATCTACACTTGTCATTCTCTCATTTAATTGATTAAAATTATTAATAATACTAAAAATAATAATATTTACTCGTGAGAAAGTCGATGATACTGTATGTCTTCTAATTGATGGTTCAAAAGCTTTCATATTTATAAACTTGACAAACATCACAAGTTTTGATCATACATGACACAAAATTTTGTTTGGATATCAGAAAAGCGTCTTAAAATATCGTTTTATAATTGTTAAATTTTCGTTATTAACTATTTGATATTTTATTTACTTAACCCGTGTAATACACGGGGTTATAACCTAGTTCATGGTATATAATATAATATATTGATTTTAACAAACTTGAATGGGTTATCGTGTGTCCTATACATATACTCCCTCCCAAGTTATCGACGAGAAACTCTTTATAATTTGGAGGCTATCTTAGATCTTAACTTGGACGTCTGTGACGCCACAGCTAACCTTGACGATGGGTATATCAAATGTCAGAACCAATAGACGTTTGTCTAATTACGCTCTTCTTGGATCATAGTTTGGTTATGATTTCATATTTAACCTTTCTTGAGGTTAGAAAGAGTTAAGTTGGTAGGGTTTGATTGGTGTTTTTTGCAAACGCCTTATTATATCTTAAACATATTTTATTACGTCATTATTATTATAGAGTAATTTATTTTGATGTTTCTTGCTATCTAGCATTGTTCAAGAGGAAACATGCGAATAGGCTAGATAGATCGTGTGTTGAATATTGTATAGATTAGTGTGAAAACAAACAAGGTGTTGTAATGTAAATGTCACATTCGTGCGGATGGCCGATTCGCACGAATGGACATCACAATAGTCCGAGTCACATTCGGACGAATGAGTGCATTCGTTCGAATGGACCTTATTCATCCCTAATGGTGCATCCGTGATTAAGTCCATTCGCACATGTTGATCCTTGCGAATGGACTATGCCTATAAATAGGGATGAGGTCTCTTCATTTGGACAAGCTTTGGTTCCCAAAGGGGAAATGCTGTCCAATTGGTTTCGCGGGTATGTAACTTCAAAATCATTAAATAGAAACCAGTTTAAATTAACCTGTTCGGTGTCTACTCTACTTCTACTCCTTTCTGATCAATAATATACCACCGAATCGGTTATCTCGGGGCCAAAACTCCGTCAAACCTATCGGATCCTGGACTCTCAATTAGTATCAGAGCAAGGTTACCAATTCAATCGATCTAACAGTTGATTGAATCACCTATGCTTATAAATTTTGGATTTATGGGGAGTTTTGACGTAAAACATCGAATAAACATCAAATTGAAGGTCAATTCACTGATGGATTTTGAAATTGAAGACATCATTAGGTTCGTGATTGATTTTCGCACAATCATGTGAAGTTTCATCATGAAATTCTCAGAAATAAAGATTTTGGATCGAAAAATGTGATTGGGAATGTTCTTGAGAAGGTCAGACATTTTCGAGCGGATGTGCAGGTTCGCACGGATTGGGTATTGTTGGCCCATGTAATCAAACCTAGAAGAATAGATGATACTGAAAGCCAAAAATGGTTCTCAACAGTTGATCCACAATAAGCTTGCATGTTCTAAGTTCCCTCCAATGGCAGTGCTTCTATCAGCTGATAGTTCTAAAGTCTGATCTTCTCAACGTCTGATCATATAAGTATTGCTGATACAAAAACTGAAGACCTAACAACTGTTGATTCAAAGGCCTGATCAACAAATGAAGAAAGCACTGATTGTTACATCAGTACTTAGGCAACAATGGATAGTAATCAGTGTTTAGTATTTCAGTTGTTTCAATGTAACAGTTGTTGTCTAGATCAGTGCTTAGAGGTTGTTAGTCTGTTAGATGTCACTGTCTAGGTGACGTCAGCATTAGATGCTTAGTGGTTAGGATTGTACTATAAATAGAACAATACCTGTACTGTTCTATTAGCTCTCTTTCACCATTCATCTTGTACGAACTAACTGTGAGCTCAGGCTGAGGGGGAGTTTAGTAATACATGCATGCATAGTTGAATCCTTGTAATTCATACAATCATTTGACTAATGAAAATCATGTTTGTTGAAAACTATCTCTCTTTGATTGTGTTATAAAGTTTACCTTCATTTCCGTTGTAATTCATCTCTGATTTACTTCTTTCATTAATCAATTTGTTAAACAAACACAATCAATACAAACTCAGATCCTAACAATTGGTATCAGAGCATAGGACAGTCAAATTCGATCTAACAATCAATTTGACATAAAAGTTCAGCTCAAATCCATTGATACTAAAGTTGTTCGTATCAATTGAAAAACAGAGTAAAGGGTAATCACGTACAAAGTAGATTATTCAAAAACTTTTGTAAAACAACCAAGATGACATCACACTCACAGGACCCTCACAACACTGGAACACTTTTCAAGCCACCTATGCTTGTCAGATCCGAGTACAATATCTGGCAACGTAGAATGGGCCATGTTTTAGCTCAGCAAAACACCGGCTGCTGGAAGTCAATCATCTTTGGACCACACGTTCCAATGGTGCCTACCAAACACATTGTTGGATTTCAAGGTTGTTATGTCATTTACATATTTTTTACATTACAATTTTATGGATAATAATGATACCAACCAAACATATTATGAGATTTAAAAGGAATTCTTTTAAACAAAGGAATCCTTTAAAATTCAGTTCAAATTCCATTTTCAGTTCCAAATCCATTACAACTTTCCATAAAACGAACACTACCTAAGTACTTAGAAAGAGAATTTTGGCTCCTTAAAGATTAAAATACCTTATTTTAAAAGAAAAAAATTTCCTTATCACCTCTGAAGAGACTCGTCTTCAACTTAAACCCCACTATCCCAATAGTAAACAATCTTAGTGTCATAACCTCCGGTTCTTTTTCACACAAATGATAAATAAGATCATAATTCATAAATCCTAACACAAAACTCCAAACAACAACAACAATGGTAGACACTCTCTGTCACACCCCAAACTGATGACGGAAACATCGGGATAAGACGAACAAATCCCTCAAAGCATCATAACACTAATGTGTCAATATAATTTAAATCAATTTCATAAATGGCTAAATTCAAATACATCGTTCCAAACAAAGCAAATTGCAACATAACATGATAAATTATTTATTATTCAAGCGAGTTTCTAGATCCATCCTAACTTGATTTCTTCACCAAATTGACTATCAACTTGCAACATATATTAAAATAAAATCAACAAAAGTTGGTGAGTATACAAGTTTGATACATAGCATAAATAGAATAATTAAATACCCATATCCAACATGAATAACATAATACAAGTTACTAATATGCTGAAATGGTGTCACTATATGTCAAACCCAAGTTTCCAACGCAATTTTGCCTATCCCCAAGACTCAAGGGAGGTTAACGTGCTTGACTTAACAATATCCCAAGACTCAAGGGCGGTGCGTTACTCCTATAGCGCTATAATTGTTAAGGTAGGATAGCAAAGTTAATGAGCATATAGACACGAAGAGTTTACATAGAATATGAGTTTAACAAGCATCAAATTGTTTCATGTTTAAATATGGATAGAGTGTGAATATAACAAGTTTCAAGTGTTGCGTGTTTTTGTATAGAATACATGTTGCATCCAAAGTGTTTAAAATGTAAAAAATGGGATCTAGTATACTCAGTGTGGTTGCGTATAAGAATTCCTTGAATTATCGCACAAGTGAAGATTGAGAAAATCCGAGAGAACGAACAAAACGATTAACCTAGATATGAAGTACCACAAGAGAGGCGATTACTATAAGTTTAAATAAATATCCTAATATTTATGATTTGCATATTAGTTATTTATGTGTTATAATTTAACTCGTTTTTAATATTATAGTTTATAAAATAAAATAAATAAAGAAAAATAAAAGGGTTAAAATAAATTGCTAGTTAATTGTATTCTAAATAAGTTGAGGGATTTTATCATAAAAATGAATTAAAGAGGTTAATTATTGAAGTTTATTATGGATTTATAAGAATTTTGATTAAAAGGAAAGGAAATTATGTTGGTGCATGCGTCTGTCGACTTCGTCTTGTATCGAGTCTTGTACATAGAATGTTAGAACAGTGCACGTAGTTCAAGATTTAAAGGTATTTCGCTTGAATGGAAGGGGTTTCGCTTGAAAGGAACTTGTGCAGTTTCAAGCGAACTCAACATATGTTGTTTCGCTTGAACTGACAAGTAGTCACTTTCAAGCGAACTCAAATGCCTATATATACCATTGAAGCGAATTCATTTGTAAGATTCTTGTTTCCGGTAGCGAAGCTCTGCCGAAGTGTTCTCAGGCTTGTAATCGATCTTAAATCAATATACGAACAGTTGAAAGGGTAAATCTTGCTGAATTGAACTTGATACTTGTGTTTCCGCCACTCGTATTGAGATAAACTCTTCTGATCGACTCGTTTAGGTCTGAAAACGATCCTACAAGTGGTATCAGAGCTCAGGAGGAAGAGTTCATACCAATTCAGTCGCAAATTCTATTTTTCTACACCTTCTTTCAAAATCAAACAAGTTTCCACGGTTAAAAACATCTGATTTTCACACATCATGTGCGTAATACTGTTTTAACAAACCCTAGAAAGTTTCAGAACAAAATTCGACCATTTGATTGACAAATTGGACAAAAATCAGATCGAAAGTATGACATCATGCTGGTTTTGCTTGAATAGTTCTGGTTGAGTTCGCTTGATAGTACACTTTGGGGTTGTTTTCACTTGAGATAGACAGTTCGCTTGAATAAGTTCTGGTTGGTTTCGCTTGAGTGTGCATTTTGTTTTGATTTCGCTTGAGAATTGGAGTTTAGTTCGCTTGAAATAGATATTCGCTTGAAATTTTGGGTTGTTTCGCTTAAGAAAGCTTGTGGTTTCGCTTGAATTTGACAGTTTGTGAATTTGTGTAAACTGAAATATGGAAAACGAGTTTTATAATGCCTTTGCTGGTCCTATGAACATTACTCAGAGTACATTGCTTGAGAATGAAACGGGGAAATCACAAAAACCACCTAAGCTCTTGGATATTGATGATTACAATGGTTGGTCCGAACGTTTTGGCAATTGGGTTGAAGCTTATCATTTGGATGCTTGGGAACACACTGAAGTCCCATATGAAAGGCCCACAAAGAACGGTAATCCGATAATGACAATCAGAGAAATGAGTGCTGAGGAGAAAAAGAAGTATAGAGATGAGAAATTGATGGTGAGTCTGTTACAGCAAGTGATCAAAGAGGACATTCTGATTTTTCTTCAATATGATGGAAGTGCTTACTCAATCTGGAATGAATTGGAAGCAGATATGCTCAAGAACAAGATGTCACTTATGAAGAAAGAATTTGATCTATTCCGTGGTTTGAAATCCGAAAACACCAAGCAGATTATTGAAAGATATTGTAACTTGGTGAGAAATATGACGAAGCTAGGCATCAAAAAGGATACTGATGAGCTGATTGAGAAACTTGCAGATGCGTTACCACATGATATTTGGGGAACATATCTGATGATGATGATGAGAAACAATCGGAAAGAATATAAAAAGTTAACACTGGGTGAGTTCATCAAACATCTGGAAGCTCAAGAGATGGAGCAGAGGAAGATCGCCAGGATGAAGAACTACGATGGAGAACAAGACATTGGCTTGTATTTCAAGAGTGGTGTTAGTGAAAAGACAAACTTTTCTCCAAAGGTTGAAACTGCTTATAACGCAAAAGGTTCTTCTGAAAGTGCATCTCAGGGATCAAGCAGCACAACAGGATTCTCTTCATTTCCAACTTATGATCCACAGTTTTCTACAACAAAGAGTGGCAAAGTTCTTCAATGCAACATTGCCTTAAAACTTGAGAATGATCAGAATTATACTGAGGAAGTTGCAAAGAGTCATATGTCTTTGTTAGTGACAGTGCTTGAATCTTATGGAGGCTTAGTTGCAGGAAGGATCGGGAATCCAATGCTCACTAAAGAGGATTACGATCAAATTGATGCCGAGGAAATGGAATTGATGGATATTAAATGGTGCATGGCCAGTGTGTTGAGACGGGCTGAAAAGTTCAAACAAATTACAGGCAGAGATGATTTTCGCGAGGCTCATGTGTCAACTTTAGGTTTTGATAAGTCTAAAGTTACTTGTTTTCGTTGCAGGGAAAAGGGGCATTTCAAGAGAGAGTGCACAAATCGTGAAGCTAGTGGAGCTCAAAACCCTTTCGGAAACAACGATTACTACAAGAAGGCGATTTATCATCAAGTTTCACAACAGCCATATCAACAACAACAGGCACCGCATCAAGCACAAACTGCACATGGTAGGAAAGTGATTGAAGATTCAAAGAGAGCATGTCTGGTTAATCAGGGCAAGGAAAGTGGTTTTAGTTGGGATAATTACATTCCAACGGATAGTAAAGTATGCTTGGCAGATCAAGAAGATGAAAAATTGCCAGAAGGTTTCAGTTGGGATAATTTTTGCCCAGATAAAGAATTTATGGAAAAAGAGATGTTAAATGCTAAAGCTTTTGTTGCTAATGTTAGAGATGAATATTGGGCAGAAAAATGAGAGAAGCTGAAGAGGAGAAATGGAAAAAAATTTGAAGAAGAGGAAGAGGAAGAAGAAAGGATAAAAGCTGAAGCTGAGAAAGAGAAAAAGAGAAGAGCTGAGATGTTTCAAGTGAGAAGAACAGTCAAAGAAGTTCCAGAATTTGAGATCAAAGCTGATACTGAAGCAGTCAAAGTTCCTGAAAAGTGTTTGAATTGTGATTCTTTGATCATGCAAAACAATGAGCTGCTACACAACATAAAAAGATTGAAAGAATCTTATGATACTTTGAACAGAGAAATTAACAAGTACACTGAGTCAAACAGTGAACAAGCCGTTGTATTGAATACACTCAAAGGAGCTTACATGAGACAGCTTGATGATGTCAATTACTACACAAACAAGTGTGCTGAGCTGGAATTGAAGTTGGCAATACAAAGAATAGAAACTGAAAGAGTCAACAATTTACTGAAAAGTTACTCATGTTCTACTTTTGTTGTTGACAGGATTTATCCAATTGTGGAAAGAATGAAGACTTTTGAAGAAGAGAAAACTTCGGAAGAAAAGAAGTCCGAGACAAAAGAAGAGGATGAAGTAGAAATTTCTGGTAAGAAACCAAGTGTTGTCTACAATAGATGTCCGCCCCCGGTCGAAAATGGATATTCGCCTCGAAATCCAAATTCCGAAAGAGTCAAAAAGGCAATTAACTTACAGTGGGAGTCAGAGTCGTCAGATAATTTGCCAGAAAATATTGATGTTACGTTCACATCGTCTGACACTGATCATGAGTCCGAGTTGTTTAAACGTGTGGTCGATCAGGTGTTAGATAAAGATGACATAGAGGAGTCAAAAAACGGAGTCCAAATCTGAGTCAAAGTCTGAATCCGACAAGTCAAAGTCAACAATCAAAAAGGACAAACGGGTTTATGATAAGGAATTTTTGCTATCAAAATCTAATTTGAATGACGAATTGGTCAAAGTAGCATATACTTTGAAAGATTCTGACAAATTATATTCTGATGAGATTTTTCCAATAAGAGGTGTGAAAACTGAAATGATTAAAAAGGTTTTCAAACTAACAGAAATTAATATTTCTGAAATAAAAGATGCAAATCTTTCTGAAAAACCTAAACCTTACACCTCAAGATATCAACAATGTTTAAACAAGAAAAAGGGTTACAGTTCTGGTTCAGGTTTTCAAAAGAAACCAAACCATAACGGTAATTTCAAAAGGAATGGATTGGGTTTTATTTCACCGAAAAATTATAAAAATGAGAAAACTTATAAACCAAAAACTGTTTTTGTTTCAAGAACAAGTGCTGAGAAAGAACATAAGAGTTCATTCTGGAAGCAGACAAATCAAGAATTTCTTGCAAAGAAGCAAGATGAGATGAAGAAAAGTGTTATTCAGAAGAAGATCGAGATGAGAACTTGTTTTCAATGTAAAACAGTTGGCCAGATTGCCAGAAATTGTCCAAAGACAATACAGACAAAACAGGGAGTCTCTGGTAAATTGAAAGAAAAAGTTGTTGAGAAAACTGAACTTATAACCAGAAAATTTACAGGCTTTGAAAATTCAACTTTTGAAATTGGTGAATGTTCAAAGAATGTGATGAAAAGAAAAGAAAATCTGAAAAACCAAATATGGGTGGTTAAGGGTTCAGGAAACAGTTCTGGTGATGAATCTGATTCCATAAAATCAGAGGAGCCACGTGTTGAAGAAAAAATTAAGAAATTAGTTCCAAAAGTGGATGATGTGAATTTTCCACCTTTGCGGGCTGAAAATTTTAAGAAGAAAATTGGAAACGTTGAAATTTCAAATCAATTTTATTCTGACAAGAAGAAATTTGATGTTGATAAGGCTTTCAACAGAAATGTGAAACACATTTTTGGAAAAATGGTCGATGGTATGGCCAAAGGAGTTAAAGAATTCTATGCTTCCAAAATGAATGTTCACAAGTCTATTGAAAGTAAAGATGAAGAAGAGGTTGTTACACCCAAGGAAGGTCAGGCTTGGGTGGATATATTTTTTAAACAGTAAAAACCTGACTTGCCGGAGATCCCAAGTTTGTAATCGTGGATCAGGAATCGGCATCCTTCTTAATAATTGTTTGTGTGAATGAATTTTATAATGAAAAATTTTAGCAAGTTATACTGCAGGAATTGCCAGAACTCCCAGGTTGGTAAGTGAGGAGTAGGAATCGGCATTCTGAGAATTCAACCTACATATGGTAGTGGTTGGTAAACCATGTGGTTGAAAAAGAGTTTGTGATAAAAGTGTTAATATCAAGGTCATTAGGTTGAACTTGATTGGATTGATCTTACAAGTGGTAAATCAGGGACATTAAGTTGTATCTGATTTCCTACAAGTGGTTGTGATACAATGTGATGAATCAAAGCCCTAACTTTCAAATGGTAAAATCAATCAACAAAACTAATTTTCCGGAAAAACCATTTGATTAAAATAAACTTAAGTGTTTTGAAATCAATGGGAAAATAGTTTGTTGTAAGGGGGAGTTTTGATTGTTTATGCCAAATGGATGGCGAATTAAAGTGATTTGATATCAGTTGTCAGTTTGTTTGTACAGTTTATTTTCAAATTTCCTAAACCGTGTTTGCATTTTAGGGGGAGTAAGAAATTTCAGAAAATACAAAAATATTTGAAAATTTGAAAAATCCAAAAAGATGAAAAAAATGAAAAATGAGTTTTGTTGTCAAAAAGAGGAAATGATAGTACATCAGTGGATTGTCACGACACGCTAAAGAAATGGAGAGATAAAATGTGATAAACGGTCTCACTAAAGATGTGACGGTAGGCTCAGCTAGACTAGTAGATTTGCGATAACGATACAAACATAAATGAAAAAGCCTAGTTCTAGTGGGAAACATGGTCGAAAGCATAGTACTTAGTTTTGTCCTTCTTGATTGTGTGCCTACTCAGTAATCGCTGATTGTCGAAAGACATAAAACTGGTTAAGTTTGTGAACTTTCACAACTTTGCTAAAAAGTCGCTGTGATTGTGCATTTCATTTTGCAAAGATTTAAACTTGTTTTATTTCTTTATTTTGTTTAAGCATTGGACATCCTCTGCGTATACGTGAGTATCGACCTGGATGTTATTGCCTAAACGTTCTGCTTTATTTTCTTTGGTGTTTCGTTTAAGCTTTGGACCTCCTCTGCATATTCGGAAGTATCGACCTAGTGGTTAAAGCCTAAACAACTTCAACTTGTTTTATTTTCTTATTTTGTTTAAACATTGGACTTTCTCTGCGTATACGGAAGTATCGACCTGATTGTTAATGTTTAAACATTCTGCTTTGTTTTCGCACAAATCACAGTTGATAAAAGTTTAAAGGCATTACTTGAGTCAGTGTATTGCATGATGAGGGGATATGCTGAGATCGTGGGGTCCATAAGAATTTAGTGCAAATTAATATATTTTAACGTATCGTAAGCATTTCGAAAGTTTTTAGATTGAGTTTAAGTGGACAACAATATCGTCAATCTACGTGAATCGTTTAGAGCTTAAAATGTTTAAAGCTTAACGGTGTTGATGATTTGTCTCAAAAACTGATATGATCATCTTTCACAAACTCACAAAAATATTGTCTGTAAATATTTCTTTACTGCATTCTATTATTTTTAAAAATCCAAAAAGATTTTAAGTGTGTTTTAGCATAAATTTTGAAAACTACAAAAAGATTTTCGACAACTGATGTTGGAAAGCTGATTTTCAAAATTCCGAGTGCTAAACATGATGAACAAATTGTTTGGGAGAAAATGTTTGAGATGTTTTTGAAATGAAATGAGAAACTGAGGTTTTAATTGAAAAAATCATTTATTGATTAAATAATTCCTGCAAGTGATAAATTAGATTTGAAAATCTTATCCATAAGAGGTTATCAGAAAACTTATTTTTGGGTAGAGATTTGTGTAGGTTAGACAGGTTATGATATCTGAGATAGATGAATACCAGATTGCAATCCCAGCTTAGTGAGAGGGGGAGTCTGAGGACATCAAGAAAGAGCTCAGAGCTAGGTGGCGATTCTGAAAGAAAGAGAAAGAGATTGATTGTGGATGCTTTCAATGGAGAATCTTTGGAGGGAGAGAGCAGACTGATAAAGACTGAAGGTTTGACAACCGAAGACTCGACACTGAAGACTCGTCAACATTCGAGGGGGAGTCTATTGGTGCATGCGTCTGTCGACTTTGTCTTGTATCGAGTCTTGTACATAGAATGTTAGAACAGTGCACGTAGTTCAAGATTTAAAGGTATTTCGCTTGAATGTAAGGGGTTTCGCTTGAAAGGAACTTGTGCAGTTTCAAGCGAACTCAACATATGTTGTTTCGCTTGAACCGACAAGTAGTCACTTTCAAGCGAACTCAAGTGCCTATATATACCATTGAAGCGAATTCATTTGTAAGATTCTTGTTTCCAGTAGCGAAGCTCTGCCGAAGTGTTCTCAGGCTTGTAATCGATCTTAAATCAATATACGAACAGTTGAAAGGGTGAATCTTGCTGAATTGAACTTGATACTTGTGTTTCCGCCACTCGTATTGAGATAAACTCTTCTGATCGACTCGTTTGGGTCTGAAAACGATCCTACAAATTAAGTATAACTTCTAATTATATGGTTTTAAGGGTTTTTAAAATAAACATAAGTTTTAACAAATAAACCCCCCCCCCCAAAAAAAAAAAAAACAAGCCAAAAACCCGCCCCAAACTGGGTTCGAACTCGGGTCTCCGGGTTACAAGATGTAATCAACACCACAGGACTGTAGTTGATGATGGTGATGAAACTGAGTTGGTATTATATTTATACAAGCTTTACAGTTTAATATGTATTGGTTTTAAGAAAAAGAAAAGGAGGGGCAACGATTTAATAGGGGTACGGGTCGAACCCGTGACCTCTGTGTTATAAATTATCCATATTTATAACCGAATTAAAAATCTTTCAACGATTATTTATTTTGCGAAGTTTTAGAGTTTCAAGGGTTAGGATCTGAATTACATGATGAGCTTTAATCAGTTTAACGAGTATCAAGTGTTGATTAATAAAGAATAAAGAATCAAGAATGCTTGGATAATATATCGTTCAAAATGTGTATTTTGATTACAGTTACACTCAAATTTAACATGAATACACGAACATGATTAAAATAATCTCGTTTTCATTATGATCATTAGTCTTGGATTACAAATTTGAAACGAAATAGAATACAACGAGTGTACAAGTGTCTAAAATGGAAAGTACAACATGACTTCCTAAAATAAGAAAGTTACAAAAATGCGAAGCGTTACAGTCTCCCCTACTTCAGGAGATTTCGTCCTCGAAGTCTTTAAGAGGAAGGCCGAATGAAGAGTTGTGGATACTTGGTCTTCATCTCGCTTTTGAGTTCCCAAGTGAATTCGGCACCACACTTTCCTTCCCAACAAACCTTGACTATGGGAATTTTGCTGTGCCTAAGCTGCTTGGTTCCTAGGTCCATGATTTCGACCGGTTTTTCCACAAAATGAAGAGTCTCGTTTATTTGCAAGTCATCCACAGGAACATGAAGTCCTTCTTCAACCAAACGCTTTTTGAGGTTCGAGACATGAAAAGTTGGATGCACGTTGTTAAGTTCTTGAGGTAAATCGAGTCGATAAGCCACCTTGCCAATCCTCTCGTGTATCTTGAAAGGACCAACATAGCGAGGGGTAATTTTACCCTTTTTACCAAAACGAACCACTCCTTTCCAAGAAGATACTTTGAGTAGCACATGATCTCCAACGTTGAATTACAAGGGTTTACGTCTTTTGTCGGCATAGCTCTTTTGTCGACTTCTAGCCTTGAGTAAGTTGTTGCGGATTTGAAGGATCTTATCCATCGTTTCTTGTATGAGTTCAGGGCCAGTAAATTGTTTATCACCAATCTCATGCCAGCTGATGGGAGATCGGCACTTGCGTCCATACAAAGCTTCGAAAGGAGCCATTTGAATACTGGAGTGATAGCTGTTGTTGTACGATAACTCGATCAATGGTAAATGCACATCCCAACTACCACCAAAGTCGATGATACAAGAATGAAGCATATCCTCTAGGGTTTGGATAGTACGTTCAGTCTATCCATCCGTTTGAGGATGAAAATCCGTACTAAGATTTAAGTGAGAACCCATAGCGGTTTGGAAAGTTAGCCAAAGACGTGAAGCGAAACGACCATCGCGGTCAGAGATGATGTCAAGAGGAATGCCATGACGACAGATGATTTCATTAGTGTAGACTCGAGCAAGTTTCTCAACCTTGAAATCTTCACGAATAGGAAGAAAGGGAGCTGATTTGGTCATGCGGCCAATGATTACCCAGATGCTATCATGACCAAAAGGTGTTCGAGGAAATTTGGTTATGAAGTCCATAACAATGCTATCCCACTTCCAAACAGGGATTTCGGGTTGTTCGAGTAAACTAGAAGGACGCTAATGCTCAGCTTTGACTTTCGAGTAAGTGAGACATTTAGAAATATAAGAGGTGATCCTTCTTCATACCAGGCCACCAATAAGATGTACGAAGATCATGGTACATCTTATCAGCACCAGGATGAATCGAGTATTTTAACTTATGAGCCTCGTTCATGATGAGCTCATGACGATTGTCGCGATCTAGCACCCAGATGCGATCAAGATAGTATTTGTGACAACAGGCACAAAACCAGTAATTTCTGTACAGTCTAATTATTATTAAATATCAGCAATTATGTGCTTAGATGTCAACATTGTCTGATTTCATGCTATACATGTGAATTCATGCATGTTTTATACTTCAAATATTGCTTTGTGCATTACCTTAAGCGTTGCGTTAGAAAGACTAGTAAACTCACCGGTAAGACACACTGTGTCAGTATATCTGCAGAAAGCAGTCTGATAACAGAATTATGGCCTAGAAATAGGTCCAACATCTAAAATACATTAAAACCCAAGTGTGGATACAAGGGTTAACATATAAACTTTCCGAAAGCTAAACTATGCACTATAAAGATACCCGAAACGCACTTTAAATGCAGAATTCAGCATAAATCAACACAATTCAGCTATAATCAGCTTTTAAACACATTAATATCATGTAGAATTTATGTTTTATTGTCCAAAATAACTTACAAAGTGTCAGGAATTAAAACTGCCACAAAAAGTGCTTCATACTTAGTGAAACTGCGCAATTCAGCACTTTAACGAACCGTAATGAACCGGACAATAACCGGGACATCAAAATTTGACTAGAAGTAATGTTTTTATGATATTAAACTAGTATTGGTGCTAGAACACCTTAAACATCATAAAAACACCTAAACATACTTAAACTAACTTAACCCCCCTCGTTTGCACTTTAAACCCCTAAACTACCAAAAAGTTACACTTTACCCCTCTCTCTTTGGACGGTTGGGACAAGGGTCCCACCTTGTGGTTTTATTTGATTTCTTTTGATTCTTTGTTGGGGTATTGTAACACCCCGAAAACGGGTTTGGTAATCAAACTCTGTTCATACTAAAAAAACGGGTAAAGTACCGTTAGCAGTAAAAATAACCCGTTAAATATTTGGATTTAAATAAGAAATCCTAATAATCAAATACAAGCGAATCAAAGAATTTAAGAATTTAGTTTATAAGAGCCCGAGTCAACGGGACTTAAAATACAACGGGTTTTTAACTCCCGGAACCCACTAAGTTAACTAGGTAAAATTAACCTAGTTAGTAATGGGTAATTAAATAATAAAATATGAGTTATAGTTTCATTTATGAATATCTAAACTTGAGGGACCAAAACCGTTAAAAAGGAAACAAGTTTTATTTAATAAAAAAAATAACACACCACACACACAAGGCGTGTGTGTGGATCGATCTCCAGGAGCGACCAGAAGGGTGAAAACCCCTAAAGTGCCAAAATCATCAAATTGAAGGTCAATTCCTGTCCCAAATCGAAATTTGAACGTAGATTCATGATCCTAATCACAAGGGGGTTACAAGGTATGTGAAGTTTGGTGTTAATTCTCTGTTTGAATTTCTCATGAAATTGGGAAATCTGAAAATTTATGTTGCATGTTAGCTATTTGGGTAGAATAAGGTTGATATGGTGTCTAGGAGTAAAACCTAGACAATAACATGTGAAATCATGGCTAAATTCTGAAAAATTTCATGATCACATTGAAGGTGATTCATGGGTTTTGTGAGAAAATGATAAACACTAGGATGTAGAATGCTAATCTAGTTTAAATTGATGCATAGAAACTGATTTCTCAAAATATGATGTGTAGTTCATGAACACTAGACATAGAGGTTTGATTTGTGATGTAAATCTTGGTAAAAATAACTAGTTAGGAACTAGTTAGTAAATATGTAAAATTATGCTCACTAGGTGTTTGTTAAAATGCCTAAATGAAGCTAAAATGTTGAAATTCCATGTGAAATGTGCATTTGAGTATGTTGATAGATCAATTGACGTCTAGGAAGTCAAACTAGCCAACGATTTAATCAAGTGATAAAGTCGACATAAGACCCGTTAGATGGAGTAGTCATAATTGATAATGACTAACCTAACCATCTTATGAATTATGATGATAGTTTGACGCCTAACGAGCTAGGTGGAAGCTTGATGAGTGAACGGGTCAAACGAATCAAGAAAGAAATAAGAAAGCGTATTCGGATGCGAGGTAAGTAAAGCTTACGCCCCTTTTCATTATTTACAAATTACATAATTTGCAAGTATTGTATAGGAATGCTACTAAGTGGTTGGTATAGGATGTTCCGACACGATTCAATGAGATTTGGAACGAGGGGAAAATGATAAGAAATCATGAGTTATGGAAAAGGGGGTAAAATGGTAAGTTAGTCATGTAATGACGAACAAAAAAAAAAACGGTTTTTAAGTAAAACGAGTACAAGGAAAACCGGGATAGGTTTAAAGGGGATGAAATGGTACTTAAATACCATCTCATACGGACAAATGGTCAATTTGACTAAATAGGTCAATTGGTGTGAGTAACGCCATTTGACATTAACAATTGATAATTGCTTGTTGAGTTTTGTAATCACAGGAAATAACATAAACTTGCGTTGCTTTAACTATAAAGATTTAAAGCAAAAGTTAAGTAAACGGGTCAATACTTTGACCCGAGCCAGGTACGTATAATTAAGCTTTTTGGTTAAACATACAATTTTGGTCAAAATATTTAGCAAAAGTCCTTCGTCGTGAAGTGAGGGACTAAAGTTGACCAAAACACCCTTGAAGGGTAAATTGGGCAAACGACCCACAGGGGTCGTTTAGGAACTTGCATAAAGATTATGAAATCATTTGACATGAATAACGGTCGTAGGAATGCACATCCGCGGGTCAAATGCTCAAAAATGATCATTTGCGTAAGATGATCAACCAATGGGTAAAATAGGGAAAAAGGGGTTCATTATGATAATCCACCACAAAATAGTTGTGGTGGAATATTTGTAGTTATTAGATATGGAACTTTTGTAGCGACAAAAGAAGGGCACAAGTTCTAGACTAAAATGCATAACTACCCTTAACGGGTCAAAATATGCATTTAAGCGTAAACGGGATTTTATTATGTAAGGAACCCGTGAATTGAGATTAATGCGATAGGAGATATTGAAATAATGAATCGTATGAGTTTAAAGGTCAAATAAATATGTTGGTGTGATAAAATTATGAACGGGTCAATTTTTTGTAAAAAGGGTAGTAAGCCGGAGACTTAAAAGTCTGGAATTTTGTTAATCTGGATGTCGGATTTTAACTCCATAAGATGGATAATTAAATTACAGACGCGTAGGAAAAAGAATCGGGTGAAACGGACCAATAACGAAGAAGTTATGGCCGTTTCCGTAAAGTTTAGCGTTGCTGGGAAAATGCAGGTCACAGATCCAGACCTGCTGGAAAACATGCACCCCCGCGCCACGCGAAGGGTTACCTCGTTGTCGTCGCGCCACGCGACAGGTTGTCGCGGCCCGTGACAGAATTCGATTAAGTTCACGCGGCCCGCGAGAACTATAAATTCCAGAAATTTGTTTTATTTTGTTATATGATGCAAGAAACTTGTTTAAACCAGTGTTTAAGGTATCAAGACTAACTTTTAAGTTGGTTTTGATCACAGGTTAATATCAAGAGTTCCCGGATGAAGATCAAGCAGCGTACAAGAACCGAACACTCTAGAATAAAGCTTCCGCACGTTGTTTCGTCGTTATTTTAAACGGCAATTCGTTAGATATTAAATTGTAATATTTTTAAATTGTAAAAGTTTTAATTCACCCGTATTATTCGACAGTATTTACACATAATTTCATGTTTATTTTCGTAATTTAAACAAAAACCGTTAAATAATTAGACGGGTGTTACAAGTTGGTAATCAGAGCTCAAGGTTGTTGACAAATGTGTTCGGTTCGAGGCTTGATCGCAAATCCGGTAAGTACATGTATATCAAAGGTTTAGTATGATTAAAGTGTTGAGAACAACACATATGGTTATCGTGTAATACACGTTACACCAATAAAAACGATATAGAATAGATATAGTCAACGAAATTACACGCGTTGATGTGTATTGTAGAAAAGCCTTGTATTATAATACGGGCATCCTTTAATGTTGAAATTACTAACTGTTGTATATGTTTTTGATTGAAGGATACTCGCATATGAAGATAGCGAGAGTTTAACAAATCATGGATTTGACAGAGGAACGGTCCAAAGTATGACAAATAGAGCACGATCACCAAGGACCTAAATCGCGCAACGATTGCGAATAAGTTAATGACAAGGGGAGCCTGTTAGAGCAAGCATTATCAGGTGCACGTTTTAAATTATTGCATAAATAGTAATATGCAACAAATATGTAGAGATTGAAAGTTGCATATGTAGATTGAAAACTTGGAAAAACCTGAATAGAAAACCTATCCGGGATATTGTTTCCAAGAAAAACAAATAGAGGCATTACTTACATGGGGTGTAATGTGAAAATTATAAAAAGGGTCATGTATACCAGGTGTTGATCGCTTACTCTGGCCAAGTAAGTAGTGAACACGTGGCACCATGAACTTCTTATAATGAACACATTTATGTCCGATGTAGTAAGGGTGGGGTGAATGGGACTAACTTAAAAAGTACCCAAATGAATCAAATTAGCAAAATATTTGATAATTATGTAAACGCACAGCCGGGCGACGGAAGCGTATTACATTAGGATAATGAGCCCGAGTGAAGGGACAAAGATTAATGTAAAACGATTAAGATATGCAATTGGGAGGGGTGTGCTTACACTCGAACCCGAAGAATGCAAATATGACTCTTAATGGGCCGATTTTGTAAAACACCAAATTTGAGAACAAAGTAGGAATATAAAAGCGAAAAGAAGTCATAATGCATACCGTAAGGGTTGCAATAATAACGACTTCGGTAAAACACCCGGTTGGTGGGTAAGGATTTAAACACATGCGTAGACTGAGAAACAGGAACGCGAAATAGAAAGTCAAAAGACTCGGAATATGAGTCATGACTAAAAGATGACAAGAATTTTCGCAAACATAAATTTTGGGAATTACGTTAAACCATTTCAAAGTTGGACGGGTCGAATAAAGAATAGAGTTTGATATTCACAAGTGATGAAATTTCACACGAACAAGTCAAACGAGATAAATAAAGCATAAAAAACTGGGTAGTGCAAGTAAGCGCAAACCAAATAATGGAAATGCGAAACATTAATGAACCTACGTGATGGCTCATAAAGGAATATATATAGGAAAAATGCAAACTAGCGAAACAAAAATGTTAAAAACATTAAAATAAAAGAACCCGGGTAATGGGACGTAAAGAAGCATAGGTAAGAACCGGGTAACGGTAAGTGTAGGGCAAACCGACGTGTAATTGACGTTAGAAGTCAAGAAGTCGGAAAGATAATTCGAAAGAAAACGAATGTAGCCTTAGACTACGGTCAAGGTCAAAGAAAATACCAAAGTGAAAATAAATGATTTTTAAACAAAAAAACAGGATGCCTTAGCGCCAAACATGTATTTTAAGAATGACATGAGTAAGGAATGATCTACGGGAACAACCAAACCATTGGGGTCATAAACAATGGAAAGGTCTACGAGAGTAAAATGACCCACGGATCACGACTAGAAAGAAATAGATTATAAGGACCTCGCCTTAAAGAGGTGAAAGTCTAATAAAATAGCCTATAAGGCAAAGTGATAAAACCTACGGGTTAATTAAACCAAGCGAGGGAATAAATCGAGAATCCTCGCATAAAACAAAGACTGTAAAAGAATAAATTTTTCGGATTGTCAATATTCCGGTATGGATAATTGACAAAAGTTAAAGAGAAGAAGCTATACTAAAACTTCAGTTTTAATAAGAAATACCGTTTTTACAAATATAAATTCTAATAAGAATTTAAATAGTAAGCATAAAAGATACAAGTCTTGACACTGATAGGCGCAAGACGACATATTCGAAAAGAGATATTTTCGAAAAATAAAAGGTTGATATAAATTAAACATGATGTGACACGATCACGGTCAAGAAATGCAATGTGAAGTAGAATCACATTATAACCAAGTGAGTGGTAAAAAGTAACTGGACTAATAAGTCTAGTTAGTGAGACCGGTTAAGGTCATTTAAATAAAATTGGTCGCTTGTAAGCGGTGGATTCAATATAACTGAATCAAATAAATGAAAATGAAAACAAAAGAAATGGTTGCTAAAAGTGAAAGATTTCACTAAAGACCTTTAAACGGGTCAAAGTAACGGATTCATAAAGAGTTCGATAATATATAAAAGCGATGGATATCGCTAAGTTAACTAAACTAGTAGAAATAACGAAATTACGTTATTTCGAGTTGCACTACGTCGTAGGGGATATGTAGACGAATAATAACCAAAAGGATGTTACCATATTTCCTGGTAATACTAACAATTGGATAAAGGTATAAACAATGTTTAAAAGAATTCTCGGCTTAAATACATTGAGTTAAAACTCAATGAATTATGTAAGAAAGGTTTCGAGGACGAAACCTCTTTAAGGGGGGTAGACTTATAACACCCCGAAAACGGGTAAAGTACCGTTAGCAGTAAAAATAACCAGTTAAATATTTGGATTTAAATAAGAAATCCTAATAATCAAATACAAGCGAATCAAAGAATTAAAGAATTTAGTTTATAAGTGCCCGAGTCAACGGGACTTAAAATACAACGGGTTTTTAACTCCCGAAACCCATTAAGTTAACTAGGTAAAATTAACCTAGTTAGTAATGGGTAATTAAATAATAAACTATGAGTTATAGTTTCATTTATGAATATCTAAACTTGAGGGACCAAAACCGTTAAAAAGGAAACAAGTTTTATTTAATAAAAAAAATAACACACCACACACACAAGGTGTGTGTGTGGATCGATCTCCAGGAGCGACCAGGAGGGTGAAAACCCCTAAAGTGCCAAAATCATCAAATTGAAGGTCAATTCCTGTCCCAAATCAAAATCTGAACGTAGATTCGTGATCCTCATCACAAGGGGGTTACAAGGTTTGTGAAATTTGGTGTTAATTCTCTGTTTGAATTTCTCATGAAATTGGGAAATCTGAAAATTTATGTTGCATGTTAGCTATTTGGGTAGAATAAGGTTGATATGGTGTCTAGGAGTAAAACCTAGACAATAACATGTGAAACCATGGCTAAATTCTGAAAAATTTCATGAACACATTGAAGGTGATTCATGGGTTTTGTGAGAAAATAATAAACACTAGGATGTAGAATGCTAATCTAGTTTAAATTGATGCATAGAAACTGATTTCTCAAAATATGATGTGTAGTTCATGAACACTAGACATAGAGGTTTGATTTGTGATGTAAATCTTGGTAAAAATAACTAGTTAGTAAATATGTAAAATTATGCTCACTTGGTGTTTGTTAAAATGCCTAAATGAAGCTAAAATGTTGAAATTCCATGTGAAATGTGCATTTGAGTATGTTGATAGATCAATTGACTTCTAGGAAGTCAAACTAGCCAACGATTTAATCAAGTGATAAAGTCGACATAAGACCCGTTAGATGGAGTAGTCATAATTGATAATGACTAACCTAACCATCTTATGAATTATGATGATAGTTTGACGCCTAACGAGCTAGGTGGAAGCTTGATGAGTGAACGGGTCAAACGAATCAAGAAAGAAAGAAGAAAGCGTATTCGGATGCGAGGTAAGTAAAGCTTACGCCCCTTTTCATTATTTACAAATTACATAATTTGCAAGTATTGTATAGGAATGCTACTAAGTGGTTGGTATAGGATGTTCCGACACGATTCAATGAGATTCGGAACGAGGGGAAAATGATAAGAAATCATGAGTTATGGAAAAAGGGGTAAAATGGTAAGTTAGTCATGTAATGACGAACAAATAAAAAACGGTTTTTAAGTAAAACGAGTACAAGGAAAACCGGGATAGGTTTAAAGGGGATGAAATGGTACTTAAATACCATCTCATACGGACAAATGGTCAATTTGACTAAATAGGTCAATTGGTGTGAGTAACGCCATTTGACATTAACATTTGATAATTGCTTGTTGAGTTTTGTAATCACAGGAAATAACATAAACTTGCGTTGCTTTAACTATAAAGATTTAAAGCAAAAGTTAAGTAAACGGGTCAACACTTTGACCCGAGCCAGGTACGTATAATTAAGCTTTTTGGTTAAACATACAATTTTGGTCAAAATATACAGCAAAAGTCCTTCGTCGTGAAGTGAGGGACTAAAGTTGACCAAAACACCCTTGAAGGGTAAATTGGACAAACGACCCATAGGGGTCGTTTAGGAACTTGCATAAAGATTATGAAATCATTAGACATGAATAAAGGTCGTAGGAATGCACATCCGCGGGTCAAATGCTAAAAAATGATCATTTGCGAAAGATGATCAACCAATGGGTAAAATAGGGAAAAAGGGGTTCATTATGATAATCCACCACAAAATAGTTGTGGTGGAATATTTGTAGTTATTAGATATGGAACTTTTGTAGCGACAAAAGAAGGGCACAAGTTCTAGACTAAAATGCATAACTACCCTTAACGGGTCAAAATATGCATTTAAGCGTAAACGGGATTTTATTATGTAAGGAACCCGTGAATTGAGATTAATGTGATAGGAGATATTGAAATAATGAATCGTATGAGTTTAAAGGTCAAATAAATATGTTGGTGTGATAAAATTATGAACGGGTCAATTTTTGGTAAAAAGGGTAGTAAGCCGGAGACTTAAAAGTCTGGAATTTTGTTAATCCGGATGTCGGATTTTAACTCCATAAGATGGATAATTAAATTACGGACGCGTAGGAAAAAGAATCGGGTGAAACGGACCAATAACGAAGAAGTTATGGCCGTTTCCGTAAAGTTTAGCGTTGCTGGGAAAATGCAGGTCACAGATCCAGACCTGCTGGAAAACATGCACCCCCGCACCACGCGAAGGGTTACCTCGTTGTCGTCGCGCCACGCGACAGGTTGTCGCGGCCCGCGACAGAATTCGATTAAGTTCACGCGGCCCGCGAGAACTATAAATTCCGGAAATTTGTTTTATTTTGTTATATGATGCAAGAAACTTGTTTAAACCAGTTTTTAAGGTATCAAGACTAACTTTTAAGTTGGTTTTGATCACAGGTTAATATCAAGAGTTCCCGGATGAAGATCAAGCAGCGTACAAGAACCGAACACTCTAGAATAAAGCTTCCGCACGTTGTTTCGTCGTTATTTTAAACGGCAATTCGTTAGATATTAAATTGTAATATTTTTAAATTGTAAAAGTTTTAATTCACCCGTATTATTCGACAGTATTTACATATAATTTCATGTTTATTTTCGTAATTTAAACGAAAACCGTTAAATAATTAGACGGGTGTTACAGGTATATTCCAACACATATACACTTGAAAGATATGGAAAATCTTATAAAAACCTAAACTAATAACATAACATTCATTCATCACCATCTTCTTCATCTTCTTCCCTTCTTCCTTCTTTGGTCTCGGCTCACCATCACCACACTACCACCACCATTTTCAAGCTTCAATCTCATAATCCAAGGTGATCTAGAGGTGTATGGAGGCTATCTAAGGAAGCTTGAAGTGTAGGAACTTGAAGGACCACCTTTTGGAGCTTTTAACCTCTCATTTTCTTCCTTGTTCATCATCTTCATTCTTGTGCCACTTCCCTAGCCATTAGAGCTAGTAGTAAGCTTCTTGATCACTAAAATAAGTCATGTTTATGTTATGTACAAGTTTCACCATCTAAACAACTTAACTTATAATGTTAAAAATGAAAAGATCTAACATATTCATGAAGAAAATAAGTGATTACATGAAATTTTGGTGTATGTAATGAAGTTGTTGATGTTATATCTTGTGTTTATGTTTAGATCAAGTATGTTAAAGCTTGGATTTAACAAGTTTAAGCATGGATCTTGAAGGATCCATGGTTAAACTTGAAGATGAACATATGAAGCATTATTTGAACATGAAAAATGAATTTTGATGCATAATCTTGTAATCTTAAAGTAATAAAGTGTGTGTAGAACTAATTTTTGAAACTAAAATTCATGAAAAGTTTGTTAAAGATTTAACATAAAGCTTGTTTTTGAAAGATCTAAAGTTATTAAGCATGGATCTTGAAAGATCCATGGTTAAACATGATGTTAAAAATAATGATCTTTCTAATAAACATAAAAATGGTTTTAGAACATGATTTACAAACCTTAAAGATCATTAAACTCATGGATGAGTTGGTTAATGAAATAAAGCTTCATAAAAAGCTTGTTAAAATGCTCAAGAACACCTATTTTTGGAAAGATCATCTTATGTAAAGTGTAGATCTAAAAGAATACACATTTTTAACAAGAAACAAGTTCACCATGATGTTTCATATGGAAGAATTAGTATATGTTGATGATGATTGTTGTTGAAAATTGTTTTTGGTGTTGAAAAGAAAATAATATATTTAGTGAAAATTGTTTTTGGAAAGATCATCTTATGTAAAGTGTAGATCTTCAAGTTAAAATTAATATTAAGTATGTAAATTTTTAGAGAAAATATATATATTTAGTGAACACCAAATTTTGTGCTAAGTGTATACTATGTTGTTGGTGCATATGTCTGTCGACTTCGTCTTGTATCTAGTTTGAATAGATTGGAGCTCGGTAGGCTAGTTTATAGGAAATTGGAGTTGTTGGATCAATTCACACGAAATGGAAAAGGCCATTTCGTGCGGAATGGCCACACTATAAATACCTGAGCATTGAATTCATTTGGAACAGTTCCGGATTCCAGAGCCGAAGTGCTGCTGACGTGTCATTTGATCTGTAATCATGTCAAATCAATATACAAGACAATTAAAGTGATTCTGTGTGTAAATCAAGCTGATTCAAAGTCGATACGTTTGTTTCCGCCTCTCGTATTGATTAGAACTCTTCTGAACGACTCGTTTTGGTCGTGCAAATGATCCTACAAGTGGTATCACAGCTCAGGAGGAAGAGTTCTTACCAAATCAGCCTGATTTCACCGAGATTTCTGACTTCTACTCATTCTACTTCACATTTTTCAAAATTAAACAAGATTTTACAGTTAAAATGGATTGAATTTCACATATAATAAACGAAACACTGTTTTAAACAATCATTGAAAGAATTAGATCTAAAATCGAACTAAAAGTTGATCAATTTAACAAAAATTTGTCCGATTGTGTGACATCAGCATCATTTCGTACGAAATGGTCCATTTTGTTTGAATAAGATCATCCATTTCGCATGATTTGACATCTAGATCATCCATTTCACACGGTTTCATCATAGCAAATCCCATTTCGCACGGATTGGACCCATTCCGCTTGAAAGTTACCATTTCGCTTGAAAGGTCCATTTCGCACCAAAGGCATTTCGCACCAAAGTCTATTCGTTTGAGATCCATTTCGTTTAAACTTTCATTTCGCTTGAACATTGTAATTTTGTGAACTTTCAACACCAAAACATGGAAGAAGAGTTTTACAATGCATTTGCTACCCCAGTTGCTCCAATTCCAGTTGCCGAAACTGTTGAAATCGAAAATGAAACAGGAACATCTCAAAAGCCTCCAAAGCTTATGTACATCGAGGATTTTAAAGGATGGCAAAATCGTTTTGAAACTTGGGTACAAGCTTATAAATTTGATGCATGGGTTTCATTGGACAAAGATTATGTCAAACCGAAAGATGAATGTGGAAATGAAAAATCTTTAAGTGATTATACAGCGGAGGAGAAATTGAAATACACCAGGGAAAAAATGATGATTAGTATTCTCCAACAAGCAGTAAAAGAAGTTATTTTTGTTTTGCTTCAACATGAGGATACTGCTAGATCAATTTGGTTAGCGTTGATTAACAAGTTTAAGGGAAGTTCTGATATGATAAAAATAAACGTGCATTACTAAAGAAATCATTTGATATGTTTGTAGCTTTTGAAGATGAGAAGACTAAGAAGACTATCGATAGATATTGTCATCTGGTTCAGGAAATGAGAAGATTGGAGATCAAGAAAGAAGACGATGAATGGGTTGATAAGCTTGCTGATGCACTACCACAGAATAAATGGGGAACATATTTGTTGATATTGAAACATATGAGAAAATTTGAAAGTATGAAGTTGAGTAAGTTCATTCAGAAGATTGAAGAACATGAATTGGATGTTCAGAAACGTGCTATCATGAATAATCCAAATGCTCAACAGGATGTTAGTCTATACTACAGAGGAAGCAAATTTGAGACTACTCCAAGTCTGAAGATTAAGACTGCTTTCAGTGCTGATGGTTCTTCTGGAACAAATGTTAGCACTACAACTCAGAGTGGTGGATATTCGTCATCGTATTCAAGTTTTGATCCGAATTTCACAACACCAAGTCCTCAACAACAGAGTTCAACAAATCTGCAATGTTACATTGAATATTCAAATTGGTCAAAATTTCTCTCCAGAAGTGGCTAAGCAACACATGGCATCACTTGTTACTATGTTAGAGTCTCCTGAAAGCTTAGTTGCTGGAAGAATTGGAAATCCAATGCTTACTAAAGAGGATTATGACCAGATTGATTCTGAGGAACTTGAGTTGATGGACATCAAGTGGTGTTTAGCCAGTGCTGTAAGAAGAGCAGAAAAATTCAAACAAATCACCGGAAGAGATGATTTTCATGATGTTGCTACATCTCCGTTAGGATTTGACAAATCAAAGGTTACTTGTTTTCGTTGCAGAGAAAAGGGGCATTTTAAACGAGAGTGTACAAATAAAGAAGCAACCGGAAGACAAGATCCATTTGGAAACAACGATTATCATCGAAAATCAATTTATCATCAGATTGCTCAACAACCTTCATCATCCCATGCTATTGAAGATGGAAAGAAGAAAGCTTATCTAGTAAATCAAGATGATGAAAGATTGGCAGAGGGATTTAGCTGGGACAAATACATTCTGGCTGATTTAGCATTTGTTGCTCAAATCTTGGAAGAAGAAGCAGTCAAATCTAAGCCAAAAAGAACGAATATTTTCAAATCATCAGAAAGTGATGAAGATACTGATGATGAGGAAGAGTACATTAATAATGCTAGAAAAAATTTAGACTCATTCAGTTTTAATTTGTCTTTTGCAGATAAGATCGAGATGTTGAATGAGAAGAAGGCTGCTAGAATGAAGAGAGAGTTGGAAGCAAGAAGAATTGCTAAAGAAAAGGCAAACATGGAAGCTGAAAAAGCAAAAGTTGAAGAAAATTCGACAGAAAAGGTCGAAGATGAAGAATGTGAGGTTTAAGTAGAATTTGATGAAGAACCAATAATTGAGAAGGTTGTTGAAAAAATTGTTGAAGTGGAGAAAATAGTTGAAAAAATTGTTGAAGTTGAAAAGATTGTCGAAGTTGAAAAGATTGTTGAGGTCACAAAGCCTTGTCTGAAATGTTTGGAACCATGCAAACATTGTGAAGAAAAAGACAAGAAGTATAGTGAGCTAGAAGAGTTGAAAGAAAAATTGTTGTTTGATGTGAAGTATGTAAAAGAATCATATGATGTGCTGAACAGAACAGTTGATAATTTGAACAAGACAAACCTAGAAATGGGAGCTGCTTCAACGATGATGAATTCAACATTAATGACAAAGCAGAAGGTCATCAATGAGTATATTGAAGATTGTGCAAAGCTAAAGCAGGATTTGGAACTCGAAAAGATTGAAAATGAGAGAATCAAACGATTGCTGCTGAGTTATACAACTTGTGATTATTTGATTGATAGAGTTTATCCTACTGTTAGGTCTTGAAGCTTTTCAAGATAAAAAGACAGAAGATACGGATACTAGTAAGAAACAAAGTGTCAAGTATAACAAGTGTCCGCCTCCGATATGGGAAAGTTATTCTCCTAGAAAACCAAATGAGGAGTAATTAAAAAAGGCAGTCAACATAAAGTTAAAGTCTGAAACCATTGATAAGTTACCAGAAAACATTGACGTCACATTCACAACGTCTGACACTGATCATGAGTCTGAGTTATTAAAGAAAGTGGTTGATAAGGTGTTGGATATGGATGAAGAGTCAAAGTCGGAGTCTAAATCTGAAAGTTCGAGTTCATCAGACAAGAGTCCGAGTTCACCAGTCAAAAGGGTTTACAATAAAGAATTTCTGTTATCAAAATCTAATTTGAATGACGAACTAATCAATGTGGCATATACTTTGAATGATTCGGACAAATTATATTCTGATGAGGAATTTCCAATAAGAAGTGTCAAAACTAAAATGATCAACAAGGTTTTCAAATTAAGAGAAATTAATATTTCTGAAATAAAAGATGTAAATCTTAATGAAAAACCTAAAAAATACACTTCAAGGGTTCAACAAAGATTGAACAAGAAAAAAGGTTACAGTTCTGGTTCTGGTTTTCAAAAGGAACCAAACCATAACAGTAATTTCAAAAAGAAGGGATTGGGTTTTATTCCACCAGAAAATTATAAAAATCAGAAAACTTATAAACCAAAAACTAAATTTGTTTCAGGAACAAGTTCAGATGAAGAAGAGAAGAAACCATTCTGGAAACAGACAAACAAAGAGTTTCTTGCTGAAAGAAAGAAGAATATGTTGAAAGAATCTGAGAAGAGAGTTGAAAGAAGAACTTGTTTCAAATGTCAAGAAGTTGGACACATTGCTTGGAATTGCCCAAAGTCCACTTATACAAAACAGGGAGTTACTTCTAACTCAGATTTGAAAAAGAAATGTTTTGATAAAACAGAACAACCAACAGAAAAATTCAAAGTGTTAAAAAATTCGACTTTCAAAATTGGTGAAAGTTTGAAACATTTTTATAAAAGAAAAGTCGATTTGAACAAACAGAAATGGGTTGTTAAATCAGAGAGTAGTTCTGACAATGAATCTGACTCCTCAAAGTCAGAGGAGTCATTTGTTGAGAAAAATGATGAGAATTCTGTTCAAGAAATGAACGATGAAAACTTTCCACCATTGTAAAAAAAAACTAGAAGTTAAAAGTAGGAAAGATTGAAATTTCAGATCAATTCTTCTCTGGTAAAGAAGAATTTGATGCTGAAAAGGCTTTTAATGGAAATGTGAAATATATTTTTGGGAAGATGGTCGACGGAAAGGTAAAGGGCGCAAAAGAATTTTATGAATCAAAGAGATGGAGTTGCCCACCGAGTGAAAAGATCCCGGGAACACCCAAGACTGGTCAGGCTTGGGTGACAGCATTTTCTACTTAAAATCCTGACTTGCCGGAGCTCCCAAGTTGGTAATCGTGGAGCATGAATCGGCATCTTTCTTGAGAAATTCACATCTGTGAAATTTCGACCTACAAGTGGTATAATTAAGTTGAAAATTGTCATATTTCGATTTACAAGTGGTATTGTGATTAGTGAACCTACAAGTGGTTAATCAATGTCATTAAGTTGAACTTGATTTAACTTTCATACAAGTGGTTGAGAAAAAAAGTGATGAAACCCCACAAACTAATTTTCCGGAAAAACCATTTGATTAAAACAAACTTAAGTGTTTTGAAATCATAATGGGAAAATAGTTTGTTGTCAGGGGGAGTTCTGATTGTTTATGCCAAGTGGATGGCGATTTGAAGCAATTCACATCAGTTTGTCACTTTACCTTGTACAGTTTAATGCTTTTATTTTCAAATTTTCCCGTAAAATCAAAAATTGAAACATATTTTGGATTTTAGGGGGAGTTAAAAATTTTAGAAATTTTGAAAATTTGAAAAATACAAAAACATGATAAAATTTGAAAAAGCCAAAAACATTGGAAAAATAAAAAATGAGTTTTGTTGTGAAAAAGAGGAAATGATAGTACATCAGTGGACTATCACAGCACGCTAAAGAAATGGAAAGTTAAAATGTGATAAACGGTCTCACTAAAGATGTGACGATAGGCTCAGCTAGACTAGTAGATTTGCGATAACGATACAAACTTAAATGTAAAAGCATAGTTCAAGTGGGAAACGAGGTTGAAAGCATAGTACTTAGTTTTATCCTTCGTGACTGTGTACCTACTCAGTAATCGCTGAATGCTAAAAAAAGCATAAAAACCGGCCAGTTTGTGAACTTTCACAACTTGCTGAAAAAAGTCACTGTGATTGTGCATTTCATTTTGCAAAGATTTAAACTTGTTTGATTTCTTTATTTTGTTTAAGCATTGGACATCCTCTGCGTATACGTGAGTATCGAACTGGATGTTAGTGCCTGAACATTCTGCTTTATTTTTCTTGGTGTTTCGTTTAAATCTTGGATCACCTCTGCGTATATGTGAATATCGAACTGGTGGTTAAGATCTAAACATATTCAACTTGTTTTTATTTCTTATTTTGTTTAACATTGGGCTTTCTCTGCGTATCGAAAGATCGACCTGATTGTTAATGTTTAAACATTCTACGTTGTTTTCGCACATATCACAGTTGATGAAAGTTTAAAGGCATTACTTGAGTCAGTGTATTACATGATGAGGGGATATGCTGAGATCGTGGGGTCCATAAGAATTTAGTGCAAAATTAATATATCTTAACGTATCAGTAAGCATTTCGAAAGTTTTTAGATTGAGTTTAAGAGGAGAACAATATCGTCAATCTATGTGAATCGTTTAGAACTTAAAGTGTTTATAGCTCAACGGTGCTAGTGATTGGTCTCATAAACTGATATGATCCTCTTACACAAACTCGCAAAAATTTTGTCTGTAAATATTTCTTTACTGCATTTCTTAAAAATAAAAATCCAAAATGATTTTCGGAGTGTTTTAGCATAAAGTTTTTGAAAAATACAAAAAAAAATTTCAACAACTGATGTTGGAAAGCTGATTTTCAAAATTCCGAGTGCTAAACATGATGAACAACAGGTTGGGAGAGTGTGTATGAAATGAGAATTGTTTTTGAAAATATTAAATGGTTCATTTTGTTGAAACCAAATTTTAAATGTTTTTCTTACAAGTGGTTAAGCAGAAATTCTAAATTTGTTAAATCTTATTGTTGGGTAGAGTTTTTGTGCAGGTTAGCCAGATTCCAGATCCTATTGCTACGAAGAGCCAGGAGACGAACTGAACCTGTGGAAATGCTATGACAGATTATGATCCCGGATCAACTTAAGAGGGAGTCTGCTAGCAAAGGGAAGTCTGAAGATAGAAGAGCCAGTTTCGAATCCTGCTGTTCGAGCCAGTTGCTGTTGCTGAAAAGTGAGAGAAAGAGAAGATTGAAGATTGAAAAGATCAACATTCAAGGGGGAGTTTGAATGATAAAAAGCCAGGTTGAGATCCTGGAAAAGAGAGAGAGAAGAAGATAGAGTTTGATGGAAGCTTACACTGTCAGTTACTTTGGATAGAACACAAAGACTGATCAAGAATGAAGAGTTGACATACTGAAGACTCGACACCGAAGACTTCGTCAACATCCAAGGGGGAGTCTGTTGGTGCATATGTCTGTCGACTTCGTCTTGTATCGAGTCTTGTATCTAGTTTGAATATATTGGAGCTCGGTAGGCTAGTTTATAGGAAATTGGAGTTGTTGGATCAATTCACACGAAATGGAAGAGGCCATTTCGTGCGGAATGGCCACACTATAAATACCTGAGCTTTGAATTCATTTGGAACAGTTCCGGATTCCAGAGCCGAAGTACTGCTGACGTGTCATTTGATCTGTAATCATGTCAAATCAATATACAAGACAATTAAAGTGATTCTGTGTGTAAATCAAGCTGATTCAAAGTCGATACGTTTGTTTCCGCCTCTCGTATTGATTAGAACTCTTCTGAACGACTCGTTTTGGTCGTGCAAATGATCCTACATATTTGTATTATATGTAGTAGTGTATTAGGAACTTGAAAATACACTAAATACTCCAAAGGAGTATGAATACAAAAATACACATAAAAATATATGAGAATACATAAATATACAAGTATACAAAAATTCCCCACAAGAAAATACATGGTCAAATACAAGAAAATATATTTATGAAAATATATTTCTTAGCATATTATTAAACTTGGACAATATGTGGACACTATGGAATTAAATATATATTTTTGGACAAATATATATAACCTATACCAAGTATTGGAATTTATACGAAAATCGGGTGGATAACAAGAATAACCATATATATTTTATAGCATGACAAAATTTATATTTCATACAAGCCTTAAAAATATATTATTTTTAAGAAATATAATTCCGGAAAGTAATAAAAATCAAAGTATTGATTTTTGGTGAAAAACACAAAATACACAAGTGTTTACATAAAATACAAGTATACTTTCCTAAGAATACTTGTACAAAAATAATATTGAGAATATTATTTCACAAAATACTTATATTTATTTTTGGGGAAAATAATATAAGTAACATATATGAAAAGTTAAAAATATAAATTATTTTTAACAACTTATTACCTCGAAAAGTCTACATAAACAAATATATATATATATTTGAGGAGTAAAATATATATTTACAAGACACATTACAAACTCAAAGTGCAAGACACAACAAACGGGCAAGACCCGACAAACAAGGGCACGACCGTCACAAAGATTGAACATACAAAGAACATATACATAAACAAAATATGGTGACTTGTACTTGTGTGATACAAGTCTAGTGACTAACATTAATATAACACGTATAGGTCACGAAGCTACGAAACCAACCGGTGAAGTTTACGTCGCAGGATACGCAAAGTTGTGAGTTCATGTCCCCACTTTTAAATTTTTACTTGTTTTCTAAACTTGGGGAAAAATACATGTGTTATGGTATGTTGAATATAAAAACTAAAGAATGATACTTTAGATCATGTCACGAATAGGGTACCATAAGCACCATTAGTCAACGTATACATTTAGACCGTGGAACAGAAGGGTTAGATCTAATGGGTTTCAGGCAACCCCACTCTTGGCCTACTTCTACCAATGAGTGCTTTTGTGTCTCAGTCGATCTAGACAAAAATTCCTAGGTTTGGTGGCTTCCTATGTCGTGTCACATGTTAATGGCCTTGCAAATCATTAGCGATCTCGATTTCCTTACATTTACAGAAGTACATATTTCTGTACAATTACATACCATGTTTTCTACAACGAATGCTTAAATGTTTATACAAAACTGCATGAATTCACACCAACATTATGTTGACGATTTTCCAAAACTCACATGTATTTCAGGAAACAAGTTGGATCTTGGGTGCTGGTGTTGTTTTCAAGACGTAAATTTCAAGTTTAGATGTCATCCACTTTTGTTTTGTATCATAACTTGAGGGTTTTGGTTGAAGCTTAAATGACTTGTGTTAGTAACATTTCAATCTTATGAATGGATGAACATCTTGTTTTAATCATATAGTTGTTTATTATAATTGAATGCAATGATATTGAGCAAGTCACACATCATACGCTTCCGCAAAAGTCAGGGTGTGACAGTTTGGTATCAGAGCTTCGATTGTAGTGAACTAGGATTCCTTCTCGAGTCTAGACTACAATCATTGGGACTCTCTCACAAAAAAAACATTTTTACAAAGGTTTTTCATTGCATTTACGAAAAGCGCCAAGATCCATGAGTCAAACATTTTTCAAAGGAAAGACAAAATGACCCCCCGAAAGACAGACGGAAATTATATGTGATATGTTGCATTTATTTGCATGTATATACTAAGTAACATTATTATTCATTAATATGTATGCGTATGCATATGTATATATACGTATGGGATTATTATTGACGGGAACGAAATACCTTTGACTTCGAATTCTATTATTGTTCTTGAGGCGCACAATGAGACTATCGACCTTGCGTTTATTGCGGAGCTCATGGCTGAAGTAGTTACCAAATGAGACCCTGAGCTTAACCCCCTAGTAGATGGCTGTTCTTCCTTCTCAAATACGAAGGTGCCTGACTACGGTAGCGACGGCGAGGCGGAGGAGGCAACCTTGGACAACAACCTTATCAGTGGGACAAGGTCCCTGAGGCATTTACGAAATCTGATTTACGACACTCATTTCCAGATAGAAAGAATAAGTACTCATCTTAAAGGTGCCCCTCCAACTACTAGTTCTAGGAATCCTTCTTATTCCTATTCTGTCTAAGCATTGTGCCATTTCACGCGTGACAACAGCAGACGTTGGCGCGTGGACCATCATAAAGGTCCATTCCACGTTGAAGGTATAAGGACAGTAATGTTCCCCCTTTGATTGATCGGCTTCTTTGGACGAGGTAAAATTAGGGTGACCATGCAAAGACAATTTATTATTACGGGGGCCCACGTAATAACTACTTGTAGTGCATGGAAATCCTGGTGGACTCTGCGGGTCAAGCAAGTGATCACTATCCATTTGAAATTCCTAAGCTGATCCAAATCTTCATATAGTAGAACATTAATCGAGATAGTTACTATAACACTTTACAAGTGGGAAGCCTGTCTTTCCCTACTTCATGCCTAACATCCCTACATGTAGTACGAATCATTGGGAACCGGTATTCAAGCAAGTGGAGATGGTAAACATGTAGGAAAGATTTTCCTCAACACTTTAGGATTTTCCTCACACATCATACGCTTCCGCAAAAGTCAGGGTGTGACAGTATTAGAGTCCATCTGATTTTGTCTCAAGTTGGTGTATAGAAGTGCCTCGTATTTCAACGATTAGACTTCCTTCGCTGGCTGACGAATACTGAGCTCCATGAATGCAAGTATAAAGATCGCTAGAGACTTAAAAACATCGAATTCTACTAACATGAGTTTTGCGACTAAGCGCATCGGCCACAACATTCGCTTTACCAAGATGGTAGCGAATCTTGCAGTCGTAGTCGTTAGGCAATTCCACCCAACGACGCTGACGCATGTTTAGTTCCTTTTGGTTAAAGATGTGTTGTAGGCTCTTGTGGTCAGTGAAAACCACACATTTCGTACCATATAGGTAGTGTCGCCAAATCTTTAACGCAAAGACAACTGCGCCAAGCTCGAGATCGTGGGTGGTGTAGTTTTTCTCATGTATTTTGAGTTGACGAGAGGCATAAGCGATGACCTTGTCTCGTTGCATGAGGACGCAACCAAGACCACGGTTTGAAGTATCGCAATATACCACGAAGTCATCATTCCCATCAGGGAGAGCTAGAACAGTTGCATTGCAAAGCAAGTCCTTAAGAGTTTGAAAAGATTCCTCTTGCTCAGGACCCCAAGCAAAATGTTTTTCTTTTTGTGTCAACTTGGTGAGAGGAACGAGGCGATTTTCGAAAAGTTCGAGATGAATCGGCGATAGTAACCGCCAATCCTAGGAAAGAACGAATCTCAGATGCAGATTTAGTCATGATCCAATTCTTCACAGCTTCGATTTTAGAAGGGTCAACATGGATCCCTTTTTCACTAACAACATGTCCATGGAATTGAACTTCCTTGATCCAGAATTCGCACTTGGAAAACTTTACGTATAAACGTTCACCACCCAAAAGTTCGAGTATGAGGCATAAATGACGTTCATGATCAACTTGTGTTTTCGAATAAATCAGAATATCATCGATGAAAATGATTACAAAACGATCCAAGTAAGGTTTGCAAACACCATTCATTAGATCCATGAACACAGCTGGTGCGTTGATCAAACCAAAAGACATAACCACGAACTCATAGTATCCATAGCGAGTGCAAAAAGCGGTTTTGGGAATGTCCTCTTCGAGAACACGAAGTTGGTGATAACCAGATCAAAGATCGTTATTAGAGAAACAAGTTGCGCCTTGAAGCTGATCGAAGAGATCGTCGATGCGAGGAAGAGGATAACGATTCTTGATAGTGAGTTTGTTAAGCTCACGATAGTCTATGCACATGCGAAACGAACCATCCTTCTTCTTTACGAAAAGCACAGGAGCACCCCAAGGTGAGGTACTTGGACGTATGAAGCCTTTATCGAGGAGTTCTTGGAGTTGACTTAACAATTCTTGCATCTCAGAAGGTGCAAGACGATAAGGAGCTCTAGCGATAGGAGTCGAACCAGGTACGAGATCAATGCGTAAGTCAACTGATCGAGATGGAGGAGGATCATGTAAATCCTCAGGAAAGACGTCAGGGAAATGATACACCACTGGAACATCACTTACGCTCTTTCCCTTGCCCTTTTCTTCCACTACGTGGGCTAAAAAGGCAAAGTACTGTTTACGTAAGTATCTATTTGCTTGGGTGCATGACATCAACTTTAGTCCTCTAGAAGGTCGGTCTCCATAGATGCGCAAAGTATCACCAGTTGGAAGAGGAAAACGAACGTACTTTTCGTGACAAGCAATTTCGGCATGATTCTTACGAAGCCAATCCATGCCTACTATGATATTGAAGCTACCCAATTGCATGGGTATAAGGTCGATAGGGAAAATGTGTTCGTTAAGAGTAAGAAAACAATCACGAAGAATAGAATCGACTTGGATGGATTTGCCATTGGCAACTTTGACTGAGAACGACTTAGGTAGTTTAGAGCGTGTACAATTTAACAAAGATTCAAATTCAACGGACACAAAGCTTTTGTCCGCACCAATATCAAATAGTATCGAAGCATAAAGATTATTAACAAGGAACGTACCATTGACGAATTCATTGTTGTTGTGCGCCTGCTTAGCGTTAATATTGAAAGTTCGTCCTCGAGGAGCTTGCTGTTGTTGTTGTTCTTGGTTCAGCTGAGGGCATTGAGGACAAAGTTGCGTAGTATCCCTGACCCCACCCTGGGAGCGAAAGCCATGAACCAGTCAAGTGGTACCGGTGTTTATTAAATACTCAGCGGAAAATTTTTCATCAGGATCATAGTTAGGAAATAATTTCAAAGTTTATAAAAACACTAACTTTTGATATTGAATAAATGGGCTAAAACCCATATTCAATTCAATTTTTTATAGGGATAAACCCAAATAAATAAAACATAAATTTCTTCTTTTATTCAGGTATTTATAGTCACTTTATTTAAGCCTTCAGTGCTCCATCTATTATCTTTCCAGCAAGTTACCTGAAACGTGTTTTGAAAACATTTTATCAGTAATAAATACTGGCGAGTTCATTCCAATTTTATAAAAATATATTGTTATACTTTACAGCATTAAGGGTTTTTATATTTGTTTATATTTACCCAAAACTCAATCAGTATTTGTCACATGGTGGCAGTTCCGATGTGACAGTGGGCATATCACTCATTGGCTCACTTTCGTCCAATAGTGAAATTTATCAAGTAATTATATCTTTCTATTTTTTTTTCAAAGGTATCTGTCACTAGGCGATTCCCGTGATGGTGGTCAAATCACTGTTTGATCATTCTTTCAACTAGTGACTGGGGTCATAACACTGTGATCATTCTCTCAACTAGTGCTTGTGGTCGTATCACTTTTGATCGTTCTCTCAACTAGTGACTGTGGTTATAACACTGTTGATCATTCTCTCAACTAGTGCCTTTGGTTATGTCACTGTTGATCATTCTCTCAACTAGTTACTCTGATCATTTCACAGTTGATCATTCTCTCAACTAGTGACTCTGAACTTAGTAGCGTCCCATGACATTACTTTATCAAATATATTTTTATGGCACAAAACCAATTAGTCCAGAAAATGAAATATATCATTTTCTGTTAAATTAATAGCTATAACTTTATCAAATATAATGTATTAATTAAATAATTATGATATTATTATTTAATATATTGATGTGACTAAGTTTTAAAATATAATCTTAGTATATTAAAAGTAGAACATATTATTTTTAACATATTTTATTATGATATACATTTATGTCAAATATAACATGTAAATAATTTAGTATATTACATATTATATTTGTAGAAATAGTTCAACTAAAAGTAATATAGTATATATTCAAGTAAGTTACATTCAAGCTACAAGGTTAATAAAATATGACGTTTAATAATGGCTTTTAACTACCTTTTGTCACTTTTAGTTGAAATATTCTCGTTTACATATAAAATATGTAATAACAGTATTCTCGTTGTATATATTCAATGATTTAATTGTATAGGTATTCAGTATGATATTTAGTAATATATTCAATATGTCTAAAGTTTAGCCAATAATAAATTTAGTTATGTAATAACATATTGAATATATTACTATATTCTCTGATTTAATATAGTTATTACATAATTTATTATTATTATTATTATTATTATTATTATAAAATTTATATTGCCCATTCAATATCTTATATAAATTTATAAGATATATTCAATGATTTAATCTAGTAATGTAAAAATAATAGGGTAAATTACTTTTTGAGTCCATGTGTTTTAGTGGTTTTAACTAGTTGAGTCCAAAAGCAAAAAGTTTGACGACCTGAGTCCCTATAAGCATTTTCATTAACCATTTGAGTCCTTTTGAGTCCAAATTTTAACCTTTTGAGTCCAATTTTTTGGACTCAAATCGTTATATAAAATGAAAAAAAATTGGACTCAAAATGTTATAAAATAAATGGCTAGGGACTCAGGGCGTTAAACTTTTTTATTTTGGACTCAATTGGTTAAAACCACTAAAACACAGGGACTCAAAAAATAATTTACTCAAAATAATATTAGTTATAGGCTATGGCTACTAGGCATAATTCCCCCGTGCTTGTGGTCATGCTACTATTGGCTAACTTTTTGGCCAATAATAACGAGTGTCAAGTAATGTATACAAAAAACTTAATCACTGTAAGTATAACTGGTAAATATTTAGGGTCTTGTAAAACATTTTTAAATATAACTGTATCACAAAAAGTGATAAAAAGAGGAATGATTCACTTTGTAACTTTAGGGTTCAACTAGAAAAATATATAATGCACTCGTGTTAGGTATAAAAACCCAAATTCAACTTTATCAATACGACTCAAGACAGAACCCCAACGTACTTAGTTGGGCAGAGCCTTGACATGCATTACAGGACCCTAGATCAATCGGACAGGGTATCGACTTAGTGATTAGGGGTTAAAACACTTAAAACAGGGCAGAATTTTATTATTATTATATGTGAAAAATAAAAATAAAAAGTAGAATTCTAGAGAGAGAGGAGGCGAGAGCTAGAGATAGCAGGAAAATGGATGGAGCAATGGCTTCTTTTTATAGTCCAAGCCATGCTTGGATTTTACGCCATTATGGCGACGTACACTTTCCCCATTTAATTTCAAAGACACATACACATTAGCATGGTTGCAGAAATCGGCCTAGGCGGCCGATTAATCGGCGCCTAGGCGCTAGGCGGCCGATTAATCGGCGCCTAGGCGCTAGGCGGTCATCTACTGCCTAATTTTAAGCTAGGCGGTCAATTAATCGGTGATGGTCAAAAATCGGTCAAAATCGGTCCTAGGCGGTCAAAATCGGTCCTAGGCGGTCAAAAATCGGATTAATCAGACAATATTAGTCGGTCAAAATCGATCAAAATCGGTCCTAGGCGGTACTAGGCGGTCAAAATTGGTCAAAATCGGTCAAAATCGAACCATACTATCTGAAACTTGAAGTATTTATGTGAATTTTGAAGTATTATTTTTATATTATTGGGTATATATATATAATTTTGAAAAAATACATATAAAAATCCCATTCCGATTAATCCCGATTAATCCCTATTAATCCCGATTAATCCCTAGGCTGTACCTCACCGCCCGACTAGCGCCTAGCGCCTTCTACAACATTGCACATTAGGCAATAAATGGACATCCACGTCCATATTCATTCACTTTCAAATAGTTTAATTATTATTATTATTATTATTTTATTATTTATATATTATAATTAATTCAGCTGCTTCACTTATTTGGCGCTTATAACTTCTAAAATATGACGTTTTATAAAACAATGAATATGTCTTTAGAATGAGAATATTTGTATCTACATTTTGAACCAAGTTTCATTAAAAACAGAGTAGGTTCAAATATAATATATTTTTTTAATTAAATTATTAAACGGTTCCTAGGCCCGTCTAGGTACTTTATATTTATAACAGTCAACTTACTCATCATCTACCCGTTTAATAATATAAGTTTTATATACTTTATTTTAATAGAAATGTCATATAGGGGATGGTTCAAATGAAAACCACTTTATCGCAAAAACTCGAAAACAAATTAAAAAAAGCCTAAAAATCAAACCAAATTTTTTTTACAATTTTTTTATTAAAAATCGCTAGTTTTTATATATAACAAAAACTTTTTTTCAAAAATAAAATATTTGTAGTACACATATGTACTATTACACATGTGCACTACAATTTTTTTATATACCTAAAATAGCGAAAATTGGTATGAAAAAAAATTGGTATGTTTGGCTTTTTTAGTTAGTTTTCGAGTTTTCGCATTAACTAATGGTTTTCATTTGAACCTTCACTCCAACCAATTATATATAAAATTGTTTTGAAAACTATGTAAAAACGTATAAGAATAAAATGGGTCGAATAATTATATATATATATACACGAGTCAAGTAATTTGTATAACACTCCAACCAATTATATATAAAATAGTTTTGAAAACTATGTAAAAATGTATAAGAATAAAATGGGTCGAATAATTATATTAAAAATAAAATTAGTTACTAGTAGTAAATAAATTTAAACAAATCATATAATTCTTATATGATAAAAATGGAAAGGTTCCATCCTCCCCACCTGGTTTTAAATCTCGTCCTCGAGATTTGGGCTACGATGTCTTCTTAGAGTTATGTCACGTCTTAGTCGATAAGAACAATATTAAGGTAAATGACACATAATCAAGACATGTTCAAATGAATACGAGTTCTACAATAAACAAGGCTCAATGGTTCAACTGAATTATTTCTAGGAATCGATGTCAAACGAACGAGGTGAAATGATATAATTTCCAAGGTGTCTAGGTTCAAGCCAATAGAGATATATGATCAATAGATGTCTAAATTGACTGTTTACAAGTTGTAAATGATTTTTAGAATCAATAAACTTCATTGTCAAAGGGAAACTTACATTAGTTGTTAATTAAGGAAGACTCAGAATCAACAAGCTCAAAATGAAACAGAAGCATGAAAATGATTTATCAACTATCAAACCATGATATGAGATAAATCAATGTGTTAACATTTATTGAATTTTCAAGGATACACCAAAATACAACAAAGTTTGGTGTATTAGTGTCTTAATACATAATTGCATTAAGACTATTTTCAATGATGAGTCAAACGAAAAATGTCACACCCCCAAAATACCATATACAAAAATTTTGCGAGGCGTGTGACGTACCAGGATCCAGCCACCAATCACATTGAACTAATAGCAAGACATTTTATAAAAGTTCCCATTTATTAAAATATGGTATTCTCAAACCATAACTTAAAGCTTAACATGTTCAGCGGAAGCATAATGTAAATCGTTGTTCAAATGTTTTAAACTCTAAATGTATTAAAACCAATAGACTTGTCGCGCGTTTCCAAGTAACTCGGCCCATGACCACTCCAGAATCCCAGACAGCAAGTTCCATAACCAAGAATTTATCGACCTACGACCATGCAAACAAGTGTATCAGCACAAAGCTGGCGAGTTCTCAGTTTTGTAAAACGTTAGTTGTCAAGTGTTTAGTTCAGTTTAATAGCTATGTTGATAATAACTCGATACCGCAAGACGGCGTCAGTTTGTTTGCCCGTCCCCAATGCCCTATCAAACATTGGTCATGATTTAAGGTCATTAGTTTACGCGTGTCCTCTCAGGTACTGTGTGAGGTTGCCAAGCCTAATAGCGCTATCAACTAATACCCCGTTACCTCTTAGGAAACTAATTCGGTAGAAGATGGGACTTAAGGTGATAGGAGTGAGTGTGTTATCCAATATCCCAGTTTAACCCAGAAAAGACGTATTCCTCTCAGGAATACCCGTTTGTTTGTCCCACCCACCGGGACGCATGCTCAAGAAGTAGTGAACTCACCTTAGGTTTGCTCGGTAAATTAAGTCACGTATTCCAAGTCCATCTTAGTATAAACTCGCCTCTGTCTTCGTAATTCCAAGTGTATGAAAAGATTTAGTATGATGTGTGTGTAAAAATATCGAAAATAATTTGAATTTTGAAAAGAGAAGGTTGTAACGTGTTAGGCATAAGATTGATAATAGTAAAATGAAGGTTTGATTAAAACTTGGATTGTTCCAAAACGGAACGTTTGACTAAACCAAAGTGGTCGAAAGTTCCTTTGAGTTTGGGAAGCATGCTTTGGCCTAATAGGTGGAATACTCTCGCCGAAATTTCAGTTAACGGTATTCACCCTTACGGTTACTACATGTTCCAAATCAATCAAAAATTTGAGACTTGGCGGGATTTTTGAAAATCAAGGAGTGAGACTAGTTGACAAGATGCGGGTTTCACCCCTAACTTGACAACGTCATACCCTAAGTGTGGTTAGTACTCATCGGGTCAAGAAAGTTAATTCCGACACGTTGACGAGGGTCCACTAGATTTAAAATGGAAATTCTCTATCAAGGTGAGGATTTCACTCCTAACTTGATGGCGAATTTTATGTAAAAAGAATAAGTGGATTGAGAGTCGTTCACCAAATTGTGGGTTTCACGCCTATTTTGGTGAAGTCGTCTCATTTGTATAATACGAGTGTTTTCGAGTTTAACATGATCGTGTAAAATGGCCTTAGGAAAGGCGCATGTTATGGAAAATAAAACAAGTATGAGCACATAAAAGGCATTTCAAGAATTTAGCACCTAAAGATGTTTCACGAAATTAGTATATGAATCAAGTATGGTCAAGTATGGTGCTTAACTATAGACTAGGTCAAAAGCATGCCAATTTTCCTAATTCCCTATAGTTATGGCTCTGATACCAATCTGTCACACCCCAACTGATGGCGGAAACATCAGAGTGAGACAAAAACGAGATTGCAAGAGACTTCATAACACTAATGTGACAAGTATTTAATAATAAATCTCATTTCATTGCTAAAAGTATCAAATACATTGTTTGAAACACAATACTACAAGTTGAAACAAATGAATTACATTACAATAAGTATTTAAAATTAAAAATGCGTTTCTAGGCATCCTACTAAGTTTCGTGGATCATAAACATCGTCATTAACCTGCAACATGTTTTAAAGTATAGTTCAATACAAAAGTATTGGCGAGTATACAAGTTTGGTGTACTAGCATATAAGTATAAAAATGAACAATGAACAGTGAACAATGAACAATAAACAACGAACAGTGAACAATGAACAGTGAACAATGAACAATGAACAGTGAACAATGAATAGTGAACAATGAACAGTGAACAATGAACAATCCACATGGCAAACCTAGTTATCAAGATTAACGTATAAACTGACATGTGATTTACAAGTCAACCCTCTGATTACCGCACGTATAATGAATGAATAAACTTAACATGACATCTCTTTCACGGGCGGTGCGTTACTCCTATAGTGCTATACATGTTAAGTGGAGGCTCGTACGAAGTTAATGACAAGTTCATCACATAAGAATCATCCAGAAAACACGAATCAAGCACAACATAATAGTAAACATGTATTGGATTGTTGTATGTGTGATTGCATAAAAGTATGTATGTGTTTTTGTATATGTAAACATGTTGCACCCAAAGGTGTAAAAACAGTAAAAGGGCATCGAGTATACTCACAATATTGCAAAGCTTTCCAATTATCCGTAAGTAACGGGTTGTTTATGTATGAGGAACAAATGGTAAGGTTGCATGACGTTTGGGAGTGGTAAAATTCGGGATTTAGAATTTAAAGTACAAAAGGTATGTATTCGCAAAAGTATTATCTACTTCTAAGTACTCGTTTTTGACACTATGTTATGTGTGGTTTCATGGGTCCCAAATTGCCCATTAGAATCAATAACAAGTAGCTTAGAATCGTAGATAAATTAGCCTAAGTTCATGATGAATAATCATGGTCCGATTATTATCACAAATTCGGCCTTGTATATAGATATGTATATATAGAGTAGGAGTTGGGTAGAAAGTGTATTTTCCCTAGAAAGTCTAGAAAGCAATGAGAATTGGACATGTGGTATTGAGTTATTTTAACTAGAAGGGCAATTATGTAATGTCACATTTTAATTTTATTTTTGGAATTTATATTTCATTAACTAACATTACATGATCTCGAAGGTAACTGATTATGTCTATGATTTTCAGAATTTTGGTTGTGTTTCGAATCCAAATCTCATTCAAATCATATGTATATACAATTCTTTCTATCGTTTTCTTCTTCACCAGCAGTATTCGTATTCAATAAATTTTTCAGAGAGAAAAATCATGGCTTCAAACACACTTATTGATTGTGGAGATGGTTATTAACATTTAACTGCAAAACCATCAGCTTGTTCTTGGTGATGTGTTTTAACAGCAAGCAGATTCATACAGTTGTGTTTTAGCATTCAGATTCATACAATTGTGTTTTAACAGCAAGCAGATTCATACAGTTGTGTTTTAGCATTCAGATTCATACAGTTGTGTTTTAACAGCAAGCAGATTCATACGCTGTGTTTTACCATCCATGCTGATAATGCTAGAGGATTTCTTGATGCTGTGTTTTAACTGCAAGCAGATTAATACGATGTGTTTTCTTGATGTGTTTCTTCATGAAGGATAGAAGGAAGAGAGAGAGAAAAAAAATCGCAAGAAATGTGGGGTGGTTATGGAATGACAATTATTTCCATATTTAAAACAAGCTAAATGACATATCTACCCCTGATTAATTAAATAATCCTATTTTTAAGAAACACATATTACCAAAATGCCACCAAGATGATCTCAACCATTAAACACACCCATTAGATGGCCCAGATCGCTTCCTAGACTTTCTAGGAAAAACACATTTTCCGTAGGATCCCTACTCTGTATATATATATATATATATATATATATATATATATATATATATATATTTGTATGTATAGTTATATTAATAACCTAAAACTAAGTCTATCATAGATATCATGTATTATCATGTAAGTCAAGCATGAAGGATTTAACCTTATTGTATGATTCACCACTACACAAAATCATCACGAGGATGATTCGGAGGGTCGTGAATAACAAGAAACAAAAGAAACTAACTAATACATGTCAAGTAGCCAAGTAATCTATAACCCGGGTGAACCACCACGACATGGAAAGAGTTAACTAAGTGTCGGAGGCTAGACGGGGTTATGTCACTTTGATACTAGAAAGCTACTTGGATTATCAATCAAAAACATCAAGTGAGGCGTGGAATCAAGTTAAGAATGCCAAAGCATCCAATGTTCACACTTGCATCTAACATAAGTCTCACCATATAAACTATGGTAAACTTATGTGATTTTAACACTTGTGGGTTGTATTGAACCCTAACAAATCAGAAAGTTTAGAGGTTGTTTGTATCTCTAAACTTGTAGGAATCAATTCTAACAAGTTCCATCACCATTGATGGGTTTAGGAGTTGCTAGGTACAAGATTCAAGCATAAAAAGTTAAGTTTTGTAAGAGTTAATCAAGTTTCTTCCAAAATAGAAAGTTTGGACCACAAAATGGTGTTGTTCCACCTTGGTTTACCATGGTAAACATGTGGAAACATTCCTAGAGGTGCTCCAAGCTGTGTGCAAGAAGAAATGATGAAGAAAAGTTGAAGAAAATGAAGTTACAATAAGTTTATGTAAATCAGAAAATAGATCTGACTTTGGAGCCTCATGTAGGTGATGTATCACGTGATTACACCTTGGTGAATCTTGGATAACATCATTGAAGGTCATCCAAGTAGATTGGTACAAGTAAATATGAGAAAAGTAGAAGAAAAGTGCTCAAAACTCAATGTTTTGAGCAAAGGTATGAATCTGCCAACAATGGGAATTTGGATGAATTTGAGGTTTTGAGAGTGATTTGAGGGAGTGTAAAGTGTTAAGATAGTGTGGAAGACATGTATTTATAGTGTGGAGGGTTAGGTTAGCGTTAAATGTGAGTTATGTGAGTATTAAAGACAAGTAGGTGGGTGTTAGATGTATAATAAATGAAGCTAGTTGGGTGTTGTGAACCAAAATCAGCCAAAAACTTTTATATTTTGGCAACTTTATGTTGGATATTATGATATATATTATGTAATATTAATATATGATAGGTAACTTGTTAAGCATTCTATATATTAATGTTTAATTTACATGAAATTAAGTAATAAGTTTGTATAAAATAATAGTATAGGCTGTGTATTGTGAACGTAGAATCAAGTGTTTAAACATATAATAAATATCAAGATCGCGTATTTTCGATAGTTTGCATAAGAATTTTGTATGTGTATACGAGAATAACGAATTTGTATCAAGTATGCATAAGAGTCGAAACTAAAACAAATATGATCAATCTAAGTATAATTTAGATAAAATGATTACGTTTTAGTACGATCCAAGTTATGAATACGAAGACGGAGGCGAAATACAAATACGATACGGATGTAAGTTTCAAAAAATGGGTACATGAATAATCTTTCTAATTAAAGTAAGTTTCAAAAAGCGAGGCGTCACAGAAGAGTGGGACTAGTTATCAAGATGCAGGTTTCACCCCTAGCTTGGTAACATCGTACCCTAGTGTGGTTGGTACTTATGGAACGATAAGGGTCCACTAGAATATTAAATGGAAATTCCTATCAAGATATGGATTTCACTCCTGAATTGGTAGCGAATTTCATGTAAAATAACAAGTAAGCGGAGTGAAAGTCATCACCAAATGTGGGAATCACCCCTATTTTGGTGAGTCGTTTCGATTGTGGAATAAGAGTGTCTTCATCGCGTCTTCACATGTGTATTGTGTTAGCCTTAGGAAAGGCATGTATATTAAAGACCAAAGAGAATAGATATAAGCAAATAAGATAGAATGCAAGTAGTTTTAAAACAGAAACAAGAATATGTTCCTAAACTATAGACTAGGTAAAAGGGCATAGCAACTTTTCCTAATTACCTATAGTTATGGCTCTGATACCAATCTGTCACACCCCAACCAATGACCGAAACATCGGAGTGAGACGAAAACATGATTGCTCATAGCTTCATAACACTAAATGGTGACAATATATGATTAATAAAAAATTTCATAAATTACCAAATATCATACATTGTTCAACAGACAATACATGATCAAATTGCAGCATCAAATACAAGAATCATAATTAATTGTTTATTCATTTAGGCGTGTATCTAAGTCCACCCTAAACTTTTTTCTTCAACTCATCATCTATCAACCTGCAACATGTATTAAAATAATGATCAACAAATATGTTGGCGAGTATACAAGTTTGAATACATAGCATAATATGAAAATGTTTCAACTGTGCTCATATCCAACATGATAAATGTATACATGTTACTAACATGCTGTACGGGTCTAAGCTATATGTCAAACCAGAGTTTAACGCAATCGTGATTACCTAACATCGTCGAAATGAAGAGGGTGTAATGTGTTTTACTTAACAATACCTTAAGAATACGGGCGGGCGTTAATCCTATAGCGCTATAATTATTAAGGCAGGCTTGCAAAGTTAATGAGAATATAGATACAATGTAAACAGAACATATGAGATTCACAAGTATAACATGTTTTCATTTTTAGTTGTGGATAGAGTGTGATTGAATAAACATGTTTAATAGTGTTGCACGTTTTTGTATAATATGCATGTTGCACCCAAAGTGATAAAAATGAAAATGGGATCGAGTATACTCATTGTTTGCAAGTGGTTTCCACAAACGTGAGATGATCGTATTTAGAGGTTGAAGCACCAAATTATCCTAACAAGGATGAACAAGGTGTGTAAGTAAAAGGATTTAGAAGTTTGAATGTAAATAGGATTTGAATAAGTAATAAATAATAATAATAATAATATATGAAAATACATAAAAATATTATCTTAACCAAACACTTACTTTGGACACTATTAATTTATGTGTATGAAATAAGTAAAGAGATAATTGAATATTAGTTTAGAGATGTAAATGAGAAATAAAAAATAACTTATTAATTAAAAAGTATATCTATAGAGATTTTAATAATTATATAAACTTGTTATATAACTATATGTAATATCATCTATAATATAATAATGTTATTATAAGCATAAGTAAGTCTAATTACATAGAAAAAAGTCCATAATCTTATAATTAGGTAATTAGTAGGTTTTTTTATGGTAAATAGATGGAGAAAGAAGTGATTAGACTAATTAAATTTAGAAAACTAAATTAGTAGAATTACTAACAATATATATATTATTTATTTTATGTCTAATTATATTTACTATAATATTTACATGTTCTAAGGTGAAAAGTGGAATTTTGGTTTGGTTTTCGAAAATTATATAAAACAGATACAAAATGTTCACGCCAGAAGGTAAATGATAGAATTTGCATCCTAACCATTACAAGTGCCTACCTTAACACAATTTCACTCAAACATTTGGTTAGTTTGGTGTCTTGGTTTGGTTTTGGCGAATTAGCCCAAACGGGTCAAACAAATGCGTGAATATGAACTAGAAGTAAAAGACATGAATGTTAAAGCATAATGTAAATGTTAGAAGTTAGGTAAGACATGAATGTAAATTGTTAGAAGTTAGACAATACATGAATGTAAAAGCATAATGTAAATGTTAGAAGTTAGGTACGACATGAATGCAAATTGTTAGAAGTTAGACAACACATGAATGTAAATTGTTAGCGGTTAGTGTATTAGTTTAGTCGTATAATAAAGAGTTAGACGATATTACGTTAAGCATTTTAATAATTGAACATGGTTAGTACTGTAAGATGGAAATCACATAATTAAATATTAAAAAAACATGTAAAAGAATAACACAAGATTGGTCCTTATTTTGGTGATGCACCATCTTTGTTTACCATGGTAAATATTTGGTTACATTCCATAAGGATTTCTCCAATATGGGGAAGTATGAAAACGCAAAGAAAAACAAGAAGAATAGAAGAAGGTGAAAGAAGATGGAACTCACTTTCAAGATAGAAGAAGAATTCTTTGAGAAATGACAAAGAAAAGTGGTGGAATAAGTGGGTATTTATAGGTGAAAGATTAGGGTTTAAGATGGTGAAAGAAATATGGAAAGTTGAAAATTGGCCTATTTATATTTTTTTTTTGTTTTTATTTGGGCCTAATGTCATGGGCTTGTTTATTTTGATGTATTTGTTTTTTTTTGTATAAATTTGAGTTTCTAACATAATTTATAAACATAGTATGACACAATTGTTGATTGATTGGGTCTCGGATATCGAATTTACACAACATAAGTCGGTTTTCGAATGATTTAAACGTGTTTTGATGATTATATGAATACACCTATATTTGATTGAACAATTATTGAGAGGAAAAAAATATAAAATAAAATGAATTCCATTATGATCATACATCTCGGTTACAATGGTTAAATACGAAAACACATAAACGTATAATACAAAAATTGTGGAATGTTACAGTACCGACATCACAACAACATTAATGTTTGAAGACACCGCAAATTCTCAAGGTTGTTATAGTGTCAGTTTCAGATCCATGCTCAAATATTTAAATAACAATACAGAGAAGAACTCTCTATTTGTTTATAAGCCATGCGGTTGTCCTCACCTGTTTGTTCATAAGCCATATTAAATAAAATTAAGCATCAATCGACTCATTCAATGTAAATGGGTCATAACTGCCACATGTATCCATCAAAATGTATTTCATATTAAGATGTATGTAATTACAGATGTCAATAAATGCTTACAATTTTTGGGCATTCATAGTCAATGCCAACAACCTCAACCTTCTTCCGCCTTTTCTTGTCTCTTTTCAAGATTCCATCAACCAACTTCTTGTGCTCTTCAAACGTCCGTTCCTGAATAGTCATCAGGTTATGGCTAAACAAGTGGTGCCATTTTACAGAATAAATATGATAACATAAAAGATAATTGAGTTTAACAAATTATTCATACCATACCTTGTTATGACGTTTACGTTCGATATGGACCCAGTCCAGGGGTTTATAGAAATGGTTCATGCCTTTCCACCTTCAATCAATATAATAATTTTCCTATGTACAACAACAAAAAGAACATACCTTTAATCATAACTTACGTGGGTAGTGGGTCAGAACATAACTAAAAAGTCAAATTTTAGTATAGGTCAAACAAGTTGAGTTGACCCAAAAAAACTTTTGTTTATCTTTGTATTTTTATGTAAATGCTATAAACATGATTATAAAAATAGAATGTTATTACAACAATAATCTAAACTTTTCAAGTTCTAGTTACAATTATCCAAACAAAAACATAAAATAATGTACTTACAGTTTAGGATGAACAATAGGGGGGATGATCTGTGCTTGCAACAAATGCTCGACAAAGAGATAGTTATGCATGGTTTCAGCAACAATCTTTGCCATTAGCTCGTATTTATAATCATCAGGTTAACATCTCCTGGAGGTGAATTAAAATATTTATAAAAAAAAGGTTACACAAGGACTATATTTAACCTCCTGAGACGCAAACTGAATGAACTCAAATGCTTTAATTTTCCTAGATGAAAGAAAAAGACAGGAGTTTATTAAATGAAAAGAATACATTATTAACAAAATGTTATGCAAGGCGTAAAAAAGTTACAATTTATGCGGGGCATCTCATTTCTACTTAAAAGAACAACTTCATAATGCCACTTGCAAACTTGATAGATTAGAGATCCTACATTTCTACTTAATTAAGTGCAGATAATGGGGCATCTCATTACAATAACTAATTTAAATAATTAAAAGATTTCAAGAAATTTATTAAAAAACATTAAAAATCTAACACATTCATTTCATTCTTTGAATTTCACATACAAATTAATAACCACAGACAATAATAAGAGAGAACGATCACAGAGTACATATATATTCCGAACAAGCAGTTTCTACAGGCCAATAAACATTCCGAACAAGAAAATATTGTCAAGTAATGCACATACAAGTCTAGCAAGTTAAAACCTGATAAGCCTCTTCATACATACTGACGTTCATCATCTAAGCAGGCTTCTCAAGATCTTCCAAAGTTGCACCCGGATTTGTCTTCCAAAGTTCTTGTACCTTGTTGATTTGCTAAAGAATCCTAGCCCTAAAAATTACACAAAACTCAGCCCCAAACTCATTCGAACGGACATCCGTCTATGCTTTTCATGTTGTAATCGCCAATTGTGGCATGGCATACCAAATTTATGCTCTAAGTATCCCACTAATAGAGTAACATAAAAACTAAAACGTTAAATTACAGACTCACAAAATGAGTTGAACCAAAATATAAAGAATCTGTAATTATCATGGAGTTACAATGTACAATTTTGGCAAAAGAATGAAAAGTCATACCTCAAAATCAATCCTGTGAGCACCAGGAACATCAAAAGTTTCCACTTCGAATGAATAAATCTTTGGTCCAGTGTGAATAAACTTCTGGTGCAAACTATCTTCATCATCCGAATCCATATCAATATGCAACATGATATCATTCTCATGTCTATTTTCTTCATGGTTTCAATAAATTTTGAGCTATCCTGATGAAAAATTTTCTTCAGATTGTTTCTGAACTTCCATCTGGAACCAACTGGAACTTTGATGTGCACTGGTACCCGAAACTACCGGAGTTATATCTAAAGTGATGAGTTAAACATGTTGAAACATAGACAAGCACTAAACTAAAGTGATGAGTTAAACATGTTGAAACATGTTTAACTAAGTTAGAAAACAGGTTTGATATCAAAACAAACGGTTTTGATACCCAAGAATAGTTTGGTTGCAAAATACGCATAAATACGCATTTTGATCGAAACTATGACTCGTCACTACACCTAATCAACGTGGTAATCAGTAGGTATAGTCACAAGGGACTATAACCATCGTGATTACGCTCACGTTGCAAAGTTCTAACGAACTTTGTGTTGACCATAACCTGGTCAAAGCAGAAAGTCAAACACGGTTTGACTTTCGTGCTAAAAACACATAAAAGCACGAAAGAATACTTACAAAGGGTCCAAGCTAGGAAGTTTTAATTCAAAGAACTCAGGTATGAAGTAATAACTTCAACTTAGAGCAGGGTGAACCAAAGTGTGAGCAGAAATGAAATGAGAGCATGGGTTTATATAGATTTCGGTAAACCGTTAGGATCGTTCCTCGTAAAACGTGCTTCGATCTTGGCCTTACAAGTGGGCACATGGTATTCAAAACCATGGGAACACTTAAAACCATCAAAATCTAGCCCAATGTATCCCAAATCAGCTGATAAAAACCATCAAAACATGTCCCAAGTCCAGATTCAATGTTTCTACTATGGTAGGCTGTCGCGCCCCGCGTAAGATACAACCTTATCTTACGCGGCCCGCCAGGACTACTTTGGCAGATTGTCACATTTGGTCCCTGAACTTGAAAAACTTGCATTTTGATGCATATTTGACACGTTTTAGCCCCGTTAACCCCATTTCAAGGCTTTAAATGATGTTAAAGTATAGAGAATTCAAAACATGCTCAAAAACATCTCGGATGTCGGTTCGTTTGGTCGTATGGTTGCGCTATTCGGGTAATTACGATGGAAGTTGTGACGAACGCAAAAAGGATCCAAATTAAGCGACGAATGGAATTTTATCATGCCAATCACTAAAATAAAATATTTTAATGATTACATAAATTTTTGGATGTCCGGATATATTCAGAACGTAAGATATGCACCTTTTTAGTCCCTATTGATCAAATAAGTTTATTTTTGCGGATCCAAATTAAGCGACGAATGGAATCTTGTGCACTTTTTGACGCTTTTAGTCCCTATTGATCAAATAAGTTTATTTTTGCGCACCAAACACCTCAAATCCTATTTCTAAGCTATGTAAAGGATATTTAGGGCATGTTTAACTTATGATCAAATTCCGGAATGTTCGTTACTGAACAAATTGGCATACTTTCGCAGTTTGACACAAATAGTCCCTACGATCGAATAGACTTGTTTTCAACACACCAAACCATCCAAAACTTATTCCAAAGTTATGTAAAGGTTATTTAAGGTATGTTAAGCCTATGTCACTATTCTGGAGTGTTTGTCACGTTAAACTGACTACGTTTACACACCAGTTTTCGTATAACCTTCTAGAAAGCGATTTAAAGCTTGAAATCGAACTCGAATCAAATCGTAAAATCATCAAACACAAATACACACATAATAACACCAAAACAAATATAATAACTCCAAAGCACATTGTTTTATTAATAATCAACATTGTTTTACATTATACATCGATTACAGAACACAGTTGTCACAGTCTCCCCTACTTTAGGAAATTTCGTCCCGAAATTTTAACTAAAGGAAGCTTCTGAAAACAAATGCGGATATTTCTCCTTGATTCGGTCCTCACGTTCCCAAGTAAACTCTAGGCCACGTTTGGACTCCCATCGAACCTTGACCAATCGAATCCGTTTGTTCTTCAACTGTTTGACTGCACGGTCCACTATCTCCACAGGTTTCTGGACAAAGTGCACTGTTTCATCGATTTGAATTTCGTCGAGTGGAATGTGAAGATCAGCATCAGCTAAACACTTTCGCAAATTGGATACATGAAAAGTCGGATGAATATTTCCAAGCTCTGAAGGTAGCTCTAATCGATAGGAAACCTTTCCAATTCTTTCAACAATCTTAAATGGTCCAACAGATCGTGGTGCAAGTTTTACTTTCTTTCCAAATCTCACCACTCCCTTCCAAGGTGATACCTTGAGTAGGACACGATCTCCGACTTGCAATTCTAAGGGCTTGCGTCACATATCCGCATAACTCTTTTGACGGCTTCTAACTGTCACAAGATTATCGCGAATTTTCTTGATTTTGTCTGTTGTTTCCAGAATGAGCTCAGGTCCAGTAAGCTGAGCTTCACCGATCTCATTCCAACAGACAGGTGAACGCCGTTTCGACCGTATAAAGCTTCGAACGGTGACATATTGATGCTAGCATGATAACTATTGTTGTAAGAGAACTCGATCAATGGCAGATGAGAGTCCCAATTACCACCAAAGTCTATCACGCATGCTCTAAGCATATCCTCCAAAGTTTGAATCGTCCTCTCAGATTGTCCATCTGTTTGGGGATGATAAGCAGTGCTTAGATTTAGTTGGGTTCCCATAGCAGATTGCATGGTCTTCCAGAAATTAGATGAAAATCGAGCATCACGATCAGAAATGATATCCAAAGGAACACCATGTCGTGATACAAACTCATCAACATAAATCTTTGCAAGTTTATCAGCAGATAGATCCTCTCGAATCGGAATAAAATGAGTTGACTTCGTTAATCGATTGATAACAACCCATATAGCATCGTGACCTTTAGATATACGCGGTAACTTAGTGATGAGATCCATAGCAATGTTCTCCCACTTCCAAACCGGTATCTCTGGTTGTACAAGCAAACCAGAAGGTCGTTGATGTTCAGCCTTGACTTTGAGACAAGTTAGGCATTTCGAAACATACAAAGCAATATCCTTTTTTCATACCAGGCCACCAATACTGAGTACGAAGATCCTTGTACATTTTATCAGTGCCAGGATGGATAGAATATCGAGACTTGTGAGATTCATCCATTACCAAAGTGCGGAGATCATCCTGCTTCGGAATCCATAAACGATCCTTGAAATAGAGTAAACCATCGCTTTTCGTTTCGAGTTTAAGCTCGAGTTGAAGCGGTAGCTCATATTTCAATAAGCCTTTGATCACACAAGATCGTTGAGCTTGAAGCACACGAGATTGAATATCAGTTAGAGTTCGAACAGAATGAAGCTTGACTCGCTCCTTTCGACTAAGCGCATCGGCTACGACATTCGCCTTACCAGGATGGTAACCAATTTCGCAATCGTAATCGTTTAAGAGTTCAACCCAGCGTCGTTGCCTCATATTCAACTCCTTCTGATTAAGAATATGCTAGAGACTTTTGTGGTCTGTGAATACCACACACTTTGTTCCATAGAGATAGTGTCTCCAGATTTTAAGCGCGAAAACCACAGCTCCTAACTCAACTGTCTAGACGCATAAGCTATAACTTTACCGCGTTGCATGAGAACACAACCAAGACCGAGATTAGACGCGTCACAGTAGACAATGAAATCATCATTTCCTTCGGTCAAAGATAGAACAGGAGCATCATATAGCTTCTGTTTCAGCGTTTGGAACGCTTCTTTTTGTTTGGGTCCCCACTCAAAAGGCTTATTCTTCTGAGTCAAAGCAGTGAGTGGAACCGCAATCTTCGAGAAGTTCAAAATAAAACGGCGATAATACCCAGCGAGACCAAGAAAAGAACGAACTTCTGTCGGTGTCGTTGGCGTATTCCAATCCTTGATTGCAGCAATCTTTGATGGATCCACATGAATACCTTGCTCGTTAACAATATGACCCAAAAATTGAACTTCTTTAAGCCAAAATTCACACTTGGAGAATTTAGCAAAAAGTTGTTCCTTCTTCAGGAGTTCCAGTGTCAAACGAAGGTGTTGCTCGTGCTCGGCTCGAGACTTCGAATAAATGAGAATATCGTCGATAAACACAATGATGAACTTGTCTAAATAAGGTTTACAGACCCTATTCATTAAGTCCATGAAGATAGCTGGGGCATTCGTCAATCCAAAAGGCATGACTGTAAACTCGTAGTGCCCATATCTTGTGCGGAAAGCAGTTAGTGCCCATATCTTGTGCGGAAAGCAGTTTTGGGAATATCTTCTTTGAGAACACGAAGCTGATGATACCCAGAACGCAGATCGATCTTGGAAAAAGATGAAGCACCTTGCAGCTGGTCGAAGAGATCATCAATTCATGGTAGGGGATATCGATTCTTGATGGTAAGCTTATTAAGCTCACGATAATCGATACACATTCGAAAAGACCCATCTTTCTTCTTCTTCACAAATAGGACTGGAGCAATCCAGAGCAAAAAACTCAGTCGGATGAATCCTTTATCAGATAACTCTTGAAGTTGTTTCGATAACTCTTGCATCTCCAATGGTGCAAGTCGATAAGGTGCTTTCGCAATCGGGTTGGCATTGGGTACAAGGTCAATATGAAACTCGACTTGACGAACTGGATGCAAATCAGGCAGTTCATTGGGAAACACCTCTGGATAATCTCGAACAATCGGAATATCTTGAATACGCTTGCTCTTGCCTTTCTCCTCGGTGACATGTACCAGAAAAGCGACATATCCTTTTCGTAGATAACTTTGGGCCTTTGTACTCGACATGAGTTTCAAGCCACCTGAAGGTTTCTCGCCACGAACCTCTAGAATATCGCCAGATGAAAGAGGAATACGAACGATCTTGTCGAAACAAACCACCTCAGCATGAAGTTTAGCTAACCAATCCATCCCTACGATAACGTCAAAACTCCCAAGTTGCATCGGTATGAGGTCAATAGGAAAAAGATGGTTATCGAGGTTCAATTGACAATTGCGAATAACAGAATCGAGGACAAGAGGTTTACCAGTAGCGACTTCGACAGATAAGGGTTTCCTAAGTTTAGTTCTAGGTATCGCAAGCAAAGGTTCAAATGATAATGAAACAAAACTTCTATCGGCACCAGAATCGAAAAGAACAGATGCAGGTTGATGGCTAATGAGGAACGTACCATTGACAACCTCGTTGTCAGCTCTCGCCTCGTTTGCATTCAAATTATACGCTCGTCTACGAGCGGGATTCACATTGGTATTTGCAACGGCATTTGGATTCGCAAGCCTCGGACAGTTGTTGCGGAAGTGACCAAACTCTCCGCAATTATAACACGAACCAGGTGGGAATCTAGCAGCATTCCCCTGAACCTGTGTTGGATTCTGAGCGGCTTGATTCTGACCAAATTAAAGATGTTGGCCAGATGCCCAAGTTTACCACACGTAGTGCATTGCTTGCAAGCCTGATGTGCAACATGATGACCGTTGCAGCGAGCACAGTGAGGTGCGGTACCAGAATACACTTTCTTCACAGGAGGTTGAGCCGGTGGGTTCTGAGGATTCTGAGCAGTGACGGCAAAGTTTTGGGAAGCCTTACGCTTCCTCGACTTCTTGGAAGACTCTCCCTTCTTCTTACCCTTACCCTTTTCCTTGTCTTTAACAGAATCGGCCGACTTCTTCTTATCACCCTTGCGTGTCAGTTTCCCTTTTCTGACCTGAGACTCGGTCAGTGTAGCAGCCAATTCAATCGCTTGACGAACAGTAGTAGGATTACTGCCCATCACAATGTCTTGCACAGAATCGGGCAAAGCATCGATAGATACTTCTCTATTGCTTTCTCCAACAGGGTAACCATAGTGGGACACAGCAAACTCAGTTCCTCATAATGATCCATATACGCACGGTGCTCTCCCCAATCTTGTTTCAAATCATCGAATTCCCGTTCCGAAGCTCGAATTTCGTGACGGGGACAGAACTCTCTCATCATGAGAGCTCGAAGCTCTTCCCATGTTTGTGTCATCGCCACATCAGCACCCCTATCACGCATAACACTGTTCCACCATGTAAGAGCACGCTTCTCGAACACACTGGATGCAAATTCAACCTTACGCTCATTCGGACATTGCACATGTCTGAATGTGCTCTCCAAACTTTCGAACCATTGCAGGAGCGCGGTTACTCCTTGAGACCCAGAAAACTTCAACGGTTTAGCAGAATTGAAATTCTTGAAATTACACTGAGCATTATTGTTATTATTGTTGTTGTATAATTGATGGATCTGGGTCACTACGTTCGGAAGCACTGCAGCTATTTGTTGAGCGACAAGGGCTGCGACTTCTTCATTGGTTAGAGGTTGTGCATCTCGTCGAGGAGGCATTGTCTAAAAGAACAAGGAGACATGAGAAACAAGTGAGATCGACAATTGGATAAAAACAAAAGAGGTATTGAAAACATCGACAAAACACAAGGGAGGCGATCATTCGTTTGTTACCTCGAACAAACAAACAACACACAGTGACTAATCAAAGTAAATGGGTCAATATAATGCGTCGCCGAAGACATGCTCGCCTAAAAGTGAACACTCACCCCAAGAGTTCCTAGGTAAGAGTGACTGGTCTGATTATGTGGATTTGTACGAACACTCTAGCCTTAGACAGAAAACTCAGGGTACAGGCATTCACCCTTCCAGTTTGCACGTGTTCACATTATAAGACCCAAACTTTGACGAGATTTTGAAAATTCAGAGGGTTCAAAACCTAGTAATCAATCAACCTAGAACAGATGATTGGTTTTTAAAGCGGATTTGTTATTGTGTTCTCATTGTGGTTATCACCTAAGGATAGGTGACGGTGTTGTTTTTAAAATCTAAACACAAATCTTCTTGCGTTAGGGTCCTAGAAAGTTATAGTCTAGGTCAAAGCATTACTAATAACCTAATTCCCTATAACCATTGGCTCTGATACCAACTCTTCTTCTGTCACATCCCGACCGCATCAAAACAACGAAACCGCGACGGAAACGTCGGGGAGTGTTGCAACAGAATTATTGTTTCACAACCATGGATACAAAAATTTCGTTTTATTGATAATATTAAACATTAACATTGTCTTAAAGTTAAATAAATAAGTAACATATCGACTATCATTGTTATTTTGTCACTAAGGCCTCGTCCAGATCCTATGTGAACATGCATCCTAGCAATCAACATCATGCAACAACACATGAAACATATGTAAAAACAAAGTCAGCTGTCACACCCAGACCACGTAAAACAACAAAACGTGGCGGAAACGTCGGGAAGTGTTGTAACAGAATCATTGTTTCATAACACATGGAAATTGAAATATTGTTTTATTGATTAAAAGAGTTACAATGTCTTGACAATCAAAGAAACATAACATAAATAACTAGTCTTGCATCTTTTATTGTCACTAAGGCCCAAGTCCGCCTAAGTGTATCTTGATAAATCCTATGCATCATATCCTGAAACACATGTGAAAATAGGTACGTCAGCATAAAAATGCCTGTGAGATACATAGGTTTTGTGAAAATAGGATTCATGACTTGTAAGTTTAGAAAAAAAATTGTTTAGCAAAAGTCAGTCATGAACCTTGTAAATTGATTTGTTTTGTAAATCGTTTGAAAAACAATAAGTTCAGATGATATGTATAAATAAGAGAATAATGTATGGTTAAATGAATAACCAAGTAAAATGAGTTTGTATAAGATAAGTTGTTTGTAAAACAATGTCTTGTGAAAAGTATGTTATTTGTATAAAATGTTATATGTCTCAAATTGAAATGATTCAAATAACGCTACGATATGTAATACCATACAAACAATTATATATAGGAAGTACCAGCGGCGTATCCACCATGCTTGTATCATATTACACACGCCTCGTTACTTAAATCACTTACTCAAACCAAACCACCAAAGTAAAATGTTTATGTGTAATCAAATGTCAAAATGTTTATGTGAAAACCATGTCTAATGTCTATGTCTAATGTTTATGTCTAATGTAAATCATGAATTGTGTATGTAAATGTCAAAATGTTTATGTATGGTAAGTGAAATATATCAACTAAACCATATGTAAAATGCACAAAAACAAGATATTGAAGTAAAACATGGTTTAAATCAAAGTTATGTTTTGTGTAATAAATGCATGCTATACTGATATAAACATTTATGCGGGTATTGTAAAAATTCATACATCCAAGCCTTGCGGCAGTCGGATAACCCTTTTAGTAAAGGTTATCAAAAAAATGTATTCGGATTCGGTCATTCCTTACGTCCAAACAAACCCGAGATTTCAGGAATGGGATTTGTCAAGTCCTATGGTACCACTACCTACTACCGAGCGGCATGATTGGTGTTAATGAATGTACATTGTCCCATTTAAACAAACCAAATGTCATACCAAAATGTAAGCATGTGATGAATAATAAATGTACTAAGTATGCACACAATAAGCATACATAGCATAGAATGTAATGTAAAATAATGTACTAAGTACGCACACAATGTGCATACATAGCATAAAATGTAATGTAAAATAATGTACTAAGTACGCACACAATGGGCATACATAGCATAAAATGTAATGTAAAATAATGTACTAAGTACGCACACAATGGGCATACATAGCATAAAACACAATGAAATCATGTACTATAAATGTACTAATGAACATAGCAAGTATATGATGTGAAAACAGGAAAGCATGAAAGTAACAAGTAGGCACATGTGTTTCAGCCCAAAATGTTTGAAAAACAGTAAAAGAGGGGTCTATGTACTCACTTGAGATTGCTTAGTAGTCCTTGAGTAACAACCAAACAATGCTAGAGATCACGGATATCAAACGGCACCTAATATAGGTAACTACATTAATAAACCGAACCTATAATCGGAAGATCGGATAGAATGAGGCTCGTAAACCAAATGAGTAGGGGAACTCATGTAATATGGTTTAACAAGGCCTACATACTAAAATGAAACCTAACCTAAGTTCTTACGACCCATTACGACCCGTTTAGGTAGCTTATGCTACTTTAACGCGTCGTTCGCGTAAAACGTGTTCGGAACGCCTAACTAGTCCTATGACAAGTAAAATATGCCTTAACATGTCTAATATTGTTACCAAATCAGTTTAGATACCAAAAGTTATGTTACATATGCTTAAAATGAATTTTGGCGTAAAAAGGGCATTTTGGTAATTTACCTAAGGCATATAAACTACCTATCATACAACTACTTAAACGAAGCGACCATAAGGTATAACCTCGGAAGGTTATTCCCTATATACTATGGTCACCTAATGTATTTGGTCGGATCCTAATGATTGACCAAATGGGTCGGGTTCGAAAGCATAAGCGATTGATTAGATCGCTTACCCTTACGACCCTAGACAAACACAAAACTAAAAGTGACGAGCTAAGCATGTTGAAACATGCTTAACTAAGATAGAAAACAAGTTTGGTATCAAAACAAATGGTTTTGATACCTAAGAGTAGTTTGGTTACAAAATACGCAATAACACGCATTTTGGCCGAAACTACGACTCGTCACTGAGCCAAGATAACGTGGTAATCAGTAGGTATAGTCACTAGGGACTATGACCATCGTGATAACGCTCACGTTATGAAGTTCAAACGAACTTCTCATTGACCATAAACTGGTCAATGCAGAAAGTCAAACAAAGTTTGACTTTTGGACTCGAAAAGCAATAAAAGAACGAAGGAACACTTACAAAGGGTCCCCGAAAGCTAATCTTGATCCAAGTAGCTCAGGTATGAAACAATGGTTTCAACTTAGAGCTTCTAAGATCAGATTCTTGTGGGTTTTGAAATGAATGGGGTTGGGTATTTATAGTGTTCGTAGAGCCGTTAAGATCGTTCCTCGTTAACCGTGCTTTGATCTTGGCCATACACCTCAAGACCCTGGTTTTCTAAAACGATTTGAGCCCATAGATTTGCCCCAAAACCATGTGCAACAAGTGGAATGGACCAGATGCAATGTTTCTGCAATTTTGCTGTCTGACCCCTGCTTGCGCAATGTAAGACTTAGAACCTTGCGGTGCGCAAGGACCTTGCAGACCATAAAGTTTGAAAAATGGCAGAACAGGCCCATGAAGCTCCAAACTTGCTATTTGATGTACTTTTGACACGTTTAAGCCCCGTTAACCCCATTTCAAAGCTCTAAAATGAAGTTAAACTATAGGGAACTTAAAATGTGCTCAAAAATATCTCGGGTGTCGGTTTGTTTGGCCGTACGATCGCGATGTTCGCTTAATTACGACGGAATGCGCATAAGCGCGAAAAACGATCCAAATGGCGTGACGAATGGATTTTTCTTATGCCTAACACTAAAATAAAATATTTTAGTGCTTACAAAAATTTTTGGATGTCCGGATGTATTCAGAACGTAAGTTATGCGCGAAAGTGCAAACTTGTGCACTTTTTGACGCTTTTAGTCCCTGAATGACCCAAAAGTTTATTTTAGCACACCGAACCCCTCAAAGCCTATTTATAAGCTATGTAAAGGATATTTATGGTATGTTTAACTTATGGCCATGATCCAGAATGTCTGTTACAGTTCAAATTGGCATACTTTCGCAGTTTGTCAACTTTAGTCCCTGTAAGCGATTTAACTCGATTTTCCCATACCAAAGCCTTCAAAACTTATTTCTAAGTTATGTAAAGGTTATTTAAGGTATGTTAAGCCTATTTCACTATTCCGGAGTGTTCGTTGCATTAAACGGGTTATATTTACGCATCAGTGCGCGTATAACCTTCCAGAAAGCGATTTAAAGCTTGAAATCGAACAAGAATTGATATGTGCAAAGGATACACATATTTATACAAATCCCAAGTATGAAATACAATATTTCATTGATACAGTATTTGTTTGATGGCCGTGGAGGCGCAGGTGTCACAGTCTCCCCTACTTTAGGAAATTTCGTCCCGAAATTTTTATTTAGAGGAAACTTGTGAGAGTTTAAAAACATGAAGTTGAAAAGATCGAACAACATTGGTTAGGGTTCTGAACTTCTAGTAATTTTAATAAAATCATGCTTGCAATGTAAGAGGGATACTTATATACAAGTGTATGAAGCGTCATTGGTGCGTCCACCGTACCTCCATTACATCGTTCTCATTTTGTTATTGTTGTCACTATCGGTTCTTACACATAATAAATCTTACTGGGTTTCTGTGCACTGAATTTCATAATTATGTACACGACCATAATTAGACAATTCTTTGCATAGTTTACACAGTCTATTTTATAATGTGTAGGGGGAAACCAAATGAACAAACCTGTGATGAGTGTGACTAGACCACCATAGGGTCCCTTTTATTAAATCAATAAATGATTTTAATAGACTACCAAGGAGTCTTTTCAGCTTATATCATCACATGTCATTCTTAACCAGATTTTTGAATCAATCTTTTAGACTAGACCCCTAAAAGGGTCTCTTATGAATCATGGAGTGGTACTATATAATCCAAGGGTCTTAACTATTACATAGAAGCCCATTAAGGATTTAAGGTAGTACCTTTTTGAATATCCTACTACGAGTCCCTCATATGAAGATATGAAAATTTCTACGAGGATTTGGATAACGAATATCCAGAGTATACAAAAACACAAAATGCATAAAAGAAAACACAAGATGCATAAACACATAGTCATATAACCACAAAGATTGTTTATCTAGATCTTTAATTTGTTAATTAGTTTTGCTAACAGAGCACATGTATTTAAAGCACACTAGGAATCCATCTCGTGGATTTCATTTGGTACTTTAAACATTATCAGGAATCTAACTATAAAGATAGAAAGATTTTTAAAAGAAAATTTTGATTTCTATTATAAGGAACCGAAATGTTCGAATTTAGGTACATAAGGAATCCAATTAAGGACTCTGATTTGAATGATAATCATCCACAAGGGTCTAAATGTGAAGATAAAAAGATCCCATATGGATTTTAGAAGTTGAAGATGTTTTGAAACCTTGCACTTGATGTGCTTAGGTCAAAACATGAAGTAAAATGCTTATGAAGTTGAGAAGCCAGATATGCCAAGGCGACATATGAAGCGAAACTTGAAAGTTAAGTCAATGTATGAAGAAAATATTTTTGAAAACTATGCATGGGGTTCTTAAAAAAATGTGTTCATTGTTTTTTTGAAACCTTATATATAATACCTTTGAAATCATAAAGTAGGTGTAGTAGGTAAGTATATTTATAAAAATGTTTTAAAATCATGCGAGATGAATTTTGATATTATGTATAAGGTTTTTGAAAAACATGAATGATGCTTTTCGAAATCATGCACTTGATAAGAAAATGTACTGTGTTCATATTGTCTTCAGACTATATGAAACATTTTGAAATTATGAAGGTTGTTTTTGAAAACATAGCCAATGTTTTTGAAATAACATAGACAATGCATTTAAAAAAAATTGTTTTCAAACTATACGAAATGTTTTGAGATCATGAAGATTGTTTTTGAAATACTTGTACTGTGTATGTTGAAAAAATCAAAACGTAATGGGTATGAGATTTGAAAATACCCTTAGTTATCTAACCAAAGATTCAAAGGCACAGATGTGCAGAAGCATGATTACTCATAATGTCACTTTATTTTCTGTACTTCGTATCTTAGAATGAAACGAGTACTTAAAATTTTCGAGGGAATCATGAGCGATCATTTGAAAGAGATGATCACAAGAGTAGTTTGTAAGGGACATAGTTCCTTAACACAGGTATCATAGAGAATTTCCATTTACTCATGAAACTACACTTGTATATCAGAATTGTGAACAACAATTTATTTATAATCAAAACAGATTGTTTCACATTACAAGAAAATAGAAGAACAAAAGCATAAGACAGCAACATCTTCTAGTCAGCCAACTGCTCATCCGTGGGTTGGATTTGCATTAGCAAGTTTTGGGTAATCCCTTAGGAAATGGCCCATCTCGCCACAGTTGTAGCAAGACCCTGGTGAGAAACGAGCTTGAGCAGAGTCGCCAGCTTGCTTTGGAGCAACTGCAGCTCGGCAAACTCTTGCTGTATGACCTTTAAGTCCACAAATTTGGCATTTGCGGCACTTCACACTAGGGTGTTGATGAAGGCTACATTGGTTGCACAAGGGTGCAGTTCCGTTGTATGGCTTCGTAGCAGGGGGTTGAGCTGGTTGGTTGGGGATGGCTTGACCATTGTGAGCGACCACGGTGAAGTTCTGAGAAGCCTTTCGCTTCTTTGACTTCCTAGGGGATCGTTCATCCATGGTCTTTGATTCCTCGATTGGTTTCTTGGCTGATGGGGCTATCACTTGGCTAGGTCTTGCCTGTTTTGGTGCAACCGCTGCGGGATTCTTTGAAGCTTTACGTTTCTTTGGTTTTGGTGAAGGCTTGGCTTCCGTCTCCTTTGGTGATTCTTGAGTGGCTTCATTGTTGAGACGAGAGGCTTCATTGTTGAGACGAGATATGGCAATGCCTAAATCCACAGTCTTCAGAATCACTTTGCCTATTTGCTGGGCAAATTTGGCTGTTTGCTCGGACATTTGACCGTTGCTGAGAGGAAGAGACATTCTAGAAGGAAATGAAAGATATAGGAGGAAACAAATGAAATGTTATCGGCAAATAAAACAAAATGACAACGCATAGAAATTGCGATCATTTGTTTGTTACCTAAGGCAAACAAATGAGACGGTGACAAATCAAAGTAAACGGGTCATATTAATGTATCACTGAATACATGCTCGCCTATAAGTGAACACTCACCCCAAGAGTTCCCAGGTAAGAGTGACTGGTCCGATACTGCGGATTTGTACGAACACTCTAGCCTTCGACAGAAACTCAGGGTACAGGCATTCACTCTTCCAGTTTGCACGTGTTCACATTATACGACCCAAACTTTGACGAGATTTGAAAACTTAGAGGGTTCAAAACCTTATAAAAGAGGGTTCAAAACCTTACAATAGAGGGTTTAAAACCTAGTAATCAATCATCCTAGAACAGATGATTAGTTTTCAAAGCGGTTTTGAAATTTATGTTCTTGTTGTGGTTGTCGCCTAAGGATAGGTGACAGTATTGTTTTATGGCTAAACACAAGTAAACTCGCGTTAGGGTCCTAGGAAGGTTATAGACTAGGTCAAAGTATTACTAATAACCTAATTCCCTATAACCATGAGCTCTGATACCAACTTTTCTATCACACCCCGACCATGTAAAACAACAAAACGTGGCGGAAACGTCGGGAAGTGTTGTAACAGAATCATTGTTTCATAACACATGGAAATTGAAATATTGTTTTATTGATTAAAAGAGTTACAATGTCTTGACAATCAAAGAAACATAACATAAATAACTAGTCTTGCATCTTTTATTGTCACTAAGGCCCAAGTCCGCCTAAGTGTATCTTGATAAATCCTATGCATCATATCCTGAAACACATGTGAAAATAGGTACGTCAGCATAAAAATGTCTGTGAGATACATTGGTTTTGTGAAAATAGGATTCATGACTTGTAAGTTTAGAAAAAAAATTGTTTAGCAAAAGTCATTCATGAACCTTGTAAATTGATTTGTTTTGTAAATCGTTTGAAAAACAATAAGTTCAGATGATATGTATAAATAAGAGAATAATGTATGGTTAAATGAATAACCAAGTAAAATGAGTTTGTATAAGATAAGTTTTTTGTAAAACAATGTCTTGTGAAAAGTATGTTATTTGTATAAAATGTTATATGTCTCAAATTGAAATGATTCAAATAACGCTATGATATGTAATACCATACAAACACTTATATATATGAAGTACCAGCGGCGTATCCACCATGCTTGTATCATATTACACACACCTCGTTACTTAAATCACTTACTCAAAACAAACCACCAAAGTAAAATGTTTATGTATAATCAAATGTCAAAATGTTTATGTGAAAACCATGTCTAATGTCTATGTCTAATGTTTATGTCTAATGTAAATCATAAATTGTGTATGTAAATGTCAAAATGTTTATGTATGGTAAGTGAAATATATCAACTAAACCATATGTAAAATGCACAAAAACAAGATATTGAAGTAAAACATGGTTTAAATCAAAGTTATGTTTTGTGTAATAAATGCATGCTATACTGATATAAACATTTATGCGGTATTGTAAAAATTCATACATCCAAGCCTTGCGACAGTCGGATAACCCTTTTAGTAAAAGTTATCAAAAAAATGTATTCGGATTCGGTCATTCCTTACGTCCAAACAAACCCGAGATTTCAGGAATGGGATTTGTCAAGTCCTATGGTACCACTACCTACTACCGAGCGGTATGATCGGTGTTAATGAATGTACATTGTCCCATTTAAACAAACCAAATGTCATACCAAAATGTAAGCATGTGATGAATAATAAATATACTAAGTATGCACACAATGGGCATACATAGCATAGAATGTAATGTAAAATAATGTACTAAGTACGCACACAATGGGCTTAAATAGCATAAAATGTAATGTAAAATAATGTACTAAGTACGCACACAATAGGCATACATAGCATAAAATGTAATGTAAAATAATGTACTAAGTACGCACACAATGGGCATACATAGCATAAAATGTAATGTAAAATAATGTACTAAGTACGCACACAATGGGCATACATAGCATAAAATGTAATGTAAAACAATGTACTAAGTACGCACACAATGGGCATACATAGCATAAAACACAATGAAATCATGTATTATAAATGTACTAATGAACATAGCAAGTATATGATGTGAATACAGGAAAGCATGAAAGTAACAAGTAGGCACATGTGTTTCACCCCAAAATGTTTGAAAAACAGTAAAAGAGGGGTCTATGTACTCACTTGAGATTGCTTAGTAGTCCATGAGTAACAACCAAACAATGCTAGAGATCACGGATATGAAACGACACCTAATATAGGTAACTACATTAATAAACCGAACCTATAATCGGAAGATGGGATAGAATGAGGCTCGTAAACCAAATGAGTAGGGGAACTCATGTAATATGGTTTAACAAGGCCTAAATACTAAAATGAAACCTAACCTAAGTGCTTACGACCCATTACGACCCGTTTAGGTAGCCTATGCTACTTTAACGCGTCGTTCGCGTAAAACGCGTTCGGAACGCCTAACTAGTCCTATGACAAGTAAAATATGCCTTAACATGTCTAATATTGTTACCAAATCAGTTTAGATACCAAAAGTTATGTTACATATGCTTAAAATGAATTTTGGCGTAAAAAGGGCATTTTGGTAATTTACCTAAGGCATATAAACTACCTATCATACAACTACTTAAACGAAGCGACCATAAGGTATAACCTCGGAAGGTTATTACCTATATACTATGGTCACCTAATGTATTTGGTCGGATCCTAATGATCGACCAAATGGGTCGGGTTCGACCAAATAGTCACTAGGTATAGTCAAACGAACTTCGCATTGACCATAAACTGGTCAATGCAGAAAGTCAAACAAAGTTTGACTTTCGGACTCGAAAATCAATAAAAGAACGAAGGAACACTTACAAAGGGTCCCCGAAAGCTAATCTTGATCCAAGTAGCTCAGGTATGAAACAATGGTTTCAACTTAGAGCTTCTAAGATCATATTCGTGTGGGTTTTGCAATGAATGGGGTTGGGTATTTATAGTGTTCGTAGAGCCGTTAAGATCGTTCCTCGTTAACCGTGCTTTGATCTTGGCCATTCACCTCAAGACCCTGGTTTTCTAAAACCATTTGAGCCCATAGATTTGCCCCAAAACCATGTGCAACAAGTGGAATGGACCAGATGCAATGTTTCTGCAATTATGCTATCTGACCCCTAGTTGTGAACTGTAAGACTTAGAACCTTGCGGTGCGCAAGGACCTTGCAGACCAGAAAGTTTGAAAAATGGCAGAACAGGCCCCTGAAGCTCCAAACTTGCTATTTGATGCACTTTTTACATGTTTAAGCCCCGTTAACCCCATTTCAAAGCTCTAAAATGAAGTTAAAGTATAGGGAACTTAAAATGTGCTCAAAAATATCTTGGGTGTCGGTTCGTTTGGCCGTACGATCGCGATGTTCGCTTAATTACGACGGAATGCGCATAAGCGCGAAAAACGATCCAAATGGCGTGACGAATGGATTTTTATTATGCCAAACACTAAAATAAAATATTTTAGTGCATACATAAATTTTTGGATGTCCGGATGTATTCAGAACGTAAGTTATGCGCGAAAGTGCAAACTTGTGCACTTTTTGACGCTTTTAGTCCCTGAATGACCCAAAAGTTTATTTTAGCACACCGAACCCATCAAAGCCTATTTCTAAGCTATGTAAAGGATATTTATGGTATGTTTAACTTATGGCCATGATCCGGAATGTCTGTTACACTTCAAATTGGCATACTTTCGTAGCTTGTCAACTTTAGTCCCTGTAAGCGATTTAACTCGATTTTGCCATACCAAAGCCTTCAAAACTTATTTCTAAGTTATGTAAAGGTTATTTAAGGTATGTCAAGCCTATTTCACTATTCTGGAGTGTTCGTTGCATTAAACGGTTTATATTTACGCATCAGTGCGCGTATAACCTTCCAAAAAGCGATTTAAAGCATGAAATCGAACAAGAATTGATATGTGCAAAGGATACACATATTTATACAAATCCCAAGTATGAAATACAATATTTCATTGATACAGTATTTGTTTGATGGTCGTGGAGGCATAGGTGTCACATCAGCAAAGAAATACTGGCGAGCACATAGGTTTTATAAGATTGTCGGATTCATGGCTAGTTTACATGTTGCAATACCTTATTAAAAACCTTGTTTTGAAAAGTGCATAGTATTGCAGCATAATTAACCATCTCAAATCAAGATGGTTATAACTTATAAAATCTCGTAGCCATGATTCTTAACCCCAAAACATTTGTTTTAGTAAACCAAATTGTAAAACATCTCGTAAAAACTCGTTAATAAAACTCGTATGGTTTATATTATTTAGAAAACATCGTTGTGTGACCTCGTTTCAAAATCATTTACCCAAGTGAACTAAATAATGCCACGGTATGTAATATGATGAAAACACTTATTATAAGAAGTACCAGCGGCGTATCTACCATGTTTTCCTCACATTACACCCGTCTCGTTATCTAAACACTAACCAAAACCAATCGCTTGTTCAACTTGTTTAATTGCTCAAAAATCGTTTAACTCGTTTAAATCATTTAAATCATTCTTGTTTTAATTGTGAAAACTACTTTTGGTCGTCTCGCTAATAACATCCAAACCTTCGCAACTCGTCGATCGCCAATTCTCGCATTAATAAACCACCAAAGGGTAAATTAACAATCAAAGATTCAGTCGTTACCCACATAACCCCCACACATAACCATGGGTGCAGTCAGATAACGGGATTTGTCAGATCCTATGGTACCATAACCTAATACTGGTCAGCTTGATCAATGTTAATGAATGCCATTCGTTATGTAAATACGTCCAACAAGTTCGTTCACATTATCGAAATCATTATTAGTTTTATATTAACCATATCAATCGTTTTTGAAACCATCGTTAAAACCTCAAAAACATTTAACACATATGAATCACCCCAAAACAATTGAAAACAGTAAAATAGGGGAACTATGTACTCACATCGAAGTGCAAAGTATCCTCAATCCAAAGAACTCAATAATCTCAAGCAAAACAAGGAAATCAAGTAGCACCTAGTAATCGAATCACTAGTAAATAAATCGACAACTAAATTGGAAGATCAGACAGAATGAGGTTTCGTAAACCAAATGAGTATTGGAACTCATGTGATATGGTTTAACAAAGTCTACATTCTAAAACGGAACCTAACCTAAGTGCTTTCGACCCGTTATGACCCATTAAGGTGACTTACGCTACTTTAACGCGTCGTTCGCGCAAACGCGCGTTCTAGACGCCTAACTAGTCCTATGACAAGTATTATATGCCTAAACATGTTACATAATTAGTTTAAGTGACAAAAGTTAAGTTACATATGCTTAATTATCAATTATGCATGAAAAGGGTATTTTGGTCATTTACCTAAGGCATATAAACTACCTATCATAAAACTAATTGAACTAAGTGACCATAAGGTATAACCTCGGAAGGTTATTCCCTATACAACTATGGTCACTAAACATGCTTGGTTGGATCCCAATGATCGCCCAAACGGGTCGAGTTCAAAAGTCTAAGTGGTTGTTCAGACCGCTTATCTTACGACCCTAGACAAGCACTAAACTAAAGTGACGGGTTAAACATCTTGAAACATGTTTAACTAAGTTAGAAAACAGGTTTGATATCAAAACAAACGGTTTTGATACCCAAGAATAGTTTGGTTGCAAAATACGCATAAATACGCATTTTGACCGAAACTATGACTCGTCACTACACCTAATCAACGTGGTAATCAGTAGGTATAGTCACAAGGGACTATAACCATCGTGATTACGCTCACGTTGCAAAGTTGTAACGAACTTTATGTTGACCATAACCTGGTCAAAGCAGAAAGTCAAAGTCAAACACTGTTTGACTTTCATGCTAAAAACGTATACAAGCGCGAAAGAATACTTACAAAGGGTCCAAGCTAGGAAGTTTTGATTCAACTAACTCAGGTATGAAGTAATAACTTCAACTTAGAGCAAGTTGAACCAAAGTGTGAGCAGAAATGAAATGAGAGCAAGGGTTTATATAGATTTTGGTAAACCGTTAGGATTGTTCCTCGTAAAACGTGCTTCGATCTCTGCCTTACAAGTGGGCACATGGTATTCAAAACCATGAGAACACTTAAAACCATCAAAATCTAGCCCAAGGTATCCCAAATCAGCTGATAAAAACCATCAAAACATGCCCCAAGTCCAGATTCAATGTTTCTGATCTGGCAGGCTGCCGCGCCCCGCGTAAGATACAACCTTATCTTACGCGGCCCGCCAGGACTACTTTGGCAGATTGTCACATTTGGTCCCTGAACTTGAAAAACTTGCATTTTGATGCATATTTGACACGTTTAAGCCCCGTTAACTCCATTTCAAGGCTTTAAATGATGTTAAAGTATAGGGAACTCAAAACATGCTCAAAACATCTCGGATGTCGGTTCGTTTGGTCGTACGGTTGCGTTATTTGGGTAATTACGACGGAAGTCGTGACGAACGCAAAAACGATCCAAATTAAGCGACGAATGGAATTTTATCATGCCAATCACTAAAATAAAATATTTTAATGATTACATAAATTTTTGGATGTCCGGATATATTCAGAACGCAAGATATGCGCGAAAATGCAAACTTATGCACTTTTTGACACTGTTAGTCCCTATTGATCAAATAAGTTTATTTTTGCGCACCAAACACCTCAAAGCCTATTTCTAAGATATGTAAATGATATTTATGGCATGTTTAACTTATGATCAAATTCCGGAACATTCGTTACTGAACAAATCGGCATACTTTCGCAGTTTGACACAAATAGTCCCTGCGATCGAATAGACTTGTTTTCAACACACCAAACCATCCAAAACTTATTCCAAAGTTATGTAAAGGTTATTTAAGGTATGTTAAGCCTATGTCACTATTCCGGAGTGTTTTTCGTGTTAAACTGACTACGTTTACGCAACAGTTTGTGTATAACCTTCTAGAAAGCGATTTAAAGCTTGAAATCGAACTCGAATCAAATCGTAAAATCGTCAAACACAAATACACACATAATAACACCAAAACACATATAATAACGCCAAAGCACATTGTTTTACATTATACATCGATTACAGAACACAGTTGTCACAATTCTTAACCAGATTCTGAATCAATCTTTTTAACTAGACCACCCAACGGGTCTCTTTTGAATTATGGAATAGTACTACATAATCCAAGGGTCTTAACTATTACATAGAAGCCCATTTAGGATTTAAGGTAGTACCTTTGGATATCCTACTATGAATCCCTCATATGAAGATATTGAGGATTCTACGAGGATCTGGATAACGAAAATTCAGATTACACAAAAATACAACACATAAAACATAATCACGCAATCACATAATTGTTTATCTTGATCTTTAATTTGTTATCATTTTATTAATTTGTTTGTTAACTTGAACACGAGTATTTAAAGCACACCAGGAATCCAATCCGTGGATTTCATTTGGCACTTTAAACATTTCAAAAATCTAAGTATGAAGATAGGAAGATCTTAATAGGAATTTGGCTTTGTCCTTATTGAATCATAATGTACGTATTAAGGCATACAAAGAATTCAATTAAGGACTCCGATTTAAACGATAATCATCCACAAGGATCTAATCGTGAAGATAAGAACGTCCTATATGGATTTTGGAATTCGAAGAGCGGGAGACGCTTCGAAACCTTGCACTAGACGTGCTTAAGTAGACACACGAGGTAGAATGTTCATGAAGTTGTGGTGCTAGATATGCCAAGGCGACATATGAAGCAGAATTCGGAGGTTGGGTACTACGTATGTTAAATCAACATACGAGCAGAATGTTTTTCGAAAACTATGCATGGGGTTTTTCAAAAATGTTTTTGAAACCTTACGTAATAATTTTGAAATCATACGGTAGATGTATTAGGTAAATATGTTTATAAATTGTTTTTAAAATCATGTGAGATGAATTTTGTAATCATGTATAAGGTTTTTGAAAATGTGGATAATGCTTTTGAAATCATGCACTTGATACATTAAATAAATATATTGTGTTAAAATTGTTTTCAAACTATATGAAATATTTTGAAATTATGAAGGTTGTTTTTGAAAAATATATACTATGCATGTTGTTATAAAAACTAGAATGAAATGATATGGGTATGAGATAGGAGAATACCCTTAGTTATCAAACCAAGGATTTAAAGTGATTACTCAAAATGTCACTTATTTTCTGTACTTCGTTTCTTAGAATGAAACGAGTACTTAGAATTTTTGAGAAAATCATGAGCGATCACATGAATGGGAGAACTACAAGAGTAGTTTGTTTTGTAAAGAACATAGTTCTTTGGTGTTGGTATAGTAGGGGTATGCCATACACACATGTAACTACACTTGCACATCAGAATTGTCAACAACTATTTATTTATAAACCAAACAAGTTGTTTCAGAGTTCAAGAAAAACAAAAGAAACAAAAGCATAAGATTTAAACTAATTCAAAGCAGCAACGTCTTCTAATCAGCCAGATGCTCATTCATGGGTCGGATTTGCATTGACAAGCTTTGATAATTTGATCCTGGAATAACCCATCTCGCCATAGATGTAGCAAGTACCAGGAGGAAAACGAGCTTGAGCAAGGTTGCCTTGTCGTTGGTTTAGACCACCTTGGCTTGGGTTGAATCGACAAGCATTTTCCAGGTGACCGAGTCGCCCACATGATGCACACAGACGACACTGTAGGTAAGCTAGGTGAGGTGCATTACATTTGTTGCACATCGGCACAGTACCGGCATAAGGTTCCCTTGCAGGAGGTTGAGCAGCAGCAAGATTTTCAACAACTTTGTTTTGGATAGCAAAGCGGCACACATTAACCAAATTTCCCCATCGTCCACAGTGGGTACATTTGCGACAGGGTATCTGATTTGGATGATGAAGGTTGCATTGATTGCACCAAGGAGCAGTTCCCAAGTACGGCTTCTTGGCCGGTGGTGCTGCCACCTGGCTAGGCTCTACTTTATTTGGTGCAACGGCTGGAGGATTCTTTGAGGCTTTACGCTTCTTTGATTTTTGTGAAGGCTTGGCTTCTGTTTCCTTTGATGCTTATTGGGTGGCTTCATCCTGGAGGCGAGACATGGCAACAGCTAACTCGACAGTCTTCTGGATTACTACGCCTATTCGTTGGGCAAATTTGGTAGCCAGTTCGGACATCTGAGCGTCGCTGCGATGAAGAGACATTCTAGAGGAAATGGAAGACATAGGAAGAAACAAGTGAAATGTTATCGGATAATCAAAACAGAGTGACAACGCATAAAAATTGTGATCATTTGTTTGTTACCTAAGGCAAACAAATGAGACGGTGATTAATCAAAGTAAATGAGTCATATTAATGTATTGCGAAGACATGCTTTAGCCTATAAGTGGACACTCACCCCAAGAGTTCCCAGGTAAGAGTGACTGGTCCGATTATGTGGATTTGTACGAACACTCTAGCCTTAGACATAAAACTCGGGATACAGGCATCCACTTTTCCAGATTGCACGTGTTCACACTATAAGACCCAAACTTTGACAAGATTTTGAAAACTTTGAAGGTTTAAAACCTTATAATATATCATCCTAGAACAGATGATTGGTTTTCAAAACAGATTTGAAATTTATGTTCTTGTTGTGGTTGTCACTTAAAGATAAGTGACGGTATTATTTTAAGATATAAACACAAGAATCTTGTTTTACGGTCCTAGGAAGGTTATAGACTAGGTCAAAGCATTACTAATAACCTAATTCCCTATAACAATGAGCTCTGAAACCAACTCTTCTGTCACACCCCAACCACGTTAAAACAACAAACCGCGGCGGAATCGTCGGGGAGTGTTGTAACAGAATCATTGTTTCACAACACATGGAAATTGAAATTTTGTTTTATTAAATTAAAAGAGGTTACAATGTCTTAAAAACAAAGAGACATAACATAATTAACTAGTCTTGCATCTTTTATTGTCACTAAGGCCCTCGTCCAATCCTATATTTGCATTATAATCATCTAACAACAGCACCTGAAACACATGTGAAAATAGGTACGTCAGCATAAAAATGCATGCGAGATACATAGGTTTTATTAATTTAGGATTCATGACTTATAAGTTTAAAGAATATGATTAACAAAAGTTAGTCATGATCCTTGTAAAATGTTTTCTTTTATAAATTATAAAAATCGATAAGAAAACAGATGATATAAAAGAATAATGCATGGTTAAATAAATAACCAAGTAAAAATGAGTTTGTATAAATATGTTATTTGTAAAACAATGTTTTGTGAAGATATGTTAATTGTGTAAAATGTAATATGTCTAAACTAAAATGGTTTAAATAACGCTACGATATGTAATATCATAAAAGCACTTATATATAGGAAGTACCAGCGGCGTATCCACCATGCTTTTATCATATTACACACGCCTTGTTATTTAAATCACTTACCCAAACAAACCACCAAAGTAAAAATGTTCATGTATAATCAAATGTAATGTATAGTGAATAAAAACATTTATTTAATAAATGCATTTAATCAACCCTATAAGAAAGAAATGTACAAAACAATGTATTTGATAAATCATAATTTAAATCAAAAGTTATGTTTTGTAAAATTCATGCTTTACTGATACAAACATCTATGCGGTAATGTTCTAACGCCTACATTCAATCCTTGCGAATGAAGAGACAAAACTTTAACAAGTTAAAGGTTTACCAAACTTATGAATTCGGATTCGATCATTCCTTCCACCCAAACAAACCTAGGATTTCAGAAATGGGAGTTGTCAAGTCCTATGGTACCACTACCTACTACCGAGCGGCATGATCGGTGTTAATGAATGTATTTATGACCCGTTAAACAAACCAAATGTCATACCAAATGTAAGCATGTTATATGAAAATAATGTACTTAAATATGCTAAGTGAACATACAAAGTAGAAATGTAAAACAATGTGTCCATATGTTGAGTGAACATATGCAACAAAAATGCAATGTAAATCAATGTGTGCATATGCTGAGTGAACATATGCAACAAAATGTAATATATATGAAAATCAATGTGCTAGCATGTTAAGTGAACATACATAGCAAAACATAATGGAAATCATGTACTATATGCGTACTAATGAACATAGCAAGTATATGTCATAAAAGCATGAAAAACATGAAAGTAACAAGTAGGCACATGTGTTCCACCCCAAAACAGTTTGAAAACAGTAAAAGATGGGTCTATGTACTCACTTGAGGATGCTTAGAAGTCTTGAATAACAACCAAGCAAAGCTAGAAGGATCACAGAAATCAATCGGCACCTAATATAGATAACTACATTAATAACCGGACCTAAATCGGGAGATCGGATAGAATGAGGTTTCGTAAACCAAATGAGTATTGGAACTCATGTGATATGGTTTAACAAAGCCTACATACTAAATCGAAACCTATCCTAAGTGCTTACGACTCGTTTAGGTAGCTTACGCTACTTTAACGCGTCGTTTGCGTAAAACGCGTTCGGACCGCCTAACTAGTCCCATGACAAGTATTATATGCCTTAGCATGTCTAATAATGTTACATAATCAGTTTAGATGTAAAAATTTAGGTTACATATGCTTAAAATGAATTTATGCGTAAAAAAGGGCATTTTGGTCATTTTCCTAAGGCATATAAACTACCTATCATACAACTAACTAAACGAAGTGACCATAAGGTATAACCTCGGAAGGTTATTCCCTATACAACTATGGTCACAAAATATGTTTGGTCGGATCCTAATGATTGACCAAACGGGTTGGGTTCGAAAGTCTAAGCGGTTGTTTAGACCGCTTATCTTACGACCCTATATAAGCACTAAACTAAAAAGTGTCGAGTTAAACATGTTAAAACATGTTTAATGAAGTTTGAAAACAAGTTTGATATCAAAACAAAGGGTTTTGATACCCAAGAATAGTTTGGTTGCAAAATACGCTTAAACGCGCATTTTGACCGAAACTATGACTCGTCACTATGCCTAAATAACGTGGTAATCAGTAGGTATAATCACAAAGGACTATGACCATCGTGATTACGCTCACGTTGCCAAATTCAAACGAACTTCGTGTTGACCATTGACTGGTCAAAGCAGAAAGTCAAACACTGTTTGACTTTCGTGCTTAAAAACGCATAAAAGATGAAAGAATACTTACAAAAGGTCCAAGCAAGGAAGAATTTGATCTAGAATACTCTGGTATGAAGCATAAGGCTTCAACTTAGAGTATTATTCAGATCAAGTGTGGAGTTTGCAAATGAACATGGTGGGTTTATATAGAGTTTGGACCACCGTTAGGATCGTTCCTCGATTTACGAGCTTCAATCTTGGCCCTCCAAGTGTGCCCATTGTTTTACAAACCTATGGGTGCCCAAAACAAGCCCTTGAATGAAGAAACCATGTGCAAAAACCCTGAAACCAGCTGCTGTTTGTGAAAAAAAAGTTTCTGATCTGGGCATTGGTCACGCCCCGCGTAAGCAGAGGCTCTCTCTTACGCGCCCCCCGAGGGCTGACTTTGGCAGTTTGTCATTTTAGGTCCCCGCATGTTCAAAACTTGCTTTTTGGTGCATTTTGACACGTTTAAGCCCCGTTAACCTCATTTCAAGTCTCTATAATGAAGTTAAAGTATAGGGAACATGAAACATGCTCAAAAACATCTCGGATGTTGGTTCGTTTGGTTGTACGGTTGCGTTGTTCGGTTAATTACGACGAAACACGAACGAACACGAAAAACGATCCAATTTACGCGACGAAGGGGATTTTATCATGCCAATCACTAAAATAAATTATTTTAATGATTACATAAATTTTTGGATGTCCGGATATATTCAGAACGTAAGATATGCACGAAAATGTAAACTTATGCACTTTTAGACGCTTTTAGTCCCTGTTTGACCAAACAAGTTTATTTTTGCACACCGAACCCCTCAAAGCCTATTTCTAAGCTATGTAAAGGATATTTATGGTATTTTTAACTTATGGTCAAGTTTTGGAATGTTTGATACCATACGAATCTGTCACACCCCCAAAATCCACCATGCGGGGTATCACCGCTTGGAGGCGTGACGTGACCAGGATCGAGCCACCAATCATATTGAACAACGTAATTAAGTAAATAAGACCAACCACAATACGATTGGTGACCAAAGCTAATTAACCATGTTTAGTTTAAAACCGCGGAAGCATAAAAGTAAATCCAAAAGCATAAGTTCGCAGTTCATAAGTTTAAAGTCCAACACTTAGGTTTAATAAGTTCATAAGGATTTAAACATTAAGCACGGAACATAACAGTCCGTACACCACAACGACTCCTTCCCCGTGCAAGCTCCAAGCATTTAGCGACCTGTAAGGCATGTAACAACTAGTCAACAACAAAGTTGAGTGAGTTCACGTTTGGTTGTTTAGTTTTAAGTTATTTTCTGAAAAACGTGGTTTGACTTTCATTGGTGTAATTGCCGTGGGGGTTACCCCGTAGTTGAAAGTATGTTTAACCATTTCCTTTTTCTTTACCCAATCCATAACCATGATCAGTGGGGGTTTTCCCCGTTTGAACTACTAGACGGAATGATATCGACAGCTACGCAAATAAGTTGTGCCCTATATCAGTGTCTATCATCACTGACAATCTGCCATAGTCCATTAGTACACGCCCGTCCTACCGGCACGGTGTGAGGTTTGTTAAACCTAATAGCGCTATTAACTAATGACCCGCTCGCCATTGGCCTCGGCGATTAAGTCGATATAAATTGAGGGACTTCATGATAGAGTTTTGTCTAGCTAGTTTTAAGGTTGTTGTCCCGCACCAGGAGGACCACAACGTACGTATTCTGCACTAGGAGAATTCGTAGGTTTAATAATGGCATCCAATCTATGGAGGATGGCCGTACATATCCTACCCAAGGAGGATATGTAGATTTAGTTTTAATTCTTTAACCCATTCCCAAACCACCGGGAATCCCATGCCTTAGAAAGTGTGTGAACTCACCTCGGTTTGCTCGGTTAGATTCTCAAGTATAGCTAACAGTCAAGGTCGGTCAATCAAGTCCTAATAAGGTACGGATAACAATCAGTTTTCAAAAATTCCCAAATTTTTACAGGATGTCTTAAACGTTCCATATTTTATTGTGTAAAAATATCGGGGTCCGGTTCATTACCAATATTTTATAAAAATTTATATTCCGGACTGAACTCAGATTTATGTATTTCTGACCACAGTCCACGGAAAAATTTATTAAAAATTCATCGAGTGTCCGATTTACGAAATTCCAGTGGGGTAATTACAAATGCATCGGTTTTCATCTACTGTACAAATTTCATGGTCCGATTCATCACAAAACTCAGGTTATGACTGAAAGTACGGCACCCATTTATTGCTGTCAAAATTCAGCTTAAGTTGCTGTTACAAATTAACACTTTAAAAATAGTAAACGGAGTCCAAAAATTACGATTCCGGTGCCATTAGAACCGTATTTTATATTGACATATTTTAGATTCAAAATATCGGTTTTTCGTTAAGTTTATGACCCGTTTACAGCCAACTGAAGTTGGCTGTAAAACCAGGACAAATTCTGATTTTCAATGTTTATCCTTCTAAATCGTGTTCGAATGATTCCGTTAACAAGTTTAGTGACCGCAACAACATCACATATTAATATTAATCAGCAAATCATCAAATAATCATAATAACACAAGATCTACATGATTTACACACATAACTTCTCTTTATCCACACCTTAACACATTATGTTCAAGACTTGTTCATGAGCTTTAAAGTTTCTTAACTTTTTATCATTCTAACATCTATTAACCACTAAAATAACATAAAGAATGAACGGATCTAAGTTCTTACCACTAGCTCAAGGCTAGGGAAGTTCGAGTGAAGAAATGTGGTGGTTAATAGCGAATGGAGGAGGTCCTTCCACTTCCGAGAGCACCGAGCTTCGTTGTTGGACCTCTTACACCTTTGTATGTATGAGGAATGATTGAAAAAGAGCTTGATGATGGTGGTAGTATGGTGGAAGGTGGCTGCCGAACAAGGGAAAGGAGAGGGAGAGAAGAGAGAGCTTGGTGGAATGGTGGTATTTATAAGATCTTCCATATAGCATATTCCTAGCATATTCCAAGCATATTCCTAGCATATTCCTAGCATATTCCTAGCATATTCCTAGCATATTCCTTAGCATATTCCTAGCATATTCCTAGCATATTCCTAGCATATTCCTAGCATATTCCTAGCATATTCCTAGCATATTCCTAGCATATTCCTTAGCATATTCCTTAGCATATTCCTTAGCATATTCCTTAGCATATTCTTTAGCATATTAACAAATACGTGTAAGCATAACACAGATATCAGAAAGCAGTTAAGTAATTCCACACAGTCGTCAGACACTTTAATTATCATTAATAATTTGTACGGAATACATGGGATTTTGAGGGTTGTCACATTCTCCCCCTGTTAAGAGAATTTCGTCCCGAAATTTAGCGCGTGGTTACTGAGGAGGCTAGTTAAGTTGCGTTGTTTTCCAGATTTTCCTGGGGTGTCACATCATCCCCCCGTTGATTTGGAATTTCGTCCCGAAATTCTGCAGTAGCTTCAGCCTCAGTAGTGGTTGCGTTTTTCTTAAACAGTTGGGGATACTTGAGTTTCATTTGGTCTTCTCGTTCCCATGTATACTCTGGGCCACGACGAGCATTCCAACGAACTCGGACCAGAGGTATCCTGGTATGTTTGAGGATCTTAACATCTCGATCCGTAATCTCTACTGGTTCCTCGACGAATCGCAGCTGGTCGTCGATAGTGAGTTCCTTAAGAGGAACTATGAGGGTTTCATCTGACAGACACTTCTTCAGATTTGACACGTGGAAAACATTGTGAACTCCGCTGAGTTCTTCAGGTAGATTCAACCTGTAGGCGACTTTGCCAATTTTCTCAATGACTTCAAATGGTCCAACATAACGCGGATTGAGTTTGCCTCGTTTGCCAAAGCGGACTACACCTTTCCAAGGCGAGACTTTGAGTAGCACTCGATCCCCAACCTGGAGCTCGAGTGGTTTTCTTCCCTTATCAGCATAGCTTTTCTGACGGTCACGAGCTGCCGCTATTCGCTGTCGTATCTGAGCAATTTTCTCGGTGGTATCTACCACAAGTTCTGGGCCAGTGATTTGGCTGTCACCAACTTCTGCCCAACAGAGAGGTGATCGGCATTTGCGTCCGTACAATGTCTCAAACGGAGCGGCTTGGATGCTGGTGTGGTAGCTGTTGTTGTACGAAAACTCCACTAGCGGGAGGTGTTTTTCCCAGCCATTGCCGAAGTCGATTACGCATGCCCTAAGCATGTCTTCCAAGGTTTGGATGGTGCGTTCAGATTGCCCATCCGTCTGTGGGTGATAAGCAGTGCTCATATCTAAACGTGAGCCAAAGGACTTGTGCATCGCTTGCCACAGTTCAGAAGTAAAACGCGCGTCACGATCGTATATAATAGAGGTTGGCACTCCGTGCCTTGACACTACTTCCTTTAGATAAATGTCTGCAAGAGTAGAAAACTTATCCGTTTCTTTGATAGCCAGAAAATGTGCAGACTTGGTCAGTCGATCTACGATCACCCAAATGGTATCGTTTCCGCGTTGAGATCTGGGCAGGCCGGTAACAAAATCCATGCAAATTTGCTCCCATTTCCGTTTTGGGATCTCCGGTTGTTAAAGTAGACCTGGTGGTTTCTGATATTCAGACTTGACTCTCGCACAAGTCAAGCATTTGCTGATGTAGGTTGCTATGTGGGCTTTCATGCCAGGCCACCAATACGTAGTCTTGAGGTCGTGGTACATTTTATCTGAACCAGGATGTACCGAATAACGAGACTTGTGCGCTTCGTCCATCACAAGCTCGCGTAAGTTTCCATAAAGTGGAACCCAGATACGTCCGTTTACATAGTAAGCGCCGTCTTCCTTTTGTTCTAGCCGCTGCCTCGATCCTCGTAGGGATTCAGCCCTGATGTTCTCTGCTTTCAATGCTTCAACCTGAGCATCGCGAATTAGAGCGGGAAGGTTAGATTGGATAGTAAGCTGTAGAGCACGTACACGCCTGGGTATAGTATCCTTTCGACTGAGGGCGTCGACCACAACATTGGCTTTGCCCTGGTGATACTTGATTGCACATTCATAATCGTTCAAGAGCTCAACCCATCGGCGTTGTCGCATATTTAACTCCTTTTGCTTGAAGATATGCTCGAGACTCCTGTGATCGGTGTAAATGGTGCACTTAGTACCGTACAGGTAATGTCTCCATATCTTAAGCGCGAAAACAACTGCTCCCAATTCCAAGTCGTGCGTAGTGTAGTTCCTTTCGTGAACCTTAAGTTGGCGCGATGCGTAGGCAATGACCTTGTCACGTTGCATCAACACGCAACCAAGTCCTTGGATGGAAGCATCGCAGTAAACCACAAAGTCGTCTGTGCCCTCAGGCAATGAGAGGATAGGCGCGCTACAAAGTCTATCCTTCAAGTGCTAAAATGCGGACTCCTGTGCATCACCCCAACGATAGATGACACCCTTCTGAGTCAGTGAAGTGAGAGGTTGCGCAATCTTGGAGAAATCCTTGATAAACCTCCTATAATATCCTGCCAAACCCAAGAATTGGCGGATTTCTGTTGGTGTGCGGGGTGCAGGCCAGTTCTTGATCGATTCAACCTTAGATGGATCCACATGAATTCCATCCTTGTTTACCACATGGCCTAGAAAGTGGACTTCGCGGAGCCAGAAGTTACATTTCGAAAACTTGGCATACAACTGCTCTTTTCGAAGAAGTTCCAGCATAAGTTGTAGATGCTGCTCGTGTTCCTCCTGACTCTTAGAATAGATCAGGATATCGTCGATGAACATAATAACGAACTTATCCAGGTAAGGCTTGCACACTCGGTTCATGAGATCCATGAAGACCGCTGGTGCATTTGTCAGCCCGAATGGCATAACCAGAAACTCGTAATGGCCGTAACGGGTTCTGAATGCTGTTTTGGAGACGTCCTCATCTCGGACTCTAAGCTGATGGTATCCCGATCTCAAATCAATCTTGGAGTAATAGCTCGACCCTTGCAACTGGTCGAACAAGTCGTCAATACGTGGAAGAGGATAATGATTCTTCACAGTCACCTTGTTAAGTTCACGATAGTCAATACACATCCTGAAGGTACCGTCTTTCTTCTTCACGAATAAGACTGGAGCTCCCCAGGGCGAAGAGCTAGGACGTATAAAACCCTTTTCCAAGAGTTCTTGTAACTGCGTGGATAGTTCTTCGAGTTCTGATGGAGCTAGATGATATGGTGCTCGAGCTACTGGCGCTGCTCCAGGAGCTAGCTCGATTTGAAACTCGACTTGGCGATGAGGCGAAAGACCAGGCAATTCCTCAGGAATACCTCGGGAAAGTCACGTACAATAGGGATGTCATCAATTCTCCTCTCTTCCGTTGATGTGTCAGTAACGAGTGCTAAAATGGCAGTGTGGCCCTTTCGCAAACACTTCTGGGCCTTTAGGAAAGAGATGATGCCCACGACCGCACCACTCTTGTCGTCTTGAATCACGGGAGGTTCTTCACCAGAACGAGGGATGCGGACAATCTTTTCGTTGCAAAGAATTTCCGCTTGCTGATGAGGTGACCAATCCATCCTAATCGCAACGTCGTTCACTGATAGGAGTGTTACATCGATATGGTTGGCACAACCAGAACTAGCTGAAGGAGGATGACCGTCGTACAGGTTTGTAGTGTTAAGGTTCACTGAAATTCCGTCAAAGTTGTCGGGCTCCCCACATGCGAAGGGGAAATAATTCACCTTGATCGATGAACTTAGATGAGTTTGCAGTTTATCGAGTCGGTAAGCAACCAAATTTAGAGGAGTTTCCTTAGGTCGTGCGAATGAATCCAAAATACGTCTGCGTAGTCATAAGGTTCCAAAGATAAGACTCGAAAACGTGTTCAAGAGATTATGATCGTATCATCAATACATCACCATTCTCAAGGTTTCGAGGAGGGGTCACCAATGATCGGGAGTCGAGCCTTCCAACTTAAACCAGCGGGTGTTCATTTCGGTGCCTCAGCATGGAGAAACGAGGACGTAATGTTACTGTGGTAAGAGAGTGATGGTTTGGTCTAAGCCAATGGTAGAAACTGGACATATCATTAATCAACAATCATGTGTCGGTGGCGCAAGGATTCTGCCTATTAAAGAAGACTATCATGGAATTTAAAATATGACTCTTATATTGTAGGAGGGGTAGGGTAGACGTATAGGTCATCGTGTTCGCCTGTAGGTTATGTGATCCGTAACTCCGTCCTCGAATGTCCTGAAGGCAATCCCATCAGTAAAGGCATCCATTCGTTAAGTGGGGTATACGTGGGAGCTAATCAAGTAGAATAAGAATAAACCATTCAACAGGGTAATAAGGTAGTCTTGTGATTGGTGAAAATCGTGGTATGGTTGTTGGTGTTTCATTAAATCGGTTGTCAATCGAAGCGATAGGGAATTAATGAGGTTCATGCGAAGAATCGAGTGAAGACAGGGGTCCAACAATGACCGAAGGATTTGACCAGCTAATCTGTTGTCTAGAAGTAACCTCTAGTAGTGGTGCGGGGCAGCATGGCACAAAAGGGAAGTTCGTTGCATCGCGGTCGCGCGAGTGTATCACTCGTCCAAAACAGGGCAAGGTTTCGTGTTGCATAATGACAAACGCGTGTAACTGTGACTGCTTCACTTCTGGCAACGATGACAGGTGAAGGTGATAAAGTTCGTCAACCGGGATGCGTGGGTTTTGTTCTCCTAAGCCCGAGTTCGTGCAAGCCAAGTCTGGTCTTCGCGGATGTTGACGTACGAACCGGCTGTACGGAGGGTCAGATGGCGACGTCATGTCGAGGTAAACGTGCGAGTAGATAGAATGCATAAACAGTCGTTGTAGCGGGGTGCAAAGAAATCAAGAAAGAATTTGACCACCGTTTGTCAAATTTCAAGTAAACAATTGTGTGTCATAAAGAACACAATAGGGCTAATAGACAACATGCTGCTTTCCTAATTAAGCATACTATCACATCACATTCTGCAAAAGTAATCTAGCAAGTAGATAATATAAACTCAAATCATACCACTTAGTGTGTTGAGCCTTGCACGTGGAGCGAAGCGTCGTTGTGGATCGTTGAGCACTGTACTGGTTATAGTCTGGTTTTTATCAAAAACTTTTCCCTTTTAAAAACCAAGTTCACTATAACCAATGGCTCTGATACCAATCTGTCACACCCCCAAAATCCACCATGCGGGGTATCACCGCTTGGAGGCGTGACGTGACCAGGATTGAGCCACCAATCATATTGAACAACGTAATTAAGTAAATAAGACCAACCACAATACGATTGGTGACCAAAGCTAATTAACCATGTTTAGTTTAAAACCGCGGAAGCATAAAAGTAAATCCAAAAGCATAAGTTCGCAGTTCATAAGTTTAAAGTCCAACACTTAGGTTTAATAAGTTCATAAGGATTTAAACATTAAGCATGGAACATAACAGTCCGTACACCACAACGACTCCTTCCCCGTGCAAGCTCCAAGCATTTAGCGACCTGTAAGGCATGTAACAACTAGTCAACAACAAAGTTGAGTGAGTTCACGTTTGGTTGTTTAGTTTTAAGTTGTTTTCTGAAAAACGTGGTTTGACTTTCGTTGGCGTAATTGCCGTGGGGGTTACCCCGTAGTTGAAAGTATGTTTAACCATTTCCTTTTTCTTTACCCAATCCATAACCATGATCAGTGGGGGTTTTCCCCGTTTGAACTACTAGACGGAATGATATCGACAGCTACGCAAATAAGTTGTGCCCTATATCAGTGTCTATCATCACTGACAATCTGCCATAGTCCATTAGTACACGCCCGTCCTACCAGCACGGTGTGAGGTTTGTTAAACCTAATAGCGCTATTAACTAATGACCCGCTCACCATTGGCCTCGGCGATTAAGTCGATATAAATTGAGGGACTTCATGATAGAGTTTTGTCTAGCTAGTTTTAAGGTTGTTGTCCCGCACCAGGAGGACCACAACGTACGTATTCTGCACTAGGAGAATTCGTAGGTTTAATAATGGCATCCAATCTATGGAGGATGGCCGTACATATCCTACCCAAGGAGGATATGTAGATTTAGTTTTAATTCTTTAACCCATTCCCAAACCACCGGGAATCCCATGCCTTAGAAAGTGTCTGAACTCACCTCGGTTTGCTCGGTTAGATTCTCAAGTATAGCTAACAGTCAAGGTCGGTCAATCAAGTCCTAATAAGGTACGGATAACAATCAGTTTCTCATGCATAACACGTATCCTATGTACGGTTTATTTGCACATTACTTCTACCACATAACAGGTACACACTTTAACGATTTACGCCCATATATACTTCCCATCCATTCCCCACTCATAAGCAAACATACAATAATTCATATAACACATATAACATGTTAGATCATTCACAGATAGCATACTCGACATTTAGACGCGCAAATCACAACTTATGTCATCTCAGCATTAATATTCAAAACCGGCTGTTTTCGGTCATTTTAATAAAATAGTTAAACTATTCCAAAAATTCCCAAATTTTTACAGGATGTCTTAAACGTTCCATATTTTATTGTGTAAAAATATCGGGGTCCGGTTCATTACCAATATTTTATAAAAATTTATATTCCGGACTGAACTCAGATTTATGTATTTCTGACCACAGTCCACGGAAAAATTTATTAAAAATTCATCGAGTGTCCGATTTACGAAATTCCAGTGGGGTAATTACAAATGCATCGGTTTTCATCTACTGTACAAATTTCATGGTCCGATTCATCACAAAACTCAGGTTATGACTGAAAGTACGGCACCCATTTATTGCTGTCAAAATTCAGCTTAAGTTGCTGTTACAAATTAACACTTTAAAAATAGTAAACGGAGTCCAAAAATTACGATTCCGGTGCCATTAGAACCGTATTTTATATTGACATATTTTAGATTCAAAATATCGGTTTTTCGTTAAGTTTATGACCCGTTTACAGCCAACTGAAGTTGGCTGTAAAACCAGGACAGATTCTGATTTTCAATGTTTATCCTTCTAAATCGTGTTCGAATGATTCCGTTAACAAGTTTAGTGACCGCAACAACATCACATATTAATATTAATCAGCAAATCATCAAATAATCATAATAACACAAGATCTACATGATTTACACACATAACTTCTCTTTATCCACACCTTAACACATTATGTTCAAGACTTGTTCATGAGCTTTAAAGTTTCTTAACTTTTTATCATTCTAACATCTATTAACCACTAAAATAACATAAAGAATGAACGGATCTAAGTTCTTACCACTAGCTCAAGGCTAGGGAAGTTCGAGTGAAGAAATGTGGTGGTTAATAGCGAATGGAGGAGGTCCTTCCACTTCCGAGAGCACCGAGCTTCGTTGTTGGACCTCTTACACCTTTGTATGTATGAGGAATGATTGAAAAAGAGCTTGATGATGGTGGTAGTATGGTGGAAGGTGGCTGCCGAACAAGGGAAAGGAGAGGGAGAGAAGAGAGAGCTTGGTGGAATGGTGGTATTTATAAGATCTTCCATATAGCATATTCCTAGCATATTCCAAGCATATTCCTAGCATATTCCTAGCATATTCCTAGCATATTCCTTAGCATATTCCTAGCATATTCCTAGCATATTCCTAGCATATTCCTAGCATATTCCTAGCATATTCCTAGCATATTCCTTAGCATATTCCTTAGCATATTCCTTAGCATATTCTTTAGCATATTAACAAATACGTGTAAGCATAACACAGATATCAGAAAGCAGTTAAGTAATTCCACACAGTCGTCAGATACTTTAATTATCATTAATAATTTGTACGGAATACATGGGATTTTGAGGGTTGTCACAGAATCAGCAGACTTTTGCAGTTTGACGCAAATAGTCCATGCAATCGAATAAACTTGATTTCGACACACCAAACCTTCCAAAACTTATTTCTAAGTTATGTAAAGGTTATTTAAGGTATGTTTAGCCCATGTCACTATTACGGAGTGTTTGTCACATTAAACTGATTACGTTTACGCATCAGTTCGCGTTTAACATTCCAGAAAGCGATTTAGAGCTCGAAATCGAACGAGAATTAATATGTGCAAATGATACACATATTTATACAAATCCCAAGTATGAAACACAATATTTCATTGATTTGGTATTTTTTTGATGGTCGTGGTGGCACAGATGTCGCAACATCCAAACCATAGGTATTTTTACTTGTCGATTCACGACTGTCGATTCACGACTAGAGACACAAAAGCACTGCTTGGTAAAAGAGTGGCCAAGAGTGTGGTTGCCTGAAACCCATTAGATCTAACCTTTTGTTCCACGGTCTTGGTATGTAATTGATTAATGGTGCTTATGGCACCCTATTCGTGACATGATCTAAAGTATCATTCCTTAGTTTTTGTATTCAACATACCATAACACATGTATTTTCCCCTAGTTTAGAAAACAAGTTAAAGTTTAAAAGTGGGGACATGAACTCACAACTTTGCGTATCTTGCGCCACAAACTTCACCGGTTGGTTTTGTAGCATCGTGACCTATACATGTTCTATTAATGTTAGTCACTAGACTTATATCACACAAGTACAAGTTACCATCTTTTGTTTATGTATATGTTCTTTGTACATTCATTCTTTATGAGGGTCTTGCCCATGTTTGTCGGGTCTTGCCCGTTGAGTATGTATTGCTTATTTGTAAATATATATTTCACTTCACAAATATATATTCATTTTCGTAGACTTTTCCAGGTAATAAGTTGTTAAAAATAATTTATATTTTTAACTTTTCATGTATGTTACTTATATTATTTTCCCAAAAATAAATATAAGTATTTTGTGAAATAATATTCTCCATATTATTTTTGTACAAGTATTCTTAGGAAAGTATACTTGTATTTTATGTAAATACTTGTGTATTTTGTATTTTTCACCAAAAATCAATACTTTGATTTTTATTACTTTCCGGAATTATATTTCTTAAAAATAATATATTTTTAAGACTTGTATGAAATATATATATATTTTGTCATGCTATAAAATATATATAATCATTCTCGTTATTCACCCGATTTTTATATAAATTCCATTACTTGGTAATGGTTATATATTTTTGTCCAAAAATACATATTTAAGTCCATAGTGTCCAAATTCAATAATATGTTAAGAAATATATTTTCATAAATATATTTTCTTGCATTTGCCCATGTGTTTCTTTGTGAGGTATTTTGTATACTTGTATACTTGTATACTCATGTATTCTCATGTATTTGTATGTGTATTTTTGTATTCATACTCCTTGGGAGTACTTAGTGTATTTTGAAGTTCCTAATACACTACTACATATAATACACATAGTATACACTTAGCACAAAATTTGGTGTTCACTAAATATATATATTTTCTCTAAAAATATACATACTTAATATTAATTTTAACTTGAAGAAACCATCATTTCTTGACTTGTAATTTTACACAAAAATTAGGGAAACCTTGGTAAATATTTTTAGGTGATTTTTTTAGGGAATAAGTTTCACCAAACTTATATTTTTCTAAGTGTCAAAATTTTATAAAATTTTTGACATAGTTTCCCCTAAAAATGGAGGTTTCCCATGTTTTCAAAACATGTGTTTATTTTCTTTTCAACACCAAAAAAAAATTTCAACGATAATCATCATCAACATACACTATTTTTTCCATATGAAACATCATGGTGAACTTGTTTCTTGTTAAAAATGTGTAGTCTTTTAGATCTACACTTTACATAAGATGATCTTTCCCAAAAATAAGTGTTCTTGAGTATTTTAACAAACTTTTTATGAAACTTTATTTCATTAACCAACTCATCCATGAGTTTAATGATCTTTAAAGTTTGTAAATCATGTTCTAAAACCATTTTAATGTTTATTAGAATGAAATAAAATCATGCAAGATCATCCATTTGATTAAGTTTTAAAACCAGTTACAACAACATTGTCTTAAGGACTTACAACCTCATAACGTAAAATATTGTCTTGAAAACCATAAACATCAACATGAAATAAACGCAGTTTAAGATTTGTGACTTGTCCAGGAAAGAGTCACATTTCCTAAACTGGGATGACCTTGGAACCCTTATGCAGCGGGAAAACATAACATACCGCGCCAGATCTCGTTAATTTCCTGAAATACATGTAAGTTGAAAAATCAACAATAATGTTGAGCGAGTTCATGTGTAAGTGAGTAAGTAAACCGTTGTGAGTATAAAAATAGTCTTGGTATGTAGCAAATAAGGGAATTGAGATCACCAATGGTTTGCAAGGCCACTGATATATGTGTAGTGCAAATAGGGAGACTCAAACCTAGCAGATTTCGCCACGGCATTAGTATGTGGACAAAGTCACCCCAAGGTCCGTTTCTAGTTTGGCCTGGGGCTGGGCTCGCTACACCCAGATAGATCTACCGCTCCTGTCCCTCGGTCCCGACATGAGGACTAATGGCCTCATATTGCTCCTACCCACTCACATGATCTGAGTAATAAACCTCCTTACGCTAACCATACCGTGTATAAAGTACTCGTAATCATAGTAACATGTATTTCACCCCCGCAGTTAAGAAAACTGAAAACAGTTAGAGAAAAGGGGGACATGAACTCACAGTCGGTGCGTCTCTACCAAGTACTCCAAATCAGAAAGCTGTGCGACGACCTACAAGTGCTAATTCTATTAGACGGACGGCCGTGCCTTAGCTTTATAATTTAAAATCTTTGGGAAATAGTTAGACAACTATTTCGTGTTACGTTCTGTATATACTTGGTAGTTAATCTCCTTCCCAAGGATGGGGGATTCAATACATGTGCGTTCATAAATATTTCCGTAAGTGCGTAAGTTACGTTTTAACAATCGAGTGGTAATATACTTACCGGTGTAACTTATATATTTATGGTGAAAGCGTTTGTATTATTTTGGATTCGTTAACGTTCGCAAATATTATTTTTACTCTAAAAATAATATTTATGTATTTTCACAAAATAATCATAAACAGTGTGTGAAAAATATACATTTATCACGTTAAATTTTGTGAAAATCCCACCTCCGAATATTTAGTAAATAAAGTCATGGCGAAATTTATATTTCGAAAACAGGTCAAAAATAATTCTAACACTGGTAATGTAATTAGTTCCAAGTGTTAGGTTTTTAGAAAAATTTCGCCAGAGTTTCCTCTGTAACTGGAGGTGGCCACGCTTTCAAGTGTATCATTTTCTTTTACAAGAATCAATTTCAACAACTTCCTTATTCAATCAAACAATTTCCGACACATCAAACTAGTCGACAAGTATGTAAATCGCATAATCGCATGAACTTGTAGTTTTTCCGAAACTATAGTGTAAATCCCATTATATTTTGTGGATCTTTATATAAAGTAATTTTGATCTCGTAAAAACCTCGTCTTTAGAGAAATCCGTCTTTACAACTTCTCATCCTCTTTTACAAAGTTTGTTATTTTGTCGCAACTTTTCATTTCACAAGTGTTTACACACTTGTGGTTTATAAAAATCATACTTGTTATTGTAAGATCCGTCTTTTAGAAAACATGATTTCTTTAACTCTTGGTCCTTTGAAAATACCACTTGCAGATACGTAGATCTGGTAGTTTTAAACACTATTTTGCAAGTAGAAATACTTTTACACAAGTTCATGTTTCATGTGTGGTAGAGTTTCACCTTTTAACCCTTGTATCTTCTAATATAACCTTATGTCATGATCCAAGAACATGACTACATCGGGTTAAATGGTGATCCGAGCTACCACAATCATAGATCGGGTCTCAATAATCACAAGTTTCAATTACTACAACTTTTACACAACTAGTGAGCTTTTAACCATCATTTTACATGTTTTTAGTAGACTTTTGTGCATCATCTTGCATGTTAACGAGATTTAACCGATACAAATCCTTTTAACCACTTTAGATTAGTTCAAAAACGAGTTTTAAGCATTATACCTCTAGCTCGAGGCTAGGGAAGAATCTTGACGAAAATGGCGTGGATAAAAGCTAGATAAAGAGGTCCTTCGCGTTCCGCTTGCTCCAAGCTTCCTAATACGAGACCCTTGATGCTTGAATGACCTTGGAATGGGATGAACCAACTCGAAAATGGATGTATGTGGGGAGGGGGGTTCGGCCGAGAGTGGTAGAGCAAGAGAGAGAGAGGTGTGTTGTTGGTTTGTTGTGATAATGATCTTAGGTGTTAAGTGTTAAACTTATAGGCAAAGTTTAGTGTCATTAACCAAAGGTCCCTATGTTGTCTAGATATTAGACAATGAAGATTTAAATAATCTTGTAAGGACAATGTGGTGTCCCCTAGGGGATGAGTTCGGTCAAGGGGGGGGGGGGTCCTTGGTTCGATTTCAACCAACTAGTTAGACATTAGTTTAGTTAAACTAAGTTAGGTTAAGTGTTAACTTGGTTATTAGTATGTTATGCGTTATGACGGGTGTTAGGGTATACGGGGACCCTAACTGGCTCAGACAAAGAGTAATAATGAAAATAACAATATTTTCATGTTTCGGGTATAGTCCGGTTGTCTGGTTGGATAGTAATCCGTTAAAGCGTTACTAAAGCTTTAAAGTGTCGTTATTACTCTCTTTAGTGACACAGCTTATTCCTGACACTTTGGAAAGTGTCTAGTAATATTTTTCTCATGTTTTGGCACTTTATTAGTTAGCTAAAAGCTGAATTGTTATGTAAAGTGCTGAGTTTTGTACTTTGAGTACGTTTTAGGCACATCCTGTCACTGTGACTTATCCCTAGAGACGCAGTTCCACAACCCTTGTATCCCTACACTCACTACTAGTGTAGCCAAATATCTCAGGCTCCTATGGGCCTTGGAGGCAGTGTTTGCCTGATGCTGGCTTTATCAGCATGTTCAATAGGTTATCCGTGTATTGTGCTACTGTGCTTTTTGTGCATCATGTTTGTCACTAAGGTTCAGCATGTAAATAATGTAGTGACAGCAAGCAAGTATGATGCAAGTAAGTACATGTATCAGTATTCAAGTAGCAGTTCATCAGCTAGTTCAAACAAGCACAGTAATTAAGCAGTAATTAATCATTAGTTAAGTCGTACGGATACCTGGTTTAGTGCGGGTTGTCACATAATATCTTTAGATCTTTCGATAACAAGCTTTAAGTTAAATTTTTGACAAACTTTCCATGAGTTTTAGTTTCAAAAATTAGTTCTACACACACTTTATCACTTCAAGATTACAAGATTATGCATAGAAATTCTTATTTCAAGTTCACATCATGCTTCATATGTTCATCTTCAAGTTTAACCATGGATCCTTCAAGATCTATGCTTAAACTTGTTAGATCCAAGCTTTAACATACTTGATCTAAGCATAAACACAAGATATAACATCAACAACATCATTTCATACACCAAAAATGTGACAACCCGACTTTCCAAGATCTTTCCCCGACACGTTATTTGTCTTCTAGTTGTGTTTTTCATGATCTGTTATGTGTATTGTGTGCACCTTGCTAGATGATGTGACAACCCGAGTTTTCGAGGTTTCACGACCGTGTTTTATAGTTCGTTACGTTGTATCAGAAGCGCGTGTATTATATGATTGTTTTGTTATTATTCGGACTTATGATTAATGATTTGGATTAAGATTTTGTAAACCCATTTAGTGCTTACAAATTATTCGATTGACGTAACCCTTACACTTTCACACTAGATGAAACAGTGGACACCCCGTTGCAAACATGGACTCGACGAAACATGGTTATGTTTCGTCATCTCCTTCACTCAACGAAACTCAGGGAGTTTCGCCCATCCCCCTTTCATGTTTCGCCGTAATGTAATGGGCTTTGGCCCAAACCCTTATTATTTAACGTAGTAATCTGATTAACCCTAGATCGTTATCCTCAATTGTAAACATCGGCGACCCTATTTGCTCCCTTCAAACCTTCGGCAGTAAACCCCTCCCCCATCGAAGCTTCTCTACTTTCGAGGCACTCTCTCTTGTGTCCCTGCATTTATTCGGTATGTGAGTCTATCATTTTGGGTGATTCCATGTTATACGTGTACATGCTGTTGACTATATGTGTTATTCGATATAAAGGTTCAATAGATTGTAGGTAATGATTTGATATGAGTAGTTAAACAAATGATGGCCACGATTAATTGTTATCTTGATTTCATGAATCCATGTGCTCACATATGTAAATGACATTCATGTGCATGTGTGATCTTGATTTCATCAATTCATGTGCACATATAAAGTAAACGACGGCTCATGTGAAATTGTAATATTGATCTCATTCACCCATGTGTACCTCTTGAATATGTTGTCAGAATTAGTCAAAGGTGTTAAACCTTATCAAGTGCTTTAATTGTATGAGAAACTGTTTGTGATTGACACATGGTTTGATATCGGATGCTTGATAAACTGATTGGTAATATGCAAACTGAATTGCTGAATGCCCTCGTATTACGCGCCGTATATTAATCAGAAACTGTAAGTGAATAGGGTGATTGTTTGTGGGGTTTCGCCAGGAAGGCCCTCGACGAAACATGTTGAGTTTCGTCAACATAGGTCCGGAGAAAGGTGGAGTTTTGCCGAGTAGAAGTCTGTTATAACAGAGAATGATTGATGTGTTAAATTAATTAACAAATTGTAATTGTTGCATGATACATTCGGTCCAATAGAATTCATTCATCATAGAATGTGTCGGCCATCTTGTCACCTCACAAACAGAATATGATTTGGAACAACTTAATAATGAATGATCATGTGCAGACCTCATTAATAATGTATGGTTATGAGTAGACCTCACTAGATCACACTATTGTTTGTCGGCTCTCTCTATTAAAGATATCATATGTTCATGGGAATTAATAACAAGTTGCTTATGTTTTGTTAGAAATTCATATTACATAGTGTGATCACTTGATCGAGCCACAAAGTCACCCGATCCTGATCAGTTGACTGTTGAATATTGTTACGAAACATACACGTGGGTTAGGATATACATGAGTAGAATAACTGTTATGTGCCATTCGGTGATTATTGCATGTGCGCACACTATGATTATGATCTATACGTAAACTTTATGAATATAAACTGATTTCGAATGCTTGAATATCATAGGCTGTAACTGTCTAAGTGTTAACAAGTAATTAATCAAACCGAGCAAACCAAGGTGAGTTCACTGCTCTTTTCCAAGCATGCATCCCGGGAAGGGATATCGGGTAACGTTCCAGGGAGGAATGCAGGTTAATGGGATGTTTGTTATTACTTAGTTTCTATTATGTAAGACCCCCTACATCTACCGATTGTTGCCGGTAAGGCAACAAGGTATTTAGTTGATAGCGCTATTAGGATTGGCACCCTCACACCGTGACGAAAGGACGAGCGTGAACTAATTACCTTGACCACTTGACCAATGCCTAGATAGAGGCATTGGGGTTGGGCATTCACATCGTGTATATATAAGACCCCTTACATCTACTCGAGGTTGTTAGTTGAACTAATTACCTTGACCACTTGACCAATGCTTAGATAGAGGCATTGGGGTTGGGCATTCACATCTAGTAGCCACATACGGTAATCGAGTTAATAACATCATCAAAACATAACGATGAACTGTTTTAAACACACATCTGGTAACTAAACGCGTTAACAAAACTTTGAACTCACCAGCGTCGTCTGACACACTTGTCTGCATGCTTGCAGGTCTATAGGCTTATATCATTTGGAACTTGCTGTCTGAGAGGCTGGAGTGGTCATGGGTCAATATACATGGAATCTCAATACAAGCTTAATGGTTTATGTACACATGATTTACGAAACACTTAACAGACGAGTTATGCTTCCGCTGTATTCAATAAATGATATGTAACGTTTGTAATACTTTACGTTAATGAATGAAACTGTTATTTAATTATATTTTTGAGTTCAATGTGATTGGTGGCTTGGATCCTGGTACGTCACACGCCTTGCGGGGGTTTCCGCATGTGGTATTTTGGGGGTGTGACAGTTTGGTATCAGAGCCATTGGTTATAGTGAACTTGGTTTTAAAAATGTTTTTTTTTATAAAACCGGACTATAACCGAACAGTTCTGAAAACAAGAATACGACCATGACACTCAGCTCCAGATTGCAAGGTTCGTCTCACGTTTACTCATTGCATTAGCTCAACAGTATGGATTTATGTGATACTTGCATGTGTTAAGTGGTCGATAGTGTGGTGTTACCTTAGACATTCGTGACTCATGTTTTGTGATGTTCTTTGTTGCTACTCGAGTTTGAGGAACCCTTTGATATGAGTTAAGAGGAGCTGAGATGGGCATGCAAAACACAATATTAGTGTGGGTGCACACATAATAATAATGTGGGGTGCATGCGAGTCCCAGTGAAGCTTAACAGGTGAAAAAGGGGTTCCGTTCCGTTATTTGAACAATGTGAAACACAACAGACTATATGAGTCATAGCAGTGATTGTCTCCTACCCGAGCATGATCTTTTCACTTCTCTCTTTGAATTCGTACGAATCTCGATGCTATCGAGTATTACCTGAACACCCACCTGAACGCCTAGCGAGCTGTGTAGAATCGTAGGTGCTTGTACGAACGTCCCTGAGTTGGATGTTGCAGCGTCGAATGATTGGTCGATACCTTCTCACTCCTTCTCATTGGTTGGAACTCTGTGTATTGACGCCTTAGATTCTGTAAGTGCGATGTGACACTCTAGGTTTTCCAGAGCAAATATCTTGTAATCACATTGGGTGTATATATGTTATTAAATAAAAGTTGTGTTATCTTCTTGTTTTATGTGAGTGTGTATGTGTAATATATTATAATATATATATATATATATATAAGTATGTAGTGGGCCAAGACCACCATCAGTTGGGCCGTGTGCACTTGAGCCCACTCGGAAACCCTTATGGTGCACCAACTCGGTCCGGGTATAAAACCCACAAGAGTGGCCAACCTTGCCACTTTTCACCATTTGCAACATTTCCACACACACTCCCTCTCTCTCTCTAGAAAAACCCTAAACCCTAACAATCAAGCTCACCTCCTCCCCTCTCCCTCTCGGATTAAATCGGCAACAACAAGGAGGATCGGTCAAGACTCATCATCATTACTCGGACACTTCATTTTCTCACTTTCTTCCTTAACTCGCTGCCTTTCCACAACCGGTTAGTGCTTTAGATGTTCATTATGTGTTTATATGTACAATGGTGCTATTTGCTTGGAATGATTGAAATGATGGATGAATCATGTGAACTCTTGCATAATAATAAAGTGCTAAGATATTGAATGATGAATGATTGTTAGTGTAGGGTGTTTAATGTTTAGAATAAATGTTCACATGATCCTTGTTGACCAAGTAGCATGATATGTATTGTAGAATGAGGATGTATGCTTATGCTTTGAACAAGAGAAATGTTATCTATGTGAATGAATCTCATGATGAACCGTATGAACATGTTTATGATGAAAACCCTAATGATGAACTTGTTGAATATGACATTAATATTTGAAATATTGTGTGTTTGATCCATTTTTATCAAATATTAGACAACAAAACATGTTTATGAAATTCTATTGGCTAGTACACAATTACATGAAATTGCAAGATTATTGGTTAGTACATCAGATGTTCTAGAAGGACTTCATGTGCACGCATCCAGGATTGCGAGTCGAGACCCCCGGTTTCGACTCGAGATCGTCAAGTGACAACTCGAGACCATCAACTGACTAATCGAGAACAGTTGTCTCGACAAGGGTCTCGACTCCGCAGGTAGTTCATCAGTGATTGCGACTCGAGACCACTAGTGGTTGCGAGTCAAAGCACTGCCCTGTTGCGACACATCAATGCATGACTCGAGAATAGTGGTTTCGACTCGAGACCACTCCTCAACTTCACCATCAGTGGATGGCACTCGAAACCACTGACCATGCCTACAACGGTAGTTGCGACTCGAGACTGTCCTTTAGTGGCATCAACTCGAGACCACTCATCAGTGGATTCAACCTATCAGCGGTTTCGATTGGGCCATGCTGTTATTGGGCCATATTGGTTTAACGGACTGTTTTCAGTGTGGACTAAGTGTTGACTGATTTCTGCTTGAATTGCTAGCACGATAGGGCGGGCCCAATAACCTTGAATGACATATATGTTATGTGTTAACTGTTACTAGTCTACGGCTCAAATATTAGAACAGGCTCATCAACTTAAAGGATAATTGTATGTTATGCATGCTATGTGTTAGCTATGTGTAGATTCTACGTGACTTATTGTACCCGGGCTTAACACATACTGGTAACCATGTTAGGACGTGGTGACCAGCGTGCTTGACCAAGTAAACTAAACTGCCGAGCAACCCAAGGTGAGTTCACACACCAAAAGCATGCGTCCCAGGGAGGGACACGAACAAACTAAAGAATGTTTTCAAACTACTAATTTCCGGGGGAATATGCAAATGGTACTCTTGTACTACTACATCCGGGGGAGATACGTTTGGGTATTATTTATAAATCACAACTAGCAACACTAAACAAATCTCTATCATGTAAAGTCCCTGCTTATAGTACCGATTAATCGCCGGGGGCGAACGGGTTATTAGTTGATAGCGCTATTAGGTTTGACAACCTCACACCGTGACCGGGGGAGATCGGGCGTGAACTAGTAGACCTTGCATCTTGGTCAATGACGATAGACATTGACCTGGGGCACCAAATCTTCTCGTCAACAGTTTCGGTAATTCAAGTTTAGTAGCTTCCATATGGGGTAGCTCCCCATGACGTGATTATAAATGCTTTACCTAAACAACCTACATTTTCTTTTGAAAAGCTAAAACTGGACATCTCGTGAACTCGCCAACATTTTTGTTGATACCCTACTGCATGCTTTGCAGGTAACCAGTGAATCAGGAGCTTGCAGCTTGGGGATATGTAGTGGTCGTCTTAACCCATGTGTTGGGTTTTAAATAATCTGAACTATGAACCTTGTTTTGAGACTGTTTGGTCTATGCTTCCGCTGTTTGTTTAAACTGTTATTTGAACTTAAACTTTTAGAATTTTAAACTATGGCGTTCACTAACTATTGTGGTTGGTGAATACTTTTACTATTAATCAATGCTCAATATAATTGGTGGCTGGATCCTGGTCAGTCACGCCTCCAAGCGGTAGTACTCCGCATGTGGATTTTGGGGGTGTGACATGCGATCACTTCCGCAACACTCTAGCAACATACCGTGTATTATTCGATCAACTTGCAAGATCGATGGGCAAGAGGATGAGCGTAGTACCTCACCGACCTCAGTATTAGCACGGCCTTGGTTACTGGCAACGAACACCAGCAAGTTGGCTTCAATCAAATCCTTAACCTTAGTAAGCGACTTATGGAAGCCAACACATACGAATCAATCGGGACATAATCGATGACAATTGACTACGGTGTTGAATGTGAAACTGCCAGCACAATGAGTAGCATCTTAGGACGTGGCACGGAAATGTGACAAGATGGATCTTGTTGGTGAAAGATCGTAGGGCACCGTTTCAAGCAACGGCATTAGAGGCAACAGTCGCGGCAACATCAAGATACTCATAATCGTAGCCTACCGTATGGAAACAAAGGTGACTTCGACAAGGATTGATTGTTATTAAATCAAAATGTCAACAACCAGGGGAACGATGACAGCATTGGGAACCCACCTGATCGTAAAAACACTGGTAGTGGTGCTCATGGAAGGGCATATAGGTTTGGCGTGGGCGACGCCAGGAGTATAGCGATATGGTAACACGTATGTTTTTGGGTAACTAATCATTTTAGCTCTGTTCTGTTCAACCCTGATGTTTCATGAAACCCAACCTGTTGTGGAACTGACTGATGTCAAGTCAATGGCAACCTTCTATGTTCGTTGGGATGCAAACTCGAACTTGTGAGACAAGTGCTCAACGTTGACTTTCCTTTTTGCTATCCTTGATAATTGGATGCAGTAGATGGTGTAGATTGATTATATAGATACCGCGCAGATATACCCTGTAAGAAGGTAGTTCTGCGTATCCTTCTCCCTAGCGGAGGACCGTTGTCTGCTCTAAAGCGTCGGAGGGGTGCAAGGGTTAACGCCATTCCAGCTATGAGGGCCCAGAAGTGTCTACGGAGGGATGACCCCGCTATGTTAGCAACCGTTTCTGATGATAAGGCTAAGGAAAATAGGATCGAGGATCCACCAATTGTTGTAACTCATCTCGGTGTGCTAATTGAGGAACTTTCAGGTTTACCACCACAATTGTTAGTCGGAATCTCAGTTGATCTCACGCCAGAGGCAGCTCCGAATACTCGTTCTCTTACCGTCTCGCACCAGGAGGGTTGCAAGAACTGTATAAGCTACTACGAGAACTGTTGGACAGGAGTTTTGGCGGACCTAGTTTTCGCTTTGGGAAGCCCCAGTTATATCCGTGAAGATAAGCCTTTTTGTGTGTGTACTGATTATCGAGAACTCATCAAGGCGACAGCGGAGAACCATTTGCCTCGACCATGTATTGACAACCTGTCGACTAGTTGCAAGGGACGAGCTTTCATTCGAGAATTGATTCACGAGCGAACTACTATCAGATGGAAGTCCAAGGGGGGGGGGGGATATTATTAAAGCGGCTTATCAGACGCAATTTGGCCATACGACTTCGTATTCCATGACTTTTGGGGTAATCATCACACCAGCAGCTTTATGGATCATGTGAACCGACCATGCTATTGGATGACGTTTTGAATCCTTTCCAGGAGAAAAGAACATCATGGGCAGCTTTGTATTTTATTTGAGAGCTCTTGAGGGAGGAGCCACACCGCACGAAGTCTTGATAAAGGTAACTTCTGAATGCGAGAGGTACCCTTTTTGGGTTATATAATAAACGAAGTGGGAATATCTCGCTAAGACTCATTATGGTTGGAAACTGATCAACACCAAAGAGTCCTTCGAGGGTACAGCAACTTCTTGGTATCGCTTGATACTATAACAGATTAATCACAGGATTTTCGAAGGTCGCGCGGCTTAAATCTCTTTAGCACAGCCGGGTGCTGTGTTCGTGAAAGACAGAACGGGAGGACGTCTTTCTAGCTTTCGAATCCCAACTCTGCAATGCACAGAGCATCGCCTTTACCCAAGGGTGTGGTTGATTCAGTGGTATATCATTATGGTTCGAATCAGAGCCCCAGTTACACGTCGACACAACTCGAGAGAGTAATGACTTACGTAATGGAGTTGCAAAGAGGAAATGCACGACACACAACCGGGGGTGGAAACCGTGGTCTTTGGATTTACTTGGAGGCATTACTTGGACGGTACCGAATGTGTTACTTAGACCGATCACAAGGGCCTCCCGTGTACCCTGGTTTCGAAAAAGCTAAATCAGTTAATGGCATCGCTGGGTGGAACTTTTGGGAGGATTACGACTGTGGAACTTGAACATATATGAGCTTTGCAGCTCACTATCGACTCTAACTTACCTGATCAGACTCGTTCTGTTCAAACTAAAAAAAAAACTAACGAAGGAGAATTTTCAAATTGAGTCCATGCGAGGCGTGGAGGAGCAACTTTGGCAAGACGGACGATATTCACTACCTCATGTAACGAATGTGAATCTCATTTCACGGCAACGGTAGGGAAATGGTGTTGAGCAAAGCACACCGGCTTCGAAATTCTAGTCATCTGGGTTTTGAAGAAAGATGTTTGGATCTGTAAATTTTGTACTAATGATTGGGCATGAAAACCCACCTAGCAATGTAGGAGTATGACGTTTGACTTGTGGGAAAGTCAAGGCGAAATATTAGAAACCGGCAACACCCATATGGAAGATGGGAGCAGACTGCCATGAATTTTGTCACTAGTCTACTTACTACTCGAAACGGAAACAGTTACACATGGGTGATCGTTGATCGCCCCATGTAGCCAGCACACCTTCTTGTAGTCAAGGGAACTGACGAGTCTTCTCAGCTTGTGAATATTCCTCTGGGAGAGACGGCTGTTAGGCACGAGGTGCCAACTCCTGTTACATTTGATCTTGAGCTATACCTGGTTTAAGGCAGGCAATACGCAACACCCTTGGCTCACATCTAGACATGAGCATTACTTATCATTATAGGACAACCGAGCATAGTAACGAACCATCCGGACACATGAAGACATGTTGCGAGCATGTGCGTGATTGACTTTAGTAAACATTTGGGAAGGACACTTATCTTTGGGAGAGCTCTACTACAGCTGTACCGTATTAGTATGCATCCAGCTCTGTTTGAGGCATCGCATGGACAGTAACGCTAATCTCCTTGATTGGATTAAGGTGGGTGACAACCTAATCACAGATCCAGGACTTGTACCCGAAATTCTTAAAGATTGCTTGGATCGGAAATTGTTGACGGCAACGCGTGACTGTCACGAAAGCTGATAAGCTTAGGAAACACTGGGAGTTCACTGTAGGCGAACGTGCCATAATCGAAAGTCCCACCCTAGGAGGGTGTGATACGAATCGGTGACATGGCTCACAAACTTGAGATAACTAACGAAATGGAATAACGTTCGCGATGATATATACATATATATACCCCGAATTAAAGGCAGTGTTTGTCCGATGAAACACTTGTGATACCTTACCAGAGTCTGAGGTTATCGAACCGGTTGTATTTATCAGGGAATCTATTGAAAACATGGACCAAGAAGTCAAGGTCCGTTGGCATAAGTCGTATGACAACCGTGAGAGCTCGTTAAAACTCAAGACATGGACCGGAATTCACGTGGGAGCGTGAGGATCAGATGAAGCTCAAGTATCCTCAACTATTTCCTGATGATCAATCTAATTCTGGTACTACTGGGGAATTTCGGGGCGAAATTCCTCTTCAAGTTGGGGATGATGTGGCACCTGGGGAAAGCCTGCAACAATCTTGATCTATCACTTCATTCCTCTGTGCTTACTTGTCAAATTTCGGGACGAAATTTCTTTCAAGTTGGGGATGATGTGACAACCCGACTTTCCAAGATCTTTCCCCGACACGTTATTTGTCTTCTAGTTGTGTTTTTCATGATCTGTTATGTGTATTGTGTGCACCTTGCTAGATGATGTGACAACCCGAGTTTTCGAGGTTTCACGACCGTGTTTTATAGTTCGTTACGTTGTATCAGAAGCGCGTGTATTATATGATTGTTTTGTTATTATTCGGACTTATGATTAATGATTTGGATTAAGATTTTGTAAACCCATTTAGTGCTTACAAATTATTCGATTGACGTAACCCTTACACTTTCACACTAGATGAAACAGTGGACACCCCGTTGCAAACATGGACTCGACGAAACATGGTTATGTTTCGTCATCTCCTTCACTCAACGAAACTCAGGGAGTTTCGCCCATCCCCCTTTCATGTTTCGCCGTAATGTAATGGGCTTTGGCCCAAACCCTTATTATTTAACGTAGTAATCTGATTAACCCTAGATCGTTATCCTCAATTGTAAACATCAGCGACCCTATTTGCTCCCTTCAAACCAACGGCAGTAAACCCCTCCCCCATCGAAGCTTTTCTACTTTCGAGGCACTCTCTCTTGTGTCCCTGCATTTATTCGGTATGTGAGTCTATCATTTTGGGTGATTCCATGTTATACGTGTACATGCTGTTGACTATATGTGTTATTCGATATAAAGGTTCAATAGATTGTAGGTAATGATTTGATATGAGTAGTTAAACAAATGATGGCCACGATTAATTGTTATCTTGATTTCATGAATCCATGTGCTCACATATGTAAATGACATTCATGTGCATGTGTGATCTTGATTTCATCAATTCATGTGCACATATAAAGTAAACGACAGCTCATGTGAAATTGTAATATTGATCTCATTCACCCATGTGTACCTCTTGAATATGTTGTCAGAATTAGTCAAAGGTGTTAAACCTTATCAAGTGCTTTAATTGTATGAGAAACTGTTTGTGATTGACACATGGTTTGATATTGGATGCTTGATAAACTGATTGGTAATATGCAAACTGAATTGCTGAATGCCCTCGTATTACGCGCTGTATATTAATCAGAAACTGTAAGTGAATAGGGTGATTGTTTGTGGGGTTTCGCCAGGAAGGCCCTCGACGAAACATGTTGAGTTTCGTCAACATAGGTCCGGAGAAAGGTGGAGTTTTGCCGAGTAGAAGTCTGTTATAACAGAGAATGATTGATGTGTTAAATTAATTAACAAATTGTAATTGTTGCATGATACATTCGGTCCAATAGAATTCATTCATCATAGAATGTGTCGGCCATCTTGTCACCTCACAAACAGAATATGATTTGGAACAACTTAATAATGAATGATCATGTGCAGACCTCATTAATAATGTATGGTTATGAGTAGACCTCATTAGATCACACTATTGTTTGTCGGCTCTCTCTATTAAAGATATCATATGTTCATGGGAATTAATAACAAGTTGCTTATGCTTTGTTAGAAATTCATATTACATAGTGTGATCACTTGATCGAGCCACAAAGTCACCCGATCCTGATCAGTTGACTGTTGAATATTGTTACGAAACATACACGTGGGTTAGGATATACATGAGTAGAATAACTGTTATGTGCCATTCGGTGATTATTGCATGTGCGCACACTATGATTATGATCTATACGTAAACTTTATGAAGATAAACTTATTTCGAATGCTTGAATATCATAGGCTGTGACTGTCTAAGTGTTAACAAGTAATTAATCAAACCGAGCAAACCAAGGTGAGTTCACTGCTCTTTTCCAAGCATGCATCCCGGGAAGGGATATCGGGTAACGTTCCAGGGAGGAATGCAGGTTAATGGGATGTTTGTTATTACTTAGTTTCTATTATGTAAGACCCCCTACATCTACCGATTGTTGCTGGTAAGGCAACGAGGTATTTAGTTGATAGCGCTATTAGGATTGGCACCCTCACACCGTGACGAAAGGACGAGCGTGAACTAATTACCTTGACCACTTGACCAATGCCTAGATAGAGGCATTGGGGTTGGGCATTCACATCGTGTATATATAAGACCCCTTACATCTACTCGAGGTTGTTAGTTGAACTAATTACCTTGACCACTTGACCAATGCTTAGATAGAGGCATTGGGGTTGGGCATTCACATCTAGTAGCCACATACGGTAATCGAGTTAATAACATCATCAAAACATAACGATGAACTGTTTTAAACACACATCTGGTAACTAAACGCGTTAACAAAACTTTGAACTCACCAGCGTCGTCTGACACACTTGTCTGCATGCTTGCAGGTCTATAGGCTTATATCATTTGGAACTTGCTGTCTGAGAGGCTGGAGTGGTCATGGGTCAATATACATGGAATCTCAATACAAGCTTAATGGTTTATGTACACATGATTTACGAAACACTTAACAGACGAGTTATGCTTCCGCTGTATTCAATAAATGATATGTAACGTTTGTAATACTTTACGTTAATGAATGAAACTCTTATTTAATTATATTTATGAGTTCAATGTGATTGGTGGCTTGGATCCTGGTACGTCACACGCCTTGCGGGGGTTTCCGCATGTGGTATTTTGGGGGTGTGACAAAAAATTCATGTAATCACTTATTTTCTTCATGAATATGTTAGATCTTCTCATTTTTAACATTAGAAGTTAAGTTGTTTAGATGGTGAAACTTGTACATAACATAAACATGACTTAAATTAGTGATAAAGAAGCTTACTACTAGCTCTAATGGGTAGGGAAGTGGCACAAAAATGAAGATGATGAACAAGGAAGAAAATGAGAGGTTAAAAGCTCCATAAGGTGGTCCTTCCACTTCTAGCACCTTACACCTTCTTAGATAAGCTTCTTACACCTCCTAGTGACCTTTTATCATGAGATTGAAGCTTGAAAATGGTGGTGTATGTATGGTGTGCTTGACTGAAGACCAAAGAAGAAAGGGAGGAAGAAGGTGAAGAAAATTGTGAAGTGTTGGACAAAGTGGCTACCTTATGGTCTTTATAAAAAAAAAACTCCAACATATGATCTTTCTTTTAGATTATGTGCACCAAATTAGGGGACAAGATCAAATAAAATATTAAAAGTCATGTGGGGCCCATTGGGGCCGGCCATGGTGAAAAGGGGGGGGGGTAAAGTGTAAAATTTGGGAAGTTAGGGGTTTAAAGTGCACATGATAAGGTTTAAGTAAGTTTAAGTGTGTTTAGGTGTTTTTATTATTTTTAAGGTGTTCTAGCATCAATACTAGTTTAATATCATAAAAACATTACTTCTAGTCAAATTTTGATGTCCCGGTTATTGTTCGGTTGTTCGGTTCGTTAAAGTGCTGAATTGCGTAGTTTCACGAGGTATGAAGCACCTTTTGTGGCTGTTTCAATTCCCGACACTTTGTAAGTTATTTTGGACAATAAAACATAAATTTTGCATGATATTATTGTGTTAAATAGCTGATTATAGCTGAATTAGTGCTGATTTATGCTAAATTCTGCATTTAAAGTGCGTTTCGGGTGCTTTTTAGTGCATAGTTTAGCTTCTGGAAAGTTTATATGTTAACCCTTGTATCTACACTTGGGTTTTAATGTATTTTAGATGTTGGACCTATTCCTAGGCCCTAATTCTATTATCTGACTGCTTACTGCAGAATTGCTGACACAGCGTGTCTTACCGGTGAGTTTACTAGTCTTTTTGACTCAACGCTCAAAGTAATGCATAAAGCAATATTTGAAGTATAAAACGTGCATGGATTTACTTGTATAGCATGGAATCAGACAATGTTGACATTTAAGCACATAATTGCAGATATTAAATAATAATTAGACTGTACGGAAATTATAGGTTTTGTGCCAGTTGTCACATAATTGATGAAGAAATGTGGTGTTTGTGATGGTGATTTGATCTGCGACAGCTGTTCTCAATGAAAAGGACACGCTTTAGAGAAACAACAAGACATGGGTGTCAGAAATGCAGGTTTTGCTCCAGCGGTGATCGATTGTGAAGAAAGGTTGTCGGAGAAGAAGACTCGAAGGGTAACGCCTCTGCTTCTTTGGACAAGAATTTGTTGTTCTTTGAGTCTCAAATTCAACCAACAACTCAAAAAAAGGTAGGAGGAAGCTTCATATTAAGATTGATTTTTATCTTTTACATTAATTAGCGTTCGTATTAGTTTAAGCGGAATGGTCATCATTTGAAAAAGAGAAGATTGAAATATCTATTTATCTATCCTACTAATAATCTTATCATATCGCTGATTCTTCTGCAACTCATCCACCGCCGCCGATTGATCTGCATCGTTTTCTTCCATGCACAGGTACCGATTTCAGATCTTGATTTGTTATCCAACCCTAGGGTATTCGATAATGCCCCAATGACTGAATCTACTGGTATTATATACTTTGTTAATTTATATAATTGCTCACCAGTTATTTACATTATTACGTTTAACTTAAGTTTAGCAAGTACTTCTTATTGTTTCTTTGTTGTTTTTCTATTTTACCTTTTTAATTACTTTCTAATCATGTTAACGAGCTGTTATTTGGTCTTAAAAATAACGGCCTTCGTTTGGAATGCCACTCATATATGATGCAGATCCCGTATTATCTAATTTATATGTTAAATCATTGTTGTATGTAGAAACTATTAGATTTTGCAGAGTTTAAAATTATAATTTTGTTTTGTGATCTTTAGGAACAAGAAACAACCCTTTCTCTTTGGTCCGGAGCAAGAATAAGGGGTGCTAAGGTTAATTTCACGTTTGACGAGTCATCTCTTAAAGCAGTATCCGTATACCACTTTGCGATTAGGTATAAGTTTTTGTTTATTTGATAAAATATGTTATTATGTATGTTTGATTGAATTTTATTCTTTTAAAAAGGCCTTATTGATTTTGATATATATATATATATATATATATATATATATTTAATTTGTTGGATTTATGTTTGTGTATATGTGTGAATTAGGTTTTGGTTGTTTCAAAAACCTACATTTATACCGAGTTGATTGCTGATTTGTTTTGTGTTTGTATTTGATTGAGTTGGTTTAGAGGCTATTGAAGAAGATGGTGGCATACAAGAGCCTGTCGACTAGATCAGTCTGAACAGTCAACATGAACGTGATGGTCCGTCTTTGCATGTAACATAAGGTGTTGTAATGCGACTGATGCTAAAAGCAAAGCTACTTCACTTGGTAATGATGGTGGTGTTTACAGGCAGAAGCGGGCTATTTATAAACAAAAGCCAAGAGTACAAACAATAGATGCTTTGGTTGATAAGTCAACTCTGGGTGGGACGGCTGACATCACGCCGACGTTGAGACATTGCCTCCATTCATGGCGATTTTTATTGTTTCGTCTAGCAACGTACGTTTCCTTCTTTGATCTTTGGTCTTTGAATTTACATAACATAAGTCGGTTTTTGAATGGTTTAAACGTGTCTTGATGATTATATTAATACACCTATGTTTGATTGAACAATTATTGAGAGAAAAAAATATAAAATAAAATGAATTCCATTATGATCATAAGTCTCGGTTACAATGGTTGAATACGAAAACACAGAAACGAATAATACAAAAATTGCGGAATGTTACAGTACCGACATCACAACAACATTAATGTTTGAAGACACCGCAAATTCTCAAGGTTGTTATAGTGTCAGTTTCAGATCCATGCTCAAATATTTAAATAACAATACAGAGAAGAACTCACTATTTGTTCATAAGCCATGCGGTTGTCCTCACATGTTTGTTCATAAGCCATATTAAATAAAATTATGCATCAATCGACACATTCAATGTAAATGGGTCATAACTGCCACATGTATCCATCAAAATTTGTTGCATATTAAGATGTATGAAATTACAGATGTAAATAAATGCTTACAATTTTTGGGCACTCATAGTCAATTCCAACAGCCTCAACCTTCTTCCGCCTTTTCTTGTCTCTTTTCAAGATTCCATCAACCAACTTCTTGTGCTCTTCAAACGTCCTTTCCTGAATAGTCATCATGTTATGGCTAAACAAGTAGTGCCATTTTACAGAATAAATATGGTAAGATAAAAGATAATTGAGTTTACCAAATTATTCATACCATACCTTGTTATGACGTTTATGTTCGATATGGACCCAGTCCAAGGGTTTATAGAAATGGTTAACGCCTTTCCACCTTCAATCAATATAATAATTTTCCTATGTACAACAACAAAAAGAACATACCTTTAATCATAACTTACGTGGGTAATCGGTCAGAACATAACTAAAAAGTCAAATTTTAGTATGGGTCACACAAGTTGAGTTGACCAAAAAAAAAATTGTTCATCTTTGTATTTTTATGTAAATGTTATAAACATGATTATAAAAATAGAATGTTATTACAACAATAATCTAAACTTTTCAAGTTCTACTTACAATTATCCAAACAAAAACATAAAAAATATACTTACAGTTTAGGATGAACACTAGGGGGGATGTTCTGTGCTTGCAACAAATGCTCTACTAAGAGATAGTTATGCATGGTTTCAGCTACAATCTTTGCCATTAGCTCGTATTTATAATCATCAGGTTAACATCTCCTGGAGATGAATTAAAATATTTATAAAAAAAGAGGTTACATAAGGACTATGTTTAACCTCCTGATATGCAAACAGAATGAACTCAAATGCTTTAATTTTCCGGGCTGAAAGAAAAAGACAGGAGTTTATTAAATGAAAAGAATACATTATTAACAAAATGTTACACAAGGGTAAAAAATTACAATTTATGTGGGGCATCTCATTTCTACTTAAAACATGATACTTAAAAGAATAACATCATAATGCCACTCGCTAACTTGATAGATTAGAGATCCTACATTTATACTTAATTAAGTGCAGAGAATGGGGCATCTCATTACAATAACTAATTTAAATAATTAAAAGAATTCAAGAAATTTATTAAAAAAGATTAAAAATCTAACACAATCATTTCATTCTTTGAACTTCACATATAAATTAATAACCACATACAATAATAAGAGAGAACGATCACAGAATACATATATATTCCGAACAAGCAGTTCTACAGGCCAATAAACATTCTGAACAAGCAAATATTGTCAAGTAATGCACATACAAGTCTAGAAAGTTAAAACCTGATAAGCCTCTTCATACATACTGATGTTCATCATCTAAGCAGGCTTCACAAGATCTTCCAAAGTTACATCCAGATTTGTCTTGCAAAGTTCTTGTACCTTGTTGATTTGCTGAAGAATACTAGCCCTAAAAATTACACAAAACTTAGCCCTAAACTCATTCGAACGGACATTCGTCTATGCTTTTCCGGTAATCGTAATCGCCAATTGTGGCATGGCATACCAAATTTATGCTCTAAGTATCCCACTAATAAAGTAACATAAAAACTAAAATGTTAAATTAAAGACTCACAAAATGAGTTGAACCAAAATATAAAGAATCTGTAATTATCATGGATTTACAATGTACAATTTTGACAAGAGAAAGAAAAGTTATACCTCAAAATCAATCCTGTGAGCACCAGGAACGTCAAAAGTTTCCACTCCGAACAAATAAATCTTTGGCCCAGTGTGAATCAACTTCTGGTGCAAACTATCTTCATCATCCGAAGCCATATCAATATGCAACATGATATCATCTCCATCACCACCGTCATTGTCCTTTAAATCGACATCTTAATCCTCCTCGTTCTGAAACACCCACTGATAAGACTCCATTGAACCCATCGAACTCATTCCTCCGTTTCGCTTATGCGCGCCCCCTCTCTCCAATCCGAATTATGCCATTTATAATTGGTTTCTGAGTGTGGAATCAAGGATGGTAATCATTGAAACCTAATTGACGATCTGAGTGTGGAATCAACCATAACTAATAGACGATTGAGGCCGATTAGGGTTTTCTTGATCTCCAGAGGGCATAGAAGGAAAGGATTTGTGGGCAGCTATGATTTTGAGTGAGAATGAAGAAGAAGTGAAGGTAACGACCAGACATGGAGACCTGGAGAGTGATTTGATTAAATGCAAATGAATGATAGATGTCGATTAGGTATCTAGAGAGTGCGTGTGAGTATGGGGTGTATGTTACTATTATACCCTTAAAGTGTCATAAAAAATTCACCTCTTTACAACTTTACCCTCACAAAACAAGCTTTCATTAATTATACATGTTGCTTTAAGAGTTGGACGCGATATAAAATTACATTTCTATACATTAGATTTGCTTTATCTATCCGACCTAATAAAAGCCATAATTAGGGAAAACATGTGTCACACCCTGACTTTTGCGGAAGCGTGGTTATTGGTGTGACTTCTTAATACCATAGCATTCAATCATAACAATGCTATATGATAAAACCAAAAGATATTCATCCATAAATTTATGTTTTAAAATACCACATTATACTTGTTTGAAACATCGACACCAAATTTAAGTTACAAACCATAACATGTTTTAAGGAGTTCACCAAGGCTCGACAAAAGACCTTGAACAAACCCGAGCTTAGAACCATGTATCTCGTCCAGGAGTAAGATACATCTCCTAAACTCTAAAGACTTGGATGACATCTTTTTATTTATTACGTAGCTTGAAACACATGCACACACCTGCCAGATCCACTTAGTTCCCTGAAATACATGTAGTTTAAAAACATCAACAAAAGTTGAGCGAGTTCATGTGTATTTGTATGAATAAACCTTTAAAGTATGTCTGTATGTATGTATGTCCCTGGTATGTAGCAATAAGGAAAACAGATCACCAATGGTTTGCAAGGCCATTGATATGTGTGAAATGGTGCAGGAAAACTCAAACCTAGCAAATTTGTACCGGGCCTTCGGCTGGAAGACATGGTCACCCTATGGGCCACCCTGGTCCCCATGGGTGTGGGCTCGCTACACCCAAATAGATCTATCACTCATGTCCCTCGGTCCTACGACGAGGATTAATGGCCTTAAGTGTTATACCCACCGTTCACATGATCTAGCAGTAACCCTCCTTAGCTAACCATACCATGTATAAAACGTTCGTAATAATTGTAACATGTATTTCACCCCCAAAGTATAAAACTGAAAACAGTTAAAAGAAAAGGGGGACATGAACTCACTGTATTGCGTCTTCAGTACTGGTAACTCAAATCACCTCAGCAAACACGACTACCTATAGTGTACTAACGTCTATTAGACGAACGGGTCGTGCCCTTGCTTAGTATTTACGTTTTTGAGTTATGTTTCTTATGTTCCCAATATTATTCCAAGTTATAATTACTTGTTAAAATAATAATTATTTTAACCTTAAATTATATTTAAGTTTTGGAATAATTGTTTAAGCAATATTTCTGTATTAATACTTCAAAAGTATTTATTTTCGTATTTCCTTCCCAATGATGGGGGTATTTCATACATGTAATTTCGTATTAGTAGCTCCAAAACAATATATTTTCAAGTATTATCTTAGAAAATATATATAACTTATTTTGTCAAAAAAATGTATTTCAAGAAAATATATATTTTTCCCAAAAATCATATATCTTCTAAATATACTAAGAAAATATATTTTAACTTCCCAAAAATAATATTTTCCCTTTTGTCAAAGTATGATATAACTTGTAATAATAATAAAAATCATACTTTCACTCCTTTTGTATCCAAAATAATATTTACCAAAAATATATTTATAACGGTATTTTCCGGAATATTTTGTAAGTTGCGTTATATCGTTCGGTTCCACAATATTATGTGTGTAACTTATATATTTATTCCTTGATATTCTTGGTATTATTTTGGATTGTAAATTTCATGGTATTTTGTTAAGTTATATTATTTTACCCTAAAATAATATAACTATTTCACCAAGTATACAAATATTCACACAAGTGTCCTTAATGTAAATATATATTCTAAATACATATTTATCCATTTTTATTTATAAAAACCAACCTCCCATATTTGTATTTTTGTTACAAAAATTATGGCAAAGTTTATATCAAAATACACCTGTAAATATTTATTAGAAAATATTTTTCTAAGTGTTTATATTTTTAGAAAATTTTACCATAGTTTCCCCTAAAAATGGAGGTGTCCATGCTATCAAAGCATATCATTTTCTTTTCAGAAATCATCACAAACAATTCAACAATCAATCCCTAAACAACTACACTTACCAAGTGCAAAAACAATGTTATTTACACTACAACATGAACTTGAACTTTTATTAAAAACTTGTAGGAACTTGGTAGTGTGTTTAGTAGGTTTAGTTACCCCTTAAAGTGTGTTCATTTCTTTAAAAATCTCATTCTTGAAAGATTTGAGTGTTTACAACTTGTTAGATGATTTTTCAAAAAATCATTCTTTTGAATTTTTCTTGTAAACAAAGTGTTCTTATACTTGTTTTATCACCAAAAGTAGTGTAAGTTTAAGTAAGAGCCAAGATCTTCTAAAAATCATATTTTGAACTTGGTTCTTTTGGAAAACCATTCATAAATCTTAGATCTATTAGATTATCAACTCACTTTCTTTATTATTTTTCAAGAAATCACTTATTATTCAAGTTCATGCTTGCACATGAGGATGATCATCTTGTTTTATCACATAATCATCCTCTCTCTTGCTAGATCATGTGTTTAATCACAATCTAGCAAGCTCCTTATGATGATCAACATCATAATCTCAAGTAAATAACATGCAAGTATCATTCATATACTAAACAACATAGTTTCATCAATATTTCATCATATGTTAAGCTTATGTTCATGATTCATGTTTATGTCTTTTAATGTTCATCATGTTTAACAATGTTCATCAATTATTAACCAACTATATATGAAAGATCAAGAGTTTATAAGGGCCTTACTACTAGCACAAGGCTAGGGAAGAACACAAGATGATGGTGATGACAAATGTGGTGGATAAAAGCAATCGGGAGAGGTCCTTCAAGATCCAAGACCACCAAACCTTCTAATCTTGCTTCTTACACCTTGTGAGGAGCTTGGAATGGATGAACTTGAAATGAAAGTGGTGATGGTGTGTGGGTGTGGTTCGGCCGAGAAGGAGAGCAAGGGGAGGAGATAAGATGGTGAGTGTTTTGTGTGGGTGATTATGAGAACTCTTAACCATCTTATAACCACATAATCCTTTTACCCAAAGGATATTATGTTCTCAAAAGTACACACAAATCTCTAAAAATATCCAAGTAAGATCAAATGGGATCTAGTGTGATCAAGGGTGGGCCACCCTTGGTGACCGTAAATATGAAGGGGGGAGGGGGTCTAAGTGTAAGTTTGAATGATAAGTTAGATAATTAGTTGAAAACTAAGTGTATTAGTTTAGATGTTATGCATAAGGTATGTTATATAGTGTGTTAAGGTGTTCGGGGATCATAACTAGCCAAGAAATAATAAAACAATGTTTCTAGTGTAATTTTGGTGTTTCGGGTAGTGTCCGGTTGTTTGGTTAGATACAGGTTCGTTAAAGTGTCAAGTTATTCCGTTTAGTGATCTTTAAGTACCCTTTTGTGACACTTTTAATTCCCGATACTTAGGAAAGCATTCAGGACCATTTTGCCATATTTTTGCATGTTACTAGCTCATTAAAATGTTGAATTTTGCTGAAATGTGCTGAATTCAGCACTTTGAGTGGGTTTTAGGCACTTTCCGGCTCTTAAACTATCACCTAGTGAAGCAGTTTTATGGTCCTTACTTCCCTACACACCATACTAGTGTGGTACCTTGTCCCTAGCCCATGCGGGGTCTCAAAACACTGTCTGTCTATGTACTGAACATCGTCAGCATTTATCTGAGTTATCCGCTAAATGTGCTAACTGTGCTTTGTGCATCAGGTATGTCAGTAAAGTTTGCATGTGATAATGAGATGACGTTATGTAATATGTGATGCACATGTAAGTATGTTGCAGTAATCAGAAAGCAGTTTAAGTCATCAGTTGTAATTCAACACAATCATTAAGCACTAATTTATATTAATTAAATTGTACGGATACCAGGATTTTTGATGGTTGTCACAACATGTCCCCCATCTAGAGCCTCTATTCCTCATTTTCCCGCCAAAAGTTGCATCCCTTTGTTTTCCCTTTGGTGAACGCACACGCGGGATCCATTTACAGTCTTTCGAATCGAGTTATTACATCGTATATATAAACACACAAGAACTAGGGTTTCTCTTCCTCCCTCTTCTCTGATTCTTATTCTTCTTCCCTTATCCAATCCAGCTTCCATCTTTCTATACACGCTAATCTTTACTGTCACACCCCGATATTTCCACGTATTACCGGTGGGCCCGGTGGGGAGTATCGTGACGTAGTTGATATCATCATAGTCAAACAACACAAATTTAAATGCACAGCGGAAGCAAAAGATAGATATTATTTCAACCGAATAAATTGTAATATCAAAGTATCACAAAAGAATTGAAACAGATCCACAGGCGGATCAAATAAAAAGGAAACATAGTTCATCAGACTCAAATGCATCCAAGCTTGCGAGTCTCGTAGTGATGCTAAGGAGAGGCCAGCCTATTACGCTTAGTACCCGCACTTAATCTTTTTGGGAAAATACGTCAGTTTACACTGGTAAATACAATTAACTGACTCATTTTGAAAAGGTTTAGAAAATTGATTTGAATGCACGCGGAACAAAACATTTTATAACTTGGGATAATTATTTATATATAAACTTGTAAAAGAATTACATGTTTGTTATACGTTCAGTAGCCCGATCTGTTGACCGGGTTAAAGATTAATAGACACACCACATAATTTATTTATGCACTAACGGGTGTACGCCTACACCCCGTGCTTAGGTCGTGGCCATTTCGTAAAATGATGCCAAGGATATCCGGGACATGGCCATTAACCCCCAAAGGCTTTAAGCAAACATAACATTTTCAAACGGGACATTTCAATGATTTAACCTTTATACAATTAAAGATGCAATGCCCGACCAAGCGGTATTTTATATACCGTACCCCAAGCCCGTATAGGGAAAATAAGTTAAAAGTATTTACCTTTGCAGGTAATAATCACAAATAGCAAGTGCACATAGCTTTTACCGGGTCTCCTATTCTGGAACAAAGGTTTTTAATAACCTATTAGATTCCTAACGGGTCTTTAATTAAGCCCAAACTTAGACCGGTTAGTTTTAAAGGAAGATACGGTTCAAACGCACGATTAAGCGAAGACCGGAATAGAATGTGATTTAGACCCGACAAGTTTGGAGACTTGTGTAATATGGGTAAGCTAAACACATTCTGGATTTTTAGACAAAATGATAAGGTTTGACCCATTTCAGTCAATTTATGCAAACTAGTTACATAAATCGAACTGAACGTGCAAGGTGCGTAATGGGTAACCATATGAGTCATATACAGGTTTCCTAAGTTAATATGCCTTAAATATGTTGTGACATCAGTAAGATATCTTCTATTATGCTCGAAATGGATTTAAACTCAAACTATACCCCGTAGGGGTATTTTGGTCGTTTAAAAGGTTATAAAAGAGTTTAAATAATAATATGAGTTACAGGTCTGATATAATCAGTAAAATACTTAATTTAATAAGTTATAACAGTAGGTTATTACATATATGTGAAATTTATCACTTAAAACCAAACTATGCACCTTAGGGGTATTTTGGTAATTTCACATAGGCTAAAAAAAGGTCAAAACTGGAAATCTGAGTTTAAAACTTTTGCTTACTGTCAATATATAATAATTTACTTAAAATATCAGTAGGCATCAAACCTTATATGTTTAAAATAGTTTTAATAAATACTATGCGTTAAAAAACGCTTAAAAAGGCGATTTTGAGCTATTTTCGGGTTTTTAAACGAAAGCTGATATTTTTATTATTCCAGAAGGCTCAAAATGTTTTATTTATCATAATAGATCAGTAGAAAAAGGTTTGATATCAAAATAATTTGAAAACCTCATTTTATAGGCCAAAAGGGCAAAACCGACAATTACCGAATCAAAGCTAGAACCCTATGTTATGCTCAGCCTAAAAATAAATAAAAATATTCAAAAATCCCAAAATATTATTTTACATCAGTGGGTAAAAATTTTGGCATTAAAAATCGGGTTTAGACATGTTCTTACATTAATTACCAAGTTATATTAATGATAAAAACAGGTTGCATGGCTCCTACATTGCTAATTATGCATTAATTTGAAAATAAGCTTTCTGTTGACTTTTTAAGATTAACTTTGACCCGACAATTGACCTAGTTAGAGTGGGAATCAGAGGGTTCCCTTTTAAGGGTTTATTACCCACATAACTACCAACCTATAGGTACTTTCAATTCGAGATTTGACTAAACAATTATTAATTAATCACGAAGTCAAACTCTAATTACGACGGTTTGACTTTAAGCTAATAAACTAAGCTAAACTTAATTAGAAAGGGTTAAGGACACTTACAAGAGACCTAAGCACGATTAGGAAGCCTAAGAAACTTTGGTTGCTGACCAGAGAGCTCCAGAAGTCTTCAAAGCAAGAGTTTGGAAGCTTTCCAAGTGATATGCTCAAAGTATGAGTTCACAAATGCAACCAAGGGCTCTATATATAGCCAAGGAAGTGCAAGGAGGTGGACACAAGTGTTAGGGCTACTCCATAGGTGATAACAGGTGTTAAGGGACTTGTAACATGCAGATAAAGGGTGGCAAACTCGCTGAATCGCGTAAACATGCAGGCTGACACGTTTAAACAGGTTTGCTGTCACTGGCAGTCCGTCGCGTAGCGCTACGGACAAAGGCACAAGTGCTGGCGCTACGCCAGCACCAAGCTTCTCAGCCAAACATGTTTCAGAAATGACACTTTCACCCCCTGAACTTTCTAATGCGCAATAACTTCCATTTTAGGCACTTTTAACCCTTGAAATTTATATTTCTATGATCCATGAGATAAAACCAATCATCAATAGGTCCGGTTTCGTTAAACAATAACCGAAAACACAAGTTTTGCCTCGTTGACGCTTTTAACCCCTCGTACACGAATATTATCATAACTTTCTCATACTTTATCGAAACCTTGTGAAATTTTTATCACTTATTCTCATGAGCATAATTAATTGTTACAAAGCTTCGGGTTTGCTAAAAGGACACTCATAGGTATACTTTAAACATGTTGACATGTTTAACCCCTGTAGTTTGCAATCTCTCACTTTCCTCCACAATTAGCTTCGTATGCTCCTTAATTTATTCGTTTAAGGGTATAAACATCGTGTAGGGTTATTGTAAGGCATATTTATCCGTTGTTGTCATTTTGAATCCTTTTATTCACATACTTTCTTTGTTTGTCAACTTTAGTCCCTCTAAAGTAATATTTTACATGTTTAAAGCTTATGACACGTGTCGATACATTATTGGACATAAATTTTCGAGGTGTTACATCCTCACCCCCTTAAAAGAAATCTCGACCTCGAGATTTGTTAAAATGCTGGAAGTTCTTTTTGTCGCATAATGGACTTAACTTCTATAGCCTATCTGGAGTCTCTCCAAGCTCCCAAAGTGACCTTTATATTAGGTACATGTATCCTTTTGGAGCTTCTTAACCTGCCGATCTTTAATCGGTATAGGTTGCTCATCATATCATAAATTTGCATATCATTATGTGATAATGCATTGCGAGCTCCGCTAAGCTCCTTAAATAGGTTTTAGTTTATAAGCTATGTGATCTTGATACATTCGATTTCCTTCGAATGATTCTATATATTCAGAGCTTAACTAACCTAATAATTTAACAAATTGGCACACCCTTCCTGGGTAATATCTTTTGTTGAACCTTATTCCTTAACAAGAACTTAGGAGGGTTGCTACTTTCATTAATCCTTGATTTTCTACCGAATACTGGCAACTTACAGATGATTATGGATTTGTATGGTCTTATTCGTTGTTTCCAAGGCAAATTTCATATCCTGGTAATTGGACTTCCCAAAGTCTCGTCCATCAAATGGATGTTTTGATATTTCATATATACAAGGTCTCCAAAGGAGCAACCTTGATACTTATATAACAACTATTACAAAAAAAGCTTATTTTTAAGGTGAGATGGTTATTCCAACCACTGCTTAAAACTAATCTTAAGGAATAGCTAATCCTTGCCGTTAGTCAAACAAATCAACGATCCTAGGCAGCTGATGGCAATTCTTAATTGTTGCCTAATTAGGGTTGCGGTAATCAATGCATAAGCAAAATGAACCGTCTTTCTTAATTAACTATACTGAATTCTTAGAATATTGAGTTAGGCTATATGAACCTCTATTTTAAAACTAACTTAATCAGGGTTTCAATTCTTCCAATGATGGTACTTGCCGTCTTGGAGATTTCATAATAATACAGCCCTAAATGGGATATAAATATTAACTCTATTTGCTTCTCAGGAGGTAAACAGGGTAATCTTATGAGAAGATAATCAAGATACAAGGAGGTTACAGAGATTTTCCAAATCTCAGGCTCCAGTTCATCCTTCCTTTCTTGTGTCAAATGAGTGACACATTTATGTTACAAGTCCACGAATTCCTTAATCGGAGGCATTTACTTGGACAATTCCATTCTGGATATCTTCTTTGAATACCATTGGCTGACTTTAATACCATATGACCATCAGAATATCTTTGTGGTCCCATGCATTAAACCTCCATGCTAATCAGGCATGGAAGCAATCTATGGAACATATCAAGATATACCAATCCTCATATGGCGCTTGTTATCATACCGTCTGGTATTCGGAATCGATAGAGATCAAAGAGATATCAACTATATATGCTGACGCACTTCCTCTAGAGAGGATACTTCAAGAATTCTACGACTGAGGGCTTCTGACAGGAACAGAAGAAATGGTTCCTATGATTTTGCCTGTAAGTTTTTTTCCTTACACTTAATATCTGGGGTTCTTACGGGAGAATTTCTAAGAGTTTGCTATACTTATGGTCTTATGAGGGACCAGACGTAACTCCTAGCAATAAAATCACAATAAGGGATTTATTTGGTGTCATTATTAATGTGAACTGCCTCTAATCATTCATCAGGAGGGTTAAACGCCTCCATTCTTAATCCTTTTAAACTTAGCTGCAAAATCTTTGACAATTTTTAGGGTAGACTCAGCTTTGACTGGTTGTTTCTTAATCTATATAACATGAGTAGATGAGGTAGATCCATAATGGATTTATAATAAGCAGACTTTGAAACCTTAATGTGCCATCTTATTTCCGATGCTAATCATCAATAATTATTTCATTAAGCTTAGATTTTTGGGTAAGTGGAATAGGGTACTATCTCAGCCAATGAATTAAAATTTGCAACATACTGTCGATAGTCTAGAACTTTTACGGTGAGAGTCGGAAAATTCTTATTCCATCTTTTTCCATTTCGTGATGCGGATAATAGGTTTTTCTAATAGGGTCCTTAAAACTTGGACCATCCCATATTGTATAAGAGGACCTTTCTTGGGGACCTCGTTAATGTCCTCACTAATTAAGGGTATTGCCATCGAATGACTGTGATGCATACCTCACCGTGTCCTTTCCAGCATGACTACTGATACACCTAATGGTTTCTACTTCATTCAACAATTTCCTGCAATCGATGGCCCCTTTTTACTATTGAAGTCTCTTGACTTCCAAGAGACGAAGTACTTTTAAGTATATCCTAAAAGGAATGGGCTCCTTGCCACATATGATTTTGTTTGGGTTATTCCTCGCATTTGAAGTATGAATAAAGCTCTTCTCATGAGTAGCAACATGTGTTTTAGAGCGAGCAGCATCTGGCTTCTTGAACCTTTTCATGAATTTTCCCATAGCCTTTCTAATAGTTGCGTTAATTACAGTTTTGGAGATTAACTCCATTAACATTGAGGTTCACATTGGATGCTCCATTAACATTTGTCGCATCTCCAGCATCGCGACTGTTGTTTGTCTCTTCTGATTTTTCCATACTCGAATCTTTGGTATTAAATACCATATTCAACAAGTGCTTAGGAAATCCATACCTAGTGACTCCTTGAATTGTCAAAGGCTCACCAAAAGGAGTCTTGATAACTACTTGCTTCTTATCACACACAATATGGGCTCGATTTTTAGGATGACTAATTCATTCCTATCACTATATCGAGTCCCTCTTATTTTAATGGAAACAAGGACAGCGGAAAGAATGATTCCTAATGGATATAAAACATCCATCTAATATTGCTGAAGTAGTATCTGAGGTACTATCGGTCAATTCTACTTTATACTTAACGCTTAGAGTTTTAACAGGCAGATTTAATAATTTACAAAATTCATTGTCTACGAAAGACTTATCTGAAACTGAATCAAATAATACTCTAGCATGAGCGTTATTGGTATAGAAAGTACCTGTTGTGGCATTGTTATCCTGAATAGCCTCTTGAGCATCCATTTGAGAGCTTCCAACTTTGGTCTTCTTAGCCTCCCCAGGCTTCTTGGTTTTATTTAGGCAATTTGTCTTGATGTGCCCTATTTCATTGCAACCATAGCAGGTTGTGTCCTTTATGTCTTGGCACTCCAAGGTCTCGTGCCCTTTCTTATTACAAATCCCACAAGGCCTAGCTTGTGACTCCAGAGTGCATTTCCCTTTAGTTGCCTTGTTTGGGCAGCGGGTCTTTATGTGCTCCTTCTCGCCACAACCATAGCAGGTGGCGTCCTTCAAGTCCTTATATTCATGGGTCTTGTGGTCCATCTCTTTACAGATGACACATCCCCTGGTCTGCTCATAGAAACATTTTCCGAAATGCTTCTTCCCGCAGGTTTTACATTTGGGTTTTGCCTCCTTTGGCTTGGACTGGTTATAACTTGAACCGGCCTTACCCTTTTTGAATCCCTTATTCGAGGTATTATCACATTTTCGCTTATGATCCTTTAACGCTCGGTCCACGGCCTTGTTTACGACTGTATCTAACATAGCCTGTAACTCGGCGCCCGTTAAGTTCAGTATTGCATCATTATTCTGATCAGCTGGATGATTGTGAGCTTTAGATGAGTCAGCCATGGTGAAGCTTTGAAGGCTACAAACCAAGTGGTAATAATTGGTTTAATTATATGGTGAATTGTCTAATTTGATGATTAAATAGCCATGGTACAAATAAGCCATATAGGCGAATAGATAGTATTAAATTTATTTGATTATGTTTTGCCTAAGTTTTTAAATAAACCATCTTTGGCGTTTTAACGGAATATAATCCTTCATATCTATTAGACAGGGGACATAAGTCACGACTGTCAATGTCGTACCGACATTTTATATATAGCACAAGGGCTTGTTCCAAAGGACTTTTTGATGGCACTGATCCCTTGTCACTAGGGAAAAATTAAAACATAATCGATGATTCCTTTGGATCGGAAAATTTCATAGTTCATTGTCTTGACAAGAAGTTATGAAATAAAACTATCTTTTTCATGTATACATCTTTGCCCAAAGGTATCATCCTAATGGATGTTTTGATGTGTACATCATGTTCGACGTTTATTAACCATGATTCCTATTGATCATTTAGGCTAAATAAGGGGTTTGGAAAAATCCTAATATAAAGATGACAAGTGTGATTTTATCGCATCACTGTTGTCAGGAGTGTTAACATGTTTTCAGATGTTAACAAGGATCTGAATTTCTTTTAAACAGGTCTTTCCATCGTAGCTAGGTCTTTAATGACATTTAAGCTAGGTCATACCTTTTAAGACTTTCTTTTAATATGTATATTGGCAGGAAAGGAATGATATTTATTTTATTCAGGATTTTCATTATAATTATCCTAGATTTAATTGAAATATAACTATGGCACAAAAGGCCAAGTCACAAGGGCAACTTTAAATTATAAACCATGATCAAGGTATTTAGGCTTGAACGTTGTTCATGCCTTTTCTTGATAGGGAGTTGTAGGCTACGACTGTCTTTTGTCTTATATGACAATGAATTCGGCCCGTAAGCATTATATCCCTAATGGATGCTTAATTCACCAAATAAGAAAGGATTTCGGGAGAATCTAGTATAAGGATGATTTATGTGATTGAATCGCATTTGCCAGGAATGTTAACATGTTTACAGGTGTTAACAAGGATTTGAATCTTTTGAATAGGTTCTACCATCTTGGCCTTGTCTGAAATGACATATAGGCTAGGTTGTATCTTTAAGATTCTTTTTTAATATTTAACGCAGAAAAATCCTAAATTGAGATGTTAATAAGGATCTGAATCTAATTAAGGAACTACCATCTTGGCCCTGTCTTAAAACGACACATGGCTAGGTCCTGCCCTTTTTAGATTTTGCCATTTTATTATAATGGTAGATATTATAAAAGGAATGTTATTATTTCATATTTTATGTTCATATGCAATGATAAATAAATTTAGATAAAACATTCCAATGATTTTTAAAAGAGGTACAGTATTGCCCTTGTTCGTGCATGCGTCTGTCGACTTCGTCTTGTATCGAGTCTTGTATTAGAATTGTTAGATCAGGGTGTGTTTTACGAGAAATAGGGTAGGTTTTAGATGTGTTTGAGCCCCTTCCCTTTGAAGGTGACCCTTCCCTTTGAAGGTGACCCTTCCCTTTGAAAGGGTTCCGTTTGAAAGTTACATGTCATTTCAAACGGAAGGGTCTTTTCCTATAAATACTCTCATGTCTAGTTCATTTGTAACTTTCCGGCCAAAGCAACGAAGTGCTGCCGAAGTGTTGTCAGGTTGTAAACGTCTTCTAAATCAATCATACAACAGTTTAAAGCGTGAATCTAGCTGAATTGAACTTAGTTTCTTTGTTTCCGCCTCTGAAACTAAGATAAACTCTTCTGAACGACTCATTTGGGTCTAAAAACGATCCTACAAGTGGTATCAGAGCTCAGGAGGAAGAGTTCATACCAATTCAGCCACAAATTTCTGTTTCTACACCTTTCTTTTCGAAAATTACAAGTTTTCACGGTTAAAATCGGCTGAAACTTTCACAATATGTGCGTAATTGTGTTTTGACAAACCCTTGAGATTATCAATTCAAAATTCGAAGTTTAACCCGTAAAAAAAGGACTGAAATATGGGTTCTGTTTGAACGAAGCATAGGTGTTCCGTTTGAAAATTGCCATCCCGTTTGAAAATGCATACCCTTCTGTTTGAAATTTGATCCTATCGTTTGAAAACAGGACTGTTACGTTTGAAACTGGTGTTCTGTTTGAACATATCGTTTGAAATTGATCACTACTGTTTGAAAGTGTACCGTTTGAAAATGTCCGTTTGAAAGCAGTCACTCCGTTTGAAGTTGTCGTTTGAACGTGTCCAGCACTTGTCTGTTTGAAATATTCACATGACCGTTTGAAACTGGACATGACAGTTTGAACAAGGTGGCCGTTTGAAAGTGGTTATGTTGTTCACGTGATACGTGTATTAATCTGATCAATTGTCTGACATTTACATTGAATATATACATGTGATTTAGTAACCCAATGATGTTGCATATGATAAAGTCAGAAGATAAATGAGATAAAGTCAGAATTACATGTGTGGCCCAAGTTACAAACAATATGGTCATATCTGTTGTTGGCTAAGTGAAGTTTGGTGGTCCAATGGGAATTTAGTGGTCTTAATGGTTTCGGTATTTTACATTGAGTGATTACATGTGTTTTTGGGGAATGACAGATTACATGTGATATCAATTCAAGAGTTAAAGTTTTGCGGCCCAATCACAATAAAAAGATTAAATCGTCCACTAATTCGGCCCAATCATAGTTAAAAGGTGTTGGTTATTTTCAAAAAGGATAAATAGATATTGAGGTGCAATTAAATTGTATGTGTTGTGATGTTGTCCGTACAAGAATTTTATTAAAGGTGATCAGATCATTTTTGTCAACAAGTGGTAGCTTGTTTGAAAGGTTCAAAGTTATCAAAAGTTCACCAGGTCATTTGAAAAGGTCGTCTGAATTTAATCCGGGTCATAGCAGTTCGCACAGTCTGTCAACTCTCAGTCCGCTCAGAATAGTTATCAGTTCGATTACCAGTTTTATCCGTTTAATTGATAAGTTGTTAAACTGATTGTGTTTTGTTTGTTTGTTTGTTTGTATTTGTCAGGTATTATTTTTTCGAGAAGAATCAGTTCGTGTGAAAACTTGCTTGATAAGTTCTTTGATTCCGAATCATGGATAACGAGTTCTACAACGCGTTTGCAACACCGTCGAGTTCATCTTCTATTGCTCAGAACATGAATTTGGAAAACGAGACGGGAACCACCCAAAAGCCCCCGAAATTGATGAGTATCGAAGAATACTACGGGTGGAAAGATAGATTCGAGAACTGGGTTCAGGAAAACCATCTGAGATCATGGGAGTGTATTCTTAAGAAATATGTTTTGCCACAGACTGATTTGAAAGTTAATAAAAAAATACATGAATTTAGTAATGAAGAACGTGATATGTATAGATCTGAGAAGATGATGATTAGTCTACTTCAGCAAGCTATCAAAGAAGACATTTTCATACTACTTCAGCATGACAAAACTTCAAAGTCAATCTGGGATGCACTTAAAGTCAAATTTGAGGGTAGCGAGAAAATGATTAAAAGCAAGAAGGCACTTTTAAAGAAAGAATTTGATCTGTTCAGCAGTCTACCAGGTGAAGACACAAAGAAGCTGATTGAAAGATACTGTCACCTTGTGCGATCTATGTCAATGCTTAGTATAGAAAAGGAGTCTGAAGAGTGGGTAGACAAATTAGCTGATGCGTTACCGCAAAAAGAGTGGGGAACTTATTTGATGATTCTGAAAAACACAGGAGTTTATGATGGGTTATCAATTGGTGAGTTTATCGAAAAGATTGAGGGTCAGGATCTGGAACAACAGAAGATCGCGAGGATGAACAGTCCAAATGGTCAACAGGATGTAAAAATGTATTACAAAGGAAGTGTTCCGGTTCAAGAAGCTGAGAGAAGTCCGAAAATCCAGACTGCGTTTAGTGCTGGGGATTCTACAGAAAAGATTGATCAAAGTTCAAACAAAAACAGTAGTGGTTTCTCATTATATCCGAGTGTTAATCCAAAGAGTTCATCAGAAAACTTTCAGTCTCAAAGCACCAAGACAGGAAATGGTTGTGTGATACAATGCAATATTGCCTTGAATCTTCCAGATGGACAAAGTTTTTCTAAGGAGGTTGCGAAAGATCATATGGCATTACTTGGTTCCGTGCTTATCTCGTATGAAGGTCTAGTGGCTGGTCGAATCGGAAATCCTATGCTCACAAAGGAGGATTACGATCAGATAGACGCCGAAGAGATGGAACTGATGGATATCAAATGGTGTCTTGCTAGTGTTCTTAGACGTGCTGAAAAGTTTAAGACAATTACCGGGAGAAATGACTTTCTTGATGCTTGTGTATCTATTTTAGGTTTTGATAAATCTAAAGTTACTTGTTTCAGATGCAGGGAAAAAGGCCATTTCAAGCGGGAGTGCAAGAACAGGGAAGCTAGTGGTGCTCAAAATCCATTCGGAAAAGACGACTACTACCGGAAAGCCATTTATCAGCAGGTTGGTCAATCACAAGATTCACAGACGGCTCATGGTAGGAAGATTGAGGATTCAAAAAGAGGATGTTTGGTAGACTTCAACTGGAACAATTACATATCTCCTGATAGCAAAGCATGCATAGTCGATCAAGATGATGAGAGACTACCTGAAGGCTTCAGCTGGGATATGTTCGTTGATGAAAAAGGAGAATATAAAGCTTTTATTGCTAAGATTGTTCGAGAACCAGACATGTTTGCTACTTGGATGAAGTCTATTGGTGAAACAGTGAAAAGTGTGGATGAAGAGTCTGTTGTTTATGTTGAAAGTTCAGAAAGTGTTGATGAAAGTCTACAAAGTTCTGATGAGAGTGTTCAAAATGTTGTTATTTCAGAAAAAGAAATTGTATTTGATCAAACACCGTCTGATTCTGGCGTATCAGATGCTGATTCTGAAAAATCTGTAGAGTTTGATCAAACACCTGTTGATAGTAGCAGTGATGATGAGGAAGAGAAACATATTAATGTTGCTAAAACTCATCTTTCTCCTGAAAGTTTTCATTTCTATTTTGCAGATCGCATGGAGAAACTAAAGGGGAAACGAGCTGCTAAAGAACAACAACTAAAGAAATCTGAAGATGGTGTTCAGAAAGAGAATGTTGAAAGTGTTGCTGAGAAGAATATTGAAACTGAGCGAGTGAAGGAAGAAGAGAAGGTGATTGAAGAAGAGAAAGTGATCGAAGTTGAAAAGATCATAGAAGTTGAAAAGATCATAGAAGTTGAAAAGATTGTTGAAGTTGTAAAGCCTTGTGAGAAGTGTTTGGAAGCATGCAAGGATTGTGCAGCAAAAGATGAGATAATTGCTGAGTATGAGAAGAAGAAGGAGCAGTTGTTGTTCAATCTTAACTATGGAAAAGAATCTTATGATGTATTGAACAAAACAGTAACTGGTCTTCAAAAGACTAACTCAGAACGAGAACAAGCACTAACAATGATGAATGCTGTGATGATGACAAAGCAAAAAGCAATCAACTTTTACATCGAGGAGAGTGCTAAATGGAAGCAAGAGTTGGAGACAGAGAAGATTGAGAATGAGAGAATTAGACGTTTATTACAAAGTTATTCTAGTTCTGATTATCTCATTGATCGTATTTACCCAACTGTTGCAGGTATGGAAGCTTTTCAAGACGAGAAGCCGAAGAAAAAGAAAGATAGTGGTAAGAAACCGACTGTTAGCTATAACAAGTGTCCGCCTCCAATTTGGGAAGGGTATTCTCCTAGAAAACCAAACGAGGAGCAACTTGAAAAAGCAGTCAATATAAAGCTAAAAACCGACACAACTGACGTTTTACCAGATAACATTGATGTCACATTTACCTCATCTGATACTGATCATGAGTCTGAGTTAATAAAAAAGGTGGTCGATCAGGTGTTAGATACTGAGGAGGAGTCTGAGTCAAAGTCTGAGTCTGGAGGGTCAAATTCGTCTGTCAACAGTCCAAAGTCATCAGTCAAAAAGGCTTACAGTAAAGAGTTTTTGTTATCAAAAGCAAATTTGGATGATGAAGCATTTGAAGTTGCATACACTTTAAATGATTCGGACAAATTATACTCGGACAACGAGTTTCCAATAAGAAGTGTTCGTTTTGACATGATCAAAATGGTTTTCAAAATGACAGAAATTAATATTTCTGAAATAAAGGATTTAAATCTTACTGGAAAACCTAAAAAGTACACTTCAAGAGTTCAACAACGTCGAAACAAGAAAAAGGGTTACAATTCTGGTTCTGATTTTCAAAAGAAACCAAACCAAAATCGTAGTTACAAAAAGAAAGGTCTTGGATTTATTCCACCAGAAAATCATAAAAATTTGAAAAATTCTAAAATAAAAACAGAATTTGTATCAGGTGGACTTGCAGAAGAGGAACAGAAGAAACCATTCTGGAGACAGTCAAATCAAGAATTTCTTGCTGAAAAGAAGAAGAATGGAACTGAAGTGTTTTATCAAAGAGAGACTCGTACCTGTTACAAGTGCAATGAAACTGGTCACATTGCATGGAACTGTTAGAAAATTGTCAAAACAAAACAGGGAGTTTCTCAGAAATTGAAAGAAAAGGTTGTTGATGTTGAACCACCAACCGATAGATTTAAAATTTTTGAAAATTCAACTTATGAGGTTGGTGAGTGTTCTAAAAAGAATTTTTATAAAAAGAAAGAGAATGACAACCAAGTGTGGGTTGTTAAGAAAGTTGATGAGAAAGTCGGCGATGAATCTGGTTCCACAAAACCAGAAGAGCCACAGGTTGAGGTGAAAATTTCAGTGAATGATGATGAGTTTCCATCACTGAAGTTTGAAGAGGTTAAACAAAAAGTGGGTAAGGTTGAAATCTCAAATCAATGGTTTGCTGATCAGAAGAAATTTGATGTTGAGAAAACATTTAATGGAAGTGTTCAGAAAATTTTTGGAAAAATGTTGAATGGGAAAGTTAAGGGGGTTAAAGATTTTTATGCAACTAAAAAGGCAACTTACAACCCTACTGCGCAAGAACTGAAAGCCATCAAGTCTGAGAAGACTTGGATGGAAGTTTGTTTCCCGTAAAGTCTTAGGACTATGCCGGAGATCCCAAGTTTATATCGCGGATCAGGAATCGGCATCTTTCTTGAAAATTGTTTTTGTGAATGAATCTTGTAATAGTTAAATTTTGGCAAGTCATACTGCAGGAATTGCCGGAGCTTCCAGGTTGGTAAGTGCGAAGCAGGAATCGGCATCTTGATTAGTAAAATGGTTTGTGTAGAGGTTTTATTCCTACATGTGGTTATATGTTTTGGAATTACAATGTGATTCGTCAAGGTCATTAGTTTGAACTTGATGTAATCCTGATTCGTATGTTTGAAGGACAATATGATGAACCAAACTCCTAATTTTACAAGTGGTAAAACCAACAAAACTTATTTTCCGGAAAAATCATTTTGGTTAAAACAAACTTAAGTGTTTTGAAATCATAATGAGAAAATAGTTTTGTGAAAGGGGGAGTTCTGATTGTTTATGCCAAGTGGATGGCGATTTGAAGCGATTCGTTATCAGTTGTCAAGTATATTGTACAGTTTGTTTTCAAATTTCCTTTAATATGTTTGCATTTTAGGGGGAGTAGAAATTTCTGAAATCAAAAATGAGTTTTAGTGTCATAAAAGAGGAAATGATAGTACATCAGTGGACTGTCACAACATGCTAAAGAATTGTTTAGATAATATGTGATAAACAATCTCACTGTGGATGTGTCAGTAGGTTTTTACACATTTAGTAAATTGTGACGAGATACAAACATAAATTTCAAACTTGCTTGTTCTGTGGGTTAACACAAACTTGGATATATAGGTAACCCCTGAAATCTTGTTTGAAAGGTCCCTTATTCTGAAATACTAGGTCTTTATGCTCAGTGATATCTGGGGTATTATCCCGGGACTTCTGCTGAAAGAAATTTCTGACCTAGTCCCCGGATAATGCTTTCTGCAAATGCTTGAAACATAGCATCACCCTCAGCAAGCTGATGAAACAATAAAATTGATAGTCGCTGCTGTTGTAATGCAAAAGATCCTCTAAAGGGGACACACCAAAAGTCGAAGCCGTCATCTCTCTGCGTATCGAAAGATCGACCTGAGCTCTCACGGCCCTCGCACTATAATTTATTCCCTTACAGATATCATCTGTGGTATACTCACCTGTAAGACTGAATATTAGGATCTGGATACGGGAGTATATTCAAGTAGTGAGACACACGGATAAGTTCAAGAGCTTAAAACATTAATCTCATATCTCGGATCAATTGAACTTTGTGTGAAAATTTAAGTGGACAAATATACTGACAATCTAGGTGAATTGTTTAGAACTGAAAATGAAATGCAGCTTAACGGTGTTAGTGACATGTCTCATAAACTGATATGATCCTCTTACACAAAACTCACAAAAATATTGTCTATAAATATTTCTTTACTGCATTTCTTTACATTCAAATTTAAAAAGATTTTCGGTGTGTTTTAGCATAAATTTTTTGAAAAACTCAAAAAGATTTTCGACAACTGATATTCGAAAGCTGATTTTCAAAGTTCCGAGTGCTAAACATGATGACATGGTTGTGAGAGGGAGTGTGTCTTAATTGTGAAAATATGTTTTTTAAATCAACAAATGGTTCATCATGTGTATGTGATCTGAGGAAGAGTGATTGTTGATGCATATGAGAGTTGTTATTGATGCATTCAAATTGTTAAATTTAGAAAATTCACTTCTGGGTTAAGAATGTGCAGGTATAGCCAGGTTTTGATCTTGAACCTGAAGATAGAGTGCCAGGTTCCGATACCTGAGGATTTTGTAAAAGTCAGACTGCGATCCCAGCAAATCGAGAGGGGGAGTCTGAAGACATCAGAATGGAGTCTATTCGAGGGAGAAAAGAGCCAGATAGAGATTCTGGAAGCCCAAAGACTGATAAAGACTGAAGACGTTGAAGACTCGACACTGAAGACTCGTCAACATTCGAGGGGGAGTCTGTTGGTGCATGCGTCTGTCGACTTCGTCTTGTATCGAGTCTTGTATTAGAATTGTTAGATCAGGGTGTGTTTTACGAGAAATAGGGTAGGTTTTAGATGTGTTTGAGCCCCTTCCCTTTGAAGGTGACCCTTCCCTTTGAAGGTGACCCTTCCCTTTGAAAGGGTTCCGTTTGAAAGTTACATGTCATTTCAAACGGAAGGGTCTTTTCCTATAAATACTCTCATGTCTAGTTCATTTGTAACTTTCCGGCCAAAGCAACGAAGTGCTGCCGAAGTGTTGTCAGGTTGTAAACGTCTTCTAAATCAATCATACAACAGTTTAAAGCGTGAATCTAGCTGAATTGAACTTAGTTTCTTTGTTTCCGCCTCTGAAACTAAGATAAACTCTTCTGAACGACTCATTTGGGTCTAAAAACCCTAAACGGGACTTGAAAGAAATGATGTTGTCCATGAAGGGACTGAAAGATAAATATGTCCTTATAAGGACTACTAAGGAAACGATCTTTAGCAAAAGGAGTTTCTTCTTCATTTTCTTTCTGAATGCTTTCTCCTTGGTTGCACGTTAATCCTAGTCGCAGTACGAAGCTCGGCCTTCCCTAGGCTTCAAATGGGGAGAATTTCCATTATGGCTTCTTTGCCTGGCGACATATTAAAATATATAGAAAAAAAATTCTCCAAATAGAGACGAGAGCATTCCTATGTTAAGTCTAGACTTTGAAGGTCAAGGAATGTGCAACTGTGTCATTGAGATTAAACACAAAAGGCTAGTGTTTAATTCACTCAATGTTGGCTCTGAAACCAGCCTGTCACACCCCGATATTTCCACGTATTACCGGTGGGCCCGGTGGGGAGTATCGTGACGTAGTTGATATCATCATAGTCAAACAACACAAATTTAAATGCACAGCGGAAGCAAAAGATAGATATTATTTCAACCGAATAAATTGTAATATCAAAGTATCACAAAAGAGTTGAAACAGATCCACAGGTGGATCAAATAAAAAGGAAACATAGTTCATCAGACTCAAATGCATCCAAGCTTGCGAGACTCGTAGTGATGCTAAGGAGAGGCCAGCCTATTACGCTTAGTACCTGCACTTAATCTTTTTGGGAAAATACGTCAGTTTACACTGGTAAATACAATTAACTGACTCATTTTGAAAAGGTTTAGAAAATTGATTTGAATGCACGCGGCACAAAACATTTTATAACTTGGGATAATTATTTATATATAAAATTGTAAAGAATTACATGTTTGTTATACGTTCAGTAGCCCGATCTGTTGACTGGGTTAAAGATTAATAGACACACCACATAATTTATTTATGCACTGACGGGTGTACGCCTACACCCCGTGCTTAGGTCGTGGCCATTTCGTAAAATGATGCCAAGGATATCCGGGACATGGTCATTAACCCCCCAAAGGCTTTAAGCAAACATAACATTTTCAAACAGTACATTTCAATGATTTAACCTTTATACAATTAAAGATGCAATGCCCGACCAAGCGGTATTTTATATACCGTACCCCAAGCCCGTATAGGGAAAATAAGTTAAAAGTATTTACCTTTGCAAGTAATAATCACAATAGCAAGTGCACATAGCTTTTACCGGGTCTCCTATTCTGGAACAAAGGTTTTTAATAACCTATTAGATTCCTAACGGGTCTTTAATTAAGCCCAAACTTAGACCGGTTAGTTTTAAAGGAAGATACGGTTCAAACGCACGATTAAGCGAAGATCGGAATAGAATGTGATTTAGAGCCGGCAAGTTTGGAGACTTGTGTAATATGGGTAAGCAAAACACATTCTGGATTTTTAGACAAAATGATAAGGTTTGACCCGTTTCAGTCAATTTATGCAAACTAGTTACATAAACCGAACCGAACGCGCAAGGTGCGTAACGGGTAACCATATGAGTCATATACAGGTTTCCTAAGTTAATATGCCTTAAATATGTTGTGACATCAGTAAGATATCTTCTATTATGCCCGAAATGGATTTAAACTCAAACTATACCCCGTAGGGGTATTTTGGTCGCTTAAAAGGTTATAAAAGATTTTAAATAATAATCTGAGTTACAGGTCTGATATAATCAGTAAAATACTTAATTTAATAAGTTATAACAGTAGGGTGTTACATATATGTGAAATTTATCACTTAAAACCTAACTATGCACCTTAGGGGTATTTTGGTAATTTCACATAGGCTAAAAAAAGGTCAAAACTGGAAATCTGAGTTTAAAACTTTTGCTTACTGTCAATATATAATAATTTACTCAAAATATCAGTAGGCATCAAACCTTATATTTTAAAATAGTTTTAATAAACACTATGCGTTAAAGAACGCTTAAAAAGGAGATTTTGAGCTATTTCCGGGTTTTTAAAAGAAAGCTGATATTTTTATTATTCCAGAAGGCGCAAAATGTTTTATTTATCATAATAGATCAGTATAAAAAGGTTTGATATCAAAATAATTTGAAAAACTCATTTTATAGGCCAAAAGGGCAAAACATACAATTACCGAATCAAAGCTAGAACCCTATGTTATGCTCAGCCTAAAAATAAATAAAAATATTCAAAATTCCCAAAATATTATTTTACATCAGTGGGTAAAAATTTTGGTATTAAAAATCGGGTTTAGATAGGCTATATGCTAATTACGCCTTTTGTTTAATAAAAAGCTTTCTAAGTACACTAATGAGCATAACTCCTATTCTAGACCTCGAACTGATATCAAATTTTAGGTGCAAGTTTATAAATTAGTAACTAAGGTTTCTACTCTTTTACTTTTTCAAAAAACACGTTTTATAGTCAAAAGGGCATAATAGTCAACATTTAAGCACTTAACAGAAACATGCATATGAACCGGATAACTATTGAACCAAGTTGTATAATCACAGAGGGTTATACTAACATGAAACCTGGTCCAAATAAAGCTCTAAGACATTTCTAAACTATGCTCAAACGGGTCAGAACTGAAAGTCAAAGCAGAAGTCAAATTATGCGACTTTCGGTTCCGAACCGAGCCTAAACTGAAAATTGTCGGGTTGAACATGTTTAGACATGTTCTTACATTAATTACCAAGTTATATTAATGATAAAACAGGTTGCATGGCTCCTACATTGCTAATTATGCATTAATTTGAAAATAAGCTTTCTGTTGACTTTTTAAGATTAACTTTGACCCGACAATTGACCTAGTTAGAGTGGGAATCAGAGGGTGCCCTTTTAAGGGTTTATTACCCACATAACTACCAACCTATAGGTACTTTCAATTCGGGATTTGACTGAACAATTATTAATTAATCACGAAGTCAAACTCTAATTATGACGGTTTGACTTTAAGCTAATAAACTAAGCTAAACTTAATTAGAAAGGGTTAAGGACACTTACAATAGTCCTAAGCACGATTAGGAAGCCTAAGAAACTTTGGTTGCTGACCAGAGACCTCCAGAAGTCTTCAGAGCAAGAGTTTGGAGCTTTCCAAGTGATATGCTCAAAGTGTGAGTTCACAAATGCAACCAAGGGCTCTATATATAGCCAAGGAAGTGCAAGGAGGTGGACACAAGTGTTAGGGCTACTCCATAATAGGTGATAACAGGTGTTAAGGGATGTGTAACATGCAGATAATGGGTGGCAAACTCGTTGAATCGGGTAAACATGCAAGCTGACACGTTTAAACAGGTTTGCTGTCACTGGTAGTCCGTCGCGTAGCGCCACGGACAAAGGCAAAAGTGCTGGCGCTACGCCAGCACCAAGCTTCTCAACCAATCATGTTTCAGAAATGACACTTTCACCCCCTGAACTTTCTAATGCGCAATAACTTCCATTTTAGGCACTTTTAACCCTTGAAATTTATATTTCTATGATCCATGAGATAAAACCAATCATCAATAGGTACGGTTTCGTTAAACGATAACCGAAAACACAAGTTTTTCCTCGTTGACGCTTTTAACCCCTCGTACACGAATATTATCATAACTTTCTCATACTTTATCGAATATTAATGGTTGAAGGTTTGCGCTTCATTCTATTTTCATATTTCAAGTGTTGCTTCTGACCTAATTCCTTATTCTAATCAAGATTTATTTGTTTCCTTAATGAAATCGCAAATCGAATAGGTACAACCATCTCTTTCTCTGCATCCGGTGTATCAATCCATTCTGGTAAGTCTTTACTATTCAGTTAGTTTCGATTTATCAAGTTTAGTAGTGTGCGACCCAAATCTCTTTGGTTTCATTGATATTAGGTTTTCTATTGTGATTTATTTGATTTAATTATCTTCTGTGATCTGATTTATTTCAAGTTTCGAATATGAGATTTTGGATCAATCTTCATGGAAACCCTAAAATTGTTTTTCGCGCTTACTGGTCTAATGTTTCATGAGTATTAAAAGTTGAATTTACATTACCATATTGATTTATTACTAATTAAATTGTTTTATTTACAGATTTGTGCCGGAGGTCCGCTATCTTTTAGATCGTTGCTTGGTCGGCGTTTATATAGGGTAAATATGCACCATTTTTTTTCCAAACTTGGTAGCTTTAGTGATATAGTGTTGACCCAATTATCACAGAATCATTAGCGTTGAGTGCGGACTGTGTACATTGTCACACCCCGACCGCGTAAAACAACAAACCGCGGCGGAAACGTCGGTGAGTGGAGCGACAGAATTATTGTTTCACAACCATGGATTCAAAAAGTTTCGTTTTATTGAATTATTAAATATTTACAATGTCTTAAAGTTAAAACAAACAAGTTCACAAATCGACTATCATCGTTATTAAGTCACTAAGGCCTCGTCCGATCCTAAGTGAGCATGCATCCTAGTCGCAATCAACATCATTAAACACCACCTGAAACATATGTAAAAATAAAGTCAGCGAAGAAATGCCGGCGAGCACATAGGTTTTGTGAGTGTGTCAGATTCATGGCTCGCATACATGTTACAATACCTCGTTTGACTACAAGAGTCGATAATTGAAAACCTTTTTTTGAAAAGTGTTTGTATTGCAATATGAATAAACAACTCATAACAATTTGGTTATAGTTTATAAAACCTCGTTACCATGAATCTTGACTAAAACATTTGTTTATGTAAACCAAATTGTAAATCGTTCTCGTTATAAAACTCGTATGGTTTATATTATTTATTAAACAACGTTGTGTGTATCGTTAGAAAATCGTTCGTCCAAGTGAACTAAATAACGCCACGGTGTATAATATGATAAGAGCACTTATATATAAGAAGTACCAACAGTGTATCTACCATGCTTTTATCATATTACACACGTCCCGTTATCTAATCACATACCAAAAACCAATCGTTCAATTTGTTTAACTCGTTTGTGTTAAAAACCATCGTTCAATCGTTCAAGTCGTTCAAATCGTTCAAAATCGTTCATGTTTTAATTGTGAAAACTAACTTTTGGTCGTCTCGTTGAATACATTCAAACCTTCATAACTCGTCCATCATTCAACTCGTATTAACAAACCACCAAAGGGTAAGTTAACAACCATCAGGTTCAGTCGTTACCCACATAACCCCCATACATAACCATGGCGGCAGTCCGATAACGGGATTTGTCAGATCCTATGGTACCATAACATACTACTGGTCGGCTCGGCCAAAGCTAATGAATGTCATTCGTTATGTAAATACGTCCCAAACAAGTTCGTTCACATTATCGAAATCGTTGTGTCTAATATAAACCATAGTATTCGTTTTTGAAATCATCGAAATCGTTTAACACATATGAATCACCCCAAAACATTTGAAAACAGTAAAATAGGGGAACTGTGTACTCACATTGAATTTGCAAAGTATCCTCGATCTAAAGTGAACTAAACAAGCTCGAGTAAATCAAGGAATTCAAGTGGTACCTAGTAATCGGATCGCTAAGTTAATAAATCGACACCTAAATCGGAAGATCGGGTAGAACGAGGTCTCGTAAACCAAATGAGTATTGGGACTCATGTGATATGGTTTAACAAAGCCTACATTCTGATTCAGAACCTATCCTAAGTGCTTACGGCCCGTTACGACCCATTAAGGTAGCTTACGCTATATTAGCGCGTCGTTCGTGCAAATGCGCGTTTGAGACGTCTAACTAGTCCTACGACAAGTATTATACGCCCTAACTTGTTTAAATATGTTGCATAATTAGTTTAAGTGACAAAAATTAAGTTACATATGCTTAAATTCAAATTATGCAAGAAAAGGGCATTTTGGTCATTTTCCTAAGGCATAAAAACTACCTATCATAACTAATTAAACTAAGTGACCATAAGGTATAACCTCGGAAGGTTATTCCCTATGAAACTATGGTCACAAATATGTTTGGTTGGATCCTAACGATCGACCAAACGGGTCAGGTTCGAAAGTCTAAGCGGTTGTCAAGACCGCTTGACTTACGACCCTAAACAAGCACTAGACTAAAAGTGACGAGTTAAACATGTTAAAACATGTTTAACTAAGTTAGAAAACAGGTTTGCTATCAAAACAAAGTGTTTTGATACCCGAAAATAGCTTCGTTGTAAAATATGCGTAAACACGTATTTTGACCAAAACTTTGACTCGTCACTTCGACTAATCGACGTGGTAATCAGTAGGTATAGTTACAAGGGACTATAACCATCGTGATTACGCTCACGTTGCAAAGTTCAAACGAACTTTGTGTTGACCAATACATGGTCAAAGCGGAAAGTCAAACACTGTTTGACTTACACGCTTAAAAAGCAATAACAAGCATGAAAGAAGCTTACAAAAGGTCCAAGCTAGGAAGAATTGATCCAAAACACTCAGGTATGAAGCCTTAGCTTCAACATAGAGCAGATTTAGATCAATTGTGTGAGGAATGAATGAAGAACATGGTGGGTATTTATAGAAAGTTTGGATCAAGGAGATCATTCCATGTGTTAGGAGGATCAATCTTGGCCATACACTTGTGGAACATGGTTTTAAATACAATGGGAGCTCCAAAACAAGCAAATGGTATGCTCAAACCATGGTAAAATCGCCTGAAAACAGCTGCTGTGAACAGATTCAATGTTTCTAACCTGGTACTCTGTCTCGCCCCGCATAGATCCACACAGGTTCCTTCGCGGCCCGCCTAGCAACTTTCAAAAGTTGTCAGTTTTGGCCCCTGCAAGCCCAAAACTTTGATTTTGATGCTTTTAAGCCCCGTTAACCCCATTTCAAGGCTCTACAATGAAGTTAAAGCATAGGGAACATGAAATATGCTTAAAAAAATTTCGGATGTCGATTCGTTTGGTCGTACGATCTCGTTGTTCGGTTAATTACGACGAAACTCGAACGGACGCGAAAAACGATCCAAATTACACGACGAATGGTATTTTTGCATTCCGATCACTAAAATGAAATATTTTAATGATTACAAAAATTGTTGGATATCAGGATATGTTCAAAACGTAAGATATGCGTGTAAATGCAAACTTATGCACTTTTTGACGCTTTTAGTCCCTATTGATCAAATAAGTTTATTTTCGCATACCGAACCCTTCAAAGCCTATTTCTAAGCTATGTAAATGAAATTTAGGGTATGTTTAGCTTATGATCAAGTTCCAGAATGTTCGTTACTGTATGAATTGACGTACTTTCGCAGTTTGTCGTAAATAGTCCCTGCGATCGAATAAACTTGTTTTCGACACACCAAACCCTCCAAAACTTATTTCTAAGTTATGTAAAGGTTATTTAAGGTATTTTAAGCCTATATCACTATTCTGGAGTGTTTGTCGTGTTAAACTGATTACGTTTACGCATCAGTTTGCGTATAACTTTTCAGAAAGCGATTTAAAGCTTGAAATCGGATTAGAATCAAATCGTAAAATCGTCAAACACAAATACACAAATATTAACACCAAAACACATCATTTTATTGATAATTGATATCGTTTTACATCGTACATCGTTTACAGAGTACAGTTGTCACATACATAACTATTATGTAGTGTAACACTGTTCTGTAGCTTCAAAGGGCATATTCTACCTATGTACTTTGTTTACAAGTGTTTATTGATATTTGACCAATGAATATGCACATATTTAGATTGTGTTGTTGGGGTTTGGAACCGAGGAGCAACATTTGAAGCTGACTACCGTTATGTTTCAAAACATTTTCCTTGCCATTGACATCAACACGGTGAGTATTTATTTTTGTACGCATTTGCTGCTTGGACACTAATTCGGCTGAGGTCTCTCAACCTCTTTGTTAGTTGTTTGAAACAGATGATTTTATTTTTCAACATCTTATTCTCATGTCTATTTTCTTCATGGTTTCAATAAATTTTGAGCTATCCTGATGAAAAAACTTTTTCAGATTGTTTCTGAACTTCCATCTGGAACCAACTGGAACTTTGATGTACACTGGTACCCGAAACTACCGAAGTTATATCAGCATCTTTGTTTGATGAAAAAATTGGTATTTACGATATTGAGTTTTGCTAATTTGCTCCCATCTATATGCTTTTCAACATCTGCTCATTTCATAAGAAGGTTGTTGAAACCCGAACCAACCGCCCAGAACTTCAGCTCACTCTATTTTAAATGTAAGAGTCTCAGCTAATATCATTTTTAGATAAATTTTAAGGTCTATGGTTTTTTATATAAGACCTTTTTAGATTGTTCCTGTTCTTATTCTTTTAAGGACTATGGTTTATAGGTAGATGCAAGTAACTTTTTACAATTTTCTTGCCAATTGTAATGTATTGGTATCCCACTGCTAATTATATGTAGTTACTTAATATGGACGAGTATCAAACTTAAAACTTATAATACGAGTAGCAATTAGTTATGTGAATATGTCAATGAGAAGAACTATTTGGTTCTTTACATATTCATTCGGTTTTTTACAGTTTTGTTTAGATTGGATTTAACAAAAAGGATGCTTTAAAGTTGTTTTGTGAACCCAAATTTATTTGGTTTAAAGTGGAATTCGGTTGAAGCATTCATCTGTTCAGATTCGATGAACGGTTTTCCTATCTAATGTGACATTTATGCCTCTATGACCAACATACAAATATGAATCCAATGAAATCTTATGTTTCATTCTCGGGATTTGAACAATTACATGTGACATTTACACATATCAATTCTTATTCGATTCCAAAGTTTTTAAACACTTTCTAGAAAGTTATACGTAAACTGTTACATAAACGTAGTCAGTTTAACGTGACATACACTCCGGAAGAGTGACATAAGCTTAACATACCTTAAATAACCTTTACATAACTTAGAAATAAGTTTTGAAGGGTTTGGTATGGCAAAAACAAGTTTATTCGATCACAGGGACTGTTTGCGACAAACTGCAAAAGTTTGCCAATTCGCATAGCTACATACACTCCAAAACAAGATCAAAAGCTAAACATATCTTAAATACCCTTAACATAGCTTAGAAATAAGTTTTGAGGGGTTCGGTATGCGAAAATACGCTTATTTGATCATAGGGACTAAAAGCGTAAAACTATGAAAGTATGCAGATGCGTGCATATCTTGGGTTCTGACCATATCCGGACATCCGAAAAATTTTGTAAACACTAAAATTTTGTATTTTAGTGATGGGAATGCAAAAATACCATTCGTCGCGTAATTTTGATCGTTTTCGCATCTGTTCGAGTTTCGTCGTAATTAACCGAAAAACGCGATCATACGACCAAACAAACCGACATCCATGATATTTACAAGAATATTTCAAGTCACATATGCTTTAACATCCTTGTAGAGCCTTGAAATTGGGTTAACGGGGGTTAAACGCATCAAAAAACAAGTTTTGGAGCTACAGGGACCATTTCTGCCAATTTTGGAAAGATCAGACCTGCACTCTCTGGCGGCCAGCGAGAGAAATTGTCTATCTGGCTCACGGGGGGCGAGATCCTTCAGACCAATAGCTATTTTTTCATTGAAATCAGCTGAATTGATGGTTTTTGTTGCTTGTTTTCTTGTTTGGGGACCAAGTAATGTGTTCTACAAGCCTTCTAATCAGATCCTAACACTTGTAGTGTGACAACCCTCACCAAACCAGGTATCCGTACGAATTAATTAATATTTAATTACTGCTTAATTTCTGTGCTTGCTTACAATTGTGGTTAAACTGCTACTTGAATTCTGATACATACATATACATGCATCATACTTTATTACTGTCACTCCATTATTTACACAGAACTATAGTGACAAACTTGATGCACAAAAGCACAGTAGCACAATGAACGGATAACCCAGTAAACATGCTGACATAGCCAGCATCAGGCAGGCACTGTCTCTGAGGCCAGTATGACCCGGGAATAGATTACTACACTAGTAGGGAGTGTAGGAAAGTGAGGATTGTTAAACTGCGTCACTAGGTGATAGTTATAGTGACCGGATGTGCCTAAAACGTACTTTAAGTACAAAATTTTGCACTTTAAACAAAAATTCAGCATTTAAATTAACTAGTAAAGTGCAAAAACATGGGAAAATAATACTAGACACTTTCCAAAGTGTCAGGAATTTATTGTGTCACTAAAATAAATATTAACGACACTTTAAATACTTATTTAGCACTTTAACGGATTAATATCCAACCGAACGACCGGACTTTACCCGGAACCTAAAAATATTGTCAATGACACTAATTTTTCTTTTTCTGAGCCAGTTAGGGTCCCCGAATACCCTAACACCCGTTATATTTTATAACACACTAATACTCTAATTTAAATACCCAACTAACTAACTAAATACTTAACTTATTAGTTGAATTCCAACTAATACCCCCCCCCCCTTCCCCAATGGACGGTTGCATGGGGGACATCACCCCCCACGAAATTCTTTGCTTATTTTAATTGATCATGTTGTGGGTTTAGAAACACTATGTATGGTGGACAATAAGACAATATGGTTTATAAATATGCATGAGGGATAACTATCACATTTCATCAACCACTCAACAAACTCAAACCTTCTCTCTTTTTCTTTGATACCTACGGCCGAACACAACCATACCCACCTCACCACTATTCAACTTTGATCTTGCCATTTTTCATACATACAAGTGTGTTAGAGTTCCTACAAACAAGCCCGGTGCTTACGGAATCACAAGGACCTCTCTACGACGCTATTAACCACCCATTTTTCGTCTAGTTTCTTCCCTAGCCTTGAGCTAGTACTAAGTATCTCTAAACATTCTCTTGTTCATGTTTAAAGTGGTTAATAAGAGATTTAATGGGTAAAAATCATAAACACTAGAGATTAAAGTTTAAAGTCTTGTAAAGAAGATGAACTTGGTGGATAAAAAGAAACTAATAGTGTAAAACTTGTTAAACTTGTTTTGTTATGATTATTTTATGTTGTTTGATGCTAGTAGTAGAACGGATCGTCATCTAACCGGGCTAGGTCATGTTCATGAAACATGAACTAGTGTTATGTAAGGTGTGAAAATGGTAAGATGATGAACTCTACTACTTATAAACATGAACTTGTGTAAAAAACGATTTTTCTTAGGAAATGGAGTTCTAAACTAGTAGATCTAAGGATCTACAAGTGGTATTTTCGAAAAACCAATTGTAAGATGAAACCATGTTTAAAAGCCGGATCTTTCTTGAAATAAAGACATTTTTGCGAACCAAAAAGTGTGTAGACACTTGTGTAACGAAAGGATTTAACAAAGAAATATTTTCGTAAATACCGACTAGAAGTTGTAAAACTTCATATTCTTTAAAAATAAAGTTTTCGAGAAAATGATTTTATTTTTAGAGATGGAAAGACCCACTAAATCTGTTGAAAAGTTACTACATAATTTTGCACAACTTGCAAGTTCATGTTTTTGCAATTTATGCTTATTTTGACTAGTTTGATATTTGAAGATGGTATTTTGATGATTGAAAATTGGTTGATTGAAATTTTAAAAGAAAATGATATGCTTGAAAGCGTGGCCACCTCCAGTTACAGAGGAAACTCTGGCGAAATTTTTCCAGAAAATAACACTTAGAAAATAATTTTGAGACAAGTGTTATAAATATATTTTTAACTTGTTTTCCAAATAAAAATTCGCCATGGATTTTTATTACAAAATCTCCAAGTGTCGGAGGTGGGATTTTCATAAATAAAACTTGTTAAAATATATATTTAGAATATATATTTTTCATCATAACACTTGTGTGAGTTTTATGATTATTTTGTGAACTACATAAATATTATTTTTAGAGTGAAAATAATATTACTGGAACATACATTGTGGAAGCACAACTCCAAAATAATACCAACGCTATCACAAATAATTGTTTAAGATACACCGGTATTATTAATACCACCCGAACTTTACAACGTAACTTATGTATTTTCGGAAAAATACTCTTAAAAGCGTATTTTGATAAAAGTATTATTTTGGAAATTATGTGGAATAAAATATAATATTTTTGGGAAAAATATTTATATTTTGGAGATAGAATATTTTAGACAAATGTATTTGTTAAGTGAGACTTAATAATATATTTTTATTACAAAACGCACATGTATTAAAATCCCCATCCTTGGGAAGGAATATAACTTTAAATAATTACGAAGTGTAAATACGAAATAGTTGCCTAACTGTTTCCCAAAAAAAAAACTTAGACCTTAAGCCAAGGCACGGCCATCCGTCTAATAGAAGTGAGTACGTGTAGGTCGTCACGCAGCAGGTTACTTTGGGACGAACTATTTCGAGACGCACTTCAGTGAGTTCATGTCCCCCTTTTCTCTTAACTGTTTTCAGTTTTTATACTTCGGGGGTGAAATACATGTTACAATTACTAAGGACATTTTTATACACGGTATGGTTAGCTTAAGGAGGGTTAGGACGTACAGATCATGTGAGTGGGTAGGTGGAACTAAAGGCCATTAATCCTCGTTGTAGGACCGAGGGACATTAGTGATAGATCTATTTGGGTGTAGCGAGCCCCACTCCTGAGTACGCAGGGTGGACCAAGTGGTGACTAAGTGCCCGACGCACAAATCCGCTAGGGTTGAGTCTTCCTGCATCACTTCACATATATCATTGGCTTTGCAACCCAATGGTGATCTCTTTTTCCTTACTGCTACATACCAGGGACATTTTTACATCGGGACGTACTTAAACGATTTTTACATCGGGACGTACTTAAACGATTTTTACATTGGGACGTACTTTAAAGGTTTTACATACTCTCTATCGCATGAACTCGCTCAACTTTATGTTGATTTTTCAAACTACATGTATTTCAGGAAACTAACGGATCTGGCACGGTATGCACGTATTTTCAAGTTGCGTTTGAATAAAGAAGTCATCCAGGGTTTAGAAGGTGTAACCTCTTCCTGGACGGGTTACATATCTCTAAACCTAGTATTGCTTAAAGCCTTTTGCTAAGTCTTTATGAACTCAATTAAATCCAGTTAAGGTTTGTAACTTATTTTGTGATTGTTGAAAATGGGATTTTTCTAAACTTTATTAATGGATGAATATCTCATGTTTTTATCATATAGCATTGTTATGATTGTTGCTATGGTATTAAGAAGTCACACCAAATAAACCCACGCTTCCGCAAAGCCAGGGTGTGACAGCTTGGTATCAGAGCCTCGATCATAGCGAACTAGGATTTTTTCTCGAGTCTAGACTATGATCATCAGGGCTCTCACGAAAATGTTTTCAAACACTTTTACATTGCATACACTATACGTCCAGATCCAGGGAACAGACCTTTTTACAAACAAAAAGGCACAAATACACATTCCCAAATTTAAATTTATAATTCAGTCTGAGAGGCTGAGGGAGTAGTCTAGTGGGACTAGGAGGCTCAGTCTGAGAGGCTGAGGGAGTAGTCTAGTGGGACTAGGAGGCCCAGTCTGAGAGGCTGAGGGAGTAGTCTAGTGGGACTAGGAGAAGCAATCTGAGAGATTGGGAGATTTTAGTCTGAGAGACTAGGAAGTTCAGTCTGAGAGGCTGAGAGGATAGTCTGGGGAAGACTAGGATGATTACATGCTTACACTGTTACTGCTTAATTGATGATTATTGATATACGTGCACACATGGTGAATATTTGCATTCACTAATTGTTAATAACTACTATGGGTATACATGCTATGACTATTATGTACCGGCACACATGTTACTCTATTAAAAAGCGAGTTATCAGACATTGATAACCCTACGGCCACCGCCACGGATAAGGAGACTGCATCTGCGCCGGAGATATTTACGGCAGACACTGAGAGTGATCCTGATATGCCGACCAAGGACGAGGACGACTTCCAACAGTCCGTGTCACACCCTGGCTTTGCGGAAGCGTGGTTAATTTGGTGTGACTTCTTAATACCATAGCTTAACCATAACAAAGCTATATGAAATAAAACCATGCAAGATCATCCATTCGATTAAGTTTTAAAAACCAAATACAATAACATTGTCTTAACGGAAACACATCCTAACGACATTGTTCAACAAACAGAAACATCAACATGACATAAACACAGTTTAAGGACTGTGACTTGTCCAGGAAAGAGTCACATTCCCCAAACCCGGATGACCTCGTAACTAGTGCAGCGGGAAAACGTGTCATACCGCGCCAGATCCTTTAATTCCCTGAAATACATGTAAGTTGAAAAATCAACAATAATGTTGAGCGAGTTCATGTGTAAGTGAGTAAATAAACCTTTGTATGTATAAAAATCCTGGTATGTAGCAAATAAGGAAAAAGAGATCACCAACGGTTTGCAAGGCCATTGATATGTGTGAAGTGCAAGTAGGAAGACTCAAACCTAGCAGATTTAGCGATGGGTACAAAGTTACCACCTGGTCCATTAGGCGGGCTCAGGGGTTGGGCTCGCTACACCCAGATAGATCTACCGCTTACGTCCCTCGGTCCTACAATGAGGATTAATGGCCTCCAGTTTCCGCCTACCCACTCACATGATCTAAATAATAACCCTCCTTACGCTAACCATACCATGTAAGAAATATTCGTAATCATAGTAACATGTATTTCACCCCCGCAGTTTAGAAAACTGAAAACAATTAGAGAAAAGGGGGAGCATGAACTCACAGTGGTGCGTCTCTACCAAGTATGCCTCCAAATCAAGCAGCTGTGTGACGACCTACACGTACTAACTCTATTAGACGGACGGCCGTGCCTTAGCTTTGAGGTTTAAGTTTTTGGGAAATAGTTAGGCAACTATTTCGTGTTTACATTCTATATATACTTGGTAGTCATTTTCCTTCCCAAGGATGGGGGATTTAATACACGTGTGTTCGAAATATATTATTAAGTCTCACTTAAAATATATTTTATTTCTAACTCCAAAATATAAATATTCTTCTCAAAAATATTATATTTTCTATTACATAAATTTTTCCCAAAATAATGCCTTGACAAAAATACGCGTGAAGTCATATTTTCTTAGAATGCGTAAGTTACGTTTTAATGATCGAGTGGTAATAATAATTACCGGTGTAACTTATATATTTATCGTAGAGACGTTCGTATTATTTTGGATCCGTTAACATCCGATAGTATTATTTTTACCCTGAAAATAATGCTAGTATTTTCACAAAATAATCATAAACACATATCAAGTGACTTTATGAAAAATATATACTAAATATATATTCACCAAGTTTTATTTTGTGAAATCCCACCTCCGATGTTTTGTAAATAAGGTCGTGGCGAAATTTATAATTTGAAAACAAGTCGAAAAGTATTTCTAACACTTATAGTGAAAATATTTCTAAGTGTTAGGTTTCTAGAAAAATTTCGCCAGAGTTTCCTCTGTAAATGGAGGTGGCCACGCTTTCAAGCGTATCATTTTCTTTTATAAATCAAATCAACCATTTTTCTTATTTAACCAAAACAATATTCAACGCATCAAACTAGTTAATAAACATGTAATTCGCAAGAATCTCATGAACTTGTAGTTTTTCCAACACTATGATGTAAATCCCCATACTTTTAGCGGATCTTTATATAAAGTAATCCGATTTCGTAAAAAAAACCTCGTTTTTAGGGAAGTTCCGTCTTTACAACTTCTCGTCATCTTTTTCAAAAATAGTTATTTTGTCGAAAGTGTGTGCTACACAAGTGTTTACACACTTGTGTGTTCTAAAAATCATTCGTGTTAGTGTAAGATCCGTCTTTAGAAAAACATGATTTCTTTGATACTTGGTTCTTTGAAAATACCGCTTGTAGATACGTAGATCTACTAGTTTTAAACACTATTTCACAAGCAAAATTGCTTTTACACAAGTTCATGATTCGCGTGTGGTAGAGTTTCATCCTTTAACCCTTGTTACTTCCAAAACAACCTTATGTCATGATCCATGATCATGACCAACCCGGGTTAAATGACGATCTGAGCTACCACAACATAGATCGGGTCCAAATAATCACACAAACCAATTACTACAAGTTTTACACAACATATGAGCTTTTAACTGTCACACCCCCAAAATCCACACGCGGAGTATCACCGCTTGGAGGCGTGACTGACCAGGATCTTAACCATCAATCACATTGAACTCATAAGCATAGATAAATAATACTTTCATTTATAAACAACAATTGTTACAATATTTCACAGTTTACAGCGGAAGCATATATAACTCGTTAAGTGTTTATAAAACCATATGTAAGCTCTTAGTCTTATATTGCGTTTCCATGTGTCTCGACCCATGACCACTCCAGCTTCTCAGACAGCAAGTCCCTTGGTATGCACCTATAGGCCTGCAAGGCATGTAACAACGAATCAACAACAATGTTGAGCGAGTTCACAGTTGGTTATTTGGTTATAGTATTCATTTCGTAAATCGTATGTTCGTTTTGTAAACCAAGTATCGTATTAATCCTTATCGCGGCCAATCCAGGCATCCGTGCGATGATTAGTGGGGGCTTCCCATGTGTTACTAGACCACGCGTATCGACTGCTACGAAAATATAAGAGGTGCCCTAAGTCAATGTCTATCAACATTGACCCTTTGCCCATAGTCCATTAGTACACGCCCGTTCGGACGACACGGTGTGAGGTTTGTTAAACCTAATAGCGCTATCTACTAATGACCCGCTCGCTATAGGCCTCGGCGATTAAGTCGATAATTGAGGGACTTCCTTTGATAGAGGTGATGGTCTTATGATCGTGTACGTAGGCTTTACGTACGTGCCCTTCAATCCGAGGACAGTAATAAGTATAACTGTACGTAGGTTTTACGTACGTGCCCTTCAATCGAGGACAGTAATAATCTGTTTAATAATAATAGTTGTATGAGTAGTTATTCAACCCCATTCCCAACCCCTGGGAATCCCATGCCTTGGCTAGTGTGAACTCACCTTGGTTTGCTCGGTATGCTAAGTTAAGTGCTCACAATAAATCAGTCAAGTCCTATAGTGCACGTATACTCAATCAGTTCACATTCGTAATGTTTCACATGAAACTAGTGTCACAGTAATATCATATAACACACAACAGTTAATCATGCTTAAACAATCCATGTTACACATAAAGGTCTTTTGTAGTTCATTCTAATATGACTGTACAATCATACACTTAACAGAGTTAACAGTTTAGCTGGATTAATACATATATCAGGGTTACACAGTTAATAGAGTCGACATAAATCGGAACTATTAACTAACTGAGGTTAACAGATTTAATATGCCTGAACTAGTTAATCCACTTAACATACTTAACAGAAGTAATAGACTGAGTAATTAAACTGAGTTATTTACTTAACAGAGTTACTCACTAAACAGAGTTAACTAACTAACAAACTTAACAAGTTAACAGCAAACAATAAAATGAAATCACCAAAGTGGCGAAATCCCTTGTTTGGCCGAAATCCCCTTAAGGGCCGAAAACACTTTTGGGCTTAACACATTGGGCCGAAATCACATAAGTGATTTCGTCCAGTTTCAATTGTAGGGGGGTGTTTTCGTTGGCTGCTAGTGTGACGAAAACACACAAGTGTTTTCGTCCACTGATGTGATTTCACTGGCCAGACTTCATCTTCTCCACAGATACATAAATCAAATTCCTGATATCAATTCGTGGATCCTTGTTCTATCATACAGGATCAGTATTCAATTTAACAACCACATGAACATCCATAAGTGCCAAATCATCTAAAACATATTATATCATGATCATACGATAAGCATCCTAAGTCAACAGAACATGTATATCACTAACCAGAGATCGAACAAGGAAGGTTTGGCTTCGACCGAGAGGGGGGCTGCCGTCAAGTTCCAAGGGTAGAGAGAGAGAGAGTGTGTGAGTTGTGATAGGGTTTGTCAAATAATGTTCACATAAAGGTTAAACAGATATTTATTCAATCAGATATTTATCACATCACAACTGGGCCAAAGCCCATTTATTAAATTGGGGTGATTTCGTGGGTGGGGTTTCCAGCCCAAAAATCCTTATTTAATTATAAGATACCAATTAACACAAGATCCCTCATTAACATACACTACGAACACATTTAATCCACACATCATATAAATCACAATACGATTTGTCATAATACACACGTGTACAGTTGTGAACAAAACAATTCGTGTCAACAAACAATCTAAAAATTAACGTGCGATCGTGCGAAGATGGAATCTTGGAAACTCGAGTTGTCACATTAACCATCACTTTTAGTGTTTTTAGTAGACTTTTATGCTTCATCTTGTATGTTTGCGACTTTTAACCGTTACATATCATATTAACCACTTCAAAATAGTCCGAGAGGGTGATTATAGCAACTTACTACTAGCTCGAGGCAAGGGAAGAATCTATGCGCAAAATGAGAGGATAAAAGCAATAGAGTGAGGTCCTTCGCCTTCCGAATGCACCAAGCTTCCTTATACGAGATCCTTAACACTTATAGATACTTGGAATTGCTTGATAAAAATCGAAAAATGATGGATGGTGGTGGGGTGCTTTCGGCCGAGAACCAAAGAGAGGGAGAGAGAGTGTGTGTGTTGGTGAGTTTGTTAAGTGAAGTGATAATGTGTTAAGCTTGGATCTTATAGACAAAACTCAAGATTATTACCCAAGGGATTTAGTGTCTTCAAGATATTAAGCATTGGTGATTATTATAATCACAAAGTACAAGGGGTGTCCCCCCTTGGGGATGGTTTGGTTGAGGGGGGGGGGGGGGTAGTTTGGTTCAAATCCAACTAAACACCAAGTACTAGTTAGTTAATTGTGAGGGTTAACCCGGTTACTAGTGTGTTGTGCTTTATTGCGGGTGTTAGGGTATTCAGGGACCCTAACTGGCTCAGAAAAGGATAAATAATGTTAATGACAATATTTTCATGTTCCGGGTATAGTCCGGTTGTTCGGTTGGATAGTAATCCGTTAAAGCGTTAAACAAGCTTTAAAGTGTTGTTATAATTATTTTTAGTGACACAACTTATTCCTGACACCTTGGAAAGTGTCTAGTAACATTTTTCTCATGTTTTGGCACTTTATTAGTTAGCTAAAAGCTGGATTGTTTATTAAAGTGCTGAATTTTGTGCTTAGAGCACGTTTTAGGCACATCCAGTCATTGTAACTTATTCCTAGAGAAGCAGTTCTACAACCCTTGTATCCCTACACTCACCACTAGTGTAGTAAAATATTTCTGGCTCATACCGGCCTTAGAGGCAGTGTCTGCCTGACGCTGGCTTTATCAGCATGTTCAATAGGTTATCCGTTTATAGTGCTACTGTGCTTTTTGTGCATCATGTTTGTCACTAAGGTTCAGCATGTAAATAATGTAGTGACGGTAAGTAAAGTATGATGCAGGTATATGCATGTATCAGAAATCAAGTAGCAGTTCATCAGTAATTTCAAACAAGCACAGTAATTAAGCAGTAATTAATTATTAATTAAGTCGTACGGATACCTGGTTTAGTGAGGGTTGTCACATTCTCCCCCCGTTAGAAAAATTTCGTCCCGAAATTTTAAGTTCTGCTTGTAGATGCAGGGTTCTTAGGAAATAGGTGGGGGTATTTCTCTTTCATCCGGTCCTCACGCTCCCAGGTGTATTCAGGACCATGTCTGGCATTCCAACGAACTTTGATGAGCTTGACACTGCTCCGGCGGGTCTTGTTTACTTTCCAATCTGTAACCTCAACCGGTTCTTCAACGAAATGGAGCGTGTCGTCAACATGAATCTCGTCGATGGGAATGGAAATGGTATCTTGAGTTGGACTTTTCTTCAGGTTGGATATATGAAATGTATCGTGAACTGAATGGAGTTCAGTAGGTAAGTCCAGCTTGTATGCTACTAGTCCTATTCTTTCCAAAATTCTGAAAGGACCAATGTAGCGCGGATTTAACTTCCCACACTTTCCGAAGCGTGCCACACCCTTCCAGGGTGAAACTTTCAATAAAACCATTTCTCCAACCTGGAATTCCAAGTGTTTCCGGTTTGGATCTGCATAGGCTTTCTGTCTGTGGCGAGCTGCTTCGATGCGTTTTCGAATCTGCGCAATCTTGTCTGTCGTCTCTTGGACGATTTCGGGACCAGCAAGCTGTCTATCACCTGCGTCAGCCCAACATAGGGGTGATCGACACTTGCGTCCGTAAAGGGCTTCGAATGGCGCGACTCCAATACTGGTGTGGTAGCTGTTGTTGTATGAAAATTCGACCAAAGGCAAATGCTTATCCCAGCTACCGCCCAAATCCATAACATACGCTCTCAGCATGTCTTCCAAAGTCTGTATCGTTCGCTCACTTTGACCGTCAGTTTGCGGATGAAACGCAGTGCTCAGATTTAATTGTGAGCCAAAAGCTTCTTGGAAGGATTGCCATATCCTTGACACAAACCTTCCGTCTCTATCAGAGATGATTGAGAGAGGTACTCCATGGCGCGTAACGATCTCTCTCATGTAAGTTTCGGCCAACTTGCTCGTATTATCCTTCTCTCTGATAGGTAAGAAGTGTGCTGACTTTGTTAATCGATCCACTATTACCCAAATAGTGTCATGGCCTCTCGGCGTTCTTGGCAACTTTGTAATAAAATCCATTGAGGTTTGTTCCCATTTCCACGTGGGAATCTCGGGTTGTTGCAGAAGTCCTGAAGGCTTCTGGTATTCCGCTTTCACCTTAGCACACGTTAAACATTTGCTCACATAAACAGCAACATCGCCTTTCATCCTAGGCCACTAATAATAATCTTTGAGATCCTGGTACATCTTATCCGCTCCAGGGTGGATAGAGTACCGCGACTTGTGAGCTTCATTGAAAATAACCTTCCTTAAACCTCCAAACCAAGGAACCCAAATCCTTTTCTCAAAACATAACGTTCCTTCCTCGTTTGGTACCAGTAGCTTCTCCATCCCACGGAGATATTCTTCTTCAAGGTTTCCTTCCTTGAGAGCTTCTTTCTGCGCGGCACGAATGCGCAAGGAAAGATCGGTTCAGATAATCATTTCCAAGGCCCTAACCCTTATGGGCTTGATCCTCTCCTTTCGACTTAGGGCATCGGCGACCACATTTGCCTTCCCTGGATGATACTTTATCTCGCAGTCGTAATCGTTCAGCAACTCAACCCAACGTCTTTGCCTCATATTCAGCTCCTTCTGGTTGAATATGTGTTGTAGGCTCTTGTGATCTGTAAAAAAAAATTGTACACTTTGTACCATAAAGGTAGTGTCTCCAGATCTTTAATGCAAATACCACTGCGCCAAGTTCCAGATCATGTGTGGTATAGTTCTTTTCGTGCACTTTCAATTGACGCGATGCGTAAGCAATAACCTTCTGGCGTTGCATCAACACGCAACCCAATCCTTGATGTGAGGCGTCACAGTATACCACGAAATCATCTGTACCTTCTGGTAGTGCTAAGATTGGCGCATTGCAGAGCTTATCCTTCAATATCTGGAACGCTTCTTCCTGTTTGATTCCCCAATCAAACTTCTTATCTTTCTGCGTGAGGAGCGTCAATGGTTGAGCGATTTTTGAAAAATCCTCAATGAACCTTCGATAGTAGCCAGCCAAACCCAAGAATTGTCGAATCTCGGTTGGCGTCTTTGGCGTTTCCCAATTCTTGATCGCTTCGATCTTGGTTGGATCCACGTGGATTCCATCTCCATTCACCACGTGTCCAAGAAATTGTACTTCACGTAGCCAAAACTCGCACTTAGAGAACTTGGCATACAACTGTTCTTTCTTCAGCAGCTCCAAAATAGCTCTTAAATGCTGTTCGTGCTCAGCCTTTGTCCTTGAATAAATCAAGATGTCGTCGATAAACACAATCACGAACTTGTCCAAGTACGGCTTGCAAACTCTATTCATCAAGTCCATAAAGACTGCGGGTGCGTTTGTCAAACCAAACGGCATAACAAGGAACTTGTAGTGTCCATAACGAGTTCTGAAGGCTGTCTTCGGGATACTCTCCTTTTGTATCCTTAACTGATGGTATCCAGATCGAAGATCGATCTTTGAATAAAAGCTTGAGCCTTGCAGTTGATCAAACAGATCATCAATTCTTGGCAGAGGATATCTATTCTTGATCGTCAGCTTGTTCAGCTCCCGATAGTCTATGCACATTCGAAAACTACCGTCCTTCTTCTTGACAAACAAAACTGGAGCTCCCCAAGGCGAGAAGCTTGGTCGGATAAATCCCTTGTCTAACAACTCTTGAAGTTGTGTCGACAGTTCCTGCATCTCAGACGGAGCAAGTCTATAAGGTGCCTTAGCCACAGGCGCGGTGCCTGGAACTAAGTCAATGCGGAACTCTACTTGTCTCTGAGGTGGCAGTCCAGGTAAGTCCTCTGGGAAGACTTCTGGATATTCCCTCACGACAGGGATGTCTTCGATCTTCGGTTCTGCTGCTTTCTTGTCTACAATGTGTGCTAGGAAGGCAGCACATCCTTTCTGCAAACTCTTTCGCGCTTTCAGGCAGCTGATAATTCTTAACGGCGTATCACGCTTCTCCCCGTGATCCACAATTGTTTCACCCCCTTCGATTGGGATACGAACAACCTTTTCGTGACAAACTATCTCGGCCTTGTTGCCTGATAACCAATCCATTCCTACCACCACGTCGAAGCTTCCCAACTGGACTGGTAGTAGATCCAAAGCAAACTCACGCTCTCCCAATTCGATCACACAACCTCTGATCACTTCATTGGCTTCTACTAACTTCCCATTAGCCAATTCGATTGAGTAGGGGATATCTAACCTACTAGCGGCTAAACCAAGCATATTCTTAAACTCTAACGACACGAAGCTATAATCGGCACCAGTATCAAATAAAACGGATGCATAGCGTTGGTTTACAGGGAACGTACCAGTGACAACATTGGGATCCTGGCGCGCCTCCCTCGCTTCAATATGGAACACTCTTCCACGGGCTTGGTTTAACTCTGGGCAGTTCCTCTTGTAATGCCCAAGATCACCACAGTTGAAGCATCCGGGTCTCAGCCCGTTTCCACCAGCTTGATTATTCCTCTGGTTACGATTCACGGCGCCCGCTTGATTAGCATTGTTGCCTCGATTCCCATTACCTCCATTGTTTCCTTGTGGGCGATTTCCATTCCCACCCCGGTTGTTATTTCTGTTTCCGAATCCTCCCTGGCCTCCCTGGCCAGCAGTGGCCCAACAAGTGTCCTTCAAGTGGCCCGACTTTCCACATGCTTCGCATACTTTCACACTACAATGGCCAGAATGGTGGCGTTAGCAGGTATTACACTTGGGCTGGGTGCCCATATATCCTTTTCCTTTCTTTCCACTACCAGTTGTAACCTGAGCTGGCGTGCCTGATCCTCCTTTCTTAATCACCACACTGGCGCCCTGCTTGAAGTTCGAGAACTTCCGTTTGTTACCTCCTGATGACTCGACGTGAGTCTCTTTCTTCTTAGGCTCAGCATCATCGAACTTGTTCAGGCGAATAGCCTCCTCAGTAAGAGCCACGCTCAAATCAATTACCTCAGTGATTGTTGCAGGCTTGGAAGAGGTCATCATTCCTATGATTTGAGGAGCTAAACCCCAAATGAAGCGCTCAATTTGCTTGAATTCCGGTGTCACCATATAAGGTACCATATGAGGTAGGTCGTGGAATCTCTGAACGTACTCCGTGATTTTGGGACCGTCCATCCTCAAATGCCAAAACACAGTCTCCAACCTTTGTATCTCAGCTTGAGAACAATACTTCTTTCTCCTCAACTCCTTTAACTCAGCCCAGGTCAATGCATAAGCAGTGGCTTCACCAAGAGTTTGCATTTGTAAGTTCCACCAGGACAGTGCTCCGTCCCAGAATAGCCCAGAAATGTAGGTAACTTGCTGGTCTGGAGCGCACTTGCTCATTCGGAGAAAAGAGTCTGTTTTCTCGGCCCATCTTACAAGAGCAACAACACCCACAGTGCCGTCGAAGTTTACGGGCTTACAGTCTAAGAACTGCTTGTAAGTGCACCCATGTGGTGGATTGTTATTGCCGTTATTGTTTGAATTGCTTCCGCTAGTTCCTCCTTGTGAGGCTGCGTACTATGTAATGGCGGCAGCGATGATTTGTTGAAGTCCTGCCTCGTTGGCAGGCATGCGCGGATCGCGTTTTGGTGGCATCTTCTAAAAGATGGTTCGCGTTGGTCAGGTGATAGTAAGTAAAGTGTACGTATGTAATATCAACACATAACATCTCATGTTATAAATAAATCACTCATATCGATAGCCTCTGTAATGGTTGAGGGCTTCGAGGTAGTAACCATACCCCTGATCTGGGGTGCAAGTCTTCAAATGAATCGTTCAATCCTTTTGAACTCCGGTTTGACCAAGTAGGGGACGACCCTAGACAAGTCGTGAGATTGCTGGACGTATTCAGGAATCTCTGGTCCGTCCATTTTCAATTCCAGAACTCCACCTCAAGCTTCTGGATTCCAGCCCTAGAGTTGTATTTCTTCTTCATCATTCCTTTGAGCTCGTCCCAGCTCAGTGCATAAGCAACATCTGTGCCAAGGGTCTGAACCTGAAGGTTCCATCATGAGAGTGTGTCATCTAGAACTAACCCCGAGGTATAGGTAACACTCTGTTGGGGCGAACCGTTACTCATTCTTGGAATGGAGTCAATCTTTTCGGACCAACGAACAAATGCAACGGCGCCTCCTGTTCCGTCAAAGTTCAAAGGCTTGCAGTTCAGGAACTGTTTATAGGTGCAGCCAGTTGGAGGGTTATTTCCAGTAATGCCATCGTTGTGCTTAGAGCGGAGGGCTTCATGTCGTGCATTTGCCTGTGAGATGCGTTCTTGCAGCTCGGCTTCTGTCCTTGGCAACGTACTGGTGTTTGTGTCACGTCTGGGTGACATTCTCTTTTGTCGAAGTGGTGTGAAGCGGGTTAGACAACGTTTCAATTGTCTATGAGATATATAGCACCATAAGCCATCATGTAATCACCCAATTTCACACACAAATATACCCAATGTATGAGTGGGGAAATAAATTTCTGAGCCTTCACATAGGCTTGCCAATTTGGCTTGTTGCTTGTAAGAGAATGAACTCGAGGCTACATCGCCTTGGTCATTCGTGTTTAAGTTATTTCCTGCTACATTGGTTTTCATTAGCTTGACCCGCAGAGTCCACCAGGATTTCTGTGCACTACAAGTCATTATTACGTGGGCCCCTGTAATAATAAATTGTCTTGCACAGTTACCCCAATTATCTCTCGTCCAAGCAGATGATCAATCAAGGAGCAACAACAGGTGCATTGGCATGAACAGGGTCATGCTCCAACGCGGGGTCAGGAGCAACGCCTGGCTCAGGGGCCATAGCCGGCTCCAGATCAACAAACTCCATCTCAAAATCAGCTGGATCAACAAACATAGGGTCAACATGGGCTACAGGATCCTCCAAGGGCTGGTCTAAGTGTATGAACTCAATGTCATGGTCTGAATCAAAACCAGGTGGAAAAACAGAATCGTCCTCAATATCGCGATCAAACTCAAAGCTGTGTGCGGGAACTGGTGCAGCTGATGACGCCATATCAGGGTCGGCGTTAAGTGAGTGATGTTGCACTCCCTGTGTATGCAAAGATGCGGACGCCACAGACTCAAATGAGTCTGGGACAGGGGAATGGGCATGAGCCTCCTCTGCAGGAGCGTCAGCAAGCGGTAGGCTATCACCAGCAGCAATAGGGCCTCGCCCTCAAGTGGGTCCTCCTCTAATAGATCGTTATCGTCGTCAGAGACAACGTCGGGGGGGCATATCAACAACGGGATAAGCGGCAAGGGGCACAGGAGCAGGGATCACCGCGAGTGGCAAATCCCCAACAAGATGGCCATCAGTAGGCTCTGCTACGACATCAGGCAGTGCAAAGGCTGAAAGTCGTCCTCATCTGTGCTGGTCGTATCGGAAGTGTACACCTCGTGCTCCGATGAAACTATGTCGCCTGATACTATGGCCGTGGGATCTGTAGTGTCCGACTTTCCGGTATCTGATGAAGGCACGACGTTTGTAACACAAACACACATACGTATAACAATCAATCATATAGTCATATAAACACATTAGTCACCAAGTAGGCAATCAAATAATTCTCCTAGTCCCACTAGCCTCCCAGCCTCCCAGACTGATCTTCCTAGTCCCACTAGCCTCCCAGCCTCTCAGACTGCTCTTCCTAGTCCCACTAGCCAATTCTCCCAGCCTCTCAGACTGCTCTTCCTAGAACCACTAGACAATTCTCCCAGCCTCCCAGACCGAGCCTCGGCCTCCCAGACCGAGCCTCAGCCTCCCAGACTTAGCCTATAAATAATAAATAAATGTGCTCAACATTTGTTTGTAAAAAGTTTTGGATCTGGACTTAAGTGGTATACAGTGTAAAAATGTTTTCGTGAGAGCCCTAGTGATCATAGTCTAGACTCGAGAAGGAATCCTAGTTCGCTATGATCAGAGCTCTGATACCAAGCTGTCACACCCTGGCTTTGCGGAAGCGTGGTTAATTTGGTGTGACTTCTTAATACCATAGCTTAACCATAACAAAGCTATATGAAATAAAACCATGCAAGATCATCCATTCGATTAAGTTTTAAAAACCAAATACAATAACATTGTCTTAACGGAAACACATCCTAACGACATTGTTCAACAAACACAAACATCAACATGACATAAACACAGTTTAAGGACTGTGACTTGTCCAGGAAAGAGTCACATTCCCCAAACTCGGATGACCTCGTAACTAGTGCAGCGGGAAAACGTGTCACACCGCGCCAGATCCTTTAATTACCTGAAATACATGTAAGTTGAAAAATCAACAATAATGTTGAGCGAGTTCATGTGTAAGTGAGTAAATAAACCTTTGTATGTATAAAAATCCTGGTATGTAGCAAATAAGGAAAAAAAGATCACCAACGGTTTGCAAGGCCATTGATATGTGTGAAGTGCAAGTAGGAAGACTCAAACCTAGCAGATTTAGCGATGGGTACAAAGTCACCACCTGGTCCATTAGGCGGGCTCAGGGGTTGGGCTCGCTACACCCAGATAGATCTACCGCTTACGTCCATCGGTCCTACAATGAGGATTAATGGCCTCCAGTTTCCGCCTACCCACTCACATGATCTAAATAATAACCCTCCTTACGCTAACCATACCATGTAAGAAATATTCGTAATCATAGTAACATGTATTTCACCCCCGCAGTTTAGAAAACTGAAAACAGTTAGAGAAAAAGGGGAGCATGAACTCACAGTGGTGCGTCTCTACCAAGTATGCCTCCAAATCAAGCAGCTGTGTGACGACCTACACGTACTAACTCTATTAGACGGACGGCCGTGCCTTAGCTTTGAGGTTTAAGTTTTTGGGAAATAGTTAGGCAACTATTTCGTGTTTACATTCTGTATATACTTGGTAGTCATTTTCCTTCCCAAGGATGGGGGATTTAATACACGTGTGTTCGAAATATATTATTAAGTCTCACTTAAAATATATTTTATTTCTAACTCCAAAATATAAATATTCTTCTCAAAAATATTATATTTTCTATTACATAAATTTTTCCCAAAATAATGCCTTGACAAAAATACGCGTTAAGTCATATTTTCTTAGAATGCGTAAGTTACGTTTTAATGATCGAGTGGTAATAATAATTACCGGTGTAACTTATATATTTATCGTAGAGACGTTCGTATTATTTTGGATCCGTTAACATCCGATAGTATTATTTTTACCCTAAAAATAATGCTAGTATTTTCACAAAATAATCATAAACACATATCAAGTGACTTTATGAAAAATATATACTAAATATATATTCACCAAGTTTTATTTTGTGAAATCCCACCTCCGATGTTTTGTAAATAAGGTCGTGGCGAAATTTATAATTTGAAAACAAGTCGAAAAGTATTTCTAACACTTATAGTGAAAATATTTCTAAGTGTTAGGTTTCTAGAAAAATTTCGCCAGAGTTTCCTCTGTAAATGGAGGTGGCCACGCTTTCAAGCGTATCATTTTCTTTTATAAATCAAATCAACCATTTTTCTTATTTAACCAAAACAATATTCAACGCATCAAACTAGTTAATAAACATGTAATTCGCAAGAATCTCATGAACTTGTAGTTTTTCCAACACTATGATGTAAATCCCCATACTTTTAGCGGATCTTTATATAAAGTAATCCGATTTCGTAAAAAAAACCTCGTTTTTAGGGAAGTTCCGTCTTTACAACTTCTCGTCATCTTTTTCAAAAATAGTTATTTTGTCGAAAGTGTGTGCTACACAAGTGTTTACACACTTGTGTGTTCTAAAAATCATTCGTGTTAGTGTAAGATCCGTCTTTAGAAAAACATGATTTCTTTGATACTTGGTTCTTTGAAAATACCGCTTGTAGATACGTAGATCTACTAGTTTTAAACACTATTTCACAAGCAAAATTGCTTTTACACAAGTTCATGATTCGCGTGTGGTAGAGTTTCATCCTTTAACCCTTGTTACTTCCAAAACAACCTTATGTCATGATCCATGATCATGACCAACCCGGGTTAAATGACGATCCGAGCTACCACAACATAGATCGGGTCCAAATAATCACACAAACCAATTACTACAAGTTTTACACAACATATGAGCTTTTAACCATCACTTTTAGTGTTTTTAGTAGACTTTTATGCTTCATCTTGTATGTTTGCGAATTTTAACCGTTACATATCATATTAACCACTTCAAAATAGTCCGAGAGGGTTATTATAGTAACTTACTACTAGCTCGAGGCTAGGGAAGAATCTATGCGCAAAATGAGAGGATAAAAGCAATAGAGTGAGGTCCTTCGCCTTCCGAATGCACCAAGCTTCCTTATACGAGATCCTTAACACTTGTAGATACTTGGAATTGCTTGATAAAAATCGAAAAATGATGGATGGTGGTGGGGTGCTTTCGGCCGAGAACCAAAGAGAGGGAGAGAGAGTGTGTGTGTTGGTGAGTTTGTTAAGTGAAGTGATAATGTGTTAAGCTTGGATCTTATAGACAAAACTCAAGATTATTACCCAAGGGATTTAGTGTCTTCAAGATATTAAGCATTGGTGATTATTATAATCACAAAGTACAAGGGGTGTCCCCCCTTGGGGACGGTTTGGTTGAGGGGGGGGGGGGTAGTTTGGTTCAAATCCAACTAAACACCAAGTACTAGTTAGTTAATTGTGAGGGTTAACCCGGTTACTAGTGTGTTGTACTTTATTGCGGGTGTTAGGGTATTCAGGGACCCTAACTGGCTCAGAAAAGGATAAATAATGTTAATGACAATATTTTCATGTTCCGGGTATAGTCCGGTTGTTCGGTTGGATAGTAATCCGTTAAAGCGTTAAACAAGCTTTAAAGTGTTGTTATAATTATTTTTAGTGACACAACTTATTCCTGACACCTTGGAAAGTGTCTAGTAACATTTTTCTCATGTTTTGGCACTTTATTAGTTAGCTAAAAGCTGGATTGTTTATTAAAGTGCTGAATTTTGTGCTTAGAGCACGTTTTAGGCACATCCAGTCATTGTAACTTATTCCTAGAGACGCAGTTCTACAACCCTTGTATCCCTACACTCACCACTAGTGTAGTAAAATATTTCTGGCTCATACCGGCCTTAGAGGTAGTGTCTGCCTGACGCTGGCTTTATCAGCATGTTCAATAGGTTATCCGTTTATAGTGCTACTGTGCTTTTTGTGCATCATGTTTGTCACTAAGGTTCAGCATGTAAATAATGTAGTGACGGTAAGTAAAGTATGATGCAGGTATATGCATGTATCAGAAATCAAGTAGCAGTTCATCAGTAATTTCAAACAAGCACAGTAATTAAGCAGTAATTAATTATTAATTAAGTCGTATGGATACCTGGTTTAGTGAGGGTTGTCATAGTCCGCGCTACCAGATTTTGGTGATACTTCATCCTTGTTGATGATTTCTGACAAGAATCTTTCTGTCACTTCTGTTTCTATCCATGACCACTCCGTCACTGGTCGTCCCAATAATGGACACACCATGGATCCAATCCTCGATGATGCGTCTCCCGCGGACATCTCTACTGAAGGTTGGCTACTCGACAAACAATATATGACTACGTTGGCATACTTATCGATGGTCCTCCTGCCGACGCCCATGACGATAGAAAATTAGACGAGGACACTGTTACTAACTTCACTTCTTAAGACCCCTGTTAACAAGCCATCCTCTGATTCTAGCATGCATTCAGACTCCTTCGAGTCTGTGACATCTGCAGCCCTACAAACAGCCGGATTACAGTTTTCTACTACTGACACAAGACGACGACGACATGGCTGCTGCACTATCACCTGCTCGAGGCACCACACCGTTACACGACCCAGGGCCTGCTGCTGAGCTAGCTTCTACACCTTTTGAGTCAGCCTGATGTTGCAACTGCTGGTCCTACACCCTTGCTTGATTGTGACCCTGATACTTTCGGTTCACTAGACATTGCACCCCTACTATCTAACCCAGTACCAGCACCTGATAATCTCCTTATTGGTTGAAACATTTGTGTTTGCATCCATAACCGCTGATGTTGATCCTTTTTCCCTATGAAGACCGATGCCCTTTGCACTGGCATATTTATCGTTTCCTTTCCGGACTTGCCCGTTGTGACACCTGGGTCACTGCGACCATCAAACAAATACCAAGCCAATGAAATATTGCATTTCATACTTGGGATCTGTATAAATATGTGTATCTTTTACACATATCAATTCTTGTTCGATTACAAGCTCTAAATCGCTTTCTGGAAGGTTATACGCGCACTGATGCGTAAATATAACCAGTTTAATGCAACGAACACTCCGGAATAGTGAAATAGGCTTCACATACCTTAAATAACCTTTACATAACTTAGAAATAAGTTTTGAAGGCTTTGGTATGGCAAAATCAAGTTAAATCGCTTACAGGGACTAAACTTGACAAACTGCAAAAGTATGCCAATTTGAACTGTAAAGACATTCCGGAACATGGCCATAAGTTAAACATACCATAAATATCCTTTACATAGCTTAGAAATAGGCTTTGAGGGGTTCGGTGTGCTAAAATAAACTTTTGGGCCATTCAGGGACTAAAAGCGTCAAAAAGTGCACAAGTTTGCATTTTCGCGCATCACTTACGTTCTGACTACATCCGGACATCCAAAAATTAATGTAAGCACTAAAACATTTTATTTTAGTGTTTGGCATAAGAAAAATCCATTTGTCGCGTCATTTGGATCGTTTTTCGCGCTTATGCGCATTCCGTCGTAATTAACCGAACAACGCAATCATACGGCCAAACGAACTGACATCCGAGATATTTTTTAGCACATTTTAAGTTCCCTATACTTTAACTTCAATTTAGAGCTTTGAAATGGGGTTAACGGGGCTTAAACGTGTCAAAAGTGCATCAAATAGCAAGTTTGGAGCTTCAGGGGCCTGTTCTGCCATTTTTCAAACTTTCTGGTATGCAGGTCCTTGCGCACCTCAACGTTTTTTGTGTTACGGTGCACAAGCAGGGGTCAGATGCAGAAACTTGTTTTTAACAGCCTGTTTCCATGTAACACCTGTGCCTCCACGGCCATCAAACAAATACCAAACCAATGAATTATTATATTTCATGCTTGGGATTTGTAAAAATATGTGTATCATTTGCACATATCAATTTTTGTTCATTTCCAAACTCTAAATCGCTTTCTGGAAGGTTATACGCGCACCGATGCGTAAATATAACCAGTTTAATGCAACAAACACTCCGGAATAGTGACATAGGCTTAACATACCTTAAATAACCTTTACATAACTTAGAAATAAGTTTTGAAGGCTTTGGTATGGCAAAAACAAGCTAATTTACTTACAGGGACTAAACTTGACAAACTGCGAAAGTATGCCAATTTGAACTGTAACAGACATTCCGGAACATGACCATAAGTTAAACACACCTTAAATATCCTTTATATAGCTTAGAAATAGGCTTTGAGGGGTTCGGTGTGCTAAAATAAACTTTTGGGTCATTCAGGGACTAAAAGTGTCAAAAAGTGCACAAGTTTGCATTTTCGCGCATAATTTACGTTCTGAATACATCCGGACATCCAAAAATTTATGTAAGCACTAAAACATTTTATTTTAGTGTTTGGCATAAGAAAAATCCATTCGTCGCGTCTTTTGGATCGTTTTTCGCGCTTATGCGCATTCCGTCGTAATTAAGCGAACATCGCGTTCGTACGACCAAACGAACCAACATCCGGCATATTTTTGAGCATGTTTCATGTCCACAATGTTTAGGCATCATTTTAGGGCCTTAAAGTTGGCTTTACGGGCCTTAGAAGTGTCGGAAATGGCCTTAAACACGTGCAGGGGCTGAAACTGTCACTTTGGAAACTTATATTCAGATCAGAAGCTCCAGGCGGCCCGCATTATACTTGCCTGATCCTGAAGCGGGCCGCGTCCGACTATCAGAATAGATTCAGTGTTTTTAACAGCAGGTTCCAGCTGCCACACCCACACATTCTCAATTGCTTAGTCAGATGATAAGGATCATTTTTAGTCACCATAAGGTTCCAACACTTGTACGGATGCGATTAAAGCACGGTTTCCATGAAACGATCTTAACGGTGGACCGAACACTATAAATACCCCATGCCCCCCATTGCTTAAACCACTAGAATTTTGATTTGAGAAACTCTAAGTTGAAACCATTGTTTCATACCTGAGATTCTTGAATCGAGATTAGCATTCGGGGACCCTTCGTAAGTATTCTTTCGTTCTTTTCTTTATTTTATTGCTTTTCGAGTCAGAAAGTCAAACTTTGTTTGACTTTCAGCGTTGACCAGCTTATGGTCAATGCGAAGTTCGTTTGAACTTCGCAACGTGATTGTAATCACGATGGTTATAGTCTCTTGGGACTATGCCTACTGATTACCACGTTGTCTAGGGTCGTAAGGGTAAGCGATCTGATAAATCGCTTATACCTTCGAACCCGACCCAGTTTGGTCGATCATTAGGATCCGACCAAATACATTAGGTGACCATAGTGTAGGGAATAACCTTCCGAGATTATACCTTATGGTCACATCGTTTGAGTAGTTGTATGATAGGTAGTTTATATGCCTTAGGTAAATTACCAGAATACCCTTTTCATGTGTAATTGGTAATTAAGCATATGTAACCTAAACCTTTGTCACATAACTGATTATGTAACATGTTTAGGCATATTCTACTTGTCATAGGACTAGTTAGGCGGTCCGAACGCGTTTCACGCGAACGACGCGTTAAAGTAGCATAAGCTACCTAAACGGGTCGTAATGGGTCGAAAGCACTTAGATTAAGGTTTCATTTAGTATGTAGGCTTTGTTAAACCATATGACACGATACTCTTTACTCGTTTGGTTTACGAACCCTCATTCTATCAGATCTTCCGATTTAGGTCCGGTTTATTAACATAGTTACCTATATTAGGTGCCGTTTGATATCCTCGATCTCTAGCATTGTTTGGTTGTTACTCAAGGACTACTAAGCAATCTCAAGTGAGTACATAGACCCCTCTTTTACTGTTTTCCAAACATTTTGGGGTGGAACACATGTGCCTACTTGTTACTTTCATGTTTTCCTGTTTTCACATCATATACTTGTTATGTTCAATAGTACATTTATAGTACATGATTTCATTGTTTTCATGCTATGTATGTCCATTTAGTACATGCTTAGTACATTCTTTTACATTGCATCTCTGTTGCATATGTTCCAGTAACATATGGACACATTGTTTTACAGCTCTACCTTGTATGTTTACTCTAGCATACTAGGTACATTATCTTCATCACATGCTTACATTTTGGTATGACATTTGGTTTGTTTAAATGAGACAATGTACATTCATTAACACCGATCATGCCGCTCGGTAGTAGGTAGTGGTACCATAGGACTTGACAAATCCCATTCCTGAAATCTCGGGTTTGTTTGGACGTAAGGAATGACCGAATCCGAATACATATTTCTTTTGATAACCTTAACTAAAAGGGTTATCCGGCTGTCTCAAGGCTTGGATGTATGAATTTTCACAATACCGCATAAATGTTCATATTCAGTATAGCATGCATATATTTTACAAAACATAACTTTGATTTAAACCAAGTTTTACTTCAATACTTTGTTTTGTACATTTTCACTTATGGTTTAAGTAGTCTTATTTTACTTACCATACATATCATTTTGGTTACACATTACTTGACTACTTTTGGACTATAAACATTTGACATGGTTTATACAAGGACTTTTGACTATTGGTTTAAACATAGACTTATTACATTGTTGGTTTGGTTTGAGTAAGTGATTAAGTAACGAGGCGTGTGTAATATGATACAAGCATGGTGGATACGCCGCTGGTACTTCCTATATATAAGTGTTTGTATGGTATTACATATCGTAGCGTTATTTGAATCATTTCAATTTAAGACATATAACATTTTATACAAATAACATACTTTTCACAAGACATTGTTTTACAAAACAACTTATCTTTTACAAACTCATTTTACTTGGTTATTCATTTAACCATACATTATTCTCTTACTTATACTTATCATCTGATCTTATTGCTTTTCAAACGATTTACAAAACAAAGCAAACTACAAGGTTCATGACTAAACATTTTCTTAAACATAAGTCATGAATCTCATTTTCACAAAACCTATGTATCTCACAGGCATTTTTATGCTGACGTACCTATTTTCACATGTGTTTTCAGGAGATGATGCATAGGAATTATCAAGACATACTTAGGCGGACCTGTGCCTTAGTGACTTAAAACGAGACAAGAACTAGTTAATTTATGTTATGTACTCTTTACTTCTTGTTTAAAGACAATGTAACTCGCTTGTTTGATGAATAAAACGAAACTTTAATATCCATGGTTGTGAAACATTAATTCTGTTACAACACTCCCCGATGTTTCCGCCATGTTTTGTATGTTCTACGTGGTCGGGGTGTGACAGAAAAGATGGTATCAGAGCTCATGGTTATAGGGAATTAGGTTATTAGTAATACTTTGACCTAGTCTATAACCTTTTTAGGACCCTAACGCGAGTTTACTTGCGTTTAGTCATAAAACGATACCGTCACCTATCCTTAGGCGACGACCTCAACAATAACATAAATTTCCAAACCGCTTTGAAAACTAATCATCTGTTCTAGGATGATTGATTACTAGGTTTTGAACCCTCTGTTATATGGTTTTGAACCCCTTTGAATTTTCAAAATCTCGTCAAGGTTTTGGGTTTTAAATAATGTGAACACGTGCAAACTGGAAGGGTGAATGCCTGTATTCTGGGTTTTCTGTCTAGGCAAGCACTTCGTATACATCTCATCAGACGCGAGACCAGTTGTGCTTACCTGGGAATTCTTGGGATGAGTGTTCACTTATAGGCGAGCATGTCTTCGCGATACATTATTTTGACCCATTTACTTTGATTTGTCACCATCTCATTTGTTTGCCTTAGGTAACAAACAAATGATCACAATTTTCATTCGTTACCATTCTGTATTGATTATCCAATAACCTTTCACTTGTTTCTTCCTATGTCTTTCATTTTCTTCTAGAATGTCTATTCCTCTCAGCACTGGTCAAATGTCCGAGCGAACAGCCAAATTTGCCCAGCAAATAGGCGAAGTGATTCAGAAGACTGTGGAATTAGGCATTGCCATGGTTCGTCTCAACAATGAAGCCTCCCGTCTCGACAATGAAGCCACTCAAGAGCCACCAAAGGAAGCAGAAGTCAAGCCAGCACCAAAATCAAGGAAGCGTAAGGCTTCAAGGAAACCCGCAGCGGTTACACCTAATCAAGCGGGACCTAGCCATGTGGCAAGGCCACCAACTAGGAAGCCACACAATGGAACTTCACCCTTGTGCAACAAATGTAACCTTTATCATCATGCTATGGTGAAGTGCCGTGAATGCCAAATTTGTGGACGTAAAGGTCATACAGCAAAAGTTTGTGTTGCAGCAGTACCAAATCAAACAGGACCCATCCGGGTGGCAACACCACCTGCTAAGAAGCAGTACAAGGGAACGGCACCATTATGCAACAAATGTAAGGGGCATCACCTAGCTCACTTACAGTGTCGTCTGTGTGTATCATGTGGACGACTCGGTCACCTGGCAAGTGCTTGTCGATATAACCCGAACCAAGGTGGTCCAAATCAACCCCAAGTCAACCCTACTCAAGCTCGCTTTCCGCTTGGATCGTGCTACAACTGTGGCGATACGAGCCATTTCAGGAACAAATGCCCAAAGCTTGCTAATGCAAATCCAACCTACGGATGAGCAGTTGGCTGATTAGAAGATGTTGTTGTCTTATGCTTTTGTTTCTTCTATTTCTTGTAATGTGAAACAATCTGTTTGATTATAAATAAATTGTAGTTCACAGTTCTGATATACGAGTGTAGTTACATGTGTGTATGACTTTTCCTATGATACCTACATCAAGGAACTATGTTCCTTACAAACTACTCTTGTGATTCTCCCTCTCAAATGATCACTCATGATTCCCCCAAAAATTTTAAGTACTCGTTTCATTCTAAGAAACGAAGTACATGAAATAAAGTGAAATTATGAGTAATCGTGCTTTTTACACATCTGTACCTTTGAATCCTTGGTTAGATAACTAAGGGTATTTTCAAATCTCATACCCATTACGTTTTGATTTTTCAACATACACAGTACAAGTATTTCAACACAATCTTCATGATCTCAAAACATTTCATATAGTTTGAAAACAATTTTTCTAGATACATTGTCTATGTTATTTCAAAAACATTGGCCATGTTATCAAAACCAACCTTTCTAATTTCAAAATATTTCATATAGTCTGAAGACAATATTAACACAATACATTTTCTTATCAAGTGCATGATTTCGAAAAGCATCATTCATGTCTTTCAAAAACCTTATACATAATTTCATAATTCATCTCGCATGATTTTAAAACATTTTTGTAAATATATCTATCTAATACACCTACTTTATGATTTCAAAAGTATTATATATAAGGTTTCAAAAACGTTAAACACATTTTTCTTAAAGGAACCCCATGCATAGTTTTCAAAAAATATTTTCCTCATACATTGACTTAACCTTCAAATTCTGCTTCATATGTCGCCTTGACATATCAAGCATCTCAACTTCATAAGCATTTTACATCATGTTTTGACCTAAGCACATCCAGTGCAAGGTTTCAAAACATCTTCAACTTTTAAATCCATATGGGATCTTTTTATTTTCACAATTAGATCCTTGTGGATAATTGTCATACAAATCAGAGTCCTTAATTGGATTCCTTATGTACCTAAATTCGAACATTTCGGTTCCTTATAATCGAAAACGAATTTTTATTTTAAAAATCTTTCTATCTTTATAGTTAGATTCTTGATAACGTTTAAAGTACCAAATGAAATCCACGGAATGGATTCCTAGTGTGCTTTAAATGCATGTACGCAATTAACAAGACAAATTAATAAACAATCTTTGTGGTTATACGACTATGTGTTTATTCATCTTATGTTTTCTTTTATGCATTTTTTTGTGTTTTTGTATACTCTAGATATTCGTTATCCAAATCCTCGTAAAATCTTTCATATCTTCATATGATGGATTCGTAGCAGGATATTCAAAAGGCGCTACCTTAAATCCTTAATGGGCTTCTATGTAATAGTTAAGACCCGTGGATTATATAGTACCACTCCATGATTCATAAGAGACCCTTTAGTGGTCTAGTCAAAAAGATTGATTCACAATTTGGTTAAAGAACGACATCTAGTGATGTAGCTGAACAGACTCCTTGATAGTCTATTTAGATCATTTATTGATTTAATTAAAAGGATTCTATGGCGGTCTAGTCACACTCATCACAGGATTGTTCATTTGGTTTTCCCCTACACATTATAAAATAGACTGTGTGAACTGTGCAAGGAATTGTCTGATTATGGACGCGTACATAATTATGAAATTTAGTGCACAGAAACCCAGTAAGGTTTATTATGTGTAAGAACCGATAGTGACAACAATAACAAAATGAGAACGATGTAATGGAGGTACGGTGGACGCACCAATGACGCTTCATATACTTGTATATAAGTATCACTCTTACATTGCAAGCATGCTGTTATTAAGGTTACTAGAAGTTCAGAACCCAAACCAATTTTTTTCGATCTTTTTCAACTTTATGTTTTAAACTCTCACAAGTTTCCTCTAAATAAATTTCAGGACGAAATTTCCTAAAGTAGGGGAGACTGTAACACCTGTGCCTCCACGGCCATCAAACAAATACCAAACCAATGAATTATTATATTTCATGCTTGGGATTTGTAAAAATATGTGTATCATTTGCACATATCAATTTTTGTTCATTTCCAAACTCTAAATCGCTTTCTGGAAGGTTATACGCGCACCGATGCGTAAATATAACCAGTTTAATGCAACAAACACTCCGGAATAGTGACATAGGCTTAACATACCTTAAATAACCTTTACATAACTTAGAAATAAGTTTTGAAGGCTTTGGTATGGCAAAAACAAGCTAATTTGCTTACAGGGACTAAACTTGACAAACTGCGAAAGTATGCCAATTTGAACTGTAACAGACATTCCGGAACATGACCATAAGTTAAACACACCTTAAATATCCTTTATATAGCTTAGAAATGGGCTTTGAGGGGTTCGGTGTGCTAAAATAAACTTTTGGGTCATTCAGGGACTAAAAGTGTCAAAAAGTGCACAAGTTTGCATTTACGCGCATAACTTACGTTCTGAATACATCCGGACATCCAAAAATTTATGTAAGCACTAAAACATTTTATTTTAGTGTTTGGCATAAGAAAAATCCATTCGTCGCGTCTTTTGGATCGTTTTTCGCGCTTATGCGCATTCCGTCGTAATTAAGCGAACATCGCATTCGTACGACCAAACGAACCAACATCCGGCATATTTTTGAGCATCTTTCATGTCCACAATGTTTAGGCATCATTTTAGGCCCTTAAAGTTGGCTTTACGGGCCTTAGAAGTGTCGGAAATGGCCTTAAACACGTGCAGGGGCTGAAACTGTCATTTTGGAAACTTATATTCAGATCCGAAGCTCCAGGCGGCCCGCATTATACTTGCCTGATCCTGAAGCGGGCCGCGTCCGACTATCAGAACAGATTCAGTGTTTTTAACAGCAGGTTCCAGCTGTTTTAACCACACCCACACATTCTCAATTGCTTAGTCAGATGATAAGGATCATTTTTAGTCACCATAAGGTTCCAACACTTGTACGGATGCGATTAAAGCACGGTTTCCATGAAACGATCTTAACGGTGGACCGAACACTATAAATACCCCATGCCCCCCATTGCTTAAACCACTAGAATTTTGATTTGAGAAACTCTAAGTTGAAACCATTGTTTCATACCTGAGATTCTTGAATCGAGATTAGCATTCGGGGACCCTTCGTAAGTATTCTTTCGTTCTTTTCTTTATTTTATTGCTTTTCGAGTCAGAAAGTCAAACTTTGTTTGACTTTCAGCGTTGACCAGCTTATGGTCAATGCGAAGTTCGTTTGAACTTCGCAACGTGATTGTAATCACGATGGTTATAGTCCCTTGGGACTATGCCTACTGATTACCACGTTGTCTAGGGTCGTAAGGGTAAGCGATCTGATAAATCGCTTATACCTTCGAACCCGACCCAGTTTGGTCGATCATTAGGATCCGACCAAATACATTAGGTGACCATAGTGTAGGGAATAACCTTCCGAGATTATACCTTATGGTCACATCGTTTGAGTAGTTGTATGATAGGTAGTTTATATGCCTTAGGTAAATTACCAGAATACCCTTTTCATGTGTAATTGGTAATTAAGCATATGTAACCTAAACCTTTGTCACATAACTGATTATGTAACATGTTTAGGCATATTCTACTTGTCATAGGACTAGTTAGGCGGTCCGAACGCGTTTCACGCGAACGATGCGTTAAAGTAGCATAAGCTACCTAAACGGGTCGTAATGGGTCGAAAGCACTTAGATTAAGGTTTCATTTAGTATGTAGGCTTTGTTAAACCATATGACACGAGTCTCTATACTCGTTTGGTTTACGAACCCTCATTCTATCAGATCTTCCGATTTAGGTCCGGTTTATTAACATAGTTACCTATATTAGGTGCCGTTTGATATCCTCGATCTCTAGCATTGTTTGGTTGTTACTCAAGGACTACTAAGCAATCTCAAGTGAGTACATAGACCCCTCTTTTACTGTTTTCCAAACATTTTGGGGTGGAACACATGTGCCTACTTGTTACTTTCATGTTTTCCTGTTTTCACATCATATACTTGTTATGTTCAATAGTACATTTATAGTACATGATTTCATTGTTTTCATGCTATGTATGTCCATTTAGTACATGCTTAGTACATTCTTTTACATTGCATCTCTGTTGCATATGTTCCAGTAACATATGGACACATTGTTTTACAGCTCTACCTTGTATGTTTACTCTAGCATACTAGGTACATTATCTTCATCACATGCTTACATTTTGGTATGACATTTGGTTTGTTTAAATGAGACAATGTACATTCATTAACACCGATCATGCCGCTCGGTAGTAGGTAGTGGTACCATAGGACTTGACAAATCCCATTCCTGAAATCTCGGGTTTGTTTGGACGTAAGGAATGACCGAATCCGAATACATATTTCTTTTGATAACCTTAACTAAAAGGGTTATCCGGCTGTCTCAAGGCTTGGATGTATGAATTTTCACAATACCGCATAAATGTTCATATTCAGTATAACATGCATATATTTTACAAAACATAACTTTGATTTAAACCAAGTTTTACTTCAATACTTTGTTTTGTACATTTTCACTTATGGTTTAAGTAGTCTTATTTTACTTACCATACATATCATTTTGGTTACACATTACTTGACTACTTTTGGACTATAAACATTTGACATGGTTTATACAAGGACTTTTGACTATTGGTTTAAACATAGACTTATTACATTGTTGGTTTGGTTTGAGTAAGTGATTAAGTAACGAGGCGTGTGTAATATGATACAAGCATGGTGGATACGCCGCTGGTACTTCCTATATATAAGTGTTTGTATGGTATTACATATCGTAGCGTTATTTGAATCATTTCAATTTAAGACATATAACATTTTATACAAATAACATACTTTTCACAAGACATTGTTTTACAAAAAAACTTATCTTTTACAAACTCATTTTACTTGGTTATTCATTTAACCATACATTATTCTCTTACTTATACTTATCATCTGATCTTATTGCTTTTCAAACGATTTACAAAACAAAGCAAACTACAAGGTTCATGACTAAACATTTTCTTAAACATAAGTCATGAATCTCATTTTCACAAAACCTATGTATCTCACAGGCATTTTTATACTGACGTACCTATTTTCACATGTGTTTTCAGGAGATGATGCATAGGACTTATCAAGACATACTTAGGCGGACCTGTGCCTTAGTGACTTAAAACGAGACAATAACTAGTTAATTTATGTTATGTACTCTTTACTTCTTGTTTAAAGACAATGTAGCTCGCTTGTTTGATGAATAAAACGAAACTTTAATATCCATGGTTGTGAAACATTAATTCTGTTACAACACTCCCCGATGTTTCCGCCATGTTTTGTATGTTCTACGTGGTCGGGGTGTGACATTCCATCCCTTAAACACCCCAAAGGCCAATGCCACTTGTCAATAACTGGTGGTGGGGGCAAAATGAGCTACCATAACATTCTAACACTTGTACGGATGATATTCGATCACGTTATTCGAGGAACGATCCTAACGGTGGTCCATTTAGTATAAATACCCAACCCTCACTCCTTGCAAACCCACATTTGATCTGAGTTTTTCTCTGAGTGGTTGTGATTTCTCACTTCCTACCTGAGATTACTTGGAATCAAATCTTGCGGGGACCCTTTGTAAGTGTTCTTTCGTTCTTTTATCGCTTTTCGAGTCCGAAAGTCAAACTTTATTTGACTTTCTGCATTGACCAGTTTATGGTCAATGCGAAGTTCGTTTGAACTTCATAACGTGAGCGTGATCATGATGGTTATAGTCCCTAGTGACTATACCTACTGATTACCACGTTATCTAGGCTCAGTGAAGAGTCGTAGTTTCGGCCAAAATGCGCATTCTTGCGTATTTTGTAACCAAACTATTGTTTTCTAAATTTAGTTAAGCATGTTTTAACATGCTTAGCTCATCACTTTTAGTTTAGTGCTTATATAGGGTCGTAAGGTAAGCGATCTAAACAATCGCTTATACTTTCGAACCCGACCCGTTTGGTCGATCATTAGGATCCGACCAAACACATTAGGTGACCATAGTATATAAGGACTAACCTTCCGAGGTTATACCTTATAGTCGCTTCGTTTAAGTAGTTGTATGATAGGTAGTTTATATGCCTTAGGTAAATTACCAAAATGCCCTTTTTACGCCAAAATTCATTTTAAGCATATGTAACATAACTTTTGGTATCTAAACTGATTTGGTAACAATATTAGACATGTTAAGGCATATTTTACTTATCATAGGACTAGTTAGGCGGTCCGAACGCGTTTCACGCGAACGATGCGTTAAAGTAGCATAAGCTACCTAAACGGGTCGTAATGGGTCGTAAGCACTTAGGTTAGGTTTCATATTAGTATGTGGGCTTTGTTAAACCATACTACATGAGTTCCCATACTCATTTGGTTTATGAGCCCTCATTCTATCCGATCTTCCGATTTAGGTCCGGTTTATTAATGTAGTTACCTATATTAGGTGTCGTTTGATATCCGTGATCTCTAGCATTGTTTGGTTGTCACTCAAGGACTACTGAGCAATCTCAAGTGAGTACATAGACCCCTCTTTTACTGTTTTCCAAACTGTTTTGGGGTGAAACACATGTGCCTACTTGTTACTTTCATGCTTTCCAGTTTTCACATCATATACTTGCTATGTTTATTAGTACATTTATAGTACATGATTTCAATACATTTTATGCTAGGTATGCCCATTGTGTGCATACTTAGTACATCACTTTACAATACATTTTATGCTATGTATGCCCATTGTGTGCATACTTAGTACATCACTTTACAATACATTTCATGCTATGTACGCCCATTGTGTGCATACTTAGTACATTGTTTTACATTACACTTATGCTATGTATGTCCATTACGTGCATACTTAGTACATTGTTTTACATTGCATTTCTGTTGCATATGCTCATCCAGCATATGAACACATTATACTACATTTTGAACCGTTGTAACTATTTGACTATGTGAACCGTCGTAACCCTTTGATTATATGAACCGTTTGTAACTATTGAACCGTGTGAACCAGTTGTATCCGTTGACATGATTTACATTTGACAATAGACATTTGACTATACATAAACATTTCTACAATTGATTAAACATTTTACTTTGGTGGTTTGGTTTGAGTAAGTGATTTAAGTAACGAGGCGTATGTAATATGATACAAGCACGGTGGATACACCGCTGGTACTTCCTATATATAAGTGTTTGTATGGTATCACATATTGTAGCGTTATTTGAATCATTTCAATTTGAGACATATAACATTTTATACAAATAACATACTTTTCACAAGACATTGATTTACAAACAACTTATCTTATACAAACTCATTTTACATGGTTATTCATTTAACCATATATTATTCTCTTATTTAGACATATCATCTGATCTTATCGTTTTTCAAATGATTTACAAGACAAAACAAATTACAAGGTTCATGACTAAACATTTTCTCAAACATAAGTCATGAATTCTGTTTTCACAAAACCTATGTATCTCACAGGCATTTTTATGCTGACGTACCTATTTTCACATGTGTTTTCAGGAGATGATGCATAGGACTTATCAAGACATACTTAGGCGGACCTGTGCCTTAGTGACTTAAAACGAGACAAGAACTAGTTAATTTATGTTATGTACTCTTTGGTTCTTGTTTAAAACAATGTAAACTTTCATGTTTGATTAATAAAATGAAACTTCAATTGCCATGGATTTGAAACAATTAATTCTGTTATAACACTCCCCGACGTTTCCGCCACGTTTTGTATGTTCTACGTGGTCAGGGTGTGACAGAAAAGTTGGTATCAGAGCCAATGGTTATAGGGAATTAGGTTATTAGTAATGCTTTGACCTAGACTATAACCTTCCTAGGTCCCTAACGCGAGTTTACTTGCGTTTAGTCATAAAACAATACCGTCACCTATCCTTAGGCGACGACCACAACAAGAAAATAAATTTCAAAACCGCTTTGAAAACTAATCATCTGTTCTAGGATGATTGATTACTAGGTTTTGAACCCTCTGTTATATGGTTTTGAACCCCTTTGAATTTTCAAAACTCTCGTCGGAGTTTTGGGTCCTAAATAGTGTGAACACGTGCAAACTGGAAGAGTGAATGCCTGTACCCTGGGTTTTCTGTCTAAGGCTAGAGTGTTCGTACAAATCCATATAATCGGACTAGTCACTCTTACCTGGGAACTCTTGGGGTGAGTGTCCACTTATAGGCGAGCATGTCTTCGCAATACACTATGAGGATCTATTTGCTTTGATTCAGCCTTTGTGTTGTTTGTTTGCTTCGTGGTTCAAACAAATGACCATCAACCATGATTTTGGTCGGTAATTGTAACATCCTATTCTACCCAATGCCATTTCATTTGTTTTCTTTCATCTTTTCCTCTTTTAGAATGCCTCCTCGATGCGAAAACCAGATAGCGACTGCCGAACTGGCAGAAATCATTGCGCAGCAAATGGCTGCTCAATTCCCAAACCTCTTTGCTCAATGGAACCAAGCCAACAACAACAACAATGGGCCATGCAATTTCAAGAGTTTTAACTTGGCTAAACCACTCAAGTTTAGTGGTTCTGAGGGAGCGACTGGGCTTCTTCAATGGTTTGAGAGCATTGAGAATACTTTCCGCCATGTGCAGTGTCCTGACAATCGCAAGGTCGAGTTTTCTTCGAGTGTGTTCCAGAAGAGGGCCCTTACGTGGTGGAACGGGGTTATGAGAGATCGTGGTGCAGAAGTTGCTCTAGCACAGACATGGGCTGAACTTAGGGCCCTTATGATGAAGGAATTTTGTCCTCGTCACGAGATCAGGGCCTTGGAAAGGGAATTTGACGATCTTACGCAAGATAGCAGTGAGCATCGAGCCTACACGGACCGTTATGAGGAGTTAAGTCTGTTATGCCCAAACATGGTCACGCCTTTAGATAAGGCAATCGAAAAGTACATTGATGGCCTCCCTGACTCAATACAAGACATTGTGACTGGTAGCAACCCTACTACAGTTAGACAGGCCATTGAGCTATCTGCAACCTTAACTGAATCAAAGATCAGGAAAGGTAAACTTTTCCGAAAAGGTGACAAGAAACCGGTTGAGGAATCGAACCCAATCGAGGAATCAAAGACCATGGATGAACAGACTAGATCCCCTAAGAAGTCAAAGAAACGAAAGGCTTCTCAGAACTTCGCCATGGTTACTCACAATGATCAAGCCGTCCCCAACCAACCAGCTCAACCCCCTGCTAGGAAGCCATACAATGGAACTGCACCCTTGTGCAACCAATGTAGCCTCCATCATCATGCCAATGTAAAGTGCCGCAAATGCCAAACTTGTGGACTTATAGGCCATACAGCAAGAGTCTGCCCAGCTGCAGCTGCACCAAACCAAACTGGCAACAATCCTGCTCAAGGTCGTTTTCTACCAGGTTCTTGCTTCAACTGTGGCGAGATGGGTCATTTCCGAAGAAATTGCCCAAAGCTTGCTAATGCAAATCCAGCACAGGGATGAGCATCTGACCGAATGGAAGACAATGCTGTTTAGAAATAATCAATCCTTATGTATTATTCTCTTTCGTTGTCAAGATCTAAGAAACAGTTGTTATCATTGTTTATAAATAAATCTTTTATTTAAATTGCAATGTATTTATGTGGTTGTATGTATAAACAACATATCTTTTACAATACCGACAATCAAGGAATCGTATCCCTTGTAAAGCAAACTACCCCAAAAAAATTTTTCCCATCTTATGATCTCTTGCGTTTCCACAAAATTCCAAAGTACCCGTTTATTCTAAGGAAACGAAGTACAAGGCGCAAGTTACAACACGAGACTAATACCCAAAGTACCACTATAAATCCTTAATAAGGGTACTTAAGGATATTTCCGTAAATCCTAAATTTTTTGTGTTCCTTAATTCGAATATTACGTTTCTTTGAAAACAAAATCGAATTTTGGGAGATCATCCTATCTTTTCAGATAGATCCCAGAGGACATTGAAGTCCAGCGACTGGTTTCCTGGTGTACTTTGAATATCCATATTCAATCACTAACAAGTTAATAACAAATTAATAACTGAGTTAAGCAACTATGTGATTATGTGATTATGTGCTTATGTGTTCCCTTTTATGTTTTTGGTGTAATCCAAGTTTTTGTTATCTAAAATCCTTAATGGACTTCTACGTTGTAGTTAAGTCCCTTGGGTTATAAAGTACTACTCCATAATTAGACCCCTTGAGTGGTCTAGTTAAACGGATTGATCCAAAAATCTGGTTAGGAACATCATGTGATGATATAGCTGAAAGGACTCCTTGGTGGCCTAATTAAAAAGATCATTTGTCGATCTAATTAAAAGGACCCTATGGTAGTCTAGTCACCCTCATCACAGGTTCGATTTTCTTCCCCTAAACATTACAAGATAAACTGTGCGGACTGTGCAAGGAATTACGTAATTATGGATGCATACATAATTATGGAATTTAGTGCACAGAAACCACAGCGAGCTTTGTCATGTGCCTAGAAGTTAACTCTATTCATTTCCGTTTCTGGGGAAGCACCCGTTGAAAATGACTCTGTTTGTTCATTTTCGTTTCTGAAGATTGTCCGTTGAGGAAATGAATATCCGTTTGATTATCCTTTTCATTTCCGTTTCTGAGGAAGCACCCGTTGAAAATGACTCCGTTTGTTCATTTTCGTTTCTGAAGATTGTCTGTTGAGGAAATGAATATCCGTTTGATTATCCTTTTCATTTCCATTTCTGATGAAGCACCCGTTGAAAATGACTCCGTCAGTTCATTTTTCGTTTCTGAAGATTGTCCGTTGAGGAAATGAATGTCCGTTTGTCTATCATTTTCATTTCCATTTCTGATGAAGCACCCGTTGAAAATGACTCCGTAAGTTCATTTTTCATTTCTGAAGATTGTCCGTTGAGGAAATGAATATCTGTTTGTTTCTCCTTTTCATTTCCATTTCTGATGAAGCACCCGTTGAAAATGACTCCGTAAGTTCATTTTTCATTTCTGAAGATTGTCCGTTGAGGAAATGAATATCCGTTTGTTTCTCCTTTTCATTTCCATTTCTGATGAAGCACCCGTTGAAAATAACTCTGTAAGTTCATTTTACGTTTCTGAAGATTGTCCGTTGAGGAAATGAATCCCCGTTTGTTTATTCCTTCATTTCCGCTTCTGAAGAATACTCGTTGAGGAAAATGACTCCGTCTGTTCATTTTTGTTCTGAAGAATGTCCGTTAAGGAAATGACAGGATTCTGCCTTGCATATCTCTGGTGGTTATTTGACATAAAGTCACAGATAGACTCCTACGAATAAATTTCGGGACGAAATTTCCTAAAGTAGGGGAGACTGTGACACCTGGGTCACTGCGACCATAAAAAAATACCAAGCCAATGAAATATTGTATTTCATACTTGGGATCTGTATAAATATGTGTATCTTTTACACATATCAATTCTTGTTCGATTACAAGCTCTAAATCGCTTTCTGGAAGGTTATACGCGCACTGATGCGTAAATATAACCAGTTTAATGCAATGAACACTCCGGAATAGTGAAATAGGCTTCACATACCTTAAATAACCTTTACATAACTTAGAAATAAGTTTTGAAGGCTTTGGTATGGCAAAATCAAGTTAAATCGCTTACAGGGACTAAACTTGACAAACTACGAAAGTATGCCAATTTGAACTGTAAAGACATTCCGGAACATGGCCATAAGTTAAACATACCATAAATATCCTTTACATAGCTTAGAAATAGGCTTTGAGGGGTTCGGTGTGCTAAAATAAACTTTTGGGCCATTCAGGGACTAAAAGCGTCAAAAAGTGCACAAGTTTGCATTTTCGCGCATAACTTACGTTCTGACTACATCCGAACATCCAAAAATTTATGTAAGCACTAAAACATTTTATTTTAGTGTTTGGCATAAGAAAAATCCATTCGTCGCGTCATTTGGATCGTTTTTCGCGCTTAGGTGCATTCCGTTGTAATTAACCGAACAACGCAATCATACGGCCAAACGAACCGACATCCGAGATATTTTTTAGCACATTTTAAGTTCCCTATACTTTAGCTTCATTTTATAGCTTTGAAATGGGGTTAACGGGGCTTAAACGTGTCAAAAGTGCATCAAATAGCAAGTTTGGAGCTTCAGGGGCCTGTTCTGCCATTTTTCAAACTTTCTGGTCTGCAGGTCCTTGCGCACCTCAACGTTTTTTGTGTTACGGTGCGCAAGCAGGGGTCAAATGCAGAAACTTGTTTTTAACAGCCTGTTTCCAGCCCTTAAACACCCCAAAGGCCAATGCCACTTGTCAATAACTGGTGGTGGGGGCAAAATGAGCTACCATAACATTCCAACACTTGTACGGATGAGATTCGATCACGTTATTCGAGGAACGATCCTAACGGTGGTCCATTTAGTATAAATACCCAACCCCCACTCATTGCAAACCCACATTTGATCTGAGTTTTTCTCTAAGTGGTTGTGATTTCTCACTTCCTACCTGAGATTACTTGGAATCAAATCTTGCGGGGACCCTTTGTAAGTGTTCCTTCGTTCTTTTATCGCTTTTCGAGTCCGAATGTCAAACTTTGTTTGACTTTCTGCATTGACCAGTTTATGGTCAATGCGAAGTTCGTTTGAACTTCATAACATGAGCGTGATCACGATGGTTATAGTCCCTATTGACTATACCTACTGATTACCACGTTATCTAGGCTCAGTGACGAGTCGTAGTTTCGGCCAAAATGCGCATTCTTGCGTATTTTGTAACCAAACTACTCTTAGGTATCAAAACCTTTTGTTTTGATACCAAACCTATTTTCTAAACTTAGTTAAGCATGTTTTAACATGCTTAGCTCGTCACTTTTAGTTTAGTGCTTATATAGGGTCATAAGGTAAGCGATCTAAACAATCGCTTATACTTTCGAACCCGACCCGTTTGGTCGATCATTAGGATCCGACCAAACACATTAGGTGACCATAGTATATAGGGACTAACCTTCCGAGGTTATACCTTATAGTCGCTTCGTTTAAGTAGTTGTATGATAGGTAGTTTATATGCCTTAGGTAAATTACCAAAATGCCCTTTTTACGCCAAAATTCATTTTAAGCATATGTAACATAACTTTTGGTATCTAAACTGATTTGGTAACAATATTAGACATGTTAAGGCATATTTTACTTATCATAGGACTAGTTAGGCGGTCCAAACGTGTTTCACGCGAACGACGCGTTAAAGTAGCATAAGCTACCTAAACGGGTCGTAATGGGTCGTAAGCACTTAGGTTAGGTTTCATTTTAGTGTGTGGGCTTTGTTAAACCATACTACATGAGTTCCCATACTCATTTGGTTTACGAGCCCTCATTATATCCGATCTTCCGATTTAGGTCCGGTTTATTAATGTAGTTACCTATATTAGGTGCCGTTTGATATCCGTGATCTCTAGCATTGTTTGGTTGTCACTCAAGGACTACTGAGCAATCTCAAGTGAGTACATAGACCCCTCTTTTACTGTTTTCCAAACTGTTTTGGGGGTGAAACACATGTGCCTACTTGTTACTTTCATGCTTTCCTGTTTTCACATCATATACTTGTTATGTTTATTAGTACATTTATAGTACATGATTTCAATACATTTTATGTTAGGTATGCCCATTGTGTGCATACTTAGTACATCACTTTACAATACATTTTATGCTATGTATGCCCATTGTGTGCATACTTAGTACATCACTTTACAATACATTTCATGCTATGTACGCCCATTGTGTGCATACTTAGTACATTGTTTTACATTACACTTATGCTATGTATGTCCATTACGTGCATACTTAGTACATTGTTTTACATTGCATTTCTGTTGCATATGCTCATCCAGCATATGAACACATTATACTACATTTTGAACCGTTGTAACCATTTGACTATGTGAACCGTCGTAACCCTTTGATTATATGAACCGTTTGTAACTATTGAACCGTGTGAACCAGTTGTATCTGTTGACATGATTTACATTTGACAATAGACATTTGACTATACATAAACATTTCTACAATTGATTAAACATTTTACTTTGGTGGTTTGGTTTGAGTAAGTGATTTAAGTAACGAGGCGTATGTAATATGATACAAGCACGGTGGATACGCCGCTGGTACTTCCTATATATAAGTGTTTGTATGGTATCACATATTGTAGCGTTATTTGAATCATTTCAATTTGAGACATATAACATTTTATACAAATAACATACTTTTCACAAGACATTGATTTACAAACAACTTATCTTATACAAACTCATTTTACATGGTTATTCATTTAACCATATATTATTCTCTTATTTATACATATCATCTGATCTTATCGTTTTTCAAATGATTTACAAGACAAAGCAAATTACAAGGTTCATGACTAAACATTTTCTCAAACATAAGATGGAATTGAAGAAGGAACTTGAGGTGAGAGATAAAGCTCACGAGTCATTGGCAAAGCAAGTGGGTCAACTCACCGAAGAACTGGCTCAACTTAGACGAGACCAAGAGGTGTTGGCTAATGGTACCATGGTTGATGGTGATGTGGTGGAAGAGATTATGGATCTTCCGGAGCAAGAAAGCGATTGTTTGAACCAAACTGAAGACATAACGCCTGAAGACGAGTCAGAGCCAAAAGAAGCCCAAGTTCATCCCTACCTTTCTCCAATACTTATCACTCCAACCAACAAAGTTGGGGATGCGGGTTCGGGTATAAGGATTCGAAGGGTGGCGTTGCAAGACATTGGACAATTCGTCAAGAAACGACCCCAAAGTAGTTTAATACGCATGCCGCGTAAATTAAAAAGAGAATGGATCCGGCATGTCAACTACCGAGCGTATGTTGGGAACTCGGTAGGCAAATGTGCACTTCGACCACCATAAGAGGTAAATCAGGTATAATTTTGTAGAGTTTGTATTATTTTCGTTTTATTTTATTTTCTTAGTTAAATGAACGTTGTAGGTGTGTTTCCTATATAACCCTCATGAGACCTACTCGTCCTCCCGAGCTATCGGGTGGTTTAAAAGGGCTTGTTGCATAAGCTAAATGCAACCGTGATTCCTACGAAAGTGAGTTAGGTTTGTTGTTATTGTAAATTATTTTTCCACATAAATCAAAGTGAATTAACGTATGACTTGGTAATATTTTCATAAAAGTGGTAGAACTAGGTAACTAACAAGTTTTAATGGTTGTGAGAAGCATGCTTCTACACAAGGGTTGAGATTTGTAGGTACATCATGTTCATGAGACGACCGCTTTCTTGAAGAGATGAAGAGCACATGAGCCACTAGCGAGAAAATCAGGTGCATACGTTTCTTTTTACTTTTGATTTTTAGTTAGCTAATAAGTGGATTGTATTTTGTATTTTAATTTTTCCGGGGTGAAGTTTTGGGGAAGATAGTCATGTCACATCCCTTGTGTGCTTTAAAAAACTCTAGTTCTTACACATTGAGGACAAAGTTTATCTCAAGTGTGGGGATGGGAGAGTAGTAAAAGTTTTAGATTTTGACCCGATCATTTAAATACTACACATTGAGGACAATGTTTACCTCAAGTGTAGGGATGGGGGAAAATTTCAAAAAATTTTCAAAAATATCTTGTTTCAAAAGCGATCTTAAAAGCACAAGTAACTAAGTCAACGATGGATGTCACAACCCATTTGGTCTTTTGTCATGGTCAACTTCAAATTAATAGCATGTCGGGACCCATTTGGTCTTTTGTCATGGTCAAGTTCAAATTAATAGCATGTCGGGTATTTAGCGGGTGGTTATTTGGGAATAATCCGCCTAAGAAACTAGTATTTTATGCATGTCACATACCATACCCTTTTAGATATGTGAGGTTTTGAGCCACTTTTATATCATAGATTACATACCTATGTTTCTTTGTTTGAGTGGACCATTAGTCATGTATTGTAGAACTTGCAACTTTTGATACGTGTGAGACCATAGACCGAATACAAGTACGAGAATGATTAAGGCATTAGGTAAACCTTTTCTTTTAAAACCATTTATCTATCCTTACCCAAACAAATCCCTTAGTCGCCCATTTTGAGCCTAATCCCTTCGTTTGATCAGCTTATAGCCCATAACCTTAAACCTTTTTCTTTCGAACCCGTGTGATGGAAATTCGATTGTAGGAGTATATGTCGTATAGTTATGATTTATTTATTTATTTATTGAAAAAAAAATTCTGAAAAAGTTACGAAAAAAAAAAGAGAGAAAAATTGTTGAGAAAAATACAAAAATATGAGTTAGTAGTTGTGGAATAAAAGGCTAAAGTTGTTGCCTTGTAGTTTGATGTTTATAGTTAGTAATGTTTAGAATAATTGTTTTGTAATAAGAATCAAATTCTCATCACCTTAGCCACTTTCAAATATCCTATTTCCTACCCTTCGCCTAACCCCATTACAACCCTCCAAAGACCTTATGACTTGTACTTAGTATTCGTGTTCGGTGGTGGAGAACGATTGAGTTGCAAGCCTATGCGGGTACGTGTTCTAATCGGTTTTGAGTGATTATTTGAAAAGTGCTAATTCATTATCTATTAGCCAAATTTTAAACCGAGTGGAGAGAACATTGTGAGGGGTGTGCATGATTTATTAGTTTCAAAGGCGGGTTAATCTTCGATAACCATTTTATATGTGATTATTCACTTTACCGTTAGATATTTCGTAAATTGTAAAAAGTTTGAACCGGGTATGACTTTAGACCTTAACTTTAGTCTCAGGGATGGGATGTGTGTTTCTCGTTCGACCCATGTGAAAGTGAAAAAAAGATTTGCTTGAGGGCAAGCAAAAGACAAGTGTGGGGATGTGATGGAGAGTGTAAAACATGGGTGTTTAAGTGTTGATTTTTCGTGGTTTAGATTGTTTTACGTGATTATATGCGTGGAATATGTTTATTGCGAGTGTTTGTACTTTTGTAGGTAAAACGCGCAATTTGATAAAGTTACGGAGTTTAAAAAGAAACAGGGACTTACATATGGGACTTACGGATCAAATATGTGTGGCTTATGGTTCCGAGAAGGGCTTCACAAAAAGGAACAGATTATTGGAATTGAGGTTAACGGTTGGATAATGGAACTTCCGGATTCCAAGACAAAATAACATGTCATGCACGTGTTCAAGTTTTGTGGGATTTAAGGTTTTAAATAAAAACTCTACTTGGTGGGCTCTCAAAATCACATAATTTGATCAAATATGACCTCACAAAAGATTGGCAGCAACATTAATTAATTGTGGGGGCCTCAACACTTATCATCATCATCGAATTATGGGCAGCCATTTTATTATTTGGTGGGCCTGTTGAATCACGAAAGATGGGCAGCCACCTTAATTACTTTGGGGCTCATATAACCACTCATGATTCCATCGATTGGTGGGAGCAACAACACGAAATAGTGTAGCCATATATAATAATCATTGGGCTCTTGAATCATGGAGAATGGGCTGCAACCATAGACGAATTTTGGGCTTCATAACATCCACGAAAGACTAGCAGCCACTATTGACAATTTTTGGGGGAACTTTAATATCATAAATATCATCATCGATTAGAGGGGGGCCGGCTCTCAACTTCATCACTCAACATCATTGACCATATCAAGCTTTTGAAGAGTTGTCACACGTCATGAGCGGCTAGTCTCGTCGGATTCACCCCGGTGTAGATGTTGTAAGATTTCTAGGGTTTATACATTTGTATTTTAATTTGGTTTTGTGACAAATTGTTTAGTATTTGAAACTTATGATAATTGTCGTGCATTTGAATTGAATTTGTGAATTGTCGAACGATGTTAAAAGTTATGACTTTGCAAAATGAATTTGTGCACTTATGCCTTATCGTAGGTTAGGATTTACATGTCCGAGGTAATGAAGTGCATTACGGTCCGTTGTCTATGACGTTGATAGCAATTGGCACCTAAGCTTCGTGATAGTAATCCGTTAATCACTATATGCAATTGAATCAAGTTAAAACATGTAGGAACCCTAGGTCTTGCAATAATCGAACCGGGTGTGGAACTTGTCTCTAATTTCTTGTTTTAATCATTTAGTAATTTAGTTACAATGTTAGTTAATCACGCATTGTTTTAAGAATAACATCCAATTGTCGGTTCACTCCGATTCACTTTCCAATCAAATAAATTTAAAAAAAAATTAGCAAACTTCATAATCACGTTGTACATTGTTTGTAAATAGTCTAACTAATCGAACGGGTCGTGCGATACTGACCACCTGCTCTTCGTGGATACGATACCCGACTTACCCTAGCTACCTAGGTTTAATTGGGTTTTTGACTGATCGGGACGACACGGTCACGTCATCCTCCACCTCAGTCACCTGTATAGTTGGTTTCTGGATCATGCGGATTGCATTACACTTGGGCAAAGACACTAATGATAAGCCGGGATTGCGGAGATTTTTGAGTACCACTTCTGATTACGAAATTTTGATGCACTAATATACTTATTGGACAAGGGTAGGGTGACCCTGTGTCCCTTTCGATGTGATACATTTTGTTAGACGCAGTGATTGTGGCCGAAGGATAATGAAAGCCCAATCACCTTTAATCATGCGACAACACTTTGTGGCCAATAACCAATGAAAGCTCAGTCGCTAGGTCTTCGCTAAGCACGTCATTGATCTCTGTGCGTGTGCTATAATTATAATACTACATGCTTACTTGCTATGCTCTCATTAAACATAATTACCAAATTACTTGGTTATACTATGATTATACCATTATTTGATTGGTTGATATGGTAACCTGTTATGTGTATGTACTTATGACCACTAAACAACCAAATGCACAATGCACACACGAAGCAAATTAGACCTGACCTAACCGACCTTCTTCTAGGAAGATGTCGACTCAAGGGAACACCGATATCAACAACCCTCTACCGACAACAGAGGCAGAAATGCAAGAGCGCCTCTTACAGGCCATCGCACGGTACGAGGCCCGTCGCTCCGATTGCAGCAGAGGTACCTCGGGAAATAACCCCCCCCCAACAGTAATGTCTAGTCCTTTAAGACACATTACAAAACGTTTGGACAATTCCACGAGTGCCTTGCTAAGGCCTTACGCGAATAATGTTGCTTACATCGTAGGCTGCACCTACAAGCAGTTCTTGGACCACAAACCTCGAGAGTTCGACGGCACTGGGGGTGCCTTAGCCCTCGTGCGCTGGGTTGAAAAGACAGATTCTGTTTTACGATTGAGCAAATGTGACCCCGAACACCAAGTCAAGTATATAACTGGACTATTGGTCATGGTGGAACCATCAAGTTCGGAACCATCAATATTGGTCATGGTGGAACCATCAATATAACTGGACTATTGGTCATGGTGACCCCGAATAGAATCTGTCTTTTCAACCCCGAACACCAAGTCAAGTATATAACTGGACTCTGTCATGGTGGAACCATCAAGTTCGGACAATGGGCGAGACCGCTGCGTACGCTATGACGTGGGACGAACTGAAAGATCTGATGCGTAAGAGATATTGCTCGAGGGCAGAAGTCCAGAAGTTGGAAACAGAACTGTGGAACTTGAAAATGGAAGGACCAAAGATAGCGGAGTATGTGCAAAGATTTAACAAATTATCACAAGTTGTCATGCTCCTGGGGGCACCAGAGTTTAAGAGAATTGAACAGTTCATAAGGGGATTGGCACCTCAGATTCTAAGCCTGGTAACAACATCAAAACCTTCAATGATCACCGAGGCTATCAACATAAGCATAACACTCATGGAAGAAGCAGTTAGACGAGGAGAATTTTCCACTGCGGAGGAGAAAAAGGAGACTATTATAGAGGCATCTGGGGATAACAAGAGAAAGCACGCAAATTACAAGATGATTACTCGGGAGAGTAGCAAGAAGGAGGCCAAGAAGGGAAAAGATTACAAGGGTATCCTACCAAAGTTCGACAATTATTTACGTTATCATGTCGGGCGATGCAAATATGGAAATTGTGGTAACTACGGCAATGTGGGACATGTCAAGGAAACTTGTTGGCAAAATACTGAACATAGGAATGGGGGCCAAGACGGTAGTGAGAATCACGAAGGGGACAACGACAATGATAATTGTCGAGGCAGAATGAGTGATAAACAGAAACGTGCTCGAGGATGTTTAAACTGTGGAAGCAAAAAGCATTTCAGAAGATATTGCCCTAAAACAACCAGGCGCAAGGATGAAAGCTCCCCACCGGAGCTATGGAGACACGCCAGGGATCCAAGCATGGATATCGATACGTCCCATATTACGCAATATTATGCATCTGTATTGCCAAATACTGTTGCAAATTTTACGATTCACACTTCTAGAGTTCGAGGGCATAATTGGTTTAAGTAGCGAGTAAGTAGATATTCCAGTACCCATTAGAACTAGCTTAGGGAAAGCTAGTGGAAGCCAACGCAGTAACTGGAATCGGCACGAATGAACCCGGAGAGCGTAAGTTTACGCTAGATCTATTGCCAGTTGAGTTGGGAAGCTTCAACGTGGTAATCGGATGTATTAGTTGGCAAGCGATCGAGCAGAGGTTGATATCCGCACCTCGATGACGAATGAAGGAACGATCGTGACTCACGAAGCAGGATACGCCACCACCGATCACGAATTGCTTAAGGCACGAAAGTTGTGTGGGAAGGATGTGTTGTTTCCTGGCTCATGTCGGGGACAAGGGAGCCGAAGAACTAAAGCTTAACGATACCCCCGTGATCGGAGTATACCCTGAAGTCTTCCCCGAAGACTAGCCAGAATTATCTCCTCAACGACAAGTCGAATTTTCGCATCGATTTAATCCCAGGCACCGCGCCTGTAGCCGATGCATCGTGGCGACTTACACTCCCGGAGATGCAAGGATTGACAGTGTAACCTCAGTGGTTGATAAAGAAGGAAGATAACAGACCAAAACTTTTGTTTTGGATAACCTCAGTTCTGCTCGCCAAAAGAAAGGACGAATGACTTTTAAATGACCGGGAGTCGGACAAGCTAGCCAACTAGAGTCGGTGGCACTTGCTGAGGAATTAACGAACCTCTTATATAACTGACTGTAAGGACCCAAACTACTATTACACGACTAGTCGACGATCGAGTGTCGTTAGTAGTGAATTCAGGAGGAAAGTATACCGGGAAAATTGTGGGACAATGACTTGTTTTTAGACGAACACCAAAATAGTGCTTCCTACACAATGCACAAACCAGATCTACACGGGACACGAAATCTGGAGGATTTAGAAAACGTATATTTAGGACCTTGGGAACCCAGGTCCACACTCATAAAGGTTTTTATTTAGGAATCATGTCTGTCAACTCAATTAACCATCATTAACATGGCGCATATGCCAGTTCCGTTGACCCAACAAAGAGTACTTAGGTTTCTTTTGCTTCTGACGAGTAGATGGTTGCATCTCTAATCCTCTTAATGGTAGTTGCATCACACAAATTTTCTTCGCGGAGAGCGAACACACATTTGTTTCGATACTTGGTCATCTCTTCATTTTAGCAAGCACTTATTGTTTCAGTACTCGGAAACTTTCATGACACACATGCATCATTTGCTGCGCATGTGGTTTTGTTTCGAACAAACACTTCATTGGAATTTACATATTATTTGCTAAGCCTAATTACTGATTCCTGATTCGAGTAACCTACATTATTGTGATTGTTGGCTCTTTTGTTACCAAGCCAACATACCTTCTTGAAACCGCTTTCTTTCAAGCTACATTCATGGTTTATTTTGCTACCATGCTAAGAATTCCTGTTGATACATACGTTTATTGTAGGGTTACGTTGAAACCAAGTTCAATTGCTTGAACCTATCTAGTTCACAGGTTTGACTTGAAACGCTATATGATGTATTGGGAGCATCATATTCAACTATTTTTGCAGAGATTCTTTCATTCGAGTCGTAGTAGATTTGGTTGGTCTACGACTCCACTAAAACGTTTGATTTGTTTCGATACCTTGAGGTGATATTTTCACAAAATTGAAGCTTGCGCTAATTTGGTTACCCACTTCGTACATGGATTCAATTCCCTATTTAGTTGTTAACAATCCATCTTGGATCCTCACGATCAAAGCGGTCTCAACACAATTGTGTGTTAGGCAATGGTACATATATTCATTTCATAAGCACAATGTACCTCCTAACGATTCTTTCGTTGTCAATCAAATGCCTTGCGATACTTATTACTTCTCATCTTCGATTGGAAACAGTGGTTCTTCGATGTTCCGTATTTAATTGGAAACTCTATAACATGGTATAAATCAAATCTTCAGATTGCCTCAGTACACTTTCATTTGATTTCAAACGCGGTGAACTTGTTCAGTCACCACTATTATTGGGTAATGCCATTACGACACCTTGTGGTGTCATCATAAACTTGTAGCTTGTGCTAATCATGGTAACCGTTTTACACGAGACCACACATACTTTTGTTTGATTTATCATTTAAACATTTCTGATGCAACTACGAATCAAGACAATGATACACCAGATTCGCTTGTATTCCATTCGGTGTATCTTCACCATTCAAAAATGTCAACACACTAAACCTTACCAGACATTTATTCAAGAGTTGACATACCATTTTACTATTACGTTGACTTGCTGCTTTTGAGTTCATATAGCGGGTGCTATGGTTTATGAAAACTCGAATCTAAGCACTGCATTTCATCCGCAAACTGATGGCCAAAGTGAACGAACTATACAGACTTTGGAGGATATGCTGAGAGCATATGTAATGGATCTAGGTGGTAGCTGGGACAATCATTTGCCATTGGTCGAATTTTCATACAACAACAGCTATCACACCAGTATCGGAGCCGCGCCATTTGAAGCTCTTTACGGACGCAAGTGTCGATCACCACTATGCTGGGCTGATGCAGGTGATAGGCAGCTTATTGGTCCCGAAATAGTCCAAGAGACGACAGACAAGATTGCACAGATTCGAAAACGCATCGAGGCGGCTCGCGACAGGCAGAAAGCCTATGCAGATCCAAAGAGAAAACCTTTGGAATTTCAAGTTGGGGATATGGTTTTATTGAAGGTTTCACCCTGGAAGGGTGTGGCAAGCTTCGGAAAGCGTGGGAAGTTGAATCCACGTTACATTGGCCCGTTCAAGATTCTGCAAACGATTGGGCTTGTTGCCTACAAGTTGGACCTACCTGCTGAACTCAATGGTGTTCACGATACATTCCATGTATCAAATTTGAGAAAGAGTCCAACACAACAAACAGTGATCATTCCTGCTGACGAAGTTCATATCAACGACACGCTCCACTTTACCGAAGAACCCGTCGAGGTTACAGATTGGAAAATTAACAAAACTCGCAGGAGCAGTGTCAAACTCGTCAAAGTTCGTTGGAATGCCAGACATGGGCCTGAATTCACGTGGGAACGTGAGGACCGTATGAAGGAGGAGTACCCCCATTTGTTTCCTAAGACCCCTGCAAATAGAAACAGAGCTTAAATTTCGGGGCGAAATTTCTTTAACGGGGGGAGAATGTGACAACCCTCACCAAACCAGGTATCCGTACGAATTAATTAATATTTAATTACTGCTTAATTTTTGTGCTTGCTTACAATTGTGGTTAAACTGCTACTTGAATTCTGATACATACATATACATGCATCATACTTTATTACTGTCACTCCATTATTTACACAGAACTATAGTGACAAACTTGATGCACAAAAACACAGTAGCACAATGAACGGATAACCCAGTAAACATGCAGACATAGCCAGCATCAGGCAGGCACTGTCTCTGAGGCCAGTATGAGATGGGAATAGATTACTACACTAGTAGGGAGTGTAGGGAAGTGAGGATTGTTAAACTGCGTCACTAGGTGATAGTTATAGTGACCGGATGTGCCTAAAACGTACTTTAAGTACAAAATTCTGCACTTTAAACAAAAATTCAGCATTTAAATTAACTAGTAAAGTGCAAAAACATGGGAAAATAATACTAGACACTTTCCAAAGTGTTGGGAATTTATTGTGTCACTAAAATAAATATTAACGACACTTTAAATACTTATTTAGCACTTTAACGGATTAATATCCAACCGAACGACCGGACTTTACCCGGAACCTAAAAATATTGTCAATGACACTAATTTTTCTTTTTCTGAGCCAGTTAGGGTCCCCGAATACCCTAACACCCGTTATATTTTATAACACACTAATACTCTAATTTAAATACCCAACTAACTAACTAAATACTTAACTTATTAGTTGAATTCCAACTAATACCCCCCCCCCCCTTCCCCAATGGACGGTTGCATGGGGGACATCACCCCCCCCCCCCCCCACGAAATTCTTTGCTTATTTTAATTGATCATGTTGTGGGTTTAGAAACACTATGTATGGTGGACAATAAGACAATATGGTTTATAAATATGCATGAGGGATAACTATCACATTTCATCAACCACTCAACAAACTCAAACCTTCTCTCTTTTTCTTTGATACCTACGGCCGAACACAACCATACCCACCTCACCACCATTAAACTTTGATCTTGCCATTTTTCATACAAACAAGTGTGTTAGAGTTCCTACAAACAAGCCCGGTGCTTACGGAATCACAAGGACCTCTCTACGACGCTATTAACCACCCATTTTTCGTCTAGTTTCTTCCCTAGCCTCGACCTAGTAGTAAGTATCTCTAAACATTCTCTTGTTCATGTTTAAAGTGGTTAATAAGAGATTTAACGGGTAAAAATCATAAACACTAGAGATCAAAGTTTAAAGTCTTGTAAAGAAGATGAACTTGGTGGATAAAAAGAAACTAATAGTGTAAAACTTGTTAAACTTGTTTTGTTATGATTATTTTATGTTGTTTGATGCTAGTAGTAGAACGGATCGTCATCTAACCGGGCTAGGTCATGTTCATGAAACATGAACTAGTGTTATGTAAGGTGTGAAAATGGTAAGATGATGAACTCTACTACTTATAAACATGAACTTGTGTAAAAAACGATTTTTCTTATGAAATGGAGTTCTAAACTAGTAGATCTAAGGATCTACAAGTGGTATTTTCGAAAAACCAAGTGTAAGATGAAACCATGTTTAAAAGCCGGATCTTTCTTGAAATAAAGACATTTTTGCGAACCAAAAAGTGTGTAGACACTTGTGTAACGAAAGGATTTAACAAAGAAATATTTTCGTAAATATCGACTAGAAGTTGTAAAACTTCATATTCTTTAAAAATAAAGTTTTCAAGAAAATGATTTTATTTTTAAAGATGGAAAGACCCACTAAATGTGTTGAAAAGTTACTACATAATTTTACACAACTTGCAAGTTCATGTGTTTGCAATTTATGCTTATTTTGACTAGTTTGATATTTGAAGATGGTATTTTGATAATTGAAAATTGGTTGATTGAAATTTTAAAAGAAAATGATACGCTTGAAAGCGTGGCCACCTCCAGTTACAGAGGAAACTCTGGCGAATTTTTTCCAGAAAATAACACTTAGAAAATAATTTTGAGACAAGTGTTATAAATATATTTTTAACTTGTTTTCCAAATAAAAATTCGCCATGGATTTTTATTACAAAATCTCCAAGTGTCGGAGGTGGGATTTTCATAAATAAAACTTGTTAAAATATATATTTAGAATATATATTTTTCATCATAACACTTGTGTGAGTTTTATGATTATTCTGTGAACTACATAAATATTATTTTTAGAGTAAAAATAATATTACTGGACCATACATTGTGGAAGCACAACTCCAAAATAATACCAACGCTATCACAAATAATTGTTTAAGATACACCGGTATTATTAATACCACCCGAACTTTACAACGTAACTTATGTATTTTCGGAAAAATACTCTTAAAAGCGTATTTTGATAAAAGTATTATTTTGGAAATTATGTGGAATAAAATATAATATTTTTGGGGAAAATATTTATATTTTGGAGATAGAATATTTTAGACAAATGTATTTGTTAAGTGAGACTTAATAATATATTTTTATTACAAAACGCACATGTATTAAAACCCCTATCCTTGGGAAGGAATATAACTTTAAATAATTACGAAGTGTAAATACGAAATAGTTGCCTAACTGTTTCCCAAAAAAAAACTTAGACCTTAAGCCAAGGCACGGTCGTCCATCTAATAGAAGTGAGTACGTGTAGGTCGTCACGCAGTAGGTTACTTTGGGACGGACTATTTCGAGACGAACTTCAGTGAGTTCATGCCCCCCTTTTCTCTTAACTGTTTTCAGTTTTTATACTTCGGGGGTGAAATACATGTTACAATTATTAAGGACATTTTTATACACGGTATGGTTAGCTTAAGGAGGGTTAGGACGTACAGATCATGTGAGTGGGTAGGTGGAACTAAAGGCCATTAATCCTCGTTGTAGGACCGAGGGACATTAGTGATAGATCTATTTGGGTGTAGCGAGCCCCACTCCTGAGTCCGCAGGGTGGACCAGGTGGTGACTAAGTGTCCGACGCACAAATCTGCTAGGGTTGAGTCTTCCTGCATCACTTCACACATATCATTGGCTTTGCAACCCAATGGTGATCTCTTTTTCCTTACTGCTACATACCAGTGACATTTTTACATCGGGACGTACTTAAACGATTTTTACATCGGGACGTACATAAACGATTTTTACATTGGGACGTACTTTAATGGTTTTACATACTCTCTATCGCATGAACTCGCTCAACTTTATGTTGATTTTTCAAACTACATGTATTTCAGGAAACTAACGGATCTGGCACGGTATGCACGTATTTTCAAGTTGCGTTTAAATAAAGAAGTCATCCAGGGTTTAGAAGGTGTAACCTCTTCCTGGACAGGTTACATATCTCTAAACCTAGTATTGCTTAAAGCCTTTTGCTAAGTCTTTATGAACTCAATTAAATCCAGTTAAGGTTTGTAACTTATTTTGTGATTGTTGAAAATGGGATTTTTCTAAACTTTATTAATGGATGAATATCTCATGTTTTTATCATATAGCATTGTTATGATTGTTGCTATGGTATTAAGAAGTCACACCAAATAAACCCACGCTTCCGCAAAGCCAGGGTGTGACATGTAGGGTGTGGATCATTCCTTGGGCAACACTTATTACACTTGTCAAGATCCTACAACATCACTACAACAATAAATAGCCATGAACTTTCATTCAATCCTTGCTCATTTCTCATTTTCCTCACTCTAGCTCTGAATTGAGGCTACCACACTTTGTTAGAGGCTTCATACCTGAGCTTTCATAGTCATTTTTCCATTCTAGAGCACTTGTAAGTGTTCTTCCTTGGCTTGTTTATTTATTTCAAGCTAAAAGTCAAACAGTGTTTGGCTTTCAGCTTTAACCATGATTTGGTCAAGTCAAAGTTCAATTGAACTTTGCAACGTGAGGGTAATCACGATGGTTATAGTCCCTTACGACTATACCTACTGATTACCACGTTGACTAGTCGAAGTGACGAGTTAAAGTTTTGGTCAAAATACACGATTATGTGCATTTTGCGACAAAACTATTTTCGGGTATCAAAACACTTTTTTTTATATCAAATCAGTTTTCTAACTTAGTTAAACATGTTTTAACATGTTTAACTCGTCACTTCTAGTTTAGTGCTTGTTTAGGGTCGTAAGTCAAGCGGTCTCGACAACCGCTTAGACTTTCGAACTCGACCCGTTTGGTCGATCATTAGGATCTGACCAAACATATTTTGTGACCATAGTTGTATAGGGAATAACCTTCCGAGGTTATACCTTATGGTCACTTCGTTTACTTAGTTGTATGATAGGTAGTTTATATGCCTTAGGAAAATGACCAAAATGCCTTTTTGCGCATAATTTCAATTTAAGCATATGTAACCAAAATTTTGACACTTAAACTGAGTATACAACATTATTAAACATATTTAGGCATATAAGACTTATCATAGGACTAGTTAGACCATCCGAACGCGCATTTTAGCAAATGACACGTTAAAGTAGCGTAAACTACCTTAACGGGTCATAACGGGTCAAAAGCACTTAGGATTGATTACAAATCAGAACGTAGGCTTTGTTAAACCATATCATATAGGTTCCAACACTCATTTAGTTTACAAGACCTCATTCTATCCGATCTCCCGATTTAGGTCCTGATTATTAACATAGCGATTCCATATTAGATGCCACTTAATTCCTTGACTCCCCGAGCTTTGTTAGTTCACTAGATCAAGGATACTTGCAATCTCAAGTGAGTACATAGTGTCCCTATTTTATTCTTTCAATTGTTTTGGGGTGATTCATATGTGCTAAAATGATTTCAAGTTTTCAAAAACAAATGCTATGGTTTATATTAAACAGAAAGATTTCAATAATGTGGACGAACTTGTTGGTGCGTTAATACATAACACGAATGACATTCATTAGCTTTGGCCGAGCCGACCAGTAGTATGTTATGGTACCATAGGATCTGACAAATCCCGTTATCGAACTATCACCATGGTTATGGGGGTAATGTGGGTAACGAAAGAACCTGTTATTTTAACAAACCCTTTCGTGGTTTGTTAGTCGATTAAAGATACCCTTTGGTGGTATAGACGAGTCACACAGGTTTGAATGTATTCAACTAGAACGACCAAAAGTTAGTTTTCACAAATAAAACACGGACGATTGAAAGAATGGTTTTATGACACGGACGATTGAACGATGGCTTATAACACGAACGATTGAACGATGGTTTTATGACACGAATGATTGAACGATGGTTTATAACACGAACGAATTGAATAATTAGTTTATGTTAAGTGATTAGATAACGGGACGGGTGTAATGTGATAAAAGCATGGTAGATATGCTGCTGGTACTTCTTATATATATATACTTTTATCATATTACATTTCGTGGCATTATTTAGTTCACTTGGACGAATGATTTCAAGCGATGTCACGCAATGATGTTTACTAAATGATATAAACCATACAAGTTTTCTTACAAGGACGATTTACAATTTGGTTTACAAAATTAAATGTTTTGGTCAGGATTCATGGTAACGAGGTTTTATAAACTTTAACCAACTTGTTTTAGTTGGTTAATTATATTGCAATACCAAACACTTTTCAATACAAGGTTTTCAATTATCGACTCTAGTAGTCGTACGAGGTATTGTAATATGTATACAAGCCATGAATTTGACACACTCACAAAACCTATGTACTCGCCGGCATTTTTATGTTGACTGTATTTTCACATATGTTTCAGGTGCAGTTGTTTGATGACTATGATGATTCATATAGGATGGGACGCAGGCCTTAGTGACATAAAACATGAAAGACAATATGTTTAAACTCGTTTATTTACTTTCAAGACAATGTTAAACAATTAATAATTCAATAAAAACATAACTTCAATATCCATGTAGTGTGAAACAATGATTCTGTTACAACACTCCCTGACGTTTCCGCCGCACTTTTATTGTTTTAACGCGGTCGAGGTGTGAAAGAAGAGTTGGTATCAGAGCTCATGGTTATAGGGAATTAGGTTATTAGTAATGCTCTTGACCTAGTCTATAACCTTCCTAGGACCCTAACGCGAGTTTTCTTGCGTTTAGATTCTTAATACAACACCTATCACCTATCCTTGGGTGATTAACAAAAACAAAACACAATTCATTATCTCGAGTCAAAACTTTTCCAAAACTTCACAAGAAATCATCTATCCTTAGATGATTTGTTTTAGGCTTTTAAGCCTTCACTATTTTCAAAATCTCGTCAAATTTTGGGCTTTAAATGTGAACATGTGCAATCCGGAAGGGTGGGTGCCTGTACCCTGAGTTTTCTGTCTAAGGCTAGAGTGTTCGTACAAATCCACATCATCAGACCAGTCACTCTTACCTGGGAAGTCTCGGGGTGAGTGTCCACCTATAGGCTAAAGCATATCTTCGCGATACATTGTAAAGACCCACTTACTTTGATTAGTCACCGGGACGTTTGTTTGTTTTAGTTAACGAAGAAATGGTCACAATCCTTATACTTTGTCGATATTTTAAAGCATTCAACTTTGACTATCCAATATCATCTCACTCGTTTCCTCTCATGTTTCTCTACTCTTTTAGAATGCCTCCTAGGCGCGATCAAACTCAAGATGCTGCAATAGCAGCCTTAGTCGCAGCAAATCATTGCTGTGCTCCCGAACCTTATTACTCAGATAAATCAAGCAAACAACAACAACAACAATAACAATAACAATGCTCAATGAAACTATAAGACATTCAATTTGGCTAAGCCGTTTAAATTTTCTGGGTCTGAAGGAGCTACTGGGCTCCTACAATGGTTCGAGAGTTTAGAAAGCATATTCCAACATGTTCAATGCCAAACGAGCGAAAAGTTGAGTTTGCATCTAGTGTCTTTGAGAAAAGGGCACTAACATGGTGGAATGGTGTGATGAGAGACAGGGGTGCCAATGTGGCAATGGCCCAAACTTGGGAAGAGCTTCGAGCTCTAATAATGAAGGAATTTTGTCCTCTTCATGAACTCAGGACACTGGAAAGGGAATTCGATGATCTTAAACAAGATAGCGGTGAGCATCGAGCCTACACTAATTGTTATGAAGAATTAAGTCTGTTGTGTCCTACCATGGTTACGCCTTTGGATAAGGCGATTGAAAAATAAATTGATGGCCTCCCTGACCCATTTTAGGACATTGTTACTTGTAGCAACCCTACCACAGTTAGACATGCCATTGAGCTATCCGCTACCCTGACTGAATCACATATCAGTAAGGGTAAACTTTTCTGAAAAGGCGATAAGAAACCATCGGACAAGACTAAATCAAATGATGACAAGACTGAATCCTCCAAGAAGTCAAAGAAGCATAAGGCTTCATGGAACTTCGCTGTAGTTGCTCAAAACAATCAAGCTGCCCCTAACCAACCAGCTCAACCTCCTGCTAAAAAACCATACAATGGAACTGCACCTCTGTGCAACCAATGTGACCTTCATCATCATGCCAGTGTACGATCCCGCAAATGCCAAAATTGTGGCTTGTTGGTCATACAGCTAGGGTTTGCTGAGTTGCGACTACACAAAATCAAGTTGTTAAAAACCCTGCTCAAGCTTGTTTTCCACCTGGTTCTTGCTACAACTATGGCGAGATGGTCCATTTCAGAAATAATTGCCCAAAGCTAGTACATGCAAATCCAGCCCGTGGATGAGCATTTGGCTAACTGGAAGACGATGTTACTTTGAAACAACTGAACTTTATGTTTTATTTCTTTTGTTAACCAAGCTTTGAAACAATTAGTTGGGTTATAAACAAAATTTTATTCGCATTTCGATGTACGAAAACAAATGTGGTTACATGTATGAATGACATACCCCTACAATACTGACACAAAGGAACCATGTTCCTTGTAAGACAAACTATTCTCGTAGTTCTTCCATTTTTGTGATCACTCGCGATCTCCACAAAAATCCTAAGTACTCGTTTCTTCTAAGAAACAGAGTACAAGGTACAAGTTGTCTTTCTAGACGAATACTCAAAGTACCACTTTAAATCCTTGCTTGGATATCTAATTGTACTTTCCATAAGTCCTTAATTGGTCTTATGCGATATTTCTATGTACATATCATTTCTTTCTGGTTTCACGACATTTTAACATAGACTATTTACCTAATATACAAAGTGCATAATTTTAAAAACATCATCCATGTTTTCAAAAACCTCATACATGATTTTTAAAGGCATTTCACATGGTTTTGAAACATTTTATAAACATATTTACCTAGTATACCTAGTACATGATTTCAAAAAAAAACATTACATAAGGTTTTAAAAACATTAAACATATTTTCAAAGATCACATGCATAGTTTTCAAAGACATTCTACTTATATATTGACTTAGCATGCGTAGTACACGATTTTCAAGGACATTCTGCTTCGCATGTTGACTTAGCATGTCTAGCACATTGATTTCAAGGATCCTTTTTGCTTCATATGTTGACTTAGCGTATCTAGCACCTTGATTTCATGAACACTTCACTTCATATGTTGACTCAGCATACCTAGTACAAGGTTTCAAAACAATTTCTCGCTACACGAATCCCAAATCCTTATAGGATCTTCCTATCTTCATAGTTAGATCCTTGTGGATGTTTAAAGCATAAAATCAAAGTCCTTAATTGGATTCCTTGTGTGCTTTAATGCATATGTTATGATTCAAATGAGACAAAACCAAATCCTTATAAGATCTTCCTATCTTCATAGTTAGATTCTTGAGGATGTTTAAAGTACTAATTTAAGTCCATTGATTGGATTCCTGGTGTACTTTAAATGCTTGTGTACAAGTTGATAACAAATTGATGACCAAGTTGATAATTATGTGATTATGTGTTTATGTGTGATCCGAATGCTCGCTATCCAAATCCTTGTAGAATCATCCATATCTTCATATGATAGATTCTTAAAAAGGATATCTAAAAGTACTATCTTAAATCCTTAATGGGCTTCTATGCAACAGTTAAGACCCTTGGATTTCAAAGTACTATTCTAAAGTTAAAGAGATCATGTGTTGATCTAGTTAAAGAGACCCTATGGTGGTCTAGTCAAAGTTATCACAAGATTATTTATTTGTACCTTTCCCTAAACATCATAAAATAAACTGTGCGGACAATGCAAGGAATTACGTAATTATGGATGCATACATAATTATGGAATTCAGTGCACAGAAACCACAACAAGTTTTGTCATGTGTTAACTAAAACAAGAAGCAAAAGTTAGCTATATTCATTTCCGTTTCTGATGAAGTGTCCACTGAGGAAAAATGAACTAGCTACTCATTCTTCGCTTCTAAAAGAGATATCCATTGGGAAATGAATAATCCATTCGAAAACCATATTCATTTTCGTTTCTGATGAAGTATCCATTGAGGAAAATGAACTATCCGTTCATTTTCGCTTCTGAAGAAATATCAACTGAGGAAAATGAATAAATTCATTCCGCTTCTAATGAAGTATCCACTGAGGAAAATGAACTATCCGTTCATTTTCGCTTCTAAAGAAATATCCATTGGGGAATGAATAATCCTGTATTGATTCTTTCATTTCCACTTCTGACGAAGTATCCACTGAGTAAAATGAATTATCCATTCATTTTCGCTTCCAAAGAAATATCCATCGGGGAAATAAATAATCTATATAATAATCCTTCATTTCCACTTCTGATAAAGTATCCACTGAGGAAAATGAATTATCCATTCATTTTCACTTTCGAAGAAATATCCATCGGGGAAATGAATAATCTATACAATAATCCTTCATTTCCACTTCTGATGAAGTATCCACTGAGGAAAATGAATTATCCATTCATTTTCGATTCCGAAGAAATATCCATCGGGGAAATGAGTAATCTCTACAATAATCTTTCATTTCCACTTCTGACGAAGAATCCATTGAGGAAAATGAACTATCCATTCATTTTCGCTTCTAAAGAATATCCAATGGGGAAATGAAACACAAATCCTTATAGAATCTTTCTATCTTGATAGTTAGACTCTTAAAGGATACTCATAGTGTAACGCTCCGCATTTTCGTACTTTCTTATTTTAGTAAGTCAAGTTGTACTTCCCGTTTTTAGACACTTGTACGCTCGTTGTAGTCTATTTCATTTCAATTTGTAATCCGAGACTATTGATCGTAATGAAAACAAAGTATTTTAATCATGTTCGTGTATTCATGTTAGTCTTATGTGCAACTGTTAATCAAAATTCACGTTTGAACGATATAATATCCAAGATTCTTGATTCGTTATTACACAATCATACTCGATGATCGTTGAACTAAGTAAAACTCATAAAACAATGAAATTCGGATCCTAATCCTTGAAACCCAAAAGCTTCGCGAAATGTTTAATCGTTGAAAGATCTTTTATCCTTAATTCGTTATAAATATGAGTATTTATTGGTTAATTAATTAAATTAATTAATTTTACAATTTAAAAGTTTTATTCTTTTACTTTTATAAAAGTAATCTAGTTAGACTCGTTAGATTTTAAAGTTAGATAAGGTGATACAAGTTAACCTGGTTAAGTTAGTTAGGAAATCTAACTAAAACCAAGTTAATTTAACTATTTAATTAATTCCTTAAAGTTGAGGGACTGAAATTGCATTTCTGCTAAACAATTAGTGCAGGGACCAGTTCTGTACATTATACAAGGTGAGGGGTCCCTTGTGTAAACATGATAGCCTGTTAACAAAAAATAAATAAACAACAAAAGGTGGGAAGCCGGGACTCGAACCCGGGTACCCCCCACAGCCCAAACGTGCGTGCAACCAGCTGAGCTATGCCTTGAAATCAATTTAAATTAGGAATGTTTAAGATTTATACACTTGATACGCTCGAATTCCTTCTTCCCAGTTTCCGCCAAAACAGAACTGTTTTGGTCAAAAATTACCGAAGCAATTAAGTGATCAAATTAGTTAAGTGAGGTAGTGTGCTAAGAATGTGTGTTGAAAAATATGTTGACTTGTTAGTTTGCAAGAACAGTTTCAGGATATAGCTCAGGAGGGTAAGGATAGTGTAAAAAGGGCCTAAAGTGTGAGAAGTGTGAGAAGTGTATTATAACACTATATATAATACTATATAACACCATATAAACACCGTATAACAATATGTAACGCCATATAATACCATATAACACTATGTAACATTATATATCAAATATAACACTATACATCTATCATAGACATGCTATCAGACAACCTATAATGTTATATTTGTTATATAATGATATATAGTGTTACATAGTGTTATATGGTATTATATGGTGTTACATATTGTTATACGGTGTTTATATGGTGTTATATAGTGTTATAATACACTTCTCACACTTTGAGCACTTTTTACAGGATCCTCTACCTAGCTCAGGATATTGAGCTATATCTATGATCAAACAATGAGCAGAAAGTAAAGGGGTAACACGAGATATACGAGGAAAGCCCTTGATCAATCTAGATCGCCGCATAAAACCTCGGAAGCTGACAATCACAGCTGCCTTGTTCTTCTTATTACTTCAAACGTCATGATACAATGCAGGATATTGATCAGATCGCTAAGTGTTACAATGCTTTTTGTGAAAGTGAGAGTTGCAAGAGAGTTGAAGTGTTCGAGTGCAGTGAGTGTTGTGTCCTATTCGATCTGATTTATCCATCTATTTATAGCTAAGAAATGAAAACAAAGTCTCCTATAAATGGGGGATGCCTTCGAATATTCCTTAGTAAACGTTGGAGACCAAGTAAAGCGGGTTCAACGTCTTTCTTCGAACAACTTGGACCGAGTCTTCCGGGGAAAAGGTCTTCATGAACGTTGCAAGCTTGGACTCGTATTCCTACACATAATCCGTTAGTGATCCTTAGGATACCATTCAGGATGTTACCAATATCCTGAATCAGCACCCCGGGCATGAACAGATATCATATAATCAAGATATAACTCAAGATATTATCCAGGATATGGGCTCAGAATTTCATCCATAACAATTGTCCCCAAAAATGTTACCATTAAGGATCCTGAGTCCCAACGGTTACATTTTTCACGAATAACGAGGCAATTAAGAGATAAGACCTTTGATGTGATTGCTTGTAACCGCGCAGCCTATAATTACTCATTACCTCCCTATAACTTCTCATCCTCATCCTCATTTAACCTTTACCAAAGAGAAAAAGGTAAAAAGCTTCTCTCTCATTTCCATCTTCTTCCTCCATTCTGCTCATTATTCCGGCAACCATATGGCGAGGCAGACCAGATCCAGCTCCGGTGATTCCGCCCCTACATTTATCCACCAGAATATTCTCCAAGATCTCGAGAAAGAAATATGCTCCTTCGATAGTGCCCACTTGTCGGCTCTCAAAACCTCCGGCATCTTCCCGAAAGGGACAGTGTTCCGGCCGTTTGATCGGGAAATCCGGTCGGACATGGTTTCCGACGAGTGGTTGTGTTTTAATGCTTTTCCCTTTACCTTAGGGTTGCAATTTCCTTTTCCAGAATTCATCATCAAGTTCTTTAACACCACAAAAATCTATTTTAGTCAAACAATGCCAATGCTCTGGCGAGTCTTACTTGTTCTTGATCAAATCAAGAACAATCATATCCCTGAACTTTCCATTCATGACCTCCCCTTAGCATATCGGCTTAGATGCCATGGTTCTTGTAGATTCTTGTTTTATTCTACCTCAGGTGATCCACTGATACTTCGTCCCACCAGGAATGAGGAGGAATGGAAGTCCAAATTTTTCTTTGTAAAAAGAGACTCAATCCCTGGTGGAACGGATTATCCAGTGCAGTGGTTGAGAAAGGGTAGGATTTAGGGTTTTAGGATGATCCTGTCTTATATCCTGTTTCATATCCTGTACTAACTTTTTTATTTTCTTGTACACAGCCGATTTCAGGAAGCTTGCACCTCCCTTAGCCGACTCGCAGAAGAGAATCGATGCCATCAGGCTCCTCCTAGAGGCTGAAAGAAGTTTCGATCTGTTTCCCCCATCTCCAAGTCCACTCTCCAGTTCAAACATGTCTGGTAAGGATCCTGCACAATATCATGCATACATGTTTCTATTTGATATGTTTAGGAAAGAGTTTTACTCCCTGTATGCAGACTCCAGCAAAGTTCTGATCCTCATGGACCTTGATGAGCTTGATAGTTACCCCACTCCAGTCAACGTCAAGAAAGAGACTCCTGCTACTACCAGCTCCAAACCACTCCCGGCTCCTAAGCCCAACCCGAGAACTCGTGCTTCCACCGCCAAGAAGAGGAAAGGCTCCGAAGTCAGCACCCCAGGATCTGAAGGGTTCTCCTACGAAGAACTCAGCTTCACTGACTCCTTGGAGCCGATGATATCCTTCCTTAATAAGGTAATATCCGGATACTATATCCTGCACACATATCCTAATAGAATATCCTAACAGAATATCCTGACAGGATATCCTGGTTAATGAATTTCGACTTATACCTGAATTTTGACTTGCAGGGCCTCCAGCATCTGCTCCACCTTTACATCGATGCCTGCAGCACGAACAAGTTTCAAGAGGCCAGGATCAAGCAGCTCGAGACCACTGTTGCTGACCAAGGTGCCATTGCTGAAGTCAAGACCCGGCATTACGAGGACAAGCTGAAGAAAGTCACTCAGGATGCCGAGATAAAGCTGGCTGCCATCCAAGTGGAGAATGAACAGGCCATGGTCTCCTTCCGGGAAGGGATCAAAAACTCAAATGTCGTCTCCCTGCTACAAGCTCGCATCAAGATGGCTTATGAGGCCAAGGAGACAGGCCTGGAGTGTCCATCCTGGCCGGTAGATTCTTGGGTGGCAAAGCTAAAGGAGCTTGGAGGCAAAGTTGTGCCATATCCTGCCGGGGCTGGTGAATCCTCCAAGTCAGCAGAGGTCGTGGATAAGGCTGGTGAGAAAAAGGATGCTAGAACGGATGCTGGTGAGGATGCTGGAGAGGATGCTGCCCAGGATGTTGAGGCTGAGAAGACGGAGAAGGATGGTGGTGGTGCCACTGTGTGAGGGCATTCAAGTGGGCGATGATGGATGTTGATGCCTAGGCCGGAGCCCACTTTTTTAAAATTTGAATGTTGGTGTGTAACCCTAAACAATTTACTATTCCTGCATTTTACTTTTCCTGCACTTGAACAATTTATATTTTCTGCATGCATTTTGAACAATATAACAGTTGGAGGTGGATGGGTCTCGGTTTGAGATGAAGCCTTCAACTGTTATGTAAATATAACTGTGAACTTATTGTGCTTTGGTGGATGGATCTCAGTTTGAGATGAAACCAAAAGCACAAACTTTTGCCATGTTAATAATGTAACTCTCTTTTGACCCTCTCTTTGTTGTTATACTTTTTATGCATAACTTTTATTTATGAAAATAGTTTTGTTTCAACATTCTTGGGAACATATTCTGGGAGTATCCTTAGAGATATCCTGGTCAGGATACTGCCACATAACTTATAACACTTAAGTTATCCAAAATAAAAAGGAGAGATCATCCCAAAGACTCTTAGAAAGTCGATTCCAATCTCCCATTTTAGGAATGTCCCCAGTGCACATTAAGATTCTGGAGCCCATCCTTTGAATTGTATAGTGTATGTCCCCTGTATTCAGCATATTTGAAGACTTAGGAATGCAAACATAGTCATACTTTAGCTTTTATGTGGGTAAACCCTGAATATTCTGGGGATTAACCCTCAATATCCTGGGGATAAACCCTTAATATCCTGGGGATAAACCCTTATTTTCTTGCGTTACAGGCGGGAGTGTATAAACCCCAAGACTTAGAAAGGTGAAAACCTTTAAACCTTAGAGAGTATGAAAATACCCTTTCGTGAGAGAGGGTGATCAATCCTCGTATACCTTGAGGATCTAGGATATAGCCAATAGTAACGAAATTGTCAGCCACTTTTACATGAACTGGTCCCGCTACCTTGAATTATCCCTAGATAACATGCGCTCCAGGCGGGGTGTTTAAACCCAATTCGTAAGAAAGGTGAATACCTTTAAACCTGTGAAGGGATCAGAATCCCTTAAATGTGAGAGAGGGGGCCAATCCTCTAATCTTTTGAAATATCCCGAGCGTGTATCCTGGAGTTATATCCTGAAGCATATACTGCAAAACAAGTGTAAACTAAGGTGGGTGTTAGCCTGGCTAACACCCCTCCGATGCCTAAGTCAGTATTGGGTTTAAAAGAATAATTAATACAAAATACATAAAAAGAGATAGAACTCATACCATCCTGAGTTAGAAATCGAATTCTAAACTCACTTGAAATAGATCTTTAAGTGTATAGCATTCCAGGATCTTGGTAGCATATCCCCCTTCGTACTCTTGTGTCGGTATGCTCCTTTCCCTGATTCTGATTCAACCTCATATGGTCCTTCCCATTTTGGAGCCAACTTTCCATCAGCAGGATTAGTAGTATTCTGAAAAGCTTTTCTTAACACCCAATCCCCAACTTGGAATCTTCTAGTCCTTATAGTCTTATTATATGCTCTGGATATCCTCTGTTGGTTTGCTGCCATCCTTAGCTTTGCTGCATCTCTTGTCTCGTCCACAGTATCCAATTCTTGGCATAAAGCTTCAGGATTCTGCTCAGGATCCCAGAGGTTAGATCTTGCTGTAGGTATCACCATTTTTGTTGGGATCACTGCTTCCGCTCCAAATACTAAGGAGAATGGAGTCTGGCCAGTTGCACTCTTTATTGTTGTTCTATCAGCCCATAAAACAAAGGGTAGTTCTTCTGCCCATCTTCCTTTCTTAGCTCCTAGTCTCTTTTTCAGGTTATTAACAATTATCTTGTTCGAGGATTCTGCTTGTCCATTTGATTGAGGGTGTATCGGAGTAGATGTGATCATTTTGATTCCCCAACTCTTGCAAAAGTCAGTGGTACTCTTACTTATAAACTGAGATCCATTGTCATAAATAATCTCAGCTGGTACTCCAAACCTGGTCAGGATATTCCTTTTTATGAAGGATACTACTTCTTGGTCTCTAACTTGAACAAATGCTTCAGCTTCAACCCATTTGGAAAAATAGTCAGTCATTACCAGCATAAAGACTTTTCCTCCTGGAGCTTTTGGCAATTTTCCTACTATGTCCATCCCCCATTTCATGAATGGCCAAGGGGCAGTTATAGGATATAGTGGTTCAGCTGGTTGATGTAATATGTTACTGTGCCTTTGACATGCATCACATCTTCGAGCATATTCTGTAGCATCTTTCTTCATTGTCGGCTAATAGTATCCTATTCTTAATACTTTTGAGAATAATGACCTGCCCCCAGTGTGGTTACCACAATCCCCTTCATGTATATCCTTCATTCTAAAGGCCTTAGGATTTTCATCTTTTGGGATGTGTCCTTCCTTGAGATATCTCATGATTGGAGCCGTCCAGGATTTAGTATCCCTATCAGGATCATGACCAGGATCCTTAACGCTTGTTACCTCCTGATCCTGAGTCTTGAAGAGATCCACAGCAGGATGTAGGATGTGAAGTATTGGTATTTGAGTTCCCTCGGGTATCCTGACTGATGATCCTAGGTTTGCCAAGGCATCCGCTTCAGCATTATCTTCTCTTGGTACCTGTTCAAGTGTTAAAACATCGAAATATCCTACTAATTTTTTGAGAATATCAAGATATTCAATTAACTTCTCACATTTAACTGCATAGGATCCATTAAAATGATTAGTAATTAACAAGAAATCAACATATACTTGCAAATTCTTAATATTCATGTTTCTAGCCAACTCTAATCCTGCTATCAAAGCCTCATATTCTGCTTCATTATTAGTGGCAGGAAATTCACATCTAATAGCCTGGGGTAATATGTCCCCATGTGGCGATTTTAGTAGTATACCCAATCCTACACCTCTAACATTAGATGCACCATCAGTATATAATGTCCAGGATTCTGAGGTTTCTCCTAGTTGTTGAACTTCTAGGTCTACTTCATTTTGAATGTCAGTACTGAAATCAGCCACAAAGTCAGCTAAAGCCTGAGACTTTATGGCACTTCTGGGTTCATATACTAGATCATAGGCACTTAACTTTACTGACCACTTAGCCATTCTTCCTGACATCTCAGGTTTCCTAAGCACGTTTTTGACAGGATAATTGGTTTTAACGTGAATCCTATGTGTTTCAAAGTAATATCTAAGCTTTGTTGATGCCATAATTAGGGCTAATATTAGTTTTTCTAAATGAGAATACCTAGTTTCAGCATCTAATAAACTTTTGCTAACATAATAGACAGGATACTGCTGACCTTCATGATCCTTTACAAGGACAACACTTACTGCATTCCCTGATACTGCAAGATATAGGGATAATGGTTCACCATCCTCAGGCTTCATCAACAAAGGTGCGGTTGAAAGATACTGCTTCAAATCCTGCAGGGCTGCTTCATGCTTCTCCCCCCATTCGAACTTCTTATTCTTCTTCAGGATATCATAAAATTCCTAGCATTTTTCCGAGGATCTTGAGATAAATCTGTTTAATGTTGTTACTCGCCCCGTCAGTCTTTGTACATCTTTCATATTGGAAGGTGATTTGATATCCAAGATGGCTTTAATCTGTTCCGGACTCGCTTCTATCCCTCTTTTAGTCACCATATATCCTAAAAACTTTCCTTCCCCCACTCCAAAATGGCATTTAGTAGGATTCAGCTTCATGTTATATTGATCCAGGATATCAAATGCTCCCTCAATATCTTGGAGGTGATCCTCAGCCTTCTTAGATTTTACTTCCATGTCATCGATGTACACCTCCATAGTGTCCCCCAGCTTGTCTTTGAACATCATGTTCACCAATCTTTAATAGGTTGCACCTGCATTTTTCAAACCAAAGGGCATAGCAGTATAACAATAAATACCTGTTGGTGTCATGAAGGCAGTATGCTCCTGGTCTGAAGGTTCCATTTGGATCTGCTGGAATCCTGAGGATGTATCCGTGAAGGTTAACATCTCATGGCCGGCAGTAGCATCCACCATTGAGTCAATATGAGGAAGGGGAAATGGGTCTTTGGGACAAGCTTTATTCAAGTCTGTGTAATCTACATAAACTCTCCATTTCCCATTTTTCTTCTGCACCACAACTACATTTGCTAGCCATCTTGGAAACTTGGCCTCTCTGGTCATTTTGGATTTCAACAACCTCTCTACTTCTTCCTGAATAATCATATTTCGTTCTGGAGCAAACTTCCTTCTCTTTTGTTGGACAGGCTTGAATGACCTGTCAATACCGAGCTTATAACTTATAATATCCTTGGAAATACCTGTCATATCCTCGTGCTTCCATGCGAATGTTGACAACCTGCACTTCAAAAAGTTAGTCAATTGATCTTCAATATCCTGAGGGATATTGGTTCCCATGAGCACTGAGATATCTGGATTATCCTGATCCAGGATAATTTTCTTTACATCCTGCTCTGAAGCCTCCACGATATCTTGGACCCGCATCTTTAATTGCTATGCTGCATTAGGATTGGTTGAGGATTTCATCGAGGATGAGTAACACTCCTTTGCTTCCTGCTGGTCACTGTCTACCTTGACAACCCCCAAGGTGTAGGGATCTTGATGCATTGATGATAGGTTGACGGCATAGCTTTCGTATCATGGATCCATGGCCTACCCAATATGATATTATAGCAGGATAGCGAGTCCATCACACAAAAGTGTTGCATTGAGTTGACCCCTTCAACATATACCGGTAACTTTATCTCCCCCACTGTGTTCATGGCCTCTCCACTGAACCCAACAAGTACAGTGGACTTAGAAGTGATATCCATTGGAGATACATTCATCCTTTTCAACATCTCTAGTTGGATTATGTTGACGGAGCTGCCATTATCAACCAGTATCCTGCGTACAAAATGGTTAGCCATATATAAGGTTATTACAAGAGCATCATGGTGAGGATCCTGGACGGTATCCCTGTCATCACTGTCGAAGGTGATCACTTTGTCAGTTGTGAGGGTCGTCATCCTGGCTGGTTTTTCACCTCTTTCGGCCTTAGCCTCCTTTGCATGTCTCTTGGCTGCAGAATATGAAGTCCCACAGATGTCGGATCCTCCTGAAATAAAGTTAATTATCTTGGCATCCGCAGGAGGTGATGCTGCTCGTTCAGGATCCTTCTCAGTATCCTGACCCTTGTTCTTCTTTCTTCCCATGAGATCCTTCAGATATCCCTTGCTCAAGAGGTAACTTATTTCTTTCCTCAGGGCAATGCAATCCTCAGTAACATGTCCGAAATCCTTATGGAAGGCACACCATTTGGACTTATCCTTCCAATCAGCATTTTGTTGCTTCTTCCAAGGCCACCTGGCTTTGTCTCCTAAACCCTGCATAGCATACATCAGTTCAGGTATATTAACAGAAAAACAATATTCAGATAATTCAGGATACTCCTCAGGATCCTCGTCTTCAACAGAATTCACTTTCTTGCTGTCATTTCTACCATATGGCTTGGAGCGATATGGTTTATACGAGGACTCTGATTTCCTGTTGGTTAACTCATAGGTTGTGGATGAATTCATCCTTTCTTGCATTTTTTGTCATCCTCTAGTCGAATATATCTTAAAGCCCTGTTCCGAGCTTCGTCTAGGTTCCTGCATAGGTTCATTACAAGATCATGGTAAAATTGGGAATCCTTTTGTAGTCCCATCTTGAATGCTTGGACTGCTGTAGCAACATCAAGGTGTGGGATATCCAAGGATTCCCTGCTGAATTTGTTCACATAATCCCTTAGGGATTCTTGAGGTCCCTGTGTTATCCTGTAGAGGTCACTTGTTAGTTTTTCAAAGCTTCTACTACAAGAAAACTGACTATTAAACAAATTAACTAAATGAGCAAATGATGTAATTGAATGAGGTGGAACATTTAGAAGCCATTTCAAGGCTGATCCTGTTAAAGTGGAGCCAAAGCCCTTGTACAAGCATGCTTCCTTAAGATCTGGCGGGATAGGGTTAATCTCCATCCTCTCCCTATACTGGGCAATATGCTCCTCAGGATCCGTCGTCCCATCATACAGCTTCATGTTAGGAGTCTGAAATCTTTTTGGGATTTCAGCATCACAGATAGGATATGCAAACCGAGATATCTTGTGGCTATCCTGGGATACTTCTGGGATCGGCTGGACTACTCCAGGTACACTTGATATCATGTCCTTCAGCTTTTGAAGTTCCCTGGAAAGTGCTGACGTCATACCTGCATCCTGTAAAGATCCAATACCATTAGTAGCAAGAGTATTATTATATGATATGTTACCAGTCTAAGGATTCTGGCCATATCCTGATGCGTATCCTGAACTTCTCACAGTTGACACCCTGACCGAATAGGGTATCTCAGGATTATGACTCTGGGAATGGCTAGGCACAATATTCCCCATGTTATCCTCAGTATATACTGCAGAACTGAAGTTCAAAGCCCTGGGTTGCAAGGGAGTGACTGTATCCTCAGCAGGTCTGCTTGAGCTGGATTTCAAGAGTTGTATCTCTCTTATCAGCATTTGGTTGGTCTCCTGATGTTGCCTCATTTGTTTCTGTACACTACCAAACAAGGTTAGAATTTCTTCATTAGAGGCCAAAACAGGAGAAGATCCCTGAAGACTTCGAGTAGGTATAATATCCTGAGGTTGTGAGGAGGCTTTGTCACACCCCAATATTTCCACACTTTACCAGTGGGCCCGGTAGGGGAGTAACGTGACGTGGTTGGCAACATTATAGTCAAACAACACAATATATAAATGCACAGCGGAAGCAAAAGGATAAATATATTACAATCCGAAATAATGTAACATCAAAGTATTACAACGGAAGTAAAGGATCCACAGGCGGATCGAAAATAAAATAACACTGTTCAACAGACTTTAGGCATCTAAGATTGCGAGACTCTTTAATGATGCTAGGAGTAGCCAGCCGATTCCGATTAGTACATGCACTTAGCCTTTTTGGAAAATACGTCAGTTTACACTGGTAAATACAATCAACCGACTCATTTTGAAAAGGTTTCAAAAATGATTTATTTGAATGCACATGGCACAAATAATATTTTATAACTTGGGATAATTATTTAAATATATAAACTTGTAAAGGATTTACATGTTTCTTATGCGTTCAGTAGCCCGGATCGAGCCGGGTTAAAGATTAATGGACACACCACTTTAATTATGAGACACTGACAGGTGTACGCCTACACCTGTGTGCTAAGGTCGTGGCCATTTCGTAAAATGATGCCAGGGATATCCGGGACAACGGTCATTAACCCCCAAAGGCTTTAAGCAAACAAAACAAATTAAACGGAACATCTCAATACTTTAACCATCATATAATTAAAGATTCAATGCCCGACCAAGCGGTATTTTATATACCGTACCCCAAGCCCGTATAGGGAAATAAGTTAAAAGTATTTACCTGAGCTAAATATAAATTCAATCCCAGCCGTATCAAATCAGCAAGTACAGATAGCTTTTACTGGGCTCCTAAATCTGGAACGAAGGTTTTTAATAACCTATTAGAATCCTAACGGGTCTTTAATTAAGCCTTGACTTAGACCGGTTAGTTTTCAAGAGGGAGATACGGTTCAAACGCATGATTAAGCGAAGACCGGATAGAATGTGATTTAGACCCGACAAGTTTGAAGACTTGCTTAATATGGGTATTTCATACACATTCTGGATTTTGAGACGAAACTGATAAGTCTTGACCCGTTTCGGCTAATTTATGTAAACTAGTTACATAAACCGAACCGAACGCGTATGACGCGTAACGGGTAACCATAAGAGTCCAAAACAGGTTTCCTAAGTTAATATGCCTTAAATATGTTGTGATATCAGTAGGATACCTTCCGTTATGCCCAAAACGAGTTTAATCTATAATTAAGCCCCGTAGGGGTATTTTGGTCATTTTAAAGTTTATAAAAGGAATTAATTTATCTTCTGTGATTTGGGTCTGATTAAATCAGTAAAATGGTTTATTTTAACAGGTTATAACATTTGGTTATAAGTCTTATATGCCAAAATAGTTTTAAACCCTAACAATGCGTATAATACGCGTATAAAGCCGTTTTAAGCGACGTACGGGTTAAAATAGGATTCTGAGTTTCCTGATAAGTTAAACAGGTTCAAAACACTCCATTTAATATTTAAAATCAGTAGCAATTGGATTGGCATCAAAAGGATTTGTAAAACTCATTTTATGGCCGAAAAGGGTATATTCGGTATTTACCGAATCAAGGCGCTAATCCTAGCTTATGATCAGTTTAAAAATAATTAAAAATCTTCAAAAATCCCAAAATATTATTTAACATCAGTGGGTAAAAGGTTTGGTGTCAAAAATTGGGTTTAGATAGGTTTTACGCTAATGACGCTGTTTAATTAATAAAAGTGTTTATAATTACGTCATTAAGCATAACTCCTAATCTAGACTTCCGATTGACGTGAAAATTTACCGACATGTTCAATAATCAGTAACAAAGACTTTTGCACTTTCACATCTTTAAAAATCTCGTTTTATGAACATAAGGGCAATATGGTCAACATTTGGCAATTTAACGGAAACGTGAAACGAATTGGACAATCAAGGTAACAACCACAGAGGTTTATACTAACATGTTACAAGGTCCTAATGGAACTTTAAGGCATGTCTAAACCTATCAAAAACGGGTCAGAATCGAGGTCAAAGCAGAAAGTCAAACTATGCGACTTTCGGCTCCGAATCGGTTCAAAACAGAGAGTTGTCGAATCAAACAAGCTTAGACAAGTTTTTATGCTTATTAGCAGGTTATATGAATAATAAAACAGATTACACGCCCTCTGTAACGCTAATTACATGTTTAATGGTTATGTTGACTTTTTCGGAAGAAGTTTGACTCGACAAACGACATAGTTAGATCGGGAATCAAAGGGTGCCCTTTTAAGGGTTAATTGCCCACAATATTACCAACTTGTAACAACTTTCGTTTCGACAAAACTCTGGACCGTTTATGATTTATCGCCAAGTCAAACCGTAATTACGACGGTTTGACTTCTAGGCTATAAACTAAGCATAACCCAATCGAGAAGGGTCAATAGTACTTACACAAGTCCTATGAACGATTTGGAATGCTTGAGGATGGTCCTTGTGCTCCAGAAATGACCAGAAGATGATTGAGAATGAATGATCAAAAGTTTGCACAAAGTGGGTTCTTATCTAGTGGGTTTGATGGATCAAGATCATGCCACACCAAGTCTACAAGTGTTATGGGATCACCCCAAGTGTCCCTAGGCTAGTACAAGGCATCAAAATAAGCCCCTATAATCGAAAAATGCAAGTTAAGTCGGTTAAACCGGCTGTACAGGCTGCTGCCTATTTTTTCTGCATCTGCAGGTGGGACGCGGCCCGCTTCAGCCTTTAACAATTCTCACGCGGGCCGCCTGGAGCCTGGCTTCAGGTTATAAACTTTTCAATTATTGCATTTTCAGTCCCCGGTCCTCCTAAACGTCGCTTTCACCTTGTTTCTTGCATTATAAGCCCTCTAACTTGATTTATAAGGGCTTCAAGACTTATACCATCTTTGTGAAGTCCTCGGGTAACTTTGTGATCACCCGAAAAGCCCTAATTTTCAATGTTGACGATTCTAACCCTCACACACGAATTTTATCACAACTTTCTCATACGACAACGAAACTTGGTGAAATTTTTATGGTGCATTCTAGTGAGCATAATTAATCGTTACAAGGCTTCGGGTTTGCTATAAGGTCACTCAGAGGTATATCTTTAACATGTTGACACATTTAACCCCTGTAGTTTGTAATCTCTCACTTTCTTTCACAATTCACTTCGTATGATCCATGATCCATTCGTTTAAGGTTATAAACATCATGTAGGGTTATTGTAAAGTATATTTATTCATTGTTGACATTTTGAACCCTTATATTCACACAGTTTCATTGTTTGTCAACTTTAGTCCTTCAAGAACATTCTTTCACACGTTCAAAGGTTATGACACGTGTCAAGACATTATAGGACGTAAATTTTCGAGGTGTTACATCCTCACCCCCTTAAAAGAAATCTCGACCTCGAGATTTGTTAAAATGCTGGAAGTACTCTTTGTCGCATAAGGGACTTAACTTTTATAGCATATTTGGAGTCTTTCCAAGCTCCCAAAGTGGCTCTTATATTAGGCGTATGTATCCTTTTGGAGCTTCTTGACCTGTCGATCCTCAATCGATACAGGATCACATCATAAATCTGCATATCATTATGTGATAGTGCTTCTTGACTTATTGGCGGAACACATCCTCCAGTCACTAGTGTTCAATGTATTGCGAGTTCCGCTAAGCTCCGTAAATAGGTTTTAGCTTACAAGCTAATTGATCTTGGTACATTCGGTTTCCTTCGAATGATTTCCATATTTTCAGAGCTTAACTAGCCTGATAATTTAACAAATTTGGTACAGCCTTCCTGGGTGATATCTTTTGTTAAACCATATTCCCTAATAAGAACTTAGGAAGTTTGCTATTTTCATAACTCCTTGATTTCTTGCCGTATACTGGCAACCTACAATCGATTATAGATTTGTATGATCTTATTTGTTGTCTCCCAGGCAACTTTCATATCTTGATAATTGGACTTACCAATTCTCTATCTAACAATAGACATTTTACATTTCAGCTATACAAGGTCTCCAAAGGAGTAGCCTTAATACTTACATATCAATTATTATAGAAAAGCTTATTTTAAGGTGAGATGGTTATTCCAACCACTGCTTAGCTAATGTTTAGGGAATAGCTAATCCTTGCCGTTAGTCGAACAGATCGACGATCCTGGGCAGTTGATGGCAAATTCCTAATCGTTGCCTAATTAGGGTGGCGGTGATAATGCATAAGCAAAATGAACCGTCTTTCATACTTAACTATACCAGATTCCCAGGATATTGAGTTAGGCTATATGAACCCTCTATTTTAAACTTAGTTAATCAGGGTTCCGGTTCTTCCAATTATGGTACTAACCGTCTTGGAGATTTCATAATAACACAGCCTTAAACGGAATTTAAACCTTAACTCTACCTGCCTCTCAGGGTAAACAGGGTAATATTAGGAGAAGATAATCAAGGTACAAGGAGGTTACAGAGATTTTTTTTTTTTTTTTTACAAAATCTCAGGCTCCAATTCATCCACCATTGTTTGTGTCAATTAAGTGACACATTTATGTTATGAGTCCAAGAACTCCTTAATCGGGAAGATTTACTTGGACAATTCCATTCTGGATATCTCCTTTGAATACCATTAGTTGACTTTAGTACCATATGACCTCTCGGAATATCTTTATGGTCCCATGCATTAAATCTCCATACTGATCAGGCATGGAAACAATCTATGGAATTTATTAAGACACACCAATCCTCATATGGCGCTTTTATCATACCATCTGGTATTCGGAATCGATAGAGATTAAAGAGATATCAACTATTTATGCTTTCGTACTTCCTCTTAGAGAGAGGATACTTCTAAAATTTTATGCCTAAAGGTTTCTGTCAATAACAGAAGAAATGGTTCATATGATTTGCCCGAAGGTTCCACCTTACACTTAATATCCGGGGTTCTTACAGAAAAAAATTTCTAAAAGTTTGCTAAGTTTATGATCTTGTGAGAGACTTAACAGCACCCGAAATCACAAGTAATTTATAGCAATAAATTCACAAATAAGGGTTTATCTGGTGAAATTCCTAATGTGAGCAGTCTCTAAATTATTCAACAGGAGGGTTAAACGCCTCCATTAATAATCCTTCTAAACTTAGCTGTAAAATCTTAGTTAACTTTAGGGCAGTCTCAGCTTTGACTGATTACTTCTTAATCATTATAACGTGGGTAGCTGAGGTAGATCTATAATGGATTTTTAAATGAGTAGGTTTTGAAACCTTAGTGTGCCCTCTTATTGCCAATGCTAACCACTAATAATTATGTGCTTTAATAGGGTACTATCTCAGCCAATGAATTAAAATTTGCGACATACAGTCGACAGTCTAGAACTTTTATGGCGAGAGTCAGAAATTCTTATTCCGTCTTTTCCCTTTTCGCGAAACGGATACTAGGTTTTTCTAATAAGGTCCTTAAAACTTGGACCATTCCACGATGTATAAGAGGATCCTTCTTGAGGATTTCATTAATGTCCTTACTAATTATAAGTATTGCCATCGAATGACTGTGATGTATACCTTACCATGACCTTTCTAGCATAACCACTGATATACTTATGGTTTCCACTTCATCCTTTCTAGTGTTTAGCCAACACAAGCAAGCCAAGAGTAATTAAAACATAGAGGTAAAATCTTGGATTCTAAAACTTAGTCAACACAAGGAGGATAAGTAGTTGACTTATAGTAAGAAGTAAGGAAGTTATTGTACATGTGCTTATATTTAATCAGATTGGAAATTTTCACAAACTAGGCACCTAGCTCGGTTGGCTAGGCGCACGAAAGGGTGCGGCCTAGACCCAGGTTCGATTCCGGGGACGGCCGGTTCTACCATTTTTTTGACGCAGGCCACGTAAGGTATCACCCAGGGCTTACGCGGGCCGCATGGATCTTCTGATCCGAAGCAAACCTTCAAAATGACAGTTTTGATAATTAACTGTTTCTTATCACCCACAGTATGGGCTTGGTCACAAGACGACCAATCCTTACCTATTACTATATCCAGTCCTCTTATTAACGGAACAAGGACAGCGGAGAAGGGTAATTCTTAATGGATATAAAACATCCATCTAATATTGCTGAATTAGTCTCTGAGGTACTATCGGCCAATTTTACTTCATACTTAACGCTTAGAGTTTTATCAGGCAGATTTAATGATTTACAATATCTATTGTCTATGATAGACTTATCTGAACATGAATCAATTAATACTCTAGCATGAGCGTTATTGGTAAAGAAAGTACCTGTGGTGACATTGTTATCCTGAACAGTCTCTTGAGCATCCATTTGAGAGCTTCCCGCTTTGATCTTTTTAACTTCCTCAAGCTTTTTAGCGTATTTAGGGCAGTTGGTCTTAATGTGCCCTCTTTCATTGCAACCATAGCAGGTTGCGTCCTCCATCTTCTTACAGTCCAAGGTCTTATGCCCCTTGGACTTGCATATCCCACATGCAAAAGTTCTCGTCGGCGTATGCGATTTCGATCCATGCCTGCACTTCCCGAAGTTCCGTTTCTTGCAGATTTTGCATCTGGGTTTTTCACCCGACTGTTGGTTGTTATTCAATTCCTTGCAATCATGGGTCTTGTGATCCATCTCTTTACAGATACCACATCCCCTGATCTGTTCATATATACATATACTGAAGTGCCTCTTTTTCCCGCAATTCTTACATTCGGGTTTAGCCTCCTTTGGCTTGGACTGGTTATAGTTTGAACCGGTCTTACCCTTTTTACAACCTTGAATTGGGGTATCATTGCCCTTTCGTTTGTGATCCCTCAGCACGCGATCCACAACGTTATTTATGGCTGTATTTAACATAGCCTGTAACTCGGTTCTTGTTAAGTTCAGTCTTACTTCATCATTCTGATCAACTGGACGATTGTGAGCTTCAGAGGAGACAGCCATGGTGAAGCTTTGAAGGCTACAAACCAAGTAGTAATAATTGATTTAATTATATGGCGAATTATCGAATTTGTTGATTAAATAGTTATGGTGTAAATAAACCATATAGGCCAAAAGATAGTATTTAAGTCATTTGATTATGTTCTGCCTAGGTTTTTAGATAAACCATCCTTGGCGTGTAAACAGGATATAATCCTTCATATTTATTAGACAGGGGACATAAATCACGACTGTCAATGTCGTATTGACATTTTATATAGCACAAGAGCTTGTTCTCAAGGACTTTTGATGGCACAGGGGCCTTGTCACTAGAGAAAATTTAAAACATAATCGATGATTCCTTTGGATCGGAAAATTCCATAGTTCATTGTCTTGACAAGAATTTTATGAAATAAAACTATCTTTTCATGTATACACCTTTTTCCGTAGGTATACATCCCAAATGGATGTTTTGATGCGTACATCATGCTCAACGTTTACCAGCCATGATTCTTATTGGTCAATTAAGCTAAATAAGGGATTTGGAAAACTCCTAATATAAGGGTGACAAGTGTGATTTTATCGCATCACTGTTATCAGGAGTGTTAACACATTTTCAGATGTTAACAAGGATCTGAATCTCTTTTTAAACAGATTTTACCATCTTAGCTAGGTCTTCAATGACATTCAAGCTAGGTCAAACCTTTTAAGATTCTCTTTTAATAATTATACTGGCGGGAAAGGAATGATATTTATTTTATTCAGGATTTCTATCATAAATCCTGATTTACAAGTTAATAATAGCACAAATGGCCTAGTCGCGTAGACAAGTTTAATTTATAAGCCATGATTTCAGAGAATCGAGGCATTAAGGTTTTAATAATAGTACGAATGGCCTAGTCACAAGGACATTTATAAATTATAAGCTAGGATTTCAGAGAATCAAAGCCTTGAGGTTTGAACCTAGTTCATTACCTTTTTCTGACAGGGAGTCATAGCTACCACTGTATTTTGGCTCATGTAGAAATGAGCAAGGCCCGTAGGCACTATATTACCACGTATGGTTAAAATATGATCATCTTAATTGAAAAAGTAAACCCAGGATTCAGAGATCATTATACTGGGTTAGGAATCTTTTGAAGAATCCTTAATAACGTGTGTGATTTCCAACGAATCACGTCTGTCGGGAGTGTTAACATGTTTAAGATGTTAACAGGGATTTGAATCTTTTAAACAGGTCTTACCATCTTGGCCCGGTTTTATAATTGACCCGCAGGCTAGGTTTCACTCTCAAGATTCTTAATTTATGATTTGAATCTTTTTAACAGGTCTTACCATCTTGGCCCGGTCTTATAGTTGACCCGAAGGCTAGGTTTCACACTTAAGATTCTTAATTTATAATTAACGCAGAAAAATTTTAAATTGTGGTGTTAATAAGGATCTGAACCTAAAATGAGAAACTGCCATCTTGCCATTTTATCATAATGGTAGATCTTATAATATAGGAATGATATTTTAAACATAATCGTTCCTTTAAAACTTAAACAAGTATAGGGTTGCCCTAAACGGGACTTCAAAGGAATAATGTTGTCCTCGAAGAGACTAAAAGATAAATATCGTTATAAGGACTTTTAAGGAAATGATCTTCAGCAAAAAGGAGTTTCTTTTTCATCTTATTTCTGTATGCTTTCTCCTTGGTTGCACGTTTCATCCTAGCCGCTGTACGAAGGTCAGCAATTTAAGGATCCGGGCGTGGAGAATTCCTATTACGGCTTCTTCGCTTGGCGACATATCCAATATAAAAAAAAATTGAAAGAAAAATTTCCAGATGAGGATTGAGAATATTCCTATGTTAAGTCTAGACTCAGAAGGGTTAGGAATGTGCAATTGTGTCATTGAGATTAAACACAAAAAGCTAGTGTTTAATTCACTCAATGTTGGCTCTGATACCAACCTGTCACACCCCAATATTTCCACACTTTACCGATGGGCCCGGTAGGGGAGTAACGTGACGTGGTTGGCAACATTATAGTCAAACAACACAATATATAAATGCACAGCGGAAGCAAAAGGATAAATATATTACAATCCGAAATAATGTAACATCAAAGTATTACAACGGAAGTAAAGGATCCACAGGCGGATCGAAAATAAAATAACACTGTTCAACAGACTTTACGCATCTAAGCTTGCGAGACTCTTTAATGATGCTAGGAGTAGCCAGCCGATTCCGATTAGTACATGCACTTAGCCTTTTTGGAAAATATGTCAGTTTACACTGGTAAATACAATCAACCGACTCATTTTGAAAAGGTTTTAAAAATGATTTATTTGAATGCACATGGCACAAATAATATTTTATAACTTGGGATAATTATTTAAATATATAAACTTGTAAAGGATTTACATGTTTCTTATGCGTTCAGTAGCCCGGATCGAGCCGGGTTAAAGATTAATGGACACACCACTTTAATTATGAGACACTGACAGGTGTACGCCTACACCTGTGTGCTAAGGTCGTGGCCATTTCGTAAAATGATGCCAGGGATATCCGGGACAACGGTCATTAACCCCCAAAGGCTTTAAGCAAACAAAACAAATTAAACGGAACATCTCAATACTTTAACCATCATATAATTAAAGATTCAATGCCCGACCAAGCGGTATTTTATATACCGTACCCCAAGCCCGTATAGGGAAATAAGTTAAAAGTATTTACCTGAGCTAAATATAAATTCAATCCCAGCCGTATCAAATCAGCAAGTACAGATAGCTTTTACTGGGCTCCTAAATCTGGAACGAAGGTTTTTAATAACCTATTAGAATCCTAACGGGTCTTTAATTAAGCCTTGACTTAGACCGGTTAGTTTTCAAGAGGGAGATACGGTTCAAACGCATGATTAAGCGAAGACCGGATAGAATGTGATTTAGACCCGACAAGTTTGAAGACTTGCTTAATATGGGTATTTCATACACATTCTGGATTTTGAGACGAAACTGATAAGTCTTGACCCGTTTCGGCTAATTTATGTAAACTAGTTACATAAACCGAACCGAACGCGTATGACGCGTAACGGGTAACCATAAGAGTCCAAAACAGGTTTCCTAAGTTAATATGCCTTAAATATGTTGTGATATCAGTAGGATACCTTCCGTTATGCCCAAAACGAGTTTAATCTATAATTAAGCCCCGTAGGGGTATTTTGGTCATTTTAAAGTTTATAAAAGGAATTAATTTATCTTCTGTGATTTGGGTCTGATTAAATCAGTAAAATGGTTTATTTTAACAGGTTATAACATTTGGTTATAAGTCTTATATGCCAAAATAGTTTTAAACCCTAACAATGCGTATAATACGCGTATAAAGCCGTTTTAAGCGACGTACGGGTTAAAATAGGATTCTGAGTTTCCTGATAAGTTAAACAGGTTCAAAACACTCCATTTAATATTTAAAATCAGTAGCAATTGGATTGGCATCAAAAGGATTTGTAAAACTCATTTTATGGCCGAAAAGGGTATATTCGGTATTTACCGAATCAAGGCGCTAATCCTAGCTTATGATCAGTTTAAAAATAATTAAAAATCTTCAAAAATCCCAAAATATTATTTAACATCAGTGGGTAAAAGGTTTGGTGTCAAAAATTGGGTTTAGATAGGTTTTACGCTAATGACGCTGTTTAATTAATAAAAGTGTTTATAATTACGTCATTAAGCATAACTCCTAATCTAGACTTCCGATTGACGTGAAAATTTACCGACATGTTCAATAATCACTAACAAAGACTTTTGCACTTTCACATCTTTAAAAATCTCGTTTTATGAACATAAGGGCAATATGGTCAACATTTGGCAATTTAACGGAAACGTGAAACGAATTGGACAATCAAGGTAACAACCACAGAGGTTTATACTAACATGTTACAAGGTCCTAATGGAACTTTAAGGCATGTCTAAACCTATCAAAAACGGGTCAGAATCGAGGTCAAAGCAGAAAGTCAAACTATGCGACTTTCGGCTCCGAATCGGTTCAAAACAGAGAGTTGTCGAATCAAACAAGCTTAGACAAGTTTTTATGCTTATTAGCAGGTTATATGAATAATAAAACAGATTACACGCCCTCTGTAACGCTAATTACATGTTTAATGGTTATGTTGACTTTTTCGGAAGAAGTTTGACTCGACAAACGACATAGTTAGATCGGGAATCAAAGGGTGCCCTTTTAAGGGTTAATTGCCCACAATATTACCAACTTGTAACAACTTTCGTTTCGACAAAACTCTGGACCGTTTATGATTTATCGCCAAGTCAAACCGTAATTACGACGGTTTGACTTCTAGGCTATAAACTAAGCATAACCCAATCGAGAAGGGTCAATAGTACTTACACAAGTCCTATGAACGATTTGGAATGCTTGAGGATGGTCCTTGTGCTCCAGAAATGACCAGAAGATGATTGAGAATGAATGATCAAAAGTTTGCACAAAGTGGGTTCTTATCTAGTGGGTTTGATGGATCAAGATCATGCCACACCAAGTCTACAAGTGTTATGGGATCACCCCAAGTGTCCCTAGGCTAGTACAAGGCATCAAAATAAGCCCCTATAATCGAAAAATGCAAGTTAAGTCGGTTAAACCGGCTGTACAGGCTGCTGCCTGTTTTTTCTGCATCTGCAGGTGGGACGCGGCCCGCTTCAGCCTTTAACAATTCTCACGCGGGCCGCCTGGAGCTTGGCTTCAGGTTATAAACTTTTCAATTATTGCATTTTCAGTCCCCGGTCCTCCTAAACGTCGCTTTCACCTTGTTTCTTGCATTATAAGCCCTCTAACTTGATTTATAAGGGCTTCAAGACTTATACCATCTTTGTGAAGTCCTCGGGTAACTTTGTGATCACCCGAAAAGCCCTAATTTTCAATGTTGACGATTCTAACCCTCACACACGAATTTTATCACAACTTTCTCATACGACAACGAAACTTGGTGAAATTTTTATGGTGCATTCTAGTGAGCATAATTAATCGTTACAAGGCTTCGGGTTTGCTATAAGGTCACTCAGAGGTATATCTTTAACATGTTGACACATTTAACCCCTGTAGTTTGTAATCTCTCACTTTCTTTCACAATTCGCTTCGTATGATCCATGATCCATTCGTTTAAGGTTATCAACATCATGTAGGGTTATTGTAAAGTATATTTAATCATTGTTGACATTTTGAACCCTTATATTCACACAGTTTCATTGTTTGTCAACTTTAGTCCTTCAAGAACATTCTTTCACACGTTCAAAGGTTATGACACGTGTCAAGACATTATAGGACGTAAATTTTCGAGGTGTTACAGGCTTGCATCCTTGGAGGAGGTGGAAGATAGCACCAAACCAATTGTTGCAGAGGTGGTAGCAGACACGGTGGAAGAGCTCATGTTTGATCTCGAGGCCATTGAAAATAATGCGGTGAAAAATTTTGAAAATAGAAAACCAAGTAATGATTTTGCAAAAGCTTTTAGTAGAAATAGCACCACTTTCCCCACGGTGGGCGCCAAATTGTTTTGGTCAAAAATTACCGAAGCAATTAAGTGATCAAATTAGTTAAGTGAGGTAGTGTGCTAAGAATGTGTGTTGAAAAATATGTTGGCTTGTTAGTTTGCAAGAACAATTTCAGGATATAGCTCAGGATATTGAGCTATATCTATGATCAAACAATGAGCAGAAAGTAGAGGGGTAACACGAGATATACGAGGAAAGCCCTTGATCAATCTAGATCGCCAGCATAAAACCTCGGGAGCTGACAATCGCAGCTGCCTTGTTCTTCTTATTACTTCAAACGTCAGGATACAGTGCAAAATATTGATCAGATTGCTAAGTGTTACAATGCTTTTTGTGAAAGTGAGAGTTGCGAGAGAGTTGAAGTGTTCGAGTGCAGTGAGTGTTGTGTCCTATTCGATCTGATTTATCCATCTATTTATAGCTAAGAAATGTAAACAAAGTCTCCTATAAATGGGGGATGCCTTCGAATATTCCTTAGTAAACGTTGGAGACCAAGTAAAGCAGGTTCAACGTCTTTCTTCGAACAACTTGGACCGAGTCTTCCGAGGAAAAGGTCTTCATGAACGTTGCAAGCTTGGACTCGTATTCCTGCACATAATCCGTTAGTGATCCTTAGGATACCATTCAGGATGTTACCAATATCCTGAATCAGCACCCCGGGCATGAACAGATATCATATAATCAAGATATAACTCAAGATATTATCCAGGATATGGGCTTAGAATTTCACCCATAACAAGAACGAAGACAACCAAACTTTCCTTTTTCTCCTTCACTGATTTCTCGATGCCTAACTGTGATTCCACATTTCTTTATATATAAAACCTTGAACATAATCACCTTTCGAGCTAGATACCGAGCCACGGTTTCGGAAACTTTGAATTATACGAAAACCAGTTTTGAAACGTGTATATATAAATGGCATCAGCCAACTCGACACCCTCAACCCACAAATTTGTTTCGACAACACAACATCCTTTGGAATCCCTTCGAAGTCGCCGGAGTTCGGAACGTCGTCCAAAAAACACCATACGCCGCCGGAGAATCCAAACGTTTCGCCAGAATCGGAGATTCAGGACGGGAGTACGTCGACTCGTCTTCGGTATAGTTTTCTTGTTCCTTTTCGTTTCTGACTCTATACCATGTCCGACCAACTAAATCTATGAGTTTATACATGACAGTCTATGTCTTTTTTTTTATGAAAATGAAGAAGACAGCTATAACAGTCGAACGGTTCCTTTCCTTTCAATGAAGAAGATAACTGCTCTTGTTCGATTCTATTTAATGAAGATGATGAACTAATGTTGGTCATTATTCAAGCAAAACAAAAGAATTTGTTTCATAATACAATGTCATTTGAATGTCTGAGACTTGTCACACCCTGACTTTTGCGGAAGCGTGATTATGTGTGACTTGCTTAATATCATTGCATTTAACCATAACAAACAATTATATGATTAAACCCAAGATGTTCATCCATAGATAAGTTTTAAAACATTACAACAACATTATTTTAAATCCCAAACACAGACTTCAAATTCATATTACAAACCATTCAAATTGTTTAGAGTTCCATAAGGACTCGACAAGAGACACTAATAAAAACTAGGTTTTGAACTATGTATCTTATCCAGGATAAGATACACAATCCAAACCCTTAGACACCGGATGACATCTTTTATTTCAAACATCACTTAAAACTTCCAAACGCCCGCCAGATCCACATTTATTTTCCTGAAATACATGTAGTTTGAAAACATCAACAAAAGTTGAGCGAGTTCATGTGTTTTGTATGTGTGCACGAATAAACCTTGTAATCCTTGTAAGTATGTATTTGTTAATCCGGTATGAAAGCAAATAAGGAAACAGATCAATTAATGGTTTGCAAGGCCATTAATATGTGTGATGCAGGAAGGCTCAATCCTATAGGATTTTGTACCGGGCTTCCGGCTGTAAGACATAGTCACCTCATGTGCCAAATCCCGGTCCTCATGGGTGGGGCTCGCAACACCCAAATAGATCTATCACTCATGTCCCTCAGTCCTACTACGAGGATTAATGGTCTTAAGCGTTGTACCCACCACTCACATGATCTAACAGTGCATTCCTTAGCTAACCATACCATATGTAAACGTTTGTAAACAATTTGTAACATGTACTTCACCCCCGAAGTTACAAAACCGAAAATAGTTAAAAGAAAAGAGGGACATGAACTCACAATCTTGCGTCTTGACTCCAAAGAACCTAAAGCTGCTACTTGTGTGCACGACTACCTACAACGTACTATGGTTTATTAGCCGGGCGGGTGGTGCCTTGACTTTAGTCTTAATTAGTGTCTTTGAGTTATGTTTCTTTGTGTCATCAATATTATTCCAAGTATATAATTATTTTCTAAAATAATAAATATTTTAACTTAAATTATATTTTTTGAATTTTGGAATAATTGTTAAAGTAATATATTTTAACTTGTCATATTTATGTATTTGTACATGTATAATTTTCCAAGGATGGGTGTATTCATACTCGTATCCTTAATCTTGTATATTTTTTCCAAGTATCGGTGGCGTATTCTGGCGTATTTATACGTACGAGTATACGTATTTTTATTGTGTTTATTAAGTATTCTTATACTTAATTTTTGTATTTATTTTTCCGGAATAATATTTCTAATAAAAATTCACCAATATATATTTTATGAAAGTTTACATAGAAAAATTATTTATAATTTTTCCCTTGGCAAAAATATTTATATTTTCATATAAACATCAAAAATAATATATTTTCCAGATTATTTTTAGAAAATATTTATAAATCCATTTTTCACCCAAAAACAATATGTTCCAAGTTTATTCAAGAAAATATATGTTTTCTTTTCCAAATAATATATTTTAATTTTTCAAAAATATGATATAATCTTGTAGTAATTGTAAAAACCATATTTTTGTTTTCTTGATCTCCAAAATACCGTTTACCAAAATATACTTATGAATTAAATTCCGGGATATTTATTTAAGTTATATTCCTTGTTCGGGTTCTCCAATATTTTGGGTATGAATTATATATTCATTTCTTGGAATTTTGTAATATTTTGGATTATAATTTCTTGGTATTTTGGTGAGTTATATTATTTCAAGTCCTAAAATAATATATACACATAATATACAAATATTCATACACATGGTGACATCTAAATATATATTCTCCTAAATACATATTTAGTCACTTTTGTTATCAAAAACCAACCTCCAACATTTATAATTTTTGAAACAAAAATTATGGCAAACTTTATATGAAAAATCATGGTTTAAAATATACTTGTAAATATTTGTTTAAAATATTTTTCTAAGTGTTTAATTTTTAGAAAAATTTTGCCATAGTTTCCCCTCAAAAATGGAGGTTTCCATGCTTTCAAATCATATCATTTTCTTTTAAAAATCATCACAATCAACAACAAATCAACCAATACTTACCAATTTTCCAAAATCAAGCTATTTATACTACTTCATGAACTTGAAAATTTATAAAAATTTGTAGTAACTTACGAGTGTGTTTAGTAAGCTTAGTTACCCTTTAAAGTGTGGTTGTTTATTTAAAAACATCATTCTTGAAGGATTTAGATGTTTACAACTTGTAAATCATTTTTCTAAAAATATTTCTTCTTGAGTTTTTCTTGTTAAATATATATTTCTACACTTGATTAACCACTAAAAATGTGGTTAGTTTCTTTAAGAACCAAGCTTATGTAAATCTTGTATTTTTAACTTGGTTTCTTGAAAATTATTCTTTGAAATCATCCATTTATATGATCTACATTACACTTTGATCATTATTTTTCAAGAAAACATGTTATGCTTCAAGTTCATGCCTTAACTTAAAGATGATTACTTTGATCTACAACATAATCATCCTCTCATCTTGCTAGATTATGTCTTTAATCACCATCTAGCAAGATCATATGATGTTTAACATCATAAACACAAACAATCAACAATCAAGAAGCATAATAACACTTAACAACATGATTTCTTATGATTTTTAAGCTTATGTTTAAGTTTCATGTTCTTGATCATTAGTGTTCTTCAAGATTAGTTACTTGTATCATTCTTTAACCAACTAAATAAGATGTAAAATAAGGTGTAGAATGATCTTACTACTAGCTCAAGGCTAGGGATGATCACAGGGAGAAAATGAGGTGATTAAAAGCACTTGCAAGAGGTCCTTCAACTTCCAAGAGTTCCTAGCTTCCTTGTATGGCTTCTTACACCTTTGTATTTGTAGTGAATGGATGAAGATTGAAGAATGAAGGTGGTTGTGTGGTGTGTGGGTTACGGCCGAGAGTAACGAGAGGAGGAAGAAGATGAGCTCAAGTGTTTGTGAGTTGTGAGAATGATGAGTTATGAACTTTGAGTTTTACTTATAATCCATCAACAAAAGTTTGTCTAGTGGTTTATGTGTTTAGTAAAGTTGTATACATGATCTATTAAAATAACAAAATAAAATCACTAGTGGGCCATGTATGTTGGCCGTAAATAGGTGGGGGGTCTAGATTAGGGTGTAAATGATAGTTAGGTTATATAGTTGAAATCTAATGTTATAGTTAGGGTGTTTAGTTATTAGGATGTTATATAGTGTGTTATGATGTTCGGGGACCATAACTGTAACATCCGTGCTTGTAATCATTGTGAACAGTTCTATTATCAATAAAACGATGTTATTTGATCCCAATGTTTGTTTTGTTATGTTTTACATTTTTCATGTTTTGACTTTTGTTCGATTTCAAACTCTACATCGCTTTCTGGAGAGTTATACGCAAACTGGTGCGAAAACGTAATCAGTTTAATGCGACAAATACTCCGGAACATCAACATATACTTAACATACCTTAAATAACCTTTACATAACTTAGAAATAAGTTTTGAAGGCTTTGGTATGGCAAAAACAAGTTAATTCGACTACAGGGACTAAACTTGACAAACTGCGAAAGTATGCCAATTTGAACTGTAACGAACATTCCGGGACATGACCATAAGTTAAACACACCTTAAATATCCTTTACATAGCTTATAAATAGGCTTTGAGGGGTTCGGTGTGCTAAAATAAACTTTTGGGTCATTCAGGGACTAAAAGTGTCAAAAAGTGCACAAGTTTGCACTTTCGCGCATAACTTACATTCTGAATACATCTGGACATCCAAAAATTTATGTAAGCACTAAAATATTTTATTTTAGTGTTTGGCATGAGAAAAATCCATTCGTCACGCAATTTGGATCGTTTTTCACGCTTATGCGCATTCCGTCGTAATTAACCGAACAACGCGATTGTACGGCTAAACGAACCGACATCCGGCATATTTTTGAGCATGTTTCATGTTCCCTATACTTTAACATCCTTGTGAAGCTTAAAAATGGGCTTGACGGGTGTTAGAAGTGCCAAAACACGACGATACGCGCTCAGGAACCAAAACTGCAAAACTGCAAAAAAAAAATAAAAAAAAAAATAAATAAATAAATAAATAAATGCAGCAAAAAGTCATTTTAAACATAAGTTAGCAGCCCCTAACACTTCCCAAAGGTCAAGTGCCACATGTTAATCTCCTATGGTGGCCAAAATTAGTTACCACAACATTTTGACAAGTGTACGGCCTAGATCGTGCCCCCTTTTCCAAGAAACGATCCTAACGGTTGTGGGTTTACTATAAATACCCAACCCATTTTCACTCATTCCTCACTAGAATCTGATCTAAAAGACTCTAAGTTGAAACCATTGTTTCATACCTGAGTTATTTGGATCTAGATTAGCATTCGGGGACCTTTCGTAAGTATTCTTTCGTTCTTTTATTGCTTTTCGAGTCTTTTCGAGTCTGAAAGTCAAACTTTGTTTGACTTTCTGCATTGACCAGTTTATGGTCAATGCGAAGTTCATTTGAACTTCGCAACGTGATTGTAATCACGATGGTTATAGTCCCTTGTGACTATGCCTACTGATTACCACGTTGTAGGGTCGAAAGGATAAGCGATCTGATAAATCGCTTATACCTTCGAACCCGACCCATTTGGTCGATCATTAGGATCCGACCAAGCACATTAGGCGACCATAGTATATAGGGAATAACCTTCCGAGGTTATACCTTATGGTCGCTTCGTTTAAGTAGTTGTATGATAGGTAGTTTATATGCCTTAGGTAAATTACCAAAATACCCCTATGATGCCAAAATTCGTTTTAATCATATGTAACATAACTTTTGACATCTAAACTGATTTGACAACCATATTAGACATGTTAAGGCATATATTACTTGTCATAGGACTAGTTAGGCGTTCCGAACGCGTTTCACGCGAACGACGCGTTAAAGTAGCATAAGCTACCTAAACGGGTCGTAATGGGTCACAAGCACTTAGGATAGGTTTCATTTAGTATGTAGGCTTTGTTAAACCATACTACATGAGTTCCCATACTCATTTGGTTTACGAACCCTCATTCTATCCGATCTTCCGATTTAGGTCCGGTTTATTAATGTAGTTACCTATATTAGGTGCCGTTTGATATTCCGAGATCTCTAGCATTGCTTGGTGGTTATCTTAGGACTTCTGAGCAATCTCAAGTGAGTACATAGACCCCTCTTTTACTGTTTTCCAAACTGTTTTGGGGTGAAACACATGTGCCTACTTGTTACTTTCGTGCTTTCTTGTTTTCACATCATATACCTGCTATGTTTGTTAGTACATTATAGTACATGATTTCATTACATTTCATGCTATGTATGTCCATTGTGTGCATACTTAGTACATTGTTTTACATTACATTTCTGCTATGTATGTTAACTGATAGCATGCTAGCACATTGATTTACATGACTTTTCTGCTTCGTATGTTAACTTAGCATACTTAGTTCATTGTTTTCATATAACATGTTCACTTTTGCTATGACATTTGGTTTGCACAAACGAGACTATTATACGTTCATTAACATTAGCTACGCCGCTCGATAGTAAGTACTGGTACCATAAGACTTGACAAATCCCATTCCTGACATCCCGGGTTTGTTTGGATGTAAGGAATGACTGAATCCGAATACAATTCTTTTGATAACCTTGACTGAAAGGGTTATCCGACTGTCTCAAGGCTTGAATGTATGCGTTAACTTACCACATAAATGTTTGTATCAATGTAACATGCATTACTTTATAAAACATAACTTTTTGATACATTCAAAATACTTTGTTTTGTACATTTCTACATTTGGACTATTTGACAATACTTTACTTACAAGACATAACATTTGTTACACATTACTTGACTACTTTTGGACTATCAACATTTGACATGGTTTATACAAGGACTTTTGACAATTAGTTTAAACATAGACATTATACATTGTTGGTTGGTTAAGTGACTTAAGTAACGCAATGTGAGTAATATGATACAAGCATGGTGGATACGCCGCTGGTACTTCCTATATATAAGTGTTTGTATTATATTACATATCATAGCGTTATTTAAATCATTGATTTTGGACTTATACATTTTATACAAGTAACATGTTTTCACAAGACTTTGTTTTACAATACGGTTTATTTTATACAACTCATTTTACATGGTTATTCATTTAACCATACATTATTCTTTTACTTATACATATCATCTGAACTTATTGTTTTTCAAGCGATTTACAAAACAAATCAAATTACAAGGTTCATGACTAAACATTTTCTTAAACTTAAGTCATGAATCTTATTTTCACAAACCTATGTATCTCACAGGCATTTTTATGCTGACGTACCTATTTTCACATGTGTTTTCAGGAGCTTTTCCATAGGATGATGATCGTGACACTAGGGCGGACCTGTGCCTTAGAGACTAAAACGAAGATAGACTATGTTTAATTATGTTAAAAACTCTTTGATTCCTGTTTAAAACAATGAAACTCTTGTGTTGATAAATAAATACAACTTTGTATACCATGGTTATGAAACAATTAATTCTGTTACAACACTCCCCGACGTTTTCCGCCACGTTTTGTATGTTATACGTGGTCGGGGTGTGACAGAAGAGTTGGTATCAGAGCCAATGGTTATAGGGAATTAGGTTATTAGTAATGCTTTGACCTAGACTAAAACTTTTCTAGGACCCTAACACAAGTTGTCTTGTGTTTAGATTTTAAAACATGTACATCACCTATCCTTAGGTGATTATCAAAACAAGAAACCAAATTTTTCGAAACGATTTTTGAAAAACAATCATCTGTTTTTGGATGATTTATTACAAGGTTTTGAACCCTCTTTTGTAAGGTTTTGAACCCTCCCAGTTTGACTAAAGTTTTGGCCTTGTGCCTTCAAATTTTCAAAATCTCGTCAACGTTTTGGGTTTTAAATAATGTGAACACGTGCAAACTGGAAGAGTGAATGCCTGTATTCTGGGTTTTCTGTCTAGGCAAGCACTTCGTATACATCTCATCAGAGGCGAGACCAGTTGTGCTTACCTGGGAATTCTTGGGATGAATGTTCACTTATAGGCGAGAATGTCTTCATGATACATTATTTTCGATCCATTTACTTTGATTAGTCACTGTGCGTCGTTTGTTTGCTTGGTAATGCGGACAAATGACCACCATCTTTGCGTTTGTTAATTTTGTTTCATCTCATTCTTTTCATCCAATCCTCTCACTCGTTTCCTTTCATGTTTTTCCTCTTTTAGAATGCCTCCTCGACGCGACAATCTAATTGCGACTGCCGAACTGGCAGAAATTATTGCGGAGCAGATGGCTGCTCAATTTCCAAATCTTTTTGCTCAATGGCACCAAGCCAACAACAACAACAATGCTCCATGCAAATACAAGGATTTTAACGCGGCTAAACCACTCAAGTTTAGTGGTTCTGAGGGAGCGACTGGGCTTCTTCAATGGTTTGAGAGCATTGAGAATACTTTCCACCACGTGCAGTGTCCGGATAATCACAAGGTCGAGTTTTCTTCGAGCGTGTTTCAGAAGAGGGCTCTCACATGGTGGAATGGGGTTATGAGAGATCGGGGTGCAGAAGTTGCTCTAGCGCAAACTTGGGCTGAACTTAGGGCCCTTATGATGAGGGAATTCTGTCCTCGTCATGAACAGCGAGCGTTGGAGAAAGAGTTTGAGGACTTGAAACAAGACAGTGGCGAGCACAGGGCTTATACTGATAGGTTTGAAGAGTTGAGTCTGCTTTGCCCAACTATGGTTACCCCACTCGACAAGGCTATCGAAAGATACATCGACGGCCTACCTGACTCGGTACAAGACATCATTACTGGTAGTAACCCTACCACACTACGTCAGGCGATCGAGTTATCAGCGACATTGACTGAGTCGCAGATTCGAAAGGGGAAGCTGCACAAAAAGGGTGACAAGGGTAAGAAGCAGGTGTCTGATAAGGAAGATAGCAAGAAAGGTCAAAACAAGAAGGGAAAGAATTCTGGAGGGTCTAGGAAGCGGAAGGCTTCCCAAAACTATGCTGTTACTGCACAGGCTCAGGCTGCACCAAATCAGCCTGCGCAACCACTAGCCAAGAAGCCTTATCTTGGCAATGCACCTTTGTGCAACAGGTGTAACGGCCATCATCAACCACACCTTCAGTGTCGTCAGTGCACCAACTGCGGAAGGCCTGGTCATCTTGCTGCCACCTGCCGCATTCCTGTTAACCAGAACCAGGCAGTTCAGAACCAAGCTCAACAAGTTGCTCAGCCTCTTGCTCAGCAACAAGGTCAAGCTGCACGACCTCATTTTCCTCCTGGTTCATGCTACAATTGTGGGGATCTGACCCACTACAGGAACCGGTGCCCAAGGCTAGCCAACCAGAATCAGAATGCAAACCCGAATCAGGCTCAGGCTCGAGGACGAGCTTTTAACTTGAATGCCCAAGAGGCGCAGGCGGATGATAACGTGGTGAACGGTACGTTCTTTATTAATAATCATCCTGCATCTGTTCTTTTCGATTCTGGTGCCGACAAGAGTTTTGTGTCATTGTCTTTTGAGCCAATGCTTCGTGTGTCTAGAACGAAACTAGGTAAACCTTTGACAGTAGAAGTTGCTAGTGGTGAACCCATTGTTCTTGATTCTGTTCTTCACAACTGCCAGTTGAACCTTAACGATCATCTTTTTCCTATCGACCTCACGCCGATGCAACTTGGAAGCTTCGACGTTATTGTGGGTATGGATTGGTTATCCAAGCATCGCGCAGAGATAGTTTGTTCTGAGAAGATTGTTCGTGTGCCGCTTTCGACAGGCGAGATCCTACATGTTCAAGGTGAGAAACCTGCCGGTGGTCTCAAACTCATGTCTTGTTTTAAAGCTCGGAAGTATCTGCGGAAGAACTATGTGGCTTTCTTAGCACATGTTACAGCAGATAAAGGCAAGGGTAAGTCTATTTCAGATATTCCTGTCGTTCGGGATTATTCTGAAGTTTTCCCTGAAGAGTTACCTGGTCTACCTCCAGCACGCCAAGTCGAGTTCCGTATTGATCTCGTACCTGGTGCAAATCCCATTGCCAGAGCTCCATATCATCTTGCACCATCTGAGATGCAAGAGTTGTCTAAGCAGCTTCAGGAGCTCTCTGACAAAGGTTTTATCCGTCCTAGCTTTTCACCATGGGGTGCTCCCGTTCTTTTTGTCAAGAAGAAGGATGGATCTTTTAGGATGTGTATCGATTATCGTGAGCTTAACAAGCTTACCATCAAGAATCGATATCCCCTACCGCGCATAGACGACCTCTTTGATCAGTTACAGGGCGCTTCTTATTTTTCAAAGATTGATCTACGATCTGGATATCATCAACTTCGGGTGCATGAAGAAGATATTCCCAAGACAGCGTTCCGTACTCGTTATGGGCATTATGAATTCACAGTCATGTCATTCGGTTTGACTAATGCTCCTGCTGTTTTCATGGACTTAATGAATAGGGTCTGCAAACCTTATTTGGATCAGTTCGTCATTGTTTTTATTGACGACATCTTAATCTACTCCAAGACGCGAGCTGATCACGAGCAACATCTTCGTCTTACTCTGGAACTCCTAAAGAAAGAGCAACTTTTCGCCAAATTCTCCAAGTGCGAATTTTGGCTTAAAGAAGTTCAATTTTTAGGACACATCATCAACGAACAAGGTATTCATGTAGATCCTTCCAAGATCAGTGCGATCAAGGATTGGGATACGCCTACTACTCCTACTGAGGTTCGTTCTTTTCTTGGTCTAGCGGGTTATTATCGCCGCTTCATTGAGAACTTCTCAAAGATTGCAGTTCCTCTAACTGCTCTAACTCAGAAGAACAAGCCCTTTGAGTGGGGATTCAAACAAGAGGAAGCTTTTCAAAACCTGAAGCAGAAACTTTGCGACGCGCCTGTTCTAACTTTGCCTGAGGGCAATGATGATTTCGTCGTTTATTGCGATGCATCTAAATTGGGTCTTGGCTGTGTCCTGATGCAAAGGAACAAAGTCATAGCATACGCATCGATACAGTTGAAGATACATGAGAAGAACTACACCACTCATGATCTTGAGTTGGGTGCAGTTGTTTTCGCTCTAAAGATATGGAGACACTATTTGTATGGTACAAAATGTGTGGTTTTCACGGACCACAAAAGTCTTCAGCATATCTTCAACCAGAAAGAACTCAACATGAGGCAACGACGTTGGGTGGAGCTTCTAAACGACTATGACTGCGAAATTCGGTACCATCCTGGTAAGGCGAATGTCGTAGCCGATGCATTGAGTCGTAAGGAACGTACTAAGCTTCATTGTGTACGTGTTCAATCTGTTATTCAAGCTCAATCCGATATCCAAGCACGCATTTCTCAGGCTCAACAATCTTGTGTTTCACAAGGTTTAATGGATAAGGAATTTCCCTATCACATAACGCCTGCTTTGGAACTGAAGGACAATGGATCGTATTACTTCATGGACCGTTTGTGGGTCCCAAGCCAGGATGATCTTCGTACCTTTCTTATGGATGAAGCCCATAAGTCGCGTTATTCTATTCATCCGGGCTCAGATAAGATGTATAAGGATCTTCGTATTCATTATTGGTGGCCTGGTATGAAGAAAGACATTGCCTTATACGTATCAAAATGCCTTACTTGTCTTAAGGTTAAGGCTGAACATCAGCGTCCTTCTGGTTTATTGGAGCAACCAGAGATCCCAGTTTGGAAATGGGAAAACATTACTATGGATCTTGTTACTAAACTTCCGCGCACAAAGAAAGGTCATGATGCCATCTGGGTAGTTGTTGATCGTCTTACTAAGTCAGCGCATTTCTTGCCAATCCGTGAGGATTTTCCTACTGACAGACTTGCTCAAATCTATGTGGATGAAATTGTGGCTCGACATGGTGTTCCTTTGAACATCATTTCTGACAGAGATGCTCGTTTCACTTCTCATTTTTGGAGAACCATGCAATCTGCTATGGGGACCCAACTTAATTTGAGCACAGCTTATCATCCGCAAACGGATGGTCAATCTGAGAGAACAATCCAGACTCTGGAGGATATGCTTAGAGCTTGTGTGATCGATTTCGGTGGTAGTTGGGATTCACATCTTAAGTTGATTGAATTCTCCTACAACAACAGTTATCACACCAGCATCAAAAATGGCTCCTTTCGAGGCTCTCTATGGTCGAAAATGTCGTTCACCAGTCTGCTGGAATGAGATCGGCGAGGCTCAACTTACGGGACCTGCCCTCATTTTAGAAACTACTGACAAGATCAAGAAAGTTCGTGATAACCTTCAGGCAGCTAGAAGCCGTCAGAAGAGTTACGCGGACCCAAAACGCAAGGCCTTGGAATTTCAAGTCGGTGATCGAGTATTACTGAAGGTCTCACCTTGGAAAGGTGTGATCAGATTTGGAAATAAAGGAAAACTTGCACCTAGATACGTTGGACCATTCAAGATCGTCGAAAGAATCGGTAAGGTAGCCTACAGACTTGAGTTACCTCCTGAACTTGGAAATGTTCATCCAACTTTTCACGTGTCCAATCTCAAGAGGTGTTTAGCTGATGAGAACCTCCACATACCGCTTGACGAAATTCGTGTTGGCAAAACACTGAAATTTGTTGAGAAGCCAGTGGAAATCATGGAACGTGAAGTCAAGTGGCTTAAACGCAAGCGCATTCCTTTGGTCAAAGTTCGCTGGGAAGCTAAACGTGGACCTGAGTTTACTTGGGAAGGCGAGGATCAAATGAAGGCGAAATATCCGCATCTTTTTCCACGAGTTTCCTCTAAAAAATTTCGGGACGAAATTTCCACAAGTAGGGGAGACTGTAACATCCGTGCTTGTAATCATTGTGAACAGTTCTATTATCAATAAAACGATGTTATTTGATCCCAATGTTTGTTTTGTTATGTTTTACATTTTTCATGTTTTGACTTTTGTTCGATTTCAAACTCTACATCGCTTTCTGGAGAGTTATACGCAAACTGGTGCGAAAACGTAATCAGTTTAATGCGACAAATACTCTGGAACATCAACATATACTTAACATACCTTAAATAACCTTTACATAACTTAGAAATAAGTTTTGAAGGCTTTGGTATGGCAAAAACAAGTTAATTCGACTACAGGGACTAAACTTGACAAACTGCGAAAGTATGCCAATTTGAACTGTAACGAACATTCCGGGACATGACCATAAGTTAAACACACCTTAAATATCCTTTACATAGCTTAGAAATAGGCTTTGAGGGGTTCGGTGTGCTAAAATAAACTTTTGGGTCATTCAGGGACTAAAAGTGTCAAAAAGTGCACAAGTTTGCACTTTCGCGCATAACTTACGTTCTGAATACATCCGGACATCCAAAAATTTATGTAAGCACTAAAATATTTTAGTTTAGTGTTTGGCATGAGAAAAATCCATTCGTCACGCAATTTGGATCGTTTTTCACGCTTATGCGCATTCCGTCGTAATTAACCGAACAACGCGATTGTACGGCTAAACGAACCGACATCCGGCATATTTTTGAGCATGTTTCATGTTCCCTATACTTTAACATCCTTGTGAATCTTAAAAATGGGCTTGACGGGTGTTAGAAGTGCCAAAACACGACGATACGCGCTCAGGAACCAAAACTGCAAAACTGCAAAAAAAAAATAATAAATAAATAAATAAATGCAGCAAAAAGCCATTTTAAACATAAGTTAGCAGCCCCTAACACTTCCCAAAGGTCAAGTGCCACATGTTAATCTCCTATGGTGGCCAAAATTAGTTACCACAACATTTTGACAAGTGTACGGCCTAGATCGTGCCCCCTTTTCCAAGAAACGATCCTAACGGTTGTGGGTTTACTATAAATACCCAACCCATTTTCACTCATTCCTCACTAGAATCTGATCTAAAAGACTCTAAGTTGAAACCATTGTTTCATACCTGAGTTATTTGGATCTAGATTAGCATTCGGGGACCTTTCGTAAGTATTTTTTCGTTCTTTTATTGCTTTTCGAGTCTTTTCGAGTCTGAAAGTCAAACTTTGTTTGACTTTCTGCATTGACCAGTTTATGGTCAATGCGAAGTTCATTTGAACTTCGCAACGTGATTGTAATCACGATGGTTATAGTCCCTTGTGACTATGCCTACTGATTACCACGTTGTAGGGTCGAAAGGATAAGCGATCTGATAAATCGCTTATACCTTCGAACCCGACCCATTTGGTCGATCATTAGGATCCGACCAAGCACATTAGGCGACCATAGTATATAGGGAATAACCTTCCGAGGTTATACCTTATGGTCGCTTCGTTTAAGTAGTTGTATGATAGGTAGTTTATATGCCTTAGGTAAATTACCAAAATACCCCTATGATGCCAAAATTCGTTTTAATCATATGTAACATAACTTTTGACATCTAAACTGATTTGACAACCATATTAGACATGTTAAGGCATATATTACTTGTCATAGGACTAGTTAGGCGTTCCGAACGCGTTTCACGCGAACGACGCGTTAAAGTAGCATAAGCTACCTAAACGGGTCGTAATGGGTCACAAGCACTTAGGATAGGTTTCATTTAGTATGTAGGCTTTGTTAAACCATACTACATGAGTTCCCATACTCATTTGGTTTACGAACCCTCATTCTATCCGATCTTCCGATTTAGGTCCGGTTTATTAATGTAGTTACCTATATTAGGTGCCGTTTGATATTCCGAGATCTCTAGCATTGCTTGGTGGTTATCTTAGGACTTCTGAGCAATCTCAAGTGAGTACATAGACCCCTCTTTTACTGTTTTCCAAACTGTTTTGGGGTGAAACACATGTGCCTACTTGTTACTTTCGTGCTTTCTTGTTTTCACATCATATACCTGCTATGTTTGTTAGTACATTATAGTACATGATTTCATTACATTTCATGCTATGTATGTCCATTGTGTGCATACTTAGTACATTGTTTTACATTACATTTCTGCTATGTATGTTAACTGATAGCATGCTAGCACATTGATTTACATGACTTTTCTGCTTCGTATGTTAACTTAGCATACTTAGTTCATTGTTTTCATATAACATGTTCACTTTTGCTATGACATTTGGTTTGCACAAACGAGACTATTATACGTTCATTAACATTAGCTACGCCGCTCGATAGTAAGTACTGGTACCATAAGACTTGACAAATCCCATTCCTGACATCCCGGGTTTGTTTGGATGTAAGGAATGACTGAATCCGAATACAATTCTTTTGATAACCTTGACTGAAAGGGTTATCCGACTGTCTCAAGGCTTGAATGTATGCGTTAACTTACCACATAAATGTTTGTATCAATGTAACATGCATTACTTTATAAAACATAACTTTTTGATACATTCAAAATACTTTGTTTTGTACATTTCTACATTTGGACTATTTGACAATACTTTACTTACAATACATAACATTTGTTACACATTACTTGACTACTTTTGGACTATCAACATTTGACATGGTTTATACAAGGACTTTTGACAATTAGTTTAAACATAGACATTATACATTGTTGGTTGGTTAAGTGACTTAAGTAACGCAATGTGAGTAATATGATACAAGCATGGTGGATACGCCGCTGGTACTTCCTATATATAAGTGTTTGTATTATATTACATATCATAGCGTTATTTAAATCATTGATTTTGGACTTATACATTTTATACAAGTAACATGTTTTCACAAGACTTTGTTTTACAATACGGTTTATTTTATACAACTCATTTTACATGGTTATTCATTTAACCATACATTATTCTTTTACTTATACATATCATCTGAACTTATTGTTTTTCAAGCGATTTACAAAACAAATCAAATTACAAGGTTCATGACTAAACATTTTCTTAAACTTAAGTCATGAATCTTATTTTCACAAACCTATGTATCTCACAGGCATTTTTATGCTGACGTACCTATTTTCACATGTGTTTTCAGGAGCTTTTCCATAGGATGATGATCGTGACACTAGGGCGGACCTGTGCCTTAGAGACTAAAACGAAGATAGACTATGTTTAATTATGTTAAAAACTCTTTGATTCCTGTTTAAAACAATGAAACTCTTGTGTTGATAAATAAATACAACTTTGTATGCCATGGTTATGAAACAATTAATTCTGTTACAACACTCCCCGACGTTTTCCGCCACGTTTTGTATGTTATACGTGGTCGGGGTGTGACAATAACTAGCTCAGAAATGTTAAAACAATGCTTCTAGTGAAAATTTGGTGTTTCGAGTAGTGTCTGGTTATTCGATTGATTATCGGTTCGTTAAGGTGCTAAACTATGCAGTTTAGTGTGCTTTATGTTACCTTTTGTGACAGTTTTAATTCCCGACACTTAGGAAATTATTCTGGACCATTTAACCATATTTCTGCATGATATTAAGTAGTTTAAATGCTGAATTCTGCAGAATTCTGCAGTTTGTGTGAGTTTTAGGCACTTTCCGGCACTTAAACTATCTCTAGGAAGGCAGAATTCTGCAGTTTGTGTGAGTTTTGAACCTTGTATGACATTTTAGAATCTTTATGAAATTTGTTTTAAATTATATTGTCCCAATAGTGTTATGATGCTTTTGAGGGATTTGTTCGTCTCGTCCTGATGTTTCCACCATCGGTTGGGGTGTGACAGATTGGTATCAGAGCCATAACTATAGGGAATTAGGAAAAGTAAGAATGCTTTTACCTAGTCTATAGTTTAGGAGCTTATCCTTATGTTCTGTTTAAAACTACCTTCCTTCTATCTTATTTGCTTCTCTCTATCCTCCTTTGTCTTTTAACATACATGCCTTTCCTAAGGCTAACACAATACACACTTGGAGGCTTTGAAGACACTCTTATAACACAATCGAAACAACTCATCAAAATAGGCGTGATTCCCACATTTGGTAATGACTTTCATTCAGCTATACTTTGAATTTCGCACGAAATTTATCCTCAAGTTAGGAGTGATATCCAAATCTTGAAGGGAATTTCCATTTCTTATTCTATTGGACCCATATCTTTTGATAAGTACCAACCACGTTAGGGTACGATGTTATCAAGTTAGAGGTGAAACTCGCATCTTGCTAACTAGTCTCACTCTTCGATTTTCAATCTCGCCAAAGTTTTGATTTTCCCAATCGATTAAGGACGTGTAGTAACTGGAAGGACAAATATCGTTAGTCGCTCCTCGATGAGAGTATTTGTCTATTAGGCCAAAGCACGTTCCCTTAATCCAAAAAGGACTTCAATTTACTTTGGAATAGTCTTATGTTACGCTCCGTGACAATCCATGTTTTACGATAGGTCTCTTTTATGCTATCTCAATTTTAATGTGTTTTATATTTGAGCGTTACTTTCATTTCAAGCTTGGAGACACGAATCACACTATCTTCGCAATCTAAAACAATTAATAATATTCTCTCGTGAACAAACTAAATTTATGATGCTTTCATTTTACATGCTACACTATGTGAAAACTCATGTTATGCTATGTGGAATTATTTGAAAACTATATGCTATGTTAAACTATATGCTATGTGAAAACAATTTCCTTAAACAAAACATTATGATCAAAGTCTCATCCCTTCTTTGTTTTGAATCTTTAGATGTCGTCATCTCGTCAACTTTCCAACGCATCCAAGAAGTCTAAGACCAGCTCTCAGAAGAAGATGATGGCATTCATGGCCAATCATGTCACACCCCGACCGCGTAAAACAACAAACCGCGACGGAAACATCGGGGAGTGTAGCAACAGAATTATTGTTTCACAACCATGGTAATTAAAGTTTTGTTTTATTTATAAACAAAGGGGGTTACATTGTCTTAAAACAAACAAGGAAACAAGAGTACATAACATTATTTAACTAGTCTAGTTTCATTTTTATGTCGCTAAGGCACAGGTCCGCCTAAGTGTATCTTGATCATCCCTACGCATCAGCTCCTGAAAACACATGTGAAAATAGGTACGTCAGCATAAAAATGCCTGTGAGATACATAGGTTTTTGTTAAAATAGGATTCATGACTTAAGTTTAAAGAAATGTTTAATAAAAGTTAGTCATGAATCTTGTTAAATGTTTTTCTTTGTAAATCATATGAAAATTTGATAAGAAATCTGATTATATAAAAGAAAGGTGTGTGGTTAATTAAATAACCAAGTAAAATGAGTTGTATAAAATAACTGTTTGTAAAACATTGTCTTGTGAAGATATGTTATTTGTGTAAAATGTAATATGTCTAAATTGAAATAGTTTAAATAACGCTACGATATGTAATATTATAATAGCCCTTATATATAGGAAGTACCAGTGGCGTATCCACCATGATTTTATCCTATTACACACGCCTCGTTATTTAAATCACTTACCCAAACAAACCACCAAAATGTCTTGTCAATGTCAAAATGTTCATGTGAAAACAATGTCTATTGTCAAATGTAAATCATGTAATATGTAACCAAATGTCATGTATGGCAAGTGAAATATGTCAACTAAACCACAGGTAAAATGCACAAAACAAGGTATTGAAATAAATCATGGTTTATATCAAAGTTATGTTTTGAAAAATAACTGCATGCCTTACTGATACAAACATCTATGCGGTAATGTCAAAATGCATACATTCAAGCCTTGCCACTGTGGTGACAAACCCTTAAACAAATTAAAGGTTTATCTAAATTATGTATATTGGATTCAGTCATTCCTTCCACTCAAACAAACCTAGGATTTCAGGAACGGGAGTTGTCAATTCCTATGGTACCATTACTTACTACCAAGCGACGTAGCTAATGTTAATGAATGTATTTTTGTCCCATTTAAACAAACCAAATGTCATACTAAAATGTAAGCATGTTTTATGAAAACAATGTACTAAGTATGCAATAAATGAACATACATAGCATGTGATGTAAAACAATGTACTAAGTATGCAATAAATGAACATACATAGCATGTGATGTAAAAACAATGTACTAAGTATGCAATAAATGAACATACATAGCAAAAACATGGATAAAATCATGTACTATATGTGTACTAATGAACATAGCAAGTATAAGATATGAAATCATGAAGAAGCACGAAAGTAACAAGTAGGCACATGTGTTTCACCCCAAAATGTTTGAAAAACAGTAAAAGAGGGGAACTATGTACTCACTTGAGATTGCTCAATAGTCTTTGGATAACAACCAAGCAATGCTAGAAAGATCACGGAATCAATAGGCACCTAATATAGGTAACTACGTTAATAATCGGATCCTAAACCGGGAGATAGGATAGAATGTGGTTTCGTAAACCAAATGAGTATAGGAACTCATGTAATATGGTTTAACAAAGCCTACATTCTAAAACGAAACCTAACCTAAGTGCTTACGACTCATTACGACCCGTTTAGGTAGCTTATGCTACTTTAACGCGTCGTTCGCGTAAAACACGTTCGGACCGCCTAACTAGTCCTATGACATGTAAAATATGCCTTAACATGTCTAATAATGTTGCCTAATCAGTTTAGATGTCAAAATTTATGTTACATATGCTTAAAATGAATTTTGGCGTGAAAAGGGCATTTTGGTCATTTTTCCTAAGGCATATAATTATCTATCATACAACTAAGTAGACTAAGTGACCATAAAGTATAACCTCGGAATGTTATTCCTTATGCAACTATGGTCACAAAATGTGTTTGGTCGAATCTTAATGATTGACCAAACGGGTCGGGTTCGAAAGTCTAAGCGGTTGTTTAGACCGCTTATCTTACGACCCTATATAAGCACTAAACCTAAAGTGACGAGTTAAACATGTCAAAACATGTTTAACGAAGTTTGAAAACAGGTTTGATATCAAAACAAAGGGTTTTGATACCCAAGAATAGTTTGGTTGCAAAATACGCATAAACACGTATTTTGACCGAAACTATGACTCGTCACAATGCCTAAATAACGTGGTAATCAGTAGGTATAGTCACAAAGGACTATAACCATCGTGATTACGCTCACGTTGCGAAGTTCAAACGAACTTCGTGTTGACCATAAACTGGTCAAAGCTGAAAGTCAAACACTGTTTGACTTTCACGCATAAAAGAACGAAAGAAGCTTACAAGAGGTCCAAGCGATGAAGATTTGATCTAATAATTCTCAGGTATGAAGTGTTAGAACTCCAACTTAGAGAATGAAATCAGATCAAGTGTGGATTGCAAATGAAATCATGGGGGGTATTTATAGTTTTCGGGTAACCGTTAAGATCATTCCTCGAAAACAGAGCTTCGATCTAAGCCATACATGTGCACCCACTGATTTGAATACCATGGGCACCTGAAAACAAGCCCATAGACTTGATAAAACCATTTGCAAACATGGGAAACAGCTGGAAATGGCTGGAAAACATTTTTGCTGAACTGGGCTACTTACACACCCCGCGTAAGAAGAGAGCCCATCTTACGCGGCCCGCGAGGGCTGAGTTTCCAGAATTGTCACAAGTGGTCCCGACATGTTCAAAACCTGTTTTTCGATGCATTTTCGGCACGTTTAAGCCCCGTTAACCCCATTTCAAGGCTCTACAATGATGCGTAAGCATAGGGGACATGAAACATGCTCAAAAATATGTCGGATGTCGGTTCGTTTGGCCGTACGATCACGTTATTCGGTTAATTACGACGAAACATGAACGGGCGTGAAAAACGATCCAAATTACGCGACGAATGGAATTTTATCATGCCAATCACTAAAATAAAATATTTTAATAATTACATAAATTTTTGGATGTTCGGATGTATTCAGAACGTAAGATATGCGCGAAAATGCAAACTTATGCACTTTTTAACGCTTTTAGTCCCTAAATGACCAAAAAGTTTATTTTAGCACACTGAACCCCTCAAAGCCTATTTATAAGCTATGGAAAGGATATTTAGGGTATGTTTAACTTATGATCAAGTTCCGGATTGTCCGTTACAGTACGAATCGGCATACTTTTGCAGTTTGTCGAAATTAGTCCCTCTAAGCGAATAAACTTGATTTTGTCATACCAAATCCTTCAAAACTTATTTCTAAGTTATGTAAAGGTTATTTAAGGTATGTTAAGCATAAATTGATGTTCCGAAGTGTTTTTTCGCGTTAAACTGATTACGGTTACGCATCATTTTGCGTATAACTTTCCAGAAAGCGATATAGAGTTTGAAATTGAACAAAAGTCAAAACATGAAAAATGTCAAACATAAATAAACAAATATTGGGATCAGATAACATTGTTTTATTGATAACTGAACTGTTTACAATGATTACAATCGCAGGTGTCACAGTCTCCCCTACTTGTGGAAATTTCGTCCCGAAATTTATTTAGAGGAAACTTGTGAGAAAAGATGTGGATATTTCACCTTCATTTGATCTTCACGTTCCCAACTAAATTTTGGTCCACGTTTAGATTCCCAGCGAACTTTGACCAATGGGATGCACTTGCGTTTGAGCCACTTGACTTCACGTTCCATTATTTCCACTGGTTTTTCAACAAAATTCATCGTGTTATCCACACGAATTTCATCAAGTGGTATATGGAGGTTCTCATCAGCCAAACACTTCTTAAGATTGGACACGTGAAAGGTTGGATGAACGTTTCCAAGTTCAGGAGGTAACTCAAGTCTGTAGGCTACCTTTCCGATTCTTTCGACGATCTTGAATGGTCCAACATATCTAGGTGCAAGTTTTCCTGTCTTTCCAAATCTGATCACACCTTTCCAAGGTGAGACCTTAAGTAATACGCGATCACCGACTTGAAATTCCAAGGGCTTGCGTCGTCGGTCCACGTAACTCTTTTGACGGCTTCTAGCTGTCTGAAGGTTATCGCGAACTTTTTTAACCTTATCTGTAGTCTCTAGAATGAGGTCAGGTCCAGTAAGCTGAGCCTCACCGATCTCATTCCAGCAGACTGGTGAACGACATTTTCGACCATAGAGAGCTTCGAAAGGAGCCATGTTGATGCTGGAGTGATAACTGTTGTTGTAGGAGAATTCAATCAACGGAAGATACGAATCCCAACTACCACCAAAATCGATCGCACAAGCTCTAAGCATATCCTCCAAAGTCTGGATTGTTCTCTCAGATTGACCATCAGATTGCAGATGATAAGCTGTGCTCAAATTAAGTTGGGTTCCCATAGCAGATTGCATGGTCCTCCAAAAACGAGATGAGAATCGAGCATCTCTGTCAGAAATAATGTTCAAAGGAACACCATTTCTAGATACAATTTCATCCACATAAATTTTAGCCAGCTTGTCAACACATAGATCCTCACGGATCGGCAAGAAATGTGCTGACTTTGTAAGACGATCAACAACTACCCAGATGGCGTCATGACCTCTCTTTATGCGCGAAAGTTTGGTAATAAGATCCATTGAAATGTTTTCCCATTTCCAAACTGGAATCTCTGGTTGCTTCAATAAACCAAAAGGATGTTGATGTTCTGCCTTAACCTTAAGACAAGTAAGGCATTTTGATACGTATAAGGCAATGTCATTCTTCATACCAGGCCACCAATACTGAGTACGAAGATCCTTATACATTTTATCTGCACCAGGATGGATAGAATAACGAGACTTATGAGCTTCATCCATAAGCAAGGTGCGAAGATTGTCTTGACTTGGGACCCACAAACGGTCCATGAAATAATACAATCCATTGTCTTTTAGCTCGATATCAGGCTTAATGTGATAGGGTAATTCCTTACCCATCAAGTCTTGGGAAACACAAGTATGTTGAGCCTGAGAAATGTGAGTTTGAATATCATATCGAACTTTGACACAGTGAAGCTTGACACGTTCCTTATGACTTAATGTGTTAGCCACGACATTCGCCTTACCAGGATGGTAGCGAATTTCACAGTCATAGTCGTTTAGAAGTTCAACCCAATGTCGTTGCCTCATGTTGAGTTCTTTCTGATTGAAGATATGCTGAAGACTTTCGTGGTCAGTAAAAACCACACATTTTGTACCATACAAATAGTGTCTCCAGATTTTGAGAGCGAATATAACTGCACCTAACTCAAGATCATGAGTGGTGTAGTTCTTCTCGTGTACCTTCAACTGCCTTGATGCATATGCTGTGACTTTGTTCCTTTGCATGAGAACACAGCCAAAACCCAAGTTCGATGCATCACAATACACGACAAAATCATCATTGCCCTCAGGTAAAGATAGAATAGGTGCATCACAAAGCTTCTGCTTCAAGGTCTGAAATGCTTCTTCTTATTTGGATCCCCAATCAAAGGGTTTGTTCTTCTGAGTTAGAGCAGTTAGAGGAACTGCGATCTTCGAGAAGTTTTCAATGAAGCGGCGGTAATAACCCGCAAGACCAAGGAAATAATGAAATTCAATGGGTGTAGTAGGCGTATCCCAATCCTTAATCGCACTGATCTTGGAGGGATCTACATGGATACCTTGTTCGTTGACGATATGTCCCAAAAATTGAACTTCCTTAAGCCAAAATTCGCACTTTGAGAATTTGGCGAAAAGTTGTTCTTTCTTCAGGAGATCCAGAGTAAGACGAAGATGTTGCTCATGATCAGCTCGCATCTTAGAATAAATCAAGATGTCATCAATGAAAACGATGATGAACTTGTCCAAATAAGGCTTGCAAACCCTATTCATCAAGTCCATGAAAGCAGCAGGAGCATTAGTCAAACCGAAAGGCATAACTGTGAACTCATAGTCAAACCGAAAGCAGTCTTGGGAATATCTTCCTCGTGCACTCGAAGCTGATGATACCCAGAACGCAGATCAATCTTTGAAAAATAATAAGCACCCTGTAACTGATCAAAGAGATCATCAATGCGAGGTAGGGGATATCGATTCTTGATGGTTAGCTTGTTAAGCTCACAGTAATCAATGCACATCCTGAAAGATCCATCCTACTTCTTGACAAAAAGAACGGGAGCACCCCAAGGTGAAAAGCTAGGATGAATAAAACCTTTGTCAGAAAGCTCCTGAAGCTGCTTAGATAACTCTTGCATCTCAGATGGTGCAAGACGATACGGAGACCTAGGGATCGGATTATCACCAGGTACAAGATCAATACGAAACTCGACTTGGTGTGCTGGGGGTAAACCATGTAACTCTTCAGGAAACACTTCAGGATAATCCCGAACAACAGGGATATCTTGAATAGACTTACCTTTGCCTTTATCTACTACAACATGTGCTAAGAAAGCAACATAGTTCTTGCGCAAATACTTTCGAGCTTGAGTACAAGACATGAGTTTGAGACCACTAGCAAGTTTCTCACCACGAACCTCTAAAGTCTCACTTGTTGAAAGCGGAATACAAACAATCTTCTCAAAACAAACTACCTCTACGTGATACTTGGCTAACCAATCCATTCCCACTATAATGTCGAAGCTTCCAAGTTGCATTGGTGTGAGGTCGATAGGAAAAAGATGGTTATTAAGGTTCAAATGGCAATTACGAAGAACAGAATCCAGAACAACGGGTTCACCACTAGCAACTTCTATTGTCAAAGGCTTTCCTGGTTTCGTTCTAGACATGCACATCAAAGGCTCAAAAGACAATGACACAAAACTCTTATCGGCACCTGAATCAAAAAGAACAGATGTAGGCTGATTATTAAAAAAGAATGTATCGTTGACCACTTCGTTGTCTGCTCGCGCCTCTTGAGCATTCATGTTAAAGACTCGTCCTCGAGCCTGAGCTGGGTTCGCATTCGCCAACCTTGGACACTGATTTCGATAATGAGTCAGGTCCCCACAATTGTAGCACGAACCAGGAGGAAAGTGAGGTCGTGTAGCTTGTGCTTGCTGTTGAGCAGGCAGTTGAGCAGCCTACTGAGCTGGGTTATGTGCAGCTTGATTCTGAGCAAAACGACAAACATCGGCAAGATGACCCGACTTTCCACAGTTAGTACAGAAATGACACTGAACTTGCGGTTGATGGTGACTATTGCATCTATTGCACAACGGTGCATTCCCCGCATATCGTTTCTTTGCTGGCGGTTGTGCAGGTTGGTTGGGAACTGCCTGATTGGCTTGGGCAATGACATCGAAGTTCTGGGAATCCTTGCGCTTCCTAGACCCTTTCGAAGAACCAGATTCCTTACCCTTCTTGTTCTTACCCTTCTTGCTTTCACCCTTATCAGACGACTCTTTCTTACCCTTATCACCTTTTCTGTGTAGCTTATCCTTTCTGATCTGTGACTTAGTCAAAGTCGCAGCTAACTCGATTGCCTGACGAACTATGGTAGGGTTGCTACCAGTGACGATGTCTTGCACGGAGTCAGGTAAGCCATCAACATACCTCTCGATAGCTTTCTCGAGTGGGGTAACCATTGTAGGGTACCAAACTCAGCTCTTCATACCTATCAGTGTAAGCCCGATGCTCACCACTATCTTGCTTCAAATCATCAAACTCCCTTTCTAAAGCCCTCTGCTCGTGACGAGGACAGAATTCCCTCATCATAAGAGCCCTAAGCTTTGCCTAGGTCTGTGCTAAAGCAACTTTAGCACCACGGTCTCTCATTACCCCGTTCCACCAAGTAAGATACCTCTTTTGAAACACGCTAGAAGCAAACTCGACTTTGCGATTATCAGGACACTGAACATGACGAAAAGTACTCTCAATGCTCTCAAACCACTGTAAGAGCCCAGTTGCTCCTTCAGAACCACTAAACTTGAGTGGTTTAGCCGAATTGAAACTCTTGAAGTTTCATGGAGCATTTTGGTTATTGTTGGCTTGGTTAACTTGAGCAACAATGTCTGGGAGTACAGCAGCCATTTGCTGCCCAATGATAGCTGCCATTTCGGCATTAGGTAGCGGATTTTCGCGTCGAGGAGGCATTCTAAAAGAGGAAACATGAGAGAAAATGAGTGAGATGATTAGATGAAAAGAATGAGATGATACAAAAATTGACAAAAGCAATGATGGTGGTCATTTGTCCATACCACAAAGCAAACAAACGACACACAGTGGCTAATCAAAGTAAATGGGTCAAAAATAATGTATCGCGAAGACATGCTTTAGCCTATAAGTGGACATTCACCCCAAGAATTCCCAGGTAAGAGTGACTGGTCCGATTATGTGGATTTGTATGAACACTCTAGCCTAGACAGAAAACTCGAGATACAGGCATCCACTCTTCCAGATTGCACGTGTTCACATTATTTAGGCCCAAAATTTTGACGAGATTTTGAAAATTCGGAAGGCACAAGGCCAAAAGAATCATCCGAAAGGGTGGGTGATTATTTTCAAAATCATTTTGAAAACTTAGAGGATTCAAAACCTTATAACAAATCATTTAAAAACAGATGATTGCTTTTCAAAAATCATCTCAGAAAAATGTGTTCTTGTTTTGGTAATCACCTAAGGATAGGTGACGTGTATGTTTCAAGATCTAAACACAAGATAACTTGTGTTAGGGTCCTAGAAAAGTTATAGTCTAGGTCAAAGCATTACTAATAACATAATTCCCTATAACCTTTGGCTCTGATACCAACTCTTCTGTCACACCCCGACCGCGTAAAACAACAAACTATGGCGGAAACGTCGGGGAGTGTAGCAACAGAATTATTGTTTCACAACCATGGTAATTAAAGTTTTGTTTTATTTATAAACAAATGGGGTTACATTGTCTTAAAACAAACAAGGAAACGAGAGTACATAACATTATTTAACTAGTCTAGCTTCATTTTTATGTCGCTAAGGCACAGGTCCGCCTAAGTGTATCTTGATCATCCCTACGCATCAGCTCCTGAAAACACAAGTGAAAATAGGTACGTCAGCATAAAAATGTGTTAGTGCATTGCGTCTATTGACTTCGTCTTGTTTCATGTAATAGAATAGGATAGGTTAGAATAACCATAAGCATCAGATTTCGCTTATATGGACATGTTCATATAAGCGAAACCTGTCATCCTATATATAGTGCACTTGTTCATTTGTTGGTATCGCGACTTCTGGAATTGTAACGAAGTGCTGCCGAAATCTGTCCAGGTTGTAATCGTTGTTAATGCAATATAAGTGACAGATATTATAGTATCAAGCTGTTTTCGCGTCCAGTTCTCTGATTCTGCCTTTGAACCGGACATAAAGCTCTTCTGATCGACTCAATCGGGTTAAATAACAATCCTACAAGTGGTATCAGAGCACAGGAAGAAGAGTTTAGCTTGATATCATCCTCATTCTGACTTCTACACCTTCTTTCATCATTTCTGAAAGTTGTACCGGACAAAATTCGCTCAAAATTTCACAGATTATAGATAATTGGACATAGATAAACCCTTGAAAGTTTCACATTCAAATTCGGACTAAAAATGACCAAAATTGGACTTCGAATAGGTTTCGCTTTTATGGACACTTAGGGATTTCACTCATAATTATGTCCAGATTTCACTCTTGTGAACATCATTTCTTGAGGTTTCGTTGTAATGATCATCTAATTTCGCTTTTGAGACACCTGATTTCGCTCTTGTGGACTAGATATGTGTGGTTTCGCTCATATGACAATATGATTTCGCTTTTGTGGCATAATACCTAGGGGTTTTGCTCCAGAGGACATTAGTCTTGGGATTTCGCTCCAAAATACATGTGATTTCGCTCCAACGTCAATCTGATTTCGTTCAAGAGTCTTATTTCGCTCGAAAGTGAACTTTTTCATGTCGGGATTATTTCACGTCGATCGAGTGTCAGTTTGTTACAATTTATTTGATATTGATTGTACTGATTGTGTTTGTTTGATTATCTGTTCAGGTTTACATCATGGTTGAGGAATTCTACAACACGTTTTTCAACGCATTCACATCTGAATCGTCCGGGGTTGCAAATGTTACACCAAAACCATCACTAAGGCGATCAATGAGAACATCAAGCATGATAACTTTTACGAAACTCACTCAAAGCCACCAACTCTGGAAAGCATTGAAGATTATACCTGGTGGAAAGAACGTTTCATCAACTGGGCGAAAGCATATGCCCATGAAAGTTGGTTCTGTTTAGAATTTGGATACGAAAAGCCAAAAGATGATAAAGGCGAAGTATTACCATTCAAGAGATTTTCAAGAGAAGATAAATCTGAGTTTGCTGCCGAACAAAGAATGATTGCATTGTTCCAATCAGCAATTAGGAATGATATATTTGCACTGCTTACACATGATGGGTCATCAAAATTGGTTTGGGAAGCTTTACGTGTTAAAGCTGAGGGTGGTAAACAGATAAAAAAGAATAAAATTGCATTACTTAAAAAAGAATTTGATCTGTTTGATAGCCTTAAAGGAGAGTCGGTGAGGCAAATGATAGAAAGATTTTGTCATCTTAAAATTGAACTTGAGAGATTTGAGATAAGGAAAACAAGAGAGGAACTTATCGATAAAGTGATTGAAGCGTTACCACGAGCTGATCAGTGGCAAACGTTTGTGTTTATTTTGAAAAATGATGCTTTATATGATACGATTTCTCTTGATGTATTGTTTGAAAAGATAGAGAGTCATGATCTGGAACTACAAAAGCAAAGCAAGATGACTGGTTCTTCACATCAACAGAATGTAGGCTTGTACTACAAAGGCAGTGTACCTTCTGATAAAGGCGTTGGTTCACCAAAAACAGCATTTAGTGGTGAGAAGATGATAGAACCTCCAACAACGTCAACAAGTCATCATTCTGGATATCATTCATCTTCAAAGTCAAATTCTGATGAAACTGAAGAGATTCTGTGCAACATTGCTCTTAAACTGAAGAATTCTCCAGCAATGAGCATCAATGCAGCGAAGCAGCAAATGAGTTTTCTTGCATCTGTTCTGGAGTCATATGAAGGTCTAGTAGCTGGCAAAATTGGAAACTCTGAATTGACCAAAGAAGACTATGACCAAATTGATCCGGAAGAGATGGAGCTCATTGACATCCGTTGGTGTTTAGCCAGTTGTATTCACAGAGCTCAGAGGTATATGGAGATTACCGGGAAACAATCTCTTGGAGGTGCGTCAACAAAGCTTGGATTCGACAAATCCAAAGTGACCTGCTTCAGATGCAAGCAAAAGGGTCATTTCAAAAGAGAATGCAGAAACTCTGAAGTTGCTAAAGGAAATGAACGTCCTTTCAACGATGATTATTATCGAAAGGCGATCTACCATCGAAGCAGAGAAGAGCCAAAGTTGATTGAAGATAAACCGAAAGAGAAATCAAGAGCTTATGCTGTTATTTACGAGGATGAAGGTTATGATTGGTCTGAAATTTGTCCAGAAGAAGATCGTTTAGAGAATGTTCGTAAAACAGCTCATGGGAGAGCTATGACAGAAGAAAGAAAGTTTATTTTTGTTGCTGAGATTCAAGACGAAAACAAAGACAAAGACACTGCTGAAATCCGTGAAGAAAAAGTTGAGATCAAAGAGAAAACTCGAGAAGAAATCTTAAGTGAGAAAACTTACAGAGAAAGAAACATCGTTCTGAACAGAATGGATGATATGCAGGAAGAATATGAGATTGCTGTCAGCAGTAAGAGATGGGATAAAAAGAGAGAGTGTTACTTCAACAGAGAAGGAGAACCAGTTGTTCCAAAGAAAGACATAATTTTTGATGATGTTCTTCTCATAATTCCTTTGAGAGCTGAATATTATAGGAATGTGTTGAAAGATGATAGATATGCAAAAAGGCATGAGAAAAAGATCAGATATGCCATGCTATCGTGTCTGAGAAAAAGAGATGAAGAAAGAATGAAGAAGAATGTTGAAGAAATGGTGAATAATTTGAAGAAAGTTGCTGAAGAGGTTAAAAAAGAAGTTGTTGAAGTTGAAGCTGTGAAGGAAATCAAAAACGAAGAAGTTGAGGTGAATGAAGAGGTTAAGAAAGCTGTTACTGAAGAACAGCAGATTGAAGAAGAGGTGAAGAAAGAAGAAAAAGAAGAAAAGAATGAGAAGCTAGAGGCTGATGATGTTGGTGATGAAGTCAGTGTTAAGGAAAAGTTGAATGATGCTGATCAGAAGCAGACAAAAGCTGCTGAAAACACCAAAGTGCCAATCACTGAGGTAAATTCTGATTCTGAAAATTTGGAACTGATTGATCAGTGAAAGAAATGCATAGAACCGTGCAGAGCTTGTACTGAAAAAGATGAGCAATTCAGAACAAGAGATCTAGAATTCACTAAAATTGAAAACATTTTCAAAGAAAAATGCAAAGAAATGCTAGAAAAAGAAAAAGTTTTTAAAGAAAATGATGAAAAACTTTTAGAAAAATGTAACAAATTAGAAAAGGACAATGAAGTTTTGAAAGAAAATGTTTTGAAAATGACAAATGAATGTGAACAAAAAGAAATTGCTTGTCAAGAAATGAAAAAGGAATATGACTCTATGAAATTAGCATATCATGTTACAAAAGAGTCATATGAGAAAGTGAAAGATGAAATGAAATATGCTCAATCAAGAATGAATAACCTTTCTGAAACAACTAAAGAGCTTAAACGAATGTATGCTATAAAACAAGATGTTGTTAATTCCTATATTGAGGATGTTGCTAAGTTAAAGCGACAGATTGCCGATTTAGAACAGGATAACAACAAGTTAAAAAGTTACCACGTGTCGTCATATGTGCTTGAACGAATTTTCAATATAAAACCGAGTGATGGTGAGTCTGAGCAGAACAAGAAAGGAATTGGCTCAGAGTTTCATCAAGTTCCACCACCGGAAAAGTTTGCATTTTATGATGAGGAAAAGGTCGAAAAAGCTTTCAACATGGTAGACCAATTGCCAGACAACATTGACATAACCTATTCCAAATCTGATGAGTCTCATGATTCAGAGGTGGTAGGTAAAGTCGTTGAAAGTGTGTTGAAAGAAGAGTCAGTTGATACAGGTAAATCTGAATCACAGGATGAAGATGAAGGAAATCTTCATGATGGATATCTGAAAAACATAAAATCCGAGAAAAAATTGAATGATGATTCAAAAGGATTGGTTTATACCATGATTGGATCAGACAAATTGTTCTTAGATGTTGTATTCCCGATTCAGAATGTGATTTCAGAAAAGGTTGACAAAGTTTTCAAAATGGTTGAGATTGAAAAGTCTGAGATTTCAAAGTTTGTTGGTAAGAGTCGTAAAGGTTCGTATAACAAACCTGGTTTCAAAAAGAAGAACATGAAGGTTGGGTTGAGTTATAAGAAGAAACAAAATCGAAACAAAAATGAGACGCCAAATTATCAAGCAAAAATGAGTTTTGTTTAGGGAAACAGTTTAGATGAAGAAAAGGAACTTAAAATTGGACGACAGTCTAATGATGAGTTTCATGCACAAAAGAAAAAGCAACAACCACAGGTCAAAGATGTGTCCATGAGAACATGTTTCAAATGTGATCAAAAAGGACATCTTGCACGCAAGTGTCCAAATCTAAAACCTGTGGATGTTGATAAAAAGAAGATTAATGCTGAGAAACAAAAATCTGAGAATGTGAGACAAAGGTCAACCAGATTTGATTCAAAACAAACTTGGAGGTACAACACAAACAAGTTTGCTTCGAATCAAAATTGGAAATCAAACCCGAACAGGTTCGATTTAAGACAGACCTGGAATTCTCACACACCCAGAGTCAGAAGAACTCAAAGTTGGAAAACAACTGTTGATATGACAAAACCACAAGAATTTTGGAAACCAAAAGTTGTTCAAAAACAAAATGTTCAAAAAGAGTCTCATTTTTATAAAAGAGGTACGCCGAAAGGTCAAACATGGTCTATTAAGAAACAAATGACTTCGGTAAAAGATGAGAAAGTTGAAGTAAAAGTTGAAAAGATTTTTGTGAAAGATGACAAAGATTTTCCGAAATTGAATGAAAATTATTGTGTTGAAATGCCTAAGGTTCAACAGACCTGGGCTAAATTGTTCAAGTAATCTAGTAGTCTAAATGTGCAGGTGCTCAACAAAACCAAAGATTGTGAGAATGGAGGTTGGAGCAGCCTGGCACAACGAGGAGAGGAGGCTGCTGAATCCTGTGTTGGTTGAAACAGGAAGTTTGTTTGTTTTTCTGTACATAAATAAACAATATTTCAAAAATCCTAAAAATTGAAAAATTTGAAAAACCAAAAATATGTTTGTTTTTAATTTTTGTCAAATATTAGAAAATTACAAAAATATGTGTTGATTGAATACGCCGAAACCCTCACGGCTGAACAAACATGATTAATTTCACAAGATTGAAAAACGGTTTTCAAACTGTAAATATCAATGTGTTGTAAATCATGGGGGTACATTATTTTTCTGCAAATCAGTGCATGAGAAGCAGAAAATGGATGGCGAGACAAAGCTATCAGTATTGGTTGTAAAATTTTCTTTAAATGGTTTTGCATTTTAGGGGGAGTAATATTGTTAGAAAATACAAAAACATTTGAAAATTTGAAAAAGATAAAAACATGATAAAATTCAAAAATTTGAGTTTTTGCGTAAAAAGAGGAAATGATAGTACATTAGTAGACAGTTACAGTATGCTAAAGAATTGTAATGATTAAATAGCGTTAAACAGTCTCACTGATGATATGTCGATAGGTTTTTATACATTTAGTAAACTTTTTCGGGATATAAACCTAAATTCAAACTTGCTTATTTCGTGGGGAACACTACTTGGATATATAGGTAACCCCTGAAATCTCGTTTGAAAGGTCCCTCTTTCTGAGATACTAGGTCTTTATGCTTAGTGATATCTGGGGTATTATCTCGGGACTTCTGATTTTGCGGAAGCAATGGCCTAGTCCCTGGAGAATACTTTCTGCATTGCTTGAAATATAGCGCCGCCCTCAGCAAATTGATGAAACAATAAAATTGATAGTCATTGCTGTTGTAATTCAAAAGATCCTCTAAAGGGGACACACCAAAAGTCGAGCCGTCATCTCTCTGCTGAACGGAAGTTCTGACCTGAGCTCTCACGGTTTCGTACTATAATTTATTCCCCTTACAGATATCATCTAGGTATACTCACCTGTAAGACTGAATATTGGGATCTGGATACGGGAGTATATTCAAGAGGTGGGACACATGAATGAGTTTAAGTTCTTAATACATCTAATCTGTATCCTGAATCAGTTGAAATTTGTGTGAAAATTTAAGTGGATCAGTATATCGACAATCTAAGCGAATTGTTTAATTCTTAATGTGTAACTAAGCTCAACGGTACTTGTGACTTGTCAAAAACTGATATGATCCTCTGACGCAAACTCAAACAAAAATATTGTCTGTAAATATGTTTGTACATATTTCTTACTGCTTTATATTTTCAGAAAATTCAAAAAGATTTTGATTTCTGCTTTATTTTTGAAAACCGATATCTGAAATGCTGAGTTTCAAAATCTAAGTAAGCTGATTGTGTTTCTGAAAATAAAACAAGTTCATTAATTTGAAACTTGAATTAAAATCAAAAATTTCAAAAACAGTTTGTGACATCTCGAAGGTCATTAACTTGAACTTGGATGATTAACTGTGAGGGAGTTGGATTCTTTAACACTGCCAAATCCGTAAAGTGTGTTGATAGGGGGAGTGGATTAGAGAAGTTGATTAATAGTACGAAAACATTGTATTTATGAATGTTTGAGTGGTTGCAGATAGTCCAGACTACGATCCCGAGAGCAGAGTTTAAGGGGGAGTCTGAAGACAAACTTGAGGAAAAGAGAAGTTTGTAGATGGAAAGCTAGGCATCGATCCCAAAGCACGGAAGCTTGACGAAAGGGGGAGCCTGAAGCTGATAAGAAGAAGAGAAAGATTGTTGGATGCTTACATTGTTACAACTTGAAAGAAAAGGTAGAATGATCAAGACTGAAGATGTGTCATATTGAAGATTAGTCACTGAAGACTTCGTCAATATTCGAGGGGGAGTCTGTTAGTGCATTGCGTCTATTGACTTCGTCTTGTTTCATGTAATAGAATAGGATAGGTTAGAATAACCAGTGCACGAGGTTCGAGAAACGAAGTTTAGGAGTTAAAGGAGTGATTTCGCTCATATGGACATGACCATATAAGCGAAATCATAAGCATCAGATTTCGCTTATATGGACATGTTCATATAAGCGAAACCTGTCATGCTATATATAGTGCACTTGTTCATTTGTTGGTATCGCGACTTCTGGAATTGTAACGAAGTGCTGCCGAAATCTGTCCAGGTTGTAATCGTTGTTAAATGCATTATAAGTGACAGATATTATAGTATCAAGCTGTTTTCGCGTCCAGTTCTCTGATTCCGCCTTTGAACCGGACATAAAGCTCTTATGATCGACTCAATCGGGTCAAATAACGATCCTACAAAATGCCTGTGAGATACATAGGTTTTTTGTTAAAATAGGATTCATGACTTAAGTTTAAAGAAATGTTTAATAAAAGTTAGTCATGAATCTTCTTAAATGATTTTCTTTGTAAATCATACGAAAATTTGATAAGAAATCTGATTATATAAAAGAAAGGTGTATGGTTAATTAAATAACCAAGTAAAATGAGTTGTATAAAATAACTGTTTGTAAAACATTGTCTTGTGAAGATATGTTATTTGTGTAAAATGTAATATGTCTAAATTGAAATGGTTTAAATAACGCTACGATATGTAATATTATAAAAGCACTTATATATAGGAAGTACCAGCGGCGTTTGCACCATGCTTTTATCATATTACACACGCCTCGTTATTTAAATCACTTACCCAAACAAACCACCAAAATGTCTTGTCAATGTCAAAATGTTCATGTGAAAACAATGTCTATTGTCAAATGTAAATCATGTAATATGTAACCAAATGTCATGTATGGCAAGTGAAATATGTCAACTAAACCACAGGTAAAATGCACAAAACAAGGTATTGAAATAAATCATGGTTTATATCAAAGTTATGTTTTGAAAAATAACTGCATGCCTTAGTGATACAAACATCTATGCGGTAATGTCAAAACGCATATATTCAAGCCTTGCGACTGTGGTGACAAACCCTTAAACAAATTAAAGGTTTATCTAAATTATGTATATTGGATTCAGTCATTCCTTCCACCCAAACAAACCTAGGATTTCTGGAATGGGAGTTGTCAATTCCTGTGGTACCATTACTTACTACCAAGCGGCGTAGCTAATGTTAATGAATGTATTTTTGTCCCATTTAAACAAACCAAATTTCATACCAAAATATAAGCATATTTTATGAAAACAATGTACTAAGCATGCAATAAATGAACATACATAGCATGTGATGTAAAACAATGTACTAAGTATGCAAAGAATGAACATACATAGCATGTGATGTAAAACAATGTACTAAGTATGCAATAAATGAACATACATAGCATGTGATGTAAAAACAATGTACTAAGTATGCAATAAATGAACATACAAAGCAAAAACATGGATAAAATTATGTATTATACGTGTACTAATGAACATAGCAAGTATAAGATATGAAATCATGAAGAAGCACGAAAGTAACAAGTAGGCACATGCGTTTCACCCCAAAATGTTTGAAAAATAGTAAAAGAGGGGAACTATGTACTCACTTGAGTTTGCACAATAGTCTTTGGATAACAACCAAGCAATGCTAGAAAGATCACGGAATCAATCGGCACCTAATATAGGTAACTACGTTAATAATCGGATCCTAAACCGGGATATAGGATAGAATGTGGTTTCGTAAACCAAATGAGTATAGGAACTCATCTAAAACGAAACCTCACTTAAGTGCTTATGACCCATTATGACCCGTTTAGGTAGCTTAAGCTACTTTAACGCGTCGTTCGCATAAAACGCGTTCAGACCGCCTAACTAGTCCTATGACAAGTAAAATATGCCTTAACATGTCTAATAATGTTGCCTAATCAGTTTAGATGTCAAAATTTATGTTACATATGCTTAAAATGAATTTTGGCATAAAAAGGGCATTTTGGTCATTTTTCCTAAGGCATATAATTATCTATCATACAACTACGTAGACTAAGTGACCATAAAGTATAACCTCGGAAGGTTATTCCTTATGCAACTATGGTCACAAAATGTGTTTGGTCGAATCCTAATGATTGACCAAACGGGTCGGGTTCGAAAGTCTAAGCGGTTGTTTAGACCGCTTATCTTACGACCCTATATAAGCACTAAACCTAAAGTGACGAGTTAAACATGTCAAAACATGTTTAACGAAGTTTGAAAACAGGTTTGATATCAAAAGAAAGGGCATTACGCTCACGTTGCGAAGTTCAAACGAACTTCGTGTTGACCATAAGCTGGTCAAAGCTGAAAGTCAAACACTGTTTGACTTTCACGCATAAAAGAACGAAAGAAGCTTACAAGATGTCCAAGCGATGAAGATTTGATCTAATAATTCTCAGGTATGAAGTGTTAGAACTCCAACTTAGAGAATGAAATCAGATCAAGTGTGGATTGCAAATGAAATCATGGGGGGTATTTATAGTTTTTGGGTAACCCTTAAGATCATTCCTCGAAAACCGAGCTTCGATCTAAGCCATACATGTGCACCTCCTGATTTGAATACCATGGGTACCTGAAAACAAGCCCATAGACTTGATAAAACCATTTGCAAACATGGGAAACAACTGAAAATGGCTGGAAATCATTTTTGCTGAAATGGGCTGCTTACACTCCCCGCGTAAGATGAGAGTCCATCTTACGCGGCCCGCGAGGGCTAAGTTTCCAGAATTGTCACAAATGGTCCCTGCATGTTCAAAACTTGTTTTTCGATGCATTTTCGGCAGGTTTAATCCCCTTTAACCCCATTTCAAGGCTCTACAATGATGCCTAAGCATAGGGGACATGAAACATGCTCAAAAATATATCGTATGTCGGTTCGTTTGGCCGTACGATCACGTTATTCGGTTAATTACTACGAAACACGAACGAACGTGAAAAACGATCCAAATTACACGACGAATGGAATTTTATCATGCCAATCACTAAAATAAAATATTTTAATGATTACATAAATTTTTGGATGTCCGGATGTATTCAGAACGTAAGATATGCGCGAAAATGCAAACTTATGCACGTTTTGACGCTTTTAGTCCCTGAATGACCAAAAAGTTTATTTTAGCACACCGAACCCCTCAAAGCCTATTTCTAAGCTATGTAAAGGATATTTAGGGTATGTTTAACTTATGATCAAGTTTCGGATTGTCCGTTACAGTACGAATCGGCATACTTTCGCAGTTTGTTGAAATTAGTCCCTGTAAGCGAATAAACTTGATGTTGCCATACCAAAGCCTTCAAAACTTATTTCTAAGTTATGTAAAGGTTATTTAAGGTATGTTAAGCATAAATTGATGTTCCAGGGTGTTTGTCGTGTTAAACTGATTACGGTTACGCATCAGTTTGCGTATAACTTTCTAGAAAGCGATATAGAGTTTGAAATTGAACAAAAGTCAAAACATGAAAAATGTCAAACATAAATAAACAAATATTGGGATCAGATAACATTGTTTTATTGATAACTGAACTATTTACAATGATTACAAGCACATGTGTCATAAATCAGATTGCTCGTATCGTCCCCAAGATCGTCACAGAAATTCAAGCTTCAAACACTCCCAACTCCTCTGTCGAATCGAAGGTGGTCCAACCCAAGCCTGTAACCTTTAACTACAAGCACTTTGCCTCCTACAATCCTAAACCTTTCACTGGCAAGGATGGGGTGACAGCTATGCTTGAATGGTTCGATGGCATAGAGGTTACATTCATCAACATCGAGTGTCCTGAAGAACTCAAAACGTGTAGTGCTACTGGATTTTTCCAAGCTAGGGCTTTGGAATGGTGGACCAACGAGAGAAACATTCGCTCTAACGAAGTAGCTTATGCACTACCTTGGGAGGAAGTGAAGAAACTCATGATGGATGAGTTTTGTCCTCCTCATGAACAACAAAAGCTCGAGGATGAGTTTTGGCACCTCAAACAAATTGGTGATACCAACCTAGCCTACACCACTCGCTTTAAGCAGTTAAGTTTCATAGTACCACATTTTGTGTCAACCACTGATCGCATGATCAGAAAGTATATCCATGGGTTACCTTCTGGCATGTGTGACACTATTGAAGCAGCCAAACTGGACAACATCGAGGTTGTCTATCGTCTTTCAGCTAGCCTAAACAACAATCGCGTTCGCGATAAACAAATTGCAACCCCAGCCAGCTCCTCTAAGCCAGCCAACCAAATCACCCAACAATCAAGTAGTGGCGAGGGTAAGAAACGAAATTTTCAACACCTTGGCTGCAACGCGATTGTACCTGCTGCTAACCCAAACCCTGTTACACAAGAGAACACAAGAAAACCATACACTGGAACTTATCCCAAGTGTACCACTTGCAACTATCATCACCCTGTCGACTCAAACTGCCGCCATTGCACTATATGCAACCGTTTTGGTCATCGTGCTACTTATTTTCAGCAAGCTCCCCAAAACCCTAAACCAGCAGACAATGTTAGAGCCTGTTACAAGTGTGGGGATACTACGCATCTTCGCCCACAATGTCCTCTATGGAATCAAGAACGACGGCAAGCCCAAGACGACAATAAAGTCATTGATGGTACGTTTCTTCGATAACAACCTTATTACCTCTATACTCGCGTAAGGCTTTGTATTTGCTAAATTTGAATCTATGTTAAAATGTACTCACTCGAAACTCCCCGAGTCATTCCCAGTCAAAATTTCGGATGGCAAGTCCCTCACCATTGATTTTATTTTCCATTATTGTTTCCTCGCACTCAACGTCCATGTTTCTCGATATACCATCACTTTTACTCTTCGTTCAGTCCTTCCCCTTATATTTCGAGGACGAAATCTCCTAAGTAGGGGAGACTGTAACGCTCCGCATTTTCGTACTTTCTTATTTTAGTAAGACAAGTTGTACTTCCCGTTTTTAGACATTTGTACGCTCGTTGTAGTCTATTTCGTTTCCAACTGTTAATCAAAATTCACGTTTGAACGATATAATATCCAAGATTCTTGATTTGTTATTACACAATAATACTCGATGCTCGTTTAACTAAGTAAAACTTATAAAACAATGAAATTCGGATCCTAATCCTTGAAACCCGAAAGCTTCGCGAAATGGTTAATCGTTGAAAGATCTTTTATCCTTAATTCGTTATAAATATGAGTATTTATGTATTTATTGGTTAATTAATAGAATTAATTAATTTTACAATTTAAAAGTTTTATTCTTTTACTTTTATAAAAGTAATCTAGTTAGACTCGTTAGATTTTAAAGTTAGATAAGGTGATACAAGTTAACCTGTTAAGTTAGTTAGGAAATATAACTTAAACCAAGTTAATTTAACTATTTAATTAACTCCTTAAAGTTGAGGGACTGAAATTGCATTTCTGCCAAACCATTAGTGCAGGGACCAGTTCTGTACATTATACAAGGTGAGGGGTCCCTTGTGTCAACATGATAGCCTGTTAACAAAAAAAAGTAACAACAAAATGTGGGAAGCCGGGACTCGAACCCGGGTACCCCCACAGCCCAAACGTGCGCGCAACCAGCTGAGCTATGCCTTGGAATCAAGTTAAAATTAAGAATGTTTAATATTTATACACTTGATACGCTCGAATTCGTTCTTCCGAATTACCGCCAAAACAGAACGAAGACAACCAAACTTTCCTTTTTCTCCTTCGCTGATTTCTCGATGCCTAACTGTGATTCCGCGTTTCCTTATATATAAAGCTAGATACCGAGCCACGGTTTCGGAAACTTCGAATTATACGGAAACCAGTTTTGAAACGTGTGGCATCAGCCAACTCGACACCCTCAACCCACAAATCTGTTTCGACAACATAACATCCTTTGGAATCCCTTCGAAGTCGTCGGAGTTCGGAACGTCATCGGAAAAACACCATACGCCGCCGGAGAATCCAAACGTTTCGCCGGAATCGGAGATTCAGGACGGGAGTACGTCGACTCATCTTCGGTATAATTTTCTTGTTCCTTTTCGTTTCTGGCTCTATACCATGTCCGATCAACTAAATCTATGAGTTTATACATGACAGTCTATGTCTTTTTTTATGAAAATGAAGAAGACAACCATAACAGTCGAACGGGTCTTTTCCTTTCAATGAAGAAGATAACTGTTCCTGTTCGTTTCTATTTAATGGAGATGATGAACTGATGTTGGTCATTATTCAAGCAAAACAAAAGAATCTGTTTCATAATACAATGTTGTTTGAATGTCTGAGACTTGCGAGTCAACCATTTGTAGATATAACTTGAAATAATGTAAATTAAATTTGGCATCACTGTTGATCTTTTTTAAACAAACTTAGTACGTACATTTAACTTCAAAATGAAAATTATTTTGTGAATTTTGATGAAAAACTATATCTAGAGGCGTAAACTTTCCACTGTTTGTTTCAACATACTTTTTTTTAATTTCTTTTTTTTTTTTAGAAATTTAAACCACTAAATCTAATAAAACAATCAATTAAACCTTTATAATCCTTTTATAACATTAAGTGCATTAATGAGAAAAGTTATAAATACTTAAATTGCAAACCATGAAAATTAGAAATATTATTTAAGTTATGAGTGATAATTAAATTGTCTCTCAATATCACTCCCGTTCGTTCGGTTTCTCAATTTTTATTCGTGCGTTATTTTACATGGAATCGCAAACACAACCACTCGTGATCTCCAACTTTCCTCGCGGTTTAAGTGTACTTCCTATGCAAAACTGTGAATATACTCGATCCCATTTTTACTTTTAAACACTTTTGGTGCAACATGTATTCTATACAAAAACACGCAATGCTTGAAACTTGTTATATTCACACTCTATCCACATTTAAACACGAAACATTTTGCTGCTTGTTAATCTCATATGCTATGCAAGTTGAACGTATTGAACAAGTTGATCGTATTGAACAAGTTGAACATGTTAACCTCCAGGTAGTCTATTGGGAAAGGCAAAGTAGTAACTTGGATCATGTTATTCGTGTTGGATATGAGTATTTAAACTTTTATTCTACTTTATGCTATGTATTAAACTTGTATACTCGCCAACTTTTTGTTGATGTTATTTTAATACATGTTGCAGGTTGATAGACGAAGTGATCAAGAAACAAGCTAGGATGAACTTAGAAACTCATCCTAGAAATAAACCAAGCTTTGATTATGTTGAAACAATTTTGATTATCTTTGAACCTTGTATAACATTTTAGAATCTTTATGAAATTTGATTTAAATTATAGTTTCACAATAGTGTTATGATGCTTTTGAGCGATTTGTTCGTCTCATCCCTATGTTTCCGCCATCGGTTGGGGTGTGACACATGGTACTACTATTGGTTGATTTGGTTTTACCAATAATCAATCCCTCATTCCCACTTCCTGCATTATCTGAGGAAGCATCCACTAGGGAATGATAAAGTTATGCCTTACGTAGAGATCCTTGATGGGTTACTCTATGCAAATAGATTACACCCTAGATTCCATGCAAGACAATTGCTTAACACAACTTATACAAACAGACTCCTACGAATAAATTTCGGGATGAAATTTCCTAAAGTAGGGGAGACTGTGACATTTATGCCTCTACGACCATCATACAAATATGAATCCAATTAAATCTTGTGTTTCATTCTCGAGATTTATACAATTACATGTGACATTTACACATATCAATTCTTGTTCGATTTCAAAGTTTTTAAACACTTTCTGGAAAGTTATACGCAAACTGTTACGTAAACATAGTCAGTTTAACGTGACATACACTCCGGAAGAGTGAAATAAGCTTACCATACCTTAAATAACCTTTACATAACTTAGATATAAGTTTTGAAGGGTTTGGTATGGCAAAAACAAGTTTATTCGATCACAGGGACTATTTGCGACAAACTGCAAAAGTCTGCCAATTCGCATAGCTACGTACACTCCAGAATAAGATCATAAGCTAAACATACCTTAAATACCCTTTACATATCTTAGAAATAAGTTTTGAGGGGTTCGGTATGCGAAAATACGCTTATTTGATCATAGGGACTAAAAGTGTCAAAACTGCGAAAGTATGCAGATACGTGCATATCTTGTGTTCTGACCATATCCGGACATCCAAAAATTTTTGTAAACACTAAAAATATTGTATTTTAGTGATGGGAATGCAAAAATACATTTCGTCGCGTAATTTGGATCGTTTTCGCATCCGTTCAAGTTTCGTCGTAATTAACCGAAAAACACGATCGTACGACCAAACGAACCAACATCCATGATATTTCCAAGAATATTTCAAGTCCCCTATGCTTTAACATCCTTGTAGAGCCTTGAAATTGGGTTAACGGGGGTAAAACGCGTCAAAAAACAAGTTTTGGAGCTGCAGGGACCATTTCTGCCAACTTTGGAAAGACCAGACTTGCACTCTCTGGCGGCCAGCGAGAGAAATTGTCTGTCTGGCTCACGGGGGCCTAGAGCCTTCAGACCAATAGCTATTTTTTCATAGAAATCAACTGAATTGATGGTTTTTGTTGCTTGTTTTCTTGTTTGGGGACCAAGTAATGTGTTCTACAAGCCTTCTAATCAGATCCTAACGCTTGTAGGGTGTGGATCATTCTTTGGGCAACACTTATTACACTTGTCAAGATCCTATAACATCACTCAACAATAAATAGCCATGAACTTTCATTCAATCCTTGCTCATTTCTTATTTTCCTCACTCTAGCTCTGAATTGAGGCTACCACACTTTGTTGGAGGCTTCATACCTGAGCTTTCATAGTCATTTTTCCATCCTAGAGCACTTGTAAGTGTTCTTCCTTGGCTTGTTTATTTATTTCAATCTAAAAGTCAAACAGTGTTTGATTTTCAGCTTTGACCATGAATTGGTCAAGTCAAAGTTCAACTGAACTTTGCAACGTGAGCGTAATCACGATGATTATAGTCCCTTGCGACTATACCTACTGATTACCACATTGACTAGTCGAAGTGACGAGTCAAATTTTCGGTCAAAATACACGATTATATGCATTTTGCGACAAAACTATTTTCGGGTATCAAAACACTTTGTTTTGATATCAAATCCATTTTCTAACTTGGTTAAATGTGTTTTAACATGTTTAACTCGTCACTTCTAGTTTCGTGCTTGTTTAGGGTCGTAAGTCAAGCGGTCTCGACAACTGCTTAGACTTTCGAACCCGACCTGTTTGGTCGATCATTAGGATCCGACCAAACATATTTTGTGACCATAGTTGTATAGGGAATAACCTTCCGAGGTTATACCTTATGGTCACTTCGTTTGATTAGTTGTATGACAGGTAGTTTATATCCCTTAGGAAAATGACCAAAATGCCCTTTTTGCGCATAATTTCAATTTAAGCATATGTAACCTAAATTTTGACACTTAAACTGATTATGCAACATTATTAAACATATTTAGGCATATAAGACTTATCATAGGACTAGTTAGACCATCCGAACGCGCATTTGTTCAAATGACACGTTAAAGTAGCATAAACTACCTTAACGGGTCAAAAGCACTTAGGATTGATTACAAATCAGAATGTAAGCTTTGTTAAACCATATCATATGAGTTCCAACACTCATTTGGTTTACAAGACCTCATTCTATCCGATCTCCCGACTTAGGTCCCGATTATTAACATAGCGATTCCATACTAGATGCCACTTGATTTCTTGACTCCCCGAGCTTTGTTAGTTCACTAGATCATGGATACTTGCAATCTCAAGTGAGTACATAGTTCCCCTATTTTATGCTTTCAATTGTTTTGGGGTGATTCATATGTGTTAAAACGATTTCAAGTTTTCAAAAACAAATGTTATGGTTTATATTAAACACAACGATTTCAATACTGTGGACGAACTTGTTGGTGCATTAATACATAACACGAATGACATTCGTTAGCTTTGGCCGAGCCGACCAGTAGTATGTTATGGTACCATAGGATCTGACAAATCCTGTTATCGGACTATCACCATGGTTATGGGGGTAATGTGGTTAACGACAGAACCTGTTATTTTAACAAACCCTTTGGTGGTTTGTTAGTCGATTAAATATACCCTTTGGTGGTATAGACGAGTCACACAGGTTTGGATGTATTTAACTAGAACGACCAAAAGTTAGTTTTCACAAATAAAACACGGATGATTGAACGAATGGTTTTATGACACAGACGATTGAACAATGGTTTATAACACGAACGATTGAACGATGGTTTTATGACAAGAATGATTGAACGATGGTTTATAACACGAAAGAATTGAACGATTGGTTTATGTTAAGTGATTTGATAATGGGACGGGTGTAAGTAATAAAATCATGGTAGATACGCCGCTGGTACTTCTTATATATAAATGCTTTTATCATATTACATTCCGTGGCATTATTTAGTTCACTTGGACGAATGATTTCAAACGATGTCACGCAACGATGTTTACTAAATGATATAAACCATACAAGTTTTTTTACAAGGACGATTTACAATTTGGTTTACAAAAGCAAATGTTTTGGTCAGGATTCATGGTAACGAGGTTTTATAAACTTTAAGCAACTTGTTTTAGTTGGTTAATTATATTGCAATACTAAACACTTTTCAATACAAGGTTTTCAATTATCGACTCTATTAGTCGTACGAGGTATTGCAATATGTATACTAGCCATGAATTTGACACACTCACAAAACCTATGTACTCGTCGACATTTTTGTGCTGACTTTATTTTCACATATGTTTCAGGTGTAGTTGTTTGATGACTATGATGATTCACATAGGATGGGACGCGGGCCTTTGTGACATAAAACATGAAAGACAATATGTTTAAACTCGTTTATTTACTTTCAAGACAATGTTAAACAATTAATAATTCAATAAAACATAACTTCAATATCTATATGTTGTGAAACAATGATTCTGTTACAACACTCCCCGAAGTTTCCGCCGAGGTTTTGTTGTTTAAACGTGGTCGGGGTGTGACATCTAAAGTCCACATTGGATTGGAACTGAAACAAAAAAAAAATGTAACTTTATCCTACGAGTTTTTAAGAGGAGTAACTCTATCTCAGTTCCCATTGTTTATATTCTAATGCTTATAAGCTTTTACCTTGCAGATTCCTTTATACAACACAAGTTCCACATTATCTTGAGGGTGAGAATTACGTCTTTTTGAGCGGTCATGAGGTTATCAATGTCTTCTCAATTCTTTGCATAATACAACATTTTTTGTACACAGGCTAGTTTAAATTTCAAATAATATATACGCTCTAGACAGCCTTGTATGTAATTGATGAAGAAATGTGGTGTTTGTGATGGCGATTTGATCTGCGACAGCTGTTCTCAATGAAAAGGACACGCTTTAGAGAAGCAACAAGACATGGGTGTTAGAAATGCAGGTTTCGCTCCAGCGGTGATCGATTGTGAAGAAAGGTTGTTGCTTGGTCGGAGAAGGAGACTCGAAGGGTAACGCTTCTGCTTCTTTGGGCATGAAGGATGGGTGATGTTGAGTTTTTTCGGATTGGAGCATGCCGTAGATGAGGGGGACTTTGGCCGGATAAGAAAAACGGTGGGGTGGCACAAGAATTTGTTGTTCGTTGAGTCTCAAATTCAACCAACAACTCAAAAAAGGTAGGAGGAAGCTTCATATTAAGATTGATTTTTATCTTTTACATTAATTAGCGTTCGTATTAGTTAAGCGGAATGGTCATCATTTGAAAAAAAGAAGATTGAAATAACTATTTATCTATCCTACTACTAATCTTATCATATCGTTGATTCTTCTGCAGCTCCTCCACCGTCGCCGATTGATCTGCACCGTTTTCTTCCACGCACAGGTACAATTCTATCTCTAAACGAACTGTCATTCCTGATTTTCTTTTGTTTTCTTCTCGATTCCTTCCTTTTTGTTTACTCGATTTCAGATCTTGATATGTTATCCAACCCTAGGGTATTCGATGATGCCCCAATGACTGAATCTACCGGTATTATATACTTTGTTAATTTATATAATTGCTCACCAGTTATTTACATTATTATGTTAAACTTAAGTTTAGCAAGTACTTCTTATTGTTTCTTTGCAGTTTTTCTATTTTACTGTTTTAATTACTTTCTAATCATGTTAACGAGCTGTTATTTGGTCTTAAAAATAATGGCCTTCGTTTGGAATGCCACTCATATATGATGCAGATCCCGTATTATCTAATTTATTTATATGTTAAATCATTGTTGTATGTAGAAACTGTTAGATTTTGCAGAGTTTAAAATTATAATTTTGTTTTGTGATCTTTAGGAACAAGAAACAGCCCTTTCTCTTTGGTCCGGAGCAAGAATAAGGGGTGCCAAGGTTAATTTCACGTTTGACGAGTCATCTCTTAAAGCAGTATCCGTATACCACTTTACGATTAGGTATAAGTTTTTGTTTATTTGATAAAATATGTTATTCTGTATGTTTGATTGAATGTGATTCTTTTAAAAAGACCTTATTGATTTTGATATATATATTTAATTTGTTGGATTTATGTTTGTGTATATGTGTGAATTAGGTTTCGATTGTTTCGAAAACCTACATTTATACCGAGTTGATTGCTGAATTGTTTTGTGTTTGTATTTGATTGAGTTGGTTTAGAGGCTGTTGAAGAAGATGATGGCATACAAGAGTCTGTCGACCGGACCAGTCTGAACAGTCAACATGAACCTGATGGTCGATCTTTGCATGTAACATAAGGTGTTGTAATGCGACTGATGCTGAAAGTAAAGCTACTTCACTTGGTAATGATGGTGGTGTTTACAGGCAGAAGCGGGCTATTTATAAACAAAAGCCAAGAGTACAAACAATAGATGCTTTGGTTGACAAGTCAACTCTGGGTGGGACGACTGACATCGCGCCGACGTTGAGACATGGCCTCCATTCATGGGGATTTTTATTGTTTCGTCTAGCAACGTACGTTTCCTTCTTTGATCTTTGGTGTTCGCTTTGTTTTTTCATTGCAACAGTAATTTTATGTGATCGTTATTTTGATTTTGTTTTCTATAAGCTTTGTATTGATCTAGGGGACATGGAGTGGTCTGTGTGAATCGATTTGATTTTTCTATGGATTATCAATCCCATATTCGACATTTTAGGATGTGTTAAGGCGGACCAAAATTATGTCAAAGGAACCAGTCAATGGCCTTAAAGAATCAATAGGCCGTATAACATGTGTGCAATGCACCTATTGTTTTCTGAATATGATTGCTATTCAATGTAACCGTCGTAATTTAGACCTGCATTTGGGTTATTGTTTGTCCAAATGAAAACCGTTTCGCTAAAAAGGGTTACAGGTAAGATCATCCTAACTCCTAAGTATATGATTAATGTATGCAATTATGCCCAATTACAGTACCTATTTACTTTGGGTTATGATTAGTTAAAATTTCCATAGTGCACAATTACATTTATTCCCATCATTCTTCTATAATATGTCACAGTTCATGTTAAAAGAGAACTTATCTTTTAATTTACACATCTTAGCTCACTTTACTTCATGTACGCCTTCTAACTTTGTTGAATGTTTGGCTAGGATCCATAGTAATGTTTACCAAAAAAAAGAATTTAAAATTATATATATATATATATATATATATATATTAAACCCATTAAGTCTAACTGTTTTCCAAATCATTCTCCACCATTAGATCTTGCTGAAATGAAATCTCAGTCACTTAAACTCACAGAAATAACTTCCATGATGGCAGTTCAAGGCAGTTTAATAAAGGTTTCTTCAACAGGTGGTTACCACCATCTTTTTCTACCCATTATCTCCGTAATTCAAGCCTACAATGCCCTCAATTCAGTTAAATAGTATTTGGTTACACACTCTCTCTCCCATGTTCTTGCGGTTAACGCCGGTTGAGCACCCACTCCTCTTATTACAGTTACTTCATTCCTTTATTAATGCCACTGGTGTCCACCGCCACTACCACAGTTGATGATTTTGAGAAGTGGGCACTGCCATTCGACCACAATTTGGTATTCGTTTGCTTGGCTTGTCGTTCTCATCGTTTTCAGTAGTTCCCCTGGCATAGCTTGAAGCACCATCAATCTCTCACACTCTCGGTAATGTGTTCTGTTTTTCAAAGCCCTAATTAGAGCGAATTTGTTAGGTGTTTGTTTGTTTTGATGAATTCCTCATACTATTGATAACTGTTTAAGGTAACACCACTGAATTCCTTAAGTTACAATTGATTGATCTGGCCATGTTTTGAATTTGTTGGTCATGTTGAAATTGATGGGATACATATAGAATTTAGGTCTGTTTTATAACATACATTATGCTTGTAATAGTTCTAATCATGTTCTTGTGCTTCTAGGGCTTTCCGAATCGACACAAGGCGGCTGTAATGCCTCTAAGCTCCATTGCTTTTTTTTATCTTCAATTACATTCATCCAGTGCTGAAATTGTAAGATTTACCTTTTTTCGCTCCTGTTGGTTCATTTCTTCATTTTCCATCGACTTCACTCCGCTGATTGTTATGTGTTTGACCTAATTTCCTCTCAATGCTTCCTACTATAGAGAGATAACGGTAAATCGATCATCAATCTAGAGATTGTTGCTAATATGTGTGTGTGTGTGTGTGTGTGTGTGCAAGTTTAGATTCTTGATCAATTTTCGTTGTTAATTATATTTTTGAAAATCAATCCATGTTATTGGAATCATGAATGTAATATTATTGGTTTTTCAGTTGATAATTGACACTCTTTAATCATGATTAAAGTAGTATATAATACTAATAATTGTCTAATGCAAGTGTTATTTGATCCGCAGACTCAATAAGGTTGAGTGGAATGTCATAGAAGACTTACATTAGGTTTTTTAACGTGAGTAATTACTTAATGTGCATCTCTCTAATTTTTTATTTTTTATTTTTAATTGTTTTTTCTAGAGTTGTGTGATCTTTTTTTATTTCATGTAGCTTGCTTAATTGGATGTATTGATGATGTTAGGGGTATACAACAAGTAAATAATGCAAAAGGCATGGATAGATATATCAAGGCTGACTATCAGGTTCTTTTGGGATGGATTGAGGTTATTGTTTATAACATATGTATATATGTAAGTCTATAATCATCTATTTTTATAGCATTTTATGCAGTTTTGTAACTGACCTTTTTCTTTTTGACAATGAATATTCTAGAAGAGTCATGGAGGAAAGAAATGAAAATTCTTCAGGTAAAGGGGGTCGGGAACTAATCTATTTTGCTCTACATTAGCTACGGTTTTAGTGTACAAATAAGACCAAAACTGGGTTGATAATTTTTGTTGAAGATAATAGTTTTATTTCATTTTTTTCTTACATACATAATGATGTTGTTTTGGAAGGTATTGCAGATCCAAAATGGGCTGCTAAGTACCAATATTATAGTATATTGCTGTCATGTATCAATGTATCATTACTTAATGACATCAATCGCCTTGATTAGGTAATTTGTGTTTCTGCACAAAAAAAAAAACAAAAAAAAAAACAGATACAAATAGGTTCCCTTGCAAGTTCAATCAATTTAAATATTCACAAAGGCATGTGTATATATGGTAAAACTTACTCACAGATCACACAAGTTTAGCTCTTAAATCAAAAACTTATACATCATGAAGCTGCAAGGTAATTATTCAATATTAATATCTTTTCTTGATGAATAATGAATCTTTTGGTGCTGGATCAAGTGGATATTGATTATGATATTTTTGTGTTAGTTATCTCATCAAGAAGCTGGTAACGAGGCTGGACAAGCCTTAAGCACGCAAGATCACTTAAAATAGAACGGGTCGAAAGTGAAGGCGATGGGGTTACGCCATTGCCCAACTATCTTACCCTAGCAAGCTGGGTGCCAAACTCAAGACTTTGTCCAAAATACCCCTATTCTTGAAACTCAAGAAAGTCAGGTCTCTTTAAGTCTCTCCATATATATATATAAGTATAATTGTCTGTATACCTATATGCATATATATGCTGAGTGATTTCTTTTGAAAGTATTTGAAATGAATCAATTGGTGTATTTGGTTTGTCTGCGATGCTTAAACATTATGAATGCTGGTATTTAAAAGTTTAAGTAAATTAAACAGGTTCTCTATGTTTTTAGAGTTCCGATTTGTTAAACAACACCATCCGACAGCAAATTCATGGTTTGAACTTTCATTCCATATGTATGCATTGTTTTCTATAAATTATTTTTGTCTATAGCATATCGCAACATTGAATGATTCCATCTTGGCCTCTTGGATTTATGTTGGCATTTATGCAACAGTCTTCCATTTGGCTAACTCTTATGATTATAAACCCTAAAAATAGATTGAAAAAATTAAAACCATAAGTATTAAAATCCGGCAGCAGTTCCGTTTTTTGCTCAACACCTTTGCAGGAAATTTGAGATCGTCTCTGGGATGAGATGAGACGAGAAAATGGTGAATTAGTTTGAACTATTGAAGAAAAATCTCCAGATAAAGAATCCGATCATTGGATGATGGTTGGACTTTAGATTCGTGCAATGAAGGTTGGACTTTAGATTGGTTTTATCAGAATTGGCACTTAATCCGTAATTATGCTAATTTTCGTTAATGCTGGTTGAATTTGCTCATTTTTTTTACTGTAAGAAATCTGTCATTTTTTTCAAATATATATTTTTGTCGATTTGTATAGTTATCAGGTAAGAGTAGAGTTTCAATTGAAAAGTTTAGATGGACGAAACTGGTGGCAATAAGGGAGTATTACAAGAAGGGAAATTTGTTTACTGGTAAGCATCTAGATTTAAACTAAGATTTCTTATGATTATAACTTTTATGTTTGTGTTTGCAAAACCTACGACTGATTTTCTGAAACTGGATGAAATCGTGAAGTGTGATGGGGTTGTTTTGCTGCAATCGCTAAGGGCAATGGTTATGGTGTGGCGATTAAGTCTGGGATTCCTATGATTCAAGTCTGTATGGATTCTGATTTATAATAGCTGAAGTTGGTGATTCTTCATTTAGTGGGGTGACAAACTCTAAACGATCGTTGCATTTTTGGGTTACAAAGACGGGTCAACGCATACAAACCAGCTAACAGATTGTTCAGTCGAAAGTTGTTCGACTTACGAGGAAGGTCAACAAACTGAATGAGAGATGATCGGTTTGACCCATCAAAATTCAAAGAAGGTTGACAATGAGCCATAATTTTTAGCAAGTGATTTGTCAATGAGTGTTGGAACACTGGTAGAAACCACACCGAAGAAAGATCCATCGGTAGGGGCTAAGATGTCATTCTAATGGATCAAACTAATTAAAGAAACGTAGATTCTGTGATGGAAGAGGCTGCTGAGATGCCACAGAAGTTGTAGTTTCCTTAATGCCCATGATCATGGGAATGATGCAACTTCAAGTAGAAAGCATTTCGATTTAAATGGACTTAGTTGGTGATCAAAGGGACATTTTAGTATGATTAAAGAATCATCATTCTCATTAGTGCCAAAAGGATTAAGATTTTGTAATGCATTTTCAGTATTTTTGTAGCGCAATAAATAGTTGGAGAAACATGAGATATTTCGATAGTGAATTGCGAAGATTTTATTTTAGAGCAACATGAGTTGCGGTCATATTTACTATTGTGGTAAATCTATAATAACATATGATTACTTGTAGTGAATAACATAACTTGTGAATCCTTGTGTAGCCACTAAGTCTGATGTGAAGGATAATCAACACAAGGGTGCATGTGAATCCTTGGAAGTGAACAGAGAAAATGGATATGCAATGGTTGATTATAAAAGCTCATATAAAGAGAGATTGCTTTCCTACCAGCAAGATTAGGAGTTATCAACAGCTCATACAGTTTTTAGCATCTAAATTGGTAATTGTTTTTACATGTACAGAGACTTTATATCTATACTCTGTATTCCTTACTCTCAAACTTTTATAACAACGTTCCAGGTGGTTGTTGATGTGAACCATGAGGTTGCCTCAGCTGACGATGCCAAAAAAACACCAAGTTTGACAAATGGGCACCATGCATCAAGTCAACAAGTCGAAAAAAAGGCCACCTTTGAGGTTAAAGAGAACGATCCAAAAGCCGAAAAAATTGAGGTAGTAAACCATGTTTGATTGTTATAACACTTTCCCCCAGTGTTGCCTACCGTTTACTTTTGCATTAAAATAACACCATTTCATGTTTTATCACTCTATCACTTTTATTTTATATTGTTTGTGGTTGTACACTGTTCACGATGGTTTTCCTTTTATAAATTAAAAATGGTGTTTTTGTTTATAATGTTGTTTAGACTTGTGTCCATCTAACGTGGGTGTTTGGGATTGCTTATTTTGAGCTCCTTTTAAGTTTTTGACTTCTTAAAAGTTAATATGTCATTTTTTGTAGTGTTTGGACAATGTGTCAAGAATGAGTTTTGTGGTTTGAAAAAAGGAAAAAGGAAAAGTTAGATGGTTGAAACTTTTTCAAAAAGGAGATGGATAAGAAGAAAATGAGAAACAATCCCAAACACCCTCAATATAGATTATCTTTGTTTGTTAAGTTGTTAGCGTAACCCGTCCATCGGACGGGTATTAAACTAGTTTGGATTGGTTTAAGCTATTGGCACTATTATGGGTTGAACTGAAATTTGGTTCAAGTAATTATGAATTGAGTGTGTGTATATATATAGATGTATATGCACAAACATTTTTTTGTATAAAAAATCAAATGAAAAAAATTAGGCCCTAAAAACTACAATCTCAACATGATTTGCATACATTGCAGGGAATTTGGTTGTATCAAGTACACTGCAGGTTTGTTTTTCGATTTCAGGTTCAATCCTAACATTGGTTTGAGGTTTAAACTTTCTTACAATCATACTTCACTATGCCAGCGAATGAGTTAGTTGATGTAATAGCACCATCCAACTATAGGTAGTCAATCCCTTTATAATAAATGTCTTTATCCTAGATGTTGGTTTCTTAAATTAATAGACGCTTTCTGTTTGTTTATTATGCAGCTGGATTTTAGTGTAGGTGGTAGTGCATCGGTTACGACGACTACGGTTATTTGGTACACCTTTATTTTTCTTTCCTTTTTGTGATTTTTGATCGTTTGCTTGGGGTGCTAAATGGGCCGTGTTCGCCGGTTGGCGAGTTCATCCCAACCCGAACTCGAAAAATTTACACGAACCCGAACACGATTCGAATATTCACTTGGTGACTCGAACACGACCCGTTCACCCTGAATTTTATTGTATTATTAATTTTTTTTCCCAAAAGTTAATATATTAAAATTAAAATAATCATTTTAGATTATGAGGGGTTCTCCCTTTTTGTCGAGATAAAAAAGAGTCCGCTTTTCGCTTAGATTAATTTGTTTTATTTTAGATTATATTTTTATGTCATTTAGTTTGATAGACATTATAAGGATATATTAATGTGAGGCTCAAAAATGGTCCAGTTAACTTGAAAATCAAGTTGCAACCGTAACACATTATGGGAGAAACAAGAGGCAATTGCCATCAAAGATTCAAGGGGTACTTATTAACATGGCTGTTATTGCATGTTAGCCACCAACCAGACACAAGGAGCCCCCATATGACCTTTTAGTTATGGTTCAATTGATGGTAACCTGGTACTTATTGTTTGTTGGCCTTGCTGGCCACAGAGTGTGCTCGAGCCGAGTTATGTGAAAAAAAGAGCTAGGAATGCTATGTTGTTTTTCCACAATATATTACTTGAAAGAGTACAAACAATACAAGTTGGATGGGTTGGCTAACGTGTCAACTATCAACACGAGTTCAGGTAAAAATTATGTATATTTTCGGACGGTTCAGATTTGGTTGACCCGATCCACTATTTGTTTGTTTTTTTCCTCAAGTAACTAACATGTCAACTCTGATCGCAAACACCATGGATGAGTCTGTTTTAGGTTTAACACTGATTGATCAAAATTAACACTTATATTATCTCATAAGTTTCTAAATAACAAAGTTACGCTTTAATGTAGTTTTGTAGCAAAAATCACTGTTAGCTAGGGGTGTGCAAAAAACCGAATTAACCGAACCATAACCGAATTAACCGACAAAACCGAACCGAAAAAACCGAACCAAATAAAAAACCGGTGGGTCGGTTAATGGTTTTTTTGAAAACCGAAAGTAGCGGGTCGGTTATGGTTATCATTTTTTCCATACCCACCATAACCGAACCGAACCGACATGTAATAAATCTTTGTAGGATTTAAGATTTTTCACCATATTTTTAATATTTGATGTTTTTTACTGGAGATTTTTAGTACTTATGGATTTTTCATATCATTTTATGGTTTTGGTTGAATGTTTATTTGAATTATGGAATGTATCATATCAGTTTATTTGAATATTTGATAATATATTATATGTATTTTTAATACTGTGTAATATACTAATATATACAAATATGCAATAACAATTTATTCCATGTTAAAAAAAATTAAGCTATTTTTAGCTAAGCTAAATACACGGTTAACCACCCATAACCGACCCGCTATAACCATCAAAACCGAATAACCAAAACCACCATAACCGGTCGGTTATGGTTATGGTTATCCAATAACCAGCATCGCGGTTATGGATATGGTTTTTGATCAAAACCGAGCCAAACCGACCCATACACACCCCTACTGTTAGCAATTACATATCAGGTCAAAACAGTAATTTATTTAAAAGGTTTAGATTATTATATGAATCATCCGTATCATTCTATATGTATTCTTGGTTATTTATCTATAAAAGGAAAGTTGGTGCATTAATATGTAAATCTATAATACCCCCCTCAATTCATGGTTGCAATGTAAGAAGTGATATCATAATATGTTTAACTGAATTCATTTGCTTTTCCTTTAACCGAATTCATTAACTTTGCCCTGCTACTTTGTGTTAGGTACCCATGAAGAGGATTCTTTTCCCTGCAATGGGCTGCTGTGTTGAGGCTAATACTGCACAACCTCCACCACTTCCCCCTCTTAAAGAAAATTTAGTTTGGTGGTTTGAAAGATGAAGACCACATACCACATATTTACAAACCTTTATGGTATACATGACACATTTCTCAAAGGGGCCATGAAGCATGGTGATTTGTATAGAACTAAAGATTTAGTGATCAAGGGTTCCGATTGGATTTCTTGCTATATAAGTGATAGAACTAAGATACATATCATTATAAAAAGTCATTTGCGAAGCACGCATGCAATAAGCTAAAAGTCAACTAACCTAACTATTTTAGCAGCATCATAGGGGCAATTTGTAATCTACTCTTTATGTTTCAAGGCTAAGTATAAACATATATTTTTTTTCAAACAATAGAAAACATATCATTTCTCAACACCGTAAAATTCACGGGTATTAGCACTAGTATACTTATATAGATATATAGATAAATAGATAATTAGTTAAAAGTAATATATAATGTCAACATAACTTTTTTTTTTAAATAATTTGGAATCTTGTCTTTTTCAAGGTTATAAAATAAAGGCAAATTGGAAAATAATAATCCAATCTTTCTGAAATTGGCTGATAATAATCCCAAGTCAGTTATTAGCCAATAATAATCCGACCTCGTCCAATTTTTTTTGTAAAATAGACCGTCGTTAAAATAAGCTTAACGGAGTTAAGTTTTTTTCCGAATTACAAACCGATGTTTTAGGGCTTTTGATCAGAACGAGGATACGAGTCGATTGGTGTAAAACTTACCTCGAAATTGTGATTGAAATCGCTTGAATTTTGTTAATTGGAAGTTAAACACCCGAACTGAAGCACCGTTTTCGTGGGTTGGGGGCAGTATTTCGAGGTAAGTTTTACATCAATCGACTTGTATCCTCATTCTGATCAAAAGCCCTAAAATATCGGTTTGTAATTCGGAAAAAAAACTTAACTCCGTTAAGCTATTTTAACGGCGGACTATTTTACAAAAAAATTGGACGAGGTCGGATTATTATTGGCTAATAGCTGACTTGAGATTATTATCGGTCAATTTCAGAAAGATAAGATTATTATCTTCCAATTTGCCTAAAATAAAAATAGAAAATATTCTTTTGAGTAAACTGCAATTTTACCCCCTGAGGTTAGGGGTCATTGGCATGTCTACCCCCCCTAAGGAAATAATTGCATTTTTACCCCCACTGTTTGGGGTTATGTCGCATGTTTACCCCCCTGACCAAGTTTCCGTTAGATGTTAGCGATTTCTGTTAATGGTCAAAGGGAAATTAGGTAATTTCGCTTTCCTATTGACCTGCAACCTCATTTAATCACCAATTCATCACATTGAAACCCTGAACTTAACCTAACTCGAAATTGAAGAGCTCCGCACCGGCGATCAGGCATTCTTCAACAATTACAGCAGATTAGAAGTCTGTTACGAGCATGGATCTTCGATTGTGGAAGATACGAGCTGAAGATCAGTATTTCGAACCGGGTGAAATGTACCGTAAGTGACATGCAAGTTCAAAGGGTCTGAATTAGGTAAAAAATTAACTTTTTTCTGTCTTAATTTGTTGTTGATGTGTGTTTACAGGAGAAACCCAATCTCAATTTACCATTAAATTTCACCATGGAGGTAATTTTGTAGAAAACCCAAATAGGAAATACTTTGGTGGGAAGATGAGCTACATTGATCATGTAGATTTTACAGTGTTGAATACTGATGTTTTAGAGGAGATGGTTAAGAAATTAGGATACAATGATGGTTTGTTTTTCTGCATTCATTACAAGGAACCGTATTGTTCGTTGGATTTTGGTCTTAGGACATTAAAATGTGATGTTGACTTAGAGTCTATCTTTGATCATGTGCGTCAAGGAGTCCACATCATAGACATGTATGTTGAACACCGGATGTCAACAATATTGGAAAATACAAGTGAAGGTCCTGTAGGGGCATGTAAAGCAATCGTTCCAGCAATTGTTCCAGCATCATTTATAATAAATAATCAGAATTATAGTATGAATGAAGATGAAGAAGAGAGTAAAGGAAGTGATCCTGATTATGAGTATGTTGAGGAAGATAATTTGGTTTATGAAATAGAGGTGGATATGCAGAGGTTCAGGGCTAATGTTGATTTTACTAGGGAAGAGCTGGATGGTTCAAGTGATGGGGATCATGATGATGACAGAAGTGAAGAAGGTCATGTGCCTGTTGACTTGGAGGATTTTGAAAGTGGATCGGATGAGAATTCAACCCTTAGAGATAAGGTTGCCAGGAAGATAAGGAGGAGAAACAAGAGTGCTTCAAAAGGTCCAAATGATCTGCCATTCTATATTGGTCAGCTTATTGATGACAAGAAAAAGATGAATCAGATGGTGAAAGATTATGCTCTTAAGGCAAGGAGGGGTGTTTTTATTCTAAAAAATGAATTGTTAAGGTATAGGGTAGTAAGTTTTGGAAGCAATCCACCACTACTTGGTCATGTAAAAAAAAAGAAGAGGGGTAAAATAGTAAATGCACCAAAGTAGGGCAAAAATATAAGCACCTTAAAAGGCATACCAAGCCCACATGTCCTTGGGCAGTTCACATCTCAAGGAACACAGACAAGGATAAGTGGTGTGTGAAGACCATTCATAATCAACACAATTGTTTGACAACAAGGGCCGATTCTTTGTACACAATGAGTTCGATTGCCAGAGAGATCCAACCCATGATTGAAAGCAATCCAGACATGCCAATTCAAGCAATCCAAAGTCAACTGCTTCGGAAGCATCAACTTGAAATATCACTACATAAGGTATTCAGAGCCAAGAGGATAGCAACTACGAAGATCTATGGTGATTACCAAGAACAGTATGGTCTGCTAAGGTCATACTGTGATGAACTTCTAAAAGCCAACCCAGGTAGTACAATTAAAATTGATGTGGAGCCATGTGGGAACCCAGCTAGTCCTACAAGGCAGTTTCGAAGGGTTTATTTTTGTTTTGCCTCTATGATGAGAGGATTTAAGATGATTGGAAGACCATTGCTGGGTGTGGATGGTTGTTTCATGAAAGGTCCATTTCCTGTACAGATCTTGAGTGCTGTTGGTATTGATGGGAACAATAGCATATATCCAGTTTGTTATGCCCTTGTTGAGGCAGAAACAACACAAACCTGGAAATGGTTTTTGCAACTGTTGAGAGATGACCTAGGGTGTGTGACAACCGGTAATTTACGCCCTTAATTACGCGATTAACAGGTGATTAACGCAATAATAAATAGTGATTACGATGCTAATTAACTTAATTAGGCCCTTGGAGTGCCCAGGAACGTTTGTTCAGCTATACAGTGCGCGTGTGGTGATTTATGGGAAATCTGCTAAATATGACGCGACAACGGACTGATACCGTACAAAATACTGACGACGCCACAAATATGGATGTTACATGAATATTTGATGCTTATGGATTTTGGGATTGCGATAGCGGGTCCCGTAGGAATTACGGACCGCTTACACATGAGATAGGCTTGTGGGCCCTGGGCCCAAGCCCGAAACCCACAAGCCTAAACCTATACATAATATATTAGGTACTATCAAATCCCTACAAAGTATTGTCAAGATCTTAGCAAATCTTAATAAATCTTGCAAAAACTCATCAAATCTCATACAAAAGATTTGTCTCTAAAAATTAGAGCATAGGGACTTTTAGTTAATGAATTGTTATATGATCCAAAGCAATACCCACTATACATGTGTATAAAAGGGGTCATGGTCCATCCATTTATTCACACACAAGAAAAACACAGACTTAAAAGTCTGACCCTCTCTTCTCTCTCGAATACACATACAGGAAACAAACACATTCAACATCTCATCCCCTTCAATACACACACACAAAATCCATGCTCTCCCTCTCCGTATGAACTCCGGTGACCGGAGTTTAGTCCGACCGGCCGACAAAGCACAGCCCCCCTTCTTTCCGATGACAGAACAGAACACCACCACCACCACCACCGTGAGGTGGTGGTGCGGCGGCGATAACCAGAGACGAGAGAGAGCGAGGAAGAGAGAGAGACTGAGAGAGAGAGAGACTGAAGCAGAGAGAAAATCTCCGGCGGTCGGAGACTCGGACCAGCGGTTCGACGGTCGAAGTCCCGATTCCGACCGGTCATTTCGTTTATCCGGCGGATTTGGTTCGTTTATCCGGCAATCCATGCCTTTATCCGACGAGATTTCCGATGTTGATGATCACGACAGTGGAGGTGGTCTCGGGTTTCTGTTCGGAAGCCAACAATGGTCAAATGGGTTCTGTACGGGTCCGATTTGGGGGTTACGGCTCGCTCGGTTCACTCGCGGTTCAGACTTGATGGTTTGGTTGTTCGGGTCATGTTACGGCTCGGGTCACGGTTCGGTTTCGAGTCTTGGTCAAAGGCAGTCAACAATTCATTGGTTCAGATCTCTCGGGTATGCTCGGTTTGGAAGTTTTGGGTTTCAATCAACGGTTCGGGTCACGTGGTTCGGTCAGGCGGCTCGGTTCTGTTGACTCGGTCGAACCGAGTCAACCCAGTCAACAGATGGGTTCGGGTTCGGCTCAGTCAACAACTCATCAGTTTCGGCTCAAGATATGGTTTTCGTGAAGCGGGTCAGGTCGACTCGGTCGAACCGAGTCAACTCGGTCAAAGTCAGCCGGTCAACTCGGTTGACTCGGTCAACTCGGTTGACTCGGTAACCTAGTCAACTTTTGTTCGACGTTCAACTCGGATAAATGGTAAAGGTTTAACGACGAGATTAATTTGTTATTTTTATGTTTTTATCGTACGTGACAAACGAGCTCGAACCGATTTAACTATAGTTTATGTTTTGATATAGTTGACAAAGTTACATGCATATTGTTTGAATTTTGAAAAATAACGACAACTTGTGTTGTCGAGGGCGTCCAAAAACAGAGGAAACTTTGCCCGTTTTTCGAGAAAATCTGTAAAACGAAACACGTTTTTAATATAAAGACACTTTATATACAAGTGTATAATATTTTCGACGACACTTTACAAACATACGAAAACAACGATTCGGAAAATATTTACAACGACAAACATAGTTGTTTTGAACTTCGGAAATTCAACGAATTCGTTTTATAAAAATAAATATAGTTTTTATATTTATACCACACGAATTTCCTTATAAAAATAAATATAGTTTTATATTTATTTCAAACTTCAAACAACTCGATGATGCTTTCGCAAAATCAATATAACTTTTTATATTTATTACAAACGCCGAAACGACATATATATATTTTTGGCAAATATACACAAGACGTGATATATATAATACAAGTTATTATATATTATTTTCGTACGACTACTCGAGACGGCTAACGCAATTACAACGAAGTATTTATATATTTTATATATAAATATTTATTTATTTTTAAATCTCTCGAGAATCAAGTCTTTTCAAGACTTAGTGGTTTTATCGACAATAAACGACACTTATCAAATATGACTATCATTTTCGATAAGTTAGCTACTTACCATTGAACGTTCGATTAACGATTCGGTAGAGCTCGGTAACACGTAGTTTAGTTACCGCATTATTTAGAAACTTATAAGATATTCCGTGTTAGGAATATTGTAGAATGCACGCTAGCGAGTCAAGTCTTGGAAACGACATCACGAAGTCGAAATTAGCTAGCTTTGCACAAGGCTTTTCAGGTGAGTTCATAACCCCGCCTTTTATGGTTTTACATTTTTATAAATGTTTTTGGGGTGGAAAGACATGCACTTTATGCAAAAGCATACAAGAATTACATACTTATAAACCATTTTACAAGCAAGTTTTAACTGACACAAATGGTTTACGAAAAGCTTATGTTTTATACCGGTTTTTCAGACAAGCGTATTTTTCGAAATGTGCATTCATACGAATTCTAGTTTTTTTTTAAACTACGGGGAAATACAAATACAAGAGTTTACAAATGTTACAATGATGATATGATACAAAAACAAGAGGCACTCTTGGTGAGAACGAGTACCAAGTATGATGCGTTTTAAGGAGTCAGAACGAGTACTCCGATAAGGAATCAGAACGAGTATTCCGCCAAGGAGTCAGAACGAGTACTCCGATAAGGAATCAGAACGAGTATTCCGCCAAGGAGTCAGAACGAGTACTCCGATAAGGAATCAGAACGAGTATTCCGCCAAGGAGTCAGAACGAGTACTCCGATAGGGAGTCACAACAAGTACTCCCCATGTACGTGGTGTACACAAAAATACTTGATTTATACATGATACATACAAAAAAAGACTTGATTTAAACAAGATACATGCAGAAAGACTTGATTTATACAAGAAAACATGATACATACAAGAATACTTGATTTATAACTTGAAGTACGTGGGGTACTCAAGAAAAACTTGATTTATAACTTGAAGTACGTGGGGTACTCAAGAAAACGGGAATTATACTTGAGTACGTGGGGTACTCAAGAAAAACTTAAATTATACATGAGTACGTGGGGTACACATGAAAACTTGTTTTATATATGAAAATGATTTTAAATTCGTTTTCACAACAATACTTCAAAAACCGGTTATTCAAAAAGATTTATTTCAAATTTTTTACAAACAAACTATGAACTCGCTCAACTTTATGTTGACTTTTTCGCATGTTTCTTTCTCAGGTTGCATTTCTAAGAAAAGGCACGGTTGGAATAGGAGAACCATGAAGAGTCGAGTACTTAGTGGGCGTTCAATTTCTAAAAGACTTAGCTTATTTGCTTCCGCTGTGCAATGAAGATACTAGTCCAGTCACGCCAATGCTCTGATATTTCGGGGTGTGACAGGGTGTACGGCTAACTCTTGTTTCACCTTCATCAGTGACAGACAAAAGGTAATATGTTCTTAAGTGTTAATTAAAACCTTGCAAAATAGTGTCATTAATTGCATTTTGTATCACAGGGTGTGATTCCTGCTATGCTAGCTATTTTCCCTAATGCTGAGGACAGATTTTGTTTGAGGCACATTCATGAGAACATAAAATCCAAGTGGCGTAGAGATCTTTACAAGAATTTGCTTTGGTCAGCCAGAAGGAAGACATCTATTCCATACTTTAACAAATCTATGGAAGAAATTAAGACAACAGAACGAGCTATGTATGACTGGCTGAATAAGATCCCATTCACCGCTTGGTCAAGAGCATATTTTTCTGGAAGAGCTAAATGTGATATGTTGCTGAACAACATATGTGAGGTTTTTAACAGACAAATCGTAGGAGCAAGGGACAAGCCGATTATCACATGCCTAGAATTCATTCGGGAGTACATGACCAAGAGGATAGTGAATGTCAAGAAATTACAAGCAAAGTGTATGGGGCCACTGACTCCTCATGCCACTGAGGTCTTCGATGAGATCAAGAAACAGGCTGCTGAAATGTCTGTTTTAATGGTTGATTCGGACAAGTATCAAGTCACAGGTCCGAGATCACAGTGTGTTGTGAATGTTAAACATAAAACTTGTGCATGCAGGAAGTGGGATTTGACCGGGATGCCTTGCAAACATGCCGTTGCAGCCATATGGGATATGTCAAGGAATAGCATTGATTCTGGCATACCAGAAGACTGGGTGGATGAAGTGTATTGGCTGTCAACATGGAAGAAAGTTTATTACAATGTCATAGAACCAATCAACTGGCCGGAGATGTAGACTCCTTCAGAGTGTCCAACAACACTCATCCCACCAAAGCATCATACACAAGTTGGAAGGCCAAAGAAGAAAAGAAAGAAGACATATGGTGAAAAAGAACTTGAGCAGGAGTTCGACAAAGGAGGTAAAATGACCAGAAAGGGTAGTAGCATCAAGTGTGGTAAATGTGGGAATATGGGTCACAATGTCAGGAGCTGCAAAGGACAAGGGTCTGAACAATCCATTGCTTCACAGGAATCACACACTGTCACTCAAGGTGCACCAGTTTACAATCTTGATGAGTGATGGATGGTTTGTAAGTTTAGACTATGTTTGTTAGGTTTGTCAACTTTGTTCAAGACAATGTTTGGTTTGTACCTTTATGTTTGGTTTGGTCAAGACAATGTTAGGTTTGTCAACTTTGTTCAAGACAATGTTTGGTTTCTACCTTTATGTTTGGTTTACAATCTTTATGTTTGGCTGCTTTAGTACAAATAAGAGGCGGAAAGTTATTCGATTAGATTACATTGCAACATTTAGTACAAATAAGAGGTCCAACATATAAACTTAAAACCAAACAAAATCTAGCCTATTTCCAGTGACAATCATCCAAACAAGACCAATCCGAATCAGAACCATGATCCCCTTCATATGGGTCAAAGTACCAATCATTATCTTCATCCCAATATGTGTAATCCCATGCATGTTCCAGCACTTCAGGATCATAATCCTTTGTCGGATCTCCGAATATCTTTTCATAATCAGTTTTTTGCTCCATGTAAGGTCTGAGTATCTCAGACTCTTGATCCTCAAAGTAGACATAACTGTCTGGTTCTTCGGCTGCAACGACGTCTTCATCCTTACCAACATCTTTGTCTTCATCCTTACCAACATCTTTCTCATTCTCAACATCCTTACCTACAGAATTACAAGAAGGCTACCAAAACAAACATATAATAAGAACTTGAAAAAGACCATTGCATGAAAAAGTATAATTACAAGCAGTCAAAATACACAACCAAATCCAATTTGTCCACATTATACTACTTAACCAAAAACAGTAGAACAATCAACACCCAAGTAATCACAAAGTACATCTTCAGTTTCAACACATCTCCATTCTTGTACCGACCCAACTGTTCTTTGCAGTTAGCCAAGTCATCAATTAAACCAGGCATTACCTCTCCGCAAACCGGACATCCCTGTTCTTCACCTTTGTCAGCCCATCTTAGGAATCCACATCCTCCAACCTATTATCGGACATCATAAGCAAGCCTTTCCAACAAAGTTAAGATTCAATAAGCATAAAACAGAAGAAACTTACACATCGAATATACCAACGACCAGGATTAGCTGTCGATTCTGATTGTTTCACCACTGTTTTCGCACCACATGGAGATATGATGTCTGAATGTTGAGTTTTGCCCTTGAATCGAAGCACAGACAACGAAGATGAAGATATGTTCAGGGCAGTGATTAGAGGGCAGAGAATTGAGGGCAGTGAATTGAGGGATTGAGGGCAGTGAATTGAGGTCGATTGAAGAACGATTGAAGAACGATAGCATTTAGGGCAGGATTCAAGCTATTAATGGGGAAGATGAAGGGTAGTTTGGACTTTTCACTACAAACTAACGGTAACAATAACGTTGAAATGGTCAGGGGGTAAACATGCGACATAACCCCAAACAGTAAGGGGTAAAAATGCAATTATTTCCTTAGAGGGTAGACATGCCAATGACCCCTAACCTCAGGGGGTAAAATTGCAGTTTAGTCTGTTATTTTTCTCACTTCCGAAGAGAACTCCTCTTAAACTGAAACCTCACTATCCCAGAACTTAAACAATCTGTAGCGTCATAACCTCTTCTTCTTCGCTCAACCGATCGATCAGATCATAATTCACAAACCCTAAACACACAAATCTCCAAACAAAAACAACTATGGCGGACACTCTCTCTGCTTTGAGATCTCTAATGGCTTCACACTCTCCACCTCTCGACGCCCTAGTTGTTCCATCAGAAGATTATCATCAGGTCCAATCTCAATTTCCTCATCTTAATCTTCACATATTTCCCGATTTCAATCTATTTATAGCTCAATCATTCATTTGTCACTTGTGAGTAGTCGATTTGTTGCAATTTTAATCTATAAATAGTTGAGATTTGAATTGATATTTAGAGTATTTCTTATTAGATGATTGGTTTGTGTTGGATGATGTTGTAGAGTGAGTATGTATCTGCGAGGGATAAAAGGCGTGCTTTTGTTTCTGGATTTACTGGAAGTGCTGGTTAGTTCTGTTTCCTCTATGTTAATCTTTTAGGCTTTTTTTCTTTTTAATATATATGTATATATATTGTTAAACTGTGTAATCGCAACGGTTTTGAAGCTTATTCAATATTAAAAATATTGTTTTTAGGTACAGTTTGTGTTTGAATTTTCAATCAAGTTATTGTTAAACCGTGTAATAATCGCAACGGTTTTGAAGCTATTAGATAATAATTGCTTACTGCTTAGATTCTTAGAATATTGTAACCCAAATGTATCTGGATTTGCATTTTGCAATCACCGGCATGTGGATTCTAAAATCAGGGCTTTCTCGTAAACAAAATACTTTTTTTTTTGCTTTCAATCCTAACTCTTTGGGAATACGGAGACACATTTTTTATATGAAGTCTAAATCGCACACAAACACGCGATGGAGTGAGTTTTGGTGCCCCCCCCCCCCGCCCCTCACACACACACACACCCCACCAAGTATACCGATTCTTTGCACTGCTTGTCAAAAATTGCAAAATAAATGAAGTTAAACCCTAAATCATCTATTCACGTTCAATTTTTGTAAACGAAGAAAAAAAACCCAAAAGACAAATAGCAATTCCAACAGAAAAAATTGAGAGATTGAGAGCTGAGGGATCGGAGAAAAGCATCGGATGCGAATCGATGTAATCAAGCCCTAAAAAACTCGGGGGCTTGAAGCAGCCTAGCTTTAACTTATATATATCTTATAGACCCCCTTGTTGGCTTGCAAAGTTGTGCTTACTGGTTATCGACTTATGTAGGTTTGGCACTTATAACAAAGAATGAAGCATTGCTTTGGACGGATGGGCGGTACTTTTTGCAGGCAGAACAACAACTAAGTGACCAGTGGAGGCTTATGCGTATGGGAGAAGATCCAGCTGTAGAGATATGGATATCCACTGTAAGTCCTTGTTCTGCAACTTCTTGGCTTCCAAAAACCCCTAAATTTAACTTTTCTTTTGAATGGGCCACCAAGAATTAGTGTTGTAAAGAGCGAAGATTGCGATTGCTATTGCGCAACATACATATAAAATATTTCTTAACTTTTTTCTAGTGTATCACTAAACATGAAATAGCGCCCGCTGTTTAATCGTTATTGCTACGTAGCGTTTAGGTAGCTTGTCGCCGTTCGCTATTGACAAGTATAGTTTTTAATAGTGAATAGCGGTAAATAGCAATGTGCTATATGCTACGTAGCAATAGCGATTAAATAGCGGGGGCTATTTTATAAATAGCGATAAACTAGAAAAAAAAATAAAAATATTTTATATGTATATTTTATAAAAAAAAACCCGGTAAATATGGAAGAATATACACTTCTTATTTCAATTCTGTAACAAAAGCCCTAAAATACGCCAATATATTCACTATATATACTTGTATTTATTAAAAAGGAAAAACCTATTTTATAGCTATTTCATAACTTTTTAGGCGCTAAACACCTTATAGCGGGAAGCTCCCGCTCCTCTATTCGCTATAGCAAGCATAGCGACCACTATTAACATATGCTAAGAATTTAAACCATTACCATGTTTTTACCAATGAAGTACCCATTTTTTGTATCAGAATTTACCTGAAGATTCGGCTGTCGGGATTGACTTCTGGTGTATATCAGTAGAAACCGCACAGAAATGGAAGTCTTTGTTTGCAAAAAAGCAACAAAATTTAGTTCCCACAACCAAAAACTTGGTTGATGAAGTCTGGAATGATCAACCTCAAGCTGAAATCAATCCCGTTCATGTACATCCTCTGAAATTTTCCGGTCGTTCAGTTTCCGATAAGTTAAAGGATTTGCGTGAAAATTTAAAAAAGGAAAAAGCACGTGCAATTATAATTACAACACTTGATGAGGTTGTTTGGTTATTTAACATTCGTGGGGGTGATGTGTCGTATTCTCCTGTCGTTCATGCATTTGTTATCGTCACAAGAAAATCCGCTTTCTTCTACGTGGATGAAAGAAAGTTGTCTTCTGAGGTAAGTTGTTTTAACTTTTATGATATATTTTTGAGTAACATGCCATTTTCGTCCCTAAGGTTTGGCCAGTTTTGCGACTTTTGTCCAAAGGTTTGTTTTTTCGCATCTGGATCCAAAGGTTTGAAATCTTGCCATTTTCATCCAGCTCGATAACTGCATCCATTTTTCTCTGTTAAGTCAGAGGTATTTCTGTCTGTTTTGGGCAATTCGGTCTTTTTCACTTTATGTAAAAAGACCGAATACCCCTGAAAAAGACCGAATTGCCCTTTAAGTTAACAAAAAGACAGAAATACCCCTGACTTAACGGAGATAAATGGATGGAGTTAACTAACCGGATCAAAATGGCAAGATTTCAAACATTTTGGACCCAGATGCGGAAAAACAAATCTTTGGACAAAAGTCGCAAAACTGGCCAAACCTCAGGGACGAAAATGGCATTTTACTCTATATTTTTGTTATAATTTCTGGATCACTTAAATGAAGACGTTAATTTTTTTGCAGGTCAAAACTTATATGGAGGAAAATAATATCACCGTAAAAGATTACGGTGTTGTGAGCTCCGATGTGGATTTGCTTGCATCTAATCAGCTTACATCAGCAAAGGAAACACAATCAAACGGTGCGACTGAACCGGAGGATAGCAGCCATAAGATTTGGGTTGATCCTCGTTGCTGCTATTCATTGTAGTCGAAGTTAAGCGGTAATCAGGTCCTTGTGCAACAGTCACCTTTGGCCCTTCCCAAATCTCTTAAGGTAATTTATCTATGAGTAAAATGCCATTTTTGTCCAAAGGTTTGGTTTTCCGCATTCGGGTCCTTGTACTCTCCAAATTTTGCCCTTTTTGTCCAACTGACTAACCCTGTCTAAATTTTATTGTTAGGTCATGGGCAATTTTTCCTTTATTCATTTGTTTATCTTATTATTTTCTTTATACCCTTAAATTAATAAATTGAAAGGTATAATTAAATAAACAAATGAATTGAAGGACGAAATTGCCCCTGACTTAACGGCACAATTTGGACGGGGTTAGTCAGTTGGACGGAAAGGGCAAGATTTGGAAAGCAAGAGGACCCAGATGCGGAAAACAAACCTTTAAACAAAAGTCGCAAAATTGGCCAAACCTCAGGGACGAAAATGGCATTTTACTCTGCATCTATTTTTGACTTATCTATATTTGGTAAGTTGGACCCTTTTTGCCCTTCTTAGTATGTATCCTTTTTATTGCTTATTTTGCGGATTGGAGACTATTGGTAGCTAAACATGTATTTTATATATATAGAATCCTGTAGAGATGGAAGGGCTAAAAAATGCACATATTCGGGATGGTGCAGCTATTGTGCAATATTTTGCATGGCTGGATAAGCAGGTATGCTTTTAAATCCTGAGTTAAATTTGACACGTTATAATTTTTTTTTAATTCTTTTTTTCGCTTTCATTTTGGTTTGATCTCTGCATTTCGACAAATGTGCAGATGCAGGAGATATATGGTGCCTCAGGCTACTTCAAGGAGTCGGAAAGCCAAAATTCTAAAAAACACTTGTACATTTCTATTCTTCCATACGTACTCATAGCTGCTCTGTGTTTAGGCTGCAAACGAACTGAATGAACACGAACAAGACCTTGTTCGTGTTCATTTGTAAAAAAATCATGAACACTTACCGAACAAGATTTTATGTTCGTGTTTGTTCATTTAGGCAACGCACGTTCACGAACATAAATGAACGAACGTGACCTCTGTTCATGTTTGTTCATTTAACTAAACGAATGAAATTTCTTGTTCGTGTTTGTGTTTGTTATTATTTAACGAATGAACACAAACGCACTTCATGCCCAATGGTTTACGAGCTGTTCGCGAATGTTTGGTTCATTTGCAGCCCTATCTGTGTTGTCAAGTATATATAATTTACTAAATCTTTAAAAACCCATGTTTTTTTTTTAAATTGTAAATTGCTTAATGATTTCTGCAGGGGAGATTTAAAACTGACTGAAGTGTCTGTAAGTGATAAGCTAGAGGAGTTCCGGGCAGCGAAGGAGGTAAATATGATTTATTAAATCAATAAATTTTCTTGCTGTTTATTCTTTAATTGTTTTTGTGGTTGTTTACACTAATGGTGTATTGTAATTGTATTAAGTTATATTGTTATATTACTTAATCAGATTTTGTATTGTATTTTTTTAGCATTTCAGAGGATTGAGCTTTCCAACTATTTCATCAGTTGGTCCAAACGGTTCCATTATTCATTACGAACCAGAAGCTAAAACATGTGCGGAACTCGATCCAAATAGCATGTATCTTTGTGATTCTGGAGCTCAGGTTTTTCTTACATTTTCTATGCAGTTTTTTGGCTTACATTATATTTACTTATTAAAATTATTCACTATATTTTTATGGTGTTTTTCTTTAAAAGTATCTTGATGGGACAACGGATATAACTCGGACCGTTCATTTCGGAAAGCCTTCTGAACATGAAAAAAGATGTTATACTGTGGTATAGTATTGGGCTTACATTTTATCTTTACTGATGTGTTTATTTTTTATTGTTAGTAATTACATTATTTATCGTTGTGGTTTTGTGTTAATCGTCCCTCCTTAGAGGATGTTTATTCATTTTGTTCAAACAGGTTCTCAAGGGTCATTTTGCTTTGGGTAATGCTCGTTTTCCCAACGGAACCACAGGTAAGATTATTAATAATATCCTCTTTTATCAACGTTTTTGGTTGGAAAGTGCTATTTTTAAAGTATGGACATTTTATGATTTATATCTTTTTGTTCTTTTGGTAGTATCAATTTTATATATTGCTTTCAAACAATTCTTGATCATAAGTGTCCGAATCAGGTCATTCTCTTGATGTTCTTGCTCGAGTTCCATTATGGTCATTTGGTCTTGATTACAGACATGGAACTGGTCATGGGATCGGCTCCTACTTAAACGTGCATGAAGGCAAGTTAATAACGCCTTTACTGTATTTGATAATTTCATATATCGTCCTCAAAACTTGAATAATATTATATTTACTCAACAAAAAATCATAATATGAAACATACCCGTTTTCATACTCATGACATATAAAAAATTAAATTATTAGATTTTACAGTGCAAGGAGAAGAACAATATGTTAGTCATTTTAGAATTTATTTTTAATGAAACAGGTAAATATTAAATCGGAGTGTTTTAAATGGCTATATATTTAATATCAATTGTTTTGGTTTGGTAAATATGATTGTACGCAAGTTTTTAGGGGTGTATATGAAATTCTCTTTCTGTATCTGCATAATAATACATAATTAGTGTAAAATTATTTCTTAAACCTAAATATTTCAATAAGTAATCCCGTCTATGTTCTATGAGCAGGACCACATTCGATTAGTTTCCGACCTGGTTTGAGCATCCCACTGCAAGCTTCAATGACTGTAACGGACGGTACATATTTCATGATTTCATCTTCACTTGTAAACATACCTTTCGATATTTATAAAACTTTTGTTCTAAATTTTATTTGTCTTTTTTCTAAGAACCTGGTTACTATGAAGATGGCAAATTCGGTATAAGATTGGAAAATGTTCTTATAATCAAGGAGGCTGCAACACAGTTTAACTTTGCAAACAAAGGTTACCTGGAATTCGAGCACATAACATGGGTAAAGTTTTGTTTAATCTTGTAATTGTTTTTTATTAAATCTAAATAACCTGTTTTGTATGCCATGCTGTTGTTGACCAATATGTTTTGTTTTGAATTACAGGCACCGTATCAAACGAAGTTGATCGATGTGAGCCTTCTGCTGCCTGAAGAAATCAAATGGGTCAACACCTATCACGCCAAATGTCGTGACATACTGGCACCATACCTCAGTGAGTCCGAGAAGGCTTGGTTGAACCAAGCTACCGAGCCCATTGCTGCATAATAATTAATAACATATGTTCTCTCTTTTATGTTTTTAATAAATCTGAAATAGTTATGTTACATCCTTATTCAGTAATTCTTGAATTTGATAACTAATAATTAGTATATGTACATGTACATGAATAATAAATAATAATAAAATTAGTGTTAATCATAGTTCTAAGCGGGAGTCATTTAATATTATTTTTGGTAGCAGGTCAAACTGAACACGACCCGTTTAATGAGCAGCTAGGTTTTTAAAAAAAGTTAATTAAATTTCATTCTTGAACTCTTTGTTAACCCTGATTTTGTTGATTGTTTGTCAGAGATGCGCGACGAAAGCCATCAAAGAGCGTCAATTACATAACATGTTCGTTCTAGCTAAATGGTATTAACCAAGCTAGATATGAAACATGGTATCATTTTAAGTGTATCAAGGTTATGATTAATGTCTTTGACACAAATAAGTATACGGGTCGTATTCAAGTTCATCGTCGAACCCAAAATCTTTTAACCTGTCAATCCAACGTAATTGGCATATCCTAGTTCTAATGGCGTAATTAGTATCCTAGTTCTAAGTTAGATGTTTCTTGTTTTCTTTAAATTAATTATGAAGTTAAAAAAAAAGGAGTCGAGTACATAACAAATAGTTATTTTACCTTATTTTTATTTGACTGAAACATTTATTTGTGTACTCAAATGACTTGTTAACACGGCATGAATTGATACGAAATTAAACAGATTCAAGTTGGGGTCAATGGATTCAGGTTATACATGGGTTTACAAGTTAATGACACTATAAAAGACGTGTCTAAGCGGGTTCAATCCGCCTAACTTGTTTATAACATGGATAACACTTTTTTTTTTGAAAAATGCCTACTAAATCTACTATAATTTACACGTTACATGGATAACACTTTTTTTTAACGACGCTCAAATGCCTACTAAATCTACTCCTATATTTTACACCAATGTCCGCCACGAGACTAGAACCCTACATGGGTAACACCATGTTACGCTTCTTGATACCATCAAACTACTACAAGCCCTTTGCCCTTTGGTGGTAGCACCATATTATACTTGCCCTTTGGTGGATAACACGTTTAGTTTAGTTTAGTTAATGTTGAGCTTAAGTTGAAGAAGATAAAACTTGGTGGTAATAATCTAAACGTGAATGTGGCCTTGTTTGCATGCGAAAATGGTGTCGGCAATACTGGTTTGAAGACAGGAGCAGATAATGGGGGCTTCACTAGGAATCCCACTGGAGGTTTCCTTGGATGTAGGAACGAGGCTGGCAATCAGCCGTCGGGGATGTTTAACACGGTGAGACCTGGGAAGTCTTTCTCTGATATCCATCTAAATAAATCAAGTCCGGTAACTAAAGAGGACTATGTCACTATCGAGCCCTCTGTGTTTACTTTGAGTTGCCTGGTTGGTAAAGCTTTTGTTGGTAGGGCCCTGGATTTCAAGGCTTTAAGGTTTTTTAGAACCTCGTTGGAGGTGACTGGCTATGGTGAAGCTATCATTCAATATATTGGCGGTCTTTCGGTTATCATCTCTTTCCCTTGTGAAGAGAGGAGAAACCGGTTGTTGGAGGATAGCAAAGCCTGGGGGAGGTGGTTCTCTTCCCTTAATCCTTGGATTGGGCAATCTCTGCCATATGAGAGAGTAGCTTGGGTTGTCATTCATGGGGTGCCACCCCACTTGCTTTCTCCGAAGGTGTTCAATACAGTTGGGCAGAAATATGGGAAGGTAATTCAACCATCACAGATTCAGGAGAATGATGGTGACTTAACTTTTGATAGGCTGGGAATTCTAACAGATACGGGGAATAGGATAAACGGCACTTTAAACCTGAAGTGGCAGGATAAATACTACCGGGTTCGGGTGGTGGAGGAAACCGATCCTTGGATACCAGATTTTTTGGAGGAAGGAGAGGATCAGGACGGGTGGTCATCGGAGTTGGGTGCGAACGTGTTAGACCATGGCGACCCTTCGCATGCGTCTAGCAATAGGAAAAAGTCAGGAAGTGGAAGAGGTTTTCTTGGAAAAAGATAGTAATTTCGATCAGCATGTGGGTACGAGAAAGACGGCGCATGTTGACAATTGTGAGATCCCGAGAAACAATGAGAATGTCAAGAGACATGTTTTTAATAAAACTTGCTTTGGGGTAAAAGACAAAAATAAAGATTCTGGAAATAAGGCAGGACTTCCTTTGTGGATAACTGGGTTAATTTTGTGGGCCTTTCTCCCCCAAGGCCCAAGAAGCGTAGAAGGCAAGAGGAATTGTTTTCTTTAAATGAGCATCTGGGCCCAGATAAAGAAGACTGCGACCTGGGCCCAAGGAATTGCATCAGCTCGGATCCGTTACCCAACTTACATATTACCCTGGAAGTTTCAGTTTCTAAGTCAGAAGGTAACGCAGCTAGGGTGGACTCTGGAGACTCATCTGAGGAAGGGGAAGTTATTGAAGATACGCAGGATCGAGTGATGAATTCTGAAATCCAAGATACCGTTGATTTTGGTAAGCTGGTGGGTACTAATTTGGAGAGCTTGGCAGATAAGGTGGGAGAAATTATCAGGGATGAAGGTATTAATGTGGTTCCAAGATGAATGTGATCTCGATTAACATTAGGGGTTTTGGGGTGGAGTATAAGGAAAAGTGGATTAAGGATTTGAAGTGGGCTGAAAAGGTGGATATGGTTGTTTTTCAAGAGACCTGTCGCTCAGATATTCCGGATGCCGATATCACGCGGTTTTGGGGCCGTTCCGAATGGGCTAAGGAGTCGGTTGATCCGGTGGGTAGATCTGGGGTCTGATTTGTGTTTGGGATCCAGGTATGTTTTCGTTAAGCTCTGTGGTTAAGGATAGGAATTTTATCCTTCTCTCGGGATTGTCTAAAGGTTGTTCGGATATTGTGAATATTGTCAATGTCTACGCTCCCCAAAAGCCGATTGAGAAAAGATCCCTATGGGATAGATTATTGGCTGCTAAGTCTGGGATGTCGGGGTTGTGGATTTTCGCCGGAAATTTTAACGTGGTTAGAAGGCCGGAAGAAAGAAAGAACTCTAAGTTCAAAACGAGATGTGCTAGAGAGTTTAACAATTTTATTTACAATGCCGAGTTATGCGAGTACAACTTAAAAGGAAGCAGATTCACTTAAATGGTCGAAGGTAATAAAGGAAGGAAATTTAGCAAAATTGACCGAGTGCTCGTCTGTAAAGCTTTTCAGAATATGTGGCCGGAAGCCTGTGTGAGGGCCCTTTCCAAGGGTTTCTCTGATCACAATCCGCTCCTGCTAAGGGTTAAAAATTTGAATTTCGGCCCGAAACCTTTTATGTTCTTCAGTTCATGGCTTGATAGGGAAGATTTCGAAAAAGTTATTGAGACGGCTCTGGAGGATTTTTCTTGCGTTACCCCCTGATTTGATTCTTTCTCAAAAGTTTAAAGTTCTCCGAAAAAAAAATTAAGGCTTGGAGAGACGGTCTTCAGGTTAAGGAAGGGGAGGAAGAGGCTCGTACGAGAGAGGAACTTGAAGAATTGGATGTGGCTATGGAGGATAGAGATTTGACAAATGAAGAAGAATGGGTTAGGATGGAATGCAAAAAAACCTGAGTGTTATTGAAGGCTATAAGGCTAGAAACCTTAGGCAGAGAGCTAGAAGCAAATGAGCAATGGATGGTGTTGATAATACGACTTTTTTTCACGGGATGGTTAACAAAGGAAGGCTTCTAATGGGATTCCGGGCCTTATGATCAATAACGTATGGGAGTCTAATCCGACAAAAGTCAAAAAGAATGTTTTTGAATTTTTCCGATCTAAGTTTAAAGAGGACATGCCTTATCGTCCGGATTTGAACTGTTCGTTTGAGAAAAAAATATCGGAAGAAGAAGGCAATGTGTTAACTGTAAAATTCTCTAAAATTGAAAATAAGGCGGCCGTTTTTTAGTGTGGCAGCGATTGAGCTCTGGGCCCGGATGGTTTTAACAAAAAGTTTATAAAGAGATTCTGGAACCTGTTTGAGGCTGATTTTAAGGGTATTTTTGACAGGTTTTTTGACGAGGGCAGTTTCTCGCGTGGATGTTTGTCGTCCTTCATCACCCTCATCCCTAAGTCTAAGGATCCGGAGGGCTTGGGGGACTATCGGCCCATTAATTTGGTTGGAATCATTAACAAGGTTGTTTCCAAAAGTCTTGGCTAATAGACTTAAGCAAGTGATTGGCAGGGTGATTTCAGAAACACAAAAAACTTTCTTAAAGGACAGGTTGATTCTGGATGGCCCGCTGATCCTTAATGAGGCGATCACTTGGGCAAAGAAGAGCAGGTATAAGGCCTTTCTTTTTATAATTGACTTTGCTAAAGCATATGACAATGTTAACTAGAATTTTGTCATATCGGTCATGAGTCAATTGGGGTTCCCTCCTCGGTGGTGTCGGTGGATCTACGGAATTCTCTCGACAGCTCGATTCTCGGTTCTTGTCAATGGCACTCCTACATTTGAGTTCCAATGTTTTAAAGGTATGAGATAAGGTGATCCGATATCTCCTTTCCTTTTCCTTTTCCTTTTTGTTATGGAAGCTTTTTCTAACATGACGAGGAAAGCTAGTTCGGTGGGTGCCATAAGGGGTTTCGTCTTGCCTAACGATGGGCCGACTCTTACTCACCTATTATATGCGGAAAATTGCGTGATTACGGGAGAATGGGGGCATAATAATATAATAAATGTTGCTTGGCTCCTTAGATGCTTTTATATGGTCTCTGGCCTCAAAATCAATCTCAACAAGTCAAAACTGATTGGTTTGGGCATGAATCCAGCTGATGTTACTGATATGGCTTTGGTTCTCAATTGTAAGGTGGGAGACCCCGTTTATTAATCTTGGGGTTTTGGTGGGAGCTAAAATGCATAAAATTAATAATTGGAAATTGGTTTTTGACACTTTCGAGGCTCGGTGGCTCTATGGAAATATTCTTTGCTATCCATTGGAGGGAGAGTTACTCTTATTAAATCGGTTCTTGAAAGCATCCCGAATTACTTTCTTTCGTTGTTCAAAGTGCCAGTTGGGGTGATTAGAGGTCTTGAAAAGATTATAAAAAGGTTTTTATGGGAGGGAATAGCTCGATTGATAAAATTCATTGGGTGTCATGGCAAGGGGTAACGGCTCCTACGGATATGGGAGGCATCGGCTTATCTAGTCTTGAGTGTGTGAACACGGCTTTACTTTCCAAATGGATATGGCGGTATCGAAACGAAGACTTTGGGCTATGGAGAGAAGTTATTGATTCCATTCATTATTCTAGACATAGTTAGTGCTCGGTTCCGTGTAATAAGAAGGTCAGTGGCATTTGGAAAGGTATTGCTATGGCTGCCATTAAGACGAAGGTTGGAGAAGTTTGTTTAATGCAAAATTTCAAAGGCAAGGTGGGAAATGGCGGTAATATTAGATTCTGGATAGACCTTTGGGTGTGCAATTTGTCTCTAAAAACAGGTTCCCGCTTCTATTTCAAATTGAATCTAATAAAAGATGTTGGGTTCCCGAAAGATTTTACCCAACTACCCAGGTGTTTATTGATTTTTGGGCTTGGAACAGATCCCCTTCTTGAGGTCCGGAGTTAGCCGAATGGAGGGGTCGTATGGCGATGCTGGTTAACGTGACGTTATCTGAGTCGCTGGATAGGTAGGAGTGGATCGGTGGAGATAGTGTCGATTTTTCAGTTAAAGCGGTCAAGAAATTTCTGAAAAGCGAAGAGGATTATAGTAGAAATTTTGTTTTCAAATGGTCGAAGTGGGTTCCTAATAAATGCAACATTCTTGTCTGGAGAGCCGAGATAGGGAGGGTTGCTACTGTTGATGCTCTCGCCCATCGTAACTGCTATAATTGGAGTGTCATGTGTTTCTTGTGCGAGGATGGTGCGGAATCTGCCGAGCATATTTTTTGCTCATGTTCGGTGGATTCTAGTGTGTGGTATCTCATTAGCCGATGGTGCCGTATCAGCCCGATTTTCTCCTTTTCCATTAGAGACCTTCTCTCGATCCACAAGTACTCTGGGCTAGAGAAAACCGTCAAGGAAGTGTTGCATGACATTATCTTGGTGGGCTGTTGGTGCATCTGGAAGGCTAGAAACGAGAAAAGATTTAGAGTATGTTTGGCATGGAGCTTTTAGGAGCTTTTAGCTTTAAGCTTTTAAGAAAAAGCTTCTACTTAATAAAAGTCTTGTTTGGTTGAAGGTGGTTGAAGCTTTTATGTTAAGAGCTTGAAGCTTTTGGTTGAACGCTCCTACTAGTAGTGTTTAGACGGAGCTACAAGCTTTTAGGGAAAAAATGACTATTTTAACCTCTAAAGATAATGAACTTTTTAATGCACAAACTTTTTAAATTTCTAGTCATGTCCATTAAGTCATTTTATACATTTTATTAAAAGCTTCAGCTACTCTGCCAAACACCAAATATATCTAAAAAGCTACAGCTATCAGCTTCCAGCCACTAGCTTCCAGCCACCAGCCACCACCAGCTACTTTTGCCAATCATACCCTTAATAACAACGCCAAAGATATCTTAGACATTTTTCAGGATGTTAAGGTTTTAGGCTATTTGTGGTACCGGAATAGGTCCAAAAATAGAGGTATCCGATGGAGTAATTGGTGTTCTTTTAACTTATGTAATTAGTTTTGTTGTTTAGTTTTGGCCTCCCTCGGTTTGAGGGTGTGTCTGTGAATAAAAGTTACTTTTGGATTCCAAATTGTAAAAATCTATAATCATTGACCATATACATATTTTAACTATCAATATTCTTATTTCCTAGAGCAATTCGCAAATGACCAAATCCCAACCCAAACCGATTATTAATGTCCGTATGCTATAGACTCATTATATTTTTTTTGAAAGGAAAAATTCATTAAGAACGGCCGGCCTGACCAAAAACGCGAAGGACCACACCAAAAATCACTACATCATATAGACTCATTATATGATTTTCTACTTTGTCTCTTTTATATCTAACCAGAAGTTTTAGAGCCCTAGCTATCCGTGAACAGTTTCTATCTCTTCGACTTCGTTAACCCTAGCCGCGAGTCTCTCTCCATCTAAGTGACTTCTCGCTAGACTCCTAGCAACCAGTGGTGAAGCTTGAGATTTCCGACTAAGGGTCAAAACGTATATACCAAAAAATTTCTATAAAACAGGGGGTCGAAACGTATATATCCAAAAAATTCTATACGAAAACTACATACTCTCCACTACTGAGCGAAAAGTTTGGGAGGAGAGAGGGGGGGGGGGGTGCCCCCTCCCGCCCCCACTATTCTGCGCCTCTGCCAGCAACCCCGAGTCCCCATCTGCTTCTCTCTTCATGGAAACTAAACGGTAATTTTTTATTTTTTGTATACATAAACCGTAATTTTATTTTTTGTAAATAGACACCTTGCTTGCGTATGCTTCTTCTATGATGTAATTATGAATATTAGCCCCTATTTTAGCCTTAATTTTATACACAAAGTTGACAAGTATGTTTGGTCTGTTTTTATTGCTTATATGTAGATTAAGTGTTTGATGAAATGATTATATGTTGTGGTGTTTGGCCGGCAGGAATTGATGGTGGTGGTGTGGTGAAAAGTTGTGGGTAGCGTTGGAGAAGGGAGAAAAAGGATGGGGAGACAAGAAGGGACTGTGGAGGTGGTGGTCGGCGATAGTGGTGGTGGTGTTTCTTGACTGTCTTCTTTCTCCACTACTGAGCGAAAATTTTGGGAGGAGAGAGGGAGGGGGGGGGGGGCTCCCGCCCCCACTATGCTGCGCCTCTGCCAGCAACCCCGAGTCCCCATCTGCCTCTCTCTTCATGGAAACTAAACGGTGTTTTTTTATTTTTTGTATACATAAACCGTAATTTTATTTTTTGTAGACACCTTGCTTGAGTATGCTTCTTCTATGATGTAATTATGAATATTGATTTTTATGTAACTTCTATAACTAATATTGAGGGTTGAGTTATTCTACAAAAAAATATAAAAATAAGAAGGGTAAAAAGCTACTATAGAGTGACAAGTGTCTCAAAAGAAATTAAGTGGAAAGGTAATTTTGTCAAAGAGAATAAAAAGATTATGCACATGCAAGTCACATATTATTTCCTCCTATTTTTTAAACGTCTATAACTTTTTATATGTCATTTGTTTTTTAAGAAGATTATACCATAAAATCGAGCGCCTTTTTATCTTTAATATCAGTACCATATTGTTATATTTAGAAAAAAAAAATTCGAAAACCCAGTTGCGTATTACACAATGGACATAACGTAAAACATAATGAGAAAACCCAGATGTGTATTACACAATGGACATAACATAAAACACAATGAGTATCAAACTAAAAACACAATGGAAAGTAGACTAAAAACACAATCGATTACAACAAATGGAACACACAATGGACATAACGTAAAACACATTGAGTATTAAACTAAAAACACAACGAAAGTAGACCAAAAACACAATCGATGACAACAGATAAAAGACACAATGGACATAACGTAAAACACACAATGTGTATCAAACTAAAAACACAATGGTAAATAGACTAAAAACACAATTGATGACGACAGATAAAAGACACAATTAGTGAGAGCAAATAAAAGACACAATGGACAACACACTAAAAATTAATAGACATCATACTAATACAAAATGAACAACAGATTAAAACACAATGAATAGCAGAATAAAAACAATGACCAGAACCTATAACATAATATATAGAGTACCCAAATGTAACACCATCTTTATTGTGTCATAAATTGTGTTATAAGTTTTGATAAAAGCGCAGTGGCCTGAACCCTGATTAACATTGTGTTATAAGTTTTGATAATAACACAATATATAGAAGTCCTAGTAAAAACGTAATGAACAAAACCTAGTTAAAAGGCACAATGATCTAAACCTTTAACACAATGCAAAAAAAACCTAGTAAAAATAATTTTTATTTTATTTTTATATAGCAATATCATACTTATATTAAAGATAAAAATATGCTGGTTATTATGGTGAATTTTTTTTAAATGTCGTATGAAAAAGTTATGGACGTTTTAAATTGATTGGGGAATTGATATGTGCATTGAATGCGGAGAGAGAAAATAAATAAATTTAGGTTCCTTTTATACCATGGGTCAGGATATAATATAAAGTTTATTTGGGTATAAAGGCTAAAAAGTAATCTTGACCATCTATTTATTAATCAAGTGCTAAGATTAAATGAGTGAAATTGAAAAAAAAAAGACGCGTGGGTTTGTCTAGGGGCATTCTAGTCAATACAAGGCAATAGTTTATCTCTCATCCAATTCCCCCCATTTTTAAACGTTTTCTTTCATACGACATTACTTTTTTTATAAAAATTGCACAAAAAAACGAGCGTTTTTTAATCTTTAAAACGAGTATACTATTGCTATATTTTCAAAAAAAAAATCGAAAACCCTGTTGCGTAAAACGCAATGGACAAAAACCATAAAAAAATGACTTTTTTTTTTCTAAAATGTAATTGACAAAAAATACAAAGAAATATCTTGTTTCTAAAACGCAATGTGCAAAAAACACAAAAGAAATGTGTTATTTTTAAAACGCAATGGATGAAAAACAAAAAAGAATGATTTATTTTTAAAACGCAATGGACTAAAAACACAAAAGAAAGTGTTCCTTTTAAAACGCAATTGTCACACCCCAACCAATGGCGGAAACATCGGGATGAGACGAAGTGTGAAGATTGCTCGAGACATCATAACACTAATAATCGTGACAAGTATTTAAATAGTAAATTTCATTTCATTTCTAAGAAATCAATTACAAGAGTTTGAAACAAGTACAACATGAATAATAAAATACAATACAAATAAATACAAAATTTAAAGTGTGTATCTAAGCATCCTACTAGATTCCATGCATCATCAACATCATCGCTAAACCTGCAACATGTTTTAATAAAGTTCAATGCAAAAGCAAAGGCGAGTACACAAGGTTTGAATAAGTATAGCATAAGTATAAAAGCATTTTTACTCGAATCCACATGGCAATTTGTAAGCAAGGTAACTAGCATGCATATCATTACGTATAAACCCAAAGTGTCCACTAGTATTTAGCATCACTCGCAACAAAAGTGACGAGACCGTATAGTATAATGACCTAACAATCCCCCGTCGGGTGGTGTGCTACTCCTATAGCGCTATAATTGTCAAGCGAGGGTATAACATAGTAATGGCATGAATCATGTATTATCTAGCATAACAAGTAGCATGTATAACAGATTGAGTTCACAAAGTATGTTTAAGTGTGTGTAAGTGTAATTTTTGTATGGTAACATGTTGCAACCCAAAAGTGGTTTAAAATGTAAATGGGTCGAGTGTACTCACAAAGCTTGCATATGCTTTCCGATTATCCAATTGTTGACGAGTAGAGATTTAGAGTCCGAATGTATAAGGGTTAAAGTTCAAGTAGGCTTAGAGTCGAGATTCGGAATAAAACAACATGAAAGTATTATATCAACATAATCCTCCTCAACACATAACACTTGTATGACACTTGGTAACCACGAGGGTTATAATAATGTTTTCATGAGTTGAACACTCATAAGAATCATAACAAGGTTTAGGTCTTAGATGATGTCCTACTACTTTGACAAATGAACATGAATTCAACATCAAAGGTTCGAATGTGCATACATATTATTTAGGTTAGGTAGTATATATTAATAAGTCCTTAGTACATGTATTTCAAGCATGAGGTAGAAGATTATATCTTCATTTAGGTACCTCAAAATGTGTCATAGAAGTCATGTAGGAGGTAGGAAGAGCAAGCTTCCATTTAGGCACCTCGTATGCGTTCACCACTACACTTGTTGTAAGGACAAACAAGGAGGGTCATGAACTATGATTAGTACAAGAATGTAAACAATCTAAGCTATGAGAAATCATCAAATCATGTGGGGATTTTATGTTGGAAAAACCTAAGTTGTTCCATAATCACTCCTACATCAAGTTTGAAACTTGAACATGACTTGTGGGTCAAAAACCCTAATCAAAACAGAATTTATATGAGGTTTAACCTCTGATTTTGTATGTCTCAACCTTGTTTTTAAGCCTAGCCAACCACAAGATAGGTTGTAAGCATTAGGACATAGGTTTGAGTGAGTTAAACTCATGTTTAAGCAAAGATTAATGAAAACAAATTTAAACAGTAGACTTTGAAGTCTTTTTGCCGAAGTTCTAGGGACTTGTTTGCTGTGAAACACCCCTAGAATCGAAGCTAAGGTCAAGCCAAGAATTCTGGAAAAAGAATGGACCAAAACGGATAAGAAATGAAGAAGTTATGCCCATTTTCGTAAAGCTCGATGAATCTGTCTGAACTTGAACTTTCAGCAACGATTTTGAGTGATTGAAGGATATTTAGATGAGTTTGTAAAGTGTTTTGAGCTTGGATGAGGTGTGTATTTATAGGGGAGAAGATAGGAAGTGGTTAGGAGGGTTTTAATGGTGATTAGATGCCATCGGGTGAGAGTTAGAAGTGGGATTTCGTGCAAATTCGCGAGCTGTTTGAAAATCTGCCCGCCAGACACCCTTACGGACCGTAAGGGTGGGAGGCTTACTGTCCGTAAGCCTTTGGGCTGAAACACAAATTTTTATTTTTTTGTTATTTGATTCCTAACTAGTCCAATATTACCAATTACGGGTTTTATGATCAAATTAAGATATTTTAGTGTATAAAGCATGTTCTAAAGGCTATATAAGTACCAAAACGAATAAGATTAGGTATAAGTATTGTACGAATTATGTAAGTCATGAAATGGTAGGTTTAACACACACTTGCAAGTATCACGAATCACGTTTCACGCGTATGAATGTATGATTGTATAAAGTATGATTTGAAATAAATACAAGTTTCATTACGAGTTAAGTCTCGAATTACAATGGTCATAACGAAATGACGAATCCAAGGTTGAAAAGCTTCCAAAAATAGAATTTCAAATAATGGTTTCTAAATGTAGAAAGTTTGATAACGCAGGGCGTTATAGTCTCCCCTCCTTTAGGAAATTTCGTCCCGAAATTTATTCAAGAGATAGACTTGGAGAGTTTTGACAAAAACTTGAGACTTGGAGATTTTGAAACGTTTCGAAAAGTATGAAATTCTAGGGGAGAAAATTAAATTAGCTTTGTAAGAGGATTTGTTTGGCTAAAATGGTTTCGGGGCATAGGCATGAGTGAAACGTGCATAGGTAAAACGGTTTTGAATAGCTAAATTTGGAGTTGCTTTACAAATGTATTGTATTTACGAAGGAGGTCTTCATATAATGGTTTGAAATCAATAAAAAGTGAGGTAGGTTGCATAGGAAGTTTTTAAGGTAGCATAAGACCACATATTCGTAAAATTTGCTTCTCGAGTGGAACGAGAAAGCTTGGTAAAATCAAGTATTAACGACCTACTAAATACGTTTACACGAGAATAAAGAATAGAGAGACGGTTCTAAAGGTAATAAGATAAGTTAGGATTCGAATGTTTAAACAAGCTTGATTGTGAACGAGGTTCGTATGAAAGAAAGGATAATGGGGTATAATACGAGTATAGAAGTAAGCGATTGACCTTTAAAGAATGCAAGCATAAGAATAGCGTAAGCGTTGGATAGATGAACGTAGTGTGTTAAGGATGAAGTCTCATCATGGATAATCGGATATAATGCGTTTGTGAGTTGTATAAAGTTTGTATTAGGTATGCAAAACACTGAACTTCTCATGGTACGTTTTACGAAAGTTTAGTAACATGCTGAAAACACTTATATATAGGAAGTACCAGCGGCGTATCCACCAGGTTTTGACCATGTTATGTATGTCCCATTATTCGGTGTCTTACCATACACAGTAGTACACTCTATGATTCTCATGCGTCTATCACTATAATCCCGTGTGTACCCGCGATTATTTTGATCGTTGCATGATCCGCATAGCTTGTACTAGTTGTGCATGAATCAGGGTATACATAATTTTAAAAAAAATAAGAATGTGTACGTATAAGAATATAGTATGTAAGCAAGTCCATGCTTAAGTATGTATGGGACCCACGCAAGCGAATCCCTCGGATTACGCTCGCGTGTAGGTACGAATGTATGAGTATGAATGAAAGTATGAGCATAAGCTTAAGTATGAATACGCATGTATGTATGAGCACAAACATAAAAGGTGTAAGTAGTATGTGTATAAGCATAAGCATAAAACTTATAAGTAGTATGTGCATAAGTATAAGCATATAACGTATAAGTAGTACGTGTATAAGTATAAGCATAAAACGTATGAAAGTAAGTGTAGGTATGAATATTAAAATTTTACGTATATAGTGTATGTTGGGACATCATAGAATTAAGTGTATTAAATCGTTCAAAAGGTTAAGTATGTAAATACGAACTATTATAAATGAAATTGCCGTGTTAAAACGACTAAAACATGTATGATGACATGTATGTATAGTTGTTTAAACGAAACGTTGAGTTTATCGTATCAAAATTAGATTGAACTTGGTTTGAAAGGTAGAATGTAGTTTGCATATGTAAAAGGATATAAAGTACTCATTGGTTAAGCGTAATGCATTTTGTAATGAATGGAAATGCTACTTTTGTTTTAAAAGAGTTTACGAAATCCGAAGATGGTCGGTCTCCAAGAAGTCTTCTTGCCCACGAGTTTTGTAAATTGGTGTAGGAAAAAGGTTTTCAATCGAAAGTAAGTTCGTTTTATTAAACAAGAAATTATGAATTTAGGAGGTTCTTGTGAAAACGAGGATCCTTAGAAAAGAATTTTAGCAAAAGGACTTAGTGATTGTTAAAAGTTCTAACAAATGATTTGTTGAGGTTGAAAAGAGTCCTTGGTAAAACGATCATATAGCGTCTATAAGATCTTATAGGTGTAAAAGAAAGGTTGGCTTGTTCCTCTGATTGAGAATGAAAGTCTTTAGTTTGATGATATTTATCATGAGTGCGTTTTAGTGCTTGAGTCGAATATGGAGTTCATGGGCAAGAGATTCCTTGGACCGATTAACTCGATAGGTAGCATTTCGTAAGGTTTGGAAATTTGTGTAGTAAAACGTTTAAGATAAGTTTAAGAATCTCGTGTATATGAGTTAGGTGAAAATAGGTTGTAGGATAGAAAATACGCTTGATAAAGCAATATATTTTGAAATCGTACACGTATGTATTTTGAATAATGATCAATAACTTAGGTATAAAACATGTTCGAGTTTGCATATAAGATATTTTGAAGAGACGTTTTGGTAACGATCACCTAGGTAAGGGAATCACCCCTAACTCGTTGGTGGGGTCGTTTTTAAGGAAAGGGGAGTGGAGTTAATCGTCAAGGTAAGGAAATCACTCCTATCTCGATTATATGTCTCTACTTATCGTTACAAGGAATATGGATTTAAATTATATGAAATCATGCATATGTATAAGTGTATGAAAAAGATGATGTGTGTGTGAGAAGAAAATATCGAAAGTAAATTCGAATTGGAAAGATTTCATCGTATAAAATAAATAATAGAAACACATGTTTGATTAAAACTTGGATGGTTCCAAAACGGAACTTTTGACTAACCAAGTGGTCGAAAAGTCTTTCGAATTTGGGGAGTATGCTTTGGCCTAATAGGTGGAATACTCTCGCCGACAAGTCGGTTAACGGTATTTACCCTTCCGGTTACTACATGTCCCAAATCAATTGAAATTTCGAGACTTGGCGGGATTTATGAAAATCAAAGAATGGAACTAGTCGACAAGGTGCGGGTTTCACCCCTAACTTAACGATTTTGTATCCTAAGTGTGGTTGGTACTCGTCGGGTCAAAATTTAATTTCGACACTTGACGAGGGTCCACTAGAATTTGAAATTTGAATTTCTCCATCAAGGTGAGGATTTCACTCCTAACTTGATTGTGAATTTCATGTAAAAAGAAAAGTAGATAGATTGAGAGTTTTTCACCAAATTGTGGGTTTCACGCCTATTTTGGGGAAGTTGTCTCGTTTGTATAATGCGAGTGTTTGCGGATTTAGAATGGTAGAGTAAAATGTATGAGGAAAAGCATATGTTGAAAATTAAACAAACAAGTATAAACACGTAGAGAATGGCACATAAAGAATGAAGTATTAAAACAAATATTAACACATAATAGAACATGTATTAACACATAAGAATAGTATGTTAAGTATGAACACTTAAGCGACATACATGTTTAAAAGATCTAAAGAAAATAAATAATGAGCAAATAAGGTAACATGCAAGTAGTTCAAGCAAGCATAAGACTAAGGCTCTAAAACTATAGACTAGGTAAAAGCATGGCAATTCTACCTAATTCCCTATAGTTATGGCTCTGATACCAATCTGTCACACCCCAACCAATGGCGGAAACATCGGGATGAGACGAAGTGTGAAGATTACTCGAGGCATCATAACACTAATAATCGTGACAAGTATTTAAATAGTAAATTTCATTTCATTTCTAAGAAATCAATTACAAGAGTTTGAAACAAGTACAACATGAATAATGAAATACAATACAAATAAATACAAAATTTAAAGTGTGTATCTAAGCATCCTACTAGATTCCATGCATCATCAACATCATCGCTAAACCTGCAACATGTTTTAATAAAGTTCAATGCAAAAGCAAAGGCGAGTACACAAGGTTTGAATAAGTTTAGCATAAGTATAAAAGCATTTTTACACGAATCCACATGGCAATTTGTAAGCAAGGTAACTAGCATGCATATCATTACGTATAAACCCAAAGTGTCCACTAGTATTTAGCATCCCTCGCCACAAAAGTGACGAGACCGTATAGTATAATGACCTAACAATCCCCCGTCGGGTGGTGTGCTACTCCTATAGCACTATAATTGTTAAGCGAGGGTATAACATAGTAATGGCATGAAGCATGTATTATCTAGCATAACAAGTAGCATGTATAACGGATTGAGTTGACAAAGTATGTTTAAGTGTGTGTAAGTGTAATTTTTGTATGGTAACATGTTGCAACCCAAAAGTGGTTTAAAATGTAAATGGGTCGAGTGTACTCACAAAGCTTGCATATGCTTTCCGATTATCCAATTGTTGACGAGTAGAGATTTAGAGTCCGAATGTATAAGGGTTAAAGTTCAAGTAGGCATAGAGTCGAGATTCGGAATAAAACAACATGAAAGTATTATATCAACATAATCCTCCTCAACACATAACACTTGTATGACACTTGGTAACCACGAGGGTTATAATAATGTTTTCATGAGTTGAACACTCATAAGAATCATAACAAGGTTTAGGTCCTAGATGATGTACTACTACTTTGACAAATGAACATGAATTCAACATCAAAGGTTCGAATGTGCATAGATATTATTTAGGTTAGGTAGTATATATTAATAAGTCCTTAGTACATGTATTTCAAGCATGAGGTAGAAGATTATATCTTCATTTAGGTACCTCAAAATGTGTCATAGAAGTCATGTAGGAGGTAGGAAGAGCAAACTTCCATTTAGGCACCTCGTATGCGTTCACCACTACACTTGTTGTAAGGACAAACAAGGAGGGTCATGAACTATGATTAGTACAAGAATGTAAACAATCTAAGCTATGAGAAATCTTCAAATCATGTGGGGATTTTATGTTGGAAAAACCCAAGTTGTTCCATAATCACTCCTACATCAAGTTTGAAACTTGAACATGACTTGTGGGTCAAAAACCCTAATCAAAACATAATTTATTTGAGGTTTAACCTCTGATTTTGTATGTCTCAACCTTCTTTTTAAGCCAAACCAACCACAAGATTGGTTGTAAGCATTAGGACATAGGTTTGAGTGAGTTAAACTCATGTTTAAGCAAAAATTAATGAAAACAAATTTAAACAGTAGACTTTGAAGCCTTTTTTCCAGAGTTCCAGGGACTTGTTTACTGTGAAACACCCCTAGAATCGAAGCTAAGGTCAATCCAAGCATTCTGGAAAAAGAATGGACCAAAACGGATAAGAAATGAAGAAGTTATGCCCATTTTCGTAAAGCTCGATGAATCTGTCCGAACTTGAACTTTCAGCAACGATTTTGAGTGATTGAAGGAGATTTAGATGAGTTTGTAAAGTGTTTTGAGCTTCGATGAGGTGTGTATTTATAGGGGAGAAGTTAGGAAGTGGTTAGGAGGGTTTTAATGGTGATTAGAGGCCATTGGGTGAGAGTTAGAAGTGGGATTTCGTGCAAATTCACGAGCTGTTTGAAAATCTGCCCGCCAGACACCCTTACGGACCGTAAGGGTGGGAGGCTTACGGTCCGTAAGCCTTTGGGCTGAAACACAAATTTTTATTTTTTTGTTATTTGATTCCTAACTAGTCCAATATTACCAATTACGGGTTTTATGATCAAATTATGATATTTTAGTGTATAAAGCATGTTCTAAAGGTTATATAAGTACCAAAACGAATAAGATTAGGTATAAGTATTGTACGAATTATGTAAGTCACGAAATGGTAGGTTTAACACACACTTGCAAGTATCACGAATCACGTTTCACGCGTATGAATGTATGATTGTATAAAGTATGATTTGAAATAAATACAAGTTTCATTACGAGTTAAGTCTAGAATTACAATGGTTATAACGAAACGACGAATCTAAGGTTGCAAAGCTTCCAAAAATAGAATTTTAAATAATGGTTTCTAAATGTAGAAAGTTTGAAAGCGCAGGGCGTTACATCAATGGACTAAAAACACAAAAGAAAGTATTTTTTTCTAAAACGCAATGGACTAAAAACACATAAAAATGTGCTTTACCTAAAATGCAATGGACTAAAAGCACTTCAAAATGTGTTTTTCTAAAACACACCGGACCCAAAAACACATAAAAATATGTTCTTTCTAAAACGCAATAGACAAAAAACACAAAAGAAATTGTTTTTTTTCTAAAACGCAATGGACTAAAAACACATAAAAATGTGTTATACCTAAAACTCAATAGACTAAAAACACTTCAAAACGTGTTTTTCTAAAACGCATTGGACCAAAAAACACATAAAAATGTGTTATCCTAAAACGCAATAGACAAAAACACAAAATAAAGTGTGTGTTTTTTTTTTTTTTCTAAAACGCAATGGACTAAAATGCAATGGACTAAAAACACAATAAAATATGTTATTTCTAAAACCCAATGGACTGAAAATACAAAAAAAAAAAAAAAACTGTTTTTTTCATTCCTTTGTAAAACTCAATGACTCAATTCAAAAACTCATAACGTAAAAATACAATTCAAAGTTTTCTTACATGGATCGAAGCCTATTTCTCCAAATTTCTTCAATGATTGACGAAATTTGAATGCTAAAAACACTTATTAGCGATTGAATGGAACGAATCGAGTGATTCTCTTCAAAATCACGAGAAAAAATGAGATATTGTATGAAATTAAACTAGGTTTCTTCAAAAAAAAAAAGTTGAAGAACACGTTGATTGGGTGTTTGAATCATTGATTGGTGACGAAAATCGCACTATAATGCAGTGATTATTGAGATAGAAAGTGAAGAAAAGGTTGAAGATAGTGGGTTTTGAAAATGGTGGATTTTAAAGTTACAGAGAAAGAAGAAGGGACAAGATTGGATAAAATTGACTAAAATACTCTTCCCCTTTATTTTTAAAATTTGATACATGTCATAATCCTATTGCTTTCTATCATTCCTAGCCAAAATAAACTTCCTATTTGATCATCTCCCTTTATACCCATCCATTATCTTCTTTTCTTTAAAGCTAATCTCAACCCTCCAAATCTTAGATCAATGGACCAAAATCCATCTTATTTATTTTTCCTTTGTATTTGATCATAATCCCTTGGATGTTATTGTTAAGCAAGTGAGATTTCCTCGCGCTACGCGACGGGAATTCCACTGGTATCGGTTCCGTACGTTACAATACCGACACTCGTTATAGCAATCGAAAAAAAAGTAAATTTAAAAATAAGTTGTGGCATTTTCAAAAGGATTTCAACATGTTTTATATCGATCGAAAACAATGAAAACGTATACAGATACTGATGTTGTCTGTCGAAATCGGTTTAGTTCGTTACGGCATCGGTACATCACCAGTTAAAACAATGAATTACTAGTAATCATCGGTTTTGGTTCAGCTAGGCACGACAGTGGCACATTATCCATTTTCAAAAATAAATATATTTGTGGAGTAATATTCTTTAGAAAAAAAATTAACAGTTAAAACAAACACCTAAAAAAAATATAATCACTAACCAACTTAAATAATATATTATTAAACAATTAAAACAAATATCTAGAAAATAATTATTATGGGCACTTTTAGAAAAAAAAGTTAATGTTCCCAAGTTAAAACAAATACCTAAAAAAATTATAATCACTAAGACCAGTGGGTATGGTAGTCACGACAGCATGAGGATGGGTCGCCATGTCACCGCCACGTAGGAGAGACTTGGAGAGGATGGACCTAGGGGGGGTGGGGGATGAACCCCTTTATATATATATATATATGTATGTATAGATGTGTGTGTGTGAGGAGGGAGGAAGTTGGCCCGTGAAAACCGGCTTGGGGAGGACGATTTGGACGGGAGTAGGGGCGGTGATGGGCATGGGGGGTGGGAAGATGGGGCGGCGACGGGAGGACGGGCCGGAGGACGGAGCCCATACCCTCCGGTCTAACCAACTTAAAGGTATTATTATTGTGGCATGTTGGAGTATATGGAAAGCTAGGAATGAATTGAAATTCATACAAAAGGAGGTTAAAACCGAAGAAATCATTGTTAATATTAGATCTTTTAGTTTCTTATGGTTTAAGCATAGATCAAATTGTAAGGGGATCTCGTGGGCCGATTGGTGCGCGTTTAAGTTGATGTAGTCTCCCTTTGGTGGTGCCTTAGCCTTTTTTTTTGGGCTAGGGTGCTGTGTGTTTTTATGAAAGTTACTGTTAAAAAAAACCAACTTAATTAATATATTATTAAACAACTAAAACAAGGGTGTTGCTAAATGTACCCCCTTTTCTGCTGAACATACCCCTCCTTCAACTTTCAAATTAATATAATTCAAACCCTTTTGTTTTTCTTTTATTTTTTATCTTTAATTATTATTATTACTAGTATTTGTTTTTAAAACATCATTTTATTTATAAAAAAAAAAAAAACCTTTTTTTTGATTATTTGAAAAATAATCGTTTTCTTACGTTTTAAATTAAATTTTAATTTTGAAATGGGATTTTTTTGTTCATAGCGGTTTGAAGTGGGTATTCGAATTCAGTTTGTATAAACAATAATACACAAAAATTTAAATGAAGCTTTAAAGCCAGCCAGCTTAAATAACGTTTTATTTTTTTACGTCTTATTACTTTTAATAAATAAAAGTTGTTAATTATATTAAAAAACATTTTAATAAAATAATAATACTAATAAAAATAGAAATAGAAAGATGAGAGAACTAAATACGAAATAAATAAAAAATATATAACCAACTGTTTTTGTTTTAAAAAAAGTTTTGAAACTTTTTTATTGTATAAAAAAATATCTTTTTTATTAATTTTAATAACGTTTTATATAAACATAATAAAATACTAGTAAGAGAAAATGTCTTCAAATTATAGTAACATAATAGTTTTCAAAAACAATATTTAAATTGTTTAGATGGGTGAAATTTGACAACTTTTAAACTATATTTTTAGAAAGAGGGGTATGACTAGTAAAATAAGGGGTGCATTTAGCCAACCCCTAAAACAAATATCTAAAAAACAATTATTATGGGCGCTTTAAAATCATATGCATAATAATTAGAACGTCTTTAACGTGTTTATTTCATAAATACTTTATTCCAAAACAGGACATTAGTTTTCTTCCATTTGGTACTATGTTTTTTTTAGGGTCCCCTTGTTCCCACACCCCCTATATCTTATTTTCACATCCCTAGTGTATACGGCCCGTATAGAATGTTTTTGAATATGAAAATGCGCAGAGAATGCATTTTTTGATTTTACTATATACGGCCCGTATATAGTTATACGAGCCGTATACACGTTTATACGATTTGTAAAACGTATACGGCTCAATGGAATTATTTTGGTAGGCTTTTGATGTTACCAAATGTATACGGACCGTATAACTGTATACGGCCCGTATATAAGGATGTTTTTTCAAGTATCACATTTTTTCCAGTAAAAACACCATCATTCTAGGGTTTCTAAACTCTTCATCATCTTTAACAACATTGATCGGAACACGCCGCTTAAATCGGAGCACAAGTAGAGTAACATTACCGATCAGTCCGTTGATCGAGTAACTAGCAGAAGAACCCGACACAAACAAGTTCTCCACAGTTTGTTATTCAGATCTCTGTTCGGTCATCTTTCCAAACTACAACACACGATAACTTTAAACTTTATAGTGTGTGATTTGACCAGGAAATGATTGGAGGTGATTGCTACTTTTAATAAGCTGTCATAGTTTTCAAATTCGATTTCAACAAATCTTTTCCTTTTCCTTCAATTTCTAGAACATTCTCCGTTACATGAAGACGTGTCGGGTTCTTCTACTGGTATTTTAGTGAAGTATTAAAGATTGAATGTGCAAACCCAACCGTTTTTTACTACGGAAACGGTGGCTATGCGAAATACAAACCGCAACCGTTTTTTACTACGGAAACGGTGGCTATGCGAAATACAAACCGCAATCTTTTGTGACTATGGGAAACACAAGTTTTCTTTTTGAGCTTGATGGATGTCCGTTATCTCAGTTGAGGCGGGCATTGTTTAAATCTGAATATAACTAGATGTTACGTGTATCATCATTGTTTATCACCCTGTGTGAGCATTGGAAACCCGATAAACAGTCTTGACAACTGTGATAGCTTATCTATCTATGTGTGTCACATCCATCCTGTTATAGCAATCGATATGATTAATTTTACAGATTTTTTTTCTAATTAGCGTTGTTAACTACCAAAAGAATGCATACACAAATAGTTCTAGTGGACGAAGCAAAGAGACCGTTGTGTATCTGAATCAGGTTCTCAAACAAACACTACTAAAGATGAGTTGGTGATAAATACCGAAGCTGTTATCTCGGTTGTTCAGTACTTTCGTGAAAATAAAACAAGCAGGCATTGATTTTGCCAAGATTGAAGGAAAGAATCTGGCCATAAGCGTTGTGGATTCTCAGCGTTATTCGAATGTAAGTGGATCGAGTGATACGCTTATCTATTCCGGTCAAGGTGGGCATGGTTTGTTCAGGAGTAAATCACCACCCAAAGATCAACAACTTGTGATTGTCGGGTTCTGCTAGTTATTCGGAATGTTTCGAATCATCACAGAAGACGTGTCGGGTTCTGCTAGTTATTCGGAATGTTTCGAATCATAACAGAAGACGGATGCGGTTTGCATATTCAATCTTCATTGCTTCATTAAAATTACAACACACAATAAAATGCTTGGAAAATTGCATCAACTCTCCTATATCAAGTTGAACGGACGATATGTATCTTCTATCATGCGACGGACCCAATTCGTAGATTCCGTCCGGTTTCAAAGCTGGTTGAGGATTACGAGTGTTCTACACTCGTTCAAAGCCGGTTGATGGTTACAAGGATCGTTCTAATAGATTAAAGATGGTTCTTCGTTGAGGAAACCAAACGTAGACGGAGATGATAGGCCTGGTAACTGGAAGAGAAAAAACCCCAGTGACGTCGTCGACGATTATGAATGGATTATTGGCCATTATTCGACCGAGTAATCAATTGTATTTTTTTAGTTGCTTCTCTTGTTAAGTTTCTGAACCAACCGAAATCCACAAATTCCAACAGTTTCTTCGTAGATTTCGTCCGGTTTCCAAACTCTTTCACTCAAAGTTAATATTCACTGTGGTGGATGCAAGCATAAAGTTAGAAAAATACTCAAGAAGATTGAAGGGTACACAACTGAAGCTCAACTTGAACGGACGATATGTATCAACAACTTGTGACTGGGAATATGGCTATGAAGAATACAGGTGCAAGAGAATGGCGAGTTATTTTCAGTTATTTCTGTTGATCCACAAATTCCATTGTTTAAATCAGAATCAGGTTCTCAAGACAAGGATCGTTCTAATAGATTAAAGAGAATAAACCATTTTTTACCATTTTTTACCCATAGTATACGAGCCGTATAAGAATATATGGCCCGTATACAATCATCGTATACATTGTATACGATCGGTAAATTTGTTTTTTACCGAGAGTATACGGCCGTATAAACGGTATACGGCCCGTATACATATGGTAAAAAATGGTAAAAACCTCTTTAATCTATTAGAACGATCCAATAAACGAAGAACAAAGCATATTTTCAAAACACAGGTTCATACAGTGCTGTAATAGGTTGTGGTTCAGCCAAAATGACATCTAGCATTACTAACTGTTCAAGTAAGTGTCTAAAAATCTGAAAATTCAGGTTTACCTTGTTAGTTTCTCAAACGAACACTACAAAATCATCTGCTTCCTGAATCTGAATCAGAATGTTAACTCTAAAAAAATTTGTTTCTTTCCTTTTCATGAGGTAAAACCGGTCTCAACATATGTATCTTGCTCAACTCTTGTGGGCCCGTATCGGAATCAGGCGTTGGGGATTGTATTAGTAGGACATTGGCACCACTGTATACAGGTTCATGCATTGTTTAAATCAGAACCAGGTTCTCAAGACAAGGATTGTTCTAATATATTAAAGAGAATAATCCCTCGTTTCTTCATTGCATATGTGCTTGTGCTGTAGAAACCGGTGATGAATTTGTGTATCTAAATCAGGTTCTCTGCCTTAGATCGGTCATTCCTTGTGATACATGAACGTTGTATTCTTGTCTTTCAGAAGAGTTGGTATTGAACCAAGAATACTTCAAACATTCTAAACCCTACCTGGAAACAAACCAACAAAATCCTGATAGTCTTTTAGCAGAACCCGACACGTCTTCTATGATGATTCGAAACATTCACGAACCACAATGGACTCAGACTCATACTACTCACCCTCCCCTGAGGAAAAGTTTTCCCGACGACTCAAGAAAAAAGATTGTATAATAGTATACAACCATTTTTTCTTTTCCTTCAAATTCGAGAACATTCTCCCTGTGTATGTGCTTGTGCTGTAGAAACCGGTGGTGAATCTGCATACACAACTGAAGGTTCAGTGCACGAAAAGTTTCTTACAAAATGTACGTGACAAAACAAGGATGTTGGGAATTAAACGCATGTACGTGACAAAACAAGGATCGTTCTAATCAGATTAAAGAGAATAAACCATTTTTTACCCTAAGAATACGGGCCATATACTATCATACGGCCCGTATACACCATGTGAAAAAAATTACCAGTTCATTTTTTACCATGTTAATATGGGTCGTATACTATTATACGGCCGTATACAGCAGGTGAAAAAATTTAACCGATCGTATACAATGGTTTATTCTCGTTAATCTATTAGAACGATCCGTATATACGATCCGTATAAGAGTATGGACCAGACACATGTCACATAGTTTGTCAGTGAACAAAAGATATAGATGTAGGAATATAACTAGATATAGATCTCTGAACCAACCGAAATCCACAATAATTGCAAGTTAAATCCATAATCAATGTATACAGGTGCAAGAGAATGGCGAGTTATTTCAGTTATTTATGTTGATCCACAAATTCCATCAAATTGTGTCTAATGCAAGGATCTTTGTCAGATAATACTTCATTTGTCGAGAAACCATACTGTCAAAAAACTAACATCTTTTTATACTTCAGTTGTAACCGTAAGGATGATGCAAATTTGTACGTAAAGATCTCTACACAAACTCTTCTACATCTTTTAACCAATTGCCCATCACTTAAGACCTTGAAAGATTTGTTGAAATCGAAGATTTGTGTATCTGAATCAGGTTTTCTGCCTTAGATCGGTCATTCCTTGTGATACATGAACATTGTATTCTTGTCTTTCAACGTATACAGAATCGGGTTCTCTGCCTTAGATCGGTCATTCCTTTTGAAAGTGACAAATTGATGTATCTGGTGGGGGTGATATAGTAATTTTCAATAACGTAGGAAGGATTGTAGTAGTAGGACATTGGAATCAGGTTCTCAAACAAACCAACAAAATCCTGATAGTGAAAAATATCAGCAACCATTTTTTCTTTTCCTCAATTTCGAGAACATTCTCCCTGTGTATGTGCTTGTGCTGTAGAAACCGGTGATGAATTTGTGTACACAACTGAACGTTAATTGATATTGTTTTAGACAACAACAGATAATGAACGGATTGTTGGTGGATAATGCAAACAAGTTCTCCACAGTTTGTTATTCAGATCTCTATTCGGTCATCTTTATTCAGATCTCTATTCGGTCATCAAGGGTTGTTTTTCACCCTATGTGAGCATTAGAAGCCCGACAAACAGTCTTGCAATTACGCCTTCAATCAAGACCGCATTGTTAATTTTAATGATGATTCGAAACATTCCGAATAACTACCAGAATAACCCGATACGTCTTCTATGATGATTCGAAACATTCACGAACCACAATGGACTCAAACTCATACTACTCACCCCCCCTGAGGAAAGGTTTTCCCGACGACTCAAGATAAAGCAGTTGGTTTGTGTTCATATCAGCGTTGTTTATCACCCCGTGTGAGCATTGTAAGCCCGGCCACTAGCAGAAGAACCCGACACGTCTTCTATGATGATTCGAAACATTCACGAACAACAATGGACTCACACTCATTGTTGCGAATTTGGTTTCTTCGGTACAGGCTGATGAAACCGAAGATTCAGACTCCTTACAACTCTCATCAAATGCCTCACCCTTCCTTTTATTCTATAAATATTAAATAAAGAATAACACCATGCCCGTAATCCCGCGTTGATAGCTTCCGTTTTATTACAGTCATACGACACGTTTTCTTGTTCTTCAATCTTTGTTACTTGTTAATGTTTTATTTTTTCTACTTTTAGAAAGGTTTGAGCACCTCACGACTGTAAAATATATTTACACCTTAAATCCCTTAAATACTTTGAGAGAAATCAAATTTTCGTTTCATACGGGCCGTATAAAAGTATACGGCCCGTATACACGTTCGTATATATTGTATACGACCAGGCAAACTTATTTATACATGGTGTATACGGGCCGTATACTCTTATACGACCCGTATACTCTTATACGGCCCGTATGGAATAAAAAAACTGACAAAGTCTGCTGGCACAGATTTTGTTGTTTTTTTTTATTCTATACGGGCCGTATAACAGTATACGACCCGTATACACAATGTGTAAATAAGTTTTTTTCCATGTGTTAATATTACGACCCTTTTTTTAAACTTCAAAACGTGGCATCAATTTTCTACTACATAGTCGTATAGGTTGAACCAAACAAAACCTTTTTCACATGATCGGTTCTGAGAATTCAGGTGTCCTGTTTAAGGCCGGAAAACACACTTTTTTAAGTCTTAACGATATAGATAACATAAGCTATTTTTTTAAACAACGATTAAAGTTATAGTTTATGTTATATTAGACTGATACCTAATCGACTTAAGTTATAAATTTTGAGATTGATAGTTTTAAATGAGCATATGATATAAGTTTATGTTTTATATGGGTTTTCTATTTAAAAAAAAGTATATATAACATGTATGTATAGGATTTTTTTAAATGTACCATGGTCGGTGGTCTTCCCCCGCTCACCACCAGGGCCGACTTTGCTTGTTCATGCTTCTTCGTTTAGCACTGAACTTATTCACGAATACATGTATTCGTTCATTAAGGAATTGAACTTGTTTAAGAATGGTTCATGAACACAATCGAACATATACCATTTAAAAAAAAACAACATTCTTAATCTCAAACATGACATAACCACCTTGTTAAGCAATTGATATAATAATTATAAACATAATTATCCCAACACAGGGCCGACCTAGGGGGTGGGCGAGACGCACCTCCGGCCGAGACCCGTTTTTTTGGGGGCCTAATTTTATATACATATACACACATCTATATATATAAAAAGATCGAGATCAAGAGAAAACTCACTCGAACTATGAGAACTTTGAGAACTCCAACTCCCTTGAGCGAGTTTCGCCATCATTTTTTTCACACATCTAGATTAAAATGTTACAAACATATCTGTAAAAAAAATCAAAGTGGCGTTTTCGACGTCTTTCAGCTGCAGTAAAATACTGCTGACATTAGTATGAATCAACATTTACACCACCTGTAATCGTTTTTAACGGATGGTGTAAATCAACAAAAGCAATTTTTTTATTTACTTTTTAGAGTAAAGTCCTATTTGAGTCTCTGTGGTTTATGCAGTTTAACCATTTGAATCCAAAAACCAAAACTGTCTTGATTTGAGCCCCTGTGGTCTCTAATTTTAACCATTTGAGTCCCTGTGGTCTCTAATTTTAACTATTTGAATCCAAAAACCAAATGTTTCTGATTTGGATGTTGTTTACTTTTGGATTCAAATGGTTAAAATTAGAAACCACAGGGACTCAAATCAAGACAGTTTTGGTTTTTGGATTCAAATGGTTAAACTGCACAAACCACAAGGACTCAAATAGGACTTTACTCTACTTTTTAAAAAGTTGATTTTTTAGGATTTGTGATAATTTTTTTTTGAAAAACCATTTGTATGGTGAGTTCTCTTAGTTCTCACAACTCGTATAAGTTTTCATTTTATCCTAACCATATAAACAGGATCCAGATCAAAAGAAAACCTCATTTGAGTTATGAGAACTTAGAGAACTCTAACTTTTCATGCGAGTTTTCCCACCATTTTTTGCACACACATAAACTAATCTATACATATAATAAAAGAAATCAGATATGGGACACTTGTCATATTATGGGTAATCTTTATGGAGTGTTCCCGCCTAGAAAGTATTTATTCTCATTTATCTCTACTTAATTTTTGAGATTTAAATAAATACAATAAGTAGATGCTATGATATATATATTACCTTAATGTATATATTATCAGTGGCGGATTCAGTAATTTTTTCCACTAGGTTCCTTTTAATAAAATTTCACTAATTTTTCCAAATCATATAAGATTCTCACAAATTTTTTCTATTTTTTTCAAACCTAATGGGTTCCTAGGAACTGACAAATATGAGCTAGATCCGCCCCTATACATTATTAATGTGTTTTCTAACTTTAACTTTTCAAAAAAAAAAAAATTAATTATTTCTTGTAGTTTGTACCCTGGCAATGCTTATACTAACGTTGTTGATAGACGTAAATTTAAAAAGTTGCTTTTGGATTATCACAGATCCAATATGATATCTAAACAACAAATTCTAACAAGGTATCAACATAAAATAATAATAATATTAAATAATAACTTAACTAAATCTATTTCATCAACGATTTAAATAATGTTTATCCTCATCGTTTAAAAAAGGTTTACAATATATTGCAATTTATTTATTAGACACTAGGTTATAACCCCGTGTATTACACAGGTTGAATAAATAAATTTTATATACTAAATAATAAAACAATATATCTTTAAAAACCTTCTTTATTGCACGAGTTGAATAAATATAATTATATATATTAAATAATAAAAAGTTATATCTATAAGAACAATATTGTACAAGTTGAATAAATGTAATTTTATATACAAAATAAAAAAAATTATATCTTTAAAACCACATGTATTACACGAGTTGAATAAATGTAATATTGTTTACCAAATAATAAAATAATATATCTTTAAAAAACCCCATTTATTACACGGGTTGAATAAATGTAATTTTATATACCAAATAATAAAAAATTTACATCTTTAAAAATATGCGTATTACACGGTTTGAATAAATGTAATTTTCTGTACTAAATAATAAAAAATATATATCCTTAAAAAACCTTGTGTATTGTACGATTTGTCACACCCTGGCTTTGCGGAAGCGTGGTTAATTTGGTGTGACTTCTTAATACCATAGCTTAACCATAACAAAGCTATATGAAATAAAATTATGCAAGATCATCCATTTGATTAAGTTTTAAAACCAGTTACAACAACATTGTCTTAAGGACTTACAACCTCATAACGTAAAATATTGTCTTGAAAACCATAAACATCAACATGAAATAAACGCAGTTTAAGATTTGTGACTTGTCCAGGAAAGAGTCACATTTCCTAAACTGGGATGACCTTGGAACCCTTATGCAGCGGGAAAACATAACATACCGCGCCAGATCTCGTTAATTTCCTGAAATACATGTAAGTTGAAAAATCAACAATAATGTTGAGCGAGTTCATATGTAAGTGAGTAAGTAAACCGTTGTGAGTATAAAAATAGTCTTGGTATGTAGCAAATAAGGGAATTGAGATCACCAATGGTTTGCAAGGCCACTGATATATGTGAAGTGCAAATAGGGAGACTCAAACCTAGCAGATTTCGCCACGGCATTAGTATGTGGACAAAGTCACCCCAAGGTCCGTTTCTAGTTTGGCCTGGGGCTGGGCTCGCTACACCCAGATAGATCTACCGCTCCTGTCCCTCGGTCCCGCCATGAGGACTAATGGCCTCATATTGCTCCTACCCACTCACATGATCTGAGTAATAAACCTCCTTACGCTAACCATACCGTGTATAAAGTACTCGTAATCATAGTAACATGTATTTCACCCCCGCAGTTAAGAAAACTGAAAACAGTTAGAGAAAAGGGGGACATGAACTCACAGTCGGTGCGTCTCTACCAAGTACTCCAAATCAGAAAGCTGTGCAACGACCTACAAGTGCTAATTCTATTAGACGGACGGCCGTGCCTTAGCTTTATAGTTTAAAATCTTTGGGAAATAGTTAGACAACTATTTCGTGTTACGTTCTGTATATACTTGGTAGTTAATCTCCTTCCCAAGGATGGGGGATTCAATACATGTGCGTTCATAAATATTTCCGTAAGTGCGTAAGTTACGTTTTAACAATCGAGTGGTAATATACTTACCTGTATAACTTATATATTTATGGTGAAAGCGTTCGTATTATTTTGGATTCGTTAACGTTCGCAAATATTATTTTTACTCTAAAAATAATATTTATGTATTTTCACAAAATAATCATAAACAGTGTGTGAAAAATATACATTTATCACGTTAAATTTTGTGAAAATCCCACCTCCGAATATTTAGTAAATAAAGTCATGGCGAAATTTATATTTCGAAAACAGGTCAAAAATAATTCTAACACTGGTAATGTAATTAGTTCTAAGTGTTAGGTTTTTAGAAAAATTTCGCCAGAGTTTCCTCTGTAACTGGAGGTGGCCACGCTTTCAAGCGTATCATTTTCTTTTACAAAAATCAATTTCAACAACTTCCTTATTCAATCAAACAATTTCCGACACATCAAACTAGTCGACAAGTATGTAAATCGCATAATCGCATGAACTTGTAGTTTTTCCGAAACTATAGTGTAAATCCCATTATATTTTGTGGATCTTTATATAAAGTAATTTTGATCTCGTAAAAACCTCGTCTTTAGAGAAATCTGTCTTTACAACTTCTCATCCTCTTTTACAAATTTTGTTATTTTGTCGCAAGTTTTCATTCCACAAGTGTTTACACACTTGTGGTTTATAAAAATCATACTTGTTAGTGTAAGATCCGTCTTTTAGAAAACATGATTTCTTTAACTCTTGGTCCTTTGAAAATACCACTTGCAGATACGTAGATCTGCTAGTTTTAAACACTATTTTGCAAGTAAAAATACTTTTACACAAGTTCATGTTTCATGTGTGGTAGAGTTTCACCTTTTAACCCTTGTATCTTCTAATATAACCTTATGTCATGATCCAAGAATATGACTACATCGGGTTAAATGGTGATCCGAGCTACCACAATCATAGATCGGGTCTCAATAATCACAAGTTTCAATTACTACAACTTTTACACAACTAGTGAGCTTTTAACCATCATTTTACATGTTTTTAGTAGACTTTAAAGCATCAACTTGTAAGATTCCGGGTTTTAACCGATACAAATCCTTTTAACCACTTTAGATTAGTTCAAGAAGGTGTTTTAAGCATTATACCTCTAGCTCGAGGCTAGGGAAGAATCTATGCGCAAATGAGGTGGATAAAAGCTAGATAAAGAGGTCCTTCGCGTTCCGCTTGCTCCAAGACTCCTTATACGCGATCCTTATCACTTGTATGGACTTGAAATGGCAAGATCAAAAACTGAAAATGGTTGCTTGTGTGGGTGTGGGTTCGGCCGTGAGCCAAAGGGAAAGAGAGAGAGAGTTTTGTGTGGAGTTGTGGTGATGGAAGTGATTAGTGGTTTAAGGTTAGATCTTATAGGCAATTATCAAGAGAATTATCCAAAGGTCCCTATGTTGTCTAGATATTAGACAATGAAGATTTAAATAATCTTGTAAGGACAATGTGGTGTCCCCTAGGGGACGAGTTCGGTCAAGGGGGGGGGGTCCTTGGTTCGATTTCAACCAACTAGTTAGACATTAGTTTAGTTAAACTAAGTTAGGTTATGTGTTAACTTGGTTATTAGTATGTTATGCGTTATGACGGGTGTTAGGGTATACGGGGACCCTAACTGGCTCAGACAAAGAGTAATAATGGAAATAACAATATTTTCATGTTTCGGGTATAGTCCGGTTGTCTGGTTGGATAGTAATCCGTTAAAGCGTTACTAAAGCTTTAAAGTGTCGTTATTACTCTCTTTAGTGACACAGCTTATTCCTGACACTTTGGAAAGTGTCTAGTAATATTTTTCTCATGTTTTGGCACTTTATTAGTTAGCTAAAAGCTGAATTGTTATGTAAAGTGCTGAGTTTTGTACTTTGAGTACGTTTTAGGCACATCCTGTCACTGTGACTTATCCCTAGAGACGCAGTTCCACAACCCTTGTATCCCTACACTCACTACTAGTGTAGCCAAATATCTCAGGCTCTTATGGGCCTTGGAGGCAGTGTTTGCCTGATGCTGGCTTTATCAGCATGTTCAATAGGTTATCCGTGTATTGTGCTACTGTGCTTTTTGTGCATCATGTTTGTCACTAAGGTTCAGCATGTAAATAATGTAGTGACAGCAAGCAAGTATGATGCAAGTAAGTACATGTATCAGTATTCAAGTAGCAGTTCATCAGCTAGTTCAAACAAGCACAGTAATTAAGCAGTAATTAATCATTAATTAAGTCGTACGGATACCTGGTTTAGTGCGGGTTGTCACATTCTCCCCCCGTTAAATAAATTTCGTCCCGAAATTTAAGTTCTGCTTGTAGATGCAGGGTTCTTAGGAAAAAGGTGGGGGTATTTCTCTTTCATCTGGTCCTCACGTTCCCAGGTGTATTCAGGACCATGTCTGGCATTCCAACGAACTTTGACGAGCTTGACACTGCTCCGGCGGGTCTTGTTAACTTTCCAATCTGTGACCTCAACAGGTTCTTCAACGAAGTGGAGCGTGTCGTCAACATGAATCTCGTCGGTGGGAATGACAACGTCAACTTGAGTTGGACTTTTCTTCAGGTTGGATACATGAAATGTATCGTGAACACCATTCAGTTCAGCAGGTAGGTCCAACTTGTATGCTACTAGTCCTATTCTTTCCAGAACTCTGAAGGGACCAATGTAGCGCAGATTTAACTTCCCACGCTTTCCGAAGCGTGCCACCCCCTTCCAGGGTGAAACTTTCAATAACACCATTTCTCCAACTTGGAAATCCACATGTTTTCGGTTTGGATCCGCGTAGGCCTTTTGTCTGTGGCGAGCTGCTTCGATGCGTTTAAGAATCTGCGCAATCTTGTCTGTCGTCTCTTGGACGATTTCGGGACCAGCAAGCTGCCTATCACCTGCGTCAGCCCAACATAAGGGTGATCGGCACTTGCGTCCGTAAAGGGCTTCAAATGGCGCGACACCAATACTGGTGTGGTAGCTGTTGTTGTATGAAAATTCGACCAAAGGTAAATGTTTATCCCAGCTACCGCCCAAATCCATAACACACGCTCTCAGCATGTCTTCCAAAGTCTGTATCGTTCGCTCGCTCTGGCCGTCAGTTTGCGGATGAAACGCAGTGCTCAGATTCAATTGTGAGCCAAAGGCTTCTTGGAAGGATTGCCATATCCTTGACACAAACCTTCCGTCTCTATCAGAGATGATCGAGAGGGGTACTCCATGGCGCGTGACGATCTCTCTCATGTATATTTCATCCAATTTGCTCGTATTATCCTTCTCTCTGATAGGTAAGAAATGTGCTGACTTCGTTAATCGATCCACTATCACCCAGATAGTGTCATGGCCTTTTGGCGTTCTTGGCAATTTTGTAACAAAATCCATGGAGATTTGTTCCCATTTCCACTTGGGAATCTCATGTTGTTGTAGAAGTCCTGAAGGCTTCTGGTATTCCGCTTTAACCTTAGCGCATGTTAAACATTTGCTCACATAAACAGCAGCGTCGCCTTTCATCCTAGGCCACCAATAGTAATCTTTGAGATCCTGGTACATCTTATCCGATCCAGGGTGGATAGATTACCGCGACTTGTGAGCTTCATCGAAAATAACTTTCCTTAATCCACCAAACAGAGGAACCCAAATCCTTTTCTCAAAACGTAACGTTCCTTCCTCGTTTGGTACCAGTAGCTTCTCCATCCCACGGAGATATTCTTCTTCCAGGTTTCCTTCCTTGAGAGCTTCCTTTTGCGCGGCACGAATGCGCAAGGAAAGATCGGTTTGGATAATCATTTCCAAAGCCCTAACCCTTATGGGCTTGATTCTCTCTTTACGACTTAGGGCATCGGCGACTACATTCGCCTTCCCTGGGTGATACTTTATCTCGCAGTCGTAGTCGTTTAGCAACTCAACCCATCGTCTTTGCCTCATATTCAACTCCTTCTGGTTGAATATATGCTGTAGGCTCTTGTGATCTGTAAAGATTGTACACTTTGTACCATAAAGGTAGTGTCTCCAGATCTTTAAAGCAAAAACCACTGCGCCAAGCTCTAAATCGTGTGTGGTATAGTTCTTTTCGTGCACTTTCAGTTGACGCGATGCGTAAGCAATAACCTTCTGGCGTTGCATCAACACGCAACCCAATCCTTGGCGCGATGCGTCGCAGTATACCACAAAATCATCTGTACCTTCTGGTAGAGCTAAGATAGGCGCATTGCAGAGCTTATCCTTCAGTATCTGGAACGCTTCATCCTGTTTGATTCCCCAATCAAACTTCTTATCCTTCTGCGTGAGGAGCGTCAATGGTTGAGCGATCTTTGAAAAATTCTCAATGAATCTTCGATAATAGCCAGCCAAACCTAGGAATTGCCAAATCTCGGTTGGCGTCTTTGGCGTTTCCCAATCCTTGATCGCTTCGATCTTTGTTGGATCCACGTGGATTCCATCTCCATTTACCACGTGCCCAAGGAATTGCACCTCTCGTAGCCAAAACTCGCACTTAGAGAATTTGGCATACAGCTGTTCTTTCTTCAGCAGCTCTAGAATGGCTCTAAGATGCTGCTCGTGTTCAGCCTTCGTCTTTGAATAGATCAAGATGTCGTCGATAAACACAATCACGAACTTGTCTAAGTACGGCTTGCAAACTCTATTCATCAAGTCCATAAAGACTGCAGGTGCGTTTGTCAAACCAAACGGCATGACAAGGAACTCGTAGTGCCCATAACGAGTTCTGAAGGCTGTCTTCGGAATGCTTTCCTCTTGTATCCTTAACTGATGGTATCCAGATCGAAGATCGATCTTAGAGTAAAAGCTTGAGCCTTGCAGTTGATCAAACAGATCATTAATTCTTGGCAGAGGGTATCTATTCTTGATCGTCAGCTTGTTCAGCTCCCGGTAGTCGATGCACATTCGAAAGCTACCGTCCTTCTTTTTGACAAACAGGACCGGAGCTCCCCAAGGCGAGAAGCTTGGTCGGATAAAACCCTTGTCTAACAACTCTTGAAGTTGTGTTGACAGTTCCTGCATCTCAGACGGAGCAAGTCTATAAGGTGCCTTAGCCACAGGCGCGGCGCCTGGGACTAGATCGATGTGAAACTCTACTTGTCTCTGAGGTGGCAGTCCGGGTAAGTCTTCCGGGAAGACTTCTGGATACTCCCTCACGACAGGGATGTCTTCGATTCTCGGCTCAGCAGCCTTCTTATCCACAATGTGTGCCAGGAAGGCAACACATCCCTTTTGTAAACACTTTCGCGCTTTCAGGCAGCTGATAAATCTTAGTGGCGTGTCACGCTTCTCTCCGTGAACCACAATTGTTTCGCCATCTTTGGTTGGGATACGAACAACTTTTTCGTGACATACTATCTCAGCCTTGTTTCCTGATAACCAATCCATTCCTACTACCACGTCGAAGCTTCCCAACTGGACTGGTAGTAGGTCTAGGGCGAACTCACGTTCTCCCAATTCAATCACACAACCTCTGATAACTTCGTTGGCTTCTACTAACTTTCCATTGGCCAATTCGATCGAGTAGGGAATATCTAACTTATTAGCGGCTAAACCAAGCATACTCTTAAATTCTAACGACACGAAGCTATAATCGGCACCAGTATCAAATAAAACGGATGCATAGCGTTGATTTACAGGGAACGTACCAGTAACGACATTGGGGTCCTGGCACGCTTCCCTTGCTTCGAGTTGGAACACTCTTCCACGGGCTTGGTTTAACTCTGGGCAGTTCTTCTTAAAATGCCCGATATCACCGCAGTTATAGCATCCCAGTCTTTGCCCGTTTCCACCAGCTTGATCATTTCTCTGATTACGATTCACAGCGCCCGCTTGGTTAGCATTGTTGCCTCGATTTCCGTCTCCTCCATTGTTCCCCTGTGGGCGATTTCCAATACCACCTCGGTTATTATTCCTATTCCCAAATCCTCCCTGGCCTCCTCGGCCAGCACTAGCCCAACAAGAATCTTTCGAGTGGCCCGGCTTTCCACATGCTTCACATACTTCACATACTTTCACATTACAATGGCCAGTATGGTGGCGTTGACAGGTATTACACTTGGGCTGGGTGCCCTGGTATCCTTTTCCTTTCTTCCCACTACCAGCAGATCCTCCTTTCTTAACCGCCACACTGGCGCCCTGCTTGAAGTTTGAGAATTTCCGTTTGCTACCTCCTGATGACTCGACGTGAGTCTCTTTCTTCTTATGCTCAGTATCATCGAACTTGTTCAGGCGAATGGCTTCCTCTGTGAGAGCCACGCTCAAATCAATCGCCTCAGTAATGGTCGCAGGCTTGGATGAGGTTACCATGCTTATGATTTGAGGAGCTAGTCCCCAAATGAAGCGTTCAATTCTCTTGAACTCAGGAGTGACCATGTAGGGTACCACATGCGATAAGTCATGGAACCTTTGAACGTATTCTGCTATCTTTGGACCGTCCATTTTCAAGTGCCAGAACTCGGTCTCCAATTGCTGGATTTCTGCGCGGGAACAGTACTTTTTGCGCATGAGTTCCTTTAGTTCGGTCCAGGTCAGCGCGTAGGCAGCAGCTTCGCCAAGTGTCTGTACTTGCAGATTCCACCAAGAGAGGGCTCCATCTAGAAACAGCCCTGAGATATAGGTGACTTGCTGATCCAGCGCGCACTTGCTCATGCGAAGAACAGATTCGGTTTTCTCAGCCCAACGAACAAAGGCGACAGCACCTCCAGTGCCATCAAAGTTGACCGGTTTACAGTCTAAAAACTGCTTGAAGGTGCATCCTGCACATACGTTACAACATATGAATGGCATTAGCATCCTTGCTAGAGATATCCAGTTAGGTCACGGTATGTCTTAATGACTTAGTGTTACCGTGAGGTGGATTGTTATTGCCTTGGTTAATACTTCCGCTCGTTCCGGGCTGAGATGCTGCATACTGTGCTATGGTAGCAGCAATAACTTGTTGTAGTTCTGCCTCATTAGTAGGCATGCGTGTCTCACGTCTTGGCGGCATCTTCTAAAAGATGGTTTAAGTTGGTCAGGCCATAGTAAAACGTACGTACATAGTAATAGTAATAGCACATAACATCTCACGTCATCAACACATCACAAATACCAATCACACGACATCCCACGTCATAAAAATATAAGTAAGCAATCAAGCGAATCAAATATGATGAGAATACTGCGATTGCCATATATCGAGACCACATAGTAAGTGTATCAATACATCCCTGTGTCATACAATCATCAATCAAATAGGGGCTACATCACCCCTGTCCAAAAACTACATCATGTCAATGTCAAATACGTCAAATACAAGTCAACAAAAGTCAGAATCAAATGTGGTCTCCAAAAATGCTGTGCAGTCCAACAATCGCCGTCTTCTCATCCTCGTCTACCCAAACAGCACTGATGAGCTCTATACAGATGGTGGTGGAGGAGGGGGAAAGTGGGTGTAAAACAAACGACGTAACTGGAGCCAGTCCGCCTCCATAGCCTGCTGAGTACGAATGATAGAAGCAACCTGCTGCTCTAGTGTAAAGAGACGGGCAGCATAATCTGGAGGTAAAGGTCGAAATGGCTGCAGAGGAGAGTGTGTCTGACCATGGCACGGACACGGTGGCAGCTGAGCTCTCTCAAGCTCCTGGATGCGCTGCGTGTGTGACTCGTGCTGAGCGACAAAAGACATCAAAACGTCCTCGATAGTATACCCCCTGTGGAAAGAATGGTAGGGGTCAGTAGGTGGCATACCAGAGTCTGGTGCCCAAAGGAACGGCTCACTGGTGGGGTCAAAAGGTGCCACATGAAATGGAGCAACAGAGGGTGGAACAGATGACATCTGGGGCATGAAGGGGATAGACATCGGTACATGCCCAATAGGATGGGCTGAAGAACCCTCTCCAGGCCTCGCTGGAGGTACAAACTGAGGAACCTGAAAAGAAAAATCAGCATGTCTTGTAACAGGGATCTGAGGGGGAAAAGGTGGAACATCCTCATCAGCAGGTATCCAACCGTGCTGTGCATGCTCATCTGGTGGATCCATGCGTGCCGCGAACAGTGCATGCTCGGGCTCTAGTGGAATGGGATCAGGTGCAACAAAAGGGTGAACAGGTGCAATGTGCTCAACATGATGGTCAACAGGTATATCAACAATAGGTAGAAGAACAATAGGATCAACAATGACATGATCGCCCTCTAACAAAGGAACATCCACGGGGAGATCATCAACAAGTGGGTCTGCTATAACAGGCTCAATAGGGATGCCAGCATGTACGGGGTCATGCTCAAGTATGGGGTCTAGAGCGGCTGCCTGCTCAGGAGCGACGACAGGCTCGGGATCATCAAAAGCCATCTCGAAGTCAAACTCTGGGTCGATAGGGTCTACTGGGTCAGCTGGATCCTCCATGGGCTGATCCATAGGTATAAACTCGATATCACGATCTGGGTCGTATCCCGGGGGAAAGATAGGATCAGAATCCTCTATGTCATCATGGTCAAACTCAAAACTGGGTATAGGTGCAACAGAGGATGCCTGGTCAGGATCAGAATCGTGCGCAAAGTGCTGTGCGCTCAATGTGTGAGAAGGTGTGGATGCCACAGACTCGAAAGAGTCTGGGACAGGAGAATGTGCTGGCGAATCCTCAGCGGGAACGTCAGCGATCATCAGAAGATCGTCCGCAGGAAGAAGGGCCTCGCCCTGGATCTCATCCTCAAAAGGCTCATCCTCAAACAGGTCAATATCGCCATCAGCCTCGGCGTCAAGAAGAAGATCATATGCTGGATAAACGGCTAAGGGTATAGGGGCCGGAATCTCTACTAGAGGTAGGTACTCAGCGGGAGGGTCATCTGCAGGCTCATCAGCACCATCGGGTAGTGCGAAGGGCTGGAAATCATCCTCATCAGTACTGGTATAGTCAGATGTGTACACCTCATGCTCGGAGGATGTGAGGTCATCAGATACGATAGGTATGGGTCCAGTAGTGTCCGAATCGCCAGTACCGGCGGAATCCATGAGTCTGTAACATAAACACAAATATGCTCAAATAATCAGTCATACAATCAGATAATCACATAAGTCACCAAGTAGGATATCACATAATTCTCCTAGTCTTACTAGCCAATTTCTCCCAGTCTTTAAGACTGCTCTATCCTCCACCTCGACCTCTTAGGTCGAGCCTCGGTCTCCAACACCGAGCCTCAGTCTTCGTGACTGAGCCTACTCTTCCTAGCCTTGCTAGCCAACTACCTCGGTCACCTAGACCGAGCCTCGATCCTCCAGACCGAGCCTCAGCCCTCCAGGCTGAGCCTATAATAAATCAACGTGCTCAACTACCTCGGTCACCTAGACCGAGCCTCGATCCTCCAGACCGAGCCTCAGCCCTCCAGGCTGAGCCTATAAATAATAAAATGTGCTCAACATTTGTTTGTAAAAAGTTTTGGATCTGGACTTAAGTGGTATGCAGAAAAATGTTTTCGTGAGAGCCCTAGTGATCATAGTCTAGACTCGAGAAAGAATCCTAGTTCGCTATGATCAGAGCTCTGATACCAAGCTGTCACACCCTGGCTTTGCGGAAGCGTGGTTAATTTGGTGTGACTTCTTAATACCATAGCTTAACCATAACAAAGCTATATGAAATAAAATTATGCAAGATCATCCATTTGATTAAGTTTTAAAACCAGTTACAACAACATTGTCTTAAGGACTTACAACCTCATAACGTAAAATATTGTCTTGAAAACCATAAACATCAACATGAAATAAACGCAGTTTAAGATTTGTGACTTGTCCAGGAAAGAGTCACATTTCCTAAACTGGGATGACCTTGGAACCCTTATGCAGCGGGAAAACATAACATACCGCGCCAGATCTCGTTAATTTCCTGAAATACATGTAAGTTGAAAAATCAACAATAATGTTGAGCAAGTTCATGTGTAAGTGAGTAAGTAAACCGTTGTGAGTATAAAAATAGTCTTGGTATGTAGCAAATAAGGGAATTGAGATCACCAATGGTTTGCAAGGCCACTGATATATGTGAAGTGCAAATAGGGAGACTCAAACCTAGCAGATTTCGCCACGGCATTAGTATGTGGACAAAGTCACCCCAAGGTCCGTTTCTAGTTTGGCCTGGGGCTGGGCTCGCTACACCCAGATAGATCTACCGCTCCTGTCCCTCGGTCCCGACATGAGGACTAATGGCCTCATATTGCTCCTACCCACTCACATGATCTGAGTAATAAACCTCCTTACGCTAACCATACCGTGTATAAAGTACTCGTAATCATAGTAACATGTATTTCACCCCCGCAGTTAAGAAAACTGAAAACAGTTAGAGAAAAGGGGGACATGAACTCACAGTCGGTGCGTCTCTACCAAGTACTCCAAATCAGAAAGCTGTGCAACGACCTACAAGTGCTAATTCTATTAGACGGACGGCCGTGCCTTAGCTTTATAGTTTAAAATCTTTGGGAAATAGTTAGACAACTATTTCGTGTTACGTTCTGTATATACTTGGTAGTTAATCTCCTTCCCAAGGATGGGGGATTCAATACATGTGCGTTCGTAAATATTTCCGTAAGTGCGTAAGTTACGTTTTAACAATCGAGTGGTAATATACTTACCGGTGTAACTTATATATTTATGGTGAAAGCGTTCGTATTATTTTGGATTCGTTAACGTTCGCAAATATTATTTTTACTCTAAAAATAATATTTATGTATTTTCACAAAATAATCATAAACAGTGTGTGAAAAATATACATTTATCACGTTAAATTTTGTGAAAATCCCACCTCCGAATATTTAGTAAATAAAGTCATGGCGAAATTTATATTTCGAAAACAGGTCAAAAATAATTCTAACACTGGTAATGTAATTAGTTCCAAGTGTTAGGTTTTTAGAAAAATTTCGCCAGAGTTTCCTCTGTAACTGGAGGTGGCCACGCTTTCAAGCGTATCATTTTCTTTTACAAAAATCAATTTCAACAACTTCCTTATTCAATCAAACAATTTCCGACACATCAAACTAGTCGACAAGTATGTAAATCGCATAATCGCATGAACTTGTAGTTTTTCCGAAACTATAGTGTAAATCCCATTATATTTTGTGGATCTTTATATAAAGTAATTTTGATCTCGTAAAAACCTCGTCTTTAGAGAAATCCGTCTTTACAACTTCTCATCCTCTTTTACAAAGTTTGTTATTTTGTCGCAACTTTTCATTCCACAAGTGTTTACACACTTGTGGTTTATAAAAATCATACTTGTTAGTGTAAGATCCGTCTTTTAGAAAACATGATTTCTTTAACTCTTGGTACTTTAAAAATACCACTTGCAGATACGTAGATCTGCTAGTTTTAAACACTATTTTGCAAGTAAAAATACTTTTACACAAGTTCATGTTTCATGTGTGGTAGAGTTTCACCTTTTAACCCTTGTATCTTCTAATATAACCTTATGTCATGATCCAAGAATATGACTACATCGGGTTAAATGGTGATCCGAGCTACCACAATCATAGATCGGGTCTCAATAATCACAAGTTTCAATTACTACAACTTTTACACAACTAGTGAGCTTTTAACCATCATTTTACATGTTTTTAGTAGACTTTAAAGCATCAACTTGTAAGATTCCGGGTTTTAACCGATACAAATCCTTTTAACCACTTTAGATTAGTTCAAGAAGGTGTTTTAAGCATTATACCTCTAGCTCGAGGCTAGGGAATAATCTATGCGCAAATGAGGTGGATAAAAGCTAGATAAAGAGGTCCTTTGCGTTCCGCTTGCTCCAAGACTCCTTATACGCGATCCTTATCACTTGTATGGACTTGAAATGGCAAGATCAAAAACCGAAAATGGTTGCTTGTGTGGGTGTGGGTTCGGCCGTGAGCCAAAGGGAAAGAGAGAGAGAGTTTTGTGTGGAGTTGTGGTGATGGAAGTGATTAGTGGTTTAAGGTTAGATCTTATAGGCAATTATCAAGAGAATTATCCAAAGGTCCCTATGTTGTCTAGATATTAGACAATGAAGATTTAAATAATCTTGTAAGGACAATGTGGTGTCCCCTAGGGGACGAGTTCGGTCAAGGGGGGGGGGGGGTCCTTGGTTCGATTTCAACCAACTAGTTAGACATTAGTTTAGTTAAACTAAGTTAGGTTATGTGTTAACTTGGTTATTAGTATGTTATGCGTTATGACGGGTGTTAGGGTATACGGGGACCCTAACTGGCTCAGACAAAGAGTAATAATGGAAATAACAATATTTTCATGTTTCGGGTATAGTCCGGTTGTCTGGTTGGATAGTAATCCGTTAAAGCGTTACTAAAGCTTTAAAGTGTCGTTATTACTCTCTTTAGTGACACAGCTTATTCCTGACACTTTGGAAAGTGTCTAGTAATATTTTTTCTCATGTTTTGGCACTTTATTAGTTAGCTAAAAGCTGAATTGTTATGTAAAGTGCTGAGTTTTGTACTTTGAGTACGTTTTAGGCACATCCTGTCACTGTGACTTATCCCTAGAGACGCAGTTCCACAACCCTTGTATCCCTACACTCACTACTAGTGTAGCCAAATATCTCAGGCTCATATGGGCCTTGGAGGCAGTGTTTGCCTGATGCTGGCTTTATCAGCATGTTCAATAGGTTATCAGTGTATTGTGCTACTGTGCTTTTTGTGCATCATGTTTGTCACTAAGGTTCAGCATGTAAATAATGTAGTAACAGCAAGCAAGTATGATGCAAGTAAGTACATGTATTAGTATTCAAGTAGCAGTTCATCAGCTAGTTCAAACAAGCACAGTAATTAAGCAGTAATTAATCATTAATTAAGTCGTACGGATACCTGGTTTAGTGCGGGTTGTCACACGATTTTTTTTCTAACCTTTTTTGCACCTAACGTCTTTTTTTAACCCTTTCGGCCCCTAACATTTAATGGATGAGGTTAGTGTTAGGGGCCAAAGTGTTGGGGCCCCTAATGATTTTGGCCCCTATAGTTATATCACTTTTACCCTTTTAGCCCAAAAAAGAATTTTTTAACATCTAAACCCCAAACGTCTTTTTTCTAACCTTTTTGGCCCCTAACGTCTTTTTTTAACCCTTTTAGTCCCTAACATTTAATGGATGAGGTTAGTGTTAGGGGCCAAAAGGGTTAGAAAAGAAGACGTTGGAGGCTCAGATGTTAAAAAAGATTTTGGGCTAAAAGGGTAAAAGTGATATAACTACAGGGGCCAAAATCGTAATTTTCTCTAAATAATATTATAAATGAGAAGAAAATTAAACTAAAAAATAATTATCTATAAGATATTAAATTAAATAATATTTAATAGAACGGTTATCTATAATTAATTAAAAAAGATTAAATTAAAATAATAATTATTTATAAGAGATGCCCTAATAGGATGACAAGTGTCTCAAAGTGGTTTCTTTTATTATATAGTATAGATAGATTTTTAGTCTCGAACATAAAACTTTAGAGTACATATGTAAATAAAATTGGATTTCAAAATACGTCTTAATGTTTATCCTAATCAACGATTTATTAGACATTTTAATTAAGATTGTATTAATAATTTTGTGATAACCTTAGGATTCTAACATGCCTTAATTCTCTCATATTTTAATAAATAAATAGCACATCAATTTTTTTAGAAAACATATCTTAACGACTATATGTGTAATACACATTTTTATTCAACTCATATAATGTAATACACGGGGTTTTTAAAGATATAAAATTTTTATTATATATTTAGTATATAAAATAATATGTATTCAACCCGTGTAATACACGGGGTTTTAACCTAGTATGTTATAAACACAATTATAAACAAAAATTGAATCGATTTTAAGCCTTTTTACGCTGCTGTAAAAAAATTGCTTTTTGGAAACGTTGATTTTTTTTATAGAATTTTTTTTTTTTTTTGAAAAAACCTTTTGTAAGGCCGAGTTCTCTAAGTTCTTACAACTCGTAGAAGTTTTCATTTTACCCTAACCCTATTTTTTAAAATCCTCTCAACGTTTTTTTTTTTTTTTGCTCAAAACGCTTAAAAACATGTATATCACATGAGTTAACTTTTCATAAAAATAATGTTTGACAGGAGTTTTCTGGGTTTTCTTCCTAACTTGGGTTTTCTCGCTATATTTACCGTATATTTGATGATCTATGTCCATTATTCAAACATATATGTGACAAGTATAGCGAGAAAACCCAAGTTAGGAAGCAAACCTGGAAAACTCCTATCAAACAATTTTTTTTTTAAAGTTAACACATGTAAAAAATCAAAAAAGCATCAAGAGGATTTAAAAATAAAATAAACAAGTTTCTGCGTAACAGTGTATAACACAACTGTTAAATACATTACACGGAAATCTCTTTATTTAAAAAAAATTGGTCGACATTTTTTTTTATTTTTTTTGTTCAAACCCTTAAAACACATATATATTTAATTTGTTAAAAAATAAAATTGTGAGGTTAGAGTTTCAAGGGTTTTCTCCACACACACACACACACACATATATATATAGAGAGAGAGAGGCCGGTTATCATACAATATGCCTAATCGTACATTACGTACGCTACAACCACAACCGTCAGATCATCTCAATTAAACCCCATACTTAACTATTAAATTAATCAAATTAAAATATATAAATGAAACCGTCAAGGTTAAAATCGTCCATTACGAAATCAACAACCCCTGATAATCAGCAAACAAAACCTCAAAATCATACCGTAAGATTCTTATTCAGAATCGTATTTGAAAATCGAACAAGTAATCAAAAATCGATCGATTCTTATTCACCAAGAACTTCTTCTGAATTTGGAAGTTCAGAACTGAAACAAATCGATAGACCGTCTATCGAAGAAGATGATGCAGGGTGAAAATCAAAATAAAATATGCGAAATACATATCAAACGTGCGAAAAACATTTCAGACAAAAAGAAAGGTTGTGTTTTTTGTAAAGTTTGCGAAATCATATAACATTACATGCGATTACAAAAAAAGGTAATATGTTTAAGATGTCTTATGATGTGCGAATTCATGATTTTACACATGCGATTTCAAAAAAAAGTTAATAATCTTTGAAATTTCTTATAGTTTGCGAATTCATGCTTTTACACATGCGATTTCAAAAAAAGTTAATTATCTTTTAGATTTCTTAAAGTTTGCGAATTCGTTTTCGAATCGAATGCGATTTTGAATAAAATGCTGCTAATACTTTCAAATTACTTTGTCCTAAAAACTGCAAAAAAAAAAAAAAAAAAAAAAACAAAAAAAATTACGAATTAATAACTACAATAAATAAAAATTAACTATTTTATATAAAAAAAAACTTAATTTATTACCGATGTGACTGTAATTTGACATGTAATGATCAATTTTACAATAAATACTACTGAAATTACCACCCTACCTACATAATAAATTTACTATTTTAATATAAAATACCCAAGTAACTACCTTCCATATTAAGGCATAGAACAAAAAAACACACACAACACACCCACAAAAAATGGCATCTGAAGATTCAGAAAAATAAAAAAACATTGCAATAAAAGAGCTATTGTCAACTCGCACGTTGACAGAAATAAGCACTGATGTCACTTCTTCTCATTTGATTCTTGATGTACAGGGGAAAATTCTTGAAGAAATCAAGAAAAATCAAGAGATGTGGGAGAGACTACTTGAAGAATCACCATCAAGCTTCAGAGACGCAGCTTTGGATCACATAAAGGAGCAATCTCGAGCTGATGACTTAGCCTTCTCTTTCCTGAAAGATGCTCTAAACACTGTGAAGGAGAAGATGGAGTTCAGCCCTGCTGAACGTGACAAAATCTTTGCTTCAAGTAACTAAATTTCTGTTTAATCGTTTTATGGTTGTAGCTGTGTTAGACAATAACAACTATTTTATATTTTGGGTATATGTTTTAAACAAATCTTATGCTTGATTATAATATAAAATCGCATGAATGATTTAGACATCTTTATCATAAAAAAACAAGATAACTCAAAATCGCATGTACTAAAAGTGAAATCGCATATAAGACTAATTAAAAACTGTTGCATATAAAATCACATGTTTATATACTAAAATCGCATGAAAAAAATGATATAAACAGATGAATATAAAATCGCATGTGTTTCGTATAAATTCGTATTTACATTTAAAAAAATTAATCTTCCTCATCATCTTCTGAAACCTCCTCCCACTGATCTTCTTCTTCAGATCCATCATCACTACTACCACTGTAATCTTCAAACTCATCTTCCTCTTCATCGTCTTCGACCTCGTTGTCTTTGTCTCTGGGATCTTTTTCAACCTGGATGCCCTTCATCTTCTTTTTTTGCTGTTTACCTTGTTGTTTGGCTTTCAGGATCTCGCAAGTCCGAATATCATGACCTTTTTCATTGCATACGCTACATGTCCTTGACCTTTTTCCTTTGCGGCTGATCATTTGTTCCTTCTTGGATTTAATCCTTTTATGCGAGCCACAACCTTTGTTTCTTATACCAGCCGGCACACGGACAGTAGGAGGAGCATTAGTTACTGGTTGTTGATAACCAATCAACTTTGAAAATCGGTTAAATTTTGGATCAAGTTGCTTGGTTATACGACTCTGATCAACTCTCTCTTTAAGCCGCATCATTTGATCCCTCACTAAAACAAGTTGATCAAGGTCGGAAATCAAATTGCTAACCAAATACTCCCCTGTGTGGATGATTTCACGAGCAATCCGTTTAGCCTTGTGTTGCACATCCTTGTCACCCACCTTTAAATTGTACTTCACATTTAACTTATTCGGCACCACATCCTTCGTCCATCTCTTCATAACATATTTGTTTGGTATTTCTTTAACACCAAACATCTTGAAAAGAAAATAGATGTGTTTGCATAGCAGCCCATACTGCTCAAAACGCAAACAGCTACACTGTGCAGTTACATCATTTTCAAGATTCTTGAACCACACCTAGGAAAACCAAAAAGAAAAAATATATATTAAAACTTAAAAGCGCATATCTAAAATAACAATTTCGCATGTACAAAAAAACAATTAATTCAACTACTTTAAAATCGCATATTCCAAATCAAGTTCTGAATGAAATTCGCATATAGGTTTTCATAATCGCATGTTTAAAATATATATGATATAATACCTCCAATAAACCATATCCATGAGCTTTAAAGTCTTTCAACAATATCCGGATCTGTGGACCCTCGATTTTGGTGTCCATCAGCAGACATTCAGAAATTGTTCCATAAATCTCTATTTGCTGATCAAAGAATATAGACCTGGTGAATCTCTTAGCAGCATCTTTTTCCAAAGTAGTTTCGCTCCAATTAGCAGGCTCGGTATATCTTGAAATATGATCATTCTTTCTATGATTGAACCTTTGGACATCCATTGCACCATCAAAATGATTCATAAACTCTACAAGAGTGAGTTGTGAATTTGACACTTGGCAAAAAAAAAAAAATGATTCTTGCTCTCTGATCTCGAGGTTGTTCGCATGAGACCAGACATGGGCTCATGCCGGTAAAAAGCCGGAATCCACATGTTTCTCATCGAAAACATATCATCAATCCATTTGTTTTCAGCGAGACTGAACTCAATCATCACCAACTTCCACTATCTCTCAAATTCTTCGGGCTCAATGGAATCAGTCCATACAATGTCGCACATCCTCCTTTTAAACTCATCGTTATTGTACAACTCGTGTCCAACCTATAACAATAAATGCTTTTTATATCAGCCTATAACAAAATCTATATTATAAAAAAACGCTAACGAAAGACAATATAGCATGCTATACCTTATCTGCCACTTTTTTCATTATGTGCCACATGCACAATCTGTGTCTGCTGTTAGGGAAAACATCCTCAATAGCCTGTTTCATAGCAGGGTCTTGGTCCGTCACTACAACCTTTGGCTGTCGACCAAATGACTTTAAGAATGAATTCAGAAGCCATTTATATGATTCAATGCTCTCCGATGCCAACAACCCAGCTCCAAGTGTTACATTTCGACAGTGGTTGTCAATGCCAGTGAACGGAACAAACACGATCTTGTACCTGAACAAACACATGCGAAAAACACATTGAAACATGCGAAATAGACAAAAAATCACATGCGAAAACAAACAGTATAACATGCAATATATTAAACACCAACTCTTCAAATGTCTACACATGCGATATTACAAGTTTATGAAGTCATATAACATGCGAAAATAAGTAAAAAACATGTTTGTCTTGAAACACTTACCTGTTTGTCTTGAAAGTTGCATCGAACGATATCACATCCTCAAACTCCATATAGTTAAGCTTGCATAACCCATCAGCCCAGAACAAACCAGTTAACCGTTTGTCATCATCAACAGAATATTCAAACGAATAATCAGCTAAATACTGTTTTTTGTCGATCATCCTATTAATCACCATGTCAGCGTCATATTCTCCTATATAGCTGTTAATTCGCTTCCTAAAATTTTTGCAATCATCAACCGTGGCACCAACGTTCTCAATACACAGTGGCTTATGTCCCTCTTTAGAATAATGATCGTCAATACACAGTGGCTTATGTCCCTCTTTAGAACAAACAAAATACTTAGTTTTGATTATAACACCACTGTGTACTTCACCACCTTTCCGAATAGAAAAACCAGCTAACTTAGCGTATGATTGGTAAAACGCATATGCTTGTTCAATAGAGATAAATTGCATTCCAACCACAGGTGTAGCTGATGCTTGAATCTCCGGAGTGTAAACCCTTTCATCTACATAAATAAAATCAGAAAAACAAAAACAAGTGCGAATTATCGGACTAGTTACATGCGATATATTAATAACTGCATAAATTCATCGTAATAACAATAACACGTGCGAATTGTATGAACAATAACATACGAAAATGATGACTTTGATTAATATGTTTTATACATGCGATTTATTATACCATAACATGCGAAAACGCGTAAACAAAATAAACATCAAATGCGAATTGAAAGACTCATAACATGCGAATTTGTACATGTTGCTTTCATGTCAAGAATATACACAACATTCAAACTTCAAAAACAACTACAACAATGCAAAATCATTGCTACGATTAAACAAAAAACAAAGTCTACGAACAATTTAGAGATCTGAATTAACATAATTACCATTAGAACACTCGTTTACAACACTTGTACTTGCAATTGGATTTGGATTTGCAGGTTGCAGATTTAAAACATCCTCAATCGAAACTCTCTGATATGCAGATAATTGAGCATGATCACCGATCGGTCGAGTTTCTTCAAAATCAACATCTGTTCTTCCAGTGCTGCTCTGTGGATCCATCGGAAAAAAATTGAATGAAACCCTAACACAGAAGAACGAAAACTGCAATTTGAGAATTATGAAAAATTTGAAACTGATTCGAATGATAATTACCGGGATATTAGTGTAACGAACTTCTCGCTGATTGAATGAAGAGACGAATTTGCCCTCACATGATTGAATTAATTGTCTGATTTAACCTTATTAAAGAAAAACGAATCAGGACACGTGTACGGCTACTACTGTCGCGTATGTAATGTACGATTAGGGGATGTGTATCCTACACTTTACCTATATATATATATATATATATATAGGGGAAGATTCATTTGAGAAGAAAATTTTATTGAGAAGAAAAAAAATAAAAGGGTATAATTGTAAAACATTAAATAGTTTTTTTTCTCATCTCATTTATTATTATGTTTGACTAATTAATTAGTCATTAAGACTATAATCCTCCACACTAAATATTTTTGCCTACACACATCAAAAGTTATCCTACACATTTCGAAATTTATCTTACACAACTCGTAATTTATCCTACACGCCTCGTATTTATCCTACACTTTAAATGAATTTTTATTTTTATTTTTTGTGAAAAATATATATCTTAAAAATAAGTTACAAATTTAATATAGTTAGTTATTAAAGATGAAACTACCAATTAATAATGTATGTAAGTTTACTAATATACCCTTATAGTTACATTAAGTACAAATATTAAATGAAGTCTAATGAAGCATTCCTATTGGTTGAAATTTCTTCTTTTTTCTTCTTACAAAGAATTTCTTCTCATTTGAACCATCCACTATATATATATATATATATATATATATATATATATATATATATATATATATATATATATCATAAGAGAAGAACATCCTATTTGAGAAACTTGAGAAGCATTATGGACCACACATTTCTCCAAGCCAAATAAAAAGTTTTTTTTTAATCGTACGTTTTTAAGAGTTTTTTTTCTTTTTTTTGCATATATACATATATGTATATTGTCAAATTTGAAAAAAGAACGACACGTTAAATCTTTTTTTTATCCGTATCCATTATCCAAACATATATCTAGTGTAATTTATTGGGCAATCTCTATAAAAGTTTAACCTTAAAACTTATTGGGCCCAAATAGTTTTATTTTTATTCATATCCAAATTCTTATAACATATTGGGCACATTAGTCTCATTTTGATTCATATCCATATCCAAACATATATCTAATTTAATTAATAATAAAAAGTAAAAAAAAACTAAAGATGAGATATTGATGGTGATGAACTTTATATGGAGTTAAAGTTATTTGACACATTAGAAACCAGTGAATTTAGCAACCCTATATTTTGCTATGTTTATTGCTATAACGTCAATGGTCGTTTTAAAACAAAATAGTTTATAGATTCGTTAGGCCATAAGACATTTTTTTTTCGAAAACTTAATCCTCAGTGACAGCTCAGCTCTGATTCCAAAACAAAGTCACTTGTTAGATAAAAAAGTATAAACATAATTATCTCAAAATAATGTTTTAATGATCTAAGTTTCTAATGACAGAACATAAACAAAACAAAACAAACGACCATGAAAAGGCGTAAACGAACATACTACCGAACGTTCATGAACGCAATTAAACGAATGAGACATCTGTTTGTGTTCATTCATATAACTAATTATATAGTTAATTGAACGAACTCTTTTGTTCATATTCGTTTATTTATTAAACGAACGAACGTAAACAAACTTCCTACCAAACGATTCATTAATGGTTCGCTAAACATTCGATTCTAGATGGACTCTAATTGCATATTATCTCGTACAAACATTAAAAAGTTTATTTTTGGTATTGTACTTATAAATTTATTTAGTAATAGTCTTGTAATTAATTATTATATTCGAGATGGACTCTAATTGCATTTAAGTTGATTTAGAATCCAGAAGCTTGAAAAGGATATTGGTGAAAAACACGCAAACAAAGAAAAAAAGATTGTTTTTTTTTTGAAAAGGGATGTTGATGAAAAACTCGCAAACAAAGAAAAAAAAAGATTGTTTTCTTTTTTTTTGAAACGTATAGCACCACATTCACAAACGTATGCTTCTCATTCACTAAAAAGGATTGTCTACGTGCCAGATTTTTTTTGATGTCCTTGATGACAAATCAACAGATGGGAATAAACTATGCAAGTGCAAGAAGTGTTGATCATTTTTCAATGATGTTAGGGTGGGCGGGGCATCACTCGGGTACTAGTCGATGCTCAGTAACACCGCCGCCACCCAATCGGGTAGTTGTCATGGCATGAGTGTTACTCACCGAATAAAGGAAGACACATTTGACCATTGTTTTTTTTTAATAATTGTTCGTGTTTTAAACTGTTCTTATTAAAACATTCGTTTTTTAAACTTTTTTCTAAAATTACTTCAAATGAGATTACCGATCTGAATTGTGCTCTTCCTCGAATGGGTCATGAAATTCGCATTCATACTCGTCGCCATATACGTACTCATCTTCGAATAGCCACTAGAAATGATGATGTTCATGGTTCAGTTTTGACGGTTTTTATGTCAAAACCATTAGTAACGGTTTTTATTACAGAAAATCGAAATCGAACCGTTGAAATTTATAACCGAACGTCACTAACAGATTGATTTTGCTGTTTAGGTGTTATTAAACACGTATGGCATAAAACGATAAATATACGACATGTCACTTTTGAGATGGTAGTTTAGCGGTTGATATGATATGGTACTATTTTGTAAGTTGTCCTCAATGTTAGTCTAATCATGTCATTTTTAAACTTAATGCAATGCAAATAGGAAGTAATATAAGTGGAGAATTAATACACACATAAAATAGTTGAAATTGGTATAACTGAAAATAGGAACTAAGAATAGTTAATAAGAAAAACTATAAAAAAAACGAATGATTTTAAAAAGTTGAAGGAACTAAAAGTCGAGCGATTTTATACAAATGAACGGTCTAAAATGACGTTTCTAAAAACCGAAAGTTTAAAAAAGAATTAAAAAAGATCAGTTTAAAACAACGGACAAATTTAATAAACAAAAGCATTAAAAATGAACGAATCTTTAACAAACGTATGGTTTTAAACAAATAAATGATTTAAATAAACAATTTATTAAAAAAAGATGAATAGTTAAGAAAAAGTTTGAAAAACAATCGATCTTAAACAAACGTTATATAAAAACAGACGCCTTCATAAAAGACATATTTATTTATTTAGGTAAAACGAGTGTTATGAAATAATGATCTTAAAAATAACATAATAATACAAACATAAATTAACAATAAAAAGTTAAAAAATGAAATTAAAACATTTTTTTAATATATAAAAAATAAAAAAAAAAACCTCATTTTACATGGTAGGAAAAATGAGACTATGGTTTGGTTTTTGTTAATTTGAGTAATTATATAAATAACCCTTTATATATTAAAAAACTTTATATTTACATAAGTAACCCTATAGGGATAAAAGGATTCAAATATCTTTAGACTTAATACAAAAAAATAATAGATTTAGTTTTAGGGGTTAAAATCCTTACAAAATGCAACCTCACGATTTTATATGTCAAAATAGTAATTTACTCTAATTAAGACTGGTCGGGGCACCCATATAGACTCCTCATCACAAGTGTTATGAATGTGAAACACCGCCGCAGGTGCCCATTTCACGGTTGTGATGGGCTTGACCATGATGGCTTTTACGGTCGTAAAAGATTGTGTTGTTTGTGGATTTGACTTGATTGCTAAAATGAATTAGGTGTTAAATTGTGATTGGGTGTGATATTTATTTTAAAATATAATGGGTGTTGCAAGTGTAATGAGTAAAATATAATAGAATGTGAAAAAGTAAGGTGTCAAATAGTGATTGAGTGTGATAATGTTATAGTTGTAATGGGTGCCCCATCGACCTTAAATAAAGATAAATGGTTTGACACCACTAATTAGGCTGATCGGTATGGGGACCGGCCTAGGGCCGGCGGGTTCCGGCAACGCCCCAGCACACCCCCCCCCCTAGGGTCGGCCCCGTCTTCATCGTCCTCTCCTCGCCGTTTATGCCGGGCCACAAATCAAGAAATATATAGCCGTTGGAGAAAACAACTAGTTAAAAAAAATTTCTCACTTTATAAATATATACTCTTTATTCCCACTTTTAACCCAAATCTTTCCAATCTCTCTCACTTTTTTATCCACTACCTTAATTTTTCTAAAGCTTTAGGCACGTCCTCTTCTTCATCGTGGTGTTCGTCATCTTCGGGTGAGGGCGATTTATTTTTTGCGAACGCCGTGATGGTGGCAACACAGATGATCATGGAGGAAGAGGAAGAAACGACGTCATAACCGCGAACTAGGCAAGCCGCCATAAACCAAGACCGAGAAGGTTATCTTTATTTTTCGGTGAAAATAATATATTTAATTTATTTTTTGGTGTTAGTAATGTATTTAATTTATTTTTCGGTGTTAATAATTTGGGTGCCCATGATTGATTAGTCGCTGATTATTTTATCGACGAACCTTTGTACACGACCGCGATGTTTGGACGTCGGTTTCGAATGAGTCGTCGACTGTTCTTACGCATAGTAGACGACTTGGCGCGGTCTGATTCATTTTTCACACTTCGATATGACGCTAGGGGCCATAGGGGATTCACCACTTTACAGAAATGCACAGCAGCCATTCGCTAACTGGCATACGGGATGAAACCCGATTCGTTGGATGAGTATTTAAGGATGTCCGAAAGAACTGCACAAGAATATTTGTACAAGTTTTGCGAATGGATGGTGAAGCTATATAGTAAGAAATATATGCGGAAACCAAATGCAAATGACGTCCAAAAATTATATCAAGTGCACGAAGAAAGGCATGGTTTTCCAGGAATGGCCTGAAGCATTGATTACATGCACTGGCCGTGGCAGAACTGCCGTACTGCATGGCGAGGTCAATACACTCGAGGCGATCATGGTCACCCAACTATAATACTAGATGCTGTTGCGTCACAAGATCTCTGGATTTGGCATGCTTTTTTTTGGTGTTCCTGGTTCGCTTAACGACTTTAACGCCATCTACCAATCAGAGATCTTTAACGATGTCATAACAGGAACTGGTCCAGACACCAGTTTTACAATTTCGGGGGTTGAATACATTTCGGTTACTACCTTGCGGATGGAATATACCCAACGTACTCTACAATCGTTAAAACTATTCCGCACCCGACAGATGATAAAAGAAAGAAATTTGCCAAGTTTCAAGAGGCGGCGAGAAAAGACATTGAACGGTGTTTTGGGGTTCTACAAAAAAATGACATATCCTTGAACATCCAGCACGTCCTTTTACACCACAGAAGTTGCGATACTCTATATATGCTTGTATCTTGCTGCATAACATGATCATCGAAGACGAAGGTAGAGCGATTTGTGAGTATGACGAAAATGCGCCTAACGGGAATTATGTTTCGGTAAGTGTAGAACAACAAGATTTAAACAAATTCTCCTTATGTAAAGAGTACACATATCAAAACTTCAAGCGGACTTGGTGGATACATTTGGAACAACACACAAAACGAACCCAATGACGATATGCCGAATGAAGAGTAGTAGTTTTTTTAAATTTAGGTTGTTTTTTTAATGTAATGTAAGAATTAATATTTATTTTAGAGTTTAAATTAATTTTAGTTATATATATATATATTGCATATATAATTTGGCAAAATTAAAAAAAATTAAAAATGGGGGGAGGCCCATCCTCCACCCCCTTGGTCCATCATTGGAGGGGCATCCTCCTTGGATGTTGACGTGGCAGGTGACGTGGATGTGCATCCTCCAAGGACTAGCCTCCTCCACACCCCATAGTCTTAGGGTAGTTTGGAATATAGGGTAAGTTTGAAGTGGTTAAATTTTATTGGAGTAAACTGCCATTTTGGTCCCTGTGGTTTGGGCACTTTTGCCATTTTAGTCCAAATCTCAAACTTTTTACATCTGGGTCCCTGTGGTTTGCATTTTGTTGCCATTTTAGTCCAAAATCCAAAAACCCTCTATTTTGACTGTTGAAAACTGATTATTTTGTCCTTTAGTGCAGGGGTATTTTGGTCATTTTTTAAATTTCATTTGTTGTAATAAAACCCAGATCAAACATCATCATCATCAAAATGGCAATATATATATACACCCACACATACATACAGAACACACACACACACACTCTCTCATCTTTCTCTCTGCTCTCTCTCTCTACTACCACCACCACCCCCACCACCGCAAAACACAACCTGCAACAATACACCCCCGACTAACACCACTTCAGCCACACCTCTGCCACACCTCAGCCACCACCAAACTTTAGCCACCGACCACACCACATCAGTCCCCCGTCGGTGACCATCACCTCCACCTCCACAACTGCCACACCAATAATGTTTGATCAAAACCCAATAACCATATCCATCCAGATTAAAAAACAAACCCACAAACAAAATCAAATCCAAATTAACGAAAGAATCAAATCAAATCCAAACAAACCCACAAACAAAATCAAACATACACAGGCCTATTTGTGTTATACCTGGATAAATGATCTGAAACAAAATCAAACCCAATAACCATATCCTTTCCACTGTGAGAACCTCCCACCACCACCTGACCACCGCCGCTGCCACCGCTCCCCTTTTTCCCGCCGCTCTCTCTCTCCTCGTGGCTCCGATTATAAATCGGTTTCGAACGAGAACGAGATTGGGGGTTCATGCGTGTACTCTTCTTGATAAAATTGTGAATCTAAGATTGGGGGTTCATGGCGGAGAGTTTATGAGGGAGAGACATGTTGTAGTGTTTGGCAAGGGGTCGGTTGCGGAGGTATGGAGTTGACGGTGGTGAGAGAGAGGGGTGTTTATGAGAGAGAGAAGATAGAGACAGAGAGAAAGGGGATAGTTTATGAGAGAGAGACTGTATGTGGTGGTAGGTACGGTGGTAGGTATGAGAGAGAGATAGACTGTATCTGGGTTTTATTATAACAAATGAAATTTAAAAAATGACCAAAATGCCCCTGCACTAAAGGACAAAATAATCAGTTTTCAACAGTCAAAATAGAGGGCTTTTGGATTTTGGACTAAAATGGCAACAAAATGCAAACCACAGGGACCCAGATGTAAAAAGTTTGAGATTTGGACTAAAATGGCAAAAGTGCCCAAACCACAGGGACCAAAATGGCAGTTTACTCATTTTATTGATTGAATTTTAAGGCAGTGTATGGTAGTGAAAGAAGTGCCCCTCCCACCCTTATGTATGGTTTGTTATGAATCTTTTTTTGTGACAACCTGCAATTTCAGGTTAATACTTTAACCTAACCATAGTTAGTTTTGACATACATTCATAGCACTACATTTAACTAGGGTTAGTTAAATGAGTCTACATTGGTAACTCGGGGAATTATCGGAACACACACACAACTTGATTCTCGAACGTTTGTGACTAACATGAATAATAATTATAAACGGATGGTCTATAGGAAACTTATACGTTGCATGATAAATACGTGAATTATATGTTGTAACTGTAAGATGTTATGTGCTTTTATGTGAAAATTATATAATTAAGGGTGTATTATGGTTATTAGGGAAGTTATAATAAAACACTGCAACCCGAATCACTCATTATTTCATCATACGGCAGTTTCATTCTCCAATCATTTCTAGCTACACAAATCACACACACAATCATCTACTCTCTAATCTTTCAATCCATCAAGAACAACACTAAATCGAATCTAAGGTAATGCTCTATGTTATACGTTGTTATCCTTGTATTGATTCCATGCAAAAACCCTAGTTATCCAAATAATTAATATGTGGTTAGTAGATCATGCTTGAATTACTGAATGTGTGTTGTGAATGAATGTGCAATTGTTTGTCAATACTGTGGATGCTATTGATATGATAGAACCGTTGAGTCGTTGTTTTGATTCGTAACATCATTGATTATTGTTGATTAGGGTTTGGTCGATGATCTGTAATTGTTACATTAAACTGTAAATTTCTGTGTTGTTAAATAGGCATGATTTACTAGAGTTGCACCTTTCTGAGGACATGGTCCAATAAATGTTGTAGCTTAATTTCGATGTCAGTTAATGAACTCAAACTCTATCATGTAAGTCCCTACTTATTAGCGAGCTAGTTGCCTGGGAGGCAACGGGGTCACGCTATAAAGTTTGACAAACCTCACACCGTGCTGTGAGCCGGGCGTGAACTAAGGATCTTAAACATTTTGATCAATGCTGATAGACATTGATGAGGGCACAACAAACATAATCAGTCATATTGGTACCGGGTTTATTATTCTTGACATGTCTTTAAAGCTATACATTTACATGATTACGTTTAACAAAACTGTGAACTCGCCAACTTTATGTTGACACACTTTTCTGCATGCTTACAGGTCGTTAGGTACATCAATGAATTGGAACTTGCAGTCTGAGGAGCTAGAGGTGTCATGGGGCGTGTTGCATGATTAAACATTTAAAGATATGCTTATGTTTTCTAGACAATATGATTTTGGTTGTTTGAATAATTACTTATGCTTTCGCTGAACACATACTTTGCTTTGAAACATTTAACTTGAAATACACTATTCATGTTGGACATGATGTTTGTGTTTTACATTGTTTACTATTAGTTCGACATGATTGGTGGCTAGATCCTGGTATGTCATACGTCTCGTGGTATAATCCCCCAGGTGGTAATTTGGGGGTGTGACAGTTTGGTATCAGAGCCACTGGTTATTGTGAACTAGGTTTTAAAAAGTTTTTGTAAAACCATACTATAACCGATTCAGTTCCGAAAGCGACCATGACATTATGCTCCAGATTGCAAGATTCGTCTTTTATTATCGTATACACTATACATCTAGCATACACATATGCATTGCATTGCATATAGTTGCATACACAACATTATAGCATGATTACATGTGTTACCTATTTATCCTACGACGAATTGTTATTATGACATTATCTCTAGACCTTTGTGATCTTTATCACTTTGAAAACACACACTTTTGACACTTGAACCTGAGGATCTTTTGACACAAGTTAGGAGGAACTGGGGTAAACATGCAAATCAAATTATCATTATGGGTGCACACGTAATAGTAATTTGTGGTGCATGTGAGTCCTAGTGAGACCTAGCGTGTGGAAAGGATCCTGACCCATTATCCGAGATAATTGGGGATGCAACTATCCATAGGAGGCAAAATGATGATTGACTCTTACTCGATCTTGATCTTTACTCTTTCCACTCTTCTTGTTTACTTGTATTAGATATGGAAAAAATATGCGCTACATATTTTTCTCATGTTGGTATATCATGAATGTAGAATGATGAGTGGACACGGTGGACGCGGCGGTGGACACGGTGGTGGATGCGGCGGTGGACGTGGCAACATTGTCATGAGTCAGGCGGAGTTGAGAGATCTTATTAACACGCGAGTGGCCGAGACTTTAGCTACTCAGCAAGCTGGTTAACACCAAAACCAGAGCAATCAACCCGTCTGTACCTTTAAGATGTTCATGGATTGTAATCCGCAATCTTTCAGTGGGACTGAAGGAGCGGTGTGTGACAACTCGAGTTTCCGACTTTCACTTTCGCATTAAGTGCACGTTGACTTTGACTGTGTAGTTGTTTGACTTGTTTAACTTGTAACTGTACACGTTATTTTTTTTAATGAACGCATTGTGGTTGCATGATTTTGTGTTTGGCTGTATAACATGAAACCTGTTGAAAACTTAAACTGTTAACATATGAAAGGACTCGACGAAACAGACAGGACTCGACGAAACAGACAGGACCCGACGAAACAGACTGTTTCGCCATAAGCATCTCGACGAAACAGAAGTCAGTTTCGCCAAGCCCAGTTTTGCCAAGCCCATTAAGGGCCCAGAACGGTAATTCGTTCATATTAACGTGAACCGACTTCCTGTTTCACATCTTTGGCTAAAACAAAAACCCTAGAGCTCCATCTTCTCTGATTGACGGCGATCGTGTGCCCCGGAACCCCGAATCGACTTAATTACTGTTCCGTTCATTGTGGTTAGTGATTAAATCCCTGCATGATTGTTTGATTTCATTGTTGTAAACTGTTTTTAGTTCAAGTTCATTAGAATCAATGATAGATAGTGTTGTGTTCATGAATGATTTATGATTGGGTAAACGGAATCTATGGTTAGTTACGTTTTGTATGACAGATCTGATTGTATGATGATCCCTTGAACCCACGAATCGGAACTAGTATTAATCGTATGAACACCTAGTAATATGATGGATTGTGCTCGTGTTATACTCGTTGTCTGAATAGCTTGTTAAGGTTAATGCTTGGCCTATTATGATTGATTGATTCCATGATGATATCTATGTTAATGATGTCCGCATGATTGCTTCTTGATGTTTACGACATTTAGGGTTTCTGTGATTTTGACGAAACTGACATCACCCTGTAACAGGCTGACGAAATAGATCTCTTGGCGAAACAGAAAGTGTTTCGCCAAGGGCAGTCGACGAGACAGAACTTTGTTTCGCCAAAGGAGACCACGGCGAAACAGAATGTGTTTCGCCAATTTGTGTTTCGCCGAGGGTATCACGACGAAACAAGGGTGTTTCGTCGAATGGGAAAACAGCACAATAACTTACTTTGATTCTGTTAAAAGTTAACTTGGTTAGTTAACTTCCGTTAAGTGTAAAACATAACTTGTATGATTCAACCTACGTGCAATGTGTTATTCGGTGATTATTGATGCGTTGTCCATTATGATTATACTTACGTGCCAACTTCGTGAATACAAACTGATTATGTATACGTGCATACCTTAGGACGTGATTGATTAACTGTGAGCACATACTTAGCATACCGAGCAAACTAAGGTGAGTTCACACTCTTTCTAAGGCATGGGATTCCCGGTGGTTGGGAATGGGTTAAAGAAACTAAAATGGAACCTACATATCCTCCTTGGGTAGGATATGTACTGCCATCCTCCATGGGTAGGATGCCAATATTAATCCTGCGTATTCTCCTTGGGTAGAATACGTACGTTCGTCCGGTAGGACAACAACCTTAACGTACGTAAAACCTACGTACACTCACACTCGCTACGGTCCTTGGATCAAGAAGGGCACGTACAAACACGACTAGTCTAACACATGGGGAAGCCCCCACTAATCTTCGCACAGATGCCTGAAAAGGCCGCGATACGGCCACAAACCTTCGCACAGATGCCTGAATAGGCCGCGATACGGCCACTAATCTTCGCACAGATGTCTGGAGGACCGCGATGGGAATTAATAAGAAACATGGTTTACAAAACGAACAACTGACTTACGAAACGAATTCTATAACTGAATAACCAACTGTGAACTCGCTCAACTAGTTGTTGACTCTCTGTTACATGCCTTGCAGGACCTTAGGTACTTTTGGAGCTTGCACGGGAGGCACGGTCGTTGTGGACATGGATCGTGAAAAGTGTTGTTAAACATTATGACATTTTGTACTTAAGCTTATGTTGGGTTTTACTTTAAATGCTTCCGCTACACACTTGTTTATATATAAGGCATTGGAAACACCTATCGTATTGATGAATGACTTTTACTATATACTTATGTTCAATATGATTGGTGGCTTGATCCTGGTCATGTCACGCCTCCAAGCGGTGGTACTCCGCGTGTGGATTTTGGGGGTGTGACAGATTGGTATCAGAGCCATTGGTTATAGAGAACTCGGTTTTAATAAGGGAAAAACGTTTTTATTAAAACCAGACTATAACCAGAACAGTGCTCAACGATCCACAACGACGCTTCGCTCCACGTGCAAGGCTCAGCATCATAGGTACTACTATTCATGTTACCTTACCTACTTGTTAGAATTACATAGAACTTTGCTCGTGGTATGCTCAGATTTCGGAACCTACTATATGTTATTGCTTGAGAATACTTGTATGCTCACTCTCTTCGCACTATTCGCGAAACCTCTCATCCACATGTTCTCCTTGATGTCAAGATCATGAGTGGACGCGTTAACCTAACTCAAGCCCAGTTGGCGGCTTCGATCACCGAACAAGTTATTGCAGCACTCGCAGCTGCCCAGGCAGGAGGTGTAACCTGCCATCACCACTTACTCTAGGATCTTTAGGTCCTACTCTCGTCAACTAACACTCGTGCTCAAGTATGTTTACTCTTACGCACACGACAAGTCAACACGCTTAGCCACCTGTATGCACATACAAGACTTTTATGGACTGTCGTCCTACTACTTTCAGCGACACGGAAGGAGCTGTTGGACTCCTCCATTAGTTCGAGGAACTCGAATCGGTCTTCGATTGTGCGAATGACCTGAGGCTCGTAAGGTGAAGTATGCCACTAGTACTCTCGAAGGCACTGCGCTAACTTGGTGGAACGCGCAAGTTCAGATGCTGGGGCTGGCGGCTGCTAATGCCACCCCATGGAACGATTTCAAGGAACTAATCAAGCTAGAATACTGTAACTGTGATGACATCCACAAACTGGAAGTGGAGTTCTTTAACCTGAAGATGACGGGGTCAGAAGTAGAGGCGTATACGAATCGATCTAACGAACTGGCAATTTTGTGTCCTACTATGGTGGAACCTCCCATCAGGTGCACTGAGCTGTACCTCAAAGGTTTTGTACCAGAAATTCAAAGCCATGTGATGGCTGCTAATCTTGCTGCTATTCAAGGGTGTTACTCGTCTTGCTCATCGTCTCACAGACCAGGCAGTGGAACAGAACAGGCTGCTCAAGTGTATCGGTACCACTACTACCACTGTTACTACTTCTGCTACTTCTAGTAACAACAAACTAAAAGGGGATGGAACCTCTAGCAAGGGTTCGACTTCAGTTCAGTCCCAGGCACAACAGCAAAGGATTGATGACAACCAAAGTCCTGGTCAGCAACCTTTTGGTAGTCAAGGGCAGGGTGGATACAGGGGAAACCACCCTAAGTGCAAACGACGTAAATTGCACCACAGCGGGCAGTGCAACCGAAATCATTGTCAATAATGCAACAAGCTTGGTCATGGAGCCAAAGATGGTAGAAGCTCACGTCCTGCAACCCATAACCGACAACAACAGCCACTAGATCTAAAGAATCAGCAGCAACAGCAGGGTAACAAGGGATGTTATCAGTGTGGTGCTGAAGGTCACTTCAAGAGACACTGCCCACAGTTGAACCAGAACCAGAATCAGAACCACTACCAAGGAAACGGGAACATTAATGGAGACAACAATGGGGGTAATGACGACGGCAATGTTGCCAGGGGTCGAGTGTTCGTGATGGGTCAGGGTGATACTAGGAATGATCCCAACATGGTGATGGACTTTCCTTATCAATCGTATTCCTATAATTTTGGGTAGTTTTGACATCGTCATTGGTATGGATTGGTTATCCCAACAGCAAGCAGAGATTCTATGCAAGGAGAAAATCATTCGCATTCCCCGTACTGGCAAAGAACCTCTTGAAGTTCAAGGCGACAAGAGTGGTGTCGTGAGTGGCATCATCTCCTTCTTGAAGGCACAGAAGTGTTTGCGAAAGGGCCACTCAGCTATACTAGCACTCGTTTCTGATACATCGATGAAAAAAAAAAAAAGAAGAAGTTAGAGGATATTCCAGTTGTGTGTGATTTTCCTCAGGTGTTCCGTGAAAATTTACCTGGGCTACCGCCTCATCGCCAGGTCGAATTCCAGATCGAGCTAGTTCCAGGAGCAGCACCCATAGCTCGAGCACCCTATCGCTTAGCTCCAACTGAACTGGAAGAACTGTCTAAGCAACTGCAAGAACTTTTGGAAAAGGGTTTCATACGTCCTAGCTCTTCTCCCTGGGGAGCTTCAGTATTAATTGTGAAGAAGAAAGACGGCACTTTCGTATGTGCATAGATTACCGCGAACTGAACAAGGTAACTGTGAAGAATCGCTATCCTCTTCCACGCATGGACGACTTATTCGACCAGTTGCAGGGGTCGAGATATTACTCGAAGATTTACCTAAGGTCAGGCTATCATCAATTGAGAATCCGGGATGAGGACGTCTCCAAAACAGCATTCAGAACTCGCTACGGCCATTACGAGTTTTTGGTCACGCCATTCGGGCTAACGAACGCGCCTGCGGTTTTCATGGATCTTATGAGCAGGGTGTGCAAACCCTATCTTGACAAGTTTGTTATTGTTTTTATTGATGACATCCTGATCTACTCGAAGAATCGGGAGGAACACGAGCAGCACTTACGACTTAATTTGGAACTCTTACGAACGGAACAACTATACGCTAAGTTTTCAAAATGCGACTTCTGGCTTCGTGAAGTCCACTTTCTAGGCCACATGGTAAACAAGGATGGGATTCATGTCGATCCATCCAAAGTAGATTCGATCAAGAACTGGCCTGCACCTAGTACACCAACAGAAATACGCCAATTCTTGGGTTTGGCGGGTTATTACAGACGGTTCATCAAAGACTTCTCAAAGATTGCACAGCCGCTTACATTACTGAAACAGAAAGGTATTGCTTACCGTTGGAGTGATACATAGGATACAGCGTTTCAGCACTTAAAGGATAGACTTTGTAGCGCACCTATCCTCTTATTGCCTGAAGGCACGGACGATTTTGTAGTCTACTGCGATGCATCTATTCAAGGTCTTGGATGTGTGTTGATGCAGCAGGATAAAGTTATTGCTTATGCTTCGCGCCAACTTAAGATTCACGAACGGAATTACACTACGCACGATTTAGAGCTTGGAGCTGTTGTCTTTGCACTCAAGATATGGAGACATTATCTGTATGGCACCAAGTGCCCTATCTACACCGATCACAGGAGTCTTGAGCATATTTTCAAGCAGAAAGAATTGAACATGCGACAACGTCGATGGGTCGAGTTGCTGAATGATTACGAATGTGCTATAAAGTATCATCCAGGCAAGGCCAATGTGGTGGCCGACGCCCTCAATCGAAAGGATACTACACCTAGGCGTGTACGATCGTTGCAGCTCACTATTTAGTCTAGTCTTCCTTCACAGATACGAGATGCTCAGGTAGAAGAATTGAAACCAGAAAATGTCAGGGCTGAAGCCCTACGCGGATTCCAGACAACGGATGGAACAAAAGGCAGACGGCGCCTCCTATGTAACAGGACGCATCTGGGTCCCACACTATGGCAACTTACACGAGCTTGTAATGGAAGAAGCTCATAAGTCTCGCTACTCAGTACATCCTGGTTCGGATAAGATGTACCACGACCTCAGAACTACATATTGGTGGCCTAGCATGAAAGCTCACATAGCCACTTACGTTAGCAAGTGTTTGACTTGTGCGAGAGTCAAAGCGGAATATCAGAAACCATCAGGCCCACTTCAGCAACCTGAGATACCACAATGGAAATGGGAGCAAATTTCCATGGATTTTGTTACTGGCCTACCTAGATCTCTGCGCGGAAATGATACTATTTGGGTGATAGTGGATCGACTCACAAAGTCTGCTCACTTCTTGGCTATCAAGGAAACAGATAAGTTCTCCACTCTAGCAAACGTATACCTTAAGGAGGTTGTCTCAAGGCACGGGGTGCCTACCTCTATTATCTCCGATCGTGATGCACGTTTTACTTCAGAACTGTGGCAAGCAATGCACAAATTTTTTTTGGCTCTCGATTAGACATGAGCACAGCTTACCACCCTCAGACGGATGGACAGTCTGAGCGCACTATTCAAACTCTAGAAGACATGCTTCGGGCGTGCGTAATTGACTTTGGCAATGGCTGGGAAAAACATCTGCCACTTGTGGAATTTTCGTACAATAACAGCTACCACACCAGCATTAAAGCTACTCAATTTGAGGCATTGTACGGGCGTAAATGCCGAGCACCTCTTTGTTGGGCAGAGGTGGGTGACTGTCAGATCACTGGTCCAAAATTTGTGGTAGACAACAGAAAAGATTGCTCAAATACGACAACGCATGGCGGCAACTCGTGACCGTCAGAAAGCATACGCTGATAAAAACAGGAAACCACTCGAGTTCCAGGTTGGGGATCGAGTGCTACTCAAAGTTTCACCCTGGAAGGGTGTGGTTCGTTTTGGCAAACGAGGCAAGCTCAATCCGCGATATGTCGGACCATTCGAAATCATTGAAAGGATAGGCAGGGTAGCCTACAGATTGAACTTACCAGCTGAACTCAGTACAGTTCACAACGTCTTTCACGTGTCGAATCTGAAGAAGTGTCTGTCAGATGAGACCCTTATAGTTCCTTTGAAGGAACTCACTATCGACGAACAGTTACACTTCGTCGAGGAACCAGTTGAAATCACGGACCGGGATGTTAAGGTCCTCAAGAACACTAGAATACCTCTTGTTCGAGTTCGTTGGAACTCCCGTCGTGGCCCAGAGTTCACCTGGGAACGAGAAGATCATATGAAACTCAAGTATCCCCAGTTATTCAGAAACCGTGCAACTACTACTGAGGCTGAAGCTACTACCGAATTTCGGGATGAAATTCCAACTCAACGGGGGGATGATGTGACACCCCAGGAAAACCAGTAAACGATACAACTTACTTAGCTTCCTCAGTAACCGCATGCTAAATTTCGGGACGAAATTTCTTCCAAGTTGGGGATAATGTGACAACTCGAGTTTCCGACTTTCACTTTCGCATTAAGTGCACGTTGACTTTGACTGTGTAGTTGTTTGACTTGTTTAACTTGTAACTGTACACGTTATTTTTTTTAATGAACGCATTGTGGTTGCATGATTTTGTGTTTGGCTGTATAACATGAAACCTGTTGAAAACTTAAACTGTTAACATATGAAAGGACTCGACGAAACAGACAGGACTCGACGAAACAGACAGGACCCGACGAAACAGACTGTTTCGCCATAAGCATCTCGACGAAACAGAAGTCAGTTTCGCCAAGCCCAGTTTTGCCAAGCCCATTAAGGGCCCAGAACGGTAATTCGTTCATATTAACGTGAACCGACTTCCTGTTTCACATCTTTGGCTAAAACAAAAACCCTAGAGCTCCATCTTCTCTGATTGACGGCGATCGTGTGCCCCGGAACCCCGAATCGACTTAATTACTGTTCCGTTCATTGTGGTTAGTGATTAAATCCCTGCATGATTGTTTGATTTCATTGTTGTAAACTGTTTTTAGTTCAAGTTCATTAGAATCAATGATAGATAGTGTTGTGTTCATGAATGATTTATGATTGGGTAAACGGAATCTATGGTTAGTTACGTTTTGTATGACAGATCTGATTGTATGATGATCCCTTGAACCCACGAATCGGAACTAGTATTAATCGTATGAACACCTAGTAATATGATGGATTGTGCTCGTGTTATACTCGTTGTCTGAATAGCTTGTTAAGGTTAATGCTTGGCCTATTATGATTGATTGATTCCATGATGATATCTATGTTAATGATGTCCGCATGATTGCTTCTTGATGTTTACGACATTTAGGGTTTCTGTGATTTTGACGAAACTGACATCACCCTGTAACAGGCTGACGAAATAGATCTCTTGGCGAAACAGAAAGTGTTTCGCCAAGGGCAGTCGACGAGACAGAACTTTGTTTCGCCAAAGGAGACCACGGCGAAACAGAATGTGTTTCGCCAATTTGTGTTTCGCCGAGGGTATCACGACGAAACAAGGGTGTTTCGTCGAATGGGAAAACAGCACAATAACTTACTTTGATTCTGTTAAAAGTTAACTTGGTTAGTTAACTTCCGTTAAGTGTAAAACATAACTTGTATGATTCAACCTACGTGCAATGTGTTATTCGGTGATTATTGATGCGTTGTCCATTATGATTATACTTACGTGCCAACTTCGTGAATACAAACTGATTATGTATACGTGCATACCTTAGGACGTGATTGATTAACTGTGAGCACATACTTAGCATACCGAGCAAACTAAGGTGAGTTCACACTCTTTCTAAGGCATGGGATTCCCGGTGGTTGGGAATGGGTTAAAGAAACTAAAATGGAACCTACATATCCTCCTTGGGTAGGATATGTACTGCCATCCTCCATGGGTAGGATGCCAATATTAATCCTGCGTATTCTCCTTGGGTAGAATACGTACGTTCGTCCGGTAGGACAACAACCTTAACGTACGTAAAACCTACGTACACTCACACTCGCTACGGTCCTTGGATCAAGAAGGGCACGTACAAACACGACTAGTCTAACACATGGGGAAGCCCCCACTAATCTTCGCACAGATGCCTGAAAAGGCCGCGATACGGCCACAAACCTTCGCACAGATGCCTGAATAGGCCGCGATACGGCCACTAATCTTCGCACAGATGTCTGGAGGACCGCGATGGGAATTAATAAGAAACATGGTTTACAAAACGAACAACTGACTTACGAAACGAATTCTATAACTGAATAACCAACTGTGAACTCGCTCAACTAGTTGTTGACTCTCTGTTACATGCCTTGCAGGACCTTAGGTACTTTTGGAGCTTGCACGGGAGGCACGGTCGTTGTGGACATGGATCGTGAAAAGTGTTGTTAAACATTATGACATTTTGTACTTAAGCTTATGTTGGGTTTTACTTTAAATGCTTCCGCTACACACTTGTTTATATATAAGGCATTGGAAACACCTATCGTATTGATGAATGACTTTTACTATATACTTATGTTCAATATGATTGGTGGCTTGATCCTGGTCATGTCACGCCTCCAAGCGGTGGTACTCCGCGTGTGGATTTTGGGGGTGTGACAGATTGGTATCAGAGCCATTGGTTATAGAGAACTCGGTTTTAATAAGGGAAAAACGTTTTTATTAAAACCAGACTATAACCAGAACAGTGCTCAACGATCCACAACGACGCTTCGCTCCACGTGCAAGGCTCAGCATCATAGGTACTACTATTCATGTTACCTTACCTACTTGTTAGAATTACATAGAACTTTGCTCGTGGTATGCTCAGATTTCGGAACCTACTATATGTTATTGCTTGAGAATACTTGTATGCTCACTCTCTTCGCACTATTCGCGAAACCTCTCATCCACATGTTCTCCTTGATGTCAAGATCATGAGTGGACGCGTTAACCTAACTCAAGCCCAGTTGGCGGCTTCGATCACCGAACAAGTTATTGCAGCACTCGCAGCTGCCCAGGCAGGAGGTGTAACCTGCCATCACCACTTACTCTAGGATCTTTAGGTCCTACTCTCGTCAACTAACACTCGTGCTCAAGTATGTTTACTCTTACGCACACGACAAGTCAACACGCTTAGCCACCTGTATGCACATACAAGACTTTTATGGACTGTCGTCCTACTACTTTCAGCGACACGGAAGGAGCTGTTGGACTCCTCCATTAGTTCGAGGAACTCGAATCGGTCTTCGATTGTGCGAATGACCTGAGGCTCGTAAGGTGAAGTATGCCACTAGTACTCTCGAAGGCACTGCGCTAACTTGGTGGAACGCGCAAGTTCAGATGCTGGGGCTGGCGGCTGCTAATGCCACCCCATGGAACGATTTCAAGGAACTAATCAAGCTAGAATACTGTAACTGTGATGACATCCACAAACTGGAAGTGGAGTTCTTTAACCTGAAGATGACGGGGTCAGAAGTAGAGGCGTATACGAATCGATCTAACGAACTGGCAATTTTGTGTCCTACTATGGTGGAACCTCCCATCAGGTGCACTGAGCTGTACCTCAAAGGTTTTGTACCAGAAATTCAAAGCCATGTGATGGCTGCTAATCTTGCTGCTATTCAAGGGTGTTACTCGTCTTGCTCATCGTCTCACAGACCAGGCAGTGGAACAGAACAGGCTGCTCAAGTGTATCGGTACCACTACTACCACTGTTACTACTTCTGCTACTTCTAGTAACAACAAACTAAAAGGGGATGGAACCTCTAGCAAGGGTTCGACTTCAGTTCAGTCCCAGGCACAACAGCAAAGGATTGATGACAACCAAAGTCCTGGTCAGCAACCTTTTGGTAGTCAAGGGCAGGGTGGATACAGGGGAAACCACCCTAAGTGCAAACGACGTAAATTGCACCACAGCGGGCAGTGCAACCGAAAATCATTGTCAATAATGCAACAAGCTTGGTCATGGAGCCAAAGATGGTAGAAGCTCACGTCCTGCAACCCATAACCGACAACAACAGCCACTAGATCTAAAGAATCAGCAGCAACAGCAGGGTAACAAGGGATGTTATCAGTGTGGTGCTGAAGGTCACTTCAAGAGACACTGCCCACAGTTGAACCAGAACCAGAATCAGAACCACTACCAAGGAAACGGGAACATTAATGGAGACAACAATGGGGGTAATGACGACGGCAATGTTGCCAGGGGTCGAGTGTTCGTGATGGGTCAGGGTGATACTAGGAATGATCCCAACATGGTGATGGACTTTCCTTATCAATCGTATTCCTATAATTTTGGGTAGTTTTGACATCGTCATTGGTATGGATTGGTTATCCCAACAGCAAGCAGAGATTCTATGCAAGGAGAAAATCATTCGCATTCCCCGTACTGGCAAAGAACCTCTTGAAGTTCAAGGCGACAAGAGTGGTGTCGTGAGTGGCATCATCTCCTTCTTGAAGGCACAGAAGTGTTTGCGAAAGGGCCACTCAGCTATACTAGCACTCGTTTCTGATACATCGATGAAAAAAAAAAAAAGAAGAAGTTAGAGGATATTCCAGTTGTGTGTGATTTTCCTCAGGTGTTCCGTGAAAATTTACCTGGGCTACCGCCTCATCGCCAGGTCGAATTCCAGATCGAGCTAGTTCCAGGAGCAGCACCCATAGCTCGAGCACCCTATCGCTTAGCTCCAACTGAACTGGAAGAACTGTCTAAGCAACTGCAAGAACTTTTGGAAAAGGGTTTCATACGTCCTAGCTCTTCTCCCTGGGGAGCTTCAGTATTAATTGTGAAGAAGAAAGACGGCACTTTCGTATGTGCATAGATTACCGCGAACTGAACAAGGTAACTGTGAAGAATCGCTATCCTCTTCCACGCATGGACGACTTATTCGACCAGTTGCAGGGGTCGAGATATTACTCGAAGATTTACCTAAGGTCAGGCTATCATCAATTGAGAATCCGGGATGAGGACGTCTCCAAAACAGCATTCAGAACTCGCTACGGCCATTACGAGTTTTTGGTCACGCCATTCGGGCTAACGAACGCGCCTGCGGTTTTCATGGATCTTATGAGCAGGGTGTGCAAACCCTATCTTGACAAGTTTGTTATTGTTTTTATTGATGACATCCTGATCTACTCGAAGAATCGGGAGGAACACGAGCAGCACTTACGACTTAATTTGGAACTCTTACGAACGGAACAACTATACGCTAAGTTTTCAAAATGCGACTTCTGGCTTCGTGAAGTCCACTTTCTAGGCCACATGGTAAACAAGGATGGGATTCATGTCGATCCATCCAAAGTAGATTCGATCAAGAACTGGCCTGCACCTAGTACACCAACAGAAATACGCCAATTCTTGGGTTTGGCGGGTTATTACAGACGGTTCATCAAAGACTTCTCAAAGATTGCACAGCCGCTTACATTACTGAAACAGAAAGGTATTGCTTACCGTTGGAGTGATACATAGGATACAGCGTTTCAGCACTTAAAGGATAGACTTTGTAGCGCACCTATCCTCTTATTGCCTGAAGGCACGGACGATTTTGTAGTCTACTGCGATGCATCTATTCAAGGTCTTGGATGTGTGTTGATGCAGCAGGATAAAGTTATTGCTTATGCTTCGCGCCAACTTAAGATTCACGAACGGAATTACACTACGCACGATTTAGAGCTTGGAGCTGTTGTCTTTGCACTCAAGATATGGAGACATTATCTGTATGGCACCAAGTGCCCTATCTACACCGATCACAGGAGTCTTGAGCATATTTTCAAGCAGAAAGAATTGAACATGCGACAACGTCGATGGGTCGAGTTGCTGAATGATTACGAATGTGCTATAAAGTATCATCCAGGCAAGGCCAATGTGGTGGCCGACGCCCTCAATCGAAAGGATACTACACCTAGGCGTGTACGATCGTTGCAGCTCACTATTTAGTCTAGTCTTCCTTCACAGATACGAGATGCTCAGGTAGAAGAATTGAAACCAGAAAATGTCAGGGCTGAAGCCCTACGCGGATTCCAGACAACGGATGGAACAAAAGGCAGACGGCGCCTCCTATGTAACAGGACGCATCTGGGTCCCACACTATGGCAACTTACACGAGCTTGTAATGGAAGAAGCTCATAAGTCTCGCTACTCAGTACATCCTGGTTCGGATAAGATGTACCACGACCTCAGAACTACATATTGGTGGCCTAGCATGAAAGCTCACATAGCCACTTACGTTAGCAAGTGTTTGACTTGTGCGAGAGTCAAAGCGGAATATCAGAAACCATCAGGCCCACTTCAGCAACCTGAGATACCACAATGGAAATGGGAGCAAATTTCCATGGATTTTGTTACTGGCCTACCTAGATCTCTGCGCGGAAATGATACTATTTGGGTGATAGTGGATCGACTCACAAAGTCTGCTCACTTCTTGGCTATCAAGGAAACAGATAAGTTCTCCACTCTAGCAAACGTATACCTTAAGGAGGTTGTCTCAAGGCACGGGGTGCCTACCTCTATTATCTCCGATCGTGATGCACGTTTTACTTCAGAACTGTGGCAAGCAATGCACAAATTTTTTTTGGCTCTCGATTAGACATGAGCACAGCTTACCACCCTCAGACGGATGGACAGTCTGAGCGCACTATTCAAACTCTAGAAGACATGCTTCGGGCGTGCGTAATTGACTTTGGCAATGGCTAGGAAAAACATCTGCCACTTGTGGAATTTTCGTACAATAACAGCTACCACACCAGCATTAAAGCTACTCAATTTGAGGCATTGTACGGGCGTAAATGCCGAGCACCTCTTTGTTGGGCAGAGGTGGGTGACTGTCAGATCACTGGTCCAAAATTTGTGGTAGACAACAGAAAAGATTGCTCAAATACGACAACGCATGGCGGCAACTCGTGACCGTCAGAAAGCATACGCTGATAAAAACAGGAAACCACTCGAGTTCCAGGTTGGGGATCGAGTGCTACTCAAAGTTTCACCCTGGAAGGGTGTGGTTCGTTTTGGCAAACGAGGCAAGCTCAATCCGCGATATGTCGGACCATTCGAAATCATTGAAAGGATAGGCAGGGTAGCCTACAGATTGAACTTACCAGCTGAACTCAGTACAGTTCACAACGTCTTTCACGTGTCGAATCTGAAGAAGTGTCTGTCAGATGAGACCCTTATAGTTCCTTTGAAGGAACTCACTATCGACGAACAGTTACACTTCGTCGAGGAACCAGTTGAAATCACGGACCGGGATGTTAAGGTCCTCAAGAACACTAGAATACCTCTTGTTCGAGTTCGTTGGAACTCCCGTCGTGGCCCAGAGTTCACCTGGGAACGAGAAGATCATATGAAACTCAAGTATCCCCAGTTATTCAGAAACCGTGCAACTACTACTGAGGCTGAAGCTACTACCGAATTTCGGGATGAAATTCCAACTCAACGGGGGGATGATGTGACACCCCAGGAAAACCAGTAAACGATACAACTTACTTAGCTTCCTCAGTAACCGCATGCTAAATTTCGGGACGAAATTTCTTCCAAGTTGGGGATAATGTGACAACTCGAGTTTCCGACTTTCACTTTCGCATTAAGTGCACGTTGACTTTGACTGTGTAGTTGTTTGACTTGTTTAACTTGTAACTGTACACGTTATTTTTTTTAATGAACGCATTGTGGTTGCATGATTTTGTGTTTGGCTGTATAACATGAAACCTGTTGAAAACTTAAACTGTTAACATATGAAAGGACTCGACGAAACAGACAGGACTCGACGAAACAGACAGGACCCGACGAAACAGACTGTTTCGCCATAAGCATCTCGACGAAACAGAAGTCAGTTTCGCCAAGCCCAGTTTTGCCAAGCCCATTAAGGGCCCAGAACGGTAATTCGTTCATATTAACGTGAACCGACTTCCTGTTTCACATCTTTGGCTAAAACAAAAACCCTAGAGCTCCATCTTCTCTGATTGACGGCGATCGTGTGCCCCGGAACCCCGAATCGACTTAATTACTGTTCCGTTCATTGTGGTTAGTGATTAAATCCCTGCATGATTGTTTGATTTCATTGTTGTAAACTGTTTTTAGTTCAAGTTCATTAGAATCAATGATAGATAGTGTTGTGTTCATGAATGATTTATGATTGGGTAAACGGAATCTATGGTTAGTTACGTTTTGTATGACAGATCTGATTGTATGATGATCCCTTGAACCCACGAATCGGAACTAGTATTAATCGTATGAACACCTAGTAATATGATGGATTGTGCTCGTGTTATACTCGTTGTCTGAATAGCTTGTTAAGGTTAATGCTTGGCCTATTATGATTGATTGATTCCATGATGATATCTATGTTAATGATGTCCGCATGATTGCTTCTTGATGTTTACGACATTTAGGGTTTCTGTGATTTTGACGAAACTGACATCACCCTGTAACAGGCTGACGAAATAGATCTCTTGGCGAAACAGAAAGTGTTTCGCCAAGGGCAGTCGACGAGACAGAACTTTGTTTCGCCAAAGGAGACCACGGCGAAACAGAATGTGTTTCGCCAATTTGTGTTTCGCCGAGGGTATCACGACGAAACAAGGGTGTTTCGTCGAATGGGAAAACAGCACAATAACTTACTTTGATTCTGTTAAAAGTTAACTTGGTTAGTTAACTTCCGTTAAGTGTAAAACATAACTTGTATGATTCAACCTACGTGCAATGTGTTATTCGGTGATTATTGATGCGTTGTCCATTATGATTATACTTACGTGCCAACTTCGTGAATACAAACTGATTATGTATACGTGCATACCTTAGGACGTGATTGATTAACTGTGAGCACATACTTAGCATACCGAGCAAACTAAGGTGAGTTCACACTCTTTCTAAGGCATGGGATTCCCGGTGGTTGGGAATGGGTTAAAGAAACTAAAATGGAACCTACATATCCTCCTTGGGTAGGATATGTACTGCCATCCTCCATGGGTAGGATGCCAATATTAATCCTGCGTATTCTCCTTGGGTAGAATACGTACGTTCGTCCGGTAGGACAACAACCTTAACGTACGTAAAACCTACGTACACTCACACTCGCTACGGTCCTTGGATCAAGAAGGGCACGTACAAACACGACTAGTCTAACACATGGGGAAGCCCCCACTAATCTTCGCACAGATGCCTGAAAAGGCCGCGATACGGCCACAAACCTTCGCACAGATGCCTGAATAGGCCGCGATACGGCCACTAATCTTCGCACAGATGTCTGGAGGACCGCGATGGGAATTAATAAGAAACATGGTTTACAAAACGAACAACTGACTTACGAAACGAATTCTATAACTGAATAACCAACTGTGAACTCGCTCAACTAGTTGTTGACTCTCTGTTACATGCCTTGCAGGACCTTAGGTACTTTTGGAGCTTGCACGGGAGGCACGGTCGTTGTGGACATGGATCGTGAAAAGTGTTGTTAAACATTATGACATTTTGTACTTAAGCTTATGTTGGGTTTTACTTTAAATGCTTCCGCTACACACTTGTTTATATATAAGGCATTGGAAACACCTATCGTATTGATGAATGACTTTTACTATATACTTATGTTCAATATGATTGGTGGCTTGATCCTGGTCATGTCACGCCTCCAAGCGGTGGTACTCCGCGTGTGGATTTTGGGGGTGTGACACGGTGGGACTCCTTCAGTGGTTTGAGAAATCCGAATCAGCGTTCGCGATGTTTAACTGTCCGCCTGGGGACAAGATGAAGTTTGCTTCAGGCACACTAGAGGATGGTGCCTTAACTTGGTGGAACTCCTAAGTTCAGATGCTTGGGATTGATATGGCATATTCTACAACATGGGATGACTTCAAGGAGCTGATGTGGGAGGAGTATTGCCCTCGTGATCAAATTCAAAAGCTAGAGAACGAGTACTATAATCTGAAAATGGTGGGATCAGAGATTGAAGCTTACACGAAACGTTCTCAGGAGCTGGCAAAGATGTGCCCTAACCTATCAAACCCTCCATACAAACGAATAGAGTTGTATCTAAACGGGTTAGCGCCTCAGATCAGGAGTATGGTTACTTATGCTAATCTCGACAACTTGCCGCGGATCATTCGTTTGGCTCACAAGAGTAGATCATGAAGTTGAACGCGGTACACTACTGGAGCGTGGTGCTGTGACTGCTCCTGTTACCGACAACAAGCGTAAGTGGAATGATACAGACAAAGCCTCTAACTCCAGCCAGCAATAGAAGAAGGCGGACAACAACAATAATAATCGCAACTTCAACCAGTCTACTTCTACTAATCAGAACCAAGGCTCTAATCAGAACTAGGGATCGTATGCTGGCAGACAACTGAAGTGTAACAAGTGTAACTACCATCACCATGGATAGTGCACTAGAATCTGTCGGAGATGCGAGAAGGTGGGAAATATGGCGAAAGATTATAGAGCTCCGTTCCCGAAGCAACAACAGCAACCGCAACAGCACCATAACAACAGAGGCAACAACCATAGCAGCAGCAAGGTATTTGAAAGGTTTGCATTCAGTGTGGAAGTGAGGGTCACTTCAAAAGGGATTGTCCGCAGTTAAACCAGAACGCCAACAACAATGGAAACAACAACAACACTGACAATCACAACAACAATAACAAAAACGATGGAAATGGTGCTCACGGGAGAGCATTCACAATAGGCGCGGGTGATGCCAGGAATGATAACAACATAGTGACCGGTACGTTTCCTATGAACAATCTTTTCGCTTCTGTTTTATTCGATTCTGGTGCCGATTGGAGTTATATGTCCTTGAAATTCAGTAGACTATTAGGAACGACCCCAACACCTTATGGAATTGGCTGATGGTAAGCTGATTGAAGCCTCCCATGTTCATGTTAGGTGCAAACTCGACCTTCTAGGCCAAGTGTTTGACATTGACCTCCTTCATATTACTCTTGGTAGCTTTGATGTATTCGTCGGTATAGACTGGTTGTCCAAATACCGATCTGAAATTCTCTGTAAAAAGTAAATCATTCGTATTCTGCTCCCTAGCGGGGTTTTTTGTCTGTTCAAGGTCACCGGAGTGGTGCTACGGTTGGCATCACTTCGGCTATGAAATCCCAAAAGTGCATACAAAAGGGTTATCCGTCTATTCTAGCTCTCATTACCGATAATCAACTTGAGGAGTAGAAGATCAAAGACATTCCAATCGGTCATGATTTTCCCGAGGAACTACCGGGATTACCTCTACATCGACATGTGGAATTCCAGATCAAACTTACACCTGGAGCATCTCCGATTGCTGTGCTCCTTATCTTCTTGCACCGGGAGAGTTGCAAGAACTGTCCAATCCAACTTCAAGAACTGTTGGATAGGGGTTTTATCCGACCTAGTTCTTCGCCATGGGGAGCCCCAGTCCTATTCGTGAAGAAGAAATACGGGTCTTCCGCATGTGTATTGATTATCGTGAACTCAACAAGGTGACGGTCAAGAATCGTTATCCTCTTCCTCGTATTGACGACCTGTTTGACCAGCTACAAGTGTCACGGCCCCCGTCCTGGTGTGACCCGGTCCAGGAGCCGCGGGACAGAAACCCGTGGTATTTATTATTTGAGTCGATAGCGGAAGTTTAACAGGATCTTTGAAAACTTGAAAAATGCCCAATTATTTTATTTCATAATTTGGGATAAACCCCGTAATTTACAATAGAGGAATTTCACAAGGAAATTCCATGTGTTACAAATCATGTTTATTCATTTTATTGAGCCACCTCTTCAAGCTTGTTAGTGCTCCGTAGCACTTTTCCTTGATTCACAGTAGGTCACCTGAAACATGTTTAAAAATATTTTATCAGCGGGGAAATACTGGCGAGTCATTCAGGTTAAATAAAATGACACATTAGTTATAAATTACAGCATAAGAGCGATTAGAATGGCTACTATCTTATTTTTATCTGGCGCCGTGTCACCTCCTGGTGACGATGGTCATACCACTATTGGGTCCTTTCACCCAAGTAGTGATGATTGTCACTGTTAGGTTGATGAACCTAACCGTGAGAAATTAGTAATGTGCACAATACCCCACTAGCCAGTGATTCAAGATAACCAAGACTTAATCCCTGTAATTATAACTGGAAAACATTTGGGTTTTTGCATTGGAGACTTACCGACATTTTTTCCGGCGTTGATCTTCTGAACAGCGTTGTGTATATCTTTCGGAATAAGCTTTCTAGCCGGATTGTTTTTCGTCAGCGTTCGCCAGATACTTTGGTTGGGAATATCTTGCTCTGCCAGCTCCTTAATCATTTGGGTATTGTAAAACACTTTTGATTAAAGAGAGTGACTCACATTGCAAGTTTAAATGAGCATAGTTTAGCCTACTGATAAGCCTGATAACCTAATTAAAACAGCAAAGCATACGAAACTAGGTCAGTAACTTAATACAACATTTACGATAACTCACGAAATCAAAACCCTCACGACGAATGACAAAGTATAGCCCAAGTACGGGCAACACTTAAACATCCATCGGATTCACGGCGAATGACAAAGTATAGCCCGAGTTCGAGAAACACTTAAACATCCATTGGATTGGTTTCAACCGATCGGACATTATATTGTAGCAGTGATCGAGTTATTACCCTTGATCGTAGCAGCGTTTTGCTAAGTGGAAATTATGATTTGGAGCAGTAAACTTCGTTTTTTGATCAAAATTTCAACACAGATGAACTGCTCAGGCCCTAGCAATTTATAGCAACTTTTTGGGTTTTACGCGGCCCGCGTAAACCCATTCAAGTCCCTTACGCGGCCCGCGAGGGACACCTAGTCTACGACTAGGGCTACGGTGTCACAGGTAGGTCCGCCACGTGTGCGACACGTGGCCTGGAACATTTATCCGGTCAACTTAAGGTTGACGCGGCCCGCGTAATGTCTAGCCTATCCTTTACGCGGCCCGCCTGAGACTTAAAATCTTGTTTTCTTGGTTTTTCATGTACATTAGGGTTTCATGGGTCCGGGTTTTCACTTACGGGTCGTTTTGGGGAATTTTTGCAAGTCCTTGCATCCTCCCCACCTTATTTAAAATCTCGTCCTCGAGATTTATTGAAATAAGTGAGGATACTTTCGCTTCATTTCTGATTCCAGCTCCCAGGTGTATTCGGGTCCTCTTTTCGAATTCCACTTGACTTTGACAAGTACCAATCTTTTATGTTTGAGAAACTTGATCTTTCTATCTTCTATTTGAAGCGGTTTCTCCACGAACTTCAACTTTTCATTCACCTGTATGTCTTGAAGAGGGACTACTAGTGATTCGTCCAATAGACATTTCTTGAGGTTAGATACATGAAATACATCATGTACTCCTGCTAGCTCCTCTGGTAGTTGTAAGCGATAGGTTACTGGTCCTATTTTTGGATTACTGGAAATGGTCCTACGTATCTTGGGCTTAGTTTTCCTTTCTTACCTTACCGAACTACTCCTTTCCAAGGAGAAACTTTCAAGAGTACCTTGTCTCCAACTTGAAATTCTAGCGGCTTGCGTCTATTGTCTGCATAACTCTTTTGACGATCTCGAGCCGTTTTCAGTCTTTCCTTGATTTGAGTAATTTTTTCGGTGGTTTCTTGCACGATTTCAGGACCTGATAATTGACTTTCTCCTATTTCGGCCCAACATACTGGAGTTCTACACTTACGTCCGTACAGTGCTTCGAACGGGGCAACTTCGATACTTGAATGATAACTATTGTTATAGGAGAATTCGATTAAGGGTAGGTGGTCATCCCAGTTTCCACCAAAATCTATCACACATGCCCTAAGCATGTCCTCCAGGGTTTGGATTGTCCTTTCACTTTGTCCGTCTGTCTGAGGATGGTATGCAGTGCTTAAATTTAATCGGGTTCCCATTGCTTCCTGGAAACTGGTCCAGAAATGGGAAGTGAAACGACTATCTCTATCCGATACAATGGAGAGTGGGACTCCATGTAAGGATACTACCTCGTCTACGTATAACTTTGCTAGCCTTTCCATGCTAAAGGTTTCTTTCATGGGTAGGAAATGAGCTGATTTGGTTAATCGATCCACAATTACCCAAATCGCATCGTTACCTTTTCTGGTTTTGGGTAACTTAGTAAAAAAAATCTATTGTTATGAGCTCCCATTTCCATACAGGCATTTCTAATTGTTGGAATAATCCTGAAGGTTTCTGGTGTTCTGCCTTAACTTGTGAACAAGTTAGACACTTAGAAACATATCTAGCTATGCCTTTTTTCATTCCTATCCACCATAAGTTATTCCTTAAATCTTGGTACATTTTATTGTTACCAGGATGCATGGTATACCTAGATTTATGGGCTTCTTCTAAAATCTTATTTCTTAACTCTCCTTGCTTAGGTACCCAAATCCTTTTCTTGTGGAATCTCCAAATTCCATCAGCCCCTTGTTCCAAGTCTTTTATTCTTCCTTTCATTCCTTCAGCATCATCCTTGATTGCTGTTTCTTGAATATTTTTCAGTTGTTCCATTAAGTCTAATTGCAAGCTTAACCTAAGAGCACAAACTCGTCGTTGTTTCTCATGATACTTACGACTTAAGGCGTCAGCAACTACGTTTGCTTTTCCTTCATGATATTGAATATCACAGTCGTAGTCACTTAGGATTTCCATCCATCTTCTTTGCCTCATGTTTAATTCTTTTTGCCCAAATATATATCTTAAGCTTTTATGGTCTGCATAGACAGTAAACTTACTTCCGTACAGATAATGTCTCCAAATTTTAAGGGCAAAAATTATGGCTCCTAACTCTAAGTCATGCGTCGTATAATTCTCCTCGTGTTTTTTCAATTGCCTTGAGACATACGCAATTACCTTTTTGCGTTGCATTAGCACACATCCTAATCCTAACTTAGAAGCATCGCAATATACTTCAAAGTCTTCTATTCCTTCTGGTAAGGCAAGAATTGGGGCGTTTGTTAATCTTTGCTTTAAAATCTTAAAAGCCTCTTCTTGCCTAGGTCCCCATTCGAACTTTACTGCTTTACAGGTTAGCTTAGTTAATGGTACAACTATTTTGGAAAAATCCTTAATAAACCTTCTATAGTATCCGGCTAACCCTATAAAACTTCTAACTTCCATGGCTGATTGCGGAACCTTCCATTTGGTGATCGCTTTTATTTTGGAGGGATCTACGTGAATACCTTCGTGATTCACCATGTGTCCTAAAAATTGCACTTCCTGTAGCCAAAATTCACATTTCGAGAATTTGGCATAAAGCTTTTCTTTTCTTAACAAGGTTAAGAGTGCTCGTAAATGTTCACAGTGCTCGTCCTGACTTTTGGAATAAATAAGTATATCGTCGATGAAGATAATTACAAATTTATCCAAATACGGTTTACAGATTCTATTCATCATGTCCATAAATGCTGCAGGAGCATTTGTTAGTCCAAAGGGCATGACTGTAAACTCGTAATGACCATACCTAGTTCTGAAAGCAGTTTTAGGTATGTCTTCTTCTTGTACTTTCAACTGATGGTATCCAGAGCGTAAGTCTATCTTAGAAAAATATCTAGCTCCTTGAATTTAATCGAAAAGATCATCGATCCTAGGTAATGGGTATCGATTCTTAATTGTAACCTTATTCAATTCCCTATACTCGATACACATTCGCATCGAACCATCTTTCTTTTTCACAAACAACACAGGCGCTCCCCACGGGGACGAACTGGGTTGTATAAATCCTTTGCTTAATAATTCATCTAGCTGCTTTTTCAATTCTAGCATTTCGGTGGGTGCTAATCGATAAGGTGCCTTGGCTATCGGTGTAGTTCCAGGAATTAGATGAATTCTAAATTCTACTTCCCTATTGGGTGGTAATCCAGGTAGTTCTTCTGGGAATACATCCAGGTATTCTGATACTACCAGAATTTCTTTAAGTTTCTTACCTTTTGTGTTAATGATTACTGAAATCATATATACTATTTCTTGTTTTCTTGAATAACTGGCCACCTTCATTACTGAAATGAACTTCATTGGCTTACGTGGCTTATCTCCTGTAATCACCACTACTTCTCCTGTGGGTGTATCTATTTCGATAGAATTCATATCACAGAGAATTCGAGCATGGTTGGCTACTAACCAATCCGTTCCTAACACCACATCGAATCCAGCTAAATTCATAGGTAACAGGTTTGCAGAAAATTTATGGCCTAGGAGTTCTATATTTCCTTTCTGCAAAACCTTATCTATGTTAACAGAATTCCCATCTGCCGTTTCTACCATAAAAAATTGTCTAAGGTTGGTTAGGGGTAGATTAAGTGCTTGGCAGAAGGAAGTATTTATAAAACTTTGGTTTGCACCAGAGTCAAATAATACTTTTGCATAAACATCATGAACTAGGAACGTACCAGCTATCACATCGGGGATTAGTTCTGCTTCCTGAGTAGTCAACTGGAATGCTCTTGCATTCTTCTTGGTAGCTCCGTCTACAGGTTTGGCTTTGTTGTCAGCTGGTTTGACCAGTTTTGGGCAGTCTGGCCTAAAATGTCCAGTTTCTCCACAGTTGTAGCAGATGGTTGATTTCTTCCTCCTGTAATCTTCCTCTTGATGCCCCTAAATTTTGTAGAAATTGCAATACCCTTTGCATTTTCCAAAATGCTTTCTTTTACAGGTACCGCAGAATGGAGCAGTGGAAGATTGCCCAGTTCCCTTTTTCTTGAAATTATTACTATTACCCACACGAAATCCTTGGGTAATCTTTTGGGCCACTTCCTTCTTCCGATTTTCTTCTCGTGTGCGTACCAGTCTGTCGGTCAAAGTGTTGGCTAATTCCACAGCATCGTCAATAGTGCGAGGTTTCGCAGCTTTAACGATATCACGGATTTCGCCAATCAAACCCCAAATATAGCGAGAAATAAGTACCGGTTCTGGCGAAACCAGGGTTGGTACAACTCTAGCATACTCGAAGAATGTCGAAGTATACCCTCGACAGTCTACATCCACCATCCGGTGGTTTAAAAATTTGTTTGCCATTTGCTCTTTCTCATATTCGGGACAAAATTTTCTTTCCACCAGACTTTAAAATTCTTCCCAATTCATGGCATAGGCCACATCGCTTCCCTTGGCTTGTAGTACCGTATTCCACCATTCTAGCGCCCCTTCTTTGAAAAGATGTGACGCATACATGACCTTGTCTTCCTCGGCACATTTACTTATTTTAATTACTGCTTCAGTTTTCTCTAACCAACGCAGTGCAGCACTTGCCCCTTCGTTGCCTGCAAATTCAACTGGTTTACAGGCAAGAAATTCCTTATAAGTGCAACCAGGTGTTGCAGCTTTCATTCTCTTAAGAAATGGGGCTTGCACCACATCATCATTATCGTTATTATTAATGTTGCCGCCTCCATTTACACTATTACTGAAATTGTCGCCGTGAGTATGTTTGCTGGGAATAATTGGTTGAGGTTCAACAGGATTTCGGGCAGCAGCAAGGATTGCTGGAATAGCATTAGCTATTCCTTGGGCAACGATATTCTCTATATCTTGCCTATTCAGAAATTGATCTTCATGGTTTTTCTCAGATTGGTTAACTTCGTTAACTGGTTCATTACTAGCGTGTTCCATCTGGTAATTAATATATATAAGTGATTAGCATAAAATAAATAACCACCAAACACAATAAAACAATCACACATGATTACGTCAACACATATAGCCAAAATTGTCGACTTTGCGACGTTGATATGTTTATATATTAATATGCATCCGTACATTACCAGATATGTTACACAAGTTTTATTTTTTAATTATTTTACATGATTATATTTTTATTATTATATTACTATTAAACACACATTCCCACAACCACATACGATCCTCATCAGCTGGCATTTCAGAAACGACGTTCCCTCTCGTCGTATTTCCATGATATTCTCTCCCCCACCCCCCGGATTCGATTTCCTACGTCCACCAACTCCTCGCCATAGTGGCGGAGTTCAGCCAAGTTTTTTGTGCTCATAGGTGGGTGTAGTGGAGGTTCAGGGTCGAATTGGGGAAAAAAAGTATTAGGATTATTCAAGAGATTCTGAAACTGCCAGTCAGTGATCCACCATTCTTCCAGCTCTCCTAGAGGTCGGGAGTTAACAAGAGGATCTGGAATAGCAGGTTCCAGGTTGACTGGAAGTTGGATTTCAGCTGGGTAATTGAAAACAGTCTCATCGGCAGGTCCGATGAGGTCGCTATTTGCCAGTTGGCGGTCCAGCTCCTCCCAGGGTGGCATCTCTTGGGCTTGCCTTGAACTTTCTCCGATCTCTATTCCTTTGCCTTTATCTTTGGGATCCTCCGTCTTTATAACTTTTGTGTTGCTGGCCTCTTCCTACGCACACACCTCCATCCTACAAGTCTTCTTTTCTTTTTCGGTTTTGGTTTTTCCTGAGGTTGGGCTTGGAATACCATTGGCTCTTCAGTGTCAGCCTGGTAGCCAGTAAAGGTACTGGTGGTATCCATATCTGTGGTATGGATAGTAAAGTTTTGAAGTGCTTCTGATAGTTCATTCATGCTGTTAGCATACATGAAGACACACAAAATTCTAAGTTAAAATTTTGTAAATTAAATTTTCACAGAATCACAAAATGGCAATCAGAAAAATTAAGTATTTCTAAATACTTAATTGGCTTAAATCAGTGGCTCTGATACCATCTTTTTCTGTCACGGCCCCCGTCCTGGTGTGACCCGGTCCAGGAGCCGCAGGACAGAAACCCGTGGTATTTATTATTTGAGTCGACAGCGGAAGTTTAACAGGATTTTTGAAAACTTGAAAATGCCCAATTATTTTATTTCATAATTTGGGATAAACCCCGTAATTTACAATAGAGGAATTTCACAAGGAAATTCCCGGTGTTACAAAACATGTTTATTCATTTTATTGAGCCACCTCTTCAAGCTTGTTAGTGCTCCGTAGCACTTTTCCTAGATTCACAGTAGGTCGCCTGAAACATGTTTAAAAATATTTTATCAGCGGGGAAATACTGGCGAGTCATTCAGGTTAAATAAAATGACACATTAGTTATAAATTACAGCATAAGAGCGATTATAATGGCTACTATCTTATTTTTATCTGGCGCTGTGTCACCTCCTGGTGACGATGGTCATACCACTATTGGGTCCTTTCACCCAAGTAGTGATGATTGTCACTGTTAGGTTGATGAACCTAACCGTGAGAAATTAGTAATGTGCACAATACCCCACTAGCCACTGATTCAAGATAACCAAGACTTAATCCCTGTAATTATAACTGGAAAACATTTGGGTATTGTAAAACACTTTTGATAAAAGAGAATGACTCACATTGCAAGTTTAAACAGGCAGAGTTTAGCCTACTGATAATCCTAATAACCTAATTAAAACAGCAAAGCATACGAAACTAGGTCAGTAACTTAATACAACATTTACGATAACTCATGAAATCAAAACCCTCACGACGAATGACAAAGTATAGCCTAAGTACGGGCAGCACTTAAACATCCATTGGATTCACGACGAATGACAAAGTATAGCCCGAGTTCGAGCAACACTTAAACATCCATCGGATTGGTTTCAATCAATCGGACATTATATCGTAGTAGTGATCGAGTTATTACCCTTGATCGTAGTAGCGTTTTGCTAATTGGAAATTATGATTTTGAGCAGTAAACTTCTTTTTTTTGATCAAAATTTTCGACACAGATGAACTGCTCAGGCCCTAGCAATTTATAGCAACTTTTTGGGTTTTACGCAGCCCGCGTAAACCCATTCAAGTCCCTTACGTGGCCCGCGAGGGACACCTAGTCTACGACTAGGGCTACGGTGTCACAGGTAGGTCCGCAACGTGTGCGACACGTGGCCCGGAACACTTATCCGGTCAACTTAAGGTTGACGCGGCGCGTAATGTCTAGCCTATCCTTTAAGCGGCCCGCCTGAGACTTAAAATCTTGTTTTCTTGGTTTTTCATGTACATTAGGGTTTCAGGGGTCCGGGTTTTCACTTACGGGTCGTTTTGGGGCATTTTTGCAAGTCCTTACAACAAGGGTCAAGTTTCTACACGAAAATCGATCTAAGATCGGGCTAACATCAGATGAGAGTTCGAGAGGAAGATGTTCCCAAAACAGCTTTTCGAACGCGATACGACCACTACGAGTTTTTGGTCATGCCATTTGGGTTAACCAACGAACCAGCGGTTTTCATGGATTTTATGAACCGTGTGTGCAAACCGTATCTTGATGATTTCGTCGTTGTGTTTATCGATAACATCTTAATCTATTCTAAGAGAAAGGAGGGACATTAACAACACTTACGTCTTATCTTGGAACTCCTAAGGAAGGAGCAGCTCTACGTGAAGTTCTCTAAGTGTGATTTCTGGATTAGAGAAGTACACTTCCTTGGTCATGTGGTCAACGCGTCCGGAATACACGTTGACCCAACTAAAATCGATTCTACCGTGAATTGGGTGACACCTAAGACTCCTATGGAGGTGCGACAATTTATTAGTCTCGCGGGATACTATCGTAGATTCATTGAGGGATTTTCGAAAATTGCTCAACCTCTTCCCGCTTTAACTCAAAAAGGTGTTACTTATTCGTGGGTAGTGAACTAGGAGAATGCCTTTCAGCTTTTGAAATAAAAACTCTGTAGTGCTCCGATATTGTCCTTTCCCGAGGGTACGAATGACTTCGTGGTGTACTGTGACGTTTCTATTCAAGGTCTCGGATGTGTTTTGATGCAACATGAGAAAAGTGATAGCCTATGCTTCCCGGCAGTTGGAAACTCACGAGAAGAACTACACGACTCACGATTTGGAATTTGGAGCCGTAGTCTTTGCACTCAAAATCTGGAGGCATTACTTGTACGTACCAAATGCACTATTTATACCGATCACAAGAGCCTTTAACATATTTTCGACCTGAAAGAGTTGAACATGCAACAACGTCGTTGGGTTGAACTCTTGAGCGACTACGACTGTGCAATCAAGTATCATTCAGGAAAAGCTAATGTTGTAGCGGATGCCCTTAGTCGGAAGGAAACCAAACCTAAACGCGTTCGAGCTTTACAACTTACTATTCATTCTAACCTTCCTGACCAGATCTGTTCTGCTCAAATTAAAGCATTGAAGGACGAGAACCTTCGAGCTGAATCCATGCGGGGCATGGAGAAGCAACTCGTAACCAAGTCTGACGGTATTCGCTATTTCATGGAGCGAATATGGGTCCCTTTGCATGGAAATCTAAGAGAGCTTATGTTGGATGAAGCGCACAAGTCTCGATACTCCATTCATCCGGGTTTTGATAAGATGTATCAGGATCTGAAAGTCTTATACTCGTGGCCAAACATAAAAGCTAACATAGCCACGTATGTGAGCAAATGGTTGACTTACGCGTAAGTCAAGGTGGAATACCAAAAACCGTCTTGTTTGCTTCAGCAACCAGAACTGCCTATATGGAAATGGGAACATATTTCTATGGATTTTATCACCAGTTTACCCAAAACTCAAAACAAAAATGATACCATTTGGGTGATCGTTGGCCGTCTGACCAAGTCTTCACACTTCCTTGCCATCAAGGAAACCTGTGACAACTGGGAATTTTTCGTGTATCCGTACAAATGTTAAACATTAATTTGTATCTTAATGACTGTGTCTGATTTGGATTAATGACATGAATGATTTACTGATTGCTGCCATATACATACAAGTGCATTACATGTTGCAAGATTATTTATCATTATTGCATGCAACACAGTGTGATACAATTAGTGCACAAAACCAAGTAAGCATAATTATCAGACAAACTAGAAGTACTGACGGGAGTTTAGTACTCAGACAGACACGATATTCAGACACAGAATGAGCCCGAAACCAAGGGTTACACTAGTATAGTGTGTAGGAAAGTAGAGATCATAAAACTGCCTTCCTAGTGATGATTTAAGTGCCGGAAAGTGCCCTAAACTCACTAAAACTGCAGAATTATGCATAATTCAGTAAAAATCAGCTTTTTAACAACAAAATATAATGCAGAGTTATGGTTTAATGGTCCAGAGTACCTTCCTAAGTCTCGGGAATCAAAAATTTCATAAAAGACAACATAAAGCACACTAAACTGCGTAATTTAGCACTTTAACAAACCGGTAACCAACCGAACAACCGGACACTACCCGAAACACCAAATTTTCACTAGAAACATTGTTTTAGTGTTACGAAGCTAGTTATGGTCACCGAACATCATAATACATCCTATAAACACTAAACACATAATAACACTAACTAATTCCATTACATTCTAACCAAGATCACTAACCAACATTTGAAACATAACCATGACCCCCCCCCCCCCATGTTGACGGTCACCAAGGTGGCCCCACCACCTTGATTTTCTTTTAATTGTTTATTAGATTTGTTGATTACTTTGGGAGCATAGGAACCAAAGGGTAATTGATTGTTGGAAGATCTTTATTTAAAACCATAAGTTACAACTTCAAGCTCATTTCACTTCTCCAAAACCACTCCTCTCTCCTTCTTCTCCTTCTTGTATACGACCCAACATCACACACACAACACTTCCATTTCCATTCCAATATCAAGCATTCTAAGGTGATCTAAGGGTGCAAGGAACATAGTTAAGAAGCTTGGAAGCTTTGGAGTTTGAAGGACCATTACCGAGAACTTTTATCCACCTCATTCATCATCATCTTCATCTTTGTTTCTTCAGCCATAGAGCTAGTAGTAAGCTCCTCACAACTTGTTTTTACTTCTAATTTTAGTGGTTAAAAGGTTATGTAATATGTTAATCATATGAATCTCAAAGAAACATGAAGATGATCTTTAACATAAAGCTTAATAACATGAAAATCTAAGTTGTTTTAGTGTATGTATGAAACTTGTTTATTGATTTCTTGTGACTATGATGTTGATCATCATAAGAAGCTTGCTAGATGATGATTAAACACATGATCTAGCAAGTATAAGGATGGATCTTGAGAAAATCATAATGATCATCCTTTATGTTAAACATGAACTTGAAAATGAAATGGTTTTAGAGTATGATAATTATTTGAACATGTTATATGTCTTGAAAATAAGGGATTTCAAGGACAATATATTCAAGAGAACAAAGTTTATTACAAGATTAACATGATCATGGCTTTTGAAGAAAGTGAACAGGTTTTAAGTGTTAAATCAAGGCTAGAAAAATGTTGGTAACAAGAAGAATACAAAAAGAATCATTTTTAGAAGATCTTCACACAAGTTGTAAAGAACTAAAATTTACAAGAATGAGTTTTATAAACTAAAAACCATGTTTTTAGAAGTAACTAAACTTACTAAACAACATGAGAAGTTACTACAAATTTTTACAAACTTTCAAGTTCATGACATAGTGTAAATTGCATATTTTTGGCTCATGGTAAGTCTTGTTTAAATTGTTGATGATTGGTGATGAATTTTAAAAGAAATTGATATGCTTTTAAAGCGTGGAAACCTCCATTTTTAAGGGGAAACTATGGCAAAATTTTTGTAGAAATTAAACACTTAAAAATATATTTTTAAACAAGTCTTTACAAGTAAATTTTGATCATGGTTTTCATATAAAAACTTGCCATAATTTTTGTTACAAAAATAACAAATATTGGAGGTTGATTTTTGATAAATAAAAGTGACTAAGTATATATTTAGGAAAATATATATTTAGATGTCACAAATTGTGTGCTATTTGTATATTATGTGTATTAGTTATATTATTTTAGGAACTTGAAAATAATATAACACCAAAATACCAAAATTGTACTATAAAACATTACCAAAATTCCAAGAAAATAAATATATAATTTATACTTGAATATTGGACAAACGGACAAATGAACAAACAGACGTATGGACTATAAATGTATATATTCCGGAATTAAATTCATATTTCGACAAATGAGTTAAACGGTATTTTAAAAAGCGAAGAAACGGTAAAATATGGAATTTTTTTTACAAGTATTACAAAATATATCATATTTTGTCAAATAGAAAATATATTATTTTTGAATGGAGAAAAATATATATTTTCTTAAACAATTTGAAGATATATTATTTTTAGAGGAGAAAAATATATATTTTCTTAGACAAGTTAAGGATATATTATTTTTGGGTAAATATTAGAAATATATATTTCCTAAAGTTAATCTTAAAAATATATATTATTTTTGAGGTTTATACGAAAGTATATTTATTTTTGCCAAGTAAAGTTTATAGATAATTTCCTATAAAATTTTTCTTAAAATACATATATTTTAAGAATATAAATTGGTGATTTTTAGTTGATAAAAATAATATTACGAAAAATTAAATACAAGATTGAGTGTAAAATACTTAATAAATACATATTCTCATGCGTATAAAATACACACCAGAATACACCACCGATACTTGGTAAAATACAAAAACACAAGTATAAGAATACACAAGTACAAGTGCACCCATATTTGGGAAATATTCATGAAAGAATTACAAAAAGAACTAAGTTGAATATATATTATTCTTAGTAATATCCCAAATAATTGGATAAATAAAATAGTTTAAGTTAGGATAATTATTTTATTTTAACTAATAATTATATAATATACACCCAACATATAACTCAAAGATTACCAATTCCAAAATAAGTCATAACAACTAAGACTAAGAGTCGTTACACGACCTAGCCGTCTAATAAAACATAGCACGTGTGTAGGTAGTTGTGCGACTAGTGGAAAAGAGCTTTGAGTTACTCAAAGGAAGGACGCAAATCAGTGAGTTCATGTCCCCCTTTTCTTTTAACTGTTTTCGGTTTTTTAACTTCGGGGGTGAAATACATGTTACAAATATTTCAAACGTTTACAAGTGGTATGGTTAGCTAAGGAATGAATTGTTAGATCATGTGAATGGGTAGGCGTTAACTTAAGATCATTAATCCGTGTATAAGGACTGAGGGGCATGAGTGATAGATCTATTTGGGTGTTGCGAGCCCACCCATGAGACCACGAGTTAGACCATGTGGTGACTATGTCGTTCCCGTCGGGTGGCCTGGTACGAAATTCGCAAAGGACTGAGCCTTCCTGCACCATTGCACACATATTAATGTATTAGCTACACATTAATGATCTGTTCATAGATGCTTTCATACCGGTTTACAAAGGCATACATACAAATTTTTACAAGATTATTCGTGCACACATACAATAACACATGAACTCGCTCAACTTTTGTTGATGTTTTTCAAACTACATGTATTTCAGGAAATTGATGGATCTGGCGATGTTTAAAAGTTCAAGAAGTGTTTAAAGAGTTGATGTCATCCAAACTTTTGAAGGGTTTGACTTGGATGTCTTATCTTAGATAAGACATATGAGTCAAAGCCTTGGTTTTTATTTATCGGTTGTTTAAAAGCCCTTTATGGAACTTGTTTCTATCTGAATGGTTTGTAAGTTTAACTTGAAGTTTGATGGTTGTTACTAAACAATTTGGGTTGTATGTTTGAAACGTATTAATGGATGATCATCGTATTTAATGATATAGTTGTTTATTATAATTGAATGCAATGATATTAAGCAAGTCACACATCATACGCTTTCACAAAAGTCAGGGTGTGACAGTTTGGTATCAGAGCTTCGATTGTAGTGAACTAGGATTCCTTCTCGAGTCTAGACTACAATCACTAGGACTCTCTCACGAAAATATTTTCACAAAATATTTTTCATTGCATTTACAAAACGCCAAGATCCATGGAACAAACATTTACAAAGGAAAGACACGAAACATGAGCACGAACACAGTTGGTGGTTTAGTTACATGGGGTAGATTTGTAAAGATAGAAAAGTCTCACGTAGGAATAACGTGAATACATGCTATGTGATGCCTATCTTTGCTGCATGTACTGAGTGATAGTAATTAACTATGTGCATATGCCATGATTATTATGTTACAGGCACGGATGTCTTCATCTGAGAGTGGTTTGTCGGAGGAGTGGGATCCCATGGCAGTTGTATCAGACGACGAGGTAGCTCCAGCTCCAGAGATTTTCACCTCTGATACTGAGAGCGACCCCGAGATCTGTCAGAGGACGACGACGACTTCCAGCCGTTTGCTCTACCCAACTTCAGGGATGATATCTCGGATGCTGATATCCTTATCGTTTTTGCACTCCCAGCTCCTGTTCATGATCATCTCATCATTGGTCACCCCGATGGTGAGCACATTGTTGCCCCTATTCTCGATGCTGTTCCTCTAGTTGCCATTCCGCCAGAGGATTGGCCTTTTGACGACCTCTTTGATGACGATGTTGATCTTTTTGTGGGTGATCACCCTGCAGGGGAGCAGGGTGACGGGGAGGTAGATGACGTTATGGCATTGGACGTACCTCCTCCTGCTGTGCCTGTTATCGACATTTCTTTAGATTCCAGCTTACATTCTGTTGCAGACTCCTTTGAGTCTGTAACCTCTTCGGCCCTACAAGCTGCAGGACTCCACCTTTATGCTACTGATGACGATGATGCGATGTCCGCCGCTCCTGTTAGTGCACTATGTCTGTTGACTTCGTCTTGTATCAAGTCATGTAATAGGATAGGATAACCAGTGCTCGGGATGCTAGAAACTAAGATTTGTGTATTGGTTAGTAATTTCGCTTGAAACAGCCAAGGGCAAATTCAAACGAAATTAACAATGTTAATTTCGCTTGAAAGTGCCTTGACCATTTCAAACGGAATTAGCACTAGTATAAATAGGTGAGCATGGTGTGTCATTTAGAACGAAATTACATTGTCTGATTCGGTAACGAAGTGCTGCCGAATTATCTCCAGGTGCTGTAAGACTTTTATATCAATACAAGAGACATTATAATTGAATTGAGCGTCCGTTTCATTGATTCCGCCTTTGATTCGGATCCAAAACTCTTATGAACGACTCATTCAGGTCGCACAACGATCCTACAAGTGGTATCAGAGCTCAGGAGGAAGAGTTTAGCTTGATTTCATCAGTTTTCTGACTTCTATACCTTCTTTTTCAAAATTCACAAGTTTTCACGGTCAAAATGGAATGAACTTCACACATTACATACGAAACAGTGTTTTAACAAATCCTTGAAAGAATTGGACTTAAAATCAACTTGAAACTTGATAAAATTGGTAATTCCGCTTGAAAATCTGTTCGGACTTGATGACATCAGCATAATTCCGTTTGAAATTAGCAAGTGATTCCGCTTGAAACTGCTATTTCGCTTGAAAAATACACCTGATTTCATTCCAAAGTGTAATTCCGCTTGAGAAGGTTCACACGGAATTAGCTATTCCACATCAAATTGTAATTCCACTTGAAGATTTCGTTTGAAACAAATGATTTCGTTTGAAAGTCCTTATTCCATTTGAAAGTACTGATTTCGTTTGAAGTTGTCATTTAGGGATTCCGTTTGAAAGTGTGATCTCGTGTGAAAGTTCTGATTTCGCTTGAAGAAGTGATTCCGTTTGAAGACCACTATTCCGTTTGAAAGTGGATATTTCACTTCAAGATCATTTCACGTCAACCGAGTGTCAGTTTATTTCAAGTTGTTTGATATTGTTTAAACTGATTGTATTTGTTTGATTGTTTTTGTCTCCAGGTAATTCAAGAATTTCACATCATGGCTGAAGAGTTCTACAATACGTTCTACAACGCGTTTACATCCGAGTCTTCTGAAATCTCAACTGTCACACCAAAAACCATTACAAAACCTATAAATGAGAACATTAAACATGATAACTTTTACGGCACACATTCAAAACCACCAACTCTGGAAAGTATTGAGGACTATACTTGGTGGAAAGAAAGGTTTCTCAACTGGGCAAAAGCTTACGCACACGATAGTTGGTTCTGTTTGGAATTTGGTTATAAAAGGCCGACTGATGATAAAGGAGAAGAGCTTCCACTCAAGAACTTACCCAAAGAAGACAAAGCATAATTCTCATCGGAACAGAGAATGATTGCTTTGATTCAATCTTCAATCAGGAATGACATGTTTGCTTTATTGCAACATGACGGAACATCAAAATCTGTCTGGGAAGCCTTAAGGGTTAAACCTGAGGGGGGTAAACAAATCAAGAAAAATAAAATTGCATTATTAAAGAAAGAATTTGATTTGTTTGATAGTTTGAAAGATGAATCAGTTAGACAAATGATAGAGAGATTTGGTCATTTAAAAATTGAACTTGATCGGTTTGGTATTGTTAAAACTAGAGAAGAAATAATTGATAAGATCATAGAAGCATTACCACGAGTTGATCAGTGGCAAACGTTTGTATTCATATTGAAAAATGATGCTTTATATGACACAATTTCTCTTGATGTCTTGCTAGAAAAGATAGAAAGTCATGAGCTTGAATTGCAAAAGCAGAACAAGATGAGCAGTTCTTCACATCAACAGAATGTTGGTCTCTACTACAAAGGTAATTTACCTTAAGTGAAAGTTGGAGAATCACCAAAGACAGCATTCAGTGGTGAGAGGACAAAAGAACCTCAGAAAAGCTCATCAAGTTATGATCCGGGTTATCATTCATCGTCAAAAGCTATTTATGAAGAATCAGAGGAGACACTGTGTAACATTGCTCTCAAGTTGAAAAATTCTCTTGCAATGAGCATCAATGCAGCTAAGCAGCAAATGAGCTTCCTTGCATCTGTTCTGGAATCGTATGAAGGTCTTGTAGCTGGCAAAATTGGAAACTCAGAGTTAACCAAAGAAGACTACGACCAGATTGATCCGGAAGAGATGGAACTCATTGACATCCGCTGGTGTTTAGCGAGTTGCATCAGAAGAGCTCAGAGATACATGGAGATTACTGGGAAACAATCATTAGGCGGTGCATCAACAAAACTTGGATTTGATAAGTCCAAAGTGACCTGCTTCAAATGTAAGCAAAAAGGTCATTTCAAGAGAGAATGCAACAATTCTACAGTTGGTGGAAATGAACATCCGTTCAATAATGATTATTACCGAATGACAATCTACCACCGAAGCAAAGAAGAGCAAAAAATGATTGAAGATAAACCCAGAGATCAGTCAAGAGCTTGTGCTGTAATCCATGATGACGAAGGATATGACTGGAGTCAGATTCTTCCGGAAGAAGATCGTTTGGATAATCGAAGTACAGCTCATGGAAGAAACCCATTAGACAGCAAACATTATGTTTTTGTTGCAGAAATCAAAGAGGAAAACCAAGAAGAAAAAGTTATAGCTGAAATCAAAGAGAAAACCAGAGAAGAGATTTTGAATGAGAAAACATACAGAGAAAAAAGCATGGCTTTGAACAGAATGAATGAAATGCAAGAAGAATATGAAGATGCTGTCAGCTACAAAAGATGGGATAAGAAGCAAGAGTGTTATGTCAACAGATATGGTGAACCTGTTGTTCCTAAGAAGGACATAATTTATGATGATGTTCTTCTAGTAATTCCTCGAGCTGGAGAATATTATTCAAATGTTGTGAAAGACAAATCATATGAGAAAAAGCTTGGAAAAATCATAAGAGATGTTATGACTTCAAGCTTGAGGAAGAGGGATGAAGAAAAAATGAAGAAGAATGTTGAGTGTATGGTTGAAGAATTAAAAAAAGTAACTGAGGAAGTGAAAATCGAAGCTGTAAAAGTTGAAAATGTGAGGATTGCTGAGGAAGAGAAGGTAATAGAAGAAGTTGTTGAAAAAGAAGCTGTTATCGAAGAACAACAAGTTAATGAAACTGAGAAGAAAGTTGAAAGTTTGATTGAAGTGAAGAATGAGAATTTGGAAGCAGGTGATGTTGGTGATGAAGTTGGTGTTGAAGAAAAACAAAAGAATGATGCTGATCAGACAGAACTTGCAGCAAACATCGAGGTGCCAATCACTGAGGTAAAATCTGATTCTGAAACTGAAATCAAAATCGTTGAACAGTGCAAGAAATGCATGGAAACATGCAGTGCTTGTACTGAAAAAGATGAAAGGTTCAGAACAAGAGATCTTGAATTTACCAAAATAGAAGAAGTTTTCAAAAATAAATACAAAGAAATGTTAGAAAACGAAAAAGTTTTGAAAGATAATGATGAAAAACTTTCAGAAAAATGTAAAAACTTAGAAAAGGAAAATGAAGTTTTGAAAGAAAATGTTTTGAAAAAGACAAAAGAATGTGATAAAAAAGAAATTCTTTGTCAAGAAATGAAAAAGGAACATGATTCAATAAAACTGGCATATCACATTACTAAAGAGTCATATGAAAAAGTGAAGAGTGAAATGAAATTTGCTCAATCAAGATTGAATTACTGTTCTGAAACAACTAATGAGCTTAAGCGACAGTATGAAATAAAGCAACATGTTGTAAATTCCTACATTGAGGATGTTGCTAAGCTAAAGCGCCAGATTGCTAATTTAGAACAGGATAACAACAAGTTAAAAAGTTATCATGTGTCGTCATATGTGCTTGAAAGAATTTTCGACTTAAAATAGGATGGAAAAGATTCTGAGCAAAACAAGAAAGGCATTGGCTCAGAGTTTCATCAAGTTCCACCACCGGAAAAGTTTGCATTTTATGATGATGAAAAAGTTGAAAAAGCTTTCAACATGGTAGATCAATTGTCAGATAACATTGACATAACTTATTCCAAATCTGATGATTCTAGTGATTCAGGGGTGGTAGGTAAGGTCATTGAAAGTGTGTTGAAAGAAGAGTCAGTTGAAACAGGTAAATCTGAATCACAGGATGAAAATGAAGGTAATTTTCATGATGGATATCTGAAAAATTCAAAATCTGAGAATAATCTGGATGATGATTCAAAAGGACTGGTTTATACCATGATTGGATCAGACAAATTATTTTTAGATGTTGTATTCGCAATTCAGAATGTGATTTCAGAAAAGATTGACAAAGTTTTCAAAATGGTTGAGATTGAAAAATCTGAAATTTCAAAGTTTGCTGGAAAAGGTCACAAAACTTTTTATAACAAACCTGGTTACAAAAAGAAGAACATGAAGGCTGGGTTGGGTTATAAGAAGAAACAAAGTTGGAAAAGAAATGAAACGCCGAATTTTCAGACAAAGATGAATTTTGTTCACGGAACAAGTTCTGAAGAAGAGAAAGAACTTCAATTTAGACGACAGTCTAATGAAGAGTTCTATGCTCAAAAGAAAAAACAACAACCACAGGTCAAAGATGTTTCAAAACGAACATGTTTCAAATGTGATCAAATAGGACATCTTGCTCGCAAGTGTCAAAATCTGAAACCTGTTGATGTTGAGTCGAAAAAGAAGTCTGATAATGTTGAGAAACAGAAATATGAGGATGTGAAACCAAGGTCAACCAAATTTGATTCAAAATAAACTTGGAGGTACAACACAAACAAGTTTGTTTCGAACCAAACTTGGAAATCAAACCCGAATAGGTTCGATTCAAGACAGACCTGGAATTCTCATACACTCAGATTAAGAACAACACAAAGTTGTAAAACAACTGTTGATGCCACAAAACCAAAAGAGTTTTGGAAACCAAAAGTTGTTGTTCAAAATCAAAATGTTCAAAAAGATTCACATTTTTACAAACGAGGTACTCCAAAAGGTCAAACATGGAATGTTAAGAAACAAATGACTTCGGTAAAAGATGAAAAAGTTGAAGTCAAAGTTGAAAAAGTCTTTGATGACAAAGATTTTCCTAAACTGCATGATACATATTGTGTTGAAATGCCTAAGGTCCAACAGACCTGGGCTAAATTATTCAAATAATTGAGTAATTTGAATGTGCAGGTGCTTTTGAAGTCAAATGAATGTCAACAGAATGAAAATTGGAGCAGTCTGGCACAAGATGGAGAGGCTGTTGATCCCTGCGATGGCTAAACATGGAGTTTGTTTGATTTCTGTATATAAATAAACAATATTTCAAAAACCCTAAAAATTGAAAAATTTACAAACCAAAAATATGTTTGATTTTAAATTTGTAAAAAAAAATTCAAAAATTACAAAAATATGTTGATTGAATACGCCGAAACCCTCACGGCTGAACAAACATGATTACTTTCGCAAGATTGAAAAACGGTTTTCAAACTGTAAAATATCAATGTGTTGTATATCATGGGGGTATGTTATTTTCTGCAAAACAGAGCACTTTAAGCAGAAAATGGATGGCGAGATAAAGCTATCAGTGTCGGTTTGTCAAATTTTTTTAAATGGTTTTGCATTTTAGGGGGAGTATTGTTGTTAGAAAATCCAAAAAATTAGAAAATTTGAAAAAGTTAAAAACATGATAAAATTCAAAATTGAGTTTTTGTGTAAAAAGAGGAAATGATAGTACATCAGTAGACAGTTACAGTATGCTAAAGAAATGTAATGATTTAAATAGCGTTAAACGGTCTCACTGATGATATGCCGATAGGTTTTTATACATTTAGTAAACTTTTTCGGGATATAAACATAAATTCAAACTTGCTTGTTTTGTGGGGAACACTACTTGGATATATAGGTAACCCCTGAAATCTTGTTTGAAGGACCCCTCTTTCTGAGATACTAGGTCTTTATGCTTAGTGATATTTGGGGTATTATCCCGGGACTTCTGATTTTGCGGAAGCAATGGCCTAGTCCCCGTATAATACTTTCTGCTAGCTTGAAATATAGCGCCGCCCTCAGCATAAAAAATGATGAAAATTGCAAAATGTTAATCATGTGCTGTTGAAGAAAAGATTCTCTAAAGGGAACACACCTAAAGTCGAACCGTCATCTCTTTGCTGAACGGAAGTTCTGACCTGAGCTCTCACGGTCTCGCATTTAACCCTTTACAGATATCATCTAGGTATATTCACCCGTAAGACTGAATATTGGGATCTGGATACGGGAGTATATTCAAGAGGTGGGACACATGAATAAGTTTAAGTTCTTTATACACCTAATTCGTATCCTGAATCAGTTGAAGTTTGTGTGAAAATTTAAGTGGATCAGTATATCGACAATCTAAGTGAATTGTTTAATTCTTAATGTGTAACTAAGCTCAACGGTTCTTGTGACTTGTCAAAAAATGATATGATCCTCGACGCAAACTCAAACAAAAATATTGTCTGTAAATATGTTTGTAAATATTTCTTTATTGCTTTATGTTTCAGAAAAAATACAAAAAGATTTTGATTCTGCTTTATTTTCGACAACCGATGTCTGAGTGCTGAGTTTCAAAATCTAAGTAAGCTGATTGTGTTTCTGAAAATAAAACAAGTTCATTAAGTTGTAACTTGAAGTTTTTATATCAAAAATCAAAAACAGTTTGTGATATCTCCAAGGTCATTAAATTGGACTTGGATGATTAACTGTGAGGGATTTGGATGCTTATATTGTTATAATCTGTTGAATAAAGTCAGGTTACGATTCCTTGAAAATTGAAATTGCTTTCATTGTAAAATTTTTAAGATGAAAGACAGGTCATTTAATCCTGGATGTTCAAAATGTTGTTTCTTATAAATGTTTGAGAAATTGCAGATATTATACTAGACTACGATCCCGACAGCTGAGACTAAGGGGGAGTCTGAAGACGAGCTCAAAGCAAGGGGGAGCTTGTAACCTGAAGCAAGGTGTTAATCCCGTAAGCACGGAAGCTTGATGAAAGGGGGAGCCTGAAGAAGCTGTTAATGTTAGAGCCAAAAATAGATTCTGGTACATTATTCAAAGATAGAAGCTGATTGAAGAAGATAAATATTGATGAATGCTTACAGTGTTAGACAATTTGGAAAGAGAAAAAAGGCTGATCAAGACTGAAGAGGTGTCATGCTAAAGACTCGACACTGAAGACTTCGTTAACATCCAAGGGGGAGTCTATTAGTGCACTATGTCTGTTGACTTCGTCTTGTATCAAGTCATGTAATAGGATAGGATAACCAGTGCTCGGGATGCTAGAAACTAAGATTTGTGTATTGGTTAGTAATTTCGCTTGAAACAGCCAAGGGCAAGTTCAAACGAAATTAACAATGTTAATTTCACTTGAAAGTGCCTTGACCATTTCAAACGGAATTAGCACTAGTATAAATAGGTGAGCATGGTGTGTCATTTAGAACGAAATTACATTGTCTGATTCGGTAACGAAGTGCCGCCGAATTGTCTCCAGGTGCTGTAAGACTTTTATATCAATACAAGAGACATTATAATTGAATTGAGCGTCCGTTTCATTGATTCCGCCTTTGATTCGGATCCAAAACTCTTCTGAACGACTCATTCAGGTCGCACAACGATCCTACAGCTCCATCATCTCCTATTCGAGCCCCCACACCCCCACATGTCCCTGATCCAAATCCAGCTCCATTTGGCTTACCTTTTGTTACACCGCTTATTCCTGAGCATGTTTCCGCTCCACTCGACCATCCACCTGTTGTCCCACTTGTTTCACAACCTCCACCTGTTGATGTTGTTCCCCCTCATTTCGTTTCAGACGAGCATCATACTGATCTCCCTATTGTTTTTCTACAGGAGATTCCAGCTCCCCATCCAGGGGAAGGCACATCTGGTCAGCCGCCGAGCTTCGAACCTTTCGCATCGGCTGACTTCCCACCCATCCTACAGTTTACACCATTTACACCAGCTTCACTTGACAAGCCATTTAGATGGTTCCCACCTTATACGATGCCCATCTCTGATCCGTATCATCCCTCGCACCATGTCGGTTACACACAAGATGATTTACTTCTATCCCTGCAGTTACAGTTCGAGATACTAAGCCGCAGAGTTCTCGAGCTAGAGTTTGGTGAGGGTGCCAGATGATCCCCTTTTCCAGTGCATCCTACTTCTGTTCCCCCACCCTCATCCACTACAAGAAAAGTGATCATTAGAGACTAAATTATTAGGGACTGACATATCAGCCTCAAATACGTAATATCTAGGACTGATTTATCAGTTGCTAATAATATTGGGGACTGATTTCTACACGACATAATATAGCGACAAAAAATCAGTCGCTAATACCTTGAAGCCTTATTTAAGACTAAATTTCAGTTGTAAATATGTTCGCTCCATATAACATTTTGGAGGGACATTTATAGGCTACTGATTTTTAGTCTCAAATGTGTTCATCTATAATGAAAACTGGCGCAAATGTATCGGCAACTGGTCTTCAGTCTCTAGTATAGGGGGAGGCATATTAGAGACTAAAAATCAGTTCTTAATATTTCAAATATCGGATCGAATTTGGGACTGATATTCAGTCTTAGACGCCTTTTATATATGAAATGATTAAGGGTTGATTTGTAGTATTCAATTATTTTTAGTATTTTCACTGGTTATGTCGGATCAAGAGGTTTCGATCGACCTCATTTAGCTATTATTAAACGGAACGAGAATGATGGAAATAAATCGAATTAGAGTTGACCTAGCGGTTGATGGAGATTGGAGAGAAGTTATGTCATATGCGATTCATCAAGGAAAGGATAGAAACGAACTTGGATATGGTTAGAGGATTACTTTTAATTTAATACTAGGTTAGAACCCGTGTATTACACGAGTTGAACAAATATAATTTTAGATATTAAATAATAAAAAGTTATATCTTTATGAAACTCGTCTATTGTACGGGTTAAATAAATGTAATTTTATATATCAAATAATAAAAAAAAGTTATATCTTTAAATCTAGAGTGGTATATTAAGAGCTATATGACTATTAAAGGATAGTTTGCTCCATTAATACCTATATGAACTATTAATGTCCACTATGATATAATATGACTTAGTAAAGTTCATGACTGAACAAGATCAATCCTGGTTAAACTTCATCAATCATCATTAGTTTGGTTGATATACACAAATCATGATAAAAAAATATACACGAAACTTATGAGAAAATAAAAATAATATAGTCATTATTTATAAATAGTGTTATGTATAGCTAAATATTTTTTTAATAAATCCTATGACTGAGATATCCAAACCGTTATTATAAAGTTAACTTTTATACTTTTTTTATAATATAATGGATAGTTTCTTTATATATGTTTATATATATTATTGTTGTATTCTTATTTTCGATCCCTCCCCAAATATCAAACTAATCCATTCAAAATTTTGGATTTCCCGCTGTTCTAAAATTTCACAATTGTCATCCTTGGCCTCCATCGCCCACTCCAAATCCCTAATCGATATTCTCTCTCCGCTCGGTTCCTATCCACATCCCCTAACTGGACAGTCGACTCCTCCTATCACTTCCATCACTGATGAATTGTGGCTTAATAACCCGCTAACCACCACTGCACCACTATGTGACCCATCATTACCATTCGAATCATTGTCGCTCGACTCCTCATCGCTCCAATCCTCAATAGAGCCCTGGTAAAGTTCGTTTTTTTCTCTTAAATCAACATTGCTTTGCTTATACTATAGACACAATCAACCATGTTTCAATCGAACAAGTACGAGGTAGTTGCTTCGTCCACGCCAATGATCGACACGTGTATGAGGAGACCAGGCAACAGCCTGGCCTCCGATACTGCCGTTAACGGTGTCAAAGACGAATCCGATGTGATAAGGATATTTTGCTATATAGGAATAGAACAAGGGATGATACAAGGTATTCACTTTCAGAACTCTCATATTAATTACACTCTCATTTTACTACACATTTAATCCCACATTCTAGGAAGTATATTTAATTCCCTTGGATTCACACCTCATCACTCCGACGACGACAATTCGTCGGAACATTCTATTCTCCGGCAAGTTTACTTACTCTCACGCCGGAGCTTGGTCACAGCACCCCCCTCCGGGGCCCTCCGTGACGAGGCTAACGGTTTTCTCTTTTGTAGTCATTAGAAGGAAGCTTGGTCAACATCGGCGAGTCACTTGGTCCTTCATACCGAAGCTAGGGATTTGACAGTATGTTTGAGGGTTAATGTTTTTTTGTGATGTTGTTTATAGGTGAAAGTTTAAAGTTGCACACCAACTGCTCGATTAAATGCTTCCTCCAAACTGACATTTTATGTCATATGCCTTTTTGTGAGATAAGTGAATCTCCGATATCTTGTTTTTCACTAAAAATTTTGATTTGCAGACTGTGAAGACTCAAAAAAAAAAAAAAAAAAAAAAACTGAGAAAACTTTTAAAACTGAATTAGAATTATGGTTTATAGAATTACAGTCAATTCTTTATAGTTTCTTTGCTTGTTTATTTTTTAGCTACTTTGAGTAATATACTCGAGCTTGGCTAGAAACAAGCCAAGCTTAACCCATTAATAATTAGTGCTTACCCTCATGTCCTACTCAAGTTGTTTTGATGTTTGTCTTGTGTACTTCACTACCTATGTCTGTGTTGGAAAAAGCAAACAGTTATTAAATAAGCAGTCGGGATTGAAGTCATATAAACCTCCTGTTGGTTTGCTTTGGTGTTTGGTTTGTGCACCTTGTGGATGTTTGTTGGGAAATCTTTGTATAGAAGTTGAGATATTGAGTCATGATATACTTGTATGGTGGCCTTGAAGTGGAATAACTTGGATGCGCTTATATTGGCTACAAACGAATGGGTTATATCAAGCAAATATAATGTGCATTATTTTTTTTGTTATGCATGGATGCTATAAGCTATGGATGAAATTGGATGAAGATGCATCTCCAATTTGCATTAATATATCAGGACTTGTTTCCTTGTCATCAAGGTACATTACTGATAACATTGCATTCCACGATTCTTAATTTATATACTTAGGCTTATAAGTTACCCCACGAGTCTAACATTAGTTTGCATTTCAATGTGTTGATATGATTTCAGCAACTCGTTTGATTTCTTATAATCATTCTTTAACAGGTTAGACATCACAGGTGTCAGATACTCATGTCAAGGGCTACACAAAGGCAAATATGAAGGTTACAATCTGGTTTTGAACTTAAAAGAAGCAATGCTTGGTGTTGAATAAGATATCAAAGTAACTCATCTTGAGAGTTGTGGACCTTGCATTAAGTCATGTGCCAAACCTAGGACTAGCGCGCCCAAACGCACATGTGGTGATCAAAGTCAACTTATCACTTTAGCTTTTTTTTGTGCAATTTTCGCTCCCTATATTTGTAGAATTTATACATTGCTGTAAATTTCTTGGAATATGATATATGTAAAATATGTTTAGCAACGTATTTGTAATAGATTGGGTCTTATTCATTTTGTATTTAAAGCATGTTGGTACTAAAAGTAAATGTTAGGGATGAGCTTGGTACCGACCGGTACTGAAAATCCCCAAAAGCAGGTACCGGTACCGAAAATGTACCCGGTTCGGTAAATTCGGTACCGGGTACAATATGCTCATTCCTAGTAAATGTTACCTGATACTGATTTTTAGTCTCTAAAAACCATACTTGAGACTAAAATGACATGATATTTGAGATTAATTTTCAGTCTTTAAAGGAAAAATTTTAGGAATTGAAATGATGCAATTTCAGAGACTAATCTTTAGTTTCCAAAACATCTTATTAGGGACTAAATTTACATAGAATTATGAACCGTATGAAACGTATTAGAGACAAATTGACACATGTTAAACAACTAATTTTTAGTCCCTAAAGAAATGTGTAGGTGACTGAAATATTGTAGTATCAGAAACTGATTTTTAGTCATGGAAAATAAGCACTTGTAGACTGAAATGATGTGGTACAAGGGTACATATTAATGACTGAATTTATATGTATTAGAGACTGAATGATAGTACTTGTTGGTGCCATACAATGGAGACTGATTTTTAGTTACTAATGCCACTATCTAGTACTAGGTATCCGGGACTAGCTGGGGACTGGCAAAATCAGTCCCCGATAACAATTAGGGACTGATTTTGGTGTATCAGATACTGATTTTTCAGTCCCTAATATTCATTTTTTTGTAGTGATCATCGACTTCTTTTGTACCTCCACCTGCTGCTCCCACATCCATTCAGGGCTTTTATGCCCGCTTCCTCACAGCTGAGCAGCATATCAGCTATCTTATTCGTTGTGTTCATGAGCTTGAGGAGGAGCTCACTCATGTTCGCAGTTTGATCTTTTACCCTTGATGTGTGTAAAATGCAACATATAAATTACATCAAATAAGGCATAAAACTAACCCTTTTTAGTACTAATGTTGGAAAAAGTGTGCTTTTGTCTTCCTTTTGTATTTTCAGGATTAAAAGAGCTTAAATGAACAAAAGGAACAAATATGCAGCAAAATCTAACATAAATACAAGAAAAGGAACAAACGTGGCAGGCCCGACCCCTCAACAACATCTTCCCAAGCAAAAACAAGAAAACAGAAGGCTGACCACGGCCCCGTGCCCAGCGGACACGGGGGTGTGGCCAGATGTCTGCAGAAAGGACAAAGCTATAGAAGCTTCTATTCCCGACACGGGGGCATGCCCTGCTCGACACGGGGGCGTGGTCAACGCTAAGATTCGCAGAATCCAAGAAAATCTTGATAGTATAGATACGTTTCTGCACAGGGGCCGTGCCCAGCGGACACGGGGGCGTGTGGAGCTAATGCAGACAAATTGCAATTAATGAAGAAAGAGAAAGTGGATGGACACGGGGCCGTGTCCGGGCTTCTGTGCAGGCTATAAATAGGGGTGCTTGGTTCACTTCAAAGGCATCCCTTGGCAAACCACCTCTCTCCCACTTCACCCACACTCCACCGCCATCACAACACCCACATCCACATCCACCACCACTATCCATCATCCACCTAGAGTGTGTGTAGTAGTCTCGGGATCCAAGATTGATAGTAAGAGTTCTTGACAATCAAAGCCATGTTTGCCTAAGTCTTTTACATCACTTGGTGAAGACAAGCATTTAGTGTAATACTTTTTATTTTTAATCTTTTCGCACTTTTTATTTGATTTTGTATTAATGACTTTAATAACTAGTTTCTTATGTTGAAGGTGAAACTTCCTTATCATTTGTCCGTGGTGTCTTGGCGTTATTTTACTGTCTATATAAAATAAAAGATTTACACCATTCATATCTATACGGTCTATATAGAGATATGTTGGCTACCTGGTCAGGGGTTAAGGGAATGGTTTGGTAAGGTTCTTGCCTTGTTTAGTGTATAGATCCTGCAAGGACCTGGGTCAAGCTTACTAGGACCTCCTTCAATACCCACTGGTATTGGATGGCGGGGGTGCGAATGGCTTGATACCCTCATATGTAAACTACTATTAATACACTAACCCGGCTATTTGGGATTGTATCCCTGCTGACTCAAACCACTTAGCCGAGGGTAACGTCACCTTCAAAAGAGGGGCCTACCACATTACACATGAATAACTTAATTAATTATCTTTTAATATTCCAACCCTTTAGAATTGTATCCTTGCTGACTCAAACTACTGGGTTGAGGGTAACGTCACATTCAAAAGAGGGGCCTACTACTATAACTAAGATAATCTCTTAAAAAGTGCAAAAGTGCGGAAATCATCATAGGTTACACTAAAGGCGAGTCGGATCCAAGTGATTCATTTTGTCTACCTGTTTTTATTTTATTTTTATTTTCAGCATTTTTAGTTTTTTATTTTCATGTTTAAAAACATTTTCATAAAATTTTGATTTGATTAGACGTTGAGGATAAACCGGTACTAAAAGCTCTTGTGTCCTTGGACGACCTCGGTATCTTACCAACGCTATACTACGCTCACGATGGGTGCATTTGCCCATATGTGTGTTTAGTGTTAGTAAAATATCGTGTTTTATAAATTTAAAACTTGACTAAAGTGTTAAAAAGGGCTTAAAATATAACTAAAAATATATAACGCTACACACGCATCAAGTTTTTGGCGCCATTGCCGGGGACACAAGTATTTTAAGAAAGATTAAAATCAACGGCCTAATCAGTTTTTCAAAACCTTTTTAAATCGCGCGCATATTTTCTGCATTTTAGTTAGTTTTTGCATTTAAAGTAGACTGAACATGGGGCCGTGTTCATTGAAAACGGGGCCGTGCTGCATATTTTTTTCAAAACTCCCAGATACAGAGTCTGAACACAGCGTCGTGCTCACTGAACACGCCCCCGTGCTGCACAAAACTAGTCACTTTTATTAATATGCCCAGATACAGAACCTGAACACAGGGCCGTGCTCATTGAACACGGGGCCGTGTCCAGCCTCTGTTTCTATTTTTATTTTTGTTTTCTGGTCCTAAGACTCTGTTGTGGTCTGCTAAGTGATTCTTATGGATCAATACTCAGGAGATTACAACTACTACTATGAGGAGGATGATTATTGGGAAGAGTTTTGTACTATTTGTGGCAACCCTCATTCGGTGCAAAATTGTGACTTATTTGAACCATCCACTTCATACAACTACTATGAGTAGCCCAGGTACGAGCCATCCACTTCATATACATCCTATGAAGACCCAAGGTATGAACCTTCTCCCTCATACTCATATTTTGATGAGCCAAGGTATGAACCTTCATACTCATACTTTGAGGAACCAAGATATGAGACTCCACCTCCATATGCTTACTATGAGGAACCATGGCGTGAACAACCCACTTCATATGAGTATTATGAAGAACAAAGTTACGACCCTTATCCATCATATACTTAATGAGGAACAATGGTGTGAACCATCTACCTCATATGAGTATCATGAGGAACCAAGGATCGAACTTCCGAATTCAAGCTTTGAAGATCCTTATTCTATCACACCCATAGCCGATAAGATAATAGAACACCTTAAAACTATTGCGCGCTACATAAAGGAATCCCACACAAGGGAAGAACTAACTTATAATAAAGAAGAGATAGTTGAAAAGGTAAAAATGGAAGAACAAGTAAGTGAATAGCCGACACATGAGTTAAACAACGAAAAAGGTGAGTCCGACAACGTTAAAATCCAAGAAGAGTCTAATTTTAAAGAAATTAATCTCTTGTCACATTCTTTCGAAAATCATTGTTTAGTACCCACTCATGCTAAGTTTTTAAAAGAGTTAAACACTAGCACTAAAATTGACGAAATGGTAAGCATTAAGTTAACAAATGATCAAACTACGCTAATAAAAGATGATCCATTTGAAATTAACATCACACCGGTTCCATGTTTCTTTCAAAATTCCTTTATTAGTAATATTACAATTGATAAAGATCTTTGTGTTAATATAATGCCAAACTACATTTTCGAAAAATTAAGTATTAGTGATTTTTCTCCACTTCAAATACCCATTTTTCAATCTAATCGGAAAACGGTAAAATCAATAAGGATAGTTGAAGATGTGTTGGTCCAAACCAATCAAATGGTAATCCCAACCGACTTCGTCATCCTTGATGACGCTCCACTAGTGTTGGGACGGCCTTTTGTAAAGACCCACGAAGCTTTGAAAAATCAGAAGTATAAAAATCTACCCATTCAATTAGGGGCATTAAAAAAAGTGTCGATCTTGAGCGTTCAATGAAATATCCATTCGACAATAATGACCCCCTAATTGAAGATGAAGATGAACCACCCGATACAAGAGAAGAAATCGACCACTTTGTTGAAGAAGAGGTCGCCATAGAACAAACCTTTTTGGTTCTTGACCAAAATGAGCCACCAAATAAGGAGTCTCCTAAAGACCCACCTCTTGAGCTCAAAGAACTTCCAAAAGGTTTGGAATATGCTTTTCTCGACAAAGATGGCAAATTACCTGTAATTATTTCGTCAAAATTAACTAATTTAGAAAAAGGAAAATTAGTCACACTTTTGAAAAAACACAAAAACGCAATCGCCTGGAAGCTTGTAGATATTAAAGGAATAAGTCATTCCATGTGCACGCACAAATTTTTAATGAATGATGACTATAAATCGGTAATACAACCACAACGTAGAGTAAATCCAAACGTCCAAGAAGTGGTTAAACACGAAGTCGTCAAATTACTTGACGCCGGACTCATTTACCCAATCTCCGATAGTCCTTGGGTAAGTCCCGTCCAAGTAGTTCCTAAGAAAGGAGGTATGACGGTAATAACTAACGAGAAAAATGAATTAATGCCAACAAGAACCGTCACAGGATGGAGAGTATGTATAGATTATCGTCGATTAAATGAAGCAACAAGGAAAGATCACTTTCCTTTGCCTTTTATTGATCAAATGTTAGAAAGATTATCCGGTCACAAATTTTATTGTTTCTTAGATGGTTTTTCAGGTTACTTTCAAATACCGATAGCACCCGAAGACCAAGAAAAGACAACATTCACGTGTCCCTACGGAACTTTTGCTTATCGACGCATGCCTTTTGGTCTATGTAATGCCCCCGCAACCCTTCGACGTTGAATGGTGGCTATCTTCCATGACATGATAGAAAAGACAATGGAAGTCTTCATGGACGACTTTTCTATCTTTGGAGATTCATACGACCAATGCCTCGATAACCTCGAACGAATGCTATCCCGATGTGAGGAAACTAACCTCGCCCTTAACTGGGAAAAATGTCATTTCATGGTAACGGAGGGAATAGTACTCGGTCACAAAATCTCAAGCGAAGGAATGGAGGTTGATCGAGCAAAAATAGACACTATTTCTTGATTACCACCCCCCATCCTCTGTTAGAGCTATTAGAAGTTTCCTTGGGCATGCCAGATTTTATAGACGATTTATCAAAGACTTTTCAAAAATCTCAAGACCTCTAACAAAATTACTTGAAAAAGATGCCCCTTTCATCTTTGACAAGGATTGCAACCAAGCATTTCTAACACTAAAAGAAATGCTAGTCAATGCACCTATCATGATAGCGCCTGATTGGAAATTTCCCTTCAAAATCATGTGTGATGCAAGTGACTTTGTAGTTGGAGCTGTCTTGGGACAACGAAAAGATAAGCATTTTCACCCAATTTATTACGCTAGTAAAACACTTAATTATGCACAAGAAAATTACACAACTACAGAAAAAGAATTACTAGCTGTGGTATTTGCTTTTGATAAATTTCGTTCTTATCTTGTTCTTTCTAAAACAATAGTTTATACAGACCATGCAGCCATTCGATATCTCTTCAAGAAACAGGATGCTAAACCGCGTTTAATTATATGGATTCTACTCCTCCAAGAATTCGACATTGAAATAAAAGACAAACGAGGAGCATAAAACACCGCTGCAGATCATCTTTCCCGCTTGGAAGACCCAGCTTTGGAGGCAACTAGGGACGAGCAAATCAATGAAAAATTCCCAACGGAATCCCTAGAAATGGTGGAATACCGAGAAGAGCCGTGGTATGCCGACTATGCTAACTACTTAGCTAGCGGTATAGTCGCAAGAGGATGGTGACATCATCAAAGAAAAAAATTATTTGCCGATGTAAAGCATTATTTTTGGGAAGATCCTTATCTTTTCAAAATGTGTGCTGACCAACTCATCTGTCGATGCGTACATGGTAGTCAAGCAAGGAGAATTCTCCGCCATTGTCATGAAAGTCCATACGGAGGACATCATGGTGCCGCTAGTACTGCACGAAAGGTATTTGATTCAGGATTTTATTGGCCGACCATTTACAAAGACGCCCAAAGTCTTATCAAGACATGTGACGCTTGCCAAAGATCAGGTAATATTTCTTCCAAAAACGAAATGCCACAAAATGGCATTCTTGTTTGTGAAATTTTTGATGTGTGTGGACTCGACTTTATGGGACCTTTCCCACCGTCAAAATGAAACAAATATATACTTGTAGCAGTGGATTACTTGTCTAAATGGGCCGAGGCCGAAGCACTTCCAACAAATGATGGAAGAGTTGTGGTAAGATTTCTGAAACGATTATTCTCTCGTTTTGGAACTCCAAAAGCATTAATAAGTGATAGAGGTACCCATTTTTGTAACCATCAACTTGGAAAAATTTTAACAAGGTATGGGGTCTATCACCGGGTCTCAACAGCATATCATCCTTAAACAAACGGACAAGCCGAAGTGACTAATCGAGGTTTAAAAAGAATACTTGAAAAAAATGGAGGGTTAAATAAAAAGGAATGGGCCGATAAGTAAGACGATGCTTTATGGGCTTTTCGAGCTAAGATTCAGAAGCTGGAAACAGAATTCTTGAACTTGAAGATGGATGGTCTGAAAATAGCCGAGTATATTCAGCGATTCCATGATTTGTCAAGGGTTGTTCCTTACCTTGTGGAGCCAGAGTTTAAAAGAATTGAGCGTTTTATCTGGGGATTGGCACCTCAGATCTTGAGTATGGTCACAGCTTCCAAGCCTCCGACTATTGCCGAGGCTATTGATCTAAGTGTGGCACTTACTGAGGAGGAAGTTCATTTGGGAAAGTTTTCTGTCTCTGAGACGAAAAAGATGGAGACTCATGTGGAGTCCTCAGGTGACAATAAGAGGAAGTTTACCAATTTTAAGAAGAGCACCCTAGCAAACAACAACACCAACAAGCGTAGGGATACCAATCAGCTAGCTGAGGCACAGACTGGCACAACCAACACTGAACCCAAAGGGAAAGGTTACATGGGCACCCTACCCAAGTGCGACATCTGTCAGCGCCATCATGCCGGATGGTGTGGGTATGGAAAATGTGAGAACTGTGGAGAAGTGGGGCATGCAAAGGAGACGTGTTGGTATGGAGCAGGACGTGGGAATGGAGGTCAAGGTGGAAATGGAAATCGTGGTGGGAATGGAAATCAGGCTGGAAATCGAAACTAGGGAGGAAACGGTAATTTTGGGGGAAACAGGAATCATGGTGGATATGGGAATCAGGCTGGTACTGGGAATCGTGGAGGAAACAACAACAACAACAATCAGGGCGGGAATGGAAAAGATAATGGGCGTGGCCAAGGCTGTTTCAACTGCGGTGACTTGGGGCACTTCAAGAAGGATTGCCCTAAACACAATCAAGCTCGTGGAAGGGTATTTACTATTGGAGCCAGGGAAGCACGCCAGGATCCAAATGTGGTTACTGGTACGTTCCCTATTAATCAACATTATGCATCCGTGCTGTTTGATACCGGTGCCGATTTTAGCTTCGTATCCATAGACTTTAAGAATACACTTGGTTTAGTTACAAGTAAGCCAGACGTCCCATATTCGATAGAATTGGAAAATGGAAAGTTAGTGGAAGCGGATGAGGTGATTAAGGGTTGTACCTTGGAACTGGGAGAGCGCGAACTCTCTATCGATCTTCTACCCGTTGATCTGGGAAGCTTTGATGTCGTTGTTGGAATGGATTGGTTGTCTAACAACCGTGCGGAGATAGTTTACCAGGAGAAGACCATTCGCATTCCGTTGGCGAATGAGGAGACAGTCGTGATTCATGGAGAAAAGCACGATATGCCCCTATGGATCATCAATTGTATGAAAGCGCAGAAGTGTCTACGTAAAGGATGCGTTGCCTTCCTAGCTCATGTAGTGGATAATAAAGTCGAAGAGCCGAAGCTTGAAGATATCCCAGTGGTTAGGGATTATCCTGAGGTCTTCCCTGAAGACTTGCCAGGATTACCTCCGCAGAGACAAGTCGAATTCCACATTGACTTGGTTCCAGGCGCCACGCCTGTAGCCAAGGCACCATATCGACTTGCGCCATCTGAGATGTAAGAGTTATCCACGCAGATTCAGGAGTTATTGGACAAGGGATTTATAAGGACAAGCTTCTTGCCTTGGGGAGCTCCGGTGTTCTTCGTTAAAAAGAAGGATGGTAGCCTTCGCATGTGTATCGACTACCGGGAGTTGAACAAGTTAACTATCAAGAATAGGTATCCATTACCGAGGATTTACGACTTGTTCGACCAATTGCAAGGATCGAGCTATTACTCCAAGATTGAACTTCGGTCTGGCTATCACCAGTTGCGAATACAGGAAGAAAGTATCCCTAAGACGGCCTTTAGGACTCGCTATGGGCACTACGAGTTCCTTGTCATGCCGTTTGGCTTAACAAACGCACCGACCATATTCATGGACTGTAACACCCAAAAAAACGGGCTTGGTAATTTAGAACCCGGTTAAGATAAAGGAACGGGTAAAGTACCGTTAGTAGTAAAAGTGAAACCATAAATAAAATAACTAGGAATAAACTAGCCTAGTGGTGTCATGTATATAAGTAATAAGATGATGAGTTTTTAGTCCCGTATGCAATCAAAACGAAATTTGAGGGACCAAAACCGTTAAGATTGAAAGATGGGTTTTATTTATGAAAGATAACACGCACACAACACACAACACACAACACACACTTCGTGTGTGTTCTAGATCGAACAGGAGCTCCATGAGCTCAAGAAACCCTAAGCATGAAGAATCATCAAATTGAAGGGTGAATCGAGGTCTAAATTCATGAATAAACACGGATTAATGATCACCTTCACAAGGGGATCGTAAGGTGTGTCTTAAAAGTTAGATTGGTGATCTTTCACGAAGTGGGTTATGATGTAAATTGCGAATTTGTATGAAATTGAGAACGAGTATGTGTTAGAATCATCATATAGAACAGGGATTATGCATGATTTAGGTTAAGATGTTTAAGGGTGAAACCCGTTGGTTATGGTGAAGATGATGACATGGGTAAATCATCCATGTCCAAATTCTTGCTTATTATTAATGTATTTTGATATATATGATGGATTCTTGTTATAGGAATTGAAAGATATGAGATACTAGTATGTTTGATGTTTTTGTATGAATGATTCATGTTGATTAGAATGAGGAATTTATGAATTATGTATGAGATTAAAGGATATGCATGAATTAGTTGTATACTATGCTTAGGAGGTAGTATACACACCAAATGTATGATGAACTTATGAGGAATTTGAGATTAGATCACTTGTAAGTGATTAACAAAGTAATTATGAAGTGGGTTTTGATGATATGATAGAAGTAATGATATGCTTATGTTAATGATGTTTGAAAATCATATATGTGTATGTATGTTTAAAGAAATTGGATGAGAAACGATGGATTAGCATGTTAAAAGGTTAAATGATAAACTTAATATAAGATCCGTGTGGTGAAAAGGTTGTGATGAATGATGAATAAGCAAACCATCTTGAGAATGATATATGATAGTTGATGCTTGATAAGCGACATGGAAGCTTGGGAAAGAGGTCGAACGAGACTAATGCGCACGGGAAGCATATTCGGATGCTAAGTAAGTTAAGCTTTCACCCTCCTTGTAGAATACTTATTCATTGTATAGATTATGAATATGGTAAGTTATAAATGAAGTACGATGTTACGATAAGTATTGATACGGGTCGGAACATGTGTCCATGATAAGAATTATGGTTGAAGGAGAAAATGGGGTAAAGGGATATGATGGTAATTTTTTATTACGAGTCAATGAAAGAATAAGATACATAGAAGGGATAAGGAAATAATTACAATCACACAAGGACGAAACGGACATTTAGACTTAACGGTTCAAATGGTGAAGCTATCACCATTTAACGATGTCGACTAATGATTGTATTGTCAAGCATTAAGAATTCACAGGGAGAATAGCGAAAGGATTTGCGTTGCTATTAACTAGCATCTTAGTGGACGACGTAATAAAACGGGTCTTAGCTTTGATCCAAGCCAGGTACGTGTGATTATAGTTGTAGTTATGTCGTAAGATTGGTTAAATATGCAATGAAGTCCTTTGTTGTAAAGGATGGAGCAAAGTTGACAAAAACGCCCTTGATATGTATATCGGGCAAACGACCTTAAAAGTCATTTGGAAACAAGTTATTTGATTAGAGTAATGATTTGGTAAAGTATGAATATGAAGGGTATGGTTTTGTATGTCATAGATCATTTAATGCGTAATTACCCATAACCGGTCAATATAAGCTTTTGAGCGAAAATGGGTTAAGAGGATGCAAGACATCCAAGAATTTAATCTTTCATGATAGACAACATTTAGATTATAAGGCTCATGAGAAATGGAAGTCAAATAAACAGATGATTTTGATAAATGCATGAACGGGTCAAATATTTGTTAGAAGGTAATAAGTCGAAAGCTTAAAAGTCTAAAATTTTGTTAATCCGGATGTTGGATGTTAACACCATGTGATGGAGAATTAAATTAAGATCACGTAGGAAAAAGAATCGGGTAAAACGGATCAAAAACGAGAAAGTTATGCTCGTTTCTGTAAAATTGAGTTATGCTGGGAATATGCAGCAATAGCTGCAAACATTCTGTTAAAAAGGGGTGGTGGCGTGACGCGACGGCGAAGGCCATAGGCCGTCGCGCGACGCCACGGGCTCCAGAATGTTGAAAAATTCATATTTTAATTGTATATGCAACGCGAACCCGTTTAGACCGTTTTTAAACGCTTATACACTAAGTATGACTGATTTATTTCATGTTTTAGGAGATGTAGACATGGGTGAGGATATGTATGTATGTATGTATGTATGTATGTATGTATGTATGTATGTATGTATGTATGTATGTATGTATGTATGTATGTATGTATGTATGTAGGAGTGTTGGTATGATGGAAGTAGTTATGTATTAACGTATACAAGTATGTAGTTATGCTTGAAAGTATGTATGTATGTGGGTACGTATGTATGCATGTAAGCAAGTAAGTATGCATGGTTGTACGCAAGTTTTCAATACGATCAGGTATCGACATTATTAATAGTGTACCTTGTGAATGAAATGTAACGCATGAATATCAAAGAAGTCGCACCGCGGATTGTATGATCAGATGGAAAGCCGGAATGTATAGAGTTAACGGAGCGAAAAGTAAACGTGAGTAAATCTTGTATGTTTATGATGCATACTAATGATATGAATTTTATGTGGTGAGCACAGGTAGTACGAAACACGAGGATCATCAAGGGATAGAGATCTAGGACCGAGTCACTTGAAGGATTGTACGGGATTGTCTGAGAATGTAATTTGATACAAATAAGTTATGTTTTATTCTGTAAATGAGTTAGATTGATGTATTCAATATAAAAGAGTTGTTTTAAAAATGAACTTTCAAGTATGGCATAAAGTTTATAATAAAAGAAATTTTATGGCACGAATTTTCCGCTGCGACTTTTTGTCAAATACGAACTAGGGCCTTACATGGACCTCATGAATCGGGTGTGTAAGCCTTATCTGGATAAGTTTGTGATTGTCTTTATTGACGGCATCCTTATTTATTCGAAGACCAAGGCGGAACATGAGCAGCATCTGCGAGCTATCTTGGAGCTTCTGAAGAAAGAACAGTTGTATGCCAAGTTGTCGAAGTGCGAATTTTGGATTCGCGAAGTGCAATTTTTGGGTCACGTGGTGAATGAAAATGGGATACATGTCGACCCTGCCAAGATCAAAGCAATCAAGAATTGGGAAGCCCCAATGACGCCAACTGAGATACGACAATTTCTGGGTTTAGTAGGCTATTACAGATGGTTCATCGAGAATTTTTCAAGCATTGCTCAACCATTAATGTCCCTAACCCAGAAGGATAAGAAGTTTGATTGGGGCGAGAAACAAGAAACAACTTTTCAAATGTTAAAGGATAAACTCTGTGACGCACCGATTCTGTCTTTTCCAGACGGTACCGATGGATTTGTAGTATATTGTGATGCTTCTCGCCAAGGTCTCGGTTGCGTGTTGATGCAACGAGAGAAAGTCATCGCGTACGCGTCACGCTAGTTGAAGGTTCATGAGAAAAATTATACAACGCACGACCTAGAACTTGGAGCTGTAATTTTTGCGTTGAAGATTTGGCATCATTATTTATATGGTATGCGCTACACGATCTTCACAAACCATAAAAGTCTGCAGCACATCTTTGATTAGAAGGATTTGAATATGAGACAGCGTAGATGGGTTGAGCTGTTGAATGATTATGACTGCGAAATCAAGTATCACCCGGGCAAGGCGAATGTTGTAGCAGACGCCTTGAGCCGCAAGGAACGTGCAAAGCCTCTAAGGGTGCGTGCCTTAGAGATGACTATTCAACCTGATCTTACCACTCGAATTTGCGAAGCACAGTAAGAAGCACTTAAGCCAGAAAACTTACGGGTTGAATCACTGTGTGGTATGGAAGTGAAGTTATTTCCAAGGGAAGATGGAACGATGTACTTCATGGAATGTATTTGGGTACCATTCTTCGGTGATCTACGGGCGCTTATTCTGGACGAAGCCCACAAGTCAAGGTACTCGATCCATCCTGGATCCGACAAGATGTACCAAGACTTAAAGGATTTTTATTGGTGGCCCAATATGAAAGCTGACATTGCTACTTACGTGGGAAACTGTCTGACTTGTGCTAAAGTTAAGGAAGAATACCAGAAACCGTTAGGGCTGCTGCAACAACCTGAGATTCCCGTCTGGAAATGGGAACAAATCTCAATGGATTTTATTAGGAAGCTGCCAAGAACCCAAAGGGGACACGATATGATTTGGGTGATTATTTATCGACTCACAAAGTCTGCGCACTTTTTACCGATCAGCGAAAAAGACAGCATAAGGAAGTTAGCAGAGATTTATCTCAGAGAGATTGTGGCACGTCACGGGGTGCCTATCTCCATCATATCCGACCGGGATGGTCGCTTTGTGTCCAGAATCTTGCAATCATTTCAGCAAGCATTTGGATCACAGTTGAATCTCAGCACAGCCTTCCACCCACAAACGGACGGCCAAAGTGAACGAACGATTCAGACTTTGGAGGATATGCTACGTGCTTGTGTGATGGACTTTGGTGGAAGTTGGGATACTCATCTACCCTTGGTGGAGTTTTCCTACAATAATAGTTATCACACCAGCATACAGGAAGCCCCATTTAAAGCTCTCTATGGACGGAAATGTCGATCCCCACTATGTTGGGCAGAGGCCGGAGATACGCAGGTTATTGGTCCTGAGTTAGTTCTGGAGACAACATACAAGATTGCGCAGATACGCGACCGAATTAAGTCCGCCCGTAATAGACAAAAGAGCTATGCTGACAAGCGAAGGAAACCGTTGGAATTCGAGGTTGGTGATATGGTGTTATTGAAAGTCTCGCCTTGGAAAGGCGTACTACGATTTGGTAAGCGTGGGAAGTTAACCCATGGTACATTGGACCCTTCGAGATCCTGGAAAGGATTGGAACTGTCGCCTACAAGCTGAAACTTCCAGAAGAGCTCAACAGTGTCCATGACACGTTTCACGTGTCAAATCTCAAAAAGAGTCCGACTCAAGAGACAGTTGTTATTCCCGTCGACGAGATCCACGTCAACGACAATCTCCAATTTACTGAAGAACCTGTTGAGGTTACGGACTGGAAAGTCCACAAGACTCGAAGAAGTCGTATTAAGCTCGTCAAGGTTCGTTGGAACTCGCGTCACGGCCCAGAGTTTACTTGGGAACGTGAAGACCAAATGAAGTCAAAATACCCACACTTGTTTCACAACTCCCCTGCAACTGATGGCACAACTTGAATTTCGGGACCAAATTCTTTTAATCGGGGGAGAATGTGACAACTGGCAATTTTCCGTGTATCCGTACAATGTTAAACAATAATTTGTATCTTAATGACCGTGCCTGATTTGGATTAATGACATGAATGATTTACTGATTGCTGTCATATACATACAAGTGCATTACGTGTTGCAAGATTATTTATCATTATTGCATGCAACACAGTGTGATACAATTAGTGCACAAAACCAAGTAAGCACAGTTATCAGACAAAATAGAAGTACTGACGGGAGTTTAGTACTCAGTCAGACACGATATTCAGACACAGAATGAGCCCAAAACTAAGGGTTACACTAGTATAGTGTGTAGGAAAGTAGAGATCATAAAACTTCCTTCCTAGTGATGATTTAAGTGCCGGAAAGTGCCCGAAACTCACTAAAGCTGCAGAATTATGCATAATTCAGCAAAAATCAGCTTTTTAACATCAAAATATAATGCATAATTATGGTTTAATGGTCCAGAATACCTTCCTAAGTGTCGGGATTCAAAACTGTCATAAAAGACAACATAAAGCACACTAAACTGCGTAATTTAGCACTTTAACAAACCGGTAACCAACCGTGCAACAGGACACTACCCGAAACACCAAATTTTCACTAGAAGCATTGTTTTAGTGTTACGAAGCTAGTTATGGTCACCGAACATCTTAACACATTCTATAAACACTAAACACATATAACACTAACTAATTCCATTACATTCTAACCAAGATCACTAACCAACATTTGAAACATAACCATTACCCCCTCCCCCCCCCCCCCCATGTTGACGGTCACCAAGGTGGCCCCACCACCTTGATTTTCTTTAAATTGTTTATTAGATTTGTTGATTACTTTAGGAGCATAGGAACTAAAGGGTAATTGATTGTTGGAAGATCTTTATTTAAAACCATAAGTTACAACTTCAAGCTCATTTCACTTCTCCAAAACCACTCCTTCTCTCCTTCTTCTCCTTCTTGTATACGGCCCAACATCACACACACAACACTTCCATTTCCATTCCAATATCAAGCATTCTAAGGTGATCTAAGGGTGTAAGGAACATAGTTAAGAAGCTTGGAAGCTTTGGAGTTTGAAGGACCATCACCGAGAGCTTTTATCCACCTCATTCATCATCATCTTTGTTTTTTCCCTAGCCATAGAGCTAGTAGTAAGCTCCTCACAACTTGTTTTTTACTTCTAATTTTAGTGGTTAAAAGGTTATGTAATATGTTAATCTTATGAATCTCAAAGAAACATGAAGATGATCTTTAACATAAAGCTTAATAACAGGAAAATCTAAGTTGTTTTAGTGTATGTATGAAACTTGTTTGTTTATTTCTTGTGACTATGATGTTGATCATCATAAGAAGCTTGCTAGATGATGATTAAACACATGATCAAGAAAGTATAAGGATGGATCTTGAGAAAATCATAATGATCATCCTTTATGTTAAACATGAACTTGAAAATGAAATGGTTTTAGAGTATGATGATTATTTGAACATGTTATATGTCTTGAAAATAAGGGATTTCAAGGACAATATATTCAAGAGAACAAAGTTTATTACAAGATTAATATGATCATGGCTTTTGAAGAAAGTGAACATGTTTTAAGTGTTAAATCAAGGCTAGAAAATGTTGGTAACAAGAAGAATACAAAAAGAATCATTTTTAGAAGATCTTCACACAAGTTGTAAAGAACTAAAATTTACAAGAATGAGTTTTATAAACTAAAAACCATGTTTTTAGAGGTAACTAAACTTACTAAACAACATGAGAAGTTACTACATATTTTTACAAACTTTCAAGTTCATGACATAGTGTAAATTGCATATTTTTGGCTCATGGTAAGTCTTGTTTAAATTGCTGATGATTGGTGATGAATTTTAAAAGAAAATGATATGCTTTTAAAGCATGGAAACTTCCATTTTTAAGGGGAAACTAAGACAATTTTTTTGTAGAAATTAAACACTTAGAAACATATTTTTAAACAAGTGTTTACAAGTAAATTTTGATCATGGTTTTCATATAAAAACTTGCCATAATTTTTGTTACAAAAATTACAAATATTGGAGGTTGATTTTTGATAAATAAAAGTGACTAAGTATATATTTAGGAAAATATATATTTAGACGTCACAAATTGTATGCTACTTGTATATTATGTGTATAAGTTATTATAACACACCAAAATACCAAAATTGTAATATAAAACATTACCAAAATCCCAAGAAAATAAATATATAATTTATACTCGAATATTGGACAAATGGACAAACGAACAAACGGACGTATAGACTATAAATATATATATATATTCCGGAATTAAATTCATATTTCGACAAATGAGTTAAATGGTATTTAAAAACCGAAGAAACGGTAAAATATGGATTTTTTTACAAGTATTACAAAATATATTATTTTTTAGTGGAGAAATATATATATTTTCTTAAACAAGTTAAGGATATATTATTTTTGGGCAAAAATTAGAAATATATATTTCCTAAAGTTAATCTTAAAAATATATATTATTTTTGAGGTTTATACGAAAGTATATTTATTTTTGACAAGTAAAGTTTATAGATAATTTCCTATAAAAAATTTCTTAAAATACATATATTTTAAGAATATAAATTGGTGACTTTTAATTGATAAAAAAATAATATTCCAGAAAATTAAATACAAGATTAAGTATAAAATACTTAATAAATATAAGAAAATACGTGTTCTCATGCGTATAAAATACACACCGGAATACACCACCGATACTTGGCAAAATACAAAAACACAAGTGTAAAAATACACAAGTATAAGAATACACAAGTACAAGTACACCCATACTTGGGAAATATTCATGAAAGAATTACAAAATGAACTAAGTTGAATATATATTATTCTATTCCAAATAATTGGATAAATAAAATAGTTTAAGTTAGGATAATTATTTTATTTTAACTAATAATTATATAATTGGAAATTATATAATATACACCCAACATATAACTCAAAGATTACCAATTCCAAAATAAGTCGTAACAACTAAGACTAAGAGTCGTTACACGACCTAGCCGTCTAATAAAACATAGCACGTGTGTAGGTAATTGTGCGACCAGTGGAAAAGAGCTTTGAGTTACTAGAAGGAAGGACGTAAATCAGTGAGTTCATGTCCCCTTTTATTTTAACTGTTTTCAGTTTTCTAACTTCGGGGGTGAAATACATGTTACAAATATTTCAAACGTTTACAAGTGGTATGGTTAGCTAAGGAATGAACTGTTAGATCATGTGAATGGGTAGGCGTTCACTTAAGACCGTTAATCCTTGTATAAGGACCGAGGGGCAAGAGTGATAGATCTATTTGGGTGTTGCGAGCCCCACCCATGAGACCGTGAGTTGGACCATGTGGTGACTATGTCGTTCCCGCCGGGTGGCCCGGTATGAAATTCGCAAAGGATTGAGCCTTCCTGCACCATTGCATACATATTAATGTATTAGCTACACATTAATGATCTGTTCATAGATGCTTTCATACCGTTTTACAAAGGCATACATACAAATGTTTACAAGATTATTCGTGCACACATACAAAAACACATGAACTCTCTCAACTTTTGTTAATGTTTTTCAAACTACATGTATTTCAGGAAATTGATGGATCTGGCGGTGTTTAAAAGTTCAAGAAGTGTTTCAAGAGTTGATGTCATCCAAACTTTTGAAGGGTTTGACTTGGATGTCTTATCTTAGATAAGACATACGAGTCAAAGCCTTGGTTTTTATTTATCGGTTGTTTAAAAGCCCTTTATGGAACTTGTTTCTATTTGAATGGTTTGTAAGTTTAACTTGAAGTTTGATAGTTGTTACTAAACAATTTGGGTTGTATGTTTGAAACGTATTAATGGATGATCATCGTATTTAATCATATAGTTGTTTATTATAATTAAATGCAATGATATTAAGCAAGTCACACATCATACGCTTCCGCAAAAGTCAGGGTGTGACAAAACCGACAAGTTTTCATGACTTGCTAGCATCAACTTAAAGGAAGTAGTTTCTCGGCACGTGGTGCCGACCTCCATCATCTCCGACCGTGACCCGCGTTTCGCATCTGAACTGGGGCAGGCTATGCACAAATCATTTGGCTCACGTCTGTAGGATCGGTTTCGGATCCGAACGAGTCGGTTAGAAGAGTTTATCACCAAAACAAGAGGCGGAAACAAGTGTTTCGGTGTAATTCAGCGAACATTCACTTTAATCTGTTGTTTTTATTGATATGCAATCGATTACAGACCTGACAACACTTCGGCAGCACTTCGTGGCTCACCAGAAGACAACACACACACTCTCTCTTTTTTTGATTCCCCACCAAATGACCTATTTATATAGATTCTGATTCCCCACGAAATGACATGGTGTCATTTAGAGTGGAATCAGCATGTAACTTTCGAGTGGAATCAGAAAGTTACACTTTCGAGTGGAATCAGAAAATTATGTGATTTAGCTCGAAATGACAAGGTGTCATTTCGAGTGGAATCACCTCTAAAAAACGCAATTTTGATTCTCATGCCCTAACTCTATACAAGACTCGATACAAGACGTAGGCGACAGACGGATGCACAAACAAACTCCCCATCGGATGTTGACGGAGTCTTCAGTGTCGAGTCTTCGGTTGTCAAACCTTCAGTCTTTATCAGTCTTCGAGCTTCTCTTCGAAATATTCGCCATTGTAAGCATCCTCAATCAAACTCTTTCTCGTAATCTTCAGAATCTGTCTCTACAATCTTCAAATTCCCTCTCAATGTCTTCAGACTCCCCCTCTCACTAAGTTGGGATCGTAGTCTGGAATTCACTTTCAACAGGTTCTTAGATCATAACCTGGCACAGGTTTCGGAACTTGGCTAACCTGCACAACTCTACCCAAAAATAAGTTTCACAAAGATTAAATCTTTAAAATTTAGAAACTATTTGCATGAAAATATTCAAAATAATTTGTTCTCTTCAAACCACTTGTAAAAACTTCTTCATACACTCTCTCCCAAACCTGTTCATCAAATTTAGCACTTGGAATTTTGAAAATCAGCTCTCCAACACCAGTTGTCGAAAATCTTTTTGGATTTTTCAAAATTTATGCTAAAACACACTAAAATCTTTTTGGATTTTCTGAAAGAAAATAACTAACACCACTAGTAGAATCAAGAAAATGCAGAAATGAAATATATACAAACAATATTTTTTATGAGTTCGTGCAAGAGGATCATATCTGTTTATGAGACAAATCACCAACACCGTTAAGCTTCATTTCATTTTAAGTTTTAAACGATTCACTTAGATTGTCAGTATACTGGTCCACTTAAATTTTCACACAAAGTTCAACTGCTTCGAGATACGAAATTAATGTTTTAAGCACTTAAACTCAATCGCGTATCCCACCTCAGAATATACTCCCGTATCCAGATCCCAATATTCAGTCTTACAGGTAATTATGACACAAATGATATCTGTAGGGGTTAATAAATCATGAAGAATCATGAGAGCTCAGGTCAGAACTACCGTTCAGCAGAGAGATCATGACTCAACTTTTGGGTGTGTCCCCTTTAGAGGATGTTTTTTACAACAGCATTGCTAAGCAATTTTATTGTCTTATCATATATGCTGAGGGTGATGCTATGTTTCAAGCATTGCGGAAAGTATTATTCGAGGACTAGGTCAGAACTTCCATTCAGCAGAAGTCCAGGAATAATACCCCAGATATCACTGAGTATAAAGACCTAGTATATCAGAAAAAGGAATCTTTCAAACGAGATTTCGGGGGTTACCCATATATCCGAGAGATGTTTCCCCACGATATAAGCAAGTTTGAAATTTAGGTTTATATCTCGTCACAATCTACTAAATGTGCAAAAACCTACTCACACATCCACAGTGAGATCGTTTATCACATTTAACTTTCCATTTCTTTAGCATGTTGTGATAGTCCACTGATGTACTATCATTTCCTCTTTTATGCAACAAAAACTCGTTTTCATTTTTTACTGTTTTTGGCTTTTTCAAATTTTCAAATGTTTTTGGATTTTCTAAAATTTTACTCCCCCTAAAATGCAAACACATTTTAGGAAATTTGAAAACAAACTGTACAACAACTTGACAACTGATATCGAATTGCCTCAATTCGCCATCCACTTGGCATAAACAATCAGAACTCCCCCTCACAACAAACTATTTTCCCATTGATTTCAAAACACTTAAGTTTGTTTTAACCAAATGGTTTTTCTGGAAAATAAGTTGTGTTGATTTTGTAAAACCATTAGTAGGTTAGGGGTTTGGTTCATCACATTGTTTTTCAACCACTTGTAGGAAATCAGATACAACTTAATGTCCCTGATTTACCACTTGTAAGATCAATACATTCAAACATTTTCAACCAATCATCATCTGTTGGTTGAATTCTCAAGGTACCGATTCCTACTCCTCGCTTACAAACCTGGGAGTTCCCGCAAGTCCTGCAAAACTTCTCAAAAACACATTATACAAACATGAAAAAAAATGATGCCGATTCATGATCCACGATTACCAACTTGGGATCTCCGGCAAGTCAGGTTTTTATTCTTTGAAAAATATATCCACCCAAGCCTGACCTTCCTTGGGTGTAACAACCTCTTCTTCATCTTTTCTTTCAGCGAACCTGTGAACTCCTCTTTTGGCAGCGTAAAATTCTTTAACACCTTTGGCCTTACCATTGACCATTTTGCCAAAAATGTGTTTCACAGTTCCGTTAAAAGCCTTATCAACATCAAATTTTTTCTTATCAGAATAAAATTGATTTGAAATTTCAACTTTTCCAACTTTCTTTTTAAAATTTTCAGCCCGTAGAGGTGGAAAATTCACATCATCCACATTCGGAACTGATTTCTCAACCTTTTCTTTAACAACTTTTGGCTCCTCTGATTTTGTGGAATCAGATTCATCACCAGAATTGTTACCTGAACCTTTCACAACCCATTTTTGATTTTTCAGATTTTCTTTTCTTTTTACCACATTCTTTGAACATTCACCAATCTCAAAGGTTGAATTTTCAAAGCCTGTAAATGGTTTGGTTGTAAGTTCAGTTTTCTCCACAATTTTCTCTTTCAATTTACCAGATACTTCCTGTTTTGGTTTGAATGTTTTCAGACACTTCCTAGCAACATGACCAGCAATCTTGCACTGAAAACAGGTTCTGGTTTCTATCTTCTTTGGAACAACATTTTTCTTCAACTCTTCTTGCTTCTTGGCAAGGAATTCCTGATTCGTCTGCTTCCGGAATGAACTCTTTTGTTCTTTCTCAGCACTTGTTCCTGAAACAAAAACAGTTTTTGGTTTATAAGTTTTCTCATTTTTATAGTTTTTCGGTGGTATAAAACCTAGACCATTCTTTTTGAAATTACGGTTTTGGTTTGGTTTTTTATGAAAACCAGAACCAGAACTGTAACCCCTTTTCTTGTTTAATCTTTGTTGCACTCTTGAGGTGTAAGGTTTTGGATTTTCAGAAAGATTAATATCTTTTATTTCAGAAATGTTGATTTCTGTTAGTTTGAAAACCTTTTTAATCATTTCAGTTTTAACACCTCTTATTGGAAAAGCTTCATCAGAATATAATTTGTCAGAATCTTTCAAAGTATATGCCACTTTGAATAATTCGTCATTCAAATTAGATTTTGATAACAAAAATTTCTTATCATAAACCCGTTTGTCCCTTTTGACTGTTGACTTTGACCCATTGGACTCAGACTTTGACTTGGATTTGGACTCCGGTTTTGACTCCTCACAGTCATCTTTATCTAACACCTGATCGACCACACTTTTTATCAACTTTGACTCATGATCAGTGTCGGACGACGTGTACGTGACATCAATATTTTCTGGCAAGTTATCCGACGGCCCGGACTCCCATTGTAAGTTTATTGCCTTTTCGACTCTTTCGGAATTTGGATTTCGAGGTAAAAATCCATTTTCGACCGGGGGCGGACATCTAGTGTAGACCACACTTGGTTTCTTACCAGAAATCTTCACTTTATCTTTGTCTTCTATCACCGATTTCTCTTCTTCTGAAGTCTTTAAATCTTCAAAAGTCTTCAAATTCTCCACAACTGGATAAATCCTGTCAACAACAAAAGTAGAACATGAGTAACTTTCTAATAACTTGTTGACTCTTTCAGTTTCTATCTTTTGTGTTGCCAACTTCAACTCCAGATCAGCACATTTCTTTATATGAAAGTTGACATCATCCAGCTGTCTCAGATATGCTTTCTTCAGCGTATTCATTGCCACAACTTGTTCACCGTTTGAATCAGTATACTTGTTGATTTCTCTGTTCATTGTATCATAGGATTCTTTCAATCTGTTTATGTTATGCAGCAACTCATTGTTCTGCTTGATTAAAGAATCACAGTTCATGCACTTTTCAGGAACTTTGACAGGTTCTGCATCAACTTTGACTTCAAATTCAGGAACCTCTTTGACTATTCGGTTTGATTGTAAAAATTCAGCTCTTCTCTTTTTCTGAGCTTTAGCTTCAGCTTTTAATCTCTCTTCCTCTTCTTCCTCTTCTTCAAGCTTTCTTCGTCTTGCTTCAGCAGCTTCCATTACTTTTCTGCACCTTTCAGCACATTTCAAATCGTAGGCATTTGCAATGAAAGCTTTAGCATTTGAAGTGTCTTTGGACATCTCTTTGGCATTAAGTTCTTGATCTGGGCAAAAATCATCCCAACTAAAACCTTCAGCCAACTTTTCATCATCTTGTTCTGCCAAACACACTTTGCTGTTTGTTGGAAGATATTTATCCGAGGTAAAATTATCATACTTGCCCTGATTAACTAGACACGCTCTTTTTGAACCTTCAATCACATCTCTCCCATGTGCAGTTTGTGCCTGATTTAGTGCTGGTGGTGTGACTTGATGATAAATCGCCTTTTTGTGATAATCGTTGTTTCCAAAAGGATTCTGGGCTCCACTAGCTTCACGATTTTTGCACTCCCGCTTGAAATGCCCCTTTTCCCTGCAACGAAAACATGTAACTTTAGATTTATCAAAGCCTAAAGTTGAAACATGAGCCTCACGAAAATCATCTCGGCCTGTAATTTGTTTAAACTTTTCAGCTCTTCTCAATACACTGGCCATGCACCATTTAATATCCATCAATTCTATTTCCTCAGCATCGATTTGATCGTAATCTTCTTTCGTAAGCATTGGATTACCGATCTTTCCGGCTACAAAACTACTATAAGATTCCAAAACCATTCCTAACAAAGACATTTGATTTTTAGCAACCTCTTCAGTATAATCTTGATCATTTTCAAGACTTAGAACAATATTACACTGAAGTTTTCTTCCGTTCTTTGTTGCTGAAATGTTTGGATCGAATGATGAAAATCTTGTGCTGCTCGATCCCTGGAATGATTTCTTTTCAGAAGAATCTTTTGCACTGTAAGCAGTTTCGACTTTTGGAGAAAAATTTGACTTTTCGTTGACACCACCTTTGTAATACAAGCTAATATCTTGTTCTCCATCGTAGTTCTTCATCCTGGCAATCTTTCTCTGCTCCATCTCTTGAGCTTCCAGGTGTTTGATGAAATCTCCCAGTGTCATATTTTTGTAATCTTTTCTGTTGGATCTCAGCATCATCAGAAATGTTCCCCAAGTTTCATAAGGTAGTGCATCTGCAAGTTTTTCAATCAATTCATCAGTATCTTTCTTAATTCCAAGTTTTTTCATATTTCTCACCAAGTTACAATATCTATCAATTATTTGCTTGGTGTTTTCAGATTTCAAACCACGGTACAAATCGAATTCTTTTTTCATGAGAGACATTTTGTTTTTGAGCATATCATCACTTCCAACAAATTTTGCTTCCAATTCTGTCCAAATTGAATAAGCAGTTCCATCATGTTGAAGCAGTATCAAGATATCTTCTTTTATCGCTTGCTGAAGCAAACTCACCATCAGTTTCTCATCTCGATATTTCTTTTTATCTTCCGTACTCATTTCTCTAATTGTTTGCTGCACACCATTTGTTGTGGGTTTAACATAAGGTACTTCGGTGTGTTCCCAAGCATCCAAATGATAAGCTTCAACCCAATTCCCAAACCGTTCAGACCATGCATTGTAATCATCAATATCCATGAGTTTGGGTGGTTTCTGAGACGTCCCGGTTTCATTTTCAAGCAATGTACTCTGAGTAATTGTAATAGGACTAGCAAAGGCATTATAGAACTCGTTGTCCATGTTTCAAATTTCAAAAGTTCACAAATTCCAAATTTAAGCGATATAGCAAATGTATTCTTTCAAGCGGAATTTCTGATTTGGTATTCTGGAGTGGAATCAGAATTTTGCAACTTGGAGTGGAATCAAACTTTTGCAATTTGGAGTGGAATCAGACTTTTGCAATTTGGAGCTGAATCAGAAATTTGCAATTTGGAGTGGAATCAAACTTTTGCAATTTGGAGTGGAATCAGACTTTTGCAATTTGGAGCTGAATCAGAAATTTGCAATTTGGAGCGGAATCAGCTTTTACAATTTGGAGCGGAATCAGCTTTATAATTTGGAGTGGAATCAGCTTTTGTAATTTGGAGCTGAATCATAAATTTGCAATTTGGAGCGGAATCAGCTTTTACAATTTGGAGCGGAATCAGCTTTATAATTTGGAGTGGAATCAGCTTTTGTAACTTGGAGCGGAATTAGAAACAACTCAGGAGTGGAATCACTGATTTAAACTTTGAAGCGGAATCAAGATCGATTTACGAGCGAAATCAAAGTTTTGTTACTCTTAAGCGGAATCAGGAGCAGTTTAGGAGCGGAATCAGGCTGATGTCATCATATCTTCGATCAATTTCGAGCTGAATCACAATTTTGTCAAGATATAGTTCGAATTTGGACTTGAAACTTCTAAGGATTTGTTAAACACTAATTTCGAGCATTATGTGCAAAATTGAACCGATTCCGACCGTAAAATGATGTTCAATTTGATGAGAAGGTGTAAAAAAACAGAAAATGCGGCTGAATTAGCAAGAACTCTTCTTCCTGAGCTCTGATACCACTTGTAGGATCGGTTTCGGATCCGAACGAGTCGGTTAGAAGAGTTTATCACCAAAACAAGAGGCGGAAACAAGTGTTTCGGTGTAATTCAGCGAACATTCACTTTAATCTGTTGTTTTTATTGATATGCAATCGATTACAGACCTGACAACACTTCGGCAGCACTTCGTGGCTCACCGGAAGACAACACACACACTCTCTCTTTTTTTGATTCCCCACCAAATGACCTATTTATATAGATTCTGATTCCCCACGAAATGACATGGTGTCATTTGGAGTGGAATCAGCATGTAACTTTCGAGTGGAATCAGAAAATTATGTGATTTAGCTCGAAATGACAAGGTGTCATTTCGAGTGGAATCACCTCTAAAAAACACAATTTTGATTCTCATGCCCTAACTCTATACAAGACTCGATACAAGACGTAGGCGATAGACGGATGCACCAACAACGTCTAGACATGAGCACAGCCTATCATCCTCAAACGGATGGTCAAAGTGAACGAACCATCCAGACTCTTGAAGACGTGCTTCGAGCATGTGTTATCGATTTTGGTAACGATTGGGAAAGACATTTGCCTTTGGTAGAGTTTTCCTACAACAATAGTTACCACTCTAGCATCCAGGCAGCTCCGTTGAAGCATTGTATGGACGGAAATGTCGATCTCCTCTTTATTCGGCTGAGGTTGGTGACAACCAAATCACGGGTCCATAACTCGTACTTGAAACTTCTGAGAAGATTGTTCGAATAAAAAATCTTATGGCGCCAGCTCGTGATTGCCAGAAAAGCTACGCCGACAAGCGTAGGAAACCCTTGGAATTCGCCGTGGGCGATCGTGTCTTATTGAAAGTCTCACCCTGGAAGGGTGTGGTTCGTTTTGGGAAACGAGGCAAACTCAATCCGCGTTATGTTGGGCCGTTCAATATTTTAGAAAGAATCGGTAAGGCGGCTTATCGACTTGAGTTGCCTGATGAACTCAGTAACGTACACAACGTCTTTCACGTCTCTAACATAAAGAAGTGTTTGTTGGATGAAACACTTGTTGAAATCATGGACCGGGAAGTCAAGGTCCGTAAACACAATCGAATACCTATTATGAGAGTTCGTTGGAACTCAAAGCGTGGACCGAAGTTCACGTGGTAACCCGAGGATCAGGTGATGCTCAAATATACTCATTTATTCAAACCCGATGAGCCTAACACTGACACGACTAGCCAATTTCGGGATGAAACACCCTTTCGACTTAGGGATGAAGTGGTACCCAATGAAAACCCATAGTCATCGTAACTTATCTTTCCACTCTTCTGTGACTGCTTATCAAATTTCGAGACGAAATTTCTTTCAACTTGGGGATGATGTGATAACCCGCAATTTTAGGTTAATACTTTAACCTAATCACAGTTAGTTTAGACATACATTCATAGCACACATTTAACTAGGGTTAGTTAAATGAGTCTAATTTGGTAATTCGGGGAATTACCGGAACACACACACAAGTTGATTCTCGAACGTTGGTGACTAACATGAATAATAACTATAAATAGACGGTCTATACGAAACTTATACGTTGCATGATAACTACGTGAATTATATGTTGTAGCTGCAAACTGCAAGATGTTATGTGCTTTTATGTGAAAATTATATAATTAAGGGTGTATTATGGTTATTAGGGAAGTTATAATAAAACACTACAACCCTAATCACTCATAATCTCATCATACGACAGTTTCATTCTCCAATCATTTCTGGCTACACAAATCACACACACAATCATGAATCATCTACTCTCTAATCTTTCAATCCATCAAGAACAACACTAAATCGAATCTAAGGTAATGCTCTATGTTATACTTTGTTATCCTTGTTCTTTTAATTCCATGCAAAAACCCTAGTTATCCAAACAATTAATCTGTGGTTAGTGGATCATGCTTGAATGACCGAATGTGTGTTGTGAATGAATGTGTAATTTTTTGTCAATACTAGGGATGCTATTGATATGATAGAACTATTGATTCTTTGTTTTGATTCGTAACATCATTGATTATTGTTGATTAGGGTTTGGTCGATGATCTGTAACTGTTACATTGAACTCTAATATCTGTGTTGTTAATTCGAGCATAATTGTTAACCCGGAATAATGTATCCGACTTTGTGAAGTCACAAAGTCCAGATTTATTTACGTGTATTTGTTCCGATTACGTGTGTATTCCTAGTTTATAAATACATCACTTGTCCGAGATTATCAAACATATACTAGGATCCGAACTTATTATATCAAAGGAACCGAGTTTGTGGCTCGTATATGTGGTCCGAATTATTTAAAGGGTCCTAGTTTATAAGGGTTCCAAGTAGCCCGGGTTTATTAAAGTGAAACATGAGTTCTGAGTTTATGAGGGAATGCATGGGTGTCCGAGTTTCTTTAATGTAGTCCGAGATTTTGTAAATATGAAGGGATGTCCGAGTTTTTAAACATAAAGAAGGGGTCCGAGTTTGATGGTTCCGAGTTAGACATAGTCCGGATATAGATGTGTCTGACTTTCTAAATATACAAATGTATAGTTCCGAGTTTCTTATAATTAATCAAGTTATCCGGGTTTTATGTTGTGAGTCCGAACTTATATATGTTTGGTATAAAAGGATCCGAGTTACCGGAGTCCGTTAAATTGTATATGATATTGTTTCCGAGCTACTCAATACATCATGTCCGAGTTTTGTATTCGGTCTATGGTTATATATGCGGATATTGTCCTAGTTCATTAGATGAGCCCGAGGAATGTGTTTTGTTTATGCCCGAGTTTACTTGATGACCAAGTTATGATCCGAACTTATATGTGTGTAAATGCTCTGAGTTTATATGATTGTTTGTTCTAAGTTTATATGTGATGCCCATGTTTCTCAAATCACCAACTACTGTCATCAACTAGAGAAAATGCATTGTGTGTCACTGTATGCTAAACATGTTAATCTGGTCACATAGACACTTGATTCTTTGGACAATAAGGGTATTGGAAAACCCCACTCGTATACATACTTATACTTCTTGTCATGGTTGCAAAAGTCGCTAGGCGCTCCCTAGTCGGTCGACCGAGGAGTTGAGAGTACTCGGTCTAGGCGGAGAGTACTCGGGGAGTACTCGGACATGTTAAATTATAAAGAAATTACTTTTTGGAGATTAAATGTATGTCAAATAACATAAATTTACTAATATTTATAACAAAATATGTGAAAATGATATTCATTCCTTAATATGATAGGCATAGAAATTATGTTTTATTATTATTTAAGTCAAACTAGGCCCGAGTTAACCTACTAGATCCAATTCTGGCCAAGGTTAACCGCGTTTGACCGACACAGAGTAATTAGGCGGAGTTGAAGAAAGTCGCCTCGGCAGCCTACCTTGTAGCGACTACTCGGGGAGTACTCGGCCTTGGAAACCTTGTTTTACAACCATGCTTCTTGTACATTTGCCTGTAACGAACCTAACATTTTATTAACGCGTAGAAGCACGTTAACACATACCGAGCAAACTAAGGTGAGTTCACTACTCTTTCACTAAACACATACTTTGCTTTGAAACATTTAACTTGAAATACCCTATTCATGTTGGACATGTTGTGTTTTACATTGTTTACTATTAGTTCGACATGATTGGTGGCTAGATCCTGACACGTCTGGAGATATAATCCCGCAGATGGTAATTTGGAGGTGTCACATTTTTCCTTCAAAGTGTGCTTCAAGGATTATATAGAATGTAATTTTGATGATTTTTATTTAAACATAGTGTATCTCTTTATTAAAGATGCTAGTGGTTTAGTGGTTACGTAAATGTTATACTGAATTAACGCGTTGTGTTTCCTTCTTTTCTGTTTTGCTTAAGAGTTCACATATCACAGCAATTGGCAAAAAAGAGAACATATTAAACTGTAGATTTCCTTTACTAAATCAAGGTTTTTGGCTTTATTTTTCTAAGGTTTAATTCCAAAAAGAAATTGGCGATTACTTTTTAGAAGTTTAATGTAGTTTTTGGGTGTATTCTAAGACCATCCGTAGTGGGGCAGTATTTGGGCGTTTTTTGCCTCAAAAACGCCCCATCACGCCCAGACACCACCCCCATGGGTGTTTTTTTTGCCCAAATTGCTTTTAGCTTTTTCCACACCCAGCTTCATTTCTTTTCTCCAATCACCTTGATCTTCCTTTTTGTTTGTCTAATGAGATTATTTGATGTTTTTTTTTATTTAATTTTATTACAAACATAATGCCCCACAATGCCCGCATCCCCACTACACTCATTTTAGAAAACGCCCCATAATGCCTCATTGCTGACTGGGCTGCCACATGGCGCAAAACACTCAAAGGTAGGGGAATTACCACTACACATGGTCTAAGGTTTAATTCCAAAAAGAAATTGACGATTACTTTTTAAAAGTTTAATGTGTTTTTGGGTGTATTAAATTCCATGTGCCAATAAATAATAAATTCCAAAAAAAAAAACAAAGGAGTACAAGTTATTTTCTTTTTAAAAAAATTTATGAATCTCACTGATAGTGAAAGTTTAGTATCTATCTTCCAACTTTAACAGCTATTACTGTAAAAAAAATTCATTACACGTTAGTTACTTTCCAAATCTCACTGATAGTGAAAGTTTAGTATCTATTTTCCAACTTTAACAGCTATTACTGTAAAAAAATATCATTACACGTTAGTTACTTTCCAAATAAGTGGACCAAAAGCGTAAGAGCATTTGTAATCACATTAACGTACAAAACGTACACTTTGAAGAAAAAAAAAAAAAAGTAAAAAACTCATGGTGGCAATTTGGTAAATAACTGAATCTGTTTTTTCTCATTCATATCCGCGATCAAAGTCTCCAAAATCATCTATGTCCATTGAACAATCAGAGCCTAAATACAGGCGATTCTAACTTGTTATAATAGCATTCGCAATGATGACCTAAAAGATATGTGAGTGAGTTTAGTTATGTTATAGGGAACTAGCGGTAAGACCCGTGTGCAAACACGGCTGGTTTCTTAGAAAATTTACACACTACATTTTATTAAACGACGAATCACTATACATTTTTTAAGATTTAATTGAAAATGGATTACAAAGAAAAAGAACATCTTTTAAATGACAAACAAATTACAAAACATGTTTAATCGTTTTAAAACAATAAAGCGAAACCTAAATACAATCGAGCACTCATGATTTATAGACGACGTGCGCATTGCAGCATGCTAAACAAATAACGTAACTTTTAAATAATTTAAGCGCGCTTTTATAACTTCCAATAATCTCGTAACCTACTTGCGATTAAAGTCAACCACTGTTTGTTTGAGGTATCTAAAACTCTGTTTGACTAAAGTCAACCACTGTTTGTAAAAGGTAATCTCTGTTTCGCCAAATCACTATTTCTCAAGACTTTGTTTGTAACGAAACAGAGGTTTCAAACATATGTTTCTCATACCACTGTTTGAAATCCTAACCTCTGTTTAAAAAACAGAGATTACAAAGGTAAAACAAAAATCTGATTGACTAAAAGTGAACAGACATTTAACCTTTGTTTTTAACAACCAAACCTCTGATTAATAAACAAATTTTAGGTCTCAAAAGAGTGTATCATTTGTTTGAGATATCTAAAACTCTGTTTGACTAAAGTCAACCACTGTTTGTAAAGGGTAATCTCTGTTTTGCCAAATCACTGTTTCTCAAGACTCTGTTTGTAACCAAACAGAGGTTTCAAACATATATTTCTCATACCACTGTTTGAAATCCTAACCTCTGTTTAAAAAACAGAGATTACAAAAGGAAAACCAAACATTTGATTGACCAAAAGTGAACAGACATTTAACCTTTGTTTTCAAAAACCAAACATCTGATTAATAAACAGATTTTAGGCTTCAAAAGAGTGTATCATTTGTTTGAGGTATCTAAAACTCTGTTTGACTAAAGTCAACTACTGTTTGTAAAGGGTAATCTCTGTTTTGCTAAATCATTGTTTCTCAAGAGTCAAGACTCTATTTGTAACCATTTGTCTTCCAAAATCAAAAAGCAAACATCTGATTAATAAACAGATTTTAGTACATGCAATTCAACAGTGAAATAAAACCCAAAATGTTTAAATAAAGAATAAGTATTTTTGAAAGACAGATTTCATTATAAACACACCCAAAATTACATATCTTTCGAGCTAGCTGCTGGTTCATAATCTTCCAAAAACAAACCTCCAGCTCTTGTGATCTTGGCCTAATTTGATTTACGTTACGCATCTACACAGCTTCCAGATCCGCTTAATTTTACGTTTGTAGGTTACACATATTACATTAAATAATGACAATGAAATTACATTTATATTCACTATTAATTAAATATGAAAACTTTTATCTAAGTTAGCTCTCTAAACAAACTGGTTTAACTTCGGAATGACCCAGCTATTCCAATGAAATCTCGAAAACTGTTGGTTTGTACTATCCTGCTGGTTCACCGCCATCTTCACATGTTGAACATAGTATTCTTCATTTAGACTGTTCCTCCAAAGCCACCAATCTTCCATACATCTCGACATGAGTACACTCTTTTGCCAGCTCATCCTCATTATAATTACAAACAATTTAAATTTGTACTAATATTATATAAGAAAATATTTAATTTAATCGAAACATAAATGTTCATGTGCATTTGAACATTCTTTGACCTCATTCGGTCAAAATCTAGATTAGATTCACACACCTCCTCCATAATGGTTATTTTTCTTTCCATCAGACATACCACCTGAACCGCATCATACTCCGAACACCTCGGAAACTGATTCAGGAAGAATCTTTTCCAAACGATCATTACTATTAGATGCTTCTAATGCGTATACTAGAGCTTCAGTGCGGCCTAATGTCATGGCAGCATCAGAGCCCTTTGCCTGTTTTCACCATAAATGAACATATCAAAGATTCCATTTGCATAAACGTATCAAACAAAATCCTTTAACTGCAGTTAGTTAACTAAGTACACGTGCCTCTGGTTCATAATCTTCCAAAAACAAACCTCCAGCTCAACCCCCAGCTCTTGTGATCTTGGCCTAATTTGATTTCCGTTACGCATCTACACAGCATCCAGACCCGCTTAATTTTACGTTTGTAGTTTACACATATTATATTAAATAATGACAATGAAATTACATTTATATTCACTATTAATTAAATATATGAAAACTTTTATCTAAGTTAGCTCTCTAAACAAACAGGTTTACCTTCGGAATGACCCAGCTATTCCAATGAAATCTCGAAAACTGTTGGTTTGTACTATCCTGCTGGTTCACCGCCATCTTCACATGTTGAACATAGTATTCTTCATCTAGACTGTTCCTCCAAAGCCACCAATCTTCCATACATCTCGGCCTGAGTCCACTCTTTTTCCAGCTCATCCTCATTATATTTACAAACAATTTAAACTTGTATTAATATTATATAAGAAATTATTTAATTTAATCGAAACATAAATGTTCATGTGCATTTGAACACTCTTTGACTTCATTTGGTCAAAATCTAGATTAGATTCACACACCTCCTCCATAATGGTTGTTTTTCTTTCCATCAGACATACCACCCGAACCGCATCATACTCCGAACACCTCGGAAACTGATTCAGGAAGAATCTTTTCCAAACGATCGTTACTATCAGATGCTTCTGATGCGTATACTGCAGCTTCAGTTCTGATGCATATACTGCAACTTTAGTTCTGATGCGTATACTGCAGCTGCAGTGCGGCCTAATGTCATGGCGGCATCAGAGCCCTTTGCCTGTTTTCACCACAAATGAATGTATCAAAGATTCCATTTGCATAAACGTATCAAACAAAATCCTTTAACTACAGTTAGTTAACTAAATACACGTACCTCTGGTTCATAATCTTCCAAAAACAAACCTCCAGCTCAAGTGATCTTGGCCTAATTTGATTTCCGTTACGCATCTACACAGCATCCAGATCCGCTTAATTTTACGTTTGTAGTTTACACATATTATATTAAATAATGACAATGAAATTACATTTATATTCACTATTAATTAAATATATGAAAACTTTTATCTAAGTTAGCTCTCTAAACAAACAGGTTTACCTTCGGAATGACCCAGCTATTCCAATGAAATCTCAAAAACTGTTGGTTTGTACTATCCTGCTGGTTCACCGCCATCTTCACATGTTGAACAGAGTATTCTTCATCTAGACTGTTCCTCCAAAGCCACCAATCTTCCATACATCTCGGCATGAGTCCACTCTTTTTCCAGCTCATCCTCATTATATTTACAAACAATTTAAACTTGTATTAATATTATATAAGAAAATATTTAATTTAATCGAAACATAAATGTTCATGTGCATTTGAACACTCTTTGACTTCATTTGGTCAAAATCTAGATTAGATTCACACACCTCCTCCATAATGGTTGTTTTTCTTTCCATCAGACATACCACCCGAACCGCATCATACTCCGAACACCTCGGAAACTGATTCAGGAAGAATCTTTTCCAAACGATCGTTACTATCAGATGCTTCTGATGCGTATACTGCAGCTTCAGTGCGGCCTAATGTCATGGCGGCATCAGAGCCCCTTGCCTGTTTTCACCACAAATGAACGTATCAAAGATTCCATTTGCATAAACAAAACAAAATCCTTTAACTGCAGTTAGTTAACTAAATACACATGCCCTGTCTGTAGATGATTGCATAAAGTCCTCAGATACAAAGCAACTTCTGCATCCATTAGTTGAGTAGAGCACCCTGATATACAAAATTTTGCATACAACATTGTAATGAAATAAAAAAGGCTATAAACTACTCATATTGAAGTGACAAATAGTGCACACTGACCTTCAGTTGTATTGTTGTCTAATGATATAAATTGCTTGATACACCAGCATTCAACTTTACTAGTCCAACTTTCAAAAGCAACTTTACCACGGGATGGTTATTTAGTTTAGCTTATTGAACTCGAGCCATTGAAGGAGTCCAGACCTTCCGGATCTTTTTTGGAGCTATGATCGCGCCATCTAACTGTGAAACCATCAAATTTAATAAGCAAACTCTTATGAACAAATGAGATCAACTGCGAGATAGAGTAAACCTCATCTGAAAAACATTGTTTTATTCGCAAATGGGTCCTGAGAATGATATGGGTTTGATTAAAAAGACTGAACCTTTCGGCACAAACGTCTTTTATCCTATTTATGTTAAGGTACAGATCTCCAAATTGAATATTTCGGCATTTATAACTTATAACAACTTGCTAATCATGAATCACATGGCATTGAAGTAGATTAACAGAATTAGTTTCCTAAAGTAAGTTGTGATTAAAATATGACTATCGTAAACGTATCAAGCTATAAACGACATATACACTTCACCATTCCAACCAAATCAGGTCATAATTCATACACACACAAATATGAACAAACATTTTAATAAATAAAAAATAAAAAATGTACCTACAAGGTCAGCAGCCCAAAGTCCAGCCTATTCACCGCCTGTTCATTCACTCATCAGGCATAGATGCCGAATCACACGGACCTTCAACTATCTGCAAATGATCAAAATCACCATCAACTTTTAAAAAATTTCCAAAATCTGATTATCAAATTTACTATATTTTTTCAAACTTTACACAATTCACAACTCAACTTTACTCAAAACTGTCATAAACATAAACTGTTCATTCATTCATTGCACCATTCAAACACTTACTTGTTCCAAATCAGTTCCTAACGTTTTCGAAACATTGATATATAGATAAAGCTGCCATCAGGCACAGATGCCGAATCACACGGATTTTCCACTACCTGCAAATGATCAAAATCACCATCAGCTTTTAAAAAATTTCCAAAATCTGATTATTAAATTTACAATATTTTTTTCAAAATTTACACAATTCACAACTCAACTTTACTCAAAACTATCATAAACATAAACTGTTCATTCATTCATTGCACCATTCAAACACTTACTTGTTCCAAATCAGTTCCTAACATTTTCGAAACATTGATATATAGATAAAGCTGCCATCAGGCAAAGATGCCGAATCATACGGACCTTCCACTACCTGCAAATGATCAAAATCACCATCAACTTTTAAAAAATTTCCAAAATCTGATTATCAAATTTACAATATTTTTGTTTCAAAATTTACAAGAACTGACCTTAGTCACAGCTCCTGGCTCAACCTTATTCATCACATAACATATGTCTTATATCTTGATATGACCTCAACAGTCGAATCCAGTCATGATACTGAGCCTGTAAAGCATTTTGATATCCCAAAAAATAGATCTAAAGCGGCGTACCTTAGAGGTGAGAGGAGTGTTCATGAGATCTCTGTTCCAGAATTGTTGATATCCCAAAAAATAAACGATCATTCAACCCTCCTCCACTGCTCACTGCCCTGTTCCTACGATAATAACAACATCCCAAACCATACTCAATCACACGTAACTTAGGAGAGGTTTAGAGATCTTCTGATCGATGTCCCACATAATGGGTTGTCCAAAAGGCAACGTGTACTGAATTTCTACCAAGGACTCAACTACGACTCACAAGAGCGTTTAGACGTATATGCAGGAGGCGATCTTGGAACAAAGACACCAAATGAAGCCTACACAATTATAGAGCGAGCTACCTTGAAGTCGAGTTCTCATCATGGTGGAGTGCGAAATAAGGCATCATCCATTCCTGGAGTTCATGTTGTCGATACATATACGGCTCTTGCTACGCAGATTAGAGCTTTGGCGGCAAGATTTGATCAATCTCAGAATGTTTCGCAGGTACAATCATCATGTGAGCAGTGTGGAGTATCACACGAGCCAGGTACTTGTGAGCAGGTTGTTATGTTTACCGACCACGAAGAGGTGGACTATCTGGGATGGAGAAATCACCCAAACTTTGGGTGGAAATCAAATTCTAAAAATCAAAACCCACTCAGATACGCTCAGCGTGCTCCCGCGCCACAGTAGCCTTAGGGACAATCTTTTCAGTCTCCAGGGCAATCCTTTCAACCACGTTACCATAATCAGGGCTCAGGAAGTAGTTCCCAGATACACGCCTCTGAAAGTAACTCAACACTAAAGGAAATGATGGCGCAGCTGTTAAACAACTCCAATAGTGCCAATTAAATATCTGAGAAATGATACCAGCAACATGAGGAGCGTTTCATGGCGCAAGTAGGGGAAATGCGGAGTCAGAAGGCTTCAATACAAACCATTGAGAATCAAGTGGGTCAGTTGGCTAAGATGTTGTCTGAAAGGCCTCAGGGTGGTCTTCCAGGTTAAACGGAACCAAACCCGAAAGGGCATGTTAATGCCGTGATGATGAGGAGTGGTAAAACACAGGAGCTGACAATTCGGACTCACCACCGATCACTGAGATGGTCCATACGATGCTAGGCGAGGCCAAGCAAGTACAACACAACTCCAGGAGCCAGTTACAGATTACACTCCTCCAGTTCCATACCCGAGCAGGCTAAAGAAGTAAAAGAACGATGAACAACATGGTAAGTTTCTTGAAATGTTTAAACAATTACATATAAACATACCATTTGTTGAGGCGTTGGCTCAGATGCCTAAATACGCGAAGTTTTTAAAAGACATCCTCACAAACAAGCAAAAACTCAAAAGCTTGTCTTGTGTATTGATGAATGAAAACTGTTCAGCTCTTCTACAAAATCGTTTACCAGAAAAGATGGGAGATCCGGGCAGTTTCACTCTTCCCTGCCTCATTGGCAGCATGTCTGTCAGTCACGCATTGGCTGACTTAGGAGCAAGCATAAACCTTATGCCTTATAAGGTCTTTGCTAAATTAGATCTCGGTGAACCGTCTCCCACTAGAATGAGCATTCGACTTGCAGACCGTTCAATCAAGTATCCGCATGGATTCGTAGAGACTATGCTTGTTAAAATCGATAAATTCGTGTTTCCCGTGGACTTTGTCATTTTGGACATGGACGAAGACTCAAAAGTGCCATTAATACTTGGATGCCCATTCCTCAATACAGCAAGGATGATTATTGATGTGGCAGCTGGCCAAATCATGCTCCGAGTGAATGACGAGCACGTGACTTTTGACATTAAACGATCAATCCATCATCCGCAAAGTCACGATGACATGCTTTACTATGTTGACATTGTCGAAACTTGTGTAAGCTCTCTTTTCTGAGGCACGATTAAGGAGATCGATACGTACACACATCTGTTGTGTGGGAACCTAGATGGCATTTCGCAGGAGGGCCATAGAGTCGAGCAGCCGGTTTATCAAATCGGTGATAATGGTTCCTAGAGTCCAGATCGATTTGTGGAGATTGATCGTGAGGTTGAAGAGAAGTCAAAATCTTCGGTTGAAGATCCACCATCATTGGAGTTAAAAGAACTTCCACCGCATCTCGAGTATGCAATTCTAGATGAGGAGCGTCGCTTGCCGGTCATTATTTCAGCATCTTTAACAGACAAGAAAAAAAAGACAGCTTCTTGATGTTCTAAAGCTTCATAAGAAAGCTATGGCGTGGAATATTATGGATATCAAGGGCATTAATCCTTATTTTTAGTCATAAAATTCTGATGGAGGATGATTACAAGCCCAGTACACAGCATCAAAGGCGGTTAAATTCGAATATGCAAGACATGGTAAAGAAGGAAGTGATTAGGTTGTTAGATGCAGGGCTGATTTATCCTATATCTGATTCAGTTTGGGTGAGTCCAGTGCAAGTAATGCCCAAGAAAGGTAGCATTATTGTAGTCCCAAATGATAGAAATGAACTTATTCCAACCCGTACCGTCACCGGATGGTGAGTTTGAGTTGACTACCGCAAACTCAATGATGCCACCCACAAGGACCACTTCCTGCTTCCATTCATCGATCAGATGTTGGAACGGCTGTCGGGGAAGTCGTTTTTCTGTTTTCTGGATGGGTTCTCGGGTTATTTTCAGATTCTTTTCGCTCCTGAGGACCAGGAGAAGACTACTTTCACATGTCCCTTCGGCACATTCGCCGCCTACCGCCGTATGCCTTTTGGGCTATGTAATGCACCGGCTACATTTCAGCACTGCATGGTAGCCATTTTCCATGATATGATTGAGGACTCCATGGAAGTATTCATGGATGATTTTTCTGGTTTTGGGAGTTCATTCAATCAACATCTTGGAAATCTGAAAAGAATGTTGATGAGATGTGAAGAAACTAATCTTGTGCTGAACTAGGAGAAATGCCACTTCATGGTGAAGGAAGGGGTAGTTCTCGGGCACAAAATCTCTGAAGCCGGGTTGGAGGTTGATCCAGCAAAGGAAGATATCATTTCTAAACGTCTGCCCCCTACCTCGGTTAGAGTGATTAGAAGTTTCCTGGGTCATGTCGGGTTCTATAGGCGATTCATAAAAGATTTTTCAAAAATCGCAAGACTGATGACCCGTTTGTTAGAAAAAGACGCTCCATTTGTGTTTGCAGATGAGTGCATGAAGGCGTTCAACCAGTTGAAGCAAAGGCTTATTGAAGCCCCTATTCTGGTTGCACCAAACTGGGCGTTGCCATTCGAGATAATGTGTGACACAAGTGATTTCGCAATAGGAGCAGTCTTAGGACAGCGAAGGGAAAAGCTTTTTCATCCGATATACTACGCTAGCAAAAATCTACATGATGCTCAAGAGCATTACACGACTACAGAGAAAGAGCTTCTGGCCGTAGTCTATGCTTTCGACAAATTCAGGTCGTACCTTGTGCTGTCCAAAACAATTGTATACATGGATCACGCATCTATCAGATACCTTTATTGCAAACAGGATGCGAAACCGCGTCTTATCAGGTGGATCTTTTTACTACAAGAGTTTGACATAGAGATCCAAGAAAAAAAGGGTGCTCTGAACGTTGCAGTCGACCATCTCTTGAGACTCGAGCATGGTAATTATGAGGATTCACGGGAGGAACCAATAAATGACAATTTTCCCCACAAATTCCTTTTGAGTGTCGAGATGAATGACGAGTCACCTTGGTTCGCCGACTTCGCGAACTACCTCGCATGCGGAATCCTTATCAAAGGATTGTCATATCAGCAAAAGAGGAAGTTCTTTACGGACCTGAAATATTATATTTGGGACGAACCATTCTTGTTTAGAGTCGGAGCCAATCAAGTGATCCGTAGATGTGTATTTGGAGAGGAGGCAACCAACATTTTGCGCCACTGTCACGAGGGGGCCACCGGAGGTCATCATGGAGCGAATTACACAGTAAAGAAAGTGTTGACTCTGGATTTTATTGGCCCACTATCTTTCGTGACGCGCATAAATGGGTGAGAGCGTGCGACGCTTGCCAGAGGGCAACAAATATATCTGCACTCAATGAAATGCCTCAGCATCCAATGCAGGTCCGTGAAGTTTTTGATATATGGGGTATCGACTTCATGGGCGCATTTCTAGCCTCACGCGATAACAAATACATCATGGTTGCAGTAGACTACGTATCAAAGTGGGCCGAAGCGCAGGCTTTACCCACAAATGATGCCAGGGTGGTTGTGAGGTTTTTGAAAAGTTTGTTTGCCCGATTTGGTGCTCCGAAAGCACTAATCAGTGACCGAGGGATGCATTTTTGTAATGCGCAGCTAGAACGAGCCTTGTCCCGTTATGGTGTTCATCATAGGTTGGCCACGCCATACCATCCTCAAACGAGCGGGCAAGTGGAGGTCATGAATCGGGGTTTAAAGAGAATCCTTGAATGGTCGATTAGTAGAAACCACAAGGATTGGTCGGAGAAGTTAGATGACACTCTGTGGGCTTTTCGAACAACATTTAAAACACCTATATGGACCACTCCCTTTAGGTTGGTTTACATAAAAGCCTGTCATCTACCGGTCGAGCTAGAACACAAGGCATTATGGGCCTTGAAAACGGCAAACATGGATTTGAAAAGCGGAGCTGAAGCCCGTTTCATGCAAATCCATGAGCTTGAGGAGCTGAGAAATAATGCCTACGAAAGTTCTAGCAGGTACAAAGAACGAGTCAAGAGGTTACATGACAAGAGGTTGAGAGACCATAAGGATTTTTGCGTGGGAGATCTTGTCTTGTTATATTCTTCATGACTGCTTTTATTCCCCAGGAAACTAAGATCCTGATGGACCGGTCCGTACACGGTCAAAGAAGTATTTTTGTACGGAGCCATTGTCATCGAAAACTTAAACAGGCAGACTTTCAAAGTCAATGGTCATAGATTAAAGATCTATATTAACGGACTGGTTGACTCTGTGGAGGAAGTACTCGAACTCCACATCCCGCACGGATAAAATGTGTGGGGAGAATGAGTCTAGCTATTGACTCGCTGACAAATGCAGCGAGCGTGTTTTTACATGCTAAGGGTAAATATGTAAATATTAATTTTTTCGGATTTATTTCCTAGTTCGTTAACTTTTTCTGTTTATCGTAGGTACGAACAAGTTTGATCGATGTCTTTTGAAGTTTTGAAGTTGGTTTACAGTTAAAACAAATTAAAACTTGCAAAAATGGAAAAATTTGGTAAAAATACGAAGTGTAAAACAGTCTGTTAATTATGTATGCAGATGATGCACGGTCGTGCACATGATCCGCATGACCGTGCACTCCGTGATTGCACCTGACCAAGAACACAGTGCGTAAGGCACTCGTCGGACACGCACTACCGTGCGGACCGAGTGCAGTACCGTGCACAATGGCACCATGTTGCAAATCGGAGTACACCACCTAATGCGCACGACCGTGCACATCGGCGCACGACCATGCATGAATTTTTAGCAATAGTAAATCTGAGGGTATAAAAGGGACTTTACGGTAAAAACTTTCATATTTTCGAAACCCTATCAGCCGCACCACCGTTCTTGGTCTCCCACTCCTAAAAATCAACCAATTTTGCAAGGATTAACACGAATCTTCAGTCAAGGTATGTTTTCCTACTTGTTTTTCAGTTTTAAATCTAGTTTTTAGTTGTAGATTAGGGTTTTCATTCAAGATCATTTGGGGGTTTTCTTCATAAACTCAAATCAACCCTAGTTCTTGAATGTTTGGTGCTAATCATATGTTCTAGTCACTGATTTGATGACCATTCACTGAAGAGATTTTTTTATTTGTGTTAGAAAAGTTAAAATCGGTGAATGACACTGATCTTTCAAAGTTTAACGTCGTGCACGGTCATGCACTTGACCGGTATGACAGTGCCGACTAGATAAACATGGCCAAATCAGTGATTAGAATGACGATTTCGAGACGCACGGCAGTGCATCGATCTGCACGATAATGCAGGGCCAATTTCCGGAACTGACCGACCACCGATCTCGGACACGCACAGCAGTGCACTTAAACGGCACGACAGTGCGCATGCTGAAACGACATCAGAATGTCGTAAAATTGCAGTTCTGGTGGTAGCACTTGAATTCATAGAATCTGCTCTTATTTACCGTGCTCATGTATATAGATGAACCATCGATTTCTCCAATTCGACGAAAACAAATAAAAGGATAGGCCATGCATTACCAAAATGGAATCCTTATGGAATCGAAGGGGACAAATCGGAGAACCAAGAAGACTAAATTGGGCAGTTATGACAGCCCTGAACCAAGAGGAACGACTATCCGACATGATTTCCTACCCAATGTCCAGGTTGTTGAACATTCATCAACCCGTGTACGTGATAATCCCGATTTTAAACATACAAAGATTTACAAATTCAGCGATGACCAACAAAGAGCCAACTTTTGGGCACAAGTGGCAGATGGGCCACCATACGAGGCTAGGAAAGCTAAAGCTTCAAGTCTACAGGACCCACTTCTGAGAGTCCTTCATCAAGTAGTGAGCCACACGATCTGTGGACGCATGGACAGTTCGGGAAATTGTCCCACTCCCGATGTGCTTTTCTTATATTCTATAGTTAATGGAGTGCATGTGAACTTTGCCGCCCGAATGGCTGAGTATGAACAGTGCGGGAAGGTCCACCAGTAGCGAGATCCACGTGGGAGAGTATGTGACTCAACCAGCCCATTCCCTTGGGATTATGACGAATGAGGTAGTAGACGGTCTTACTTTGGTTCATGCAGGAGGAGAGGTGGACCTTAGGTCCTTGAAAGCAATGGGTTTAGTAGTGGACACCCAGGGTGGCCCGCGACTAAAAGGCCTTAATGGAAAGATTTGGGACCCACTACCACCGCTACCAGAGGACGAGGACGAAGATGTCCAAATGGTTCATGAAGAGGAGGTTCATGAGCCACAACATGTATTAGGACCACCACCAGAGCACCAGCAGCACCAACACCAACACCAGTACGGTTATCAGCCACAACAGGATTGGCCTCCTAGCATCCCTTCATACCCAGAGTTCTACCAGCAGTTGCAACAGATGCAGGTGACTCAAAACACTATGAGAGAGGAGATGCACGCAGGGGTTTTCTTACATCTTCGGAGGGCTCCACAATGCTTATCCGAACTACTTCGGAGATCCTCCGTAGTTCCCATTCGGGAACCCGGGCGACCACGGGGCGGGTTCATCTAGAGCACACCGCCACGACGATGATGACAAGGAGGATTAGGTAGAGGTGGAGCGCGCCATTCGGAGATACTGGTGTTTTATCTTAGTTTCCATTCAGTAGTTTATTTTATTTTAGGGTTTTAAAACTTTTTGTTTGTTTTTAAAACATTTTAGAGTATGCTTGTTTTTTTTAAATAATGGATTTGGTTTTAGTTATCTAACAATTTGATCATTAGTATTGTTTGTTTTATAGTTAGTGACTTACTTGGCAGGTTTGTAAGGAACGCACACAGAGTTGAGAAGACTTATATTCAAAGTCTATTCATACAAGTCGACTTCAACTCTGAGGGAGTACCTCTAGCCTTTTTCACATTATTAGTTTAGCTCTTCATAATCGCATAACTAATACGTGTTTCACATTGGGGACATTGTGAAGTTCAAGTATGGGGAGGGGTTAAGGTTTAACTTTGTTTGTCCTTTTTTGTATATATATATATATATATATATATATATATATAATACAAAAACGGTCAGTTGTGTTCTTTATAAAACATCAGATTCGAGCAAAACCGACAAAGCCAAATTGATTTTGACAAAGATAACTAAAAGCTTGACAAAACAAAAAGAAAGACTTGCATGTTTATCTTTACATTCATACCCATTCCTTCCGTTTATGTGAGCATATTTTTTGAGCCTTTTACTGCTTTCGTAACATGCTTCTTTGTTTTTGTGGAAAATGAGTGAGCCGGACGTTTCATGTAATTTAGAATTTGTCAAATAGTATAAATTTCAAGATCATGAATATGTGAAAATTGCATGAATATTATAGAGGCACTTAGTATACCCTTCTTGTGTTAGCCTTTTTCTTTGTTTATATCTCGCACCCAACATTATCCTTTAGTTCGCCGTGTTGAGCCTATTTTCCGTGTTTTTCAAATTTTACCCAACTATTCAGCCCACTTAACCAAATTTAGCCTTCTTATTTTTAACCTTTGTGTTAAAACTTGGTCAAAGTTATCATCTAAACTAGCTTGTTTGTAATTATTACCTGTAAGAAAAACAACACTTTTGTTGAACTCTCTGTTAAGATTATGTAAATATTAGAAAGAGAAAAGAGAGTAGAAGTATAAAAAAGAGAATAAACTCTCTATTGAGATTGTATAAAATTAGCAACGTGTTTAGAAGAAGGTAAGAAAATAACCGCCAAGTTTTAACCATTTAGCCACTTTTAAATATCCATTCCATACCCTTAAACCATAGCCTATCGTTATAACCATCAAAGACCTCTTGATTTATGCTTTTCACATGTTAATTGATGGAGACTAGATCTTTTGACAAGCTTATGATATTGCATGATTCACTGACTTGGAATCAGGTGTTTTAAGCATACACATTACATGTATGATTCATAAATATAACCAAGTGTCTGTGAACATTGTGAGAAATGTAAAGATTTGCATGCTAAGTCGATCGAAAGTGGAATCATTGCTTTTTGGTTATCTTTGCTTATATTCGAATACGCTTGTTTGGTTTAAAATCTTTGATGATTGACTTTTTGTAAACCAATTGACCAAGAAATAAATTAGTAAACTTTGTAAATTTTTAGTTTCATTTCCTAGTTTTGTTTTAAGTTTGCTTGAGGACAAGCAAATTTCAAGTGTGGGGATGTTTGATATTCGTTACATTATACATGTTTTAGTCCCACATTTTACTTCCATCAATTCCTTGCTTGTTTATGGTTCGATCTCTTGTTCTTAAACATGTATTTCTGATCATTCTTTAAGTATTGAGTTGATGTTAGTTTATGTTTATGTAGTATTATGTAATAGTATTAATGAACTTGTTTCTTGAATAATCTTTAAGTTGTAATCTCATTTGTATGAATCATTAATAACTTTTTCATGTTTGAATCTTCATGATTATATGATGAATGTTTCATTGATGTTGGATTCTTGATTATGTTTGATTGTCTTGGATGATGAATCTGTGGTTAGTTAAGATTGTTAACAATTCCTTGATTAATCACTTGTTTGTAAACTTTTAACTTGTTAATATGTTTACACTATGAGACTCGAGAGGGGTATTGGTTTTATCAAAGATAAATCAGATTTTGATTAAGAATGCTTTCTTGCACGTAAGGGTTCTAACGAATTATATGGTGTTGTTACATGTTCTTGACGCGGTTTATGATCTTTGTTTAGTAGTTTTGGTTGAAATTGCTATCTTGGTAGATTTGTTTTCAAGACTTGTAAAATGAAATAGTTTGTTATATGATCTACTTTAATGCTTATCTTCGTGGCTGTATTGTGACCATCGGTATTGCTTTCTTTGATAAATGAGGTTAGAAAACTCATAGCGGATGACTAATCTATCTTTAAAGGTTCACATGAATATATATCAATAGCTCGTTAAAGAATGATTTTAGGTGGTTAACGTGTGTTTATCGCGTTAACTTTCTGAAGAATCATCATGTTAGAAAACTCCTAGCAGATGACTAACTGTTTTGCAATTGGAAAATTGATCAAGTGCTTTTGTGACATATCTGATGTAAATAACATGTTTAAATTGTTTGCGAAATAAGATAATATATATTTTTCATATTTGGAGTCTATTATGTTTTAAATATAGTTTTAGATAATTTTAATTAAACACTCATTCACTTATCCTTTTACGGGTAAATTAATGACAAAGATTTAGTACTCAACTCCGCCCATGTTCCATGGATCGATATCTGGCTCTTACCAATACTTTGCTACGTATATGACAGGTTACACTTGTCCTTTTATGTGTATTTTAATGTTAAGGTATAAACCATTTTTATAAATATTAAAACCGAGTTCGTATGTAAATTCACTGTAAAAACATGTATAGTTGCACACACGTCAGATTGCATAGTACCTTATTTTGCAGCTGCGAACTCCTCTTTCATTCTTCTTAACTCAACTACTTTTTTTACCACCAGGTTTTCTACCTGCAACCCAGTTGGGAGGATTTGGCTTGATATTTGTATTGAGCTTTAACATCTCAACCCTGGTGATTTCTTCCAGAAAGGCTTCTACATACCAAATAGAGAACTGAGCTTATGAAGCTCTGTAAGGCTTGTTCTGCATGATGAAATCCAGATAGTCTTCTCTTAACTCCTTTTTGAGGTCAGGGTTGCTAACTGGTCCTTTGGAAGCCTTTTTACTTGCATCTTTAGCAAAGTCTTCAAGTCTATTCACCATAGTGAATTCTGCAGACATGATTTGCTGAGCCTTCTTATCACTTTTTCCCTTGCTTTTGAAAGCAGCTATCTTTTCAGCCTGCACAAGTTTGAGCTCTAGGTACTCTTTTTTGGGCTTCTGATATGCATCTTTAGCAAAGTCTTCAAGTCTATTCACCATAGTGAATTTTGCAGACATGATTTGCTGAGCCTTCTTATCACTTTTTCCCTTGCTTTTGAAAGCAGCTATCTTTTCAGCCTGCACAAGTTTGAGCTCTAGGTACTCTTTTTTGGGCTTCTGATATCTTCTGAGGGATGTCAGTTGTGGAATAGAAGAATTGTATCTCTTTTGATACATTTTCTATTTCTAATGGGTTAAGAACAGTGGAGGGAAGATTTGTGGATGGATTTATGATAGTGAGAGCTGTGGTTGTAGTGGTGGATGGTTGTGGTGTAGTAGTGGTGATTGTGGTTTTTATAGGAGATGCATCAGGAGTTTCTTCATCATCATCTTGGACAATGAATTTAATTCTCCTGGTTCTGGTTTAAGGTGCATGTGTTTTTAATGATGGTTGTGGTGGTTGTGTTGTTTGTTTTCTTTGAAGAAGTCCTTTGGGAGACTTATGTGTTGGTGGAAATAGTGGTGTTTGAGTGGTTGTGACATCTGTTGTCACTTTTGTAGTGGCAACAGATGTTTTGACAATGGAAGTAGTGGTTTGGGTAATTGAAGTGGGAACAGTGGTTTTAATGGTGATGGGTGTAGCAGTGGTTTGGGTAGGTGTAGCAATTCTTTGACTAACCTTTGTTGGAATCTCTGTTGAAGAACCTTGGTTGTCTTGGATCCTTTTCTTTTCAATTATCTCTGGCATTGTTATCTTCATATTTGCTTCTCTTGTACCCTTTCTCTTCTGCTTCTCAATCTCGTTGGCGATTTCTTCTTTACTTGCACTGTTGAGTGCAACAATGTTAGGCTTTTTACCAACCTTTTTTACTAAGGGTGGGAGCTTTCTCATGAACTCTTCTTACTCCCCCTTTTTGGCATCATCATACTTAGGGAGAGTGAGAGCTTTACAAGCATTTTTAAAGATAAAGTCTTTAATGGCTTTAACTTATGCCTGTGTATCTTGATACCTGGCACCCACTATTTTTCTTACAAGCTCTACTTGCATGGAATAACTTTCTTTTGCAGCTTGCTTTTGAAGATGTAGGTATGGTTGAACATGAGCCCACATTTCTTTTGTAATGTCACCATTTGATGGCCGAGGTCTGGAGTTTTGGATCAAGATTTTCATCATGTCTTTGATCACTCCAACAGATGTTTCCAAGTTTGTGACCCTCTTCGTCAATTCTTGATAGTTTAATCCATCAGCTAATTTAACAAGATCATCTGAATTCCCACATAAGGTGATTAAACTTGGTTTTACACCAAGTGCCCCTTGTTCTTGGTACTAAGGACTTCCAATTGGTGAAGAAACTATTGTCTCAACAGTTATTGCCTTCAAGGGGGTCTTAATGATGTAACCATTATCCAATTGCGAGACTGTTATCTCTACAATTGTAGTAGCTGCCCCACTTGAAATACCAACCGGTGTCTCTTTAGACACAGGAGGTGTTGCCTCCTCTGCTTGTGGGATAACAATGATCCATGAGCTTGCCCTAGTCACTTGTGGGAGTGAACTCTTTGTGATTTATTGTTGAGAGGAACTAGGTATATGCAAGTCAGATGTATCAATTGCATCAAGCATATTTTGTGAAGGTGATGGGAATGTTGAAGTGGGTGGAGGTGTGGAAAGAGAAGCAGCCCTGGGAGAGGGGCTTGAGAAGAGATAATCTAGTGATATATATCCCCTTGATTTATGTCCCATGTGCTTACAACACTGTCCTTTTGTGAGGATGACTGAGGAGTTTGGATGGGTGGAGATGTTTGCATCTGTTGTGAGGAAGTAACAGCAGATGTTAGCTGCATTTGTGTTACAGCAGGTACCTCTGGCATCTCAACCTCCAGATATCCTTTCTTTTTGGTTTTTCTTTTAGATTTTGGGATGGATATGGAAGTGGTTTTTATGGAAATGTCTGGTGTGTGTTCCACAGTGCTGGGTTGTGCACCATGGTCACCAGGAGCAGTGGGCTCAGAAACAGATGTTGTAACATATGTTACTTGGTTATCTAAAACATTTCCGTTTACCACATTTTCTTGGCTTTTGGCCATCATGCGAGTAAAACTTTCATTTGAAAGACTATTACTTTCAAGTGCTTCACCTTGTTCAAAATTTTCTTTTCTTAAAACATTTTTAAGGTAGAAGCTTAATAGTAATGGATAGATGAGAAAAGGATTGCCAGTTCCTCGCTTGATTGCCCTTAAGTTTGCTACCAAATCTAGAAATAGTATATGAGATAGCTTATGATTTGAATTTCTCAAAATAGCATACCCCAAGTACTGAGCTTTTAGGGGTATCTCATTAAAAGCAATGGTTTTCGAAGACATGCAAAACAAGAGAGTATGGAAAAAGAAATGAATTTCTGGTGGGAACTTTGGTTTAAAAAGTTTTGCTCCCACCGTTTGACCTTCAAAGCCCCTTTCTATGAATTCAGGATGTAAGTCATTTTTGGGGTAAGATTCCAAACGTGTCAAATCCTCTAATCGAAACATGGTGGATATGGATTCTGCAATGATTTCCACATGCTCTTTATTAATGTTGGAGGTTAAGAGAAAGGGCTTTTTGTTTTGTAGTGTGAGCTTTGCATTTGCCAAAAATTCTCTGAGTGTGGAAAGCAAGATGGGGGTGTTTGCGATGAGAATGTAAAGATATTTTGATGAATTTATGATGTCAATGATGGAGTGATAATCCGTGTTCTTGCTATGCTTTACAAGATACATAAGTAGTTGTGAGGCGTTTTCAATTCGAGGGCCAGGACGAACTTTAGTTCAAATCTTTTGAAAATCTTCTATGCAGATAATCTTTTGAAAGATCTGTTTTCAAAATATCTGTTTGAAACATCTGTTGTGGTCAACAGACCTTTGAGCACCAAGATCAGTGTTTTGACTTTTGAAACGTATGTTTGACATTTAGTCAACAGAGTTATGAAAAACCTCTGTTTGAAATCTTTATAGGGTTAAACAGAGTTTTGAGAGAAAACATTGGTTGATAAATCAGTGGTTCTTTTGCCTTCAACAGTGGTTATCCACATTAAAATAGACTTTTGAACCAATGATACATTTGTTTTACTCTATTGAACAGAGTTTTGAATTTTGGTGATTTTGTCAATCTTTTCTTGATTTTAAACCAATACTTTTGATTTTCTGATTTTTTTGAGCAACATAAAATCTTTTCTTGAATATTGGTCGACAGAAAATGTTTTCCCCAGTTTCTCCATCTTTACCAGTTGGTTTAGGGATAATATGGTCTAAAACAAGAGATGTTGCTGCATAGCTTGTTAATTTTCTATTGACCCTCTCAGACTCAATTTTAACCTCTTCCATTTGTTGTTTTAAACCAACCATTTCATCAAGATATTTATTAATTGCCCCTTGTTTATCCAAAATAGCTGCTTTTAAAGTTCAGTTGTTCTTTGATCCTTTTTAATCTGTTCAATAAACCGTTCTCTGATTTTAGCAATTTAGTATAAGCAATTTTAAGAGCTTACAAATCAGTTAGCATACTTTCAGTATGACCTTTTAATCTCTCATAATCTTCATCCTTTTCAATGCACTTTTCACACGGAATCATGCATTTCTAACATTGAAAAGGTTTAATGAATTCATTTTTAGCTTCCATTTTTTACTCTAACGACTCAACTTTTACCTCTTTCAACTGAGCCATCATTGCTTGTTGAGCTAGTTCTTCAATTGAATATTTTGATGTCTCTGAAATATTGATAATCTCTTCCTTCTCATCAAACTTTATTTCTCCTAATGGACCATCCTTCGAGAAAAATCCTGCAAAATTTTCAACAAAGTGAGAAGGAAAAAATTGATTTAAAAATAGTATCTTGAGAAATAAGAATATGTACTGTCTCAATTTTATCATTAGCAAGGCATGTTGATTCAAGTTCAACATCAACTGTCACGTCCTCTTTAACCACTTCAATCTTATCCTCTTCGATCACTTCAACCTTAGTCTTAGCATCTTCAATTTCCTTGATTTCATCTATCAAGGCAATTTCATTAGTCTTTTAAACAAGAGAATTCCAGTGAAAACCTTCGTCATTTTAAACCACCACTAAGGCTTTATCTTTCAGAGTTGACTTAGACGAAGATCCACTTTCTATCGGAATATTTCTTGAATTCACTGATCCGGAACTCTGAGGTTGATTGCAGTGTTGAATAGCTCTTTGGTAGAAGCCATTGCTTCTTCCAAATGGACTAAACTTGCTTTCAACCTTCTGATTTGTGCATTCCCATTTGAAGTGCCCTCTCTCACCGCATTTGAAGCCTTTCACTTTAGACTTATCAAAACCAAGCTTTGTATGTTCATCTCCCAGATTATTCCTACTTGTTATCTCCATGAATCTCTAAGCCCTTCGCATTACACTTGCCATACACCATCTAATATCGATCAGTTCCATCTCCTCGGGATATATTTGATCGTAGTTTTCTGTAACCAAGCTGTAATTCTTGATTCTACCAGCTACTAACCCTTCATACGATTGTAGAACTGAGGCTAGAAGTGCAATGTGTTCTTTGGCATTTGGAATTGTAAGTTCTTGAAAATTGTTAAGATTCAAAGCTATGTTGATTCTGCAGGTTCTCTGATTTCTGAGTTGATGAACTTTGTTGATACTGAGATTAAGACTATTGAGTTTGTGACTGTTTAGATTGTTGATTAGATCCTATACAGCTTCCATAAATTGGTTGTTGGATTTGTGAATATCCCATATTACTAACAAACTCATTCTCATTTGATGTATATTGTGTAAAATTCGTATTATCTGCACTAAATGTTGTTTGAATCTTCTGACTGTCAATTTCTGACCCTTTGAAGTAAAGCCCAATATCTTGTGGAGATAAATGTGCTTTCATTTTCTACCTTTCTCAAATCTAAATCGTGAGCTTCCAATTTCTTAATGAATGTGCTCAGATTCAATTTCATAAATTCTGCAGGTTTTGATTTTAAAATCATCAAAAGCAATTTCCAGTCATCGTCTGGTAGAGCATCAGCTAGTTTTTCAACTTGATCATAATCTATAGGCTTGATATCATGACGTTTCATCTCAGCTATCAAATGATAGTTTTTTTTCAATCAACTGCTGAAAAGTCTCTCCTCTGACAGCGGTGAAAATATCGAATTCTTTCTTAATTAAATTTGTTATACTCTTTCGCATATCAGCATTTCCTCGATATTTTTGATACGGTGCCATCCATAATGATTGAGCAGTTTCTTGGTGTTAAAGTAGATGCAAAATATCATCTTTAATAGATTGTTGAAGAATATTATACATTTTATTTTCCCTCAAATAAAACTCCTTTTCAGCTTTAGAATTTGTGAGATTTTGATCTTCTCTCCACGTTCATTTCTAGAAATGAGGTACTCATCTTCAATGTCATCCATGCCTTCAAAGAGTTAGGCTGAACATAATTCTCGAAATGACTAGCCCATCGTGGGTAGTCTTCCATTCATAGTAGCATTGGCGGTTTATTTGACATACCCATCTCATTATCTAGATTTATATTTTGAACAAAGCTCGAAGAACTTCCTCCTATAGAAAATATATTCATCGTTTCCGAATCTATGACTTAACAAATTTCAAAACGTTCAAGCGTATGAGCTAAACAAAGCGTATGATTATCTTAACGTAGGACACTTGGAGTGTATGACTGTCAGAGCATAAGACCTACTGAAACGTATGACCTCGGAATCGTATGAGCCTCCTGCGTGAGGACGAGCTTCTACGCTTGGCCTCCTGCGCGCGTAGGAACCTCCTGCATATGGATCACCCTCTTGCACCCAGAACCACTTTTTGCTAGTTTTTCTTGATGATTTGGAGATGGAAACAGATGAATCTAGGTGAGATCTCTTGACATGTTCCAAAATGAAAAAAGAAAATGTGAGAAGAAATTGAGAACTTTTTTACCATTAAATCTCTTAGAAATGCGAAACAGTAAAGCTTTTAGACCGAATTCTTCAAATCCAAGCGGTGTACACAAGTAGATATCCTCCTCTGAGCTCTGATACCACTTATAGGACCGCTTTAACTTGTGAAACACTTGATTAGACTTGATGTAAACACGTATGAATATCTACAACTTCAATAAAAGTGCAGAATCCAATTATAGAAATAATGAACACGAGGATTTCATAATATATCTTCTTGATTAAAATCTGGCAGCAATTCGTTACACTTAAGCTCCTTTTCTAAAAGTTCTCCAAAACAAATTTCCCAAAAGTTTCACAAAGTTATGAGTCCAAGCACATGAGTCTCCTATATATAGGCGATAAGTCATGCGCACGACTCATGCGCACAGACCACTCATATGCACATAGGAATCCAGCGTGCGTATGAGTCCATTACATTATATTTCAAACTTAAACATAAAAACGACCTTGACACGGGGCCGTGCCCCATAGGCACGCCCCCGTGTTTGCCTTCTGGAAAAATTCGTTGCTGGCACTTTTGACACAGGGTCGTGGCTCCCATACACGGGGCCGTCTCCAGTGCCTATTTTCTGAAAAATTTGTTTTTTAACACACGTTTTACACATTTAATCAATCTAACCAGTTTTGGACACATCGAGGACAATGTGTAATTTAAGTGTGTGTGGGGGGGGGGGGGGCTTGAATAACTTGAATATTGTTTGTCCTTAAACGAGCCTTACACAAAACTCTACATGGAACCGCTAAAACACCCCAAATCTTGTTCAAATTTTTTTAGTTTGTTTTTGTCTTGTTTATAGTTGAAGTTAGAAAAACAAGTTCTAAAAATTCAAGTTTTTACAAATTTACAACCGATAACGCCACGATAAAAAAACCACATAAGAAAAATTCATAAAAAGGCATGAATTTTTTTTAAAATTTGATTGTATATATATTTTCAGCATTTTTACCCTTTTCCCACAAAATTGTGAGTTTTGAGCCAAGCATCCAATATCATATCTATACTAAATGCTCATCTTTCATTTTTTGTGTGAATAGCACCACGGTTCTTACAAATCTAGTACTTGACAAGACAATACATTCCCAGTCCTTACCGACTAATCCAAGTAAGTATGTGATTGAGACATTAGGATTTAAACCATTTTCTTTTTCCATTTCAACCTTATTTTCTATTTTTATCCCTTCACAAAAACTCTCCTTAGTCAACCCCTTTGAGCCTAAATCTTTTATTTCAAAACCCACAACACACCATCACCCAAAAACCATCTTTTTATCTTTACACCTTTTATTTTAGTAAAAATCGGTTCTTTTGAAAAAAAAAAACGCAAAAGCAGGTGACTTTACTCTATCAAAAAAAATATCTTGTTGCTTAAAATAAATAAGCAAATCTATTGCTTACAAGCATATAGTTTATAAAGTCATAAATAAAATTTAAAAAGAAAACCGACTTTTTTACACCTTTAGCCACTTTTCAATAAGACTACTCTAACATTAACCTAAAGCCTACCCTTTCAAAGTCCTCTTAATATTTACAAGGATTAAGTTAAAAAGGAGGAAGTTTGATTGCTTGTCAAGCATATGGTAGGAGTAAGTTCCGTACTGGGACCGAGCGTTTCACTTATACATTTTCGGCCGAGTGTTGAGTGACCACTTGTGAGGTATGTGAATGTATATATAGCTAAATGAAATTTTAAAATAAAGGTTATGCCCAAAAATATTTATTTTTCTTAAAAAGTTCTAAATAAATCATGTCGAATATGATTGTAAATAAAATAAAAACAAGAATAAATAAGGAACTTGGATTCCTGACACTCTACAAACAAGACCCAAAACTTCTCTTCTACCCATTCCATTTGGGAGTGTAAGCAAATATAAAAGAGTTTTGCTTGAGGACAAACAAAGATTCAAGTGTGAGGGTATTTGGTATGCACAAAATGCAACATATAAATTATATCAAATAAGGTATAAAAACAACCCTTTTTAGTACTAATGTTGAAAAAATATGTTTCTTTGTTTACTTTTGATTTTCAGGATTAAAAGAGCTTAAATGAACAAAAGGAACAAATTAACGGCGAAATCCAACATAAGTACAGAAGAAAGGAAGTGGATACACTATACCGACCCTCCAAGCTTCACCCAAAAGACAAAAACAACAAACCAGAACCAAAGCATGGGGTTGTGCCTGCCGGGCATGGGGTCATGCCCTTCTCAAGATTCCCTAAAAATAAAGACAAACAGAAGACGACAAGGGACACGGGGCCGTGTCTCCTAGACACGTGCCATCGTGGTCAACTCTCAGATTTGCAAATCTAGGTTCGTACAACAAGTACAAGGGCCACGGGGCCGTGCCGTTGACACACGGGGTCGTGTGCATAGTTGCTCTGACAACAGTATTAAATGAAGACAGAGAAGGAGAAGGACATGGGGTCATGCCTACCAGGCATGTGGGCATGTAAAGCCAATGTTTTCAGCTATAAAAGGAGGTGCTTGGCTCACTTGCAACTCATCCATTGGCAAAGCACTTCTCTCACACCTGCCACGTGCCACCACTCCACCACCACTAGCACCATCATCCACCGCTTTCATCTATCATCCATCCTTAGAGTGTGTGTAGTAGTCTCGGGATCCAAGATCGATAGTAAGATTTTTTGTCAAACAAAGGCCATGCTTGGCTAATACATCACTTGGTGAAGACAAGTTATTTATGTATTACTTTTGATTTCTAAGCTTTGGTAACTTTTTATTTGGGTTTGTATTAATGAATTTAATAACTAGTTTTTTATATTGAAAGTGAACTTTATTCAATCATTTCTTCATGTTTTGTTGATTCACTCATTCGTGTCTTTACGGTCTTTATAAAGCACGTTAACTGCCTGGAAAGGGATTAGAAGGGTGGTTGGGTAAAGTTCTTGCCTCTTTCAGGGTATATATTTTGTGAGGACTTGATTTAAGCTTATTAGGACTTCCTTTGAGGCAGATAGCATCAAATCGGGGGAAGTAAGAACGGCTTGTAATCCCTTATAAATAAACTACTATTAAAACTTTAAACTGGCCTTATGGGATTGTATCCCTGCTGACTCGGACCAATATGGCCGATGGTAGTGTTGCCTCCAAAAGAGGGACATGCCATTATAACTAAGATAATCTCTTAAAAAACCTAAAGCGCGGGAATCATCAAAGGATACATAAATGACGAGTCGGATCCAAGTGATTCTATCTTGTCTATCTACTCTTTTATTTATTTAGTTTCTTTATTGTTTTTTATTTATTAAAAACAAAAATTTTCTCTAAACATTTGGTTAGATTAGACGCCGATGATATTCCGGAATTAAAAGCTCTTGTGTCCTTGGACGACCTCGGTATCTTACCATCACTATACTACGACAATGATGGGTGCACTTGCCATAGCGTGTTGTAGAGAGTGATTGTTTAATATCGTGTTTTATAAATTTAAAGCTTGATAAAAGAATAAAAAGTACTAAAAATATAATAAAAATATGTACACACTCGCACACACGTCAAAAAACCATATAAATCCTACTACCAATACTAAATGTTAGCTCAGTTTGGTTCCTCACTGTATTGGTACGATACTAACAATCACTGTAACTTGTTACAATAAAAAACTTAACTTTTTAATACAACTCTTTTTTAAACAAAATTGATATTTTTCAAGAAAAAGAAAACCTAATTACACCTACGTATTCGGCTATTTTGAAAATGTTTAATGAGCGAAAGTTAAAGGGAAATATCAAATTAATTAATAACTAAATAGTCAATAAAAACGTATATCGTTTAAAGTGTAAGTGGTAAAATGTTATCTGTTAAAATTGTTGCTCATTTAGATTAAAGTAAGTTACTATTTTGGCTCATGTGATTAAGCTAATTTGACCCTTTCAGCCCAAAAAGAAATATTTTAAAATAACAAACCCTGAGGTTGTATTTTATAATAGTATTGACCCCTAACACTAACACTAACTCTATTACTTTTTTCTAGTTAAGTATATGAGGTTTTTTGGTATTTTTACTCCTTAGAGGTTGTTCATGTAAATTACGAAGTTCTTTTAGTATTTAAAAGGCTATTTATGTAATTAACCAAATTAACGAAAACCAATCCCCAACCTCATACTTTCTTCTCTCTTAAATGAATATTTTTTATTTGTCTATTTAAAAACAGTGTTTTCACTTTTATTTCTTAAAATCTTTGTTGTAATTTTTTTTGTTATGGTTATTTTTGTGATTATTATTTAACAAAACATATTTCAAATATACAAATAAATATAATTTTTTTCTAGAAGTGTTTGTTTTTTGTAAACGTCATTTTTAAAACCGTTCATTTTTTAGAAAAAAAAAAGAATCGTTCATCTTTTTTGAAATCGTTCATTTATTTGGATTATCCGTTTGTTTAATCGTTCAATCTCATACAGTTTGTTCCTTAAAATCATTCGCTTTTTACTTTTTTAAACCTTTTTTTTATAAACGTTTTTTTTTTTGTTTTAATCATCGCAATTTAAACCGGTTGTTTGTTTAAAATCATTCGTTTTTAAATCCCTTCGATTTAGAAAATCATACATTTTTTGAAGTTTTTTTCCTAACGGCTATAAGTAACTTGTAGAATACAAAGTTTAAAAGACGAACAATTTAAGAAAAGAATGGTTCTAAATGGAATGGTTTAAAAAATAACAACTTTAAATGAACTAAAAAACTTGTTTAGAAATAAATTAAAAACTGTTGTGAAACAATGACCTACTAGCCTAATAACAAACAATAAGAGAAAGAGATGTAGGGAGAAAACACTGATATTCCATTGATAGACATATGTCTAGTACAAGATATACAATGTAATATATATAGGAGAAGACAACTTGGAAAAGAAGTCAGTCTATTTTAGTAATTGATAACCATAATAATATAATAATATATTTATAACACTCCCCCTTGGTAATCAACTTAATACGCTTTGAGATGCTGTCTCGTTAAAAACCTTGCTAGGAAAACCCAGTGGGACAAAACCTCAGCTAAGGGAAAAATAGTGTGTTGTCTCATTAAAAAACCTTACTAAGAAAACCCAAATGGGACAAAACTTAGTGAGGGAAAAAGAGTGCAACTTGAATAAGTCTCCCCCTCATTTTAACATGTATCCTGATGTGTGTCCATCTTCCTTGAAAGTTGTACAAAGCTTTTGCAGCCAATGATTTGTCGCTTGATCCCTTAATATGCAATCTTTTATGTTGAGCAATGTTGCATAATCTTCTAACGAGACTTTAGGTGTCTCCTTCCACAAAATATCATATGTTCACGACCGTGTTTTATTACATTGCTGCATCTACAAGACTAAACAAACTTTTTTTGATGGGTTAGTAAAATATAATCAAATATCGTGTATACCTAAAAAATTTGTTTTAACTCATTTCAATGTCTCCTTGGTTGACAAGGGCTATATCGTGACAATAAGTTCAAATGAAATATACTATGATCATCCATAGTTAGCAAAACATATAAATGCACATATGCATTTAACAATAGTACTTCTAGAATGAGAATCACTACTTTGGTATGAGATGATAATAGTCACTACTTATAACAAGTGGCTGGATAACCTTTAACATACATTATTGTTGAACTTTGTGCATACTAAAATACCCCAACATCTTCAAGATGTAGTTTAATTTATGGATAAAATTATAATTATACAAATACTGAGCCATAACCACACCGCCTCAAGGTCTTTCAAAAAAACTCCCTCCAAAAGCTCGACAGTTTCTCTCGATGATGCCTAGACATCATCACTGTAAACTGCGATTATAGTGAACTTTTAAGAGAAGAATTTCGATAAACGTATGGATAATTATCAAACTTATCCCTTTTATCTGAATATCTCGAGTTGTACAACACTCGACTTGAGTATTTTAGCCCATACAAATTTTGTCAACTTCATATAGTAGGTTCTTGAGGTTTTGATAACAATGCTTTTGGCATTATCAATTCATGAGGAAATTCTATCCATCTTATCCAAATATGCATTCACTCTTTAGGAGGTTTGCTACACAAATGTGCTCATTTAATACATAGAATTCTATATTATATGCAAAGATTTCATGCATACTTGCTTTTATTTCTAAAATCCATTTTGTACCATGCTTCTACTTATTGAGATATCACAATCATCAGGTACAAGTTTTCTATGTATGTTTATTGGTGCACAATTATTATATCGTTAGGATGTTACAATTCACCTTTAGGGCACTCATTTGCTTTAGGAAACTCATCATGAGTTCAATCGTATTTCAATATGAATTTATATACACCGATTATATTGTTCTCAAGAGCTTAATTTACATGATTTTGATAATTTAAATGCTTCAAGGACTTTCATGTAAACTTTCAGTATCAAAATGATACATAACATTTCTAATACACACGCCAATTCTCTCTTTATATTACCAGAATAATAAGATATTGAAAAGTCAATGCATCCACCATTGGAGAATGTGTCTCCTCATCATCAATCATAGGTCGTTGCGAAAATTCTTGTGCCTCAAATTTTTCCTTATATCACTCAATTGATTTTCACATAATTCGCCTAAAAGATCCGTTTATATCCAACATATTTTACAACTTTAGTTATATGGACTGGTGGTCCAGATACTTTCCATGTCATTAAAGAATTCAACTTTGCCTTATTTGCGTCTTTTCATTTTGGCCAATCATTTCTATGTTTATGTTAGGATCTGAGTTCGGATTGATTGTGTTTTACGTTTGAATTAAAATTAAAGATGAACAAGTAATGCAACGGAATGTAAATGGAAACAAACTTTGCACACAATCAAACAGGAGAATTACTTTCAACACACATTTTCAACAAAGAACCGAATGATTGAATTTATTTCATCAACGATTACAATGCATGCATGTAACAAACTCCCCCTCAGCCTGAGCTCACAGTGATTTGTTCATACAGGAAGAAAGATGGTGAAGAGCTAATAGAACAGTACAGGGTACAGTTCTATTTATAGGCACGGACAAACCACTGTGGCATCTTTGCTGACGTCACCATGAAAGTGACATCTAACCTCCTAACAAAATCTAATAACTGATCTAATACAAACACTGCTATGCTAACTACTGATTACATTACATTACATAAAACAAGCTAAACTACTGCTTTATCCTTCCACTGATGTGAACCCAGCAGTACTTGATATATCCAGCAGTGCTTGACCCATAACAGTAGATTAATCAGCAGAGCTTTAGTCTTCATCAGTCTTTGACTTGATCAGCAGTTGTAGGTCAGCAGTTGTAACGATTAGTGGTTTGGAGGTCATCAGATGTTGAAACCACTTTCAAGGGGAGAGACTTGTATACATAACATCTGCTTATTCTGGATCCACTGCTCTGATCCGGTTTTGGCTTTAATTATCTGTTCCTCTGATAGGGTTCAATCCCAACAATCTCCCCCTGGAATAGATAATGCCAAAACCCTTCATTATTTGTAGATCTTTATTGCCTCATCAACAGTTCCCTTATTTTCCCTTTGAGTTGTAACTCAAAGTCTAAGGCATCTGTGTCATCTTCATCCCTGCAAAGTGGAAGATCAAGGAGATCCTGCAAATCTTCAATACTTAGGCCAAGTGATTGTTCCCTTGTTATTTTCTTCACTTCTCCACTAGACTTGATCACAGTCAGTACATGGGTCTGATTGTCAGTTTTCCACTTTAGTACTTTTGAGTCTGGTGGGTTTCTTAGGAGATTTTTATTAGATGAGGAGTTTGGTGATGACTGACTGAGCAGTGCTTGTAGGTTGATTCAATCCAAGAGTTTCTGCTATCATCTTCTTAATACCCTCTTTTACAAGGTCATCTCCTGCCATTAATTCTTCCACTGTTTCAGCATCCAACTATTTTTGTTGTCTTCTTTTATAGATGGCAGCACCAGCTGGAGCAGTGGATCTCCTGATTTGTAGCTTTGGTGGTCTTGTTGAAACCTCAGCTTCAGGATAGCCAGGTTTTTGTGGAACCCTTAGATCTTTCTTCCTTAGTTCCTCCAACCTTTTGTAGGTGGTCCTGACTTTGTCTTCTTTCCATCTCATCACTTAATTTTTAGACCCATAATCAGCAGCAATTAGCTCCTCTTTCATTCTCTTCAGCTCCAATGTCTTTTCAGGTACATTCTTCTTATACTTTGCCTAATCAGGAGGAGTGTGTTTGACCTTGTTCTTAATCATTTCTTGAATCCTGGCTGCTTCACTTTTAAGCTCAGGAATGGTCCACTCTTTGTACATGTATTTTTCTCCTTTATATTTCTTAAAAGCCATGATGTTGTCAAGGTAGTCTTTTCTCAATGACTCATCTGCTCTTTCTAATATTTGTTGAGAAACATTCTTTGCAAACTGCTCCAAAGATCTGACTTGAGTGAGTAGAAATTGATAATGCCTTTGAATTTCTTTGTCAGTTTTTCCTTGTGAGTTTCTTTTGGAGATATCCTCTGCCTGTTGAGCCTTAACTTTCAAGTATTCTTCGATGTTGTTAGGCCTAGGATATCCTTCAACTGATGGCAAACTCCTTTTAGCAGGATCATCCTCATAGTAGAAAGATTTAATTTCTTCTCTGACTACTATAAGTTCTAGGGGATATTGAAATCCTGTAGGAGTGATGGCGGTGATTGGCTGTTGAACTTGGGCTGAAGAGAGAGGAACATGGTTTGGAATATTTACAAGTGCTTGAGATTGTGAAGATGTAGGTGGTGGTGATGGAGAATCATCATCAGGTAAAATTACCCTTCTCCTGTTTAGTTTAGGAGAGGCACGTGGTGTGTTGGATGGTTGTGAAGTATTGATTTGAGTGATGGAAGGTGGCTGACTAACAGTTGTTGAAACAACTGGGGTTTCAACCACTGTTGTCATTACAACAGATGTTGTAACATCTGATGTCTTCTGCTTTTTAGCAGGAGGTGATGATGGTGGTGAGGTGATTTTTGGTAGTGGTGGTAAGGCAGTGGTTGTGGTGTGTGTTGAAGTGGTGTGTGTTGAAGTGATGGCAGGTGTTTGGCTAGCAGTTGTTGAAACTACTGAAGTATCAGCAGTTATTGATAAAGCAGGAGTTACAACAGCTGTTTGGGTGGAAGTTTGATGTTTGGAGCCTTTGGAAGGTGGTTTGGAAGCATACTTTGTGGGTCTGGATGGTGTGTGATTAGGTTGCCTCACTTGTCTAATGGGCTTCTTCTTTTCATCCTTAGGATTTTCATCATCCATAGGTTAAGAAGGACCCTGCACATTCAGCTCCATAAAAGCTCTTTTCTCCTGTTCCCACCTGGCTTTATCCTTAGCCTCTCTATCCCTTTTTACACTTGCTTTTGCTTCAGTAAGTGCATTTGTGGTAACATTAATCTTTTTACTACCATTTGGCAAGGGAATGTCTTTAGTCATGCTATATTTTTCTGGTTCAATATAAAGACCATCTTCAATTCCCTTCTTCTTCCACAGCTTGATTTTCTCCCCCTTTTTGGCATTATCTGGTGGTGGGTTATCAATAAAAAGAATAGTGGGAGGAGCAGTGCCAATGGTGTTCAGTATGTGGGCCTTGATAGCCTTGATGTCAGCTTGGGTATCTTTAAACCTTGACTCCATCATGGTTCTCACCTTTTGAACATGTATTTCATGCTACTGATCAGCCAATTGTCTTTTATGTTGGAGCAGTGGTTGAAATAAGTTCCATCACTCATTTGCAGCAGGTGCAGGTTGTGCAGTTGCTTGAGCTGGAGCAGCAGTGGTTGGTACCTTTTGAACTTTCAACACTTGTTGCAGCATATCTTTAATTTCTGCAACAGAAGTATCCAGTTTGTCAATTTTGTCCGTTAATTCTCGGTACATTAAACCATCACCCAACTTAATGGGATCATCTGATTTCCCACTAACAGTGGTTGTAACAATGGTTAACTCAGGGAATGTATTCCAAAAGTCATCCACTGATGCCCCTTTGTCTTGGAAATGGGGACTTCTTTCTTCAAATTGAGAAACCTTTTTTAGTGAACTAGTGAAGACTGGATACACAAGTGTTCCCAGAGAAGAAATTGCCTCCAAGGAAGTCTTATTGATGTAACCACTGTCCAAATGTAAACCAGTGGGTTCAACACTTGTAGTGGCTGCTTCACTTGGACTACCACCAAGAGTTACTTGTAACTCAAGGGGTGTAACCTCCTCAGGTCTTGTTGGTGGGTTAGCAATGATTGATACATCACACCCAGTCACTTGTTGAGGTATGTTCTCGTTGACAGGTGATTGAGAAGGACTGGTTTGTGCGTGGTTCAAATCAAGATCATCCAACAATATTTTTGTTTGTGGGGGAATTGTGGAGGTGAGGTTGGGTGTAGAAAGAGAATTGGCCCCGGGCATTGGGCTGTGGATGATGGAAGCAAGTGATTCCAGAGCATCATATTGTGGTATCCCTATATGTACAACCTGTTCTTTTTGAGAAGAAGCAGGAGGAGGTTTAGGTATGGGTTGAGATATTTCTACCATCTGCTGTGAGGAAGTAGTAGCAGTGGTTTGTTGTGACTTTTGTGTTGTCACTGGCAGTTGCTCTGGTATCTCATCCTCCAGAGTTGCCTTTGATTTGGGTTTGGGGGGCTTTTGAGTTTTCATTTGACGTGGCTTTTTGGTGATTTTAGGTGTGGGTTTCAAAGCAGTTGTTTTGCTGCTATGATCACCTAGAGCAGTAGGCTCAGCAGCAGATACCTGAGGAGCAGTGGTAGCTACTAAATTCTGCTCAGGGACCTCTGCTTGTGTTTTGCAAGGTGTTGACATTCTTGTGAAAGTTTCAGCAGTTAAGTTGTTTATTTGAAAAGAGTCACCTTGTTTTATTACATGAGCATCATCCTTACCAAATTTCTTTTGAAAGTAACAGCTTAGAAATCTTGGAAAAAGTAAGAATGACTTTTTATCAACATTTTTAACTAAATCATTAAAGATTTCCTGGGAGTAATTGAAATTTTCATCTTGTAGAATAGCATATCCCAGGTTTTGAATCTTTAATGGTATCTCATTAAAAGAAGTTGTTTTGTTTGAAACACACATTAACAGGGTATGGAACAAAAATCTTGTTGCAGGTGGAAAATTACCTTTTTGTAAGGTATCCTTTTTTATTATATCTGCATAGCCCCTTTCAAGGAAATCAAATTTTAACTCGTTTTTGGGAAAAGAAGTTTTACCTTGCTGATCATCGAGTTCAAAGACTTCCGAGATGGATTGTGGTGTGATTTTGACTGCTTTACCCATTAGAGAAGAGTTAATGGCTATGACATCTTCGCCTTGTTTGTCAAGAGTAACATTTTTCCAAAACTCTCTTTGGGTTTTCAGATAAATCAGAGCATCTGCTATTAACAAAGTTTTGTACTTTGATGCAGACATAGTATCAATGATGGAATCGGAAGTATCAGTGGTGCCGGGTTTTGTAAGGAGACCCAGATAATTGTGAGGAGCTTTGTATGGTATTTCGATGGGAGTGGTAGCCATTTGAGTGGCCTTTTTAGAAGATGATTTTGAAGTGGATTTTGCAGATGACTTTGATTTTGTCATTTTGAAGAAGAAGATTGATGAAGAATTTGAGAAAGAGATGGAAACTGCTTTGAGAAAGGAATTTTTGTGAATTCGATTCGAAAGTAAAACCCTGTTTGGGGTTTTGAAGGGGTTTTATAGAGGAAAAGTGAATGCTGATGTGGCAGCGGTTACAAAAGATCTGACCACTATGTACTGTCCACGTGCCAACCCCTGATGAAATGAAGGACAAGTGTTTTTATGAAAACCACTGATGGAATAAGATCAGTGGTTGTAACGGTAACAAATGAAGGCAGTGGGTGATTTTTACTATCAGTTGATTGCATATCAGTGGATAAAAACACTGATTTTGAACAACAGTGCTTATCAAGGAGATGAGAGAACAGGGGTTGACTTTCAGCAGTGGACAGACTTTTAAGTAGAACGGCCTTTTGAACAAAATAGTGGTTATGGCAGACTTTTTAGGATTTAATGAAAAATTCATTTTTAGCTATTTTTAAGGATGGATTTTTGATTTTCTGAAAACATTTTAATGCTTTTATTCATAGAAAAACATGATTTTGCCTGTTATTCCATGTTTAGCACGCCAATCCTAGAGATCAAGTTTTCAAAGGTGGATGTGTCTAATGCTTTGGTTAGCACATCTACCAGCTGATCTTTAGTTGGAACATGGTGCAAAGAAATCAAACCTTTTTCATAGCAATCCCTCATAAAGTGATGTCTGATGTCAATGTGCTTGGTGGTTGAATGGGAAACTGGATTTTTGATGATATTTTCTGCTGCCTGGCTATCCAACATGAGTGGTGTCTTTAAGGCAGTGATACCAAAATCCAACAACTGATTTTGAAGCCAAAGCAGTTGGGCTGTACAGCTTGCAACAACTATATACTCTACCTCAGCAGTGGATGTGGAAACAGCTGCTTACTTTTTGCTTTGCCAAGACACTAAGGTGCTGTTTGTTTTTTCAGATGTAAAATGTCTGTAGTCTGCGAACCACATCTGCAGGCATCTGCAAAAGAAGATGTGGCCCAAATGTCTGCAGTCTGCAAGGAGAAGAGAGTTTGTTTTTTTCTTCAAAAACAACTTCACACACACAACACACAACACACACACACACACACAAGAGTTCTCTCTCTGCTCTCTCTCTCTCTCTACAACCACCACCACCACCACACCACCTCCGCCATCACACCACCGCCATCACACCACCGCCTCTCTCTCTCTACGGTCTCTCTCTCACAGAACTCTCTCTCTCTCTACAACCACCACCACCACCTCCGCCATCACACCACCGCCATCACACCACTGCCTCTCTCTCTACGGCCTCTCTCTCTCTACGGTCTCTCTCTCTCTCACAGATCTCTCTCTCTCTCTACGGTCTCTCTCTCCCTCTACGGTCTCCCTCTCTCACCGATCTCTCTCTCTCACAGATCTCTCTCTCTCTCATAGGTCTCTCTCTCTCTACGGTGGTGGCGGAGGTGGTGGCTGAGAGGTAGGAGGTGGTGGCGGAGATGTGGTGGCAGGTGGAGGTGGTGGCGAAGAGGTGGTGGCAGGGGAGAAGAGGAAGAAGAAAAAGGGTGTGTGTGAAGATCTGATCTGTTTAGTGAAGCTATTATCCATAGCTTTTTTTTAAGCTATTAAAAGCCATTTTAAGATCTTTTTTTTTAAATAAACAGCCTTCAAGAGCTTATGTCTGCCTGCCCGCAGACATAAGCTCTTTACAGACATTTTAAGAAAAAACAAACAGAACCTAAGCAATTGCTTAGGAATTGGCACCCTCCTGAAGTGGACTTCCTTGTCTTGTCACATCCAGCAAAGTCACTATCTGAGAAACCTGAAAGCTCAATTTTACCATTAGCTGGATACCAGATACCAAGTATGGGAGCACCTTTGAGGTATCTTAATATCCTTTTTACAGCAATAAGGTTTGGCTTTCTTGGGGTTGACTGGGATCTTGCACAAACACATGTTGCAAACTTGATGTCTGGCCTAGATGCAGTTAGGTACAATAAAGACCCAATCATGCTTCTATATAAAGTTTGATCAACCAAATCATCCTTTTCATCAGACGTGATAATTTTATTGGTTGCAATGGGTGTACTGCATGGCTTACAATCATCCATCTCAAATTTCTTCAACAGTTCTTTGGCATATTTGCCTTGATGGATAAAAGTGCCATTTTGCAGTTGCCTTACTTGGAGACCAAGAAAGCACTGGAGTTCACCCATTGCACTCATTTGAAACTCAGCTGTCATGAGTTTCCTAAACTCTTCACACATTTTATTACACGTGCTTCCAAAAATGATGTCATCCACATAAATCTAGACAATCATCAAATCCTTTCCTTTCCATTTTAAAAACAATGTTTTGTCTATTTTACCTCTTGTGAAACCAATGGATAGTATGAAAGTGGAAAGAGTTTCATACCAGGCCCTTGGTGCTTGTTTCAGGCCATACAAAGCTTTATTTAGCTTGTAGACATGATTTGGATTAAATGGATCCTCAAAGCCTGGAGGTTGACAAACATAAACCTCTTCTTGAATTTTACCATAGAGGAATGCACATTTAATGTCCATTTGATACACCTTGATTTTGTGGTTGACAGCAAAGGCCAGAAATAATCTGATAGCTTCAAGTCTTGCTACAGGGGCAAATGTTTCATCATAGTCAATGCCCTCTTCTTGTCTGAACCCTTGAACCACTAGCCTAGCTTTGTTCTTGACAACAATGCCCCTTTCATCAGTTTTATTTTTGAAGACCCACTTTGTGCCAATAGGACTTACACCCTCTGGCAGTGGTACAAGTTCCCATACTTGTTGTCTTTTGAACTGTTGGAGCTCTTTTTGCATGGCTTCTACCCAGCTGTTGTCTTTAAGTGCCTCTTGGTACTTGACTGGCTGATGGAGAGATAGGAAACCAACAAAAAGACAAATGTTTTGGGATTGACTTCTTGTGAGCACCCCTTCATTGATGTTGCCAATGATTTGGTCTGGTGGATGAGATTTCAAGAAGATTAAATCTCCTTGGTATGGGACAATGTCATTTCATGGTGAAGGCTGCAGATGTCAATCATCTGAGCTAACCACTGCTGGTGACTTTGATGATCCAGTAGTGGCTTCAAATGGAGGTGGAGGAATAGGTGGAACTGGTGTGAAAACATGCTGACTTTTATCCACTGATGGAGGATTATCAACAATGTTTGATGGTGTGGAAGCAGGGGTTAATGGGCTACTTTGATCAACAACTGTTGAGGTAGCAGTGGTTGAACTTTGATAGTTGTTTTGAACATCTGCTGCTCTTCCACATGATGCAGACTTTTGTTGTGGAATGATGATTTCATATCCATAGTTTGATGATGAATTTTCTGATGGACCTGCATTGTTAGACTTGACAGCAACACTTTCAAATGTGAATTTATCAAGATCAAATAAGTCTGCAGGATTTTCTGGGATTTTCATTGATGAAAGTTCATTGAACTTCACATTCAAGGTCTCTTCCACTGTTTTGGTCCTTGTGTTAAACACTTTGTAGGCCTTAGCAGTGGTTGAGTATCCCAGATGATAACCACAATCAATTTTGGCTACAAACTTAGAAATAGAGTCTTTTAAGTTTAAAATGAAGCATGGGCAGCCAAAAACTTTGAAATATGAAATCAATTGCTTTATTTTATACAGCAGTTCATAGGCAGTCTTTTGATGCCTGGGGTTGATTAAAACTCTGTTTTGGACATAGCAAGCAGTGTTTACTGCCTCTGCCCAAAAAGTTATTGGCAAACCTGAATCAGCAAGCATGGTTCTGGCAGCCTCAATCAAGGTCCTGTTCTTTCTTTCAACATCCCCATTTTGTTCTGGTGTTCTTGGAATGCTGTATTGCCTCACAATTCCTTTTGACACACAGAAATCATCTAACTCCTTGTTCCTGAACTCTGTGCCATTATAACTTCTGAAGATTTTTACTGGCAAGTCAAACTGCTTTTCAACATGTTTCACAAAGTCTTGCAGAATGCCTGCAGTCTCATCTTTTGAGTGTAAAAAGTAAGTCCATGTAAACCTAGAAAAGTCATCAACAATAACCAAACAATATCTCTTTTTTTCTTAAGACTCATGACTTTAACTGGGCCAAACAAATCCATATGAAGCATTTGCAAACATTTCGTTGTTTTGGACTCATCAATTGATTTGTATGAACTTTTATGTTGTTTTCCTTTTAGGCAGGAAACACAATGCTCAGGACAGGTGAACAGTTTTTGAGGTAAACCTCTTACTAACCCCTGTTTTGAAATGCCAGTGATTGTCTTGAGATTTGTGTGCCCCAATCTCCTGTGCCATAATTCTATCTCTTTGTTTGATGCAGCTGAGAACAGACAGGCATCAGTCCTGGGGCTCTCTTTTGACATATCAACCACATAAACATTGCCACTTCTTTGAGTAACAAGTTTGGTTTTTCCAGTTTTTATTATTGCTTCAATCTTTTCAACCATTTCTGGTCCAACAATCCTACAACAATCCTTTGTGAAGAATGAGCCATAGCCCTTATCACTCATTTTTGAAACACTTAGGAGGTTGAATTTTAGATTGTCTATCAGATTGACATTTTCAAATTATACATTGCTAGATTGTACTGTACCAGACCTCAGAACTTTCCCTTTACTATTATTACCATAGGATATATCACCCCCTCCATGGATTTTGAAATCTTTGAGTAGGGCTTTACATCCTGTCATGTGCCTGGAGCCTCCACTATCTACATACCAAAGGCTATCTAAGCATGCAGAAGCTCCCTGCAGATGAAGTAAAAGGATTAGTTCATTAGGGTCTCCAAAGCTAATAAGGCTTTGGATGGGGTCTCAACAGTGTCTGGAATGAATTCAGGTGGATGGACAGTGGTTAGGTCAGGGGTTTGGACAGTTTTGGGACTGTTTTTCTCTAACCACTGTTGGGGGTCTTGCCCAATGATCTGCTGATAACCAAAAGGATGCCTGTTTACTCTTTGTTTAGAAGGCCTTTTGTAAGCCTCATAAACATGTGGGATCCTTTGGTATGATGGTTGTCCCTTACCTCTTCTGAATTGATTGGCAGGGGGTGCATCAGTCACCTGAACATCTCTTTTGACAGATGTTTGGTTCAACTGTTTTGTAACAGCTGTTTGGACTCGCACAAACAGTGGTTGGTTCTTGGTGAACCTGACAGATGGTGTTGATGAACTTAAGGATGTTTTTGCAGTGTACTCATTCTTTTTTACATCAAAGTTTTTGAGATACACACATTCTTGAGTTTTATGGTTTGTTTTACCACAGATGGTGCAGCTCTCAGCAGGTGTAATGACACTTGTTTTGTTTAGATCATATGCTTTTAGATGAAAACAGTCTTTTGTTAGATGATTCTTCTTTTCACAAAAATCATAAAACAAGTTTTTGATCTTTTCTCTTTTCTTCCTTTTCTCAGACTCCTTAGCAACAGCGTTTTGAACCACTGTTGGGATGTCTTTGAGAGGAATGACCTTTTCTTTAGGAGCTTTTACACCATCAGTGATTGTGAAGTCCATTGGTTTAAAATTCTCAAGAATGTCATGCTCATCTGACCATGTGGGTTTAAATTGGTATTTCTCAATTTCCTCAAAAGTTGAGGATCCCACAGATTTTTCCAGAGTGATTTTGTTACCGAGTTTGTCAGTTATCTTAACTTCTTGGCCATTCTTGTTTGTTGGTGTTATTTCAACTGAACCAGCTTGTTTAGCATCAATGTTTTCAATTTCATCATATTTTCTAAAGCCTATGCCAATTTTACATTGCTTTCAAGCTGTTTTTTTCTAACATGACCTCATAACCTTTGCAAGATTCCACATATCTTTCACAAGTGATTTTGGTGGATTCCAACTCCTTTTCGAAAACTTGATATTTTTCTACCATAGTTTGGAGTTGGTTCTTGGTTATGCTTTGCTCTTCTTTTAAACTGCAGATTTCTTTGTCTTTTTCAGCCAATTTTTTTAAGTTCTTTTAAAGACTTTTCAAATTTGACCTCATCATTCAACACTCTATCCCTAAGGTTTTCATTCACATCTTTGATGTTAGCAAATGCTATGATGCATTTGTCTGAACACATATTTTTAAGAACCTGAGATCATACCTTAGCTGCAGCCATCGTGGCACAGTCACATTGATGATCATTTTCTTCATCAGCTCTCTCTTCTTTCTCACCTTCTTTCTTCTCTTCCTTTTCTTCTTCTTTGGACCAGGGGTCAACCAATGGTTCAATCAAGGTTTCTGAATTTTCTCCCAGCAGTAGTTCACCAGCAACAGCAGTAACCACTGCCTCAGCAACTTTATCCACTGTTTCAGCACTGGTTTGCCCCTTTTCAGCATCCAGCTCTTCTGATATTGAGCCTAATGCCATAAGACAAAATTCATCATTAGAAGCATCATTAGTAGCATAGAGTGCAAAATTTTCATCCCCTAGCTCTTCAGGTAAGCTGCTCCAGTCAACAAAGCCTTGGGTGAAAAAGCTTTGCTGATCTGGTTGAACCACTGCTGTTGGTGCAGCTTGTTGTGGTGCAACTGGTTTCACTTGAACCTGAGGTACAGGAGCCTGAACATACTGAATTTGAGGGATTGTGGTTTGAACATAATGCACAGGAACAGGGTTTGCATAATGAGCAGTGTTTACATGGGCAGCAGGGTATAATGGGAATAGTGTATAGTGCTTTGATTTTGTGGCCTAGGGTTTGAGCTGGGATGAGTAACAATTGGACCAGTGGTTTAAGTCCTACATTCCCTAGCAAAGTGTCCTAGCCTATTGCACTTGTAGCACTTGATTTTTGACTTATCCAACCCCACTTTTAAATTACCATGTAACCCTGGGAATTTTCTCCCTGTCCTTTTGTAAAATTTGCTTGTTCTTACACTAAGCAATGCCAATTGATGCAAAATGTCCATTTCTTCAAGATCAGTTGGATCAAAGTGCTGTAAGTCATTTAGTTCAAAGCTTAAGTTATCTGACATCTGGTTTTCACAATTTACAGTAAAAGCATAATTTGCAGAGTGAGAATCAGAGTTGTTAAAGTTTCCACCAGCAGTTATATCAATAAAATGATCATAACTCTGATCCTTACTATTGCTACCAGATTCTTCCTGACCAAAAAGAGCTGTGCTGCCAAATGAATAATCATCAGCAACTTTACCAGACTCTTGCAACTTCTTTTTCTAGTTTAACTCCCTTTCATAGGTCAGGAGTCTACCATGAAGTTGGGTCACGGTCAGATCTTTGAACTCAGCAGAATTTCTAGTTACAAAAGCAATTGTATCCCATTTTTCAGGTAGTGATCTAAGAAACCTGCTATTTTGTGTTGAATTAGGAAATGTAACTTTAACAAGTCTTAGCTCACTAATGAGACAACTAAATCGCTCAAACTGTTGAGTCAATGATTCACCCTTGATGTGACAAAAGGTTTCATACTGCTGATTCAGAATTTCCCTATTATTTTCAATAACTTCTTCAGTTCCCCCAAATTCTTCCTTAAGTGCATCCCATAATTCCTTGGCACTGTTACAGTGTAACAGCCCAGCATAAATTTCATTGGGTAATGTAGATGCAATGATGCTAAAGGCTTTGGCATCAAGTTCGAACTTTTGGAAATCAGTTTCAGTGTAATTTTCAGGTTTTTTAGGTTCGAACTTCTTTGTATCCTCAGCACTTGGCACCATGGGAACATGTGGTCCAAAAACAACAGATCTCCAACATCCATTATTCTGTTGAGCAATGATGTGACCCATCCTTCTCTCCCAGATGTTGTATTCATTACATTTAAGCATGGGTGGTTTGAAAAGTGAGCCGATGTTATTCTTATCATCTTGTGATTGTGATGTCATCCTGGTTGTTTTACAGGAACTGATTAATCAACTTTGATGGTGATTAAACCTTGCTCTGTTTTTCAACAAAACAAACAACTATCAGTATCAACAATTGTGAGCTAAACTATTTATGTCAAAATGATTGTTAAATCAAATTTGACTGTCCGAGCTCTGATACCAATTGTTAAGATCTGAGTTTGGATTATTTGTGTTTTACGTTTGAATTAAAATGAAATATGAACAAGTAATGCAGCGGAATGTAAATGGAAACAAACTTTGCACACAATCAAACAGGAGAATTGCTTTCAACACACATTTTCAACAAAGAACCGAATGGTTGAATTTATTTCATCAACGATTACAATGCATGCATGTAACAAACTCCCCCTCAGCCTGATCTCACAGTGATTTGTTCGTACAGGAAGAAAGATGGTGAAGAGCTAATAGAACAGTACAAGGTACTGTTCTATTTATAGGCACGGGCAAACCACTGTGGCATCTTTGCTGACGTCACCATGAAAGTGACATCTAACCTCCTAACAAACTCTAACAACTGATCTAATACAAACACTGCTATGCTAACTACTGATTACATTACATTACATAAAACAAGCTAAACTATTGCTTTATCCTTCCACTGATGTGAACCCAGCAGTACTTGATATATCCAACAATGCTTGACCCATAGTAGTAGATTGATCAGCAGAGCTTTAGTCTTCATCAGTCTTTGACTTGATCAGCAGTTGTAGGTCAGCGGTTGTAACGATCAGTGGATTGGAGGTCATCAGATGTTGAAACCACTTTCAAGGGGAGAGACTTGTATACATAACATCTGCTTATTCTGGATCCACTGCTCTGATCCAGTTTTGGCTTTAATTATCTGTTCCTCTGATGGGGTTCAATCCCAACAGTTTACGTTCATAGGCAGGTCTCAAATCTTGATCCTTATCATTTAATCATTTGAAGCGCTACATTATATACAAAAGTATAACGACGTCAATTTTTATTTCTTAGACATGATACAACTTATCAAGATCTCTTTATTTTCAGGTACCTGAGGTTCTTCTTGAACCATCATGTCTACGATCTCTTCAGGAAATCTAATTACTATAACCTCGACTTGAACATCTTAATCACTTGCTCCAATTTTCGAGGAATTTTATTATTGGAATCAACTAGTCTACCACGCTTTAGGCGTACAATAGGCTCATTACAAAAATATGTGTTTGTCCTCTTGGGACACAAATATAACTGGACTTTTAAGCAGTTGATTATATGACTTAGTCACTCTATTTAGGTCAAGGAACTTGTCTGGTAATTTGTTTTTAATATTGGTAAATGAAGTATACTTTAAACTTCTAGTTCATAGTTTATAGTCTGAGGATCAAGATGACATGATAATTCATTTCGCTTTTTTACTTTCCAACTGCTTGCTATATCCCCCTAATGTTGGGAACATTCATTCACTAAAGTGAAAAACCAATGAGCCATAAACAAAATTCTCACTAATGGCTTGAAGTATTCAATCATATACAATTATTTATAACCAACATATTCTCAAACATTTTAGAAGTCCCACTTTGTGTGGTGTGGTGTATGAGTTTCAATATATGTCGCACAACCAAAACCTTTAGTGAGACATCTTTGGTTCCTGACCAAAAACCAACTGTATGGGGAGAACTATAACTTATTGGCTTGATGTGAATTAATGGTACTATATGTAAAATAACATGTACCTAAATGAACTTTTGCTCTTCTCGTGACCATTGGCTTTGTAATCATTAGCAGACGTTCAGTGATCATCTTAACAATAACACTAATTCTAATGATCGTTAATAACTTGGGAATCAAACTCATTATTACCAAATAAATATACCAATCTGAAATGATATGTTTGCTATCTCATTAGTCAAGTCACACTTACACAAACTTCAAGTTGTGGGTTTGATAACCATTTAGACCATGCATCGATCTAAAAACACTAAACGGTATCATGTTTGGATATATACATCCTTTGTTCATTCTAGAATATTTAGGGATACACACCCTTCTTTATTTGGCAAATATATAATTTCCCTTGAGAACAAATATTACATAATAATTATCAGCTTAAAGAATCTTCCAATTCATTATGTTTCACATCATCATTGACTCAGTGTGGTCTAACCGGTCATGCCAACTAATTATACAATTATGATCCATAAACTTCTTATGGTTATATATGTATTACTTGCACATATGTAATACAAAACATAAGATATGGGGGAATGTATTATAACTTCAAAGTTTAAACCACCATGTTATATGGTCATTCCTTAGTTTGCCACTTTTGGTGGTCGATCTCATTATGATTTCTAATGGTCGATCTCATTATCAACATGACCATCATTGCATTTTTCTCAATGATCACAATGATCAATATATATTCATTTCATGGATCAAAGTAAAACCAAACAAGTTTCGTTATTTTCTCGGACATACAGATATACAGTTGCTTCAAACCTTTCATACCCTTTTAAAGATATTAGTACCTGATGTGCGTGAGTGTTATTAGTTTTTAATGTATATATTAAGCCCTTTTTAACACTTTTTAGCCAAGTTTTAAATTTATAAAACACGATATTTACTAACACTAAACACACATATGGGCAAGTGCACCCATCGTGAGCGTAGTATAGTGTTGGCAAGATACCGAGGTCGTCCAAGGACACAAGAGCTTTTAGTACCGGTTTATCCTCAACGTCTAATCAAATCATAAATTTTAGAAAAAGGGTTTTAAACTAGAAAAATAAAAACTAACTAAAATGCTGAAAAATAAAAATAAAAACAGATAGACAAGATGAATCACTTGGCTCCGACTCGTGTTTAGTGTAACCTTTGATTATTTCCGCACTTTTGCACTATTTAAGAGATTATCTTAGTTATTGTAGTAGGCCCCTCTTTTGAAGGTGACGTTACCCTCAAACCAGTAGTTTGAGTCAGCAAGGATACAATCCTAAAAGGTCGGATTATTGAAAGATAATTAATTAAGTTATTAATGCATATTGTGGTAGGCCCCTCTTTTGAAGGCGACGTTACCCTCGGCTAAGTAGTCTGAGTCAGCAGGGATACAGTCCTAAGTAGCCGGGTTAAAGTTTTAATAGTAGCTTAACTTATGAGGGGATCAAAGAGTTTGGACCCCCGCCATCCAATACCGGTCGGTATTGAAGGAGGTCCTTCTAAATTTGACCCAGGTCCTTTACAGGATCTATACACTGAACAATGGCAAGACTCTTACCAAACCGTTCCCTTAACCCCCGACCAGGTAGCCAACATACCTCCATATAGACCGTGGAGATATGAATGGTGAAAATCTTTTATTTTATTTAGACAGTAAAATAATGCCAAGACACCACGGACAAACGATAAGGAAGAATCACCTTCAACATAAGAAACTAGTTATTAAAGTCATTAATACAAAACCAATTAAAAAGTGCGATAATATTAAAAATAAAAAGTATTACACTAGACACTTTGTCTTCACCAAGTGATGTAAGAGACTTAGGCAAACATGGCCTTGATTGTCAAGAACTCTTACGATCAATCTTGGATCCCGAGACGACTCACACACTCTATGTTGGACAATGGATGATGGTGGTGGATGATGGTGTTATGGTGGTGGTGGGTGGTGGGTGAAGTGTGAGAGAGGTGGTGTGCCAAGGGATGGTTTGAGCTTGAGCCAAGCACTCCTATTTATAGGCTGAACAGAAGCTCGGGCATGGCCCCGTGTCCATTGGGCACGGCCCCGTGTCCATCCTTTTCTCTGTCTTCATTAATTGCTCTTGTCTTTATTAGTTGACCACGGCCCCGTGTCCGCTGGGCACGACCCCGTGTGCAGAAGCAAATCTGTACTATCAAGATTTGCCTGGATTCTGCGAATCTTATAGTTGACCACGGCCCCGTGTCTGCTGAGCACGGCCCTGTGGTGGGCGATGGAAGCTTCTACAACTTTGTCTTTTATGCTGACACTTGGGCACGCCCCCGTGTTCACTGAGCACGGGGCGTGTTCAGCCTTCTGTTCTCTTGCTTTGCTTTTGAAGATGCTTTCGGGGAGGTCGGACATGCCACGTTTGTTCCTTTTCTTGTATTTATGTTAGATTTAGCTGCCTTTTTGCTTCTTTTGTTAATTTGAGCTCATTTAATTCTGAAAATACAAAAGGAAAACAAAAGCACACTTTTTCCAACATTAGTACTAAAAAAGGGTTAGTTTTATGCCACAATTGATGTAATTTATATGTTGCATTTTGCACACATCAAATACCCCCACACTTGAATCTTTGCTTGTCCTCAAGCAAAACTCTTTATAATGTGGCTTTACACTCCCAAATGGAATAGGTAGAAGAGAAGGTTTTTGGGCTTGTCATAGAGTGTCGGGATTTCCAAGATTCTTTATCAAGTTTTATTTTTATTTATTTACAATCCTATTCATCATGATTTATTTAAAACTTTTCATAAGATAAATTACTTATTAGGGCATAACATGCCTTTTTAAAATTCTATTTATATTCAAGTTCACATACCTCACGGGGGATCACTCAACACTCGGCCGAAGATGTATTTTAGTGAATCACTTGAGAGCGGCATGAAACTTACTCCTACCATAGGCTTGCCAAGCAATCAATCCTCCTCCTTTTTAACTATATACCTTTGTAAATATCAAGAGGACTTTTGGGTGAAGGGTTAGGCTTGGGTTAAAGGTAGGTGGTTGGGTTAGTGGTTAGTAGAAAAGGGCGAAAAAGCGTAAACAATGTCGGTTTTCGTAAGACTTTTTTTTATTTTTTATTTTGATGAAGCTATTATTTAAACAAAGTTATTTTTGATGAACTTGTTTGTTTATTTCTTTTGCTTCATCATCAACAGTTTTTTTTTTTTGAAAGTCATACAAAAAACCGAGCTTGTTACTAAAACAAAGGGTAAAAAAAATAAAAAGGGTTTGGTGGGTGAAAGGGTGTTGGGTTTTGGTTAAGAAATGAAAAGGTTTAGGCTCAAAGGGGTTAACTAGGGGGATTTTGGGTAGGTGGTAAAAAAAAGAAAAAATAATGGTGTAGAAATAAAAAGGGTTAGTCCTAATGCCTCCATCATTTACTTACTCGGGTTTAAGTTGGTAAGGACCGGGAATGTATCGTCGTGGCAAGTTCTAGAGTTGTAAGAACCAAGCGGCTATTCACACAAGAAACGAAAAATGAGCATTTAGTTTAAAGATCATATTTGTATGCTCAATAAAGGCTCAAAACTCACTTTTGTGGGAATGGGTTTTTATGTTATCAAGTATATATAATTAAATCTTAACTAAGCTTGTCATGCCTTTTCATAATTTTCTTATGTTGGTTCTTTTTATCACGACGCTATAGGTTGTAAATTTTGTAAAAATATAACCTTTTTAGAATTTTGAAATTCCCAAATTAAACCTAGACAAGTAAAAAAAATGAATTTTTTTTTAAAAAATGGGGTGATTAGCGGTTCCAATAGAGTTTTGTGTAAGGCTTGTAATTAGGACTTGCAAGATTCAAAGTTTTAGCATCCCCCCCCCCCCACTTAAATTACACATTGTCCTCAATGTGTCCCAAAAATAAGTTTTTAGGTTGATTAAATGTGTAAAAGGGTGTGAAAAAGCAAAAATTTGTGTTACTGGGCGCCTGGACACGGCCCCATGTTATCCAGGCACGGCCCCGTGTTCAGGTGCCAGTAACAAAAATTTGAACAAAAGAAACAGAAGCCTGGACACGGGGGCGTGTTGGGTGAACACGGCCCGTGTCCAGTTTACCTGAACTGGGCGTTTTATGCAGACTGTGCAGCACGGGGCCGTGTTGGGCGGGCACGGCCCGTGCTGAACCTGCTGTAATGAAGAAAATTCGTCGGATGGCCCTGTTTTCGTGCATGGGGTGCTGGTCCAAGTTTCCCTTGTTATCCTTCACCATCCCGAGTGTGTTTTACTCATTACAACATCATCCAAATACCAAATTAACTAAAACCATCATTCATTAAGTCATAGAGAGAATTACACAATAATCCTAAAAGTTCAAAAACAAAGCAGAAAATAAAATTAAAAGGTCCTAAATTAGATAGGTCAAGTGATAAGTAAAATCATCTTATGGCGCTCTACGAGTACAATAAGAACCAAAAATCCGGAAGTGGTTTTCTGATATCTAAAAGGTCCTAAATTAGAAGGCGGCGTCATTCTCTTCAACATCTTGTGGAGGAGGAGCGACACCAACCGGAACCCCTTGTAGTACTTCCTGAGAGGGCTCCGGATGTATGGCGTACCATTCGGCCGGTATGATTACTTCAGGAACCACATTCCATGCCCTTTGGGTAATGATAGGTACCAAAGGAGGAGAAGCGAGAATGTTCAACCTTTGGTGCAAAAGGTTGACCTCTCGAAGACATTCTCTAGCCCCACCGTCAAATGATTAATACGGTCAACCAATGCCTCTTCCACCCCTGTCATCTCATCAAGGGCTTCTCTTAAGGCGTAAACGTAGTTTACAAGAGAATCTTCAACCGTTGATTATCTTCTCCCTTGTCGGTTGTTTCTGGAGTGCGATGAAGATGTTCCGCTAGTTCTTCTCGCCATTCTGAGAAAACATACCGAGAAGAGTCCAACCTTATGGATCAGTACTTCGGACACGGCCTCGTGTTCAACGAACACAGCCCGTGTTCAAATGTTTGCAGATTTTTAGGACAAGGGATCTTAGAGTTTTAATTTGTTTTTATGATGTTTAAAACGTTTTTAAGCGGAAACAACTTAAAACATTGTTGTAGAACTTATTTTTAACAAGATCCCATGAATAAAAATCTAACAAACATCTCAATAAAGCTTGAAATTATGGAGACTTCAAGTTTTAATGGAAGCATGAAGGAAAATTGAAGAAGATGAAAGTGGATAAAAGAGGAAAGGAAAAGAATGTTGTTGAGAAACTTCTTTTAGAAAATACCTAGGATGGTATGTGAGAATATTACCCAAATCTCTGTCCCTTGAATGGTTCAAATGTGCAGGATTCTTGGCTGCATTTATAGAAAACGACAGTACGCTGCACACGGCCCCGTGTCGGCTGGACACGGCCCCGTGTTCAGGGGGAATCCTGACACATTTTGTTGGTATTCTGACATGAAATCAGACGGGAATCTTTGAGTGGAGACGGGGGCGTGTTGACCTGGACACGGTCCCGTGTCTAGAGGCTGTCTTATGGAGTTTGTCTATTTTTAAGGAACTTTTCTGAATCGGGCGGTTCCTTACTGGATGGAACAACCCCAAAGTGCCTAAGATACCTTAATTGTTCTAGATTAAGACGAGAACGCAAGAGGTTGTCGGTGAGGGTGATTCCTATGCTATATGTAGGTGGACAAGTCCAACCCTTTCCCGGGCTCTCGTTAAAGAAGGTGTATGCCGAATCTCTTAGGTCTATGTATGCATCGAACGAAGTCGATGGGGAGTCCTTCATGGCACAATCGACACAGGGACGACTATCGCTCAAGTCCTCACTAGAGTTAGAAGTATCGTCGGGAACAACGAAGTTGTTTGAATGCGATCCTAACACTTCTTCTTGGTTATTGTCTTGAGATAAATTATTGAAATCTATCCTAAGTTCTTTTAACCAATTAAGAATTAGATCTTCTAATTGAAATAGTTCATCACGAAGCATTTCTCCTAGAAAATCTGGTTGAGAGCATTCGAGGGAGAGATAGGGATTATTTTTACTTTCGCCCCTCTTAAGGATACAGGAAAACGATGGGTCTATATAGTGGGGCTTATAATTTAGAAAATAACATTCTAATTCCTTATGGGAACCACCACATATTTGACACCACGTACCATAAGAGTGCCGAAAGTAAAAAATATCAGTATCACTCATGTTTGTGTCAGAAATTACCAACCGTCGGGATCTCACGGTTCTGTTTTCAGTAACTGAATCTTGGGCACGGGGCGTGTTGAGTGGGCACGGCCCCGTGTTCAGCTTACTGTCTGACTTAAAACAGGATTGCCAGTTCCAATGATTGGGCATGGGGCGTGTTCAGCGGGCACGGCCCGTGCTGAGTTCTGCAGAACCTGAAAAACTAAGAAAAATCCTTAAAAAATAGAAAAAAACGATTAGGCCGTTGATTCCTAACTTTCTTAAAATCCTTGTGTCCCCGGCAACGGCGCCAAAAACTTGATGTGCGTGAGTGTTATTAGTTTTTAATGTATATATTAAGCCCTTTTTTATCACTTTTTAGCCAAGTTTTAAATTTATAAAACACGATATTTACTAACACTAAACACACATATGGGCAAGTGCACCCATCGTGAGCATAGTATAGTGTTGGCAAGATACCGAGGTCGTCCAAGGACACAAGAGCTTTTAGTACCGGTTTATCCTCAACGTCTAATCAAATCAAAAATTTTAGAAAAAGGGTTTTAAACTGGAAAAATAAAAACTAACTAAAATGATGAAAAATAAAAATAAAAATAAAAACAGATAGACAAGATGAATCACTTGGCTCCGACTCGTGTTTAGTGTAACCTTTGATTATTTCCGCACTTTTTCACTATTTAAGAGATTATCTTAGTTATTGAAAGATAATTAATTAAGTTATTAATGCATATTGTGGTAGGCCCTTCTTTTGAAGGCGATGTTACCCTCGGCTAAGTAGTCTGAGTCAGCAGGGATACAATCCTAAGTAGCCGGGTTAAAGTTTTAATAGTAGCTTAACTTATGAGGGGATCAAAGAGTTTGGACCCCCGCCATCCAATACCGGTAGGTATTGAAGGAGGTCCTACTAAATTTGACCCAGGTCCTTTGCAGGATCAATACACTGAACAATGGCAAGACTCTTACCAAACCATTCCCTTAACCCCCGACCAGGTAGCCAACATACCTCCATATAGACCGTGGAGATATGAATGGTGAAAATCTTTTATTTTATATAGACAGTAAAATAGTGCCAAGACACCACGGACAAACGATAAGGAAGAATCACCTTCAACATAAGAAACTAGTTATTAAAGTCATTAATACAAAACCAATTAAAAAGTGCGAAAAGATTAAAAATAAAAAGTATTACACTAGACACTTTGTCTTTACCAAGTGATGTAAGAGACTTAGGCAAATATGGCCTTGATTGTCAAGAACACTTAGGATCAATCTATTGGATATTATGTCCGGTTCGATAAGTCAACGCTGCCAACCAGGTCTTGACCCGTAAAAGTTACACCTTGGGCAACGAACTAAAAATCCACTTAACTCGTTTAACTGGTAATTACGAACAACATACAAGACATATCATAATTATTTATGATCATAAGCGGGTATTAACGTAGAGACGGGTACGTGGGCCGGGTGAGACAAGAACACTCTTGCATTGCAACTTGTCGCGCACCTAAATCTCGGCCAATGGCATTGCATGCAAAGAATCTTCCGCCACTTGTCTTGCACCTGATTTGTGGCCAATCAGAACACATGCAATTTTGCATGTCTTGACACTTGGCATTCATGCAAAAGAGGCCCATGACTATTTAAATGGTGGGTCTTGCAATTTGAGAGGGAGGAGTTGGATGAAGACAAGGTTGCAAAACTCTCTCAAGAACACCCACATGCAACCGGCCACCAAGCCAGCCGCGGGCCGCCACTATCGCCGTCCCGCCGCCTCCGTCGCCTCCCCGTCCCAGCCGCTGTCCAGCCGACACCTGCCGCCGCCTGCTGCCGCGGCTGCCGCTGCTAACTGCCGCCGGCTGTCGCCGCTCGTTCGTCGCGTTTTGTTGGTTCGCTTACTAGCACTTGTTCGTTGAACCTCGGTGTCTCGACCGGTTAGTCATTAACCGAGGTATATCTTTCTCATCGGTAGTTAAATATATTTTTACTATGCTCGTATTTGAATGTAACCGGATCCTGTCGGGTTTCGTTTTGTTGATCATTAGTTTTTTTCCGTTGTGCTTTATTAATTAACTCGTTTAATTAATTAACTACTATTTATTGAACCGGGTTTTTGATAAATAAAATTTTGACCGATCACCAAATAAACCCAACAGTGGTATCAGAGCCATGGTTACAACATACGAGTCGGTACCGGTCCTTTTAACCGGAATTAGAACATAAACTTTATTTATTTGTTTTGCTTGACCAAAAACATTGCCCGGTTTATTTTGTGATTGTTGTGCGATGTGTAAATCCGGCCCGACCTTTTTTTGTGGTTGTATATTTTATTCGGTTTTGTAATTATTATTTTTGGCCACCGAGATGGTTCAAAGTTGTAATAATTAGTTTATTGTTTTGGCCCGTCTTGTGGTTCAAAGTTGTAATAGATAGGCCTTTTGTCTTTGTTGTATTTACTTGTTAAATATTGTTGATACGAAGACCCGAAGCAAAGCCGAAGCAAAACTGAATGCTAAGAGGAGTCTTGGAGTTAGTGGGAGTTGCTCAAGATAACAAGATGCACTCAAGTCCATCCTTGTGGTTGTTTGTGTGTTGTGACCCCGTGACCCGTTTGATCTTGCTATTAGGCTCTAGCAAGATCGAACAATTTTGGCCATATGGATTTAGATATTTATCTTGCTATTGTGGTTGCTTTTATCTTATAAATTGTTATAACGTAACCAACCTAAATACCAACATGTTTTAAAAGGAGTTTTAAAATATTAAAAACAATCACATTAAAACAAGTTCTAAATTGTTTTTACAACTTGTTAAAGTTTTGTTATAAAACAAAGGTTGTTTTTGAAACAAATAATAACCAATTAAGTTTTGCAAAATTAAAATTAATTTTATTTTCCAAAACGATCAACTTAATAGTTTTCTATTAACTTAAAATTGGTTATTCCAAGTCGCGACAAACTTAGTTTTATAGGTTATCTAAAACTAATTGTCCCGAGAGGTGAAAGGGTTTTTTGGTTATGTCGCAAATTTAATATCTAAATTAAAACCGACTATAACGACCCTATTTGGTAAAAATTAAAATCAATAGTCTATGCAATCCTACTACTAGTAACACTTGGGGCATAATGCGAACCATCAGTGTTGGAGCCACAGCACGACACTTGGTGTCTAGTTTATCCTTCCAAGGTGCAAGGGCTTCGTCGACACATCCGACCCTTCCACATGTGACCGTTTTAGGACGACTATTACTTTTCTTCTTGTGTTTACATGCCCCAGCTATCTCAAGAACAAAAGTGGCATAGATGAGGTCAAACGTATCAATGCAAGGACAATAGGTTATCCTCGCAGCCTCATAAACCTCGAGAGTTGTGCCTTTCTCACAATTGACAATCGTTGTCAGTCCGCTTGAACCTCTTGCTAATGTTGCGTGCCCCAGCCGCCTTTAGAAAGAGATTCTAACTGGATTCTCATTCCTTATCGTCTCAACTCACGAAATAAGGAGATATACATCGAAAATACTAATTAATATGACCTTGCTTATATAACAGATGTCTAATGAAAAACAAACTCCTTCATTTTCAAGTCTATACTTGAAAAAGAAAAGAAATAAAAATTTGAATAACACCAACCTTCTCGAATGGCATCACAATATGAGAATAGTTCTCAAAGATGGAGGAAAAGTTGTATATCTTAGATGGCCCAGTCCCTACCGAGCATGAAAGTAATCCTATTACTACTCGCAAGGCACTGGAGAAACATAACGAGGATGCCGTTGAGGTAGCCTGCCTTATGAAAGCCATCATGTCTCCTGAACTTTAGAAGAACATGGAAGATATGGATGCTTATGACATGATCCAGCAACTGAAAGGCATGTTCTAGAAACAAGCCCGACAGGAGCGATATGACACAATGAAATAGCTCATAAGCTATGAAATGCTGGATGGATCATGTATCAGTACTCATGTGCTAAACATGAAGGATACATTGACCAGATGAACAAACTTGGTTATTCCACAAAACCAACCAAGTTCTAATGGTCAAGTCTAGTGGTGTTAAGAAGCCCAATAACAAGAAAAGTAAACATAAGAGCAAAGGCAAGAGAAAAGTTGTTGTTGCTACTAGAAATGCCACCAACGACAAGCATGTTGCAAAACCACACCCTCCTAGGAGCGTCAGTGCTTTGAATGCAACCAAACGGGGCACTTGAAAGGAAACTGCCCACGGTATCTAGCCAAGCTGAATATGAACAAGACCAATAACATTGGCACTTCTTCCGATATTCTCGTTTATGTTATCGAACTTTTCACTGTTTCTAGCAACACATGGGTATTTGATACCGGATGTGGTTACCACATCTTTAATGTCTTGCAAGAACCTGAAAAGTGAAAGAAACTGAAACAAGGTCACCTGGAAACTCATAGTTGGTAATAGAAAGAGAGTTCCAGTTCTTGCAACTGGAACATTTTTGTTTTTTCATGTTCCCCTGGCCTTGTAGTTACTTTAAATAACTGTTTATATGTATCTGGTTTGACCAGAAACATTATTTCAGTTTCTTCATTGTTTGAACAAGGATTCAATTCAAGCATGTTTTAAATGTTTTTTTTTCTATTTTAGCCTACTTGAATGATGTCTTTTATTTTGAGGCTAAACCTCGAAATGGTATTTATGATATTGATGTTCAAACAAGTAATAACATATATCATCTTTCTAAGCGTAACAAAGCCGGTATGAATGAAACGCATTTAAGGCGTTGCTGACTTGGCTACATAAGTAAGGCATGCATAAAATGGCTCCAGTCTTAGGGGATTCTTGAATCCACTAGATAGGACTCCTTTGTTGATTTCGAATCTTACTTAACTGGCAAACTGACAAAGTACCCCTTCACCGAAGTTGGTGAACGGATCAATGGTTTTCTAGAACTCATTCACATGATGTATATGGCCTTTTTAGAACCATGACTAGAAACCATGACTAAAAACCAGCTTGATAGAAAGATAAAAGTACTTCAATCATATCGAGGTGGTGAATACCTTAGCTTTGAATTTCTCAATCATCTGAAAGAGTGTGGAATAGTTTCACAACCCTCTCCACCTGGCGCACCCCAACTTAATGGCGTGAGTGAAAGGTGAAATCGAACTTTACTTCATATGGTTCGACCGATGATGTGTAGAACTAACTTGCCTCACTCCTTTTGGGGACAAGCTCTTATGATCGCTTCCCGCATTGTCAATTTAGCTCCGACTAAAAGGTAAACAAAACCACCATATGAGATATGGCATGGGCGTAAACCCGATTTGGAATACCTTAGAGTATGGGGATGTGATGCATACATCACAAGTGATTCTGATGATAAGCTCGATCCTCGAGGCGAAAAGGTTGTTTTCGTCGAATACTATAAAAGAAGCGGATATTATTTCTACCATCCTGATGCAAATGTGATTTCCATCAAACGGAAAGGACACTTTCTGGAGGAAGAACTTCTTAATCGAGAAACTGGAAATAATGTGGTTAATCTAGAAGAAATTCAAGAACCACAAACAACCGCTAATGTAGTCGGAATGTCTGATCAACAAGTAGTTGTTGCCAATGAATCAGGCATAAAACACAAGCGTTAGCAGATCTAGTAGAACTCGCAAGAATCTCATAGATGTCTATGGCATCTAAAAGGTCCCGAAGTCTTATTAGTAGCTGAGTCTAATGACGAACCTGCTAACTACGAATATGCAATCTTAGATTCAGAATCTGAGAAATGGCAAGAAGCCATGAACGTCGAGATGCAATCTATGCATGAGAATCAAGTATGGGACTTGGTTAAGCTACGCCCCGAATCTCGGGCAGTAGGAAGCAAATGGATTTTTCAAGAGAAAAACCGATATGCATGGAAATGTGCACACCTATAAAGCACGGATAGTTGCGAAGGGTTTCATTCGAACTCAAAGTATTGACTATGATGAGACATTCTCGCCCGTTGCTATGATTAAATCAATCAGGATATTGCTTGCCATAGTTGCGTAGTATGATTACGAAATATGGCAAATGGATGTCAAAACCGCCTTTCTTAATATACATCTCTCTGAAGATCTCTATAAGGTTCGGCCTGAAGGTTTCGTCGATCCTAAATATCCAACTAAGGTGTGCAAACCCAATAAGTCCATTTATGGACTCAAGCAAGCATCTCGTAGCTGGAATCTTCATTTTGACAAGAAGATCAAAGAGTTTGGTTTTGTCAAGAATGAAGATGAGGCTTGTGTTTACAGGAAGGTTAGTGGGAGCACCATATCATTCCTCATCCTGTAAGTGGATGATATACTAATCATTGGAAATAACATCCCTATGCTTAACAAAGTTAAACACTATTTAGGATCTTGTTTCGCAATGAAAGATCTTGGAGAAGCTACTTACAATCTAGGAATGAAAATCTATAGTGATAGATCTAAGCGGCTTCTAGGGCTAAGTCAAAGAACGTACATAGACAAAATGATGACACGCTTCAAGATGGGAAAACTCCAAGAAAGGATGCATTCCTATGACTAAAGGAACCGTGTTGAACAAACCGCAATCTCCTTCAACGGACATTGAAACTAAGCAAATGGAAGTAGTTCCATATGTTTCAGCGATTGGTTCAATCATGTATGCTATGTACTAGACTTAACGTCTCGTATGCTTTAAGCATGACCAGTCGTATTCAGCATAGTCCTGGCATTGCCATTGGACTGCAGTAAAGAGCATGTTGAGGTATTTGAGAAAGAACCAAAGATATGTTCTTGGTGTTTGGAGGAGTGGAAGAGGAGCTCACTGTAAGGTGTTACACTGATGCTGACTTCCAAAGTGACCGAGATTATTCTCGCTCACAATTAGGATTCGTATTCACTCTCAATGGCGGAGCTGTCTATTGGAAAAGCTCCAAACAGAGTGTGGTGGCGGATTCAGCCACCGAATCCGAATGTATAGTTGCATCAGATGCTGCGGAAGAATCTGCTTGGATGAAGTAATTCATCAATGACCTCGATGTGGTTTCAAGTGTTCAGAAACCAATCTAGGTGTTCTGTGATAACACAGGAATCATTGCTCAAACCAAGGAGCCCAGATCACAGGGTTAAGCACATTCTAAGAAAGTTTCACTATATACGGGAAATACTGGAACGAGGTGACATCTTAATAAGGAAAATAGACACAGATCAAAACTTAGCAGACCCGTTCACTAAACCGATGTCTTAGGACAAGCATGGGAATGCTATCGGTCTTAGATTGGATAACCATTTGTTTTGATATAGTATTTGGGTGTACGAACGTTCAAACAGTTGTACCTTTTGAATTCACCTTTGATTTACTGGCTAAATGCAAAGCTTGAATCTTACAACTGTGTTCGATTTTTGTACATTTAATCCATGAATCTTGTATTCTAAATTATCCATAGTCGGTCAGACTCGTGGGAACGACTCTGAATTAAGACTATTCTGACTTTGGACTCAAGTAGTTGACTTCCAAACTCACAAACCTCATTATGAATGACGTTGGATGTAACTCGGATCAAATCATCTTCATGGATCATGGTCATAAGATGTATTTGATTTAGGTATACTCATTTAGTATCCTTTGACCTGAGATACATACTAGAACTTTCATTTACTAAAGACTATTCTTTGATCAGTGTCCAACGCTGTCGCATAACTGCCAGTCATAAAGGCATTGGTTAGGAGTGGTTCTGAAGTTCAGTGGGAGTTATATGTAGTCAAGATGGGATTCTGTACTCTTACATTATAATGTAACAGTTAGACATCTGGGCGCCTTCGTTGATTCAAACTGGCGAAGTGTAAGGCCTTGCCCAAACTTACTGTGTGTTTGATTGGACCACTTTGATTCTGTGAACGAGAACGAAAATAATTGAACGCCATGTGAGATTGAATCTGATCCATGTCTCATTGTTCAATTGATGTCTTGTACAGAAAGGATAGATGACGAGAATTGCCATAAGTCTACTTTCTTCATGTAGCAAGTCGTTGCTAAAGAGAAGATACCTTGGTTAATGACTTTAAAGTGTCATGACCTGTTGGGCGCAACCATGTGTTGCTAGAACACCGCTGGCTGTCTGCGTTGAGATCTTATCAGAGACCGTCCAAGTGGGAGCTGTTGGATATTATGTCCGGTTCGATAAGTCAACGCTGCCAACCGGGTCTTGACCCGTAAGAGTTACACCTTGGGCAACGAACTAAAAATCCACTTAACCCATTTAATTGGTAATTACGAACAACATACGAGACAGATCATAATTATTTATGATCATAAGCGGGTACTAACGGAGAGACGGGTACGTGGACCGGGTGAGACAAGAACACTCTTGCATTGCCACTTGTCGCGCACCTAAATCTCGGCCAATGGCATTGCATGCAAAGAATCTTCCGCCACTTGTCTTGCACCTAATTTGTGGCCAATCAGAATACATGCAATTTTGCATGTCTTGACACTTGGCATTCATGCAAAAGAGGTCCATGACTATTTAAATGGTGGGTCTTGCAATTTGAGAGGGAGGAGTTGGATGAAGACAAGGTTGCAAAACTCTCTCAAGAACACCCACATGCAACCGGCCACCAAGCCAGCCGCGGGCCGCCACCATCGCCGTCCCGCCGCCTCCGTCGCCTCCCCGTCCCAGCCGCTGTCCAGCCGACACCTGCCGCCGCCTGCTGCCGTGGCTGCCGCTGCTAACTGCCGCCGGCTGTCGCCGCTCGTTCGTCGCGTTTCGTTGGTTCTCTTACTAGCACTTGTTCGTTGAACCTCGGTGTCTCGACCGGTTAGTCATTAACCGAGGTATATCTTTCTCATCGGTAGTTAAATATATTTTTACTGTGCTCGTATTTGTATGTAACCGGATCCTGTCGGGTTTCGTTTTGTTGATCATTAGTTTTTTTCCGTTGCGCTTTATTAATTAACTCGTTTAATTAATTAACTATTATTTATTGAACCGGGTTTTTGATAAATAAAATTTTGACCGATCACCACATAAACCCAACATAATCTTGGATCCCGAGACGACTCACACACTCTATGATGGACAATGGATGATGGTGGTGGACGATGGTGTTATGGTGGTGGTGGGTGGTGGGTGAAGTGTGAGAGAGGTGGTGTGCCAAGGGATGGTTTGAGCTTGAGCCAAGCACTCCTATTTATAGGCTGAACAGAAGCTCGGGCACGGCCCCGTGTCCATTGGGCGCGGCCCCGTGTCCATCCTTTTCTCTGTCTTCATTAATTACTTTTGTCTTTATTAGTTGACCACGGCCCCGTGTCCGCTGGGCACGACCCCTGTGCAGAAGCATATCTGTACTATCAAGATTTGCCTGGATTCTGCGAATCTTATAGTTGACCACGGCCCCGTGTCCGCTGAGCACGGCCCCGTGGTGGGCGATGGAAACTTCTACAACTTTGTCTTTTATGCTGACACTTGGGCACGCACTCGTGTTCACTGAGCACGGGGCGTGTTCAGCCTTCTGTTCTCTTGTTTTGCTTGGGAAGATGCTTTCGGGGAGGTCGGGCGTGCCACGTTTGTTCCTTTTCTTGTATTTATGTTAGATTTAGCTGCCTTTTTGCTTCTTTTGTTAATTTGAGCTCATTTAATCCTGAAAATACAAAAGGAAGACAAAAGCACACTTTTTCCAACATTAGTACTAAAAAAGGTTAGTTTTATGCCACAATTGATGTAATTTATATGTTGCATTTTGCACACATCACTACCTCAGAAGCATATTTGAGGGACAAAAAAATTGTTAAATCTGATTTTCTCTTATAAATAAACTTATCTTCACATAACATCAATTGAAAAGTAATTGTATGTTCGAGTCATGTAATATTATCGGTCTAACATTTTACGACCTTTGAAAATGAGATACAGGGAGTATGACACTTTGGGTGTCAAATGTAAGCGTATTTATACTTTTCATGATATTTATAATAAATCACAACTTTGGTTTAGTTGTTCAATCGTGTCAACAGTAAAGCGAGCGAGTTATGATAAAACTTCATAACCCATTTTTATCGCTTACAACTTACAAATATATATGATTTATGTGTTATGCTATCGTAGTATAAATATGTATTATCCTATCACAAGTATATCATACACCCAAATATCTCCATAAGGCTTCCATAATAAAAAAATTATCAAATAAACTCCTTAGAGATTTATCCAGAAAGTCTTAGCATTAACTTAATATGTCTTTTTACTAGCTACTAATTTGTAGCAATTATTTATCATCAGTGGGAGTAAAAATAATATAGCACACCAAAGCATAGACCTATCATATATTACTTTTAATAGAATTATAATATAATAAACAAATAATAAACAATATATAAGGCAATAGTACCATTGATCAATTAATATGTATCGTACGTGTACAAAATTACATGTATAATTCTAGCAAAATACTAATAACTTTATGTCTTTCAAGGTAGAAATAGATATACATCCCATTGATACAATATAACGCTTAATGATTTAATAAAAAAATCATAAAATTTAATTATTCACAATATGAATTATTATAGCTACAAATATAGAATAAACCCGAGCTCCTATGCAATAAAATAATAACAAAAATTATATAAATATGTATCGTATAGTCATAAGGAGAATATCTCTTATTTCAAAATTGCTATGAAAATTAGGATGTAATTTTTGAATAATCTTAACTGTTAGCATAATCCATATCCTATATAATTTTCAAATTTAAAAATTATTGATAGAAATAAAAAATATTGGAAATTCAGAAAATCCATGCCAACTAAAGATTATGAAACAAAGTCCTTATTTATATATATTTCTGAAATAATAAATTATTTTTTGGATCAACAAGCAAGCCAAATATTTCTAGAAGAAGGTAAGGTAAAAGAACGTTACAATCATGCTTTCTTAACTCCTTTTCTAAGTAAAACATATATTTTCGACACAAACACTTTAAAATATTTAAATCTTATATAATTCATTAATAAAGTTAAAATATAAACATATATATAAGACTCCTTTGGAGATAATCAATGTATATACTTAGTTTCTTTTATGCCATAATCAATTAATTTGTAACATTATATGATTTGATTTCATATTTCAAACATAAATAACATATCTAGAATCAAGAGAATACACGTAACACATTAAAACCAAACTATGTATATAGTTTACCATACTAGTATTTTTTTATTTATCTATCATTTAAATTGTAATATAATTCAACATATTTAACACTAAAAAGAAATCATAATATATCATATTATTATTACATTAATATTGAACATTAGTGAATTGATTATCACTATATGTAACCATGAATCACATACACACAAAAAAAATTATAGCAAGAGGTTTTGATTGAAATTTTGTTTATAAACAAGATTATGACATATTCAAAATTTTGACATCGTTCTATTAAAATTAATATTATTTAATACTCTAATATGCTCAGTCATCATTATCTTTCATCATGCTCAATGTAAAGCAATTTAATTTTTTTAATCCACTTATATATTATTATGATTTCTAAGCAAAACAGTAAATTATAAGAATGGTATTTAGGAAAAAGAATATAATAATAGTTACCTTCCATAGTGTATGTACCAGAATAGCCATAGAGACCGAGATCCGATAGATTCGAGGAAAGAATATCCAAAGTTTTGTGAGGCTGATGTTTTAGCAACTGTATACAACCTCTCACGTTGAAAATCACAAGAAAAACAATGAATATGATTAGGGTTTTGGTGAGAGCACTTTCGTGCTGATAACGTGTTGTGAAATAACGACCTACTAGCCGAATAGCAAACAATAAGAGAAAGAGACGTAGGTAGAAAAGACTGATATTCCATTGATAGACATATGTCTAATACAAGAGAAACAATGTAATATATATAGGAGAAGACAACTTGGAAAAGAAGTCAGTCTATTTTAGTAGTTGATAACCATAATAATATAATAATCTATTTATAACAAAAACAACAATTTTAAAAAGGACGATAAAAATGAACTATTTAAAAAAATAAAAAAATCAAACAATTTAAAAACAAACGGTTTTTAAGCAGGCGATTTAAAAAAAGATGGACGGTTTTAAAAAAGGTTTAAAAACAAATAATTAAAAAAAATGTGTTAATAAAAAAAGGTTATAGAAATACGTATTTTTTATATTTAATTCGTATTTTTTGAAATAATAAAATTGTTAAAAAAGGGAAATAATAAAAAAAAATATTAGTAATTACATAAATACTATCTTAAATATTAACTCTTATAAAAAGACCAAACTATCTTTACATTTAACAGAAAGAGTTAATTACACAAATGGGTCCTGTGGTTTATAGCTAATTTCGCCTTTGGGTACTAACTTTTTTTTTAACATGTTTAGGTCTTATGGTTTCAGTTTTGTAACACCTTTGGGTACTAACATCAAAATTAGTTAATTAATGACCAAAATGCCCTTGCATTTTTTTAAGTTTATCAATGTAACACATTTGGGTACTAACACCTAATTTTCTTTAAGTTTAAATCAATTTTTTTTATTTTCATATTTTTTTTATTTTCATATTTTTATTAAATTTCTTATTTAACATAAAATCTATCCAAAATTTATTATTATCAAAGATATTTATGAAAGATATTTATTATTATCAATAATTAAGCCTTTACAATTAAGCCTTTAAAAATTAAGCCTTTATGTAATAACACGTTACAAAAAAACGAGTTAAAAAAAAGGTTTAATTTTTTTCATGAAAGATATTTATTATTATCAATTATATCTATCCAAAATTTATTATTATCAAATATATTTATTATCAATTATTTTGGATAGTAATAAATAATAAATATATTTGATAATAATAAATTTTGGATAGATATAAATGATAATAATAAATATCTTTCATATAATTAAACCTTTTTTTAACTCGTTTTTTTGTTCATTTACATTTTACTATTTTAGAACTTATACAGTTTTTATATTTATTATTATCTATCCAAAATTGAAAACGAGTAAGGTTTAGATTATTTAAAACGAGTAAGATATTTAATTTACATAAAACTATATAGCTTGTAGATTTTACTGGTGTAACTAGTAGATTTTATGTTAAATAAGAAATTTAATAAAAATATGAAAATAAAAAAATAAATAGACTTTATGTTAATAAAGAAATATAATAAAAAGATGAAAATAAAAAAAATAAATAGATTTTATAAAATTGATTTAAACTTAAATAAAATTAGGTGTTAGTACCCAAATGTGTTACATTGATAAACTTAAAAAAATGCAAGGGCATTTTGGTCATTAATTAACTAATTTTGGTGTTAGTACCCAAAGGTGTTACAAAACTGAAACCATAAGACCTAAACATGTTAAAAAAAAAGTTAGTACCCAAAGGCGAAATTAGCTATAAACCACAGGACCCATTTGTGTAATTAACTCTAACAGAAATAAGTAACAAAGTTAGTGTTAGGGGCTAAAACTATTACAAAATGCAACCTTAGGGTCCGATATGTCAAAATATTCCTTTTGGGGCTGGAAGGGTTAAATTGGCTAAAACACAAGGCTAAACTAGTAATTCACTCTTAAGATTAATATATATTAAAATAATTTAAAATAATTGATAATTTAATGTACAAGTACTTGGTACGACAACCGAAAGTGAGAACCAAAAAATAAAGTAGGGAAATGTTAAAAAAAATACCGACACGTCTTTTTCATTGATGAAAAACCATATAAATAAATCCCGCTACGGGTACCAAATGTGATTCAGTTTGGTGTCTCACTGTATGATACCGACAATCACTGTAGCATATGTTACCAAAAAAACTTTATTTTTAATATAACTCCATTTTAAACAACATGTCGAGAAAAAAAAAACATAAACACACATGCGTATTTAACTATTTTGAAAAAGCTTAATGGGCGAAAGTAGAAATATCAAATTAATTGATAACCAAATGGTCAAAAAAGTATATTCTTTAAAGTGTAAGACTACACAGTGTGGGGTTGCACCCCGTGCCATGTAGGCACGATGGCGCCCCAACACCAATTCCAGCTTGTTAAGGGGGCACCATTGATCGTGTGTCGTTGTCAGGTTGGAGAGCGCCAAAGCTGGAAGATGACGAATTGAATGTTGTTGACCGTTACCAACGGTCGTTTTTCTCTAAAGATTTTTCCAATTTTATTACCACTCTCCTTTATATAAATCCCCTTATTCTACCATTTTTACCACAAATCTCTAAACTTTACACTACAAAATCAATTATCTTTTTCATATTTCCAATCATTTTTATGGCGAACCGATGGACCAAAGAAGAGGACATCGCTTTGGCTATGAGTTACGTGCATTTTGCGTAGCAAAGGCACCCTCCAGATTTTGCCCCTACTTCAAACGTGATTTTAAAACACTTTCGTCAACAAGTGGGGTCTATACAATTGTTTATTAAATCACATTACTGGAAGGTTTATTATGATGCGAGCAATTTGTGGGCTTTTTCAAAAACTCTTTAACAATGTCATTAACTACCAAGAGGGCATAACTGAAGATTTAGCGATTGAGGCGGCCCTTGCCGAGAACCAACCACATCAGAACAGAAGTTTCCGTCATCTTGTGGCTTGGAGAATTTTACGTACCCTTTTTTACAATTAAGCCATTTATTTTAATTAACTATTTATGTATTGTTTTTATTTAAGTTGAGTTGTAATGTTTTTTTTTTTTTCTAAATTAATGAAACGTTTTATGTTTTATTATGTTTTGAAACTTATTTTTATAAAATGTTTATTAATTTAAATAAAAAAATTGGTTTGATTAATGATGATAGATGTTTTATAAGGCTTTTTTCCACTGTAAGCTAGTTAATAATGAAATCTCATATCTATTTAGTTTTACATTTGGTGTTTACTTGGCGTGATAGACACAATCCATCCAAAGTGGTAAAATGCTATATATTAAAATCGGTGTTAGTTTAAATTGAGGATACTGATGTGTACAAAATGCAACATATAAATTACATCAACAGAGCCATTAAATCAACCATTTTTCAGTACTAATGTTGGAAAAAGCGCGTTTTTTCTTCCTTTTGAATTTACAGTACCAAATGAGCTTAAAAGAACAAAATGAACAAATAAGCAGCCAAAAACAACATAAATACAAGAAGAAGGAATAATGTGACATACCTGACCCTCGGCAGCATCTCCCAAGACAAAAACAAGAAAACAGAATCTGACCACGGGGCCATGCCCAGCCAGGCATGGGGCGTGGTCAGCCCTGACACAAGAAGACAAAGCCTGCAAAAGCTTCTACGCCCACCACGGGGCCGTGCGCAGCTCACCATGGGGCGTGGTCAACTCTTAGATTCGCAGAATCTGGATAGTACAGCAAATAGTTGACCACGGGGCCGTGTCCAGGGGCCACGGGGTCGTGTGGGGCCCCCTGCTGACAGTTGCATTTAATGAAGGAAGAGTAGCTGGCCACGGGCCGTGCCCACTGGACACGGGGCCGTGGTCGGGGCTCTATTTTGACTATAAATAGAAGTGATTGGTTCTCTTCAGAGGCATCCCTTGGCAAACCACTTCTCTCTCACTTTGCCACCATTCCACCACCACTACAACACCAACACCTACCACCATCATCCATCTTTCATCTTTAGAGTGCGTAGTAGTCTCAGGATCCAATATTGATCGTAAGAGTTCTTGTCAATCAAAGGCCATGTTTGGCTAATCTCTTACATCACTTAGTGAAGACAAGTCTTTAATGTATTACTTTTGATTTTTAATCTTTCGGCACTGTTTAATTGGGTTTGTATTAATGACTTTAATAACTAGTTTATTATGTTGAAAGTGAATTTTCTTTACCATTTCTTCATGATGTCACTGATTTGCTCATTTCGTGTCTTTACGGTCTATATAAAGCACGTTAACTACCTGGAAGGGGGTTAGAATGGTGGTTTGGTAAAGTTCTTGTCTGGTTCAGTGTATAGATCCTGCGAGGACTTGGTTCAACCTTACTAGGACCTCATTCAATGCCCCAAAAGGAATTGGATGGCGGGAGTGCGAATAGCTTGAACCCCTCATATGTAAACTACTATAAAACTTTAAACCGGCTTCTTGTGATTGTATCCTTGCTAACTCAAACCACTTATCCGAGGGTAACGTCGCCTTCAAAACAGGGGCCTACCACTTTTTGTATTAATAACTTATTTAATTATCTTTCAATATTTCGACCCTTTGGGATTGTATCCCTGCTGACTCAAACTACTGGTTTGAGGGTAACGTCGCCTTCAAAAGAGGGGCCTACTACTATAACTAAGATAATTTCTTAAAAAGTCCGAAAGTGCGAAAATCATCAAAGGGTACATTAAAGATGAGTTGGATCCAAGTGATTATATCTTGTCCATTTATTTTTCATTTTATTTATCTTTTAATTTTTAGATTTACTTTCACGTTTAAAAACTCTTTTCTCAAAAAATTTAGATCGATTAGACGTTGACGATAAACCTGTATTAAAATCTCTTATGTCCTTAGACGACCTTGGTATCTTACCAACACTATACTACATTCGCGATGGGTGCACTTGCCATAATGTGTGTTTAGTGTTAGTACAATATCGTGTTTTATAAATTTAAAACTTGATTAATGCGTAAAATGAACTCAAAATATTAATAAAATCATATCACGCTTACCAAGTTTTTGGCGCCGTTGCCGGGGACATAAGGATTTTAAGAAAGCTTAAAATCGACGGCCTAATCATTTTTCAAAATGTTTTCAAAACTGCGCGCTCGTGTTTTTATTTTTAGGAATGTTTAACATAACAGTAAGCTGAACACGGGTCGTGCCCATTAGACACGCCCCCATGCTGTAAGTAACCAGTAACAGTTTTTTAAAACGCCCAGATACCGATATTGACCACGGGGTCGTGTCTGCTCAGCGCGGGGCCGTGGTGAGACTCTGTCTCAGCTTTTTAATTTTCTTTTCTGGTCTCGAGACTATGTATGCTGCTGAGTGATCTCTCATGGATCAATACTCAGGAGATTACACTCACTACTACATAGAGGATGATTACGAGGAAGAATATTGTACCATCTACAGTAACCCTCACTCGGTACAATATTGCCACCTTTTCCAACCATCCACCTCATATGCTTACTATGAGGAACCAAGGTTTGAACTTCCAAAATCAAGCTTTAATTGGGACACTTATCCCTCCAACCTTCACGAAACACCACCAACTATCCTCCCCGAAGCCGAGAGCATTGTGCAAAGTCTCAAAAATCTTGAACACTTAATAAGAAATTACCGCGGAAAGGAAGAGGTTATTTGTACTAAGGAAGTGATAATTGAAGAAGTAAAAATGGAAGAACAACTAAGTGAAAAACCAAAGCATGAACCAACCAACGAAAGAGGTAAGTCCAAAAACGATAATTTTCGAAAAAAGTCAAATTTTCAAGAAATTAACCTTTTGCCACCCTCTTTTGAAAATCGTTATTTGGTACCTACTCATGCTAAGTTTTTAAAAGAGCTAAACACTAACATTAAAATTGACGAAATGGTTAGTATTAAATTAACAAACGATCAAACTACACTAATAAAAGATGAGCAATTTGAAATTAACATCACACCGGTTCTATGTTTCTTTTAAAACACCTTTATTAGTAATATTACAATTGATAAGGATCTTTGAGTTAATATAATGCCTAACTATACTTTCAAAAAATTAAATATTAGTGATTTTTCTCCACTTCAAATCCCCATTTTTCTTTCTAATCGGAAAGTAATAAAATCAACGGGAGTAGTTGAGGACGTGTTAGTACAAGCAAACCAAACGGTGGTCCCAACCGACTTCATCATTCTTGATTACTCTCCACTTGTGTTGGGACAACCTTTTGTGAAAACCCATCAAGCATTGATCAATCGAAAGCAAAACAATCTACCAATTCAATTAGGGGCCGAAAAAAGGTATGTCAATCTTGACCAAAGCACAAAGTACCCATTCGGTAACGACGACCCCTTAATTGAAGATGAAGTTGAACCACCTGATACGGAGCACGAAATCAACCAACTTGTCAAAGAAGAGGACGCCATTGAACAAACCTTTTTGGTTCTCGACCAAAATAAAGAGAAAATGAATAAAAAGTCACCTAAAGACCCACCACTTGAGCTCAAATAACTCCCAAAAGGTTAGGAATATGCTTTTCTAGACAAGCATGGTAAGTTACTCGTACTTATTTCTTCAAAGTTAACTAGTATAGAAAAATAAAAATTTATTACGCTTTTGAAAAAAACATAAAAACGCGATTGCATGGAAGCTTGTAGATATAAAAGGAACAAATTCTTCCATGTGCACGCAAAATTTTTTTATGGAAGATGACCATTAAATCGGTAATACAACCACAACGTAGAGTAAATCGAAATGTCCAAGAAGTGGTTAAACATGAAGTCATCAAACTACTTGACGCTGGACTCATCTACCCAATTTCCGATAGCCCTTGGGTGAGTCCCATTCAAGTAGTTCCCAAAAAAGGAGGTATGTCGGTGGTCACTAATGAAAAAAAATGAATTAATAGCAACAAGGACCATCACCGGATGGAGAGTTTGCATAGACTACCGTAGATTAAATGAGGCAACATGGAAAGACCACTTTCCTTTACCTTTTATTGATCAAATGTTAGAAAGATTATCCGGTCATAAAGTTTATTGTTTTTAGATGGTTTTTCAGGTTACTTTCAAATACCAATAGCTCAAAAAGACCAAGAAAAAATGACATTTACATGCCCCTACGGAACTTTTTCTTATCGACGCATTCCTTTTGGTCTATGCAATGTTTCGCAATCCCCGATCCCAAATCCCCGGGAACGGGTGGCCTCGTGCCAGTTTCGGTGGTATCGCGTATTGTCTAATTTGGCAGCGAATTTTTTTATCAGAATCGTAGTTAGGAAATATTTGATCAGAGTAAAATACCACATTTTCATAATATTAAACATATGGGATAAACCCAAGTTCGCAGTACACACGTTTTCATAGGAATAAATCCTATTTTATTTAATAAAAACATCTATTTTGTTTTAGGTAACTTTATTGCCACTTTTCCAAGCCTTCAATGCTGTCCAGCTGGCTTCTATTGCCACATGTAAACTAGCCATGAATCCGACACCCTCATAAAACCTATGTGCTCGCCAACATTTCTTTGCTGACTTTGTTTTTACATATGTTTCAGGTGTTGTTGAATGATGTCGATTGCTAGGATGCATGCTCACTTAGGACTGGACGAGCCCTTAGTGACTTAATAACAATGATAGACTACGTTTAACTTGTTTGTTTAAATTTTCAAGACAATGTAAATGGTTAATCTTTAAATAAAACAAAACTTCAAATTCCCGTGTGTTATGAAACAATGATTCTGTTACAACACTCCTCGACGATTCCGCCGCGATTTGTTGTTTTACGCAGTTGGGGTGTGACAGAAGAGTTGGTATCAGAGCTCATGGTTATAGGGAATTAGGTTATTAGTAATGCTTTGACCTAGTTTATAACCTTCTAGGACCCTAACACAAGATTCTTGTGTTTAGATCTTAAAACAATACCGTCACTTATCCTTAGGTGACAACCACAACAAGAACATGAATTTCAAATCCGCTTTGAAAACCAATCATCTATTCTAGGATGATTTATTATAAGGTTTTGAACCCTCTATGTTTTCAAAATCTCGTCAAAGTTTGGGTCTTATAGTGTGAACACGTGCAATCTGGAAGAGTGGATGCCTGTATCCTGAGTTTTCTATCTAAGGCTAGAGTGTTCGTACAAATCCACATAATCGGACCAGTCACTCTTACCTGGGAACTCTTGGGGTGAGTGTCCACTTATAGGCTAAAGCATGTCTTCGCGATACATTAATATGACTCGCTTACCTTGATTAGTCACCGTCTCATTTGTTTGCCTTAGGTAACAAACAAATGATCACAATTTTTATGCGTTGTCATTCTGTTTTGATTATCCGATAACATTTCACTTGTTTCCTCCTATGTCTTCCATTTCCTTTAGGATGTCTCTTCATCGCAGTGACACTCAAATGTACGAGCAGGCTACCAAAATTGCCCAATGAATAGGCGTAGTAATCCAGAAGACTGCTGAATTAGCTGTCACCATGAATCGTCTCCAGGATGAAGCCACCCAGGAATCACCAAAGGAGGCAGAAGCCAAGCCTTTGAAAAGGTCAAAGAAGCGTAAAGCCTCAAAGAATCCTCCAGCCGTTGCACCAAATCAAGTAGGACCTAGTGAGGTGGCAGCACCACCAGCCAAGAAGCCGTACTTGGGAACTGCTCCTTTGTGCAATCAGTGTAACCTCCATCACCATGCCAGTGTCAAATGCCAAAAATGTTTCAACTGTGGACTTATTGGCCATACGGCAAGAGTCTATCGTTCAGTCACTGTGCTAAACCAAGCTATTTAGAACCCTGCTCTACTCCAAGCAGATCCAGCTCAAGCTCGTTTTCCTCCTGGTACTTGCTACTTCTATGGCGAGACGAGTCATTTCAGGAACAAATGACCAAAGGTTGTCAATGCAAATCTGACCCACGGATGAGCATTTGGCTGATTAGAAAATGATGGTGCTTTGAATAATCTGAATCTTATGCTTTTGTCTCTTTTGTTTTTCTTAAACTCTGAAACAATGTGGTTGGGTTATAAATAAATCGTTGTTCACAATTATGATGTACAAGTGTAGTTGCATGTGTGTATGGCATTCCCCTACGATACCTACACCAAAGGACTATGTTCTTTACAAAACAAATTACTCTTGTAGTTCTTCCATTCATGTGAACGCTCATGATTTCCTCGAAAAATCTAAGTACTCGTTTCATTCTAAGAAACGAAGTACAGAATATAAGTGACATTTTGAGTAATCACTTTAAATCCTTGGTTAGATAACTAAGGATATTCTTCGATCTCGTACCCATATCATTTCATTCTAGTTTTTATAACAACATGCATAGTATATATTTTTCAAAAACAACCTTCATAATTTCAAAATATTTCATATAGTTTGAAAACAATTTTAACACAATATATTTATTTAATGTATCAAGTGCATGATTTCAAAAGCAATATCCACATTTTCAAAAACCTTATACATGATTACAAAATTCATCTCACATGATTTTAAAAACAATTTATAAACATATTTACCTAATACATCTACCGTATGATTTCAAAAGTATTACTTAAGGTTTCAAAACATTTTGAAAAACCCCATGCATAGTTTTCGAAAAACATTCTACTCGTATGTTGATTTAACATACGTAGTATCCAACCTCCAAATTCTGCTTCATATGTCGCCTTGGCATATCTAGCGCCTCAACGTCATGAACATTCTACCTCGTGTGTCGACTTAAGCACGTCTAGTGCAAGGTTTCGAAGTGTCTCCCGCTCTTCGAATTCCAAAATCCATATAGGATCTTCTTATCTTCACAATTAGATCCTTGTGGATGATTATCGTTTAAATCGGAGTCCTTAATTGAATTCCTTGTATGCCTTAATACGTACATTATGATTCAATAAGGACAAAGCCGAATTCCTATTAAGATCTTCCTATCTTCATAGTTAGATTTTTGAAATGTTTAAAGTGCCAATGAAATCCCTATGGTGGTCTAGTCACACTCATCACATGTTTGATTTTCTTCCCCTACACATTATAAAATGCACTGTTCGGACTACGCAAGGAATTATGTAATTATGGATGCATACATAATTATGAAATTCAGTGCACGGAAACCACAGTAAGATTTATCGTGTGTAAGAACCGATAGTGGCAACAATAACAAAACGTGAACAATGTAATGGAGGTACGGTGGACGCACTAATGACGCTTCATATACTTGTATATAAGTGTCCCTCTTACATTGCAAGCATGATGTTATTTAAAGTTACTAGAAGTTCAGAACCCTAACCAGTGTTGTTTATCTTTTCGACTTCATGTTTCGAGCTCTCACAATTTTCCTCTAAATAAAATTTCGGGATGAAATTTCCTAAAGTAGGGGAGACGATGACATCTGTGTCTCTACGACCATCAGAAAAATACCAAATCAATTAAATATTGTGTTTCATACTTGGGATTTGTATAAATATGTGTATCATTTGCACATATTAATTCTTGTTCGATTTCGAGCTCTAAATCGCTTTCTGGAAAGTTATAAGCGAACTGATGCGTAAACGTAATCAGTTTAATGCGAAAAACACTCCGGAACAGTGACATGGGCTTAAAATACCTTAAATAACCTTTACATAACTTAGAAATAAGTTTTGGAGGGTTTGGTGTGTCGAAATCAAGTTTATTCGATCGCAGGGACTATTTGCGTCAAACTGCAAAAGTCTGCTGATTCGTATGGTATCGAACCTTCCAGAACTTGACCATAAGTTAAACATACCATAAATATCCTTTACATATCTTAGAAATAGGCTTTGAGGGTTCGATATGCGAAAATAAACTTATTTGGTCAAACAGGGACTAAAAGCGTCAAAAAGTGCATAAGTTTGCATTTTCGCGCATATCCTACGTTCTGAACATATCCGGACATCCAAAAATTTTTGTAATCATTAAAATATTTTATTTTAGTGATTGGAATGCAAAAATACCATTCATCGCGTAATTTGGATCGTTTTCGTGTCTGTTCGAGTTTCGTCGTAAATAACCGAACAACGCAATCATACGGCCAAACGAACCGACATCCGAGATGTTTTTGAGCATATTTCATGTTCCCTATACTTAAACTTCATTATTAAGCTTTGAAAATGGGTTAACAGGGTTTAAACGCTTCGAAAATGGCCTTAACGAGTTGCAGGGACCAAACCTGACAATTTAACAAACTTTCTAGAACTGGGCATGTGGTGGCGTCACGCCACCACTAAGTGGTGTTACTGTGGCAGCACGCCACCACCCTATCTGGGCAGAAAATCATGTTTCAGTAATGGCATGTCTATTTTCAGCATTTAACTTGAAGTTTAGGGTCTTTTTTGTAACATTTGCAATACCGTATGATGGTCTATGGGCACCCCTAGTATTCCAAAACCATTTGTCTTACGTGTACGGTCCAGATCGAAGCTCAATTATCGAGGAACGATCCTAACGGTTCTTCAAACTCTATATAAACCCACCATCTTCATCACCTTCACTTGCACATTTGCTCTCAAATTATTCTCTAAGTTGAAGCTCTCCTTGTGAGACTTCATACCTGAGAAATTTTGAGTTCAAATCTTCAAGCTTTGACCTTTTGTAAGTATTGTTTCATCTTTTATGCGGTTTTCAAGCATGAAAGTCAAACAGTGTTTGACTTTCTGCTTTGACCAGTGTCAACACGAAGTTCGTTTGAACTTCGCAACGTGAGCATAATCACGATGGTCATAGTCCTTTGTGACTATACCTACTGATTACCACGTTGATTAGGTGTAGTGACGAGTCATAGCAACCAAACTATTCTTGGATATCAAAACCCTTTGTTTTGATTTCAAACTTGTTTTCTAACTTCGTTAAACATGTTTTAACATGTTTAACTCATCACTTTTAGTTTAGTGCTTATATAGGGTCGTGAGTTAAGCGGTCTAAACAACCGCTTAGACTTTCGAACCCGACCCGTTTGGTGGATCATTAGAATCCGACCAAACATACTTTGTGACCATAGTTCTATAGGGAATAACCTTCCGAGGTTATACCTTATGGTCACTTTGTTTATTTAGTTGTATGATAGGTAATTTATCTGCCTTAGGAAAATGACTAAAATGGCCTTTTTACGCATAATTTCATTTTAAGCATATGTAACCTAAATTTTGACATCTAAACTAATTAGGTAACATTATTAGATATGTTAAGGCATATAATACTTGTCATAGGACTAGTTAGGCGGTCCGAGCGCGTTTTACGCAAACGACGCGTTAAAGTAGCGTAAGCTACCTAAACGGGTTGTAATGGGTCATAAGCACTTAGGATAGGTTTCGATTTAGTATGTAGGCTTTAGTAAACCATATCATATGAGTTCCAATACTCATTTGGTTTATGAAACCTCATCCTATCCGATCTTCCGATTTAGGTCCGGTTTATTAATATAGTTACCTATATTAGGTGCCGATTGATTTCTGTGATCCCTCTAGCCTTACTTGGTTGTTATTCAAGACTTCTAAGCATTCTCAAGTAAGTACATAGTTCCCCTATTTTACTTTTTTCAATTGTTTTGGGGTGATTCATATGTGTTAAATGATTTCAATGTTTTTAACGATGGTTTCAAAAATGATTAATATGGTTTATATAAAACTAATAACGATTTCGATAATGTGAACAAACTTGTTGAGCGTAATTACATAACAAATAACATTCATTAGTTTTGGCCGAACCGACCAGTATTAGGTTATGGTACCATAGGATCTGACAAATCCCGTTATCAGACTGCACCCATGGTTATGTGTGGGGGTTATGTGGGTAACGACGGAATCTGTGATTGTTAACTTACCCTTTGGTGGTTTATTAACGCGAGATTGGCGATAGGCAAGTTGCGAAGGTTTGGATGTTATTAGCGAGGCAACCAAAAGTAGTTTCACATTAAAACGAGAATGATTTAAACGAGTTAAACGATTTTGGAACAATTTAAATGAATTAAACAAACGATTGGTTTTTGGTTAGTGTTTAGGTAACGGGACGGGTGTAATGTGATGAAAACATGGTAGATACGCCGTTGGTACTTCTTATATATAAGTGTTTTCATCATATTAGATACCGTGGCGTTATTTAGTTCACTTGGGTAAACGAATTTGAAACGATGTCACACAACGATGTTTTCTAAATAATATAAACCGTACGAGTTTTATTAACAAGATGATTTACAATTTGGTTTAATTAAATAAATGTTTTGGGTTAAGAATCATGGCTATGAGATTTTATAAACTATAACCAACTTGATTTGAGTTGGTTAATTATGTTGCAATACTTTACACTTTTCAAAACAAGGTTTTTAACTTTTGACTCTTGTAGTCTAATGAGGTATTGCCACATGTAAACTAGCCATGAATCTGACACCCTCATAAAACCTATGTGCTCGCCAGCATTTCTTTGCTGACTTTGTTTTTACATATGTTTCAGGTGTTGTTGAATGATGTCGATTGCTAGGATGCATGCTCACTTAGGACTGGATGAGGCCTTAGTGACTTAATAACAATGATAGACTACGTTTAACTTGTTTGTTTAAATTTTCAAGACAATGTAAATGGTTGATCTTTAAATAAAACAAAACTTCAAATTTCCGTGTGTTATGAAACAATGATTCTGTTACAACACTCCCCGACGATTCCGCCGCAATTTGTTGTTTTACGCGGTCGGGGTGTGACAAAAGAGTTGGTATCAGAGCTCATGGTTATAGGGAGTTAGGTTATTAGTAATGGTTTGACCTAGTCTATAACCTTCCTAGGACCCTAACACAAGATTCTTGTGTTTAGATCTTAAAACAATACCGTCACTTATCCTTAGGTGACAATCACAACAAGAACACAAATTTCAAATCCGCTTAGAAAACCAATCATCTGTTCTAGGATGATTTATTATAAGGTTTTGAATGCTCTAAATTTTCAAAATCTCGTCAAAGTTTGGGTCTTATAGTGTGAACACGTGCAATCTGGAAGAGTGGATTCCTGTATCCTGAGTTTTCTGTCTAAGGCTAGAGTGTTCGTACAAATCCACATAATCGGACCAGTCATTCCTACCTGGGAACTCTTGGGGTGAGTGTCCACTTATAGGCTAAAGCATGTCTTCACGATACATTAATATGACCCGCTTACCTTGATTAGTCACTGTCTCATTTGTTTTCTTAAAAAAATGATTTTGAATACTTATTATGTGATTATGTGATTTGGAATACCCAGCACATGACTATGTGATTTCATGATTTTGAATACAGGATTTTGAATACCAATTACGTGATTTGATTATAGTATTTTAAGTGAATCCCCACTAAGTGTTTACGTAATTATGTAGAAATAATTGACTATGTATTACTACATGATTACGTGATTTTGAATACCCATTTCGTGATTACGTAATTTCATTATAGTATTTTATGTGAAACCACACTGAGTAATTCCGAAATTACGTAAAAACAAAAACATGTAATACATAATATTTCATATAGAATACGTAATATAACATATCTAATCACATATTAAGGGTAAATTATATACAAAACATTATTCAAAAATCAACCTATAATAACCACATAATGTCGAATATTAGAAAATTAAACACGTTAATACATTTAAGATTTAATTGACCATTTTGTTTTTGACAAAAACAAATCTTGATAAACCATAAAAATATTTACGTGTTTACACCATATATAAAAGCCACAAATTTAGAACATTACATACAGTTTCAAACGACGAGTTTCCGCATGTTTACAAGATGGAGCAACTTAACTAAAATTTTCAACAAAAGTTTAAACCCTTGACAAACTTTAAACCGGAAGCGCTTATCGTCGAGCAGTGTGTTCATTCCGAGCCAACAATTCCACCTAAAGTAAAGATTTACGTAAAACCACAATTCACCATTAAATTGATATAATGCATCTAACAAGGAATTCAAACTTCCAGCAAATATGATAATCATCAAATATCACATTGGCAAACTATAATATTTCTACATTGCTTTCTCTTTTTCTTTTTGGCATTCATTTGCTCAACCTATTTGTAATGGGTAGAACTAAATTATGCTTTGTCATCATCATCATTAGTTCGGTTGACCCGTTCATAACCGATCGTAACGGGTCAATTACATAACCATTCTTTAACATAACATTCTAGTTCGTTTGACCTGTTTGTGACAGGTTACATGACCATTACTCTATCATAACATTCTAGTTCTTTTGACCCGTTTGTGATAGGTCAATTACATGACCATTACTTCATCATAACATTCTAGCTCGTTTGACCCGTTCGTGACCGGTCAATTACATGACCATGACTACACGCACTATAATTACCACAAGATATAACAATAAGCATTACTACTAATGAAACTTTAATCGTACTAACGTACCTCGATCTTACGAGCCTTGAGGCTTCTTGTTGCTTGAACCTTCTTCCTTCACACCTACACATAACACATTTATTTTCTCTTAGTTCTCATGAACCCGTTTCATCACATACAATGAACACTTCACATTCTAAACATGAATTTTACTAACAATTGTCACTTATTCACCCAATTATCATCTAATGTATTTCATCGAGCACTTGGTGTGTGACACTTATTTTTGCTTAGAAATTATTGTTTTTCATGTTATTACACACCATTATTTTCCAATACATACATAAATTCCCAACTACTCGAATCATCACAATGAGTATACATTAACACAATCATTCATCCTACCTTCTAGTTAACTAGTTAACATCACAATTCAAACTAAAATCTTCCATTTTATGATCAAATCTTAAAACCCACTTCATGATTTATGAACGCTTCCTATCAAAACACATATACATATCAACTTCATTTAAATTAGCAAATACAGTTGATTATAATCATGTATTCTTCAGCAATTGACACTATGTCATTTACATACTTAAGAAATTTGCCAATTTCATACATACTCATCGTGTCAGAATCAACCAAATCGAAAATTGCAACGTACCACTTGTTTAGAAGGTTTAGATGATCATGTATTCGGGTTCATGCAAAAGATTTAGCCTGATTCTCCTTTCTAATTTACTAAATTTTGGGTTCTGAGGTGTAACAACTATGCTTATAATCATCGTGAACAGTTCTATTATCAATAAAACAATGTTATTTGATCCCAATGTTTGTTTTGTTATGTTTTACATTTTTCATGTTTTGACTTTTGTGTAATTTCAAACTCTACATCGCTTTTTGGAGATTTATACGCAAACTGGTGCGTAAACGTAATCAGTTTGATGCGAAAAATACTCCGGAACATCATCATATACTTAACATACCTTAAATAACCTTTACATAACTTAGAAATAAGTTTTGAAGGCTTTGGTATGGCAAAAACAAGTTAATTCGCTTACAGGGACTAAACTTGACAAACTACGAAAGTATGCCAATTTGAACTGTAACAGACATTCCGGAACATGACCATAAGTTAAACACACCTTAAATATCCTTTACATAGCTTAGAAATAGGCTTTGAGGTGTTCGGTGTGCTAAAATAAACTTTTGGGTCATTCAGGGACTAAAAGTGTAAAAAAAAAAAAATGCACAAGTTTGCATTTTCGCGCATAACTTACGGTCTGAATACATCCGGACATCCAAAAATTTATGTAAGCACTAAAATATTTTAGTTTAGTGTTTGGCATGAGAAAAATCCATTCGTCACGCAATTTGGATCGTTTTTCACGCTTATGCGCATTCCGTCGTAATTAACCGAACAACGCGATTGTACGGCTAAACGAACCGACATCCGGCATATTTTTGAGCATGTTTCATGTTCCCTATACTTTAACATCCTTGTGAAGCTTAAAAATGGGCTTGACGGGTGTTAGAAGTGCCAAAACACGACGATACGCGCTCAGGAACCAAAACTGCAAAACTGCAAAAAAAAAAATATAAAAAAAAAAAAAATAAATAAATAAATGCAGCAAAAAGCCATTTTAAACATAAGTTAGCAGCCCCTAACACTTCCCAAAGGTCAAGTGCCACATGTTAATCTCCTATGGTGGCCAAAATTAGTTACCACAACATTTTGACAAGTGTACGGCCTAGAGCGTGCCCCCTTTTCCAAGAAACGATCCTAACGGTTGTGGGTTTACTATAAATACCCAACCCATTTTCACTCAATCCTCACTAGAATCTGATCTAAAAAACTCTAAGTTGAAACCATTGTTTCATACCTGAGTTATTTGGATCTAGATTAGCATTCGGGGACCTTTCGTAAGTATTCTTTCGTTCTTTTATCACTTTCGAGTCCGAAAGTCAAACTTTGTTTGACTTTCTGCATTGACCAGTTTATGGTCGATGCGAAGTTCATTTGAACTTCATAACGTGAGCGTGATCACGATGGTTATAGTCCCTAGTGACTATACCTACTGATTACCACGTTATCTAGGCTCAGTGACGAGTCGTAGTTTCGGTCAGAATACGTATTCTTGCGTATTTTGTAACCAAACTACTTATGGGTATCAAAACTGTTTGTTTTGATACCAAACCTGTTTTCTAAACTTAGTTAAGCATGTTTTAACATGCTTAGCTCGTCACTTTTAGTTGTGCTTGTATAGGGTCGTAAGGTAAGCGATCTAAACAATCGCTTATACTTTCGAACCCGACCCATTTGGTCGATCATTAGGATCCGACCAAATACATTAGGTGACCATAGTATATAGGGAATAACCCTCTGAGGTTATAACTTATGGTCGCTACGTTTAAGTAGTTGTATGATAGGTAATTTATATGCCTTAGGTAAATTACCAAAATACCCCTTTATGCCAAAATTCATTTTTAAACATATGTAACATAACTTTTTACATCTAAACTGATTTGACAACCATATTAGACATGTTAAGGCATATATTACTTGTCATAGGACTAGTTAGGCGGTCCGAACGCGTTTCACGCGAACGACGCGTTAAAGTAGCATAAGCTACCTAAACGGGTCGTAATGGGTCACAAGCACTTAGGATAGGTTTCATTTAGTATGTAGGCTTTGTTAAACCATACTACATGAGTTCCCATACTCATTTGGTTTACGAACCCTCATTCTATCCGATCTTCCGATTTAGGTCCGGTTTATTAATGTAGTTACCTATATTAGGTGCCGTTTGATATTCCGAGATCTCTAGCATTGCTTGGTGGTTATCTTAGGACTTCTGAGCAATCTCAAGTGAGTACATAGAACCCCTCTTTTACTGTTTTCCAAACTGTTTTGGGGTGGAACACATGTGCCTACTTGTTACTTTCGTGCTTTCCTGTTTTCACATCATATACATGCTATGTTTGTTAGTACATTATAGTACATGATTTCATTACGTTTCATGCTATGTATGTCCATTGTGTGCATACTTAGTACATTGTTTTACTTTACATTTCTGCTATGTATGTTGACTGACAGCATGCTAGCACATTGATTTACATGACTTTCTGCTTTGTATGTTAACTTAGCATACTTAGTACATTGTTTTCATATAACATATTCACTTTTTCTATGACATTTGGTTTGCACAAACGAGACTATTATACGTTCATTAACATTAGCTACGCCGCTCGGTAGTAAGTACTGGTACCATAGGACTTGACAAATCCCATTCCTGACATCCCGGGTTTGTTTGGATGTAAGGAATGACTGAATCCGAAAACATTTCTTTTGATAACCTTGACTGAAAGGGTTATCCGACTGTCTCAAGGCTTGAATGTATGCGTTAACTTACCACATAAATGTTTGTATCAATGTAACATGCATTACTTTACAAAACATAACTTTTTGATATATTCAAATTACTTTGTTTTGTACATTTCTACATTTGGACTATTTGACAATACTTTACTTACAAGACATAACATTTGTTACACATTACTTGACTACTCTTGGACTTATAAACATTTGACATGGCTTATACAAGGACTTTTGACTATTGGTTTAAACATAGACTTTATACATTGGTGGTTTGTTTAAGTGATTTAAGTAACGAAATGTGAGTAATATGATACAAGCATGGTGGATACGCCGCTGGTACTTCCTATATATAAGTGTTTGTATTATATTACATATCATAGCATTATTTAAATCATTGATTTTGGACTTATACATTTTATACAAGTAACATGTTTTCACAAGACTTTGTTTTACAATACGGTTTATTTTATACAACTCATTTTACATGGTTATTCATTTAACCATACCTTATTCTTTTACTTATACATATCATCTAAACTTATTGTTTTTCAAGCGATTTACAAAACAAAATCAAATTACAAGGTTCATGACTAAACATTTCTTAAACTTAAGTCATGAATCCTATTTTCACAAAACCTATGTATCTCACTGGCATTTTTATGCTGACGTACCTATTTTCACATGTGTTTTCAGGAGCTTTTCCGTAGGATGACGATCATGACACTAGGGCGGACCTGTGCCTTAGAGATTTAAAACGAAGATAGACTATGTTTAATTATGTTAAAAACTCTTTGATTCCTGTTTAAAACAATGAAACTCTTGTGTTTATAAATAAAATACAACTTTGAATGCCATGGTTATGAAACAATTAATTCTGTTACAACACTCCCCGACGTTTTCCGCCACGTCTTGTATGTTATACGTGGTCGGGGTGTGACAGAAGAGTTGGTATCAGAGCCAATGGTTATAGGGAATTAGGTTATTAGTAATGCTTTGACCTAGACTATAACCTTTCTAGGACCCTAACACAAGTTGTCTTGTGTTTAGATCTTAAAACATGCACATCACCTATCCTTAGGTGATTATCAAAACAAGAACCAAATTTTTTCCGAAACGATTTTTGAAAAAACAATCATCTGCTTTTGAATAATTTATTACAAGGTTTTGAACCCTCTGTTATATGGTTTTGAGCCCTTCCAGTTTGACTAAATTTTTGGCCTTGTGCCTTCAAATTTTCAAAATCTCGTCAAAGTTTTGGGTTCTAAATAGTGTGAACACGTGCAAACTGGAAGAGTGAATGCCTGTATTCTGGGTTTTCTGTCTAGGCAAGCACTTCGTATACATCTCATCAGACGCGAGACCAGTTGTGCTTACCTGGGAATTCTTGGGATGAGTGTTCACTTATAGGCGAGCATGTCTTCGTGATACATTATTTTTGATCCATTTACTTTGATTAGTCACTGTGCGTCGTTTGTTTGCTTGGTAATGCGGACAAATGACCACCATCTTTGCTTTTGTTAATTTTGTTTCATCTCATTCTTTTCATCCAATCATCTCACTCGTTTCCTTTCATGTTTTCCTCTTTTAGAATGCCTCCTCGACGCGACAATCTGATTGCGACTGCCGAACTGGCAGAAATTATTGCGGAGCAGATGGCTGCTCAATTTCCAAATCTCTTTGCTCAATGGCACCAAGCCAACAACAACAACAATGCTCCATGCAAATACAAGGACTTTAGCTCGGCTAAACCACTCAAGTTTAGTGGTTCTGAAGGAGCGACTGGGCTTCTTCAATGGTTTGAGAGCATTGAGAATACTTTCCGCCACGTGCAGTGTCCGGATAATCGCAAGGTCGAGTTTTCTTCGAGCGTGTTTCAGAAGAGGGCTCTCACATGGTGGAATGGGGTTATGAGAGATCGGGGTGCAGAAGTTGCTCTAGCGCAAACTTGGGCTGAACTTAGGGCCCTTATGATGAGGGAATTCTGTCCTCGTCATGAACAGCGAGCGTTGGAGAAAGAGTTTGAGGACTTGAAACAAGACAGTGGCGAGCACAGGGCTTATACTGATAGGTTTGAAGAGTTGAGTCTGCTTTGCCCAACTATGGTTACCCCACTCGACAAGGCTATCGAGAGATACATCGACGGCCTACCTGACTCAGTACAAGACATCATTACTGGTAGTAACCCTACCACACTCCGTCATGCGATCGAGTTATCAGCGACATTGACTGAGTCGCAGATTCGAAAGGGGAAGCTGCACAAAAAGGGTGACAAGGGTAAGAAGCAGGTGTCTGATAAGGAAGATAGCAAGAAAGGGCAAAACAAGAAGGGAAAGAATTCTGGAGGGTCTAGGAAGCGGAAGGCTTCCCAAAACTATGCTGTTACTGCACAGGCTCAGGCTGCACCAAATCAGCCTGCGCAACCACTAGCCAAGAAGCCTTATCTTGGCAATGCACCTTTGTGCAACAGGTGTAACGGCCATCATCAACCACACCTCCAGTGTCGTCAGTCCACCAACTGCGGAAGGCCTGGTCATCTTGCTGCCACCTGCCGCATTCCTGTTAACCAGAACCAGGCAGTTCAGAACCCGGCTCAACAGGTTGCTCAGCCTCTTGCTCAGCAACAAGGTCAAGCTGCACGACCTCATTATCCTCCTGGTTCATGCTACAATTGTGGGGATCTGACCCACTACAGGAACCGGTGCCCAAGACTAGCCAACCAGAATCAGAATGCGAACCCGAATCAGGCTCAGGCTCGAGGACGAGCTTTTAACTTGAATGCCCAAGAGGCGCAGGCGGATGATAACGTGGTGAACGGTACGTTCTTTATTAATAATCAGCCTGCATCTGTTCTTTTTGATTCGGGTGCCGACAAGAGTTTTGTGTCATTGTCTTTTGAGCCATTACTTCGCGTGTCTAGAACAAAACTAGGTAAACCTTTGACAGTAGAAGTTGCTAGTGGTGAACCCATTGTTCTTGATTCTGTTCTTCACAACTGCCAGTTGAATCTTAACGATCATCTTTTTCCTATCGACCTCACGCCTATGCAACTTGGAAGCTTCGACGTCATTGTGGGTATGGATTGGTTATCCAAGTATCACGCTGAGATAGTTTGTTCTGAGAAGATTGTTCGTGTGCCGCTTTCGACAGGCGAGATCCTACAGGTTCAAGGTGAGAAACCTGCCGGTGGTCTCAAACTCATGTCTTGTTTTAAAGCTTGGAAGTATCTGCGGAAGAACTATGTGGCTTTCTTAGCACATGTTACAACAGATAAAGGCAAGGGTAAGTCTATTTCAGATATTCCTGTCGTTCGGGATTATTCTGAAGTTTTCCCTGAAGAATTACCTGGTCTACCTCCAGCACGCCAAGTCGAGTTCCGTATTGATCTCGTACCTGGTGCAAATCCCATTGCCAGAGCCCCATATCGTCTTGCACCGTCTGAGATGCAAGAGTTGTCTAAGCAGCTTCAGGAGCTATCTGACAAAGGTTTTATCCGTCCTAGCTTTTCACCCTGGGGTGCTCCCGTTCTTTTTGTCAAGAAGAAGGATGGATCTTTTTGGATGTGTATCGATTATCGTGAGCTTAACAAGCTTACCATCAAGAATCGATATCCCCTACCGCGCATAGACGATCTCTTTGATCAGTTACAGGGTGCTTCTTATTTTTCGAAGATTGATCTACGTTCCGGATATCATCAACTTCGGGTGCATGAAGAAGACATTCCCAAGACAGCGTTCCGTACTCGTTATGGGCATTATGAATTCACAGTCATGCCATTCGGTTTGACTAATGCTCCTGCTGTTTTCATGGACTTAATGAATAGGGTATGCAAACCTTATTTGGATCAGTTCGTCATTGTTTTTATTGACGACATCTTGATTTACTCCAAGACGCGAGCTGATCACGAGCAACATCTTCGTCTTACTTTGGAACTCCTAAAGAAAGAGCAACTTTTCACCAAATTCTCCAAGTGCGAATTTTGGCTTAAAGAAGTTCAATTTTTAGGACACATCATCAACGAACAAGGTATTCATGTAGATCCCTCCAAGATCAGTGCGATCAAGGATTGGGATACGCCTACTACTCCTACTGAGGTTCGTTCTTTTCTTGGTCTAGCGGGTTATTATCGCCGCTTCATTGAGAACTTCTCAAAGATTGCAGTTCCTCTAACTGCTCTAACTCAGAAGAACAAGCCCTTTGAGTGGGGATTCAAACAAGAGGAAGCTTTTCAAAACTTGAAGCAGAAGCTTTGCGACGCGCCTGTTCTAACTTTGCCTGAGGGCAATGATGATTTCGTCGTTTATTGCGATGCATCTAAACTGGGTCTTGGCTGTGTTCTTATGCAAAGGAACAAAGTCATAGCATATGCATCAAGGTAGTTGAAGATACATGAGAAGAACTACACCACTCATGATCTTGAGTTGGGTGCAGTTGTTTTTGCTCTAAAGATCTGGAGACACTATTTGTACGGTACAAAATGTGTGGTTTTCACGGACCACAAAAGTCTTCAGCATATCTTCAACCAGAAAGAACTCAACATGAGGCAACGACGTAGGGTTGAGCTTTTAAACGACTATGACTGCGAAATTCGCTACCATCCTGGTAAGGCGAATGTCGTAGCTGATGCATTGAGTCGTAAGGAACGTACTAAGCTTCATTGTGTACGTGTTCAATCTGTTATTCAAGCTCAATCCGATATCCAAGCACGCATTTCTCAGGCTCAACAATCTTGTGTTTCACAAGGTTTAATGGATAAGGAATTTCCCTATCACATAACGCCTGCTTTGGAACTGAAGGACAATGGATCGTATTACTTCATGGACCGTTTGTGGGTCCCAAGCCAGGATGATCTTCGTACCTTGCTTATGGATGAAGCCCATAAGTCGCGTTATTCTATTCATCCGGGCTCAGATACAATGTATAAGGACCTTCGTATTCAGTATTGGTGGCCTGGTATGAAGAAAGACATTGCCTTATATGTATCAAAATGCCTTACTTGTCTTAAGGTTAAGGCTGAACATCAGTGTCCTTCGAGTTTATTGGTACAACCAGAGATCCCAGTTTGGAAATGGGAAAACATTACTATGGATCTTGTTACCAAACTTCCGCACAAAGAAAGGTCATGATGCCATCTGGGTAGTTGTTGATCGTCTTACTAAGTCAGCACATTTCTTACCAATTCGTGAGGACTTTCCTGCTGACAGACTTGCTAAAATCTATGTGGATGAAATTGTAGCTCGACATGGTGTTCCTTTGAATATCATTTCTGACAGAGATGCTCGTTTCACTTCTCATTTTTGGAGAACCATGCAATCTGCTATGGGGACCCAACTTAATCTGAGCACAGCTTATCATCCGCAAACGGATGGTCAATCTGAAAGAACAATCCAGACTCTGGAGGATATGCTAAGAGCTTGTGTGATCGATTTTGGTGGTAGTTGGGATTCACATCTTAAGTTGATTGAATTCTCCTACAACAACAGTTATCACACCAGCATCAAAATGGCTCCTTTCGAGGCTCTCTATGGTCGAAAATGTCGTTCACCAGTCTGCTGGAATGAGATCGGCGAGGCTCAACTTACTGGACCTGCCCTCATTTTAGAGACAACTGACAAGATCAAGAAAGTGCGTGATAACCTTCAGAAAGCTAGAAGCCGTCAGAAGAGTTACGCGGACCCAAAACGCAAGGCCCTGGAATTTCAAGTCGGTGATCGAGTATTACTTAAGGTCTCACCTTGGAAAGGTGTGATCAGATTTGGAAAGAAAGGAAAACTTGCACCTAGATACGTTGAACCATTCAAGATCGTCGAAAGAATCGGAAAGGTAGCCTACAGACTTGAGTTACCTCCTGAACTTGGAAATGTTCATCCAACTTTTCACGTGTCCAATCTCAAGAGGTGTTTAGCTGATGAGAACCTCCACATACCGCTTGACGAAATTCGTGTTGGCAAAACACTGAAATTTGTTGAGAAGCCAGTGGAAATCATGGAACGTGAAGTCAAGTGGCTTAAACGCAAGCGCATTCCTTTGGTCAAAGTTCGCTGGGAAGCTAAACGTGGACCCGAGTTTACTTGGGAACGCGAAGATCAAATGAAGGCGAAATATCCGCATCTTTTCCCACGAGTTTCCTCTAAATAAATTTCGGGACGAAATTTCCACAAGTAGGGGAGACTGTAACAACTGTGCTTGTAATCATCGTGAACAGTTCTATTATCAATAAAACAATGTTATTTGATCCCAATGTTTGTTTTGTTATGTTTTACATTTTTCATGTTTTGACTTTTGTGTAATTTCAAACTCTACATCGCTTTTTGGAGATTTATACGCAAACTGGTGCGTAAACGTAATCAGTTTGATGCGAAAAATACTCCGGAACATCATCATATACTTAACATACCTTAAATAACCTTTACATAACTTAGAAATAAGTTTTGAAGGCTTTGGTATGGCAAAAACAAGTTAATTCGCTTACAGGGACTAAACTTGACAAACTACGAAAGTATGCCAATTTGAATTGTAACAGACATTCCGGAACATGACCATAAGTTAAACACACCTTAAATATCCTTTACATAGCTTAGAAATAGGCTTTGAGGTGTTCGGTGTGCTAAAATAAACTTTTGGGTCATTCAGGGACTAAAAGTGTCAAAAAAAATGCACAAGTTTGCATTTTCGCGCATAACTTACGGTCTGAATACATCCGGAAATCCAAAAATTTATGTAAGCACTAAAATATTTTAGTTTAGTGTTTGGCATGAGAAAAATCCATTCGTCACGCAATTTGGATCGTTTTTCACGCTTATGCGCATTCCGTCGTAATTAACCGAACAACGCGAATGTACGGCTAAACGAACCGACATCCGGCATATTTTTGAGCATGTTTCATGTTCCCTATACTTTAACATCCTTGTGAAGCTTAAAAATGGGCTTGACGGGTGTTAGAAGTGCCAAAACACGACGATACGCGCTCAGGAACCAAAACTGCAAAACTGCAAAAAAAAATATAAAAAATAAATAAATAAATAAATAAATGCAGCAAAAAGCCATTTTAAACATAAGTTAGCAGCCCCTAACACTTCCCAAAGGTCAAGTGCCACATGTTAATCTCCTATGGTGGCCAAAATTAGTTACCACAACATTTTGACAAGTGTACGGCCTAGAGCGTGCCCCCTTTTCCAAGAAATGATCCTAACGGTTGTGGGTTTACTATAAATACCCAACCCATTTTCACTCATTCCTCACTAGAATCTGATCTAAAAAACTCTAAGTTGAAACCATTGTTTCATACCTGAGTTATTTGGATCTAGATTAGCATTCGGGGACCTTTCGTAAGTATTCTTTCGTTCTTTTATCACTTTCGAGTCCGGAAGTCAAACTTTGTTTGACTTTCTGCATTGACCAGTTTATGGTCGATGCGAAGTTCGTTTGAACTTCATAACGTGAGCGTGATCACGATGGTTATAGTCCCTAGTGACTATACCTACTGATTACCACGTTATCTAGGCTCAGTGACGAGTCGTAGTTTCGGTCAGAATACGTATTCTTGCGTATTTTGTAACCAAACTACTTATGGGTATCAAAACCGTTTGTTTTGATACCAAACCTGTTTTCTAAACTTAGTTAAGCATGTTTTAACATGCTTAGCTCGTCACTTTTAGTTGTGCTTGTATAGGGTCGTAAGGTAAGCGATCTAAACAATCGCTTATACTTTCGAACCCGACCCATTTGGTCGATCATTAGGATCCGACCAAATACATTAGGTGACCATAGTATATAGGGAATAACCCTCTGAGGTTATACCTTATGGTCGCTACGTTTAAGTAGTTGTATGATAGGTAATTTATATGCCTTAGGTAAATTACCAAAATACCCCTTTATGCCAAAATTCATTTTTAAACATATGTAACATAACTTTTTACATCTAAACTGATTTGACAACCATATTAGACATGTTAAGGCATATATTACTTGTCATAGGACTAGTTAGGCGGTCCGAACGCGTTTCACGCGAACGACGCGTTAAAGTAGCATAAGCTACCTAAACGGGTCGTAATGGGTCACAAGCACTTAGGATAGGTTTCATTTAGTATGTAGGCTTTGTTAAACCATACTACATGAGTTCCCATACTCATTTGGTTTACGAACCCTCATTCTATCCGATCTTCCGATTTAGGTCCGGTTTATTAATGTAGTTACCTATATTAGGTGCCGTTTGATATTCCGAGATCTCTAGCATTGCTTGGTGGTTATCTTAGGACTTCTGAGCAATCTCAAGTGAGTACATAGAACCCCTCTTTTACTATTTTCCAAACTGTTTTGGGGTGGAACACATGTGCCTACTTGTTACTTTCGTGCTTTCCTGTTTTCACATCATATACATGCTATGTTTGTTAGTACATTATAGTACATGATTTCATTACGTTTCATGCTATGTATGTCCATTGTGTGCATACTTAGTACATTGTTTTACTTTACATTTCTGCTATGTATGTTGACTGACAGCATGCTAGCACATTGATTTACATGACTTTCTGCTTTGTATGTTAACTTAGCATACTTAGTACATTGTTTTCATATAACATGTTCACTTTTGCTATGACATTTGGTTTGCACAAACGAGACTATTATACGTTCATTAACATTAGCTACGCCGCTCGGTAGTAAGTACTGGTACCATAGGACTTGACAAATCCCATTCCTGACATCCCGGGTTTGTTTGGATGTAAGGAATGACTGAATCCGAAAACATTTCTTTTGATAACCTTGACTGAAAGGGTTATCCGACTGTCTCAAGGCTTGAATGTATGCGTTAACTTACCACATAAATGTTTGTATCAATGTAACATGCATTACTTTACAAAACATAACTTTTTGATATATTCAAATTACTTTGTTTTGTACATTTCTACATTTGGACTATTTGACAATACTTTACTTACAAGACATAACATTTGTTACACATTACTTGACTACTCTTGGACTTATAAACATTTGACATGGCTTATACAAGGACTTTTGACTATTGGTTTAAACATAGACTTTATACATTGGTGGTTTGTTTAAGTGATTTAAGTAACGAAATGTGAGTAATATGATACAAGCATGGTGGATACGCCGCTGGTACTTCCTATATATAAGTGTTTGTATTATATTACATATCATAGCGTTATTTAAATCATTGATTTTGGACTTATACATTTTATACAAGTAACATGTTTTCACAAGACTTTGTTTTACAATACGGTTTATTTTATACAACTCATTTTACATGGTTATTCATTTAACCATACCTTATTCTTTTACTTATACATATCATCTAAACTTATTGTTTTTCAAGCGATTTACAAAACAAAATCAAATTACAAGGTTCATGACTAAACATTTCTTAAACTTAAGTCATGAATCCTATTTTCACAAAACCTATGTATCTCACAGGCATTTTTATGCTGACGTACCTATTTTCACATGTGTTTTCAGGAGCTTTTCCGTAGGATGACGATCATGACACTAGGGCGGACCTGTGCCTTAGAGATTTAAAACGAAGATAGACTATGTTTAATTATGTTAAAAACTCTTTGATTCCTGTTTAAAACAATGAAGCTCTTGTGTTTATAAATAAAATACAACTTTGAATGCCATGGTTATGAAACAATTAATTCTGTTACAACACTCCCCGACGTTTTCCGCCACGTCTTGTATGTTATACGTGGTCGGGGTGTGACATGAGGGTTGTTCCCTCTCTTTCTCCTGCTCTAGTCGACACACACATACTGAAGTGTGTGTTGTTTGGTTTTAATTTTTGTTTTATTATTTCATCTTTCCTTTTATCCCACTTTGGCCCCTCATGTTTGGTGTATTATTTTAAATGGAAAATTTTTATTCTAAAGTTATAGTTTTTTACTTGTATTTTAACTAGGTTTATACTCCTAGTTACCATTCTATCAAACTAAAAGTTATACTTTTATATTTATCTTAGCACATACTCATATATAAGAATCTTGGGGTGTTACAAGTCTACCCCCCTTAAAAGAGGTTTCGTCCTCGAAACCTAGATACGTACCAAATAACGCCAGGTAGTGCTCCGACATTTCATCTTCTGATTCCCATGTTAAATCCAATCCTTGTCGATGTTGCCCTTGAACTAAGACTTGACGAATTGCCTTGTTGCGAAGGTGCGTCACCTTAGAATCCTTGATAGATATCGGTCTTTCAACGTAATTCATTCGCTCATCCACTTCGATGTCTTCAAGCGGCACGTATGTCGTTTCATCCCCGAGAAACTTCTGTAGTTGTGATACGTGGAAAGTATTATGAATTCCATCCAACGTCGGTGGTAATTCCAACAGGTATGCTACCTTTCCAACTCAGGCTAAAATTTTTAGAGGCCCTATGTAACGAGGACCCAACTTCCCTCGCTTACATAACCAGATTATACCTTTCCACGGGAAAGCTTTTAACAAAATATGATCCTCAACTTGGAACTCAATGGGGGCGTCTCCTTCGATCTGCATAAGCCTTTTGTCGGTCTTGGGCCGCCTTCAGTCAAGCCCATACAAGGTCGATTTTTCAAGTTAGTCTTGGCTACTATATCCTTGGGTGCAATTTCCCTTTGTCCCACTTCTCCCCAACACACAGGAGTTCTACATTTCCTTCCGTACAATAGTTCATAAGGTGCCATCTAATTGTTGTCATGATAACTATTAATATACGAGAATTCCACTAATGGCAAGTGGCCATCCCAACTTCCCCAAAAACCAAAACACAAGCCCTCAACATATCTACGAGCGTCTGGATGGTCCTTTCAGATTGACCGTCCGTTTGAGGTGGTAGGCCGTACTGAAATGTAATTTTGTACCCATTTGTTCATGAAAATTTTGCCAAAATCAGGATGTGAATCTGGTGTCCCGGTCTGACACGATGGACACGGGTACCCCGTGACGGGAAATGATTTCATTTACAAAAATTTCTGCCATATTTTCTAAGGAGAAAGTTTCTCGGATGAGTAAGAAGTGAGTGCTTTTGGTGAGGCGATCTACGACTACCCATATGGCATTATGCCCCTTATTTGTTTTGGGAAGTTTGGTTACAAGGTCCATCGTTACATCTTCCCATTTCCATATCGAAATTTCCAAAGGTTGTAATTTACCATACGGAATCTGATGTTCCGCCTTTACTTGTGAACGGGTTAGACATTTCACGACGTATTTAACAATGTCCCGTTTCATTCCGGACCATCAATAGTTTTTCTTTAAGTCTCGATACATCTTTGTGGTCCCTGGATGTATCGAGTATCGGGACTTATGAGCTTCTTCGAGTAATGTGACCTTTGCTTCACAAAATTGGGGTACCCAAATTCGGCCAAACCTTGTTTTGATGCCGCTTACATTTTCTTCTAGCTTGTTTAAAAACCCCTTCGTTCTTTCTTTATTTGGATCCTCCGCATTCAATGATTTCATTTGGGCTTCTTGTAATATCTCGTGAAAGTGGGGCTTAACTACCATTCTCATGGACTTTACTTGTATCGGAGGTGGATAGTCTTTTGGCTTAGGGCGTCTGCCATGATGTTTGCTTTGCCTGGGTGGTAAAGGATGTCATAATCATAATCCTTGAAAAAAGTATTTGAGACTTTTATGGTCTAAATAAATCATGTTTTTCATCCCGTATAGATAATGCCTCCATATCTTTATGGCGAACACCACTGCCACTAACTCCAAGTCGTAGGTTGGATAGTTACCCTCATGTTGCTTCAGTTGCCTTGAAGCGTACACAATGACCCTGCCCTTTTTGCGTCAAAACACATCCCAATCCTTGCTGTGAAACATTCACGTATACAACCAAGTCCTCCGTACCTTCGGGTAGCGTCATATCTGGAGAACTTGACAGTTTCTCCTTTAACGTTTGAAATGCCTTCTCTTTTTTGATGCCCCATATAAACTTCTCATTTTTCTTTGTCAGTTTAGTCATAGGTAAGGCTAGTTTGGAGAAATTTTGGATGAACCTCCTATAGTAACAAGCCAAGCCTAGAAAGTTTCCCACTTCGCTTGGGTTCCTTAGGGGGAACCCCTTTCATCACGGCCTCTACTTTGGATGGGTCCACCAGGACGCCTTCCGCATTTATCTCGTGACCTAGAAATTGCACCTTTCAAAGCCAAAAGGAACATTTTGAAAACTTCGTGTATAATCTATCTTTTCGGAGAGTCTCAAGTACATCACGCAAATGGCGTGCATGTTCGGACTCACTTCAAGGGTATACCAAAATGTCATCTATGAACACTATTACGAATTTTTCTAAGATGGACTGACACACTCGATTGATAAGGTTCATAAACCTGACCGATGTGTTAGTTAGCCCAAAGGACATCACCAAGAACTCATAATGTCTGTAACGAGTTCTAAATGCGGTCTTCGCCACATCTTTTTCCCGTACCCGTAATTGGTGGTAATCCTAAACGTAAGTAGATTTTTTAGAACCAACTTGCCCCTTGCAATTGACCAAAAAGGTAATCGATTCAGGGCAAAGGATTACGGTTCTTCACCGTTAACTTGTTTAGTTCCCAGTAATCAATGCACATGCCCATCGAACCATCCTTCTTTTTTCACAAATAGAACGAGTGCTCCCCAAGGTGAAACGTTTGAGCGTATATAGCCCTTGTCAAGAAACTCTTGTAACTAAGACATTAATTCCTTCATCTCGGTTGGGGCCAGTCTGTACGGGGCCTTGGCCACTGGTTTGGCACCCGGTGCTAGTTCTATTCTAAACTCCAATTCACGCTCGGGAGGGAGCCCTAGTAAGTCTTTTGGAAATACATCTGGAAACTCATTGACGATTTTGATATCTTCTAATTTTGGAGTGCCTTTGTTGGTGTCTAACACGTATGCTAGAAACGCCTTACTCTCATTTTGTACATACTTAACTAATGTATAATAGTGCAAAGTTTGGTTCGACATTCATTTCCCCTTGTATGCTCACTTGCTTTCCCTCGGGTGTTAGAACGTGAATGACCTTTCTTCACATTGAATCTCGACATGGTTTCGAACTAGCCAATCCATACCTATTATAACCTTAAATTTCCCAAAAACCATAGGTACAAGGTCTATATTGAACTCTTCGTCCTCTATGACAATCTTACAATTTCTACACACGTCATGTAACAAATAACTCTTACTATCAGCTATTTCTACCTCTAAGGGTACCGACATCTTTTCGATTATAAAGGAGGAATGGTGTATAAGTTCACTTAATACGAATGACCTACTAGCCCGGTATCAAATAGTACATACGTAGGCATCGAATTTAATAGGAATATACCTGATACGACATTCGGAAGGGCCTTGGATTTTTCAGATGTAATCTAAAACATTCTTCCCCGAGCCTTTGGAGTTTCATCCTTATTCGTCTTCTGTTGGAGTTTTGGGCACTCTTCTTTTATGTGACCCGGTTGTAAACAATTGAAACAAGTTCTCGAGGGATTTGAACATTTATAATACGAGTGTCCCTCTTGACCACAATTATAGCACCCTTCTTCCCCAGTAAGCACTCCCCTGTGTGGAGCTTTCCGCAAGTCTTACAACGAGGAGCTATACTCCTCACATTTTCCTTCCTATCATGGTCATGAGACCTTGGCTTCTTCCATGGGATTTGATTGTTGTTTCTTTCTATTGACCGTTTTTCTCTCCGTTCTTGTTCCTCTTTAACTCGATCTCTCTATCTCTTTCCCAATTTATAAGCTCAATTAGAGTCTCACATTTTGAGGGGGTAATAAACTCCCTGAACTAGGCCCTCAACATGTCATGATAACGGTTTATCTTCATCCTTTCCGTCTTCACAAAGTCTTGACATAATTTCAATCTATCTAATAAAGTGTTAGTAATTTCGTCAATTGTTTCTCCCTTCTGTCGAAGACGTAAGAAGTCTTCTTGAATTCTATCAACTGCCGATTGTGGGCAATGGTATTTTAGGAATGGTTCTTTAAATTCTTGCCATGTCAAGGTCTAAAGTTTGTCTTCACCCAACTCTTTGCAATAGGCATCCCACCAGTCATAAGCTTGAAGTTAGAGTTGGCCCGTTAGAAACATCACTTGATCCTCTTTCTCACATCGACTTCTTACAAAAACCGCCTCCATGTTCGCTAACCATCTTTAGCACACTATTGGATCGATTTCACCGTTATATGATGCGGGGTTGCATGCTATAAAGTCTCAATATGTACACCCACGAGCCCCCCTTTTGCTTTAGGATTCACCAATCAACTCCTTTATTCCTCCATTTTACTCACCAGCATAGCCTCGACTGCTTCTAATACACGACTTTCTATTTCTTGATTTAGTTGAGGAAGGTTGGCTTGTATAGCCTTTCCCACCTCTTCCAAAAATTTTTCGTTCAATGCATCTTGACGTGCCAAATAGTTATGTTCCAACTCCCTTTCGTCCTCCATCTACACAATTACATCTTTCTCTTATTAGCACTTCACATTCATTAGTTTTATTGCATTTATTTGAACATTCATTGTCCTATTTCATATTTATGCATTCTTACTACCGTATGGCCAATACAGTTCACGAAGCACCTCTCTACATTCTCAACCTTCCTTTCAAAACGTTTTATTCCCGAAACATCTTAACATAGCACAATTAAATTCACATGAGTCTTTATTAGCATTCATCACTTTTCGGGGGTCTATCGGTGTCGCAACCCCCGGCCCCTATCTCCTGGGAACGGGCGGCCGCGAGCTCAGATTCAGTGGTATCAGTGTTTATCATTTTGGCAACGGAATTTACATCAGGACCGTAGTTAGGAAATATTTTATCAGAGTAAAATACCACATTTTTATAATAATAAACACATGGGTAAAACCCAAGTTTCTATTACAAACATGTTTATAGGGATAAACCCTATTTTATTTAAATAAAACATCTTCTTTATTTAGGTAACTTTTACAGCCACATTTTTCAAGCCTTTAGTGCTGTCCAGCTGGCTTCTAATTGGCTTTAACATTTTGTTACCTGAAACGCGTTTAAAAACATTTTGTCAGTGGGAAATACTGGTGAGTGAATCCCAGTTTAATCAAAACAGGTTTTATCATTGTACAGTATTGAGGGCGATCTCGCAATTATATTTGTTTCCAATTCTTACTTTAATTACCACCCACGGTACTATCAACCCGACTTGTAGTCATGTTACTACTCACAGTGTAGTAACAAATTTTGTATACAAAACCCCAACATACCGACGATAATTGTAGAATTACAAATACTCAATCACTATGAAATATAATGTAAAACATTGAGGTTTTGTAAAAACCGTTTGCAAAAAGGTTTACATAAAAAGGAGATTACTCACATTGCTACTTTAGGTTTTTTCCTTTGTGACATCCTGGTTATAATCTATTAATTAAACAATGCACACGTGTTAGTATAATAACCCAATTTACATTAGTTATACCCTCCCCGAGACAGAACTCCAACGACTACGTCGGGCAGAACCTCGACAGCCGTTACGGAGCACTAGATCAATCGGGCAGCGTATCTAATACGTAACCAGGGGTTAAAATACTTACAACAAGGCAGAGCTTCGCTAATTAGTGGGTATAATGCCCGGGTATTATGTCTACACTATAGAAATTGAGAGAGAAAGTAAAATTTTTGAACGAGTTGGAATGAATTCGATCGATCCTATTTATAGTGCTGATCAGGCACTTTGTCGCGCCCCGCGTAAGAGAAGGAAAGGGCCTTCGCGGCCCGCGAGGCCAACTAGGGTAGGCCCTAGCTTGGCTGACTCAAACACTAGACCCAACACGTTACTGCCACTTGGCTACACCAGGTGAGCCCTAGTCTTGAGCTGTCGCGCCCCACGAAGCACACAACCATCAGGGTCGCGGCCCGCGAGCGCCCCCTGAATATTGTTTTTATTTTCTTTTTATGAAATTAAAGGTATTTAGGGCCATTATACATATACGGGGTGTATTTTGGGACGTATAGGGATGTTATAAATTTTTTAGGAGAGTTGTTATATCCTCCCCACCTTATTTTAGAACTCATCCTCAAGGTCTACTGGAACAGGTGTGGGTATTTCCTCTGCATTTCTGATTCAAGCTCCCAAGTGTATTCCAGTCCTCTTTCGGAATCCCATTTCACTGACTAGAATTAATCTTTTATGTTTGAGATTCTTGACTTTCCTATCTTCAATCTGTAGTGGCTTCTCTACGAATTTAAGTTTCTCATTTACCTCTATGTCCTTAAGAGGTACCACTAATGATTCATCGGCTAAGCACTTTTTGGGATTACATACATGAAATACATCATGTATTCCTGCAATTTCCTCTGGCAGTTGTAGCTGGTAAGCTACAGGTCCTATTCTTCTAATAATCTCAAAAGGTCCAACGTACCTGGGGCTTAGCTTTCCTCTTTTGATGAATCTTACCTCTCCTTTCCAAGGAGAAACTTTTAATAACACTTTGTCTCTTACTTGAAACTCCAATGGCTTCCGCCTATTATCACCATAACTCTTTTGTCGATCGTGTGCTGCTTTTAGTCGTTCCTTGACTTGAATAATCTTGTCTGTGGTTTCTTGTACTATCTCTGGTCCAGATAGTTGCTTTTCTCTGATCTCTGCCCAGCAGACTGGGGTTCGGCACTTTCATCCATAAAGTGCTTTAAAAGGTGCAGCATTGATACTGGTATGATAGCTGTTATTGTAAGATAATTCTATTAATGGTAGATGATCGACCCAATTTCCTCTGAAATCTACTACACAAGCTCTAAGCATATCTTTCATCGTCTGAATTGTCCTTTCACTTTGTCCATCCGTTGAGGATGTTAAGTAGTGCTTAGATTTAGCTTGGTTCCCATTGCTTTTTTGGAAACTAGTCAAAAAATGAGAAGTAAAACGGCTATCTCTATCAGAAACAATTGATAAAGTAATACCATGTAATGAAACTATTTCATTAACATATAACTTGGCTAACTGTTCCATGCCGAATGTTTCCTTCATTGGTAAGAAATGAGCAGACTTGGTTAACCTATCTACAATCACCCAGATTGTATCATTACCTTTTCGTGTTTTGGGTAATTTGGTAACAAAGTCCATTGTTATCAATTCCCATTGCCATACAGGCATTTCCAATGGCTGTAATAAACATGAGGGTTTCTGATGGTCAGCTTTAACCTGTGAACAGGTTAGACACTTGGCAACATAAGCTGCTATATCCTTTTTCATTCCTATCCACCGGAAATTCTTTCTTAAATCTTGATACATCTTATCAACTTCCAGGATGTATCGTGTACTTAGACTTATGGGCTTCTTCTAATATTCGATGGCGTAGGTTTCCTAGTTTAGGTATCCACATTCTTTTCATATGGAATCTCCAAATTCCATCTGTTCCTTGTTCTAGTTCCTTAATCATTTCTTTCAATTTTTTAGTATCATCCTTGATTACTAATTCTTGTATGGCTCTAATTTGCTCATTTAACTCTATCTGCAGATTTAATTTGAGAGAACGTACTCTTTTTGGCTTTTCATGATACTTTCGACTTAAAGCATCAGCTACTACATTAGCCTTTCCTGCATGATACTGGATATTGCAATCATAATCACTAAGAAATTCCATCCAGCGTCTTTATCTCATATTCAACTCTTTTTGCCCAAAAATGTACCTTAAACTCTTATGATCAGTGAAGACAACAAATTTATTTCCATATAAATAGTGTCTCCAAATCTTAAGGGCAAAAATTATGACTCCTAATTCTAAATCATGGGTTGAATAATTCTCTTCATGATTCTTAAGTTGTCTAGATGCATAGGCTATAAACTTTTGGCGTTGCATCAGCACACATCCATATCCTAATTTAGAAGCGTCACAATAGACTTCAAAGTCTTTAGTTCCTTCTGGTAACGCTAGTATGGGTGCATTGGTTAATATTTGCTTAAGAATTCTAAAGGCTTCTTCTTGTTTTGGTCCCCATTCAAACTTAATAGACTTACAGGTTAACTTGGTTAAGGGAATGGCTATTCAAGAAAAATCTCGAATAAACCTTCTATAATAACCGGCTAATCCTAGAAAACTTCTAACTTCCGTTGGTGATTCAGGGACTTTCCATTTAGTAATCGCCTCAATCTTTGTGGAATCCACATGAATCCCTTCATGATTAACTAAATGTCCAAGAAATTGCACTTCTTCTAACCAAAATTCGCATTTCGAAAATTTAGCATAAAGCTTTTCTTTTCTCAGCAATTTTAAAAGTGTTTGTAGATGCGCTGCATGTTCCTCTTTATTCTTAGAGTAAATGAGAATATCATTTGTAAAGACAATTATGAATTTATCCAAATATGGCTTACATATTCGGTTCATCATGTCCATAAATGCGGCGGGGGCATTGGTTAAACCAAATGGCATGACAGTAATTTCATAATGGTCGTACCTGGTTCTGAAGGCGGTCTTAGGAATGTCCTCTTCCTGTACCTTTAATTGATGATATCCTAAGCGTAAATCGATCTTAGAAAAGAATCGAGCTCCATGTAGTTGATCGAACAGATCATCGATTCTCGATAATGGGTACTGATTCTTAATCGTGACCATACTTAATTCCCAGTAATCAATGCACATAAGATTGATCCGTCTTTCTTCTTGACAAACAAGATCGGTGCTCCCCAAGGTGATAAACTTGGCTGTACGAATCCATTCTCCAACAGTTCGTCCAGTTGTTTCTTTATCTCTTGCATTTCTGCTGGTGCCAAACGGTAAGGTGCTTTGGCAATCGGTGCTGTTCCTGGTAGCAGATGAATTCCGAATTCAACTTCCCTGTCCGGCGGTAGTCCTGGTAATTCTTCTGGAAATACATTTGATAATTGAGATACTACGGGAATATCTTTCAATTCTTTTCCTTTAGTGTTAATAATTATGTAAATCACATACACTAGTCATCCTTTTCTTGCACAACTTGCAGTTTTCATCACAGAGATGAATTTCGCAGATCTAGATGGCTTATTTCCTTTAATTGTGATCTTTTCACCCTTTGGTGAACTTATTTGGATTGACTTTTGATCACATAGAATACTGGCTTTATTGGTTACTAACCAATCCATTCCTAATACAATATCAAATCCAGCCAGATTCATTGGGTAAAGGTTAGCAATAAATTTATGGTTTAAAATTTCAATTCATGCTCCCTGCGAGATTTCAGAAATCTTAACGGTTTGTCCATTTGCTGTCTCTACTAGACAATCTTGTTGGAGTTTAGTTAATGGTTGGTTGAGAATTTTGCAAAATGAAGTATTAATAAAACTTTGGTTCGCACCGGAGTCAAATAATACTTTAGCAAAAACATCATTAACTAAAACGTACCGGCAATCACATCCGGAATCATCTTTGCTTCTTCAGCTGTCAGAACGAATGCCCTAGCATTCTTAGTAGTCTTGTTGTTCATGGCTAGAGCTAGTTTCGGATAGTTCGGCTTGATATGTCCTTCTTCTCCACAATTGAAGCATACTCTGTTACTGGGTTTCTTCCTACAGTCTTCTTCCTTATGTCCTGGTATCTTGTAGAAATTGTAGTAGGTGGAGCATCTTCCTGAATGCTTCTTCTTGCAAGCCTTACAATAAGGTGCATAAGTAGAACCTACATTCTTCCCACGGTTGCAATTTCCATAGCGGAATTCATGGGTAAGTTTCTGGACTAGGTTCTTTCTCTGGTTTTCTTCTTGTGTACGTACCAATTCATCGGTCAAGGTATTTGCTAGTTCTACAGCTTCTTCTATGATTGGTGATCTAGCAGCCTTGACTACATGTCTAATCTCACTGATTAATCCCCAGATGTAACGGGAGATTAATACTGGTTCTGGTGAAGCTAGAGTTGGCACTATTCTAGCATATTCGAAGAATACAGTAGTGTAACCCTTACAGTCTACTCCAGTCATTCTAAGGTTTAAGAATTTATTGGCTATCTGTTCCTTTTCATTGGGTGGACAGAACTTCATTTCAACCATATTCTTAAACTCAGTCCATTCCATACTATAGACTCTGTCACTTCCCCTAGACTGGAGAATAGTGTTTCACCATTCTACAACAGCATTCTTAAACATATTGGAAGCAAACATGATTTTGTCTTCCTCTGCACATTTCCTTATTTTTAAGACTGCCTCAGTCTTTTCTATCCAGCGTAGAGCTGCAATGGATCCTACATTGCCCGAGAGTTCTATTGGTTTACAAGATCAGAATTCTTTGTAAGAACAACCATAAGACATGGTTCTTCTTCTTTTTGGAATAGTCAATTGAAGTAATGGTCCATTGTTCACGCTGTGACTAGGTTCAGTATGTGATCGTTTACTTCCATTATCACTTTTATTATTATTTTCCGTTTCCCTAACGTTTTGAATGATAGCTGGCATAGCATCTCTACTTCCTTGGGTAACTATGTGTCGGATGGCACTGTTATTTATCTGATTATCATTATTCTGGTTTTCCTGATTTGCTGCGTTGGCCATCTGGATTTACAAACAATTACCAAGTATTAATATCTCAGAGCAATATTAAATGCCAATAATCACACAACAACACATTGATCAAAATCGTCATGCATTGCGACATTTACTCTATTTTATATATATGCGTCTAATACAAACCACAACTGGAATTTAAAACACAATACTAGTATGCATCGGTAGCTATGAGATTATCTATCTTAGTGGATATATATATATTATTATTACTATTACTGATAGGGGTTCATCCAATATTGCATGTTACGCTCGCCGTACTTCCAAACGAGTCTATCCCTATTTGTCTTATCTTTTCACTTTCGTCTAATAACTCCTCACCAAAGGTGCGAAGTTCTTGCACATTCTCAGTGTTCATGGGTGGTGCTGGTACTGGTATCGGGTCAGGGTACTGTGGCATCAGTTCCTCATGTGGGTATGGGTTCTCTAGGATTTCCCGTATGTATTGATCATTATCAAAATATGGGTCTAGAGGGTCAAGGTTTGGATAGGGTGCTACTGGGTTTTGTATGGGCTCCTCTAGTGGGTAGCGTTGTTGGTAATCCCTATGGTCATCAAACCATGGGTCATAATCTGGGGGATGGGGTGCTGGGACTCTAGGAATTTCGGCCGGGTCGAAAGCAGGTAATGGGATCTGGTCTCCTGGGTTTTGTTCTATTTCCATGGGTTGTGTTGGGAACAAGGGTAGTGGCTGTGGTGCTATGAGTTGTTCTAAGTTTGGATCGGCGGCTGTGGTAGCTAGTATGTGGAAGTTGGCTAGTCTCCTATTGAGTATATCTTGAGTTTGGGTGTTCATCTCTCTATTCGCAGCTGCTAAAGCTCGTTGTTGCTGAAATTTTCTCATTCTTTTCCTACGCTCGTGAGCTCCCCGACAGAACCATCCTCTCTTTTTGGTAGGGAATGGCTCTTCGGATTGCGCTTTGAATACGAAAATCCCTTCTTTGGTATCAGCTGAATACCCCGAGGGGGTAGGCTAGGAAGAAGTTCCTTCATCTATGGGAGAACTAGACAGTTGACGGTAAGCGTCTGACGGACCTTGATCACTCATGCTGTAAACTAACAGATTGTCAAATAACAAAACAATAATACACAGGTATGCATGTATTGACATAAATTATTTCCTAACAAAATTGACAATTTTATTCTCAGTAGAACACTTCTGTGGCTTAAATCAGTGGCTATGGCTCTGATACCACCTTATGTCGCAACCCCCGGCCCCTATCTCCTGGGAACGGGCGGCCGCGAGCTCAGATTCAGTGGTATCAGTGTTTATCATTTTGGCAGCGGAATTTACATCTGGACCGTAGTTAGGAAATATTTTATCAGAGTAAAATACCACATTTTTATAATAGTAAACACATGGGTAAAACCCAAGTTTCTATTACAAACATGTTTATAGGGATAAACCCTATTTTATTTAAATAAAACATCTTCTTTATTTAGGTAACATTTATGGTCGAGCGGTGTGTTCGTTCTGAGCTAGCAATCCTACCTAAAGTAAAGATTTACCTACAACCACAATTCAACATTAAATTGATATAATGCATCTAACATGGAATTCAAACTTCCAGCAAACATGATAACCATTAAATATCACATTGGCAAACTATACTATTTCTACATTCCTTTCTCTTTTTTTTGGCTTTCATTTGTTCGACCCGTTTGTAACGGGTAGAACTTAATCATTCTTTGTCATCATCATCATTAGTTCGGTTGATCCATTCAAAACCATTCCTAACGGGTCATTACATAACCATTCTTTAACATAACATTCTAGTTCGTTTGACCCGTTCGTCACGGGTCAATTACATGACCATTACTTTATCATAACATTCTAGTTCATTTGACCTGTTCATGACGGGTAAATTATGTGACACCTGTGTCACTTCAACCATCAAACAAATACCAAACCAATGAAATATTGTATTTCATACTTGGGATTTGTATAAATATGTGTGTCGTTGGCACAAATCAATTCTTGTTTGATTTCGAGCTCTAAATCGCTTTCTGGAAGGTTATACGCAAACTGATGCGTAAATATAACCAGTTTAATGCAACAAACGCTCCAGAATAGTGACATAGGCTTAACATACCTTAAATAACCTTTACATAACTTAGAAATAAGTTTTGGATGGTTTGGTGTGTTGAAATCAAGTTTGTTCGATCGAATGGACTATTTGTGTCAAACTGCGAAACTATACCGATTTGTATGGTAAAACCTTCCAGAACTTGATCATAAGTTAAACATACTCTAAATATCCTTTACATAGCTTAGAAATAGGCTTTTAGGGGTTCGGTATGCCAAAATAAACTTTATTCATCAATAGCGACAAAGAGTCAAAAAGTGCATAAGTTTGCATTTTCGCGCATATATTACGTTCTGAATATATCCGAACATCCAAAAATTTATGTAATCATTAAAATATTTTATTTTAGTGATTGGCATGATAAAATTCCATTCGTCGCTTAATTTGGACCGTTTCTGAGTCCTTTACGATTTCCGTCGTAGTTACCCGAACAACGCAACCGTACGACCAAACGAACCGACATCCAAGATATTTTTGAGCACATTTCAAGTTCCCTATACTTTAACTTAATTTTAAAGCCTTAAAATGGAGTTAACGGGGCTTAAACGTGCCGAAAACTGACTTTTAAAACATGCAGGGAACATTTTTGTCATTTCTGGAAACTCAGATCAGATTCATTGAATCTCGTCTATTTTTGAAGTTTTGATGGGTTTTAATGGCTGATTTTGGATACTATGGGCTGTTATTTGATGGTTTTTGACATTCCCATGGTTTTGAAAACCATGTGCCCACATGGAAGGCCATGATTTAAGCCCGGTTTACGAGAAACGGTCCTAACGGTTCTATGAAAACTATATAAACCCCACCCCACCGCACGTCATTTCATTTCACTCATGATCTGAATAATTCTCTAAGTTGAAGCTCAAATGCTTCATACCTGAGAATTTATAGATCATATCTTCCTAGCGTGGACCCTTTGTAAGCTTCTTTCGTTCTTTTATGCGTTTTTAAGCATGAAAGACAAACAGTGTTTGACTTTCAGCTTTGACCAGTCAATGGTCAACAAGAAGTTCGTTTGACCTTCGCAACGTGAGCGTATCACGATGGTCATAGTCCCTTGTGACTATACCTACTGATTACCACGTTATTTTTAGACGTAGTGACGAGTCATAGTTTCGGTCAAAATGCGTATTCTTGCGTATTTTGCAACCAAACTACTTATGGGTATCAGGACCCTTTGTCTTGATATCAAACTTGTTTTCTAACTTTGTTAAACATGTTTTAACATGTTTAACTCGTCACTTATAGATTAGTGCTTAAATTTTGACATCTAAACTGATTAGGCAACATTATTAGAAATGTTAAGGCATATATTACCTGTCGTAGGACTAGTTAAGCGGTCAGAATACGTTTTACGCGAACAACATGTTAAATTAGCGTAAGCTACCTAACCGGGTCGTAATGGGTCGTAAGCACTTAGATTAGGTTTCGATGTAGGATGTAGGCTTTGTTAAACCATATTACATGAGTTCCTATACTCATTTGGTTTACGAAACCTCATTCTATCTAATCTTCCGATTTAGGTCCGGTTTATTTACATAGTTACCTATATTAGGTGCCGTTTGATTCAGTGATCCCTCTAGCTTTGCTTGGTTGTTATTCAAGACTTCTAGGCATCCTCAAGTGAGTACATAGTCCCCTCTTTTAATGTTTTCAAATGTTTTAGGTTGAAATATGTGTACCTATTTGTTATGTTCATGATTTCAAAGTATAAATTGATTATACATGCTAGTACTTATCTTTTAACAAACTGAATAATTGTCTATAGTTTAAACACTAATTTTTCAAAGATTATAAAATTAAATGTTGGATTGTACTTGTTTTATACATTCACCAGACCGATTGGTAGTACGATATAGCGCTATAGGATTAGACACCCCATTCCAGTTGTGTGGAATATCAGAAACCGATATTTTATCTAAATAGGGATTGCCTTTGTGGTATTTCTATAGTCTCAAAGGTGTATTTTGATACACTAAGGTTTGAATGAATTCCAAATCACATTTTTATTGTATATTTTGTTATACTCCCAAAGGTATAGTTTGATATGCTCTCATGTGTGATATTGTACAATACAACATATATTTTGTTAATTACTAAAACATAGTTTAATATGTTATTTATAAAACCAAAGCATAGTTTAATATGTTATTTATAAAACCAAAGCATAGTTTAATATGTTATTAATAAAACCAAAGTATACTTTTGATATACTGCTGAAAATTTTTATTTTGACGACTGAAGTATATTTAATATACTATTTGTTTAACTATTTTGGAACTGAAATATATTTTAATATATTACTTAATCGACTTTCTTAAAACCAAAGTATATTTTTATGTATACTACAAACCTTTTTATCAAAACATATTTTATACAAACTCATTTTACTTAATTATTTATTTATGCATCTTTCTGTTATATCATCTGATTTCTTATCTCTTATTATATGATTTATAAAGAAAACATCATTTTTAAAGTTCATGACTATTGATGCATGATATACATAGGATGGACTCGTGCCTTAGTGACTTTAAAATTTGAAAGACAATCTTTGTATTTATCTGATTTGTAATAAAACAACGAGTTCAATAATTCAATAAAACGAAATTATTTAATCCATGGTTGTGAAACAATGATTCTGTTACAACACTCCCCGACGTTTCCGCCACATTTTGTTGTTTTACGTGGTCGGGGTGTGACAGAAAAGTTGGTATCAGAGCCAATGGTTATAGGGAATTAGGTTATTAGTAATGCTTTGACCTAGACTATAACCTTCCTAGGACCCTAACACAAGTTATCTTGTGTTTAGTTTTAAAACAATACCGTCACTTATCCTTAGGTGACAACCACAATAAGAACACAAATTTCGAATCCGCTTTGAAAACTAATCATCTGGTCTAGGATGATTTATTATAAGTTTTTGAACCTTCAAAGTTTTTAAAATCCCGTCAAAGTTGGGTCTTATAATGTGAACATGTGCAATCTGGAAGGGTGGATGCCTGTACTCTGAGCTTTCTGTCTAAGGCTAGAGTGTTCGTACAAATCCACATAGTCGGACCAGTCACTCTTACCTGGGAACTCTTGGAGTGAGTGTCCAGTTATAGGCTAAAGCATGTCTTCGCGATACATTAATATGACCCACTTACGTTGATTAGTCACCATCTCATTTTTTTGCCTTAGGTAACAAACAAACGATCGCAATTTTTATGCGTTGTCATTCTGTTTTCATTTCCCTTGTTTCCTCCCATGTCCTCCATTTTCTTCATGATGCCTCTTCATCGCAACAACACTCAAGTATCCGAACCAGGTGCTACAATTGCTGTCACAGCCCCAACCCCAGTTTGACCCGGTCAGGAGCCGCGGGACAGGAACCCGTGGTATTTGTTAAATGATGCGACAGCGGAAGATTTTCAACAGGATCTTTTAAACTTGAAATGCCCAATTATTTTATTTCATAATGCGGGATAAACCCTGTAATTTATAGTAGAGGAATTTCACAAGTAAATTCCCTGATTTATAAAACATGTTTATTCATTTTAACTGAGCCACCTCTTCAAGCTGGTTAGTGCTCCGTAGCACGTTTCCTTGATTTACAGCAGGTCGCCTGAAACATGTTTTAAAAATATTTTATCAGCGGGGAAATGCTGGCGAGTTATTCAAATTTGATAAAACGACACATGGTTATAAATTACAGCATAAAAGCGATTACAATGGCTTCTATCTTATTTTTATCTGGCGCCGTGTCACCTGGTGACGATGGTCTTACCACTATTGGGTCTTTCCCCAAGTAGTGACGTTTATCACCGTTAGGATTTATTAGCCTAACCCGTGAGAAATTAGTAATGTGCACAATACCCCACTAGCCAGTGATTCAAGATAACCATGACTTAATCCCTGTAATTATAACTTTTGAAAATGGAGTATTGTAAAATACTTTTGATAAAAGAGAATAACTCACATTGCAGATTTATACGGACAGGGCTTAGCCTACTGGTTAGCCTTGTAACCTAATTTAAATAACAATGCACAAGAACTAGGTTAGTAACTAATACAGCATTTACGATAACTCACGACATTAAAACACTCACAATGAATGACAAAGTGCTATACTTAAACATCCGTCGAATTCACGACTAATGACAAAGTATGGCCCTAATGTAGGCAGCACTTAAACATCCATTGGATAGTTTCAATCGATCGGACATTGAATCGTAGTAGCGATCGAGTTATTACCATGTTATTGCGGCAGCGTTTCGTGATTGTGTGTGTTTTTATAGTAAACAGGTGATATCTCGAAGTGTAAAGTGAATTTTAACGTCGAACGAACGCAGAAATCTAAGTGGCAATGCCCTCAATTTATACTGGAAAAACGTCCCCCTCGCGTGGCGCGAGGGCCTGTCGCGTGGCGCGAGGGGACCAGTTCTAGCATAGGGTAGCCACGTCCCTAACTAGCTTAGCTGAGTTGACGGAATGACAAAATTCGCCTCATACAGCAAACTGTGTTGATATTATCAACTAGGGTTTAACCCCCTGAGTTTTAGGGCCCTTGATCCTGATTCCAATTGTTCTGAAAATTTTAGTGGTTATGCAGGATCACTTGGGGGTCTTAATTAGGGTTTCCTATTGAACAAAATATAATAATAAATAATAGTTTTGGTGAGAGTTATTACAATTTCCCAACAAATAGGCATCGTACTCCAGAGGACTGTTGATTTAGCTATCACCATGACTCGCCTCAGGGATTAAGCCGTACAAGGGAACTGCTCCTTGGTGCAATCAATGCAACCGTCATCATCCGAATCAGATACACTGTTTCAAATATACCCACGGTGGATGATGGGGACATATGGTTAAATGTGCCGCGTTGCAATCCAAAGCAAAGCTGCTGCAAATCCTGCTGCAGCTTAACCTCCAAATTCTGCTTCATATGTCGCCTTGGCATATCTAGCACCTTAAGTTCATGAGCTTTCTACCTTGTGTATCGACTTAAGCACGTCTAGTGCAAGGTTTCAAAACACCTCTCGTTACACAAATTCCAAAATCCAAAATAGGATCTTTCTATCCTCATAATTAGATCCTTGTGGATAAATATTGCTCAAATCGGAGCCCTTAATTGAATTATTCGTATTCCTTAATACGTATATTACGATTCAATAAGGATAAAGACGGATTCCTATTAAGATCTTCCTATCTTCATAGATAGATTCTTGAAGATGTTTAAAGTACAAAATGAAATGCACAGATTGGATTCCTGGTGTGCTTTAAATACCCGTGTCCAAAGATAACAAATTAAAAGTCAAATTAAACAATTATGTGATTATGTGCTTATGTGTTTTCTTATATGTTTTGTGTTTTTTGTGTGATTCGAATGTTCATTATCCAAATCCTCGTATAATCTTCCATATCTTCGTATAAAGGATTCATAGTAGGATATCCAAAGGTACTACCTTAAATCCTTAATGGGCTTCTACGTAATAGTTAAGACCCTTGGATTATAAAGTAGTATTCTATAATTGGACCCCTTGAGTGGTCTAGTGAAACAGATTGTTTTAAAAATCTGGTTAGGAATATCATGTGATGATATAGCTGAAAGGATCCCTTAAGTGGTCTATTTAAGAAGATCGTACGACGGTCTAGGTAAAGAGATCATGTGTTGATCTAGTTAAAACGATCGATCATTGATCTAGTTAAAAAGATCCTTTGGTGGTCTAGTCAAGTCACTTCATGTTTATTCGATTGATTTTCCCCCTACACATTATGAAATGAACTGTGCGGACTTGCAAGGAATTACGTAATTATGGATACATACATAATTATGGAATTCAGTGCACAGAAACCACAGCAAATTTTGTCATGTGTTAAGACCTATAGTGATGAGAATAACGAAACGAGAACAATGTAGAAAGGGGCATGGTGGATACGCCGCTGGTACTTGCTATATATAAATGTTCCTTATTACATTGTGAACGTAGCGTTATTTAAGTTACTAGAAGTCCTGGAACTTGACCAATGTCATTTTATCTTACACTCTCCAACTCTGATTTCGAGCACACACAACTTTCCTATGATAAGTCTTCATGAGAAACGTTCTTCTGTCCGTAGTTCGAAACTCCATGTTTTGTTACTACAAGGACTTCACTTTGAAAGTTGACAATTTCGCTAAGAATCCGAACATGGCCCAGAATTTTACTTAGGGTTCGAGGGATTCATTCGAAAGCGAAACAATCACAGTTGTCTTCACAAGTTTCCTCTAAAATTAAATTTCGGGACGAAATTTCCTAAAGTAGGGGAGACTATGACACCTGTGTCACTTAAACCATCAAACAAATACCAAACCAATGAAATATTGTATTTCATACTTGGGATTTGTATAAATATGTGTATCGTTGGCACAAATCAATTCTTGTTCGATTTCGAGCACTAAATCGCTTTCTGGAAGGTTATACGCAAACTGATTCGTAAATATAACCAGTTTAACGCAACAAACACTCCAGAATAGTGACATAGGCTTAACATACCTTAAATAACCATTACATAACTTAGAAATAAGTTTTGGATGGTTTGGTGTGCTGAAATCAAGTTTGTTCGATCGCAGGGACTATTTGTGTCAAACTGCGAAACTATACCGATTTGTATGGTAACGAACCTTCCAAAACTTGATCATAAATTAAACATACTCTAAATATCCTTTACATAGATTAGAAATAGGCTTTGAGGGGTTCGGTATGCCAAAATAAACTTTATTGATCAATAGGGACTAAAAGCGTCAAAAAGTGCATAAGTTTGCATTTTCACGCATATCTTACGTTCTGAATATATCCGGACATCCAAAAATTCATGTAATCATTAAAATATTTTATTTTAGTGATTAGCATGATAAAATTCGATTCGTCGCTTAATTTGGACCGTTTAGGAGTCCGTTACGATTTCCGTCGCAATTACCAGAACAACGCAACCGTACGACCAAACGAACCGACATCCAAGATATTGTTGAGCACATTTCAAGTTCCCTATACTTTAACTTCATTTTAGAGCCTTAAATGGAGTTAACGGTGCTTAAACATGCCGAAAACTGACTTTTTAAACATGCAGGGACCATTTTTGACATTTCTGGAAACTCAGATCAGATTCATTGAATCTGGTCCATTTTTGAAGTTTTGATGGGTTTTAATGGCTCATTTTGGATACTATGGGCTGTTATTTGATGGTTTTTAACATTCCCATGGTTTTGAAAACCATGTGCCCAGATGGAAGGCCATGATTCAAGCTCGGTTTACGAGAAACGATCCTAACGGTTCTATGAAAACTATATAAACCGCACCCCACTTCATTTCATTTCACTCATGATCTGAATAATTCTCTAAGTTGAAGCTGAAATGCTTCATACCTGAGAATTTATAGATCATATCTTCCTAGTGTGGACCCTTTGTAAGCTTCTTTCGTTCTTTTATGCGTTTTTAAGCATGAAAGTCAAACAGTGTTTGACTTTCAGCTTTGACCAGTCAATGGTCAACACGAAGTTCGTTTAAACTTCGCAACGTGAGCATATCACGATGGTCATAGTCCCTTGTGACTATACCTACTGATTACCACGTTATTTTTAGACGTAGTGACGAGTCATAGTTTCGGTCAAAATGCGTATTCTTGCGTGTTTTGCAACCAAACTATTTTTGGGTATCAAGACCCTTTGTCTTGATATCAAACTTGTTTTCTAACTTTGTTAAACGTGTTTTAACATGTTTAACTCGTCACTTATAGATTAGTGCTTATATAGGGTCGTAAGATAAGCGGTCTAAATGTAGGACCGGTTTTGACTCCGAAACGATTGCGAAACGAACGTGTGACGTGCGGAAACCATACACGAACGCGACTTAACACACGTGACGTAATTTAAACGTGATTCTATTAGAAATCTGAAATCGTACAGCACCTTGAATCACTTTCTCTCTCTAGATTCTCTCTCTAGATCTAGAAAGCTCCAAAATGACAAATGTAGCAAAAGTCTCTAATCTAAACATAAAGCTCCTATTTATAGGCCTTGGCTTTTAATGAGATTTCTCATTAATTACAATATTGCCACCTTGCCTTTTGTCTAGCTATTACATCATAACGACTCGTTTCCTTCTGTTTCTCGCTACGGCTCGGACTGACGAAGGCGATAGACATAAATGCACTAACAGACTCCCCCTTGGATATTGCCGCAGTCAATCTCGATCATTGAGTCAAACTCGTAGCGTCTTCTTTTTCTCTCTCTCTCTTTGAATCTTCTTGAAAAGAATCCCGGTGGATCTGTCTTCAGCTTCTTCTCCTTTCTATAGACTCTTTTCTTCATCAGGCTCCCCCTTTCGTCAAGCTTCCGTGCTTTGGGATCGACACCTAGCTTTTCGTATACAAGCTCTTCTGGAATAGTTACATGGCTCCTTGAATCCACGCTTCCTTTTGCGTTGAGCTCGTCTTCAGACTTCCCCTTAGACTCGGCTTTCGGGATCGTAGTCTGGTACATAACCTGCAATACTCATACATTTATAAGTAACAACATTTTAAACTTCCAAATTTTCCAAAAATCGTAATCTGGTTCTATTCAACTTTCTAAATCACCCCCCCTATCAACAATCTTTACAGATTTGGCAGTGTTAAGTATCCAAAATCCCTCACAGTTAATCATCCAAGTCCAAACTAATGACCTTGGAGATATCACAAACTGTTTTTGATTTTTGATTTTTAATTCAAGTTTCAAATTAATGAACTTGTTTTATTTTCAGAAACACAATCAGCATACTCAGATTTTGAAACTCAGCTCTCGGTTGTCGAAAATAAAGCAGAATCAAAAATCTTTTTGTATTTTTCTAAAAATATAAAGCAGTAAAAAATATGTACAAACATATTTACAGACAATATTTTTGTTTGAGTATGCATCAGAGGATCATATCAGTTTTTGACAAGTCACAAGTACCGTTGAGCTTAGTTACACATTAAGAATTAAACAATTCACTTAGATTGTCGATATACTTGTCCACTTAAATTTTCACACAAATTTCAACTGATTCAGGATACGAATTAGGTGTATTAAGAACTTAAACTCATTCATGTGTCCCACCTCTTGAATATACTCCCGTATCCAGAACCCAATATTCAGTCTTACAGGTGAGTATACCTAGATGATATCTGTAAGGGGAATAAATTATAGAACGAAACCGTGAGAGCCCAGGTCAGAACTTCCGTTCAGCAGAGAGATGACGGCTCGACTTTTGGTGTGTCCCCTTTAGATGATCTTTTGTATTACAACAGCAATGACTATCAATTTTATTGTTTCATCAATTTGCTGAGGGCGGCACTATATTTCAAGCAATGCAGAAAGTATTCTCCGGGGACTAGGCCATTGCTTCCGCAAAATCAGAAGTCCCGGGATAATACCCCAGATATCACTGAGTATAAAGACCTAGTATCTCAGAAAGAGGGACCTTTCAAACAAGATTTCAGGGGTTACCTATATATCCAAGTAGTGTTCCCCACGAAATAAGCAAGTTTGAATTTATGTTTATATCCCGAAAAAGTTTACTAAATGTATAAAAATCTATCGGCATATCATCAGTGAGACTGTTTAACGCTATTTAAACATTACATTTCTTTAGCATACTGTAACTGTCTACTGATGTACTATCATTTCCTCTTTTTACACAAAAACTCATTTTCATTTTTTTAATGTTTTTGTCTTTTTGCCAATAGGTTTTATCATGTTTTTGTCATTTTCAAATTTTCAAATGTTTTTGTATTTTCTAACAATATTACTCCCCCTAAAATGCAAAATCATTTAAAGAAAATTTGACAACCAATACTGATCGCTTTGTCTCGCCATCCATTTTTTGCTTTTTGTGTACTGATTTGCAGAAAATCTAACATAAAGTACCCCCATGATTTACAACCCATTGATTTTCGACAGTTTGAAAACCATTTTTCAATCTTGTGAAAGTAATCATGTTTGTTCCGCCGTGAGGGTTTCGGCTTATTCAATCAACACATATTTTTTGTAATTTTCTATTTTTGACAAAAATTAAAAACAAACATATTTTTGGTTTTTCAATTTTTTTTCAATTTTTAGGGTTTTAAAATATTGTTTATTTATATACAGAATGAAAATAAACTTGCTGTTTCAACCAACACAGGATCCAGCAGCAGCCTCCTCCTCTTGTTGTGCCAGGCTGCTCTGAGTTCCAAACTCACAATCTTCAAATTCCATGAGCACCTGCACAAACAAACTTACTCAATTACTTGAACAATTTAGCCCAGGTCTGTTGAACCTTAGGCATTTCAACACAATATGTATCATGCAGTTTCGGAAAATCTTTTTCATCAAAGACTTTTTCAACTTTAATTTCAACTTTCTCATCTTTTACTAAAGTCACTTGTTTCTTAATACTCTATTTTTGACCTTTAGGATTACCACATTTGTAAAAATGTGAATCTTTTTTAACACTTTGTTTTTGAACAACAATTTTTGGTTTCCAAAACTCTTGTGGTTTTGTCATATCAACAGTTGTTTTCCAACTTTGAGTTGTTCTGACTCTGGGTGTATGAGAATTCCAGGTCTGTCTAGAATCAAACCTATACGGGTTTGACTTCCAATTTTGATTCGAAGCAAACTTGTTTGTGTTGTACCTCCAAGTTTGTTTTGAGTCAAATCTGGTTGACCTTTGTCTCACATTCTCAGATTTTTGTTTCTCAGCATCAATCTTCTTTTTGTCAACATCCACAGGTTTCAGATTTGGACACTTGCGAGCAAGATGTCCTTTTTTATCACATTTAAAACATGTTCTCATGGAAACATCTTTGACCTGTGGTTGTTGCTTTTTCTTTTGATCACATAACTCTTCATTAGACTGTTGTCTAAATTTGAGTTGTTCCTCTTCTTCAAAACTTTTTCCTTGAACAAAACTCATTTTTGCCTGATAATTCGGCATTTCATTTCTTTTCCAATTTTGTTTCTTTTTAAAACCCAACCCAGCCTTCATGTTTTTCTTCTTGAAACCAGGTTTGTTATAAAAAGTTTTGTGACTTTTACCAGCAAACTTTGAAATATCAGATTTTTCAATTTCCACCATCTTGAAAACTTTATCAACCTTTTCTGAGATCACATTCTGAATCGGGAATACAACATCTAAGAATAATTTGTCTGATCCAATCATGGTATAAACCAATCCTTTTGAATCATCATTCAATTTTTTCTCGGATTTTGTGTTTTTCAGATAACTATCATGAAGATTTCCTTCATCTTCATCCTGTGATTCAGATTTACCTGTATCAACCGACTCTTCTTTCAACACACTTTCAACGACTTTACCTACCACCTCTGAATCACTAGAATCATCAGATTTGGAATAGGTTATGTCAATGTTGTCTGGTAATTGATCAACCATGTTGAAAGCTTTTTCAACCTTTACCTCATCATAAAACACAAACTTTTCCGGTGGTGGAACTTGATGAAACTCTGAACCAATGCCTTTCGTGTTATGCTCAGAATCTTTTCCATCCGGTTTTATGTTGAAAATACATTCAAGCACATATGACGATGCGTGGTAACTTGTTGTTATCCTGTTCTAAATCAGCAATCTTACGCTTAAGTTTAGCAACATCTTCAATATAAGAATTTACAACTTGTTGTTTAATTTCATACATTCGTTTTAGTTCATTTGATGTTTCAGAACAATATTTCAATCTTGATTGAACAAGTTTCATTTCACTCTTTACTTTTTCATATGATTCCTTTGTAATGTGATAAGCCAATTTTATTGAATCATATTCCTTTTTCATTTCTTGACAAATATTTTCTTTTTGAGAACATTCTTCTGTCCTTTTAGAAACATCTTCTTTTAAAATTTCATTCTCTTTTTCTAATTTTTTACATTTTTCTGAAAGTGTTTCATTATTTTCTTTTAAAACTTTTTCATTTTCAAACATTTCTTTGCACTTGTTCTTGAAAACTACTTCAAGTTTTGTGAAATCAAGATTTCTTGTTCTGATCTTTTCGTCTTTTTCAGTACAAGCACTGCACGTTTCCATGCATTTCTTGCACTGTTCAACAATTTCAATTAAGATGTTAGAATCAGAATTTACCTCAGTGATTGGCACTTCGGTGTTTGTTGCAGTCTTTGTCTGTTTCTGATCAGCATCATTATGCTTTTCTTCAACACTAACGTCATCAACAGCATCACCAGCTTCCAAATTCTCATTCTTGACTACTTCAACTTGCTGTTCTTCAATAACAACCTTCTCTTTTTCAACTACCTTCTGTTCTTCAGACGTCTTCACATCCTCAACTTTCTGAATTTCATCTTTCACTTCTTCAATCTTGACTTCCTCAGCGACCTTCTTCAATTCATCAACCATATTTTCAATATTCTTCTTCATTCTTTCTTCATTTCTCTTTCTCAATTTGATTTTCATAGCATCCCTGATGATTTTATCCAGCCTTTTTACATATGTTTTGTCTTTTGCAACATTTGAGTAGTATTCACCGGATCGAGGAATAACAAGAAGAACATCATCATGAACTATGTCACATCTGGGAACAACTGGTTCACCTTGTTTGTTGACATAACATTCTTGCTTTTTATCCCATCGTTTGTTCGCAACAGCATTCTCATATTCTTCCTCCATTTTCTGCATCCTGCATCCCACAATAAATCTTTCTCTCTCAGTTTTCTCCTTTAAAATCTCTTCCCGAGTTCTCTCTTTGACTTCAACAGTGCCTTTTTCTTCTTTAACATCTTCTTTAATTTCAGCAACAAAAGCAAATTTTCTTTCCTCTGTCACAGCTCTGCCATGAGCTGTTTCTCGAACATTTTCCAAACGATCTTCTTCTGGACAAATTGAGCTCCAGTCAAAACCTTCATCATCGTGAATTACAAAACAAGCTCTTGATTTGGTTTTATCTTCAATCAATTTCGGCTCTTCTTTGCTTCGGTGGTAGATCGCTTTTCGATAATAATCATCGTTGAAAGGACGTTCATTTCCTTCAGCAACTTCAGAATTTCTGCATTCTCTTTTGAAATGACCCTTTTGCTTGCATCTGAAGCAGGTCACTTTGGATTTGTCAAATCCAAGTTTCGTTGAAGGACCACCCAAAGATTGTTTCCCTGTAATCTCCATATATCTCTGAGCTCTGCGAATGCAACTTGCCAAACACCAGCGAATGTCAATGAGTTCCATCTCTTCCGGATCAATCTGGTCGTAGTCTTCTTTGGTTAATTCAGAATTTCCAATTTTATCAGCCACTAGACCTTCATACGACTCCAAAACAGATGCAAGAAAACTCATTTGCTGCTTAGCTGCATTGATGCTCATTGCAGGAGAATTCTTCAGTTTAAGAGAAATGTTGCACAAAATCTCCTCAGCTTCATCAGAACTTGATTTTGAAGATGAATGATATCCAGAATGGTAACTTGATGAAGTTGTTTGTGGTTCTTTCATCTTCTCACCACTGAATGTTGTCTTTGGTGAACTAACACCTTTCTCCGAAGGTACACTCCCTTTGTAGTACAAGCCAACATTTTGTTGATGAGATGAACCACTCATCTTGTTTTGCTTTTGTAGCTCCAGATGATGACTCTCAATCTTTTCTAACAATGCATCAAGAGAAATTGTATCAAATTTAGCATAATTTTTCAAAATAAAAACAAACGTTTGCCACTGATCAGCTCGTGGTAACACTTCAATTACTTTGTCAATTATCTCTTCTCTTGTTTTCACAATTTTGAATCTTTCAAGTTTAATTTTTAAATGGCAAAACCTCTCAATCATTTTCCTCACTGTCTCTCCCTTTAAACTGTCAAACAAATCAAATTCTTTTTTCAATAATGCTATTTTGTTTTTCTGAATTTGTTTACCCCCCTTAGCTTTTACTTTCAAAGCTTTCCACACAGACTTTGATGACCCATCATGAACTAATAATGAGAAAATATCATCTCGAACTGATTGCTGAATCAAAGCAATCATCTTCTGTTCATAAGAAAATTTCTTTCTGTCATCTTCTGAATAATCTTTGATCAGAATTTCTTCTCCTTTGTCATTTACTGGGCTCTCATAACCAAACTTCAAACAGAACCAACTCTCATGTGCATATGCCTTCGCCCAATTGATGAACCTCTCCTTCCACCAGACATAATCTTCAATGTTATCCAGCTTCGGAGGTTTTGAATAGGTTCCATAAAAGTTGTCATGTTTGATGTTATCCTTGATCGTCTTAGTTATAGCTTTGGGTGTAACCTCTGATGATTCTACCGTATCTGATGTAAACGCATTGTAGAACGTGTTGAAAAATTCTTCAGCCATGATTTGCAATTCTTGAATAACCTTGAATCACACAAACAAACAAAATCAGTTCAAACACTATCAAACATCTGAATTAAAATAATACTCGAACTGGTGAATTTTCTGTGCGGACTGAAGGTTGACAAACTGTGCGGACTGCTATGACCCGGATCAAATTCAAATGACCTGACCCTCTTACATGCAAACTGACGGACTTTCAAACGACCTGATGAACCTTTAAACACTTTGAACTCCAAACCGTGTGATCTGAACTTAAGTCCAAACTGAACAATTTGGTTAACTTCGTGTGATCTCGTAAGATAATCCAAATGTATATTTTGTCGACAAGATAAAAGCTATACTCTATTTGATTTGGCCGCGAACCTTTTTTTTTAATCTGATAGGGCCGACAACTAGAAAATGTTTTAAAGTCCAAGATCACGTGAACTGACACTACTTAAACTCTATTGGACCGATATTTTTGAAACAATTAATTCACATGCAAACTTATCACAAGAATGCAGAATATGGCCGACAACAACATCTTTCACAACTCTTTGATTGGACCGCAACTTTTTAGTCTTTATCCAAACCTTGGGCTGACAAAGTTTAACACTCAAAACCAATCGATTGGACCTCCAAACTAACTGATCAGATCACATGTAAACCTATTCTCTATATCTTCGAGAACTTTGTTACTTGATTTTATAACCGAAAACTTTGATATTAATCAATTTTGATTGGACCGTTCACATATGTAGACACATGATTTCTTTTCCCGAAGTACTGACACCCTCGTCTAATGATTTACACAATACACGAACCACTTTTCTCGTGAAAAACAAAAACAGTTCAATCGGTCATCGTTTTCAAGCGGTCGTCATTTTCAAACGGTCGACGTTTTCAAGCGGTCATACGGTTTCAAGCGGTCAGACGGTTTCAAGCGGTCGACGTTTTCAAGTGGACTCAACGATGTAAACTCAAGCGAGATGTGATTTTTCAAGCGGACACGGTGTATACAAGCGAACTAAGATGAGAATTTCAAGCGGATCAGGCTGTTAATCATGAAATCGGACCTAAAAACTCAGATTTCTCCTAAACGGCTAGGAATTAGGATCTGAAACTTGGTAGGGTTGTAGATCAGGTGTTTTCGCACAACATATTAAAATATCAGCCGATTTGGACCGAAAAAACCCGTTCAATTTGACGATTTTCAGTGAAAAACGTGAAAAATATGAAAAAGATGAAGAAATAGATGAAATCCGGATCTGAAATCGATGAAATCACGAGCGGAATTGTGTGTTGGATCAGTGCAATCAATCTCCTGCTCTGATACCACTTGTAGGACCGGTTTTGACTCCGAAACGATTGCGAAACGAACGTGTGACGTGCGGAAACCGTACACGAACGCGACCTAACACACGTGACGTAATATAAATGTGATTCTATTAGAAATCTGAAATCGTACAGCACCTTGAATCACTTTCTCTCTCTAGATTCTCTCTCTAGATCTAGAAAGCTCCAAAATGACAAATGTAGCAAAAGTCTCTAATCTAAACATAAAACTCCTATTTATAGGCCTTGGCTTTTAATGAGATTTCTCATTAATTACAATATTGCCACCTTTCCTTTTGTCTAGCTATTACATCATAACGACTCGTTTCCTTCTGTTTCTCGCTACGGCTCGGATTGACGAAGGCGATAGACATAAATGCACTAACACTAAACAACCGCTTAGACTTTCGAACCCGACCCGTTTGGTCGATCATTAGGATCCGACCAAACATGTTTTGTGACCATAGTTGTATAGGGAATAACCTTTCAAGGTTATACCTTATGGTCATTTCGTTTAAGTAGTTGTATGATAGGTAGTTTTTATGCCTTAGGTAAATGACCAAAATGCCCTTTTTACGCATAAATTCATTTTAAGCATATGTAACTTAAATTTTGACATCTAAACTGATTAGGCAACATTATTAGACATGTTAAGGCATATATTACCTGTCATAGGACTAGTTAAGCGGTCCGAACGTGTTTTACGCGAACAACACGTTAAAGTAGCGTAAGCTACCTAAACGGGTCGTAATAGGTCGTAAGCACTTAGATTAGGTTTCGATGTAGGATGTAGGCTTTGTTAAACCATATTACATGAGTTCCTATACTCATTTGGTTTATGAAACCTCATTCTATCCAATCTTCCGATTTAGGTCCGGTTTATTTACATAGTTACCTATATTAGGTGCCGTTTGATTCCATGATCACTCTAGCTTTGCTTGGTTGTTATTCAAGACTTCTAGGCATCCTCAAGTGAGTACATAGTCCCCTCTTTTACGGTTTTCAAATGTTTGGGGTGAAATATGTCTACCTATTTGTTATGTTCATGATTTCAAAGTATAAATTGATTATACATGCTAGTACTTATCTTTTGACAAACTGAATAATTGTCTATAGTTTAAACACTAATTTTTCAAAGATTATAAAATTAAATGTTGGATTATACTTGTTTTATACATTCACCAGACCGATTGGTAGTACGATATAGCGCTATATGATTAGACACCCCATTCCAGTTGTATAGAATGTCAGAAACCGATATTTTATCCAAATAGGGATTGCCTTTGTGGTATTTCTATAGTCTCAAAGGTGTATTTTGATACACTAAGGTTTGAATGAATTCCAAATCACATTTTTATTGTATATTTTTGATGTGCGATAAAGTGTCGTATATATTAGGTGTATATTTTAAGCCCTTTTTAACACTTATTTTAGCCAAGTTTTAAATTTATAAAACACGATATTTCACTAACACTAAACACACATATGGGCAACTGCACCCATCGTTGAGTGTAGTATAGCGTTGGTAAGATACCGAGGTCGTCCAAGGACACAAGAGCTTTTAGTACCGGTTTATCCTCAACGTCTAATCAAAATAAAAGTTTAGAAAAATGTTTTAAGCTAAGAAAAATAAAAACTAACTAAAATGCTGAAAATAAAAATAAAATAAAAACAGATAGACAAGATGAATCACTTGGTTCCGACTCGTATCTAGTATAACCTTTGATTATTTCCGCACTTTTGCACATAATTAAGAGATTATCTTAGTTATTGTAGTAGGCCCCTCTTTTGAAGGTGACGTTACCCTCACCCCAGTAGTTTGAGTCAGCAAGGATACAATCCTAAAGGGGTGGATTATTGGAAGATAATGAATTAAGTTATTAATGCAGTATTGTGGTAGGCCCTGCTTTTGGTGGCGACGTTACCCTCGGCTAAGTAGTCTGAGTCAGCAGGGATACAGTCCTAAATAGCCGGGTTATAGTATTAATAGTAGTTAACTTATGAGGGGGTCAAAGAGTTTGGACCCCCGCCATCCAATACCGTGAAGCATTGAAGGAGGTCCTACTAAATTTGACCCAGGTCCATTGCAGGACCTCTAAACGCTGAACAATGGCAAGACCTTTACCAAACCGTTCCCTTAACCCCCGACCAGCTAGCCAACATACCTCCATATAGACCGTGGAGATATGAATGGTGAAAATCCTTTATTTTATATAGACAGTAAAATAATGCCAAGACACCACGAACAAATGATAAGGAAAGATCACCTTCAACATAAGTAACTAGTTATTAAAGTCATTAATACAAAACCAAATAAAAAGTGCAAAAGATTAGAAATAAAAAGTATTATACTAGACACTTTGTCTTCACCAAGTGATGTAAGAGACTTAGGCAAACATGGCCTTGATTGTCAAGAACTCTTACGATCAATCTTGGATCCCGAGACGACTCACACACTCTACGATGGACAATGGATGATGGTGGTGGATGATGGTGTTATGGTGGTGGTGGGTGGTGGATGAAGTGTGAGAGAGGTGGTGTGCCAAGGGATGAGTTGAAATGAATCCAAGCACTCCTATTTATAGGCTGAACAGAGAGTTGGGCACGGCCCCGTGTCCGCTGGGCACGGCCCCGTGCCTGTCTGACACTCTCTCTTCTCATTAATTGTAATTCGCAATTACAATAAATGCGCCTGCTGTACTTTCGACACGCCCCGTGCTGGCTGAGCACGGGGCGTGTTCAGCCTTCTGTCTTCTCTATTTTGCTTTGGAAGGTGCCGTTGAGGGGTCGGGCAGTCCACTAATGTTCCTTTTCTTGTATTTATGTTGGGTTTAGCCGTCTTTTTGCTTCTTTTGCGTTTTTGAGCTCATTTAATCCTGAAAATACAAAAGGAAGACAAAAACACTCTTTTTCCAATATTAGTACTTAAAAAGGGTTAGTTTTATGCCTTATTTGATGTAATTTATATGTTGCATTTTACACACATCAAATACCCCCACACTTGAACTTTTGCTTATCCTCAAGCAAAACTCTTTAATATGTGGCTTACACTCCCAAATGGAATGGGTAGAAGAGAAGGTTTTGGGCTTGTCGTAGAGTGTCGGGATATCCAAGATTTTTTTGGGTTTTATTTTTATTTATTTACACTCCTATTCGTAATGATTTATTTAGAACTTTTCATAGGAGAAATTACTTATTTGGGCATAACATGCCTTTTTTTTAAATTCCATTTATATACAAGTTCACATACCTCACGGGAGAAATCACTCACACTCGGCCGAAGGTGTATTTTTAGTGAATCACTTGAGAGCGGCATGGAACTTATTCCTACCATAGGCTTGCCAAGCAATCAATCCTCCTCCTTTTTAACTTTTATACCTTTGTAGATATCAAGAGGACTTTGTGGGTTAAGGGTTAGGCTTGGGTTAAAGGTAGGTGGTTGGGGTAGTGGTTAGTAGAAAAAAAAGCGAAAAGCGTAACAAGTGTTGGTTTTCGTAAGATTTTCTATTTTTGTAATTCTTTATTTTGATGAAGCTTTTATTCAAACAAAGTTATTTTTGATGAACTTGTTTGTTTATTTTTGCTTCATCCTCAACACATTTTTTTTTTTACGAAAAACCGAACTTGTTACTAAAACAAAGGGTTAAAAATGAAAAAGGTTTTGGTGGGTAAAAGGGTTTTTGGTTTGGGTGATGAAATGAAAAGGTTTAGGCTCAAAGGGGCTAACTAGGGGGATTTTTGGGTAGGTGGTAAAAGAAAAAGAAAAATAATGGTGTAGAAATAAAAAGGGTTAGTCCTAATGCCTCCATCACTTACTTACTCGGGTTTAAGTTGATAAGGACCGGGAATGTATCGTCATGGCAAGTTCTAGAGTCGTAAGAACCAAGCGGCTATTCACACAAGAAACGAAAAATGAGCATTTAGTCTAATGATATGTAATTGTATGCTCAATAAAGGCTCAAAACTCACTTTTGTGGGAATGGGTTTTTATGTGATCAAGTATATATAATCAAATTTTAACTAAGTTTGTCATGCCTTTTCATAATTTTCTTATGTTGGTTCTTTTTATCACTACGCTATCGGTTGTAAATTTGTAAAAATATAACCTTTTTGAGAACTTGAATTTCCCGAATTGAACCTAGACAAGTAAGAAAAATGAATTTTTTTGAAAAAATTTGGGGTGATTAGCGGTTCCAATAGAGTTTTGTGTAAGGCTTGTGTTTAGGACTTTGCAAAATTCAAGGCTTTAGCATCCCCCCCCCCCCCAGACACTTAAATTACACATTGTCCTCAATGTGTCCCAAAAATAAATTTTTAGGTTGATTAGATGTGTAAAATGGTGTTAAAAAGCAAAAATTTTCTGTTACTGGGCGCTGAACACGGCCCCGTGTTATCCGGGCACGGCCCCGTGTTCAAGTGCCAGTAACAAAATTAAAATAAGAGAAACAGAAGTCTGGACACGGGGGCGTGTTGGGTGAACACGGCCCGTGTCCAGTTACCTGAACTAGGCGTTTTTCTGCAGGTGGTTCAGCACGGGGCCGTGTTGGTTGGGCACGGCCCGTGTTGAACCTTCTGAATTGGAGAGAATTGTCGGGTTGCCTTGTTCTTGTGCATGAAGTCATTTTTCTCGTTCCCCTTTTCATCCCTTACCACCATGAGTGTGTTTTATTCCTGAAAATTAAAACTAACTAGAAAACATAAAAATTAATCTAAATTAAACTAAGGATAGTTCCACGGAATGCCTCCGTGGTGCGCCACGTTTATAAGGGTCCTTGGCTAGACCCAAAGGCGGTCATATGTCACCCAAGTGGGATGTATTGCATCCCATGTTACACCGTCGGAGAGCATCATCCAAGCTTGAGTCTATGATCTGCATGTAGTTGACCGGGTCTTCGTCCTCAATTCTTTTTCCACATTCAAATTTCACCTCCTCATCTCCAAACTTCAAGGTTAACGTTCCGTCATTCATGTCCACCACCGCTTGGGCGGTGGCTAGAAATGGCCTCCCGAGGATGAGCGGGACATCGGTGTCTTCTTCCATGTCTAGGATGACAAAGTCGGTTGGGAAAACGAAGTTGTCAACTTTTACCAACAAATTCTCAGCGACACCTTGCGGAAATTTGACGGATCTGTCGGCAAGTTGTATGCTCATCTTTGTAGGGCTTGTTGTTCCTAGGCCAAGTCGTTTGAACATTGATGTGGGCATGAGGTTAATGCTAGCCCCAAGATCGGCTAATGCATTACGAACGGGAGATTCCCCAATCGAGCAAGGAATTGTGAAGCTTCCGGGATCGATTTTCTTTTGTGGAAGTTTGTTGAGCACTAAGGCGGAGCATTCTTCGCCTAAGTTAACTAATTGCAATGATTCAATTTTCCTTTTGTTTGTGAGGAAATCCCTCATAAATTTTGTGTATTTAGGCATTTGGGTTAGGACCTCGATAAAAGGAATATTAACATGCAATTGTTTTAGTAAATTTTCAAATTTAGCGAACTTTTGACGATTTAACCTACCGGGGTACGGAATTGGAGGAGTCTTGGTGGGCTCTTGAGTTGGTAGAGAAGCCTTTTCTGGCGCAGGAGGAGTCACAGCCTGGCTAGAATGGCTCCTTTCATTTGGCGGCAATGGAGCATCCTCGGGACCCACGGTTCGATTTCTTAATGTGATGAGGTGTACTTGTGCCTTCGGGTTGGTTTCGGTATTACTAGGTAACGCGCCTTGTGGTCTCTCGGAGAAATTTTGAGCTAGTTGATTTAATTGTTTTTCAACGTTTTGAATGCTAGCTTGTTGATTTCGAAAATTCGATTCCAATTGTTGAAATCGATCCGAGTTTTTCTTTTCAGTGTCAGAGATGAGGCGAGATACAGTATCTTCAAGCCTTTCTCTTCCACCTTGTTGTTGAGAGAAATTTTGTGGTTGTTGAAAATTAGTTCGTTGGTTTTGTTGGTTACTACTATTGCCGGGATCTCTCCAACCAAGATTTGGGTGGTTACGCCATCCTTGGTTGTAGGTACCCGTTGGAGGACCCGACGGCCTAGGTCTATTATCAATGTAGTTTACCGTTTCCGCTTGTTCATCTAATTCTTTCATACAACTCCAATTTTCATGTGACCCACCACACCCTTCACAAGCCATAACCGAGGCCGTTTTTGTCATTTCTAACTTTTTTATTTTTGAAGAGAGGGCCTCGATTTGGGCTTGTAAAGAGGTGCTTTCATCAACCTTATGGGCGCCCGGGGCAATAGATTTATTACCTCGGGGAGTGTGCCATTGAAAATTGGTTTGAGCAATTTCCTCAATTTGATTATATATTTCATTTGGGCGACGATTACCTAAAAGTCCCCCGGAGCTTGAATCAAGCGTTTGTCTAGTGTGTGGCAACAACCCATTATAGAAAGTGGATACTTGTGGCCATACCGCTAGACCGTGGTGAGGACACTTTCTTAGAAGCTCCTTGAACCTTTCCCAAGTTTCATATAAGGATTCCCCATCCTCTTGTGAGTATGTATTAATTTCAGTCATTAATTTAGCCGTTTTAGCAGGAGGGAAATACTTATATAGGAACTTTTGGGCTAGTTCATCCCAGGTGTTTACCGATCCAACTGGGAGGGTGTTAAGCCAAGCTTTAGCTCGGTCTTTCAGTGAAAATGGAAACATTCGAAGGCGGATGGCGTCATTTGATGCTCCATTGATCCGAAAAGTATCACATATTTCCAAGAAATTAGTAATATGTAGATGAGGATCCTCGTCCGCAAGCCCATGAAAGGTTGCGGAGTTTTGGAGCATTTGTATCAAATGCGGCCGAAGCTCGAAGTTGTTGGCCTCGACATTTGGTGCATTGATAGCGGCGCCGAGATTGCCTACGGTGGGCCGTAGGTAATCCATGAGGGTACGTTGGTCCGCCATTGGAATTGGGTCCCCCGAAGCTTTCTCTTGATTTTTAGCTTTAAGTCTTTTTCTGAGAAAGCGTTCGGGTCCTTCTAGGGGTTCTTTTATGTCTCTACTGGAACTGGAGCTCATGCACTACGTCAGAGGTTCAAATGTGGCACCTGGGTTCCAAGTCCTGCAATAAAAACAGAAAAGAACGCTGGTCAGAATGTTCACCACGGCCCCGTGCTCGGTGAACACGGCCCGTGGTCAGAGGTACAGTAATTGTTTCCTATATCCCAGTTACTGGGAGTTGGACATGACCCCGTGCTACACCGACACGGCCCCGTGCTCAGCTCTCTGTAACTCAGAAAATAAAAACTGCCAGTTATGATGCTGGGCACGGCCCGTGTCTGACCAGGCACAGCCCGTGCTGAGCTCTGCAGAAGCTGAAAAACTAAGAAAAATCCTAAAAAATTAAAAAGAAAAAGGAAAAATGATTAGGCCGTTGATTCCTAACTTTCTTAAAATCCTTGTGTCCCCGGCAACGGCGCCAAAAACTTGATGTGCGATAAAGTGTCGTATATATTAGGTGTATATTTTAAGCCCTTTTTAACACTTATTTTAGCCAAGTTTTAAATTTATAAAACACGATATTTCACTAACACTAAACACACATATGGGCAAGTGCACCCATCGTTGAGTGTAGTATAGCGTTGGTAAGATACCGAGGTCGTCTAAGGACACAAGAGCTTTTAGTACCGGTTTATCCTCAACGTCTAATCAAAATAAAAGTTTAGAAAAATGTTTTAAGCTAAGAAAAATAAAAACTAACTAAAATGCTGAAAATAAAAATAAAATAAAAACAGATAGACAAGATGAATCACTTGGTTCCGACTCGTATCTAGTATAACCTTTGATTATTTCCGCACTTTTGCACATAATTAAGAGATTATCTTAGTTATTGTAGTAGGCCCCTCTTTTGAAGGTGACGTTACCCTCACCCCAGTAGTTTGAGTCAGCAAGGATACAATCCTAAAGGGGTGGATTATTGGAAGATAATGAATTAAGTTATTAATGCAGTATTGTGGTAAGCCCTGCTTTTGGCGGCGACGTTACCCTCGGCTAAGTAGTCTGAGTCAGCAGGGATACAGTCCTAAATAGCCGGGTTATAGTATTAATAGTAGTTAACTTATGAGGGGGTCAAAGAGTTTGGACCCCCGCCATCCAATACCGTGAAGCATTGAAGGAGGTCCTACTAAATTTGACCCAGGTCCATTGCAGGACCTCTAAACGCTGAACAATGGCAAGACCTTTACCAAACCGTTCCCTTAACCCCCGACCAGCTAGCCAACATACCTCCATATAGACCGTGGAGATATGAATGGTGAAAATCCTTTATTTTATATAGACAGTAAAATAATGCCAAGACACCACGGACAAACGATAAGGAAAGATCACCTTCAACATAAGTAACTAGTTATTAAAGTCATTAATACAAAATCAAATAAAAAGTGCAAAAGATTAGAAATAAAAATTATTATACTAGACACTTTGTCTTCACCAAGTGATGTAAGAGACTTAGGCAAACATGGCCTTGATTGTCAAGAACTCTTACGATCAGTCTTGGATCCCGAGACGACTCACACACTCTACGATGGACAATGGATGATGGTGGTGGTGGGTGGTGGATGAAGTGTGAGAGAGGTGGTGTGCCAAGGGATGAGTTGAAATGAATCCAAGCACTCCTATTTATAGGCTGAACAGAGAGCTGGGCACGGCCCCGTGCCTGTCTGACACTCTCTCTCCTCATTAATTGTAATTCGCAATTACAATAAATGCGCCTGCTGTACTTTCGACACGCCCCCGTGTCCGCTGGGCACGGCCCGTGGTGGGCAATAGAAGCTTCTATAGGTTTGTCTTTTCTGCTGCTTCTTGGGCACGGCCCCGTGCTAGCTGAGCACGGGGCGTGTTCAGCCTTCTGTCTTCTCTATTTTGCTTTGGAAGGTGCCGTTGAGGGGTCGGGCAGTCCACTAATGTTCCTTTTCTTGTATTTATGTTGGGTTTAGCTGTCTTTTTGCTTCTTTTGCGTTTTTGAGCTCATTTAATCCTGAAAATACAAAAGGAAGACAAAACACTCTTTTTCCAATATTAGTACTTAAAAAGGGTTAGTTTTATGCCTTATTTGATGTAATTTATATGTTGCATTTTACACACATCAATTTTGTTATACTCCCAAAGGTATAGTTTGATATGCTCTCATGTGTGATATTGTACAATACAACATATATTTTGTTAATTACTAAAACATAGTTTAATATGTTATTTATAAAACCAAAGCATAGTTTAATATGTTATTAATAAAACCAAAGTATACTTTTGATATACTACTGAAAATTTTTATTTTGACGACTAAAGTATATTTAATATACTATCTGTTTAACTATTTTGGAACTGAAATATATTTTAATATATTACTTAATCGACTTTCTTAAACCAAAGTATATTTTTATGTATACTACAAACCTTTTTATCAAAACATATTTTATACAAACTCATTTTACTTAATTATTTATTTATGCATCTTTCTGTTATATCATCTGATTTCTTATCACTTATTATATGATTTATAAAGAAAACATCATTTTTAAAGTTCATGACTATTTTTGTTAAACATTCTTTTAAACTTACAAGTCATGAATCTTGCATTAATAAACCCTATGTATCTCACATGCATTTTTATGCTGACGTACCTATTTTTACACATGTTTCAGGTGCTGCTTTGTGATGATTGTTGATGCATGATATACATAGGATTGACTCGTGCCTTAGCGACTTTAAAATTTGAAAGACAATATTTGTATTTATCTGATTTGTAATAAAACAATGAGTTCAATAATTCAATAAAACGAATTATTTAATCCATGGTTGTGAAACAATGATTCTGTTACAACACTCCCCGACGTTTCCGCCACGTTTTGTTGTTTTACGTGGTCGGGGTGTGACAAATTACATGACCATTACTTCATCATAACATTCTTGTTCGTTTGACCCATTCGTGATGGATCAATTACATGACCATAACTACACGCATTACGATTACCACAAGATATAACAATAAGCATTACTAATAAAACTTTAATCATACAAGTAACGTACCTCGATCTTGAGAGCCTTCAGGTTTTTTGTTTCTTGAACCTTCAACCTTCACACCTACATATAACACATTTATTTTCTCATAGTTCTCATGAACCCGTTTCACAACATAGAATGAACACTTCACATTCTAAACATGAATTTTACTAACAATTGTCACTTATTCACGCAATTATCATCTAATGCATTTCATCGAGAACTTGGTGTGCGACATTCATTGTTGCTTAGAAATTATTGTTTTTCGTGTTATTACACACCATTCTTTTCCTATACATATATATATTCCCAATTACTCGAATCATCACAACGAATAAACATTAACACAATCATTCATCCAACCTTCTAGTTGACTAGTTAACATCACAATTCTAACTAAAATATTCCATTTTATGACCGAATCTTAAAAAACCCATTTCATGATTTATGAAGGCTTCCTATCGAAACACACATACATATCAATTTCATTCAAATTAGCATTCACAATTGATTCCAACCATGCATTCTTCAGCAATTAACACTATATCAAAATCAAACAAATAAAAAATTGCAACTTACCACTTGTTAAGTGTAACAATTGTCAAATTTCCATGTATCCGTACAATAATTAAACAGTAATTTATAGCTTAATGACTATACTTGATTAAAATTAATGACATGAATGCTTTCTGATTATTGTCACATACATACAAGTGCATCACATATTACATGATGTCATATCATTATTGCATGCAACACTTTATGATTCAAATGATGCACGAAACAAAGTAAGCACAGTTATCAGACAAACTAGAAGTACTGACGGGAGTTTAGTACTCAGTCAGACATGATGTTAAGACACAGAATGAGCCAGAAACCAAGAGTTACACTAGTATAGTGTGTAAGAAAGTAAGGATCATAAAACTGCCTTCCTAGTGATAGTCTAAGTGTTGGAAAGTGCCTAAAACTCACACAAACTGAAGAATTTAGCAATTTTCAGCAAAATTCAACATTCTAACACTAAAATAATATGCAGAATTATGGTTTAATGGTCCAGAATACCTTCCTAGATGTCGGGAATCAAAACTGTCACAAAAGGGAACATAAAGCACACTAAACTACATAGTTTAGCACCTTAACGAACCGGTAACCAACCGAACAACCGGACACTACCCGAAACACCAAATTTTACTAGAAGCATTTTTTTATCATTTCCGAGCTAGTTATGGTCACCGAACATCATAACACATCTTATAATTACATAACAACTAAAAAGACTAAACTTACACTTAGATCCTAACTAGTTTCCTTAACTATCCAACTGAAACCCAACCCTATACCCCCTCCCTTGGCGACGGTTTGCATGGGTGGCCCACCCATGATTTTATTTTAATTGTTTATTAGATGAAGTTGATACTTTTGAAACACATTACACACAAGATTATAGAATGTTGGGGATCCTTGTATTAATAACCACTAGAACTCATATAACTTCATTTCACAAGCATTTCACAACTCAAACTCTCTCTCACTTCTCTTGGTCTCGGCCGAGAACACCACACCCACCACCATCATTTTCAACTCTTGTTCTTCCAGTCTCAAGTATTACAAAGGTGCTAGGAGCTAAACTAAGGAGCTTAGTGCCATTGGAAGTTGAAGGACCTTTCTCAAGAGCTTTAAACCACCAAGTTTATCATCTTCATCATCTTGAATCTCTTCCCTAGCCTTGTGCTAGTAGTAAGACTCTTGAAACTTGCTTTTACTTCTTGTTATGATGGTTAAAAGTATATGTAAAAGATTAAACATGAAGATCATAAAGAATCAAGAACATAACTCTTCACATAAAGCTCACTAACATAAGAATCATTGTTGTTTAAGTGTATGCATGTATCTTGATTGTAGATTACTTGTGTTTATGATGTTAAACATCATACGAAACTTGCTAGAGTGTGATTAAACACATGATCTAGCAAGTGAGAGGATGATGTTATTAAAAATCAAGATGATCATCGTTTTATGTAAACATGAACTTGAAAGATGGAATTGTTTTTATGAATGATGATGATTGAAACATAATGTTAGTCTTGTACATGGATGATTTCAAAGATATTTTTCTCAAGAAACCAAGTTTATAAACAAGATTTACATAACCATGACTTTTAAGAAAACTAATCACATTTTTAGTGTTAAATCAAGTGTAGAAACATGTTATTAACAAGAAAAATTCAAGAATAAATATTTTTAGAAAATCAATTTATAAGTTGTGAAAGACTAAATCTCTCAAGAATGATATTTATGAACAAAGAACCATGTTTTAGAGGGTAACTAAGTCTACTAATTAACATGGCAAGTTACTACAAGTTTTTACAAAAATCTCAAGTTCATGATATAGTGTAACTTCATGATTTTGGCTCTTGGTAAGTATTAATTGAGTTGTTGTTGATTGGTGATGATTTTAAAAGAAAACTATATGCTTTGAAAGCATGGAAACCTCCATTTTTAAGGGAGAAACTATGACATAATTTTTCTAGAATTTAAACACTTAGAAAAAATATATTTCTAAACAAGTGTTTATAAGTAAATTTTAACCATGGTTTTTCATATAAATTTGCCATAATTTTTGTTACAAAAATTACAAATATTGGAGGTTGGTTTTTGTTAAATAAAAATGGCTAAATATGTATTTAGAAAAATATATATTTAGATGTCACAATTTGTGTGATTACTTATATATTATGTGTATTAGTTATATTATTTTAGGATTTGAAATAATATAACTTACCAAAATACCAAAAATTGTAATACAAAATATTACCAAAACTCCAAGAAGACAAATATATAAATTATACCCAAAATGTTGACAAACCGAACAAGGAATATGAACTACATGAATATTCCAGAAATTAAGTTCATAAATATTTTGACAAATAAATTAAATGGTATTTTGGAAACTCAAGAAAATGGAAATTATAATTTTTAAAAGTGTTACAAAAAATATATCATATTTTTGTCAAGTAGAAACATACATTATTTTTGAATAAATAAATGATATATATATATTCTTGAATTATTAGAAGATATATTATTTTTGGGGTGAAAAAATAGATTTATAAATATTTTCTAAGTTAATCTTGAAAATATATTATATTTGAGGTTTATATGAAAATATAATTATTTTTGCCAAGGAAGAATTATAGATAATTTTCAATAAAAAGTTTTCTTAAAATATATATATTTTATGAATATATATAATGGTGATTTTTATTAAAAATAATATTTTGGAAAGTATAAATACAAAATTAAGTATAAGGATACTAAATAAATGCAACAAAATACATATTCTCATACGTATAAATACACACCGGAATACGCCACCAATACTTGGCAAAATACACAAGTCTAAGAATACAAGTATAAGTATACCCATCCTTGGGGAAATTATTATAAGTCAATATAAGTTAAAATATATTATTTTAACTAATTTTCTAATAAATATAATTTAAGTTAAAATATTATTATTTTAACAAATAATTATATACTTTGGAATAATATTCATGACATCAGAAACGTAACTCAAAGATACTAAGTCATAACACTTAAGAGTAAGAGTCAAGGCACGACCCATCCGTCTAATAAACCAAAGCACGTGTGTAGGTAGTCGTGCGACCGAGAAGAAGCTTTGAGTTACTTGATCGAAGAACGCAAGATTGTGAGTTCATGTCCCCCTTTTTCTTTTAACTGTTTTCTGTCTTATAACTTCGGGGGTGAAATACATGTTACAATTGTTTACAAACATTTACAAATGGTATGGTTAGCTAAGTAATGAAGTGTTAGATCATGTGAATGGGTAGACGTTAACTTGAGACCATTAATCCTTGAATAAGGACCGAGGGGCATGAGTGCTAGATCTATTTGGGTGTTGCGAGCCCCACCCATGGGTCCGCGAGTTGGCCACATGTGGTGACTATGTCGTTCCAGCCGGGTGGCCCGGTACGAAATACGCAAAGGATTGAGCCTTCCTACACCGTTGCACACATATTAATGACCTTGCAAATCATTAATTGATCTGTTCCTAGTTGCTTTCATACCAGTTTACAAATACATACTTACAGTGATTACAAGTTTATTACGAGCTCACATACAAAACACATGAACTTGCTCAACTTTTGTTGATGTTTTCAAACTACATGTATTTCAGGAAATTGATAATGGATCTGGCGGGCGTTCAAGGTTTTCAAGACGTGTCTACAATAAATGATGTCATCTGCACTTTTGTAGGGTTTGAATTGGATGTTTTATCTTAGATAAGACATACAATTCAAAGCCTTGTTTTAGCAATGTATTTTGTCAAGTCCTTTATGGAACTTTAAACATTTGGCCGGTTTGTATTTTCAACTTGAAGTCTTGGTTGGTGTTAAACAATGTTGGTTGTTTTATTTTAAAACTCATTAATGGATGCACATCATGGTTTCTATCATGTAGTTGTTTCTTATGGTTGATTGCAATGATATTAAGCAAGTCACACGTAACAGGCTTTCGCAAAAGTCAGGGTGTGACAGTTTGGTATTAGAGCTTCGATTGTAGCGAACTAGGATTCCCTCTCGAGTCTAGACTACAATCATTAGGGCTCTCTCATGAAAATGTTTTTACAAAATATTTTTCATTGCATACACAAAACGTCAAGATCCATGGAACAAACATTTTACAAAGGAAAGACAAGGAACACAATGCAAGGTCACAGTGGTGGTTTAGTTTGCATGGGGCAGACTAGTTAAAATAGAAAGGTTTCATGAAGGGTAATGTGAATACATGATTAAGTGATGATCGTCTTTGTTTGCATATACTGTGACAACTGTCAAATTTGCATGCATCCGTACAATTATTAGAAGATGATTAATGCTTAATGACTGTGCAGATTTACAATTTATGACATGAATTGCTTTTTGATTATTTTTATTATACATACATGTGCATCCTATATTGCAAATGACAAAACATTATTGCATACAAACTTTATTGATTCAAATGATGCACAAAAAAAGCTAGCACATTTATCAGACAAATCAGAGAAATGCTGACGGAGTTCAGTACATAGACAGACATGGTATTGAGATACAGAATGGGCCAGAAACCAAGAATTACACTAGTATAGTGTGTAGGAAAGTAAGGATCATAAAACTACGTTCCTAGTGATAGTTTAAGTGCTGGAAAGTGCCTAAAACTCACATAAACTGCTGATTTCTGCAGAATTCAGCAAAATTCAACATTTAAACACTCTAATGTCATGCAGAAATATGGTTAAATGGTCCTGAATGCTTTCCTAAGTGTCGGGAATCAAAACTGTCACAAAAGGTAACATAAGGCACACTAAACTGCATAGTTTAGCACCTTAACGAACCAGTAACCAACCGAACAACCGGACACTACCCGAAACACCAAATTTTCACTAGAAGCATTGTTTTAACATTACCAAGCTAGTTATGGTTCCCGAACATCATAGCACACCTTATAAAAACTAGTAACTAACTAACCTAACTAATACTTGATTTTTAACCATATTAACTAACTATTTAGTTACTACCTAAGGCTAGACCCCCCCCCCCACCTATGATCGGCCAACAAGGGCCCCACATGAGGATTTCATTTGAATATTAAAATGGATTGTGTCTCATCTTTATTAAACACTAGATATGGTGATATTAGTGATATTGGTGAGTATAAGAATTAACTTCAAGTTCATAAGGTCTCATTCTCTAACACACTTCACAACTCAACTCTTCTTCTTCCCTTCCCCATTGCTCTAGGCCGAACACCCCCACACCACCATCATCTTCATCTTTCATTTTCCATACAATCCACATATATACAAAGGTGCTAGAAGGTGTATAAGGAAGCTTGGTGCCATTGGAAGTTGAAGGACCTTCACCATTTGCTTTTATCCACTTCATTTCATCTAGTGATCATCCCTAGCCTTGAGCTAGTAGTAAGAACACTCTACACTTCTTTTTAGATCTTATTTTGGTGGTTAAAAGAAGATACAAGTTGTTAATCTTGAAGAACACTAAGAATCTTGAACTTGAAACTTGAACATAAGCTTAAAATCATAAGAATACACATTGTTTGTGTGTTGTTATGTTTGTTGAATGTTGTTTGCTCATGTGTTTGATGTTGATCATCATATGATCTTGCTAGATAGTGATTAAAGACATAATCTAGTAAGATGAGAGGATGAAAATGTTAAAGATCAAGAGATCATCCTCATGTAAACCATGAACTTGAAAGTATAAGTGGATTTCTTGTCAAGTGATGAACAAAGTAAGTGTAAAGTCTTGTAGATCTATGATTTCAAGAATGATTTTTCAAGAAACCAAGTTAAAAATACAAGATTTACTTAATCTTGGTTCTTAAAGAAATTAACCACATATTTAGTGGTTAAACAAGTGTAGAAACACATATGTAACAAGAAAAACTCCAGAAGAAACATTTTTAGAAAATGTAATTACAAGTTGTAAAGAACTAATTACTTTAAAAATGATGTTTTTAAAGAAACAACCACACTTTAAAGGGTAACTAAGCTTACTAAACACACTAGTAAGTTACTACACGTTTTTGTAAATTTTCAAGTTCATGAAGTAGTAGTTTATGCTTGACTTGGCAAATTGGTAAGCGTAGATTGATTTATTATTGATTGTGGTGATTTACAAAAGAAAATGATATGCCTTGAAGGCATGGAAACCTCCATTTTTTGGGGAAGCTATGAATTTTTTTTTCTAGAAATTAAACAGTTAGAAAAATATTTTTAAACAAATATTTACAAGCATATTTTAAACTATGAATTTTCACATAAAATTTACCATAATTTTTGTTACAAGAATTATAAATATTGGAGGTTGGTTTTTATAAATAAAGTGACAAAATATGTATTTAGGAAATATATATTTAGAAGTCACCATGTGTGTGATTATTTGTATATTATGTGTATTAGTTATATTATTTTAGGACTTAAAATAATATAACTCACCAAAATATCAAGAAATTACAATCCAAAATATTACCAAAATTCCAAGAAAGGAATATACAATTTATACCCAAAATATTGGAGAAACCGAACAAGGAATATAACTTACAAAATATTCCGGAAAACTAATTCATAAGTATATTTTGGTAAATGATATTTTAGACACAAAGAGAACAAAAATATGATTTTTATAATTAATACAAAATTATATCATGTTTTGACAAGGAGAAAATATGTTATTTTTTGAAAAGAAAACATATATATTTTCTTGGAATTATTAAGAAGATATATTATTTCTGGAAGAAAATATATATTTTCTCAAACAAACATTAAATACAATATTTTTGGGGTGAAAAATATATTTTCTCAAACAAACATGAAATACATTATTTTTGGGAGAAAAATAAGTTTATCTATATTTTCTAAGTTAGACTTGGAAATATATTATTTTTGAGACTTGTATGAGATTTACAAATGTTTTGCCAAGGAAAATTATAAGTAATTTTTCTATGACATATTTCTTAAAATATATATATTTTGGAAATATATATTGATGTATTTTTATTAGAAATATTATTCCGGAAAAGTAATACAAAGATTAAGTTTAAGGATACTTAATAAATACAATGGGAATACGTATTCTCGCACGTATAAATACACACCGGAATACGCTACTGAAACTTGGCAAAATATACAAGTATAAGAATATGAGTATGAATACACCCATCCTTGGGAAGTTATATATGTAAAAATACATAAAAAGTATCAAGTTGAAATGTATTATTTTAGCTATTATTCCAAAATTTGATAAATATAATTGAAGTTAAAATATTTATTATTCTAACAAATAATTATATAACTTGGAATAATATTAAGGACACAATGAAACGTAACTCAAAGACACTAATTAATACTAAGTCAAGGCACGACCCGCTCGTCTAATAGACCGTAGTACGTTTGTAGGAAGTAGTGTGAACAAGTATCAGCTGTGAGTTACGTCAGATTGAAGAACGCAAAACTATGAGTTCATGTCCCCCTTTTCTTTTAACTGTTTTCGGTTTTATAACTTCGGGGGTGAAGTACATGTTACAAACTGTTTACATACGATTACATTTGGTATGGTTAGCTAAGGAATGCACTGTTAGATCATGTGAATGGGTAGGCGCACTCCTAAGACCATTAATCCTCGTGTTAGGACCGAGGGACATGAGTGATAGATCTATTTGGGTGTAGCGAGCCCACACCCATGTGGACCGGGGTTTGGCCCATGAGGTGACTATGTCTTCAAACTGAAGCCCGGTGCAAAATCTGCTAGGTTTGAGGCTTCCTACGCCGTTGAACACATGTTAATGGCCTTGCAAACCATTAATGATCTGTTTTCCTTGTTTGCTTTCATTCCAAGGTTTACAAACATACATACATAATCTCAATGATTACAAAGTTTATTCGAGCTCACACACTAAACACATGAACTCGCTCAACTTCTGTTAATGTTTTCAAACTACATCTATTTCAGGAAACTAAGTATGGATATGGCGGGCGTTGAAGTTTTCAAGTGTTGTTTGGAATAAAAGATGTCATCAGGTTTCGAATGGTTTGGAGTGTGTATCCTATCCTGGATAGGATACGCACTTCAAAGCCTAGTTTTCATTAAGTGTCTTTTGTGAAGTCCTTATGGAACTTAAAACTTGTTGGTATTGTATTCTGCACACGAAGTCTGTGTTTTGGGATTTGAGACAATGTTGCATGTAATGTTTTTTTTAAAACTATCTATGGATGAACATCTTGGTTTTATCATATAGTTGTTTGTTATGGATGAATGCAATGATATTAAGCAAGTCACACATAATCACGCTTCTGCAATAGTCAGGGTGTGACAGTTTGGTATCAGAGCTTCGATTGTAGCGAACTAGGATTCTTCCTGAGTCTAGACTACAATCATTAGGGCTCTCTCTCACGAAAATATTTTTACAACATGTTTTCATTGCATACACAAAACACCCAGATCCATGGAATAAATGTTTTATAAAAGGAAAGACATGAAACACAGTGCAAGGTCACATTTGTGGTTTAGTCTGGGATAGACTAGGAAGGATAGAAAGGAATCTTGAGGAATCACGAGGATACATGATTTCATTATACATTGTCTTTGATTGCATACTAAGTAATAGTGGTTGATATATGTGCATATGTTATGATTGTTATGTTACAGGCATTATGTCTTCATTCGAGAGCGGATTGTCCGACACTGATGACCCCATGGCTATTGTGACCGATGACGAGATCGCACCAGAGCCAGAGGTCTTTACATCCGATCCTGAGGGCGACCCATATATGCTATCTGTTAGTGCACTATGTCTATCGTCTCCGTCAATCAACATCGTAGCAAGACACTGAAGAAATCTAGAGTATTTTTTGTAATATTTAGATAAAATGGGCAAGGTGGCAATCTTGTAAATAAGGAGAAATCCTTATACCTTGTGCCTATAAATAGAAGTCTTAGGTGTTATGTTAGAGACTTTTGGCCATTTGAGATCTTGGAGCTTGGTGCTTAGAGAGAGAAAGCCTAGAGAGAGAAAGTGTTCGTAGGTGATTCTCGCTGCTTGTATTTGTCATATTGTTCAATAAGAATCATGTTAATTGTACGATCTTGTGTTCGGTCACGTTTGTGTACGGATTCCACACGTCACACATTCGGTTCGCAATCATTCGGAGTCGAAAACCGGTCCTAACAAGTGGTATCAGAGCAACCAGGAGGCTGAATCGAGATCTACGACAGCGAATTCACCGGAATCTCTGTTAGTCTTGCCGTTTACAGTCAAATTTCACCATAAATTTGATAAATTCTCTCTCTTTCTACTCAGTTCTTGTTGTGTTTTTCACTTTTATACCTTTAAAACCAGAAAAACGTAAAATTGAACGCGAAATTACGGTTAAAATTTGATAAATTTGTTATCAATCTGTTCGCAATCAATCATAGTACAATCCTTCAAGATTTCATAAGAAAATTCCATCAAAATCTAGATCAAAATCATCAAAAACCATGTTGAACTGTTCATGTTTGCTGACGTCATTCGCTCGTTCGAACTGCTGTTCGAGCGATATGGCTTAGATTGTTCTTAGATACCTAATTGCTGACATCATCAGTGTTACCCAATCGGATCATCACCCGATCGGACAGCATTGTTGTTCTTATTTTCTGGTGCTTACGTCATCCTGTCACCCGATCGGACTACCACCCGATCGGTGAAAGGTTGAAAAGTTAAAGTTTTTAAAAGTCTCTGTGCTACTCGTTCGGACAACCACTCGATCGGACTACCACCCGATCGAGTTGCAATCCGAATCGTGTACTTCTCTTTTATATTACTGTGCCACTCGATCGGATCACCATCCGATTCAAGTACACCAGTGTAAAACTTTTGAAACTCACAAAAATTTGCCTAAGTGTTTGAAAACTGTTTCAGGTACTCTAAAATGGGGGACGATTTTCTAAACCCATTTAGCGACGTATTTGCTTACACCAGCAACAGGGGAGAGAACATGTCAAACAACACGAACAACACTGCTCCAAATCCGAATCCTAAGAAAGCCATTGCTGACTCACTAAGCGTGGATAACGCTTATGGCACTTACAACAAACCGCCCAAGCTCATGGCCATTGAAGATTACAACAGATGGGCGTGGATAACGCTTATGGCACTTACAACAAACCGCCCAAGGACTGGTTAAAGGCATTCGCTTACTAAAGCTGGAAGTGTTTAAGGAATGGTTTCAATATTGGAAGGAGTGATTATGAAAATCTGATCGATACTGAACATGAAAGTTTTATTGCTGAAAAGAAATGTCTTGCATTGCTACATCAATCAGTGAGGGATGATATTATTTCCTTGATTGATTACAAAGTTTCAAGAGATTTGTGGGAAAATTAGAAAAGAAATGTGTAGGAGGAGCAGAAATCGTTAAGAACAAGAAGAAATTATTGAAGAAAGAATTTGATTTGTTCGGTTGTATGAAGAATGAATCAGTTTCAAAGATGATAGAGCGGTTTTGTCACTTAAAGATTGAGCTTACGAGATATGGGATTACTTTTACTGAGGAAGAATTGGTCGAAAAGTTGTTGGATTCACTTCCCGACGAAAAAGATTGGTTGTATTTTGCCCTGCTGTTAAGGAACACAGTGAAGAAGGAGGATCTGACAGTCGATTTGCTGATTGAGAGGTTTGAAAGCCACGAGCTTGAGATTAGAAAGATAAACAAAGTCATCAGCACCCAGTATCAACAAAACATTGATCTGTACTATCGGGGAAGCATGATTCCAAAGACTGTGTCTCCAAAGACTGCGTTCTCAGCTGAGAACTCAAGCATGCCGAATCAAGAGAATCAAAACAGCAGTTCTTCTCCAAGCAGTGGATATCATGGAGGATCGTCTTCCAATGCAATATTGCTGTAAATCTCAACAATGCACAAAACTTTAGCGAAGAAGCAGCCAAGTAGCAGATGGTGTTTCTGGCTTCAATCTTGGAATCCTATGAAAGTTTAGTAGCAGGGAAGATCGGGAACACTAACCTTACCAAAGAAGACTATGATCAAATCGACCCCGAAGAAATGGAGTTGATTGACATTAGATGGTGTATGGCGAGTGTTGTTCGAAGGGCTCAGAGGTTCATGGAGATAACCGGAAGACACTCCATGATGATTATTATAAAAAGGCCATCTATCATCACAACAAAGCAGAACCTCCAAGAATGAAACAAATAGAAGAAACTCCTAAAGAAAAGTCAAGAGCCTTGGCAGTTATCCATGACGATGAAGGTTTTGACTGGAGTGATCTGTTACCTGAAGAACATGTTGTGGGTTATGCCTTCATGGAAAAAATTGTTCCATTCAAAGACACAAGAACTGAAGAGGAGAAATATGTCAATAGAAAGATGTTAGCACAAACCATGAAAGATAGACATTATCGAGCCTAGAAAGAGGCTAAAAGTGCAAAGATATGGGATGCTGACAGAGAGTGCTATTTGGATCCTAAAGGAAATATACTTGTTGAACCATCAACACTTCTTGTTGAAACTCTCATAGAACAAATAGCACAACAAGAAGAAGAAAGACAGAGAGAATGGGCAAGGCAAGAAGAAGAGGGAAATTTAAAGTCGAAAAAGGTCGATGATGGGATAATCGACACGACGAAAGAGATGACTGCAGAGAATCTAAAGAAAATGGCAGATAAAGTGTTCACAACAAAGGAATTAGAGGTAGATTCTAAGTCCGGATCTGAGTCATAGAGCAAGGTCAGTTCTAATGATTCAACAAATGGGTCAGGTAAGACTGATAAGGCCAAAATTGAAAGTGACTACAAAAATTGCATGAAAGACTGCAAAGTTTGTAGCACACATGCATATCTAAGTGCTAAAAAGACTGAAGAACCGACTGAAAGAGTCAGAGAAGTTGAAAATAAAATCTTAAGTCGTGACAAATTGGTAAAAGCTTCAAATGATCGAATTAAGGAATTAAATGAGAAAATTGAAAAAGATAAAATTGATGTAGACCGAATAAGGAAAGAAAATGAAAAGTTAATTCTTGAAAACCGACAACTTTCTGAAAATCATGAGAAGCTAAAAAGAACGATAAAAGATTCTGATTAGAGAAACAGTAATACAACCAAAGAAAACCTTCAACTGTCAGGGGTCCTTCAGTAGAAAGAAAAGCAAATCAACCAACAGTTGGATGAGATTGCTAATCTGAAGCTTCGGTTTCAGGAAGCTAAGATTGAAAACGAATGAATTAATCTGAAACTAACCAGTTACAACTCCGCAAGCTTTGTTCTCCAACACATAGTTCCCAAATCTATTGGGAAGAACAAAGTTGGTGAAGATGTATATTCAGACGGAACTGGGGTTGGGTATCATCAAGTTCCACCGCCAGTGTTGAATAATTTTTCAAAGAAAAAATCTGGGTTGGTTAATGATGATGAGACAAATGAGATTAAACTTCCAGAAACAATCGATATCACATTCACTTCATCATCCGATGAAGACAGTGTTCAGTCCGAAGTTGTTAAAAATGTAGTTGAAAATGTTTTGAAATCTGACACTGATTCAACTGAGGACGAATAATGCTTTTTGGATAAATAAATTCTGAAATCAAAATCCAAAAACAACTTAAGTGAAGAACCTACTCTTGTGATGTACAAGATGTCGGGTTCAGATAAGCTCTATTCGGATCTTGAATTTCCTCTTGAGAATGTGAATGTTGACAAATTGAAGAATGTGTTTAAACTGGTTGAGATTGATGTTTCTGAGATTGAAGGTTTGAAACGTTCCGAAAAGCAATTGAACTTTGAAAAAGATAAATCTTACTACAAAAAACCTGTTGTACCGCCACGTTTTTCTAACAACAAATGGTCGGGTGGTTATCAGGGTGGTAAGAATAATCAAAGTAGGAACTTTCAAAACAAGAAATTTGTTGAGAAAAAGGTGTTTGTGAAGAGCTCGAGTTCACATTCCGAGCAAGAATCAGAATTTTTTTCAAAATAAAATGAAGAATTCTTTGAGAAGAAGGCCTCATAGCCTCAGATCGAAGACACAAGTCGGGTAGTTAACACCCGAACATGCTTCAAATGCAATCAAGTTAGACACATTGCACGAAAGTGCACCAACTCGAAGCCTAAGTCTGTGGTTGTCGAGAGTCCAAAGAAGAAAGACGACGTAAAAGGCAAAGCTCCAATGATTGTTGAGAAGAAAGTTTGGAAAAATGACAACACCAAAATCAAAACTGAACCCGTAAAGAAGTTGGTAACTAAAACTGATAAATTTTACAAAAGGGTCGCTTCGTCTCAACAAACTTGGAAGCCAAAATCTGTTGAAAAGAAAGCAAGTTCTCCAAAACCAAAGGTTTCTGAGCCCGCAAAACAATCATCCTCTACCACACCGGTAAAGATGAATGTTCCTTTGGATTACTATTAGAAACAAAAGTCTACTGCTTCTGAAAAGAAGTATGTTGAAGAGAAAGACCAATCATCTAGTCAACCTCCTAAAAATGATTTCTTTTTATACAAAGAGGTTGAGATTGGGTCTGAAGAAAGTTTAAAGATGAATGACAAGAATTTCCCACCTTTGTACACCAAAACCACAAGCATCAATGTCAAGCTAGCTGAGTTAAAAGAGGCTTGGGTTGCTTCAAAATCTCACTAAATATTTGTGATATGTGCAGGAGCTTCCGAGATCCATCTCACGTTGGATTATGGATAGTGGAGCTTCTCGGCTCATGACAGGGATAAAAGCCCTGCTATACAATGTGAGAGGATTTAATGGAGGTTATGTTGGTTTTGCTGGTAATCAGGGAGGTCGTATCATTGGTGAGGGAACTTTATTGAATGGGATAATCACGTTTGAAAGAGTCAACTACATCGCCGAGCTAGAGAACAATCTTCTGAGCATATCTCAAATTTGTGTCTGAAAGTATTCGACACACTTCATGGATAAAGAATGTATGATCTTGAAACCGGGGTTTGTTGTCCCCGAAGAATGGGTCATCATGAGAGCACCAAGAGTCAACGATCTGTACGTGTTGGACATGAGTGTAGCCACTACTACCACGGGTCAGACTCACTGTTTCATGTCAAGAGCCACCGAAAGGGAGTCGCAATTATGGCATCGGAAGATGGGCCATATTCACCTGCGCAAGATGAACTACCTAGTGCACAACGACTTAGTAAATGGTGTTCACTTGAAGAGTTTCCATCTTGAGGGGGAGTGTATTAGTTGTATCAAAGGTAAACAGCGAAAGAAATCTCACCCTGGAAAGAAGATGAACTCAGTCTCAAGGTCGTTAGAGAGACTTCACATGGATCTTTTTGGTCCTGTGAATGTCAAAAGCATAACTGGTGATTTCTACTGCTTACTTGTCACAGACAACTTTTCGAGATTTTCGTGGGTAATGTTCCTGAAGATAAAGGATGAGACATTTGAGAGTTTGATGACGCTTTTCAGAAAGATTGAGAACTTGTACCGAACTCGGATTAGAAGAATAAGAAGTGACAACGGTACAGAGTTTAAGAACAACAAAATGGAAGAATATTGTGATGAACGAGGTATATTGCAAGAATTCTGTGCGCCTTATACTCCTCAGCATAATGGAGTCGCAGAAAGAAAGAATAGGACACTGATTGAAACGAGCCAGGACAATGCTTGCTGATTTAAAGTTACCTGTCAATTTCTGGGCAGAAGCAGTGTCAGCCGCTTGCTATACGCTCAACCAGGTTCTTACGGTGAAAAAGTTCAACAAGATGTGTTTCGAGCTGATTAACAACCGCAAACCTAATTTGAAGTATTTAGAACCGTTCGGGTCTCCCTGCACTTTTCTAGAACCATATGGCAAATTTGGTCCAAAGAGCATTGAAGGTATCTTCGTGGGTTATGCAAGTCCAATGAGAAGAGTCTTTGTTCCAAGCTTGAAGTGGATCATCGAAGCACATCATGTTGAGTGCCAAGGTTATACAATGCCACCTCAGAATCCCGGGGACTCATGGCGATTCAGTTATGATACTCTGTGGGATTCATTTGCATTAGAGGAAGAACCAGAGTTCTTTGATGAGTTGGATATTCTAAGAAAATATGAAGCAGCACAAGAAAGATTCCCAGCAGAATCTCCTAGACGTCAACGTTAAACTTCAAATGACGATGAGGCTGGTCCAAGTAACACTGGAGAAAATGATGAAGTTCATCAAACTCAGACATCTTCGGAATGAGAACATGCTCCTAACAATCAGACGACAGACTATGATAATTCAGAATCTGATGAAAGGCCAACATTCGATCGTGGTGATTCAGAGTCTGAGGGGGAGCAAATCCAGTCTCCAGATCAGACAATTCCTGTCTATGAACAAGTCGCAAATCAGAACGTTACAAATTTGGAAGGTGATGTAGATGTTCCAGGCGAGGTGATGCCGAGAACTCTTTCATATCATCCAGAAGAGCTAATAATTGGAGAGCTGCAATCAGGCGTCCGTACCAGAAAATAAATTGACCATGGCCTTACTTGATTTTATACAAAAGTTGCTCCTTTACAAACAGAGTTTTTGCTTAGTTGTTTCATTTCGCAGATTGAGCCGCGAATGTACAAGGAAGGACTAACTGAAGATTCCTGGGTCAACGCGATGCATGAGGAGCTGAGTCAGTTTGAGAAGTTGGGTGTATGGAAACTGGTGGACTTGCCTGATGGGCATAGGAAGATAAACACTAAGTGGGTGTTTAAGTGCAAAAGGGATGATCGAGGGGTTATTGTTCGCAACAAAGCTCGACTCGTGGTCCAGGGTTTCAGTCAGAAGGAGGGTATAGATTTCACTGAAGTATATGCTTCGGTTGCTCGACTTGAAGCGATAAGAATCTTCCTAGCATTTGCATCTTGGAAAGGATTTAAAGTATACCAACTAGATGTGAAGTCGACATTTCTCTATGGCAAGGTAAAAGAGGAGGTATATGTCGAACAGCCACCGGGCTTCACCGACCCAATCCACAAGGATAAGGTTTACCTCTTGGATAAGGCGTTATACGGCTTACATCAGGCCTCAAGAGCCTGGTACGAGACGCTGTCTCAACATCTATTAGCCAACAACTTCATTCGAGGCAAGGTAGATGCCACCCTCTTCACAAAAGAAGTCGACGGCCATCTTCTGATAGTCCAGATTTACGTGGATGACATAATTTTCGGGTCGACAAATGAAGAACTTTGCAAAGATTATGAAGCAGAAGTTTGAAATGTCATCAATGGGTGAGTTGAAGTTCTTCTTAGGGCTTCAAGTTGATCAACTGCCCGAGGGAACGTTCATAGATCAGACGAAGTATGTTCACGATGTCTTAGAGAAATTTGGGATGTCCGAGACTGCTCCAAACTCCACCCCGTTAGCGACGAACCATGGAGTAAACCCTGATCTCACCGGAGAGAAGGTGGATGAAACATTGTACCGCTCCATGATCGGATCGCTGATGTATTTGACAGCATCGAGACCTGATATTATGTATCCAACCTGCCTCGCGGCCCTATTTAAATCAAGTCCCAGAGCTTCGCATATGGTAATCGTCAAGAGGATATTACGCTACCTGAAAGGAACTCCAAGCTTGGGGTTGTGGTATCCAATAGAAGGCGATTTCACACTTGAGGGGTACTCTGATTCCGATTTCGGGTGCTGCAAAGTCAATGCTAAGTTAACAACTGCGGGATGCCAGTTTTTCGGACCCCGATTGGTCACCTGGCAATGTAAGAAGCAGACCTCTGTTGCTTTATCTACATGTGAAGCCGAGTATGTACATGCTAGCAGCTGCTGCTCTCAGATCCTGTGGATCCAGCAACAGATGTGCGACTACGGTTTGCAATTTCTTAACTCCCCTATCTTTGTTGATAAAGAGGCATCTATTAATATAACAAAAAATCATGTTCATCACGCTAAAACCAAACACATTGAAATTCGTCATCACTTCATCCGAGACTGTTTGGAGAAGAAGTTAAAAAATCCACACCGATGAACAAAAAGCTGACATACATACCAAAGCATTCGACAGAACACGTTTTCAATATATTTTAAAACATAATGGTATGAAGTTATTATCAGTTGCGGAGGGGATTCTTGGCATAGATGAAGGTACCACTGTAGATGATGTTGAAAAGCAATCTGCAATGGTTTGTCGATTTTTTACTTGTTTTGGTATTTTGGGGGAGATGGGTAATATTTTCAGAAAATACAAAAACAATAAAAAATTCAAAAATTCAAAAACCCAAAAACATGAGATATTTCAAAATCCAAAAACAATAGAAAACCGAAGAAGAGCTTGTGTAAAAAGGGGAAATAATAGTACATCAGCTAGACAGTTGCAGTATGCTAAAGAAATGAAATGTTTAACAAGTGTTAAGCAGTCTCGCTGATGATATGCCGATAGGTTTTTATACATTTAGTAAGTTTATTCGGGATATAAACCTAAATCATTTCTTTCTTGTTACGTGGGGAACATCTCTCGGATATATAGGTAACCTCTGAAATCTTGTTTGAAGGGCTTTCTATTTCTGACATACTAGGTCTTTGAACGTGATGATATCTGGGGTATTATACCAGGACTTCTGATTTTGCGGGAGCAATAACCTAGTCCTCGTATAATACTCTGCACTGCTTTATTCATAAAGCCCACCCTCAGCGTAAAAAATGATGAAACATTGAAAAATGCTAACCATGTGCTGTTGAAAAGAAGATCCCCAAGGGGGACACACCTAAAGTCGAGCCATCATCTCTCTGACTGAACGGAAGTTCTAACCTGAGCTCTCATGGCCTCGCATTTACCCATTACAGATATCATTAGTGTGCACTCACCTGTAAGACTGAATATAAGAGTCTGGATACGGGAGTATATTCTGAGGTGGTACATGCATATAAGTTAAGACACTAAAACACTAATTCGTATCCTGAACAGATTGAAATTTGTGTGAAAATTTAAATTGGATCAGTATATCGGCAATCACTGTGAATTGTTTATTGCTTAGTATGTAATCAAGCTTAACGGTACTAGTAGCTTGTCGGCAGCTGATATGATCCCCTAACACGCTCACCAAAAATATGTTTGTAAATAGTTTACGTTTACTGTATTTCTTTTCAGTTTAACATTCAAAACCCAAAAAGATTCCATAGCTTTCTAGTCAAGAAACTTTCTTAAAAATCCAAAAAGATTTTACATTTATGCGCTGTTTTATCGACAAACCAAAGTGGAAAGCTGATCTTCAGACTCGCAGTTTGAAGCAGATGCAGGAAGTTTCTGAGCTGGACACATGGGTTGGAAGCTTATCATGTTAAACTTGATAACATGCAATGTAAAAGCAAGTTCATTAAGTTGAAACTTGTAATTTTCATAAAATTGTTTGAAAAAGATTGAACAAAACGTCAGTGTGCTTTGTTTCCGGTCAACCAAGGTCATTAAGTTGGACTTGGTAGGCAAATTAAGTGCCTAGGGTCATTAACTTGGACCTAGATACTTAAGTGGATTCTTAAAACTGATAAAAACAACAAAAAGTCTAAACTTCATAGGTCAAAGCTTAAAAGTCAATGAGATGTGTACTTGGCTCGGGCGGCAACCCGATTGAGCGGCAGATCGATCGGACAGCACTCCTATTCAAGTCATACTATAAATAGGTGGTCAATGTTCAAGTCAAACTTTTCACTCGTTTGACTGACCGCCCTACTCTCTCTCACACACTCTTACGTTTGATCTGATTTCACTCTTTCTCTTTGCACAAATCATTAGATTGTTGGTTAGCACAACCTTCTCAATGGCAAAGGTAAGTTTTTCAAGATCTAAACTGATTAATTTGATGTTTTGATTAATTGATTCATCATGACGTCACTGTTCGGACCTTCATTGTTAGATCTAGATAGATTTAGGATGTTTTGATAAAATCTGAGCATGAGGTTTTGTTCGCAATGATAAGATCTACATGTTTACCGTCTTGATTTGTGTTACAACTTGGTAGAATCTAGTAGATCTGAAGTTAGAGGGAGTCGGCTTTCGGACCTTTAAATGTCAAATTAAACCTAGATTAAGCCGAATTAGAACATGATGAACATAGGGTTTTGATCGCGTCTGAAAACTCTACGTAGATCTATGTTCAATTTGATGTTTAGCCTTAGAAATTTTTGATGTTCATGATTGTGTTCAAGTTGTTCTTCACTGTTCATGGAACAAGGTGCAACCCGATCGGCTGGCAATCCGATCTGGTGACCACCTGATTCAATTCATGTTTTTGTTGAATAAATTTCTAAGTGTTTGTGACTAGGTATTTGTGCCTTAATTGTTAAAATTGATTGATGCCTTGAAATTTATGCCTTTAAATGATAAACAGTTGTTTTGAATAGTTTGGTAACCCGATCGGATGGCAATCCGATCGGGCAACTATCTGATTCATGGCACATCACAATGTTTGCCTAAGTTTCTGTGCTCTCACAAAGTCATTTGGAATGATTGGCAACCCGATCGGGTGGCAATCCGATCGAGTGACAACTCGTTCCAAATTCATTCACTATTCATGAATCATGTGGCAAGCCGATCGGACAACAATCCGATAGGACAGCCACTAAATGACAAAATCTTTCAAACTGTTCATAAATGCCAAGAGCAAAGTGGCAACCCGATCGGGTGACAATCTGATCGGATGGTCATTCGATTTAAAACATTCTCTCATATAGTTGACTGGTCAAAGGAATGTATTTGCTTGTCACAAGAATCGAGTGGCAACTCGATCGGGTGACAATCCGATCGAGTGGGCATCCGATTCAAATGTTGTTGACTATGTTGACTTCTTCATTACACAAAATGGCCATCCGATCGGACAGTCATCCGATTCTCAGTACTAGCACATAGAGAGTTCCAGAGTTAGAAAAATTTTTGAGTTTTTCAAAATTTTCGTTATTCATCCTTATGTCTTGGACTTTGTGCAAACGATTAAACAATGAATATTTTTGCAGGGAAAAGGCTCAGACTGGGACAAAGGTCACAACATATATTGTCTACTAGATGCAGATCATACAGACAAAACTGTGGTTGAGAAGATAGCAAAGTTTTTAAGAGAAAGAAAGATTGGTAAAGCTTTAACTAACTAGACCATAGTGTATGAATCTCATGTGAGAAGATTTTGGAACTCAGCAAGATACGAAGAAACAGATAAGATGATATACTCAGCAGTGAGGAAGAAGGATGAGAATGGACAAGATGTAGACTTGGAAATAAAGTTTGATGTTGAAGATCTTAGACGAGTGTTGGAGCTGGGAGACAGTGATAATGATCCTACCATTATTCCTGAACGTCTATGTAAAGGATTATGGTGCATAATGGGATTCACAGGGCACATCAACGGAAAAATGATAAAAACAATGTTCAGTCACGCTTACAAGTTCATGATTCACTGTGTGCTACATGCCTTATCACACAGGAAGGGAGCATACGACGAAACATCTGATTACATCATGAACATAATCACATGTCTAGTGTTAAACAGGCCATACAATGTTTCACAAGTGATTTTTGAATACTTGAAAGAAAATATCAGGTCTGGTAGTGGAAAGTACATAATGTATCCAAGGTTCATCATGATGATGATTAACGATCAATTCAAATACATTCCAAAGGATGCTAATGATGTGCTAGGTCTAAGGAACATGACATCTGAAACGATAACCAGATTGATTAAGGGACCTGATACCAATGCTAAGGGAATGATATGCAAAATTAGCAAACCAGATTATGTAGCTCCAAAGAATGATAAGTGGATACATGAAGACAGTAATTCTGATAATGAAGTTGGTTGAAAAGAAAAAGATAGTGAGAAAAGCTCCTCTACTCCTGACATAGCATGAAGTTGAATACGATGATGCAGAGCGTAGTTTGGATGAATGGTTTGATATCATAGACTATCATTATGAGTTAGGGCAGAGAGAGAACGATGGTGGAGATAATGGTCAAGGGTCGTCAAATGTGTTTGCTAATTTAATGAAAAATATTAATATTGATGACTATCAGAATGACCAACAAAATAAACTACCTAAAGATAAAGGGATGAAGGATCTTCATCTGGAACAAAACATGATGATCAGGGTTCATCCGAGTGGTCGATTGTAAATCCGTCTGTGCAACAAAAGATTGAATATTTTCTGAAAGATGAGATTAATGAACAAGAGGATGATGATCATCAAGAAAAAGATTTTCACTACTCTGGCATTGATGAAACGTTTCCTTCGTTGGCCGAAATGTTCAAAGATAAAAACGAAGATGAGATCAGAAGAAAGATAGTGGAGAAGATTTCAACTGAAGGTGTGCCAAGAACCATCCCCAGAGAGAATCTTGCTGAAGAAAGAAAGAAATGGTTTAAGGTGATGCCAAAGGAAAGAAAGTATATCAGGCCTCTTCAGTACTTCATGCACAATAAAGACATTTCATGGGGAGATATTCTTTCATGGGGTTATCTAGAAGACCTACAGGTGTATGCCATCCGACGGGAGCAGGGGGTACAGTATTTTGAATTTTTGTGAGACATAAAGACCTTTCCATGGTGGGATGTTGATGAATTGGTTCAGGTGAAGAATATCAAACAATTCTATTATGGTTTGGATGTTAAACAACATGATCAACATCTGTGGGAATATGTAAAGCAACAATCAAAGGCTAGATATCCAGACTGGCAGCCTCAGTTCCCAAAACAGATTGTTACTATCTTGGAAAACGGAAAAAACGATATAACATTAGATGTCAAGCCTCCAAGATGTCTAAAGAACATGCCTCTTAGAGCAATGGAGCAAGATTTTATTGAATTCTTCGAAGGCTGGCTATACAATGAAACAACGGCTAAGGTAGTAATCTCATTGTTTGACAAGTCCACCGGTAAGTCACGAAGAATCAATATTCTGGATCCTATGTGGCTTGTCAACTGCTCAAAGAAAGACATTGACTGCTTGTTCTACAACAAGATAGTGTATGAGAAAAGAGATAAAGAACAAGCGTTGCAGTACCAAAAGATTGTAGATGTATGCTTTGCTCAAGACATCAACTCCGGAGAGACTTGGAGATTGATGAGTTTCTAAAGAAGTACAAGCGAGAGCAAAGATTCAAGGCTATATCAGAGAAAGCAGCGAAGATGGGAAAGTTTAAATGGATGAGACCGCCGCCAACGGATCAAACGCCAATCGAAAAAGAAGAAAATAAGATTCCCAAGTGGGATAGAAAGCGTGATGGTGATCTAGTATACAGGAAATGGTGGATTGAAGAAGGAAGGCTTATAAGGCAAAAAATGTTAGAAGAAAAAGCCGAACAGAGGATACAGAGAACAAAGGAACGAAGACGTAAGAGAAAGGAATGAAGACTATGCTAAAAGGAACTGCAGCTACATCCGAGGGGGAGTCTGTTAGTTCATTCGTCTGTACCTTCCGTCAGCATTGAGTCATATTTTGTCTGTTTATGTCTTTTGTGAACAATTATGTTTATGTATGTATATGCGTAGAAAGACAGCTCAGGGAATGGCACTTATATGTAAAAGTGTTGACTAAAGGTTGACTTGTGTCACCCGATCGAATGGGCATCCGTTCGGACAACCACCCGATCGGACAACACTGTCACCCGATCGGACAACACTTACTAGATTCCTGAGTTTTCCTATAAATACCCGGGTAGGGTATGTCATTTAGAACTTTTGGAACTTTAGAAGTCTCTGTCTAGTCTGACTATCTTCTGGCATTTGTGCACTTTCATATCATCTGAATAGAAAGATCAGACGGTGTTAAACATTGAATACTTTGTCGTACTTCTGTGACTTGATCCAATGGATTCCGCACATTGATCGAGGTTGATTCATCCACGTTTGTGACAATCAGATCCTGTACAAAAGAACCTAACAATGAAAAGCAGTAAAGAAAAATTTACATACAATATTTTTGTTTGAGTTCGTGTTAGAGGATCATATCAGTTTTTGACAAATCACTAGCACTGTTGACCTTTTTAAAGACTTTAAGTTTTAAACGATTCACTTAGATTGTCAGTATACTGATCCACTTAAATTCTCACACAAAGTTCAATTGTTTTGAGATACGAGAATTAGTGTTTTAAGCACTTAACTTATTCGCGTGTCCCACCTTAGAATATTTTTGTTAGTGCAGTATGTCTATGGTCTCCGTCAATCAACATCGTAGCAAGACACTGAAGAAATCTAGAGCGTTTAGGGTAATATTTAGATAAAATGGGCAAGGTGGCAATTTTGTAAATAAGGAAAAATCCTTATACCTTGTGCCTATAAATAGAAGTCTTAGGTGTTATGTTAGAGACTTTTGGCCATTTGAGATCTTGGAGCTTAGTGCTTAGAGAGAGAATGTGTTCGTAGGTGATTCTCGATGCTTGTATTTGTCATATTGTTCAATAAGAATCACGTTAATTGTACGATCTTGTGTTCGGTCACGTTTGTGTACAGATTCCACACGTCACACATTCGGTTCGCAATCGTTCGGAATCGAAAACCGGTCCTAACACTATCAGACGACGAGGATGACTTTCAGCCGTTCGCGTTGCCTGACTTGGGAGACGACTTACCCCTTGCTGATGGTATTCCAGACGAGGATCCATTTGTTGTTCCCATTCCAGTCCATGTTCATCTTGTCATCAGTCATCCCGATGGTGAGCATATTGTGGCTCTGATCCTCGCTCCTGTTCCTCTCGTGGTCATCCCTCCTGAGGATTGGCCTTTTGATGATTTGTTTGATGATGACGTTGATTTGTTTGTTGATGGTCGACCTGATGACGCCCATGGTGATGGAGAGTTAGATGAGGATGTTATTGCTATCCCACCTCCTAAGATTCCTGTTATTGTGTTATCCTCTGATTCTAGTTTGCACTCTGTCTCAGATTCCTTTGAGTCTATGACGTCTTCAGCTTTACGTGCGGTCAGATTATGGCGTTACGAGCCTGGTCCTGAGACAGATCTAGTTCCTGATGATCAGCCTGATGTTGCACCGGCTGATCCTGAGCCCATACCTGATCATGACCCTATTCCTTTTGGCTTACCAGACATTGCACCCCTTATACCTGACCTAGTTCCTGCACCTGTTGACCCTCCTACTAGTGAGCCATTTATCCCTCCACCTGCACCCGCTGATGTTGCTCCTTTTCCTCCTGTGGAATCCGACGTCCATCGCACTGATTTGCCTATCGTTTTCCTTCAGGACATACCCGCTTCCCGTCCAGGGTAAGGTACTTCAGGCCAGCCCCCACGTGATGATCCTTTCACTTCAGCAACATTTCCTCATATCCCTCCGACTGCACCATTTGCTCACTTCACTTCTTCACCACTTGATGAGCCATTCCAATGGTACCCACCATACTTTATATCGATGCCAGGTCCCTATCATCCATCCCATTTTATTGGCTAACACAGGAATAGATACTTTATTCGCTTCAGCTTCGACTTGAGACTATGAGTCGTAGAGTTTTGGAGCTTGAGTCGACACCGCGTCCCCTACCGTGTCCTTGTCAGCCTGCTTTTGTTCCCCCTCATTCATCACCGCCTCCTTTTGAATATCCACCTGCTCCTCTTACTCCTTTTCCAGAGTTTGATGCTCGTTTTCTTACTGTCGAGCAGCAGATCAGATACTTGCTTCGTCATATGTGCAAGCTCGAGGAGGAGCTCGCGCATATTCTCAATTTGATTTTCCTCCCCCCCCCCGCCCCGCCATCAGTACAGTAGGTTTTTGGTTTTATGCAGATTGTATACTTTTGGTAAGAGCACCGCTATTGAGCCGAGATTATTAAGATTTTTGAAGACCACCTTTTTGACTATATGACTTTTGTATTGACAGACTTATTGGACAAGGGTAGTGTGACCCTATGTCCCTTTTGATGTGGTACTTTATAGACAATATAACTGTGGTCAATGATTAATGAAAGCTCAATCATCATGTTCTCACTAAACATATTGTTGGATTACTTGTTTATGCTATGATTGTGTCGTTGCATGATTGTTTGATATGATGATCTGTTAGTACATTACGTCTGTAGCTTCCGTCAGCATGTAGTCATATTTTGTGTTCTGTGTTTATGTATATTGTCTGAATGTATGTATGTAGTTAGCAGGACAACTCAGGAATAGGTTCTGTATGTAAAAGTGTTGTTTGGGACAAGTTCAACTCGTGCGGATGGCAATACGCACGTATGGCAATACGCACGGATGACTTATCCGCACGGATAAGTCATACGCGCGGATGACCATACGCACGGGTGAGTCATACGCACGGGTAGCCCACACGCACGTACAACACTTATTAGCTTCCTGAGTATGTCTATAAATAGAAGGTCCGGTGCAATTTTGTTAGAACTTTTGACACGCACGGGTAGTCTGTACGTTCACTGGAACTTTGTGACTTTCAGAACGATTAATAGAACGAACAGACAAGCAATTAAACGTTGAATTCTCTGTTACACAAATCTGTGATTCATCCTAATGGATTCCGCACATTAAGACGAAATCGATTCATCTTGTTCCTACGATCTGATCCTGTATCAACGGGACCAACAAGTGGTATCAGAGCGTCCAGGGAGCTGAATCGAGATCAACGACACTGAATTCACCGGAATTCAAGCTTTATTCACCGATCAAAGTCAAATTTCACCGGAGATTTGACTTCTGTTGCCGATTTGATTCAAATTTCACCGGAAATTTGACAGATTTCTTCTACATCTACTCAGATTTTACATTTGTTCTTCATTTGTCACCATAAAATCAGAAAAATTTAAAATTGAGCAAGAATTTACGGTTAAAACTTGTTAAAATCGATATCAATCGACTCGCAATCATTCAAAGTATAATCCTACTTAGTTTCATAATCAGATTCAACCTAAAACTAGATCAAATTCATCAAAAATCATGTTTAGCTGTTCGTATTTGATGACGTCATTCACCCGTGCGGACAGCTGTCTGAACGGTTTGGATTAGTTAGTTACTGCAAGTTGTTTGCTGACATCATCATTGTTACACGCACGGATTACAACCCGTGCGGATAACCAGAAAAGTCAAAAGGTCAAAGCTACCCGTACGCACAACCATCCGAGCGGATCACCGTCCGTGCGGATAGACTTTGTTATCATCCGTATTCCTGTTCGAACGGATAACTATCCGGTTCAAGTGTTTGAAATTTTTAAAATTTGTAAAAATTGTCTAAGTGTTTGAAAATTGTTTCAGGTACTTAAAAATGGAAGAATTCATGAATCCCTTCAGTGAGATGTATGCTTTCGCGGGTAATTCCGGAGACGATACTTCCAACCGTTCAAATGATAATCTGAATCCGAAGAAAACTTTATCCGATGCCCTAAGTGTTGAAAGCGCATATGGTACCTACAACAAACCACCAAAGCTAATGGCAATTGAAGAATATAATCGGTGGGCAAAAAGATTCGAAGAATGGCTGAAAGCTTTCGCATATCAGAGCTGGAAGAACTTAAAGAACGGTTATGCTTCAGAAAGACTAGATTGTGAGAATTTGTCAGAAGGTGAAGCCGTAGAGACCTTTATAGCTGAACAAAAATGCATCGCTTTGATTCACCAGTCCGTAAGAGACGACATTATTTCACTCATTGAATACACAAACGCAAAAGATCTATGGGAAAAGTTAAATAAAAAATGTGTAGGAAGTGCAGAAATAATCAAAAACAAAAAGAAATTGCTACGAAAGGAGTTTGATTTGTTCGGATGCTTAAAAGGTGAATCTGTTTATAAAATGATTGAAAGATTTGGACACTTAAAGTTGGAATTGGCGAGACACGGAATAAACTATCCTCAAGAGGAGCTAGTTGATAAACTGTTCGATTCACTACCAGAAGAGATGGATTGGCAGTACTATGCACTGATGTTAAAGAACACAATCAAAGCTGAAACTCTGACCGTCGACTTGCTGATTGAAAGACTAGAAAGTCATGAATTGGAGATAAAGAAAACTCACAAAGTAAATCATTCATCATACCAACAAAACATGGAGTTGTACTATCCAAAGAGTATGATTCCCAAGAATGTTTCTCCAAGAACTGCTTTCTCCGCTGAAAATTCAAACTCTTCAAGCAAAGAAAGTCCAAACAGTAGTTTTCATGGAGGTCTTTCATACAATACTCCAAGTCAGGGATCTTCTTCAAATTCTTCAAGTCAACAACAATCTGTTCCAAAGAATGTGTTTTCATGCAACATTGCGGTAGATTTGAAGAATGCTCAAAATTTTGATGAGGAGTCGGCCAAACAGCAGATGATCTTTCTAGCATCTGTGTTGGAGTCGTACGAAGGGTTAGTAGCCGGGAAGATAGGTAATACCAATCTGACAAAAGAAGATTATGATCAGATTGATCCCGAGGAAATGGAGCTGATCGATATTCGTTGGGCTATGGCCAGTGCTGTTCGTAGAGCACAACGCTTCATGGAAATTACCGGCAGAAAGACAATTGGTGGTGCATCTACTAAGCTGGGGTTTGATAAATCGAAGGTGACGTGCTTCAAATGTAAGCAGAAGGGTCACTTCAAACGAGAATGCATATGCTGATGAGTCAGAAAATCCTTTCAGAGATGATTATTACAAGAGAGCAATCTATCACCAGAATAAATCTGAGCCACCTAGATTGAAGCAAGTTGAAGACAACAAAGAGAAGTCTAGAGCTCTTGCCGTGATCCATGATGACGAAGGTTATGATTGGAGCGAGCTATTGCCTGAGGAAGATGCGGTGGGTTATGCATTCGTGACGAAGATTATTCCTTTTAAAGACATTAGAACTGAAGAAGAAAAATTCGTCAACCGAAGAATGAAAGCCCAAACCAGATTGAATAGAATTTATAACACTTACAAAGAAGCTAAAAGAGCAAAAAGGTGGGATGCCGACAGAGAATGTTACCTTGATCCTCAAGGAAACATTGCAGTTGACCCAGATTCCATCAGTGTTGATGCTCTTACACAACAATTTGCCGAGGAAGAAGAAGCTATACAAAGAGAATGGTGGGGAGGTGGTGAAGAGAAACAAGTAGAGAAAGATGAAAAAGTCAAAGAAGCAGAACAGAAACCAAAGTCAAAGAATGCTGATGATGGGATCATTGACACATCATAAGAGCTAACGGCTGAGAACTTGAGGAAGATGGCTGAAAAAGTTCTTGCAGCAAAAGAACTTGAGGTAGTTTCTAGTTCTGGAACTGAGACAACAAACAAGGTCAGTTCAAATGGTACACTTGAGTCAGGTAAGAAAGATAAATCTGAAAATGACTGCAAAAATTGCATGAAAGAGTGCAAAGTTTGTAGTACAATCACTTACCTCAGTGGTAAGAAGATTGAAGAGTTGACTAGTAAAGTCAAAAGTGTTGAAAATCAAATCTTAAACCGTGACAAAATGCTGAAAGCTTCGAATGATAGATCAAAAGAGTTAGCTGATAAAATTGAAAATGATAAAAATGACATTGAAAGAATAAGAAAAGAAAACGAAAAGCTGATTCTTGAAAATCGTAAAATTTCTGAAAATTTTGAGAAGCTAAAGCGAACGGTTAAAGATTCTGATGAGAGGAACAGTAAAACAACGAAAGAAAATCTTCAACTATCATGGGTTCTTCGAGTAAAAGAGGAGTTAATCAACCAACAACTTGATGAAATTGCAAAATTGAAGCTTCAGTTTGAAGAAGCTAAGATTGAAAATGAGCGTATTAATTTGAAACTGAACAGTTACAACTCTGCAAGCTTTGTTTTGCAACACATTGTTCCAAAACCCATTGGAAAAACCAAAGCTGGCGAAGATGTATACTGTGATGGAACTGGGGTGGGGTTTCATCAAGTTCCGCCACCTGTTCTAAACAATTTTTCAAAGAAGCAATCTGGGTTGGTTAATTATGATGTTGAAACAAATGAGATAAAACTGCCAGAATCAATTGATGTGACATTTTCTTCATCATCATCCGATGACAGTGTTCAAACTGAGATCATAAAAGGCATGGCTGAAAGTGTCTTGGATAGTGATTCGACTGAAGATGAAGAATGTTTTCTGAACAATTACATTCCGAAACCAAAATCTAAAAACAACTTAAATGATGAACCGGGTCTTGTGATGTACAAGATGTCTGGTTCTGATAAGTTGTATTCAGACTTTGAGTTTCCTCTGGAGAATGTTAATGTGAACAAATTGAAAAATGTTTTCAAACTGGTTGAAATTGATTTGTCTGAAGTGGACGGTTTGAAACAGACAAAGAGACATATGAATTTTGAGAAAGATAAAGCTTACTATAAGAAACCTGTTATTCCACCACGTTTTTCTAACAACAATCAAAATAAATGGTCGGGAGGATATCAGGGTGGTAAGAATTATCAGAAAAGGAATGTTCAAAACAAGAAGTTTGCCGTGAAAAAGGTATTTGTGAACAGTTCAAGCTCACTTTCTGATGAAGAGTCTGAAATCTTTTTAAAATCAAACAAAGAGTTCTTTGAAAAGAAGGCCTCACAGCCTCAGTCTGAAGGCTCAAGTTGGGTAGTTGACACCCGAACATGCTTCAAATGTAATCAAGTTGGACATATTGCACGAAAGTGTACCAACTTGAAGCCTAAGACTGAAAGTGTGAAGAATTCTATCAAGAGAGATGTTGTGAAAGGAAAGGCTCCATTGATTGTTGAGAAAAATGTTTTGAGAAATGATAACACCAAGATCAAAACTGAACCTGTTAAGAATTCGGTAACTAAAAATAATAAATTTTACCAACGGGTTGCCTCACCTCAACAAACATGGAAGCTAAAAGTTGTTGAAAAGAAAGTTGATTCACCAAAGGTGTCTGAAACTGAAAAATCATCATCTTCTACCAAGAAGAAGTATGTACCCTTGAAGTTTTATGAGAAACAAAAATCGACTTCTGAAAAGAAGTATGTGGTGAAGAAAAATCAATCAGCTGATCAACCTCAAAAAGACGAATCTTTCTTATTCAAAGAGGTTGAAGTTGGGACTGCTGAAAGCCTTAAAATGAATGATAAAAACTTTCCGCCACTTTACACTAAAACAACTCACCTTAATTTCAAGTTACCTGAGTCAAAAGAGGCTTGGGTAGCATCAAAATCTCATTAAATGTTTTTGACATGTGCAGGAGCTTCCGAGATCCGTTTCACGTTGGATTATGGATAGTGGAGCTTCTCGGCACATGACAGGAAAGACAGCACTGCTGTATGATGTCAGAAATATTAATGGAGGTTATGTAGGGTTCGCGGGTAACCAAGGTGGTAGAATTGTTGGTGAAGGAACGTTATCCAACGGGATCGTCACGTTTGAAAGAGTTAACTACATTGCTGAGCTGGAAAATAATCTGCTAAGTATCTCGCAGATTTGTGACCTGATGTATACTACTCACTTCACAGACAAAGAGTGTTTGATTTTGAAACCAGGTTTTGTTATTCCTGAAGAATGGATCATCATGAGAGCTCCTAGAGTGGATGATCTGTATGTTTTAGACATGACTGTAGCAACTACAACAACAGGTCAAGCACATTGTTTTGTTTCAAGAGCAACGGAGAAAGAATCAAAGTTGTGGCATCGTAAGATGGGGCACATTCATCTTCGTAAAATGAATCATCTGGTGCACAATGATTTTGTTCTGGGAGTTCACATTAAAGGTTTTTATCTGGAAAAAGAGTGCATTAGTTGCATGAAAGGCAAACAAAAGAAAAAGTCTCACCCCACAAAGCAAGTCAATTCAGTCTCAAGACCTTTGGAGAGACTTCACATGGATTTATTTGGTCCTGTGAATGTCAAAAGTATTACCGGAGAACTTTATTGTCTTGTGGTTACTGATGATTATTCCAGATTCTCATGGGTGTTATTCTTGAAGTCGAAAGAGGAAACGTTTGACAGGTTGAAGGGGTTGTTCAGAAAGATTGAAAATTTGTACCAAAGGCGTATCAGAAGAATTAGAAGTGATAATGGTACTGAGTTCAAGAACAACAATATGGAAGAATATTGTGATGAAAGAGGTATCTTGCATGAGTTCAGTGCTCCGTACACTTCGCAACAGAATGGAGTTGCAGAACGTAAAAACAGGACACTGATTGAAATGGCCAGAACAATGCTTGCTGATTCAAAGTTACCGATAAATTTCTGGGCAGAAGCAGTTTCCGCCGCATGCTACACGCTCAACAGAGTTCTAACCGTCAAGAAATTCAACAAAACATGCTTTGAGTTGATCAATAACCGAAAACCAAATTTGAAGTATCTTGAACCGTTCGGGTCACCCTGTACAGTTCTAGAGCCTTTTGGAAAGATGGGTCCGAAGAGTTTTGAAGGAATATTTGTAGGATATGCAAGTCCTCTACGACGAGTCTTCGTTCCAAGTCTGAAGTGAATTATTGAAGCTCAAAATGTTGAATGCCAAGGTCACACAATGCCTCCACAGAATCCGGGCGACTCATGGCGTTTCAATTATGATGTTTTGTGGGAGTCTTTCAACATGGAAGAAGAACCAGAGTTCTTTGATGAGTTGGATATTCTTAGAGAGTATGAAGACGAAAGGTTTCCAGCAGAATCTTATCGAAAACGACAAGCTTCAAATGATGATGAGGCGGGTCCAAGCAATGCTGGAGAACATGACGATGTTGAAAATGATGTTGCTCAAGAAAATCAGACGGTAGAGAATGACAATCAAGAATCTTAAAACAGACCAATATTCGATCATGATGATTCAGACTCTGAGGGGGAGCTAATCCAGTTTTCAAATCAAACTATTCCAGTCAGTGAACAAGTTGCTGATCAAAACGTCACAAATTTGGAGAGCGAAGTAGATGTTTCAGGCGAGGTGATGCCAAGAACGCTTTCTTATCATCCGGAGGAACTGATAATCGGAGAACTGCAATCAGGCGTCCGCACTCGAAGACAGCTTGATCAAGGACTTACATGTTTTTACACAACAGTTGCTCCTTTACAAACTGAATTCTCATTAAGTTGTTTTATCTCGTAGATAGAACCAAGGACGTACAAAGAGGCGCTTACTGAAGATTCATGGGTAAATGCAATGCAGGAGGAGTTAAGCCAATTCGAGAAGCTTGGTGTATGGAAGCTAGTAGATTTGCCCGATGGTCACCGGAAAATTAATACCAAATGGGTGTTTAAATGCAAGAGGGATGATCGAGGTGTTATCATTCGAAACAAAGCTCGACTCGTTGTCCAAGGTTTTAGTCAGCAGGAGGGGATAGATTTCACCGAAGTATATGCCCCTGTCGCAAGACTTGAAGCAATCAGAATCTTCCTTGCATTCGCATCGTGGAAAGGATTCAAAGTTTTTCAGTTAGATGTGAAGTCGGCGTTTCTCTATGGCAAGGTGAAAGAGGAGGTTTATGTCGGACAGCCACCGGGCTTCACCGACCCAATTCACAAAGATAAAGTTTATCTCCTTGACAAAGCGTTGTACGGCTTACATCAGGCCCCGAGAGCCTGGTATGAGACCTTGTCTCAACATCTGTTAGCCAACCACTTCACTCGAGGAAAGATAGACGCCACTCTTTTCACAAAAGAAGTCGACGGGCATCTTCTGATTGTCCAAATTTACGTGGATGACATAATTTTCGGGTCTACAAATGAACAACTCTGCAAAGATTTTGAACAAGTTATGAAGCAGAAGTTTGAAATGTCTTCAATGGGTGAGATGAAGTTCTTCTTGGGACTTCAAGTTGATCAACTTCCCGAGGGAACTTTCATACATAAAAAAAAATACGTTCATGACGTTCTGGAGAAATTCAGGATGTCAGGAATGTCACCAATGTCCACCCCATTAGCGACGAATCATGGGATAAACCCTGATCTCACCGGAGAGAAGGTAGATGAAACATTGTATCATTCCATGATCGGCTCGTTAATGTATTTGACGGCATCAAGACCGGATATTATGTACCCAACCTGCCTCGCAGCTCGATTTCAGTCAAATCCTAGAGCTTCGCACATGGTAATTGTGAAAAGGATTCTACGCTACCTTAAAGGAACTCCATCTCTGGGGTTGTGGTATCCAAAAGTTGGCGACTTCATGCTCGAAGGATATTCTGATTCTGATTTCGGATGCTGCAAAGTGAATGCTAAATCAACAACAGCGGGGTGCCAGTTTTTCGGACCACGATTGGTCACCTGGCAATGCAAGAAGCAGACCTCTGTCGCTTTATCCACTTGTGAAGCTGAATATGTATCTGCTAGCAGCTGCTGCTCTCAGATCTTGTGGATCCAGCAACAGATGAGAGACTACGGTTTGCAATTTCTTAACACCCCTATCTTTGTTGATAATGAGGCAGCAATTAACATAACAAAAAATCCTGTTCATCACGCTAAAACAAAACACATTGAAATTCGTCATCACTTCATCCGAGACTGTTTCGAGAAGAAGTTGATACGAATAGAGAAAATCCACACCGATGAACAAAAAGCTGACTTACATACCAAAGCCTTTGACAAAACTCGCTTTAAATATCTTTTGAAACTTAATGGTATGAAGTTGCTATCGGATGCGGAGGAAATTGTTGGCGTTGATGAAGGTGCCACTGTAGATGATGTTGAGAAACTATCTGCAATGGTTTGTCGAATTTTTACTTGTTTTGGTTTTTAGGGGGAGATAGTAGTTTTATTTTCAGAAAATACAAAAACAATAAAAAATTCGAAAAAGACAAAAACATGATAAAATTTCAAAAAGAGTTTGTGTAAAAAGGGAAAATGATAGTACATCAGCTAGACGGTTACTGTACGCTAAAGAAATGGAAAGTTCAAATACGTTAAACAGTCTCACTAATGATGTGTCGATAGGTTTTTACACATTTAGTAGATTTGTTCGGGATATAAACCTAAAATCTTACTTGCTTATTTCGTGGGGAACACTACTTGGATATATAGGTAACCCCTGAAATCTCGTTTGAAAGGTCTCATAATCTGATATACTAGGTCTTTATTCTCAATGATGTCTGGGGTATTATTCCGGGACTTCTGCTGAACGGTAGTTCTGACCTAGTCCCTGGATAATACTTTATGCAAATGCTTGAAACATAGCATTAAACCCTCAGCATGCTGAAACAATAAAATTGATAAACACTGCTGTTGTAGCAAAAAGATCCTCTAAAGGGGACACACCTTAAAGTCGAAGCTGATATCTCTCTGCGTATACGGAAGTATCGACCTGAGATCCCTCGGCCCTCGCATACCTAAATTATGTACAGACATCATTGTAGTATACTCACCTGTAAGACTGATTATTGGGATTCTGGATACGGGAGTATATTCAAGAGGTGGGACACACGTATAAGTTTAAGTCTCTAAAATACTAAAACTGTATCCTGAACAGATTGAAATGTGTGTAAGAATTTAAGTGGATCAGCATATCGACAATCGAGGTGAATTGTTTAATGTTTGGCATGAAATTAAGCTTAATGGTACTTGTAACTTGTCGGAAGCTGATATGATTCCCTAACACGCTCACCAAAAATATGTTTGTAAATAGTTTACATTTACTGCTTTTATATTTCTGTTCTATTCTTCTTGTTTCATTAAAAATCCCAAAAAGATTTTATTTTTCTGCTTTATTTTCCGACAAACCAAAGTGGAGAGTTGATCTTCAGATTCGAAAGTGATAGAAGATGCAGGAAGTTTCTGGATTGGAAGATGAGTTTGGAGCTAATCATGACTAATCTGTAATTGAAAATGTGAAACACAAGTTCATTAAGTTGATACTTGTAATTTTTCAGAAAAAATGTTTGATCAAAATTTTCAAAAGTCAGTATGTTTTGCTTCAGGTCAACCAAGGTCATTAAGTTGGACTTGGTCGACAAATTAAGTTCCTTGGGTCATTAATTTGAAACAAGTAACTTAAGTGGATTTCTAAAATCTGACAAATGTTGAGAAAAATCAAAGTTTTCATTGAAAAAGTAAAGTGTGCCTCATTCGGATGTTCATCCGGACGGGTAGCCATACGCACGGATGGCAATGCGCCCCGGTGACCATACGCATTTGTTGATAGTATAAATAGAGGGTCAAAGAGTCAGTCAAAGCTATCCGCACGCACAATACTCTTTCTCTCTCACACTTTGACTTTCTGATTTCGGAATTCTTTGCACGGATCGTTGTTTTCGTTGGTTTGCACAACATTAGCAATGGCAAAGGTATGTTTTTCTAACTCAAATCTGCAATAATCCATTGTTTAATATCTGTTCATCACGTATCTGTTCTTTCGAAGCCTTAAATCTTAGATTTAGCCTGTGATAGTTCGTTTTGTCATGAATAAATCATAGGTTTTTGTTCGGAATGATTAGATCTAGGATTTTACCGGCTTAATTTGTGTTATAACATGTTAAAATCTGATAGATCTGATCTTTGGACGGTACGTAGTGTCGGCTAGGTTTTTGTGAAATTGACCTGTATATAGGACGTTTTAGACATCGTTGAACATAGGGTTTTGATCGCCTTAACATCCTCTGTGTAGATCTATGTTCAATTTTAGATTTTGCCATAGAAAATTTTTGTTGTTCATAAACTGTTCTTCATCTGTGACTTGTATCCGCACACACAACTTGTACGTGCGTATGGCAATCCGTGGCAAGTTATGTTGTACGCACATATGGTAATCCGTAGCTATGTCATGTTGTACGTGCGCATAGCAATCCATGGCAAGTAATGCTGTACGCACGTATGGTAATCCGTGGCAAGGACAGGCTGTACGCGCGCATGGCAATCCGTGGCAATGACATGTTGTACGCACGGATGGCAACCCGGGGCTATGTTATGTTGTACGCACGGGTGGCTATACGCGGTGTAGACAAGTTGTCCGCACGGACAACTTATCCACACGGACAAGTCATGCGTACGGATAACCATTCAAGTGTCATACCATACAACAAGTCTTTCTTTGAAAAAAATTTTGAGATCCCAAAATTTTTTTAAAATGAATAAAATTTCTGCAGGATTGGGATAAAGCTCATAATATATATTGTATTTTGGATGAAGTGTATACCGAAAACACAGTAGTTCAAGATGTTGCAAAATTTTTGAGGGAAAGTAGAATTTCTAAGGCCTTAACTGATAAGACAGTAGCTTATGAATCGCATGTGAAACGATTTTGGAGTGCTGCAAGATACGAAGAAAGTGATAAGACCATTTATTCTGCTGTATCTAAGAAGGATGAGAATGGAAGAGATGTAGATTTGGAGATGAAAGTGACAGTTGGTGTTATAAGAAGAGTGTTGAATTTAGGAGACAATGATAGTGACCCAACCATAGTTTCTGAACGTTTAGTAAAAGGATTGTGGTGTAGGATGGGTTTTGCTGGTAGTGTGAATGGAAGAATGCAGAAGACTAGTTTTAGCCATGCTTATAAGTTCATGACACATTGTGTTATACATGCATTGTCACACAGAAAAGGTGGATATGATGAAACTCAAGATTACATCATGAATATCATTGCTTGTCTTGTACTGAACAGACCATACAATATCTCTCAAGTAATTTTTGATCACATGTCTGAGAATGTAAAGGATGGAAGCAAGAGGTTCCTTATGTATCCTAGGTTTGTCCAGATGTTGATAGATGATCAGTTTCAAGGTTTAGAAAAGAGAAGTAGTGACATTTTGGGCCTAAGGCACATGACACCAGATACAATCAGCAGATTGATCAAAGGTCCAAATCCTGGAGCAAAGAGAATGATCTGTAAAATTTCAAATCCAAACTATGTAGCTCCAGAGAATGATGCGTGGAGACATGAAGACAGCAATTCTGATAATGAAGATGACAAGATGAGTTTGTTCTATAAGAAGGATACAAGATGGTGGTGTATCAAAGATGGAAAAAGGAAGAGAACTCCAAAGACATCCCCTGCAGTTTCTATTCCAAAGAATGTGAAAAAGGGTATTGTGAAAGGGGGAGTCACAAGGAAATTAGAATTTTATATTGTGAAAATTTCTAATAAATGTGTCAAACATCTGTTTTGCAGGGTCTTCTGCAAAACAGCAGCACAAATTGATAGATGAAAAAGTTCTGGAGCCTTCAGCTGTTATTCAAGAAGGAACTGAGTTGTTATCACAATCTCTTCAAAGTTTCTTAAAGAAGAATGAGGATGCTGCTCAAGGTGTTAAAGATCAAGAAGGTGTTAAAGATCAAGAAGGAGTCGTTCAAGATCTTTCAAGTGATGATGATTCTGAAACCACAATATCAGAATCTGAACTTGATCCACTTACTCTTGGCAAAGGAAAAGTTCAGTTAAAGAAAAGGCCACCAAAGAAAAAGAAGGGATCAGATGAAGAAGATATAACTTATGATCCTGAGAATCCAAAGAAACAAATCAAGAAAAGAAAAGCAGTTGTAGCAGGTCTCATTCCAAGAAGTGTTCGAGCAAGAAAAGGCGAAAGTCAAGTTCAAAAGGAACATGATGGTAAAGATACTCAACATGTTGAATCATCTCAACCACTAGAAACAGAAGCCGAAAAGCAGACTAGTCATGATGACTATATTGAAGTCACTGATGCTGGAGTTTCATATTCAAAATTTCCAAAAGTACCAGAAACAATAGAGATTCCAGAATCGTCCTCATGGCCAAAAGATTCAGATGATTTCTTCAGCAATATTCCACCTGCTTCAGGTGATCCTTTAGAAGATCTGAATTTTGATGATGATTTATTCAACAATGAAGCAGTGAGAGTTCTTGCAAAGAAAGTCAAAGATCTTGAGAAAGAAAAAGAAAAAGCTGAAAGTGAACGTGATCTTTTAAAAGAGCAAGTGAACAAGATAATGAAAGCTCATGATCAACTTAGAACGGTGATAATCCAGGATGAACGCACCATGAAGAAAATAAAGGAAGATGGTGATAGTAATACTAAAGTGATTGAAGCTCTTCTGGCAGAAATTTCTTCATTGAACAAGAATCTCCAAGATGTAAATCAAACACTCAATCAGGTGGTCAGCGAAATGAGTGAATCTACTTCAAACGAAATGAAAACAATGAAGTTGGAGATGGAAGCCATGAAAGCTGACAAAGTGATGAAAGATGAACAACTGAAGATGTTATATTCTGTTGTGGAAAATCTTTTGAAAAAGGATGTTCATGCTGCTTACAATGAAATTGAAGTAAAGAAAGTTGAAGAGAGAAGACTTGAAAGAGAACGAAGACTGGCTGAGGATGCTATCCAAAAGAACAAAAGTATAATTGAAGATGTTCAAGAAGCTGGTGGTTCTTCACTTCAAGTTGATGCTGAAATGATTGATGCTGAACATACTCAAGAACAACATGTTCAAGAACAAGTTGTTCAAGAACAAGTTGTACATGATCAAGATTTCATGTTGGTTGGAGAGCCTTCTCAAATCATTGATTCTGATGAAATCATTCGTAGAGTTGCTGTTGCACAAAAGAAGAAAAAGGGGAAACAAGTGTTACTACTTGAATGGAAGACAAAGCAGTTTGCTCTTGTTGGTAATGCTTATACTGTGCCACTCAATGTAAAAGATGGTCTTTACAGAATGAAAGTTATGAAAAGGAGAAAAGAAGCGAAGAAGGCTCGGGGTGAAGAAGTTAGTGATTCTGATGAAGAACTTCTTGTAGATGATGAAGCAGATGAAGATGAAGAGAAAAATGACGATGATGAGAAAGACGATGAGAATAAGAAAGATGATGATGATAAGAAGAATGATGACGATGATCAAGGTTCGTCAGGATTGATTGTGAAGAATCCTATTGATGAACAAAGGATAGAGGAGTTTCTGAATGATCAGATCAACGAACAAGAAGATGATGATCATCAAGAAACTTCTACTTCTGGAAAGCATCACTTGGATCAGGTATTCCTCTCAAATCCCACTGTCATTTTCTTACAAGATAAAAGTCAAGAAGTGATTGAGATTAGTAGAACAAGGGAAGAAATGTTAGAGGAATTGGGTTTGCAAGAAGGTAAATTTAAGTTCGATATTGAAGATGAAATTCCTGAAACTTCTGAAGATGTATTTGAGCCAAGATATGCCTTTGAAGCTGATAATTACAATGATGTAATCGTTGAAGACGCTTCAGATTCATCTGATGATGATGTCCATTTTCGTTATTCTGGGATTGATGCATCATTTCCTTCGTTGACGGAAATGTTCAAAGATAGAAATGTCGATGAAATTAGAAGAAAGATAGTGAAGAAAGTGTCTGCAGAAGGTATTCCAAATACCATACCGAGAGAAAACTTAGCTGAAGAAAGAAAGAAATGGTATAAAGTCATGCCAAAAGAGAGAAAGAAACTTCGGGCACTTCAATTCTTTAAGCACGACAAAGAACTCTCTTGGGGTGACATTCTCTCATGGGGATATTTGGAAGACTTAAAAGTTTATGCAATCAGAAGAGAACAGGGAGTGCAGTATTTTGAGTTCTTGTCTGATATCAAAACTTTGCCTTGGTGGGATATAGATGAGCTGGTAAAAACAAAGAACATCAAAGAATTCTACCATGGGTTAGATGTGAAGCAGCACGATCAAAGGTTATGGAATTATGTGAAGCTGCAAGCTGAGAAAAGATATCCTGATTGGAAACCACACTTTCCTCAACAGATTATCAGAATCCTAGAAAGTGGTGAGAAGGATATTACTCTGGATATCAAACCTCCAAGTTGCTTGAAGAATATGCCGTTACGGGCGATGGAGCAAGATTTCCACGATGAGTTTGAAGGGTGGTTGTATAATCAAACTACAGCTGAAGCAATAATCTCGTTAAATAACAAGTCCACAGGAGAAGCTAGAAGGATCTGTGTGTTAGATCCTATGTGGCTTGTTAACTGCTCAAAGAAAGATATCGACTGTTTGTTCTACAACAAGATAGTCTACGAGAGACCTGATAGAGAGCAAGCTTTGCAATATCAAAAGGTTTTGGATGTTTGTTACGCAAAAGACATCAACTCTGGAAGATACTGGAAGACTAAATGGAGAGATCTAGAGATTGATGAGTTTTTGAAAGTATACAAGCGTGAACAACGTTCCAAGAAGATTGCTGAAAGAGCTGCTGAGAGGGGAAGACGTAAATTGGGAATTGTTCCTCCAACAGATCAGACACCAATCGAATCTGAAGAAAACAAAATTCCAAGATGGGAACGGAAGCGTGATGGAGATCCTGTCTACAGACATTGGTGGTTGACTGAGGGAAGACAAAAGAGAAAAAGAATGTTGGAAGAAAAGGCACAGAAAAGAAGAGAGAAAGCGCGTGAGCGAAGACGCAACAGAAGGAATTAAAGACTATGCTGGAAGGAACTATAGCTACATCCGAGGGGGAGTCTGTTAGTACATTACGTCTGTAGCTTCCGTCAGCATGTAGTCATATTTTGTATTCTGTGTTTATGTATATTGTCTGAATGTATGTATGTAGTTAGCAGGGCAACTCAGGAATAGGTTCTGTATGTAAAAGTGTTGTTTAGGACAAGTTCAACTCGTGCGGATGGCAATACGCACGTATGGCAATACGCACGGATGACTTATCCGCACGGATAAGTCATACGCACGGATGACCATACGCACGGGTGAGTCATACGCACGGGTAGCCCACACGCACGTACAACACTTATTAGCTTCCTGAGTTTGTCTATAAATAGAAGGTCCGGTGCAATTTTGTTAGAACTTTTGACACGCACGGGTAGTCTGTACGTTCACCGGAACTTTGTGACTTTCAGAACGATTAATAGAACGAACAGACAAGCAGTTAAACGTTGAATTCTCTGTTGCACAAATCTGTGATTCATCTTAATGGATTCCGCACATTAAGACGAAATCGATTCATCTTGTTCCTACGATCAGATCCTGTAAGAACGGGACCAACATGATCGTTTATATATATGTACATACGACCTCTAGAAAATTACTTATTTACGTAACGAATAAGACCTGACCAATCTGATCTTCTTATATGAAGAAGAACGCCTCCTCGAAGGAACATTCAGCTGCCCATGACCGAGGCAGAATTACAAGCGCACATCACACATGCCATCGCACAGCACGAGGTTCTTCGCTACAGATACAACGGAGGTACCTCAGGGAATAACCCACCTAACGGTAATGATTAAGTCACCTAAGACACATTACAATATGTTTGGATATTTTTTAGTGTGCTTTGTTAATGCTTTATGTGAATGATGCTGCTGGGTTACAGGTTGTACCTACAAGAAGTTTTTGGACTGCAAGCCTCTGAACTTCGACGGCACTGGAGGTGCCGTAGCCTTTGTAAGATGGGTCGAGAATACGGATTCTGTTTTGCGGATGAGAAAATGTACTCCAGAACAACAAGTCACATACATTTCTGGACTGCTTCAAGATGGGGCTCTGTCATGGTGGAACCTCTAGGTGCAGACGTTGGGCGAGGCTGCTGCGTATGCTTTGACATGGAATGAGCTGAAAGAGTTAATGCGTAGGGAGTATTGTTCTCAGGCGGAAATCCAGAATCTTGAAATTGAATTCTGGAACCTAAAGATGGAAGGTCCAAGGGTGGTGGAATATGTGCAGAGACTTAATGATTTGTCGAGAGTTGTTCCATATTTGGTGGAACCAGAGTTTAAGAGGATAGAATGATTTGTCTGGGGAATGGCACCTCAGAGTCTGAGCTTGATGACGGCATCAACGCCTCCAACAACTATCGATGCGAGTAACTTAAGTGTAGCGCTCACTAAAGAAGCAATTAGATTGGAAAATTTTTCAACCCCTGACGAGAAGAAGGAGACTCATGCGGAGTCGTCTGGGAGGAACAAAAGGAAGCTCACTGTTTTCCAAAAGGGTACTCAGGCGAATAACAACAACAATGCCAAAAAGGGAAAAAAGATATAAGGGTACCTTGCCTAAGTGCGACAACTGCCTACTTCATCATGCTGGACTATGCATGTATAGAAAGTGTGATAACTGTGGCAAAGTGGGGCATGACAAGGAGACGTGTTGGTATGGTACTGGACATGGAGATGAAGGTCATGATGGTAGAGGAAACTGCGGAGGAAACAACAACAATGGCTATCAGGGCGGAAACAGTAATGATCGAGAACAAGGTCAAGGTTGTGGTGGTATAGGGCATTTCTGGAAGGTTTACTTGGGGACTAAGCCGAAATGTGATGACTGCAAGTTTCACCATGAAGGTCGATGTCTGAGGCCTTGGTGCGATAGGTGCGGAAAGGAAGGACACAACAACGATGCCTGTTGGGCGAAGTATCCCAAACAAGGAGGAAATGACGACGGCAACCCAGACGGAAACGATAATGGTAGAGTTCCAGGTTGTTTCAAATGTGGGGACGTGGGGCACTTAAGGAAAGATTGCCCTAAGAATAACCAAGCTCATGGAATAGTGTTCAACATTGGAGCTCGTGAAGCACGCTAGGATCCGAACGTTGTCACTGGTACGTTCCCTATTAATCAACATTTTGCATCTGTGCTACTTGATAACGGTGCCGACTATAGCTTCGTATCTCTAGAATTTAACAATATACTTGGTTTTGTAGCTAGTAAGTTAGATATCCCATACTCGATAGAACTAGCTAATGGGAAGCTAGTAGAAGCCAACTAAGTGATTAGAGGCTGTGTTATAGAGCTTGGAGAGCGTGAATTTTCGATAGATCTCCTGCCAGTTAAGTTAGGATGCTTCGACGTAGTAGTTGAGATGGATTGGTTGTCAAGTAATCGAGCTGAGATTGTTTGCCATGAGAAGGTTATCTGTATCCCGATGGAAAATGAAGAGACGATTGTGATACACGGGGAGAAGCAGGATAAGCCTCTATGGATTATCAGTTGTTTAAAGGCACGAAAGTTTTTGCGTTTAGGATGTGTTGCCTTCTTAGCTTATGTTGTTGACAAAGAAGCCGAAGAACCGAAGCTCGAAGATATCCATCCCTGTGGTAAGGGAATACCCTGAAGTCTTCTCCGAAGACTTGCCAGGATTACCTCCTCAACAACAAGTCGAGTTCCGCATTGACTTGGTTCCAGGCTCCGCGCCTGTAGCCAAGGCACCTTATCGACTTGCGCCTTCAGAAATGCAAGAGTTGTCAACGTAACTTCAGGAGCTACTGGACAAAGGATTTATAAGACCAAGCTTCTCGCCTTGGGGAGCTCCAGTGCTGTTTGTCAAAGAAGAAGGATGGTGGTTTTCGTATGTGCATTGACTACCAAGAGCTGAATAAGTTTACCATCAAGAATCGGTATCCCTTGCCGAGGATTGATGATTTATTAGATCAACTTCAGGGCTCAAGTTATTACTCCAAGATCGATCTTCGATCAGGTTATCGCCAGCTGCTGATTCAGGAAGAGAGTATACCGAAGAACAGTGAGCCAACAATTTGTTTTAAACATACGCTATATTGTGTTTTCTACCCGGCACACAAAACAGTTATACACAGAATAGAAAACTTTGAGACTCTAGGAGACATGTACTTAGGACCTTCGGGAACTTATGTCAAACCTCACTAAAGGCTATCACGTAGGAACCGCGTGCATTAACTTGAGTAAACACCATTATTCTGTCGTGTATACCATTTTAGTTAACCGAACAAGTGAAGTACCCAAATTTCTTTATTGAAATTCCTACTTTTGCATGTAGCAAGTAGATTTGTACATCTCTACTCCTCTTAATGGTAGTTGCATCACGACAAATTTTCTTCATTAGAGAAAACACTCATTTGCCTCAGTACCTGATCATTTCATATGATACACATGCAATCGTTTGTTACGCATGTGGCTTCCCTTCTAATGATCTTTTTCATCAAAGTTACAAATGTCATTTCGTTATATCCAGTTATTGCCTTTTGTCTCGGATAATCTGCATTATTGTGAGTATCAACCCCTTGATGTTGAGTCAACAAAACTTTCTTGAAATATCTTTACTTTTCAGTTACGTTCATGGTTTATCCTTGTAACCATGCCGAAATTCCCTTGTCGATACATACGCTTATTGTCAGATTGCGCTGTAACCAAGTTCAGTTGCTTGAACTTGTCCATTTCGCATATTCAATTCAAGACACCATATAATGTTTTGAAAACATCGTATTCAAATTCGTTTAACAAGCATTTCATTTGCTTCGAGTCGTAGTAGATTTGTTCGGTCTACGACTCCATTTAGTCGTTCGTTGATTTCGACACCTTGTGGTGACGCTTTCACCAAATTGAAGCTTGCGCTAATCTCATGTACGCATCTCATACACGGATTTAATTGTTTACTTATTTACTTGCTCTAAATCCGATCTAGTTTATCATGTTAAAGCAGTCTTAACACAATCGTTGTGTTAAGACAATGGTACATAAATTCATTTTATATTCTAGTGTACCTGTTAACGGTTCTTTCATTACCGATCGAATGGCTTGCAGTATTTATTGCTTTTTCATCTTCGATCGGAAACAGTAGTTCGTTGGTGTTCTATATTCAATTGAAAAATCCTACGACGCCGTTTGAATCAAATTTTCAAGTTTGCTTCACTACACTTTCATTTAATTTCAAACACGGTGAACTTGTTCGGTCACCACTATTATTGAATTATGTCACTCACTACGACACCTTGTGGTGTCAATATAAACTTGTAGCTTTTGCTAATCATGCTCAACCATTTCATACGAAACTACATACATTTTACTTCTGACTCATCATTTAAACACTCTTAATGTATCTATGTATTGAGACAATGATACACCAAATTAGGTTGTATTTCATTTCGGTGTATTCCCACAATTCATTAATGTCAACACACTAATTTTATCCATTTCTTTGTTCGAAAGTTGACAGATCATTTTCATGTCATTATTACATTTGAGCTTGCTGATTCTGAACTCATCTAGTGGATGTCATTGTTTCTAGAACTCATTTGCATATTGTGAACGATCGTTTGAAATTCTATCGGTCAAAACTCCTCTTTTGTTGAACCCCTGTGAAATAAGTTACACTAGATTATGCATCTATATGTCTCGTATCCTTTGACATCAATTCTAAAACACACACCTCTTTACCATTGGAATTCTTATTGTGGTAATATGTCCTTGGATTCACCTTATTCGAATAAGTCTTGATTCGGTTTTGTGGTTATTTACTTTGGTATTATTCATATCCATGCACGTATAACGTAACCCTAAGGAGTTAATGTAGTTTAAATTTCGAGGACGAAATTTTCTTAACAGGGGGAGAATGTGACAACTGTTAAATTTGCATGCATCCGTACAATTATTAGACGATGATTAATGCTTAATGACTGTGCTGATTTACAATTTATAACATGAATTGCTTTCTGATTATTTTTATTATACATACATGTGCATCCTATATTGGGAATGACAAAACACTATTGCATACAAACTTTATTGATTCAAATGATGCACGAAACAAAGCTAGCACAGTTATCAGACAAATCAAAGAAATGCTGACGGAGTTTAGTACATAGACAGACATGGTATTGAGATACAGAATGGGCCAGAAACCAAGAGTTACACTAGTATAGTGTGTAGGAAAGTAAGGATCATAAAACTGCCTTCCTAGTGATAGTTTAAGTGCCGGAAAGTGCCTAAAACTCACATAAACTGCAGAATTCTGCAGAATTCAGCAATATTCAACATTTAAACACTCTAATGTCATGCAGAAATATGGTTAAATGGTCCTGAATGCTTTCCTAAGTGTTGGGAATCAAAACTGTCACAAAAGGTAACATAAGGCACACTAAACTGCATAGTTTAGCACCTTAACGAACCAGTAACCAACCGAACAACCGGACACTACCCGAAACACCAAATTTTCACAAGAAGCATTGTTTTAACATTACCAAGCTAGTTATGGTCCCTGACGTGCTGTCGTAATACACGAAAATTTAATCCAAATAACAACTAATAGATAGTGGTAAATGGGTATCGAACTCAGGGAGTATGTGGAAAATGTGTTGATTCTATAGCTTTGCACTTTAACTAAAATTAAACTACAATTGCAGAAATGAAAATTCAAGAGTTGACTGTTTTCGTTTTAAGAACTAATAGTAACTACTTAAATTGCAAATCAAAGATTGTTTTTGTAAGAAGATTAGGAACAAGTGACCATCCTAGATTTCAGGTTTTAATCCACACTAATGTTTATGCTTAACTAGAAAGAACCACATAGACATGGCTCATGTTTGATTATCTGTTTGTGATGAAAGAGAACTAAGTACTCGGATTAGAAATGCGAGGTTGTTACTCGATGATCAATTGACAATTATCCAACCCTAATCCCTCCCATGATATCTCGATTGCCAACGGCACCAAGAACGTATGGTTTAGATTAACATCGAACAATAATCAACAATTTACAAACAAATATCCAAACACCATAATAACTCAAACAAACATTCAAAGTTATTATTCTAGAAATTCAAGTACAAACATAGTGTTTCAAAAGTAAACCTTACATCTAGGATGATCACCAAAAGTTTAGCCACGCATGACTTGGTACATCATCATCACACAACGATTAATGTTCATACGAATCGAAAACACAAACCAATTGTTTAGAAATGTTTGGAACCAAGAGAAACCAGCCAAAATCGCCCCCAATCTGCTAAGAAAACATCCAATGATGAGATAATGTGAAAAGGCACCACAAAAACTGTTTTAATGAGGCAGTTACAAGTTTGTCGGTCACTTCTACCGTAACTTACGGTCTCTACCGTAAGTTACGGTACACATCAAACTGTTACGGTGGATTGTTCCTGTGTTACGGTGGATTTGGGTGATTTCAGGGTCTACCGTAATTTACGGTACCCACCGTAAATTACGGTGGAGCCCTGAACTTTTTGTTTCTTTCCTTCTTTCCTTCCACGCATTACCCGTTCCACTCCGTTCCATCCTAAGCAGCATTTTATCCACTTTTAGCTCCCAAAACGTACCTGAAACATAAACAACTGTAGTCATCTAATTCTAGATAATTACGTGATTAAGTGAAGGATAAATTTGTCTTTTAACATCATTAAGGGTTGTCCTATGGACCACCCGTCACATCCCCACACTTAACCATTGCTTGTCCCAAGCAATTCATCAAACCATATTCAAAACAAGCGATCAACATAAACCAAGCTTAAACGTGTAGTCCTTTTACTAACCCTTTCTTAACACCCAAAATAACGCACCCCTCGCTATGTCTCTCCTCTCGGCAACAAGTAAGCACTAGCAACTATGAGCTAGACACACAAAAGGCAAATGGGTGGTTCACAACTATTCGCTTGTACCTAAATCGGTTCTCCTCCTACAAGTGCCAAATATGAATGCAAATCAAAGGGGCTTTAAGGTTGTAACATGGCTAGATGTACGGGTAGTAAATGGAATATATATGTAGTAGCAAAAACCTAACCCGATCTTTTATTACACGATAAAATAAACAAAGAACTACCAACTTAACTACTATATACAAGATAACTCAATCATCACTTTTTTTTTCATTGCTTTTTCCATTTTTTTTAACTCAAACAAACAAAACTATCAAAGCAAACCTTCAATATAACATCAAATATCTCTACATACTACTAGAACAACCACTAACAATATAAGACCGGGTCAAGTCGGGTAAATTTTGTTTAGGTAACTAGCTAAGGGGTAACAAATGATAGGCTTTAGGCACAAAATGGGCAACTAAATGTCCAAACCCCCGCCCCTCTCGCAACCATGCTCATATATATAATTAATGAGGTCCAACCCCCCAAATCCCACACACGCACACGCTAATGACGAGGCTACCTAAATGCCCTTATCCTTTTCGCATTCATATCCAACTAAGGACTCAAACCGTATCAAGGCACAAGTTCTAATGTACCCCCACCCGTTGTCACTCTCATCAAAGAAAAGTATTATTTATTTACATGTGTGGCTTCAACTCTCACCAAGAACAAAGGGTATTAAGGGTTGCCGGTGCATCATTTAGGGTTAATCCAAGGTGTTCAAATTCTCACATTGTTTCGCTTGATTTAAAATTTTTTCAAAAACCTCAAAATTTCCCCCCATCCCCACACTTGGGATACATTGACCCCAATGTATGGTTTTAGGAGGATTTGATCGCTAAACATCTTTAACATCACCCAAAAGCTCACAAATTCAAACCACAAACTTCTTTTTGGTATTTTTCATTTTATATATATTTTTTCTTTTTTCTTTTAAAACATCACACTGCCAACTTCCACCGTAAATTACAGTACCACCGTTAATTACGGTGGTACCTGGGCATTCCTGGTTCGCTTAAAAATGCAATTTAAAGTGTCTTTTTTATATAATTTTTTCAGTTTTTTTCAATTTTTTTTTGTGTTTTTAAAATTTTTCAAAAACATGTAAAAATTACCCTACCCCCTCGAAAGTCCCGTGTTGTCCTCAACACAATGTTAGAGCAATTCGTGACCCGAATGTCCCCACACTTGTTTCAAACACAAGCTTCAAGCGAGTACGGTAAAAATGCAAACTATACAAAAAAACTAAACAAAATGCTAACTATTTACACTACCAAACCTGGGCCTCTCATGGTTGTTCCTCATCGACCGGGCGTAAGATGTAACCCGCTTTGTCAAGCTCCAAGTTGTTGATGTCGTTCCCTTCCAAGTATGGCTTTAGCCGATGGCCATTCACCATTTGCTGTTTATTTGTTTGCTCCTCTTGGATATCTACATCACCAAACCTCCCAACTCGTCGAACGACATACGGGCCCATCCATTTGCTTTTAAGCTTGCCCGCAAACATCTTGAGCCTTGAATTGTACAACCAAACCTTTTGACCCACTTCAAAGGTTTTCTTCCTCAACTTTGCATCGTGTACCTTCTTAAGGTTGTCTTTGTAAGCCGATGCACACTCATACGCCTCGTCTCTAATTTCTTCAATTTCGCTTAATTGCAACTTCCTCATCTTCCCCGCTTCATCATAGTCCGCATTCACAGTCTTGATTGCCCAATGTGCCCGATGTGCTAACTCCATTGGCAAGTGACAACCCTTTCCATAAACCATCCGATAAGGTGTTGTGCCAATTGGAGTCTTGTAGGCCATTCGGTATGCCCACAACGCATCATCCAACTTGCTTGACCAATCCTTCCTATCCGTTCTCACCGTCTTCATGAGGATTTCTTTTATTTGGCGGTTGGACACTTCGACTTGTCCACTTGTTTGCGGATGGTAAGGTGTGGCAATCCGGTGATTCACGCTATACCGCTTCAACAATTTCCCAAAATTAAAGTTCTTGAAATGCGAACCACCGTCACTTATGATAACTCTTGGAATGCCAAAACGGGAGAAGTTGTTGGATTGAACGAATTTATAAACAACCGAGTGGTCATTTGTTCTTGTTGCAATGGCTTCAATCCACTTAGAGACATAATCCACCGCCACCAAAATGTATAAAATCCTGTTGGAATTCGGAAAGGGACCCATAAAGTCAATGCCCCATACATCGAATATTTCCACAACCAAGATTGGTTGTAATGGCATCTCGTCCCTCTTTGAAATGCTTCCCATATTTTGACAATTTATACAATTTCTTGCAAACTCACACGCATCTTTGAAAATTGTGGGCCAATAAAACCCACATGAGAGAACCCGGTAGCCCGTTTTATGCCCACTAAAGTGACCTCCACATGCGGATGAGTGGGCATGAGTCAAGATTTCCAATACCTCCGTTTCGGGCACACACCTCCGAATAACTTGATCCGGCACGATCTTGAAAAGATCTGGTTCATCCCAAATATATTGCTTCACTTGGACCATAAATTGTTGTCTTCGCTTCTTGGTCTAATGATTCGGAATGGCACCCGTGGCTAAGTAGTTTACATAGTGAGCATACCACGGTGCAACAAAAGTGGATATGGCTAGGAGTTGCTCGTCGGGAAACCTTTCATTTATTTCACTCAAATCATCAATCCCTTCCACCGGAATCCGAGACAAGTGATCCGCCACTACGTTCTCACTTCTCTTTTTGTCTCGGATCTCTAAATTGAACTCTTGTAACAACAACACCCATCGAATTAAACGGGGCTTCGCGTCCTTTTTCTCCATCAAATACCGGACCGCGCTATGATCCGAATAAACAACCACCTTGCTCCCCTAAATATACGAACGAAACTTATCCAAAGCATACACCACCGCTAATAACTCCATTTCGGTTGTGGTGTAATTCAGTTGCGCTTCGGATAAAGTCTTTCTTGCATAATAAATTACCACCGGCTTTTTGTCAACCCGTTGACCCAAAACTGCACCAATTGTAGTGTCGCTTGCATCACACATGATCTCGAACGGCTTTGACCAATCCGGCGGTTGCAAAATGGGAGCTTTCACCAAGTGTTCCTTCAAAACAGTAAATGCTTGCAAACATCCATCAGTAAAGTCAAATGGAACATCTTTTAACAACAAATTACATAAAGGTTTCGTGATAACACTAAAATCTTTAATGAAACGTCTATAGAAGCCCGCATGTCCCAAAAATGACCTTACACCCTTAACATTTTTCGGTGGTGGCAAAGATGATATTACCCTTATTTTTGCCTTATCCACCTCCATCCCCCTTTCCGATATGACATGACCTAACACAATGCCCTCTTGCACCATAAAATGACTTTTCTCGCAACTAAGCACTAAATTTTTCTTAACACATCGTTTTAAAACTTTTTGTAATTCATTGAGACACGATTCAAAACTAGTGCCAAAAATCGAGAAGTCATCCATAAACACTTCAAGCGACTCTCCAACCATGTCCGAGAAGATACTCATCATACATCGTTGGAAAGTTGCCGGTGCATTGCACAAGCCAAATGGCATTCGCCGATAGGCAAAGGTGCCATATGGACAAGTGAAGGTGGTCTTGTGTTGGTCATCCGGGTGTATTGCTATTTGATTGTAACCCGAATACCCGTCCAAAAAACAATAATACTTTTGACCCGACAGTTTTTCAATGATCTGGTCAATAAAAGGTAGCGGGAAATGGTCCTTAGAAGTGGCGGCATTCAATTTTTATAGTCAATATATACACGCCACCCGGTGACCGGTCGGGTGGCAATTTGTTCACCATTCTCATATTTGACTACTTGAACGCCGGCCTTCTTAGGCACAACTTGGGTAGGACTTACCCAAGCACTATCCGAAATTGGATAGATAATTCCCGCATCCAACCATTTAATTACCTCTTTCTTTACTACCTCCCTTAGGTTCGGATTCAATCGCCTTTGAGCTTCTCTTTTCGGTTTTGCATCTTCAGTGGTGATTATCTTGTGCATGACGATTGATGGACTAATTCCTTTGAGATCGGCAATCGTCCATCCAATAGCTCCTTTATTCTCTTTCAAAACCTTCAACAAGGCTTGTTCTTGCGCCATCTCTAAATTAGAGGCAATAATGACCGGTAATGTGTCATTATCCCCTAGAAAAGCATATTTCAAGTGGCTTGGCAAGTCTTTGAGTTCCAACCTTGGCGGTTCTTCTAGTGATGGCCTAGTACCCGAATTTATTTCCACCGGCAAGCTTTCAAATTGATAAGTCCATGGCGGTCGACCTTCCTTCAAACCTATAGCATCCTGTTTTCCCTCTTCAACCCGTAGTGCACAAGGATGTACCTGTTCAGAAAAGTCACACAAACAAACATCTATGCCATCCTCCTCATACTCATGCGGGTTGCATCCGTTGACTAAATCTGCCATGAAACACTCATCAACACCAACAGCATTAGAATTGTTAGTAAAAACATTTAAGCGCATTTTTCTATTCCCAAAAGTCATATCGACTGTACCAAATCTACAATCGATTACAGCATGCGCGGTGCTCAAAAATGACCGACCCAAAATGGCATTGTGTTGTTGTTTTGGGTCCGCGGATGAGTAGTCCAATACTAAAAAATCAACCGGGTAGTAAAACTCATCAATTTTCACAATCACATTTTGAACCATCCCCCAAGGTAGCTTATGAGACAAGTCGGCCAAAACAACCGTTGTCTCCACCCTTGCTAACGGACCAAAGTCGTATTGGTCATATAAGCCCCCCGGTAAAATGCTCACCTCGACTCCAAGATCTAGTAACGCCTTTGCCATTTGAAAATTACCAACTTGAATGTTAATTAATGGCGTGCCCGGATCTTGGAACTTAGGAGGAAGCTCCCCATTCAAAACCGCACTCACTTGCCCGGTTAAATCCACCCGCTTAGGCATTTTCTTCTATTGTTGCCTTTTTTGTGTACATAATTCTTTTAGAAATTTGGCATATGCGGGTACTTGTTTTATTGCATCAAGTAGTGGGAGATTAATTTTTACTTGTTTAAACATGTCCCACAATTCTTCTTTTTGGGGACCTCTTGATGCAATAAAATTTTTCCTACCCGGGTCAACTAAGGCCGATGGAAACGGAACTTGACTCGGTTCACCCTCAACTTTTTCTTTCTTTTCATTTTCACCCAAACTCGGTTTTTTAACATTTGATTCTTTAGGTATAACCGGTGAAACATCATCATCATCACTCTCATTACCCGTAACATCCTCAACTACCCCCTCGACCAAACCCGGTGACAAATTTGCTTTAAATTATTTGCCACTTCTCAATACACTAACATGACTAATATTAACGTTGTTACCTCGTGACGAACCATGTGAAGGATTTACCTTGGTGTCGCTAGGAAGTTGACCCTTGCTTTTCTTCAACTCCGCCACATCGGTTGCCAATTGACCCATTTGGGTTGTTAGTGATTGGATGCTCTTGTCACGAACCTCATCCTTTTGCATCCGGACTTCATCGAGTTGATTCCATTTTTGCATATCTTGTTGCATAGCCCGAAGCATATCCATGACTTCATTCCCGCTTGACGAAGTTTGACCCGAACCACTTTGACCCGTTTGTTGAAATTGCCCTTGATAACCATAGTTGCTTCCACCCCGATAATTGCCTTGATTGTATTGTTGACGAGGTGCAATGTTACCTTGAGCTCCTTGAAAGTTTGGGTTAGCTTGGTTCGCCGCGTTCCCGTAGCGGAAGTTAGGATGATTTCATAACCCGGGGTGGTATGTGTTGGAGTTCATATTGAAATTTCGACCACCCCCTTGAATTGCATTCACTTCTTCTACTTGTTCATCAACCACCCCCACAAAACAAACTTCCACCGTGTGGCCTATTTCGTTGCAATTAGTACACACGTTGTGCACTTGATTTGTGGCTTGCACATTGCCACTTTCTACTCCATGCACTTGTGGTCTTTGTATCACATGCCTTGCCCTTCTTGAATATTGGGCCTTCCTCTTGGAATTCACTGCCATTTGCTCTAAAAATGCCCAATCGACATGTTCATAATTCGTAACGAATGTACCATTAGTGATCGACATTAAATCACGTGCATCCTTCGAACTCAACCCTTCGTGAAATGTGTTCAACAACTCCCAAAGTTGGATCCCATGATGAAGGCAATTCCGTAACATCATATTAAACCTTTCGAAGGCTTCATGAAACATCTCCCCCGATTGTTGTTGGAAGCTTCTCAAACCTCTCCTTGCATCATTAGTCTTTTGAGATGTGTAATATTCATCCAAGAATATTTGTTGCATATCGGACCATGTAAAGATCGATGCGGAGGGTAGAGTGTGAAACCATCTCTTTGCCTTGTCTTCCAAAAAACTTGGAAGAGAACCAACTTAACATCATCCGAAGAAAACCCTTGACCTCCAATAGTGTTGCAAATGGAGTCGTATGTCTCCAAATGAAAATAGGGTTCTTTTGTTGCTAATCCCTTGAACTTTGGTAGACTTTGGAGGGCGGTTGTTCTAACTTCAAAAGTTCTTCCATCCGCATGATGAGGAATCACTACCGGCGAAGGATTGTTAGTGATAATAGGTCGGAAGTGAGCTTCAATTCCCCGTACTACTTCCTGATGATGTCTTTGAGGGGCACCCAATGGTGCTCTTGGTTGACCTATTTGCCCTTGCATAGGCCCTTGAGGTGCGAAGAGTGGTTGAAATTGGTATTGTGGCATTGGTGGTTGTTGTGGAATCGGTCGTTGAAATTGTGGTTGCATATTTTGAGGACGCACTTGGTGTAGCGGTGTAGGGCGTTGCAGTTGTGGCCCTTGCGGTCTAATGAGTTGCACTCCGACCGGTAGTCTACTCATGTCTTGAAATTGTTGAATCGGTTGATTTTGTTGACCCGCTCCTCCTTGAGGTCCCAAGTATCCTCCATCACCCCCATAATAGAAACCTTCCTCTTCATAGCCCCTAAAATCCTCTTCATAGCCATCATCATATTCATCCCCTTGAATGCCCGAGGATTGCCCGAATGGAAGGGATGAGTATTGAAAGCCCAATTGGTTCGATGGGCTAAATGTAGAAGTAGCATGGGCAATAGTTAAATTTGGTGTTATTGGGTAATTAGAGGATGATTGACCCGTAGTTGGGGGAAAGAAGTGTGACAATGGTGGTATTGTGGATGAAGGGCTAAAGGTAAGATTGGGTTCAACTTGAGTAGTGATCGGTTGTGTGGTGTTGGTTGGTATAGTGTCATGAGGTGGAGTAGAATTTATAGTGGTATTAGGTATGGTTGTGTTTGGTGATGGTTGTGTGGAAGTAGGTATGAATGATGAGGTCGTTTGACCCGTTGTGGGTGGGAATTTGAGATTCTTGCATGATGTTTCGTGGTGTGATGGGTGAGGTAGGTGAACCAATAATTCTGTTTTCTCGTACTAAAACTATGTTTTGCCTTAACGTTCTTTCGATCTCCGGATCAAACGACAATGGTGACGACTTGTGAGAGCCTCTAGTATGCATCCACCTGTAGAACCAGCACACTAAACACACCAGTGTAAACCCTAAAATAACAAAGCAAAACTAACAAACTGGCACACGTTGCGCACTACTCCCCGACAACGGCGCCAAAATTTGTCGTGCTGTCGTAATACACGCAAATTTAATCCAAATAACAACTAATAGATAGTGGTAAATGGGTATCGAACTCAGGGAGTATGTGGAAAATGTGTTGATTCTATAGCTTTGCACTTTAACTAAAATTAAACTACAATTGCAGAAATTAAAATTCAAGAGTTGATTGTTTTGGTTTTAAGAACTAATAGTAACTACTTAAATTGCAAATCAAAGATTTTTTTTGTAAGCAGATTAGGAACAAGCGACCATCCTAGATTTCAGGTTTTAATCCACACTAATGTTTATGCTTAACTAGAAAAACCACATAGACATGGCACATGTTTGATTATCTGTTTGTGATGAAAGAGAACTAAGTACTCGGATTAGAAATGTGAGGTTGTTACTCGATGATCAATTGACAATTATCCAACCCTAATCCCTCCCATGATATCTCGATTGCCAACGGCACCAAGAACATATGGTTTAGATTAACATCGAACAATAATCAACAATTTACAAACAAATATCCAAACACCATAATAACTTAAACAAACATTCAAAGTTATTATTCTAGAAATTCAAGCACAAACATAGTGTTTCAAAAGTAAACCTTACATCTAGGATGATCACCAAAAGTTTAGCCACGCATGACTTGGTACATCATCATCACACAACGATTAATGTTCATACGAATCGAAAACACAAACCAATTGTTTAGAAATGTTTGGAACCAAGAGAAACCAGCCAAAATCGCCCCCAATCTGCTAAGAAAACATCCAATGATGAGATAATGTGAAAAGGCACCACAAAAACTGTTTTAATGAGGCAGTTACAAGTTTGTCGGTCACTTCTACCGTAACTTACGGTCTCTACCGTAAGTTACGGTACACATCAAACTGTTACGGTGGATTGTTCCTGTGTTACGGTGGATTTGGGTGATTTCAGGGTCTACCGTAATTTACGGTACCCACCGTAAATTACGGTGGAGCCCTGAACTTTTTGTTTCTTTCCTTCTTTCCTTCCACGCATGCCCGTTCCACTCCGTTCCATCCTAAGCATCGTTTTATCCACTTTTCGCTCCCAAAACATACCTGAAACATAAACAACTGTAGTCATCTAATTCTAGATAATCACGCGATTAAGTGAAGGATAAATTTGTCTTTTAACATCATTAAGGGTTGTCCTATGGACCACCCGTCAGTCCCCGAACATCATAACACACCTTATAACAACTAGTAACTAACTAACCTAACTAATACTTGATTTTTAACCATATTAACTAACTATTTAGTTACTACCTAAGCCTAGACCCCCCCACCTATGATCGGCCAACAAGGGCCCCACATGAGGATTTCATTTGAATATTAAAATGGATTGTGTCTCATCTTTATTAAACACATTACACACTAGATATGGTGATATTGGTGAGTATAAGAATTAACTTCAAGTTCATAAGGTCTCATTCTCTAACACACTTCACAACTCAACTCAACTCTTCTTCTTCCCTTCCCCATTGCTCTCGGCCGAACACCCCCACACCACCATTATCTTCATATTTCGTTTGCCAAACAATCCACATATATACAAAGGTGCTTGTATAAGGAAGCTTGGTACCATTGGAAGTTGAAGGACCTTCACCATTTGCCTTTATCCACTCCATTTCATCTAGTGATCATCCCTAGCCTTGAGCTAGTAGTAAGAACACTCTACACTTCATTTTACATCTTATTTTGGTGGTTAAAAGAAGATACAAGTTGTTAATCTTGAAGAACACTAAGAATCTTGAACTTGAAACTTGAACATAAGCTTAAAATCATAAGAATACACATTGTTTGTGTGTTGTTATGTTTGTTGAATGTTGTTTGCTCATGTGTTTGATGTTGATCATCATATGATCTTGCTAGATAGTGATTAAAGACATAATCTAGCAAGATGAGAGGATGAAAATGTTAAAGATCAAGAGATCATCCTCATGTAAACCATGAACTTGAAAGTACAAGTTGATTTCTTGTAAAGTGATTGTCACACCCCGATATTTCCACGTATTACCCGTGGGCCCGGTGGGGAGTATCGTGACGTAGTTGATATCATCATGGTCAATTAATCACAGTTTAATGCACAGAGGAAGTCTTGAAGTAATAATTATAGAAACCGAGTTGAAAGTAACATAAAATATTACACAAGGGTTTGTAAGTGGATCCACAGGCGGATCAAAACAAAAGAAATATTGTTCAACAGACTTAAAGTGATAAAAGCTTGCAAGACTCTTTATTTAATCACTCAGGAGTTTTCAGCCCATTACGCGTAGTACCTGCACTTAACCTTTTTGGAAAATACGTCAGTTTACACTGGTAAATACAATTAACTGACTCTTTTTGAAAAGTGTTTATAAAAATTGATTTGGATGCATGAGGCATAAAATCTTTTATAACTTGGGACAATTATTTTAAATATAATCTTGTATACAGTTTTACCTATTTGTCGTCCATTCAGGACCCGGTTAGAAGAGCCGGATAAGATTAATAGACACACCACTTGGTATAATACCCACAAGAAGTTTCCTCATGATACGCAACTGTCAGGTGTATGCCTACACCCCGTGCTTAAGTCGTGGCCATTTCTAATGAATGAGCCGAGGATATCCAGGACATGGTCATTAATCCCCCAAAGGCATTGCATCAAACAAGACAGATTAAAACGGGTTATGTCAATGTATTAATCACAATCCGATTTAAATAACTACATACCCAACAAAGCGGTATTATTATAATACCGTATCCCAAGCCCGTATAACGGAAAATAAGTTAAAAGTATTTACCTGAGCAAAATTATAAATTTTAATCTCAGCCGTATATCAATCAGCAAACACATGTAGCTTTTACTGGGCTCCTAATCTAGAACAAAGGTTTTAATAACCTATTAGACTCCTAACGGGTCTTATTTAAGTTATAACTTAGACCGGTTAGTTTTAAAGAAAGGTTTACGGTTCAAAACGCAAGATTAAGCGAAGACCGGATTAGAATGTGATTTAGACCCAACAAGTATGAAGACTTGTATAAAATGGGTAAACAAAACACATTCTAGATTTTAAAGTGAAAATTATAAGGTTTGACCCGTTTCGGTTAATTTATGCAAACTAGTTACATAAACGGTACCGAACGCGAATATGCATAACGGGTAACAAAATGAATCATGAACAGGTTCCACAAGTTAATATGCTTAAAATATGTTATGATATCAGTAGAATAACTTCCATTATGCCCAAAATGAATTTAAACCCAATTTAAGTCCCGTAAGGGTATTTTGGTCATTTTAAAACTTATAAAAGAGGTAAAATAGCAATCTGAGGTTCTGGTCTAAAATAATCAGTAAAAGTATTTATTTTGATAAGTTATATCAGTAAGATATCATATATATGTGAAATTTATCAATTATGACCAAACTATGCATCGTAGGGGCATTTTGGTCATTTCACATATGTTATAAGAGTCAAATTTGGAAATCTGAGTTCAAAAATTTTACTTACTGTTAAAGTATAAAAATTTGCTTATAATATCAGTAGGTAATAGGTTTTAAGTGTCAAATATAGTTTTAACCCATACTATGCGTTTAAATCGCATAAAAGTCGGTATTTGACGATACTCAGGTTGATTAAGGAAATCTGAGATTTTGATCAGCCTTTGCTGTTTAAAATAACTTATTTGATATATAAATTCAGTAGAAAAAGGTTTGATATGTAAAGGATGTGTAAAACTCATTTTATTAGCAAAAAGGGCATTATCGTCAATTACCGAGCCTATGTTATGATCTGTTTAAAATTTAATAAAAAATTCCAAAAATCCCTAAATATTGTATTACATCAGTGGGTAGAAAGTTTGGTGTCAAAATTTGGGTTTACGTGTGATTTATACTAAAAATGCCATTTAATTAGTAAAAAGTTTTCATTTTACGATATTGTGCATAACTCTCATTTTAGACCATAAACTGATGTCAAATTTTTAGGACACACTTAAATATCAGTAATAAAGGTGTTTGTCACTCACATTTTCAAAAATCTCGTTTTTATATCAAAAGGGCATAATGGTCAATATTTAAGCATTTAACGGAAACATGCAAATGATTCAGATTCCTAAGGAACCATATAGTATAATCTCAGAGGGTTATACTAACATGTAATATGGTCCTAAATGAACCCTAAGGCATATCTAAAACAAGCTAAATCGGGTCAGAACTGAAAGTCAAAGCAAAAGTCTACTTTTGTGACTTTCGGTTGCGACCCGAGCCTAAACTCAGAATTGTCGGGTTGAACATGCCTAAACATGTTCTTATATTATTTACCAAGTTATTTTAATGTGAAAACATGTTCCATAACTTCTACATTATCAGTTATGAATTAATTTGCAAACAGTGACCCGTTTGACTTTTTATTAAAAAGTTTTTTGACCCAACAATTGATCAAGTAAAAGTGATAATCAGTAGGTTCCCTTTTAGGGGTTTATTACCTACATAATTACCAACTCATAGCCACTTTCAAATCGAATAATGGCTGGACCGTTAGTGAATCAATAGGTGCCCTTTTAGGGGTTTATTACCTACATAATTACCAACTCATAGCCACTTTCAAATCGAATAATGGCTGGACCGTTAGTGATTAATCACCCAGTCAAAGCTTAATTACGATAGCTTTGACTTTCAGTCATTAAGCTAAGTAAAATTTAACTAGAGAAGCTAAGAATGCATATAAGAACCCTTAGCACGAAAATTGAACTGAGGAAAACTTCCTAGAGCTCCAAGAGACTTCAGAGAGTGAATTGAGTGAAAATATTCAAGTGTGCAAGTGAACAAATGCAACAAGGGGCCTTTATATAGGAATTTCAAGGCTTCAAGATCAATCCATATGTCCCTATGTTGCTACCAGATGTTCCCATGTGTCCCTAGTGCATGAAAAAACCATTTGCTCAGTCCCTGGTATCGAAATCAGCCATGCAATGGCGGTGTAACAGGCTGCAACATGTAGCTGTCCTTGTTTTCTATCACTGGCACTTTTACGCGGGCCGCGTAAGACTTATAGTAAGTCTACGCGGGCCGCGACAATGGGCTGATTCTGTAAAAACTTTCCAAACTTTGTATTTTCAGTCCCTGGTCCATTTTAAGTTTATTTTTAACTTCCATTTATTGCACTTAGGACCCCCCATAGTTAACTATTAAGGACCTTGGGTCACAAATTAACTCCGTTAAGCTCCCGATTAGTTGCAAGATCACCCGAAACGTCTTTTACGTGCGTCTAAACTCCAAGAAATTATTATCCGATATCCACGGATTTATAAGGAAGTATTACAAAGTGTTGGGAACGTTGAAAGGTTACTCAGAGGTAACTTTAAACATGTTGACACATTTAACCCCTTAAACTTTGTAACTTTTTAAATTTAAGCACAACGGCTTTCTATGCCCGCCAATTCATTCGTTAAAGAATACGAACATCTTATGAGGTCATTCAGAGGCACGAGTTTGGTATGATGACACATTTGATCCTTATACATACATATTTACATTGTTTGACAACTTTAGTCCCTCCGAATAATTTCTTTACACATTTAAAGTCCATGACACGTGTCGTTACTATATTGGACATGATTTTGCAAGGTGTTACATCCTCACCCCCTTAACAGAAATCTCAACCTCGAGATTTACTGAAATAAATGAGGGTACTTCTGTTCCATTGTGGATTCAACCTCCCACGTGTATTATGGGCCTCTACGGGCATCCCATTTCACTTTGAGAATTGGCACATGCTTTCTTCGAAGCTTCTTAACCTGTCGATCCTCGATCGACAAAGGTCTTTCAACGAACTTCAAACTCTCATCAATCTGCACGTCCTCATGCGACATTGCTAGCGACTCATCGCCTAGACATTTCTTTAGGTTGCAGATGTGGAATACATTATGTATTCCACTGAGTTCTTCTGGCAGATTTAGCATGTAAGCTACAGTTCCGACACATTCGATGATCTAGAATGGTCCAATATATCTTGGGCTTAGCTTGCCCTTTTTGCCAAAACGCATCACCTCTTTCCAGGGTGATACCTTAAGTAGCACTTTATCGCCAACTTCAAACTTTAAAGGTTTGCGCCTTTTATCTGCATAACTTTTCTGCCTGTCCCTGGCAGCTTTCAGATGATCACGGATTTGGGCAATCTTGTCCGTCGTCTCCAGGACTATATCGGGTCCTGATAGTTGGACATCTCCAACTTCCGCCCAACAAACTGGTGTTCTACACTTTCTTCCGTATAAAGCTTCGAAAGGCACTGCTTGAATACTCGAATGATAGCTATTATTGTACGAAAATTCAATTAAAGGAAGATGATCATCCCAATTTTCTCCTAGATCAATATCACAAGCCCTGAGCATATCCTCAAGTGTTTGAATCGTACGCTCGCTTTGCCCATCTGTCTGAGGATGATAAGCAGTGCTGAAGTTTAGACGAGTACCTAGGGATTGCTGAAAGCTTTTCCAATATGCGATGTGTATCTTGTATTCCTATCAGAGATAACATACACTGGCACTCCGTGAATAGATACTATCTCATCTACGTACAGCTGAGCTAACTTATCGGAGCTGTGGGTTTCTTTAATAGGCAAGAAGTGGGCTGACTTGGTCAGTCTGTCGACTATAACCCAAATAGTATCATTTCCACATTTTGTCTTTGGTAACTTAGTGATAAAATCCATGGTTACCATTTCCCATTTCCAAGGGGGAAGTTCAGGTTGTTGTAGTAAACCTGACGGCTTTTGATGCTCTGCTTTAACTTGTGCGCACGTCAGACATTTAGCCACATAAGTGGCAATGTCAACACAGGAGCATTGCTTAATTTCTGCTTAAGAATATCAAAGGATTCTTGCTGCTTGGTACCCCAGTCAAACTTGATATTCTTGCGAGTCAACGAAGTTAGGGGTGCAGCAATCCTTGAAAAAATTTCAATGAAACGCCTGTAGTATCCTGCTAGACCCAAGAAGCTGCGTATCTCTGTTGGAGTCTTAGGCTCTTGCCAATTCATGATCGCTTCAATCTTAGCGGGATCCACCTTGAAGGCATGGAAACCTCCATTTTTAGGGGAAGCTATGGCAAAAATTTTCTAGAAATTAAACACTTTGAAAAATATTTTTAAACAAATATTTACAAGCATATTTTAAACCATGAATTTTCACATAAAATTTGCCATAATTTTTGTTACAAAAATTATAAATATTGGAGGTTGGTTTTTATAAATAAAAGTGACTAAATATGTATTTAGGAAATATATATTTAGAAGTCACCATGTGTGTGATTATTTGTATAACATGTGTATTAGTTATATTATTTTAGGACTTGAAATAATATAACTCACCAAAATACCAAGAAATTACAATCCAAAATATTACCAAAATTCCAAGAAAGGAATATACAATTTATACCCAAAATATTGGAGAAACCGAACAAGGAATATAACTTAAAAAATATTCCGGAAAACTAATTCATAAGTATATTTTGGTAAATAGTATTTTAGACACAAAGAGAACAAAAATATGATTTTTATAATTAATACAAAATTATATCATATTTTTTGACAAGGAGAAAATATGTTATTTTTTGAAAAGAGAACATATATATTTTCTTGGAATTATTAAGAAGATATATTATTTTTGGAAGAAAATATATATTTTCTCAAACAAACATGAAATACAATATTTTTGGGGTGAAAAATATATTTTCTCAAACGAACATGAAATACATTATTTTTGGGAGAAAAATAAGTTTATATATATTTTCTAAGTTAGACTCGGAAATATATTATTTTTTAGACTTGTATGAGATTTACAAATGTTTTGCCAAGGAAAATTATAAGTAATTTTTCTATGACATATTTCTTAAAATATATATATTTTGGAAATATATATTGATGTATTTTTATTAGAAATATATTCCGGAAAAGTAATACAAAGATTGAGTTTAAGGATACTTAATAAATACAATGGGAATACGTATTCTCGCAAATATAAATACACACCGGAATACGCTACTGAAACTTGACAAAAATATACAAGTATAAGAATACGAGTATGAATACACCCATCCTTGGGAAGTTATATATGTACAAATACATAAAAAGTATTAAGTTGAAATGTATTATTTTAACAAATAATTATATAACTTGAAATAATATTAAGGACACAACGAAACGTAACAAATAATTATATAACTTGGAATAATATATAACTTGGGAATTAATACTAAGTCAAGGCATGACCCGCTCGTGTAATAGACCGTAGTACGTTTGTAGGAAGTCGTTTGAACAAGTATCAGCTGTGAGTTACGTCGGATTGAAGAACGCAAAACTGTGAGTTCATGTCCCCCTTTTCTTTTAACTGTTTTCAGTTTTATAACTTCGGGGGTGAAGTACATGTTACTAACTGTTTACATACGATTACATTTGGTATGGTTAGCTAAGGAATGCACTGTTAGATCATGTGAATGGGTAGGCGCACTCCAAAGACCATTAATCCTCGTGTTAGAACCGAGGGACATGAGTGATAGATCTATTTGGGTGTAGCGAGCCCACACCCATGTGGACCAGGGTTTGGCCCATGAGGTGACTATGTCTTCAAACAGAAGCCCGGTGCAAAATCTGCTAGGTTTGAGCCTTCCTACGCCGTTGCACACATGTTAATGGCCTTGCAAACCATTAATGATTTGTTTTCCTTGTTTGCTTTCATACCAGGGTTTACAAACATACATACATACATACTCTCAATGATTACAAAGTTTATTCGAGCTCACACACTAAACACATGAATTCATTCAACTTCTGTTGATGTTTTTAAATTACATGTATTTCAGGAAACTAAGTATGGATCTGGCGGGCGTTGAGGTTTACAAGTGTTGTCTGGAATAAAAGATGTCATCCGGTGTCGAATGGTTTGGAGTGTGTATCCTGTCCTGGATAGGATACGTACTTCAAAGCCTAGTTTTCATTAAGTGTCTTTTGTGAAGTCCTTATAGAACTTAAAACTTGTTGGTATTGTATTCTGCACGCGAAGTCTGTGTTTTGGGATTTGAGACAATGTTGCATGTAATGTTTTTTTTAAACTATCTATGGATGAACATCTTGGTTTTATCATATAGTTGTTTGTTATGGTTGAATGCAATGATATTAAGCAAGTCACACATAATCACGCTTCCGCAAAAGGCAGGGTGTAACATATACTGAGTGTAGTGATTAATATATGTTCACATGTTATGATTATTATGTTACAAGTACCCATGTCTTCCTCTGAGAGTGGGTTATCTGATGCTCACGACCCTATGGATATCGTCTCAGACGATGAGATGGTACCTGAGTCGGAGATATTCACATCGGACACCGAGAGTAATCCCGAGATGCTGTATGAGGATGAGGATGACTTTCAGCCATTTGCATTACCCGATTTGGGGGATGACATACCTATAGCTGATGGCGTTCCCGTTGAGGATCATTTTGATATTACTGCTCCTGTTTATGATCACCTCATCATCGGTCACCCCAATGGTGAGCACATTGTGGCACTGATCCTCGACGCTGTTCCCCTCGTGGTCATTCCTCCTTAGGATTGGCCCTTTGATGACCTCTTTGGCGATGATGTCGATTTATTTTTGTATTGTATTGCCCCCAGTTGATGCTCAGGGCAACGGGGAGATTGATGATGATGTTGTTGTTGTACCTCTTCCTGCTATTCCAGTTGTCGAGTTATCTTCTGAATCTAGTTTGCATTCAGTTTCAGACTCCTTTGAGTCTGTGACTTCCTCAGCCCTGCGGGCGGCAGACTGCAGCTTTATGCCACTGATTCCAATAACGACAATGCTACGTCTGCTACACCAGTTTCCCCAGCTCGAGTCCCCACACCTCCACACGACCCATAGCATGTCCCTGAGCTAGACCCTATCCCTTTTGGCCATCCTGATATTGCACCTCTTGTTCCAGAGCCGATACATGCACCTATTGACCTCCCACTTGTTGAGCCATTCATTCCACCACCCTCACCCGCTGATGTTGCTTCCCCACCTCCTGTTGAGTCTGATGCCCACCGTACTAACCTTCCGATTGTTTTCTTACAGGAGATCCCTGCACCTCGACCAGGGGAGGGTACCTCGGGCCAGCCCCCGAGTTATGACCCATTTGCTTTAGCGGATTTCCCTCCGATCCCACAGACTACACCGTTTACTCCATTGACATCTGCACCACTTGATGAGCCTTTTAGATGGTTCCCACCATACACTATGCCTATCTCTGACCCCTACCATCCCTCACATTACGTTGGATACATACGGGATGAGTTTCTTTTGTCACTTCAGTTGCAGTTTGAGATCTTGAGTCGTAGAGTTCTTAAGTTAGAGCTCGGTGAGGGTGCCCGACGGTCACCCTGTCGCTGTCATTCTGCTTCTATCCCTCCACACCCATCATCATCAGCTCCATTCGTACCTCCACCTGTTGCTCCCGCACCTATTCAGGGTTTTGATGCCCGATTTCTCACTGTCAAGCAGCAGATTAGTTTCTTGCTTCGCCGTGTGTACGAGCTCGAGGAGGAGCTCGCACATGTCCGCATTTTGCTTTTCTTCTGTAGGTCCTGTTTTCGGAGGATCGATTACGAAACCAAACCCTTGTTTATATCAAACACGGTCAGGAGTGCGGAATCCCCGTGACAATGCCAAACCAAACACAGATAATAACAACACGATGTAACCAACGAATCACAGTCAATTGATTAAAACGGATGAGAACAAGGATCAAATAAATACACACAATGTTTGATAGTAAACTTTCACAGTAGGTATGCTCTCATGGTTTCACACAAAAACCATGTGTGGTTTATATAGGTAGCCCAGCCCAAGTGTTGACGAAACACTGAAGTGGGCCTGACGAAACACCATGGATGACGAAAGACAAGGTCTTTCGTCACCCATCATGACGAAACATAGAGTTACCATTTAAAGGGTGTTTCTTCATACATGTAAACGACGAAACATAGTGTTTCGTCGAGGGCTGCAAAAATTGTGTGCTACAAACTGTCAAACAGTTTGCAGCAAACAGAATAAACACACAAATAAACATAATACCCAATATGCAACATGCATAGTCTTTGAACATTACATAACAAATGAGACAAACTTGTCGGACACAAGTAGGATAGGAGGATATCCGACTTGGTCGACGGACGGAAATACAGACTCGATAATAAAAGACCATATAAATACATCGTTAATAAAGACAAGTTACAGACAACAAAATATGCATCAACAAACTCCTTCTTGTCTGTTACTAGGTCTTCGGTCTTCAATCTTCAATACTTCAGCGTCCAAGTGCTTCCAGTATGTATTCCTCGGTAAAAACAGTAACAAGCGACGCGTTGAAATTGTAGCGCTTGATGAGCGTCCTTGTCTTCGTAAAATATATCATGCCGAAATAACTTTCTGATGTCGTTCGCCGACATATTCACGATCCACATCGGATCTAACATCCTAAAATTCTCATGATTTCCCTTGAAAACAATCACCACTTCATGAGTATCCGAATCGTAAAACCACAATGCCATTTCTTCAAGAAAGTTATGTTCCATAGGCATCAACGGAATCTTGTTCATGACCTTCACCGGCTGGTAAATTAGCTTGTATCAAGCCGTGTTGGTCAACGGATCCAACATGAACTTGATCTGTTGATATATCGGAAACTGTGGCTTGTACGACTCATCCTTCCATCCTTTCTTCCATTCGAACTAGATTTTTCTTACAAATAACGTTGCGCCAAAGTAATTTGAACGGTTAATAACCACTAGCTTCGATAAGGCAACAACATCATAGAACGGCAATGATAGAATACTCGGCATGGAGTTAAAGTCCTGGATTCCGTGTTCGCGCTTGATCGCAACACAATGAATTTCCTTTACGAACATCCAGCTCAGGATTTTCCCATGCGGCTTAACTTTCTCAAACTGTAGAAAATCGACTTGTGCTTCCGGCGGTGTAGGCTTTTCAACCTTTGACAAGAAACGTTTTTTTCCATTCTTGGCCTGAATCAGTCGGATTATCAGAAGACGTACGATTCTTCAACTGTTCATCAATGTCTTCTTGATTCTCTTTCATCCATTCTTCATCAAATGGATCAAACTCTATTCCGTTGGCACGAACATAAGTTGATTTGCTGGATTCGCCTTCAAACACTATTTCTTCAATGTTTTCAACATCTGCAGTCTCTGGTTCAACAGGCATTTGATCAATCACAGAATCTTCAACTGATTTCATTTCGTTCAAAGCAAGTAGTTGTTCTTGTGAAAGATCCGCAACAAACTCTCCTTCTTCGAGAACTTCTCCAGTAATCGGATGAACAGCCTGTAAAGCAAAGTCAACAGTACTAGGAATAGAGGAAGTACCAGCCTTAGAGCTTTCAATGAAAGAACTGCTTTCCAATTGTTGGACTTCTTCAACAGTTCCAATGGAGGTTCCTTGTGCCGATTCAAGCTGTGAAGGCTTGAAGAGAACGATTTAAGAAGAGGCGGTGACTAGCTGTTGCTCTGATGTGGCAAAAGGGTTAGGGTTCCCCTGATCCTCAGGATTATCATCCTTTTTCTTCAACACTTCTTGTTGTTTGCAACGATCGGCCCACAAAATATTCACACGCTTTCTCACAAACTCAAATCCTTCAGTAATTCGCTTGACCCCATCTGTTATTATGGTATTACGAGAATTGTACCATTCTCTCATATCATCATGCTTTTGTTTAAGGGTATCTGCTAGCTTTTGAACCTCAGTGCTTGTTTCTTTCAAGCGGTTCATGTCAATACCACGCGCATTATCTGCAGCTCGCATCTGTTGTAAGTGACGCTCTCTTTCTTCATCTGCAGATTTCAAGCGTGCATTTTCAGCTTTCAGTTGTTCAATCTCTGCTTGTTGGCGAGTAATCTCTGCTTGTTGACGCCCAACAGTGGAATTCAACGTGTTTATCTCCAACTGTTGTTTGATCATGTCGGCTCTTGTAACATTGATCACGTCCGATTGTCGATTGATTTGACCTGCAACAGTTTACAGTTGAGAGAATAGGAAGTCTACCTTTTTATCTGGGTGCATCTGAGAGAATATAGTCTGTCTGTGCTCTGCGGTCGGCTGCGAAGTAGTTGCACGAATTGTCGATGCAATAGAGCGTGTCGGTGCTTGAGGAGTCACTGTAGGAGTTTCAGGAGTTGAAGTCACTACAGGAGTTGGTTCTGAAGATCTTGGAGGAAAAGAAGCCATAACAGTAGCTTCAGTGGCCGTGAATCCAAGGTTTGGATCCATTTCCGCTTCTTGAGAAGGTTCTTGTGGAACGGATTGTTGCGCAGATGAAGAACCAATGTATTTCCTTGCTTTCTTCTTTCGACGGACAACTGTTTGCTTTTTCTTCAAACGTTCAGCTTCGGTATCCGAAGGAATGTATTCAGGGTCATCTTCTTGTCTAATCCTCCTGATCCTTTTCACACCACGTTCATCGAAATAAACTTCGTACCCAGGCTCAGGTGGATTATCATCCGATTCAGAATCCTCCTCATCACCACCAGCTGAAGTATCACCAGCTGTACCAGCAGTCGATGCACCAGCAGCAGATGCACCAACGACACCTGCATCACCACCATCATCAGCTTCATCATCACCATCACTATTGCTGTCAGAAGAACCAGAATCTTTTCGAACAAAAATTTCTTCCATATTTTTCTTTAACTCCGGCTCCTCATCATCAGATTGGTTGTCATTATGACGCCATTTGTCATCTTCTGGAGCGATGTAGTTGGTTTTACCAAGAGCACCAAACAATTTCCTAGGCGGCTTGCTTTCTTTGTATCTCTTTATCGCAAGTCCCCTGAATATCTTCAGTGAGTGTTCTATCATCGAATCTATCTTCAAGATGTCGTCGCCGGCTTTTGGAAGATTGGGATGTTGGACAATCATGATCATTTGTAGAAAACGAGGATACATCCAGAATTTATGCCCAGTCGTTCGACCACCAGTTCTTATCATATTCTCCTTCATGTTGGCAAAGATGTACTTTGAAATGCTAAACGGTTTGTTCAGCACTAATGCCACCATGAGTCCAACGAGATCATTGCCTGCCATGTCATAGCCAGCTCACCTGTTGCTAAGACATTGAATAAGTACGTTTGATAAAAACTTGTACCGCATGGGCAGATCTCCCTTGTTGATTTGAGTGCTGAAGATATCACCAATACACTTCATCCTTAGTAGACAACCGCGAGTACACATGATTGGAATAGAGGACGGTGCATTCGGATCGTCTTGCAGTTCTAGAACGGTGTTCAAGATTTCCGGTGAGACATTCACGTTCACGTCATTCACTTGCCCTTGAATAACTTCGGTTCCATCAACTTGGACAACGCTCGCTGAATTCCAGAATGCTTTGATGAGCGATTTGTAAACCGGTGTTGAGAAAGTGACAGCTTTGTTTATCCGCGACTCCCTAATCCACTACGTGATCTCTTTTAATTCAGTGATCTTTCCTTCCGGATCAAGATAGGTAATCATATTATGACGCCTTTCGGACATCACAAGTTCTTCCGGTTTGTCATTTATCTTGGTCGCGGGCTTGCGTTTCTTTTCTTTCGGTGCCATCTGTATTCGAAAGCAATCACAATAAGTTAAAATGTCATGAAATGTGAATTAGACATAAGTCTATGCAAGTTCAAGTATCAAATGGACATTTAACATTCAAATACACATCTTCTATGAAAGGGCACTAAACTTGAAAATATTCTAAGTGTTGGATGACGAAACATCAACACTTGCGATTAAACATTCTTCTTCATGGCGAAACACCCTTGGTCAAACAAAGTCAGAGTTAACCTTTGACCATTGGTGTTTCATCGACAGTCTCTCGACGAAAGTTGTTCCATTGTAAAAAGGGGGTTTCCTAGTAGTCAGTTTGAAGAAACATAAGTTTCGTCGTCAAAGGGGTTTCGTCGCAGACATTTAGGGTTTCATCATAGGTTAGGGTTTCGTCGAATTTGGGGGTTTTCAAAATTCAAAGGTTTTTCGCCGACTGTTGGTTATCCATGAATGATTCACAAACACCAACATTATGACACTTTGTGGTAAACACAATCAAGACGAAATAAACCCAGTAGTTTAACCGGCCCGAGTTAGACTAGAAAACTCCCAAAACAGTTGAACATCAAAAAATTACCCATCCCCGATTTTTATTATCTGAATCCTAACCCAAATTAAGGCCAAATCAATGTATAATATCAGTACAAGCCCTAGTTCTATCAGTTTTTATGAGAAACCAAGACAAACACAAGTTAATATCAAGAAGAAATCAAATAAACAGGGTATTTCGAGGGTTTGTCAAAAAGTTTCGAACAAACATAGAGGGTTTTAATGGTTTGAATCGTTTGAACAAGCATTTGAATACCTTGATTTTGATGAAAAAATTTAGAGAGAATGATGGGATTTTTGAGTCGGTGAAAAGGTATGGGGTGTAGAGTATTGGAGAAGATGAACAGAGAAGTAGTTTGAAAAAGTGAGGTCTGATTGAACTGGGACCCCTTTAAATACCCACTCCCCGATGAAACTTCATCTTCGATGAAACTTCTATGGGCTCGACGAAACACTTGGATGGGCTTGGTTGGGCTTGAACAGTAGGCCCATGACGAAAGTTAATAAGGGCCCAATGATGTTTCGTCGTGACCTCGACGAAACAAGGTGTTTCGTCGTGAACACAAACAATTTTGACCAAGACTGACAACAGTTGACCTGACCATGGTCTTTCGTCAACATTTAGGTCTTTCGTCGACCTTGAGGTGTTTCGTGATCACTTTTTCAAAAATTTACCAAGTCTTTTGAAATTTTGCACATTTGAACATCTTTTGTTTATTTGAACAGTTTTCCATTGTGATTGAGTTTACCAAATGCAAGGACATTTTATGAAGTAGGTTTCAGGCTTTCGGCAGAAAACTCCAAGTTACAACTTTGGCTTAATCAAAAACGAACTTTACAAATTACACTAAACTAGAATTTAAAGTGCGGTAAACTAACGACAAGCAATGAAAAAGCTGTAAACGACTGTACAAGAGCAATATTTTTGCGAGTTTCAAGGAAAAGGAATCATACCAGCTTACGATCTTTGTCAACATGACTTTTGTTTTGGTTTAAAGCTTTGGATAAGTATACTACCTTGTTTATCGGTATTGTTGTCCACTTAAGCTCATAATTAGGAGATACAATTTATGGTAAGAGTTATACTTACAAGTCGATGTTCATCCACTCACGACACATTCCCGTATCAAGGTATGCATGAGAGTTCATCTTACCGGTGAGTATACCGTTTTTCATCTGTTTGACCGTATAAAAGAATGTGAGATACTCACTTATTTTGATTTGAAAACAAGCCCTATGTGATAGAATCACTTATTGATGAGGAACTAGATTTTCAGATGCATGAGGGCACAGGAGCAAGTCCGTGAACAGGTCAGTACAACGTACAGCTAAGAGACGAACTTGACTCCCAGATATATTATCACTTATTGATGAGGAACTAGATTTTCAGATATATTATCACTTATTTGTTTGGACATGTGATTGTTGATCACTTATTGAGGTCGAATGCAATATGTACACGTATGTATAGTATCATGGAAGATCTATACTTCATCTCTGTTATTTATCGGTAAAAGATACAACCATGATACCTAGATGATAAGACAACATAAAGACCGAATATCTCAGAACCTCGGCAATCAATCAAACGAAATTTCGGTACCAAGACCATATGCCAATGAATGGTTCCCACCTGACTTGAAGTATGTTAGGTTTGTATCATCCTGCACATTTTAGTCTGATTGTGAGCCTACCGATACATCATTAGTATAGATACTTATCATTTCTCAATTTTTTGTTTTACATTTTGAACACGTTGACCGACCACACCCGTGAATATCATCATCTTCCTTTCTCCAAGAAACTCATTTTTGGTTTTCTAATTTTTTTGAATTTTTGAATTTTTAAAATGTAAAGACAGAAAGTAAAGACATCTTTTTGGATTTTTGACTTTTTCAAATGTTTTTGTATTTTCTTGAATTTACTCCCCTTAAAATGCTAAAAGGTTATAAAAAACGAAAATCTTTTTGAATTTTTAGAGTTTTAAAAGAAAATATTTACAAAAACGATTAGCCAAAGAAGTTTTACTCGGGTATCACCTTAATGCCATTGACCAAAAGTAGATAATCAAAACGTGATTTATCAAAAGCTTTTGTGAACAGGTCGGCACGTTGGTGATCGATGTGAACTTTAACAACATCGATTAATTTTTTGACAAAACAATCACGTATGAAGTTATATTTAATATCGATGTGTTTGGTCTTGTAATGCTGCACAGGATTTCTAGTGATCAGTAACGCAGCATTGTTATCAACAAAAATAGGAGTAGATAGGAACTCAAAACCGTAGTCGTGCATTTGTTGTTGTATCCACAAGACTTGGGAGCAACAACTAGAGGCAGGAATGTATTCTACTTCACAAGTTGATGTAGCAACACAGGTTTGCTTTTTGCCCTGCCACGTGACCAGGCGATTTCCTAAGAATTGACATCGAGCTGTTGTTGATTTGCCATCAATTTTGCAACCACCAAAATCAGAATCACTGTATGCAATCAAGTCGAAGCTATCATCCCTTGGGTACCAGAGACCGGTGTCCGGGCAACCCTTCAAATAGCGAAAATCCTTTTAACAGCTGCAAGATGCGAGGCCTTCGGGTTGGCTTGATATCTTGCAAGCAGGCACATCGTATACATGATGTCGGGCCTTGAGGCGGTGAGATACATTAGAGATACGATCATAGCGCGATAGTATGAAGAGTTAATGCTATCACCATTCAGACCCAGAGTAATCCGTGATTCTGCGGAAGTGGGGTACCAATGGGTATTGCATCAGACATCTGGAACCGGTTCAAGTTGTCACCAACATATTTAGTCTGATGGATGAATATCCCAGACTCGGTTTGTTGAACTTGTAGGCCTAAGAAGAAATTCATTTCCCCCATTGCACTCATCTCGAATTTTTCTTGCATCACACGCTCGAATTGCCCGTACAAAGAATCATTAGTTAAACCAAATATTATATCATCAACATATACCTGCACCAACAGAAGATCTCCATCTTGTTCCTTGATAAAGAGAGTGCAATCAATAAGACCTCGTCGAAAACCATTCTCCAGCAGATAATTGGATAAGGTTGCATACCAAGCCCTAGGTGCTTGATGTAAACCATAAAGAGCTTTGTTGAGCAACCAAACCCGATCAGGATGAATAGGATCTTCAAAACCCGGAGGTTGTTCGACGTGCACCTCTTCTTGAACCACACCGTGTAAGAAAGCACTTTTGACGTCCATCTGGTAGAGTTTGAATCCTTTAAATGAAGCATAAGCTAGAAAGATCCGAATAGCTTCCAGACGTGCAACAGGTGCATAAACTTCATTGTAGTCAATGCCTTCGATCTGACGAAATCCCTGAACAACCAATCTCGCCTTGTTTCGAATGACTAATCCACGATCGTCCTTCTTGCATTTGAAAACCCAACGTGTGCCAATTTTCTTGAAGTTTTCAGGCCTTTCAACAAGCTTCCAAACACCCAGCTTTTGAAATTGTTGCAATTCATCCTGCATGGCTTCAACCCAAGAATTATCTTTTAAGGCTTCTTTCCAAGACTTCGGCTCTTCTTGTGAAACGTAACACGCAAAGGACCAATCATTTTGAAGACCATATTCTCTGATGGCTGAATACAAACCAGCATTCTGGTTGTTTCTTAGCTGATTACGCGTCTGCACACCGCGTTGGACATCTGCAATAATATTCTACTGTGGATGAGTATCATGAATTCTCGTTTTAGGAAAATTAGGAACACGAGTATTAATACCCAAATTGTTAAGATTAAGATCAACAACCAACTCCACACCAGGCATAGGTGTAGAAGTGGATGCATTTCCTTCAGCAGTATCTACATTCTACACATGAGGAGTTTCTACAGAAGCACCTTGAGCAGGAGCAACCGGAGCTGAAGTGCCTTCATTTGCATCATGATATTCATCATCTTCCGATGACTCATTGTAATCAGTAGCATCTTCAAATACCTCATTTTGAACCATGTTATTAGCCGAATTTGAAGCTTGGGGGTTAACAATAATTGGTCTTACCAATGGCGAGCCAGCAGCGTTATCACTATCAAATAGCATTTGAGCAGCTGCAGATGCTTCGTCAAAGGTTGGCAGATTAAAGGAGTCGAATAGCCCATCATAATCGAACATCCAAGGGTCACCCGGAGCTCTAACAGAACTTGTATACCTTTGAACCCTTAATTCACTCCATAACTCAATCTTCTTGGTTGCCAAATTCCATACATGAAAATTCAGAGTAGCATATCCAAGGAAGAAACCCTCGATAGCTTTGGCGCCAAACATTCCATCTGGCTCAATCATAGTGCATGGACCGCCAAAAGGTTCTAGGTGAGAAATGTCCGGTTTCCTTTTCTGTAGAAGTTCGAAACAAGTCTTGTCATGCCTTTTAACTGTGAGAACTCTGTTTAATGTGTAGCAAGCAGTTGACACGGACTCCCCCCAGAACTGAACAGGAAGCTCCGACTCTACCAACATCGTTCTTGCAGTTTCTATTATCGTCCGATTCTTCCTCTCAGCGACACCATTTTGTTGTGGAGTGTAACGAGAACTGTATTCATGAAGAATGCCCTTAGAAGTACAGAACTCATCCATTGTACGGTTTTTGAACTCAATTCCATTATCGCTTCTGATCCTCTTTACTTTCAACGTGTACAAATTTTCCAGCATAGTAAGAAGATTCTTGAGGATTTCAGGAGTTTCACTCTTGTGTGCCATAAAAGCTACCCAAGAAAATCTAGAGTAGTCATCAGTAACCACTAGACAATAAGCATCCCCAAAAGTTGTCTTGTGTTTCATAGGTCCAAAGAGGTCCATATGAAGACGTTCGAGAGGCATGCTAACAGTGTTGACTTTCTTAATCAGGTGAGATTTCTTCGTTTGTTTACCCTTCTGGCACGAAACACAGATATCTTGTAGATGAAAATTTCTCACAGGCACACCATTCACATGATTGGTTTTCACCAAATGGTTCATTTTTCTTAAGTGAATGTGCCCCATTCGTCTGTGTCAAGATATAGACTCCTTCTCTGTGGCTTTTAAGACAAAACATGTCACTTGCGCAGATGTCGTAATCGCTTGGCTTATATCAACAATATAAAGATCATTAACCCTTGGAGCCTATAAGAGAATCCATTCTTTTGGAATTTTGAAACCAGGCTTCAGCACATAACAACTGGCATCATCAAAATGCACGGTGAACTTCTTATCGCAGATTTGCGAAACACTCAGAAGATTGTGATCAATTTGACGAACATAATTGATCTTATTGAAACACACAACACCATTGGAGATCATTCCCTCTCCAGTGATATATCCGCCTTTCTCTCCAGCAAATGTGACATAACCTCCTCTAATGTTTTTCACATCATAAAGAAGCCGTAAGTCGCCTGTCATGTGCCTAGATGCTCCACTGTCAACAATCCAATGACTATTAACAGTTCCTCCTAGAACATCCTGCACATATCATCCAACGATCAGTTGAGGATGGGAACCCAAGCCTTAGTGGTCTTGGGTCGTCCCTGAGCATCACGAAAAGTGATCTCGAGTTCCTGATGATTTTCAAAAACAATACCTCCCCCTGAACTTTCGCCCATCTTAGGTCTCCAAGTCTGATTTTGTTTAACAGTTTGATTTTATGAAAAGATTTTGAAACCTCCAGTTTTAACGATTTTGATGAACTTGGTTCCCTATTAACATATTTGACTTCAGATTTTAAAGCCTTTTCAACTGCCTTGACGTTTTGACATCGTTGTTTTGTTTCTTGTTCTTTAATGGTTCGTTTATCATGTTTTGGAGAAACAGTACGACGTTGTTGGTGAGCTTTTTCAGGAAGGGCTTTCTCAAAAAATTTCTCTTTGGGAGTATTTGTACAGTTTTTAATGATATGTCCAAACTCCCCACACTTAAAACACGTTCTCCTTTCAATAAACTTAGGAGATTCCGATTGACGAACAGATGTCGAACCTGTAGAACCTGAGGTACTTGCTTTTTCATCACACCCATTTGTGTGTTGGGTGTAGTTGTTTTGACTGTTACGCTTTAAAATTTTGACTTGTTGGACAAAATTGGTGTTTGATTTGTTTTCAAAATTCTCAATTTTATCAGTACCCTTTGATGCTACAAATTTGACATCACTGCTTTTCTTCTGGTAACGAGCTCGTTTTGTTTCAAACTTTAATTGAGAAACTTTCGGCTTTTGATCTCGTTGAACTGGTTGTTTACCCTTAGAAGCAATAGGTTGTTGCTTTGTCGGTTGTCTTTGATTTCCAAATTGTTTTCTGATTTTGGCTTTTGGAATTGGGTCACATTGAGTTACAACAACTCCCGGAATTTTCTTTCCCAAAAACTTGCTTGTATTATCTTCAAAAACTTTATCAATCGAAGAAGGATTGATGTTTTTAATTGGGAAATCTTTGTCTGAGTAATTTAGCATCACAGACCAAAGTATACAACACGTTATCACCCTTAATGGTAGACACACATTCCTTGACATCCTCGACAGGATCTATCACTTGTTTGGCAACAGATTGCATAGCAGGAGTAGGAGAATCACAAAGAATATGATTCTCGATTGGAATTTCTACTCCTTTCATCTTATCAAGTGATTTATCCTGATCACTCACATTTGATTCATCATCAGACGACTCATAGTCCTCAATAATTGGAGCACTTTGATACGTCGATGTTGAAGTTTCTGTTTCATCAGATGAGGTACTCGAGGAACTGTCCGATTTGAACCCTAAGCCAGTAGTAACTTCCTCATAATCAAGAGGCACACTGGGTTCAAAACAAGGCATTTCCTCTTCATCGGGCATTCGAGTATAATTGTGTCTCAAAGGGGGCGGACACTTCTTATACCCAACGCCTTTCTTGTTCCCTTTTAGCTGTTGAGCGTCTATGATGTGATCGAGCACATATCGGGAGTTAGAATAACTCTCCAATTTGAGCTTGATTGCATCATGCTCGCATTTAGCAATGGCTAGCTCTTTCTTGGTTTCCTCAATGATATTAATGTAATTGTTAATACCAATTTGTTTGTTGAAAACAGTTTTTGTCAGTTCGGAAACACTTTTCTTTAAAGTCTTGATTACTGATTTAAAATCCTTTTCATTTCTAGCTAAAGCCATGTTTGCCTCCTTGCACTTAGACAACTCAATAACCAAACTTTGATTATGACTATGAATCTTTTAGGATTCAAGTTTCAAATCTGCACACAAATTACATACACTAGGAGTAGGAGTGTTAGATTTTACCTGACTCGTCAAGGCTGAGACATTTTCCATAAAGGCAGTCTGATAAGAAAAATATCCATCTTCAGAGAAGAACTTCTCCATTTCCTTAGATGCGACAGCAGCCTTCTTAATCAGAACAGATTTCTGACACTTTAACTCCTCTGTTTCATTCAACAAATCATCAACATCAGAAATAACTTCTTCCTTCACATCAGATTCCGAATTATAACCTCCTGAATTCTAGCTTTCTTCATCCGAACTCCCGCTATAACCCGAACTATCATCACTTTCAGAGAATTCTTCTTTGTGAACATGCTTGATGTGATTGATGATCTTTGCATAACATGTGGTTCCTCCTCCTTCTTGATCACCATCTCCAAATTGTACAAACCAATTACACCCTTCATCAGCTTGAACAACTAATGCTCTGGTGGTGTTTGAAGGTCAAGACTGGTTCTGGTTGGTGGTGTTGTTCACAGCTACCATCCTTCTTTCACGATTGTCTTGATTTGCATTGGAAGTACTTGTCTGATTTCGGAAATGGATTTTGATTGCCTTGTTTGCTTGGTCAGTTGCACTCACGTTTGAAGTGACCATTTTCGCCGCAATTAAAACATGTAACAGCATCCTTATCGAAACCGTACTTTGTATCCTTCTTACTTTCCAAGGATGTTCTTCCTGTTCGACTCATGTAATCCTTAGCCCTTCTAACAGCGCTTGCGAACGCCCACTTGATATCCATTAACTCCATTTCATCACAATCTATCTGTTGATAATCCTCATTGGTCAAATTAATGTTTCCAATCTGACATGCGACCAATCCGCAGTAGGCACTGACCATTGTATTTATTAGTTCCATATGCTCCTTTGCCACTTCGATGCTAACTTTCGAAAGGTTTGAAGTATCAACTCTGACTGTGTTGGGGTTTTGGGGTGGAGGGTTGTTACTGTAACATGCTTGTTGTTGTTGTGATTGGGCTTATTGTTGTGATGAGGTAGGAATATAAGCACTTGGATCAAACTGAGGTTGAGTATTGGAAACTTGAGGTGTAGGTTGGGGTTTAGGTAGCCAGGCACTCGGATCGAGTTGAGATTTAGAAAAAGCATGAGCTTGAGCAATAACATGCGCTGGCAGAAGATAAGCACTCGGATCGAAAACCGGAGGTGGAGCTGACAATGGAAAAGGAAAAGAGCTTGTATTTGACATAAATGCCATTTGTAGCTTCGGTTGCTGAACGGAACTGGAACTGGAACTAGCTGCAGGATTAAAACCTCCAAGATACATTTCTGTGTTTTGAGGAAGTGCTATCCGTTTAGCTTTCCGGATTTCCTCTTCATTCTTATGCTCCAACTTCTGAACGAACTCATAGATACTAACCGCATCCAAGACGCCCGTATGCTTTAAAAGCTCAATGAAAGGACTCCACTTTGGAGGTAGAGCATCAGCAAACCGTGCAACCATTTCCTGTTGAGTTGCAAGAACAGCATCAGAATACATTTCACTAATCAAATGATAAAAATGAGTTGTCATATCATTTAGCGTTTCGTTTTCCATGAATTGGAATGATTCAAATTCCTTCTTCAACAAATCGTGGCGTGTCTTTCTTGTAGCCGCATTCCCTTCTCCTCTTGCTACCAAGGCATCAAATAAGGCTTTTGTACTAGTACAGTAAGCAAATTGATGATAGATTTCTTTGTGAAGTGCTTGTGTAAGAATAGCAAATGCCTTCTTCTCCAGATCATATGCCTTTTTGTCATCTTCTAACATATTTGCAAAGGTTGCCGTACTTGATCCTGCTTCTTCGAGAGCTGTGTTGTAAAGCGAAGTGAAACACGTCCATAACTCGGTGTTTTTCCCTAGAACATAAGTGTGAAAATGACCCTTCCAAGACGGATAGTCGTTCATATAATTAAGCTTTGACGGGCGACTGTTGCTACCCGTTTCACTCTCACTTAGCAATATATTCTGAATGCTTTGATTCTGGTTCGTCACCAATGCCCATTGACTTGCACTTATAGATTGTTGTGGCATAACATTCCTTAACCATGCGGCTGCGGAGGTCTGATCTTGACCTGGTCTTGGGTCCGTGCTCCAATCCCATGGACTAGTACTACTCATGATTGATGTATGAAAGATAATACCAGGTCACACACTAGAAAACAGACTGTTAAAACACCTTTGCAAAGCCTCTGTTAAAAATTGATAAGTGTCTCGATGAAAATCTATGTCTTTGGCGAAAAACCAAGTCTGATGAAAGATGGTTTTTCGTCAAACACACTTGCCACGAAACTCAAGATCTTACGACGAAGTACCTATGACGAAACACTAGGTATTTCGTCGAAATTGCTTTGACGAAACACAGGGGATTTCGTCGCCTAGTCTTTCATCGAGATGTGGTCACAGAGAGTTGGTGAGATTTTTCAAAGGAAATCTTATCTTTTGTCTGACAAAGAACACACGATTCAACTAACAATACACCTTGTTTACCAACCCAGCATAGTCTGTAATATTTTAGTCAATTTTCAATTTTCTTTTAATTTTAAAATCCAAGAAATATCTCATGAACACATGAAGGTATGAAGAACAACCCATGAATATATGAACTTTCCGGCCAAGTTTTTCACCGGAGAGTTTTCCGAATCACAAATTTGCTTAAAACTTTCACTAAAAACCCGGTTTTACTATGTAAACATGCAAATTAACAAGGTTTTTGATAAAAATTTTTAGCAAACAAACAAGATCAAATAGGTTTTCAGAAGCTTTTTCAAAAAATTATGAGTTTCAAGAACAATTTTCAGAAAATCAACAACAACAATTGATAAAATCAACTATTTTTGGTTTTAAACAAAGATAAGAGCCAATGCTCTTATACCACTTGTAGGTCCCGTTTCTCGGAGGATCGATTACGAAACCAAACCCTTGTTTATATCAAACACGGTCGAGTGCGGAATCCCCGTGGCAATGCCAAACCAAACACAGATAATAACAACACGATGTAACCAACGAATCACAGTCAATTGATTAAAACGGATGAGAACAAGGATCAAACAAATACACACAATGTTTGATAGTAAACTTTCACAGTAGGTATGCTCTCATGGTTTCACACAGAAACCATGTGTGGTTTATATAGGCAGCCCAGCCCAAATGTTGACGAAACACTAAAGTGGGCCTGACGAAACACCATGGATGACGAAAGACAAGGTCTTTCATCACCCATCACGACGAAACATAGAGTTACCATTTAAAGGGTGTTTCGTCATACATGTAAACGACGAAACATAGTGTTTCGTCGAGGGCTGCAAACTGTCAAACAGTTTGCAGCAAACAGAATAAACACACAAACAAACATAATACCCAATATGCAACATGCATAGTCTTTGAACATTACATAACAAATGAGATAAACTTGTCGGACACAAGTAGGATAGGAGGATATCCGACTTGGTCGACGGACGGAAATACATACTCGATAATAAAAGTCCGTACAAATACATCGTTAATAAAGACAAGTTACAGAAACCAAAATACGCATCAACATCTTCCCTCCTCCTCCTCCGCCATCAGCATAGTAGGTTTTTGGTTTTATGCAGATGCATTACTTTTGGTGAGAGCACTACAATTGAGCCAAGATTAAGAAGAATGGAAGACCACTTTTTGACTATATTATTTTTGTACATTGACAAACTTATATGACAAGGGTAGTGTGACCCTATGTCTCTTTTGGTATGATACACTTTGAAAACAATGTAATCCGTGGTTGGTGATTAATGAAAGCTCAATAGTCGTGTTCTCATTAAATACATTGTTAGATTACATGTTCATGTGATGATTATGTCTGATTGATGTGATGACTGTTTATGCTATATATATATATATATATATACATACGACTCCTAGACAATTATTTATTTATTTAACGAATAACGCCTGACCTACCCGAATATTCTTATTAGAAGAAGAATGTCACCTCGAAGGAACACCAACACCAACGACCCCCTACCAACAACAGAGGCGGAGTTACAAGAGCGCATCTCACAAGCCATCGCTCAGCACGAGGCACTCCGCTCTGAACACAGCGGAGGTCCTCAGGGAATAACCCACCAATCGGTAATGTTTAGTCACCTAAGACACATTACAATACATTTGGACAATTCTAAGTGTGCTTTGCTAATGCTTTCTGTGAATGGTGTTGCTTGTGTACAGGTCGTACCTATAAACAGTTCTTGGACTGCAAGCCCCTAAATTTCGATGGCACTGGGGGTGCTGTCGCCTTCGTACACTGGGTGGAGAAGACGGATTCTGTTTTGAGGATGAGTAAGTGTACCCCAGAGCAAAGAGTCACGTACATTTTTGGACTGTTTCTAGATGGAGCGCTGTCGTGATGGAACCTCCAGGTGCAAACTTTGGGTGAAGCTACTGCGTATGCATTAACATGGGATGAACTGAAGGAGTTAATGCGTAAAAAGTATTGTTCTCGAGCGGAGATCCGGAAGTTGGAGACTGAATTCTGGAAATTAAAAATGGATGGTCCAAAGGTGGCTAAGTACATTGAGAGATTTCATGATTTTTCTAAAGTCGTTCCTTATTTGGTGGAGCCAGAGTTTAAAAGGATCAAACGTTTCATCTGGGGATTGGAACCCTAGATTCTGAGCATGGTAACAGCTTCCAAGCCCCCAACTATTACTGAGGAAATTGACTTAAGTGTGGCGCTTACTGAGGAAGCAGTTAGGTTGGGAAAGTTTTCGATTTCTGAAATGAAGAAGAAAGAGACTCATGTGGAGCCATCTGGGGATAACAAAAGAAAGTTCACTAACTTCAAGAATCAAGTGAACAACAGCAATGCCAACAAACGAAGAGATGCTAACCCGCCAGCAGAGGTCAGGACTGATGCTGCAAACACAGAACCCAAAGGAAAAGGGTATATAGGCACTCTGCCCAAGTGTGACATCTGTCAGCATCATCATACGGGAAGGTACAGATATGGGAGATGTGAGAACTGTGGCAAAGTGGGGCATGCCAGGGAGGCATGCTGGTATGGTGCTGAATGTGGTAATGGAGGACAAGGTGGTAATGGAAACAGTGGTGGAAATGGAAATCAGACTGGGAACCGAAATCAGGGAGGAAATGGTAATTTTGGTGGAAATGGGAATCGTGGTGGCTATGGAAACCAAGCTGGAAATGGAAATCGTGGAGGAAACAATAACAACAACAATCAGGTTGGAAACGGAAACAACAATCAGGGCGGAAACGGAAACAATAATGGACGCGGCCAAGGATATTTTGGCTGTGGTGATGTGGGGCATTTCAAGCGGGACTGCCCTAAAAATAACCAACCTCGTAGAAGGGTGTTTAACATCGGTGCTAGGGAAGCATGCCAGGATCTAAACGTGGTTACTGGTACGTTCCATATTAATCAACATTATGCATCTGTGCTATTTGATACTGGTGCCGATTTTAGCTTCATATCCCTAGACTTTAAGAATATACTTGGTTTAGTTGCAAGTAAGTTAGACATCCCGTATTCGATAGAACTGGCTAATGAAAGCTAGTAGAAGCTAATGAGGTGATTAGAGGTTGTGTTTTGGAGCTTGGAGAGCCCGAATTTTCGATAGATCTTCTGCCAGTTGATTTGGGAAGCTTCGATGTCGTGGTCGGGATGGATTGGTTATCTAGCAACCGTGCTGAGATTGTGTGCCATGAGAAGATCATTTGCATCCCCATGGCGAATGAAGAGACGATCATGGTTCAGGGAGAGAAGCATGATACGCCTTTGCGGATTATTAGTTGTATGAAAGCACAGAAGTGTCTACGTAAAGGATGTGTTGCCTTCTTAGCTCACGTTGTGGATAAGGAAGCCGAAGAACCGAAGCTCGAAGATATCCCTGTGGTAAGGGAATATCCTGATGTCTTCCCCGAAGACTTGCCAGGATTACCTCCTCAACGACAAGTCGAGTTCCACATTGACTTGGTTCCAGGCACCGCGCCTATAGCCAAGGCACCTTATCGACTTGTGCCTTCAGAGATACAAGAGTTGTCCACGCAGCTTCAAGAGTTATTGGACAAGGGATTCATAAGGCCGAGCTTCTCGCCTTGGGGAGCTCAAGTGTTGTTCGTCAAGAAGAAGGATGGTAGCTTTCGAATGTGCATCGACTACCGAGAGCTGAACAAGTTAACTATCAAGAATCGGTATCCATTACCGAGGATTGATGATTAATTCAACCAACTGCAAGGATCAAGCTACTATTCCAAGATTGATCTTCGATTGGGTTATCATCAGTTGTGGATTCAAGAAGAGAGCATGGTTGTAAAACAAGGTCTCCAAGGCCGAGTACACCCCGAGTAGTCACTACAAGGTAGGCTGCCGAGGCGACTTTCTTCAACTCCGACTAATTACTCAGAATCGATCAAATGCGGTCAACATCGGCCAAAATCGGATCTAGTAGGTCAACTCAGGCCGAGTTCGACTTAAAATAAAATAAACCATAATTTTTATGCCTATAATATTAAAGAATGAATATCAATTTCATGTATTTTGTTATAAATATTAGTAAATTTATGTTATTTGACATGTAGTTAATTTCCGAAAACTAATTTCTTTATAATTTGGCATGTCCGAGTACTCCCCGTGTACTCTCCGCCTAGGCCGAGTACTCTCAACTCCCCGGTCGACCGACTAGGGAGCGCCTAGCGACTTTTTCAACCATGGAAGAGAGTATACCAAAGACTGCATTCAGGACTCGTTATGGACACTATGAGTTCCTCATGATGCCGTTTGGGTTGACTAACGCGCCGATAGTGTTTATGGATTTGATGAATCGGGTGTGCAAGCCATATCTCGATAAATTTGTGATTGTATTTATCGACGATATTTTGATTTATTTGCGAACTAAGGAAGAGCACTCCCAACATCTCAGGGCCATTCTAGAGCTATTAAAGAAGGAAAAACTCTACGCTAAGTTCTCGAAGTGCGAGTTTTGGATACGCGAAGTACAGTTCCTCGGTCACGTGGTAAACGAGAATGGTATTCATGTGGATCCCACAAAGATTGAGGCAATCAAGAACTGGGAAACTCCAAAGACACCGACCGAGATCCAACAGTTTTTGGGTTTAGCGGGCTATTATCGCATATTCATTGAGAATTTCTCCAAGATAGCTCAACCGCTGACCTCCCTTACTCAGAATGACAAGAAGTATGAATGGGGAGATAAGCAAGAGGAAGCCATCCAGCTTCTCAAGAACAAGCTATGCGATGCACCTATACTATCCCTACCCGAGGGCACCGATGACTTCGTGGTATATTGCGACGCTTCGCGTCAGGGACTGGGTTGCGTGCTCATGCAACGCCAAAAGGTTATCGTATATGCTTCTCGCCAATTGAAAGTTCATGAGAAGAACTATACCACTCATGATCTGGAACTAGGTGCAGTGATATTTGCATTGAAGATTTGGCGACATTATCTGTATGGTACTCAATGTACTATTTTCACGGATCACAAGAGCCTGCATCACATATTCGATCAGAAAGAGCTTAACATGAGACAGCGACGTTGGGTTGAGTTGCTAAATGATTATGACTGTGAGATTAAGTATCATCCTGGAAAGGCGAATGTGGTAGCAGACGCCTTAAGTCGAGAGGAAAGGATTAAGCCCATAAGGGGTCGGGCTTTGGAAATGACTATTCAGACGGATCTCGCTTCACGTATACGTGCCACACAACTAGAAGCTCTTAAGAAAGAGAACATTAAGGCTGAATATCTCCGAGGAATGGAGAAGAAGTTGGTGCCTAACGAGGAAGGAACCTTGTATTTCATGGGACGTATTTGGGTTCCGCTTTATGGTGGTATACGAGAGATTATCTTTGATGAAGCTCATAAGTCGAGGTAATCGATCCATCCAGGATCGGACAAGATGTACCAAGATCTGAAAGATTTTTATTGGTGGCCAAGACTCAAGAGTGACATTGCCATTTATGTGGGGAAGTACCTAACATGTGCGAAGGTTAAGGCCGAGTATTAGAAACCTTCAGGTCTCCTGCAACAGCCTGAGATACCCATGTGGAAGTGGGAACAGATTTCAATGGACTTCATAACAAAGTTACCCAGGACTCCTAGAGGACACGATATGATTTGGGTAATAGTGGATCGATTGACAATGTCTGCGCACTTCCTACCGATTCGAGAGAAAGATAGCACAGGGAAGCTAGCTGAGCTTTACCTCAGAGAGATAGTAGCACGTCATGGAGTGCCTATCTCGATAATATCTAATAGAGATGGATGGTTTGTGTCTAGGATTTGGCAATCCTTTCAAGAAGCCTTTGGGTCTCAGTTGAATCTGAGTACGGGTTTTCACCTGCAGACAGACGGTCGGAGCAAAAAAACTATTCAAACATTGGAAGATATGCTTCCCGCTTGCGTAATGGATTTGGGTGGCAGTTGGGATACTCACCTACCTCTGGTTGAGTTTTCCTATAATAGCAGCTACAATACGAGCACTCAAGCCGCACCATTCGAAGCTCTCTATGGCCGTAAATGTCGCTCACTGTTGTGTTGGGCAAACGCTGGAGACAGAAAGATGGTTGGCCCCGAACTGGTCCAAGAAACAACTGACAAGATCATGCAGATCTGAGAGTGCATCAAGGCGGCTCGTGATCGACAAAAGATTTACGCAGATCAAAGACGAAAACCTTTGGAATTCGAAGTAGGAGACATGGTTTTGTTGAAAGTCTCACCTTGGAAAGGTGTAGCACGATTTGGGAAACGTGGCAAGTTAAACCCACGTTACATTGGGCCATTCAAGATTTTGGAAAGGGTTGGTACCGTAGCATACAAGTTGGAACTACCAGAAGAACTACACGGTGTGCATGATACGTTTCATGTGTCAAACCTGAAGGAAAGTCCAACTCCGGAGACAGTTATCATCCCTGCGGGTGAAGTGCATATAGACGACACTCTCCACTTTACTGAAGAACCCGTTGCGGTTACAGATTGGAAAGTTAACAAGACTTGGAGGAGTAGTTTTAAGCTTGTCAAGGTTCGTTGGAACTCACGTCATGGCCCAGAGTTTACTTGGGAGCGTGAAGATCGAATGAAATCAAAATATCCACATTTTTTCCCTAACTCCCCTGCAACCAATAGCGCTGCTTAAAATTTCGGGATGAAATTTTCTTAACGGGGGGAGAATGTGACAATGATCAAAGTTCCATGTATCCGTACAATAATTAAACAGTAATTTGTAGCTTAATGACTATGCTTAATTTAAATTAATGACATGAATGCCTTCTGATTATTGTCACATACATACAAGTGCATCACATATTACATGATGTCATATCATTATTGCATGCAACACTTTATGATTCAAATGATGCACGAAACAAACTTAGCACAGTTATCAGACAAACTAGAAGTACTGACGGGAGTTCAGTACTCAGTCAGACATGATGTTAAGACACAGAATGAGCCAGAAACCAAGAGTTACACTAGTATAGTGTGTAGGAAAGTAAGGATCATAAAACTGCCTTCCTAGTGATAGTCTAAGTGCCGGAAAGTGCCTAAAACTCACACAAACTGCAGAATTCAGTAATTTTCAGCAAAATTCAGCATTCTAACACTAAAATAATATGCAGAATTATGGTTTAATGGTCCAGAATACCTTCCTAGGTGTCGGGAATCAAAACTGTCATATAAGGGAACATAAAGCACACTAAACTGCATAGTTTAGCACCTTAACAAACCGGTAACCAACCGGACACTACCCGAAACACTAAATTTTCACTAGAAGTATTGTTTTATCATTTCCGAGCTAGTTATGGTCACCGAACATCATAAAACATCTTATAATCACATAACAACTAAAAACACTAAACTTACACTTAGATCCTAACTAGTTTCCTTAACTATCCAATTGAAACCCAACCCTATACCCCCCTGGTGATGGTTTGCATGGGTGGCCCACCCATGATTTTGTTTTAATTGTTTATTAGATTATGTTGATACTTTTGAAACACATTACACACAAGATTATAGAATGTTGGGGATCCTTGTATTAATAACCACTAGAACTCATATAACTTCATTTCACAACTCAAACTCTCTCCCTCTTCTCTTGGTCTCGGCCGAGAACACCACACCCACCACCATCATTTTCAAGTCTTGTTCTTCCAATCTCAAGTATTACAAAGGTGCTAGGAGCTAAACTAAGGAGCTTGGTGCCATTGGAAGTTGAAGGACCTTTCTCAAGAGCTTTTAACCACCAAGTTTATCATCTTCATCATCTTGAATCTCTTCCCTAGACTTGTGCTAGTAGAAGACTTTTGAAACTTGTTTTTACTTTATTGAAAATGTGCTGATTAAGTTGTTTAACAAAAACAGTTTTCAGGATACGGCTCAGGATATCGAGCTGTATCAACAATCAAACAATGAGCAAAAAACGTAAAGGGTGACACGGGATGTACGAGGAAAGCCCTTGGTCAATATAGATCGCCGGTACAAAACCTCGGGAGCTGACAATCGCAGCTGCTTTGTTCTTCTTATTGCTTCAAATATCAGGATACAGTGCAGGATATGATGCGAATCGACTAGGTGTTACAATGTGATTTGATTACAAGTGTAAGTGTATTGTGAGTGTTTGCAGCTAGAGAGCAAGAGTGTACGAGAGATTGTGTGTTTTCTTATCTGATCCGATCAATCCTATTTATAGTAAAAGAAAGCTAACTAACTAGCCTATAATTCCTGGATATAACGAATATTCCCTTTGTAAACATTGTAGTCCACGTCTTCCGGTTTCAACGTTCATATTCCAACAGATTTGCCCGAGTCTTTAGGAGAAGAAGTCCACTTGAACATTATAGACTTGCACCATTAATCTGCACGTGAATTAATTAGCCACTACCAGGATACTGCATCAGGATGTTACCAATATCCTGATCCGGTATCCTAATCAAAACAAAAGAAACATAGTCAGAATATCATTCAGGATATATGAGAAGAAAACCTTCACTTCCCTGACCTCTGCATCAAGGATATTTCGATTGCCTATCATCTCCGATCACATGGCTCTAGCCGGTTTTTACTCTTTTCTACTTCCAATAAACCCCTCATTCTCAAGGCTACCAAAAATAAGGACGGATGGCAGCGGAAGTTCTTCTTCGTTAAGCGAGATTCCATCGATGAGGGTGCTAGCCTCCAGGTGGAGTGGTTAACCACCGGTAGGGTTTAGGGTTCTTGGAATATCCACAAATACATCTTGAGCCTATATCCTGTGCTGATACTCTTTTATTTGGCCCTTATGCAGTAAACTTCAGAGAAGTATCCCCACGTACTGAAGAATCTGAAAAGAGAATCAAAGCGATTTACCGGTTACCTGAAGGTGATAGGAGCTTTACCACACATCTCCCAAGTTCCAGTCAATATTCTTCGTCTGACATGTCTGGTAAGGGTTATTCTGCAAATGATTGATTAGCGTAATATAATGAAAAAGTAGAAAAGATTTAGAACTTCTCCTTTTATGCAGCACCAGCCAAAATCCAAGAAGTTTTTGACCTTGAGGAGTTGGACAGTTACTCCGATCCTATCCTGGTCAAAAAGAGCCACGCCCCAAACCAATTACTTCATCCAAGCCCACCAGCTCTAAATCTGCCGCCATTCCCAAGCCTTAACCAGCTACTAATCCTCGGACCTCTAGTTCCCGTAAGAGGAAAGAGGCCGATTCACCTGCCTGTCCCGAAACATTTCCCTACGAGCATCATGGGTTTGTGGAGGCAAGCAGGTTCATGACTTCTTTTCTCTACCAAGTATAGATTCTTATCCCATCTCCTGCATATATATGTTAAACCAATATCTTGGTTAATATGCAATAATACATGTGTTCTTTGTTGTAGGGCCTCGAACGTTTAGTTCACTTGTACGAAGAATCTTGCGGGCTCAATAAGATGCTCGAGTCCAAATTAAAGAAAGTCAAAGTCACTATTTCCGACCAAGGTATGATCGCCGCTGCTAAGTCTCAACATTACGAGGACAAGTTCAAGGCTATGACCCAGGAACACCAGGCTGCCTTCAAGAAAGTTACTCACGAAGCCCAAGCCCATCTTGATGCTGCTCACGCCCAACATGAACAGGATATGGCCTCTTACCGGGAAGGCCTTAAGAGCTCAGTCGTCGTCTCCCTTCTTCAGGCTAGGCTAAAAATCGCTTACGAAGCCAAGGCCCTGGGCTTCGAATGCCCTTCTTGGAATGTCGACGCCTGGGAGACAAAGCTAAGAGGTCTTGGCAGTAACCCTGTGTAGCATCCTGCTAAACTTGTAGTTGAGGGGTCTTCCAAGGTGACTGAAAAGCTAACTGACGCTGGTGGCAAGGTTGAGAAGGATGTTCGCGCTGATCCTGGACCAGATGCTGGTGAAGATGTGATGGATGAAGAGGGTGCTGCCCCTTGAATGCAGCGAAGTGGGCGATGATGGATATTGTCACCGAGGCCGGAGCCCACTTTAAAATTGGTGGTTTATGGTAGTTTGAACAATTTCCCTTTCTTGTTTGTTAAACAATTTTAATTTCCTGCATTAAAACAATATGATGGCCAAAGGTGGATGGGTTTTGAGTTTCAGGATGAAGCCCTTGGTCATCAGTTAGTATCATTTATTTTGACCAATATAACAGTTGGAGACGGATGGATCTCGGTTTGAGATGAAACCTTCAACTGTTACGTAAATATGGTAAAAAACTAACTGTGCTTTTGGTGGATGGGTCTCAGTTTGAGATGAAACCAACAGCACAATCTTTTGATATGTTAATAATATAACCATTTTATGACCATATCTATCATTGTCCTTTTTCAATTCTTTGCGTTGCTTAGTTTGAATACAATTTCAATGTTCCAAACTTAGTGTAATATTTCAAATGTCCCAACCAAATGAAAATATCTTGATCAGGATACTCGTAAATATCCTATTAAGACTTTTGTCAAATAGGGTTTTTATAATTCAACCAACTTAGATAACGTTTTCAAAGAAAAAGGATAGTTCATTTTTACAAAGCTCGTTTTGATAATAGATGTTTGACTCAAGTATAGTTTCAATTTTTCAATCTAATTACCATGCGTTAAACATTCTGAATATATCCTGAAAATATATCCTGAAATATATCTTAAGGATATATCCTGAAAATATATCCTGAGAATATCTTCAATCTAAGTATTATACTCATAAATGTTTTAATCAAACTTTTGTCAAATAAAGGTTAAAAAATTTAAACAATTTAGGTAAGGCTTTTAAAGGAACAAAAAGGAAAGATCATACCAGATACAAAGTATAATCCTATCCTCAGACTTCAATCCTTTTGTAACCTTTCCACCGGAGATGTCCCCAGTTTGGGACACTTAGTGAACTAAGCCCAAACTTGATCCCCTGAGTTCTTCACAATGCCTTAGTAGGAATATCCCCTGCTCATTATGTCTTTGAATACTTAGAAATTTTCTGGATATCAGCTGCAACTGTTTGTATAATTTTTATGTTACATGGGATAAACCCTAAAATATTCTGGAGATATATCCTTAGTGTACTGGGGATAATCCCATAGGTATTCTGGGAAAATTCCCAAGTTTTCGTGCGCTACAGGCGGCAGTGTATAAACTCTAAGACTTAGAAAGTTGAAAACCTTTAAACATTAGAGAGTATGAAAATACCCTTTCGCGAGAGAGGGTGATCAATCCTCATATACCTTAAGGATCCAGGATATAGCCAACGATAACGAAATTGTCAGCCACTTTTACAAGGACTGCTCCCGCCATCTTGAATTATTCCTGGATAACTTACGCTCCAGGCGGGGTGTTTAAACCAACATCGAGAGAAAAGTGAATACCTTTAAACCTGTGAAAGGATCAGGATCCCTTAAACGTGAGAGAGGGGGCCAATCCTCTAATCTTCTGAACTATCCTGAGTGTATATCCTAGAGTCACATCCCGAAGCATATTCTGCAAAACAACCTTAAACTAAGGTGGGTATTAGCCTGGCTAACACCCCTCTGATGCTTAAGTCAGTATTAGGTTTTAAAGAATAAATTAAATCAAACATATTTAAAAGAGATAGAATTCATACCATCCTGAGTTAGAAATTAATTTCTAAACTCACTTGAAATAAAGCTTAAGGTGTATCGCATTCCAGGATCTTGGCAACATATCCCCCTCCATATCCTTAAGCCGGTATGCTCCTTTCCCAGATTCTGATTCAATTTCATATGGTCCTTCCCACTTTGGAGCTAATTTTTCATCAGCAGGATTAGTAGTATTCTGAAAAGTTTTCCTTAATACCCAATCTCCAACTTAAAACCTTCTAGTCCTTATATTCTTGTTATATGCTCTGGATATCCTCTGTTGTTATGCTGCCATCCTTAGCTTTGCCGCATCTCTTGTCTCATCAATAGTATCCAATTCTTGATATAGGGCTATTTCTGTCGGTATAACCATTTCTGTCGGGATCACTGCCTCCGCTCCAAATACTAAGAAAAAATGGGGTTTGCCCAGTTGCACTTTTTACTGTTGTCCTATCAGCCCATAAAACAAAGGGTAATTCTTCTGCCCATCTTCCTTTCTTAGCTCCAAGTCTTTTCTTCAAATTGTTGACAATTATCTTGTTCGAGGTTTCTGCTTGTCCATTTGCTTGAGGATGTACTGGAGTAGATGTGATCATTTTGATTCCCCAACTCTTACAAAAATCCGTTGTCCTCTTACTGATAAACTGAGAACCGTTGTCACAGATTATCTCAGTTGGTACCCCAAACCTAGTCAGGATATTCCGTTTTATGAAGGATACTACTTCTTGGTCTCTAACTTGAACAAATGCTTCAGCTTCAACCCATTTAGAGAAATAATCAGTCATGGCCAGCATAAAGACTTTTCCTCCTGGAGCTTTTGACAATTTTCCCACTATGTCCATTCCCCATTTCATGAATGGCCAAGGGGAAGCAATAGGGTATAGTGGTTCAGCAGGCTGATGTAATATATTACTATGCCTTTGACATGCATCACATCTTCGAGCATATTCTGCTACATCTTTCCTCATCGTCGGTCAATAGTATTCGGTTCTTAATACCTTTGAGAATAACGATCTGCCCCCAGTGTGGTTACCACAATCCCCTTCTTGTATATCCTGAAGCACTTCCTTGGTTTCGGGATCCTCCAAGCACCTCTGGTATGGTCCTGCAAGATATTTCTTATACAAAACATCATTTATAATAGTGAATCGTGATACCTTCATCCTAAAGGCCTTAGGATTCTCATCCTATGGGATGTGTCTCGTCCAGGACTTAGGATCCTCCTCGAGATACTCATCATCAGGATCCTGGATACTTACTACTTCCTTATCCTGAGATTTGAGAAGATCCGTCGCAGGATACAGGATATGTAGTTGTTATAGGCGATTTTCTGCTCATATATCATGGCTAATATACTGACTATGTTTCTTTTGTTTGTGGCCAGGATGCTGGATCAGGATATTGGTAACATCCTGATGTGATATCCTGGTAGTAACCAATTAACCCACGTGCAGGTTATTGTAACTAGTCTGCAACGGTCAGGTGGACTTCTTCCCCTCAAGACTCGGGCAAATCAGTTATATTACGAACATTGAAGCCGGAAGACATGGACTACAACGTCCACATATGGAATATTCACCGGATCCCGGAATAGTAGGATAGTTAGTTGCTTTTTTTTACTATAAAAGGGGATTGATCGGATCAGATTAGGGACACAATTTTTCACACACTCTTTCTAATATTTGAAGCAATAAGAAGAACAAGGCAGCTGCGATTGTCAGCTCCTGAGGTTTTATGTCGGCGATCTAGATTGATCAAGGGCTTTCCTCGTATATCTCGTGTCACCCTTTACATTTTTGCTCATTGTTTGTTCATAGATATAGCTCAATATCCTGAGCTATATCCTGAACCTGTTCTTGTAAATAACTTAACTAGCATATTTTCAACACACTTTTTTAGCACACTACCTCACTTAACTAATTTGATCACTTAATTACTTCGGTAATTTTTTACCAAAATAATTTGGCGCCCACCGTGGGGCAAGTGGTGCTACTTCTACAAAAAGTTTTTGCAAGATCGTTACTTGGTTTTCTATTTTCAAAACTTTTTGCTACATTATTTTTGATGGCCTCGAGATCAAACGTGAGCTCTTCCACCGTGTCTGCTTCCACCACCTCTTCCGAGAATGCAAGCCTCTTCACAGGGAACTGAAAGTCATGCGGCTCGGGATGTTATCCCCGCTCGCAATATCCAGGGATCTGGTCCTGTTTTGGCTTCTAATGAAGAAATTCTAAATTTGTTTGGTAGTGTACAGGAACAGATGAGGCAGCAGAAGGAAACTAATCAGATGCTGATGAGAGAGATACAACTCTTGAAATCCGGCCCAAGTAGGCCTGCTGAAGATATTGTCCCTCCCTTGCAACCCAGGGCTTTGAACTTCAGTTCTGCAGTTTATACTGAGGATAACCGGGGGAATATTGTGCCTAGCCATTCCCAGAATCATACTCCTGAGATACCCTCTTCAATAAGAGTATCAACTATGAGAAGCTCACGATATGCTTCAGGATATGGCCAGAATCCCCAGACTGGTAATGTATCTAATAATAATAATACTCTTGCTACTAATGGTGTTGGATCTTTGCAGGATGCAGGTATGACATCAGCATTTTCCAGGGAGCTTCAAAAACTAAAAGACATGAAATCCAGTGTGCCTAGGGTAGTCCAGCCAATTCTAGAAGTGTCCCAGGACAGCCACAGGATATCACGGTTTGCATATCCTATTTGTGATGCTGAAATCCCAAAAAGATTTCAAACCCCTAATATGAAACTCTATGACGGAACTACGGATCCTGAGGAGCATATTGCCCAGTATATGGAAAGGATGGAAATCAACCCTATCCCTCCAGATCTCAAAGAAGCATGCCTGTGCAAGGGTTTTGGTTCTACCTTAACAGGATCAGCCTTAAAATGGCTCTTAAATGTTCATCCTCACTCAATTACTTCATTTGCTCATTTAGTTAATTTATTTAATAGTCAATTTTCTTGCAGCCAGAGTTTTGAGAAACTGGCCAGTGATCTTTACAGGATAACTCAAGGACCTCAGGAATCCTTGAGGGATTATGTGAACAAGTTTAGTCGGGAATCCTTGGATATCCCACATCTTGATATTGCAACAGCTATGCAGGCTTTCGAGATGGGATTACAAAAAGATTCTAAATTTTACCAGGATCTTGTAATGAATCCCTGCAGGAATCTAGTCGAAGCTCGTAACAGGGCTCTAAGATACATTCGGCTGGAGGATGACAAAAAATGCAAGAGAGGATGAATTCATCCACAACCTATGAGTCAACCAACAGGAAATCAGAATCCTCGTACAAACCATATCTCTCTAAGCCATATGGCAGAAATGACAGCAAGAAAGTGAATGCTGTTGAAGATGAGGATCCTGAGGAGTATCCTGAGTTGTCTGAATATTGTTTTTCTGTTAATATACCTGAACTAATGTATGCTATGCAGGGTTTAGGAGATAAAGCAAGATGGCCCCGGAAAAATCAACAGAAAGCTGATTGGAAGGATAAGTCCAAATGGTGTGCCTTCCACGAAGATTTTGGACATGTTACTGAGGATTGCATCGCTTTAAGGAAAGAAATAAGCTATCTCTTAAGCAAGGGATATCTGAAGGACCTCTTGGGAAGAAACAAGAATAAGGGTCAGGATCCTGAGAAGGATCCTGAGCGAGCAGCATCACATCCTGCGGATGCGAAAATAATTAACTTTATTTCAGGAGGATCCGACATCTACGGCACATCATATTTTGCGGCAAAAAGACACGTGAAGGAAGCCAAAGCAGAGAGGGGAGATAAGCCAACCAGGATGTCAACCCTCACAACTGACAAAGTGATCACGTTCGATATTGATGACAGGGATACAGTCCATGATCCTCATCATGACGCTTTAGTAATAACGTTATATGTTGCTAATCATTTTGTGCGCAGGATACTAGTGGATAATGGCAGCTCAGTCAACATAATTCAGCTGGAAACATTGAAGAGGATGAATATATCCCCGATGGATATTACTTCGAAGTCCACTGTGCTCGTTGGTTTCACTGGAGAAGCTAGGAATACCGTAGGAGAGATAAAGTTACCCGTGTATATTCAAGGGGTCAACTCAATTCAGCGCTTTTGTGTCACAGACTATTTATCCTACTATAATATTATATTAGGTAGGCCTTGGATCCATGATATGAAAGCTGTTCCGTCAACCTACCATCAATGCATCAAGATCCCTACCCCTTGAGGAGTAGTCAAGGTGGAAAGCGATCAACAGGAAGCGAAGGAGTGTTATTCTTCTTCGATGAAATCCTCAATAAAGCCTAGTGCAGCATAGCAATTAAAGATGTGAGGCCAGAATATCATGGAGGCTTCAGAGCAGGATGTGAAGAAAATTATCCTGGATCAAGATAATCCGGATATCTCGATGCTCGTAGGAAACAATATCCCTGAGGATAGTGAAGATCAATTGACTAATTTTTTTGAAATGTAGGATGTCAACATTCGCGTGGAAGCACGAGTATATGACAGGTATTTCCAAGAATATTATAACACATAAGCTCGGTATTGACAGGTCATTCAAGCCTGTCCAACAAAAGAGAAGGAAGTTTGCTCCGGAGCGAAATATGATTATTCAGGAAGAAGTAGAGAGGTTATTGAAATCCAAAATGATCAGAGAGGTCAAGTTTCCAAGATGGCTAGCAAATGTAGTGGTGGTGCAGAAGAAAAATGGGAAATGGAGAGTTTGTGTAGATTACACAGACTTGAACAAAGCTTGTCCCAAAGACCCATTTCCTCTTCCTCATATTGACTCAATGGTGGATGCTACTGCCGGCCATGAGATGTTAACCTTCATGGATGCATCCTCAGGATTCCAGCAGATCCAAATGGAACCTTCAGACCAGGCGGATACTGTCTTCATGACACCAATAGGTATTTATTGTTACACTGCTATGCCCTTTGGTTTGAAAAATGCAGGTGCGACATATCAAAGATTGGTGAACATGATGTTCAAAGAGAAGCTGGGGGACACTATGGAGGTGTACATCGATGACATGGTAGTAAAATCCAAAAAGGCTGAGGATCATCTCCAGGATATTAAGGGAGCATTTGATATCCTGGATCAGTATAACATGAAGCTGAATCCTGCTAAGTGCCATTTCAGAGTGGAGGCAGGAAAGTTTCTAGGATATATGGTGACTAAAAGAGGGATAGAAGCAAGCCTAGAACAGATCAAAGCCATCTTGGATATCAAGTCACCTTCGAATATGAAGGATGTTCAATGAATTAACAGGGCGAGTAGTAGCATTAAATAGATTTATTTCAAGATCCTCATAAAAATTCAAGGAATTTTATGATATCCTGAAGAAGAACAAGAAGTTCGAATGGCGAGTGAAGCATGAAGCAGCCTTGCAGGATTTGAAGCAGTATCTTTCAACTGCACGCTTATTGATGAAGCCTGAAAACGGTGAACCATTATCCCTATACCTTGCAGTATCAGGGAACGCAGTAAGTGCTGTCCTTGTAAAGGATCATGAAGGTCAACAATATCATGCTTATTATGTTAGTAAAAGTTTATTAGATGCTGAAACTAGATATTCTCATTTAGAAAAAAACTAATATTAGCTCTAGTTATGGCATCAACAAAGCTTAGACATTACTTCGAAACACATAGGATTCATGTTAAAACCAACTATCCTGTAAAAAATGTGCTTAGGAAACCAGAGATGTCAGGTAGGATGGCTAAGTGGTCAGTAAAATTAAGTGCATATGATCTAGTGTATGAACCTAGAAATGCCATAAAGTCTCAGGCTTTAGCTGACTTTGTGGCTGATTTTAGTAGTGATATTCAAAGTGAAGTAGACATAGAAGTACAACAGCTAGGAGAAAACTTAGAATCTTGGACTTTATATACTGATGGAGCATCTAATGTCAGAGGTGTAGGTTTGGGAATACTACTAAAATCTCCACAGGGGGACATATTACCCCAGGCTATTAGATGTGAATTTTCTGCCACTAAAAATAAAGCAGAATATGAAGCTTTAATTGCAGGATTATAATTGGCTAAGAGCATGAATATCAGGAGTGTACAAGTATTTGTTGATTCTTTGTTAATCACTAATCATTTTAATGGGACATATGCAGTTAAAGGTGAGAAGTTAATCGAGTATCTCGAAATTCTCAAAAAATTAGCAGGATATTTCGATGTTTTTACACTTGCACAGGTACCAAGAGAGGATAATGCTGAAGCTGATGCCTTGGCAAATCTAGGATCATCAGTCAGGATACCGGAAGGAACCCAAATACCAATATTACATATTCTATATCCTGCGACGGATCCTCAGGATAAGGAAGTAGTAAGTGTTCAGGATCCTGATGATGAGTATCCTGAAGAAGATCCTAAGTCCTGGATAGCTCCAATCATAAGATATCTCAGGGAAGGACATATCCCAAAGGATGAAAATCCTAAGGCCTTTAGAATGAAGGTATCACGATTCACTATTATAAATAATATCTTGTATAAGAAATCTCTTGCAGGACCATATCTGAGGTGCTTGGAGGATCCCGAAACTAAAGAAGTGCTTGAGGATATACACGAAGTGGATTGTGGTAACCATACTGGGGGCAGGTCATTATTCTCAAAGGTATTAAGAACTGGGTACTATTGGCCGATGATGAGAAAAGATGCTGCAGAATATGCTCGAAGATGTGATGCATGTCAAAGCCACAGTAATATATTACATCAACCTGTTGAGCCACTTTATCCCATCGCTTCCCCTTGGCCATTCATGAAATGGGGAATGGACATAGTAGGAAAATTGCCAAAGGCTCCAGGAGGAAAGGTCTTCATGCTGGCAATGACTGATTATTTCTCTAAGTGGGTCGAAGCTGAAGCATTTGTTCAACTCATAGATCAAGAAGTAGTATCCTTCATAAAAAGGAATATTCTGACTAGGTTTGGAGTACCAGCTGAGATAATTTGTGACAATGGATCTCAGTTTATAAGTAAGAGGACTACTGACTTTTGCAAGAGTTGGGGAATCAAAATGATCACATCCACACCGGTACATCCTCAAGCAAATGGACAAGCAGAATCCTTAAACAAGATAATTGTCAACGATTTAAAGAAAAGGCTTGGAGCTAAGAAGGGAAGATGGCCAGAAGAATTACCCTTTGTTTTATGGGCTGATAGAACAATGGTGAAAAGTACAACTAGCCAAACCCCATTTTCCTTGGTATTTGGAGCAGAAGCGTTTATCCTGACAGAAATGGTGATACCTACAGCGAGATACGATCTCCGGGATCCTAAGCAGAATCCTGAAGGCTTATGTCAGGAATTGGATATTGTTGATGAGACAAGAGATGCAGCAAAACTAAGGATGGCAGCATATCAACAAAGGATATCCAAAGCATATAACAAGAATATAAGGACTAGAAGGTTCCAAGTTGGAGATTGGGTGTTAAGAAAAGCTTTTCAGAATACTACCAATCCTGTTGAGGGAAAACTGGCTCCGAAGTGGGAAGGACCCTATGAGATTGAATCGGAATCAGGAAAAGGAGCATATCGACTCAAGAATATGGAGGGGGATATGCTACCAAGATCCTGGAATGCAATACATCTAAAGCTCTATTTCAAGTGAGTTTGGAATTTAAATTCTAACTCAGGATGGTATGGATTCTATCTCTTTTAATATGTTTTGATATTATTTATTCTTTTAAACCCATTACTGACTTAAGCATCAGAGGGGTGTTAGCCAGGCTAACACCCACCTTAGTTTACAGTTGTTTTGCAGTATATGCTTCGAGATATAGCTCCAGGATACACACTCAGGATACTTCAAAAAATTAGAGGATTGGCCCCCTCTCTCACGTTTAAGGGATCCTGATCCCTTCACGGGTTTAAAGGTATTCACCTTTCTTTCGAATTGGGTTTAAACACCCCGCCTAGAGCGCAAGTTATCCAGGGATAGTTCAAGATAGCGGGACCAGTCCATGTAAAAGTGGCTGACAATTTCGTTATTGTTGGCTATATCCTGGATCCTAAAGGTATATGAGGATTGATCACCCTCTCTCACGGTAGGGTATTTTAATATTCTCTATGGTTTAAAGGTTATCACCTTTCTGAGTCTTGGAGTTTATACACTCCCTCCTGTAGCGCATGAAAATTTGGGATTTTCCCTAGGATACATGTGGGTTTATCCCCAGCATACTAATGATTTATCTCTAGTATATTTTAGGGTTTACCCCCAGTAACACAAGAACTGTTCAAACGATTGGAACTGATGTTTAGAAAATTTCTAAGTGTTCAAAGACTTTATGCACAGGGGACATTCCTTCTGAGGCAATTCTGTAAAGCTCGAAGGATCAAATTTGGACTTAGTGTATTAAGTACCTCGGACTGGGGACATCTTACTGGAAGAAAATTGCAAAAGAATTGAAGCTCCAAAATAGGGTTACACTCTATTCCTGGTATGATCTTCCCTTTGTAAACCTTATTTGAACTTTTGAAACTATGTTTGGAAAAGGCTTAGATATCCTGATTAGGATATATTCTTAGGATATATTCTCAAAATGTGTTTTCGGAATATGTTTCAGGATATTTGGTTGGAATGTTTGGGATATAATACTTGGGTTGGAAACTAATACTCTGGTCAAACAAGTAAAATGAACTGTCCTTTTTTCTTTAAAAGCTTTATCTGAATTGTTGGAATGTTTGCCATTTTTAGCCGAGCCTGCAGAAGGGAGACGACAACGGAGCTTTTAAGACCTTCCCGGTAAGTGGCCATATCCTGCTCATGTTGGGCGTGGGCAGCGTCCAGATGGGCTTGGGCTTCATAAGTGGCTTTTTTTAGAGCAGCCTGATGCTCCTGAGTCATGGTCTTGAACTTGTCTTCGTAGTGTCGAGTTTTAGCAGCAGCAATCATACCTTGGATGAAAATGGTAACCTCAACTTTCTTCAGCTTGGACTCAAGCATCTTGTTGAGCCCACATGATTCTTGGTACAAATGAACTAGACGTTCGAGGCCCTACACCCAAAGACACAAGTATTATTGTTTTGGTCAAAAATTACCGAAGCAATTAAGTGATCAAATTAGTTAAGTGAGGTAGTGTGCTAGAAATGTGTGTTTAAAATATGCTAGTTATGTTATTTGCAAAAATAGTTTTAGGATACGGCTCAGGATATAGAGCTGTATCTTTGATCAAACAATGAGCGAAAATGTAAAGGGTGACACAGGATGTACGAGGAAAGCCCTTGATCAATCTAGATTGCCGGCATAAAACCTCGGGAGCTGACAATCGCAGCTGTCTTGTTCTTCTATTACTTCAAATATCAGGATACAGTGCAGGATATGATGCGGATCAACTAGGTGTTACAATGTAATTCGAGTACAAGTGTTTGTGTGTAGTGATTGTTTGCAATAGGAGAGAAAAAGTGTGCGAGAGAGTGTGTGCCTTAATCTGATCGGATCAATCTATTTATAGTAAAAGGAAACTAACTAAATATCCAATTATTCCGGGATTCAGCGGATATTCCCCATACGAACATTGCAGTCCTGGTCTTCCGGGTCCAACGTCTATAAGCCAACTGATTTGCCCAAGTCTTGAGGGGAAGAAGTCCACCTGACCGTTGGAGACTTGCACCTTCTAATCTGCACATGATTAAATTAGTCACTATCAGGATATCGTACCAGGATGTTACCAATATCCTGATTCGGTATCATGATCACAAATAAACAATCAAAGCTAGAATATTAGTCAGGATATATGTTCAGAAAATGACCCATAACAATTGTCCCCAAAATATATCTGTTGGTATACCAATTCCAACGGATATATTTTAAATTTTATCCCTCGAATCGAGGTTATTAAGTTGAAACGACAGTTGATGTGACACACTACAACTTCCCATACGATATTTACTCAATGTCCCCCTATATTCAGCCTATAATTAGCCGAAATACTTTGCATTATGATCATCACTCCTCGAGCAAATCTCAGGTATTTCCCTTCTCTCTTCTTCTCTGTTATTCTTTTCTTGAATTTCTTCTTTCTTGGTCAATTCCTTTCATGGCATCACGAACAAGATCTCGGCCGAACGAGCCGGTCCCAACCCTCATGAGCCAAAACCTTATCCGAGAACCAGAAAAAGAAATTTTTTCTTTCAATAATGCTGATATCATCGCTCAGAAGGATTCCGACGCCTTTCCTGCCGGAGTGGTCATTCGCCCTTTTGATCGGGAGGTCCGATTAGACGCGTCATCAGACGAGTGGGTCTGCTTTTTTACCTATCCCTTTTCCTTGGGACTCCGGTATCCATTTCCACCCTTTATCTCTCGTTTCTTCGAACTTACCGGCCTCAGCTACGCTCAAACTATGCCAATGGTGTGGCGAGTTTTAATTGCGCTAAACCAAATTAAATATCGCCATTGCCCTGACCTATGCATTGAAGACCTTCCCATAGCATATCGACTGAGATCCCATGGCAACAGTCTCCTTCTTTTGTTCTCTACCTCCAAGAATCCCCTAGTTCTTAAGGCCACTAAGAACGAAGATCAGTGGCAACGGAAGTTCTTTTTCATTAAGAGGGAGTCCATTGACAAGGGTTTTGACCTACCAGTTAGATGGTTAACCAAGGGTAGGATTTAGGGTTTTAGGAATATGCCCAAATATATCCTCAAACTGTATCCTTGACTGATATCCTGATATCTTGTGCAGCAAATTTCAGAGACCTAGCACCCCCAAGCGCAGAATCGGAGCCCAGGATCAAAGAGATCTATCGACTTCCTGCCAGTGAAAGAACCTTCTCCCTGTTTCTTACAGGCTCAAGTCAAAAATCAAGTTCAGAGATGTCTGGTAAGTATATGATTTGATTAATTATAGAGTATTAGTGTTAAGAATTAAACATTTCTCCCTTTTTATAGTGCTGGTCATCAACCTCGAAGGCTTCCAACTCGACGAGCTAGACAGCTATTCCAGCCTCGCACCTGTCCAGCAAGAATCCAATCCAAAGCCAGCTGACACTCCAAAGCCTACCATTTCGAAGACTGCTACTGTTCCCAAAGCTCCCCCAGCATCCAGGACCCAGGCCTCCAGTTCCCAGAAGAGGAAGGAAGCAGATTACCCTGCTACCCCCCATGTGTTTCCATTTGAGAACTATGGGTTCACAGAATCCAGTAAATTCATGACCGGCTTCCTCAACCAGGTTAGTATCTTTGACCTATATCCTGCACCATATGCTGATTATAAAAGTTAATTAAGGTCAATACATGTTCTCTTATTTTGCAGGGTCTCGAACATCTGGTATTCCTTTATGAAGACGCGTGTGGCACAAACGTCATGCTGGAGAGTAAGCTGAAAAAGGCCAAAACCACCATTGCAGATTAAGCAGCAATTGCCACCGCCAAATCAGAGCATTACGAGGCTAAATACAAGGCAATGGTCCAAGAGCATCAATCTGCCATCCAGAAGATCACCCAGGAGGCCCAAGCTAAGTCCGATACTGCCCAAGTTCAACATGAGCAGGACATGGCTTCATACCGGGAAAGCCTCAAGAATTCAGTTGTCATCTCCCTCCTCCAGGCCAGGCTGAAAATGGCTTATGAGCCTACGGATTTGGGCGTTGAATGCCCTTCGTGGAATATCAAAGCTTGGGAGATGAAATTGAAAGATCTTGGTGGTAACCCTGTGGAGCCTCATGTGAAGCCGACAGGGGAGGAGCCTGCTGAGATGGCCAAGAAGGTGGATGGTGTTGACGTTCTGAAGAATGCTGATGGTGATGCCGGAGGTGATGCTGGAGGAAATGCTAGGAAGGATGTTGCTGATGAGGTCATGATGGAAGGAGGAACTGCCCCTTAGAGGCAGCGAAGTGGGCGATGATGGATATACGTGCCAAGGCTGGAGTCCACTTTTTTAAATTTGATGGTTGTGGTCTGTTAAACAATTTACTTTTCCTGTCTCTGAACAATTTACATTTCCTGCATCAAGACAATATGATTACCAAAGGTGGATGGGTCCTGGGTTTCAGGATGAAGCCCTTGGTCATCAATTAGTATAACATGTTTTGAATGATATAACAGTTGGAGATGGATGGGTCTCAGTTTGAGACGAAACCTTCAACTGTTAAGTAAATAGGGTAAGGAACTAATCGTGCTTTTGGTGGATGGGCCTCGGTTTGAGGTGAAACCAAAATTACAATTTTTGACATGTTAATAATATAACCTCCTTTCGACTTATTTGTTGTTGCCTTTTAATTTTTTGTTATGCATTGCTTAGTTTAGATTTTAACTTTGCAAAATTAGTGCAATTATTTTTGAAAATATCCTGATCAACATACTCAGCGATATCCTACAAAGACTTTCGTCAAATAGGGTTTTTCAAAATTCAAACAATTTAGATAAAGTCTTTAAAAAATAGTTTAAAAATCATTTTGATAATACTTGTTTGACCAGAGTATTAGTTTTTAACCCAAGCATTATACCCCAAATATTCCAACCAAATATCCTGGAACATATTCCGAAAGCACAATTCGAGAATATATCCTTAATCAGAATATTTAAATCTTTTCCAAACATAGTTCCAAAAGTTCAAATGACTTAAGTAAGGTTCACAAAGGAAAGATCATACCAGGAATAGAGTGTAACCCTAGTATCGAACTTCAATCCTTTTGCAACTTCTTCCACTGAGATATCACCAGTCCGAGATACTTAGTACACTAGGTCCAAATTTGATCTTTTGAGCTCTACACAATCGCCTCAGAATGAATGTCCCCTGTGCATGAAGTCTTTGAATACTTAGAAAATTTTTTGAATTTCAGTTCCAACTGTTTGGACAGTTCTTGTGTTACAGAGGTAAAACCCAAAAATATACTGGAGATAAATCCTTAATATCCTGGGGAAAATCCCATAAGTATCCTAGGGAAAATCCCATATTTTCATACGCTATAGGCGGGAGTGTATAAACTCCAAGACTTAGAAAGGTGATAACCTTTAAACCTTAGAGAGTATGAAAATACCCTTCCGTGAGAGAGGGTGATCAATCCTCATATACCTTTAGGAGCTAGGATATAGCCAACAATAACAAAATTGTCAGCCACTTTTACATGGACTGGTCCCTCTATCTTGAACTATCCCTGGATAATTTGTGCTCCAGGCGGGGTGTTTAAACCCAATTCGAGAGAAAGGTGAATACCTTTAAACTTGTGAAGGGATCAGGATCCTTTAAACGTGAGAGAGGGGGCCAATCCTCTAATCTTTCAAAGTATCCTGAATGTGTATCCTGGAGCTATATCCCGAAGCATATACTGCAAAACAACTGTAAACTAAGGTGGGTGTTAGCCTGGCTAACACCCCTCCGATGCTTAAGTCAGTAATGGGTTCAAAAGAATAAACAATATCAAAACACATTAAAAGAGATAGAATCCATACCATCCTAAGTTAGAATTTAAATTCCAAACTCACTTGAAATAGAGCTTTAGATGTATAGCATTCCAGGATCTTGGTAGTGTATCCCCCTCCATATTCTTGAGTCGGTATGCTCCTTTTCCGGATTCTGATTCAATCTCATAGGGTCCTTCCCATTTCGGAGCCAACTTTCCATCAGCAGGATTAGTAGTATTCTGAAAAGCCTTTCTCAATACCCAATCTCCAACCTGGAATCTTCTAGTCCTTATATTCTTGTTATATGCTTTAGATATCCTCTGTTGATATGCTGCCATCCTTAGCCTTGCTGCGTTTCTTGTCTCATCAACCGTATCCAATTCCTGGCAAAGGACTTCAGGATTCCGCTCAGGATCCCGGAGGTTGGATCTTGCTGTTGGTATCACCATTTCCGTTGGGATTACCGCTTCTGCTCCAAATACTAAGGAAAATGGGGTTTGACCAGTTGCACTTTTCACCGTTGTCCTATCAGCCCATAAAACAAAGGGTAGTTCTTCTGCCCATCTTCCTTTTTTAGCTCCTAGTCTCTTTTTCAGGTTGTTGACAATTATCTTGTTTGAGGATTCTGCTTGTCCATTTGCTTGAGGATGTACCGCTGTGGATGTGATCATTTTGATTCCCCAACTCTTGCAAAAGTCAGTAGTCCTCTTACTTATAAACTGAGATCCATTGTCATAAATTATCTCAGTTGGTACTCCAAACCTAGTCAGGATATTCCTTTTTATGAAGGATACCACTTCTTGATCTCTAACTTGAACAAATGCTTCAGCTTCGACCCACTTAGAGAAATAATCAGTCATTGCCAACATGAAGACCTTTCCTCCTGGAGCCTTTGGCAATTTTCCTACTATATTAATTCCCCACTTCATGAATGGCCAAGGGGAAGCTATTGGATAAAGTGGCTCAGCTGGCTGATGTAATATATTACTGTGTCTTTGGCATGCATCACATCTTCAAGCGCATTCTGCAGCATCTTTTCTCATTGTCGGCCAATAATATCCTGTTCTTAGTACCTTTGAGAATAACGACCTGCCCCCAGTATGGTTACCACAATCCCCTTCGTGTATATCCTGAAGCACTTCTTTGGTTTCGGGATCCTCCGAGCACCTTAGATATGGTCCTGCAAGATATTTCTTATACAAAACATTATTTATAATAGTGAATCGTGATACCTTCATTCTAAAGGCCTTAGGATTCTCATCCTTTGGGATGTGTCCTTCCTTGAGATATCTCATGATTGGAGCCGTCCAGGACTTAGGATCCTGATCAGGATACTCATCATCAGGATCCTGAACACTTACTATTTCCTTATCCTGAGGATCCGTCGCAGGATACAGGATATGTAATATTGGTATTCGGGTCCCTTCCGGTATCCTGACTGATGATCCCAGATTTTCCAAGACATCAGCTTCAGCATTATCCTCTCTTGGTACCTGTTCAAGTGTAAAAATATCAAAATATCCTGCTAATTTTTTGAGAATCTCGAGATACTCGATTAACTTCTCACCTTTAACTGTATAGGATCCATTAAAATGATTAGTAATTAACAAAGAATCAACATATACTTGCAAACTCTTGATATTCATACTTTTAGCCAATTCTAATCCTGCAATTAATGCTTCATATTCTGCTTCATTATTAGTGGCAGGAAACTCACATCTAATAGCCTGGGGTAATATGTCCCCCAGTGGCGATTTTAGTAGTATACCCAAACCTACACCTCTCACATTAGATGCACCATCAGTATACAATGTTCAAGATTCTGAGGTTTCTCCTAATTGTTGGACTTCTAGGTCTACTTCATTTTGAATATCACTACTGAAATCAGCCACAAAGTCAGCTAAAGCCTGAGACTTTATGGCATTTCTAGGCTCATATACCAGATCAAAGGAACTTAATTTCACTGACCACTTAGCCATCCTACCTGACATCTCGGGTTTCCTAAGCACATTTTTAACAGGATAGTTAGTTTTAACGTGAATCCTATGTGTTTCAAAATAATGTCTAAGTTTTGTTGATGCCATAACTAGGGCTAATATCAATTTCTCTAAGTGTGTGTATCTAGTTTCGGCATCTAATAAACTTTTGCTAACATAATAGACAGGATATTGCTGACATTCATGATCCTTTACAAGGACAGCACTTATAGCATTTCCCGATACTGCGAGGTATAGGGATAATGGTTCACCATTTTCAGGCTTCATCAATAGGGGTGCAGTTGAAAGATACTGCTTCAAGTCCTGCAAGGCTGCTTCATGTTTGATTCCCCATTCGAACTTCTTGTTCTTCTTCAGGATATCATAAAATTCCTTGCATTTTTCCGAGGATCTTGAAATAAATCTGTTTAATGCTGCTACTCGCCCTGTTAACCGTTGAACATCTTTCATATTAGAAGGTGATTTGATATCCAAGATGGCTTTGATCTGTTTTGGGCTTGCTTCTATCCCTCTTTTCGTCACCATGTATCCTAGAAACTTTCCTGCCCCCACTCCAAAATGGCATTTAGCAGGATTCAACTTCATGTTGTACTGGTCCAGGATATCAAATGCTCCTTTAATATCCTGGAGGTGATCCTCAGCCTTTTTAGATTTTACTACCATGTCGTCGATGTACACCTCCATAGTGTCCCCCAACTTGTCTTTGAACATCATGTTCACCAATCTTTGATACGTTGCACCTGCATTTTTCAAACCAAAGGGCATAGCAGTGTAACAATAAATACCTGTTGGTGTCATGAAGGCAGTATCCTCCTGGTCTGAAGGTTCCATTTGGATCTGCTGGAATCCTGAGGATGCATCCATGAAGGTTAATATCTCATGGCCGGCAGTGGCATCCACCATTGAGTGAATATGAGGGAGAGGAAATGGATCTTTGGGACAAGCTTTGTTCAAGTCTGTGTAATCTACACAAACTCCATTTCCCATTTTTCTTCTGCACCACCACTGTGTTTGCTAGCCATCTTGGAAACTTGACTTCTCTGATCATTTTGGATTTCAGTAACCTCTCTACTTCTTCTTGAATAATCATATTTCGCTCCGGGGCAAATTTCCTTCTCTTTTGTTAGACAGGCTTGAACGACCTATCAATGCCAAGCTTATATGTTATTATATCCTTGGATATTCCCGACATATCCTCGTCTTTCCACGCGAATGTTGACAACCTGCATTTCAAAAAGTTAGTCAATTGATCTTCAATATCCATAGGGATATTGGTTCCTACGAGCACCGAGATATCTGGATTATCTTGATCCATGATAATTTTCTTCACATCCTGTTCCGAAGCTTCCATGATATCCTGGCCTCGCATCTTTAATTGCTATGTTGCACTAGGTTTTGTTGATGATTTCATTGAAGAAGAATAACACTCCTTTGCTTCCTATTGATCACTTTCCACCTTGACAACTCCCCAAGGAGTAGGGATCTTGATGCATTGATGGTAGGTTGACGGGACAGTTTTCATATCATGGATCCAAGGCCTACCAAATATGATATTATAGCAGGATAGAGAGTCCATGACACAAAAGCGCTGCATTGAGTTGACCCCTTGAATATACACGGATAACTTTATCTCTCCTACGGTATTCCTAGCTTCTCCACTGAAACCGATGAGCATAGTGGACTTCGAAGTAATATCCATCGGGGATACATTCATCCTCTTCAGCGTTTCCAGCTGAATTATGTTGACTGATCTGCCATTATCCACTAATATCATGCGTACAAAATGGTTAGCAACATATAACGTTATTACTAAAGCATCATGGTGGGGATCCTAGACAGTATCCCTGTCATCATTATCGAACATGATGACTTTGTCAGTCATGAGGGTTGACATACTTGTTGGCTTATCTCCCCTCTCTGCTTTGGCTTCCTTCGGGTGTCTTTTTGCCGTAGAATATGATGTGCCGCAGATGTCGGATCCTCCATAAATAAAGTTAATTATTTTTGCATCCACAGGAGGTGATGCTGCCCGCTCAAGATCCTTCTCAGGATCTTGACCCTTATTCTTCTTTCTTCCCAAGAGGTCCTTCAGATATCCCTTGCTCAAGATATAGCTTATTTCTTTTCTTAAAGCGATGCAATCCTCAGTAACATGTCCGAAATCCTCATGGAAAGCACACCATTTGGACTTGTCCTTCCAATCAGCCTTTTGTTGATTCTTTCGGGGCCATCTTGCTTTGTTTCCTAAACCCTGCATAGCATACATCAGTTCAGGTATGTTAACAGAAAAACAATATTCAGACAATTCAGGATACTCCTCATGATCCTCGTCTTCAACAGCATTCACTTTTTTGCCATCATTTCTGCCATACGGTTTAGAGCGATATGGTTTATACGAGGATTCTGATTTCCTGTTGGTTGACTCATAGGTTGTGGACGAATTCATCCTCTCTTGCATCTTTTTGTCGTCCTCCAGACTGTTAGGGGAGGATTTCTTAATGACCTGTGATACTCAAGTGTTATCATGTTTGGTGATCCTTACTTCTGTGACAATTAGTGATCCTCGGAAGTACTTCAGGATCAGGATCATGGATCATCCTAAGGATCCTTATACTAATGATTGTTCACTTTGAATTCGGTATTGTTTTGCAGGAGTACCGGATTGGACTTGGTCATGGCGATATTTCTGGAGCATATTCCCTTCAATTCTGCACGTACTTGACCATTGTGAACGTTATGGAGAATGTGGGGAGAAGGCACGAAATGCGGACAGTTAGTTAGGCTAGATATTTTCTAATTTTAAGGGGGGTAGCGAGCTATCTTTTAGAACACTTGGCTATTTTTGGCTACACACACTCGTACAACTGCACTCACCAGCTCTCGGCAAAACACTTAGCATTTTTCATACATTTCTACACGATACACTATAGTGATCCTTGTACTTAGCTCGCTATCATCCGAAGTTGTAAAACGATTATTGTTTAATTTGAGTTGGTGATCGGTAGTTTCCATCACCCGAGGTTTTTTATGCTGGAGATCATTCATTGATCAAGGGCTTTTTCCTCGTATAAATCTTTGTGTCTCCTGTGCAATTCATTTCTGAGTGATCCTCATTGTTGTTTACCAATTCAAGCATCATACCCCGTAACAGAGAGTTTGGTTGCATCATCCTGGTCTGATTTTTGACCAAAACAGTTTGGCGCCCATCGTGGGGCAATTGGTGCTTCATTCCTAAGAAATTCTCATTTTTGTGATCATTTCGGTTCGTTACATCCAAGCAGATGGCTTCATCATCAAAGAACACCTCCAGTGCGATGTCTGCAGTCAATTCATCCCAGGGCATTCCACCTTTGCCTCCACCACCTTCTGGACCTCAGAAAAATGCCGAGAAGAAACCAACTCCCATTTTCTCAAAACCTCCAACTTCTTCTGCTTCTTATACTCCCACTACTAGTGACTTGTTTACTCTGATTTTGCAGATGAAGGAGCATATACAGGAGAAGGATAAGACCAATGAAAGGATTCTTAGATAAATTGGAGACATCAAGAAACAGAAGAGATCGGCAGAGGAACATTCCCCACTGATGCCCAGATCTTTGAATTTCGATACTCCGGTTATAACTTCTCAGCCTTCAGTGGTTCCAGACGTTCAATATGTGGGAGGACCAAAAGGAGTGCATTACGGATCATCAGCAATGACTCAGGCTTCAGGGTCATACTTCCAACCAGCAGGATCCCATCCTCAGCATATAGGATCCTTCGTAAGCTCAGAAGGATGCTCAGGAGCGCAGCAGATTCAAGGGTTCTGGTCGTTTCAAGGATCCTCCCAGGTTCAAGGATCCTCCTATGTTCCAGGATCCTCCCAGGTTCAAGGATCCTCTCAGTTTCAAGGATCCTCCCAGGTTCAAGGATCCTCATATATCCCAGGATCCTCCCAGGTTCAAGGATCCTCTCAGTTTCATGGATCCTTCCAGATTCCGGGATCCTTAAGGAGTTTGCAATCAGGGAGTCCCGATATCCATCAGGGAGATTTTATTCCAATGCAGACCATTGCTTCTACTGGTCCATCGGTCATTCCAGAGCCCCAACAATATGGATTCACATCCGCTCTTCCTAATTTGAACCCAATGGGAGGTAACACTTTCAATAATTCTTATACCACTAACCATGGCCTTATGCAGGATACAGGTATCAATCATGCCATGGCCAGAGAATTGCAAAAGTTAAAGGATATGATATCAAGTGTCCCATGAGTGGTCAAGCCTATCCCGGAGATTGCAGATAGGAGCCACAAGATATCTCGTTTTGCACCACCAATCTGTGATGTTGAGATACCCAAGAGGTTCCACGTGCCTACCATGAAGTTGTATGACGGTTCAACAGATCCTGAAGAACGCATAGCACAGTACAGGGAAAGGATGGAGATCAATCCCATCCCAGAAAGGTTAAAGGAAGCATGTCTGTGCAAGGGATTTGGATCCACTCTTACTGGATCGGCTCTTAAATGGCTGCTAAGTCTTCCCCCTTACTCTATTACCTCGTTTGCTAATCTAGTTAACCTATTTAATAACCAGTTTTCTTTTAGTAGAAAATTTGAGCGTTTAACTAGTGATCTGTATAGGATAACCCAAGGTCATAATGAATCATTAAGGGATTATATCACTAAATTTAGTAAAGAATCCTTAGATATTCCTAACCTGGATATAGCTACGGCTGTTGAAGCTTTTAAAATGGGATTGCTTAGGGATTCATTATTCTATGATGATCTTGTTATGACTCCATGCAGGAATCTAGATGAGGTAAGAACCCGGGCCCTTAGGTTCATCCGGCTAGAGGATGACAAAAGGATCCAGGAGAGGTTAGCAGGATCCTCAAAGCAAGAGAAGCAAGGATCCTCATTCAAGAACAACAAGTTCAGATCCTATAACAAATCTGATAACCAGAATGTGCATGCTGTTGAACAAGAAGAGGATGATGAGGATTATCCTCCAATTTCTGAATATTGGTTTTCTGTTGATAACAATGAACTAATCCTTGCGATGCAGAATTTAGGTGATAAAGCTAGATGGCCCAGGAAAAATAACAGACCAGCTGCAACTAAAGATAAGTCAAAGTGGTGTGCATATCATGAAGATTTTGGGCATCTCACAGAAGAATGCATCGCACTGAGAAAAGAAATTGGATACTTGTTGAGCAAGGGGCACTTGAAAGAATTATTGGGGAGAAAGAAGTCAAGGACTCAGGATCCTGAAAGGATCCGAGAGAAAGCTCCAGCCCCTCCAGCAGACGCACAAGTTATAAACTTTATTTCTGGAGGATCAGACATTTGTGGAACATCCTTCTCTGCAGCTAAAAGACATGCAAAGGAAACCAAGATGGATAATGGAGATAGACCCATTCGAACATCCAGTGTCTCCGAAGGAAAAGTCATAACTTTTGATGAGGATGATCGTGTTGACATTCAGGATCCTCATCACGATGGTTTGGTTATCACTCTTTTTATTTCTAACCATTTTTTTTGCAGGATCCTTATAGATGGAGGAAGCTCTGTGAACATTATCCAGCTTGATGTCCTCAAGAAGATGAATATTCCTGAATCCGATATCATACCAAGATCCTCTGTGCTCGTGGGATTCAGTGGCGAGACTAACAATACTCTAGGGGACATTAAACTCCCAATCTATATCGAAGGCCTACATTCTTACCAAAAATTTTGTGTTATTGACTGTTTATCTTGTTGTAATGTTATCCTTGGCAGGCCTTGGATACATGACATGAAGTCAGTCCCATCCACTTATCATCAATGTGTGAAGCTTCCTAGTCCTTGGGGAATAGTGAAGATTGATAGTGATCAGCAAGAAGCTAAGAACTGCTACACCTCATCAATGAAACCAGCCTCAAAGTCAAGGGAGCAATAGCAATTAAAGCATCCTCCAAGGGATGTCTTGGAGGCAAGAGAGCAGGATGTAGTAGAAATCCTTATGGATCCTGATGATCCTGAATCTAAAGTTTATATAGGATCAGGGATCCTTGGCGAAATGAAGGAAGACCTCATATCCTTCCTCAAAAGGATAAAGACTACCTTTGCATGGAAACACGAAGACATGACAGGTATATCTAAAGATATAATCACTCATAAACTTGGCATTGATAGGTCCTTCAAACCAATCCATCAAAAGAGGAGGAAATTTGCACCAGAAAGAAATGCCATTATCCAGGAGGAGGTAGAGAAATTACCCCGAGCAGGTATGATTAGAGAGGTCAAGTATCCAAGATGGTTGGCCAATGTGGTTGTTGTTCAAAAGAAAATCGGAAGGTGGAGGGTATGTGTCGATTTCACTGATTTAAATAAGGCATGTCCCAAGGATCCTTTCCCATTACCCCACATTGACTCCATGGTGGATGCAACTGCGGGTCATGAACTGTTAACTTTTATGGATGCTTCATCTGGATTTCAACAAATTCAGACGGAACCATCCGATCAAGAGGATACAGCCTTTATGACTCCAACTGGTATATACTGTTATATTGCTATGCCATTTGGACTAAGAAATGCAGGTGCAACTTATCAAAGGCTAGTGAATATGATGTTCAAGGATCATATTGGACAAACTATGGAGGTTTACATAGACGATATGGTGGTAAAATCCAAAAAGGCTGAGGATCACCTAAGGGACTTGGAGGAAGCATTCAATATCCTTGACAAATATAACATGAAACTTAATCCTTCAAAATGTCACTTGGGTGTTAAAGCAGGTAAATTCTTAGGATATATGGTGACAAAGAGAGGAATTGAAGCCAGTCCAGAACAAATCAAAGCTATAGTGAACATCAAGTCCCCTGCCAATGCTAAGGATGTTCAGAGGTTAACAGGCAGGATTGCAGCTTTAAACAGATTCATATCCAAATCTTCAGAAAAGTGCAAGCAATTCTATGATATCCTAAGGAAGAACAAGAAATTCGAGTGGACTGAGAAGCATGAAAGTGCCCTAGGAGCTCTTAAGGATTACCTATCCTCGGCCCCGGCCTTGATGAAACCAGAAAAAGGAGATGTGTTATCCTTATATCTTGCGGTATCCTCAAAAGTAGTAAGTGCCGTCCTTGTTAAGGATCACGAAGTAGTGATTTGCAAAAGGAAGCTGAATTAGAAGTCCAGCAGCTAGAGGAGACCAAGGATCCTTGGATACTCTACACTGATGGATCCTCAAATGTCAAAGGAACAGGGCTTGGAATACTACTAAAATCGCCACAGGGGGACATAATACCCCACTCTATAGCTTGTGAGTTCCAAACTACTAACAATGAGGCTGAATATGAAGCCTTGATAGCTGGTTTGCAAATTGCTAAGCATATGAGGATCAGGTATCTTGAGGTACATGTAGATTCTTTGTTAATCACTAATCACTTTAATGGATCCTATGCTGTTAAAGGTGAAAAGCTAACCAAATATTTGGAGATAGTCAAAGAATTGGCACTCTCTTTTGTTTCCTTTAGTTTGACACAGGTACCAAGGGAAGAAAATGCAGAAGCTGGTGCATTGGCTAATCTAGGATCATCTTTGAAGATCCCGGAGGATATAAGTATCCCCATTATCCATATCCTGGCTCCTGCCATCGAGGATCATGTGGCTATGGAAATAGGAGAGGATTCTACAAGTATCCCTAGTGAGGATACTCAATCTCATTCAGGATCATGGATCCTCCCAATCATGAGATACTTACAACATGGAGAGATTCCTACAGGAGAAAACCCTAGGGCTTTCAAAATTAAGGTATCTCAATTCACAATTTTAAATAATATGTTGTATAAACGATCTCTTGCAGGACCATATTTAAGATGCTTTGAGGATCCTGAAATCCAAGAAGTTTTAAAACACTTCCATGAAGGAGATTGTGGAAACCACACTGGGGGCAGGGCATTATTCTCAAGGATCCTGAGGACAGGATACTATTGGCCAACTATGAAGAGAGATGCTGTGGAGTATGCTAAGAAATGTGATCCTTGTCAGAGACACAGCAATATCCTTCATCAACCATCTGAATTTTTGCATCCTATATCCTCCTCTTGGCCATTTATGAGATGAGGTATGGATATAGTTGGTAAGCTCCCTAAGGCACCTGGTGGAAAAGTGTTCATGCTTGCTATGACTGATTACTTCTCCAAGTGGATAGAGGCTGAAGCTTTTGCCCAAGTCAGAGAAAAGGAAGTTATATCCTTCATTAAAAGAAATATTATAACTAGATTTGGTATTCCTTCTGAAATTATATGTGATAGTGGTTCCCAATTCATTGGGGGCAGAACTACTAACTTTTGTGACAGCTGGGGGATTAAGATGATAACGTCAACACCAGTCCACCCACAAGCTAATGGTCAGGCAGAATCATCCAATAAGATCATCGTCAACAATTTGAAGAAGAAGCTTGGATCCAAGAAAGGGAAATGGGCAGAAGAACTACCTTATGTGCGTTGGGCTGATAGGACAACTCCTGAGAATGCTACAGGCCAAACTCCATTCTCCTTGGTATTTGGGGCAGAATCAGTGATCCCTACAGAAATGGTGGTTCCAACTGCTAGAATAAGTATTCGTGATCCTGAGGAAAATGATGAGAACTTGGTTCAAGACCTGGATACTATAGAAGAAATCAGGGATTTGGCAAGGATAAGGATGGCCAGTTATCAGCAAAGGATGGCTGGTGCTTACAACAAAAATGTCAGGATCAGGAAGTTCCAAATTGGTGATATGGTGTTGAGGAAAGCATTTCAAAATACCACCAATCCTGCTGATGGAAAGTTGGCACCAAAATGGGAAGGCCCTTACATGATTGAAGCTGAGGCAGGAAAGGGGGCATATCGATTGCTAACAATGGAAGGTGATTTGATACCCAGGGCCTGGAATGCTGTCCATTTGAAGAAATACTTCATATGATAAGGACCTATGATCCTCACATGATAAGTATCCTTGAAGGATCCTTAGAGCACAAATGATCCTCATTTTGGTAACATTCTAATCTCAAACTATTTCATTTCCTTACTTTCTCACATAAGGATAAGGATCCTGCATCCTTTATCCCCCTTTCACGTGATTCTGAGTTTTGAAGGTTCAGGTACTCTTAGCAAAAGGATGGTTATCCACAAAAGCAACCAGTTACTTGGGTTTGACCCCAGTTATTTGGGCTTGACCCTAGTTTCGCCAGTAGCGCACGATGATCCTGGTATAGTTCATGGCAGTGGGACCAGTACTCGTTTTAGGAGCTGATAATTCCATTGTACTGGCTATACCTAGGATCCTACGTATAATGGTAGACGTACCATACATCCGTTCTTAAGGTTTCTAATGTTTTCACGTTAGCTAAGGTTTTGGCATTTTCATGCCACTAAGTTTGGATAGTCGCCAGTTAGGGCCATACTCCAGTTCACACACGATCCTTGGGCTTATCCCCAGTTATCCTTGGGCTTGTCCCCAGTCATCCATGGGCTTGTCCCCAGTTATCCTTTGGGCTTGTCCCCAGTTGCTAACTTTTATCTTATATTGGCTTAGTCCCAAGTTATGTTCTATTTCAGGTCTTCGAAGTTAAACAACCAAGGATCCTTGATCCTTACTTCTTACTAAGGTTTGTCTTATGGTTATCCTGGCTATAGTATTAAGGGTTAGGATCCTAACTTGGATCCCCAGGTATGATCCTTAACTATTTTGATTTTATTCATTGTTTATTTGAATAACCCTTGTACTTTGACAACTGAATTCATGATCCTTAAAATATACCACTTTTTGGAATTTTTCAACTATAGGATATTTGATCCTGGATCATATCCTAAATATTCTTTATCTAATTTGTTCAACTTTTCTTATTCAGACAAGTGTATATCAAAACAATTGAAAATTAAAAGGACAAACAAGGATAACAGCACAAGATAAGCCAAAAAAGATTAAAGTTATTTTATTAACAAAAGTTTAACCGTCGAAGGTTGTCAAAATTGCCAACCCACGTTTCTACCAGCAAAACGTGGCCCGTCCACATGGGTTGGCAACGGGTGTCCATTGTTTATGCGGTTATAGCAAGTGCAGGAAATCAAAGGCGGCAGGATCACAATGGCTTCATCCCCCAAACAGAGGATCCCTCCACCATTTGTAATCCTACCTATTATCCAAAGGATCCTAGATCCTTAATCCTAAAACTATTGTTCAAATACAAACCAACCATTGTTTAACAAAAACTACCACCAAACCTAAAAAAAATGGGCTCCGGCTATGTCTAGAAGTGTCCATCATTGCCCATTGCTGCAGCCTACACCTTCGCTGCATCACCATCTCCAGCTCCACTAGCTTCACCACCATGATCCTTGCCACTGCCTCCAGCCTCGATCGTCAGGATCTCCTCAGCCTCCTCCTCGTCATCCAGCTCAGCCAGCATTGCCTTCCAGCCTTCCACATCCCAGTTGCTCCTGTCGAAGTCAGGATCCTGAGCTTCCAAGGCCATCTGCAATTTGGTTTTGTACATCGCTATGGAAGCAGAGACTTTAGCATCCTGGGTGATGTCATGCTTCTCGTAATCAGCATTGATCGGAACCTTGGCCGTTTCAGCTTTGGCATTTTGGAGGTCCTTTTGGAGGTCAGCAATCTTAAGATCCTTGAGCAATGCGACTTGTTGGAGGTCAGCAATCTTCTTGTCCTGCTCCTCGACATGCCCAACGTAGTCTTCAATCTCAGCAAATTTCTGCAAAGAAGATAAAGAACAGTTCAAGAACAGGTGATCCTCAAATAAGCTGGATACCTAAAGCAGGGACAAGGATCCTTACATCGTTGAAGTATTCAAGGAACTGGTGGCGGATCAGGGACAGACCTTGCAGATCCTCAGCTTCGGAGGCTTTTCTTTTCTTGCCACCCCTTCCTTTAACGGGTGCCTTGGGGATCGAAGCAGTTGGGCTGGCAGGAAGCTTCTTCTTGGAGGATCGTACGTTGTCCAGATCGGTCACGCTGAACTTGGAGGCAGATTTTGAAGCTTTTCCAGCACCTGCACATTCAAAGCAAGATAAGTATCCTTATCCTATTTCTATTTAACTATTTATTTAAATCTTTAACAATACAAAAAACAGGATACTTACTTGACATGGTGACTGAGCCTGAGGATACCTCTTGAGAATCCTGGGTGATTGTCTTGAATGATCTTGTTTCAGGACCGAGTCTTCTAAAAGTAGCAAGCCTTTCCTTGGTAGCAGGAGACGGTATGAGATGAGAAACAGTGACAGCTGCATAACATAAAACAAGAGGGGGTTAGTGATCCTATCACAAGAGCAAGATTATCTGGTGATCCTACTCAGGATCCTCTGTCCTACCATGGGTGGACCACTCCCTGGGTAGATCCTTTCCATTTGGGATAGAGTCTCTTCTGACAAAGAAAAAGCGTCGTTTCCAGTTTGTATCGTTCTTGGTGGCTTTAAAAATGGGGTGTTCTTCACCAGGTTTTCATTTAAACAAATATCGATGGGATCCAAACGTTGTGAGATCATACATCTCAGCCAACTCCGACATTCCTAGATCAATCCTTTCCTGCTCGATGATCCTTTCAAGGGTATATAAGACCCTCCGGATCATCGGCATAGCTTGGATGTAGGAGATGCCGGTAAGGGAGAAAAAGGATTGGGTAAAAGCTGGAAAAGGATAGGTGTATCCTATGGTGAATGGGGTAGCAGGAAAGGCAATCCAAGTTTCAGAGATATAGTCACCCAAAGCAGTGGGATCAAATGATTTGAAAACGGTGTTCGCCGGGAAACAATAGCGAATTTTATCAATTTGTGGATCGGTGAAACAACAGCGTTCTTTTGCGGAATCTTTGATGATCCCTTGGCTCTTTAAGGGGTTGTTCTTCTTGTGATCCTTGCCCGGTGAGTTTCGGAGCATCATTTTTGACGAGATGATGGTAAAGAAAGAAAAGCAGAGTAAGAGAAGGAAGAAGAGGAAAAGAGAATACCTGAATAAGTCTTCTGATGAGGATTTAAAAAGTAAACGCTCGGATTTAAATGCCCTTTCGCTCTTATCTCTAACAGCCATTTATAATGATGATTTTGCAGGATAAGTCACCTCAGTGACGTCAGGATTCCAACGGCTAGTTCGATCTTAACGGCTATATATCCGTTAGTTTGTTGCGGATAAGATCGACAAAATACAACTCGTTTATTTACAATATTACTCCTTATATTTTGGGGGCAATTGTTAGGGGAGGATTTCTTAATGACCTGTGATCCTCAAGTGTTATCTTGTTTGGTGATCCTTACTTCTGTGACCATTAGTGATCCTCAAAAGTACTTCAGGATCAGGATCATGGATCATCCTAAGGATCCTTATACTAATGATTGTTCACTTTGAATTCTGTATTGTTTTGCAGGAGTACCGGATTGGACTTGGTCATAGCGATATTCCTGGAGCATATTCCCTTCAATTCTGCACGTGCTTGACCATTGTGAACGTTATGGAGAACGTGGGGAGAAGGCACGAAATGCGGACAGTTAGTTAGGCTAGATATTTTCTAATTTTAAGGGGGTAGCGAGCTATCTTTTAGAACACTTGGCTATTTTTGGCTACACACACTCGTACAACTGCACTCACCAGCTCTCGGCAAAACACTTAGCATTTTTCATACATTTCTACACGATACACGATAGTGATCCTTGTACTTAGCTCGCTATCATCCGAAGTTGTAAAAGGATTATTGTTTAATTTGAGTTGGTGATCGGTAGTTTCCATCACCCGAGGTTTTTATGCCGGAGATCATTCATTGATCAAGGGCTTTTTCCTCGTATAAATCTTTGTGTCTCCTGTGCAATTCATTTCTGAGTGATCCTCATTGTTGTTTACCAATTCAAGCATCATACCCCATAACAGAGAGTTTGGTTGCATCATCCTCGTCTGATTTTTGACCAAAACACAGACGAATGTATCTCAAAGCCCTGTTACGAGCTTCATCCAGATTTCTGCAGGGATTCATTACAATATCCTGATAAAACTGAGAATCTTTTTGTAATCCCATCTTAAAAGCCTGCACAGCTGTTGCAACATCAAGATGCGGGATATCCAAGGATTCCCGACTAAACTTGTTCACATAATCACTCAAGGATTCCTGAGGTCCTTGAGTTATCCTGTAAAGATCGCTGGTTAGTTTCTCAAAACTTCGGCTGCAAGAAAATTGACTATTAAATAAATTAACTAAATGAGAAAATGAAGTAATTGAGTGAGGTGGAATGTTCAAGAACCATTTTAAGGCTGATCCTGTTAAGGTAGAACTAAAACCCTTGCACAGGCATGCTTCTTTGAGATCTGGAGGGATAGGGTTGATTTCCATCCTTTCCCTATACTGGGCAATATGCTCCTCGGGATCTGTAGTTCCGTCATAGAGTTTCATGTTGGGGGGTTTGAAATCTTTTTGAGATTTCAGCATCACAAATAGGATATGCAAACCGTGATATCCTGTGGCTATCCTGGGACACTTCTGGAATTGGCTGGACCACCCCAGGCACACTGGATATCATGTCTTTCAGTTTTTGAAACTCCCTGGAAAATGTCGATGTCATACCTGCATCCTGCAAAGATCCAACACCATTAGTAGCAAAAGTATTATTATTATTAGATACATTACCAGTTTGGGGATTCTGGCCATATCCTGAAGCATATCCTGAGCTTCTCACAGCTGATACTCTTACTGAAGAGGGTATCTCAGGAGTATGATTCTGGGAATGGCTAGGCACAATATTCCCTCGGTTATCCTCATTATAAACTGCCGAACTGAAGTTCAAAGCCCTGGATTGCAAGGGAGTGACAGTATCTTCAGCAGGCCTACTTGGGCCAGATTTCAAGAGTTGTATTTCTCTTATCAGCATCTGATTAGTTTCCTGCTGCTGCCTCATTTGTTCCTGTACACTACCAAACAAATTTAAAATCTCTTCGTTAGAAGCCAAAACAGGAGCAGATCCCTGGATATTGCGAGCGGGGATAACATCCCGAGCCACATGAATTTCAGTTCCCTGTGAAGAGGCTTGCATTCTCGAAGGAGGTGGTGGAAGCACCGAACCAAGTTGTAGCAGACACGGTGGAAGAGCTCATGTTTGATCTCGAGGCCATTTAAAATAATGAAGCAAAAAGTTTTGAAAATAGAAAACCAAGTAACGATTTTGTAAAAACTTTTAGTAGAAGTAGCCCCACTTGCCCCACGGTGGGCACCAAATTGTTTTGGTCAAAAATTACCGAAGCAATTAAGTGATCAAATTAGTTAAGTGAGGTAGTGTGCTAGAAATGTGTGTTGAAAATATGCTAGTTATGTTATTTGCAAAAACAGTTTTAGGATACGGCTCAGGATATAGAGCTGTATCTTTGATCAAACAATGAGCGAAAATGTAAAGGGTGACACAGGATGTACGAGGAAAGCCCTTGATCAATCTAGATCGCCAGCACAAAACCTCGGGAGCTGACAATCGCAGCTGCCTTGTTCTTCTATTACTTCAAATATCAGGATACAGTGCAGGATATCATGCGGATCAACTAGGTGTTACTATGTAATTCGAGTACAAGTGTTTGTGTGTAGTGATTGTTTGCAATAGGAGAGAAAAAGTGTGCGAGAGAGTGTGTGCCTTAATCTGATCCGATCAATCTATTTATAGTAAAAGGAAACTAACTAAATATCCTATTATTCTGGGATTCAGCGGATATTCCCCATATGAACGTTGCAGTCCTAGTGTTCCGGGTCCAACGTCTATAAGCCAACTGATTTGCCCGAGTCTTGAGGGGAAGAAGTCCACCAGACCGTTGGAGACTTGCACCTTCTAATTTGCACGTGATTAAATTAGTCACTATCAGGATATCGTACCAGGATGTTACCAATATCCTGATCCGGTATCCTGATCACAAATAAACAATCAAAGCCAGAATATTAGTCAGGATATATGTTCAGAAAATGACCCATAACAATTTTGATAACCAGGATATTGGTTTGACGTATATGTGCAGGATATGGAATAGGAATTTATACCTGGTTGAGAAAGGAAGTCATTAACCCGCTTGCCTCAATAAACCCATGATTCTAATAGGGGAACGTATCAGAGATGGTAGGTGAATCAGTCTCTTTCCTTTTGCGAGAACTTGAACTCCGGGGCTTAGTAGCTGGCGAAGGCTTGGGAAGGATGATGGCTTTGGAGCTGCTGGGCTTGGATGAGGTCGTAGCCTTAGGACTGGGCTCCTTCTTGACCTGGACGTGATCGGAGTAACTGTCCAGATCCTCAAGGTCAAAGACTTCTGGGATTTTTGCTGGTGCTGCATAAAAAGAGAAATCTTAAATCTTTACCGCTATTTTGCTATATTATATTAATTAGTAATTTGCAGGATAACTCTTACCAGACATATCAGATGATGAATATTGACTGGAACTTGGGAGGTGTGTGGAAAAACTCCTGTCACCTTCCGGTAACTGGTAAATTGCTTTGATTCTTTTTTCAGATTCTGCAGTAGGAGGGACTACTTCTTTAAAGTTTACTGCATAAAGGCCAAATAAGAAAATATTAGTACAGTATAAAGGCCTGGAATTATCTGGGGATATTCTTGAAACCCTAAACCCTACCGGTGGTTAACCACTCCACCGGAAGGCTAGCACCCTCATAGATGGAGTCTCGCTTAACGAAGAAGAATTTACGTTGCCATCCATCCTCGTTCTTGGTGGCTTTAAGAATGAGGGGTTTGCTGGAAGTTGAGAAGAGTAAAAACCGACTGGAACCGTGTGATCGGAGGCGGTAAGCAATCGGGATATCCTCGATGCAGAGGTCAGGACAATGAAGATTTTTGATTTGGTTGAGTACGACCAGTACTCTCCAAACCATGGGCATTGTTTGGGAAAAGGAAATACCAGTGGTTCGGAAAAACTGCATCATGAATTCGGGAAATGGATACCGAATACCTAGCGAGAAAGGGTATGTCGGAAAACAGACCCAATCGTTAGAAGAAACATCTGATCGAATTGATTGATCAAATGGCCTAATAATTGTGCCATCGGGGAATGCGCCGGAGGCTCTCAACGCTGCAATGTCTGCGTTATCAAAGGCACAGATCTCCTTCTCGGGATTTTTAAGAAGGTTTTGCTGGACAAAGGTCTCCGACGATTCACCGGTTTGAGAGTAGGTTCTAGTGGCCATTGGAAGTAGAATAAAGAAATTAACAGGAAATGAAGAAGGAATGAATAATTACCTGGAGAATCTGTTGATGATATTCGGTTTTCAAACAAAAAGAGAGAAGATATAGGGGCGTAATAGATATCCATCGAGTGAAAACCGCGTTGGAAGTTACATAGTGCTATCTTGACCGTCGTTTCAATTTAATAATCTCGATTCGAGGGATAAGATTTAAAATATATCCGTTGGAATTGGTATACCAACAGATATATTTTGGGGACAATTGTTATGGGCGATTTTCTGCTCATATATCCTGGCTAATATACTGATTATGTTTCTTTTGTTTGTGGCCAGGATGCTGGATCAGGATATTGGTAACATCCTGATGTGATATCCTGGTAGTAACCAACTAACCCACGTGCAGGTTATTGTAACCAGTCTCCAACGGTCAGGTGGACTTCTTCTCCTCAAGACTCGGGCAAATCAGTTATATTACAAACGTTGAAGCCGGAAGACGTAGACTACAACGTCCACATATGGAATATTTGCCGGATCTCAGAATAGTAGGATAGTTAGTTGCTTTCTTTTTACTATAAAAGGGGATTGATCGGACCAGATTAGGGACACAATTTTTCACACACTCTTTCTCTCTACTTGCAAACACTCACAACGCACTAACACTTGTACTCGAGCTGCATTGTAACACTTAGTTGATCCGCATCATATCCTGCACTGTATCCTGATATTTAAAGCAATAAGAAGAACAAGGCAGCTGAAATTGTCAGCTCCCGAGGTTTTATGCCGGCGATCTAGATTGATCAAGGGCTTTCCTCGTATATCTCGTGTCACCCTTTACATTTTTGCTCATTATTTGATCATAGATATAGCTCAATATCCTGAGCTATATCCTGAACATGTTCTTGTAAACAACTTAACTAGCATATTTTCAACACACTTTTTTAGCACACTACCTCACTTAACTAATTTAATCACTTAATTGCTTCGGTAATTTTTGACCAAAACAGTAGTATTGGTATTTGGGTTCCCTCCGGTATCCAGACTGATGATCCTAGATTTACCAAAGCATATGCTTCAGCATTATCCTCCCTCGGTACCTGTTCAAGTGTAAAAACATCGAAATATCCTGCTAATTTTTTGTGAATTTCGAGATATTCGATTAACTTCTCTCCTTTAACTGCATAGGATCCATTAAAATGGTTAGCAATTAACAAGGAATCAACAAATACTTGTAAACATTTAATATTCATATTCCTGGCCAATTCTAATCCTGCAATCAAAGCTTCATATTCTGCTTCATTATTAGTGGCAGGAAATTCACACCTAATAGCCTGGGGTAATATGTCCCCCCGTGGCGATTTTCGTAGTATACCCAATCCTACACCTCTCACATTAGATGCACCATCAGTATATAATGTCCAGGATTCTAAGTTTTCTCCTAGCTGTTGTACTTCTAGGTCTACTTCATTTTAAATATCACTACTGAAATCAGCCACAAAGTCTGCTAGAGCCTGAGACTTTATAGCATTTCTAGGTTCATATACTAGATCATAGGCACTTAATTTCACTGACCACCTAGCCATCCTACCGGACATCTCAGGTTTCCTAAGAACATTCTTAACAGGATAATTAGTTTTCATATGTATCTTATGTGTCTCAAAATAATGCCTAAGCTTTTTCGATGCCATAACTAGGGCCAATATCAATTTTTCTAAATGAGAATATCTAGTTTCAGCATTTAATAAACTTTTGCTAACATAATAAACAGGATATTGCTGACCTTCGTGATCCTTTACCAAGATAGCACTTACTGCGTTCCCCGATACTTCAAGATATAGGGATAATGGTTCACCATCCTCGGGCTTCATCAATAGTGGTGCAGTTGAAAGATACTACTTTAATTCCTGCAAGGCTGCTTCATGCTTCTCTCCCCATTCGAATTTCTTATTCTTCTTCAAGATATCGTAGAATTCTTTGCACTTTTCCGAGGATCTCGATATAAACCTGTTTAATGCTGCTACTCACCCTGTTAGTCTTTGTGCATCTTTCATGTTGGAAGGTGACCTGATATCCAAGATAGCTTTGATATGTTCCGGGCTTGCTTTGATCCCCCTTTTAGTCACCATGTATCCCAAAAACTTTCCTGCAGGATTCAGCTTCATATTATACTGGTCCAGGATATCGAATGCTCCTTCAATATCCCGGATATGATCCTCAGCTTTCTTGGACTTTACCTCCATATCATCAATGTATACCTCCATGGTGTCCCCCAGTTTGTCTTTAAACATCATGTTCACCAATCTATGGTATGTTGCACCTGCATTTTTCAAACCAAAAGGCATAGCAGTATAACAATAAATACCTATTGGTGTCATGAAAGTGGTATCCTCCTGATCCGAAGGTTCCATTTGTATTTGCTGGAATCCTGAGGATGCATCCATGAAGGTTAACATTTCATGACCGACAGTAGCATCCACCATTAAGTCGATATGAGGCAGAGGGAATGGATCTTTAGGACATGCTTTGTTCAAGTCTGTGTAATCTACACAAACTCTCCATTTGCCATTTTTTTTTTTTTTTGAACCACAACTACATTTGCTAGCCATTTGGGAAATTTAACTTTCCTAATCATCTTGCTTTTCAACAATCTTTCAACCTCTTCCTGAATTATTGCATTCCGTTCAGGAGCAAACTTCCTTCGTTTCTATTGGACAGGCTTGAAAGACCTATCAATTCCGAGCTTGTGAGTTATAATATCCTTGGAAATACTTGTCATATCCTCATGCTTCCATGCGAGCGTTGACATCCTGCACTTTAAAAAGTTAGTCAATTGATTTTCAATATCCTGAGGGATATTGGTTCCTACGAGCACCGAGATATCCGGATTATCCTGGTCTAGGACAATTTTCTTAACATCCTGCTCTGAAGCCTCCACGATATCCTGGGCTCGCATCTTTAATTGCTATGCTGCATTGGACTTTGTTAAAGATTTCATCGAAGAAGAATAACACTCCTTCGCTTCTTGTTGATCACTTTCCACTTTGACAGTCCCCCAAGGGGTAGGTATCTTAATGCACTGGTGATAGGTAGATGGCACAACTTTCATATCATGGATCCAAGGCCTACCCAATATAATATTGTAGCAGGATAAGAAGTCCATGACACAGAAGCATTGCATTAAGTTGACCCCTTCAACATACACAGGCAACTTTATTTCTCCCACGGTATTCCTGGCTTCTCCACTGAATCCAACAAGCACAGTGGATTTCGAGGTAATATACATCGGGGATACATTCATCCTCTTCAGTGTGTCCAGCTGAATTATGTTGACAGAGCTGCCATTATCCACCAGTATCCTGCACACAAAATGATTAGCAACATATAAAGTTATTACTAAAGCATCATGGTGAGGATCCTGGACAGTATCCCAGTCATCACTGTCGAACGTGATCACTTTGTCAGTTGTGAGGGTTGACATCCTGGTTGGCTTATCTCCCATTTCTGCCTTGGCCTCCTTTGCATGTGTTTTTGCTGCAGAGTAAGAGGTCCCACAGATATCGGATCCTCCTGAAATAAAGTTAATTATCTTGGCATCCGCAGGAGGTGATACTGCTCGTTCAGGATCCTTCTTAGTATCCTGACCCTTATTCTTCTTTCTTCCCAGGAGATCCTTTAGATATCCTTTACTCAGCAGATAGCTTATTTCTTTCCTCAGGGCAATGCAATCTTCTGTAATATGTCCAAAATCCTCATGGAAGGCACACCATTTGGATTTATCCTTCCAATCAGCTTTCTGTTGGTTCTTCCTAGGCCACCTTGCTTTGTCTCCTAAACCCTGCATAGCATACATCAGTTTAGGTATATTAATAGAAAAACAATATTCTGATAACTCAGGATACTCCTCAGGATCTTCGTCTTCAACAGCATTCACTTTCTTGCTGTCATTTCTACCATACGGCTTAGAGCGGTATGGCTTGTACGAGGATTCTGATTTCCTGTTGGTTTACTTGTAGGATGAAGATGAATTCATCCTTTCTTGCATCTTCTTGTCATCTTCCAAACGAATAGATCTTAAAGCCCTGTTCCGAGCCTCATCCAGGTTCCTGCAGGGATTCATTACAAGATCCTGGTAAAATTGGGAATCCTTTTGCAAACCCATTTTGAATGCTTGCACAGCTATTGCAATATCAAGGTGTGGGATGTCCAGAGATTCCCTGCTAAACTTGTTCACATAATCTCTCAAGGATTCCTGAGGTCCTTGAGTTATCCTGTAGAGATCACTGGTTAGTTTTTCAAAACTTCGACTGCAAGAAAATTGACTAAATGAGCAAATGATGTAATTGAATGAGGAGGAACGTTTAAGAGCCATTTTAAGGCTGATCCTATTAAGGTAGAACCAAAACCCTTGCAGAGGCATGCTTCCTTAAGATCTGGGGGAATAGGATTAATTTCCATCCTTTCCCTATATTGAGCAATATTCTCTTCGGGATCCGTAGTTCCGTCGTAGAGCTTCATGTTGGGGGTTTGAAATCTTTTTGGGATTTCAGCATCACAAATAGGATATGCAAACCGGGATATCCGGTGGCTGTCTTGGGATACTTCTGGAATTGGCTGGACCACCCCATGTATACTGGATATCATGTCCTTCAATTTCTAAAGCTCCCTAGAAAATGCTGATGTCATACCTGCATCCTGCAAAGATCCAATACCATTAGTAGCAAGAGTATTATTATTATTAGACACATTACCAGTCTGAGGATTCTGGCCATATCCCGAAGCATATCCTGAACTTCTCACAGTTGACACCCTAACTGAGGAGGGTATCTCAGGAGTATGATTCTGAGAATGACTAGGCACAATATTCCCCCTGTTATCCTCGGTGTACACTGCTGAACTGAAGTACAACGCTCTTGGCTGCAGGGGAGTGACAATATTCTCAGCAGGTCTTCTCGGACCAGACTTCAAGAGTTGTATTTCTCTCATCAACATTTGATTTGTTTCCTGCTGACGTTTCATCTGATCCTGTATACTACCAAATAAAGTCAGAATTTCATCATTAGAGGCCAAAACAGGAGCAGATCTCTGAATATTCCGAGTGGGAATAATATCCTGAGGCTGTGAAGAAGCTTGCGTCCTTGGCGGAGGTGGTGGAAGCACCGAACCAATCGTTGCAGATGATGTAGCAAACACGGTAGAAGTGCTCATGTTTGATCTTGAGGCCATTGAAAATAGTGTAGCAAAAAGTTTTGAAAATAGAAAACCAAGCAATGATTTTGCAAAAGCTTTTAGTAGAAATAGCACCACTTGCCCCACGGTGGGCGCCAAATTATTTTGATCAAAAATTACCGAAGCCATTAAGTGATCAAATTAGTTAAGTGAGGTAGTGTGATAAGAATGTGTATTAAAATGTGCTGATTAAGTTGTTTAACAAAAACAGTTTTCAGGATACGGCTCCGGATATCGAGCTGTATCAACAATCAAACAATGAGCAAAAAAGGTAAAGGGTGACATGGGATGTACGAGGAAAGCCCTTGATCAATATAGATCTCCGGCACAAAACCTCGGGAGCTGACAATCGCAACTGCCTTGTTCTTCTTATGGCTTCAAATATCAGGATACAGTGCAGGTATGATGCGGATCGACTAGGTGTTACAATGTGATTTGATTACAAGTGTAAGTGTATTGTGAGTGTTTGCAGCTAGAGAGCAAGAGTGTACGAGAGATTGTGTGTTTTCTTATCTGATCCGATCAATCATATTTATAGAAAAAGAAAGCTAACTAACTAGCCTATAATTCCAGGATATAACGAATATTCCCTTTGTGAACGTTGTAGTCCACGTCTTCCGGCTTCAACGTTCATATTCCAACAGATTTGCCCGAGTCTTTAGGAGAAGAAGTCCACTTGAACGTTATAGACTTGCACCATTAATCTGCACGTGAATTAATTAGCCACTACCAGGATACTGCATCAGGATATTACCAATATCCTGATCTGGTATCCTGATCACAACAAAAGAAACATAGTCAGAATATTATTCAGGATATATGAGCAGAAAACCACCCATAACACTTGTTATGATGGTTAAACGTATATGTAAAAGATTAAACACGAAGATCATAAAGAATCAAGAACATAACTCTTCACATAAAGCTCACTAACATAAGAAACATTGTTGTTTAAGTGTGTGTGTGTGTGTGTATCTTGATTGTAGATTACTTGTGTTTATGATGTTAAACATCATATGAAACTTGCTAGATTGTGATTAAACACATGATCTAACAAGTGAGAGGATGATCTTGTGAAAAATCAAGATGATCATCCTTTTATGTAAACATGAACTTGAAAGATGGAATTGTTTTTATGAATGATGATGATTGAAACATAATGTTAGTCTTGTACATGGATGATTTCAAAGATAGTTTTCTCAAGAAACCAAGTTTATAAACAAGATTTACATAACCATGACTTTTATGGAAACTAATCACATTTTTAGTGTTTAATCAAGTGTAGAAACATGTTATTAACAAGAAAAATTCAAGAAGAAATATTTTTAGAAAACCAATTTATAAGTTGTGAAAGACTAAATCTCTCAAGAATGACATTTATGAACAAAGAACCATGTTTTAGAGGGTAACTAAGTATACTAATTAACATGGTAAGTTACTACAAGTTTTTACAAAAATCTCAACTTCATGATGTAGTGTAACTTCATGATTTTGGCTCTTGGTAAGTATTGATTGAGTTGTTGTTGATTGGTGATGATTTTAAAAGAAAATGATATGCTTTGAAAGCATGGAAACCTCCATTTTTAAGGGGAAACTATGGCAAAATTTTTCTAGAATTTAAACACTTAGAAAAAAAATATTTTTAAACAAGTGTTTATAAGTAAATTTTAACCATGGTTTTTCATATAAATTTGCCATAATTTTTGTTACAAAAATTACAAATATTAGAGGTTGGTTTTTGTTAAATAAAAGTGGCTATATATGTATTTAGAAAAAATATATATTTAGATGTCACAATTTGTGTGATTACTTATATATTATGTGTATTAGTTATATTATTTTAGGATTTGAAATAATATAACTTACCAAAATACCAAAAATTGTAATACAAAATATTACCAAAATTCCAAAAAGACAAATATATAAATTATACCCAAAAAGTTGACAAACCGAACAAGGAATATGAACTACATAAATATTCTGGAAATTAAGTTCATAAATATTTTGACAAATAAATTAAATGGTATTTTGGAAACTCAAGAAAAAAAAATTATAATTTTTAAAAGTGTTGTAAAAATATATCATATTTTTTTCAAGTAGAAAAATACATTATTTTTTAATAAAGAAAGGATATATATATTTTCTTGAATTATTAGAAGATATATTATTTTGAAGAAAATATATTTTCTTAAACAAATTTAGAATATATTATTTTTGGGGTGAAAAAATGGATTTATAAATATTTTCTAAGTTAATCTTGGAAATATATTATTTTTGAGGTTTATATGAAAATATAATTATTTTTGCCAAGGAAGAATTATAGATAATTTTCTATAAAAAGTTTTCTTAAAATATATATATTTTAAGAATATATATAATGGTGATTTTTATTAAAAATAATATTCCGGAAAGTATAAATACAAAATTAAGTATAAGGATACTTAATAAATGCAATAAAATACGTATTCTCGTACGTATAAATACACACCGGAATACGCCACCAATACTTGGCAAAATACACAAGCCTAAGAATACAAGTATAAGTATACCCATCCTTGAGGAAATTATTACAAGTCAATATAAGTTAAAATATATTATTTTAACTAATTTTCCAATAAATAATAAATATAATTTAAGTTAAAATATTATTATTTTAACAAATAATTGTATACTTTGGAATAATATTCATGACATCAGAAACGTAACTCAAAGATACTAAGTCATAACACTTAAGACTAAGAGTCAAGGCACGACCCATCCGTCTATAAACCAAAGCATGTGTGTAGGTAGTCGTGCGACCAAGAAGAAGCTTTGAGTTACTTGATTGAAGAACGCAAGATTGTGAGTTCATGTCCCCCTTTTTCTTTTAACTGTTTTCAGTTTTATAACTTCGGGGTTGAAATACATGTTACAATTGTTTACAAATATTTACAAATGGTATGGTTAGCTAAGGAATGAACTTTTAGATCATGTGAATGGGTAGGCGTTAACTTGAGACCATTAATCCTTGAATAAGGACCGAGGGGCATGAGTGATAGATCTATTTGGGTGTTGCGAGCCCCACCCATGGGTCCGCAAGTTGGCCGCATGTGGTGACTATGTCGTTCCAGCCGGGTGGCCCGGTACGAAATATGCAAAGGATTGAGCCTTCCTACACCGTTGCACACATACTAATGACCTTGCAAATCATTAATTGATCTGTTCCTAGTTGCTTTCATACCAGTTTACAAATACGTACTTACAGTGATTACAAGTTTATTACGAGCTCACATACAAAACACATGAAGTCGCTCAACTTTTGTTGATGTTTTCAAACTACATGTATTTCAGGAAATTGATAATGGATCTGGCGGGTGTTCAAGGTTTTCAAGACGTGTCTATAATAAATGATGTCATCTGCACTTTTGTAGGGTTTGACTTAGATGTTTTATCTTAGATAAGACATACAATTCAAAGCCTTGTTTTAGCAATGTATTTTGTCAAGTCCTTTATGGAACTTTAAACATTTGGTCGGTTTGTATTTTAAACTTGAATTCTTGGTTGGTGTTAAACAATGTTGGTTGTTTTATTTTAAAACTCATTAATGGATGCACATCATGGTTTCTATCATGTAGTTGTTTGTTATGGTTGAATGCAATGATATTAAGCAAGTCACACATAACACGCTTTCGCAAAAGTCAGGGTGTGACATTAAGCAGGTTTAAATGATCATGTATTCGGGTTGATGCACAAGATTTAGCCTTATTCTCTTTTCCAAATTACTGAATTTTTGATTTTGAGGGTTTTCCCCTCTTTTTCTCCTGCTCTGGTCGACACACACACTGAAGTGTGTGTGTGTGTGTTTTGGTTTTAATTTTTGTTTTATTATTATTTCATCTTTCCTTTTATACTACTTTGGCCCCTCATGTTTGGTGTATTATTTTAAATGGCGAATTTCTATTCTTAAGTTAAAGTATTTACTTATATTCTAACTAGGTTCATACTCCTAATTACTATTCTGTCAAACTAAAAGCTATGCTTTTATATTTATCTTAGCACATACTCGTATATAAGTATCTTGGGGTGTTACATTAATAAAGTATAAACAATCAAGTTCTTATTATTTGAATGTGTAATCATGTAAGAAGCATAATTGTAATAAAACTAGTTATAACAAATCATATTAAAGTCTAATCACGTAATGGATTTATATTGAATATGTAATCACGTAATGGTTTATGTTGAATGTGTAATCACATAATGGGAGAACGTAGTCATCTGCTGGGTGTTCAAAATCACGTAATCACGTAATGGGTATTCAAAATCCAATTATTTTTTTAAGAAAACTATTGCAGTAGGCTGCTCGAATTAAAGAGAATGAAATGCTCGTTAATACGGTGTAATTTTTTTTAAATTAATGTGCGAAAAAGTTTTAACCATTTCAAAATCAAGGGAAAAGTTGTTTCAAATGAGAAATGACTAAATTATCCTTCAAGCCAACGCCACTTGTCCTTTCTTCCTTGTCTCGTAGGTTTCGTATGAGAGTTTAGTCATGTACATGATCCAGATAGAGATCATGTACAAGAAAGATTTATTCTATGAAGGGTAGGAGACAAGCTCAGCCATTAATCTCCCAAGATCAATGGCTCAAAACCAGGAGAGGGCATTTTTGTAAATCTCAGGTTCAAACAATTGAAGACACCAATAGAGAATGTGCATTCTTGTCCTTTCTCACTTAAACTCCTTATCCCCTTGATTTTCGAACGGCTATAACTTTTTCATACGTTAGTATTTAAAAAAACTTACTCCGTATTAACGAGCATTTAGTTCTCTTTAATTCGAGCAGCATATTGCTATAGTTTTCTTTAAAAAAATTTCATGATTTTGAATACCCATTACGTGATTATGTGATTTTGAATAACCAACACATGACCACGTGTCGAATACCCATTACGTGATTTCATTATAGTATGTGAAACGGTAGTAGGAGATTTACATAATTACGTAATAACAGTTGACTATGTATTTATTACGTGACTATGTGATTTTGAATACCCATTTCGTGATTACATGATTTAATTATAGTACATTTTATGTGAAACCACACTGAGTGATTACGATATGTAAGACCCTATTCACAATTTGACCCAAAACGACGCAGCGGAAAACGAACCGTAAAATTTCTTTCTTTTAACTACTCTAACATACTTAAATACCGTTTAGGTCAGCCCTTCTAACATAAATACATCATTCATCATTTATTTAATGTAACTATGTTAACAAATGATTACAAACAACATAACCGCTTTCCCGTACAATCCATGATCTTCAACTTGATCCTTGTTCACTTGTCCATCATGAATATCTGATTAACCTGCGGTCACCATATATAACCAACACGTTAGTACATGGTAACATCATATATAATTTAATACATATACTTAAAAGGCTATATCACATTCTAATTACGTAAGGTATTCCATTGAAACATCCTCTCAATTTTATTTATTCGAGTCCGACATCAATTCCTCGAGAGTCCGGAGTTCCCATACCTGCACTCCATTTATTTCATTCTCAATAGTAACATGGTTAGGAGTACGTAATCTCAAACATATTGAAAACCCACATTTTCACATATACGTATACCAGTGATCTACAATCATTAGATTACAACACGTGTATACACTTTCATATATCTAAGTACATTCATACGTATCCCATTCATATGTACGTACATAAAAGTTCACACTACTTACACACGCTATAGTCCCATATCTACATACATACATACAACTCACATTCACTTATTTGTAAGTTGAGTCATATCTACAATCATATCAACACAAATAAATGCAATTACAACCAAACATAACCGACTAACTTTCAACAAACATGATGAACATTCCATTAACATGATGAATATTCCATTAACACGATGAACATTCAGCAACATAATGAACATTCCATTAACACGATGAACATTCAGCAACATAATGAACATTCCATTAACACGATGGACATTCAGCAACATAATGAACATTCCATTAACACGATGGACATTCAGCAACATAATGAACATTCCATTAACACGATGGACATTCATCAACATAACGAACATTCCATTAACACGATGAACATTCAGCAACATAACGAACATTCCATTAACTCGATGAACATTCAGGAACATAATGAACATTCCATTAACACGATGAACATTCAGCAACATAATGAACATTCCATTAACATAATGAACATTCAGCAACATAATGAACATTCCATTAACACGATGGACATTCAGCAACATAATGAACATTCCATTAACACGATGAACATTCAGCAACATAATGAACATTCCATTAACACGATGAACATTCAGCAACATAATGAACATTCCCCTAACACGATGCACATTCAGCAACATAATGAACATTCCATTAACACGATGGACATTCCGCAACATAATGAACATTTCGTTAACACGATGGACATTCAGCAACATAATGAACATTCCATTAACACGATGAACATTCAGCAACATAATGAACATTCCCCTAACACGATGCACATTCAGCAACATAATGAACATTCCATTAACACGATGGACATTCCGCAACATAATGAACATTTCGTTAACACGATGGACATTCAGTAACATAATGAACATTCCATTAACACGATGGACATTCAGCAACATAATGAACATTCCATTAACACGATGAACATTCAGCAACATAATGAACATTCCATTAACACGATGAACATTCAGCAACATAATGAACATTCTATTAACACGATGAACATTCAGCAACATAATGAACATTCCATTAACACGGTGAACATTCAGCAACATAAGGAACATTCTATTAACACGATGAACATTCAGCAACATAATTAACATTTTATTAACACTTTGAAACTATCATCTTAATTTACATTAAGGATAGACGAAGTTCATATGAACTTACCTTGGTACTTACCCTTACCCGTAAATCCTTACATGGTACCCTGTATACAACATACCAAACTTCATTTATAAATAAGATGTGATTCCGGAACTCACTTACCTTAAGCGTCCGTTTCGTACTTGCTTCCTCGCATCCTTCCCCTTAGCCTTCCACGCTTCCACCCACCTTGACATGATCCTATACTTTAATTTCATTATGGTTACCGCATTATTAGCATACACGCACATTCTAAATTACATTTATTCTACATAATTCTTTATATCATCACATATAACATTTATTGATATAGCATGTGCCTTGCGATTTCCCTAACATCACATTAGTGGTCAAATGTCTTACGATGCTATTTATGCACAGTTGACTTTTAGAAAGTCAATTGTCCATCATATGAATTTTCAACTTAAGCTCATACATTCTCAACATTAATAGTTTATACTACGGACATCATACACATTTCATACTCATATAGCAATACACATAATGTGCATCATATGACCCAAGCATAAAGTACAACTTCTAATGCATAGTGTTTACCAAATCATATAATTAAGCAAAATCCTACATATATTCCATTCAAAACATATTTCTCATGATTAATTATCACCGAATTACATCACCTCCACACGTTATACACTTTTATCCATCATTTGCATACCATTTCATCTATTAATCTCACCTAGGCATTTCAACAAACACTTGGTGTGCGTACTACTTTCTAAGCACACTGTACAAGCATCTTATGCTCATCTTCATACTTCTTGCCTTCATCAATCAAATACAACTAAAATCAACCTAATTCCATACCATACTCAACCTATCTAACAAGTATTCATCACATACAACATTCTACATCAAATTTTGAACAAGGATTGGACATGGGTGGTATACCCATGTCGCCATTTTCACTAACCCAAGTGGGTTTCACCATCAAATTACTTGATATCATATAAAAAACAAGTTCTATTTGGTCATTCTAACACGTATCCATGCTCAATTTCAACAAATTTCATGATTGATCACAAACCCACTTCATACAAGATCACCAAATCACAAATTACAACTTACCACATGTTTATCTTGTCTAGATGATTCAGAATCTAAGCTCATGCATCTGATTTAGCTCCAATCTCCATCCTAATTTGATCAATTGGGCCATTCTTGAGTTAAAGAGGGGTTTTTCCTCCTCTCTCTCTCTCTCTCTCTCTGATCGAACACACATACCCACACTACACACACTTAGGTGTTTTATAAAACTTTCATTCTTTTTTCCAAGTTTAGCCCCTTGTGTTTGCCATTCATTATTTTTGTCACAAAACTTTATTCATTACTACTTGACCTACATATCCTAACTAAGTTAAAAGACTTAGTTATTTTATTTCTTTCCATTACCCAGGGAACATACTGACAAAATAAAACTTCTGGTTTTTGGAATGTTACAAGTCTACCCCCCTTAAAGGAGGTTTCGTCCCCGAAACCTTCTCCTTCCTACCAGACTATGACTGTGTTTATTCATTTAACAAATTCTAAAGCATACTATTACCCGAACCCACTCATGGTTCGGATAGAGTCTTCGTTCGTGAACAAGCATAATTATATATTTTGTTTCTACTTTCTTAATTAAGCATAAAACTTTCTTACCTTTACTAATCATAACGAATCCATAAATTCCAATTTACTCACCAATCATACTCAATATTTTATTCTTGCGTTAGTCACATTAGTACTTATCACGAGCTTACTAATGCATCTCACTATTAGTATTCCTTCTAATAACTTCATTAACACATGAAAATTTAAACCATAAACATACACATACTACGAACATTTAATCAAAGTTATCACAACAAAACCACTATGTCATACTCCTTTATTCATACTTATCTCAGAAGATAAACATCATTCTACATTTGCTACCGCTAGATGATATTAAGTATACCCTTAGGTCAATTTCGATACATTTCACGCATCACTCACAATGCACACATGCGCATTACTCAACAACATTAAATCTGAGCTATAATTCATTCCTTTGTTGACCTTCACAAGTCAACATTCTACATTATGCCATACTCAAATACCATCCTTTTGCATGGAAGGTATTATTCAAATTGAACTTCTTCTTAACAATCATAATTTAAACATGTTACTAACCTTGCATTCATTGCGTAGACTAACGATCCGCAAACCAGATCGGCCTGCTTCTTCACGAGTCCATATCAAAACCGGATCGATCCCTTCATTCCATTTAATGAGCTTCTGCTCGTGCACATCCTTTCACCAATTCGATTGGTTTCATCACATTAAGAGTTCTACCACTATCATCTACAAAATTGGCGGTTAGCACATTTCATTCAAACATTCATTCTACTATGTGATTATTCACCTAAAATTCTTCTACAAATTTCCTACGTACATACTATAACATATCACACATTCCTTTTCTTACATATTTTTTTTTTGTTATTTATTTCGCCAGCTTCTTGCAGTTTGACTTTTCAAGGTCAAACTGGCATTTCTTACTTATCGTAGATGTATTAAAGTACACGTTTGTACTTCTTTCCATTCATGCTTACTTGCAAAGACTTTATTATATCATTTCAGTATTTCTTGCAAAAACATACCCTTCCCGTCCATACTTAAGTTATTTGGCTAGGTCGTAGTCGTCATTCATCCAGACTCACAAGAATCAGTTAATAATATGTCTAACACATAACTTATTTCTTCCATCTAAAGTTTCTTGCTACTATAGTGGTTTTTATCGGTTTTAGCTTCTTGTCAATTCATCTACTTCATGCTATCTTACTATTACTTGCTTAATAATTTATCAACTTACTTTGTTTGACTTTTCAAAAGTCCAATTGTAATTACATTCCGATCTACATTCACCAATTACCCAATTCTAACACACCCCTCTCTAGTCGAGCAATAAGCTCCTATTAAATGCAGAACCTTTATACATACCTGGCGCAAGTCAAAATCCATTGACTCGTTATCCATACCTCGCTTGACTATTTCCTTCCAGTTTGTGACAGTAACATTACCGTACATCATGCTCACCTACCATTAAATAACTTGACCATTTCAAACATTAAATATCGGGTTCAAATGGCAATCACCATTTGACCCGCATAACTCGTTTATCCTTTCAACCATTCTTGTATACAATACATGAGCATAATTATATTCATATATTTATATATATATATATATATATATATATATATATAAGTTTAAAACATAACTTGAATAATATCCGCTTCTTAAAGAATTTTTACTCGTTCAATCTATAATTACTTAAAATTTTGAGCCTTTCATTCTTGTCATTCATTCTTACTTATTTGATTCATGCCTATTTACGAATTTTAAACTTTTTCATTCTATCATTCATTCCCTTCTATGTTTCGAATCCGTCTCGCGGTTTCTAATATATCATTCATATCTTTCATTCCTTTCATGTTTCGAATCCGTTTCGTGGATTCTAACTTATCATTCTTCATTCTTACTTATTTGATTCATGCCTATTTATGAATTTTAAACTTTTTCATTCTATCATTCATTCCCTTCTATGTTTCGAATCCGTCTTGTGGTTTCTAACATATCATTCATATCTTTCATTCCTTTCATGTTTCGAATCCGTTTCGCGGATTCTAACTTATCATTCATACTTCTCATGTGTATTTGGTACTTTCAAAACCCTTAAAGTCTTACATTTCCCTTCACCCTCACGTCCACCTACTACCTAATTCTAACGGACATAGCTGTAACAATTATCATGGTCTCACGAACGTCATATGTTTCTTGTGTATTGGCCAGGTACACAGTCCACATACTAGTTTCATGTCTTCGTGTAATCGTCACCTTATATCCGAAGAATTAGGTTTCGGCACGTGTAACATTTTCAAAATTTCATTACCATTCTATTATTATATTCCTTTTTGAAATTTTCCTTCACTTGATAGATTTTACCGTTACATGCACCCACAGGTTAAATTTATGTACCTGGGGTCAATTTTTCTTATCACATGCTGTCACACCCGCTCATAGCGGAAGCGCGAGGTGTGATCTGATCGGTTCTCATTGCATAACAATATAAGTGAACATACTAAATGAATAAAAACAAGCTCCAATGCTATTGTCATAATCATTTCAAAAGAACGCAACATAAGTTAAATGTATTGGTTACAAACCATCAAATGAAAATAAGTTGTCATTGTTTTATACATCAAAATGTAAGTCTTAAAATGTCAAGGTTTTGACCACTATATCACTGCAAAGAGGCGGTATATAACGGGCATGCCCTTCAAATGGTGGCATGGAGTCTTGATACTTGCTTTCCTTGACTGAAATGTCCGCATGGTCCACTAATATCCTGAAATACATGTTAAGTTTGAAAACATCAACAAAAGTTGGTGAGTTCATGCAATTTAGTTGTATGAGATGTATCTGTAAAATGTGAGTTGTATAAAATGTATATGTAAAATGTGAGTTGTATAAAATGTATCCATAAAATGTGAGTTGTATAAACTGTATCCATAAAATGTGAGTTGTATAAGATGTATCTGTATGTAATGATGTAGTTATGTAAAGCGTCAATGAAATCGTTGATCATTAATGTTTCGCGAGGACATTAATATGTGTGATGAATTAGGAAGCAATCCAAACCTAGACGATTTCGTGTAGACTACTATCGACTGTGACACAAACGCACTCTTCTGTATGGGTCCACGACCAAGAGTGGGGCTCGCCAATACCCATTAGATCTAACCCTCTGTACCTAGGTCCAAACTGGATTAATGGTGCTTAGATGTATGGCCCTAATCGTACATGATCTAAGGTGTTTCATTCCATGACTTAACATACAATTGAACATGTATTTTCCCGATAGTTATAAAGTTGTAAGGCATTTAAGATGAATAGGGGAAATGAACTCATAGAATCGCGTCCGTGAATAGAAGTAACTATGATCTCACGTGCGGTCGTCCTGAATAGTGATGCGACCTACAAATGTTCTTATATTTGTTAGACACTTCGGTCTTTATAGATGACTTGAGTACAAGTCTTGTGTCTTGAATGTGTGTAAGACTTGTATATCTTTGTTTTTCGTTGAACTGTGAATTAGATGTATGATTTGTTAAACTGCTATATATATATATATATTTCACCAAATATATATATGTAATCTTGTATCTAGTGAGTTGTATCATCGGGTCTTGTCCTCTTGATTTCATGTCTTGTATGAATAAATTGTATAATTGTATTTCCATCAATTATATGTCATTGGGCCGAGCCCATGTCTTAATGTTATTGGGCCATAATATTATTGGGCCTAAATGTTATTGGGCCCAAATGTTATTGGGCCTTAGCCCATATGTTTTGTCATTGGGCTTAGCCCATGTATTCATGTTATTGGGCTTAATGTTATTAGGCCTTAGCCCATATGTTTTGACAATGGGCTTAGCCCATGTATTCATGTTATTGGGCTTAGCCCAAGTATTTTGATAAGCCCATTTATGAAGATAAGCCCAATTGTAAATATAAGCCCACTTATAAAAATAAACCCATTTGTACGTATAAGCCCATTTATAAAAATAAGCCCATTTGTAAGTATAAGCCCATTTATAAAAGTAAGCCCATTTGTAATTATAAGCCCATTTATAAAACATCTTTCATTTTATAAAAATCACCATACATGGAGTTTTTAGTTAAATAGAAGACATATAAGTTTTTATAAGTTTCTAAAATTTTGACTTTTGTTAACGGTAATATATATATATGTATCCGCGTCGAAAGATCGCCTAAGCGTCGTAGTAACTCCTCGGAATGGCGATATGTTTATAGATTCGTCTGTCGTCCGTTTTGACCATAAGTTGTGTCCGAAGGCTCGGAATGTCCGTAAGTTGTTTTTAAGGCGTATTTACATGTAGTCTTGTAAGACTTTAGTCGAAATGTACATTGTGTATATTTGCACCATTGTATTCAAGTGCTAGTTATCATACATATAACTAATAGAAACAAATAACACATAGCACATAAGTTGTTAAGTTAACTAAATATATATTTTCTCAAAAATATATATTTATATCAAACTTTGCTTTTATAAAAACTATTCTTTAAAATCTTTTTAATCTAATAAAGATTTTGTCAAAAATAATAGTTTTTATAACTTATGATTTTTAAGAAAAATGGCCATATTTCCTTTGAAATATATACTTTGCCATGTTTATATAAAACATATCTTTTTCTTATAAAATAACCAATAATCAAAATCTTAACAAGTTGAAATCAATAACATGTAGGGTTTTGGTATGATCATAACATAAGTTAACTAGTTCAAAATCCATGCTTTACTTCTAGTTTTAACAAACTTTTTATAAAAAACCCATCTTGTATGTTTCTTTTTATAACTTTGTAAAAGTATTATTTTTAGTGAAAAACCTTATATACTTTAACAAAATTAAAGATTATGATCATCCATCTAAACATTTATGTTTAACAAAACCCTTAAACATTTTCATGTACACTTGTTAGATTATGTTTTTAAACATCATCTAACAAGTTATTTGTATGCTAATCATCAAAACTAGATCAAATATGCAAGTATTCATCCTTAAATCACAACATAAACACACTTTTATATCATGATTATTATTTTGCTTCTTTGTATTTTCATATTATTTTGTATGATTATTTAGTTTATTACATGTTCTTTAACCAAATAACACATAAATAAGTATGAAAAAAGGATTTTAGAAGCTTACTTCTAGCACTAATGGCTAGGGATGATCTTAATGATGATTTAAAGAAAAGAAAAGTTGTTGATCTTGGGGTTTTGAAAGCTTTTGAATGGATGGAAAGGCTTCTCCAACTTGTTGTTGCTTTAGATCACCATAAGTATTTTCAAGCTCCATTTTGATCATCAAAGAAGTCTTGAAAGGTGAAATGTTTTTGATGGTGTTCTTGGATAATATATGAATGTTTAGAGAGTTTCTTAAGTGTGTGAAAAAGATGGTGAAAAAATGAGATGAAGTGCTTAGAGGATTATGAATCAAAGTGTTATAAGTCTTCACCATGCTTTACCACTAGGCCCACTTGTGTAACCACTTGCATCTTAAGGTAATTAGCAAGATATTTGTGGAGAAAAGGTAAAAAAAGTGGGTCCCACATGTGGTTGTAACCGTGAATGAAGGGGGGGGTACCCTTGCTTTGTGAACTTGTTTCATGACTTTCCTTGTTAAAAAGTGTCAGGATTATTGAGGAAATTGTTTAGGAAAGTTATATGTATAAGTGTTTAAGTGTTTAAAGGGTGTTAAATGACCATTACTAGACCATAATGATCCAATTAACACTAGATGGTCACTAAAAAAAGATTTCATATTGTTCGGATATTCGTTTCGAATTGTTTCGGTTAGACGTTATTTGAACGCTAAGTTGTGTAACTTGTGTGAATTGATGTAGTTATTGGTTCGGATGATACCCGAAGGTATCCTCATATGAATTCTATGTTAAATAGCACTTTTACATGTTGCAAAAATATTAAATGGCTGATTTCTGCAGAATTTCTGCGAAAAAGTGTTGAAATCGTCGTTTTTAGTGCTTTTCGGGCAGTTTTTAGTGTTATCAGACTTCGGGAAGGTTTTAAATCAAACCCTTGCATTCCTAGTTAGGGTTTAATGTATATTAGATGTTGGACTTTCGTCTGAGTCCTAAAGATGTCATTTAGATGGTTTCTGCGGATCCTGCGTTTTCGTCGGAATACTAGTTTACTAGGTGTTTTTCTAGTAGTTTCGATGCATTGTTTAAACTGTGTCAAATGTACTTAATAAAAATGAATCATATGCATCCTAAGTAAGTATTCCATGAGTATTCTAAGTGTATGTCACGAAATACGCAGTTCGAGTGTTTAAAATGCATAAAAATGTAGCTAAAATGAGTACTTTAAGTGTAAGAAAGTTACCGAAAAGTGGCAGTTGTCACATTCTCCCCCTGTTATTGAGAATTTCATCCCAAAATTCAAGCTGAGTCATCCTTTGCAGGAATATTCTCGAACAGGCGGGGGTATTTTGGTTTTGATTTGATCTGCACGTTCCCAAGTATATTCGGGTCCGTGTCGAGAGTTCCAACGAAAAGTTTTTTTTTACTAATATGTTACGACTCCTTCGTATTTTCTGGACCTTCCGGTCCATGAACTTAATAGGTGCTTTGTGAATTGGAGTTTGTCATCAATGTGAATCTCATCTTCCGTGATGATAATCGTTTCTTGTGTTGGATTCTTCTTAAGATTCGACACATGAAATGTGCCGTGTACACTACTTAGTTCTTTTAGTAACTTCAGTTTGTAGGAAACGGTGCCAATCTTCTCTAAGATTTCAAATGGTCCTACAAATCGTGGGTTAAGCTTTCCACGCTTACCGAACCTTGCTACGCCCTTCCAAGTCGCGACTTTCAATAAGACTTTGTCTCCGACCTCGAAAGATTATGGCTTCCGTCTCTTGTCTGCGTAGCTCTTTTGTCGATCACGAGCCGTCTTGATACGGTCTCTAATCTGAAAAATTTTATTCGTAGTCTCTTGGAATAATTCCGAACCACTTAGTTGTTTATCGCCCGCTTCCGCCCAACATAGCGGTGAGCGACACTTTCGACCCTAAAGAGCTTCAAACGGTGCAGTTTGTATACTTGTATGGTAGCTGTTGTTGTAGGAAAACTCAACCAAAGGTAAATGAGTATCCCAATTGCCGCCCAAATCTATAACACACGCACGAAGCATATCTTCGAGTGTTTGGATTGTCCATTCGCCCTGGCCATCAGTTTGTGGATGAAAGGCCATGCTTAGTTTTAAATGAGATCCAAAGGCCTCTTGAAATGACTTCCAAATTCTTGAAATAAAGCGACCATCTCGGTCTGAGATGATTGAAATAGGCACTCCATGACGAGCCACTATTTCTTTGAGATAAAGTTCTACTAGTTTCTCTGTGCTATCCTTCTCCCGAATTGGCAAGAAGTGTGCGGACTTTGTCAATCTATCGACGTTTACCCATATCATGTCGTGGCCTCTTGAGGTCCTGGGTAACTAAGTAACGAAGTCCATCGATATTTGTTCCCATTCCCAGACAGGAATCTCGAGTTGTTGTAGCAACCCCGAGGGTTTCTGATATTCTGCCTTGACCATTGTGTAGGTCAAGCATTTCCCGACATAAGTCGTGATATGCTTTTTGAGGTTAGGCCACCAATAGTGCTCTTTCAAGTCTTAGGCCTATGTGATTCCTCAAAATAACATCTCGAAGGCTGCCAAAGTATGGAACTCAAATTTTACCCACATGGTATAAAGTTCCATCTTCTTTCGGTACTAATTGTTTTTCTGTGACTCAAAGTGTTTCTGCTTGAATATGTTCTTCCTTGAGCGCTTCTTGTTATGCATCATGAATTCGTGTGGTAAGATCCGTTTGAATCGTCATCTCTAATGCTCGAACTCTCAAAGTTCTAACTCATTCCTTGCGGCTCAAGGCGTCTGCTACAACGTTCGCCTTGCCCAGATGGTACTTTATTTCACAATCATAGTCGTTCAACCATTCAATCCAACGTCGTTGACGCATATTTAATTCCTTTTGATTGAATATGTGCTGAAGACTTTTATGATCCTTGAAAATAGTACACTAAGTACCATATAAGTAATGTCGCCATATTTTCAAAGCGAATACCACCGTACCTAACTCGAGGTCGTGAGTGGTATAGTTCTTTTCATGAACTTTCAGTTGACGTGATGCCTACGCGATAACTTTCTCCCGTTGCATAAGTACGCAACCCAATCCTTGATGCGAAGCATCACTGTAAACTACGAAGTCATCGGTACCATCGGGTAGTGATAAGATTGGTGCATCGCACAACTTATCCTTGAGAAATTGAAATGATTCTTCTTGTTTCCCGATTGGGTGAGGGAGGTTAGCGGTTGAGAAAATTTTAGAAAAATTCTCTATAAATCTCCGATAGTACCCTACTAATCCCAAGAATTGTCAGACTTCAGTAGGAGTCTTGGACGCTTCCCAGTTCTTAATTGCTTCGATCTTTGAGGTGTCTACTTGAATACGTTTCTCATTCACTCTATGGCCGAGAAATTGTACTTCACGAATCCAAAAGTCGTAATTGGAAAATTTTGCGTATAGTGTCTCCTTCTTGAGCAGTTCTAAAATGGTTCTCAAATGTTGTTCGTGCTCGTATGTCGATCGTGAGTATATCAAAATGTCGTCAATGAACACTATGACGAATTTGTCGAAGTATGGATTGCACACGCGGTTCATTAAGTCCATGAAGACCGCAGGCGTGTTCGTTAAACTAAAAGGTATAACGAGAAACTCGTAATGACCATAAGAATTCTGAAAAGCCGTTTTCGGTACGCCTTCCTCTTAAATTCGTAATTGGTGATACCCCGATCGTAAGTCTATCTTGGAGTAGAAGCTTGAACCTTGCAATTGATCGAATAAATCACCAATCCTCGATAGTGGATACCGATTCTTGATGGTGAGTTTATTCAACTCTCTGTAGTCGATGCACATTCTGAGTGTTTCATCCTTCTTCTTTACAAACAAAGCTGGAGCTCCCCAAGGCGAGAAGCTTGGTCTAATGAATCCTTTATCCAACAACTCTTGAAGTTGTGTGAATAACTCTTGCATTTCAAAAGGTTCTAATCGATATGGAGATTTGGTTATGGGTGCGGTTCACGATACCAAGTCGATATGAAACTCGACTTGTCGATATGGTTATAGTCCCGGCAAGTATTCAGTAAATATTTCAGGAAACTCTTTTACCACTGGAATATCTGTCAGTTGTGGCCCAATGGCCTTCTTGTCGACAACATGTGCTAGAAAGGCAATACATCCTTTCCGTAAGCACTTATGTGCCTTCTTGTAATTAATGATCCGCAATGGTGTGTCGTGCTTCTCTTCGTGAATAACAAGTGTCTCTTTGTTCAATGGTGGTAGGCGAATGACTTTCTCATGACAAAAGACTTCGGCTTGGTTATCGGATAACCAATCCATGCCAACCACTACGTCAAAACTACCCAACTCAACGGGTAAGAGATCAATACTGAATCTTCGCTCGCCAAGTTCCAAGGAACATCCTCTAACAACTTTCCCTGACTCGACTAGTTTACCGTATGTCGATTCTATAGAGTGAGGGGATGTCTAGCTTACTTGGCTCTAGGCCAAGTACATTTAAATTCTGTGTGGCGAGGACTTCACTTTATAGTTTTAGGAACCCTATGTTTAAATGTAGGATAACCCAATCCATATGTTTAGATGTAGGATAACCCGATCCATATGTTTAGATGTTGGATAACCCAACCATATGTTTAGATGTAGGATAACCCAATCCCTAATTATAGCTAGGACAATCCCGTCCCTAGCCATGAAACTCATGTATGTGAAATGTTGAGATGAAGCTAAAATTGGCACCAGTATCAAATAACATGGATGTGAAATGTTGGTTGATTGGAAACGTGTCGAGTAACTACTGTTTGAGTGATCGAGGTAGGGTGGGATGATGCGGTCATGCCTCGGATCTCTGGGGCTAAATCCCATATGTAACGCGCAATGCGTTTGAATTCGGGTGTTACGTAGTATGGAAACAACCCTTGAGATATCGTGAAAGCCTCGAGTGTAACCAACAACATTGGCTCTAATCATGATCGAGTTCTAGAATTTTGTTTCCAACCTTTGAATTTAAATCAGCGAGCAATACTCTTCTCGTATAAGATCCTTGAGTTCTTCCCCCAACAACCTCTTCAGTGTATCCCTTCCTAGCGTTTGTACCTGGAGATTCCACCAAGTTAAGGTTGCGTTTAGCAGGAGACTCTCTGTGTATCCAATTGTCTACCCAGGAATGTGTTTCCTAGTATGACTAACCGACTTCATTATCTTTACGTGGCAGACAGAACCTACCTCACCTCTCGTATTAACGAGGTCTTGCCGCTTACAGTCCGAAAAGTCTTAAAATTAAGGCCTTGTGTGGTCGCATCTTCTGGTGTGGCATTGCTACTCATTCCCGATCCATCGGGATTTGAATCACTTGAACTACCAGTACCACCAGTACTGTCACTAGTGTCATCCCGATTAACCTCATGTTGTGCAATTTCTGCACCCTCGTGTTGTTCCATAAGAACTTTAGTTTGACTTTGAGATGTTGATTAGTTAACCCCTTTTTGGGTGTAGACCATCCTCCTGGCGCCATGATCTTTTTAATATACAACATTGAAAGAATCTAGACATATATTTTGGATAAATATAGTCTATCATGTGCCCAAGAATAAGGAAGGAAATTGGTCATAAAATCCTCAAGATCGTATTGTTCATACATGTTTGAATAAATGATAATGTGGATAACCGCAACCAAAATGTGTGGCGCCTCTTGCGTGTACTGGTCATATGTCTAAGTGGAAAACGAAATAATTTGTTGAGGAGGGGAAACCAACCAGTGGCCTCCGTCCCTATAGTATGCATTCCATACTACATAGGCTTTGTTCATCCGAAGTAGAGAAATTCCTTTATCGTACTTGTCCATGTGACGAAGATGGTAATAGTGCTTGAGCTTCACGAGCTCCAACAAGATCATTAAGATGTTCATAGATGTCGAATAGAATGCAATGAGGGAGTTGTAGCATGGCTCATGCCATACTATCCCTTGGGACAAGACAAATGTCAAAATGACGGAGTTTATTGTAGTCATTTCCAATAAATAAGATAAGGTGTCATAGACACCAAAGAACCAACTCATGTACAAGAATTCTAGAATGTTGAGGAAAGATCCTCCATGAGTGGTTAACAAGTTTTGTTTGTTTAGATGACTAATCTCGGATAACTCATGTTGTAGATCAAATGTTAGGTGCGAACAATACGTATCGTCTTCCTGTATTGTATTGTAGGGTGTTATAGTAACCATCTCGGTTAGTGTTCTACTGGATAGAAACTTGAATAACTTAAGAATTTTGAATGGATAGTGATCACTAGCTTGACCCACATAGTCCACCAGAATTTCCATGCACTACAAGTTGTTATTACGTGGGCCCCCATAATAATAAATTGTCTTGTATGGTCACCCTAGCATTCTCTCGTTCAGAGCAGGTAATCAGTCAGAAAGGGGACACTATTGTCTATATACCTTCAACATAGAAGGAAACTTCGTGATAGTTCACGTGTCAACGTCCGTTGTCATTACTCGCAGAACGGTATGACGTTAGATGAAATAGGAATAGAGAGAATTTGTAAAAATAACAACTAGAGAGGCACCTTTAAGATGAGTACTTCATATTCCTTGTCTGGACAAGAGTCTCGTCAATTATGATTTATATGAGCTGTCACACCCCTACCACGTAAAACAACAAACCGTGGAATAGTAGCAGGATTGACGCCAGTCACAATATCCTGTATTTAGCAGAATCAGTTGACTTCTTCTTATCACCCTTGCAGGTAAGTTTACCCTTCCTGACTTGCGACTCAGTCAAGGTAGTAGATAACTCGATCGCCTGACGAACAGTAGCAGGATTAACGCCAGTCACAATATCCTGTATGGAATCGGGTAGACAATCGATATACCTCTCTATCGCTTTCTCCAACGGGGTAACCATAGTAGGACACAAAATACTGAGCTCCTCAAATCGATCCGTATACGCACGGTGTTCTCCCCCGTGTTATTTCAGATCGTCAAACTCTCGTTCCAAAGCTCGAATTTCGTGACGGGGACAGAACTCTCTCATCATGAGAGCTCGAAGCTCTTCCCATGTTTGTGCCAATGCCACTTCGGCACCCCTGTCGCGCATCACTCCATTCCACCAAGTAAGAGCATGCTTCTCGAATACTCTTGATGCAAATTCCACCTTACGCCCATTCGGACATTGCACATGTCTGAATGTGTTCTCGATACTTTCAAACCATTGAAGGAGTGCAGTTGCTCCTTGTGACCCAGAAAACTTTAACGGCTTAGCAGAATTGAAACTCTTGAAATTACACGGTGCATTGTTATTATTGTTGTTGTACAGCTCATGGATTTGGGTCACAACGCCTGGAAGCACAGCAGCCATTTGCTGAGAGACAAGGGCTGCGAGTTCTTCAGCAGTAAAAGATTGTGCATCACGTCGAGGAGGCATTGTCTAACAAGGGAATATGAGAAACGAGTGAGGTTGATAATTTGGAAAAACAAAAGAGGTATTGAAAATATCGACGAATCATAAGGAAGGCCATCATTTATTCGTTACCTTGAACAAACAAACGACATGCAGTGACTAATCAAAGTAATGAATCAAAATAATGTATCGCGAAGACATGCTCGCCTATAAGTGAACACTCACCCCAAGAGTTCCCAGGTAAGAGTGACTGGTCTGATTATGTGGATTTGTACGAACACTCTAGCCTTAGACATAAAACTCAGGGTACAGGCATTCACTCTTCCAGTTTGGACGTGTTCACATTATTTAGACCCAAACTTTGACGAGATTTTGAAAACTCAGAAGGCACTAAGCCAAAAATGAGTTAAACTGGAAGGGTTCAAAACCTTACAACAGAGGGTTCAAAACCTAGTAATCAATCATCCTAGAACAGATGATTAATTTTTGAAGCAGATTCATATTTTGTTTTTAAAATCTAAACGCAATTCAACTTGCGTTGGGGTCCTAGAAAGTTATAGTCTAGGTCAAAATTTTACTAATAACCTAATTCCCTATAACCATTGGCTCTGATACCAACTCTTCTGTCACACCCCGACCACGTAAAACAACAAACCGTGGCGGAAACGTCGGGGAGTGATGTAACAGAATTATTGTTTTAAACCATGGGTACAAAGAGTTTCATTTCATTAAATATTAAACATTGTCTTAAGTTAAACAAACAAGTCAAACAGAGTCTATTATCGTTATTAAATCACTAAGGCCTCATCCGGTCCTAAGTGAGCATGCATCCTACTTGCAATCAACACTAAGCAACTTCACCTGAAACATATGTAAAAACAAAGTCAGCAAAGAAATGCTGACGAGTACATAGGTTTTGTGAGAGTGTCAGATTCATGGCTCGTTTACATATTGAAATATTTCGTATGACTTCGTTAATCGATATTAGAAACTTTGTTTTGTAAAATGTTTGTATTGTAAAATGAATAACCAGGTCGAAACAGATTGATTATAATTTTATAAACCTCGATGCCATGAATCTTAACCCAAAACATTTGTTTTCGTAAACCAAATCGTAAATCATTCTCGTAATAATACTCATATGGTTTATATCGTTTCGTAAACCTCGTTTGTGTGACATCGCTTCCAATTGTTTACCCAAATCGTTTAATTCGTCAATAATCGCTTTAGTCGTTTAAATCATTCTCGTTTTAGATCGTGAAACTACTTTTGGTCGTCTCGCTAATAACATTCAAACCTGTGTGACTCGTATATTGTTCAACTCGTTTTCGCATTAACAAACCTCCAAAGGGTAAGTTAACAATCATCAGATTCGGTCGTTACCCACCTAACCCACACATAACCATGGGTCCGGTCTGATAACGGGATTTGTCGGATCCTATGGTACCATAACCTAATACTGGTCGGCTTGATCAATGCTAATGAATGTCATTCGTTATGTAACTACAACCAACAAGTTCGTTCACATTATCGAAATCGTTATTAGTTTTGTATAAACCATCTCAATCGTTTTGAAACCATCGTTAAAACATCGAAATCGTTTTGATACATATGAATCACCCCAAAACAATTGAAAATAGTAAAAGAAGGGAACTATGTACTCACCTTCAGGTGCGTTTTTAAATGTTAACAAAATCCCTCAATTGTCTATCCGCCCTAAATTAAATAAGAATGATTTTAATAATCAAGACCCACACTTTGACATGCAAGATACTACTTATGCCATTTCTGTTTTAATATATATGAAACTGGGCTGTTTTCGGACATTTAAATAAAATGGTTAACTTATTCCAAAAATTCCCAAATTTTTACAGAACGTCTTAAACGATCCAAATATTATTATGTAAAAATATTGGGGTCCAGTTTATTACAAGTATTTTATAAAAATTCATTTTCCGGACTGAAATCAGATTTATTATTTTCTGATTGCAGTCTACTAAATAATTCATTAAAAATTCATCGTGAGTCCGATTTACGAAATTCCAGCGGGAGAATTACAAATACATCAGTGGTCAACTATGGTATAAATTTCGTGATAAGACTCCACACAGAATACAAGTTATGACAGAAAATAGGACGCACATTTTCAGCAGCAAAAATGCAGCTCTAGCTGCTGTTAGGAAAAGACACTTTAAAAATAGTAAACGGAGTCCAAAAATTATGATTCCAGTGCCATTAGAACCGTATTTCATAATATATAAATCCAGACTTCAGAAAATACATTTTTCATTAAGATACGGTCTGGTTACAGCCAGTTAAAGGCGGCTGGAAACGCAGATTAGCAAGCCGTTTTCAGTCTTTTAACATTATAAAGTGTGTTCGATTGATTCCGTTAACATGTTTAGCGATCACAATAATACTTACAGCAGATTATCACTTATATATGTCAGATTTATCATGCATTAACATATTTCATCATCATTTTTAACACTACTTTACCATATGTTAGATGATGTTCAAGACTTGTTTAAATCTTTTAGACTTTCTATCTTTTTGATCTTTAAACATCATTAACCACACAACAAACATGTAAAATACAAGGATCTATGTGCTTACCACTAGCACAAGGCTAGGTGAGTTCGAGTGTAGAAAAGTGGTGGATAAAAGAAATCGAGAGCGGTCCTTGAGCTTCCGAACACACCAAGCCTTGTTGAATGATCTCTTGCACCTTTGTATGGATGGAAAATGGCTAGAAAGTGACTTGATGGTGGGTGTATGATGGGTGGATGTGGCTGCCGAACTCAAAGAAGGAGGAAGAAGAAGAGTGTTGCAAGTGTTGGTGTGTTTTGTGAAATGAAATGCAAGACCTTATGTGCATACTTATAATCCCTCAACACTTATTTGTCTAGTGGGTATTGTGTCTTCAAGAGTACACACATATCTAATTAAATAATCAAGAAGATCTTGGATGGATTGTTTGAGTGATATTGTAGGATTGAGAAGGATATGGAAGGATTTTATAAGAGATTCTTAGTACATACATAATCTAAAAAAATCCAAGTAAGATCTAAGAAATATATTGCAAGATTCAATAAAATTTGGTGGGCCACTCCATAGTTTGAAACCGTATGTGGGTATGGGGGAGGGGGTAGAGTGTAACTTTGTTGGTAACTAAGATATAAGTAGGTGTTTAACTAGGTACCGGGTATTTTATCTAGCGTTTAAATCCCGGTTTATGGTGTTGTAAATTATTTTTATTATTCTATAAAAATAAACTCGCCAAAATATTACAAAAATAAATTTCAGTTGCCAAGACTGGCTACGTTGTCTGTGTTTCGCACTAAAAGCACTGTGTCGCGCAGAAACACACGGTACGCGTTTAAACTTGAAAAATAACGTTTTTAAGCGTTTTAATTTATTTTTTTAACACGAACCTGATTAAAATAAAATTTTAATCATAACAGAATATTTGTGGGATTTAAATATTATCCGGGCGGTCAGTAACGTTCGTTTCGCAGTTTTGTCGTAATTAGTTCTTTAGTTCACATAAACATGTTTTTGCCATACCGAATCCTTCGAAACTTATTTCTAAGTTATGTAAAGGATATTTAGGGTATGTTTGGCTTACGTCACAGTTCCGGAGTGTATGTCGCGTTAAACTGATTGCGTTTGAGCACCAGTTTGCGTATAACCTTCCAGAAAGTGATTTAAAGCTTGAAATCGGAATCGAATCAAATTGTAAAATCATTAAACACAATTGCACACATAATATCACCAAAACACATATAATAACACCAAAGCATATTGTTTTATTGATAACTAACATTGTTTTACATAATACGATGATTACAGAACGCAGTTGTCACAGTCTCCCCTACTTTAGGAAATTTCGTCCCGAAATTTTTTTTTTTTTTGAGGAATCTTATTAAAACAAATGCGGATATTTCGCCTGCATTTGGTCCTTACATTCCCAAGTAAACTCGGGGCCACGTTTGGATTCCCAGCGAACTTTGACTAAATGAATCCGTTTGTTCTTCAACTGTTTGTATGTACGTTCCACTATCTCCACAGGTTTCTCGATAAAGTGCATCGTTTCATCAATTTGAATCTCGTCGAGAGGAATGTGAAGATCAGCGTCCGCTAAACACTTTCGCAAATTGGACACGTGAAAAGTCGGATGAACATTTCCAAGCTCTGGAGGTAGCTCTAGGCGATAGGCAACCTTTCCAATTCTTTCAACAATCTTAAATGGTCCAACATATCGTGGTGCAAGTTTTCCTTTCTTTCCAAATCTCACCACTCCCTTCCAAGGTGAAACCTTGAGTAGGACACGGTCTCTGACTTGAAATTCCATGGGCTTGCGTCCCAAATCTGCATAACTCTTTTGACGGCTTCTAGCGGTCACAAGATTATCGCGGATTTTCTTGATTTTGTCTGTTGTTCCAGAATGAGCTCAGGTCCAGTAAGATGAGCTTCACCGATCTCATTCCAACAGGCAGGTGAACGACATTTTCGACCATAGAGAGCTTCGAACGGTGCCATCTTAATGCTAGCATGATAACTATTATTGTATGAGAACTCGATCAATGGCAGATGAGAATCCCAATTACCACCAAAGTCTATCACGCATGTTCTAAGCATATCCTCCAAAGTTTGAATCGTCCTCTCAGATTGACCATCTGTTTGGGGATGATAAGCAGTGCTTAGATTCAGTTGGGTTCCCAACGCAGATTGCATGGTCTTCCAAAAATGAGATGAAAATCGAGCATCGCGATCGGAAATGATATCTAAAGGAACACCATGTCGTGATACAATCTCGTCTACATAGATCTTGGCAAGCTTTTCAGCAGAGAAATCCTCACGGATTGGTAAGAAGTGAGCAGATTTTGTCAAACGATCAACTACAACCCAAATAGCATCGTGACCTTTAGATGTACGCGGTAACTTAGTAATGAGATTGCAATGTTTTCCCACTTCCAAACCGGTATCTCTAGTTGTACAAGCAAACCAGAAGGTCGTTGATGTTCCGCCTTGACCTTGAGACAAGTTAGGCATTTCGATACATACAAGGCGACATCCTTCTTCATACCAGGCCACCAATACTGGGTACGAAGATCCTTGTACATTTTATCAGCACCAGGATGGATAGAATATCGAGACTTGTGAGATTCGTCCATTACTAAGGTGCGAAGATCGTCCTGATTCGGAATCCACAAATGATTCTCAAAATAGAGTAAACCATCGTCTTTCCTTTCGAGTTTAAGTTCAAGTTGAAGTGGTAGCTCATATCTCAATAAGTCATTGATCACACAAGATCGTTGAGTTTGAAGAACACGTGATTGAATATCAGATAGAGTTCGAACAGAATGAAGCTTGACTCGTTCCTTTCGACTAAACGCATCGGCTACGACATTCGCCTTACCAGGATGGTAGCGGATCTCACAATCATAATCGTTTAAGAGTTCAACCCAACGTCGTTGCCTCATGTTCAGTTCCTTCTGATTGAGAATATGCTGGAGACTTTTGTGGTCTGTGAAAACCACACACTTCGTTCCATAGAGGTAGTGTCTCCAGATTTTAAGCGCAAAAACCACAGCTCCTAACTCAAGATCATGAGTCGTATAGTTCTTCTCGTGAACTTTCAACTGTCTAGACGCATAAGCGATGACTTTACCACGTTGCATAAGGACGCAACCAAGTCCTAGATTCGACGCGTCACAATAGACAACAAAATCATCATTTCCCTCGGGTAGAGATAGAACAGGAGCATCACAGAGCTTTCGTTTCAGCGTTTGGAACGCTTCTTCTTGCTTAGGTCCCCACTCAAAAGGCTTATTTTTCTGAGTCAAAGCAGTGAGTGGAACCGCGATCTTCGAGAAATTAGAAATAAACCGTCGATAATAACCAGCAATACCAAGAAAAGAACGAACTTCGGTAGGTGTCGTCGGTGTATTCCAATCCTTAATTGCATCAATCTTGGATGGATCTACATGAATACCCTGCTCATTGACAATATGACCCAAGAACTGAACTTCTTTAAGCCAGAATTCACACTTGGAGAATTTAGCAAAAAGTTGTTCCTTCTTCAGAAGTTCTAACGTCAAACGAAGGTGTTGCTCGTGATCGGCTCGAGACTTCGAATAAATGAGAATATCGTCGATAAACACAATGATGAACTTATCTAAATAAGGTTTACAAACCCTATTCATTAAGTCCATGAAGATAGCTGGGGCATTTGTCAAACCAAAAGGCATGACAGTGAACTCGTAGTGCCCATATCTTGTATGGAAAGCAGTTTTGGGAATATCCTCTTCGAAAACACGCAGTTGATGATACCCAGAACGCAGATCGATTTTGGAAAAACATGAAGCACCTTGCAGCTGGTCGAAGAGATCATCAATTCTAGGTAGGGGATATCGATTCTTGATGGTAAGCTTATTAAGCTCACGATAATCGATACACATTCGAAAAGATCCATCTTTCTTTTTCACAAAGAGGACAGGGGCTCCCCAAGGCGAATAGCTCGGACGGATGAATCCTTTATCAGACAACTCTTGAAGCTGTTTTGATAACTCTTGCATCTCTGACGGTGCAAGACGATAAGGTGCTTTCGCAATCGGGTTGGCATTGGGTACAAGGTCAATATGAAACTCGACTTAACGAATTGGAGGCAACCCAGACAGTTCATCGGGAAACACCTCCGGATAATCCCGAACAATCGGAATATCCTGAATACTCTTTCTTTTGCCTTTCTCCTCGGTGACATGTGCCAGGAAAGCAACATATCCTTTTTTCAAATATCTTTGGGCCTTCATACACGACATAAGCTTCAATCCACCTGATTGTTGGTGCATTCATTTGTCGACTTCTTCTTATATCGAGTCTGGGTTGTGTTGTAGATCTGAACAAGCGTGACATCACAAGTGACATCATCACAAGAGACAAAAACAGTTTCGGATTGTCAATTGATGTATTTCGCTTGAAGACAAAAGTCAAATGTGTGAGGTTTCGCTTGAAACATGTGCATATAGGTTTTCGCTTGAACTACTTCTGCCATCTTCAAGCGAAAGCCTAACTACTATAAATAGGCATGTTGTCTATTCATTTGTAACAGTTCGTGAATTCCATACCGAGGTGCTGCCGGTGTGAAGACTGATTATAATTGCTATAATATCAATATAATCAGTGTTTAAAGTGATATTCAAGCTGTTTCGACGTCGGTTTCTTAGTTCCCGCCTCTGAAACTGATAAAATCTCTTCTGAACGACTCGTTCGGGTCGCAAACCGATTCTACAAGTGGTATCAGAGCTCAGGAGGAAGAGATCTTGCCAAAACAGCCTGTTTGCATCATTTTTTCTGATTTCTACACCATTCTTTTCAAAATTAAAAATTTTTCACGGTTAAAAACGGCTCAAATTCACATATCTTGTGCGTAATCATGTATTAATGAATCCTGGAAAGTTTCAGAATTAAAATCGAATTAAAACTTGATAAAATCGGTCTTCTCGCTTGAAATTGGTTCGTCGTTGCTGACATCATCAACTGTTCAAGCGAACAGACAATTCACTGTGATCGCTTGAAATTGACTGGTTGCTTGAAAAAATCGACCTTGTTCGCTTGTAAGTGCATCGAGTTGTAGGTAACATTTTACGAGGTGTCAGTATATTGGAAAAGAACTCACATATCATGTGTCAGTCCATACAAGGTGATCAGAATCATTTATTATTTGCATGTGAATTCATTTGGAATAGATCAGTGTGCATGTGATTCAAGATTCACGGTCCAATCCTTGAGTGTTGATAATTCAATTGTCGGCCACTTTTGTTATTTCATGAGAATTGATAAGGGTTGTCGGCTAAGTGGTGTTGAAAACATGTTTGCATGTGACTTGATGTAAAGTGTCAGCCATTGTGTATTTTATCGATCCTATCAAGACTTTGCATGAGAACAGACTATCATAGTGAGGTCCAATGAAATTGGATTGAGATATCGGGTCACTAAACTCGAGAATTTGCATGTGAAGAATCAATTTGATATTCAAGATTGCATGTGATATGTCAGTCCAAATTGTCGCTTTTGATTAGTTCAAGTTTTTGAACCAATTTTGAGCAGCTCAAGTTATCACGTGGTTCATTCACTTCTCGGCCCAATCATTGTTTAGTGCAGCCCAATTCATACTCGGAACAATTGAAAGTGTGTTTTGAGTGAAATTTGTCGGGATTGTTTGAAAAATGGCAGAAATTTTTGATGAAAAAGAAAATAATCGTATTAAACGATTAAATGATGGATATGGTTAGTATAGTAGTTATGAACAAGATGATAAAAGGATTTAGATTATGCGACTTGAAAATTTTATGTGTAAAAAGAATGAAACAGTGGAGGAGTTGGAAAGCAGATTCAACTATTTACTGGATAAACTGAAAATATATGAAATAAAGTTGACAGATGTTGAAAAAATATCAAAGCTTGCAGATGCATTACCTGCAGAATGGGATGATTGTTTGAAAAATATTAAAAGAGATTCTGGATTTTCTGGGTTCTCAAAATTACATCCAAAAGATTTTATCAAAAAGCTCAAAGAACATGATTATGAAAACTATAAAAAAAAAGAGAATTGATTGATAAAATAAAAGGAAATCTAGATAAAATGAGTTTGGATGTAATTGTTGAAATTGACAAAAGAGTTTGTGTATGTCTTGCAGCAAAAAATGTTATGAACTATGATATTAAGAGGGGTTGTTATATTGATGATAATATGAATCCTCTTGATGTTGTTAAAATTTTTTGTGCAGGATCATTCAAGACAAGAACAAAGGAAGTTCCAAAAAATGAAGAATTTGTGAAGAATGAATCTTCAAGTTCTGCATCAGTGTGCTCTAAATGTGATAAACTTGAAGCTGACAATGGAAAACTCTTGAAAGATGTGGAAAGTTTGACATTGGAAGTCAAAAAGTTGAAGGATGAGAAGCAAGCTGATGTTAAAAAGATTCTTGTTTTGATGGAAATTTGTGAGAAGCTGAAACCTAAAAATGACAAACTGTTAACTGATTTGAACAGTTTGACATTTGAAAACAAGATGTTGAAAGAGAAAGAGAAAAGTTTTGAAAATGAAAAATCAAGAATTGAAAAGGAATTTCAAAGTCAAATAAAAATCCTTGAAGATGGGAGAAATCATTTTAGTAAAAATAACATTGAAAAACAAAAAATGATAAATTCCCATCTTCAGACGATTATACGACTTGAAAAAGAAGCTGATTGTGCTCAAAAAACAATCAAGTCTCATCTTGAACGAATATCTCAGCTTGAAAATGAAGCTGAAAATTCAAGGAACAAAATTGATGAGCTTGAAACGAAATTGAAAGGTTTTGTGACTTCATCTGTGTTTCCCTGTCCAAAACCAATCAATTATGTTCCAATAAGTGACAATGTCACAAACTTTGACAATGTCAAAGTTGAAGATTGTGATGAGAAAACTGATGATGAAATTGAAAAAAGAAAAATATTTTTGAAATTAAATGAAATGTTTAAAGAAACTGTTTTACATTCTACTGAAAAAGGTGAATGCTCAACGCAAAAACCTGTAAAGAAGAATGTGGAACAAAAACAAAAGGATAAAAAACCGAAAAATGTTCAAAAAGAAAATAAAAGCTCATCAGTTCAATCATCCAATCAAGATCAAAAATCACAAAAAGTAGAAAATCAAAACTCAAAAACTGTTGGTAATAAGTGGTGCAGGTTTGACCACAGTGCTCAAAAGCCAAATCCAGCAAACAAGAGGAGAAAGGATTATCACCAAGCCAAACAGTGCTATGATCTGAATATTTGGACTGAAAATGGTGATTGGTACGATAACAGAGTGTGTTACAGATGCGGTTATCAAGGACACATTGCTGTTAACTGCCAAAGTTGGAGTTATGAGACGAGGAGATGCTTTAACTGCAACATCATTGGCCATATTGCTAGAGATTGCTCAATGAGATCAATGAGAAGATCGAGGGTTGAATCTCAGAAGCAGGTGAAGAAACCAGTCAATGTCAAGCCCAAAGAACAGAAAGTTCAAGAACCTAAAGTTCAAGAACAGAAAGTTCGTGAACAGAAAGTGAAGCTTTCACAGGGGCAGAAAGATAGACTGAGGAAGAAAAGGAAGAAGGCGAGAGAGTATCTCGAAAGGATTTTGTCCTCGGATACAACTGGTAAAACAGATAAAAGTTCTGATAAATCGTCTTGCTCTCCAAAGAATGATAAGTCAAACAAGATGAATTCATCAGATACAAATCTGAGGACGAAAGAGGGAAAGAAGAAAGTTTGTGGCGATGAATCTGTTTCTTCGGAAACAAAGGAGCCACATGTTGGCGATGAATCTGGCTCATCAAAGTCAGACAAGCCACATTCAGGCAATAATTCTGGTTCGTTAAAACCAGAGGAGCCATTTGTTGAGGTAAAAGTTGAGAATTCTGGTCTAACAATGGATGATGCAAATTTTCCACCATTGTTGAACAAGAATTCAAAATCACCCAAGGACCGTCAGGCTTGGGTGAATCTGTATAAATGAAAAACCTGACTTGCCGGAGCTCCCAGGTTGGTAAGAGTGGAGCAGGAATCGGAACATTTCTTGAGAAATTCACGAAAGTGATATTTCGACTTACATGTGGTAAATCAGGGACATTAAATTGTACTTGATTTTCTACAAGTGGTATTGTTGTTTAAATCGGAAATGTTAAATCTTTACATGTGGTTAAAGAGAACCAGGTGATGAAAGATCCCCGAATTTGTGAAAAGACACACAAAACTTATTTTCCGGAAAAACCATTTTGATTAAAACAAACTTAAGTGTTTTGAAATCACTATGGGAAAATAGTTTGTTGTCAGGGGGAGTTCTGATTGTTCAAGCCAAGTGAATGGAGAATTGAAGTGATTCTCATCATGTTGTCACGTTTCTTTGTACAGTTCATTTTCAAATTTTCCCAGAAAATTAAAATTGAAACATATTTTGATTTTAGGGGGAGTAAAAATTTTAAAAAATTTGAAAATTTGAAAAGTCAAAAACATTGAAAAATGAAAAAAATGAGTTTTGTTGTGAAAAAGAGGAAATGATAGTAGATCAGTTGGACTGTCACAACATGCTAAAGAAATGAAAAGTTAAAATGTGATAAACGGTCTCACTAAAGATGTGACGGTAGGCTCAACTAGACTAGTAGATTTGCGAGAACGATACAAATCTAAATGAAAAAGCCTAGTTCTAGTGGGAAACATGGTTGAAAGCATAGTACTTAGTTTTGTCCTTCTTGATTGTGTACCTACTCGGTAATCGCTGATTGTCGAAAGACATAAAGCCGGTTAAGTTTGTGAACTTTCACAACTTTGCTAAAAAGTCGTTATGTTTGTGCATTTTATTTTGCAAAGATTTAAACTTGTTTTATTTCTTTATTTTGTTTAAGCATTGGACATCCTCTACGTATACGTGAGTATCGACCTGGATGTTATTTCCTAAACATTCTGCGTTATTTTCTTTGGTGTTTCGTTTAAGCTTTGGACCTCCTCTGCGTATACGGAAGTATCGACCTGGTGGTTAAAGCCTAAATAACTTCAACTTATTTTTATTTTCTTATTTTGTTTAAACATTGGACTTTCTCTGCGTATACGGAAGTATCGACCTGATTGTTAATGTTTAAACATTCTGCTTTGTTTTCGCACAAATCACAGTTGATAAAAGTTTAAAGGCATTACTTGAGTCAGTGTATTGCATGATGAGGGGATATGCTGAGATCGTGGGGTCCATAAGAATTTAGTGCTATCTAAATATACCTTAATGTATCGGTAAGCATTTTGAAAGTTTTTAGATTGAGTTTAAGTGGACAACAATATCGTTAATCTACGTGAATAGTTTATAGCTTAAAATGTTTAAAGATTAACGGTGCTGGTGATTTGTCTCAGAAACTGATATGATCCTCTTTCGCAAGCTCACAAAAATATCGTCTGTAAATATTTTTTATTGCATGTCTTTTACATAAAAAAAATCCAAAAATATTTTCGGAGTGTTTTAGCATAAATTTTGAAAAATACAAAAAGATTTTCGACAACTGATGTTGGAGAGCTGATTTTCAAAATTCCAAGTGTTGAACATGATAAACAGGGTTGGGAGTGAGTGCTTAAATGAAGGAATTTATTTTGAGAAAGAAAGTTTGATTAGTTAATCAGGGTCATTAATTTGAACTTGATGTAATTATAACTAATAAGTTTTTCTTATTGATTTAAGTAAAAACTTATATTTTGATGAGAAAATGTGTGCAGGAGTTGAGCTTAACAGAATTAAAGCCAGGATGTGATCTCTAGGTGATAGCTAATTCCAGACAGTGATTCCATCATGATGAGAGGGGGAGTCTGACGAGGTTAGAGCCAAAGAGAATATCCTGGTATATGCTAAGAAAGAAAAGAGACTGATTAAAGACTGAAGATGCAAAGACTCGACACTTAAGACTCGTCAACATCTGAGGGGGAGTCTGTTGGTGCATTCATATGTCGACTTCGTCTTATATCGAGTCTGGGTTGTGTTGCAGATCTGAACAAGTGTGACATCACAAGTGACATCATATATGTGACATCACAAGTGACATCACATATATGATATCACAAGTGACATCATCACAAGAGACAAAAACAGTTTCGGATTGTCAATTGATGTATTTCGCTTGAAGACAAAAGTCAAATGTGTGAGGTTTCGCTTGAAACATGTGCATATAGGCTTTCGCTTGAACTAGTTCTACCATCTTCAAGCGAAAGCCTAACTACTACAAATAGGCATGTTGTCTATTCATTTGTAACAGTTCGTGAATTCCATACCGAGGTGCTGCCGGTGTGAAGACTGATTATAATTGCTATAATATCAATATAATCAGTGTTTAAAGTGATATTCAAGCTGTTTCGACGTCGGTTTCTTAGTTTCCGCCTCTGAAACTGATAAAATCTCTTCTGAACGACTCGCTCGGGTCGCAAACCGATCCTACACTAATGGTCTCTCGCCATGAACTTCCAGAATATCACCAGACGGAAGAGGAATACGAACAATCTTATCGAAACAATCCACCTCAGCATGATGTTTGGTTAACCAATCCATCCCCACGATAATATCGAAACTCCCAAGTTGCATCGGTGTGAGGTCAATGGGAAAATGATGGTTATCAAGGTTTAATTGACAATCACGAATAACAGAATCGAGGACAAGAGGTTTGCCAGTAGCAACTTCGACAGACAAGGGTTTCCTTAGTTTAGTTCTAGGTGTTGCAAGCAAAGGTTCAAAAGATAGTGAAACAAAACTTCTATCGGCACCAGAATCAAAAAGAATGGATGCAGGTCGATTGTTAACAAGAAACGTACCATTGACGATGAGGTTGTCAGCTCGCGCCTCGTTTGCATTTAGATTGAATACTCGTCCACGAGCGGGATTCGCATTCGCATTGACATTCACGTTCAGATTTGCATTCGCATTTGCCAATCTCGGACAGTTGTTGCGGAAATGACCATACTCTCCACAATTGAAGCATGAACCCAGTGGGAATCTAGCAGCATTCCCCTAAATTGGGGCTTGAACCTGAGCAGCTTGATTCTGACTCAATCGACAGGCCTTGGCCAGATGCCCAAGTTTACCACACGTTGTGCACTGCCTACAAGCTTGTTGTGCAACATCATGACCGTTGCAGCGAGCACAATGAGGTGCGGTACCAGCATACACTTTCTTCGCAGGAGGTTGAGCTGGTGGGTTCTGAGGGTTCTGAGCACTTTGTGCAGTTACTGCAAAGTTCTGAGCACCCTTTCGCTTTCTCGACTTCTTCGAAGACTCACCCTTCTTACCCTTACCCTTACCCTTTTCCTTGCCTTTAGCAGAATCAGTTGACTTCTTCTTATCACCCTTGCAGGTAAGTTTACCCTTCCTGACTTGCGACTCAGTCAGGGTAGTAGATAACTCGATCGCCTGACGAACAGTAGCAGGATTGACGCCAGTCACAATATCCTGTATGGAATCGGGTAGACCATTGATATACCTCTCTATCGCTTTCTCCAACGGGGTAACCATAGTAGGACACAAAATACTGAGCTCCTCAAATCGATCCGTATACACACGGTGTTCTCCCCCGTGTTATTTCAGATCGTCAAACTCTCGTTCCAAAGCTCGAATTTCGTGATGGGGACAGAACTCTCTCATCATGAGAGCTCGAAGCTCTTCCCATGTTTGTGCCAATGCCACTTCGGCACCCCTGTCGCGCATCACTCCATTCCACCAAGTAAGAGCATGCTTCTCGAATACTCTTGATGCAAATTCCACCTTACGCCCATTCGAACATTGCACATGTCTGAATGTGTTCTCGATACTTTCAAACCATTGAAGGAGTGCGGTTGCTCCTTGTGACCCAGAAAACTTTAACGGCTTAGCAGAATTGAAACTCTTGAAATTACACGGTGCATTGTTATTATTGTTGTTGTACAGCTCGTGGATTTGGGTCACAACGCCTGGAAGCACAGCAGCCATTTGCTGAGAGACAAGGGCTGCGAGTTCTTCAGCAATAAAAGATTGTGCATCACGTCGAGGAGGCATTGTCTAACAAGGGAATATGAGAAACGAGTGAGGTTGATAATTTGGAAAAACAAAAGAGGTATTGAAAATATCGACGAATCATAAGGAAGGCGATCATTTATTCGTTACCTTGAACAAACAAACGACACACAGTGACTAATCAAAGTAATGAATCAAAATAATGTATCGCGAAGACATGCTCGCCTATAAGTGAACACTCACCCCAAGAGTTCCCAGGTAAGAGTGACTGGTCTGAATATGTGGATTTGTACGAACACTCTAGCCTTAGACATAAAACTCAGGGTACAGGCATTCACTCTTCCAGTTTGCACGTGTTCACATTATTTAGACCCAAACTTTGACGAGATTTTGAAAACTCAGAAGGCACTAAGCCAAAAATGAGTTAAACTGGAAGGGTTCAAAACCTTACAACAGAGGGTTCAAAACCTAGTAATCAATCATCCTAGAACAGATGATTAATTTTTGAAGCAGATTCATATTTTGTTTTTAAAATCTAAACGCAATTCAACTTGCGTTGGGGTCCTAGAAAGTTATAGTCTAGGTCAAAATTTTACTAATAACCTAATTCCCTATAACCATTGGCTCTGATACCAACTCTTCTATCACACCCCGACCACGTAAAACAACAAACCGTGGCGGAAACGTCGGGGAGTGTTGTAACAGAATTATTGTTTTAAACCATGGGTACAAAGAGTTTCATTTCATTAAATATTAAACATTGTCTTAAGTTAAACAAACAAGTCAAACATAGTCTATTATCGTTATTAAATCACTAAGGCCTCGTCCGGTCCTAAGTGAGCATGCATCCTACTTGCAATCAACACTAAGCAACTTCACCTGAAACATATGTAAAAACAAAGTCAGCAAAGAAATGCTGGCGAGTACATAGGTTTTGTGAGAGTGTCAGATTCATGGCTCGTTTACATATTGAAATATTTCGTATGACTTCGTTAATCGATATTAGAAACTTTGTTTTGTAAAATGTTTGTATTGTAAAATGAATAACCAAGTCGAAACAGATTGATTATAATTTTATAAACCTCGATGCCATGAATCTTAACCCAAAACATTTGTTTTCGTAAACCAAATCGTAAATCATTCTCGTAATAATACTCGTATGGTTTATATCGTTTTGTAAACCTCGTTTGTGTGACATCGCTTCCAATTGTTTACCCAAATCGTTTAATTCGTCAATAATCGCTTTAGTCGTTTAAATCATTCTCGTTTTAGATCGTGAAACTACTTTTGGTCGTCTCGCTAATAACATTTAAACCTGTGTGACTCGTATATTGTTCAACTCGTTTTCGCATTAACAAACCTCCAAAGGGTAAGTTAACAATCATCAGATTCGGTCGTTACCCACCTAACCCACACATAACCATGGGTCCGGTCTGATAACGGGATTTGTCGGATCCTATGGTACCATAACCTAATACTGGTCGGCTTGATCAATGCTAATGAATGTCATTCGTTATCTAACTACAACCAACAAGTTCGTTCACATTATCGAAATCGTTATTAGTTTTGTATAAACCATCTCAATCGTTTTGAAACCATCGTTAAAACATCGAAATCGTTTTGATACATATGAATCACCCCAAAACAATTGAAAATAGTAAAAGAAGGGAACTATGTACTCACCTTCGGGTGCGTTTTTAAATGTTAACAAAATCCCTCAATTGTTTATCCGCCCTAAATTAAATAAGAATGATTTTAATAATCAAGACCCACACTTTGACATGCAAGATACTACTTATGCCATTTCTGTTTTAATATATATGAAACTGGGCTATTTTCGGACATTTAAATAAAATGGTTAACTTATTCCAAAAATTCCCAAATTTTTACAAAACGTCTTAAACGATCCAAATATTATTATGTAAAAATATCGGGGTCCAGTTTATTACCAATATTTTATAAAAATTCATTTTCCGGACTGAAATCAGATTTATTATTTTCTGATTGCTGTCTACGAAATAATTCATTAAAAATTCATCGTGAGTCCGATTTACGAAATTCCAGTGGGAGAATTACAAATACATCAGTGGTCAACTATGGTATAAATTTCGTGATAAGACTCCACACAGAATACAAGTTATGACAGAAAATAGGACGCACATTTTCAGCAGCAAAAATGCAGCTCTAGCTGCTGTTAGGAAAAGACACTTTAAAAATAGTAAACGGAGTCCAAAAATTATGAATCCAGTGCCATTAGAACCGTATTTCATAATATATAAATCCAGACTTCAGAAAATACATTTTTCATTAAGATACGGTCTGGTTACAGCCAGTTAAAGGCGGCTGGAAACGCAGATCAGCAAGCCGTTTTCAGTCTTTTAACATTATAAAGTGTGTTCGATTGATTCCATTAACATGTTTAGCGATCACAATAATACTTACAGCAGATTATCACTTATATATGTCAGATTTATCATGCATTAACATATTTCATCATCATTTTTAACACTACTTTACCATATGTTAGATGATGTTCAAGACTTGTTTAAATCTTTTAGACTTTCTATCTTTTTGATCTTTAAACATCATTAACCACACAACAAACATGTAAAATACAAGGATCTATGTGCTTACCACTAGCACAAGGCTAGGTGAGTTCGAATGTAGAAAAGTGGTGGATAAAAGAAATCGAGAGCGGTCCTTGAGCTTCCGAACACACCAAGCCTTGTTGAATGATCTCTTGCACCTTTGTATGGATGGAAAATGGCTAGAAAGTGACTTGATGGTGGGTGTATGATGGGTGGATGTGGCTGCCGAACTCAAAGAAGGAGGAAGAAGAAGAGTGTTGCAAGTGTTGGTGTGTTTTGTGAAATGAAATGCAAGACCTTATGTGCATACTTATAATCCCTCAACACTTATTTGTCTAGTGGGTATTGTGTCTTCAAGAGTACACACATATCTAATTAAATAATCAAGAAGATCTTGGATGGATTGTTTGAGTGATATTGTAGGATTGAGAAGGATATGGAAGGATTTTATAAGAGATTCTTAGTACATACATAATCTAAAAAAATCCAAGTAAGATCTAAGAAATATATTGCAAGATTCAATAAAATTTGGTGGGCCACTCCATAGTTTGAAACCGTATGTGGGTATGGGGGAGGGGGTAGAGTGTAACTTTGTTGGTAACTAAGATATAAGTAGGTGTTTAACTAGGTACCGGGTATTTTATCTAGCGTTTAAATCCCGGTTTATGGCATTGTAAATTATTTTTATTATTCTATAAAAATAAACTCGCCAAAATATTACTGAAATAAATTTCAGTTGCCAAGACTGGCTACGTTGTCTGTGTTTCGCAGTAAAAGCATTGTGTCGCGCAGAAACACACGGTACGCGTTTAAACTTGAAAAATAACGTTTTTAAGCGTTTTAATTTATTTTTTTAACACGAACCTGATTAAAATAAAATTTTAATCATAACAGAATATTTGTGGGATTTAAATATTATCCGGGCGGTCAATAACGTTCGTTTCGCAGTTTTGTCGTAATTAGTTCTTTAGTTCACATAAACATGTTTTTGCCATACTGAATCCTTCGAAACTTATTTCTAAGTTATGTAAAGGATATTTAGGGTATGTTTGGCTTACGTCACAGTTCCGGAGTGTATGTCGCGTTAAACTGATTGCGTTTGAGCACCAGTTTGCGTATAACCTTCCAGAAAGTGATTTAAAGCTTGAAATCGGAATCGAATCAAATTGTAAAATCATTAAACACAATTGCACACATAATATCACCAAAACACATATAATAACACCAAAGCATATTGTTTTATTGATAACTGACATTGTTTTACATAATACGATGATTACAGAACGCAGTTGTCACATGAGCCACAGGGACCTCGTCCCACTAATGGAGTTGTTGTCCAAGGCTGCCACCTCCGCCTCATCGTCACTACTGAAGTCATGCATCTCAGCATCCGCGAGAAAGCAACCATCTTCCACGGGATCAATACTTTATGGTCTCACTTAGGAACCACGTTCGTCATAAGCTCCGCAAAAGACATGAGGTCGATATTCTCATGGAAGATGTATTGTATAAAATATGTTATGTTTTGAAATTATGTATTTTGCCTTGTGTAAAAGATGTCGTGTCTTAACCATGTTATGTGTGTCAAGGATGACAATGGAATTCGAAGTCGAAGGCATTTTGTTCTTGCCACAATATTCCTTATAACCCATATATAAATCATTTATATATAATCACATAAAATCCTATCTAACAAGGATTTCTATCTTGCATAAGCTGAACTTGTAAACCGTTTATAATGCGTAAACTGATAATGTAATGTATTGTAGGCACATAGTCTGTTAATGTAATGTGTCTATTTCTCATAGACTTCACCCATGGAAATGTCCTCGCTTGATGTATGTGAAGTGAATTTTTGTTGTAGTGGACCTTGAAAAATGTTTATGCAATGAAAACCTTTTGACCTGTCCAATTTTATTTATAATCTGTTCAACATGAACAAGAGGTTTTCATGAGAGGTCCCTAGTGATTATAGACTTAGACTCGAGAAAGAATCCTGGTTCACTACAATCGATGCTCTGATACCAATCTGTCACACCCGCTCATAGCGGAAGCGTGAGGTGTGATCTGATCGGTTCTCATTGCATAACAATATAAGTGAACATACTAAATGAATAAAAACAAGCTCCAATGCCATTGTCATAATCGTTTCAAAAGAACGCAACATAAGTTAAATGTATTGGTTACAAACCATCAAATGAAAATAAGTTTTCATTGTTTTATACATCAAAATGTAAGTCTTAAAATGTCAAGGCTTTGACCACTATATCACCGCAAAGAGGCGGTATATAACGGGCAAGCCCTTCAAATGGTGGCATGGAGTCTTGATACTTGCTTTCCTTGACTGAAATGTCCGCATGGTCCACTAATTTCCTGAAATTCATGTTAAGTTTGAAAACATCAACAAAAGTTGGCGAGTTCATGCAGTTTAGTTGTATGAGATGTATTTGTAAAATGTGAGTTGTATAAAATGTATATGTAAATGTGAGTTGTATAAAATGTATCCATAAAATGTGAGTTGTATAAACTGTATCCATAAAATGTGAGTTGTATAAGATGTATCTGTATGTAATGATGTTGTATGTAAAGCGTCAATGAAATCGTTGATCATTAATGTTTCGCGAGGACATTAATATGTGTGACGAATTAGGAAGCAATCCAAACCTAGACGATTTCGTGTCGACTACTATCGACTGGGACACAAACGCACTCTTCTGTATGGTTCCACGACCAAGAGTGGGGCTCGCCAATACCCATTAGATCTAACCCTCTGTACCTAGGTCCAAACTGGATTAATGGTGCTTAGATGTATGGCCCTAATCGCACATGATCTAAGGTGTTTCGTTCCATGACTTAACATACAATTGAACAATGTTGCAGAAATCGGCCTAGGCGGCCGATTAATCGGCGCCTAGGCGCTAGGCGGTGAGTTACTGACTAATTTTTAGCTAGTCGGTCCAATTAGGCGGATATGGTCAAAATCGGTCTTAGGCGATCAAAATCGGTCCCAGGCGGTCAAAATCGGACTAATCGGTCCATGTTTTACAGCCCATTAAACACAAAATTTGACCCATTTTTGAATCTGGCCCATTGTTTTACAGCCCAAATATTACTTATAAACCTATTTTAACATTTAATTTTAGGTATTTTAACATTTAACCCCCTCTATCTTTCACTAGTTTACATATGGTTCCTAAACTTTTAAATTTATTAATAAAAAGTATAAAGTTATCTCCTAAACTTGTAAATTTATTAATAAAAAGTATAAAGTTATCTATATATATAAAAAAAATTTGTAAAATTATACTTAAAAAGTCCAATCCGATTAATCCCGATTAATCCCTATTAATCCCGATTAATCCCTAGGCAGTACCTCACCGCCCGACTAGCGCCTAGCGCCTTCTACAACATTGCAATTGAACATGTATTTTCCCCGATAGTTATAAAGTTGTAAGGCATTTAAGATGAATAGGGGACATGAACTCACAGAATCGCGTCCGTGAATAGAAGTAACTATGATCTCACGTGCGGTCGTCCTGAATAGTGTTGCGACCTACAAATGTTCTTATATTTGTTAGACACTTTGGTCTTTATAGATGACTTGAGTACAAGTCTTGTGTCTTGAATGTGTGTAAGACTTGTATGTCTTTGTTTTTTTTTGGGGGGGGGGTGAAGGGTTTACCCCGGAGATTTTATAAATTTCACAAAACCAATAAGAACATGTAGTATGGAAACGTACCATACTAGATCATAGATGGGACATCCCCCCCAACTATGTACACCAAAACAAACCAACTACTAAAACTAGCCAACAAGGCAAACAAAAACCACTAGTCTAGACACTAGTTACAAGACTAAACTCTAAACTCTAACCGAATCCATACATATCATCATTATCTAGCATTCCCTCTCCACATATGTTCCACTTTCCCAACATCCTCATCACTTGAATAGATGGTTTGAACTTTAGACCCATAAGCTTGAATCGAATTGTAGTAATAATTTCCCGCGCTAAAGCATCCGGAGGACGTGCATTATCCTGGAATATCCTCATGTTTCGTTCCCTCCAGATATAGTATGTTGCAGCCGCAACCGTGAGACAGGACACAATGTTACCAATCAACTTCATATTACGTCTCTGGTTTAAATCACTGAAAACATCACTCCAATTAGGTTGAATACTAGACATGTCTGCATGACTTCGAACCTGGCACCACACTTGAGATGAGTATTTGCATGAGAAAAAGAGATGATCATGGGAATCCAAGTTGTTGTAGCAAAGAACACAGCATATCATATTCATACTTTTCCTTCTAGTTTGCTCCCATCGTAAAAGTTTATCCTGTGTAAGAAGCTTTTTTCTAATGACAAGCCATAATAAGAAGGCATGTTTCGGAATACAAGAAGCGAACCACACAATTTTAGACCAGGAGACCTCCATTTCCCGTGTTTGTATAGTCTGCCATGCCAATGAGCAAGAAAAAGTCATTAGCTTATTCTCTATTCTCCAGCCAACTTTATCCTGAATATTCTCTATCAGGTTAAGGGGTTCAATTTCGTTAAGGATAGGATGTCAAGTGGTCCATTGGGCCGGCCATAACCAGCTTCCATCACTCCAGATGTTAGCTACCTTAGCATTTAATGTAAACCCACAGTTAGCAATCATTCTAGGCGTTATAATGTTACAAAGCGGACCTTCATTACACCATTTGTCAAACCAAGCCGAAGTGGACCTGCCATTCCCAAGTTTTGACCATACAAACGGCTGAATTAAAGGCCTAATCTGTAGAATTTTCCGCCAACTCGAGCAACTGTTCTGTTGGATACGACAATTCCAGAAGTTCCTCTTCTTGAACCGATATGAATGGACCCAAGCCACCCACAAAGATTCACGCTTGATAATGATACTCCATGCATGACCAGCCATAAGCGCTGAGTTCATTTCACCGATATGCCTAATGCCAAGACCTCCTTCATACTTTGGTAAATAAACAGCCTTCCATGAGACTTTGGCCCTACCTTTAAGCATCGGACCTTGGCACCAAAGAAACCCACGCATTTTAGATTCCAATTCCAAAACAATCCTGGCCGGAAGAATAAAGACCGAGCACCAGTAAATGTGCATGGCCGATAAGACAGAAATAACTAACTGCAAACGACCCACAAACGAAAGGAAACGGTTCTTCCAAGACGAAATTCTTTTATCCAAACTCTCTACCAACACACTACAATCGGAATACCGGAGCCGAGAGGATATCAAAGGCACTCCCAAATAACGAACAGGTAATTTTCCCTCCTTGAAAGGCATAAGATTCAGAATGCTTCTTTTCACATGATCCTGCACATTACAAAAGTAAATAGTACTTTTCTGGTTACTTGGCACCAAACCCGACATTCTTGTGTAATCCCTCAAACATATCATGATGCATTTCACAGAGTCTACATCCCCTCTGGCAAAGAGAAATAAATCATCAGCGAAGCACATGTTTATGATTTGCTGCTTTTCACATCTATTATGAAACCGAAACGAAGAATCCAAGCTTATTGCCTTCTGAAGAATCAACGTAAGAATTTCCATGACTAAAGTAAACAAATAGGGAGATAAAGGATCACCTTGTCTCAAGCCCCTTTTGCCTTTAAAATAACCATGCAACTTACCATTTATAGCTATCGAGAATGATGATGTGGTGACATAGAGCATGATTCAATCCACCATTTTTGAGTGAATCCCAAACCCCATCAGAATCTTTCGAAAAAACTTCCAATCAACCCTATCATATGCTTTCTGAATGTCAACCTTGAAAGCACAACGAGGAGGCCCAGCATTTCTATGATAACTGTGCATTAGTTCCTGAGTTAATAAGATGTTATCTGATATTTTCCTTCCCGGAATGAAAGCAGACTGATTGATACTAACAACCATATTTAAGGAACCCTTCATACGATCCACCAGAATTTTACTGATGCATTTATATAGCACATTGTAACAGGCTATCGGCCGATAATCAGTAACCACCGAAGGTGTTTGTACCTTTGGAACTAAAGCGATTATAGTATGATTCAATTCTTGCAATAGCTTCCCTTTGTCAAAGAAATCTTTAATTGCTTTCGTGATATCTTCCCCTACAACACACCAAGATGTTTTAAAAAACGCTGATGTATACCCATCCGGCCCCGGGGCTTTGTTCTCTGCAATCGAAAACATGGCTTTTTTTATTTCCTCACTCTGGACTGGCCGAATCATATGCTGAGCAACCGAATCATCCAGCTTATGAGTAAACAGCTCAGGAGAAGCCTCTAGAGTGGTCTCATCTTCAGTACCCAAAAACTGTTCAAAATGGTTAACAAAAGCAATCGGAACATCCCCTCCCTCATAAAGCTGATCAGAACTAGCATGAATTAAATCAATACGGTTCACATGGTTTCCGCACTTTAGAGTCTTGTGGAAGAATGCCGTGTTGGAATCGCCAGCCACTAACCACTGCACTTTAGACTTTTGTTTCAGTAATCTCTCTTCATCCAAGCTTGCATCTTGGAACTCTTGCAAACATTTTGCCTCTCTTAGCCGTAAATCATTGTCTAAAGGGTCTGCATCAACTTGTTTATGAATGTCATCCAGCTCATCTCTCAACCGTTCCACTTTTTTATGCAGGTTGCCTTGTTTGAAAAATAGCGATCGGATTGGGGTCTTCAGGAACCTGAGTTTCTTAACTACACGAAACTGATGGACACCCTCAACTTGATGATCCCAGTTAACCTTCACAATATCCATAAAATCTAGTTTATGCACCAGAAAATTAGCGAACTTGAAGGGCTTCGGCTTACATCTACTCATTCCAGGAAGATTTAAGACACTCGGAGAGTGATCCGAAATCCTATATGGAACAAAAATAGCCGTAGCATTAGCGAATAAATCCGTAAAGCCCACATTGCACATAATCCTCTCAATTTTCTTCAGCATACCCATCCCCGTTTTCGGTTTTTGATTCCAAGTATAATGGATTCCCGTGCCCTTAACATCCATCAACTCAATCTTCTCGACACACTCCTTAAAATCTCGCATGGCTGTAGTAATCTTTGAGGATCCTGTTGAGTTGTCTTCCAAGTTTAGAGCACAATTAAAGTCTCCCATACACACCCATGGTTTATCCTTCACAAAGTTACTATGACAAGCTAAGTTATTCCATAGGTTCATTCTATTCATATAGTAATTATCGGCATAAATAATCGAACAAAAGAGGACCTTTTGGTCTTTTTTAAACATAACTTGGACATGCATGACTTGATCAGTCTGACTTAATACCATAACTTGAATAATCGCTGGATCCCATCCAAGAATGATTCTGGTACCTTTGGTACATTGGCTACCATTAGACGTCCAATCCCAATTCTTAAAAACATTCTTGCGAACATTAACCAATCCCAAAACATCAACATGGGACTCCAAAATAGCACACATACTTAACTGACTATTCTTAACAAAATACCAAACCACCTTTTGTTTTAGCGGACGGTTCAACCCCTAATGTTCCATGTTGCGAGACTAACCATTAGACACATTCATAGCAGGAGTGCTTGCCCCTGATTTATTGTGAGACACCATAAACTCAGCCGTTTCATTATAAACTTCAACAACTTCTTCCTCCTCCTCCTGAGTACCCTCATAATCCTTGAGTTCTACACCTGGAGCTTTACTACTAGACGCCTCTCCTCACCCAGATTCACTGTAAAGGCTAGCAAACGGATACGTGTCATTGCTTAAAATATCAAACATGTTACTAGTTTTGAACAGCTTTGGATCCATCTTATCAATCTTATTTATAACTTTCTGGTCTTTGTTTGGAGCTAAAGGTTTCGGTCTATACTCCATCTTAGGCTTAGGTATCTGAATCCCGGTCTTCCTTGCAACTTTACGCTGTTTAACAGCCATGTACCCATCTGCATCCACCTTATTCACTGTTTTGTTTGAGGTTCGAACCTGTTTTGGACACGTTTCATCTAAATGACCAAACACACAACAATGAGCACATCGATGTGGTGACCATTCATACTCAACAAACATTTTTTCAGTAATAAAACCTTCACCATCAAACTTTGGAATAGCCATAACCAGCTCCTCTTTAAGCTCCTTTTCAGCAGAGATTTCAATAAGTGCCCACGCATAACTGCTCCTTCCCCATGCCTCCATGCACATGGTCGTTGTATAAGAATCTAGAACTTTCGGCACCCCAATCGTCGTCGCAATTAAGCTTAATCCATCTTTCGTATATGCCGCAATTGGGACATCATGAATTTTTACCCAGACTTGAATCGTTTTCACCTCCTTTTTCTCAAGTTTAATGGAAGGGGACCACTCATTAAGAATGAGCGGCTGTGACCTAATGATCCACGGACCCCCTTGCATGGCATTTAACATCCCTTTTTGATCCCCAAACTTAAAAAAGAAAAATCCATTAGCATTCATCATACATTTTTGTACTCCAAAATTTTTCCAGTTGTTTCTAACAAAGTATTCAACTACTGGATAAGCCACCCGATCACCCAGAAAATAACCATATAAGGTATTCGCTAATTTTTCATGGACTATTTGAACAGACTCCCGAGGGAGCACCACATCACACCCATTATGGTTTTCTGGATTAGTAAGGGCTAGAAAATTCACCTTCCTTTCATTAGAGTTCAGCACTTATTCAGCGTAGGATTTGTGTTTCGGTTCCTTTGTTTCATCCTCCTGAGGGGTATCACTATCGTTTTCATTCATCACTGATTTAGGGTTTGGCTCCTCCCTAATTGTTGCCTCCTTCTCCAATGGCATTGGTTCCGTAACCTTAGTTAATTCATCAATGATGTTTATCATTCTCGGCTCAGATGTTATCACCGGCTTATTAACTCCACGTCTAGGCAACATAGTGTTGCCGTCAACGTTTGAACTTTTAGTCGCATTACCCTTATTCAGGATTGGAGGCTTCCCTCGGACACCCTGACCTGCAAATTTCTTACGATCTTCCATGCAACAGAAACAACTCTCTCACAACACTATCAAAACCCAACCATGCACAGAAACCCTAATGAACCAGACGATCAAAGAACAAACAAAACTATAAAGAAAAAACCCTAAACAAGCAGAACCCTAACCCATGATTCTTTCAAAACCATATAGATAAATTAGTAAATCTAGGTTTCTGCCTAACCAGAAGGACCGATAAACCCACTTATCTATACACTCCGATCGATTATGTCACCAAATATATATATGTAATCTTGTATCTTGTGAGTTGAACTATGAATTAGATGTATGATTTGTTAAACAGTTATATATATATATATATATATATATATATATATATATATATATATATATATATATATATATGTAATCTTGTATCTTGTGAGTTGTATCATCGGGTCTTGTCCTCTTGATTTCATATCTTGTATGAATAAATTGTATAATTGTATTTCCATCAATTATATGTCATTGGGCCGAGCCCATGTCTTAATCTTATTGGGCAATAATATTATTGGGCCTAAATATTATTGGGCCCAAATGTTATTGGGCCTTAGCCCATATGTTTTGTCATTGGGCTTAGCCCATATATTCATGTTATTGGGCTTAATGTTATTGGGCCTTAGCCTATATGTTTTGACATTGGGCTTAGCCCATGTATTCATGTTATTGGGCTTAGCCCAAGTATTTTGATAAGCCCATTTATGAAGATAAGCCCAATTGTAAATATAAGCCCATTTATAAAAATAAACCCATTTGTAAGAATAAGCCCATTTATAAAAATATGCCCATTTGTAAGTATAAGCCCATTTATAAAAGTAAGCCCATTTGTAATTATAAGCCCATTTATAAAACATCTTTCATTTTATAAAAATCACCATACATGGAGTTTTTAGTTAAATAGAAGACATATAAGTTTTTATAAGTTTCTAAAATTTCGACTTTTGTTAACGGTAATATATATATGTATCCGCGTCGAAAGATCGCCTAAGCGTCGTAGTAACTCCTCGGAATGGCGATATGTTTATAGATTCGCCTGTCGTCCGTTTTGACCATAAGTTGTGTCCGATGGCTCGGAATGTCCGTAAGTTGTTTTTAAGGCGTATTTACATGTAGTCTTGTAAGACTTTAGTCGAAATGTACATTGTGTTTATTTGCACCATTGTATTCAAGTTCCTAGTTATCATACATATAACTAATACAAACAAATAACACATAGCACATAAGTTGTTAAGTTAACTAAATATATATTTTCTCAAAAATATATATTTATATCAAACTTTGCTTTTATAAAAACTATTCTTTAAAATCTTTTTAATCTAATAAAGATTTTGTCAAAAATAATAGTTTTTATAACTTATGATTTTTAAGAAAAATTGTCATATTTCCTTTGAAATATATACTTTGCCATGTTTATATAAAACATATCTTTTTCTTATAAAATCACCAATAATCTTCTCATATTTTTCTTAATAAAAACATATGAGATTTATATCAAAATCTTAAGAAGATGAAATCAATAACATGTAGGGTTTTGGTATGATCATAACATAAGTTAACTAGTTCAAAATCCATGCTTTACTTCTAGTTTTAACAAACTTTTTATAAAAACCCATCTTGTATGTTTCTTTTTATAACTTTGTAAAAGTATTATTTTTAGTGAAAAACCTTATATACTTTAACAAAATCAAATATTATGATCATCCATCTAAACATTTATGTTTAACAAAACCCTTAAACATTTTCATGTACACTTGTTAGATTATGTTTTTAAACATCATCTAACAAGTTATTTATATGCTAATCATCAAAACTAGATCAAATATGCAAGTATTCATCCTTAAATCACAACATAAACACACTTTTATATCATGATTATTATTTTGCTTCTTTGTATTTTCATATTATTTTGTATGATTATTTAGTTTATTACACGTTCTTTAACCAAATAACACATAAATAAGTATGAAAAAGGGATTTTAGAAGCTTACTTCTAGCACTAATGACTAGGGATGATCTTAATGATGATTTAAAGAAAAGAAAAGTTGTTGATCTTGGGGTTTTGAAAGCTTTTGAATGGATGGAAAGGCTTCTCCAACTTGTTGTTGCTTTAGATCACCATAAGTATCTTCAAGCTCCATTTTGATCATCAAAGAAGTCTTGAAAGGTGAAATGTTTTTGATGGTGTTCTTGGATAATATATGAATGTTGAGAGAGTTTCTTAAGTGTGTGAAAAAGATGGTGAAAAAATGAGATGAAGTGCTTAGAGGATTATGAATCAAAGTGTTATAAGTCTTCACCATGCTTTACCACTAGGCCCACTTGTGTAACCACTTGCATCTTAAGGTAATTAGCAAGATATTTGTGGAGAAAAGGTAAAAAAAGTGGGTCCCACATGTGGTTGTAACCGTGAATGAAGGGGGGGGGTACCCTTGCTTTGTGAACTTGTTTCATGACTTTCCTTGTTAAAAAGTGTTAGGATTATTGAGGAAATTGTTTAGGAAAGTTATGTGTATAAGTATTTAAGTGTTTAAAGGGTGTTAATGACCATTACTAGACCATAATGATCCAATTAACACTAGATGGTCACTAAAAAAAGATTTGATATTGTTCGGATATTCGTTTCGAATTGTTTCGGTTAGACGTTATTTGAACGCTAAGTTGTGTAACTTGTGTGAATTGATGTAGTTATTGGTTCGGATGATACCCGAAGGTATCCTCATATGAATTCTATGTTAAATAGCACTTTTACATATTGCAAAAATGTTAAATGGCTGATTTCTGCAGAATTTCTGCGAAAAAGTGTTGAAATCGTCGTTTTTAGTGCTTTTCGGGCAGTTTTTAGTGTTACCGGACTTCGGGAAGGTTTTAAATCAAACCCTTGCATTCCTAGTTAGGGTTTAATGTATATTAGATGTTGGACTTTCGTCTGAGTCCTAAAGATGTCATTTAGATGGTTTCTGCGGATCCTGCGTTTTCGTCGGAATACTAGTTTACTAGGTGCTTTTCTAGTAGTTTCGATGCATTGTTTAAACTGTGTCAAATGTACTTAATAAAAATGAATCATATTCATCCTAAGTAAGTATTCCATGAGTATTCTAAGTGTATGTCACGAAATACGCAGTTCGAGTGTTCAAAATGCATAAAAATGTAGCTAAAATGAGTACTTTAAGTGTAAGAAAGTTACCGAAAAGTGGCAGTTGTCACACATGCCTTGATGCCGGTCCTAGACCGCATTCATAGATCATCCTCTCCAAGCAATTATGCTTACCTTACACATAACATACTGTTAATTTTCTTCAAATACATACTTAAGTACATACTTACCTTGGCTTCTACCCTTAGATCTTGATCGAGTCTCGGATTGTACGGGTTCCTTGTTACAAGAGCACACAGGTTTGAGTCCAAGTATTTACCTCCTCATACTTGATTTCCCTCAAACCAGGGCTCTGATACCAACTTGTAAGACCCTATTCACGATTTGACCCAAAACGACGCAGCGGAAAACGAACCGTAAAATTTCTTTCTTTTAACTACTCTAACATACTTAAATATCGTTTAGGTCAGCCCTTCTAACATAAATACATCATTCATCATTTATTTAATGTAACTATGTTAACAAATGATTACAAACAACGTGACCGCTTTCCCGTACAATCCATGATCTTCAACTTGATCCTCGTTCACTTGTTCATCATGAATATCTGATTAACCTGCGGTCACCATATATAACCAACACGTTAGTACATGGTAACATTATATATAATTTAATACATATACTTAAAAGGCTATATCACATTCTAACTACGTAAGGTATTCCATTGAAACATCCTCTCAATTTTATTTACTCGAGTCTGACATCAATTCCTCGAGAGTCCGGGGTTCCCATACCTGCACTCCATTTATTTCATTCTCAATAGTAACATGGTTAGGAGTACGTAATCTCAAACATATTGAAAACCCACATTTCACATATACGTATACCAGTGGTCTACAATCATTAGATTACAACACGTGTATACACTTTCATATATCTAAGTACATTCATACGTATCCCATTCATATGTACATACATACAAGTTCACACTACTTACACATGCTACAGTTCCATATCTACATACATACATACAAGTCACATTCACTTATTTGTAAGTTGAGTCTTATCTACAATCATATCAACACAAATCAATGCAATTACAAACAAACATAACCGACTAACTTCCAACAAACATGATGACATTCCATTAACACAATGAACATTCAGCAACATAATGAACATTCCATTAACACGATGAACATTCAGCAACATAATGAACATTCCATTAACACGATGGACATTCAGCAACATCATGAACATTCCATTAACACGATGAACATTCAGCAACATAATGAACATTCCATTAACACGATGAACATTTAGCAACATAATGAACATTCCATTAACACGATGAACATTCAGCAACATAATGAACATTCCATTAACACGATGGACATTCAGCAACATAATGAACATTTCATTAACAGGATGGACATTCAGCAACATAATGAACATTCCATTAACACGATGAATATTCAGCAACATAATGAACATTCCATTAACACGATGAACATTCAGCAACATAATGAACATTCTATTAACACGATGAACATTCAGCAACATAATGAACATTCCATTAACACGATGAACATTCAGCAACATAAGGAACATTCTATTAACACGTTGAACATTCAGCAACATAATGAACATTCTATTAACACGATGAAACTATCATCTTAATTTACATTTAGGATAGACGAAGTTCATATGAACTTACCTTGGTACTTACCCTTACCCGTAAATCCTTACATGGTTCCCTATATACAACATACCAAACTTCATTTATAAATAAGAAGTGATTTCGGAAATCACTTACCTTAAGCGCCCGTTTCGTACTTGCTTCCTCGCATCCTTCCCGTTAGCCTTCCACGCTTCCACCCACCTTGACATGATCCTATACTTTCATGTCATTATGGTTACCGTATTATTAGCATACACGCACATTCTAAATTACATTTATTCTACATAATTCTTTATATCGTCGCATATAACATTTATTGATATAGCATGTGCCTTGCGATTTCCCTAACATAACATTTGTGGCCAAATGTCTTACTATGCTATTTATGTACAGTTGACTTTTAGAAAGTCAAATGTCCAACATATGAATTATCAACTTAAGCTCATACATTCTCAACATTAATAGTTTATACTACGGACATCATAGACATGTCATACTCATATAGCAATACACATAATGTGCATCATATGACCCCAAGCATAGAGTACAACTTCTAATGCATAGTGTTTACCAAATAATATAATTAACCAAAATCCTACATATATTCCATTCAAAACATATTTCTCATGATTAATTATCACCGAATTACATCACCTCCACACATTATACACTTTTATCCATCATTTGCATACCATTTCATCTATTAATCTCACCTAGGCATTTCAACAAACACTTGGTGTGCGTACTACTTTCTAAGCACACTGTACAAGCATCTTATGCTCATCTTCATACTTCTTGCCTTCATCAATCAAATACAACTAAAATCAACCTAATTCCATACCATGCTCAACCTATCTAACAGGTATTCATCACATACAACATTCTACATCAAATTTTGAACAAGGATTGGACATGTGTGTTATACCCATGTCGCCATTTTCACTAACCTAAGTGGGTTTCACCATCAAATTACTTGATATCATACATAAAACAAGTTCTATTTGGTCATTCTAACACGTATCCATGCTCAATTTCAACAACTTTCAGGATTAATCACAAACCCACTTCATACAAGATCACCAAATCACAAATTACAACTTACCACATGTTTATCTTGTCTAGATGATTCAGAATCTAAGCTCATGCATCTGATTTAGCTCCAATCTCCATCCTAATTTGATCAATTGGGCCATTCTTGAGTTGAAGAGGGGTTTTTCCTCCTCCTCTCTCTCTTTCTAATCGAACACACATACCCACACTACACACACTTAGGTGTTTTATAAAACTTTCATTCTTTTTTCCAAGTTTAGCCCCTTGTGTTTGCCATTCTTTCTTTTTGTCACAAAACTTTATTCATTACTACTTGACCTACATATCCTAACTAAGTTAAAAGACTTAGTTATTTTATTTCTTTCCATTACCCGGTACCAAATGCTCATCCCTATTCACACTTATACTTCGTATGAAATTTTTTCTTGTACAAGATCCGAGCTCTAATAAAGTAATAATTTAAAATAAATTGGAATCAACCGATAAATGAAGGTGGATTTGGAGTGACTATATTAGAATTGAGTAATAAGGCGTTGTTATTAAAATGGTTGTGGCGGTATCAAAATGAACAACAAGCTTTATGGAGGAGGGTTATAGAGGCGATTCATGGTTCTAGCCGAAGGTGGGGACCGACGCCTTTTAATAAATCTATCACAGGGGTTTGGAAGAATTGTGTGTCGTTTTGGAACAGATGTAAGGTGGAAGGGGTTGACGTTTTCAGTATGATTCGAGGAAAGGTTGGGAATGGTTTAAAAATTCGTTTCTGGCTCGACTATTGGTTGTGTCAGATGCCTTTGAAGGACAGATTCCTGAATCTGTTTATTTTGGAAAAAAAGAAACATGTGGTTGTTGCTGAGCGCTGTGGAAGGCGGCAGCACTCGGCCGATGAAGCTGCAGTTGTTGCTGCAATAAAATGGGAATGGAAACGACGAGTTGATACGGCTGTTGAAGTTGCAGAGCGTGAGGAGCTAGAAGGGTTGTCGGCCGACCTTGTGTTAGTGGATACAGAGGATGAATAGGAATGGAAGGATGGCACCAACAAAGTTTTTTCAGTTGCGGACACGAAAACATGGCTGCGGGGATCGGGAGGTAGTGAGTGGTTCTGTTTCAAGTGGAGTACGTGGGTTCCAAGCAAATGTAATGTGTTCATGTGGTGACCTGTCTTGAATCGATTATCGACTAAGATAGCTTTGACAAGACGAAGCATTTTTGTGGAGAATTTTATGTGCGATTGGTGCGAAAGTAAAGAAGAAAGCCTTGAACATTTATTAACAGGATGCCCTGTTTCTGCGGCTGTTTGGGATGGGATTACGAAGTGGTGTCGCATCCCAAATGTCTATGCTTTTGATGTTAAAGATTTGGCCGACCTTCATGTGCATTGTGGTGGTTCGGTAAACAAGTGAAGGGTGTTCCATGGTATAGTTATTATTATTTGTTGGCGCTTGTGGAAGGCTAGGAATGACAAAATTTTCTCTAATAAAAGCACTAAAGTGGCCGATATTGTCGCAGACGTTAAAGCTTTGGGTTTCTTATGGTATAAACTGATGTAGCGTGAGATACGAAAATGAAGATCAAACACGTTGATTCTACGAATACCCGTGTAGTTCTTCCCCAACCCCAAAATTCAACCCAAAGGGCACGGAATTTGAAGTGAAATATGAGTTTTCTCAAAATTAAAATCTAATTGTTCAAATAACTAGAGGGACATATAAATAAGAACAGAAATTCGAAATGGGCCTAAAAAGATAACGGGCCAAACACAAGCCCAAAAACAAAATGCCCAAAATACCTCAAAAAACATAAAAATGCAAATAACTAATAGAAATAAGCGATTTTTCGCCTAGTCACATGCCCAAAACGGACCCCCGTAGCCCAAGTTAGAGCCATTTTAGTGAAGCCCCTTTTGTTACGCGATCTTGGGCCTCCAAATACAAGATGGACATAGATTTAAGCAAGGCACGGTGGAGTGGGATAGGTGGTGCAATTTTGATGTAATATAACGTTGGTTGTATTGGTTGCCGGCTAGTATTTCCGCCTTGATAATGACTAGCCGGTTTTGGTTTTGTGTTTGAATGAAAGTTGCTTTAAAAATAATAATAAGGGTGGAGATACAATAGGAAGTTTATTTGGCTAAGAAGGCTAGGAAGTGATCTTGACCATCCATTTAGTTAATCAAGGGCTAAGATTAAATCAGGGAAATTGAAGGGGAAAAAAGAAGCGCGTGAGTTTGTTTAGGGGTATTCTAGTCAATCCAAGGCAATAGTTTCTCTCTCCTCCAATTCCCCCCCATTTTTAAACGTTAATAACTCTTTCATACGACATTATTTTTTTATAAAAATTGCACCAAAAAACGAGCGTTTTTTATCTTTAAAACGAGTATACTATTGCTATATTTTCGGAAAAAAATTGAAAACCCAGTTGCGTAAAACGCAATGGAAAAAAAAACCTAAAAATGACATTTTTCTAAAACGCAATGCACAAAAAACACAAAGAAATGTCTTATTTGTAAAACGCAATGGCCAGAAAACACAAAAAAATGTCTTAATTCTAAAACGCAATAGCATAAAAACTCAAAAGAAAGTGTAGTTTCTAAAACGCAATGGGCTGAAAACACATAAAAATGTGTTTTACCTAAAATGCAATGCACCAAAAACACAAACACATGTCTTATTTCTAAAACGCAATTGACAGAAAACACTTAAAATGTCTGTTTTCTAAAACGCAATGGACTGAAAACACATAAAAATGTGTTTTGCCTAAAACGCAATGCACAAAAAACACAAAGAAATGTCTTATTTATAAAACGCAATGGCCAGAAAACACTTAAAAATGTCTCCTTTCTAAAACGCAATAGCCTAAAAAAACAAAAGAAAGTGTTTTCTGTAAAACGCAATGGACTGAAAACACCTAAAAATGTGTTTTACCTAAAACGCAATGACTAAAAACACTTCAAAAATGTGTTTTTCTAAAACGCAATTACCAGAAAACGCATAAAATGTCTTAGTTCTAAAACGCAATGGCATAAAAACACCAAAGAAAGTGTTTTCTCTAAAACGCATTGAACCATGACAATAGTTGTCTGTGAATTTTCTGAACCATGAATGCAGTTCTAAAAACGCAATGGCATAAAACTTACAGAAAATTTACAGTTTTCCAGAGGCAAATTTCCAGAAAATTGTTTTTTCTCATGCATTTTTATTAAAGCAATTTAATCGAAAAAAAAATTTTAACAACCCAGATCGTAAAAATGAAATTAAAGAATTTCTTACATGGATCGAAGCCGATTTCTTCAACGATTGACGAAATTTGAATGATAGAAACACTTATGAGCGATCGAATCGAACGGATCGAGTGATTATCTTCAAAATCACGGGGAAAAACGAGATTTTGAATGAAATTAAACTGGGTTTTCTTCAAAAAAAAAAACTGAAGAACACGCTGATCGGTGTTTGAATCATTGATTGGTGATGAAAATCGCACTATAATATAGAGATTATTAAGATAGAAAGTGAAGAAATGGTTGAAGATGATGGGTTTTGAAGTTACTGGGGAGAAGAAAGGATATGATTGACTAAAATACCCTTGCTCTTTATTTTAAATGTTGCCACATGTCATAATCCTATTGCTTCCTAACTTTCCTAGACAAAATAAACTTTCTATTTGATCATTTCCCATAATAATAATAATAATAATCAATAATTAAATATACTGCGAATCACATAGTTGATATGTGAAATAAACAAGGTAACTAATTTATTAAAATAATAATACACGTACAACTGTCGAGATATTTTTATTTAAACAATTAATTACAGAGCTATTTTTATTTAAACAATTAATTCAAAATCAAAGAAAGTCCAACAAGACATTAATATTTTCTCCTATAAATCATCATCAGATGCTGTCACTTAACGACAGGTTTTCTTGTCTTCGATAAATTTGTATCTTCAAACCCACAAGGTATCTTCACACATCCAAAAAGCATGTGATGTTCCTCTTATAATAAAAAGAAAAAAAGAAATTAAAAAAACAACTCAAATTCCTCCATTGTTAGTTTGTTACACCATCTTCCAAACCCTAATCCCCAACAAAATGAATCTGGTAAACCCCACATCTTTGTTTTACGGAGCACCCGTTGTTTCAAGATCCCCAATCTTCCTCAACCCGACCCGAAAGTCTCAACCCTTTACATCTTTTTCCTCCAATTTCTCTTCAATCTCTGCAATTTTGACCAAAGAACAGCAGTCAAACCCACCGGAAAAACAACAACTCAAACAAACCCATATGGAATTATCATTTGATTTCAAAAACTACATGTTGGAAAAAGCGGATTTGGTAAACCAGGCGCTAAACGACGCCGTTCCGGTTAAAAACCCGGCGAAAATCCACGAGTCCATGCGGTATTCTCTCCTCGCCGGAGGAAAACGCGTCCGGCCGGTTTTATGCCTCGCCGCGTGTGCACTCGTCGGCGGCGAGGAATCCACCGCCATGCCCGCCGCCTGTGCGGTGGAGATGATCCATACGATGTCGTTAATGCATGATGATCTTCCCTGCATGGATAACGACGATTTCCGGCGAGGAAAACCGACGAACCACGTGGTGTACGGCGAAGAAGTCGCCGTACTCGCCGGCGACGCGTTGCTATCGTTCGCATTCGAACACATTGCCACTTCCACAAAAGGGGTTTCATCGGATCGGATCCTCCGTGCAATCGGAGAACTTGCCAAGTGTATCGGATCCGACGGGCTTGTTGCCGGTCAGGTGGTGGATATATGCTCGGAAGGTGCCGATGTTGGAATTGACCACTTGGAGTTCATACATTTGCACAAAACGGCAGCGTTGCTTGAGGGGTCGGTTGTGTTGGGTGCAATAATGGGTGGGGGATCGGATGTGGAGATAGAGAAGCTTAGGAAGTTTGCGAGGTCGATCGGGCTTTTGTTTCAGGTGGTGGATGATATTCTTGATGTGACAAAGTCGTCGGAGGAGTTGGGGAAGACTGCCGGGAAGGATTTGGTGTCGGATAAGACGACGTATCCGAAGCTGTTGGGGATCGATAAGTCCCGCGAATTTGCGGAGGAGTTGAAGGAGGAGGCGATAGAACAGTTGTCGGAGTTTGATCAACGGAAGGCGGCGCCGTTGATTGCTCTTGCTAATTATATTGCTTATAGGCAGAATTGATGAATGTTTTAAGGTTGTATGGTGTTTATGTTTAAGTTATTGCCTGTTAAAAGGGTTTTATGATTTATAAAATGTGGTCTGAATGCCTGTTAAAAGGGTTTTATGATTTATAAAATGTGGTATGAAGTCTAAAGTGGTATGAAGTTTAATGGGGATATATGTTTGTGTTAAATGTTCAATTAGATGCGGGGATTCAATTCAATACAAGAAGTGAATTAGTTGATTGGCCTAGCGGGTGTTTGGCCTAGCTTTTATTTTTTTGCTTATCCTTATATTTTAAAGTAGCTTATGCTTATTTTCTTTCATTTGATAAGCTATTTTTAAGTGTTTGGAGTAGCTTATATTCTACAAGTTGATAATTAATAATTAATCTTTAGTTGTTTGTTAAGTTATTTTGTATTATGGGAAGAGGTATAATATCATTGTGTGTAATGAGTAAAAAATCATCTTCATCAAATAAGTTTATTCAAATAAGCTTAAAAGGCTAAAGCAAACACACATTAGTGCTTATTTTGTAAAAATAAGCTAAAAAAGTTATAAGCTTAGATAAAAAAACTAGGCCAAACACCCCCTAAATGTGTAGAACGAAAACATTGAGGTGACACAAATTCTTATTGTATGTTGTAAAGTTTTTTTTTTTTTTTTTCAAATTGTTTGTCAATGATTTGGGGTTTTCGGCTCAAGAGGCAAGAGTTAAAAGGATTTCGGGTTGGTATGTTGATGAGTTGGATAGATGAACCCAAACGACTTATGTAAAAATAATCAACTCTAATCCGAGCATAGTTAAACATGTATTCTCTGCGTCGTGTTTCAATTCCAATGGTTTAATGTTCATTTGCGAATTCGAGTTATAGCATATTACTAAGTAACAGTTAAACTACCAATAATTTCAAATAACGTGAATGTTATCAATTAATATTTATTTATTGGGTGACTATTCACTTGTGTTAATTATTATATTATAAGTCTTCATGTACTTAACTCTTATCTTGTAAGCCTATAAATAGAGGCATATTTGATCCATATTTTACATCATTAAGAAAATATTCTTTCGTTCTTTTCTATACATTGCTAATAGGTTCTAGTTGTTACATAACACGTTATCAGCACGAAAATGCTCTCTCCAAGAAAACCCCAACCATTATCACCGATGTTGCTGCAACAACAATCGACCCGATGTATTGCAAATTATCCAGTGAGGCTTTAGTCGCAATCGAGGTTGTTTTCTGCTCCTGCTTACAAACCCCTGGTATTCCGATCATCATTTAGTTTAATATAATAATAAATGTTCAATTATTTAACTCCTTTCAATCTTTAATATTATAAAATGGTTTTTTATAATATTAGAAGAACTCTAATTGTCAACTAAGCGATAAGTTAAAAAAAAGAATTATATTAAACTATTTGAAATATAAGTGTATATATATGAAGAAACACTAACTAAATGGTCGGAACCGAGATAGTTAGGGGGTTTGAATCCGCATAAAAAGGTTAGCTCTCTCTCGGTTGATTCAGTTGCAGCTGAGCTTCTTCTCCGGTGATTCTGCAAAAAAGAACACCGTTAGCCTCGCCAAGGGGAGAAGAGGGTTCTCTCCTTGACCCGACTCCGGTGTGAGAATAAGTATTGGTAATGGAGAAGAGAAAGTATTTGAGAAGTGAGTGTGATCTGAGTTTTTACCTAAACAGTTCTCATATTTATAACCGGGAGTTTGGGAGGGAAAACCTGTTATTGAAAAGATGACGGAAGATGCTAACGCCGTAGCGGTTACATTTTCTTCCGTTAAGTTCTTTGATCCGACGTCAAGTTGTCTCGATCCGGTGTGATTGCACACGGATCGTGGTTTGATCTATGGCTGGGGGATTGCCACGTGGAAAGTGATTAAGTGGAGATTACTCTCCAATTGCATGCCTTCGTTGTGATTCCAGGGTTGCTTGTGGTGATGACACGTGTCCAGACGGTTATAACCGTCTGGGTGGTGCACGATTGTACTTCTTTCTAGAAGATTATTGCTGTAATCTGGTGTGACACCTTGTTGTGTGGACACAGACGAATAAATCCCAAGTCTGGGTAAAATAATATCCAAGTCTGGATATTTAGGCGGAGGTATTGAACAAAGGATTTTTGATCCTTTGTTAAATGGGAGAAGGCGCAAGGATTTATGTTTTCCTTTGGGCGCGCAACTATAAATTACTGATTGTTTTCTACCTTTTGTAGGACCAATGCGCGGCCGCGCAAGGTCAAAAGGCTAAAAAGGTTGGTTTGTGGTATGGTCTCAAATCCTTTTTATGAGGTTTTTGGGACCTTACCCCTTCAAGTCCCCCCAGTCTAGTGTTGTACTTATGCAAGTAAGTGGAGCACTGGACTTATGAGAGGGAAATGTTTTTGGGCGCGAAAAAATAAGAAATCTTCTATGAGAAGATTGAGTTTGTTGACAAAATGTGACTTTGCAATTATGTTCTGACGTGTAACGACGTCAACTGGCAGTAAAGGTGGGTATTTTTCTCCTTTGTCTTGAGATTTGTAATGGCGCTTGTCAGTCTTTATTAATGAGGAAATGACCCTGGTCCCTGTAGCGCCGTTCGGATGTGATATAATTCTGACAATTAATGATGAGTAGGTTTCTCGTTTCCCGAGGTTAAGTTTTTGTATATATATGTTTTGGGATGCCTGTTTATCTTTAATTTGGAAAAGATGAAGGGAAAAAGTACCGTTCGTTCCCGGCGTCTTTCAGATATCTTGAGGGTTCGAGAAGCTGTTGAAGCTCTCTTGTTACTTGCTAGCTCTCCACCTTTGACGGCTACCGGAGAGGACTCTATCCTTGTTGGTCCTTCTATGGTGGTTTGTTCTGATGATGAAGTTCTCCAGCAAGGGGAAGTTGCTGCTAATAGTGCTGCTGTGCTGGATGCGGATGGTTTAACTGTTCGTTTTTCGACGATCCAGAGGGGAGGTTGCCGGTTGGTATACCAACGTCGGAAAAAATCTCCGGGGGAAACGGATGTTGAAGACGAACCTATTGTTGGTTAGGTTGGGGAGTTGTTCATCCCTTCTTTTGATTGTTTATATAAGTCTGTTAGCATAAACTCCTTTTTTGAAGATCACGGGTGTGATCGTTGTTAATGGCTGTCGTTTGATCGTCCTGCTATTTTGTAGAAACAAGGTTTTTTGCTTTTGTGAACATTTTAGTTTCTGGAACTAAAATTTTGAAGATCATTGTCATGATCTTGTTTATGAAGTGTTTTGTTACACTTAATGATATGTACATTGATAATGTTTTTGCTTCTTACGTGTTTGGATTACAATATGTTGCATGTGCTTTAATTGTTTTGATTGAGTGGAGCGAATTAGAGTTGGCATTGTGCTCATGTGTGAACGTTTGTCAAAAAACTGCGCTTTTTGTTACGCTTTTCTCAGACTGTTCATGAGTTGTACAATATTTGCCATTTCGTTTTCGCGTAAACCAAAAGAATTTCATGCAATTTGTAACAAACAGTAACAAGTATAGAAATAGCGTTTGTATTGATAGCGCATGAGGCTTGTAATACTAGTGTAAATAGGAAATACATTGCTTGTGAATGATTTGACCTACATGTAACACCTGCGCAGCTGTTGCGCGTTCCAGGTGCGTGGAACTAGAGTTCCGTCAATTCTTTTTAGGGTATATGCCCCCTTGCCTAGGACCTCGTTAATAACGTACGGTCCCTCCCATCTTGGCGCTAATTTGCCCGGCTTTTCAGCGTTTGAAGCTTCGTTATCGCGCAAGACGAAATCACCGGGGACAAAGGTGCAAACGCGGACGCGCGCATTGTAATATTTTTCGAGCTTAGATTTGTACCTTGCTTCCGTTATGGCGGCGTTCTCGCGCCTTTCTTCCAGAAGATCTAAATCCATTCTTCGCTCTTGTTCATTGTTCTGTTTTTCCATGTTTATCATGCGCGGTGATGGTAAACCGATCTCAGCTGGAATGACGGCCTCAGACCCATAGACTAGACTGAACGGAGTTTCGCCAGTGCTAGTCTTTGGCATTGTTCGGTGCGCCCAGAGGATACTGGGAAGTTCGTCAACCCATCCTCTGCGCGCTGTCCCGAGTCGCGCTTTTATGCCGTCAACGATTTGTTTGTTCACGCTTTCTACCTGGCCGTTCGCTTGAGGATGCGCGACGGAGGCAAAGTTGTGCTCGATGTTCATTTCTTTAAACCATTTTTGAAGATCTTCTGCGGCGAAGTTTGTACCATTGTCGGAAATAATGCGCAATGGTAATCCAAATCTGCAAATGATATGTTCCCATATAAATTTGCGGATTACCATTGCTGTTGTTGAGGCCAAAGCTTTAGCTTCCACCCATTTTGTGAAGTAATCCACCGCGACGATGATGAACTTTACTGCACCTGGCGCGTCAGGAAATGGCCCAACAAGATCGATGCCCCATTGTTGGAATGGCCAGGCGGAAGTAACGGGAATTAGCGGATTTTTGGGTCGGAGTGTCTTTGGTGCGTGACGTTGACATGCCTCGCATCTTCTTAATAGATCGACTGCATCCATGTGCATTCCTGGCCAGTAGTATCCGGCGCTCATTATTTTTGCCATAACTATGCGCGGTCCCGCGTGTATCCCGCATAATCCCTCGTGGATTTCTTTGACAAGGTATTGCGCGTCTGTTTTATCGACACAGCGTAGTAATGGGCCCATGAATGATTTTCGGTAAAGGACGCCATCCGCCATTTCGTAATTTATTGCTTTGTGTTGTATTTTTCGAGCTTTTGCTTTTCCTTCCGGAAGTTTTCCGTGTTGAAGGTACAAGATAATCGGGGACATCCAGGATGGATTTCCCATTTCAATGACGCTTACTTGCTTGAAATGAATAGAAGGGTTGGATAGTACCTCTATACGTACTTCCTTTGCTAAGTGTTTGAAGCTGGTAGCGGCTAATTTGCTTAGCGCATCTGCGTGCTTGTTCTCGCTTCTGTTTATATGGTTAACTTTGAATGTTTGGAATTGGCTGATTAGAATTCGCGCTTGTTCAAGGTATAATGCCATTGCTTCTTTTGCATCGTAATTGCCATTAACTTGCTCGGCTACCAGTTTTGAATCAACGTTAGCTTCAAGATTTATTGCCCCCATTTTTAGCGCTAAGCGAAGACCTGCCAAGAAGGCTTCATATTCAGCTTCGTTATTCGTGCTTTTGAAATCTAAACGTATAGCATATGTGAGCTCGTGGTTATCTGGGCTGATTAATCGGAGACCTGCTCCAGCTCCGTCATCATTGGACGCTCCATCTGTGTGCAAGGTCCAGACTCTATCGTCGAAAACGGGTGTAGGATTCTGGATTGCCTCGCACTCTTGAACTTTTTCGATGGGGACTTCAGTGGCGAAGTCTGCTAAAACTTGCCCTTTGATTGCTGGTCTTGGTCTGTAGAAAATGTTGTATCCTCCCAGTTCAATTGCCCATTTGGCCAGTCGTCCCGCCACGTCGGGTTTAGATAAGATCCGGCCTAAGTGGTAATTGGTAAGAACTGTGATGACGTGACCCGAGAAATACCTGCGTAGGCGTCGGGATGCATGTACTAGTGCTAGGACTAGCTTTTCTATCATTGAGTAACGAGTTTCCGGGCCGGTAAGCATTTTGCTGATGTAATAGATTGGAGTCTGGATGTTCTCGCGTTCTACCATCAATACAGCACCAACCGCTACTTCCGCGACAGATAGATATAAAATCAGTGGTTCTTTTTCTTTTGGTGCGGTCAGTGTTGGCAGCTGAATTAAACATTCTTTCGTTTGTTTGAATGCGGTTTCCGCTTCAGATGTCCACTGAAAGTCAGTTTTCTTTGCGCAGTTTCGTAGCGTGCTGATGAATGGATAAGACTTTGCTGCGTGATTAGCCAAAAATCTGTTCAAAGCCGCTAAGCGTCCGGCGAGCCTTTGCATTTCTTTAACTGTTGCGGGTGACGGCATTAGCTGAATAGCCTGTACTTTTTCTGGATTTACTTTAAAGCCATCTCTTGTGACTATGAATCCCAAAAATTTTCCCTCTTCCATGCCGAAGGAGCATTTAGTTGGGTTGAGTTTTAAATTCACGCTGCGCAAAGAGTCGAATGTGCGCTGAATGTTGTCGAGCATTGTGCCTTCCTCATGGCTCATGATGACGAGGTCATCCATGTATACTTCGACAGTTTTGCCAATATCATCGTTAAAAATTGTGTCCATTAGGCGTTGATAAGTTGCGCTTGCGTTGCGCAGGCCGAACGACATTTTGGTATAACAGAAAATGCCTTTATCTGTGCGGAACGCCGTTTTGTCTTCGTCTTCTTCTTTCATCTGGACCTGATGATAACCCTTATAACAGTCAAGAAGGCATTTCCATCTGAATGATGCTAGAGAGTCGACTTTTTTGTCTATTTCTGGAAGCGCGTAGCAATCTTTTGGGCATGCTTTATTCAGGTCCTTGAAGTCGACGCACATTCTCCATCCGCCGCTATGTTTTTGTACCATCACTGGGTTGGCTACCCATGTATGGTATTTTACTTCGCGCAAGATTCCCGCATTAAGTAGCTCTGCTACTTGCTCGTCCATTGCTTTTGCTTTTTCTTCACTGAAACTACGCCTCCCCTGAGCAACAGGTTCTACTGATGGTTTGATGTTTAGACAATGTTGCGCGATGTCGCGTGGAACTCCAGTCATGTCTGCTGGGCACCAGGCAAATATGTCTTTGTTGTTAGACAACAATTCTTTCAGTTGTATGCGTGTTGCTGGTGAAATAGCTGGTCCTAGCAGAATGGTCTGCTCTGGGTATTCGTTGTTCAGAACCCATTTCTCTGGTTCATTTGGTGCCGAAGGTTTGACTACTTTTGCTGGTGGTTCGTCATCCACGTACATGACTTCTTTGCTTGAGTAGAGGATTGCAACTCCGGTCTCTGTTGGAAATCCGCAAGCAGCATGTGGAATGGAAGTGATCATGCTGAATTCCCTTTGTGATCTTCTTCCGAGCAGAACATCATGACGTGATGTTGCTGGCATGACCATGAAATTGACTGTAACTGTTCGTGAATGCTCGCCGTCAGATAAGGTTACCGGGAAAGCGATTTGCCCTAATGGGAATACAGCTTCATTACAAAATCCAGTGAGGGGAAAATCGACCGGCTCTAGACGTGCTTTATCTTCTGAGTCGAGTTGCTTAAAACATTGTTCATATATAATATCCATCGAGCTTCCTGGATCTATGAACATATAGTCTGTTCGGTAATGACCGAAAATACCAGTAATAATTACTGGTCGTTCTTCCTGAGGGCCCCCAGGAACAACAGGAAATACGACTTGCTGTTCTCTCCAATGCTGATCATAATTTCGTTTACTTGACCTCCGTGACGGGCCTCCCTGAATCATGTGTATTTGTTTTTTATAACTGCTATATTGGTTGGATTGGATGTCCCCCCCTACGTGGTGTTGGTGGGTTCAATCTTGTGGTATCAATTTCTTTTTTAGATCTGATGTTTGGTAAATCAGATCTGGCGATTTGAATAACGATTGTTTTTAAAGCAGCTTGGCATCTGTTAAACCAATGTTCTGGAGATTCTTCTAGTTGTAAATTGTTTCCGACGTTTGGTCGAGGACCAGGTTGCCGGTGAGATGACGAATTCTCTGCCATGTGCAAGAACAGAAAACGGAATGAACTGAATCGAAACGAGGTAGAAACTAGAAAAACTGAGAAAACGGTGGGCGCCAATGAAGAAACACTAACTAAATGGTCGGAACCGAGATAGTTAGGGGGTTTGAATCCGCATAAAAAGGTTAGCTCTCTCTCGGTTGATTCAGTTGCAGCTGAGCTTCTTCTCCGGTGATTCTGCAAAAAAGAACACCGTTAGCCTCGCCAAGGGGAGAAGAGGGTTCTCTCCTTGACCCGACTCCGGTGTGAGAATAAGTATTGGTAATGGAGAAGAGAAAGTATTTGAGAAGTGAGTGTGATCTGAGTTTTTACCTAAACAGTTCTCATATTTATAACCGGGAGTTTGGGAGGGAAAACCTGTTATTGAAAAGATGACGGAAGATGCTAACGCCGTAGCGGTTACATTTTCTTCCGTTAAGTTCTTTGATCCGACGTCAAGTTGTCTCGATCCGGTGTGATTGCACACGAATCGTGGTTTGATCTATGGCTGGGGGATTGCCACGTGGAAAGTGATTAAGTGGAGATTACTCTCCAATTGCATGCCTTCGTTGTGATTCCAGGGTTGCTTGTGGTGATGACACGTGTCCAGACGGTTATAACCGTCTGGGTGGTGCACGATTGTACTTCTTTCTAGAAGATTATTGCTGTAATCTGGTGTGACACCTTGCTGTGTGGACACAGACGAATAAATCCCAAGTCTGGGTAAAATAATATCCAAGTCTGGATATTTAGGCGGAGGTATTGAACAAAGAATTTTTGATCCTTTGTTAAATGGGAGAAGGCGCAAGGATTTATGTTTTCCTTTGGGCGCGCAACTATAAATTACTGATTGTTTTCTACCTTTTGTAGGACCAATGCGCGGCCGCGCAAGGTCAAAAGGCTAAAAAGGTTGGTTTGTGGTATGGTCTCAAATCCTTTTTATGAGGTTTTTGGGACCTTACCCCTTCAAGTCCCCCCAGTCTAGTGTTGTACTTATGCAAGTAAGTGGAGCACTGGACTTATGAGAGGGAAATGTTTTTGGGCGCGAAAAAATAAGAAATCTTCTATGAGAAGATTGAGTTTGTTGACAAAATGTGACTTTGCAATTATGTTCTGACGTGTAACGACGTCAACTGGCAGTAAAGGTGGGTATTTTTCTCCTTTGTCTTGAGATTTGTAATGGCGCTTGTCAGTCTTTATTAATGAGGAAATGACCCTGGTCCCTGTAGCGCCGTTCGGATGTGATATAATTCTGACAATTAATGATGAGTAGGTTTCTCGTTTCCCGAGGTTAAGTTTTTGTATATATATGTTTTGGGATGCCTGTTTATCTTTAATTTGGAAAAGATGAAGGGAAAAAGTACCGTTCGTTCCCGGCGTCTTTCAGATATCTTGAGGGTTCGAGAAGCTGTTGAAGCTCTCTTGTTACTTGCTAGCTCTCCACCTTTGACGGCTACCGGAGAGGACTCTATCCTTGTTGGTCCTTCTATGGTGGTTTGTTCTGATGATGAAGTTCTCCAGCAAGGGGAAGTTGCTGCTAATAGTGCTGCTGTGCTGGATGCGGATGGTTTAACTGTTCGTTTTTCGACGATCCAGAGGGGAGGTTGCCGGTTGGTATACCAACGTCGGAAAAAATCTCCGGGGGAAACGGATGTTGAAGACGAACCTATTGTTGGTTAGGTTGGGGAGTTGTTCATCCCTTCTTTTGATTGTTTATATAAGTCTGTTAGCATAAACTCCTTTTTTGAAGATCACGGGTGTGATCGTTGTTAATGGCTGTCGTTTGATCGTCCTGCTATTTTGTAGAAACAAGGTTTTTTGCTTTTGTGAACATTTTAGTTTCTGGAACTAAAATTTTGAAGATCATTGTCATGATCTTGTTTATGAAGTGTTTTGTTACACTTAATGATATGTACATTGATAATGTTTTTGCTTCTTACGTGTTTGGATTACAATATGTTGCATGTGCTTTAATTGTTTTGATTGAGTGGAGCGAATTAGAGTTGGCATTGTGCTCATGTGTGAACGTTTGTCAAAAAACTGCGCTTTTTGTTACGCTTTTCTCAGACTGTTCATGAGTTGTACAATATTTGCCATTTCGTTTTCGCGTAAACCAAAAGAATTTCATGCAATTTGTAACAAACAGTAACAAGTATAGAAATAGCGTTTGTATTGATAGCGCATGAGGCTTGTAATACTAGTGTAAATAGGAAATACATTGCTTGTGAATGATTTGACCTACATGTAACACCTGCGCAGCTGTTGCGCGTTCCAGGTGCGTGGAACTAGAGTTCCGTCAATTCTTTTTAGGGTATATGCCCCCTTGCCTAGGACCTCGTTAATAACGTACGGTCCCTCCCATCTTGGCGCTAATTTGCCCGGCTTTTCAGCGTTTGAAGCTTCGTTATCGCGCAAGACGAAATCACCGGGGACAAAGGTGCAAACGCGGACGCGCGCATTGTAATATTTTTCGAGCTTAGATTTGTACCTTGCTTCCGTTATTCTCGCGCCTTTCTTCCAGAAGATCTAAATCCATTCTTCGCTCTTGTTCATTGTTCTGTTTTTCCATGTTTATCATGCGCGGTGATGGTAAACCGATCTCAGCTGGAATGACGGCCTCAGACCCATAGACTAGACTGAACGGAGTTTCGCCAGTGCTAGTCTTTGGCATTGTTCGGTGCGCCCAGAGGATACTGGGAAGTTCGTCAACCCATCCTCTGCGCGCTGTCCCGAGTCGCGCTTTTATGCCGTCAACGATTTGTTTGTTCACGCTTTCTACCTGGCCGTTCGCTTGAGGATGCGCGACGGAGGCAAAGTTGTGCTCGATGTTCATTTCTTTAAACCATTTTTGAAGATCTTCTGCGGCGAAGTTTGTACCATTGTCGGAAATAATGCGCAATGGTAATCCAAATCTGCAAATGATATGTTCCCATATAAATTTGCGGATTACCATTGCTGTTGTTGAGGCTAAAGCTTTAGCTTCCACCCATTTTGTGAAGTAATCCACCGCGACGATGATGAACTTTACTGCACCTGGCGCGTCAGGAAATGGCCCAACAAGATCGATGCCCCATTGTTGGAATGGCCAGGCGGAAGTAACGGGAATTAGCGGATTTTTGGGTCGGAGTGTCTTTGGTGCGTGACGTTGACATGCCTCGCATCTTCTTAATAGATCGACTGCATCCATGTGCATTCCTGGCCAGTAGTATCCGGCGCTCATTATTTTTGCCATAACTATGCGCGGTCCCGCGTGTATCCCGCATAATCCCTCGTGGATTTCTTTGACAAGGTATTGCGCGTCTGTTTTATCGACACAGCGTAGTAATGGGCCCATGAATGATTTTCGGTAAAGGACGCCATCCGCCATTTCGTAATTTATTGCTTTGTGTTGTATTTTTCGAGCTTTTGCTTTTCCTTCCGGAAGTTTTCCGTGTTGAAGGTACAAGATAATCGGGGACATCCAGGATGGATTTCCCATTTCAATGACGCTTACTTGCTTGAAATGAATAGAAGGGTTGGATAGTACCTCTATACGTACTTCCTTTGCTAAGTGTTTGAAGCTGGTAGCGGCTAATTTGCTTAGCGCATCTGCGTGCTTGTTCTCGCTTCTGTTTATATGGTTAACTTTGAATGTTTGGAATTGGCTGATTAGAATTCGCGCTTGTTCAAGGTATAATGCCATTGCTTCTTTTGCACCTAAAAAAATCTAAAAAAAATCTAAATTTTTTTTTTTGAATTTTTTAATATTTTTTATGTTAAAATCGCTACTTTTAGAAGCAAAAAAAAAATATTTTAAAATAAATGAAATTTAAAAAAAAAAATTGTTTTTTTTTGCTTCGAAAAGTAGCGATTTTTTTATAAAAAATTCAAAAAAAAAAATTTGTGTGATTTTTAGCTATTTTTGGTGTGTTCACATTGATTCTCGCGGTTCTCACAATAAGAGGTGGTTCTCGCATGATCTTATCCCTATATATATATAGGGGAATGCTAAAATGAGAACCACCTCGAGTTGTAAGAACCGTGAGAACTACACCGTAGGGGGCGCGGTGGACCAAATTCTTTTTCATAAGCGTAGATGCATGTATAAAAACAACATTTGTAAAAAAAAATTCAAAAAAAAATGTCGTGTGTGTAGTTTTGAGCGCCACAAGTTTGTGTTTACTGGACCCGTAATCTAGCCGGAAAATTTACGGGTCCCGTAAACACAAACTTGTGTTGCTCAAAACTACACACACAACATTTTTTTTTTTGAATTTTTTTTTACAAATGTTGTTTTTATACATGCATCTACGTTTATGAAAAAAAATTTTGGTCCACCTCGCCCCGGATCAAAAAGTTCTCGCGGTTCTTACAACTCGAGGTGGTTCTCATTTTAGCGGATACTTATATATATATATATATATATATATATATATGGGAGGGTTTAAATGAGAACGCTAAATATCACGAGAACCGTGAGAACGAATGAAAAAACCACGAGAACTTTGTCAAAAACAATTCAAATTCCAAATTTCTTTCTACATTGATCATTATTATTTGAATACAATGTTAGAATTTAAATTTACACGTTTAAATTTACGTGAATTCGTAAATAACGAAAATTTACACATGTGTAAGTTTGTCATTTACACATGTGTAAATTTGTTATATTTACAGATGTGTAAAAAATGTAGTAAGAGTGATTTTGAGATAAGAAATGAATTATTTGATGTTATGAATTCTTTTTTGATGTTGTATTTTAATTAGAACGGGGTTTGTATAAAAAAAAATCGGTTTTGACTGGTTTTCTCATTCGTTCTCACGGTTCTCGCAATATTTAGCGTTCTCAAGATAACCCTCCCCTATATATATATATATATAGGGAGGAGATCATGCGAGAACCACCCTTATTGTGAGAACCGCGAGAACCAATGTGAACACAACCTAAAATAGCTAAAAAAACCTAAAAAAACCCCTAACCCCCACCCCCCCCCCCCCAAAAAAAAACCTAAACCCCCCCCCACCCCAAGCTAAATGCTAAAAACTAAAACCCCCAAAAAACCTACCCCCCCCCCAAAAAAAAAAAACCTAAACCCCCCTCCCCCACCCCCCAAAAACCTAACCCCCCCCCCAAGCTAAAATGCTAAAAACTAAACCCCCAAAAAACCTAAAAAAATCTAAAAAATCTAAAAAAAAAGTTTTTTTTAAATATTTTTTATGCTTAAATCGCTATTTTTAGTGGCCAAAAAAATTTTTTAAAAAAAAAAAATTTTTTTTTAGCTTCGAAAAGTAGCGACTTTTTATATAAAAAATATTAAAAAAAAATTTGTGTGATTTTTAGCTATTTTTAGGCATTTTTGGTTGTGTTCACATTGGTTCTCGCGGTTCTCGCAATAAGAGGTGGTTCTCGCATGATCTTCTCCCTATATATATATATATATATATTGAAGAATATTATTCGTATACTTTTTTACTCATGTTATTTATAAAATATTTTGATCAATATAAATTGTGTTATAACATATTATCACTAATATTGATATAAGTATCAAATTATGTGGGAATTTCGATGATCTCAAAGACAAGGTTAACTTTTCTTATCATATTTTTCTGATTTCTATTAAAAGCAATTACAGTTTCTTTGAATTTTCTTCTCAAATTTTGGTATGATTATATTTGGCTTCTCATAAGATTTAATTATTAGTTTTTCTTGTATGCTTGAATATTCCAAAATACAGGCATGATATTTAGAGATTTTCAGTTTGTTGCCTTTTCATGTTTTGAAGGTGACAAATTCTTATTTTGAGAAGAATGAATGATTCACAGGTAAATACATCAACTTTTGCATTTACATCCTTTGGATTCTAAAGTCTTGAGCATGAAGTTTTAAATAATAAAAAAATCAGGTATCCCTTGTGTGACGAAAATTACATTTTTTGGTCAACTATTGATATGAGATTTAATTTATATCAACATGACTATATAAAAAGTTTAGCTATGATTCTAAAATGATTTCATGATACCTTCGTCTTATATCATGGAATATCAATATTTTAAAAGTTAACGTATTTTATGTTGATAATACAAAAAATGGTCTATAATGGGTTTTATTTGAAAATTATCACTATTTCAATTTTTTTTAATAACATTATAATAAATATAACTTGTTTTACATGATATCTTATAATGTTGAAAGTTACATACTTTAAATTTGTTGTATATTGTAACTATTGCAATTGTATATGCTTTCGGGATGTTATTGAATATTTATATAAATATTACTTATTTACGTGTAACTGACAACAACATATCTTATTTTATAAAGTTTTATCATAACTGGTTTTAGACGAGGACATGCTATAAAATCATATAATTGTTATTTATTTATATAGCTACTATAAAGTAGAACAATTAAACTAAAGTTGTGACTTGCTATGACTTTCATGAAAGAGTATATGAATATGTTTAGATATGACACCCAAAGTGTCATTCTCATATTAGATTGATGAATCTTATATTACTCGGGCGTATAATTACTTATCAATTGATGTTATTTGAAGAGAAGATTATAAAACAATTTCTGACGTGTGCGCGACTACACATATTTTTATAATGAAATTACACACTATTCGGTTTTAAATTTATAAAAGTGATTATTACTTTAACATCAAAACAAACACGAAAGAGGCAAGTGTAACCCGTCATATATGTGGTAAAGTATCGGTAAGAACCAAGTATCGATCCAAGGAAATGGGCGGAGGAATAATACTAGACCTTTGTCACTAAACTACCGGTAAAAACATAAGTTGTTTGATTTTTAATAAACTAAAGTAAGCATAAACAACTACTTATAAAAACATAATAGATTTCAAATATGAAAATCAATAAAAAGCCTTGCTTAATACACAACCAAAGCATGTCAACTAAGTCGGTTTTGGCACTAGAAGCATTTGATCAATTCTCCAATTTCGAGACAATTAGTATCCCTTTCGGGAATCCTAACATGACAATCATTCGGAAAGTTAAAAGGATAAACACACTTTAACCACCTAAAATTGTTCTTTAACGTGCAATTGATAAATGTCTATGAAAATCTCTTAAAAATAAGTTAGTCATCCGTTAGGAGTTTTCTAACCTCACTTAAACAAGGAAAGCGACACCGATAAACACAATGCAACCACCGAGACAAGCATAAACTAGATTAAATCACAACCGAGTTCATTCTACAAATCTTGCATATAAATTCACCAAGATAGCAATTTTGGCCTAAACTACTAACTATGCTAACAAATCATGGCAAGAATTTATAACGACACCATTTAACCCGTTAAGGTCCTTACGTGACGGCAAGCTTTCTTGATTAACCATAATTACATTTTATTAAACCACTAACCATTTCTAGTATCATGGTGCACACATTTTAACCAAGCTAAACTAGTTAACCAAGTTTAAAGTTTACTAATACAAGATTAATTAAGCTTCATTTTCAACTATCTTAACTAACCAAGTACCAATCATCCAACAAAATTACTTATAATCAAGAAATCAATATCAATAACAAGGTTGCAAACTAATCATCAAAGATTAACATAGAAAATACTTCCAAGTGTCATTACAAACAAAGATTAACATACTAATGGTTATAATCAAGCAAGGGATTGTTGTGTTTTTGCCCAAAGGCTACAATAATACATAAACATTAATCTAAATGCTTGAAAGATTAACAAAATTATGGAAAGATTAGAAAACCAAACCATAAACAAGCACTAGATTAAGAATACGGATAGTAATCGAGCTAAACGGGACAATGTGGCTTGAATCCGGGTGAAAGCTAACGCCTCCGGAGCCTGAAAATCGCCTGAATTGCTCTCCAAAATTCCAGAGTTACGAGCAGAATGTTTCTACATGTTTTTTATAACTTTTCGATCTTGCACGGTCGTGCACTTTATTGGCACGACCGTTCACTTTATGCATTATTAGAGTTACTGTTCACCATACCGCATGACATCACAGATCTTGACCAGTCTTCGTAGCCGCACGACCGTTCCATGGACGGCACGTTCGTGCATTTCCGGGCTTGGGTGGCACGTGCAACTGCACTGGTAGTGCAGTTCCGGGCTGGCTTGGACATCGGAGTTGCACGGGAGTTTCACTGATCGCACGATCGTTCCACTCCGATAAGGCTTGCACTCCGGGTTGCACCCTCGTTCATTGCCGGGCTGGATTGCATTGTCGGATCCGCACGGTCGTTCCATGAGTCGCACGACCGTGCCAAATGCCCAGGTCAGTTTCTTCACAGAATGTTCGCAGCTTTGTCGTTTCTTCTGGAAAGTCCTCGTTTTCACTATCATCTTGTCTGGCATGCTGTTTTAGGCCTGTAAACAAAAGTATACATAATTAAGTATCCGAATGACGGTTTTACGGCCGAAAACACATAAAATGGGGATAAAATGGGGGACTATAATATGTATAAATTGGTGAATATCAATTTCCATTTGCCATATCTCAAATATGCTCTTAAAGTAGCAATCTTATGGAACGAGTATAACAAATTTTGAATGAACTCATATCTTTCTGTCCGAGAAAGTAATGAAAAACCATGAAAGTTGGTTGGTTTTAATCCATTCCTTGAAATGAATGTGATTATATAACGATCATTGAAAATGTCTTGATCATAAACATAATTAAGAAAAATATAATTATGGTCTATGCACATAATGAAATTAATCACCAGAAGTGACAAACTAAGGGAATGATCATCTGAGAATAATAAGTGGATATGATGAAAGTGATATACCATGATGGTTTGAAATGATAACACATTATTTTCATGTATCGTATGTCTTAAAACATAAATGCAAGTGATATGCATACGATCTTAAACTAGAGGTTTATGGATCATGATTAGTTGACTAGTTGGCATGACCGGTTAGACCATCCCGAGTCAATGATGATGTGAAATGTATTGAATAACCAGAAGTTTCTTCATGATAATTAAACATGCAAGTTTGCTTTCTAAGGAAGTTAACTATTTACCAACTAAAGTTGGGTGTGAATCCGTATTCTGGAAATAATCAAAGGATATGAATATTCAACATGATACCATTAAGTGTTTTTAAATCAATGCATCGTCTAAATGGTTATAAATTCAGAACTTGATGTTTGTGTAATTTTTGGCTTAGTTAATAAGATAGCAAATGTTTTGGTCAAAAATTACTGAAGCAATTTAGTGATCAAATTAGTTAAGTGAGGTAGTGTGCTAACAATGTGTGTTGAAAATATTCTGTGTATGTTGTTTGCAAAAACAGTTTTCAGGATATAGCTCAGGATATCGAGCTATATCAACAATCAAACAAGGAGCTTAAAAGTAAAGAATGACACGATATGTACGAGGAAAGCCCTTGATCAATCTAGATCGCCGGCACAAAACCTCGGGAGCTGACAATCGCAGCTGCCTTGTTCTTCTTATTACTTCAAACTTTAGGATACAGTGCAGGATGTGATGCGGATCAACTAAGTGTTACAATGAGATTCGAGTAGAAGTGTAAGTATTTGTGACTGATTGTGGCTAGTAGAGAGCAGAAGTGTACGTGAAAAAATTGTGTCTGCCTATTGATCCGATCACTCCTTTATATAGTAAAAGAAATAACAAACTATCCTCAAAATAGGCGATGCTTCGAATATTCCCATTTGAACGTTGGAGACCCCTTCTTTGCGGCTTCAACGTTCTCTTATCAACAGCTTAGTCCGAGTCTTCAGGAGAAGCAGTCCATTCGAATGTTATAGGCAAGCCTCGCTAATCTACACGTAAATAATTAGTCATTACCAGGATACTACATCAGGATGTACCAATATCCTGATCATGTATCCTGATTACAATCAAAAGTAATAAAACCAGAATATAATTCAGGATATATGTTCAGAAAACCACCCATAACAATTGTCCCCAAAATATATCTGCTGGGATACTAAATTCCAACGGATATATTTTAAAACTTATCACATATTTCGAGGTAATCAAAATGAAGAGACGCTTGAAGTAACAGCGTGCAACTTCCAATGTGCTTTATACTCGATGACTATCTATTTCGCCCCTATATCTTCTCTCTTTCTTGTTGATAATCATCCGTCCTCCTCAGAATTCTCAGGTATTTCCTCTTCCCTTTCCTTTCAAAACTTTCTCTGCTTAAGTTCTTCGATGGCCACCAGAACCCGATCACATTCCGGCGAACCTACCTCATCGTTCACTAACCAGAACCTGCTCAAATACCCTCAGATGGAGGTATGCTCCTTCGACAATGCTGACATTGTCGCACTAAGGGCTTCCGGTGCTTTTTCCGACAGGGCGGTGATCCGTCCGTTCGATCGGAGCATCCGATCAGACGTATCATCTGAAGAGTGGATCTGCTTTTCAGCATACCCATTCTCTCTTGGCCTTCGATATCCCTTTTCAGAATTTATCATGCAATTTTTTCGAACCACCGGCCTCTGTTTTGCGCAAACAATGCCCATGGTCTGGAGAGTACTCATCGTGCTTAACCAGATTAAAACACTTCATGTCCCTGACCTTTGTATTGAAGATATTTCGATTGCTTACCGTCTCCGATCTCACGGCAACATCCGTTTTTTGCTTTTTTCAACCTCCAGCAACCCCCTCATCCTCAAAGTCACAAGAAACGAGGATGGGTGGCAACGTAAATTTTTCTTTGTTAAACGAGACTCCATTGCCGAAGGGGATAGCCTTCCGGTGAAATGGTTGACTTCTGGTAGGGTTTAGGGTTTTAAAATATCCCCAAATATATCCTAGTGGTGTATCCTGTACTAACATTCTTATGTTTTTGAGCAGTAAACTTCAAAGAATTGGCTCCTCCCACTGAAGAATCCCTAGAGAGAATCAACAGGGTCTATCAGTTGCCTGATAGTGATAGAACCTTTTCATTGCATCTTCCAAGTTCAAGCCAATACTCTTCATCTGAGATGTTTGGTAAGGACCATATAACTTTCCATATATTTAACTAGTAAAATATAAAATATGAGTAGAGATTTAGATTTTTTCCCTGTTATACAGCACCAGCCAAGATTCCAGAAGCCTTCGACCTTGATGAGTTGGACAACTACTCTACCCCTGTCCAGGTGAAGAAAGAACCCAGCAAACCTTCTACCGCTTCCAACCCGGTACCCAGCTCCAAAGCAGCAGCTGTTGCTAAGCCTTCTCATGTTACCAAGCCGCGTGCCTCAAGCTCCCGTAAAAGAAAGGAAACTGACTCTCCAGCTTCATCTGAAACCTTCCCCTATGAAAACCATGGGTTTCTTGAATCCAGTGGCTTTATGACCAGCTTTCTTAACCAGGTACATATCCTTATCCTTTATCCTACATCCTGCACCCATATGCTGATTATATATGTTAATACCTGTTTCCTTGGTTTGTAGGGTCTTGAATGCCTGACAAGCCTTTATGAAGAAAGCTGTGGACTAAACAAGATGCTGGAAGTGAAGTTGAAGAAAACAGGGACCACCATTGTTGATTAGGGAGTGATAGCCGCCACCAAGTCACAACATTATGAGGACAAATTCAAAGTTGTGACTCAGGAAGCCAAAGCCGTCATCAACAAGGCCAATCAAGATGCTTATGCCAAGCTAGATGCCGCCCATCTTCAATACGAGCAGGATATGAACACCTACCGAGAGGGCCTTAAAGGGTCTGTTGTAATTTCCCTCCTTCAAGCCAGGCTAAAGATTGCTTATGAAGCCAAAGCCATGGGCTTTGAATGCCCCTCCTGGAATGTTAATGCTTGGGAGGCGAAACTGAAGGATCTCGGGGGTAATCCTATGGAGTATCCTGCGAAGCCTGCGGGTGAGGAGCCTTCCAAGGCGACAGAGGAGGCGGCTGATGCTCGTGGCGATGCTGGGAAGAATCCTGACGGTGATGCTGGTGCGGGTGCTGGAGGAGACGCTGCGGTTGAAGAAGGTGCTGCTCCTTAAAAGCAGCGAAGTGGGAAATGATGGATATTCATGCCTAGGCCGGAGCCCACTTTTTAATCTTTGATGGTTGTGGTTTAACAAACAATTTACTTTCCCTGTCTTTTGAACAATTTTTATTTTCTGCACTTAGAACAATTTGATGGCCAAAGGTGGAGGGATCCTGAGTTTCAGGACGAAGCCTTTGGTCATCAATCCTTAGTATGATTTATTTTGAACAATATAACAGTTGGAGGCGGAGGGATCTTGAGTTTCAAGAAGAAACCTTCAACAGTTAAGTAGATATGGTTAAAACTAATCGTGCTTTTGGTGGATGGGTCTCGGTTTGATATGAAACCAAAAGCACAATCTTTTGCTATGTTAATAATAACCTAACCCTTTTTGGCCTTATCCATTGTCGTTCATTTTTACTTTGCAAATCTTGTTATGTGTTGTTTGATTTGAACGTAGTTTCAATTTTCAAATATTCTGACCAAATATCCTAAGAATGTATCTTGGTCAGGATACTCATAAGTATTCCATCAAGACTTTTGTCAAACATGGTTTCAAAAACGTAGATAATTTGAATAAAGCTTCTAAAGAGCAAAAAGGAGAGATCATACCAGAAATAGAATATATATCAACCCTTAAACTTCAATCCTCTTGCAACCTTTCCATCGAAGATGTCCCCAGTCTGGGAGACTTAGTAAACCAAGTTCAAACTTGATCCTTTAAGCTTTTCACAATGCCATGAGAGGAATGTCACCTGTGTATGTTATTTTTAAATACTTAGGAATTCTTGTTTATCAACTCAATCACATCCGATCTTATACTTGCATATAATTTTATATAACAACCCTCAAAATATTTTCGACACCCTAATATATTTTAAAATGTCCGTATATGTCCTAAAGTACACCCCGTATGCAAAAACGGGCCTTGAATACCTTTAATTTAATAAAATTAAAATAAAAACAAAATTTAAAGGGCTATCGCGGGGCACGTAGCCCTTGGCTACCTTCTACGCGAGGCGCGACAGTCAGTCGTCAAGGCACAGCCCGGTGCTGCCACGTGTCACGCCATTTGTCGAGCCTACCCCATGACCCGGCCAAGCTAGGCCCTACTACCCCTACTACACGGGCCGCGTAGCCCTTGGCTACGTCCTTAGCGGGCCGCGAGGGAAGTCGAAAGGTCACCTATAAATAGAGGCCTTGAGTCTTCAGTCGAACTCGTTCATCTCTCGATCTCTCTCTCTATATTCTGAATAGCAATTATAATAGCGGGTGAAATACCCCCTAAAATAACGAAGTTCTGCCTCGTTGTAAGTATCATAACCCCCGGTTACGTATTAGATTCGCTGCCCGATTGATCCAGGGTTCCGTAACGGCTGTTGTGGTTCTGCCCGACGTAGTCGTTGGAATGCCGTCTCGGGGAGGGTATTACTAATGTAAATATTGGGTTATTATACTAAATCGTGTGCATTTGTGTATTTAATAGATAATCACCAGGAAACCTTAAAGAAAACCCTAAGACAGCAATGTAAGTAATCTCCTTTTTGCAAATTGTTTTTACAAAACCTCACTTAATTAATGATATATTAAACAGTGATTGTGTATTTGTATTATACAATTATCGTCGGTATGTTGGGGTTTTGTATACAAAATTTGTTCTACCTTGCGAGGAGTAACATGACCACAAGTCGGGTTGACATCACCGTGGGTGGTAATTAAGTAGATGGAAACAAATGTAATTGCGCGAGCGCCCTCAATACTGTACAATGGTTTTACTTAACTTGATTAAACTGAGATTCATTCACCAGTATTTCCCACTGACAAAATGTTTTTAAAACGCGTTTCAGGTAACAAAATGTGAAAGCCAAATAGAAGCCAGCTGGACAGCACTGAAGGCTTGGAAAAGTGGCAATAAAGTTACCTAAAAAAAAGAGATGTTTTATTAAATAAAATAGGGTATATCCCTATAAAAATGTGTGTACTTAAAACTTGGGATTTTTCCCACGTGTTTAATGTTATGAAAGTGTGGTATTTTACTCTGATAAAATATTTCCTAACTACGGTCCTGATGTAATTTCCACTGCCAAAATAATAAACACCTGGATACCACCAAAACTGGCCGCGGCCGCCCGTTCCCGGGTTGTTAGGGGACGGGGGTTGTGATAGAAGGTGGTATCAGAGCTAAGCCACTAATTCAGCCACAAGAGTGTTCTGCTGACACTAAGATATTATTCAAAATTGTTAGGAAATTAATTACAAAAATACGTGCATATCTGTATTTTATTATTGTGTGTTATTTGACTATTTGTTAGTTACAGTATGAGCGATCAAGGACCCTCCGATGCTTATCGTCAGTTGTCCGACTCACCTAGAAGCGAAGGCACCTCTTCACAGCCTGCCCTCTCAGGGTATTCAGCTGACAATGAAGATGGGATATTCGTGTTTAAGGCTCAGTCTGAAGAGCCATTCCCTCCTAAAAAGAGAGGATGGTTCAGTATGGGAGCACATGAGCGTAGGAAGAGAATGAAAAAGTTACAACAGCAGCGAGTTCTAACAGCCGCTAAGAGAGGGACAGATGCTCACACCCAAGACATGCTTAATAGGGGTTTAGCAAACTTCCATATCTTAGCAACCACAGCTGCCGACCCAAACCTAGAGCAACTCAGAGACCCTCAACCATTACCCATGTTTCCCACACAACCAATGGAGATTGAAAACAACCCAGAAAACCAAGTCCAAATGCATGATTTTAACCCAGAAGAGATACCTAGAATACCAGCACCTAATCCCTTAGACCCAGACTACGACCCATGGTTTGATGATCATAGGGATTATGTGTAACGCTACCACTTAACAGACGAACCCATGCCAAACCTAGAAGCTTACCCAGGTCTGGACCCTCTAGATCCCTACTATAATAATGATGAATACATTAGAGAAATCCTAGAGAATCCATACCCTCAGGAAGAACCCATGCCACAGTACCCAGATCCAGTACCAGCACATGCACCCCCAATGAGTGCAGAGAATGTGCAAGAGCTCCGAACTTTCAAAGAAGAGATTTTAGAAAGTAGCGAGAGAATGAGGCAGGTTGGAGAACGGCTCATCTGGAATTACGACGAGCGTAATATGGAGTTCTGGGTGAACCCATATCACTAATGGTGATAGTAATAATAATAATATATATAATATTTGTGTATGAAAAAATATGTTATAATAATAATAATATATTTATCGTAGTATAGACCACTTTGTGGTTAGTGATGCATAGTAGTATTGTAATTTTAAATTCCAGTATCGGTTTGTATTAGATGCATACTATAAGAAAGAGTAAGTCGCAATGTTCGACGCTTTTGACCAATATGTGTGTTGTGTGATTAATTGCCTTCAATATTATTTTGTGATATTAATAAGTGGCAAATGTTTAAAATTTAGATGGACAACAAAGTGAACCAGGAAAACCAGAATAATGATAACCAGAGTAATAATAACCCGGATAACGATAACCCGAACAACAACAATAATGGAAACCAAGTGGATAACAGTGTCATCCAACACATATTGGCACAAGGGATAATAGATGCAATACCATATATTATCAAAACGGTTAAGGAAGCAGAAAATAAAAGTAACCATAGCAGTAAACGACCAACTGAACCTGAACACAGCGTAAATAATGGACCCATACTTCAAGCACCCATTCCCAAAAGAAGAATAACCATGCCTTATGGATGTTCTTATAAAGAATTCAAGTTTTGTAAACCAATGGAATTCTCGGGCAATGAAGGGGCCGTCGCAGCTCTACGCTGGATAGAAAAGACTGAGGCAGTCTTAAAAATAAGCAAGTGCGCAGAAGAGGATAAAATAATGTTTGCTTCCAATCTATTTAAGAACTCAGCCTTAGAATGGTGGAACACTATCCTTCAGTCTAGGGGAAGTGATAGGGTTTACAATATGGAATGGGAGGAATTTAAGAATACGGTAGAAAGAAAATTCTGACCTCCCAATGAAAAAGAACAGATAGCAAATAAGTTTCTAAACCTTAGGATGACTGGAGTGGATAGTAAGGGATACACTACTTTATTCTTCGAATATGCTAGAATAGTGCCAACCCTTGCATCACCTGAACCAGTATTAATCTCCCGTTACATCTGGGGATTAATCAGTGAAATTAGGCAAGTAGTCAAGGCAGCTAGACCTCAAACCATAGAAGAAGTTGTAGAACTAGCAAACACCTTGACAGATGAATTAGTGCGTACACGAGAAGAGGATTAGAGGAGAAACCTAGCTCAAAGGCTTACCCAAGAATTTCGTTATTCCAACCGTGGGAGAAATGTAGGTTCTACCTCTACACCGTACTGCAAGGCTCGCAATAAGAAGCATTTAGGAAAATGCTCTACCTACTGCAATTTCTGCAAGATACCAGGTCACAAGGAAGAAGATTGCAGGAGGAAACCAAATAATGGAATGTGCTTTAACTGTGGAGAAAAAGGTCACATCAAGCCAAATTGTCCAAAACTAGCACCAGCCACGAACACCAAAAATACTAAAAATGCTAGGGCATTTGTTCTGACTGCAGAAGAAGCAAAGATGACCCCGGACATGATTGCCGGTACGTTTTTAGTTAATGATGTTTTTGCTAAATTATTATTTGACGCTCGTGCAAACCAAAGTTTTATTAATACTTCATTTTGCAAACTTCTCAATCAACCATTAACTAAACTCCCACAAGAATGTCTAGTAGAGACAGCAAATGGAGAACCCATTAAGATTTCTGAAATCTTGCAGGGAGCAAGAATAGAATTCCTAAATCAGAAATTTATTGCAAACCTTTACCCAATGAATCTGGCAGGATTTGATGTTGTATTAGGAATGGATTTGTTAATAACCAATAAAGCCAGTATTTTATGTGATCAAAAGTCAATCCAAGTAAATTCACTAAAAGGTGAAAAGATCACAAAAATAGTGTCTTTTTCTGTTTGAAATTCTTAATGTACGGAAAACTGTTATTCTTGGAGGAATTGTTACTGATAGGGGGAGACGGTGTTAGAAAGTGAGTTCAAAATTTTAAATCATGCGGGTTATAGGGTGTGTGATTAAAAAGTTTTGCGTGTTGGTGATAAGTTGAAAATGCTTAATCTGTGATACAGTTTAACTATCTCTTGAAAAATAATAATTTATTTAACTTTGTTGAAAAATTCTTATGGTTTCTCGAGATGTTTGTTTTATAGTATACAGATTGAAGCAGTGTGTTGCTGAGAAGTTAAAGTGAAGAGTTGCTGTGAAGATGAGAGTTTGATTGGATGCATGGTAGAACCTCCTTTCTATATTGCAGACAAAGTTGAAGAGTTTGAAGATTGCTGTGCAAATGCTGAACTGGAGTTTACTCAAACGCTAAAGTTTTGAAGATTTGGTGATTGGATGCATCAGCTTAGGGGGAGTCTGTTGCTGACAGAAGCTGTTGAAGCTGAAGCTATCCAAAGACCAAAGACAGTGCAAGACTACATGAAGATTGCAAGAAGACTGAAGACAAAGTTATTTTATGAAGCTATTGTCAAGGGGGAGTTTGTTGGTGCATATTCTGTGACAACAGCTTAGATTTGGTCTTTGGATATCTTGTAATTAGATAAACGATAAACAGTTAGCGGGTTTAGCTTTGTATTAGTGAGATAATAGAGTTTGGGCTAAACAAAACCCACATTGGGTGATGGGGGACGATTTGGGCCTAGCCCATGTAGCCAACCCAGCCTAATGTTGCAACCTTGTGTTATATAAACAAGGTTAGGCTTTAGGGTTTAGGTTAATCAGCCAAAACAGAATTTGAGAGGCATAGAAATTCGTGAGAGCTAGACTTGGACGAATTTGAGTGTGGTTAGGGTTTAGATTGATTGTAATACGTTTGTTTGATAATCAATAGTAAACCCGGTTTGAAAGTGAATTGTTGTTTCTGTTCTTCTACTTGTTTCTGTGATATTCTGATCAAGAGGATTCCGCACTCTTGATTGGATTGACAATTCTGTGAAAGATCCATACATCAAGGGGACCTACAGTCGTCTAGGTCCACCAAATTCATCTCTGTGATGAAAACAACAAGTTATATAAGAAAAGGATCTTTAGTGTATTTGATTTCCATAATCACTAACACTAAAGGAAAAGAATTAAAAGATATCCCTGTAGTATCTCAATTTTCAGATGTATTTCTAGAAGAATTACCAGGGCAACCACCAGACAGAGAAGTTGAATTCAGAATTCATCTGCTACCAGGAACAGCACCGATTGCCAAAGCACCCTACCATTTGGCACCAACAGAAATGCAAGAATTGAAGAAACAGTTAGACGAATTGTTAGAGAAAGGATTCATACAGCCAAGTTCATCACCATGGGGAGCACCAATCTTATTCGTTAAAAAGAAAGACGGATCAATGCATATGTGCATTGACTACCGTGAATTGAACAAGGTCACGATTAAGAATCAGTATCCATTACCAAGAATCGATGATCTGTTCGACCAATTGCAAGGAGCTAGATTTTTCTCAAAAATCGATTTACGGTCAGGATATCATCAATTAAAAGTACAGGAATAGGACATTCCTAAGACCTCTTTTAGAACAAGGTATGGCCATTATGAATTTACTGCCATGCCATTTGGTCTCACCAATGCCCCAACTGCATTTATGGACATGATGAACCGAATATGTAAGCCATATTTGGATAAATTCATAATTGTCTTTATAGATGATATTCTCATTTATTCTAAAAATAAAAAGGAACATGCAGCGCATCTGCACGCACTTCTAAGTTTATTGAGAAAAGAAAAGCTTTATGCAAAGTTTTCAAAATGCGAGTTTTGGTTACAACAGGTACAGTTTCTTGGACATCTAGTTAATCATGAAGGAATTCATGTAGATCCCACAAAGATCGAGGCAATTACTAAATGGAAAACCCCTGAGTCACCAACCGATGTTAGAAGTTTCTTAGGATTGGCCGGTTATTATAGAAGATTTATTCAAGATTTTTCTAGAATAGCCATTCCCTTAACTAAGTTAACCTGTAAATCTGTTAAGTTTTAATGGGGACCAAAACAAGAAGAATCCTTTAGAATTCTTAAGCAAAGACTAATCAATGCACCCATACTAGCATTCCCAGAAGGAACTGAAGACTTTATTGTCTATTGTGACGCTTCTAAGTTAGGTTATGGATGTGTGTTGATGCAACGTCAAAAGGTTATAGCCTATGCATCTAGACAACTTAAGAATCATGAAGAGAATTATTTAACCCATGATCTAGAATTAGGAGCTATAATTTTTGCCCTTAAAATTTGGAGACATTACCTTTACGGTAGTAAGTTTACTATTTTCACCGACCATAAGAGTTTAATGTATGTCTTCGGGCAAAAGGAATTGAATATGAGACAAAGACGCTGGATGGAGATACTTAGTGATTACGATTGTAATATCCAGTATCATGGCGGGAAAGGAAAACGTAATAGCTGATGCTTTAAGTCGAAAGTATCACGAAAAGCCAAAAAGAGTACGTTCACTTAAACTAAATTTGCAAGTAGATTTAAATGAACATATTAGGGAACAAGAATCAGTAATCAAAGATGATACTGAAAAATTGAAAGGAATGATTAAGGAACTAGAACAAGGAACAGATGGAATTTGGAGATTCCATAAGAAAAGAATGTGGATACCTAAATTAAGAAATCTATGCCACCGTATATTAGAAGAAGCCCATAAGTCTAACTATACGATGCATCCTGGAAGTGATAAAATGTATCAGGACTTAAGAAAGAATTTTTGGTGGATAGGAATGAAAAAGGATATAGCATCTTATGTTTCTAAGTGTTTAACATGTTCACAAGTTAAAGCTGAACATCAGAAACCCTCAGGCTTGTTACAGCAGTTAGAAATGCCCGTATGGAAATGGGAATTAATTACAATGGATTTTGTTACCAAATTGCCCAAAACGAGAAAAGGAAATGATACAATATGGGTGATTATAGACAGGCTAACTAAGTCAGCTCATTTCCTACCCATGAAGGAAACTTTCAGTATGGAACAATTAGCTAAATTATATGTAAATGAAATAGTTTCATTACATGGAATTCCTGTATCAATTGTTTCTGACAGAGATAGCCGTTTTACCTCTCATTTTTGGACAAGTTTCCAAAAGGCAATGGGAACCAAGTTGAATCTAAGCACCGCTTATCATCCTCAAACAGACGGACAAAGCGAAAGGACAATTTAAACAATGGAAGGCATGCTTAGAGCTTGTGTAATTGATTTTGGAGGTAATTGGGACAATCACTTACCATTGATAGCATTTTCTTATAATAACAATTACCACACAAGTATCAATGTTGCACCATTCGAAGCACTTTATGGACGTAAGTGCCGACCCCAGTTTGTTGGGCAGAAATTAGGGAAAAGCAATTATCTGGACCTGAGATAGTACAAGAAACAACCGACAAAATCATTCAAGTCAAGGAACGACTGAAAGCAGCACGGGATCGACAAAAGAGTTATGCTGATAACAGACGAAAACCGTTGGAATTTCAGGTAGGTGACAAAGTGTTATTGAAAGTCTCTCCTTGGAAAGGGGTGGTAAGATTTATCAAAAGGGGAAAGCTAAGTCCCAGGTATGTTGGACCTTTTGAGATTATTAGAAAAATAGAACCTATAGCCTATTAGCTACAACTGCTAGAGGAAATGGCAGGAATACATGATGTGTTTCATGTATCTAATCTCAAGAAATGCTTAGCTGGTGAATCACTGGTGGTACCTCTTAGCAATGTGAGTAATCTCCTTTTTGCAAATTGTTTTTACAAAACCTCACTTAATTAATGATATATTAAATAGTGATTGAGTATTTGTATTCTACAATTATCGTCGGTATGTTGGTGTTTTGTATACAAAATTTGTTACTACCTTGCGAGGAGTAACATGACCACAAGTCGGGTTGACAGTACCGTGGGTGGTAATTAAGTAGATGGAAACAAATGTAATTACGCGACCACCCTCAATACTGTACAATGGTTTTACTTAACTTGATTAAACTGAGATTCATTCACCAGTATTTCCCACTGACAAAATGTTTTTAAAACACGTTTCAGGTAACAAAATGTGAAAGCCAAATAGAAGCCAGCTGGACAGCACTGAAGGCTTGGAAAAGTTGCAATAAAGTTACCTAAAATAAAGAGATGTTTTATTAAATAAAATTGGGTATATCCCTATGAAAATGTGTGTACTTAAAACTTGGGATTTTTCCCACGTGTTTAATGTTATGAAAGTGTGGTATTTTACTCTGATAAAATATTTCCTAACTACGGTCCAGATGTAATTTCCGCTGCCAAAATAATAAACACATGGATAACACCAAACCTGGCCGCGGCCGCCCGTTCCTGGGTTCTTAGGGGACGGGGGTTGCGACAGAAGGTGGTATCAGAGCTAAGCCACTAATTCAGCCATAGGAGTGTTCTGCTGACACCAAGATATTATTCAAAATTGTTAGGAAATTAATTACGAAAATACGTGCATATCTGTATTTTATTGTTGTGTGTTATTTGACTATTTGTTAGTTTACAGTATGAGCGATCAAGGACCCTCCGATGTTTATCGTCAGTTATCCGGCTCACCTAGAAGCGAAGGCACCTATTCACAGCCTGCCCTCTTAGGGTATTCAGCTGACAATGAAGATGGGATATTCGTGTTTAACGCTCAGTCTGAAGAACCATTCACTCCTAAAAAGAGAGGATGGTTCAGTTGGGGAGCACATGAGCGTAGGAAGAGAATCAAAATATTACAACAGCAGTGAGTTCTAGCAGCCACTAAGAGAGGGACAAATGGTCACACCCAAGACATGCTTAATAGGGGTTTAGCAAACTTCCATGTCTTAGCAACCACAGCTGCCGACCCAAACCTAGAGCAACTCATAGCCCTTCAACCATTACCCTTATTTCCCACACAGCCAATGGAGATTGAAAACAACCCAGAAAACCAAGTCCAAATGCATGATTTTAACCCAGAAGAGATACCTAGGATACCAGCACCTAATCCCTTAGACCCAGACTACGACCCGTGGTTTGATGATCATAGGGATTATGTGCAACGCTACCACTTAACAAACAAACCCATGCCAAACCTAGAAGCTTACCCAGGTCTGGACCCTCTAGATCCCTACTATAATAATGATGAATACATTAGGGAAATCCTAGAGAATCCATACCCTCAGGAAGAACCCATGCCACAGTACCCAGATCCAGTACCAGCACCTGCACCCCCAATGAGTGCAGAGAATGTGCAAGAGCTCCGAACTTTCATAGAAGAGATTTTAGAAAGTAGCGAGAGAATGAGGCAGGTTGGAGAACGACTCGTCTGGAATTATGACGAGCGTAATATGGTGTTCTGGGTGAACCCATATCATTAATGGTGACAGTAATAATAATATAATAATAATAATATATATAATATTTGTGTTTGAAAAAAATATATAATAATATATTTATCGTAGTATAGACCACTTTGTGGTTAGTGATGCATAGTAGTATTGTAATTTTAAATTCCAATATCTGTTTGTATTAGATGCATACTATAAGAAAGAGTAAGTCGCAATGTTCGACGCTTTTGACCAATATGTATGTTGTGTGATTAATTTCCTAAAATATTATTTTGTGATATTAATAAGTGGCAAATGTTTAAAATTCAGATGGACAACGAAGTGAACCAGGAAAACCAGAATAATGATAACCAGAGTAATAATAACCCGGATAACGATAACCCGAACAACAACAATAATGGAAACCAAGTGGATAACGGTGCCATCCAACACATAGTGGCACAAGGGATAAGAGACGCAATGCCATATATTATCAAAACGGTTAAGGAAGCAGATAATAAAAGTAACCATTGCAGTAAACGACCCACTGAACCTGAACACAGCGTAAATAATGGACCCATACTTCAAGCACCCACTCCCAAAAGAAGAAGAACCATGCCTTATGGTTGTTCTTATAAAGAATTCTAGTCTTGTAAACCAATGGAATTCTCGGGCAATGAAGGGGCCGTCGCAGCTCTACGCTGGATAGAAAAGACTGTGGCAGTCTTAAAAATAAGCAAGTGAACAGAAGAAGATAAAATAATGTTTGCTTCCAATCTATTTAAGAACTCAGCCTTAGAATGGTGGAACACTATCCTTCAGTCTAGGGGAAGTGATAGGGTTTACAATATGGAATGGGAGTAATTTAAGAATATGGTAGAAAGAAAATTATGCCCTCTCAATGAAAAAGAACAGATAGCAAATAAGTTTCTAAACCTTAGGATGACTGGAGTGGATAGTAAGGGATACACTACTTTATTCTTCGAATATGCTAGAATAGTGCCAACCCTTGCATCACCTGAACCAGTATTACGCTCCCGTTACATCTGGGGATTAATCAGTGAAATTAGGCATGTAGTCAAGGCAGCTAGACCTCAAACCATAGAAGAAGTTGTAGAACTAGCAAACACCTTGACAGATGAATTAGTGCGTACGCGAGAAGAGGATAATAGAAGCCAGCTGGACAGAACTGAAGGCTTGGAAAAGTGGCAATAAAGTTACCTAAAATAAAGAGATGTTTTATTAAATAAAATAGGGTATATCCCTATGAAAATGTGTGTACTTAAAACTTGGGATTTTTCCCACGTGTTTAATGTTATGAAAGTGTGGTATTTTACTCTGATAATATATTTCCTAACTATGGTCCTGATGTAATTTCTGCTGCCAAAATAATAAACACCTGGATACCACCAAAACTGGTCGTGGCCACCTGTTCCCGGGTTGTTAGGGGACGGGGGTTGCGACATTTTAGTATTACATGGGATAAACCCTAAATATCCTAGAGATAGATCCTCAATATTCTGGGGATAAACCCTAAGTACACTGGGGATAATCCCAAATTTTCGTGTGCTACAGGCGGGAGTGTATAAACTCCAAGACTTAGAAAGGAGAAAACCTTTAAACCTTAGAGAGTATGAAAATACCCTTTCGTTAGAGAGGGTGATCAATCCTCATATACCTTAAGGATCCAAGACATAGCCAATAATAACGAAATTGTCAGCCACTTTTACATGAACTGGTCCCGCTATCTTGAACTATTCTCGGATAACTTGCACTCCAGGCGGGGTGTTTAAACCCAATTCGAGAGAAAGGTGAATACCTTTAAACCTTTGAAGGGATCAGGATCCCTTAAACGTGAGAGAGGGGGCCAATTCTCTAATCTTTCGATCCTGAGTATATATCATGGAGCTATATCCCGAAGCATATTCTGCAAAACACCTTCAATCTAAGGTGGGTGTTAGCTTGGCTAACACCCCTCCGATGCTTAAGTTAGTATTGGGTTCAAAAGAATAAATAAAATCAAATATATCTAAGAGAGATAGAATTCATACCATCCTGAGTTAGAAATTAGATTCTAAACTCACTTGAAATGGGCTTTGAGGTGTATAGCATTCCATGATCTTGGCAACATATCCCCCTCCATATTCTTGAGTCGGTATGCTCCTTTCCCAGATTCTGATTCAATTTCGTAGGGTCCTTCCCATTTTGGAGCTAATTTTCCATCGGCAGGGTTGGTTGTATTCTGGAAAGCTTTTCTCAACACCCAATCTCCAACTTGAAATCTTCTAGTCCTCAAATTCTTGTTATATGATTTGGATATCCTTTGTTGATATGCTGCCATCCTTAGCTTTGTTGCATCCCTTGTTTCATCAACAGTATCCAACTCTTGGCATAAAGCTTCAGGATTCGTCTCAGGATCCGGAGGCTTGATCTTGCTGTAGGTATTGCTATCGCCGTCGGGATCACCGCTTCTGCTCCAAACACCAAGGAAAATGGGGTTTGCCTAGTTGCACTTTTTACTGTTGTTCTATCAGCCCATAAGACAAAGGGTAATTCTTCTGCCCATCTTCCTTTCTTAGCTCCTAATCTTTTCTTCAAATTGTTGCTATTATCTTCTTTGAGGATTCTGCTTGTCCATTCGCTTGAGGATGTACCAGAGGGGATGTAATCATCTTGATTCCCCAACTTTTGCAAAAATTAGTAGTCCTTTTGCTGATAAACTGAGAACCATTATCACAGATTATGTCAACTGGTATCCCAAACCTAGTCAGGAGATTCCTCTTTATGAAGGATACTACTTCTTGATCTCTGACTTGGACAAACGCCTCAGCTTCAACCCACTTGGAGAAATAATTTGTCATTGCCAGCATAAAAACTTTTCCTCCTGGAGCTTTTGGCAGCTTTCCCACTATGTCCATACCCCATTTCATGAATGGCCAAGGGGAAGCAATAGGATATAGTGTCTCGGCAGGCTGATGCAGTATATTGTTATGCCTTTGACATGCATCACATCTTTGAGCATATTCTGTAGCATCTCTTCTCATCGTAGGCCAATAATATCATGTTCTTAGTACCTTTGAGTATAATGACCTGCCCCTAGTATGGTTGCCACAGTCCCCTTCGTGTATATCCTGAAGTACCTCCTTGGTTTCAGGATCCTCTAAGCATCTTAGGTATGGACCTACAAGAGATTTCTTATACAAAATATCATTTATAATAGTAAAACGAGATACCTTCATCCTGAAAGCCTTAGGATTCTCATTTTTTTGGGATTTCTCCTTCTTTAAGGTATTTCATGATTGGAACCGTCCATGATTCAGGATTCTCTTCAGGATACCCATCATCAGGATCCTGGATACTTGCTACGCCCTTATCCTGGGACTTAAAGTGTTCCATCGCAGGATACAGGATATGCAGTATTGGTATCTGAGTTCCTTCCGGTATCCTGACTGATGATCCTAAGTTCGCCAAAGCATCTGCCTCGGCATTATCTTCCCTTGGTACCTGTTCTAATGTAAAAACATTGAAATATCCTGCTAATTTTTTGAGAATTTCAAGATATTCGATTAACCTTTCTCCTTTGACTGCATAGGATCCATTAAAATGGCTAGTAATTAACAAGGAGTCAACATATACTTGCAAACTTTTAATATTTATACTCCTGGCCAACTCTAATCCTGCAATCAAAGCTTCATACTCTACTTTATTATTAGTGGCAGGAAATTTACATCTAATAGCCTGTGGTAATATGTCCCCCTGTGGCGATTTCAATAGTATACCTAATCCTACACCTCTTACATTAGATGCACCATCAGTATATAATGTCCAGGATTCTAAGGTTTCTCCTAGTTGTTGTACTTCTAGGTCTACTTCATTTTGAATATCACTACTGAAATCAACCACAAAGTCTGCTAGAGCCTGAGACTTTATAGCATTTCTAGGTTCATATACTAGATCATATGCAATTAACTTTACTGACCATTTAGCCATTCTACCCGACATTTCAGGTTTCCTAAGCACATTTTTAACAGGATAATTAGTTTTAACATGAATCCTATGTGTCTCAAAATAATGTATAAGCTTAGTTGATGCCATAACTAGGGCTAATATCAATTTCTCTAGGTGTGAGTATCTAGTTTCTGCATCTAATAAACTTTTGCTAACATAATAAACAGGATACTGCTGACCTTCATGATCCTTTACTAGAACATCACTTACTGCATTCCCTGATACTGCAAGATATAGGGATAATGGTTCACCATCCTCGGGCTTCATCAATAAAGGTGCAGTTGAAAGATATTGCTTTAACTCCTGCAACGCTGCTTCATGCTTTTCTCCCCACTCAAATTTCTTAGTTTTCTTCAAAATATCGTAGAATTCCTTGCATTTCTCTGAGGATCTTGATATAAACCTGTTTAATGCCGCTACTCGTCCTGTTAATCTTTGCACATCTTTCATGTTGGATGGCGACTTGATATCAAGGATAGCTTTGATTTGTTCCAGACTCGCTTCTATTCCCCTTTTAGTCACCATATATCCTAAAAATTTTCCTGCCCCCACTCCAAAATGGCACTTGGCAGGATTTAGCTTCATGTTATACTGATCCAGGATATCAAATGCTCCTTCAATATCCCGGAGATCATCCTCAGCCTTCTTGGACTTTACCACCATATCATCAATGTATACCTCCATGGTGTCCCCCAGTTTGTCTTTAAACATCATGTTCACCAATCTTTGGTATGTTGCACCTGCATTTTTCAAACCGAATGGCATAGCAGTATAACAATAGATACATGTTGGTGTCATGAAAGCGGTATCCTCCTGGTCTGAAGGTTCCATTTGGATCTGCTGGAATCTTGAGGATGCATCCATGAAGGTTAACATCTCATGACCGGCAGTTGCATCCACCATCGAGTCTATATGAGGCAGAGGGAATGGATCTTTAGGACATGCTTTGTTTAAGTCTGTGTAATCTACACAAACTCTCCATTTCCCATTCTTCTTTTGAACTACCACCACATTTGCTAGCCACCTGGGAAATTTGACTTCCCTAATCATCTTGGACTTCAATAATCTTTCAACCCCTTCCTGAATTATTGCGTTTCGCTCAGGAGCAAACTTCCTTCTCTTTTGCTAAATAGGCTTACAAGACCTGTCAATTCCAAGCTTGTGAGTAATAACATCCTTGGAAATACCTGTCATATCCTCATGTTTCCATGCGAATGTTGACATCCTGCATTTCAAAAAGTTAGTTAACTGATTTTTAATATCCTGAGGGATATTGGTTCCTACGAGCACCGAGATATCAGAATTATCATGGTCCATGATAAATTTCTTAACATCCTGCTCTGAAACCTCCACAATATCCTGGGCTCGTATCTTTAATTGCTATCCTGCTTTAGGCTTTGTTGAGGACTTCATCGAGGAAGAATAACATTCCGTTGCCTCTTGTTGATCACTTTCCACCTTGACAACCCCCCAAGGGGTAGGAATCTTGATACACTGATGATAGGTAGATGGGACAACCTTTATATCATGGATCCATGGTCTGCCCAATATTATATTGTAGCAGGATAAGGAGTCCATGACACAGAAACGTTGCATTGAATTCACACCCTCAACATATACTGGTAGCTTTATTTCTCCAACAATATTTTTAGCCTCTCTACTGAACCCTACAAGTACAGTGGACTTTGATGTGATCTCCATCTGGGAAATGTTCATCCTTTTCAGCATTTCCAGTTGAATAATGTTGACGGAGCTGCCATTATCCACCAGTATCCTACGCACAAAATGATTAGCAATATATAAAGTTATCACAAAACCATCATGGTGAGGATCCTGAACACTATCCCTGTCGTCACTATCAAACGTTATCACTTTATCGGTATGAGGGATGTCATCCTGGTCAGCTTATCTCCGCATTCTGCCTTAGCCTCCTTAGCATGTCTCTTTGCTGCCAAATAAGAGGTTCCACAAATGTCTGATCCTCCTGAGATAAAGTTGATTATCTTGGCATCCGCAGGAGGTGATGCTGCTCGTTTAGGATCTTGCTCAATATCCTGACCCTTATTCTTCTTTCTGCCCAAAAGATCTTTCTGCCCAAAAGATCCTTTAGATATCCTTTGCTTAGCAGATAGCTTATTTCCTTCCTCAGGGCTATGCAATCTTCCGTGACATGTCCAAAATCCTCATGGAAAGCACACCATTTAGATTTATCCTTCCAATCAGCTTTTTGTTGGTTTTTCCTGGGCATCTTGCCTTATCTCCCAAGCCCTGCATAGCATACATCAATTCAGGTATATTAACAGAAAAACAATATTCTGACAATTCAGGATACTCCTCAAGATCCTCATCCTCGATAACATTAACTTTCTTGTTATCATTCCTGCCATATGGCTTAGAACGATATGGTTTGTATGAGGATTCTGACTTCCTGTTGGTTGATTCATAGGTTGAGGATGAATTCATCCTCTCTTGCATCTTTTTGTCATCTTCCAGTCTGATATATCTCAGAGCCCTGTTCCGAGCTTCATCAAGGTTCCTGCAGGGATTCATTACAAGATCCTGATAAAACTGGGAATCCTTTTGTAGTCCCATCTTGAATGCTTGGACTACTGTAGCAACATCAAGGTGTGGGATGTCCAAGGATTCCCAGCTGAATTTGTTCACATAATCCCTTAGGGATTCTTGAGGACCTTGAGTTATCCTGTAGAGATCACTGGTTAGTTTTTCAAAACTTCGACTACAAGAAAATTGACTATTAAATAAATTAACTAAGTGAGCAAATGATGTAATTGAATGAGGTGGAACGTTTAGGAGCCATTTTAAGGCTGATACTGTTAAGGTAGAACCAAAACCCTTGCAGAGACATGCTTCCTTGAGATCCGGAGGGGATAGGGTTAATCTCCATCCTTTCCTTATATTGTGCAACATGTTCTTCAGGATCTGTAGTTCCGTCATAGAGTTTCAAGTTGGAGGTTTGAAATCTTTTCGGAATTTCAGCATCACATATAGGATATGCAAACCAGGATATCTTGTGACTATCCTGGGATACTTCCGGAATGGGCTGAACAACCCTAGGTACACTGGATATCATATCCTTCAACTTCTGAAGCTCCCTATAGAGTGCCGACGTCACACCTGTATCCTGCAAAGATCCAACATCGTTAGTAGCAAGAGTATTAGTATTATTAGACAAGTTACCAGCCTGAGGATTCTGGCCATATCTTGGATCATATCCTGAGCTCCTCATAGTTGATACCCTGACCGATGAGGGTATCTCAGGAGTATGACTCTGGGAATGACTAGGTACAATATTGCCCCTGTTATCCTCGGTGTATACTACCGAACTGAAGTTCAATGCTCTGGGCTGCAAGGGAGTAACAGTATCCTCAGCAGGCCTACTTGAGCTGGATTTCAAGAGTTGTATCTCTCTGATCAGCATTTGGTTGGTTTCCTGCTGCTGCTTCGTCTGATCCTGTATACTACCAAACAAAGTTAGAATTTCATCATTAGAAACCATAATAGGGGTTCTCCCTGAAGCAGGTTGGTTTCCTGTTGTTGCTTCATCTGATCCTGTATACTACCAAACAAAGTTAGAATTTCATCATTAGAAGCCATAATAGGGGTTCTCCCTGAAGCAGCGGATCCTTGAACATTCTGATTGGGAATAATATCCTGAGCCACGTGAGTTTCGGTCCTTCTTGGAGGAGCTTGAGGCTGTGAAGAAGCTTGCATCCTTGGAGGTGGTGGAATCACTGAACCAATTGTTGCAGAGGTTGTAGTAGACATCGTAGAAGAGCTCATGTTTGATTTTGAGACCATTGAAAATAGTTGTACAAAAATATTTGAAAATAGAAAACCAAGCAACGATTTTAAGAAAGCTTTTAGTAGAAATAGCACCCTTGCCCCACGGTGGGCGCCAAATTGTTTTGGTCAAAAATTACCGAAGCAATTTAGTGATCAAATTAGTTAAGTGAGGTAGTGTGCTAACAATGTGTGTTGAAAATATTCCATGTATGTTGTTTGCAAAAACAGTTTTCAGGATATAGCTCAGGATATCGAGCTATATCAACAATCAAACAATGAGCTTAAAAGTAAAGAATGACATGAGATGTACGAGGAAAGCCCTTGATCAATCTAGATCGTCGGCACAAAACCTCGGGAGCTGACAATCGCAGCTGCCTTGTTCTTCTTATTACTTCAAACTTCAGGATACAGTGTAGGATATGATGCGAATCAACTAAGTGTTACAATGAGATTCGAGTACAAGTGTAAGTGTTTGTGACTGATTGTGGCTAGTAGAGAGCAGAAGTGTACGTGAAAAAATTGTGTCTGCCAACTGATCCGATCACTCTTTTATATAGTAAAAGAAATAACAAACTATCCTCAAAATGGGGGATGCTTTGAATATTCCCCTTTGAACATTGGAGACACCTTCTTTGCGGCTTCAACATTCTCTTATCAACAACTTAGTCCAAGTCTTCAGGAGAAGCAGTCCATTCGAACGTTATAGGCAAGCCTCGCTAATCTGCACGTGAATAATTAGTCATTACCAGGATACTACATCAGGAGGTACCAATATCCTAATCTGGTATCCTGATTACAATCAAAAGTAATAAAACCAGAAAATAATTCCGGATATATGTTCAGAAAACCACCCATAACAGCAAACACAATATTCCAGATTGCATGTATTTATTAGTAGTAACGATAAGTTTATTTCCCTAGCTATTAATGATTAGCGGAATAAGTGTTGAACTTCCTGTAGATTATGTTCATACACAAATTGCTTTTGTTAACACGATCATTGGACGTCTATGATTGATAGCAAAGCCAATAATCATGAGAGTAAGTTCATGTTTATATATGAGTACATGTAATTTTACATACAATAACATTAACTCACATCAAGCCAACATGTTGTAATAGTTTCTCCCCATTAAAGTTGGTTTTTTTGTTAGGAACCAAAGATGCCCCTTTCTAAGATTTTGGTTGTGCGGTATATATTGAAATTGATTCACCACTACGCACAAAGATGGGACCTTAAAAGGTGGTTGGAATATATGATAACGAATAGAGCCTTTCACGAGATATTTATTTACGGCTCAATTAGTTGATATCCAACTCAATAGATTAACATTCCCAACATCAGGGGGAGATAAAAAAGTAGTTGGAAAAGAAATGAGATGGTATGAATTATCATTGATCCTCATACTAAACAATGTGAACTAGAAGTTCAAAGGACAACTCATTCACAAAGATTAGAAAAATAATTACCAGACACATTCACTGACATAAAAAAAATGACTAGTTAAGTCATATATGCCAATTGCTAATGCTCCAATTAAGTCATATATTGGTAATGAGTCTATGGCATGCCTAAAGCGTTGTAGATTAGTCGATTCTAAAAAGAAAAATCCTCGGAAAAAGGGAGCAAGCAATTAAGATAGTCAAGTCGAGGTTATAGAAAAAGGGTATCATGAAGAGACATTAGATATGATGGTTCAGAAGAACCTCGGGTACCTGAAATTAAAGAGATCTCGTTAATTTGTATCATGTCTAAATATATATGGAATCGAATTGAAATCGACGTCATTATACTTTTGTATATAATGTAGCGCTTAAAATAATTAAATGATGAGGATCAAGATTTAAGATCTGCATATGAATGAATAGTGAGAAATGATTGGCCAAAATAGAAAGACGCCAATAAGGCAGAGTTTAGTTCTCTAATGAAATGGAAAGTTTCTGGACACAGTCCATACAACTGAAGTTGTAAAATATGTTGGATTCAAATGTGTCTTTTATGCGAATCATGTGAAAATCAAATTAGGTCATTTAAGTCAAAATTGGTGGCAAAAGTATTTTTGCAAAGACTTATGACTGATTATGAGGAGACGTATTCTCCCATGGTGGATGTTTTGACTTTCCAATATCTTATTAGTCTGGTAATATATAAAAGAGAATTAACATGCGTCTTATGAAAGTTATGTATCACTTGATACTAAGTCATATAAAGTAAGTTCTCGAGAATATCATGATTATTATATAAATTCGGATCTGAATACGTATACGTGTAGTATGTGTTATTCAATTGAATATAACTAGAACTCCCCATGAGTATCCTAAAGCATTTGAGTGCTTAAAAGGTTAATTGAAACACCTTATGGATGTAATTATTGTGCACCAATACTCCAATAAACATACATAGAAAATGTGTACCTAGTTATTATGGCATCTTGATGTACACAGTGTACAAACATGGTACAATATGGATTTTACAAATGAAGCAAGTGTTTAAGACATCCTTGCATATGATATAGAAATCAATGTGGAAATTTATGTGATGGAGCTCCTAAAGAGTGTATGCACATACATAATTAGTCAAAGTGGAAAGAAGTATGTGAATGATTATAAATGCCAAAAGCTCAAAACCTTGGCAATGTATCTTTATAAAGTGAAGAAAAGATTTATGTGGACTAAAATAGTAGAATCGAACGTGGTATAATCGACTCGCTGCTAACTTAACTCAAAGAGAGAATTGTTATGCGTCTTATGGATGTTGTGTATCATTTGGAACTAAAATTTACATGAAGCTCCATGGTGAATTTATATTATCAAAATCATGTAAAGTAACTTCTTGAGAAAACTATGATTATCATATACATATTAAAGTTTGCTTATTTAATATGTTGACTATGATTGGAACTCCTAATGAGTTTCCTAAAGTAGTTGAGTGCTTAGAGTAATCTGATACATTGTAGGATGTAATTCTATGCAGCAACATATACGCAAAGGATAAATAGAACTTGGTGATTTTGATATCTTAAAGTATAAGAATGGTACAATATGCATTGGAAGTGAATTTGATGTTATTGATGTTCTAATTGAATTTGATTTGCTAAATGATAAAGTTTATGTACCAAAAATTTTAAAGAGTGAATATACATGCATAATTGGTCAAGATGGAAAAATAAATAATGGATTGATGATGCTGGAAGCATTAATATCAATATCTTAAGAGCGTTATCTGTCAAGTTAACAAAATATGTATGGACTAAAATTGTCAGGTTGAGTATTTTATAACTCATGAGATATTGTGATAAAGAATGATATAATTTTGATTAAATTAGCCATATCTTTATCAAAATGTCAATTCTAAAAGTTTGCTATAATCATAGTTTACAGTGATAATGTACACATCGTCGAGAGAAACTGTCGAGCTTTTAGAGAGATTTTTTTTTTGAAAGACCTTGACACCATATATTATTGCTTGATAGTAGTTCGGGTACATGTGTGATGATATTTTTATCAATCCATCAAAGTACATTTGGAAAATGTTTCAACATTTTACTATGGACAAAGCTCATCCTTAAAGTACGTTAAAGTTTATTCATTACATGATATAGAAGAAACCTTATCATCTCCAATTGCAATTGGTGCATTAATATTTCTTGTTATCCATGCATGATTATAAATCTTTTATTTGAATTTATTGATGTGATCTAACATGTGTCAAGCAAAGAGATGATGGAATTGGTTAAAACAACTACTTCGATACATCTAAGGTATGTTAAATTATTTTACTAACTGATCAAAACAAGTTTGGTTAGCCTTGTTCATGCAGGGAATGTAACACAACATGGTCGTTGATCTTGTGGTACATATATAAGAGAGGAGGAAGTAGAAGTCTGACATGAATATCATACATCATTGCTTAGTTTAGAGAATTACATATCAGGAGATCAAGCAACAATTCACTGACTACACAAGTTTTGAGCAACTTTCACAGACGATCGGCATTGTCACTTAAAAGATACATATTAAAATGAGGGGAGTAATATACATGTTGCATTATTTTTCCCTTCACTAAGTTTTTTGCTATCGGGTTTTCTTAGTAAGGTTTTTAACGATGCAACAAATCTAATCCAGAAGTATCCTGGGGAGAAAATACGCGTTGCACTCTTTTTCCCTTAGCTATGGTTTTATCCCACTGGGTTTTCCTAGCAAAGTTTTTAACGAGGCAGCATTAGCAAGCGTATTATAAGAATAATATATTGTCAAGTGGATAGTCAATGGGGAGTGTTATGAATTAATATCTATTTATTGTGTGACTATCCACTTGTGTTTATCATTATATTATGACTCTCCATGTACTTAACTACCATCTTGTAAGCCTACAAATAAAGGCATATGTGATCCGATTCTTCACTATACATTGCTAATAGGTTCTAATTGTTATATAACAGTGAAAAGTTTTTGTAATTGGTAATTTTTTAAGAGTAAATTACCAAAATCGTCCTTAATGTTGACACTAGATTGAAAAGTGTGTCATTTGTCTTCGAAAAGTACCAAAAAATGTACTTGATGTTTGCAAACCCTTGCAAGTTATATCCTTTAGCCTTAACTCTGTTATTTTTTATGGTTAAATCTGACCTAGTGGACCCCACATAAGGGTATTTTGGTCATTTTATTCTAATCACTAAATTAAACAATTATAAAAAATAATAAATTAAAGAATTTTGTTTATATATTGTTATATATATATACAAACACACACATACATTCTCTCTCTATCTGTACATTCTTTCTCACTCTAACTACCGACCACCACAACCACCCGACCACCACCCACATGTCGTCGCTGTCACCACCACCTCCCACCTCCCACCTCCCACCACCATCCACATACCTCTACAAGTATATCATAATTACTCTACTAGTTCATCAAAATAATATAAAATACACAATTACTCTACAAGTTCATCAAACAACATACAATTCAAAATAACTCCGCAGGTGCATCATAATAACTTTACCAGTTCATCATTTACAAGATATCAATCAAAATTGTTCTACAACTGCATCAAACAACTAGTCATTCAAAATTACTCTATAAGTGCATCAAACAACTATTAATTCAAAATTACTCTACAAGTACATGATAATTACTCTACTGGTTCATACACAATTACTCTAAAAGTTAATCAAATAACATATCATTCTAAAAAAGTTAATCAAATAACAAACCATTCAAAAATACTCTACAAGTGTATCATAATTACTCTACCAGTTCGTCATTATTACTCTACAATCGCATCATAATTACTCTAACAATTCATAAAAAAAATAACACACATTTACTCTACAAGTTCATCAAACAACATAAAATTCAAAATTACTCTATAAGTGTATCATAATTACTCTACTAGTTTGTTAAGATAATTACTCTACGAATAAAATAATTACGAAAATGTCACCACGTTTCTTTTACTTTTCCATGTCATTCGTACGTTTTATACTATAACTCTAACTATAGTTGATCTTTTGTCTCGTAAGAAACCCTTTAATTAAATTGGCTAAGTAACCGATTGGTTTTTATACGAAACCCTTTAATTAATGGGCTAGGTAACCAATTCGATTACCAAGAGTAACAAAGTCATATATTATAGCATCAAATTCACCTAGTAGTATTGAAGGAATTCTAAAATGATTACCATATAAAGAAAATATGCGAAGCTAATCAGTTCTAAAGATAAAAATCCACACACACAAAGGACAAAATAATTAGTTGGTGAAACTTTCTAAAAGGTAATTAAAGAAATTGTTGAACCTTTAAAGAACTGATATGGCAAATGATCAAACAACTGATCATCGGTTGTCATTCACATGAAATAAAGATGTGAATCAAAGATGTTGCAATTGTTCTTTCCAATGAAACAACTGATAAAGACAATGAAAGAGCTGGTCAAAACTACTAGTCAAAGATAATGTAACACCCCGTCATTTCTGGGGCTGACGTGCCACTAGCACAGTAATTAGAATCAAACATAATTACATTAATAGTAAAAACATTCAGTTTTTTTCCAGTTAAATTACAAAATACAGTACAAACATCGTTGGTTTTATAAAAATATTGTGAATCTTTAATACCCCGAGCTATCTTTCCCAGTCTTCTCAGATAGACTTGTAACCTAACATACATAAAAGACATATGCAAGCCTGACAATGGGACAACAACTATAAACAATATTTACAATTCCTAAACAATAACTACTATATCAGACAACATACGTATAACACATATGGTTAGTCACGGTTAGTTTTTCAACACGTCACATGATCTATGCATCGCAATTATATAATCACATTTAGTAGCACATTCACCTTGCATTGTGATAGTTCAGTGGTCATTTTGCAGTGTATCAACAATACGATTAATATATCTATACAAAATCAATATCATATACTGTAGCAATTTCAATAGCACATAATAACAAATTTAGATTCCCGACTACGAGATAGTAATGAGATTCCAACTCGTACACATAAGTTGGCTAGAGTCCATACCTTAATTGTGAAAATTGAACTTGACAAGAATCTATAATATTTTCATTGGGAAACATCATTTAATTCGATCGGTTTTGTTACTTGATTTCATGGTGGTTTGAACTTCCTTAGACGGGACACAAGCTTGAAGGGTTATAGAAGTATAATTGTTAAATGAATCAAATTTATATCAAAACAAAATATATTATACATGTCACTTAATTATGAAAAATTGATATCTTGAAAAGTCAAGTAACCGAATTCTATTGGAGGAAAAAAAATAACGGAGGAAAAATATTTATTTCTTCCTGTTTCATTTTTATTTTTGTTTTTGTTTTTTAGTCGTGTTTATATTCATGCATTTGGGACAATGCAAATTTTAAGTGTTAGGATGAGACACTTGAGTCGTAGTGTTAGTTGAGTCATTTTGAGTCATAAAACTTTATAAATGAAAAAAAAATCCAAAAATTGAAAATGTCTATGATTTTGAAGTTTGTAGTTTAAATATGAAAAATAATATTACATTTGGGTTTTATCTGGTTTTCAAATAATAATAATAATAAGAGATAATAAATAGTTAAAAGTGTGTCGAGTTTGGGTTATGTGGGTATGCCCAACCAGTGATAACTTTCCTTTGAGATAAATATACTTAATAATGTTAGGATGCCAGTGAGTACTCATTTAGAAGAAGCAGGAAAACCGAAACCGTCAAAAATAGTATAAGGAATGCCGTTATAGGTTAAAACTATTAGAATTTTTTATCAAATAAAAAATTGGAATAAAATAAATGAGTTGGATAGATGACAAGGCCTATAGAATCTCTATTGTAGATGGTAACTCGGATTTAGTTCTCCTTTAGGTTAAGTTAAAATAAGATAATAAAAGCCGAAGCTCATGTTGTCGTTGCTAGGGATGGCGACTCTGATTTGGATAACCTCTAGGTTAGGTTTAGTTATATGCTCATGTGAAAGAAAGGAAAAAATATTGTCATTAAATTCTCTTGGTTTTGGCATAAGACAGTTGGGAAATAGTTAATAGAATGTTCCTTTTGTTTCATAAGCTTGAGGTGATATTAGATGGAACTGTGACTTTTTAGTGTGAGACCCTAGGTTGACTGACCGCACTTAAATTAAATAATCTGGATAAGGGGCTTGGAACTGGTGTTAAGTTTAAGTGCATCGTATACCTGCAATCATGATTAATACGTGAGTAAATTTTTAATTAAATAATTTATATTTCTGAAACCAAATTTAAACCTGACTATGATTCCATTAGCATAATTCTTTTTCAGGGACGAAAAAGAGTAAGTGTGAGGACATTTGATGTATTGTAAAATAAATTTGTTTTCCATGTAAAGTTTATATAGTTTTCACTAGTTTAGTTTCATTTTGAGTTAGAATGTGTATACTGCTGATCTATTTGTGTTTTCCAGGTCTTGAGAGTTAAGAATTGCTGAAATGGACGAAAACGGATCATAATTCGCATAACCCAAGCACCGAACCGAGTTCAGGAGTACGAGAATTGAAACGGCACGGATTTCAAGGAAAATAGCATGGCAGCGTCGCACAACCATATATAATGTGCTCCCCGCGCGACGCGGAAAGCCTATATTCGGTGAGAATTTCGTCTTCTGGTGGGTTTTGAGCTTAAACATGACATATAAACATCATTAACTCTAAACAACTCAAAACCCTGTGATTTAGCAAAGATTTGACGAATTTGGAGCTTAGAGAAGTCAGATTTTGCCGGTTTTTGAAGCTAGGAATCATCTGGTAGAAGACCCAAGGCACGAGAACGAAGATTTCCCGCTTTTCTTCTTCCCGATTTCTGAGTTTTTACATGTTTTATCTTTCTACATGAATTCTCTTTTTGAACTTGATATTTTGATGAATTTGATCATGATTTTTAGCTAGTAACCTTTGAACTACTTAGATAGGATGAATACATGATAAAGCTTGGATTTTTATTGGTTTATGACTTTGTTTATGGATTGTTAATAAAGTAAAGACTTGGTAATATTGATTTGATGTATATGCATACTTAAATTCGCTTGATTACATTTTTATTATCTTCACATGTGCCTAGTTGAATGTCTTTCGTATAATAGGTTTGTGTTAGATCTTAATCACTTGTGCTTTTGATTTTTATGGTTAATTGGCCAATACACCATAGGAGTAATATTCATGAATCAAGTAGGTCTAGGTGTTCAACTAATTTAAAACCCGTGAGGTGAGAGATTTTCGGTTTGTCTAGGTTGTTAGATTGCTAAAGTTAGGATCTTTTCTAAAAGACTGCAATAGTTTCCTTTTCAACTTTTGCTAATCGAGTCAAACTAAATTACTATAGTTACCTTAGACTTTTATACTGTGAGGGTAATTGTCACTTTAGGGTAATTTATTAACATAGTTGGAAAGCCGTGAGGAATTCCGTAATAACCGGTAATATAACAGCTTATTAGGTCTCCACAAGTGTCTTCTCGAGAAGGGTCAAGGGTCCTGTTCGGTTGTCCGATAAGTTTAGTATTTCAAGATCCCGGTTCCATAACATTGTCATACCAATAGAAAACCCATCCATGTCGTGTAGGATTCCAACCTAAGTAGTGGTTTCACCATCATCTGAGTAAAATTCAAAGTCCAATTTGTGTCTTAGTTCGTACGTCTTAGTTAGTATTTAATTAATTGCAATTTTAGGATATTAAACAACCCCCCTCTCAAAATATAATAAAATAGTTGGTCATGTCAGTCAATAGGTCTAGTGAGTCTAGTTTACGTAATCAAAAGAGTCTCGTGGGTTCAATTTCCGGACTTACTTAGCTTTACTAGAGTCGATCGGTTCAATTGTCAGTTAGTAGCTTAGTCAAGTTTCAAAGAGCCTGGAGTATAACTTAGTGTCTAGATTAGGTTAATTTAGTTAATAATTAATAAACTACTTTTAGCACATCAGTTACCTGTGCCTTTCCCGCTGGGAGGTAGATTGTTTAGAAGGTACTTTATTATTACAGTAGGAAAGCCCGTGAGGGAATCCTCTAAACTAGTAGTTTAACGACTTTTAGGTATCCATAGTTTTCTTTTCGAGAAGGGTCGAGGGTCCTTTAGGTTAGTATTTTAAGATCCCGGTTTCCACAATAGTTCCATTACTAATAGAACGTGTCAATCATGTGTAGGAGTCTGACCTAGGTAGTGTGTTTCTTATCATCTGAATTTGTCTGTAGTTTATACGAGTTTAGTCAGTCTAGTTATTAATTTAGTTCATTTTCGTAGTTTGTTAGACCCCCCCCCCCCCCAAAAAAAATTAGTTGAGTTAGTTTAGTTCACAGTAATCGAGTTTAATATTCGTAATTAGTAGAGTCTTGTGGGTTCGATAATCAAAATTACTTAAGCTTTACTACATTGACTACTACACTTGTCGGTTGTGTGGTCTAGATTTTTAGAGAGTCTAGTTTATAAATTTAAAACTCAGAGTGTCTAGTTTAGGGTTAAAATTACTTATTTTAATTAGTCCGCTCAGTGCATATCAAAATGAATACTTTTAAACAACTTAATAACCACTACAATAATGTCTGCTTTGGATCAAATAGAGCAATTTCATAAATTTTAAACTTGATTGGAAGACAACATCACTTCTGTAACAGATGGAAAATGATATGCCATCAGGGAAATAACTCATGAATCAAGTATCTCTAACAACAATAAACTATAAAACCCTAATTTCAGCTAAAAACATAAATGGTAACTAATTCAATCATTGTTTTCACTTAAAACACTAACATGAATCAATCAATCAATAATTCATGAATCAAGCATATCTAAGAACAACAGTAAACCACAAAACCCTAACTATCTCCTAAAAACAGCAAAGGTAACCAATTCAAACATTGTTTCTGTGACAACTCGAAATTTCACCCTATGCATTGGCGTAGCCTGTGCGTATGTAATTAATCTGTGAATTTAATTGTCAAATAGGTGATATCGTTGTGAGTTAAATGCTTATTATGTGAACGATATAAACTAGTATACGTTATGTTTTTGGATTGCACAAACACTCCGGGTCACACATTTCGTTACCATCGCACACCTTTCTGCCCTTTGGGTGTTTGGGCTCGGCCCAAGACCGCCCAAGCCCTCTCATGATAAGGCACCACCACATAATTCAAGCCCAAACCCGCCACCCTTGACCCATAAATTGGCAGCTTTGCCATTAGTTATGGCAGCCCAACTGTATGGGCTTGTGCCCATTATTGGCCAAAGGTGGAATCGCCCCAAATGTGTATTATTTATGTATACGTAATGATATTGTTGATTAAACCACAACATTCACAACATGGACGAACCGAGCCCATTACACACCTTGTGTATTTCCGTTTTGATTTCGGCCCCAGCTCTTGACCATCGGCCCACTTGTGTTATTGGGTACTACAATTATATGTTACGTAACCCTTTGTTATACCTCACATTATCGATACAACAAACCCTACCTCTAGTTCTGATTGGCGACGGCATAGCAGACCCCCCTCCTTGCGTGACTATCTACCTGAGGATTCATCTTGCTCGTTTGTAGGGTTAGTGTTTTATATTATGTCCCACGTATATGATTGTAAGTATGCGATGTGATGCTATTATGAATACACCATCGAATATGCTATGTGATGTGGTTCGATGAATGTTAGGGAATTGCTATGTATAGGTTAGAAAGAGTAGGGTTGTACATGATGAAATCTTGTGCGTTGATTAATGGCTTGGATAAACCTCGATTAGTGTGTTGCCATAAATTGATAAGTGTTGCACATGATGATAATGATTGGTATACTAGGGAACTATCTGTTATCAATGTTTTGATAATTATGTTTCTTCAAAAACCTATGTTGACTTTGTGCATTGCTGTCGAAGACGATGATATCTTCTGATGTGTGTGTCTTTTGATGATTACTAATTAATTGTATATTGTTAAATATAATTTACTTAGGTTGTACAAAGCATGATATCTATTTAATTGAATAAATAGAACTGCTGACTCATCGTTTGAATTCATGAGCATTGAGGTTTTTGTATATTATCGTGATGTTGATGATAATTGATTTAATTGGGCCGATTAATTGGATGTAATTAATATAGGTACTCGTTGATTAAACAGTAGTGCTTGATCCGATTCGGTTAGCTTGGGAGTATGCATGGACTAATATGTTATTTTTAGTGGTAGCATGCTGAATTTTCCCTCATTGAAATCTGATTTAATAACATGTGATGTGTGCAAAACTGACTTGATAACATGTGAAATCTGATTTGAATCTAATGTAACACACACTAGATGGATTGAATTGAGGCATGGGCCGCATAACACATTATGATTTGGGCTGCTGGGGTTAAATGAATTGGACAGCCCAATCGGCCACATAAGGGAAACTGGGTTATTTTTATTGTGGGTCGAACGAATTTAATGGCTGGGATGGTAGTGGTGATGATTTTATGTTAACTGCTTGTTGGGTCGGTTGGTGTGGGAACTACGGAATGGGCCGAGTCTTAATAGTGCATTGTGTTGTTTGGTCAGTGATGTTTGTAATACGAAATCCATATGATCCGAATGTAAATGGTGTGTTATGTTAACTGGTATCGTAAATATACTATGACCAGGATGCTTGTATGACATACGTGACGTTATATGTTTCGTTGTTTACTGGTTGAGCAATACATGTGAATAGATGCGTGAGTTGTGAATTCATGAAACTGACTGTCTCTGTTAACCACGGTAGGATTTGATTGGTTAACTGTTAAGCAAGCACTTAGTCTAACCGAGCAAACCACAGGTGAGTTCATCTCTCTTGAGTATGTGTCCCGGTGGTTGGGACAGTCTTTGGGTATCCCTGAGAGGGATTGGTTTTGGGTAAATCTGGGAATGTTGGATAATATACTCATCCTATCACCATTAAAGTCCCTCCATGTTGTTTGGTTACCTGAGAGGTAACATGGTATTAGTTAGTAGTGCTACTTAGGTTTGGAAACCTCACCCCGTACCTGGGAGGACGGGTGTTGAACTAATGACCTAGTCATGACCAATGCTTTGACAGGAGCATTGGAGAAAGGGCAATGTAAATCAGAAGCCGTCTTGTATTCGGGATATTATCAACATTAACTTCAATGGATTGACTAAACACTTGGTAATCAACGTTTTCGTAAAACTATGAACTCACCAGCGTTGTCTGATACACTTGTTGCATGCTCGCAGGTCGTTAGATATCTTGGATTTGGGAACTTGCTGTCTAGAGTAGCAGAAGTGGTTATGGGTCGACTGGAAGGAATCGTGTGATTGAATTATTTATACTATACATTGGTTTTTGAAACAGTTTAACATTGGTTTACTATTTGCTTCTGCTGAATATGTTGGTTTTCATTTAAACTCGTTGATAGTATTTTTCATTAATAATTAAGGATTTTATTTTGAAACTTGTACGCGTTCAATGTAATTAGTGGCTCGTTGCTGGTACGTCACACTCCTAACAGGGACATTCCCTAGGTGGTATTTTGGGGGTGTGATAGTTTGGTATCAGAGCCACTGGTTATAGTGAACTTGGTTTTAAAACGTTTTCATAAAACCAGACTATAACCGAACAGTTCCGAAATCGACCATGACACTCGGCTCCAGATTGCAAGGTTCGTCTCTTGTCTACCATCGCATAGCATATCTAGTGTTTGCTTATGAATAACATCACATGTGAATACACACTTGGCACTACAGTACGAGTTATATGTTGTCAACCCGTGTTACGTGTTTTAGGAGTGCGACTCTTCTTGAATTTTCATGATATGTGTTGTGTTGTTATCTGTCTTATTGCTCGAATTCGGGGAACCTTTTAACACAAATTGAGAGGAGCTGAGATAAACATGCAAATTGGATTATTATTATGGGTGCACACATAATAATAATGTGGGGTGCATGTGAGTCCCAGTGAGGCTTAACGAGTCTGAAAAGGGTTCCGCTCGGCTAATTGGCGTTATGTTAGAACTCAGTAGTCTATAGAGGTCATAGTAATACTTGACTCCTACTCGAACTTGCATCTTAAATCTTTCATCTTCTTGAATAGAAACATGAGCGAACGAGGCCATGGACGCGGCCACATTGCTATGACTCAAGCCGAACTAACCAACTTGATCAACACTCGTGTGGCTGTAGCCCTAGCGGCTTACCAGGCTGGTACGATATGTGCCAATTACTTTATGTCCTTGTGTCGTATACTCGAACATTACTTGTGTGTTGTACGTTCTTTCGTTTTAGGTCAACCTGCGAATCAAAACAATCCACCTGCTTGTATGTTCAAAACCTTCATGGATTGTAAGCCACAGACCTTCGATGGGACTGAAGGAGCTGTGGGACTCTTGCGTTGGTTTGAGAAAGCCGAATTTGTTTTTTCTATGTGCAACTGTCCCGCGGGGGACCGGGTGAAGTATGCTATAGGCACGCTCGAGGATGGTGCCTTGACTTGGTGGAATGCCCAAGTTCAGATGTTGGGTATTGAGATGGCGAATGCCACTACTTGGGACGATTTCAAAGAGCTGATGCATGAAGTGTACTGTCCACGTGATGAGGTGCAGAAACTGGAGAATGAGTATTATGATTTGAAGATGGTGGGGTCAGAGATCGAGGCATACACGAAGAGATCTCATGAGCTAGCAACCTTATGTCCTAACCTATCTCGACCTCCGCCTCGAAGGATTGAGTTGTACCTTAAGGGCCTGGCACCAGCTGTGAAGGGTTATGTCACTGCTGCAAACCTTAACAATCTACCTCAGATTATCCGTTTAGCGCACAAGATCACCGACCAGGAGGTTGAGCGTGGATCGCTACCGCTTCGTATTTCTGCTACTATCCCTACTGCTACTGCTACCACAGCTGCTAGTGATAACAAACGAAAATGGAACGATACTGACAAAGCGACCAGTGCCAGCCAATCTCAGAAAAGGGCAGACAACAGCATCCACCGCAGTTTTAGCTAGTCGTCTTCTGTGAACCAGAATCAGAGCAACAATTCAAATCAGGGTTCCTATGCGGGAAAGCTACCAAAGTGTAATAAGTGTATGTTCCACCATCGCGGGCCATGCACCCGGGTATGTCACAGGTGCAACAAGGTGGGGCATATGGCTAAAGATTGTAGGGTCTGGCTTCCTAAGCAGTCGCAACAGCCACAACAACAGGAGAGGCAGCCACCTCAACAGAATTAGGGTAATCAAAAGGGGTGCTTTCAGTGTGGTGATGTGGGTCATTTTAAGAGGGATTGCCCTCAGCTTAATCAGAATGCTGGTAACAACAACAATACTGGGACTGACGACAATGGGAACTATGGTGGGAACGGGGCACGTGGAAGAGTATTTACTATTGGTGTTGGGGAAGCTCGCAATGATGGCAATGTTGAGACCGGTACGACTTCTTTGAATGACCTTTTGCTTCTATTTTATTTGACTCTTGTTTTGATTGGAGTTATGTGCCTTTAGGGTTCAATCGTCAGTTAGGACTGACTCCCACCCCTCTTGTAAATAAGTGTGTAGTAGAATTAACTGATAGTAAATCGATAGAAGCTTCTCATGTTCTTTTTGGTTGTAAAATTGATCTCATGGGTCAAGTGTTCGACATTGACCTACTTCCCGATACTCTTGTAAGCTTTGACGTGGTCGTTGACATGGATTTGGTTATCTATGCATAAAGCGGAAATTCTCTGTAAATAGAAAATCGTGCGTATCCCTCTCCCTAGTGGGGAATCCTTATCAGTTCAAAATCATCGTAGTGGTGCCATGGTTGGCATCATCTCAGCCATGAAAGCCCAGAAGGGTCTACGGAAGGGCTACCCTGCTATTCAACCTCCTTAGCACAGCGGGGAGCTGTGAATTCTTGGAAAATTAAACAGGGGAACATCCTTTCAGCTTTTGAAACCCAACCCTGCAATGCACTGAGCATCACTTCTATCCGAGGGTACCGATGATCTGGTGGTACACCATGATGGTTCGAATCAGAGTCCCAGCTACACATCAATGCAACATGAGAAGGAGATGGCCCACGTGGTGGACTTACAGGAAGAATTGCACGAGTCACGACCCGCGGTGGAAGCCGTAGTCTTTAGATTTAAACTAGAGGCATTATTTGGATGGTACCGAATGCACCACTTAGACCGATCACAAGGGCCTCTCGTGTACCCTTGTTTCAAGAGAGCTCAACATGTGATGGCAGCGTTGGGTGGAACTTTTGAATGAATACGACCGTGAAACCTGGACGTGCACGAGCTTTGTAGCTCGCTATCGGCTTTAACATACCTGATCAGACTTGCCTTGTACAAATTGAAGAACTGAAGGAGGAGAGTTCTCCAGATTGACCCATGCGGGGCTTGGGGAGGCAACTTTTGGCAGGTCGGACGATATTTGCTACTTCATGGAACGAATATGGACCTCACTATACAGCAACCTTAGGGAACTGGTGCAGGCGAAGCACACGGGCCTCGATATCCTATTCACCTGAGTTTTGATAAGACGTATTAAAACCTATCGACCATGCACGGGTGACCGAGCCTGAAGGCCTACACAGACACGCCTGGAAACGAAGTTTGACATGTGGGAAAGTCAAGATGGGATATTAGCAACCAGAAACACATGTAAGGAAATGAGAACAGACTGCTATGGATTTGTCACTAGTCTACTTACAACTCGAAACGGAAACATTGTCACCTGGGTGATCATTGAAGGACTCAAGTTACCAGTACACATTCTTGCAATCAAGAAAACTGACGAGTCTTCACTGTTGTGAATGTTCCTCTGGGAGAGTCGGCTTTTAGGCACGAGGTGCCAACTCCTGTTATCTCTGAATTTGATCTATGCATAATCTATGACAGACGATACACAACACCCTTGGCTAACGTCAGGACCAGAGCATTGCTTACCGCCGTTGGACAAACGGTCAGAGTAAACGAACTCTCCTGTCACTCGAAGGCATGCTGCGAGCATGTGTGTGACTGACTTAGGTGTAAATTTGAAGGACTCTTACCTATGGTTGGGTATTGTTGCGGCAGTTATCATCTTGGTAACCAGACAGCTATGTTGAGGGATTATGTAGACAATAATGCCAACCTTCTTGTTAGACTGAGATGGTTGACAACTTAATTACTGGTCCAGGACTGGTACTCGAAACTCTTGGGAAGGTTGTTTGGATTAGGAGTCGATTGGCGGCAACGCGTGACCGTCAGGAAAGCTCATAAACTTGGGAAACGCTGGAAGATCGATGTAGGCGATCGTATTATGTTGAAAGTCTCACCCTGGGAGGGTGTGGTATGATTGGGAAGCGTGACAAGCTTAATTTACGTTACGTTGGGTTATTCGAAATTCTGGAAAGAATCGGTCACGTCGCCTAAAACTCGAGTTACCCGACGAATTGGGTAACGTTCATGATGTCATTTATGTCGCGAGTCTAAAGCAGTGTTTGTCCGACGAAACGCTTGTGATACCTTCTTAGGGTCTGAGTCTAACGTCAAGTTGCAGTTGTCAAGGTGCCTATTGAAATCATGCCCCAGGAGGTTAAGGTTTGCGAGCACTGTCAAATTCCAATTATGAGAGTTTGTTGGAACTCGAGACTGAGTATCCGCAATCGTACGAATCTGCTGAATCAATTTCCGATGCTGTCACACCCCCAAAATCCACCATGTGGAGTACCACCGCTTGGAGGCGTGACGTGACCAGGATCGAGCCACCAATCATATTGAACATCGTAATTAAGTAAATAAGACCAACCTCAATACAACTGGCGACCAAAGCTAGTTAACCATGTTTAGTTTAAACAGCGGAAGCATAAAAGTAAATCCAAAAGCATAAGTCCATAGTTTATAAGTTAAGGTTCAAAACACAAGTTTAATAAGTTCATAAGGATTTAAACAATGAGCACGGAACATAACAGTCCGTACACCACAACGACTTCTTCCTCGTGCAAGCTCCAAGCATTTAGCGACCTGTAAGGCATGTAACAACTAGTAAACAACAAAGTTGAGTGAGTTCACGTTTGGTTGTTTGGTTTTAAGTTGTTTCTGAAAAACGTGGTTTGACTTTCGTTGGCTTATTTGCCGTGGGGGTTACCCCGAAGTTGAAAGTATGTTTAACCATTTCCTTTTTCTTTACCCAAACCGTATCCATAATTAGTGGGGGCTTTCCCCGTGTGAACTACTAGACCATACATATCGACAACTGACGAACAATAGTTGTGCCCTACATCAGTGTCTATCATCACTGACAGTTTGCCATAGTCCATTAGTACACGCCCGTCCGAACGGCACGGTGTGAGGTTTGTTAAACCTAATAGCGCTATTAACTAATGACCCGCTCGCCATTGGCCTCGGCGATTAAGTTGATATAAATTGAGGGACTTCATGATAGAGTTTTGTCTAGCTAGTTTTAAGGTTGTTGTCCTGCACCAGGAGGACGAACGTACGTATTCTGCACCAGGAGAATTCGTAGGATTAATAATGGCATCCACTCTATGGAGGATGGCCGTACATATCCTACCCAAGGAGGATATGTAGATTTAGTTTTAATTCTTTAACCCATTCCCAAAACACCGGGAATCCCATGCCTTAGAAGTGTGTGAACTCACCTCGGTTTGCTCGGTTAGATTCTCAAATATAGCTAACGGTCAAGGTCGGTCAATCACGTCCTAATATGATTACCAGTTAGTCATTTAGTGACTTTCAAATAGAACACAAAGTTCCTACACGTATCTATCACATAACATGCATCACTTTAACGGTTTATGCCCATCCAAGTTTCCCATCCGTTCCCCACTCAAAATCAAACATACGATAATGCACATAACACATATAACATGTTAGATCATTCACAGATAGCATACTCGACATTTAGACACGCAAGTCACAACTTATGTCATTTCAGCATTAATATTCAAAACCGGCTGTTTTCGGACATTTTAATAAAATAGTTAAATTATTCCAAAAATTCCCAATTTTTTACTGAATGTCTTAAACGTTCCAAATTTTATTGTGTAAAAATATCGGGGTCCGGTTCCTTACCAATATTTTATAAAAATTCATTTTCCGGGCTGAACTCAGATTTATATTTTTCTGACCACAGTCCACGGGATAATTTATTTAAAATTCCTCGGGTGTCCGATTTACGAAATTCCAGTGGGGTAATTACAAATGCATCGGTTTTCATCTACTGTACAAATTTCATGGTCTGATTCATCACAAAACTCAGGTTATGACTGAAAGTATAACACCCATTTATTGCTGTCAAAATTCAGCTTAAGTTGTTGTTACAAATCGACACTTTAAAAATAGTAAACGAAGTCCAAAAATTACGATTCCGGTGCCATTAGAACCGTATTTCATAATAACATATTTTAGATTCAAAATATCGGTTTTTCGTTGAGTTTATGACCTGTTTACAGCCAACTGAAGTTGGCTGTAAAACCGGGACAGATTCTGTTTTCACTTTCTAACTTACTAACTTGTGTTCGATTGATTCCGTTAATCATGTTTAGTGACCACAACAACATCACACATCAATATTAATCAGCAAAACATCAGATAATCAACCAATAATCATAATCACACAAGATCTACATGATTTACACACCTATCTTCTCTTTATTCATCTTATTCATCTTTTATCCAATACTAATGTAAGTTCTTTTAGAGTTTCATAAGTTTTTAACCATTAATCATCTATTAACCATAAAATACATGAACAATATGAAGATTTAAGAAACTTACTACTAGCACAAGGCTAGGGAAGTTCAAGTGTGGAAAAGTGGTGGTTAAAAGGAAACGAGAGAGGTCCTTCAACTTCCGAACACACCGAGCTTCGTTGTCGACCTTCTAACACCTTTGTGTGCTTGTGAAATGCTTGAAAGTGATCAAGTAATGATGGTGGTGTGGTGATGATGGGGCTGCCGAGAACAAAGAAGGGGAGGGAGAGAAGGTTGGTTATTTGATGAAGATGATTGTGTATGGTCTAGTGTGTATAAATAAGTGAGTTCCAACACTTAATTACCCATTGTGCCTTATGCTCCCTTAGTACTAAACACCATCTAATATAATAATCAAGGAAATCTTGTGGGGAGTCCCCATATAACCGTATGGTTGAGGGGGGGGGGGGGTCTAGTTGAATTTGAACTAGATAGTTAAGAGGTTAGTTAGTTTAGTTAGAGATTACAACTAGTTATTAGTGTGTAGTGTATTATAACGGGTGTCAGGGTGTTCGGGGACCCTAACTAGCTCAGAAAGGCGTAAACAATGTCATTGACATTATTTTTATGTTCCGGGTAAAGTCCGGTTGTTCGGTTCGATACTGTTCCGTTAAACTGCTTAATTAATCCGCAAAGCGTCCTATATGTATATTTTTGTAACGTTTTTAATTTCTAACACTTAGGAAATCACACAGGAGTATTTAGTAACTTTTCTGTACATTACTAGTATGTTTAACAAATACATGTAAGTATAACACAGATATCAGAAGCAGTTAAATGATTCAGCACAGTCATCAAGCACTTTAATTTTCATTAATAAATTGTACGGAATACATGGGATTCTGAGGGTTGTCACATTCTCCCCCTGTTAAGAGAATTTCGTCCCGAAATTTAGCTCGTGGTTACTGAGGAAGCTAGTTAAGTTGCGTTGTTTTCCTGGTTTTCCTGGGGTGTCACATCATACCCCCGTTGATTTGGAATTTCGTCCCGAAATTCTGCAGTAGCTTCAGCCTCAGTAGTGGTTACGTTTTTCTTAAACAGTTGGGGATACTTGAGTTTCATTTGGTCTTCTCGTTCCCAGGTATACTCTGGGCCACGACGTGCATTCCAACGAACTCGGACCAGAGGTATCCTGGTATGCTTGAGGATCTTAGCATCTCGATCCGTAATCTCTACTGGTTCCTCGACGAATCGCAGCTGGTCGTCGATTGTGAGTTCCTTAAGAGGAACTATGAGGGTCTCATCTGACAGACACTTCTTCAGATTTGACACGTGGAATACGTTGTGAACTCCGCTGAGTTTTTCGGGTAGATTCAACCTGTAGGCGACTTTGCCAATTTTCTCGGTGACTTCGAATGGTCCGACATAACGCCGATTGAGTTTTCCTCGTTTGCCAAAGCGGACTACACCTTTCCAAGGTGAGACTTTGAGTAGCACTCGATCCCCAACCTGGAGCTCGAGTGGTTTTCTTCCCTTATTAGCATAGCTTTTCTGACGGTCACGAGCTGCCGCCATTCGCTGTCGTATCTGAGCAATTCTCTCGGTGGTATCTATCACAAGTTCTGGGCCAATGATTTGGCTGTCACCAACTTCTGCCCAACAGAGAGGTGATCGGCATTTGCGTCCGTACAATGCCTCAAACGGAGCGGCTTGTATGCTGGTGTGGTAGCTGTTGTTGTATGAAAACTCCACTAGCGGGAGGTGCTTTTCCCAGCCATTACCAAAATCGATTACACATGCCCTGAGCATGTCTTCAAGGGTTTGGATGGTGTGTTCAGATTGCCCATCCGTCTGTGGGTGATAAGCGGTGCTCATATCTAAACGTGAGCCAAAAGACTTGTGCATAGCTTGCCACAGTTCAGAAGTAAAACGCGCGTCACGATCAGAAATGATGGAGGTTGGCACTCCGTGCCTCGATACCACTTCCTTTAGGTAAATGTCTGCAAGAGTATAAAACTTATCCATTTCTTTGATAGCCAGAAAATGTGCAGACTTGGTCAGTCGATCTACGATCACCCAAATGGTATCGTTTCCGTGTTGAGATCTGGGCAGGCCGGTAACGAAATGCATGGAAATTTGCTCCCATTTCCATTTCGGGATCTCCGGTTGTTGAAGTAGGCCTGATGGTTTCTGATATTCAGACTTGACTCTCGCGCAAGTCAAGCACTTGCTGACGTAGGTTGCTATGTGGGCTTTCATGCCAAGCCACCAATACGTAGTCTTGAGGTCGTGGTACATTTTATCCGAACCAGGATGTACCGAATAACGAGACTTATGTGCTTCATCCATCACAAGCTCGCGTAAGTTGCCATAAAGTGGGACCCAGATGCGTCCGTTTACATAGTAGGCACTGTCTTCCTTTTGTTCTAGCCGCTGCCTCGATCCTCGTAGGGACTCAGCCCTGATGTTCTCTGCTTTCAATGCTTCAACCTGAGCATCACGAATCTGAGCGGGAAGGTTAGATTGGATAGTAAGCTGTAGAGCACGTACACGCCTAGGTATAGTATCCTTCCGACTGAGGGCGTCGGCCACAACATTGGCTTTGCCCGGATGATACTTGATTGCGCATTCATAATCATTCAAGAGCTCAACCCATCGGCGTTGACGCATGTTTAACTCCTTTTGCTTGAAGATATGCTCGAGACTCCTGTGATCGGTGTAAATGGTGCACTTGGTACCGTACAGGTAATGTCTCCATATCTTAAGCGCGAAAACAACTGCTCCCAGCTCCAGATCGTGAGTAGTGTAATTTCTTTCATGAACCTTGAGTTGGCGTGATGCGTAGGCAATGACCTTGTCACGTTGCATCAACACGCAACCAAGTCCTTGGATGGAAGCATCGCAGTAAACCACAAAATCGTCTGTGCCCTCAGGAAATGAGAGGATAGGCGCGCTACAAAGTCTATCCTTCAAGTGCTGAAATGCGGACTCCTGTGCATCACCCCAACGATAGATGACACCCTTCTGAGTCAGTGAAGTGAGAGGTTGCGCAATCTTGGAGAAATCTTTTATAAACCTTCTGTAATATCCGGCCAAACCCAGGAATTGGCGGATTTCTGTTGGTGTGCGGGGTGCAGGCCAGTTCTTGATCGATTCAACCTTAGATGGATCCACATGAATTCCATCCTTGTTTACCACATGGCCTAGAAAGTGGACTTCGCGAAGCCAGAAGTTACATTTCGAAAACTTGGCATACAACTTCTCTTTTCGAAGAAGTTCCAGCATAAGTCGTAGATGCTGCTCGTGTTCCTCCTGACCCTTAGAATAGATCAGGATATCGTGGATGAACACAATAACGAACTTATCCAGGTAAGGCTTGCACACGCGGTTCATGAGATCCATGAAGACCGCTGGTGCATTCGTCAGCCTGAATGGCATAACCAGAAACTCGTAATGGCCGTAACGAGTTCTGAATGCTGTTTTGGAGACGTCCTCCTCTCGGACTCTCAGCTGATGGTATCCCGATCTCAAATAAATCTTAGAGTAATAGCTCGACCCTTGCAGCTGGTCGAATAAGTCGTCAATACGTGGAAGAGGATAACGATTCTTCACAGTCACCTTGTTAAGCTCGCGATAGTCAATACACATTCTGAAAGTACCATCTTTCTTCTTTACGAACAAGACTGGAGCTCCCCAGGGCGAAGAGCTAGGACGTATAAAACCCTTTTCCAAGAGTTCTTGTAGTTGTGTGGACAGTTCTTCAAGTTCTGATGGAGCTAGACGATATGGTGCTCGAGCTACTGGCACTGCTCCAGGAGCTAGCTCGATTTGAAACTCAACTTGGCGATGAGGCGGAAGACCAGGTAATTCCTCAGGAAATACCTCAGGAAAGTTGCGCACTATAGGAATGTCTTCAATTCTCTTCTCTTCCGTGGATGTGTCAGTAACGAGTGCCAGAATGGCAGTGTGGCCCTTTCGCAAACATTTCTGGGCCTTAAGGAAAGAGATGATGCCTTCGACAGCACCACTCTTGTCGCCACGAATCACGATGGGTTCTTTATCAGAACAAGGAATGCGGACGATTTTCTCCTTGCAAAAAATCTCCGCTTGATGATGAGATAGCCAATCCATCCCAATAACAACGTCGAAACTACCAAGTGTGATAGGAATAAGATCGATAGAGAAAGTCTGACCAGCTAAGACGAGGTTACAACCTTTAACTACGTGTGTGGCTTCAAGACTTTTACCATTTGCTAGCTCTATCGTGTGTTTGGTGTTCAAAAGTGTTGGAGTGCGCTTAATCATTTGGCTAACTTTTAAGGACACATAACTAGTATCGGCACCCGAATCGAATAAAACAGTAACAAAGAAGTCATCCAGAAGAAACTTACCCATCACAACGTTGGGATCGTTCCATGCTTCTCCCTGACCAATCACAAACACACGACCCCTTGCCCCATTACCATTGTTGTTTCCCCCATTGCCGCCTCCATTGTTGCCTCCATTGTTATTCCCATTGTGGTTCCCATTTCCTTGGTTATTGTTCTGGTTTTGGTTCAGCTGGGGGCAGTTCCTCTTAAAGTGGCCTTCAGCGCCACACTGAAAGCATCCTTTATTTCCCTGTTGATGCTGCTGCTGGTGGGTCTGTGGGGCTTGTTGTTGTTGTTGGCGATTCTGATTTGCTGGTCGGGCGCTCCTGCAATCCTTTGCTTCATGACCAAACTTGTTACACCTCAGGCAACGACCTTTGCTGCACTGCCCGCTGTGATGTTTGTTGCACCGGTTGCACTTGGGGTGGTTCCCTCGGTATCCACCCTGTCCTTGGTTACCAGAAGATTGCTGACCAGGACTCTGGTAGTCATCAGTCTTTCGCTGCTAAGACTGAACTGAAGTAGAACCCTTTCCGGAGTTCCCATCCCATTTTCGCTTGTTGTCGGTAGGTGCATCAGAAGTAGTTGTGGCACTGATACGTTTGGGTAGCCTGTTTTGCTCCACCGCCTGGTCGGTGAGACGATGAGCCAACTTGATAATTTGCTGAATGGTACCCAGGTTGGCTGAAGTTACGTGACTTTGAATCTCTGGTACAAGGCCCTTGAGATACAGCACAATACGTTTGATGGGAGGGTCCACCATAGTTGGACACAGGATGGCCAGCTCATTTGACCTCTTAGTATACGCCTCAATCTCAGACCCCGTCATCTTCAAATTGTAAAATTCCACTTCTAGCTTGTGGATGTCATCCCGACTACAGTACTCTTCCTTGATCAGCTCTTTGAAACCATTCCAGGGTGTGGCATTAGCAACTGCCAGTCCTAGTAGTTGAACCTGTGCCTTCCACCAGGTTAACGCAGCTCCTTCAAGTGTTCCGATAGCATATTTCACCCTACGGTCTTCGGGGCATTCGCAGATCTCGAAAACTGACTCAAGCTTTTCAAACCAGTGAAGAAGGCCCACTGCTCCTTCGGTGCCACTGAAAGTGGTAGGTCGGCAGTCCATGAACGTCTTGAACGTGCACACAGGAGGTTGAGCATGTTGACCTGTTGCGCGAGAATAAAAGACAAGGTTAAGCACGGGGGCTGGTTTGTGAAGGTAGGATCTAAACGTCCTAGGGTGAGTTGATATAGCAGGTTATACCTCCTGCAGGATTAGCTGCGAGTGCCTCAGCGACTCGTTCGTTGATCAAAGCCGTCAACTGGGCTTGAGTGAGGTTGATACGTCCTCCGCGTCCGCTCATGATCTTTATAACAAAGTAACGTAAGTGAGGAAAGTGTCGCGAAAGTGCGTAAGTGTGGCGACGACATTAGAGAGTAAGCACACAAGGTTCAAATAGCAATTATCACATTATCTAATGCACAGTGAGAACTATCTAACCGACAACATAACATAAATCATACCACTTATGGTGTCGAGTCTTGCACGAGGAGGGAAGCGTCGTTGTGGATCGTTGAGCATTGTACTGGTTATAGTCTGATTTTATCAAAAACTTTTCCCTTTTAAAACCAAGTTCACTATAACCAATGGCTCTGATACCAATCTGTCACACCCCCAAAATCCACCATGCGGAGTACCACCGCTTGGAGGTGTGACGTGACCAGGATCGAGCCACCAATCATATTGAACATCGTAATTAAGTAAATAAGACCAACCTCAATACAACTGGCGACCAAAGCTAGTTAACCATGTTTAGTTTAAACAGCGGAAGCATAAAAGTAAATCCAAAAGCATAAGTCCATAGTTTATAAGTTAAGGTTCAAAACACAAGTTTAATAAGTTCATAAGGATTTAAACAATGAGCACGGAACATAACAGTCCGTACACCACAACGACTTCTTCCTCGTGCAAGCTCCAAGCATTTAGCGACCTGTAAAGCATGTAACAACTAGTCAACAACAAATTTGAGTGAGTTCACGTTTGGTTGTTTGGTTTTAAGTTGTTTCTGAAAAACGTGGTTTGACTTTCGTTGGCTTATTTGCCGTGGGGGTTACCCCGAAGTTGAAAGTATGTTTAACCATTTCCTTTTTCTTTACCCAAACCGTATCCATAATTAGTGGGGGCTTTCCCCGTGTGAACTACTAGACCATACATATCGACAACTGACGAACAATAGTTGTGCCCTACATCAGTGTCTATCATCACTGACAGTTTGCCATAGTCCATTAGTACACGCCCGTCCGAACGGCACGGTGTGAGGTTTGTTAAACCTAATAGCGCTATTAACTAATGACCCGCTCGCCATTGGCCTCGGCGATTAAGTCGATATAAATTGAGGGACTTCATGATAGAGTTTTGTCTAGCTAGTTTTAAGGTTGTTGTCCTGCACCAGGAGGACGAACGTACGTATTCTGCACCAGGAGAATTCGTAGGATTAATAATGGCATCCACTCTATGGAGGATGGCCGTACATATCCTACCCAAGGAGGATATGTAGATTTAGTTTTAATTCTTTAACCCATTCCCAAAACACCGGGAATCCCATGCCTTAGAAGTGTGTGAACTCACCTCGGTTTGCTCGGTTAGATTCTCAAATATAGCTAACGGTCAAGGTCGGTCAATCACGTCCTAATATGATTACCAGTTAGTCATTTAGTGACTTTCAAATAGAACACAAAGTTCCTACACGTATCTATCACATAACATGCATCACTTTAACGGTTTATGCCCATCCAAGTTTCCCATCCGTTCCCCACTCAAAATCAAACATACGATAATGCACATAACACATATAACATGTTAGATCATTCACAGATAGCATACTCGACATTTAGACACGCAAGTCACAACTTATGTCATTTCAGCATTAATATTCAAAACCGGCTGTTTTCGGACATTTTAATAAAATAGTTAAATTATTCCAAAAATTCCCAATTTTTTACTGAATGTCTTAAACGTTCCAAATTTTATTGTGTAAAAATATCGGGGTCCGGTTCCTTACCAATATTTTATAAAAATTCATTTTCCGGGCTGAACTCAGATTTATATTTTTCTGACCACAGTCCACGGGATAATTTATTTAAAATTCCTCGGGTGTCCGATTTACGAAATTCCAGTGGGGTAATTACAAATGCATCGGTTTTCATCTACTGTACAAATTTCATGGTCCGATTCATCACAAAACTCAGGTTATGACTGAAAGTATAACACCCATTTATTGCTGTCAAAATTCAGCTTAAGTTGTTGTTACAAATCGACACTTTAAAAATAGTAAACGAAGTCCAAAAATTACGATTCCGGTGCCATTAGAACCGTATTTCATAATAACATATTTTAGATTCAAAATATCGGTTTTTCGTTGAGTTTATGACCTGTTTACAGCCAACTGAAGTTGGCTGTAAAACCGGGACAGATTCTGTTTTCACTTTCTAACTTACTAACTTGTGTTCGATTGATTCCGTTAATCATGTTTAGTGACCACAACAACATCACACATCAATATTAATCAGCAAAACATCAGATAATCAACCAATAATCATAATCACACAAGATCTACATGATTTACACACCTATCTTCTCTTTATTCATCTTATTCATCTTTTATCCAATACTAATGTAAGTTCTTTTAGAGTTTCATAAGTTTTTAACCATTAATCATCTATTAACCATAAAATACATGAACAATATGAAGATTTAAGAAACTTACTACTAGCACAAGGCTAGGGAAGTTCAAGTGTGGAAAAGTGGTGGTTAAAAGGAAACGAGAGAGGTCCTTCAACTTCCGAACACACCGAGCTTCGTTGTCGACCTTCTAACACCTTTGTGTGCTTGTGAAATGCTTGAAAGTGATCAAGTAATGATGGTGGTGCGGTGATGATGGGGCTGCCGAGAACAAAGAAGGGGAGGGAGAGAAGGTTGGTTATTTGATGAAGATGAAGATGATTGTGTATGGTCTAGTGTGTATAAATAAGTGAGTTCCAACACTTAATTACCCATTGTGCCTTATGCTCCCTTAGTACTAAACACCATCTAATATAATAATCAAGGAAATCTTGTGGGGAGTCCCCATATAACCGTATGGTTGAGGGGGGGGGTCTAGTTAAATTTGAACTAGATAGTTAAGAGGTTAGTTAGTTTAGTTAGAGATTACAACTAGTTATTAGTGTGTAGTGTATTATAACGGGTGTCAGGGTGTTCGGGGACCCTAACTAGCTCAGAAAGGTGTAAACAATGTCATTGACATTATTTTTATGTTCCGGGTAAAGTCCGGTTGTTCGGTTCGATACTGTTCCGTTAAACTGCTTAATTAATCCGCAAAGCGTCCTATATGTATATTTTTGTAACGTTTTTAATTTCTAACACTTAGGAAATCACACAGGAGTATTTAGTAACTTTTCTGTACATTACTAGTATGTTTAACAAATACATGTAAGTATAACACAGATATCAGAAGCAGTTAAATGATTCAGCACAGTCATCAAGCACTTTAATTTTCATTAATAAATTGTACGGAATACATGGGATTCTGAGGGTTGTCACATTCTCCCCCTGTTAAGAGAATTTCGTCCCGAAATTTAGCTCGTGGTTACTGAGGAAGCTAGTTAAGTTGCGTTGTTTTCCTGGTTTTCCTGGGGTGTCACAGATGCAACTGGTGAATTTCGGGGACGAAATTCCATTTCAAGTTGGGGATGATGTGGTACCTGAGCAAAATTCGCAACAATCTTGATTTCTCACTTCACTCTTCTGTGATTACTTGTCAAATTTTGGGATAAAATTTCTTTCAAGTTGGGGATGATGTGACAACTCGAAATTTCACCCTATGTATTGGTGTAGCCTGTGCGTATGTAATTAATCTGTGAGTTTAATTGTCAAATAGGTGATATCGTTGTGAGTTAAATGCTTATTATGTGAACGAAGTTAACTAGTATACGTTATGTTTTTGGATTGCACAAACACTCCGGGTCACACATTTCGTTACCATCGCACACCTTTCTGCCCTTTGGGTGTTTGGGCTCGGCCCAAGACCGCCCCAGACCTCTCATGATAAGGCACCGCCACATAATTCAAGCTTAAACCCGCCACCCTTGACCCATAAATTGCCAGCTTTGCCATTAGTTATGGCAGCCCAACTGTATGGGCTTGAGCCCATTATCGGCCAAAGGTGGAATCGCCCCAAATGTGTATTATTTATGTATACGTAATGATATTGTTGATTAAACCACAACATTCACAACATGGACGAACCGATCCCATTACACACCTTGTGTATTTCCATTTTGATTTCGGCCCAAGCTCTTGACCACCGGCTCACTTGTGTTATTGGGTACTACAATTATATGTTACGTAACCCCTTGTTATACCTCACATTATCGATACAACAAACCCTACCTCTAGTTCTGATTGGCGACGGCATAGCAGACCCCCCCCCCCCCTTGCGTGACTATCTACCTGAGGATTCATCTTGCTCATTTGTAGGGTTAGTGTTTTATATTCTGTCCCACTTATATGATTGTAAGTATGCGATGTGATGCTATTATGAATACACCATCGAATATGCTATGTGATGTGGTTCGATGAATGTTTGTTACTATTAGTTGATGTTGACCGAATGCTTACAAAGTTGATGTAAATGTTAGGGAATTGCTATGTATAGGTTAGAAAGAGTAGGGCTGTACATGATGAAATCTTGTGCGTTGATTAATGGCTTGGATAAACCTCGATTAGTGTGTTGCCATAAATTGATAAGTGTTGCACGTGATGATAATGATTGGTATACTAGGGAACTATCTGTTATCAATGTTTTGATCATTATGTTTCTTCAAAAACCTATGTTGACTTTGTGCATTGCTGTCGAAGACGATGATGTCTTCTGATGTGTGTGTCTTTTGATGAATACTAATTAATTGTATATTGTTAAATATAATTTACTTAGGTTGTACAAAGCATTATATATGTTTAATTGAATAAATAGAACTGCTGACTCATCGTCTGAATTCATGAGCATTGAGGTTTTTGTATATTATCGTGATGTTGATGATAATTGATTTAATTGGGCCGATTAATTGGATGTAATTAATATAGGTACTCGTTGATTAAACAGTAGTGCTTGATCCGATTCGGTTAGCTAGGGAGTATGCATGGACTAATATGTTATTTTTAGTGGTAGCATGCTGAATTTTCCCTCATTGAAATCTGATTTAATAACATGTGATGTGCGCAAAACTGACTTGATAACATGTGAAATCTGATTTGAATCTAATGTAACACACACTGGATGGATTGAATTGAGGCATGGGCCGCATAACACATTATGATTTGGGCTGCTGGGGTTAAATGAATTGGACGGCCCAACCGACCACATAAGGGAAACTGGGTTATTTTTATTGTGGGCCGAACGAATTTAATGGTTGGGATGGTAGTGGTGATGATTTTATGTTAAATGCTTGTTGGGTAGGTTGGTGTGGGAACTACGGAATGGGCCGAGCCTTAATAGTGCATTGTGTTGTTTCGTCAGTGATGTTTGTAATACGAAATCCATATGATCCGAATGTAAATGGTGTGTTATGTTAACTGGTATCGTAAATATACTATGACCAGGATGCTTGTATGACATACGTGACGTTATATGTTTCGTTGTTTACTGTTTGAGCAATACATGTGAATAGATGCGTGAGTTGTGAATTCATGAAACTGACTGTCTCTGTTAACCACAGTAGGATTTGATTGGTTAACTGTTAAACAAGCACTTAGTCTAACCGAGCAAACCACAGGTGAGTTCATCTCTCTTGAGCATGCGTCCCGGTGGTTGGGACAGTCTTTGGGTATCCCTGAGAGGGATTGGTTTTGGGTAAATCTGGGAATGTTGGATAATATCCTCATCCTATCACCATTAAAGTCCCTCCGTGTTGTTTGGTTACCTGAGAGGTAACATGGTATTAGTTAGTAGCGCTACTTAGGTTTGGCAACCTCACCCCGTACCTGGGAGGACGGGTGTTGAACTAATGACCTAGTCATGACCAATGCTTTGATAGGAGCATTGGAGAAAGGGCAATGTAAATCAGCAGCCGTCTTGTATTCGGGTTATTATCAACATTAACTTCAATGGATTAACTAAACACTTGGTAATCAACGTTTTCGTAAAACTATGAACTCACCAGCGTTGTCTGATACACTTGTTGCATGCTCGCAGGTCGTTAGATATCTTGGATTTGGGAACTTGCTGTCTGGAGTAGCAGAAGTGGTTATGGGTCGACTGGAAGGATTCGTGTGATTGAATTATTTATACTATACATTGGTTTTTGAAACAGTTTAACATTGGTTTACTATTTGCTTCCGCTGAACATGTTGGTTTTCATTTAAACTCGTTGATAGTATTTTTCATTAATAATTAAGGATTTTATTTTGAAACTTGTACGCGTTCAATGTAATTAGTGGCTCGTTGCTGGTACGTCACACGCCTAACAGGGACATTCCCTAGGTGGTATTTTGGGGGTGTGACAGTTTCCACTGAAAATTCTAGCATCAAAGTTACACAATAAACACCACTAGTGGGTTTTAGGGGAAATTATGGGGGGTTTGTGGAGAAGGGGAAATTATGGGGGGTTTGTGGAGAAGGGGAAATTAGGCGGGGAAGAAAATTCATTACCAAATAGAACAAAAGAATCAATGATAATCCATCTATGGACACCGTTGAATGAAACGAATAACTTGATTTAATTTTGAAACAATTGAAAACGCTGACAAGTAAATTAGACTAAATTAGGTTAATATTAAAAAGGCAAATTGGAAATAAATAATCTCACATAACCCAATTTGGCGGATAATAATACCAAGTCAGTTATTAGCCGATAATAATCCGAACTGGTCATTTTTTTTTGTAAAATAGTCCGCCGTTAAAATAGCTTAACGGAGTTAAGTTTTTTTTCGAATTACAAACCGATGTTTTAGAGCTTTTGATCAGAACGAGAATACGAGTCGATTGACGTAAAACTTACCTCGAAATATTGCCCCAACCATGAAAACGACGGTTCAGTTCGGGTGTTTAAACTTCCAATTAACAAAAATCAAGCCATTTCGAGCACAATTTCAAGGTAAGTTTTACATCAATCGACTCGTATCCTCGTTCTAATCAAAAGCCCTAAAACATTGGTTTGTAATTCGGAAAAACACTTAACTCTGTTAAGCTATTTTAACGATGGACTATTTTACAAAAAAATGGTGAGTTTGGATTATTATCGGCCAATAACTGACTTGAGATTATTATCGGCCAAATTAAGTAGGCGGGATTATTTATTTCCAATTCGCTTATTAAAAAAATACAGGAGAGGAAAAAATGAAATACATTCCAAACTTGTTAGGATCTGAGTTTTAACTTATGTGCTTAAGGTGAACTAATTATGTATGAATGATAGTATAAGATGGAATTGCAGCAGAATCATATGAACACACAAATTTGGAAATATATCGAACTTGTATTAATGACTATAACCAAAAGATTACAAGAATGATTTTACACTCCCCCTCAGCCTAATCACTACTCTCTTATGTTCGTACAATAAGGATGTAAAGTGATAAAACGGATCTCTAACAGATGAGATCTATTTATACTAAGTACAAACATCTATTTGCAATCAAGTCTGACATCACCTTGATAGCGACATCTAACATTCCTAACATAAAAGATTCCACAGATGTTAGAAACATCTATTGGAATTAACAACTGATTGAATATACTAACCATATGTTTGACTAACCCCATTATATTAATAGAGTATGTTGTTTAAAAATCTGCTAACTTGTTCCAAACATCTGTTTAGGCATAACAGATGTTTGTCTTTACCATCAGTGCTTTATCTTCAATAAGGCTTTGGCCTTTGAACAAATGTTTCTTCTTCTCCAATAGTGCCTCATAGTCTTCAACAGAGTTTTGTATTCTTCAAATAGATGTCTAGTTAGTGTTCAAGATTCAATATGTTTGGGGAGGGCTATAGACCATTACTTGTTTATTTCTTGATCTAAATAGCATGTTTTGGCCTTTGATATCATCTGTTCTTTTGTAGGTCCAACAAAACTTTACAAAAATTGATACAATAAGTTTTGAGCATGTTAAATATTATTCTTAACACGTTAAATATTATTCCCAAATAGAACAAGTTGTGCATATTAATGTACAAATGGCTGAAACACAAGGGTACGTGTCACTGTAGCTATGTTGTGGTTTAGTTTGTTTTGTTATTTTTTCAGTATAAAGTGACGCGTGTAACTTTTTTTTTGTGTTATTATAGCAATATAATGTGTTATAAATTTTGAATATACCATTTGGAAGTGCATATTTTTATGTATGATTCGTTAAAAGTTTTATTCGAACGCGACAAATATATCTGCTCCTTTTGTTCTTGGCTTTGAGAACTGAACCGATAACGTTCAAACAACATTGGAACGGTACCATATTCGTTCTTATGCTTTTCTCGACATGATGTATTTTGGTAATATAGTATAATGATTAATAATTTCGAATATAGCATTACAACGTGTTTATTTTTATCTACGCTTCGATATATGTTTTCTTCTAATGGGTCAAATGTACTTGAATTTTTTGTTCTTTGTCGTGACATCCGAATCAATAGTGTCCAAACAATGGTATCAGTGTTGTTTCATTTTCATTGTTTCTCATTGCAGCATATAAGCTATAACGAGTGTCAAAATAGTAACATATACCGGCCAAACGACATTGGTAGCGGTACCGGTATTTTTTTATAGTTTTTAATCAAAGTAAAACACGTTTTTTATTGATATCATGGGAACATTGATCTATATTTTTAACAAAATTTGAATGGTAGTTATTTTTTTATTTTATATAATAACAAAATTTTAAAAGCCTTCTGAATGGTAGTTATTTTTTTTCATTTGTCTTTTATGACTTTTGATTTTTAGTGTTTCTCTTTTGTTTTTTATTGATATCATGGGAACATTGATCTATATTTTTATTTTTCCAATTAGTAGAGCCTATGACGACAAAAATTACGCCATGTAGCAGGGGAAACGATTAAATTCTCGCTGGTAGTGCGGTGAGAAAAAACCTATTTTTATTTTTTAGTTGGTATTATTGTAAACCGGTATCAAAATTCGCATTCATGGTTTTCTGATGAGTCGAGTGATAACGACAAAAGTCATGCCACCAGTGGCGGAACTAGCCCATTAATTTAGGGGTATCCCGAAAAAAAATTACCGGGCAATTATAAAAAAACAATAATAAATAAAGTAAAACAAATACCTAATAGATGTGTTCTCTTTTTTTTATAGCTTGAAATCGTTTCATCACATCGTCGTCTTTTACTTTTTCAAAACTTTATTTTTTGACGGCACAAACCATAGCATTGTTCAAATATTCCAGGCTTATTCGATTGCTTAAATCCGTCTTGACATGCTTCCATTTAGAAAAAAAAAAAATTTCAACGGTTGCGGTTGCGACCGGTAAAACCAAAGTTAGCTTCACTACCTAGTAAACCAAAGGACAAGAACTATGTGTTCCGGTTTCCACTATAAGACGAGCAAGATCACTTATTCAACTATAATATTGTTATGCGTCTTGGGTTAACTTTATTAATTATATTTAGGGACTCCTTTCAATTTTATGATTGTTAATTTGGGCTTATTTTATCATTCGGGTATAATTATTCTATAAGATTTCGGGTAGAAAATGTTTGAGCTTATAAAAAATGAGATTTTAGTAATATCAAGTATCCTATTTTTTTGTTAGAGGTATCCTTGTATTTTTTTTGGGTATCCTTTATATAAAACCGGAAAAAAGCACTACGAATACGAGGTTGAACCGTAGCTCGTGCTACGGCTCATATTACTATGGCTCCGCCACTGATGCCACATAACACAAGAGAAAACCAATCATACTCCTGTCAAGTTGCGCGAGGAAACAACCCGGTATTGATATTCGCTTTTATAGTTTCTGATAAATGAAGCCGATAACGACCAATGTCACGCTGCATAGTACGGAGGAAAAACGATCAAAGTCCCGTGCCGTAGCATGGGGGGAACCTTTGTACCTTTTTATCGTTGATGTTATCGGAACCAGTATCAATATTCGCTTTTATGGTTTCCGATGAGTTAAGCCGGTATAGACCAAAGTTTCACCGCATACCACAGGAAAAACAATCAAGCTCCCGCCGTGTAACACAGCGGAAAAAAGCTAGTTTAAAAAAATGGCGTAAAGATAATTCACATTTTTTTAACATATATACATAGGGGGTAGCGGTCAAGATAATTCACATTTTTTCGTATATACATAGGGTGTAGCCGTGTAGCGGTCAAGATAATTCACATTTTTTTTTTCGGACTGCAGAAACGTGTATACATAGGGGGTAGCGGTCACAATCTCGCGGGCCTACCCAACTATATGAACTTTTTATTTAATTTTTAATATATATATAATAAATTAAAAGGTTATGATAGCTACAGTTCTGTCGTTATATCTAACTTATAATAAAAGACTACAAATAATGTTACATGACATTTTCTCTTTCAACCTCAAAATTTTTATTCATATTTGTTTAATAAATTTCTTTTAATATTAATAGAGTAAATTACTTTTTGAGTCCCTGTGTTTTAGTGGTTTTAACTACTTGAGTCCAAAATCAAAAAGTTTAACGCCCTGAGTCCTAGCCATTTATTTTGTAACGTTTTAAGTCCAATTTTGTTCATTTTATAACAATTTGAGTCCAAAAAATTGGACTCAAAAGGTTAAAATTTGGACTCAAAATGACTCAAATGGTTAATGAAAATGCTTATAGGGACTCAAGTCGTTAAACTTTTTGCTTTTGGACTCAACTAGTTAAAACCACTAAAACACAGGGACTCAAAAAGTAATTTACCCTTAATATTAATTAATAACCAATATATAGATATTACTTATTTTTATCCTTATCTTCAACTAAAATTAATAAATAAATTCAATTTTGCAATTTAGACCCTTTGTTTTTTTACTTTTAACCTAAATTTTTTTCATCTTTTGCAATTTAATCCCAACTCTTTTTTATTTTCAATATTGGTCCACCATACTTTTCATCTTTCTCAAATTTTTCATTTCGTTATAAATTTTGTGAGTTAACGCACCGCAATGCAACGTGTTTTTCGTATATTTTTTTCCTGTTTGACTGGCACGTCGCGTCACATCTATTTTTATGCGTTTGACAAGTTCGTCCAACACGCGGGTCCTGAATGGACTTATTTATTTTTTTCTATGTTTTAAGTTTCAGTTTAATTTCTCAGCAACGAGCGTGCGTGATTCAGAGATTTTACGTCTGCTTTTCGCTCAGCGTTATTTTTTTCCCGTTTTTATTTATTTTGTTTTTACGAGCTTTTCCGGTGTTAGTGGTCACTGACAATGGTATAGTAACTACTACTTAACAAAGTTTTATGACAACTGCTGCAATGCAGGGGCTGAATACTAGTGATTTTATATTTAATCGTTCAATATATCATTAAAAACGTTCACACTATTTTTACCAAAACTATTAACTTCGTAAGGTTATAGGGCTGTTTGGCTAAGCTTATTTTAGTGACTTATTTACTTATTGACTTTTTGAAAAGTTAAAAGGTGTTTGGGTTAGCTTATTATGTGAGAGGAATAAGTAAATAAGTCATTTCATTATGACTTATTTGCTTTTCAAATAAGCAAATAAGTTATAAGTAGCCCAAAATAAGCTTAGCCAAACAGCCCCTATGACTAAACTGTCTTTCCATACTGTTTGGGTATAAGTGTTTTCTAAATATCAGTAAAAGTATTTCTGAAAACATATTTCAAAGTAAAAGGTATTTAAATGATATGTTATTCGAAAAAAAGACATATGTTTGTAAATTAACTTTTTAGTGTATTTTTAAAGTTATAATTGTTTTTTTTTTCAAACAACTAACTTTGAAACTCGATAATTATCTATATATTATCTATATCTTTATATTAAAGAACCATACTTATGAATAGTAACACTAGATAAAGTATACTTTTCGTTTTTATATTTGCATCGAATTGCAATATATACTCTTTAACTTTAATAATTACACTCACAATTTTTTATATGAATGTAAAACCCATTATACCCTAAGTCCTTTGGCCCTAACCAAAGATTTACCTTCGTCAACGGATCACTCCATTAATTCAACATATTAAATAAAAAATAGAGTAAACTGCCATTTTGGTCCCTGTGGTTTGGGCACTTTTGCCATTTTAGTCCAAATCTCAAACTTTTTTAATCTAGGTCCCTGTGGTTTCACTTTTATTGCCATTTTAGTCCAAAATTCAAAACCCCCCTTTTTTACTGTTGCAACCTGCCTATTTTGTCTTTTTGTTCAGGGACATTTTTGTCCATCTGATTTTAATATAACATATTAATAATTAATAAACTAAATTAAATACATTTAATTCCTTTATACCCTAATAGCAATCCATCATCGTCATCATCATCGTTCTTCATCATCAGCATCACCTTCCCCAAAAAACCCTAATCCCACACATCGTTCACCACCTTCATCTCCACAGTCACTCACCTCCGGCAATCCACCATAGCCACTCACTCACCTCCAGCAATCCACCATCGTCATCATCAATGTTCTTCATAATCAGCATCTCTAATCATCATCACTGTTCATCATCTCCGATCTTCACCTATGTGCATCGTCAACGTTCATTATCATCGGCCCTGGTCATCTTCCATCACCACACAATCTTCATCTCCGTTCGTCACAGTCACCTCCGACACTAAACAACACCACACATCGTTCATCACCTTATTTTTGGGGAAGATTATCTGCTTCGATTTTATGGGTTAGGGTTTTTTTTTGGGAAGATAATGGTTAAATGGGGAAGATGATGGTTAAATAAGGGTATAAAGGAATTAAATATATTTAATTTAGTTTATTAATTATTAATATGTTATATTAAAATCAGATGGACAAAAATGCCCCTGAACAGAAAGACAAAATAGGCAGGTTGCAACAGTAAAAAAATGTGGTTTTGAATTTTGGACTAAAATGGCAATAAAAGTGAAACCACATGGACCCAGATTTAAAAAATTTAAGATTTGGACTAAAATGGCAAAAGTGCCCAAACCACAGGGACCAAAATGGCAGTTTACTCTAAAAAATAACTAAAGCTTAAAAAACTTATGAAACTTTTCGGAGTATAAATAAGTGTGAAAATAAAAATGGGTCTTCCACAGCGAAGTGGTTGTTCCCATCTCGATGAAGGCTTGGCCCGGGGTTTTACCCGGGTTCGAGTTTGAAGGGGGCGCAATTTTACCTATTCCACGGGGTTTCTGCACATCAGGGGTGTGTTACGCTTTCTAGCGGTGGTCGAGTAGTTGGCCTTTGGACATAGCTCCGAAAGGGTGTGTTTACACGTGAAAACCAGTTAGCCGTTCAAAAAAAATATATCTATATATTAAAAAACCATTCTTATGAATAGTAACGCTACTATATATTAAAGGGTAAAGTATACTTTTCATCTTTATATTGGGTCAGGATTTAGAGAAAACGGTGGAAAGTGTGAGAACGGTGAGAATGCTTATGGATCGTCCGATCAAAACAATCTATGGACTAGATTGCCGCAGTGGCGTTTTCGTAAATAACACGAATTCTATTGAGTGGACGCGCTTCATTAAGGGTAAAAGGGTCTTTACACTTCTATACCAAAAACGCAAAACTAATGAATAAAACGCCATTACTGGCCAAAACGCATCCCTATATAAACAAAACATTCTCATACATAAAAACACACCTCCCCCAACCTGAAATGCCATATTTTCTACTATATACCATTCATCTTACAACGCCAAAATTCCCAAAACATCAAACACACCTATTCAAAAACGCCATATTTTACTACATACCAATCATCTTAGAAAACGCCAAAACACTCAAACATCAAAAAATTCCAAAAAAAATGGGCGTTTCTTTCAGATACACTATTTCATCAGTAAAACGCCAAAAATGGCAAAAATCATTTCTTGTATATTCAATATTGTTCTACGCGAAGTTTCGAAGAATGCATTCTTTCCTGAGGTGCTGTGACTCAAATAACATTTTGCTGCATGAGATGGACAAAACTTCAAGAAAAAGATATTGGTGTCAGACTTATGTCATTTTTTGTGTTTTGTTATTGATGAATATTATAATGGCATGAATAGAAGAATGACACTGATGAGTGGTTTGAAGATACATATTCAAACAAAAAACTCATGTCATTTTATCTTTCCAAACAGCCACAAAAATACAAGCATGACAAAGCCAAACCACCAGTGAACATGTTTCAAAGAAGAAAGAGACTGATGACAGTGAAGTTTGGAAGATGAATTGTTTCTATTTTCAGTTTTATAATTTTCCTTTTCTGTTGTTTGTTATGTATTTTTCGACTAAGAATAAAAAAGTTTAATAAAGAGCCAAAAAGTCATAAAAAGTGTGAAACGTCATAATGTAGTAAAACGCCATAATGCAGTAAAACGCCAAAAACTCCCAAACTATAATAAAAGTAATTTGGAGAAGTATTATTAAAAGCTAAAAATGAAAAAAAAAACGCCAAAAACTACTTAAAGCCATTAAAAACGCCAAACTTGGAAGATGAAATGTTTATGACCCTAAAAACCCATAAAAAGCTGAACAAAAAGAGTAAAAAATACACACAGTAACTGAAAAGACGGCTACTTTATTAATATCATTTATACTACGCGTCAAAAACATCCTATAAGAGAGACGTCTCTGCACAATCGACTGATCACACACCAAAAACAAACGTCATCTTTCCAAGAAACCATTCACTTTAAAACGCCAAAAAAGATAGTTAAAAAAACCACAGATGCGGAACCTCATTTCTTCTATATTGAGTATTGTTCTGAATGAAGTTTCACTGAATGGATTCTACTCTGAGGTGGGTATCTTTATAAGCTTTTGCCGAATGAGATGGACAAATATTCATGAAAAAGAGACTGATGACACTGATATGTCATCATGTCACTTTGTTCTTGATGGATATATTGATTGCATGAAGGGATCAATACATTCGAGCAGGCGATGATCTTCAACATGTCACTAAAAACAAGTATATATCAAACCACAATAAATGATGCCCAAAAAATAAGCATCTTCTAAAGACGGGAGGTATATAGGAAAATAAGGATCTACATAAGGTATTCAAAACGCCAAAAAGGTTAAAGTAGAAGAGGCTGACGACAGTGAAGATTTGGATGAGATATTGGATTATAATTTTTAATTTTTTTTTTCATTTTCTATTATTTGTTATCTAATTCTCTACTAACAAAAAAAATTTAGTATAAAACGCCAAAAACTACAAACACCAAAACGCCTGATAGTGTGAAAACTATGAGAACGGATGCTAGCAAAGCACGTTGTTGCTATATAAAAACGCCAAAAAACATTTATTATATTAAAAGCCACTACATGAAAAATTGATGTTTATCTTTTCAAAACGCCATAATTGCTTGTCACATTATAGGCTTGCATCCTACTTAGTTAAAACGCCAAAATGTTTACTATGATCCTGACCTAAAAACAATTAAAACGCCGCGTATTTGTTAAACGCCAAAAAATGGAAAGGTGATGTGACACGCGTTTAAAAAAAAGAATATGAAAGGACAAAAAAGCCCCCCAGCCCTTCTCTATGCCGCGTGACACGTGTTGGGCCAGGATGCTTTCTCACCGTTCTGACACTTTTGGGCGTTTTCTCCTAATCCCGTTCCTCTTTATATTTATGTTTGTATCGAATTGCAGTGGATACCCTTTAATTTCAATAATTACACTCACATTCCTTTATATGAATGTAAAACTCATTATACCCTACGTCCTTTGGCCCTAACCAAGGCTTTACCTTCGTCAACGAATCACTCCATTAATTCAACATATTAAATAAAAAATAACTGAAGCTTAAAAAAGTTATGAAACTTTTCGGATTATCAAATAAGTGTGAAAATAAAAATGGGTCTTCCACTACAGCGCAGTGGTTGTTCCCATCTCGGTGAAGGCTTGGCCCGGGGTTTTATCCGGGTTCGAGTCTGAAGGGGGCGCAGTTTTACCTATTTCACGGGGTTTCTACGTATCAGGGGTGTGCTACGCTTTCTAGCGGTGGTTGAATAGTCGGCCTTTGGACATAACTCTGAAAGAGTAAGTTTACACGTGGAAAGCAGTTAGCCGTTAAAAAAATGTGAAAATAAAAGAATTGTAAAGAGTGAGTAATCATAGTTTATACTAATTAGCTGGGTTGTTATTGGTTAGATGATCAAATGCATTAAAAGTAATTATTTATTGTCTTCTTTCTTTTTCTTCCTCTCGGAAACAAAACCTTTTCTTCTAAAAATTGCAGAAATCATATCTTTGGTAAGACTTTATTCTTATATTTTTTTTTTTTTCACTCAAGAAATATAATAATTTACATCGAGATAGTTGGTAAACGGGCAACAAACTGCGCCACTACCCCTTTTTGAATAGCAAAACTAAGCCTTTTAAAAACTACGTCCATAATTCTCGGGGTCATAACATTACTATGCATGACCCTTTGAACTCGGCTAAGTAGGTCCACAGCCTCTGGCACCAGAAAACCAAAAGTATCAAAAGCAAATGGGATAAACACGTGCTGGTTGTTAAGGTACGCTTTCTCATGCTTGATCACTTTACCCGAAGCAGCCTTTAAAGCAGTCTGACCCACTGTGAAAGCACTACTCCCTAAGCCCACAAGCGGGGAAACCCCTGTTAAATCCACACAGGCGTGTTTTCCTCCTACCCATCCAAAGACCAGAATGTCGGCTGGTCGAATGGTAGATCTCCCTTCCAACGGGCCTGTTAAGAAATTAACGGGTGCCTCTTTCTTAGCAGAAATACCAGCGCACCTGAATATGTCAAAAAGGACATCCCTAACCAAATCATGTTGGTATTTGAACCCCGGGAACTCTCTACAATGAACTGCATGCTCACCAAAAGAATCCAAACACGCCTTATGACAAACTGGGCATACCTCATCAACTGGGAATAAAGGAATCATGAGGCGCTACTTAAGGATAGTACGGTACTTAAGGATATTACGATACTCCACCGGCGACTTAAGGATAGTAAGACTTTGAATTATACTATTAAATCTACACATTTTATCCGGGTTATGTGAAGAAACACCATTCCCTCACAACCTATTAGATTTGGGGTGTGGTTTTCCTTCCCCAACCTCCACACAGTGGCGGACCCAGGAATTTTTTCTTAGGGGTGCGAAATATTTTCAAAGATTTTAGGCCCCTAGCTGTATAAAAATATTGGTTCACAGCGGGTCGGGTCGGATCATGTAAGAAAAAAGAACATCAAACTAAAATTTATAAATCATCAAAACACGTCAAACGTCATTACAAATTACAAAAGTATTTAAAATTGTGCCCTATAGTTTTTTTTTTTTTGAAATATATCCAAAATATCATCTAAAGATACTAAACACGAAATAAGTTCATAAAACGAAACTAAACAATTCAACAAAATAAACAATCATGTTCAACTGTAGCCCATAACTTTCAATTATATTTTTAAACATTCAAGCCCTAATATAAAATATTGATTGCTTGTAACTAATCATTTAAACAAACAAAGCTATAAATAAAACAACAAAATCATTTAACTACAAGTCTAGAACAAAAAAAAAAAATCAAAAGAATATAAAAAGATTAAACCATTACACATCTATATTTTCTCCTAATCATCACATAAAACAAAATAAATAAATAAATTAACCATACTAGTTCTATATTGAAATTCTGACGTAATATGGGTCGGTCCAACCAGAATTTTGGTTTTTTCTAGTAAAAAAAACCACTAGGTCGTAAGCAGTGGTGTCAAGTCGCTGGGAGTTTTTTTGGGGGCGGGATTTGGAAATGGAATGGGCGGATGGGTTTGGGTTATTTTATTTAGTTCAAATTTTTTTAGGTTGGGTTTGGGCTTGTGTTAATAAAAATTGATTGCAGATTGGGCTTTGATTGGATTAAATAATTAAGTGAATAAGTTGTTAATAATTATTTTTTTTTCTAAGTGGGGCGGTTGAAAATTTTCAAGGGGTGCTGGTGAAAAATTCCAAGGTGTGCGGTCGGGATTTCCGGCGAAAAATAACACTAAAAATATTTTTTCATGGGGTGCGCCCGCCCACCCTTAGCTTAGGGTGGGTACGCCCCTGCCTCCACATCATCTTCAACTCACCATCTTCATTTTTCTCCATCAACAAGAAATGGTCTTCCCATCCATCCCCCTATCCATCACCGAAGAAAGGACCGGGGGGGGGGGGGGGGATCCCCGTCACGGTCATCTGCAACCTCATCCCCCTGACTGCCTTTCCCGACCCACACCCAATAGTCTTACCACCAGATTAAAAACCTTTAGTTTTAAAGATGTTAACAAATTGAAGCTCTTAGGCCATGTGTAGCAGTAACATCATATAACCCCTTTGACAAATGACAAAAAAGTGAAATGTGAGGGTTATAGGTATATAACATGTGTGTAGTGAGGGATTATGTAGATACAGAGTTATATATGTATGTATATATATATGTGTGTGAGAGAGAGGCAAATGTGTTCACCCCATTATAATTTTTGCAAGGCAACCCGGTTCAAGTGGTATAACGCCCCTCCGGGTGATATGGGAAGGCGCCACAAGGTGCTATGAAAGGGTTAGGCACCATATAACCTTCCACTACGTAAAGGTTTTAAAGTTAAATACTTATTTTTTCTTAATTTTAGAAATAAATCATTGCAACGTATTGTAATAATTTATTTCAGACACGATTCTTAGAAAATGGAAATGTGTTTGCGTGTAGTATTCTGATCACATAATTAAACACCGAGGTGTAGATTTGTTAGATTGACAAAAGCGACCTAAATAATTTTACTTTTGGATATTATAAAATAATATCCCCATGCAATCCCACACCTCATGAAAAAAGTGTTCTAAATAATTAACTTTGTAACAATTTTACTTTCGCATATTAAATTAACTTGGTAATAATTTTACTTTCGGATTTTAGGTAATATTTTTTCTTTCGGATATTAAATTAACTTGGTAATAATTTTACTTTCGGATTTTAGATTCTTCAATGTATGTTCGTGTGTGTATATGTATGTAGGAGATAGTGTTAATTACTATGGCTGTTTTAAAAGTTACTAGTTTATAATCTGCCCAAATTAACCTTAGACCATGGGGTGTGGGGGTCGTCCCCACCCCGTCTCTTCTCGTCACCCTCGTCCCACACCGCCCCCACTCCCTCGTCGCGGCGCAAACGGCACCACCAGGCCGTTGGAGACGAGCCAGGTGTTTGGGTACTCTCTCTCCTTTATTATATATTATTGAGTAAACTGCAATTTTACCCCCTGGGGTTTAGGGTGATTGGCACCCTTACACCCCCTAACGAAATAATTGCAATTTTACCCCCCAACGTTTGCTGTTATGTCGCAACCTTACCCCCCGGCTTCAAATTTGTTGACTGATCTGTTGACTATAACTTGAAATGACTATAATGCCCTTTCATATTACCCCCTGTGTTTTGTTCACTCTGTGATATTACCCCCTGCCACCACTGCCACCGCCATTCACCACCACAACCACCACTGCCACCGGTGAACAAATCAAACTGTCAAAATTACCACCATCAACCATTTTGATCTCTGCTACTCACGGCCGGTGACCACCTTGACCCCACTTTCATCCTCATTCCTTTCATCAACCACCATCTACCCTTAACCTACCCCCATCGATTACCCATAACCACCACCATCTACTCACCGTCATCACTTGCATCTATACACTGCCTATCCACCACGGAGACCATCATTTTCTTCACCTTCAAACGACCACCAACCACCACAAACCTTACTTCTACCTTCAACAACCCTAATTATCGCCAATACCCACCTCTTACTCATCTCCGGCCGTTGTAATCACCACCGTCTCCCACGACCTCCGCCATTAACCTCTGTCACCTGGCCCACCGGCGATGGCTGACGTATACCCACCACCATTGACCTCCGATTTACCATCTCCCACCTCCTTCTTCATTCCGACCGACCTCCGATTACCCTCTTTTATCACCTATGGTCGGCCACTTAGTTCTTCGCCACAAATTGGCCATTAGTTATTGCTGATTAACAACAAAAAGCTTCATAAATTCTTCATCTTTTTCAGTTCCAAGTGAAATCAGGTATGTAAGTTGAATATTTCATTGTCTGATACAGGAAATTATGATTATTTGATTGGAATTCTCAAGACTGTTATTTGGTTATTGAGTTGATTAGTGAAACAAGTGTTTGACTACAGTGAGGGGTTAGGAAATTCAATTAAGGTTGAATTTAGTCAGATATGGGAGTTTCTTTTGGGTTTGATGTGAGATTGTTAAATGGGTATCGATTGTAATTGGTAGACGTTTTGATTCTGAGTCGAGATGATGGTTGTGTTTCGACGTGGAGGTTACGGTTGTGGTGGTGAATGGCGGTGGCAGTGGTGGTTGTGGTGGTGAATGGCGGTGGCAGTGGTGGCAGTGGGTAATATCACAGAGTGAACAAAACACAGGGGATAATATGAAAGGGCATTATAGTCATTTCAAGTTATAGTCAACAGATCAGTCAACAAATTTGAAGCCGGGGGGTAAGGTTGCGACATAACAGCAAACATTGGGGGGGGGGGGGGGGGGGTAAAATTGCAATTATTTCGTTAGGGGGGTAAGGGTGCCAATCACCCTAAACCCCAGGGGGTAAAATTGCAGTTTACTCTATTTTATTATATATTGCTTTTTATTATAAGTTAGGTAGTTCTTCACACCCTTGGGTAGTCCCCAAAGGGATGATCCTCCACCCAATATGACGTGACGCCTACGTGGCGGATAGTCCCGAAGGGACTACCCAAACCACACCCCATGATCCTAAAGATTTGTAACTAAATCTGCTAATGATCCCTATAAATTTCAACTAAGTATCAAACCAAAATCAAATGCACATGATTTTCTTGATTTCCTTAAAAAAAGTGAGTGTTTTCTCAATTCTCATGAACCCTTCTCTCCCTCCCATCCACATCTCTCTCTAGAAACACCTCTCAATAAACACATACATATAAATAAATAGGGGTGTGAATTTCTGACATGAGCAGAAAACATAACATGAATCTAACACAAAATTTACGGGTTTTAGTTTAGTCTAAACGTCTTTGGGTCAATTTCAGGCTGAACTCAGAAACTCATTTAGCTAAAAGGGTTGGGTTCGGGTCAACCCGACCGGTTTGTCAGGTTGAACCGTTTAACCATTTATATTATATTATATTTTATACAATATGTTTTATGTTATAAATTAATTTGGGTGTGTATTTAAAGCCATAATTATAATTTAATAAGATATTTTTTTGGAACGACGATTTTATTGTATTAGGCTACTACACGCCCCTATATTGGAGAGTCCCGTTGCCCTACTCCGGCCAGAATATGTTGTCTTAATCGTGCCCACGCTGGATTCAGAGTTTGGCTTGGGCGTTCCCCCGGGAAACCATTACCGACGGCCATCACTTGATAGTCTTTGTGCCACCACAAGAGTAAGACTCTCTGGCATAACACATGGTGGGACGAAAACCCGGGTTGGCTTAGGATAGAGCCTGACACCTCTGCAAGTAGGCTAGGTTATATCCATCATTACTTCATCCACCAAAGTGACACAAGTGAATTTTTCGTAAGTTTTAAGTTTAATATACAAATATGCTGAAATAAAAAATCGGGTTGAACGGACCATGCTCGAGCTCATATGTATGACACGATTTTCAGGTTCGGGTTGTATTCAGATTCATTTAAATTTTTTGGGTTCTGGTCAGGTTGAACCCGCCAACCCGTGAACACGGCCCGCTTAGTAAAACTACACACATAGGGGTCTATACATAACACTGTATTCTAAAAACACTCGGAACAAGGTTAATCATTAGTTTTTTCAATAGTTAAAATTTTTATTTAAAAAAAAATGATAGAAATGCAACTAGGGATGGCAAAAAAGCCCAAGCCCGATGGGTATACTCGAAACCCGAAACATACAGGCCAGGGATACCCAAAGCCCAATGGGTATGGGCCGGGTACGAGCTTAAAAAAAGAAAAGAAACCGGGTATGGGTACATGTATGGGATTTAGTGATACACGCCCGATACCCGGCCCATTTACCCAAATAATACCCGAAAATATCATATTATAGATTTTCATATATATAAACTTAGTACATGTACTTATTACCTTCTCTATAGTCATATGTGGATATGTATTTGGCAGGTGCTTAGTGAACAATTAACTTATTTTTGAGCATGTGTATTGGATATGAAAGCCATCACCCTTTATTATGTGGATGTTTATGCAATTAGGTGATCCTGATACAATTACTTAATTAAGTAATCATTTTGATTTAGTATAGTATATGTGATCTGAATATGATATATAAGTTATTAATCATATTTTCATTTGTTATAGTCACTAAAATAGTAAATTATATAAATATCAAATTAAACATTGCACATTTGTCCCAACGGGTATTTTTATGAAATTAATGGGTATACTCGATACCCGCGGGTATGCCCGATACCCGACAAATACCCGATGGGTAACAAGCCGGATATAGGACAAAAAATTATAACCGTGTACGGGCATGGAATTACCAATACCCGTCCCATTGCCATTCCTAAATGCAACGTCTCTCCTAATGATCAAAAGGAAAATTTGAATAAATTTGTTTTTGTGCAGAATTTATACACATGTTCAAGTTATGTGTAGCTTATGTTACCGATATGTAGGTTTTATGTTTTTCCGTACATAAATATTCGCATGCATGTAGGAAGTTTTTTTTTGGAAGGTGACTTTCTATGTACTTGACCAGTGGAAGTATACAAGCTTTAAAATATAAGAACCTATAGAAAGTTTTGAAAAAAGTTTGTTATTTATGTTTTCCAAAAATAATTTAGTTTTATTTATAATGAATCTTACCATATACGATGAAATTATACATAATATTAAAGCACAAAGTCGGTGCCTTTACCAACGACCAAATCACTGCTTCAGTCTTATTGGTCCACGTCGCGCTTCACATGAACCCATCTCCAAATCAGTTTCTACAGAGGCAGAGAATGAGAGATGCTCGGATTAACCCTCAGTTCAACCACCGCCTCCACCGAAGAAGTGAAGAGACAGACAAATCGTCATCACTCTTCACTTACCAAACCGGTGTCGACGATGTAAATGTTGAAATTGAGTTCCACATCAGCTTATACATTCTCTCAAAACCCTAACACATCGGAAACAATGGCGGTTTCTTCCAAATCTTCGTATAGACAAGCCAATGAACAACAGTTTGTGTAACAGCTTATACATTCTCAAACTCTAACACATCGGAACTTCGATTTGTTACCGATTTTGAAAGCAAAATGGACGGTGAACCGGAGAAATGGATACTGATGGTGACGGCGAGGACGCCGACGAACATAACTTTGATCAGTGATAATATTAGTGTTACTCTCGATCCGAATCATCTGTGTACCACCACCACGGTGTCTGCTAGCCCTAGCTTTGATTGAGATCGCATGTGGTTGAACAGAGAGGTATAGTTTTGTTCAATTGTTTTCGTTTCGATATGAGTAGGTAGATGATATCGTCTGGTTTGAAGTAGTGCTATTCACGAACCGAACAATTGAAGTTCAAACATCAGTGTTTATACCTGTTAATGGTGAATGGTATGTAGAACAATTTGAAATGTCCCGAAACATAGAGCATTTGGGCTAAATGTTATTATTATCAGGCTATTGTACTTAAATTTGATAGGTAGACTAGTAGAGTCTCTTAATTGGTATATTATATGAAACTGTGATTAAAATTAGGTGATATGTAAGTTTTAATTTATCAGTTATTCAAGACATGTGAATTGTGGATATGTTTGGTGGTTAATGTAGGAGGTATCTCTTGAAGGGGGTAGATTCCAAAGTTGTTTGGGAGAAATTCGTGCGCGTGCACAAGATGTAGAGGACAAGAAAAAAGGTATCAAAATTAAAAAAGAAGATTGGCAAAAACTTCTTCTGCACATTGCTTCATACAACAATTTCCCGACGGCTGATGGTCTTGCTTGCCTAGGTACCGATTTCATAATTTTGTTCTACATTGTGCAGCCATATTACATGCCTACAATCATATGCATGCTTTACATCCCATGTTTATTGACTGTGTAAGTGTTAGTTGTTAATAGCTGCAAATTAACAATTACGTTATAGACTCGAAGGGAATCTTCGTTTTCTGAAGATATTTTTTTGGGACTAGAGCATGTAATATTTTACCTTTGTGCAGTTTTTTCTCTTGCCGAGCTTATGAATCTCAAAGAAGACAACAACCAACTTTGTGCTATTGCTAGGTACTTTTTTGATTTTCCATTTCTTACAACCAGGCCTGAATGATTATTCTCACTTTCATGTTTTGCCCCGATCATGTTAGTTTCTACTTTTCCTATGAGATATATGAAGTGACTTAATCTGTTTAGCATTCATGTAATCTATCAACACTCAAAATGACATACACATTGTGGCTCCGTGATACAAACCCAACTAATCCAGGCCCAGCTCCACTTGTATGTCTTAAAATACAAAGTCGGTGGCTTTAACGCCACCGACACCCCCAACGTTTAAAAAGTGACAAAACCACCCCCAATGTTGAATTTTCCCAATTATATCTCTTACATCTTTGTCACAAATCAAAACACCCCATACTTTGAGATTGCACACTTTCACCCCTTACATTTTTAAAATTTTAATGAAATGTCATATTTACCCATTTTAGTTTCTAACTTTTAAAGTTCCCCCGTATTTTCGTTCTTTTACTTAAAAAAACGACTTGCTAAGCTACTTATTTTTATATACGTGTCGGTATCAATTCACGTTTCAACCTAAAGTTTTAGAAATGAGTAGGGTCAAATATAACATGCGCATTTACTTTCTAACATTTCAAGTTCACACTGTATCTTCATTCTTTTACTTAAAAAAGAACCATTTCCTCACGTGTTTTTTTATGTATGTATCAGTTAAAGTTCATGTTTGGACCTAAAGTTTTCAGAAATGATTCAGATCAATTAGAATACGTATAATGTTTATTTTCATGACACGTGCTTATTTTTATGTACGAAATCTAAAATTTTCGGAAATAAGTCGGATAAGATATAATACGTTTTAGGCTAATTTTTATGTACGATTTAAGCTGGTCTACGCTTTGAAACGATTTCCTCATGTGCTTATTTTTATATACGTCGGGTTAGATAAAATATGTTTTCATGCTTATTTTTATGTACGATTTAAACTGGTCAATGTGTTGATGTAAATATAAAAAACGCTATTTCCACACATGCAATTTTTTATGTACGATACCTAAAGTTTTTGAAAATGATACGGGTCAAATATAATACGTTTTCATGTGCGATACCTTAAGTTTTTGAAAATGATACGAGTGAAATATAATACGTTTTCATACTTATTTTTATGTACGATTAAGTTGGTCTACTTTTTGACGTAGATTAAAAAAATCTATTTCCTGACATGCTTAATTTTACGTACGTTTCAGGTTAAATTCACATTTTGACGTAAACGGTATAAATTCACTTTTCGACATAATTTTTTTCAAAAACAACTCGGGTAAATTATAATACGTTTTCAGTTGGTCTACATTTTGACGTAATAATTACTGTAAGTTTTGACACTTCTAAGACTTTATACAGAAGTAATGGTGGTATAGTGGTTAGATCGAACCCACTAAATGAATCAACCCAGGTTTAATTCCGTTTTTTACACGATATAAATTTGATTTACTTCACTGATTAATCCAACTGTAATGCTAATATAGGTTACATTAAGTTATATCGGATACTACGAAACATGTGATTTTACACGGTAACACATTACATAACGCTTTAACTAATCCATTCGACGTTTATGATGTGCCCGCGCCGCAACGCGCGCGGGTCTTATTGCTAGTAACATCTTAAAACAGAAAGTCGGTGGCTTTTGCCACCTACCATTTTCTCTGATTTTGTCTTATTTTGCCAACGAGCTTATCACATGTATTATATACAAAGCTTTTAATTATTATATACAAAGCTTTTAATTATTATAATTTTGCCAACGAACTTTTAATTATTATAATTTCTATACAAAGTTTATCACATGTAACCGGTGCAACGAGTTTGGGGTAAAATTTCAACCCTTGATTATCTTTTTTTTATGTTTCTTATGTACGAGTCAGGTCGTCAATATAAAGGCACTATGATTGTACAATATAAATTCAATTACTTTACATTTTGATCCAATTGCAATGCTATTGAGTTAAACTGGATACGTCAAAACGCATAGATCAGATGGAGGGCAGACTAATTCATTCCTGATGTTGCAATTTTAGCCCCTTGACTTTGGTACCTTCAAAGTTTCATAAAATGACAAATTTAGTCCCTAAACCTTCTACTTTGTATTTCCAAAACCACAGCCTCATCTTTCAAACTTTGCCAACACCAACCCTCAACTTTGATTTTCCACCATCACCCCCTTAGCTCTTACACAGTTACGCCACAAACCCTCTTCTTTTACATTTCCACCAACACCCCCTCATCTTTTACACATTTCCGCCACCACTCCTATACTTTTACACTGTCTTTTTAGACTTTTCTTTTTTACCCCTTGAACTATTACTCTATTTTTACACCCGCCCAACTTTAAAAAAATTGCAATTGTAACCCCTAAACTACAACTCCTACTGTAAAGACCTGCAAAAATGTCCTAAAATAATTCGTAAGTGGAAACCCGGACCCCTAAAACCCTAACCCTTATGAAAAGTCAAGAAATTAAAAATTTGTTGATCTGTTGCGGGCCGCGTAAGCCTTGAGGAAAGCCTACGCGGGGCGCGACAGCTTGAAAACTCTCCAGATAAGCTTTAGGCCATGTGTCAGACACGTGGCAGACCTACGGGGTGACACAGCAGCCCTAGTCGTAGCTAGGGTGGCCCTCGCGGGGCGCGTAAGAGTCCCTTCGAGTTTATGCGGGCCGCCTAAAACTCAAAATTTTGCTATAAATTGGATGTTGCATGGCCTGTCTTCTGTGTTCGAAAAACTATTTCAAAACAGCAAATTTCTGCTTAGATTCGAGTGTTTAAGGGTCGAGACGCTGGTACGATTACAGGGTAATAACTCGGTCACTGCTACGATACAATGTCCGATCGATTGAAACCGATCCGATGGATGTTTAAGTGCTGCCCAAATTCGGGCTATACTTTATCATTCATCGTGAGGGTTTTGATTTCGTGAGCTTATCGTAAATGTTGTATTAAGTTACTAACCTAGTTTCGTGTGCATTGTTATTTAACTAGGTTACCAAGCTTAATCATTAGGCAAAACTCTGTCCAACTAAACCTACAATGTGAGTCATTCTCTTTTTACCAAATTGTTTCCAAAACCCTATTTATTTTCAAAGTTATAGTTACAGGGATTAAGTCTTTGTAGTCTTCAATTACAGCCGGTATGTGGGTTTTGTATACATTACTTGATAATCGTCACCATTGGACAACGAGTTAGCCAATGGGTGATATGACCATAGTCACAGAATCGGGTCGAGTGACAAATACCGTTGGGTAATTGGTTGATATAAACATTGTAATCGCCCTTAATACTGTAATTTATAAAAATGTGTCGTTTTATGCAAAATGAATGACTCGCCAGTATTTCCCCGCTGATCAAATATTTTTAAACATGTTTCAGGTGATTTACTGTGAACAAGGAAAGTGCCGCGTAGCACTACAGCTTGAAGAGAGTGGCTCAGAAAATAAATAAATGAATAAACATGTTTTTTTGTAAACAGGGAATTTTCCCGTGAAATTCCTTTATTGTAAATTATGGGGTTAGTCCCAAAACGTGAAATAAAATAATTGGGTATTTTCAGTTTAAATGATCCTGTTTAATTTCCCGCTGCCTAATTAACACCAATACCATGGGTTTCTGTCCCGCAACTTCTGAAACAGATAAAATCGGGTCGGAGGTCGTGACAGAAAAAGGTGGTATCAGAGCCACTGATTTAAGCCAATTAAGTATTTAGAAATACTTAATTTTCTAGATTGCCATTCTGTGATTCTGTGAAAATTTAATTTCATAAATAAAATTTTAACTTGAATTTTTGGTATATTTCTTCATGTCTGCTAACAGCATGAATGAACTGTCGGAGGCACTCCGAAACTTTACTATCCATACCACCGATATGGATACCACAGGAACCCAATCCGGGTATCAAGCGGATACTGAAGAGCCACCAGTATTCCAGGCCCAGCCCCAGCCCCAGGAGAAACCTAAACCTAAGAAAAGAAGAAGGGTTTTGGATTGGAAACGTGGACGAAGGAAAAAGCCACCTGCCCAAAAGGTGAAAAAGACGGAGGACCCAAAAGACAAAGGAAAGGGTAAGGAGATAGGGGAAAGCTCGGGCCAGGCCTAGGAGATGCCACCATGGGAAGAGCTTGATCGAAAACTTGCAAATTGTGACCTTATCGGACCTGCCGATGAAAACCTTTTCAATTTTCCTGCCCAATCTGAACTTCCAATTAATCTGGAACCTGCTATCCCAGACCCTATTGTCAACCCACAACCTGTTACAGGCCAGCTGGAGGAATGGTGGACGAGCGACTGGCATTTTCAGAATTTCATGAATAACCCCAATGTTTATTTTCCCCAGTTTGATCCTGAACCTGCACCATTTCCACCTATGAGCGAAGAAAATGTTGCTGAATTATGCCACTACTGCGAGGAATTGATGGATGCGGGAAATCGGATTCGGGACGTGGGGGAAAGGATCACATGGAAATACGACGAGAGGGAGCGTCGTTTCTGAAAGGCCAGCTAAATGTGGTTGTGTGTTTGTAAAATAATAATAATATGTAGAAAAAAAATCTTAATCTATATATAATAATAATATAGTATTGTATAATAATAACTAAAAATAGAACTTTTGTAAAATAATTGGTTTGTATTGAAGCATAATATTATAAAAATATATGAATGTCGCAAAGTCGACGGTTTTGGCTATATGTGTTGACATGATTATGTGTGATTGCTTTGTTGTGTTGGTTACTACCTATTTTGTGGCAATAATTTGCATATATTGTTAATTATTCAGATGGAAAATGCGGAAAACCAACCGGTCAATGAAGTTAATCAATCTGAACAAAACAATGAGGATCATTTTCTTAATAGACAAGATATTGAAAATATCGTTGCCCAGGGAATAGCTAATGCTATCTCGGTAATCGTCGCCGCTGTTAAGAACCCCGTTGAACCTTCACAAGCCAACCACAACAAATGCACTCGGGATGATAATTTCAGTAACAGTGTAAATGGAGGCGGAAATAATAACAATAATGTGATTCAAGCCCCAATACTTAGGAAAATGAAAGTTGCAACACCTGGTTGCACTTATAAAGAATTTCTTGCCTGTAAGCCAGTCGAATTTGCAGGCAATGAAGGGACGACCGCTGCACTGCGTTGGTTAGAGAAGACCGAAGCAGTGATTAAAATCAGTAAGTGCGCAGAGGAAGACAAGGTTATGTATGCATCCCACCTTTTTAAAAAAGAGGCATTATAATGGTGGAATACGGTGCTGCAGGCAAAGGGAAGTGACATGGCTTATGCCATGAATTGGGAAGAATTTAAGAAACTGGTGGAAAGAAAATTTTATCCCGACTATGAAAAGGAACAAATGACAAATAAGTTCCTAAACCACCGGATGGTGGATGTTGATTGTCGAGAGTATCCTTTGAAATTTTTCGAATATGCCAGGATTGTACCAACTCTGGCTTCGCCAGAACCGGTACTTATTTCTCGCTATATTTGGGGTTTAATTAGCGAGATTTGTGATATCGTCAAAGCTGCGAGACCCCGCACAATTGACGATGCAGTTGAATTGGCCAACACCTTAACCGACGGGCTGGTACGTACAAGAGAAGATAACAGGAAAAAGGAATTGGCCCAAAAGATTACCTAAGGATTTCGTGGGGGTAATAATAGTAATACTTTCAGGAAGAAGGGAACGGGGCAATCTTCCACACCTCCATTCTGCAGACACTGTCGAAAGAAACATTTTGGTAAATGTCATGAGAAGTGTAATTTCTACAAGGCACAAGGACACCGAGAGGAGGAATGCAGAAATAAATCAACGATTTGCTTCAATTGCGGAGAGGCAGGTAATTTTAAACCAGAATACCCTAAATTGGTTAAGCCAGCCGATAACAAGACCAAACCTGCTGAAGGAACCAATAAGAAGAACGCAAGAACCTTCCAGCTGACAACACAAGAAGCCGATCTGATTCCGGATGTGATAGCTGGTACGTTTCTTGTACATGGCATTTACGCAAAAGTATTATTTGACTCTGGTGTAAACTAAAGTTTTATAAATACTTCATTTTGCCAAGCTCTTAAGCAACCTTTAACCAAACTTAGGCATATTTATACGGTAGAAACATCAGATGGAAATTCTGTTAATATTGATAAGGTTTTGCAAGAAGGAAAGATAGAACTCTCAGGCCATAAATTTTCTGCAAACCTGCTGCCTATGAACATAGCTGGATTCGATGTTGTATTGGGAATGGATTGGTTAGCAGCCAACCATGCTCAAATCCTTTGTGATAAGAATTCCATAGAAATTCATACACCCGCAGGAGAAGTAATTGGGGTTACAGGAGATAAGCTCCGTAAACCCATGAAGTTCATTTCGGTAATGAATGTTGGTGCATAATGTCTATAGCCTACGTCTTAAGTCTAGGTCATGTTTGTATAGGGTTTACAGGGGTCTAAATGTAAATTTATGTTGTTTTGTTGTAATTTCGCTTGAAATGACACATGGTCATTTCAAACGAAATTAGAAGTGTTAATTCCGTTTGAAATGACATGTGGTCATTTCAAGCGAAATCACATGCCTATATATAGGTGTGTTGTGTTTCTCATTTGGCACGGAATTAGCTGAAGTGTAACGAAGTGCTGCCCGATTTTCAAGTCAAATATTAATGAGAAGCTTGTTTTAAGTATCATACTCTGTTTCTACTCATTTCTTACACTGATTCTAGGCTGTTTGTTTGTTTCCGCCTCTCAAACAGTTGTGTATTGTTTCTGATTGACTCATTAGGTCGCCAAATCGATCCTATCCACAAGAACAAGAAGATTTCAAAGCAGAAAAGAAAATGATGAGCATTTTACAACAAGCCATCAAAGAGGATATCTTAGTATTGCTACAACATCAGGGAGATTCTCAGTCTGTTTGGAATTTGTTGAAAGTAAAGTTTCTTGGGAGCGTGTCTATGATCAAAAGCAAAACTGCTTTGATGAAGAAAGAGTTTGATATCTTTACGGGTATAAAGGGTGAAACAACAAAGCAGTTGATTGAACGATATTGCCATCTGGTTGTTAAGATGAAGAGGTTGGGCATAACCAAGACGGATGAGGAATGGGTTGATAAATTGGCGGATGCATTACCATACGATGAATGGATGGGGTACTTATCTATTGGTGTTGAAGAATAATTTGGAGTATATGGGATTCAACCTTAGCACATTTATTGAAAAGATTGAGTCACGCGAGCTTGAGTTGACAAAGATTAGAAAGATGAAGTCTTCAAGTGTTTAACAAGATGTCTCATTGTATTACAAAGGAAGTACTCCAGCAACATCAAATCTAAGTCCAAAAGTGCAGACAGCTGTTAGTGCAGATTCAACATCCGGAGTATCATCTGTCAAATCAAGCAACAATAGTTCACCATTTGCAAGTTTTGAGCCAAATCCAAAAGTTCAAAACTCACCTGATCAATCCTACACTCAAAGTTCGTCAGGATCAAACAGTCAAAGTCAAGGTCCAGGAATTTTGTGCAACATTGCTGTGAACATTAAGAATGCTCAAGACTTTACTGAATCATCAGCGAAACAACATATAGCACTTCTTGCTTCAGTGATTGAATCGTATGAAAGCTTGGTTGCAGGTAGAATTGGGAACCCAGATATGACAAAGGAAGACTATGATCAGATCGATCTAGAGGAGCTGGATTTGATCGACATCAAATGGGGAATGGCAAGCTTGGTGAGAAGAGCTCAACGATTTATGGAAATAACTGGCAGGAACAGTCTGTCAGGACCTGATCAAAAGCTTGGGGTTGATAAATCGAAAGTCACATGTTTCAAATGTAAAGAGAAGGGACATTTCAAGCGGGAATGTCCAAACAGGGAGGTTAACAACCATCAAAACCCGTTTTCAAATGACTATTACAAACAAGCGATCTATCATAAGACAAGTCAACATCCATTCACCCAAAGACCTCAGATCGAGAATAAGCGTGAAAAAGCTCTCTTAGTCAACCAAGATGATGAGAAAGTTGCTGAAGGTTTTAGTTGGGATAAGTACATCCCTGGTAGTGAGGGTAGGGCAATGATGGCAGAGATTGTGGAAGAACCGGAATGCTCTATTGAAACAGAAGAAGTCTTGTCTGAAGAGAGTTTGGCTGAACTTGAAGAAGTTGTTGCATAAGTTTACTACTATCAATCTGAACAGGAGATTATTGCTAGTTCTTTCAAATCAATAATGCCTCCTAATATGTTTGAATCTTTTGCAGGTTTCTTCAATGAGCCAACCACAGGATTCTGTCCACGATACGATGAGGAAAAAGAGACAGTCGAAGAGATAATAGACGTGTCAAAAGAAATGAATGAAGACACTCTAAAAGAGATTGCTGACAAAGTATTGATGGGCAAGCTAAAAGAGGTAGAAACAGAATCAGTCGAATCAAAGTATGTCGAAACCGAGTCAGTTGAAAGTGTGTCTGTCGAAACGGTAAAAAGGAGTCTGACGAGAAATAGGAAAATGAGGAGATCAAATCAGGAGACAAGTCTGAGTCAGAGTCTGATGGTTTTGGTAAAACAGATATTAAAATTAATCAAGAAGAAAAGGTTACTGAAAAGGTTGATTCGATTCATGAAGTTCCATGCAAAAACTGTTCAAAACCCTGCATGGATTGTCTTGAAAAAGACAAACAATTTCAAGAGTTGAAGAAGTTTACTGATGAAGTAAAATTTGATCTCAGTGAGATAAAAGAAGCATATGACACTTTGGCACGATCAATCAAAATGATTAAAAAAGAAAGTTTTGAAAATGATAAAGCCACGAAATTGTTAAAATCTACCGTCATGGATAAACAGATGGAAATTAACATCCATTTGGACAACATTGCCTCTTTGAAAAAAGAACTTGAGTTAATGAGAATTGAAACTGAGAGAATTGATAAGAAACTAATGAGTTATGATGCTTCATCATATGTGATTGATCAAATTCTTCCAAAACAACATGATGCGAAATCTGTCTTCAAAAGTGTTCCACCCCCAATGTGGAATCATTATACTCAAAAGTATCCAGATGGGGTGGAATCTGCTTTGAATCTCAAATTGAGAACCATTGAGAATGAGTTGCTTGAGAGCATTGATGTTACATTTTCTCCATCCGACACTGATAATGAGTCACAGGTGATCAAAACCGTTGTTGATCAAGTGTTAGATAAAGAAAGGGATAACTCGGAGTTTGATACTGTGAAAACTCATTTTGAAAACTCCATTTCTGATTCTGAAGAAGATGGCAATTTCTTAGACAAGTTTATACCAAAATCAGAAAAGGTTGTGAATGATGATTCGATCATTGTGGTTTACACAATGACCGGAACTGAAAAACTTTATTCTGATTTTGAGTATCCAATTCAAAATGCCAGATTGGAAAATATTGAAAAGGTGTTTAAACTTGTTGAAATTGATATTTCTGAGGTTAACAACAACGAGTTTCTTTCAAAACCTAAAAAGTCTTTTGTGAAACAACAACCGAACAACCCTGGGAAAAAGGATTGGGTGGGTAAAAATGGGTCTAACAAAAGAAATGGTAATAACTTCAAAAACAAAGGTATTGGTTTTGAAAAGAAGATGGCTAAGAATGTCAAGCCAAAAGAAAAGATGAGTGATGTTTTTGTTGCTGGTCCTAGTGTTGATGCTGAAAAGGATTATATCTTCAGTCAAAAAGCCATTGATGATTTCAATGCAGCGAAAAAATTGAGAGAATAGACTAACAAATCAACTTTTGTTGAGTATGACAAAAGAGTTTGTTACCGCTGCACTGAGATTGGTCATATGGCGAAACAATGCACCAAAAGGATTGAAAAACCCATTTTCAAGAAACCAGTTTTGCAAAAGCCGAAACAAAAAGTTTCACCTGATGAAAAGGGCAAAACACCTATGATTTCCCCCGTTCGTATCTTGAAAAGAGGTGAATCTTTGAAGTCCGATGATAAGCCGAAATCAACTTTTGAGATTGGTGAATCTTCGAAAACTCAAAAGACTTCAAAGATTTATCCAAAGACAAAAATTTTTGAAAATCAATCATGGGTGGCAAAATCAAAACAATCAGTTGAAGAGAAGAAGATGGAAAATGAGTTAAAATCTGAATCAAAAGTGTGTGCAAATGATGTTAAGAAATTGGAATTTGAACTAGACAAGTTACTTGAAGAATTTCCACCAATTAAGGAGGAAAATATTAAATCAAATCCGAAACCTGAAGTTCCAAATGTTATCTTCAACATTCCGAAAGTTGATGTGTCATGTGATCTTGTGTTTGGTAGTGTTCCAAAGGTAAAGAAATCATGGGCTTCATTGTTTGAATGAATTTCTGTGATGTATCCAGGGGCTGCCGAGGTCGATAATTTCAAAATGGATAATGGACAGCGGAGCTTCAAGGCATATGACTGGAATGCTGGCTCTACTCTACGATGTTAAATCAATCAATGGTGGTTATGTTGGATTTGCAGGAAATCAGGGTGGCAGGATAGTTGGTGAAGGAACTCTAACAAATGGAGTTGTGTCATTTGAAAAAGTGAACTATATTATCGAACTTGAAAACAATCTGTTGAGCATATCACAGATTTGTGACAAGTCATTTACATTACACTTTACTAAAAATGAATGTTTAATCATAAAACCTGGTTTTAAAATTCCTGAGGAAATGGTGTTGATGCGAGCTCCACGAGAAAATGATTTGTATGTTCTCGATATGAGTGTCGCAACAACAACAGATTATCAAAAACAATGTTTTGTGACAAAAACGAAAGCGGCTGAAAAAGAGTCAAGAATGTGGCATTGAAAGATGGGCCATATTCATGTCAGAAAAATGAATTTTCTTGTGCATAATGATCTCGTAGAAGGTGTGAATCTGAAAATTTTTCATTTAAATGATGATTGTGTAGAGTGCAAGAAGGGAAAACAAACGAGGAAAACACACCCGCAGAAGCTATTAAATTCAATCAAAGTTCCACTCGAAAGGTTACACATGGATCTTTTCGGACCAGTAAATGTAAAAAGTGTGAGCGGAGACTTGTACTGTCTTGTGGTCACTGACGACTTTACAAGGTTTTCGTGGGTGATGTTTATGGAAAGTAAAGATCAAACGTTTGAGTCGTTGATGTTTCTATTCAAAAAGATGGAAACGCTGTACAAAGTGCCGATCAGAAGAATTCGGAGTGACAATGGAACGGAGTTTAAGAACAATCAGATGCTCGAGTTTTGCAATGAGAAAGGAATTCTTCATGAATTCAGTGCACCATACACTCCACAGCAAAATGGTGTAGCTGAAAGAAAGAATTGTACCTTGATTGAAACAGCTCGAACGATGCTCGCTGATTCCAAGCTGCCGATATTTTTCTGGAGTGAAGCAGTTGCAGCAGCGTGCTATACTTTGAATCGCGTTCTCACAGTGAAGAAATACAAGAAAACCTGTTTTGAGCTTCTTCATCGTTATAAACCAAATTTGAAGTTTTTAGAATCGTTTGGATCACCTTGTACTTTCATTGATCCAGATGGTAAGTTTGGTGCTAAAAGTAATGAGGGTTTCTTTGTAGGTTATGCGAGTCCGCTGAAGAGGGTGTTCGTACCGTGCCTGGGGAAGATAATTCAAGTTCAGCATGTTGATTGTCAGAAGCATACTGCTCCATCACAACTTCCTGGACAAAGAATCTTGTTCGATTACGACAAACTCTGGGAGTCTTTCCAACTGCCGACTGAGCCTAGTGAAGAGGAACTAGCTTTCTTATACCAACATCAACAATCTATGTCACAAGATCAGGTGCCAAGACCGTTGGTAGTTTCTCAACCTGATGAGGGTACAAGCAATCCTACAAATGGTACAAACGATCACGGGGCCGGTCCAAGTGGAACTGCTCACGAACCACCAGAGGAACCAGCTCCAACGTTTGATAACTCTACGACTCAGAATCGGAAGACGGTCCGACTTTTGACGAGGAACCAAATGTTGCAACGACAGAAGTTGAGGATCACACCGGTGATCAAGATATTACGAACTTGCAATCGGAAGTGAGCGTGCCTGACACTGCCATGCCAAGAACTTTGTCGTATCATCCTTCAGAGCAGATAATCGGTGATCTTCAGAGCGGTGTAAAAACACGGGATCAAATCAACAGAGCTGTTACATGTTTTTATACATCTGTTGCTCCTTTGCAGGAAGAGTTCTCACTTAAGTGTTTCATTTCGCAGGTTGAACCCAAGACGCATAAAGAAGCTTTAATTGAAGAAAGCTGGGTTAATGCTATGCAGGAAGAGCTGCAGCAGTTTGAGAAACTGGGAGTCTGGAGATTAGTAGATCTTCCTGAAAATCAAAAGCTGATCAAAACAAAGTGGGTATTCAAATGCAAGAGAGATGATAGAGGAGTCATTGTTCGAAACAAAGCACGTCTGGTAGTACAGGGATTCAGTCATCAAGAAGGCATTGACTTTACAGAGGTGTATGCGCCTGTTGCTAGACTCGAGGTGATTAGGATCTTCCTAGCGTTCGCGTCTTGGAAAGGATTCAAAGTCTACCAATTAGATGTGAAATCTGCATTCCTGTATGGTAAAATCAAAGAAGAAGTGTATGTTGGACAACCGCCGGGTTTTACTGATCCACTACACAAAAACAAAGTCTATCTTCTGGATAAAGCGCTTTACGGACTTCACCAGGACCCGAGAGCCTGGTATGAGATGCTTTCCCAACATCTGCTGGCCAACGGGTTCACCAGAGGGACGGTTGATAGCACTCTGTTTACAAAGGAGGTTGCAGGACATCTTTTAATCGTGCAGATCTACGTTGATGATATCACCTTTGGTTCGACAAATGACGATTTATGTAAAGAATTTGAGAAAGTTATGAAGAAGAAGTTTGAGATGAGTTCAATGGGGGAGATGAAGTTCTTCCTAGGGCTACAAGTCGAGCAAATGCCCGAAGGAATCTTCATTCATCAAACTAAATACGTGAACGATGTTCTGGAAAAATTCAACATGTATGAATCTACTCCGACATCAACCCCTTAGCTGAGAATCATGGGATTTGCCCAGACGAGAGTGGTGATAAAGTGGACGAGACTTATTACCGGTCGATAATTGGATCTTTGATGTATCTTACTGCTTCCAGCCCAGACATCATGTATCCGACGTGTTTATACGCTCGATATCAGTCCAGCCCACGCCAGTCACACTTGACGATCATGAAACGCATTTTACGGTATTGGAAAGGCTGCCCAAGCACCGGCTTATGGTATCCTAAGTCTGGCGATTTCTCTCTCACAGGTTTTGCTGATTCGGATTTTGGTAGCTGCAAGCAAAATGCTAAGTCCATCACTGCTGGGTGTCAGTTCTTCGGAACTCGACTAATCACTTGGCAGTGCAAGAAACAAACCTCAGAAGCGCTCTCTACTTGTGAGGCAGAATACGTTTCGGCCTCGAGCTGTTGCTCTCAGATCCTTTGGATCCAACAGCAGATGCGAGACTTTGGTTTGCAGTTCTTGGACACACCTATATTTGTGGACAATGAAGCAGCGATTAACATAACGAAAAACCCGGTTCACCATTCTAAAACAAAACATATAGAAATTCGGCATCATTTCATCCGTGATTGTCACGAGAAGAAATTGATTCGAATTGAACATATACACACCGATGAACAGAAAGCTGATTTTTACACCAAACCATTTGATAAAAAGAGATTTAACTATCTTTTGAAATTAAATGGAATGAAAAACTTGTTTTCTGGGAGGGTTGTTGAATGTGAAGCCGAGGAGGACGGCGATCTGATGTGATCCATGTTATGTTGTCAAAGTTTTGATACAGTTTATTTTCTGCTTTTGATAAAACCAAAAACACAAAAATATGTTTTTGTTTTTAGGGGGAGAAAGTTTGCAGAAAATCCAAAAACATGATAAAATTTCAAAATCCAAAAACATTGAAAAACTGAAAAAGAGTTTGTGTAAAAAAGGGGAAATGATAGTACATCAGCTAGACAGATGCAGTACGCTAAAGAAATGTATTGTTTAAATGTGTTAAGCAGTCTTGCAGATGATATGCCGATAGGTTTTTACACATTTAGTAGGTTTGTTCGGGATATAAACATAAAATCATTACTTGCTTTTATGTGGGGAACTTCTCTCGGATATATGGGTAACCCCCGAAATCTTGTTTGAAAGGTCCCTCTTTCTGAGATACTAGGTCTTTATGCTTAGTGATATCTGGGGTATTATCCCGGGACTTCTGATTTTGCGGAAGCAATGGCCTAGTCCCCGGAGAATACTTTACGCTGCTTGAAATATAAGTCTCCATTCAGCATAAAAAATGATGAAACATTGAAAAATGCTAATCATGTGCTGTTGTAAAAGAAGATCCCCAAAGGGGACCCACCTTAAGTCGAGGCCGTCATCTCTCTGATTTTGCGGAAGCAATAGCCTGAGCTCTCATGGCCCTCGCATTTAACCCCTTACAGATATCATCTAGGTATACTCACCTGTAAGACTGAATATTGGGATCTGGATACGGGAGTATATTCTAAGGTGGTACACATGTAAAAGTTAAGCCTTAAAACATTAAATCCGTATCCTGAACAGATTGAACTTTGTGTGAAAATTTAAGAGGATCAGTATATCAGCAATCAATGCAAACTGTTTAATACTGAAAATGTAATCAAAGCTTAACGGTGCTTGTATCTTGTCGGAAGCTGATATGATCCTCTAACATACTCATAAAAATATTGTGTGTACAGTTTATTGCTTATCATATTCAAAATCCAAAAAGATTTGCATTTCATCTTTTTTTAGACAACGAACGCTGGAGATCAGATGATCAAAGTCTTATGTGCTGAACAAGTCTGGATCATGAGGGTTGGGTAAGCAGAAGATTGAGAAAAAATGATTGGTAATTGCTTGAAAGTTCAAAAGTTCATTAACTTGAACTTAAAATCAGTTTCAGAAAATCAGCATCTTCATAAACTGGTCAGCCAGGGTCATTAACTTGGACTTGGCAGGCTAAACAGTTGACCAGGGTCATTAACTTGGACTTGGTTAACTGGGTGTGTCGGTAAAATCTCAAAAAGTTAAAAAAAATTTTGTTGAAAATTTTGATGTAATTTCGCTTGAGAAAGTAATTCCGCGTGAAACGGTAATTCCATTTGAAAAGGTTTCAGTGCCTGTTTCACACGGAATTAGGTCGTCTATAAATAGATTAGTGATTTCGCTTGAACGGTTTACTTCTGTTATTTCGCTTTAAACCTCTGTCAGAGCGATTACATGCGAAATCACAAAATCATCAATTTCTAGCCGTTACTCTGCCCGTTTGTTGTTTGAAATCGTGATTCTAGTTGGTTTGCTCAACTATTATCATGGGAAAGGTGAGAGTTTTACTGATTTGACCCAGATCTGAACTGTTTTTCATATGTCGGCGATGAACTGGAACATAAACATAGATCTAGGGTTGATTTTTGATGATGAATGAATAATAATCATACCCTTGTGCTCGTAATGTGATATAGATCTTGTTTAAGGTATCAATTTGTTCTGAATAACCTGATTTCGAATGAAGTCGGTAGATCTGAATGTTTGGACTTAGATCTAGGCTAAACTTGTGGTCAAAATTGAAAATCAAACACACATGTATGCTCGGAATTTAATAAGGAACAAACCCAGTTAATCAATTTCATCATTAGAAAGATTTTTGAAAAATTTGTTCATGATTTCATTTGAAACATGTAATTCCGCTTCAAATGAGTATTCCGTTTTAAATTGTAATTTCGTTTCAAGATGTGATTCAGTTTGAACTGTGATTCCGTTTCAACTTGTGATTTCGCTTCAAAGTGTCATATGTGATTCCATTTGAGAATGTTATTCCGTATGAATGTGTGATTTCATTTGAAAATGTTATTTCGCTTGAATGATCTTTGAATTAAAAATTTTCAAAGTGATTGATTTGAATGTTTGATGTTGTTTTTCAGCCTTCAAATGTGTTATTTGATGCACTACACAACACTTGTTGTGATTTCGATGAGGAGAAGATTCCAAAGTTGTATGAATTTAAGAGTATTCTGGAGTTTATGAGAAGGTTGCCGATTCAGAAAGCTTTGACGAATCAACATCTGGTTTTCAAATCTCATATCAAATGTTTTTGGGAGAAGGCAACATATGATGAAGAGAGCAAAGTGATCAATTCGTTTGTTGAGCTAAATGGTGAAAACAAACCAATTATTATCTCGGAGGCACTTATCCGTGAAGTGTTGGATTTTCCTGATGATGTAAACTCTCCGACAAAATTCCCAGAGAGGATGGTCAAAGGCTGTATGCTGCGGATGGGTTATAATGGTGGATTGAACAGTGCTAGCTACTTGAAATCAAAGTTTTCCAAGCCATACAAGTTTCTTATTCACTCAGTGTTGATTGCTCTAAGTCATAGAAAGGGAGCTTATGATGCAATGAGAGATTATCAAATGAACATGGTGACAGCTCTAGTATTAAACAAGAAGTATAATTTTTTGAAAATTGTGTTTCATTACATGGTTGAGAACATTACTTCAAAGAACAAGACTTGGGTGTATCCACGATTTGTTCAAATGATGTTAGATCATGCATATCCTGATCTTGAAAGAGATGAAAACAATGATTTACTGGTGTTATCTCACATGGATAATGAGTCTGTGAAACAATTGGCCAGATATCATCCAAATCATCCAGAGCCAAAAAACGAAACCTGAATTTTTTGGTTTCATCAAAGATAAGAATTATCAAGATCCAGATCCAATCAATCATCAGAACTGGAGAAATGAGGAAGAAATGAAAGAGAAGAGTTATGCCGATGAGTTGAAAACACTTGAAGATTTCAAAGAATTAAGAAACGAGTGGTTCTTGAAAGAGAAAAAGAAGAAAAGCAGAAAAACTACTCCGAAAGTTCAAATGGAGGAGGGTTCTTCATCACAACCCAAAAAGCGTCAAAAGAAAGCAGTTAAGACATTACTTGTTGATGAATCAAAGGAGGAAGCTGAAGCTGAAGAAGAAGTTAATGTTGAAGGAGATGTTCGTTTGTCTCCTGAATCTGAAAAGTTGTTGAAAGATCTTACTGATTATAATGCTGAAATAGAGAAAGTAGCTGGTGATGAAGAAGGTGACGATGTAGACAAAAGTACAACAAGCTCGTCTGATGAAGAAATTGATGAAACAGAACGGGCAGCAAGAATTAGAGCTGAGATAGAGAAGGAGAAACAATTAAGAAGAAAAAGAAGAAAAGAAAAAGATGATGATGAGTATACTCCTTCTCAAGAAAATGTTGAAGATGTTCAGACACCTCCATCTGGTGGCAGGAAAAAGCAAGTTGCAAGAAAAAGTGTTGTAACTCCTAAAGCAGCAAAAAATGAAAGTTGCTAGTTATGAACGAAAATAGGGAACAGTGTATATGATTTCGGTAATCATTAACACTAAAAGTAAGGAACTTAAAGAAATCCCAGTAGTGTCTGAATACCCGGATGTATTCCCAGATGAGCTACCAGGATTACCGCCCAATAGGGAAGTAGAGTTTAGAATTCATCTAATTCCTGGAACTACACCAATAGCTAAGGAACCTTATCGGTTAGCACCCACCGAAATGTTAGAATTGAAAAAGCAGTTAGATGAATTATTAGGTAAAGGATTCATACAACCTAGTTCATCCCCTTGGGGAGCACCAGTGTTATTCGTGAAGAAGAAGAAGGATGGTTCAATGCGAGTGTGTATCGATTATAGGGAATTAAATAAGGTTACGATTAAGAATCGATACCCATTACCTAGGATTGATGATCTCTTTGATCAACTTCAGGGAGCTAGATATTTCTCCAAGATAGACTTGCGCTCTGGATATCATCAATTGAAGGTACAGGAAGAAGACATACCTAAAACTGCCTTCAAGACTAGGTATGGTCACTACGAGTTTACAGTCATGCCCTTTGGATTAACAAATGCCCCTGTAGCATTTATGGACATGATGAATAGGATTTGTAAGCCGTATTTGGATAAATTCGTAATTGTCTTCATCGACGATATACTTATTTAGTCCAAAAGCCAGGACGAGCATTGTGAACACCTGCATGCACTTTTAACTTTATTAAGGAAGGAAAAGCTTTACGCCAAATTCTCGAAGTGTGAATTTTGGCTACAGGAGGTGCAATTTTTAGGTCACCTGGTGAATCACGAAGGCATTCACGTAGATCCCTTTAAGATAGAAGCGATCACAAATTGGAAGGTCCCGCAATCAGCTACCGAAGTTAGAAGTTTTCTAGGATTAGCTGAGTATTACAGGCGCTTTATAAGAGACTTCTCTAAAATAGCTGTTCCATTGACTAAGCTAACCTGTAAAACTGTTAAGTTTGAATGGGGAATCAAGCAAGAAGAGGTCTTTAGGATTTTAAAGCAAAGATTAACCAATGGCCCAATTTTGGCCTTACCAGACGGAACAGAAGATTTTGAAGTTTACTGTGACGCTTCTAAGCTAGGGTTAGGATGTGTGCTGATGCAACGCAAAAAGGTAATTGCGTATGCCTCAAGGTAATTGAAAAAGCACGAGGAAAATTATACGACCCATGACTTAGAGTTAGGAGCAATAATTTTTTCCCTTAAGATTTGGAGACATTATCTGTATGGAAGTAAGTTTACGGTCTATACAGATCATAAGAGTTTAAAGTACATATTTGGGCAAAAAGAATTAAACATGAGACAAAGAAGATGGATGGAAATTCTAAGTGACTACGACAGTGATATTCTATATCACGAAGGAAAGGCAAATGTAGTAGCAGATGCCCTAAGTCGTAAGTATCACGAAAAGCAAAGACGAGTTCGTGCTCTTAGATTAAATCTCCAATTAGATTTAAGGGAACAACTGAAGAATGTACAGGAAACAGCAATCAAGGACGATGCTGAAGGAATGAAAGGATGAATAAAGGAATTAGAACAAGGGACTGATGGAATTTGGAAATTCCATAAGAAAAGGATTTGGGTACCTAAGCAAGGGGGTTTAAGAGATAAGATTTTAGAGGAAGCCCATAAATCTAGGTATACGATGCACCCTGGTAATAATAAGATGTACCAAGATTTAAGAAATAACTTCTGGTGGATAGGAATGAAAAAGGACATAGCTAGATATGTTTCTAAGTGTCTAACTTGTTCACAAGTTAAGGCAGAGCATCAGAAACCTTCAGGGTTACTCCAGCAATTAGAAATGCCTGTATGGAAATGGGAACTAATAACAATGGACTTTGTTACTAAGTTACCTAAAACCAGGAAAGGTAATGATGCAATCTGGGTGTTTGTGGACCGATTAACCAAATCAGCTCATTTCCTGCCAATGAAGGAGACCTTTAGTATGGAAAGATTAGCAAAGTTGTATGTAGATGAGGTAGTATCCTTACATGGAGTCCCACTCTCCATTGTGTCAGATAGGGATAGTCGCTTTACTTCGCATTTTTGGACAAGTTTCTAAGAAGCAATGGGGACACGACTAAATTTAAGTATTGCATACCATCCCCAAACAGATGGGCAAAGTGAAAGGACGATCCAAACCCTTGAAGACATGCTCAGAGAATCTGTGATCGACTTTGGTGGAAACTGGGATGACCACCTACCCTTAATCGAATTGTCCTATAACAATAGTTATCATGCAAGCATCGAGGTTGCCCCATTCGAAGCACTGTATGGACGAAAGTGTCGAACTCCCGTATCCTGGGCATAAATAGGAGAAAGTCAATTATCAGGTCCCGAGATTGTACAGGAAACCACCGACAAGATAACTCAAATCAAGGAAAGACTAAAAACGGCTCGAGATCGCCAAAAGAGTTATGAAGACAATTGACGTAAACCGTTAGAATTTCAAGTTGGAGACAAGGTACTCTTGAAAGTTTCTCCTTGGAAAGGAATAGTTCGATTCGGTAAGAAAGGAAAGCTAAGTCCAAGGTACATAGGACCATTCCCAGTTATCCAACGGATAGGACCAGTTCCCTATCGCTTACAACTACCAGAAGAGCTAGCTGGGGTACATGACGTGTTTCATGTATCTAATCTCAAGAAATGTTTATCTGATGAATCACTGGTAGTACCTCTTCGAGATATAGAGGTAAATGAAAAGCTAAAATTTGTAGAAAAACCGCTTCAAATAGAAGACAGAAAGGTCAAATTCCTCAAGCACAAAAGACTGGTACTAGTAAAAGTAAAATGGGATTCGAAAAGAGGACCAGAGTATACATGGGAACTGGAATCAGAAGTGAAGCAGAAATACCCTTACCTGTTTCAATAAATCTCGAGGACGAGATTTTAAATAAGGTGGGGAGGATGTAAGGACATGCAAAAATGTCCCAAAATACTTCGTAAGTGGAAACCCGGACCCCTAAAACCCTAACCCTTATGAAAAGTCAAGAAATTCAAAATTTGTTGATCTGTCGCGGGCCGCGTAAGCCTTGAGGAAAGCCTATGCGGGGCGCGACAACTTGAAAACTCTCCGGCTAAGCTTTAGGCCACGTGTCAGACACGTGGCAGACCTACGGGGTGACACGGCAGCCCTAGTCGTAGCTAGGGTGGCCCTCGCGGGCCGCGTAGGAGTCCCTTCGAGTTTACGCAGGCCGCGTAAAACTCAAAATTTTGCTATAAATTGGACGTTGCATGGCCTGGCTTCTCTGTTCAAAAAACTATTTCAAAACAACAAATTTCTGCTTAGATTCGAGTGTTTAAGGGTCGAGACGCTGCTACGATTACAGGGTAATAACTCGATCACTGCTATGATACAATGTCCGATCTATTGAAACCGATCCGATGGATGTTTAAGTGCTACCCAAATTCGGGCTATACTTTGTCATTCATCATGAGGGTTTTGATTTCGTGAGCTTATCGTAAATGTTGTATTAAGTTACTAACCTAGTTTCGTGTGCATTGTTATTTAACTAGGTTACCAAGCTTAATCAGTAGGCAAAACTCTGTCAAACTAAACCTGCAATGTGAGTCATTCTCTTTTTACCAAATTGTTTCCAAAACCCTATTTATTTTCAAAGTTATAGTTACAGGGATTAAGTCTTTGTAGTCTTCAATTACAGTCGGTATGTGGGGTTTTGTATACATTACTTGATAATCGTCACCATTGGACAACGAGTTAGTCAATGGGTGATATGACCATAGTCACAGAATCGGGTCGAGTGACAAATATTGTTGGGTAATTGGTTGTTATAAACATTGTAATCGCCCTTAATACTGTAATTTATAACAATGTGTCGTTTTGTGCAAAATGAATGACTCGCCAGTATTTCCTCGCTGATCAAATCTTTTTAAACATGTTTCAAGTGATTTACTGTGAACAAGGAAAGTGCCGCATAGCACTACAACTTGAAGAGAGTGGCTCAGAAAATAAATAAATGAATAAACATGTTTTTTTTGTAAACAAGGAATTTCCCCGTGAAATTCCTTTATTATAAATTATGGGGTTAGTCCTAAAACGTGAAATAAAATAATTGGGTATTTTCAGTTTAAGTGATCCTGTTTAAATTCCCGCTGCCTAAGTAACACCAATACCACGTGTTTCTGTCCCGCAACTTCTGAAACGGATAAAACCGGGTCGGAGGTCGTGACACCTACTGTTGCAAATGCCAATGCATTGTGTTTTACGAAATGTCTTAGGCATTGTGTTTTACACTTTGTGTCTACCTTTGTGTTTTACACTTTTTTTTGTAATTGTCTTTTACACACTGCGTTTTACAAATCATGTTTTGTCTTACTATATGTTTCCACCGTCGCTCGCCGCCGCAACACGCAACGGCAAAATACTAGTAATTTGTTAAAAGTCAAGAAAGGATAGCGAATATTTTTGCTAGATTCCCATCATTTCATAGTTCATACTCAATAGGAAACAATACCATTTAACTTTGTAAAATATTAAAGAGTAAATTACTATTTGAGTCCCTATATTTTAGTGATTTTAACTAATTGAATTCAAAATCAAAATGTTTAATGTCCTGAGTCCCTAACCGTTCATTTAACGTTTTGAGTCCAATTTTTAAAACTTGTACTTTTGATTTTGAACTCAATTGGTTAAAACCACTATAACACAGGGACTCAAAAAGTTATAAAATGAGCTGTTCGGGACTCGAAGCGTTAAACTTTTTGGTTTTAAACTCAGGTGGGGTTAAAACTACTAAAACATAGAGACTAAAAAAGTAATTTACTCAATATTAAATAACTTTAAAAAAAGAAAAAGAAAAAAAAGTTCTCAAGTCCCCAATAATTGCCTTTTGTGGATTATTTTCTAAATCCCTTGTACGGTTTAAAAAAAAGAAAAAGAAAAAAAATTTCTCAGGTCCACAATTGTTGTCTTTTGTGGATTATTTTTAAATCTGCTCTACGGTTTTAAAAAGAGTGTGCCTATTGGCACACCAAACCCTAGCAAAATTAGGGTTTATCTACGCTGCGTATTGGTTAATACGCAGCGTATAGGGTTAAACCAATACGCTGCGTATTGACCAATACGCAGCGTAGATAGCCCATAGATCTCAGTGCCTGATAACCAATCATTGCACAGAAAACAAGGTGTGTCTATGCTGCGTATTGACCAATACGCAGCGTATTGAATTTTACACTAATGGTCCCTGGAGTTTCAAAAATTGACACAAATGGTCCCTTATTTTTGATATATTTACACTTTGATCCCTGGTGTTTCATAAATTGACATAAATGGTCCCTGTCAGGGACTATTTTTGCAAAAACTGAAACTTCAGGGACCAAAGTGTAAATATATAAAAAATGTGTAAAAAGGGGGTCTTCTTTAAAGAACCGGCCCTTGCAAGACTCGAACTCGTGACCTATTGTTTAGAACCGCAACGCCTTAACCAGTTTATCCTCTGTCCAGAGCTGTTAGAATATGAAACTTAATTCCTTATATACCCTAGCTACCCAATACGCTGCGTATTGGTCAATACGCAGCGTATATAAAACATCTGCAAAATTGGGGTCATTTTGGTAGGTTTGAAGTATCAAAAGTTTACCAGGTTTGTATTGGTCAATATGCAGCGTATATAACCTTCCTGAATTTTAAAACTTCCAGAACTTTATCTATACAACAGAACATGTTAAATAACCTGCCAGAATTTTATATGTACACCATAGTATATAACATTTCAAAATATGTTAAACCGTTTACACCGAAAGTTTGATATATACAAGAAAAGTTTGTGCATACATAACAAAATGATAAAATACTACTGCTGCTGCTCCTGATGCTGCTGCTCCTGCTGCTGATGTTGATCCCATTCCGCATCCGCAATGAAGGGTAGTGGAGGTAACCCGTCATGCTGTCGCTGCTGCTGCAGCGCCGCAGCCACCCACTCCAACAGATAGTTGTTCCTTTCAACGTTCCGAAGCAGCCGCTGATGTGACGGGTCAGGACCGGGCCAAACATGGCGTGGGAACTGAGGCGCCCCGGGTGGTCCACGCGGCTGTGGTGGCTGCGGAAGAACGGCGACCGGCTCATGCGGCTCCGGCGGCTCCGGATCGTGCGGAGGATAAAACAGAGGGAACTGTTCTGGCAGTTGTGTAAGCTCGTATTGCGTGCCGTCTAGTTTCTTTAACCGCTTCCCGCATGGAAAGTCTTTGGTAATTTGCATCCCGTTTACTGTGTTCATCCCCATCCGCTTTGGCTGTGTCGCCGGGCCTACACGGCCGCGGTCGTTCTCCGGATGATAGCCCAACGAATGGGCTATCTTGGTCACGTAGGCGCCGCCGAATAGCACTCCGCGCTCCTGTCGATGATGCGCGGAGGCGAAGTACTGCGCCAACCCGTGGGCGAGAGCGCACGGCCTCTTGTATAAGAGGCAATATAAAAAGAACAAGTCACCACTCGTACACCACTCCCGGCTTTTGTTTCGAGCAGTGATCGAAGTGGAAATCATTTTGTGCAAATACCTGCATAAATGGAAACCAGTCAGTAAATAATAATAAGGCGACATCGATTAAATGAGGATAAAAAAACAATATATTTTTTACTCGTTACGGATTTTGACGCACGTAACAGACCTACGCGCCTTACGAGGGTCAAAACTAAGATCGTCGTTAAATTATATTTTTTTATTATTTAGTCGAAGTTGAACCGTAACGCGCGTAGGTCCCTAACGAGCGTCGAAACTAAGTTCGTCGTTTTATATTTTAACGACGAACTTATTTCGACGCTCGTTAGGGACCTACGCGCCTTACGGTTCGACTTCGACTAAATAATAAAAAAATATATATTTTAACGACGAACTTAGTTTCGACGCTCGTTAGGACCGTACGCGCCTTACGAGCGTCAAAACTAAGATCGTCGTTAAATTATATTATTTTTTTATTATTTAGTCCATGTCGAACCGTAAGTCGCGTAGGTCCCTAACGGGCGTTTAAACAGCTGCAAAAGCAGCCGCAAATGGCTGCGATTTCGCTGCCGTTTGCGGCTGCGTTTGCAGCCGTAAACGGGCGTTTAAACGGCTGCAAACGCAGCCGCAAACGGCTGCGAAATCGTTGCCGTTTGGGGCTGTGTTTGCAGCCGTTTAAACGCCGGTTTACGGCTGCAAATGCAGCCCCAAACGGCTGCCGGTTTAAACGCCATTTAAACGCCGGTTACGGTTCGACTTCGACTAAATAATTAAAAAAAATCCTGTTTAAAAAGAAATTTTGTTTAAATGGTCCCTGGAGTTTCAAAAATTAACACAAATGGCCCTTTTTTGATATATTTACACTTTGGTCCCTGAAGTTTCAATTTTTACAAAAATGGTCCCTGATGTTTCAAAAATTGACACAAATGGTCCCTAACGACCGTCGAAACTAAGTTCGTCGTTAAAATATAAAACGACGAACTTAGTTTCGACGTTCGTTAGAGACCTACGCGCCTTACGGTTCGACTTCGACTAAATAATAAAAAAATATATATTTTAACGACGAACTTAGTTTCGACGCTCGTTAGGACCGTACGCGCCTTACGCGAGTCAAAACTAAGATCGTCGTTAAATTATATTTTTTTTTATTATTTAGTCGAAGTCGAACCGTAAGGCGCGTAGGTCCCTAACGAGCGTCGAAACTAAGTTCGTCGTTAAAATATAAAACGACGAACTTAGTTTCGACGCTCGTTAGAGACTTACGCGCCTTACGGTTCGACTTCGACTAAATAATAAAAAAAATATATATTTTAACGACGAACTTAGTTTCGACGCTCGTTAGGACCGTACGCGCCTTACGAGCGTCAAAACTAAGATCGTCGTTAACTTATATTTTTTTTATTATTTAGTCCATGGCGAACCGTAAGTCGCGTAGGTCCCTAACGGGCGTTTAAACGGCTGCGTTTGCAGCCGTAAACGGGCGTTTAAACGGCTGCAAACGCAGCCGCAAACGGCTGCGAAATCGCTGCCGTTTGGGGCTGTGTTTGCAGCCGTTTAAACGCCGGTTTACGGCTGCAAACGCAGCCCCAAACGGCTGCCGGTTTAAACGCCGGTTATGGTTCGACTTCGAGTAAATAATTAAAAAAAAATTCTGTTTAAAAAAAATTTCTGATTAAAAAGAAATTTTGTTTAAATGGTCCCTGGAGTTTCAAAAATTGACACAAATGGTCCCTTTTTTGATATATTTACACTTTGGTCCCTGAAGTTTCAATTTTTACAAAAATGGTCCCTGATGTTTCAAAAGTTGACACAAACGGTCCCTAACGAGCGTCGAAACTAAGTTCGTCGTTTTATATTTTAACGACGAACTTAGTTTCGACGCTCGTTAGGGACCTACGCGCCTTACGGTTCGACTTCGACTAAATAATAAAAAAATATATATTTTAACGACGAACTTAGTTTCGACGCTCGTTAGGACCGTACGCGCCTTACGGCTGCAAACGCAGCCCCAAACGGCTGTCGTTTTAAACGCCGATTACGGTTCGACTTCGACTAAATAATTAAAAAAAATTCTGTTTAAAATAAATTTCTGTTTAAAAAGAAATTTTGTTTAAAAAAAATCTGTTTAAAAAAAAAAAGCTGTTTAATAACTAACGTACCCGAAGAGCGGATCCTTAATCAGCGTAACCCTCCCCTTGGATTGTTGGTGGTCCCAATGAGTGATGTCCGCGATCAGAGCCCAAAACCCTAATAGCGTGGGTTTATCAACCATTACTAGCCCCTGTTTACACGAATGTTTATTAAACGTTAAATTAATATTAAATCTTAAATGTTATATATTAAAATAAGTATAATAACAATACAAAATTTGTGTTAAACGTACCTTCATATAAAGATCCGTAGCGATCTCAGCCTCCGTATACAAACCGCTATGCACCGCAAACTGTGCAAGTGACATAGAACGATCCTGGCCAGCCATGCGAAAAGAAACCTCGGGCGGGGGAGGGGGCTGCGCGGGGTCCTCAACCTGATCTTGCCGACGAGGATGAAACTCGAACGACGACAGAAACTCGACCAGTATCTCCCTGTAGGTCGGCGTAAACGATAGCTCAAACAGACGATCCCACAGTGATTCAAGGGGAACAAACCCCCACGCCCAATCTTCAACCTCGAGCTTCCGGAGGGTTTTCCAAGAAACCGCAAAATGTTCACCAATATGCATATTCCGAAGCTTCTCTCAACGGAGAGCAGCGTCGGACTCCGGAGGAAACTCCAAATACGGGTGATTCTCGAGAGGATCCGGCGGTGGACGCGCCTGCCGCTTCCGCTGCGGCTGCTCCGGAATATGCTCTTCTAAATTCATTTCCTCCATTTTTCTGTTTAAAAAAAACAATTTAAGTTTAAAAAAAAATATATTTTCTGTTTAAAAATATATATTTTCTGTTTAAAATGAAACAATTTAGTCAAAACATAGGATTTTAAAATGAAACACATAAGCAAGCAACTCAATTTATTTTCAAAAATTGTGGTAACAAGCTATCTTTACAAACAAAATGCTGAGATATACATGAATATCATTTTTTTAACGGACACCATAACATTTTTTTATTAATAAAACGATAACCAGCAGGGCACTGACACTTTTAAAAATAAAGAACAGATACAATTCTTCCAAAACCGGACACCCGGAAATCAGATTCTTAAAACATTCATCGCCCAAATAAAGAACAGATACAAGATTAATCATCTTCAAACACTGAAACAGCAGATTAAAATCAGGCACAGTTTCCCTGGGTGAAGCTATTGAGAGAATCTCCTGTCGCATTTTCTAAACAAATCTACTCAAGCCCTAATTCACTGTAAACCGTAGACATGTAAAGCAACTAGACACAACAATCAAACAAATCAAACAAACACCCCTAATTCACTGTAAACCCTAATTTACCTAAGATACACCCCTAATTTACGGATAAAATACTAAAAAAAATCAAAATTAGTTAAATAGGTTGAGAATATACCTCGTTTATACTTCGAATTCGCGTGTATAGGGTCGTAAATACGTAGTCGCCTTCGTATGTTTTGTGTGTGTAATTTGGGGAAGAACAGAGATGCGTAGGGGTTTTCCTGATTTAAATCAGAACCTATACGCATCGTAGAGGTCCCTACGAAGCGTATTAAAAGTCAAAAAAGGTGTTTGACTTGTGAAATTACGTTTTCGCCCTTCTTTTAGGGCTATACGGGGCTGACTATAAGGGCAAAAAGGTCATTTTCCGACCTTTGTATACGCTCCGTATGGATCTCTACGACGCGTATTTAAAGGTCAGGAGAATGACCTATATACCCTTCTGTTGAGCCTATACGAAGCATGGATAGAAGTGTATAAAGGTCATTGTTATGACCTTTATATACGCGTCATAGAGAGCCATACGGAGCATATATAAAGGTCAGAAAATGACCTTTTTGCCCTTATACTCAGCCCCGTATAGCCCTAAAAGAAGGGCAAAAAAGTAATTTAACATAATTATATTTTTAAACTTTGATTTGGGGGGAAAATTGTCCGCCTTTGACATAGGATGCGTATGGATCAATACGCTCCCTATTTGTTTGCCATTTTACCTTTTTACCCTTGTTCTGAGGCTAAAGGAAGCCAAAAACAGGGGCTTTATTGTCATTTGCTTATCATACGATGCGTAGGGATCCCTACGCAGCGTATAGGTGCATTTTTTTTTGTGTTTTCCTTGGTTTGTATTTATAGAAAACAATATTTTTTGATAAATAATGGCACAAATATAATTTAGAAAAGCTAAAAATAATACAAAAATTATGTTTATAAAAATATGAATTATAAATTAAAAATGATATTATTTGAATTATAAAATTAAAAATGATACAAACTTTATAAATTAAAAAAATTCTACAATTTACAAAAATATAAGTTTCCGGTTAATCTTCGATATCATTTATACTCGGTTCTTTGTCTTTGTCTGCTTTAGGATTGATTAACTCGTAGTAGTGCTGTAACCGCGGTCTATACATTTCTTCCCACCGTTCCGCAGCTATTGATCGATGTGTCGACCACAACGGGGTCGTTAAAGGCATGGGGTAGTCTCCTTCCAACTTAGCATGTATGAAGTGTCCCCCGTCAACATGTACGAGCGTTATCGCTTGAGGTCGTGGATCTAGTGGGGCATCCCTTAATGGGAAGATGGTAGTGCTCCATTCGATGCTTAGCACGTGGACGACAATATTATACCTTAATGGGAAGATGGTAGTGCTCCATTCGATGCTTAGCAGGCTTTCCAGTGCCTGAATAGGATTCTTTCCGTCCATTATTGTCGCTCTAATTTTTTGTACCGCATTTTTCACGTCTTTCTGAACGTGCAGGCTGTCGGGGAACTGCTTTCTTAGGGTTTGAAATATGATACGTGGCTCCATGTTTTGAGCAGTTAGCTGCTCCACTAGCTTGTATTCGGCTTTAGTAAATCTTCGCACAAAAGCGTGGCCCAACAGACTCGTCGTAGGTTCGTGGTTATGGTTCGCACAGTCCACTTTTAACTCCCACGTGTCATTCGTCACGTCCCGGATGGCGAGTAATGAAAATGGGCAACCGATTTTTTTGCTACCAGCTTTCCTAACTGTTGCTTTACTGCGGTGCTCACCACTACGGTCGCACACAAGCCATACCATCCCAGTAGTACCGCCAATATTTTTTGATCGGCGGGTAACAATTACGTAACCACACTCCTTTCCCGTTTCTTGTACCCAATTCTTCAAATCAGTTAGAGACATGAAACGCTAAAAAAAGTTACGTTAATAATAATAATAATAATAATAATAATAATAATAATAATAATAATATAATTGAAACTCATACTTCAGGGACTAATATGGTCATTATTGAAACTATTTTAACTGAATGGTTTAACCAGGTTAACTTTCATATAAATATTTCTTCTTTAAACACTAACTCAGTTAGCATACTTAACTGAACAGTACAGGGACCATTTGTGTCAATTTTCAAAACTTCAGGGACCATTTGTGTCAATTTTCGAAACCTCAGGGACCATTTGTGTCAATTTTCGAAACCTCAGGGACAATAATAATAACAATAATAATAATAATAATAATAATAACAATAATAATAATAACAATAATAACAATAATAACAATAATAACAATAATAATAATAATGTGATACCTCATTTATTTGAAACGGATTGCCCGGGGTAGATGGTTCATAAAGTGATGTATCGTATCCACTGTATCCACCTTCACCCACGTATCCACTGTAACCACCTTCACCCCTATATCTATCGTATCCACTGTATCCACCTTCACCCCCGTATCCACTGTAACCACCTTCACCCCCGTATCCACCTTCACCACCGTATCCACTATAACTTCCGTATCCACCTTCATCCCCGTATACCCCGTAACCCGGATACAATTGCTGCATCGGGTAATATGGTTCATCAACAGGTGCATTCTCAACACCGTATCCACTTTGTTGCACGTACGGAGATTCATACCCGTATCCGTAATCTGGATACACTTGATGCGCCGGGTAATTTGGTTCATCAACAGGTGGAGTGGGAGTCTTGTTCAAGTCTGGCAAGTGTGTTTTTTGATCAACAGGGACTCCAGACACAACCTCCTCCTCCTCATTGGCAGCATTTGCTCCCCATACGTCGTTAGAATAGCGATTACCGAAATAATTATCGTTCCAAAATGATGACATTTTAACAAGATTGAACAAAAAACAGAACAAAAAATTTTGGTTTAGTGTGTAAATTGTTTACTGAAGAAGAAGATGAAAAAGAAAGCAGAGGATTGAGAATTCGAATTGTGAACAGATGGATAAATAGAATTTCATGTGACACTTCAATAGGCAGCGTATTGCTCTCTACTCCCCGTATTACTTTATTCACGTGCCTGGACAACATCGTATCGATGTCAAATCAGTCTGACATACGCTGCGTATTGACCACTACGCAGCGTATAGGGTTAGATCTATACGATGCGTATTGATCACTACGTACCCTATGTCAGACTGATTTGACCATGGTACTAGGTTTGACTGTCTGGTCGTGTACCAACCACTAACATACGCTGCGTATTGAGCAATACGCAGCGTATAACCTAATTAGTGTATATAAGAATTAAGTTTCATATTCTAACAGCTCTGGACAGAGGATAAACTGGTTAAGGCGTTGCGGTTCTAAACAATAGGTCACGAGTTCGAGTCTTGCAAGGGCCGGTTCTTTAAAGAAGACCCCCTTTTTACACATTTTTGATATATTTACACTTTGGTCCCTGAAGTTTCAGTTTTTGCAAAAATAGTCCCTGACATTTCGTAAATTTACAAAAATGGTCCCTGGTTTTTCGAAAATTTACAAAAAGGTCCCTGAAGTTTCGAAAACTGACAAAAATGGTCCCTGAAGTTTCGTAAATTTATAAAAATGGTCCCTGGTTATACGCTGCGTATTGCTCACTACGCAGCGTATACGAACCTTGTTTTCTGTGCAATGATTGGTTATCAGGCACTGGGATCTATGGTCTACCTACGCTGCGTATTTAAACCCTAAGTGTGCAGATAGGCAAACTGAGTGTGCAGATAGTGGGAGCCTTTAAAAATGAACAGAAATTAAAAAGTAATTTACTAATGTCTCTCTACATTTTCTGGTTCCATCGTTTTCATTCCCGTGTCAATTTATGTTTTCTCAGACCAAGCGGTGTGGGGTTCGTCCCCACCCCGGCGCCGTGCGTCCTCTCGTCCCACACCGCCCCCTCGTCACGTCGTAAGCGGCTCCAGCAAGACGTTGGAGACGAGCTGCTTTTTCTGAAAAGTGGGCCATGCTATAGAGAGAGATATTATAGAGAGAGAGTGTGTTTTTAGTTTATTGTTTTTGATTTAATTGTTTTAATAATAAAAAAAGGGGGGGATGACTATCCTTCACATCCTTGGGTAGTCCCCAAGGGGATGGTCCTCCACCTATGGTGATGTGACGTCTACGTGGCGGGTAGTCATTTTGAAGACAAAGCAAACCACACCTCATGGTCTCAAAGAGACAATTAGGAACTTTCAATTTGATTCTTTTTCTACGTCAATTGATAAGAATAAATTTACACTGATATTTATTAATAAGAATTAGAATTAATTTACACTTCTAGAGTCGTTATATATAAAATAAATTGTACCAAGGATACTTTCTTCGTCCTATGTTAAATCCAGATGAAAGCATTCATCTTAGTGTCTTCAAGAACTATTGAAATCGATTTTGCCTTTTTATTGAAAATTTTGTCATTCAAGCTTTCAAAAGACACCATGCTGAGTATACCGTGATTCGGGACAAAATTGATTTCCAGCATCCAGGGACCTCGAGAGTTCAGGGGGGAAGCGTCCCATAGCGGGCGAAAAGTCGATTCTTGTAGTAAAATGCTTTTAGAAATGGTTTCTGATCTACATGATTGGGGAAAATTATCTATAGGTAGGAATTGCGATCAGTAGAAACTAATCTATAGTAAATGTGTGTTTAGCAATAAGTATGTGAGAGCATCAATAAGAAGTTTTGATGATTTTTCAACTATAAAACAAAAGTCAATTTGTCTATTTTTCGGATATAAAATAATTCAACATGTGCTCAGAAATTCCGAGTCAAACTTATGCATGCGAAATCGATGATAATTGAATGCAAGCAGACCGATATATTTCCTATCTCATTCAAATATTTGAAAATAATTATGTGTTTTATGATACTGTGTGATGTTTCACGTGTGTTCACACATTTATGAGTCAAACTTATGGATGCAAAATATGAATGACTAGACTTAAAACCCAACTTGATGATATTGTATTATTTAAGAAAAAAAGAGTCATTACAATAATGGATGACTAGACTTGAAACCCAACTTGATAATATTGTATTATTTAACAAAGAGAGTCATTACAATAAGCATGAATATGACATTCATGCTAGTTGTAATTTGAATTTCTACAACTAATAATGTCTTTTTATATAAAAACGACTTTACTAAAAACATGGATTAGGATCAAATACAAAGAATCCTAATTGTAAGAAGGATTTATAAAGTGACAAGTGTCCAATAACCTAAAAAAACCCATTACAAAAAAAAAAAAACTTAAACATCCACCACCACCACCACCACCACCAAAAACCTAATCCCCCACCCCCCAAGGGGGAGTGAGGGGGGGGGGGGGGGGGGGGGGGGTTAGGTCTTTTTTTAGGTTTTTGGGGGTGGGGTGGGGGGGGGGGGTTAGGTTTATTGGGGTTTTTTGGTGAGGTATAGTTTTTTTTTTTTTTTTTTTTTTTTTTTTTTGGGGGAGGGGGGGTGTTAGGTTTTTGGGTGGTGGTGGGGTGGGGTCGGGGTCGGGGTCGGGGTGGGTGTTTAGGTTTTGGGTGGTGATGTAGTGGGTTTAATTTTAGGTTATTGGACACTTGTTACTCTATAAATCCTTCTTACACTTTTTACAATTAGAAGCCTTTGTAGAATAACTTGACCCCTAAAAACATCATACTAAAATGTATCATTTTTTTTAAATACTTTGAATACTTTTTCTCTCTTGGTATTTTCTTTCTAAAAAAACTTTTTACCTACTTTCTCTCTTACACACATGTATAAGTCGCTAGACGTTCACAGGTCGATCAATTGGGAAGTTGTGAGTACTCGGCCTAAACGGAGAATATCCAGAGATTACCCAGACATGTTAAATTATAAAAAAATAGTTCTTGGGAAATTATATACGTCAAATAACATAAATATACTAATATTTATAACAAAATACGTGAATATCAATATAAATAAAAATATACATGTTCAAATGCTAGAGTATTTCAAAAGATATTAATTTTTTGAAAAAAAAATTCATTCTTTTATATGATTGACATATGAATTATGTTTTATTTTTTTAAATCAAACTCGGCCCGAGTTGACAAACTAGATGCGATTTTGGCCGAGGTTGACTGCGTTTAATTGATTCCGTGTAATTAGGCGGAGTTGAAGAAAATCGTTTCGACAACCTACGTGAGAGCGATTACTTGGCAAATACTTGGCCTTCTAAACCTTGTTTTACAACGTTGTATTGAATAAGAAAAGGGGTAGAAAGTAAGAAAAAATATGAAAAACTTTTAATCATTTTTATGCAGATACCAAAAGGCCCCTTGAGTAAATTTAAATCAAACATAGAAAAAGGCAGTAGCGTTCCTGAAGAGGTATGGCCCCAAATCAGTACACACATGGCACAGGGACCACACAACTTTTCCAGCATGTCGTCAACATCATCCGAGTGCATCCAGAAGCTAAGCTTATGGAAGAAATCGCAGGTGACAATGAAGATGCTCATTCAGACAAAAAGGACAACACGTGGCACCAATGGATGGACGTCAGCCTTCATTGCAAGATTTCTGGAGGGCAGGCCGACATCCAGTACTAGCGAGCGCCTTGCTGGACGAATGAGCGCGCGCCACGTCATTCACTTCATTGGTGACAGCAGAGGGAACAAATAGGATAATCCCCTTGGTCGGACAGCTGGCGCCCACTGGCTAGCTGGCAGGTCTCCTCCTCCTTCTTCATCCTTCAGCTATAAATAGAGGACTCCACCTTCAGGTTTAAGGATTCTGTTCTCTCGCTATTTACTCTCAACACACACTATTCTACTCAAAACAGTACTTATTCTCACGTCGGAGGGTGGTCACAAGGAGAACCCCCTTATTCCCCTCCTTGTGGCGAGTCACCGGTGTTCTGTTTTGCAAGATATCAGCTAACGGCGAGTGGAGGAAGAGATTGAACCATACATACACGAGACATTCAGCTGAGTTAACCTAGTGTTAACCAGTGTTTCATCATTGGCGCCCACATCATTTTTTACAACCATTTTCGTCTTTTTTCTCTTTGAGAACACTCTTTAATAACTGAACCAAAGCGCTCTTTTCAGATGGATGGAGAAAACTAACCGTTTGGCCTGACAACGGACAACACGAACGTCCAAAGCCACCAAAGGGACGAGGCCGTTAGAGAGGAGTTAGCAAGTGTCGAATCACTGACTTCTTTGGAAATGCCTCTCGGGTAATCCAACAGGCGACTCCCGGCACTCAAAACCCAAGCCATGGTGCTGGCCCTTTAGCACCATCAGCACCAGCACAACCAAATGTCTCTGCACTACTGGGATTACAAGAAGGAGAAACTCTCACTTCCAGGTATACCAAGTCGCAAGAAACGCTGAACTTGATCTATGCGCAGCTGAGCGCACAACAAGCACTGCTCCAAGCTCAAGCGCAACCGTCTCGTTTCGTAACTCCAGCTCCACGCCAAGTGAGTAGTCAGACACCACAGCACGCGCACGCGCGGACCCAGCAACACAAAAGATCATCCACGATAAGAAGGCCAAGCGCGCATGATACACGCGATACTTACGGGGAGACAAAGAGTAATTATGAACAACACACCCATCAACAGAAGAAGCCCCCATTGAGCAGCCGGCTAGGGCCGCTCAACATCAACAAAGAATGGGAGCACAAAACCAAAGATGAAGATTCCAATCACAGACAAGAAGAGATCTCTGTCTTCAGCAGACTGCCACCAAATCATGAGTTATACAGGCCGCACGTGCGTAGGGTACAATCCAGCTACAGAACATGATTTCACCTTAAGCTACCGTCCAGAGGACGTAGCTGAGAAATCCAAATTCAGCAAAGAAATTGCTTTGGCTCCGCTAGAGAAAACAAAGCTGCCACACAACGTGGGAAAATACAATGATCTCACAGACCTTGATGATCACCTTCAAGTATTTACAAGTGCAGGCGTTGTGGGAGGATGGTCGCTACCAGTTTGGTGCCACCTATTTGTTCAGACCTTCGTAGGCGCAGCATGCGCATGGTTTGATAGTTTACCTTTTGGACGAATTAAGTCTTTGATGGACTTCCAAGAGAAATTCTTGTCACACTTCAGTCAACAACGAAGGTACACTGAAGACTCAGCAGATGTCTGGAACATCTGACGCAAAGAACATGAAGGTATCGAGGACTTCATTACCAGATACAACAAGGAATGTTTGGAAATAGGGAATGTGGGAGAGGAGATCATGCGCACACACTTCATGCGCGCTGTCAAATGTGATGATCTTATACGAAGAGTAAAAGGCAGAGATGGAGGTCCCAAAGACTGGGAAACCTTCATAGAAGCAGCAAAGATCATTACAAACAGATAAGAAGTTAACTAGAGATGAAGGTCGTCATCATACTTATAACCAGCACTCCAACAATAGGCGCAACAAAAAGGGCGAGGCCCACCATGGAAGACATCTGGCTATAGCGAAAGAAGCCCACCGGTAGAGGATGCACGAGCGACCATCAATCAGATAAGTAATCAAAAGGAAGTCAAGAAAGAAAACAGAGAAAAACAATGGACACCTCTTACAAAGACTCCTTCCGAGGTTTTGTCAACCGAGAATCACCAGTTTAAGGCTACTCTGCAGATGCGCAACAAAAGGGGGCAAGACCCAAACCTTTTTTTGCGAATACCACAAAGATACTGGACACCTGATAGACGATTGAATCAGTTTGAGACAAGAAATAGAGTGAACCCTGAAAAGCGGCAAACTTACACATTGGGTCAAGGGTGGCAAAAGAGACACACATCAAATACAAAGACGAGAGGAAGGGTCCGGTAACAAGAAACTATGGAAGCTAGAAACACACATGGTACAAGGAGGCCCAAGAAGACCATAAAAGAACTACAACAAGCATGTTCAGGATGATTCGTGGCGCGAAAGACAAGTAGTTTTTCCGGTGGTTAGAGGAGGACCTAGGGAAAGAAGACCCATTGTAATCTCGGGCGTGTTCGGCCACTACCAAACAGATTACGTCTTCATTGATCCAGGGAGCATAACATATATCATTTATGAACAATGCTTCAATCAACTGGACCCAGAAGACAAGACGCGTCTAGAACCGGTTGATTATCCCCTTACCGGATTCTGTAATGAGGCCGTCTTTCCTTTGGGCCAGATATCCTTTCCAGTGCTGTTGTCCGATGGAACAAATTCCAGAACTGAGGAAGTTATGTTCATGGTATTACCAGCAAATTCTCGATACGACATACTCCTGGGGAGAGAATCCCAGGGAGATTTCAGCATGATCTGTTCAGGGCCACACTCAGCAGTGGGATTCCCAACTGAGACTGGGGTAGCCATCATTTATACGAGCAAAGAAGTGCTCATGACTGACGATGTACATCCAGCAAAAACAAGCAAGCCAACCCCTTATGCCGAACCAGAAAAGTGGATCTTGAACAGAACATATCCTGAACAGACAGTCACCATAGGCGCAACAATTTTTGAAACCACTCGCAACTCCCTTAAACAACTGCTATTTAGAAACATGGACATCTTTGCCTGGACACCAACTGACATGGTAGGTGTTCCATGACATGTTGCAGAGCACAGACTAAACGTCTCCGAAAATGCCAAACCAGTTGTGCAGACGAAGCGCAACCTGGGACCAGAAAAACATGAAGCCATGAAACAGCAAGCTACAGAGCAGCTTAACGCATGGATCATAAGAGAAGTACGCTACCAGACCTGGGTCTCTAGCCCAGTAATGGTACCAAAAAGGAATGGCGGATGGTGAATGTGCGTGGATTACAAAGATCTCAACAAGGCGTGTCCAATGGATTTTTATTCCTTGCAAGAGATTGATGAGATGATTGATTCTTCAGCGTCTTTTCGGTGGAAGTGTTTTCTGGATTGTTACAAAGGGTATCAACAAGTTCAATTGGCAATTCAGGATGAAGACAAGACGACGTTCCGCACGCCAATGGGTTTATATTGCTACACTAAAATGTCGTTTGGTCTGCGAAATGTAGAAGCCGCATACCATAGGCTGATGAATGAGATGTTTGGGGACGATATTGGCAAACACATTGAAGTGTACATGGATGACCTGATCATCATGACCAGAGAAGAAGATCAAATGCTGCAGAGCATTCAGAAAACCTTTGATACACTTCGCGGCATCAACATCAAGCTGAATCCAGCTAAGCGTTCTTTCAGAATGGAGGAAGGGAAATTTATGGGTTTCATTGTCACAAAGGATGGGTTTAAAGTGAATCCTGAAAAGGTGTAAGCCATTGAGCGTATGCCTTCCCCATCAATAGTCAAAGAAATGCAGGTTCTAGCAGGACGTTTAGCCGCGCTAAACCGCTTCCTCGCTAATCACGCCGCAAAATCATTCCCGTTCATGAAGACTCTTCGGAACTGTGTCAAGAAGAATAAATTTTTGTGGATTATAGAAGCGGAGGTCGCGTTCAAAGAAATGAAGGAATGCTTAATCCGCCTACCGACCCTCACAGCTCCAACAAAAGATGAACCATTGATTATGTATATATTATCCTCTGATAAGGCAGTAGGAGCAGTCCTATTAGTCGATCGACAGGGTGTACAAATGCTGGTATATTACGTCAGCCGTACCTTGAATGACCCTGTAACGAGGTATTCAATGATGGAAAATATGGTCCTAGCTCTTATCCATGCTTCAAGGAGGCTAAGCAGATATTTTGGGGGCCATGTCATCTATGTCCTGACAAACTACAATATCAACAACATCTTAGTTCGACCTGAAATTTCTGGTAGACTGGCAAAATGGGCCATCGAGCTAGGTGGACACAACGTAGTTTTTAGGCCTCGACCGACGATTAAAGGGCAAGTATTGGCAGATTTCCTTACAAAGGTTCCAGACGACAAAGACCGTGAGCGCAAGGCGATGGAAAAAGATGATAGACAGTCTTCAAAGGAATCGTGGTTGTTGTATACGGATGGCACATCCAATGAAGACGGCTGTCGCAACCCCCGCCCCCTTATTTGTCCCAGAAACGGGCGGCCGCGAACCTCAGTTGTGGTGGTATCAGTTTTTTATTAATTTGGCAGCGGAAATTTCATCAGGACCGTAGTTAGGAAATGTTTATCAGAGTAAAACCACCATAATTTATATTAATAACCACATGGGTAAAACCCAAGTTTCTTATTACAACATAGGGATAAACCCTATTTTATTGAATTTAAAACATCGTCTTTTTGGTAACTTTTATAGCCACATTTTTCCAAGCCGTCAGTGCTCTCAAGCTGGCTTTCTTCTAATTTGGCTGTCACATTTTGTTACCTGAAACGCGTTTTAAAAACATTTGTCAGTGGGAAATACTGGTGAGTGAATCCCAGTTTAATCAAGAAACATTTTACCAATTAACACAGTATTGAGAGCGATCACATTGTTTATTTCTACACAATTACTCATTCAGTACTGTCAATCCTGACTGGTGGGTCATATTACACATTGGCTAACTCGTTGTCCAATTGTAACGTGTTCCACATTTTGTATACAAAACCCCAACATACCGGCAGTAATTGAAGAACTACAAAGACTCAATCACTGCTTAATCATATTGTAAAGCATTTAAGGTTTTGTAAAACAGTTCACAAAAGGTTTACAAAAAGAGGATAAACTCACATTGCTGTCTTAGACTTCTTTTAGAGTTTCCTGGTGATTTATCTATAATTTACACAAATGTACATATGTTAGTATAATAACCCTTTATTTATATTAATGATACCCTCCCCGAGACGGTATTCCAACAACTACGTCGGGCAGAACCACGACAGTTGTTACAGAACCCTGGATCAATCGGACAGCGTATCTAATACTTACAACGGAGCAGAACTTCGTTAATTAGGGGGATATTATACCCGAGTATAGTACCTACTATAAGAAATTCGAGAAAGAAAGTCGAGATTTGAGCAATTTTTTTGAAGATCCGATGCCTGCTATTTAAAGGGCCTGATTTTCAGTTTCTCGCGGCCCGCGTAAGGTTACGCTAAGGCCTACGCAGCCCGCGTACTAGGGGGGTCTAGGCGTAGGTGATCCGGGTCAGGAACTAGGTTCAACACGTTGCTGACACGTGTCAACACATTGGCTCGCCTGACTCTAGAGCGGTCGCGGCCCGCGTATGCTAGAGAGATGGCTTACGCGCCCCGCGTAAAACTCATTTTTCTTGTTTTTTAATTATTTTTAATGATATTTCATATTTTGGGCTCGGTTTTCACATATGGGGTGTATTTTAAGACATATAGGAGTATTTAAAATATATTAGGGCGTCTGAAAAATTTTCAGGAGGGTTGTTATATCCTCCCCACCTTGATTTAGAGCTCGTCCTCGAGGTCTACTGGAATAAGTGTGGATATTTCCTTTGCATTTCTGATTCAAGCTCCCATGTGTATTCTGGTCCTCTTTTAGAGTCCGACTTCACTTTGACCAGAACTAATCTCTTGTTCTTGAGGTTCTTAACTTTCCTATCTTCAATTTGTAGCGGTCTTTCTACAAATTTTAACTGTTCATTTACCTCTATATCCTTAAGAGGTACTATCAGTGATTCATCAGCTAAGCATTTCTCGAGGTTAGATACATGAAATACATCTTGTATTCCTGCCATTTCCTCTGGCAGTTGTAGCTGATAGGCTACAGGTCCTATTCTTCTAATAATCTCAAAAGGTCCAACATACCTGGGGCTTAGCTTTCCCCTCTTGATGAATCTTACTACTTCTTTCCAAGGAGAGACTTTTAATAATACTTTATCTCCTACTTGAAATTCCAACGGCTTTCGTCTGTTATCAGCATAACTCTTTTGTCGATCACGTGTTGTTTTCAGTCGTTCCTTGACTTGAATGATTTTGTCTGTTGTTTCTTGCACTATCTCAGGTCTAGATAGTTGCTTTTCTCTAATTTCTGCCCAACAGACTGGCGTTCGGCACTTTCGTCCATAAAGTGCTTCGAATGGTGCAACATTGATACTTGTATGATAACTAGGGCTGTTCAAAAAGCTCGCGGCTCGGAGCTCGCTCGGATTTAGCTCGGAAAAAGCTCGCTCGATTTGGCTCGGTTTAAAAGTGAGCCGAGCCGGCTCGGCTCGGTTAGAAAGTGAGCCTAGCTCGGCTCGGCTCGTAACGAGCCGAGCTGGCTCGGTTTGGCTCGCTTTGTAGCTCGGCTCGGTTTAGCTCGAATTATTTTACTTATAATAAATTTTAATTTTATATACATTATAATATATTACAAAAAAACTGATTATTATTTACATATATATAGGTTTGTAATTTGATATTTATGGCATATTTGAAGATTGATTACCATACTAATGAACTAATATTGTATTTTATTGAAATTAAAACTTATTTTGCGTTGTTAAACTTGATTTTGGTTTGAATTGTATTAGGTTGAACTTATTTTGAATATATTCTTTTAAATTATTGAATAATATTTTAGGCTATTAAATTTTAAGAGGTATATATAAGTTTTTTTTTATAAAATCGAGCCAAACCAAGCCGAGCCGAGCTAGCTCGGTTTAAAACCAAGCCGAGCCCGAGCTTAGATTTTCAGCTCGGTTTCAAATCCGAGCCGAGCCGAGCCAGCTCGGTTTATAATCGAGCCGAGCCCGAGCTTGGCCTGGCTCGGCTCGGCTCGGCTCATGAACAGCCCTAATGATAACTATTATTATAAGAAAATTCTATCAATGGTAAGTGATCGTCCCAATTACCTCTGAAATCAATTACACAAGCTCTAAGCATGTCTTCCATGGTCTGAATTGTCCTTTCGCTTTGTCCGTCCGTTTGAGGATGATAAGCTATGCTTAGATTTAACTTGGTTCCCATTGCTTTTTGGAAACTTATCCAAAAATGAGAGGTAAAACGACTATCTCTGTCAGAAACAATTGATAGAGGAATTCCATGTAAAGAAAGTACTTCATTTACATATAATTTAGCTAATTGTTCCATACTGAAAGTTTCCTTCATTGGTAGGAAATGAGCTGACTTGGTTAGCCTGTCTATGATCACCCAGATTGTATCACTACCTTTTCTTGTTTTAGGTAATTTAGTAACAAAATCCATTGTTATTAATTCCCATTTCCAAACAGGCACTTCTAACTGTTGCAATAAACCTGAAGGTTTCTGATGTTCAGCTTTGACTTGTGAACAGGTTAAACACTTGGCAACATATGCTGCTATATCCTGTTTCATTCTTATCCACCAGAAATTCTTTCTTAAATCCTGATACATCTTATCATTTCCAGGATGCATCGTATATTTAGACCTATGGGCTTCTTCTAATATACGGAGACGTAGGTTTCCTAATTTAGGTATCCACATCCTTTTCTTATGGAATCTCCAAATTCCATCTGTTTCTTGTTCTAATTCCTTAGTCATTCCTTTTAGCTTCTCAGTATCATCATTGATTACCGATTCTTGTGCCATTCTAATCTGTTCATTTAAATCTACTTGCATATTTAATTTAAGTGAACGTACTCTTTTTGGCTTTTCATGATACTTTCGGCTTAAAGCATCAGCAACTACATTTGCCTTTTCTGCATGATACTGGATATTACAATTATAATCACTAAGTAATTCCATCAAGCGTCTTTGTCTCATATTCAATTCCTTTTGCCCGAAGATATACCTTAAACTCTTATGGTCTGTGAAAATGGTAAACTTACTACCATATAGGTAATGTCTCCAAATCTTAAGGGCGAAAATTATAACTCGTAACTCTAAATTATGGGTTGAATAATTCTCTTCATGATTCTTAAGCTGTCTAGAAGCGTAAGCTATAACCTTTTGACGTTGCATTAATACACATCCATAACCTAACTTGGAAGCGTCACAATAGATTACAAAATCTTCAGTTCCTTCTGGTAACGCTAGTATGGGTGCATGGGTTAATCTTTGCTTAAGGATTCTAAATGCTTCTTCTTGTTTTGGTCCCCATTCAAACTTAATGGATTTACAGGTTAACTTAGTTAAGGGAATAACTATTCTAGAAAAATCTCGAATAAACCTTCTATAATAACTGGCTAATCCTAAGAAACTTCTATCCTCGGTTGGTGATTCAGGGGTTTTCCAATTGGTTATCGCCTCGATCTTGGTGGGATCTACATGAATTCTTTCATGATCAACTAGATGTCCGAGAAATTATACTTGTTCTAACCAAAACTCACACTTTGAAAACTTAGCATAAAGCTTCCCCTTTCTCAATAAACTTAGAAGTGCGTGAAAAGGCTTTGCATGTTCCTCTTTACTCTTAGAGTAAATGAGAATATCATGTATAAAGACAATTATGAACTAATCCAAATATGGCTTACATATTCGGTTCATCATATCCGTGAATGCCGCTGGGGCATTGGTTAAACCAAATGGCATGACAGTAAATTCATAATGGCCATACCATGTTCTGAAAGTGGTCTTAGGAATGTCCTCTTCCTGTACCTTTAATTGATGATATCCTGACCTTAAATCAATTTTAGAGAAAAATCGTGCTCCTTGCAATTGATCAAACAGATCATCAATTCTTGGTATGGATACCGATTCTTAATTGTGACTTTGTTCAATTCATGGTAGTCAATGCACATACGCATTGATCCGTCCTTCTTTTTAACGAAGAAGATCGGCGCTCCCCAGGGTGGTGAACTTGGCTGTGTAAATCCTTTCTCCAACAATTCATCTAACTGTTTCTTCACTTCTTGCATTTCTGCGGGTGCCAAACGGTAAGGTGCTTTGGCAATTGGTGCGGTTCCTGGTATCAAATGGATTCTGAATTCAACTTCTCTGTCTGGAGGTTGCCCTGGTAACTCTTCTGGAAATACATCTGAAAACTGGGATACTACTGGAATATCCTTTAATCCTTTTCATTTAGTGTTAGTGATTATAGAAATCAAATACACTAATGATCCTTTCCTTACATAACTTGCAGTTTTCATTACAGAGATGAATTTTGTGGATTTAGAGACCTTATCTCCTTTAATTGTGATCTTTTCACCCCTTGGTGAATTTACTTGAATAGACTTTTGATCACATAAAATACTGGCTTTATTGGCTATTAACCAATCCATTCCTAACACAACATCAAATCCTGCCAGATTCATTTGGTAAAGGTTTGCAATAAATTTCTGATTTAAAATTTCTATTCTTGCTCCCTGCAAGATCTCAGAAATCTTAATGGTTTATCCATTTGCTGTCTCCACCAGACATTCTTGTGGAAGTTTAGTTAATGGTTGATTGAGTAATTTGCAAAATGAAGTATTAATTGTTAGGATCTGAGTTTGGATTGATTATGTTTTGTGATTGAAATAAAATGAAAGATGAACAAGTAATACAGTGGAATATAAATGGAAACAAACTTTGCACATAATCAAACAGGAGAATTGCTTTCAACACACATTTTCAACAAAGAACCGAATGATTGAATTTATTTCATCAACGATTACAATGCATGCATGTAACAAACTCCCCCTCAGCCTGAGCTCACAGTGATTTGTTCGTACAGGAAGAAAGATGGTGAAGAGCTAATAGAATAGTACATGGTATTGTTCTATTTATAGGCACAGACAAACCACTGTGGCATCTTTGCTGACGTCACCATGAAAGTGACATCTAACCTCCTAACAAACTCTAACAACTGATCTAATACAAACACTACTTATGCTAACTACTGATTACAATACATTACATAAAAACAAACTAAACTACTGCTGAATCCTTCCACTGTTGTGACTCCAGCAGTACTTGACATATTCAGCAGTGCTTGACCCATAGCAGTAGATTGAACAGCAGGGCTTTAGTCCTCATCAGTCTTTGACTTGATCAGCAGTTGTAAGTCGCCAGTTGTAACGATCAGTGGATTGGAGGTCATCAGATGTTGAAACCACTTTCAAGGGGAGAGACTTGAATACATAACATCTGCTTATTCTGGATCCACTTCTCTGATCCAGTTTTGGCTTTAATTATCTGTTCATCTGATAGGGTTCAATCCCAACAATCTCCCCCTGGAACAGATAATACCAAAACCCTTCATTATTTGTAGATCTTTATTGCCTCATCAATAGTTCCCTTATTTGCCCTTTGAGTTGTAACTCAAAGTCTAAGGCATCTGTGTCATCTTCATCCTTGCAAAGTGGAAGATCAAGGAGATACTGCAAATCTTCAATACTTAGGCCAAGGGATTGTTCCCTTGTTATTTTCTTCACTTCTCCACTAGACTTGATCACAGTCAATACATGGGTCTGTTTGTCAGTTTTCCACTTTAGTACTTTTGAGTCTGGTGGGTTTCTTGGGAGATTTTATTAGATGAGGAGTTTGGTGATGCTGGCTTGGTGATGACTGACTGAGCAGTGCTTGCAGGTTGATTCAATCCAAGAGTTTCTGCTATCATCTTCTTAATACTCTCTTTTACAAGGTCATCTCCTGCCATTAATTCTTCCACTGTTTCAGCATCCAACTGTTTTTGTTGTCTTCTTTTATAGATGGTAGCACCAGCTGGAGCAGTGGATCTCCTGATTTGCAGCTTTGGTGGTCTTGTTGAAACCTCTGCTTCAGGATAGTCAGGCTTTTGTGGAATTTTTGGATTTTTCTTCCTTAATTCCTCTAACTTTTTATAAGTGACCCTGACTTTGTCTTCTTTCCACCTTATCACTTGATTCTTTGACCCAAATACAGCAGTGATCAATTCCTCTTTCATTCTCTTCAGCTCCAATGTCTTTTCAGGTACATTCTTTTTGTACTTTGCCCAATCAGGAGGAGTGTGTTTGACCTTGTTTTTAATCATGTCTTGAATCTTGGCTGCTTCACTTTCAAGCTCAGGAATGGTCCAATCTTTATACATATATTTTTCCCCCTTGTATTTCTTGTATGCCATAATGTTGTCAAGGTAATCTTTTCTCAATAACTCATCTGCTCTTTCTGATATCTGTTGACAAACATTCTTAGCAAACTGCTCCAAGGATCTGACTTGTGTGGTAGAAATTGATAATGCCTTTGAATTTCTTTGTTAGTTTTTCCTTGTGAGTTTCTTTTGGAGATATCCTCTGCTTGTTGAGCCTTAACTTCCAAGTATTCTTCAATGTTGTTAGGCCAGGATATCCTTCAACTGATGGCAAACTCCTTTTCACAGGATCATCCTCATAGTAGAAAGATTTAATCTCTTCTCTGACTGCTATAAGTTCGAGAGGATATTGAAATCCTGTAGGAGTGATGGCAGTGATTTGTTGTTGAACTTGGGCTGAGGAGAGAGGAACAGGGTTTGGATATTTGACAAGTGAAAGAGGTTGTGAAGATGTTGGTGGTGGTGATGGAGACTCATCATCAGGCAAAATTATCCTTCTCCTTTTTTGTTTAGGAGAGGCTGGTGGTGTGTTGGATGGTTCTGAAGTGGCGATTTGAGTGGTGGAAGGTGGCAGACTAACAGTTGTTGAAACAACTGGTGTTTCAACCTCTGTTGCCATTACAACAGATTTTGTAACATCTGTTGTCTTCTGCCTTTTAGTAGGAGGTGATGATGGTGGTGAAGTTGTTTTAGGTGGTGAGGTGATTTTTGGTAGTGGTGGTCAGGCAGTGGTTGTGGTGTGTGTTGAAGTGGTGTGTGTTGACGTGATGGCAGGTGTTTAGCTAGCAGTTGTTGAAACTACTGAAGTATCAGCAGTTGTTGATACAGCAGGAGTTACAACAGCTGTTTGGGTGGAAGTTTGATGTTTGGAGCCTTTGGAAGGTGGTTTGGAAGCATGCTTTGTGGGTCTGGATGGTGTGTGTTTGGGTTGGCTCACTTGTCTAATGGGCTTCTTCTTTTCATCCTTAGGATTTTCATCATCCATAGGTTCAGAAGGACCATGCACATTCGGTTCCATAAAAGCTCTTTTCTCCTGTTCCCACCTGGCTTTATCCTTAGCCTCTCTATTCCTTTTTACACTTGCTTTTGCTTCAGCAAGTGCATTTGTGGTAACATCAATCTTTTTACTACCATCTGGAAAGGGAATGTCTTTAGTCATGCTATCTTTTTCTGGATCAATATAAAGACCATCTTATATTCCCTTCTTCTTCCACTGCTTGATTTTCTCCCCCTTTTTGGCATTATCTGGTGGTGGGTTATCAATAAAGAGAACAGTGGGAGGAGCAGTGCCAGTGGTGTTCAGGATGTGGGCCTTTATAGCCTTGATGTCAGCTTAGGTATCTTTAAACCTGGACTCCATCATGTTTCTCAGCTTTTCGACATGTATCTCATACTGCTGATCAGCCAATTGTCTTTGTTGTTGGAACAGTGGTTGAAATAAGTTCCATCACTCATTTGCAGCAGGTGCAGGTTGTGCAGGTGCTTGAGCTGGAGCAGCAGTGGTTGGTACCTTATGAACTTTCAACAACTGTTGCAGCATATCTTTAATTTCTGCAACAGAAGTATCCAGTTTGTCAATTCTGTCCATCAATTCTCGGTACATTAAACCATCACCCAACTTAATGGGATCATCTGATTTCCCACTTACAGTGGTTGTAACAGTGGTTGATTCTGGGAGTGTACTCCAGAAATCATCCACTGATGCCCCTTTGTCTTGGAACTGGGGACTTCTTCCTTCAAATTGAAAGACACTTTTTAGTGACCAAGTGAAAACTGGATACACAAGTGTTTTTAGAGAATAAATTGCCTCCAAGGAAGTCTTATTGATGTAACCACTGTCCAAATGCAAACCAGCGGGTTCAGCACTTGTAGTGGCTGCTTCACTTGGATTACCACCAAGAGTTACTTGTAACTCAAGGGGTGTAACCTCCTCGGGTGTTGTTGGTGGGTTAGCAATGATTGATACATCAGACCTTGTCACTTGTTGAGGTATGTTCTCATTGACAGGTGATTGAGAAGGACTGGTTTGTGCCTGGTTCAGATCAAGAGCATCCAACAATATTTTTGTCTGTGGGGGAATTGTGGAGGTGAGGTTGGGTGTAGAAAGAGAATTGGCCCCGGGCATTGGGCTGTGGATGATGGAAACAAGTGATTCCAGAGCATCATATTGTGGTGTCCCTATATGTACAACCTGTTCTTTTTGAGAAGAAGCAGGAGGAGTTTGAGGAAAAGGTTGAGATATTTCTACCAACTACTGTGAGGAAGTAGCAGCAGTGATTTCTTGTGACTTTTGTGCTATCACTGGCAGTTGCTCTGGTATCTCATCCTCCAGAGTTGCCTTTTTGGTAGGTTTGGGGGGCTTTCGAGTTTTCTTTTATTTTGGCTTTTTGGTGATTTTAGGTGTGGGTTTCAAAGCAGTTGTTTTGCTGCTATGATCACCTAGAGCAGTGGGCTCAGCAGCAGATACCTGAGGAGCAGTGGTAGCTGCTAAATTCTACTAAGGGACCTCTGCTTGTGTTTTGCAATGTGTTGACATTCTTGTGAAAGTTTCAGCAGTTAAGCTGTTTATTTGAAAAGAGTCACCTTGTTTTATTACATGAGCATCATCCTTACCAAATTTCTTTTGAAAGTAATAACTTAGAAATCTTGGAAAAAGTAAGAATGGCTTTTTATCAACATTTTTTAACTAAATCATTAAAGATTTCCTGGGAGTAATTGAAATTTTCATCTTGGAGAATAGCATATCCCAGGTTTTGAATCTTTAATGGTATCTCATTAAAAGAAGTTGTTTTGTTTGAAACACACATTAACCGGGTATGGAACAAAAATCTTGTTACAGGTGGAAAATTACCTTTTTGTAAGGTATCCTTTTTTATTGTATCTGCATACCCCCTTTCAAGGAAACTAGTTTTTAACTCGTTTTTGGGAAAAGAAGTTTTACCTTGCTGATCATTGAGTTCAAAGACTTCCAAGATGGATTGTGGTGTGATTTTGACTGCTTTACCCATTAGAGAAGAGTTAATGGCTATGACGTCTTCTCCTTGTTTTTCAAGAGTAACATTTTTCCAAAACTCTCTCTGGGTTTTCAGGTAAATTGGAGCATCTGCGGTTAACAAAGTTTTGTACTTTGATGCAGACATAGTGTCAATGATGGAATCGAAGGTATCGGTGGTGCGAGGTTTTGTAAGGAGAACCAGATAATTGTGAGGAGCTTTGTATGGTATTTCTATGGGTGTGGTAGCCATTTGAGTGGCCTTTTTAGGAGATGATTTTGAAGTGGATTTCGCAGATGACTTTGATTTTGTCATTTTGGAGAAGAAAATCGATGAAGGAGTTGAAGGATTTGAGAGAAGGAGATGAAAACTGCTTTGAGAAAGGAATTTTTGTGAATTCGATTCGACAGTAAAACCCTGTTTGGGTTTTGAAGAGGGTTTTATAAAGGAAAAAGTGAATGCTGATGTGGCAACGGTTACTAAAGATCTGACCGCAATGTACTGTCCACGTGCCAACCCCTAATGAAATGAAGGACAAGTGTTTTTATGAAAACCACTGATGGAACAAGATCAGTGGTTGTAGAGGTAATAATGAAGGCAGTGGGTGATTATTACTATCAGTGGATAACATATCAGTGGATAGAACACTGATTTTGAACAACAGTGCTTATTAAGGAAATGAGAGAACAGGGGTTGACTTTCAGCAATGGATAGAATTTTAAGTAGTATAGACTTTTGAACAAGACAGTGGTTATGGCAGACTTTTAAGGATCTAATGAAAAATTCATTTTTAGCTATTTTTAAGGATGGATTTTTGATTTTCTGAAAACATTTTAATGCTTTTATTCATAGAAAAAAACAGGATTGTGCCTGTTATTCCATGTTTAGCATGCCAATCCTAGAGATCAAGCTTTCAAAGGTGGATGTGTCTAATGCTTTGGTTAGCACATCTGCCACCTGATCTTTAGTTGGAACATGGTGCAGAGAAATCAAACCTTTTTCATAGCAATCCCTCACAAAGTGATGTCTGATGTCAATGTGCTTGGTGGTTGAATGGGAAACTAGATTTTTGATGGTATTTTCTGCTGCCTGGCTATCCAACATGAGTGGTGTCTTTAAGGCAGTGATACCAAAATCTAGCAACTGATTTTGAAGCCAAAGCAGTTGGGCTGTACTGCTTGCAGCAACTATATACTCTACCTCAGCAGTGGTTGTGGAAACAACTGCTTGCTTTTTGCTTTGCCAAGACACTAAGCAATTGCCTAGGAATTGGCACACTCCTGAAGTGGACTTCCTTGTCTTGTCACATCCAGCAAAGTCACTATCTGAGAAACCTGAAAGCTCAATTTTACCATCAGCTGGATACCAGATACCAAGTGTGGGAGCACCTTTGTGGTATCTGAATATCCTTTTTACAACAATAAGGTTTGACTTTCTTGGGGCTGACTGGGATCTTGCACAAACACATGTTGCAAACATGATGTCTGGCCTAGATGCAGTTAGGTACAATAAAGACCCAATCATGCTTCTATATAAAGTTTGATCAACCAAATCATCCTTTTCATCAGACATGATAATTTTATTGGTTGCAATGGGTGTACTGCATGGCTTACAATCATCCATCTCAAATTTCTTCAACAGTTCTTTGCCAAGGCTTCCTTGATGGATAAAAGTGCCATTTTGCAGTTGCCTTACTTGGAGACCCAGAAAGCACTGGAGTTCACCCATTGCACTCATTTCAAACTCAGCTGTCATGAGTTGCCTAAACTCTTCACACATTTTATTACATGTGCTTCCAAAAATGATGTCATCCACATAAATCTGGACAATCATCAAATCCTTTCCTCTCCATTTTAAAAACAATGTTTTGTCTATTTTACCTCTTGTGAAACCAATGGATAGTAGGAAAGTGGAAAGAGTTTCATACCAGGCCCTTGGTGCTTGTTTCAGGCCATACAAAGCTTTATTTAGCTTGTAGACATGATTTGGATTAAATGGATCCTCAAAACCTGGAGGTTGACAAACATAAACCTCTTCTTGAATCTTACCATAGAGGAATGCACATTTAATGTCCATTTGATACACCTTGATTTTGTGGTTGACAGCAAAGGCCAGAAATAATCTGATAGCTTCAAGTCTTGCTACAGGGGCAAATATTTCATCATAGTCAATGCCCTCTTCTTGTCTGAACCCTTGAACCACAAGCCTAGCTTTGTTCTTGACAACAATGCCCCTTTCATCAGTTTTATTTTTGAAGACCCACTTTGTGCCAAGAGGACTTACACCCTCTGGCAGTGGTACAAGTTCCCATACTTGTTGTCTTTTGAACTATTGGAGCTCTTCTTGCATGGCTTCTACCCAACTGTTGTCTTTTAGTGCCTCTTGGTACTTGACTGGCTGATGGAGAGATAGGAAACCAGCAAAAAGACAAATGTTTTGGGATTGACTTCTTGTGAGCACCCCTTCATTGATGTTGCCAATGAATTGTTCAGGTGGATGAGATTTCAAGAAGATTAAATCTCCTTGGTATGGGATAATGGCATTTAATGGTGAAGGCTGCAGATGTGAATCATCTGAGCTAACCACTGCTGGTAACTTTGATGATCCAGCAGTGGCTTCAAATGGAGGTGGAGGAATTGGTGGAACTGGTGTGAAGACATGTTGACTTTTATCCACTGATGGAGGACTATCAACATTGTTTGATGATCTTGAAGTAGGGGTTAAAGGGCTACTTTGATCAACAACTGTTGAGGTAGCAGTGGTTGAGCTTTGACAGCTGTTTTGAACATCTGCTACTCTTCCCATTGAGACAGACCTTTGTTGAGGAATGATGACTTCATACCCATAGTCTGATGATGAATCTTTTGATGGACCTGCACTGTTAGTCTTGACAGCAGTATTTTCAAAAGTAAATTTATCAAGATCAAACAATTCTGTAGGGTTTGCTGGGATTTTCATTGATGAACGTTCATTGAACTTTACATTCAAAGTCTCTTCCACTGTTTTGGTCCTTGTGTTAAACACTTTGTAGGCCTTAGCAGTGATTGAGTATCCCAGATGATAACCATAATCAATTTTGGCTGCAAACTTTGAGATAGAATCTTTTAAGTTTAAAATGAAGCATGGGCAGCCAAAAACCTTGAAATATGAAATCAATGGCTTTATTTTATACAGCAGTTCATAGGTAGTCTTTTGATGCCTGGGGTTGATTAAAACTTTGTTTTGGACATAACAAGCAGTGTTTACTGCCTCTGCCCAAAAAGTTAATGGCAAACCTGAATCAGCAAGCATGGTTCTGGCAGCCTCAATCAAGGTCCTGTTCTTTCTTTCAACAACCCCATTTTGTTCTGGTGTTCTTGGAATGTTGTATTGTCTCACAATTCCTTTTGACGCACAGAAATCATCTAACTCCTTGTTCCTGAACTCTGTGCCATTATCACTTCTGAAGATTTTTACTGGAAGGTCAAACTACTTTTCAACCTGTTTCACAAAGTCTTGCAGAATGCCTGCAGTCTCATCTTTTGAGTGTAAAAAAGTAAGTCCATGTAAACCTAGAAAAGTCATCAACAATAACCAAACAATATCTCTTTTTCTTAAGACTCATGACTTTAACTGGGTCAAACAAATCCATATGAAGCATTTGCAAACATGTGGTTGTTTTGGACTCATCAATTGATTTGTATGAGCTTTTATGTTGTTTTCCTTTTAGGCAGGAAACACAATGCTCAGGACAGGTGAACAGTTTTTGAGGTAAACCTCTTACTAACCCCTGTTTTGAAATGGCAGTGATTGTCTTGAGATTTGTGTGCCCTAATCTCCTGTGCCATAATTCTGTCTCTTTGTTTGATGCAGCTGAGAACATACAGGCATCAGTCCTGGGGTTCTCTTTTGACATATCAACCACATAAACATTGTCACTTCTTTGAGCAACAAGTTTGGTTTTTCCAGTTTTTATTATTGCTTCAATCTTTTCAACCATTTTTGGTCCAACAATCCTACAACAATCCTTTGTGAAGAATGAGCCATAGCCCTTATCACTCATTTGTGAAACACTCAGGAGGTTGAATTTTAGATTGTCTATCAGATTGACATTTTCAAATTTTACATTACCAGACTGTACTGTACCAGACCCCAGAACTTTCCCTTTACTATTATTTCCAAAGGATATATCACCCCCTCCATGGATTTTGAAATCTTTGAGTAGGGCTTTACATCCTGTCATGTGCCTGGAGCCTCCACTATCTACATACCAAAGGCTATCTAAGCATGCAGAAGCTCCCTGCACATGAAGTAAAAGGATTAGTTCATCAGGGTCTCCAAAGCCAATAAGGCTTTGGATGGGGTCTCAACAGTGTCTGGGATGAGTTCAGGTGGATGGACAGTGGTTAGGTCAGGGGTTTGGACAGTTTTGGGACTGTTTTTCTCTAACAACTGTTGGGGGTCTTGCCCAATGATCTGCTGGTAACCAAAAGGATGCCTATTCACTCTTGGTTTAGAAGGCCTTTTGTAAGCCTCATAAACATGTGGGATCCTTTGGTATGATGGTTGTCCCTTACCTCTTCTGAATTGATTGGCAGGTGGTGCATCAGTCACATGAACATCTCTTTTGACAGATGTTTGGTTCAGCTGTTTTGTAACAGCTGTTTGGACTGGCACAAACAGTGGTTGGTTCTTGGTGAACTTGACAGATGATGTTGATGAACTTAAGGATGCTTTTGCAGTGTACTCATTCTTTTTTACATCAAAGTTTTTGAGATACACACATTCTTGAGTTTTGTGGTTTGTTTTACCACAGATGGTGCAACTCTCAGCAGGTGTAATGACACTTGTTTTGTTTAGATCATATGCTTTTAGATGAAAAGAGTCTTTTGTTAGATGATTCTTCTTTTCACAAAAATCACAAAACAACTTTTTGATCTTTTCTCTTTTCTTCCTTTTCTCAGACTCCTTAGCAACAGAGTTTTGAACCACTGTTGGGATGTCTTTGAGAGGAATGACCTTTGCTTTAGGAGCTTTTACACCATCAGTGGTTGTGAAGTCCATTGGTTTAAAATTCTCAAGAATGTCACACTCATCAGACCATGTGGGTTTAAATTGGTATTTCTCAATTTCCTCAAAAGTTGAGGATCCCACAAATTTTTCCAGAGTGATTTTGTTACCAAGTTTGTCAGTTATCTTAACTTCTTGGCCATTCTTGTTTGTTGGTGTTATTTCAACTGAACCAGCTTGTTTAGCAGCAGTGTTTTCAATTTCATCATATTTTCTAAAGCCTATGCCAAATTTTACATTGCTTTCAAGCTGTTTTTCTAACATCACCTCATAACCTTTTCAAGATTCCACCCATCTTTCACAAGTGATTTGGGTGAATTCCAACTCCTTTTTGCAAACTTGATATTTTTCTACCATAGTTTGGAGTTGGTTCTTGGTTATGCTTTTCTCTTCTTTTAAGCTGCAGATTTCTTTGTCTTTTTCAGCCAATTTGTTTTTAAGTTCTTTTAAAGACTTTTCAAATTTGACCTCATCATTCAACACTCTATCCCTAAGGTTTTCATTCACCTCTTTGATGTTAGAAAATGCTATAATGCACTTGTCTGAACACAGATTTTCAAGAACCTGAGATGATACCTTAGCTGCAGCCATCATGGCACAGTCACATTGATGATCATTTTCTTCATCAGCTCTTTCTTCTTTCTCACCTTCTTCCTTCTCTTCCTTTTCTTCTTCTTTGGACCAGGGGTCAACCAATGGTTCATTCAGGGTTTCTGAATTTTCTCCCAGCAGTAGTTCTCCAGCAACAGCACTAACCACTGCTTCAACAACTTCATCCACTATTTCAGCACTTGTTTGCCCCTTTTTAGCATCCAGCTCTTCTGGTATTGACTCTAATGCCATAAGACATAATTCATCATTAGAAGCATCATTAGTAGCATAGAGTGCAAAATTTTCATCCCCTAGCTCTTCAGGTAAGCTGCTCCAGACAATAAAGCCTTGGGTGAAAAAGCTTTGCTGATCTGGTTGAACCAGTGCTGGTGGTGCAGCTTGTTGTGGTGCAACTGGTTGCACTTGAACCTAAGGTACAGGAGGCTGAATATACTGAATTTGAGGGACAGTGGTTTAAACATAATGCACAGGAACATGGTTTGCATAATGAGCAGTGTTTACATGGGCAGCAGGGGTATAATGGGAATAGTGCACAGTGCTTTGATTTTGTGGCCTAGGGTTTGAGCTGGGATGAGTAACAATTGGACCAGTGGTTTGACTCCTACATTCCTTAGCAAAGTGTCCTAGCCTATTTCACTTGTAGCACTTGATTTTTGACTTATCCAACCCCACTTTTAAATTCCCATGTAACCCTGGGAATTTTCTCCCTGTCCTTTTGTAAAATTTGCTTGTTCTTACACTAAGCAATACCAATTGATGCAAAATGTCCATTTCTTCAAGATCAGTTGGATCAAAGTGCTGTAAGTCATTTAGTTCAAAGCTTAAGTTATCTGACATCTGGTTTTCACAATTTGCAGTAAAAGCATAATTTGCAGAGTGAGAATCAGAGTTGTTAAAGTTTCCACCAGCAGTTATATCAATAAAATGATCATAACTCTGATCCTTACTACTGCTACCAGATTCTTCCTGACCAAAAAGAGCTGTGCTGCCAAATGAATAATCATCAGCAACTTTACCAGACTCTTGCAACTTCTTTTTCTGGTTTAACTCCCTTTCATAGGTCAGGAGTCTACGATGAAGTTGGGCCAGGGTCAGATCTTTGAACTCAGCAGAATTTCTAGTTACAAAAGCAATTGTATCCCATTTCTCATGTAGTGATCTAAGAAACCTTCTATTTTGTGTTGAATTAGGAAATGTAACTTTAACAAGTCTTAGCTCACTAATGAGACAACTAAATCGCTCAAACTGTTGAGTCAATGATTCACCCTTGATGTGACAAAAGGTTTCATACTGCTGATTCAGAATTTCCCTATTATTTTCAATAACATCTTCAGTTCCCCCAAATTGTTCCTTAAGTGCATCCCATAATTCCTTGGCACTGCTACAGTGTAACAGCCCAGCATAAATTTCATTGGGTAATGCAGATGCAATGATGCTAAATGCTTTGGCATCGAGTTCGAACTTTTGGAAATCAGTTTCAGTGTAATTTTCAGTTTTTTTAGGTTCGAACTTCTTTGTATCCTCATCACTTGGCACCATGGGAACATGTGGTCCAAAAACAACAGATCTCCAACATCCAGTATTCTGTTGAGCAAGGATGTGACCCATCCTTCTCTCCCAGATGTTGTATTCATTACGTTTAAGCATGGGTGGTTTGAAAAGTGAGCCGATGTTATTCTTATCATCTTTTGATTGTGACGTCATCCTGCTTGTTTTACAGGCACTGATTAATCAACTTTGATGGTGATTAAACCTTGCTCTGTTTTTCAACAAAACGAACAACTATCAGTATCAACGATTGTGAGCTGAACTATTTATGTCAAAATGATTGTTAAATCAAATTTGACTGTCCGAGCTCTGATACCAATTGTTAGGATCTGATTTTGGATTGATTATGTTTTGTGTTTGAAATAAAATGAAAGATGAACAAGTAATGCAGCGTAATATAAATGGAAACAAACTTTGCACATAATCAAACAGGAGAATTGCTTTCAGCACACATTTTCAACAAAGAACCAAATGATTGAATTTATTTCATCAACAATTACAATGCATGCATGTAACAAAATCCCCCTCAGCATGAGCTCACAATGATTTGTTCGTACATGAAGAAAGATGGTGAAGAGCTAATAGAACAGTACAGGGTACTGTTCTATTTATAGGCACGGACAAACCACTGTGGCATCTTTGCTGACGTCACCATGAAAGTGACATCTAACCTCCTAACAAACTCTAACAACTGATCTAATACAAACACTGCTTATGCTAACTACTGATTACAATACATTACATAAAAACAAACTAAACTATTGCTGAATCCTTCCACTGTTGTGACTCCAGCAGTACTTGACATATTCAGCAGTGCTTGACCCATAGCAGTAGATTGAACAGCAGGGCTTTAGTCCTCATCATTCTTTGACTTGATCAGCAGTTGTAAGTCAGCAGTTGTAACGATCAGTGGATTGGAGGTCATCAGATGTTGAAACCACTTTCAAGGGGAGAGACTTGTATACATAACATCTGCTTATTCTGGATCCACTGCTCTGATCCGGTTTTGGCTTTAATTATCTGTTCCTCTGATAGGGTTCAATCCCAACATTAATAAAACTTTGGTTCGCACCAGAGTCAAATAATACTTTAGCAAAAACATCATTAACTAAAAATGTACCGGTGATCACTTCCGGGATCATCTTTGCTTCTTCTACAGTTAGAACAAATGCTCTAGCATTTTTAGTATTCTTGGTGTTCGTAGCTGGAGCTAGCTTTGGACAGTTAGGCTTGATATGACCTTGTTCTCCACAATTGTAGCATATCCTGTTGCTAATCTTTTTCCTGCAATCTTCCTCCTTGTGTCCCGATATTTTGCAGAAGTTACAGTATATGGAGCATCTTCCTGAATGCTTCCTTTTGCAATTCTTACCGTAGGGTGCAGAGGTAGAGCCTACATTTCTCCGACGGTTAGAATTTCCAGAACGAAATTCTTGTGTAAGCTTCTGGGTTAGGTTCCTCCTTTGATCCTCTTCTCGCGTACGGACTAATTCATCTGTCAAGGTATTGGCTAGTTCTACAGCTTCTTCTATGGTTTGAGGTCTAGCTGCCTTGACTACATGCCTTATCTCTCCTATTAATCCCCAGATGTAACGGGAGATTAATACTGGTTCAGGTGAAGCAAGGGTTGGCACTATTTTAGCATATTCAAAGAATAACTTAGTGTACCCCTTACTATCGACACAAGTCATTCTTAGGTTTAAGAACTTGTTTGCTATCTGTTCTTTTTCATTAGGAGGGCATAATTTTCTTTCTACCATGTTTTTAAACTCCTCCCATTCCATATTATAAGTTCTATCACTTCCTTTAGTCTGGAGGATAGTATTCCACCATTCTAGTGCTGAATTCTTAAATAAATTGGAAGCAAACATTATCTTATCCTCTTCAGCACATTTACTTATTCTTAAGACTGCCTCAGTCTTTTCTATCCAGCGTAGAACTGCAACGGCCCCTTCATTGCCTGAGAATTCCATTGGTTTACAAGACCAGAATTCTTTGTAAGAACAACCATAAGACACGGTTCTTCTTCTTTTGGGAATGGGCACTTGAAGTACAGGTCCATTATTTACGCTGTTTGCAGGTTCAGAGGGTCATTTGCTATCGTGTCTACTTTTATTTTCTGCTTCCCCAACCGTTTGAAGAATATATGGCATTACATCTATTATTCCTTGTGCCACTATGTGTTTGATGGCACTGTTATCCACTTGGTTTGTTCTTCTTTTGGATGGCACTATTATTCCTTGTAAGAACAACCGTAAGACACGGTTCTTTTTCTTTTGGGAATGGGCACTTGAAGTACAGGTCCATTGTTTACGCTGTTTGCATGTTCAGAGGGTCGCTTGCTATCATGTCTACTTTTATTTTCTGCTTCCCTAATCGTTTGAAGAATATATGGCATTGCATCTATTATTTCTTGTGCCACTATGTGTTGGATGGCACTGTTATCCACTTGGTTTCCATTATTGTTGTTTGGATTTTTGTTACCCGAGTTATTGTTACTCTGGTTATCGTTATTCAGATTTTCCTGATTCACTTCGTCGGCCATCTGAATTTAAATATTTACCACATATTAATATCACAAGATGATTAACAGTTTGAGTAACAACCACACAATACACATATTAACCAAAAGCGTTGAGCATTGCGACTTTACTCTTTTCTATTTAGTATGCTTCTAATACAAACCAACACTAGAAATTAAAAATTACAATACAATACTACTATGCATCGCTAACTACAAAGTGGTCTATACTACAACATATTATTATTATTATAATTTAAAAAAACATATTATATATTATTATATTATTATTATTATTACTAACTTCACCATCTCCTTACTGGTTGGGATTCATCCAGTAATCCATATTGCGCTTGTCGTACTTCCAGACGAGTCGCTCTCCTACCTGCCTCATTCTCTCACTACTCTCTAAGATCTCTTCTCCGAAAGTTCGGAGCTCATGCACATTTTCTACACTCATTGGGGGTGCATGTGCTGGTACTGAGTCTGGGTACTGGGGCATGGGATTCTCCTGAGGGTAAGGATTCTCTAAGATCTCCCTAATGTTCATCATTGTCATAATAGGGATCTAGAGGGTCCAGACCTGGATATGCTGCTAAGTTCGGCATGGTTTTGTTTTTTAGGTGATAGCGTGGCACATAATCCCTATGATCATCAAACCATGGATCATAATTTGGATATAAAGGATTAGGGGCTTGTATCCTAGGTATCTCCTCAGTGTTGAAATCATGCATTTCTACCTCCATCGGCTGAGTGGGGAACAAAGGTAAGGGTTGTGGGGCTACTAGTTGTTCCAAATTTGGATCGGCAGCAGTTGTTGCTAGGTAATGAAAATTGGCTAAGCTCCTATTAAGCATATCCTGTGTAGGGCATCTGACTCTCGCTTAGCGGCTGCTATGACTCTTTGCTGTTGCAACTTTTGCATTTTTTTCCTATGCTCAAATGCTCCCTTACTGAACCATCCTCTCTTTTTCTGAGGGAATGGCTCTTCACTCCTAGGTGAATCAGACAATTGACGATACACGTCCGAGGATCCTTGATCACTCATACTGTAAACTAACAAATAGTCAAATAACACATAACAATAAAATACAGATATGTACGTATTTTAATAATTTATTTCCTAACAATTTGAATAATATATTGATGTCAGTAGAACAATTCTATGGCTGAATCAGTGGCTTAGCTCCGATACCACCTTCTTTCGCAACCCCCGCCCCCTTATCTGTCCCGGGAACGGGCGGCCGCGAACCTTAGTTGTGGTGGTATCAGTTTGTTTATTAATTTGGCAGTGGAAATTTCATTAGGACCGTAGTTAGGAAATGTTTATCAGAGTAAAACCACCATATTTTATATTAATAACCACATGGGTAAAACCCAAGTTACTTATTACAACATAGGGATAAACCCTATTTTATTGAATTTAAAACATCGTCTTTTAGGTAACTTTTATAGCCACATTTTTCCAAGCCATCAGTGCTCTCAAGCTGGCTTTCTTCTAATTTGGCTGTGATGTGTGCAAAATGCAACATATAAATTTCATCAATTGAGTCATAAAACTAACCCTTTTTTAGTACTAATGTTGGAAAAGTGTGCTTTTGTCTTCCTTTTGTATTTTCAGTGTTAAAAGCGCTTAAATTAACAAAAGAAGCAAAAATGCAGCCAATCTAGCAATAATACAAGAAAAGGAATAAACGTGGCATGCCCGACCCCTCGACAGCATCTCCCAAGCAAAAAGAAGAGAACAGAAGACTGAACACGCCCCATGCTCACTGAATACGGGGGCGTGCCCAAGTGTCTGCAGAAAAGACAAAGTTGTAGAAGCTTCTATCACCCACCACGGGGGCGTGTCCAACGGACATGGAGCCGTGGTCAACTGTAAGATTCACAGAATCTAGGAAAATCTTGATAGTACAGATACGCTTCTGCACACGGGGTCGTGCCCAGCGGACACGGGGGCGTGGTCAACTAATGCAGACAAACTGCATTTAATGAAGAAAGAGAAGATGGGTGGACACGGGGCCGTGCCCAATGGACACGGGGCCATGTCCGGGCTTCTGTACAGGCTATAAATAGGGGTGCTTGGCTCACTTGCAAACCATCCCTTGGCAAACCACCACTCTCACACTTCACCCACCCACCACCACCACCACCATCACAACCCACATCCACCACCATCATCCATCATAGAGTGTGTGAGTAGTCTCGGGATCCAAGATTGATCGTAAGAGTTCTTGACAATCAAAGGCCATGTTTGCCTAAGTCTCTTACATCACTTGGTGAAGACAACTGTTTAGTGTAATACTTTTTATTTTTAATCTTTTCGCACTTGTTATTTGGTTCTGTATTAATGACTTTAATAACTAGTTTCTTATGTTGAAGGTGAGTCTTCCTTATCGTTTGTCCGTGGTGTCTTGGCATTATTTTACTGTCTATATAAAATAAAAGATTTTCACCATTCATGTCTCTACGGTCTATATGGAGGTATGTTGGCTACCTGGTCGGGGGTTAAGGGAACGGTTTGGTAAGTGTCTTGCCTTGTTCAGTGTATAGATCCTGCAAGGACCTGGGTCAACTCCTTGATCCCCTCATATGTAAACTACTATTAATACTTTAACCCGGCTACTTGGACTGTGTCCTTGCTGACTCAGACTACTTAGCCGAGGGTAACGTCACCTTCAGAAGAGGGGCCTACCATAATATGCATTAATAACTTAATTAATTATCTTTCAATAATCCAACCCTTTAGGATTGTATCCTTGCTGACTCAAACTACTGGGTTGAGGGTAACGTCACCTTCAGAAGAGGGGCCTACTACAATAACTAAGATAATCTCTTAAAAAGTGCGGAAATAATCAAAGGTTATACTAAATACGAGTCGGATCCAAGTGATTCATCTTGTCTATCTATTTTTATTTTATTTTATTTTTCAGCATTTTAGTTAGTTTTATTTATCTTGTTTAAAAACCTTTTTCTAAACTTTTGATTTGATTAGACGTTGAGGATAAACCGGTATTAAAAGCTCTTGTGTCCTTGGACGACCTCGGTATCTTACCAACACTATACTACACTCACGATGGGTGCACTTGCCCATATGTGTGTTTAGTGTTAGTAAATATCGTGTTTTATAAATTTAAAACTTGGCTAAAAAGTGTTAAAGGGCTTAAAATATACAAAAAAAATCTATAACACCACACGCACATCAAGTTTTTGGCACCGTTGCCGGGGACACAAGGATTTTAAGAAAGTTAGGAATCAACGGCCTAATCACTTTTTTTTATTTTTCTATTTTTTTAGGATTTTTCTTAGATTTTCAGTTTCTGCAGAGCCCAGCACGGGCCGTGCCTGGTCGAACACGGGGCCGTTCTCAGCATTGTTACTGGCAGTTTTTATTTTCCGAGTTACAGAGAGTTGAGCACGGGGCCGTGTCGGTGCAACACGGGGCCGTGTCAAGCTCCCCAGTAACAGGGATCCGGAAAACAACTATTGTGTCTCCGACCACGGGCCGTGTTCACCTGAGCACGGGGCCGTGGTGAACTTTCTGACCAACTTTCTTTTCTGTTTTTATTGCAGGACTTGGAACCCAGGCGCTACATGTGAACTTTCTACGTAGTGTATGAGCTCCAATTCTAGTAGAGACATAAAAGAACCTCTAGAAGAACCCGAACGCTTTCTCCGAAAAAGACTTAAAGCTAAAAACCAAGAGAAAGTTTCGGGGGACCCACTTTCAATGGCGGATCAACGTACCCTCATGGATTACCTACGACCTACCGTGGGTAATCTTGGCACCGCTATCAATGCACCAAATGTCGAGGCCAACAACTTCGAACTTTGACCGCATTTGATAAAAATGCTCCAAAACTCCGCAACCTTCCATGGGCTTGCGGACGAAGATCCCCATTTGCATATCACTAATTTCCTAGAAATATGTGATACGTTTCAGATCAACAAGTTTCCACTTTCTACAATGGATTGTTGCCACACACAAGACAAACACTTGACTCTAGCTCCGGGGGACTTTTAGGTAATCGTCGTCCAAATGAAATTTATAATCAAATTGAGAAAATTGCTCAAACCAATTTTTAGTGGCACACTCCCCGAGGCAACAAATCCTTTGCCCCGGGCGCCCATAAGGTTGATGAAAACACCTCCTTGCAAGCCCAAATTGAGGCCCTTTCTTCAAAAATAAAAAAAATTAGAAATGGCAAAAACAACCTCGGTTATGGCTTGCGAGGGGTGTGGTGGGCCGCATGAAAATTGGAGTTGTATGAAAGAAATGGATAATCAAATAGAATTGGTAAACTACATTGATAATAGACCTAGGCCGTCAGGTCCTCCAACGGGTACCTACAACCAAGGATGGCATAACAACCCTAACCTTGGTTGGAGAGAACCCGGCAATAGTAGTAACCAACAAAATCTAAACCAACGAACAAACTTTCAACAACCAAGAAATGAGTCACAAAATTTCTCTCAACAACAACAAGGGGGACGAGAGAGGCTTGAAGATACTGTATCTCGCTTCATCTCTGACTCCGAAAAGAAAAACTCGGATCGATTTCAACAATTGGAATCAAATTTTAGAAATCAACAAGCTAGTATTCAAAACATTGAAAAACAAATAAATCAACTAGCTCAAAATATGTCCGAGAGACCACAAGGCGCATTACCCAGCAATACCGAAACCAACCCAAAGGCACAAGTACATCTCATTACATTAAGAAACCGCACTGTGGGTCCCAAGGAGGCTCCGCTACCCCCAGTTGAAAAGAGCCGATCTAGTCAAACCACGAATCCACCGACGGCCGAACAAGAAACAACTCCTAAACCAAATCAAGAGCCCCCCAAGAATCCTCAGGTTCCATACCCCGATCGGTTAATTCGCCAATAGACCGATTAACAATTCACAAAATTCATAAATTTACTAAAACAATTGCATGTCAATATTCCATTTGTTGAAGTCCTAACCCAAATGCCTAAATATTCAAAATTTGTGAGGGACTTCCTCACTCACAAAAGGAAAATCGAATCATTGCAATTATTTAATTTAAGTGAAGAATGCTCCGCCTTGCTACTCAACAAACTCCCGCAAAAGAAGATTGATCCTGGAAGCTTCACAATCCCTTGCTCGATTGGGGAATCTCCCATTCGCAATGCACTAGCCGACCTCAGGGCTAGCATCAACCTCATGCCCGCATCAATGTTCGACCCACTCGGCCTAGGGAAAACAAGCCCAACGAAAATGAGCATACAACTCGCCGGTAGGTCAGTCAAATATCCACAACGTGTCGCTGAAAATCTATTGGTTAAAGTCGGCGAATTTGTCTTCCAGCCGACTTTGTCATACGAGATATGGAGGAAGATACCAAAGTACCACTCATCTTAGGTAGGCCATTCCTAGCCACGGCCCACGCAGTGGTAGACATGAATGGTGGGACACTAACATTAAGGGTTGGGGACAGGAAATGAAGTTTGTAATTGGCAAGAGAGTAGAAGACGATGACCCGGTCAATTATATGAAGGTCATAGACTCAAGTTTGGATGATGCTCTCTGACGGTGCAACAGGGGATGCAAGACATCCCACTTGGGTAACATATGACTGGCTTTGGGTCTAGCCAAGGACCCTTATAAATGTGGCGCACCACGGAGGCATTCCGCGGAACTATCCCTAGTTTAGTTTAGATTAGTTTTTATGCTTTCTAGTTTAGTTTTAATTTTCAGGAATAGAACACACTCGGGATGGTGAAGGATACCAAGGGGAAACTTGCACCAGCACTCCATGCACAAAAACAGGGCCACCCACAGATTTTTCTTCGTTACAGCAAGTTCAGCACGGGGCTGTGCTCATCCAACACGCCCCATGCTCAACCATCTGCAGAAAAATGCCCAGTTCAGGTACCTGGACACGGGGCGTGCTCACTGAACACGCCCCCATGTCAAACCTTCTGTTACTTTGTTTTAATTTCTGTTACTGGCAATCTGAACACGGGGCCGTGTCCAGACGCCCAGTAACATAAAATTTTGCTATTTCACATCTTTTTACACATTCAATCAACCTAAAAACTTATTTTTGGGGCACATTGAGCACAATGTGTAATTTAAGTGTGGGGGGGATGCTAAAACTTTGAATTTTGCAAGTCCTAATTACAAGCCTTACACAAAACTCTATTGGAACCGCTAAACACCCCAAAGTTTTTTCAATTTTTTTTTCGTTTTTTACTTGTCTAGGTTTAATTTGGGAATTTCAAGTTCTAAAAAGGTTATATTTTTACAAATTTACAACTGATAGCGTCGTGATAAAAAGAACCAATATAAGAAAATTATGAAACGGCATGACAAATCTAGTTAAAATTTGATTATATATATTTGATCACATAAAAACCCATTCCCACAAAAAGTGAGTTTTGAGCCTTTATTGAGCATACAAATACACATCTTTAAACTAAATGCTCATTTTTCGTTTCTTGTGTGAATAGCCGCTTGGTTCTTACAACTCTAGAACTTACCACGACAATACATTCCCGGTCCTTACCAACTTAAACCCAAGTAAATAAATGATGGAGGCATTAGGACTAACCCTTTTTATTTCAACACCATTATTTTTTCTTTTTTTTACTACCTACCCAAAATCTCCCTAGTTAACCCCTTTGAGCCTAAACCTTTTCATTTCTTAACCCAAATCAAACACCCTTTTTACCCACCAAAACCCTTTTTCATTTTAAACCCTTTATTTTAGTAACAAAGCTCGGTTTTTCTTATGATTTCCTTATCAATATATATATATATATATATATAGGGGAAGGTTCATTTGAGAAGAAATTTAATGTGAGAACAAAAAGAAGAAAGGGCATATTAGTAAAATGCTATTTCATTTATAACTCATATCATTAATTTTTCTCTCTTTAATTAATTAGTCAACCAAAGATTAATTATACTACATATAATCTACAAAACCTACACATATCAAAATTTTCCTACATGTACCCTACACGTTATAGAATTTTATCCTACACAGTCGAAATTTATCCTACACACCTCGAAATATATCCTACACAACTTGTAATTTATCTTACACAACTAGTAATTTATTCTACACTTTAAATTAAGTTGTTTTTTTAATTTGGAAAAAAGTATATATTTTGAAAAGGAGTTACAAATTTAATTTAGCTAGTTATTAAAGGAGAAGAATACAAATTAATGATTTATGTAAGTTTACCAATATACCCTTATATTAAAATTAAATACAAATATTAAATGAAGTAAAATAAAGCATTCTTATTGGTTGAAACTTCTTCTTTTTTCTTCTTACAAAAAAATTCTTCTCATTTGAACCGTCCACTATATATATATATATATATATATATATATATTGATGATGAAGCCAAAAGAAATAAACAAACAAGTTTAACAAAAAAAACTTTGTTTGAAGAATTGCTTCATCAAAATAAAAAGTTACAAAAATAAAAAGTCTTAGGAAAACCGAAGTTTTTTTTACGCCTTTCGCCCTTTTCTACTAACCACTAACCCAACCACCTACCTTTAACCCAAGCCTAACCCTTCCCCCAAAAGTCCTCTTGATATTTACAAAGGTTTTTAGTTAAAAAGGAGGAGGATTGATTACTTGGCAAGCTTATGGTAGGAGTAAGTTCCATGCCGCTCTCGAGTGTTTCACAAAAATACATCTTCGGCCGAGTGTTGAGTGATCCCCCGTGAGGTATGTGAACTTGTATATAAATGGAATTTTAAAGAGGCATGTTATGCCCTAATAAATAATTTCTCTTATGAAAAGTTTTAAATAAATCATGACGAATAGGATTGTAAATAAATAAAAATAAAACCTAATAAAGAATCTTGGAAATCCCGACACTCTATGACAAGCCCAAAACCTTCTCTTCTACCCATTCCATTTGGGTGTGTAAGCCACAAAATAAATAGTTTTGCTTGAGGACAAGCAAAGATTCAAGTGTGGGGGTATTTGATGTGTGCAAAATGCAACATATAAATTTCATCAATTGAGGCATAAAACTAACCTTTTTTTAGTACTAATGTTGGAAAAAGTGTGCTTTTTGCCTTCCTTTTGTATTTTCAGGGTTAAAAGAGCTTAAATGAACAAAAGAAGCAAAACTGCAGCCAAATCCAGCAATAATACAAGAAAAGGAATAAATGTGGCATGCCCGACCCCTCGACAGCATCTCCCAAGCAAAAACAAGAGAACAGAAGACTGGACACGCCCCGTGCTCACTGAACATGGGGGCATGCCCAAGTGTCTGCATAAAAGACAAGGTTGTAGAAGCTTCTATCACCCACCACGGGGGCGTGTCCAGCGGACACGGGGCCGTGGTCAACTCCAAGATTCACAAAATCAAGGAAAATCTTGATAGTACAGATACGCTTCTGCACACGGGGTCGTGCCCAGCGGACACGAGGGCGTGGTTAACTAATGCAGACAAATTGCATTTAATGAAGAAAGAGAAGATGGGTGGACACGGGGCCATGCCCAATGGACACGGGGCCATGCCCAATGGACACGGGGCCGTATCCGGGCTTCCGTACAGGCTATAAATAAGGGTGCTTGGCTCACTTGTAAACCATCCCTTGGCAAACCATCTCTCTCACACTTCACCCACCCACCACCACCATCACAACCCACATCCACCACCATCATCCATCATCCATCATAGAGTGTGTGAGTAGTCTCGGTATCCAAGATTGATCGTAAGAGTTCTTGACAATCAAAGGACATGTTTGCCTAAGTCTCTTACATCACTTGGTGAAGACAAGTGTTTAGTGTAATACTTTTTATTTTTAATCTTTTCGCACTTTTTATTTGGTTCTGTATTAATGACTTTAATAACTAGTTTCTTATGTTGTAGGTGAGTCTTCGTTATCGTTTGTCCGTGGTGTCTTGGTATTATTTTACTGTCTATATAAAATAAAAGATTTTCACCATTCATGTCTCCACGGTCTATATGGAGGTATGTTGGCTACCTGGTCGGGGGTTAAGGGAATGGTTTGGTAAGAGTCTTGCCTTGTTCAGTGTATAGATCCAGCAAGGACCTGGGTCAACTTTAGTAGGACCTCCTTCAATACCCACTGGTATTGGATGGCGGGGGTCCGAACTCCTTGATCCCCTCATATGTAAACTACTATTAATACTTTAACCCGGCTACTTAGGACTGTATCCTTGCTGACTCAGACTACTTAGCCTAGGGTAACGTCACATTCAGAAGAGGGGCCTACCATAATATGCATTAATAACTTAATTAATTATCTTTCAATAATCCAACCCTTTAGGATTGTATCCTTGCTGACTCAAACTACTGGGTTGAGGGTAACGTCACCTTCAGAAGAGGGGCCTACTACAATAACTAAGATACTCTCTTAAAAAGTGCAAAAATGCGGAAATAATCAAAGGTTACACTAAATACGAGTCAGATCCAAGTGATTCATCTTGTCTATCTGTTTTTATTTTATTTTATTTTTCAGCATTTTAGTTAGTTTTATTTTTCTTGTTTAAAAACCTTTTTCTAAACTTTTGATTTGATTAGATGTTGAGGATAAACCGGTATTAAATGCTCTTGTGTCCTTGGACGACCTTGGTATCTTACCAACACTATACTACGCTCACGATGGGTGCACTTGCCCATATGTGTGTTTAGTGTTAGTAAATATCGTGTTTTATAAATTTAAAACTTGGCTAAAAAGTGTTAAAGGGCTTAAAATATACAAAAAAAATCTATAACACCACATGCACATCAGTTGTCACATTTTGTTACCTGAAACGCGTTTTAAAAACATTGTCAGTGGGAAATACTGGTGAGTGAATCCCAGTTTAATCAAGAAACATTTTACCAATTAACACAGTATTGAGAGCGATCACATTGTTTATTTCTACAAAATTACTCATTCAGTACTGTCAATCCTGACTGGTGGGTCATATTACACATTGGCTAACTCGTTGCCCAATTGTAACGTGTTCCACATTTTGTATACAAAACCCCAACATATCGGCAGTAATTGAAGAACTACAAAGACTCAATCACTGCTTAATCATATTGTAAAGCATTTAAGGTTTTGTAAAACAGTTCACAAAAGGTTTACAAAAAGAGGATAAACTCACATTGCTGTCTTAGACTTCTTTTAGAGTTTCCTGATGATTTATCTATAATTTACACAAATGTACATATGTTAGTATAATAACCCTTTATTTATATTAATGATACCCTCCCCGAGACGGTATTCCAACAACTACGTCGGGCAGAACCACGACAGTTGTTACGGAACCCTAGATCAATCGGGCAGCGTATCTAATACGTAACCGGGGTTATAATACTTACAACGAAGCAGAACTTCGTTAATTAGGGGGATATTATACCCGAGTATAGTGCCTACTATAAGAAATTCGAGAAAGAAAGTCGAGATTTGAGCGAATTTTCTGAAGATCCGATGCCTGCTATTTATAGGGCCTGATTTTCATTTTCTCGCGGCCCGCGTAAGGTTAGGCTAAGGCCTACGCGACCCGCGTACTAGGGGGGTCTAGGCGTAGGTGATCCAGGTCACGAACTAGGTTCAACACGTTGCTGACACGTGTCAACACCGGGGCTCGCCTGACTCTAGAGCTGTCGCGGCCCGTGTAAGCTCAAGAGATGGCTTACGCGCCCCGCGTAAAACTCATTTTTCTTGTTTTTTAATTAGTTTTAATGATATTTCATATTTTGGGCTCAGTTTTCACATATGGGGTGTATTTTAAGACATATAGGAGTATTTAAAATATATTAGGGCGCCAGAAAAATTTTCAGGAAGGTTGTTATAACGGCGCAGGGGCAGGGCTGAGATTGGTAACCCCTGACAAACATGAATTCACATATGCCATACGCCTGGAATTCAAGAGCACAAATAATGAAGCTGAATATGAAGCTTTTCTCGCTGGCTTAGCTTGGCAATCAAGATGGGGGTTAAAAATCTGGAAGCGCATGTAGACTCGTTGCTAGTAGCAGGCCAAATGACCAAGGGTGATGTTATGGCACTTTACCTCGAGCAAGCTAAGTCACAGCTACAACATTTCAACTCTTTCAAGATCACACACATCAATCGAAGCGAGAACAAGCCAACAGACACCTTGAGCAAGCTTACATCCACAAGTTTCCAACATTTGGCAAAGGATGTACGAATCGAGGTACTGATTATCATGTTAATGTAATGTAATCCAGATGGGATCATCATCCTAGATGTCACTAATTATCATGTTCCTACAATCAGGGATCATACCCGAGAATAAAGTAGAGGCCTGGAAGATACAATATAAAGCTTGACACTATCAGATGTCCGATGGCATCTTGTACCGAAGATCTAATCCGGGACCCCTGCTTCGATGTGTAGATCCCGAGGATGCCAATTATTTGACCAGAGAAGTGCTTAAGGGGATTTGCGGAATCCATGCATGCCCTTGGATGGTGGTAGCGAAAGTGTGACGGATGTCAAAGGTACGCGCCCAAGACCTTGCGCCCCAAAAACGAATTGGTCCCAGTCACGACGGAATGGCCATTTCAACAATGGGGAATAGATATGGTTGGCCCTTTCCCTGAAGCCCCCTGGGGCAGTAAGGTTCATCATAGTCGCAGTCTACTATTTAACCAAATGGGTAGAAGCGAAAGCATTGGCCTCGACAATGGCAATGGTGGTGAGAAGGTTTATTTGGGAACAAATCATATGTCGGTTTGGGCTACCCTTGCGAATCATCACCGAGATTGGCACAAATTTCGCAGCTGACAATCTCCAGAAGTGGTTTATGGAGTTGAACATTGAGCACACCTTCTCCTCGGTGGCGCACCCGCAAGGGAATGGCCAAGTCAAAGTCGTGAACAAGAGTATTGTAGACGGAATCAAAGCTCGACTAGGAACCCAAAGGAGAGGTTGGGTTGATGAGTTGCCTAGCATTCTGTGGGCCCATTGAACAATGCCAAAAACAGCAATGGGGAAACACCATTCAGCCTGGTATATGGTTCAGAAGCTGTCATACCCGCAGAGATCGGCCTGCCATCTCCAAGGATGTTAGCAATGAAGGCTGTGAACAATGAAGAGCAATGAAGAATGGGTTTAGACCTCCTAGAGGAAATAAGAGAGATGGCAACAATCAATGAAGCAAAGTACAAGACAAAACTTTTGAAATACTGTAATAGTAAGGTGCGCATATGCACCTGCAATCCCAGTGATTACGTCTTTAGAGACAACGAAGCCTCCAATGCGGAACGCCTGAGAAAATTGGCCCCGAAATGGGAAGGTCCCTATGTTATCAACGAGGTACTAGGGAAAGGGGCGTATCAGCTACACACCCTGAACGACAAAGAAGTCCCCAGGACTTGGAATGCTCAACAATTGAGGAAGTGCTGTATGTAATCAGCAAATGTTTATTTTACATGTATGGCCCTAGGCCTAACACATACGTCTTAATACAAGAAGTGTTGACTACTTTACGTTTTACCTTCTACTCGATGGATTTTTGTTACAAATTGTAACACCCCGAAAATTTACGTCCTATAATGTCTTGACACGTGTCATAATGTTTGAACGTGTGAAAGAAAGTCCTTGAAGGACTAAAGTTGACAAACAATGAAACTATGTAAATATAAGGGTTCAAAGTGTCAACAATGAATAAATATACCTTACAATACCCTTACATGGTGTTTATAACCTTAAACGAATGGATCATGGATCATACGAAGTGAATTGTGAAAGAAAGTGAGAGATTACAAACCACAGGGGTTATATATGTCAACATGTTAAAGGTATACCTCTGAGTGACTTTTTAGCAAACCTGAAGCCTTGTAATGATTAATTATGCTCACTAGAATGTACCACAAAAATTTCATGAAGTTTCGTTATCGTATGAGCAAGATGTGATAAAATTCGTGTGCAAGGGTTAGAACCGTCAATATTGAAATTTAGGGCTTTTCGGGTGATCACAAAGTTACCCGAGGACTTGACAAAGTGGGTATAAGTATTAAAGCCCCTATATATAAATATCAAAGCATTAAAATGCAAGAAAACATCGAGAAAGCGACGTTTAGGAGGACCAGGGACTAAAAGTGCAATATTTGAAAGTTGTAACCTGATCAGAACTCCCAGGCGGCCCGCTTTAGGATTGCCTAAACATGAAGCGGGCCGCGTGAGACCTGCAGATGCAGAAAACGACCAGATTCATGGACAGGTGTCTGTTTCCTTCATGTAACCGACTTAAATCATGGGATTTTGATTCTATGGGCTGGTATATACTAGTATACAGCTTATAGAAGCCATATACATGCACCTTGATCATCCTACACACATTTGGAATCAATTTTTGAAAGATCAAGTTCTTATAAAAGTCTCATATTTCAACATATCAACTTCTGGACATCTCAGGAGCCTTCGGATCATTCACAAGACTTCCAAATCATCTATTAGACTTATGTATGTGCCTTTGATCCTTCTAAATTGTGTCTTGCTTAGTTTATAGCCTAGTAATCAAACCGTCGTAACTACGGTTTGATTTATCGATAAATCATAATCGGTCCAGAGAATTGTCGAATCGAAAGTTGTTATAAGTTGGTTTTTATATGGATAATAAACCCCTAAAAGGGCACTCACTGAATTCAATCTTAACTATGTCGTTTGTCGAGTCAAACTTCTTCCGAAAAGTCAACAGAAATGTTAATCGCATATTTAATGATACGGAAGGCGTGTAATCTGTTTTATCAGTCATACAACTTGAAAATAAGTATAATAACTTGTCTACGCTTGATTGATTCGACAACTTTCTATTTAGAACCGATTCGGAGCCGAAAAACGCAAAAGTTTGACTTTTGCGTTGACCTCGGTTCTGACCCGATTTATATAAGTTTAGACATGCCTTAAGGTTCCATTAGGACCTAGTTACATGTGTGTATAAGCCTCTGCGTTTATACCACTCGAATCCCTAATCGTCGGATGTTTCCGTTAATCGCCTAAATATTGACCGTAATGCCCTTATGATCATAAAACGAGATTTTTGGAGATATGAAAATAAAATAATCTTAGTTACTGATTATTAATCATGTCTGTAAATTTTCACGTCAATCGGAGGTCTAGGTTAGGAGATATGCGCATTAGCGTAAATAATAAGCTTTTTATTAATTAATCGGCGCGATTAGCGCATAGCCTATCTAAACCCGATTTTCGGCACCAAAAATTTTATCCACTGATGTTAAATAATATTTTGGGATTTTTGAAGATTTTTAATTATTTTTAAACTGATCGTAAGCTTGGATTAGCGCCTTAATTCGGTAAATACCGAATATGCCCTTTTAGGCCATAAAATGAGTTTTACAAATCCTTTTAACGCCAATCCAATTGCTATTGATTTTAAATAATAAATAGAGTATTTTGAGCCTGTTTATGTGATCAGAAAAATCAGAATCGTATTTTAACCCGTACATCGCTTAAAACGACTTTATACGCGTATTTAACACATAGTTTGGGTTTAAAACTATTTTGACATATAAGACTTATAACCAAATGTTATAACCTGTTAAAATAAACTAATTTACTAATGTATTCAGACCCGGTTCACAGAAATGTAATTAATCCCTTTTATAATCTTTAAAATGACCAAAATACCCCTACGGGGCTTAATAAGCGATTAAACTCATTTTGGGCATAACGGAAGGTATCCTACTAATATCATGAAATATTTAAGGCATGTTAACTTAGGAAACCTATTTAGGACTCTTATGGTTACCCGTTACGCCTCATACGCGTTTGGTTCGGTTTATGTAACTAGTTTACATAAATTAGCCGAAACGGGTCAAACCTTATCGGTTTTATCTCAAAATCCAGAATGTGTATAATATACCCATATTATACAAGTCTCCAAACTTGTCGGGTCTAAATCACATTCTATTCCGGTCTTCGCCTTATTATGCGTTTGAACCGTATCTTCCTCTTGAAAACTAATCGGTCTAAGTCAAGGCTTAATTAAAGACCCGTTAGGATTCTAATAGGTTATTAAAACCTTCGTTCCAGATTTAGGAGCCCAGTAAAAGCTATCTGTACTTGCTGATTTGATACGGCTGGGACTGATTTAATATTTAGCTCAGGTAAATACTTTTAACTTATTTTCCCTATACGGGCTTGGGGTACGGTATATAAAATACCGCTTGGTCCAGCATTGAATCTTTAATCGAATAGAGGTTAAATCATTGATATGCTCTGTTTTGAAATGTTTTGTTGCTTAAAGCCTTTGGGGGGTTAATGACCATGTCCCGGATATCCCTGGCATCATCTTACGAGATGGCCACGACCTTAGCACTCAGGTGTAGGCGTACACCTGTCAGTGTCTCATTATATAAAGTGGTGTGTCTATTGATCTTTAATCCAGTTTAAGGACCGGACTACTGAACGCATAAGAAACATGTAATTCGTTCACAAGTTTATATATTTACATAATTATCCCAAGTTATAAAATATTATTTGTGCCTTGTGCATCCAGATCAATCATTTTTAAATCCTTTTCAAATGAGTCGGTTGATAGTATTTACCAGTGTAAACTGACGTATTTTCAAAAAGGCTAAGTGCAGGTACTAATTGGAATTGGCTGGCTACTCCTAGCATCAATAAAGAGTCTCGCAAGCTTAGATGCCTAAAGTCTGTTGAACCATGTTATTTTATTTGCGATCCGCCTGTGGATCCTTTACTTCCGTTGTAATACTTTGATGTTACACTATTACGGATTTGTAATATATTTATCCTTTGCTTCCGCTGTGCATTTATATATTGTGTTGATTGACTATGATGTCGCCAACCACGTCACGTTACTCCCCTACCGGGCCCACCGGTAACACGTAGACATTTGGGGTGTGACAGGTTGGTATCAGAGCCAACATTGAGTGAATTAAACACTAGCTTTTGTGTTTAATCTCAATGACACAATTGCACATTTCTAAATCTTCTGAGTCTAGACTTAACATAGGAATATTCTCAATCCTTATCTGGAATTTTTCTGTTTCCAAAACTTCTATACTTTGGATACGTCGCCAAGCGAAGAAACCGTAATAATAATTCTCCACAACAGGAGCCTTAAATTGCTGACCTTCGTATAGCGGCTAGGACGAAACATGCAACCAAGGAGAAGGCATTCAGAAATAAAATGAGGAAGAAACTCCTTTTGCTAAAAATCGTTTCCTTAATAATCCTTATAAGGACATATTTACCTTTTTAGTCCCTTCGAGGACAACAATATTCCTTTCAAGTCCCGCTTAGGGCAACTCTGTACTTTATTTTTTTTTATAATGGATTTTTCCAATATTCGTATCTAGTCTATTGATTTAGAAATCATAGCTTATATCATCCCATAAGCTGATCATATTATAACCATCCCTTAGAAGGGAAGTGCCTACGGGCTATAACGTATTGTCCATCTGAGACACTGACATTGTGATCTTTATGATTCCTTGTCTATGGTAGTGAGCTATGCTCAAGCCTATTAATCTATATGATCAATGTGATCATTACTAATATCATCAATATGATGATCATATTATTGACATCCTAAGTGATGAAGTGCCTACTGGCTATACCTTATAATATTGTCAATACGACAATGACAGTTGTAACTCTTAGGGTTCCTGTCTAAGGTAGTGGGCTTTGCCCAAGCCTCATAGTCAATATGATAAATATTATCATGACTACAATCATCAGTGTGATGATTATTAATTTCTAAAAAACATCGTTTTGTAATGTCAATGGATCCGCCTACGGGCCATATTGTATCGTCAATTTGACAACGACAGTAGTAGTCTTTGACTCTCTGTCCAGGAAAGATAATGAACTATGTCCAAACCTAAATGCTTTGATTCTCTGAAATCATGGCTTATAAATTAAACTCGTCTACTTGACTAAGCCTTTTGTACTATTACAAACTTATAATTTAGGATTAATAAGTGAACATCCTGAATAAGATAAATATCATTCTCTTCCTGTTAGTAAATATTAAAAGAGAATCTTAAAAGGTTGACCTAGCTTGAATGTTATTATAGACCTTGCTAAGATGGTAAAACCTGTTTAAAAAAAGATTCAGATCCTGGTTAACACCTGAAAATGTGTTAACACTCCCAACAACCGTGATGCGATAAAAATCACACTTGTTATCCTTATATTAGGAATTTTTTTCCAAATCCCTTATTTAGCATAAATGATCAATAGGAATCATGGCTGGAAAACGTCGAAATTGAAGTACGCATTAAAACATCCATTTGGGATGTATATAAACGAGTAAAGATGAATACATGAAAAAGATAGTTTTATTTCATAACTTCTTGCCAAGACAATGAACTATGAAATTTTCCGACCCAAAGGAATCATCGATTATGTTTTAAAATTTCCCTAGTGACAAGGTCTCTGAGCCATTATCAGTCCTTTGGAACAAGCCCTTGTGCTATGTATAAAAGATGTCAGTATGACATTGGCAGTCGTGACTTATGTCCCCTGTCTAATAAATATGAAGGATTATATTCCGCTTAAAGGCCAAAGATGGTTATTTAAACTTAGGCAAAACATAATCAAATAAATTAAAATCTATCTATTGACCTATATGGTTTAATTTTGCCATGGCTATTTATTCATCAAATTCGACAATTCACTATATGATTAAACAAATTGTTTCTACTTGGATAGTAGCCTTCAAAGCTTCACCATGGCTGACTCCTCTGAAGCTCACCATCATCCAGTTAATCAGAATGATGATGCAAGACTGAACTTAATAAGCACCGAGTTACAGGCTGTGATAAATACCGCCGTAAGCAACGCCATGGACCGTGTGTTGAAGGATTATAAGCGAATGTGCGATGATACCCCAAATAATGGTTACAAAAAGAGTAAGACCGGTTCAAGCTATAACCAGTCCAAGCCAAAGGAGGCGAAACCCACATGCAAAACCTGCAAAAGAAGACACTGGGGTCAGTGTCGATCAAATCAAAAGATAAAGCAATGTGGCATCTGTAAAAGAGCTGGCCACCAGTCCCACGAATGTAGGGATATAAAGAATGCAAACTGTCATGGCTGCGGCGAAAAGGGCCACATCAGTACTAATTGCCCTAAGGCTGCCAAGAGAAAAGCAGCTAAGCCTGGAAAGGATTTAAAGGACAACCAGCAGTCAGGTGAAAAACCCAAATGCAAAAACTGCAAGAAACAGCACTTCGGGAAGTGCAGGAATGGATCGAACTCGCATACACAGTCGAGAACTTTTGCATGTGGGATCTGCAAGTCCAAAGAGCATAAGACCTTGGACTGCAGGAAGATGGAGGACGCAACCTGCTATGGTTGCAATGGAAGAGGGCACATTAAGACCAACTGCCCTAAGTATGCTAAAAAGCTTGAGGAAGTTAAAAAGACCAAAACTGAAAACTCCCAAATGGATACTCAAGAGGCTATCCAAGATGACAAGGTCACAGCAGGTACTTTCTATATCAATAGCGCTCATGTTAGAGTATTATTTAATTCAGGTTCAGATAAGTCTCTCATAGACAATAGATATTGTAAATCATTAAATCTGCTTGTTAAAACTCTAAGCGTTATGAATGAAGTAAAATTAACCGATAGTACCTCAGAGACTGCCTCAACAATATTAAATGGATATTTTATATCCATTAGGAATTACCCTTCTCCGCTGTCCTTGTTTTATTAATAAGAAGACTCAGGCGGCCCGCGTAAGCCCTGAGTGATACCTTACGCGGCCCGCGTCAGGCTCCCAGCGAAAAAAAAAAAAATGGTGGAACCGGCCGTCCCCGGAATCGAACCCGGGTCTAGGCCACACCCTTTCGCGCGCCTAGCCAACCGAGCTAGGTGCCTAGTTTGTGAAAATTTCCAATCCAATTAATTATAAGCACATGTACAATAACTTCCTTACTTCTTATTATAAGCCAACTACTTATCCTCCCTATGTTAACCAAGTATAAGAATCCAAGATTTTACCGCTATGATTTAGTTACTCTTGGCTTGCTTATGTTGACTAAATGTTAGAAAGGATAAAGTAGAAACCATTAAGTATATCAGCGGTTATGCTGGAAAGGACATGGTAAGGTATACATCACAGTCATTTTATGGTAATACTCTTAATAGGTGAGAACCTTAATGAAATCCTCAAGAAGGATCCTCTTATAAATGGTGAAATGGTCCAAGTTTTAAGGACCTTATTAGAAAAACCGGATATCCGTTTCGCGAAAAAGGGAAAAGACGGAATAAGAATTTTCTGACTCTCACCATAAAAGTTCTAGACTGTCGACAGTGTGTCGAAAATTTTAATTCATTGGCTGAGATAGTACCCTATTAAAGCACATAATTATTAGTGGTTAGCATTGACAATAAGAGGGCACATTAAGGTTTAAAAACCTACTCATTAAGAATCCATTATGGATCTACCTCAGCTACCCACGTTATAATGATTAAGAAGTAATCAGTCAGAGCTAAGACTGCCCTAGAGTTGTTTAAGATTTTACAGCTAAGTTTAAAAAGGGTTAAGAATGGAGGCGTTTAACTCTCCTGATGAATAATTAGGGGTAGCTCACATTAATAATGACAACAGATAAATCCATTATTGTGACATGATTGCTAAAAGATACGTTAGGATTCAGGTGCTGCTAAGTTTCTCATAAGACCATAAGCTTAACAAACTTTTGATTTCATAAGAACTTCAGATATTAAAGATAAGATATGATTTACCAATGGAATCTTTAATAACCCTCTCTCCCATCCTCGGAGATAATCCTTTCATAAGAATCTGGAGTACTCTTCCTCAAAAAGAGTACGACAATGTATATTATTTTATTTTATTATTTTCTCATTGTTTTCTATCACCTGCGAATGCCAAACTATGTTTGATAAAAGTGCCATATGAGGAGTGGCGTATCCTAGTGTGTCCCATAGATTGCTTTCATGCCTGATCAGTATGGAGGTTTAATGCATGGAACCTCTGAGATATCCCAATAGTCATATCGTACTAAAGTCGACTAGTAGTATTCAAAGAAGATATCCCGAATGAAATTGTCCAAGTAAATGTTCCCGATTAAGGAATTTATGGACTAGTAACATGAATGTGTCACTTATTCGACACAAGAAAATATGGGTGAACTGGAGCCGAGATATGGAAATATCTCTGTAACCTCCTAGTACCTTGATTATCTTCTCCTAATATTACCCTATTTTTCCCCTGAGAGGCAGGTAGAGTTAATGTTTAAGTTCCATTGAAGGCTGTGTTATTATGAAATCTCCAAGACGGTTAGTACCATCATTGGAAGAATCGAAACCCTGATTAACTAAGTTTAAAATAGAGGGTTCATATAGCTTAACTCAAAATCCTGAGAATACGGGATAGTCCATGATGAAAGACGGTTCATTTTACTTATGCATCATTTACCGCAACCCTAATTAGGCAACGGTTAAGAAATCGCCATCAACTGCCCAGGATCGTCGATCTGTTCGACTAACAGCAAGGATTAGCTATTCCCTAAACATTAGCAAAGCAGTGGTTGGAATAACCATCACACCTTAAAAATAAAGCTTTCTATAATAATGGATATGTAGGTATTAAGGCTACTCCTTTGGAGACCTTGTGTAGATGGAATGTTAAATGTCTAGTGTTAGATAGAGAATTGGTAAGTCCAATTATCAAGATCTGAAAGTTGTCTGGGGAACAACAAATAAGATTATACAAATCCATAATCGATTGTAGGTTGCCAGTATACGGCAGGAAATCAAGGATTTATGAAAATAGCAAACCTCCTAAGTTCTTGTTAAGGAATATGGTTTAACAAAAGATATCACCCAGGAAGAGTGTACCAAATTTGTGAAATTATCAGACTAGTTAAGCTCTGAATATATGGAAATCATTCGAAGGAAATCGAATGTGTCAAGATCAAGTAGCTGGTAAGCTAAAACCTACTTAAGGAGTTTGACGGAGCTCGCAATACATTGCACAATAGTGACTGGAGGATGTGTTCCGCCAATAAGTCAAGAAGCACTATCACATAATGATATGCAGAACTATGATGTGATGAGCATCCTGTATCGATTGAGGATCGACAGGTCAAGAAGCTCCAAAAGGATACATACGCCTAATGTAAGAGCCACTAAGGGAGCTTGGAAAGACTCCAGATATGCTATAAAAGTTAAGTCCCTTATACGACAAAGAGTACTTCCAGCATTTTAACAAATCTCGAGGTCGAGATTTCTTTTAAGGGGGTGAGGATGTAACACCCCGAAAATTTACGTCCTATAATGTCTTGACACGTGTCATAATGTTTGAACGTGTGAAAGAAAGTCCTTGAAGGACTAAAGTTGACAAACAATGAAACTATGTAAATATAAGGGTTCAAAGTGTCAACAATGAATAAATATACCTTACAATACCCTTACATGGTGTTTATAACCTTAAACGAATGGATCATGGATCATACGAAGTGAATTGTGAAAGAAAGTGAGAGATTACAAACCACAAGGGGTTATATATGTCAACATGTTAAAGGTATACCTCTGAGTGACTTTTTAGCAAACCCGAAGCCTTGTAATGATTAATTATGCTCACTAGAATGTACCACAAAAATTTCATGAAGTTTCGTTATCGTATGAGCAAGTTGTGATAAAATTCGTGTGCAAGGGTTAGAACCGTCAATATTGAAATTTAGGGCTTTTCGGGTGATCACAAAGTTACCCGAGGACTTGACAAAGTGGGTATAAGTATTAAAGCCCCTATATATAAATATCAAAGCATTAAAATGCAAGAAAACATCGAGAAAGCGACGTTTAGGAGGACCAGGGACTAAAAGTGCAATATTTGAAAGTTGTAACCTGATCAGAACTCCCAGGCGGCCCGCTTTAGGATTGCCTAAACATGAAGCGGGCCGCGTGAGACCTGCAGATGCAGAAAACGACCAGATTCATGGACAGGTGTCTGTTTCCTTCATGTAACCGACTTAAATCATGGGATTTTGATTCTATGGGCTGGTATATACTAGTATACAGCTTATAGAAGCCATATACATGCACCTTGATCATCCTACACACATTTGGAATCAATTTTTGAAAGATCAAGTTCTTATAAAAGTCTCATATTTCAACATATCAACTTCTGGACATCTCAGGAGCCTTCGGATCATTCACAAGACTTCCAAATCATCTATTAGACTTATGTATGTGCCTTTGATCCTTCTAAATTGTGTCTTGCTTAGTTTATAGCCTAGTAATCAAACCGTCGTAACTACGGTTTGATTTATCGATAAATCATAATCGGTCCAGAGAATTGTCGAATCGAAAGTTGTTATAAGTTGGTTTTTATATGGATAATAAACCCCTAAAAGGGCACTCACTGAATTCAATCTTAACTATGTCGTTTGTCGAGTCAAACTTCTTCCGAAAAGTCAACAGAAATGTTAATCGCATATTTAATGATACGGAAGGCGTGTAATCTGTTTTATCAGTCATACAACTTGAAAATAAGTATAATAACTTGTCTACGCTTGATTGATTCGACAACTTTCTATTTAGAACCGATTCGGAACCGAAAAACGCAAAAGTTTGACTTTTGCGTTGACCTCGGTTCTGACCCGATTTATATAAGTTTAGACATGCCTTAAGGTTCCATTAGGACCTAGTTACATGTGTGTATAAGCCTCTGCGTTTATACCACTCGAATCCCTAATCGTCGGATGTTTCCGTTAATCGCCTAAATATTGACCGTAATGCCCTTATGATCATAAAACGAGATTTTTGGAGATATGAAAATAAAATAATCTTAGTTACTGATTATTAATCATGTCTGTAAATTTTCACGTCAATCGGAGGTCTAGGTTAGGAGATATGCGCATTAGCGTAAATAATAAGCTTTTTATTAATTAATCGGCGCGATTAGCGCATAGCCTATCTAAACCCGATTTTCGGCACCAAAAATTTTATCCACTGATGTTAAATAATATTTTGGGATTTTTGAAGATTTTTAATTATTTTTAAACTGATCGTAAGCTTGGATTAGCGCCTTAATTCGGTAAATACCGAATATGCCCTTTTAGGCCATAAAATGAGTTTTACAAATCCTTTTAACGCCAATCCAATTGCTATTGATTTTAAATAATAAATAGAGTTTTTGAGCCTGTTTATGTGATCAGAAAAATCAGAATCGTATTTTAACCCGTACATCGCTTAAAACGACTTTATACGCGTATTTAACGCATAGTTTGGGTTTAAAACTATTTTGACATATAAGACTTATAACCAAATGTTATAACCTGTTAAAATAAACTAATTTACTAATGTATTCAGACCCGGTTCACAGAAATGTAATTAATCCCTTTTATAATCTTTAAAATGACCAAAATACCCCTACGGGGCTTAATAAGCGATTAAACTCATTTTGGGCATAACGGAAGGTATCCTACTAATATCATGACATATTTAAGGCATGTTAACTTAGGAAACCTATTTAGGACTCTTATGGTTACCCGTTACGCCTCATACGCGTTTGGTTCGGTTTATGTAACTAGTTTACATAAATTAGCCGAAACGGGTCAAACCTTATCGGTTTTATCTCAAAATCCAGAATGTGTATAATATACCCATATTATACAAGTCTCCAAACTTGTCGGGTCTAAATCACATTCTATTCCGGTCTTCGCCTTATTATGCGTTTGAACCGTATCTTCCTCTTGAAAACTAATCGGTCTAAGTCAAGGCTTAATTAAAGACCCGTTAGGATTCTAATAGGTTATTAAAACCTTCGTTCCAGATTTAGGAGCCCAGTAAAAGCTATCTGTACTTGCTGATTTGATACGGCTGGGACTGATTTAATATTTAGCTCAGGTAAATACTTTTAACTTATTTTCCCTATACGGGCTTGGGGTACGGTATATAAAATACCGCTTGGTCCAGCATTGAATCTTTAATCGAATAGAGGTTAAATCATTGATATGCTCTGTTTTGAAATGTTTTGTTGCTTAAAGCCTTTGGGGGGTTAATGACCATGTCCCGGATATCCCTGGCATCATCTTACGAGATGGCCACGACCTTAGCACTCAGGTGTAGGCGTACACCTGTCAGTGTCTCATTATATAAAGTGGTGTGTCTATTGATCTTTAATCCAGTTTAAGGACCGGACTACTGAACGCATAAGAAACATGTAATTCGTTTACAAGTTTATATATTTACATAATTATCCCAAGTTATAAAATATTATTTGTGCCTTGTGCATCCAGATCAATCATTTTTAAATCCTTTTCAAATGAGTCGGTTGATAGTATTTACCAGTGTAAACTGACGTATTTTCAAAAAGGCTAAGTGCAGGTACTAATTGGAATTGGCTGGCTACTCCTAGCATCAATAAAGAGTCTCGCAAGCTTAGATGCCTAAAGTCTGTTGAACCATGTTATTTTATTTGCGATCCGCCTGTGGATCCTTTACTTCCGTTGTAATACTTTGATGTTACACTATTACGGATTTGTAATATATTTATCCTTTGCTTCCGCTGTGCATTTATATATTGTGTTGATTGACTATGATGTCGCCAACCACGTCACGTTACTCCCCTATCGGGCCCACCGGTAACACGTAGACATTTGGGGTGTGACACAAATACATATATTACTGTGGGTGTACACGAAAACATCGTTGGCACAATGACAGAAAACATTGTAGACCTCCAAGGCTCGTCACGACCAAGTGCACAGCCGGGTCAATTACACACAATAATCGGTCAGCCAACGTTCACTTCGTAACACTTCGAATACACGAATACACGAAAACACCTTTGCCAAGACGGTGCGAACATTGTTGACCTCCAAGGCTCGTCACGACCGATTGCACAGCCGTGTCAATTTAACACAATAACCTGTCTGTCAATGCTTACTTCGTAACATCTCAGGTAAACGCGAACACAATATCGGTATGATGACAGTGCACACATTGTATACCTCCAAGGCCCGTCACTAACAATTGCACGATCGGGTCAATTTAACACAATAATCTGTCTTAGCCACCATTCATTCGCAACACCTGTACAAAACAATTATCATGTGCACAAATTGTAACGTAAGCAAATTCATATAAACAGCTTAAAAAGCCAAACCACAACATATATATCAGTAAACAAAACTATGGTAGTCATACAAACATTACACTACCAAGAACACAGTTATATCATGTCTTGAAAATAAAAAACAGGATTATATGTCTGAGGAATTACAAGGCCCAAAGGCCAGCCCACGGCATGCAAGAGAGAAAATAAAATCCTAAACCTGCTGGCTTGGACCAGCACCTCCACCAGTCCCTACAGTACCATCACCTAACACCTTCTTCAACGTCTGAACTACAACTCCACGCCGCGCCAGCTTGTCGAGTGCTTTTATGATACCAAATTTAATAAACTCAAACTCACGCCGCACAAGTCGGCACCTCAGTCTTGTTTAAACAGCTTAAACCTATTATCAAGAAGCCCTTCCTTCGCAGCTGCCTTGCCTTCGGCGTAGCCATCTTTCCGACCACTGTCATAAGCAACCCCACCAAGTTCGAACATAAACTTGGCTAGCTCTTCGGACTTCACCAGACGGTTAGCAATCTATGAAGGAAAACAAAATATGTAAGAGACATACAAGAAGTAAAAGACAAGGAAAAAGTGGAAAACCTACCAGAGGAACACCGCATGAGAGAAGCCACTTGCAATCATCACCGAGATCATGAGACAACAACTCAAGGGTCTTGTTCTGAGTCTATTACTCCTCAACAGTCTTTTCTAACTCCACTACGCGCGCAAGCGCCTCCTCATGGCTTCTTTGAGCAGCGAGAGCTTTAGCTTCTTTTTCTTTAAACATGGCGGAGAGGCGGTCAAACTCCTTGCTCTCCCTAGCTCTTTCGGCATTCACCCGGATGGTTTCATCGTGCGCAGCCTTCAGCTCGCGGTTAGATCTCTCCAATGCTGTCGTCCAATCCTTTTGACTATTAGCATTGAGTTGTTTTTCTTGAGCCAGCTTATCTTCAGCATCAACTACCCGCCACATCAAACCCTTCTTTTCGGAATTAAAAGCCTCATGCTCGGCCACATACTCCCGTTTAGATTTTTCAAACTCCATGATTTCTTCCCCCATCGACTTCCACTCTTGGACAATTTATTGAGTAGTGGAGAAGAAGTTGACACCAGAACGGACATGATCGTCCAACAAGCTAAATCGGTTCCGATTCTTCTGGTATAGTCTCTCTGCAGGAGGAAGAGATAAAGAATAGAACTTATGACAGTTATTTAAACTATCCCTGCGGGAGCCCTGAACAAGGTTCCATTGGGGGCGGGGGGAAGATTGTCGCAAGATTGTGGGTCATCCACGACCCACCAGTCCCCGTCCACTCAAACGCCGGGTTTTAGCGACCACCGGAACGGCCACATCCTTCAGAAGTAGAGGGGTCGCGCCTGGTGTATTGAGTACCCTAAGGGGGAGTAGCTTTGCTGGATTCCTAATCCATTTCCACACCTTTAACCCTATGCTCATCATCTTGAATCACTAACCCAGGAACAGTGGGCGGTGTCACCTTCTCAGCAGTAACCCCTTCAGCAACGTCTTCCAGACCTTTCCCCTTGGGGTCTGGATGAGGAGAGGTATGAACAGGCGAATCCCCGTACGGAACGGGGGGAGGAGATGCTGGTGGTGTAATGGAAGAGATGTTGGGAGGAGTAAGCTTGATACCACGAGGAGCAGTACGGGCAGGCTTCAAAATAGCTGTAGCAAAAGTAAGAACCTATGGTTAGCAAAAGGAGAAGAATCATGAGAACAAAAATAAACAACAATACACATTTGAAAGCTATATGTTTTTTCAATGAGGAGGCCTCATATATCTGCTCAAGGAGGTTGCTAGGCTTCTAAGCAAATGCCCCAAGATCAACCTCGCTGTCAGAAGGTGCAAAAATATGACCCATCACCTTCAGTTTCTTCTCTGAAAGAGCCAAAGCAGCTTGTTCATCAAACTCCTGTTTGTTCTCAGCCAAGATCTTTCTTTTCTTCTCCATCATCTTGGTAAGACTGATCTGATCATCTTCATCCGCAGCAGGTCACTTGGTCCCTGCGTCTAAGTTGGATAATGAATCAGACACTACAACATAGTCTAAGTAGTTCCCCTGAGAAGAATGCTTACGAGTCTGCTCGTCGGCTGCGCCTTTATCAGCTTTCCCCTTCTTCTCCATCTCCTTCCCAGATTCGCTTTGCTCCGACTCCACAGAAGTAGCAACAGGAACAGTGTTGGGGGAGTAGACACGTCACCACCTTCAGGGTCCTGAACAAGTCATTGACAGGGACCTGCACATGACGAACGATGAATCAACCTATGCAAAGACCCAGTAGACTCCTCACTCGAAAGGAGAATAGTTCCCTCTCGAGTAAGAGATTTACCAGGATCAGACTTAGACACAAAAGCAGCACCTAAAATAACGGTGCCATAGGCTGCTATACTCTCGGATGAGGGATGCAAAAAGTTATCCCTAATCCGTGCAGTCCACGTGGGCTCCACAGGAGGCAGTAGCGCCATCGTCATTTCCCCCACCAACTTTCGGGTCGAACAAGTTCATCAAGCTATAGACTGTTAAAATACAAAGGCAGGTGAGAAAAAAGAGAGATAGAGACAAGAAGAGGAATAAAACATCAGAAAACAAACAAGGAGTACCTTTGCCCTTGTAAGCATAGACCGGTGCAGCCCTCGGCTCCCGGGGCACCCACACCAAGCTCATCCCTGCAGCAACAAGAGCCTTTTCCTCCAGTTGGATAATGGGAGTAGGAATCTTGGTAAGGGTCTTGTACCACTCTCTATCGGTGTACGAACTAGCAACTACGACCTTCGGCACTCCTTCACTTTCAGCTCGATAATGCATGTCTATCGGAATCACACCACAGCGAATATAGAAAAACTTCTGTTTCCAGTCATGAAAACTTCTCGGTGGATCCCGACTACATGGAAGAACACCAGCAGTTCTAGAGTTGAAGGAGTAGAAGCCCCCGGTGTAAGTGATGTAATAGAAAACATTAAACATTTCAAACGTCGGCACCAACTTCTAGGCCCGACAAATGAACTCAAAATGGGTTACCCGAGGCAACCCTAATGCATTAACCTGTGAAAGATGTATACCATACTTTGTCAGGATCTCACCAAGGAACTTCGACATGGGTAACCGGAAATCCCTTCTCTAAAAATGCAGCATACAACCCTAATATAGCCTGGAGGGGCATCCAGTGCAGTGCTACCAGCGATCGGGAACTGGACAGCCCAATCGAAAGGAAACTTAAACTGTTGAACCAAGTTATGGAATTCCTTCTCCTTCCAGTTGATAATCTCTCGGTTAGGACCAGGAGGATCCTTGGGTTTTTTTGCCTCCACTTTGACTAACCGGGTTTAGCAAAAGTCGACATGTGGCCAAGAACACTAAAAATATGTGAAGGGGAAGAGAGAAAATCTGAAGAAAAATGAGGGAAAATTTGAAATTTGAAAGGAGATTGGAGAGGAGAAGTGGAAACTCTTTTGGGATAGCCGAGTATTTATACCCATCGCATTTAATGCGATGGGGAAGTGAACCGTCAGAAGGCAGAAGGAAGCCCAATCAGGAGACGCCAAATCAGGAGAGAGAAGAGGAAACACCACCTGTTTAGGGCGCGTGGCTGCCATGCACCTGACACATAGGAAAAACGTGCCTAACACCTGAAAAAAGCACCTGTTCCCCTCCTACGACAGGACAACCACCTCAGATGGAGCCTCAATCAGACTTCAACTGTCACGTCCAACCAAACAAAGGACAAACTTCTCCTTGAAGAAATCTTAAAGAAAATTTCCATACGCCATGTACCGTTTTGGCTCAATTTTGCATGCCATTTCCATGTGCAGTGCGCCGTGTTGGCTCAATTTGCACGCCATTTCCATGCGCCACGTGTCGTTTTGGCTCAATTTTGCACGCCATTTCCATGCGCCATTTTGGCTCAATTTTGCACGCCATGCACCGTTTTGGATCAATTTTGTACGCCATATCCATGCATAATGCGCCATTTCAGTTCACTTTGGCACACCACCTTTTTCCACGAGCTAATTTGGCTTAAATCCATGCACCAAAAACACGTGCCTCCTCAATCAAGTGAAAAACAACATGACCACCTCCATTTTTCTGAGTGTAGAATCCCTCCCAACTGCTAACTCACCTGGAAGCCACACTGGACTGGGGGGACTTGAAGAGGTATGGTCCCAAATCAGTGCACATATGGCACGGGGACCACACCACATTTCTAGCATGACGTCCACGTTATCCGAGTGCACCCAGAAGCTTCTAGAAGAAATCACTGGTGACAAAGAAGATGCTCCTTCAGAAAAAAAAGATGACACGTAGCACCAATGGATGGACGCCAGCCTTCATTGCAAGATTTCTGGAGGGCAGGCCGACAGCCAGTACCAGCGAGTGCCTAGCTGAACGAATGAGCGCGCGCCATGTCATCCACTACACTGGAAACAACAGAGGGGACAAAGAGGATATTCCTCTTGGTCGGACAGCTGGCGCCCAGTGGCTAGCTGGCAGGTCTCCTCTTCCCCCTCCTTCATCCTTCGGCTATAAATAGAGGACTCCACCTTCAGGTTTAAGGATTCTGCTCTCTCTCTATTTACTCTCAACACATACTATTTTCCTCAGAATAGTACTTATTCTCACGCCAGAAGGTGGTCACAAGGAGAACCCCTTTATTCCCCTCCTTGTGGAGAGTCACCGATGTTCTGTTTTGCAGGATATCAGCTAACAGCGAGTGGAGGAAGATATTGAACCATACATACACGAGACAGTCCGCTGAGTTAACCTAGTGTTAACCAGTGTTTCATCAATTCCTCAACATATGAAAATGTTCTTAAAACCGATAGGATAGTAAAGTTATGCTTGGTTCATAACCTAAATACCATCTTACAAACTGATGGGGGTAAACGTATCCTAATGCTTAACTATAACATGTGATGAGTGATTTTATGTTTCCATTCTCGTTATCAACGAAATAAATCCTTACAATCATATTGGTTTCACAAAATATGGTCAAGGTTTGCATACCTCACCTATGTTCACAATGGTTTAAGTATGTAATTTCTAGTATGGTTAACCAAAATATTTGGTTAAGAAAAAAAATCAGGTTGATGGGTTTGATTGAAGATGCTATGGAATTCCGACTGCCCTCGGATGATGAATTGGCTGCCGATTTAGATTATAAGCGCCCAATCCTTTAGTTTGATGTTAACCGGCTTCTTGATCTCAATTGGCTTTGGAAGGAGACGAGAACTCTTTTTTTTTCATAGTCTCATAAACTCTAGGTTTGGTCGGTCTCGGTTGAATAACTTAGAGATCCATGGGAGATGGTGCACCAAACCTAATAAGATAAAAGCTGAAGTTTTAAGAATTTTCTCCATCAAATTCAAAGAACCACTCGGTTCTCGGCTTGGTTTCTCTTTTTTAAATGTCAAGCGTCTCTCTGACTTGGATGCCGGTTTATTAGTGGAAGACTACTCAACCTTAGAAATTAAGGTAGTGGAAGACCACTCGGCCTTAGAAATTAAGGCCGCGATCTGGGATTGCGATGGGGATTAGGCGTCGGGCCAGATGGCTTCAATCTGAATTTTATCAAGAGGTAATAATGGCAGTGGAGTTGGACCCGTGTATATTATATGTTTAGTATTATGTAAACATTCCAAACACACACCAATAAAAAGAGTAGTTTTATAATTGGGTTTGAGAGTAGGGATCCTACGGAAAGTGTGCTTTTCATAAAAAAGTGTAAAAAGTCATAAAACACAATAATTTCAGGCATAAAACACACCTAAAACTCATAAATAATAGAATGAAGATTACTAAAACACCATATTCAAACTCTAATAGTCCATAAAAACTTCAAACACACCATCGTAGAACTATGAATTTAAAACACAAAAGGCTAAACAACATAAAACACAATAATATTTGTCATTCCATAATCAGAGCCTTAACATCTAAAACACAACACAAAACCCACATACATGATGTCTTAGTAATCTTCATTATGTTATTTGTGGGTTTTTGGTGTGTTTTATGGTTATCATTATGGTGTTTTATGACTTTTTACACTTTTTAGGAAATTTGGACTTTCTAGCCAACTCCTAGCCTTGGGTTTGATTATAAATAATTTCGAATTACTTATGATGTTATATTGTTTTTACCAGTCCAACTAGTGGAATGGTAACTTTGATATACGCCTAGTTCACTTAAAAAAAAAACGTTACCTAAAATTTAAAATAGGAATACATTTTTCTCAATCAACAATAATTTTCATTCAAAACAGTACGTAGTATTATATTGTAAATATACAAAAAATATTTTTATTTGTTTTGTTGAGAAGTTTATTTATAATATTCATAACTACATATGAACAATCAACTACCATAATATATTTATTCATCCATCTCATGTATGCGGATGATGTTCTTATTTTATGTCACACCCCGACCGCGTAAAACAACAAATCGCGGCGGAAAAGTCAGGGAGTGGAGTAATAGAATCATTGTTTCATAACACATGGTAATTGAAGTTTTGTTTTGTTAATTAAAATGTTTACATTGTCTAGGAATTTACAGAAGCATATCAAGAATTAAACTGTCTTTCATAGTTTTAAGTCACTAAGGCCCTCGTCCAATCCTATGTTTGCATCATGATCATCTAACAACAGCACCTGAAACATATGTGAAAATAGGTACGTCAGCATAAAAATGCCTGTGAGATACATAGGTTTTGTTAAAATAGGATTCATGACTTGTAAGTTTAAAGAAATGTTTAACAAAAGTTACTCATGAATCTTGTAAAGTGTTTTTCTTTTATAAATCCTACGAAAATCGATAAGAAATCAGATTATATAAAAGAAAGATGTATGGTTAAATGAATAACTAAGTAAAATGAGTTTGTATAAAATATGTTGTTTGTAAAACAATGTTTTGTGAAGATATGTTATTTATGTTAAATGTAATATGTCTAAATTGAAATGGTTTAAATAACGCTACGATATGTAATATCATAAAAGCACTTATATATAGGAAGTACCAGCGGCGTATCCACCATGCTTTTATCATATTACACACACCTCGTTATTTAAACCACTTACCCAAACAAACCACCAAAATACCTTGTTTAAAACTAACGTCAAAATGTTCATGTATAATCAAATATTATGTATGACAAGCGAAAGTATCAACTTAAATCATAGGTAAAATGTACAAAACAAAGTATTTGCATAAATCATAGATTAAGTCAAAAATTATGTTTTGTTGATAAAACAATGCTTTACTGATACAGACATTTATGCGGTAATGTTTTACGTCTACATTCAAGCCTTGCGACTGAGGAGACAAACCCTTAACAAGTTAAAGGTTTATCGATTATGTATATCGGATTCAGTCATCCCTTACGTCCAAACAAACCTAGGATTCCAGGGATGGGAGTTGTCAATTCCTATGGTACCACTACTTACTACTGAGCGGCATGATCGGTATTAATGAACGTATTAGTTTCGTTAAACAAACCAAATGTTATACCAAATGTAAGCATGTTATGTGAAAATAATGTACTAAGTATGCTAAGTGAACATACAAAGTAGAAATGTTTAATGTAAATCAATGTGTCCATATGTTGAGTGAACATATGCAACAAAATATAATGTATGAAATCAATGTGCTAGCATGCTTAATCAACATACATAGCAAAGCATAAATAAAATCATGTACTATATGCGTACTAATAAACAGAGCAAGTATATGTTATGAAAGCACGAAAAAGCATGAAAGTAACAAGTAGGCACATGTGAATCACCCCAAAATATTTGAAAACTGTAAAAGAGGGGACCATTACTCACTTGATACTGCTTAGGAGTCTTGAAATAACAACCAAACAAAGCTAGAAGGGTCGCGTAATCAATCAGCACCTAATATAGGTAACTACGTTAATAAATCGGACCCATATCGGAAAATCGGATAAAATGAGGTTTCGTAAACCAAATGAGTATTGGAAATCATGTAATATGGTTTAACAAAGCCTACATTGTAAGTCAGAACCTATCCTAAGTGCTTATGACCCATTATGACCCGTTTAGGTAGCTTACGCTACTTTAACGCGTCATTTGCGCAAAAGCTCAAATGAGTAGCCTAACTAGTCCTATGACAAGTATTATATGCCCTAACATGTTTAATAATCAGTTTATATGGCAAAAGTTAAGTTACATATGCTTAAAATGAAGTTATGCGCAAAAAGAGCATTTTGGTCATTTTTCCTAAGGCATATAACTACCTATCATCCAACTAAGTAAACTAAGTAACCATAAGGTATAACCTCGAAAGGTTATTCCCTATACAACTATAGTCACATAATGTGTTTGGTCAGATACTAATGGTCGACCAAGCGGGTCGGGTTCGAAAGTCTAAGCGGTCGTTTAGACCACTTATCTTATGACCCTATATAAGCAGTAGACTAAAAGTGACGAGTTAAACATGTTAAAACATGTTTAACTAGGTTAGAAAACAAGTTTGATATCAAAACAAAGTGTTTTGATGCCCAAAAATAGATTCGTTGCAAAATACGCATAAACACATATTTTGACCGAAACTATGACTCGTCACTACGCCTAATCAACGTGGTAATCAGTAGGTATAGTCACAAGGGACTATAACCATCGTGATTACGCTCACGTTGCAAAGTTCAAACGAACTTTGTGTTGACCATGGACTGGTCAAAGCAGAAAGTCAAACACTGTTTGACTTTTATGCTTGAAATGCATAAAAGTATGAAAGAAGCTTACAAAAGGTCCAAGCTAGGAAGATTTGGTCAAAAACAACTCAAGTATGAAGCCTTCATAAGTGAGAGCTTCAACTTAGAGCTGAATTTGGATCAAATGTGCGAGGATGCAAATGAATAAAGTGGGTTTATATAGATTTTCCAAAACCGTTAGGATTGTTTCTTGGGTTTTGAGCTTTGATCTGGACCATACAAGTAAGGCACACTGATTTGGGATACTAGGGGTGTCCAAAACCAACATACGGTATTGAGAAAGTTACATAAAAACCCCTGAAAATCAAGCTGGTTGTCAAAAATGGAGTTTCTGCCTAGATGTAGCCGTCGCGTGCCGCCACAGCATAGCCCTTAGGTTTAGGCGCGACGCCACCCCATGCCAGTTCCAGAAACTTTCAAAAATTGTCAGGTTTGGTCCCTGCAGCATGTTTAAGCCATTTTCGACGCGTTAAACCCCGTTAACCCATTTTCAAAGCTCAATAATGAAGTTTAAGTATAGGGGACTTGAAACATGCTTGAAAATATCTCGGATGTCGCTTCGTTTGGTCGTACGGTTGCGTTGTTCGGTAATTACGACGAAACTCGAACGGACGCGAAAAACGATCCAAATTACACGACGAATGGTATTTTAGCATGCCAATCACTAAAATAAAATATTTTAATGATTACAAAAATTTTTGGATGCCCGGATATGTCCAGGACGTAAGATATGCGCGTAAATGCAAACTTATGCACTTTTGGACGCTTTTAGTCCCTGATTGACCAATAAGTCTATTTTTGCATTACCGAGCCCCTCAAAGCCTATTTCTAAGCTATGTAAAGGATATTTAGGGTATGTTTAGCTTATGATAAAGTTCCAGAATGTTTGTTACTATACGAATCGACATACTTTAACAGTTTGTCAAAAATAGTCCCTGTAAGCGAATAAACTTGTTTTTGCCATACCTAACCCTTTAGAACTAATTTCTAAGTTATGTAAAGGTTATTCAAGGTATGTTAAGCTTATGCTGATGTTCCGGAGTGTTTGTCACGTTAAATTGTTTACGTTTACGCATCAGTTTGCGTATAACTTTCCAGAAAGCAATTTAGAGTTTGAAATTGAACAAGAATTGAAATGAGAAATTGTCAAACATAATTAAACAAATATAGGGATCAAAATACATTGTTTTATTGAAAATTGAACAATTCAGAGCTTGTATAATGATTATACAAGCACAGGTGTCACAGTCTCCCCTACTTTAGGAAATTTCGCCCTGAAATTTATTTAGAGGAAACTTGTGAGAGTAGTTATGGATATTTCGCTTTTAAACTTGTGCGAGCCAGAATATTATGTACATAGACATATGAGATTATTGAAGGACTTATGAAAATACCCTTAGTTATCCAATCAAGGATTTAAAGTGATATTTTGAGTAATCGTCTAAAATTGTAACTTGTATCTTGTACTTCGTGTCTTAGAATGAAACGAGTACTTTGGATTTTCATGGAAATCGTAAGCGATCACATGAAAGGGAGAACTATAAGAGTAGTTTGTTTTGAAAAGAATACAGTTCCTTGGTGTCGGTATCGTAGGGGTATGCCAAACACATATGTAACTACATTTGTTTTTGTACATCATATTTATGAACAACGATTTATTTATAAACCAACCAAATTGTTCTCGAAGTTCAAGAAAATTTAAAGAAACAAAAACATAAGATTCTAGTTATTTCAAAGCTGCATAATTTTCCAGTCAGCCCGATGCTCATTCATGGGTCATATTTGCATTGACAAGCTTTGGGCATTTGTTCATGAAATGACCCATCTCGCCACAGTTGTAACAAGTACCAGGCGGAAAACGAGCTTGAGCAGGGTTGTCTTGAGGTTGGTTTGGACCACCTTGGTTTGGGTTGAATCGACAAGCATTTTCCAGGTGACCAAGTCGCCCACAAGATGTACACATACGACACTGTAGGTGAGCTAGGTGGTGTGCATTACATTTGTTGCATATCGGTGCAGTACCAGCATAAGGTTTCCTTGCAGGAGGTTGAGCTGGTTGGTTGGGACTGTTTTGGTTGGGTTGAGCAGCAGTAGGATTTGCAACAGCTTTGTCTTGGATAGCAAAACAACATGCGTTAACCAAATGTCCCCATATTCCACAGTGGGTACATTTGAAACATGGTGTTTGATTCGGATGATGACCATTGCATTGATTGCACAAAGGAGCAGTTCCCTTGTATGGCTTCTTAGCTGGTGGTGTTGCCACTTGGCTAGGTCCCGCTTGATTTGGTGCGACTGCTGCAAGATCCTTTGAAGCTTTACGCTTCCTTGATTTTCATGAAGGCTTGGTTTTGTTTCCTTTTGTGTCTCTTGGGTGTTTTCATCCTTGAGGCGAGTCATGGTAATAGCTAAGTCAACGGTCCTCTGGAGTACTACGCCTATTTGTTGGTCAATTGTAGCACCCAGTTCGGACATTTGAGTGTTGTTGCGATGATGAGACATCCTAAAGGAAATGGAAGACATAGGAGGAAATAAGTGAGATGTTATCGGATAATCAAAACAGAATGTTTAAATATATCGATAACGCATAAAGAATGTGATCATTTGTTCGTTACCTAAGGCAAACGAATGACACGGTGACTAAGCAAAGTAAGCGGGTCATATTAATGTATCGTGAAGACATGCTTTAGCCTATAAGTGGACACTCACCCCAAGAGTTCTCAGGTAAGAGTGACTGGTCCGATTATGTGGATTTGTACGAACGCTCTAGCCTTAGACAGAAAACTCGGAATACAGGCATCCACCCTTCCAGATTGCATGTGTTCACATTAATAAAACCCAAACTATTACGAGATTTTGAAAACTTTGAAGGTTTAAAACCTTATAATAAATCATCCTAGAATAGATGATTGGTTTTCAAAGCGGATGTGTAATTCGTGTTATTGTTGTGGTTGTCGCCTAAAGATAGGTGACGGTATTGTTTTAAGACTAAACACAAGATAACTTGTGTTAGGGTCCTAGGAAGGTTATAGACTAGGTCAAAGCATTACTAATAACCTAATTCCCTATAACCATGAGCTCTGATACCAACTCTTCTGTTACACCCCGACCGCGTAAAACAACAAATCGCGACGGAAAAGTCAGGGAGTGGAGTAATAGAATCATTGTTTCATAAACATGGTAATTGAAGTTTTGTTTTATTAATTAAAATGTTTACATTGTCTAGGAATTTACAGAAGCATATCAAGAATTAAACTGTCTTTCATAGTTTTAAGTCACTAAGGCCCTCGTCCAATCCTATGTTTGCATCATGATCATCTAACAACAGCACCTGAAGCACATGTGAAAATAGGTACATCAGCATAAAAATGCCTGTGAGATACATAAGTTTTGTTAATATAGGATTCATGACTTGTAAGTTTAAAGAAATGTTTAACAAAAGTTAGTCATGAATCTTGTAAAGTGTTTTTCTTTTATAAATCCTACGAAAATCGATAAGAAATCAGATTATATAAAAGAAAGATGTATGGTTAAATGAATAACCAAGTAAAATGAGTTTGTATAAAATATGTTGTTTGTAAAACAATGTTTTGTGAAGATATGTTATTTATGTATAATGTAATATGTCTAAATTGAAATGGTTTAAATAACGCTACGATATGTAATATCATAAAAGCACTTATATATAAATCACTCATATATAAATCACTTACCAGCGGCGTATCCACCATGCTTTTATTATTACACACGCCTCGTTATTTAAATCACTTACCCAAACAAACCACCAAAATACCTTGTTTAAAACTAACGTCAAAATGTTCATGTATAATCAAATATTATGTATGACAAGCGAAAGTATCAACTTAAATCATAGGTAAAATGTACAAAACAATGTATTTGCATAAATCATAGATTAAGTCAAAAATTATGTTTTGTTGATAAAACAATGCTTTATTGATACATACATTTATGAGGTAATGTTTTACGTCTACATTCAAGCCTTGCGACTGAGGAGACAACCCTTAACAAATTAAAGGTTTATCGATTATGTATATCGGATTCAGTCACCCCTTACGTCCAAACAAACCTGGGATTCCAGGGATGGGAGTTTTCAATTCCTATGGTACCATTACTTACTACCGAGCGGCATGATCGGTGTTAATGAACGTATTAGTTTCGTTAAATAAACCAAATGTTATACCAAATGTAAGCATGTTATGTAAAAATAATGTACTAAGTATGCTAAGTGAACATACAAACTAGAAATGTTTAATGTAAATCAATGTGTCCATATGTTGAGTGAACATATGCAACAAAATGTAATGTATGAAATCAATGTGCTAGCATGCTTAATCAACATACATAGCAAAGCATAAATGAAATCATGTACTATATGCATACTAATTAACATAGCAGGTATATGTTATGAAAGCACGAAAAAGCATGAAAGTAGCAAGTAGGCACATGTGAATCACCCCAAAATATTTGAAAACTGTAAAAGTGGGGACTATGTACTCACTTGATACTGCTTAGGAGTCTTGAAATAACAACCAAACAAAGCTAATCGGCACCTAATATAGGTAACTACGTTAATAAATCGGACCCAGATTGGAAGATCGGATAAAATGAGGTTTTGTAAACCAAATGAGTATTGAAACTCATGTAATATGGTTTAACAAAGCCTACATTCTAAGTCAGAACCTATCCTAAGTGCTTATGACCCATTTAGGTAGCTTACGCTACTTTAACGCGTCATTTGCGCAAAAGCGCAAACGAGTAGCCTAACTAGTCCTATGACAAGTATTATATGACCTAACATGTTAAATAATCAGTTTATATGGCAAAAATTAAGTTACATATGCTTAAAATGAAGTTATGCGCAAAAAAGGCATTTTGGTCATTTTTCCTAAGGCATATAACTACATAACATACAACTAAGTAAACTAAGTGACCAAAAGGTATAACCTCGGTAGGTTATTCCCTATACAACTAAAGTCACATAATGTGTTTGGTCAGATCCTAATGGTCAACCAAGTGGGTCGGGTTCGAAAGTCTAAGCGGTTGTTTAGACCGCTTATCTAACGACCCTATATAAGCACTAGACTAAAAGTGATGAGTTAAACATGTTAAAACATGTTTAACTAGGTTAGAAAACAAGTTTGATATCAAAACAAAGTGTTTTGATGCCCGAAAATAGATTCGTTGCAAAATACGCATAAACACGTATTTTGACCGAAACTATGACTCGTCACTACGCCTAATCAACGTGGTAATTAGTAGGTATAATCACAAGGGACTATAACCATCGTGATTACGCTCACGTTGCAAAGTTCAAACGAACTTTGTGTTGACCATGCACTGGTCAAAGCAGAAAGTCAAACAATGTTTGACTGTTATGCTTGAAATGCATAAAAAGTATGAAAGAAGCTTACAAAATGTCCAAGCTAGGAAGATTTGATAAAAAAACAACTCAGGTATGAAGCCTTCATAAGTGAGAGCTTCAACTTAGAGCTGAATTTGGATCAAATGTGTGAGGATGCAAATGAATCAAGTGGGTTTATATAGATTTTCCAAAACCGTTAGGATCGTTTCTTGGGTTTTGAGCTTTGATCTGGACCGTAGAAGCAAGGCACACTGATTTGGGATTCTAGGGGTGTCCAAAACCAGCATACGGTATTGAGAAAGTTACATAAAAACCCCTGAAAATCAAGCTGGTTGTCAAAAATGGAGTTTCTGCCCAGATACAGCCGTCACGTGCCGCCACAGCACAGCCCTTAGGCTGTGGCGCGACGCCACCCCATGTCAGTTCCAGAAACTTTCAAAAATTGTCAGGTTTGGTCCCTGCAGCATGTTTAAGCCATTTTCGACTCGTTTAAACCCTGTTAACCCATTTTCAAAGCTCAATAATGAAGTTTAAGTATAGGGTACTTGAAACATGCTTGAAAATATCTCGGATGTTGGTTCGTTTGGTCGTACGGTTGTGTTGTTCGGTTAATTACGACGAAACTCGAACGGACGCGAAAAACGATTCAAATTACACGACGATTGGTATTTTAGCATGCCAATCACTAAAATAAAATATTTTAATGATTAATTTTTTTTTGGATGTCCGGATATGTTCAGGACGTAAGATATGCGCGTAAATGCAAACTTATGCACTTTTTGACGCTTTTAGTCCCTGATTGACCAATAAGTTTATTTTTGCATTACCGAGCCCCTCAAAGCCTATTTCTAAGCTATGTAAAGGATATTTAGGGTATGTTTAGCTTATGATCAAGTTCCGGAATGTTCGTTACTATATGAATCAGCATACTTTCGCAGTTTGTCGAAAATAGTCCCTGTAAGCGAATAAACTTGTTTTTGCCATACCAAACCCTTTAGAACTTATTTCTAAGTTATGTAAAGGTTATTCAAGGTATGTTAAGATTATGCTGATGTTTCGGAGTGTTTGTCGTGTTAAAATGATTACGTTTACGCATCAGTTTGCGTATAACTTTCCAGAAAGCGATTTAGAGTTTGAAATTGAACAAGAATTGAAATGAGAAATTGTCAAACATAATTAAACAAATATAGGGACCAAAATACATTGTTTTATTGAAAATTGAACAACTCAGAGTTTGTATAATAATTATACAAGCATAGGTGTCACATTTTAGGTGATTGGTCGGAGGATAATGTTGAGTGTGTTGCTAGAATTTTACGTGCCTTTTATATGGTTTCTGGTCTAAAGGTTAACTACCATATATCGCCTCTTTATGGTGTCAGTGTGGCGAACCACTTGTGGAGGTGATGTCTGCAAAACTTTATTGTAAGTTCGGTTTTTTACCTTTTATATATTTGGGTTTGATGGTGAGGGAGAATATGAATCTTTACAAAAATTGGACACCATTTATTGATGTCATTGAGGCACAGTTGAAATTATGGAAAGCGTCGACTTTATCTAGTGGAGGTAGACTCAGTTTGCTTCAATCGGTTCTTGAATGCCTTCAGGTGTATTATTTCACCTTATATCGGGCTCCTATGCTTGTGATTCATAAACTTGATGGGTTAAGGAAGAAGTTTTTTGGATCGGGAAGGAAGAAAAAATAGCATCCATTTGGTCGCTTGGGCGAATGTTACCCAACCCAAGGACTGTGGTGGATTGGGTCTTGCAAACCTTAAAGATTTCAACTTGTGTCTTTTGGTCAAATGGCATTGTAGATTTTTAATGAAAAATCAAGATTGTTTTTTTTTTTTTGAAAATTAGCCATTATTCACACACCAGCCAACAACAAAAAAGCAACCAAACAGAGGAAAAAAGAAAGACAACCTAACCAAATACAAGCTAATTACATAATGTGAAATATAACCCACTGCTCCCGCTCGATATCTAGTTTGGATATGTTTTTAATCCATAGGAAACCCGTGGTAAGCAGATCACCCAGAATGCTACCAATGTTCACCCTCGTTGACTTTAACACGACCTCATTCATATGCTTCCAAATGAGCCAACACCCAATCTTGACTATACATTGCACCGGCTTCTGTTTCACCTGCCCATTTCGTATGCAATTATGCATACCAAGAACATCATCTATAGAGAACAGAATTGGGGGAGGTAGACCACACCATGCAGAAATATTCTACCATACAGTCGATGATACAAAGCATGCGGAGAACAAATGATCAATAGACTCATCGACTTCACAACACAATGGACAAACAGAGGATGAAATATTAATGCCCCGCCTCACGAGAGCCATCCGAGTAGGAAGCCTATCCAGGGCCAATCTCCAACAGAAGATATTTACCTTTTTTGGCAGCCAAAAGCACCATCCAGCTTTGCATTCATCCTTCGTTGAAGCCGGTTGAGCCATTAGCCCCCTTAGCGATTTCACCGAGAACCCTTCGTCTATATTAGGAACCGACTTCCATGTGTCTGAAGTATCACACAAGCCCACCCCATTGATCAAATTTTGACAGTTATAAAATTCATCCATTTCAACTTGAGTTTGCGGTTGACGACTCCAATCCCAGACATAACTCCTAACACCCCCATTGTTGACCAACCTTGGACTAATTAGGCATTGTTTGGATTTTTCTAAACCAAAAGAGATGAGAAAAGGTCCTTTAAACAAGAGTTGTTTACCCATGAGTCCAACAAAAAACGGATAGATTCACTGTTACCAATACTACCTTGAAATAAGCTCCTTATATGTATGTTTTGGGTGCGCAGTTCAACTACCACTTTATTTATGTTTCGCCAATTTCCTAACCTACCTGTTTTCAGAGGCATGAACTCCCACCTTCGTGGTGATTGATGAAGAACACGTATCACCCTTCACCACAATCTTATTTGCTCGGTCTTGTATCTCCATACCCATTAGGTGAAAAGAGTTCTATTAAAGTCCAAGAGCGATCCAAGACCTAAACCGCCTTCTTTGATAGAAGCCATAATGTCTTTCCATTTTACCCATGCCATTTTATGAATTTCATTTGTGCTACCCCAAAAGAAGTTGCTTCTTCTGCGAGACTCCATCCAACCAAATCCCATTTTTGAAGGATGTATTCTTGGAAAGCATCATCGTGAAAGCTTTCCGGTTGAAGATGAGCTAAAATGGAATGACGAGGATTGACACCTGATTTTTTCCAATTTATCTATCACCCCATTGGAGCATGGAATAAAGAAAAGTAATAGGTTGGAAGACCATCCAACACCGACTTAATGAGTGTGACTCTTCCCCCGACCGAGAGATTGGAGGCCTTCCACTTAGATAATTTATTTTCAAGTGTTTCAATTACCGGACCCCAATTAGTATTTATGTTCATATTGGCACCCACTTTGATTCCAGATATGTAAATGGGAAGGACCCATATTGACAAGCCATAATGTTCGCTACCCTTTGAACTTCTTCCAAAGCAACCCCTTCGCCATACAGACATGATTTCCTGCTATTCAATTTTAGACCAGATACAATAGAGAAACACCGCATCAAACGCCTTAAAGTTAAGGCGTTATGGTCTGACCATTCACCCACCAAAAGCACGTCATCCGCAAAGATTAGATGGGATATGGTAGGACCGTTATTTAGCATTGACACCCCATGTAAGAATCCCAACTCTACCGCACTGTTAACAAAAGAAGAAACAACTTCCATTGCCAGTATAAAGATGAATGGAGCGAGGGGGTCGCCCTGCCTAACACCGCACTCAAAATTAAATTCTTCGGTGGGAGACCTTTTCACCAAAACTAAGGATCTTGATGAAGACAGAATGCCTTTAATCCAAAGCCTCCATTTATTTGGGAAATTCATTTGATTTAACACCGAGTCTATAAACCCCCAAGATATGGAATCAAAAGCCTTATTGAAGTCCAACTTGAACAATAATACTTTCGACTTTCTTTGCTTTGCCCATGAAAGAATCTCATTAATGATCATCGGGCCATCAAGTATGTTACGGTCGGCAAGGAAAGCCAATTATTCTTTCGAGACCACCGACTTTATTACGTTTTTTAGGTGATTTGCTAACACCTTTGATATTACCTTACTAATACAACCAATCAAACTTATCGGCCGAAATTCGTTAAGATTTGTAGAACAGGAGGATTTCGGTATTAGTGTAATAAAAGATGAAGAACAACCATGACTAATCACCCCTATTTCATGAAAGTGGTGCAACACCCTAACAAAGTCTTCACCTAGCTCATCCCAGAAATGCTTTATGAATTTGAAATTGTAACCGTCTGGGCCCGAGGCTTTATCATCCCCACAATCCCAAACAGCCTTGTGAACTTCATCGCTTGAGAAATGGCTAGTTAAGAACTCACCTTCAGTGTTGCTTAACTTTTTAAGATGCCGACATTGAAAAGAAGGTCGTATACGTACCGGTTCTTTGAATCGAGAAGCAAAGAAATCGTATACAACAATTTTGATTGGATTGGATCCATACACCACTTCCCGTTTAATCCATAACCCATTGATCCTGCTTCGCCCAACCCGACTATTGATGCATCTGTGGAAATAAGAAGAATTTTCATCACCCATTGATGCCCATTGCACTCTGGATTTTTGTTTGAGATCTAACCTTTTTGCTTCATTAATCTCAGCTATTGTTTTTTTTTGATTCCATACCTAATTGAATTTTGTCTCCAGTTAGATTCCTTACCTCCACTAAAGTGTCCAACTCGGATAGATAATTATCGGCCTGTTTGAGAGAAGTACCTTCCTGATCTTTGTATTTTTTACCCAGTCTTTTGTGACCTTCTTAATCTTCCTTCGAGATTGTGGCACAGAGTTATCCTCACTATTCTTCATAGTTCAAGGGCGCCTTCTAGAATACCGGCAAAATCTAATTCCAATGGCACGTGGAGTCGTATTGTGAATATTGGGAAGGAGCTTTTGAACTATGTGGTGCACTTAGAGAAACTCATTAAATCCATGCTTGGGGATGGGTGATTTAAAACATTTTTGGATAGGTTTCGGTCCTCTTAGAAGTATGTTTCCTAAACTTTATTGGCCGGAAACTTTTAAATCCATTTGTGTGGCTGAAAGGATCAAGGAAATAGATGGGATTGTTGGTAAGAATTGGCATGGAAGGAAGATCCCACTTCGTTTGAGAGGTCAGTGAGCTAATGGGCTGGCTTGATTTGTTACTTGGGTCCTCTTTCAAAGATGCTTCGGATTCATGGATATGGAACGATGATCCAAGCAAAGGCTTCTTTGTGCATGTAGTTCGTAAATTACTTATCCCCGACTCTAGGGGTAGTGGTCAATTTGGTTTTACTTGGAATAAGTGGCTCCCAGGTAACGTGAACATTTTTGGGTGGCGTTTATTTTCGGATTGGCTTCCGCCTAGAACTTGCCTCCGTCTGCGAAATGTTCAGCTTCATTATGTGGTTTGCCCGCTTTACGATGAACCAGATGAATCCGTTGATCATGTTTTCTGTGGTGCAAACAGCCAGGTTTATTTGCTTTTAGTGCTTGTAATCTCCTCCAAGGGCATAACTAACTTCAAAGGCTAAAAGACAAGTCATCCAGTTGATTGTCCTCGTAACCTACTGGGTCATCTGGAAGGCGCACAATAATCTTACATTCAATGGAAAAAAAGTCGACTGTGTACAGTATTGTTGATCGTCCTTGTAACCTACTGGGTTTCTTTGGCCTAAGGCTCGGGCAAAAAATGTAGAGTTTGATGAGAGAAGATGGGGTAATTTTGACTTCTTGTACTTTTTATTTCGTTTCTGTTTGTATGTTTGTTTGGTCTTCTAGCTTCTTGCTAGTTGCCCCGTTTTAATGAAATGTCGCCTTTAAAAAAATTTAATACATAAACCAAGAAGTAATATCACTTTATTATATTTTCTTAACCCTCGTATTATATTTTGTCGTCATTATTAATTGTCAATGTTATTAATCATCCGTATTTTCTAATAATTAACGTTGCTATCGATGTTATTGTGTTCAATATGGCGTGATTCAGTGGTGAAGCCACATGTAAGTCTACACAGACACGACGTGCATGTGGACATTGGCGGAGCTTCTCATGGGCCAGGGTGTCCCCAGCCCCCCTGTTTTTTCACTTCATGTTGTTAATTTTACTGACAAATTTTGGATTTTTTTAAAATGTAAAGTATTGTATTGTATTTTGAGACTCCGTCCTCCTGATATTAAGTTTACGATCCGCCAATGCATGTAGAACGGTATTGTTATGGGTGATATTCTGAGCCCATATCCTGACATTGCATCTTGATTTAATGTTAGCTATTTGTGACCAGGATATTGGTAACATCCTGAGGCAGTATCTTGGTTATTACTAACAATTTGCTTGTAGGCTATGGCTGCAGGATTATAACGTTCACAAGGACTAGTTCTCCTGAAGACTCGCTCAATATTGTTGGAAGAAAGGCGTTGAAGCCGGGAGAATAGGTCTACAACAGTCGTGAAGGAATATCCAAAAGTATCCCGAGTTTATAGGATAGTTTGTTTATTCTTGTAACTATATATATATATATATTGAATGCCAGATCGTAGGAACACACACACTATCGAACACTCTTACTCGTACACTCTCTTTTCTAGCAACAATTACACTCTAACACTCACAATCATTGTAACACTTAGAATCGATCTAAGCATTATCATGCACTTGTATCCTGGTTATTCAAGCAATAAGAAGAACAAGGCAGCCGACGATTGTCAGATCCCGAGGTTTTATGTCGGCGTTTTAGATTAATTAAGGGTTTTCCTCATACATCCTGTGTCAACTTTTACTTTTATCGCTCAATTGTGTGATTATTGGTATAGTTTGATATCCTCGAGCTATATCCTGAAACTGTTTTCATTTATAATCAACTTAACATATTTTTTGCAAACACCAATAACACACTTCCTCACAAACTAATTTGATCACTTAATTGCTTCGGTAATTTTTGACAAAAACAATTTGGCGCCCACAGTGGGGTAAGTGGTGCTATTTTTACTAGAAGCTTTGCTAAAATCATTACTTGGTTTTCTATTTTCAAAACTTTTTACACAACTGTTTTCAATGGCCTCTCAATCAAACATGAGCTCTTCTTTGATGCCTACTTCAACCTCTGCTACAACTGGTCCGGTGCTTCCTCTACCTCCACAAGTTCAAGCTCCTCAAAGAAGAAATGAAAGCCAAATATCCCAAGATACTCCTGTTGCTCAGAATGTTTACAGATTTGATGTTCCAGGAAGAACCCCTATTATGGCTTCTAAAGATGAAATTTTGTCTTTGTTTCGTAATATACAAGATCAAATGAAGAAACAACAGGAAACCAACCAGCTCATTATGAAGGAGATACAACTCTTGAAGTCCACCTCCAAGAGACCTGCTGAGGATACTATTACCACTTTGCAGCCCAGGATGCTAAACTTTAGTTCGACAATATATACTAAGGATATTCAGGGCAATATTATACCAAGTCGTTCCCAGAGCAATATTCCAGATATACCCTCAACGGCCAGGATATCGACTGTGAGGGATTCAGGATATGCTCCAGGATATGGCCAGAATCACCAAGCTGGTAACTTGTCTGTTAACACTAATATTCCTGCTACTAATAACCTTGAATCTTCGCAGGATACAGGTGTAACATCGGCATTGTCTAGAGAACTCAAGAGACTGAAGGATATGATATCAAGTGTGCCTGGGGTAGTGCAACCTATATCGGAAGTATCCCAGGATAGTTACATGATATCTTCGTTTGCTTATCCTATTTGTGATGCTGAAATCCTGAAGAGATTCCAGACTCCCAACATGAAGCTTTATGATGGGACGACGGATCCTGAAGAGCACGTTGCCCAGTATAGGGAGAGGATGGAGATAAATCCTATCCCACTGGAACTTAAAGAAGCATGCCTGTGCAAGGGCCTCGGTTCCAACTTAAAAGGATCAGCCTTGAAATGGCTATTAAATGTTCCACCTCATTCTATTACATCTTTTGCACATTTAGTTAATTTATTTAACAGTCAATTTTCTTATAGTAGGAGCTTTGAGAAACTAACAAGTAACCTTTACAGGATAACACAGGGACCACAGGAATCCCTAAGGGATTATGTCAATAAATTTATTAGGGAATCCCTGGAGATCCCGAACCTTGATGTTGCTACTGCAGTACAAGCGTTCAAGATGGGATTACAGAAGGATTCTCAGTTTTATCAGGATCTTGTGATGAATCCTTGCAGGAACTTGGACGAAGCTCGGAATAGGGCCTTGAGATACATAAGGCTCGAGGATGACGAGAATATACAGGAGAGGATGAATGTATCCTCAACATATGAGTCAACAAACAAAAAGTCAGAATCTTCATATAAGCCATATTGCTCTAAGCCATATGCCAAAAATGATAACAAAAGAGTGAACGTTCTTGAAGAGGAGGATGGAGAAGAACATCCTGAATTATCAGAATATTGTTTTTCAGTTAACATTCCTAAACTAATGTATGCCATGTAGGGTTTAGGAGATAAAGTAAGATGGCCAAGAAAGAATCAACAGAAGGCTGATTGGAAGGATAAGTCTAAATGTTGTGCCTTCCACGAAGACTTTGGGCACGTAACGGAGGACTATATAGCCTTAAGAAAGGAGATAAGTTACTTGCTGAGCAAAGGCTATTTGAAAGACCTTCTTGGAAGGAAAAAGAATAAGGGCCAGGATACTGACAAGAATCTTGAAAGAGCAGCGTCTCCACCACCGGATGTCAAGATAATCAATTTTATATCTACAGGATCCGATATATGCAGGATTCTTATTCTAAAGCTAAAAGGCATGCTAAAGAAGCCATGGCAGAAAGTGGAGACAAGCCAACAAGGATGATGATGCTCACAAATGACAAAGTGATAACATTCGACAGTGACGAACGGGATAACATCCAGGACCCTTACCATGATGGTCTGGTAATTACTTTGTATATTGCTAACCATTTTGTACGCAGGATATTGGTAGACATTGGTAGCTCGGTCAACATTATTCAATTGGAGACCTTGAAGAGAATGAATATCCCAGAAGCTGAGATTACCTTGAAGTCTACTGTGCTTGTAGGGTTCAGTGGAGAAGCGAAGAATAATGTCGGGGAGATAAAGCTGCCTGTGTATGTTGAAGGGGTAAACTCGATGCAATGGTTTTGTGTCATGGATTCATTATCCTGTTATAACATCATATTTGGCAGGCCATGGATTCATGATATGAAAGTTGTACCTTCCACTTATCACCAATGTGTCAAGATTCATACTCCTAGGGGAGTAATCAAAGTTGAAAGTGACCAGCAGGAGGCGAAGGAATGTTACTCCTCTTCAATGATGGCCTCAATGAAGTCCCGGGCAGGATAGCAATTAAGGATACAAGCACAGGATATCGTGGAGGATTCGGAGCAGGATGTCAAGAAAGTTATCCTCGACGAAAATGACCCAGATATCTCGGTGCTTGTAGGGGTCAATATCGCTCAGGATATTGAAAAACAACACTAACTTTTTGAAGTGCAGGATGTATACGTTTGCATGGAAGCACGAAGATATGACAGGTATATCAAAAGATATCATAACTCATAAACTTGGAATTAACAAGTCTTTCAGGCCTGTTCAACAAAAACGAAGAAAATTTGCTCCTGAAAGGAATGCAATCATACAATAAGAGGTAGAAAGGCTGTTAAAGTCCAAGATGATTAGGGAAGTCAAGTTCCCTAACTGGCTAGCAAATGTGGTGGTGGTCCAGAAGAAGAATGGGAAGTGGAGAGTCTATGTTGACTACACTGACTTTAATAAAGCATGCCCTAAAGATCCATTCCCATTGCCTCATATCGACTGATGCAACTGCCGGACATGAAATGCTGACTTTCATGGATGCATCCTCAGGATTTCAACAAATCCAAATGGAACCATCCGACCAGGAAGACACAGCATTCATGACACCCACAGGTATATACTGTTACACTGCCATGCCCTTTGGTTTAAAAAAAGGTAGGTGCGACATATCGGAGGATAGTCAATATGATGTTCAAGGATAAACTGGGGGACACTATGGAAGTATATATTGATGATATGGTGGTGAAATCCAAGAAAGCAGAGAATCACCTCCAGGATCTAGAGTGTGCCTTCAATATCCTAGATCAGTATAATATGAAGCTGAATCCTGCCAAGTGCTATTTCAGAGTGGGGGCAGGAAAGTTTTTAGGATATATGGTAACCAAGAGAGGGATAGAAGCAAGCCCGGAGCAGATCAGAGCTATCGTAGACCTTAAGTCACCATCAAATATGAAGGATGTTCAAAGGTTGACTGGAAGAGTAGCAGGATTGAATAGATTCATATCAAGATCCTCAGAAAAGTGCAAAGAATTTTATGATATCCCGAAAAAGAATAAAAAGTTCGAATGAGGAGAAAGACATGAAGCTGCTCTACAAGAATTAAAGCAATATCTTTCAAGTGCACCTCTACTAATGAAGCCTGAAGATGGTGAACCTCTGTCCCTATATCTTGGAGTATCTGGGAATGCAGTAAGTGCTGTCTTGGTAAAAGATCATGAAGGTCAACAATATCCTGTTTACTATGTTAGTAAAAGTTTATTAGATGTTGAGACTAGATACTCACACTTAGAAAAACTAATATTAGCTTTGGTTATGGCATCAACTAAGCTTAGGCATTATTTTGAAACACATAGGATTTATATAAAGTCTAATTATCCTATTAAAAATGTGCTTACAAAACCTGAAATGTCTGTTAGGATGGCTAAGTGGTCTGTAAAACTAAGTGCATATGATTTAGTATATGAACCTAGGAATGCTATAAAATCTCAGACTTTAGCAGAGTTTGTGGCTGATTTTAGTAGTGATATGCAAGAAGAAGCTGACCTAGAAGTGCAACAACTAGGTGAGAATTCAGAGTTTTGGATATTACATACTGATGGTGCATCCAACATAAGAGGTGTAGGATTAGGGATCCTACTAAAATCTCCACAGGGAGACATATTACCCCAGGCTATTAGATGTGAATTTTCTGCTACAAACAATGAGGCTGAGTATGAAGCTTTAATAACAGGATTAGAATTAGTTAAAGATATGAATATTAGATGTTTACAAGTATATGTTGATTCCCTGTTGATTACTAACCATTTCAATGGATCTTATGCAGTAAAAGGTGAAAAGTTACCTGAATATCTTGAAACTGTTAAAAAATTAGCAGGATATTTTGAAATATTTACACTTGAACAAGTACCAAGGGAAGAGAATGCTGAAGCAGACGCTCTAGAAAACTTAGGATCTACTGTCAGGATATTGGAAGGAACTCGGATACCAATACTGCATATCCCGTATCATGTGATGGAACATCTTAAATCCCAGGATAAGCAAGTAGCAAGTATCCAGGATCCTGCTGATGGATATCCTGAAAAGTATCCTGCGTCCTGGATGGCTCCAATTGTGAAGTATCTTTAAGAAGGAGATATCCCAAAAGATGAAAATCCTAGGGCTTTCAGGATGAAGGTATCTCGTTTTACTATAATAATTAACATCTTGTATAAGAAATCTCTTGCAAGTCCATACCTAAGATGCTTGGAGGATCCTGAGACCAAGGAGGTACTTCAGGATATACATGAAGGAGACTGTGGTAACCATACTGGGGGCAGGGCTTTGTTTTCAAAGGTGTTGAGAACAGGATATTACTAGCCAACCACGAGAAAGGATGCTATGGAGTATGCTCAGAAGTTTGATGCATGTCAGACACACAACAACATATTGCCTCAGCCTGTAGACCCATTATATCCTATCATATACCCTTGGCCATTTATGAAATAGGGAATGGATATAGTGGGAAAACTCCCAAAGACTCCAGGAGGAAAGGTTTTCAAGTTAGCAATGACGGATTATTTCTCCAAGTGGGTTGAAGCAGAAGCCTTTGTCCAAGTTAGGGATCAAGAAGTGGTATCCTTCATAAAGAGACTTATCCTGACAAGATTCGGGATACCGGCCGAGATAATTTGTGATAATGGATCTCAATTCATCAGCAAAAGGACTAAGGATTTTTGTAAAAGTTGGGGAATCAAGATGATTACGTCGACACCAGTGCATCCTCAAGCTAATGGACAACCAGAATCCTCAAACAAGATAATCGTCAACAACTTAAAGAAGATGTTAGGTGCAAAAAAAGGAAAATGGGCAGAGGAATTACCATTTGTCCTATGGGTAGACAGAACAACTATGAAGAATGCTTCGGGGCAAACCCCATTCTCATTGGTATGTGGGGCAGAAGCAGTGATCCCAATAGAAATGGTGATACCTACAGCTAGATCAAGCCTACATGATCCTGAATCAAATCCTGAAGTCTTATTGTCACACCCCGACCACGTAAGACAACCAAACGTGGCGGAAACGTCGGGGAGTGTTGTAAAAGAATCATTGTTTCATAACACATGGAAATTGAAATATTGTTTTATTGATTAAAGTAGTTACAATGACTTGACAATCAAATAAACATAACGTAAATAACTAGTCTTGCATCTTTTATTGTCGCTAAGGCCCAAGTCCGCCTAAGTGTATCTTGACAAGTCCTATGCATCATATCCTGAAAACACATGTGAAAATAGGTACGTCAGCATAAAAATGCCTGTTAGATACATAGGTTTTGTGAAAATGAGATTCATGACTTATGTTCAGGAAAATGTTTAGTCATGAACCTTGTAGTTTGCTTTGTTTTGTAAATCGTTTGAAAAGCAATAAGATCAGATGATATGTATAAGTAAGAGAATAATGTATGGTTAAATGAATAACCAAGTAAAAATGAGTATATATAAGATAAGTTGTTTTGTAAAACAATGTCTTGTGAAAAGTATGTTATTTGTATAAAATGTTATATGTCTCAAATTGAAATGATTCAAATAACGCTACAATATGTAATACCATCCAAACACTTATATATAGGAAGTACCAGCGGCGTATCCACCATGCTTGTATCATATTACACACGCCTCATTACTTAAATCACTTACTCAAACCAAACCACCGAAGTAAAATGTTTAAGTATAATCTAATGTCTAATGTCTATGTCTAATGTTTATGTCAAATGTAAGTCAACCAACCAACAATGTATAATGTTTATGTTTAAACCAATTGTCAAAAGTCCTTGTATAAACCATGTCAAATGTTGATAGTCCAAAAGTAGTCAAGTAATGTGTAATAAATGTTTATGTATGGTAAGTGAAATATATCAACTAAACCATATGTAAAATGCACAAAAACAAGGTATTGAAGTAAAACATGGTTTAAATCAAAGTTATGTTTTGTGTAAGAAATGCATGCTATACTGATATAGACATTTATGCGGTATTGTGAAAATTCATACATCCAAGCCTTGCGACAGTCGGATAACCCTTTTAGTAAAGGTTATCAAAATATGTATTCGGATTCGGTCATTCCTTCCATCCAAACAAACCCGAGATTACAGGAATGGGATTTGTCAAGTCCTATGGTACCACTACCTACTACCGAGCGGCATGATCGGTGTTAATGAATGTACAGTATAGTTTAAACAAACCAAATGTCATACCAAAATGTAAGCATAAAATGTAATGTAAAATAATGTACTAAGTACGCACACAATGGGCATACATAGCATAGAACGTATTGTAAAGTGATGTACTAAGTATGCTAAGTTAACATACAAAGCAGAAAAGTCATGTAAATCAATGTGCTAGAATGCTATCAGTCAACAAACATAGCAGAAATGTAATGTAAATCATGTACTAATAGTGTACTAATGAACATAACAAGTATATGATGTGAAAACAGGAAAGCACGAAAGTAACAAGTAGGCACATGTGTTTCACCCCAAAACAGTTTGGAAAACAGTAAAAGAGGGGTCTATGTACTCACTTGAGATTGCTCAGAAGTCCTAAGATAACCACCAAGCAATGCTAGAGATCACGGAATCAAACGACACCTAGTATAGGTAACTATGTTAATAAACCGGACCTATATTGGAGGATCGGATAGAATGAGGGTTCGTAAACCAAACGAGTATAGAGACTCGTGTCATATGGTTTTAACAAATCCTACATACTAAATGAAACCTAACCTAAGTGCTTTCGACCCATCGCGACTAATTAAGGTAGCTTATGCTACTTTAACGCGTCGTGCGCGCGAAAGTGCACTCGAGATGTCTAACTAGCCCTATGACAAGTGTTATATGCCTAAACATGTTACAAAATCAGTTATGTGACAAAAGTTTAGGTTACATATGCTTAATTACCAATTATACATGAAAAGGGTATTCTGGTAATTTACCTAAGGCATATAAACTACCTATCATACAACTACTTAACGAAGCGACCATAAGGTATAACCTCAGAAGGTTATTCCCTATATACTATGGTCACCTAATGTATTTGGTCGGATCCTAATGATCGACCAAATGGGTCGGGTTCGAAGGTATAAGCGATTTATCAGATCGCTTACCCGTACGACCCTAGACAACGTGGTAATCAGTAGGCATAGTCACAAGGGACTATGACCATCGTGATTACAATCACGTTGCGAAGTTCAAACGAACTTCGCATTGACCATACACTGGTCAACGCAGAAAGTCAAACAAAGTTTGACTTTCGGACTCGAAAAGCAATAAAAGAAAGAAAAGAACGAAAGAATACTTACAAAGGGTCCCCGCAAGCAAATCGTGATCGAATAGCTCAGGTATGAAGCAAAGGCCTCAACTTAGAGAATTACAATCAGATTTGGTGGGTTTTTGCAAGTCATGGGGGTGGGTATTTATAGTGTTCGGAGAACCGTTAGGATCGTTTATCAGGAACCGTGCTTCAATCTTGGCCATACACTTGCACCCATGGTATTGTAATACCATGGGCACATCAAACCAGCCCATAGTATTGAAAAATACCATGTGCACCATTGAAATGGACCAGATCCAATGTTCCTGCATGTTTTCTGCTGTCTGGGGGCTGACGCGGCCCGCTTCAGGATCAGACAAAACTTAGGCGGGCCGCCTGGCCTTGTCTGATCAGAACTATGTTTGCATTTTGACAGTTTCAGTCCCTGCACGTGTTTAAGGCCATTCCCGCCACTTCTAAGGCCCGTTAAGCCAACGTTAAGGCCCTAAAATGATGCCTAAACATTGTGGACACGAAACATGCTCAAAAATATCTCAGATGTCGGTTCGTTTGGCCGTACGATCGTGATGTTCGCTTAATTACGACGGAATGCGCATAAGCGCGAAAAACGATTCAAATGACGTGACGAATGGATTTTTCTCAAGCCAAACACTAAAATAAAATATTTTAGTGCTTACATATTTTTTGGATATCCGTATGTATTCAGAACGTAAGTTATGCGCGAAAATGCAAACTTGTGCACTTTTTGACGCTTTTAGTCCCTGAATGACCCAAAAGTTTATTTTAGCACACCGAACCCCTCAAAGCCTATTTCTAAGCTATATAAAGGATAGTTATGGTATGTTTAACTTATGGCCATGTTCCGGAATGTCTGTTCCAGTACGAATCGTCATAGTTTCGCAGTTTGTCAAGTTTAGTCCCTGTAAGCGAATTAACTTGTTTTCGGCATACCAAACCTTCCAAATCTTATTTCTAAGTTATGTAAAGGTTATTTAAGGTATGTTAAGCCTATTTCACAATTCCGGAGTGTTCGTTGCATTAAACTGGTTATATTTACGCATCGGTGCGCGTATAACCTTCCAGAAAGCGATTTAGAGTTTGGAATTGAACTAAAATTGATATGTGCAAATGATACACATATTTATACAAATCCCAAGTATGAAATACAATATTTCATTGGTTTGGCATTTGTTTGATGGTTGAAGTGACACAGGTGTCACAGTCTCCCCTACTTTAGGAAATTTCGTCCCGAAATTTAATCAGAGGAAACTTGTGAGAGCTTAAAACATGAAGTTGAAAAGATCGAACAACATTGGTTAGGGTTCTGAACTTCTAGTAACTTTAATAACATCATGATTGCAATGTAAGAGGGATACTTATATACAAGTATATAAAGCGTCATTGTTGCGTCCACCGTACCTCCATTACATCGTTCTCATTTTGTTATTGTTGTCACTATCGGTTCTTACACATAATAAATCTTACTGGGTTTCTGTGCACTAAATTTCATAATTATGTACGCGTCCATAATTAGACAATTCCTTGCATAGTTCACACAGTCTATTTTATAATGTGTAGGGTAAAACCAAATGAACAATCCTGTGATGAGTGTGACTAGACCACCATAGAGTCCTTTTAATTAAATCAATAAATGATCTAAATAGACTATCAAGGAGTCTGTTCAGCTATATCACTAGATGTCGTTCTTTAACCAAATTGTGAATCAATCTTTTTGACTAGACCACCAAAGGGTCTCTTATGAATCATGGAATAGTACTATATAATCCAAGGGTCTTAACTATTACATAGAAGCCCATTAAAATTTTAAAGTAGTACCTTTTGACTATCCTGCTACGAATCCCTCATATGGAGATATGAAAGATCCTGCGAGGATTTGGATAACAAATATCCAGAGTATAAAAACACAAAATGCATAAAAGAAAACATAAGATGAATAAACACATAGTCACATAACCACAAAATTGTTTGTTAATTTGTCTTGTTAATTGCGTACATGCATTTAAAGCACACTAGGAATCCATTCCGTGGATTTCATTTGGTACTTTAAACGTTATCAAGAATCTAACTATAAAGATAGAAAGATTTTTTAAAAGAAAAATTCGATTTCGATTATAAGGAACCGAAATGTTCGAATTTAGGTACATAAGGAATCCAATCAAGGACTCTGATTTGAATGATAATTATCCACAAGGGTCTAAATGTGAAGACAAAAAGATCCCTTATGGATTTTAGAAGTTGAAGATGTTTTGAAACCTTGCACTTGATGTGCTTAGGTCAAAATATGAAGTAAAATGCTTATGAAGTTGAGATGCCAGATATGCCAAGGCGACATATGAAGCGAAATTTGAAAGTTAAGTCAATGTATGAAGAAAATATTTTTGAAAACTATGCATGGGGTTCTTTTAAAAAGAAATATGTTCAATGTTTTTGAGACCTTATATATAATACCTTTGAAATCATAAAGTAGGTGTATTAGGTAGGTATATTCCTAAAAATGTTTTAAAATTATGCGAGATGAATTTTGAAATTATGTATAAGGTTTTTGAAAAACATGGATGATGCTTTTCGAAATCATGCACTTGATAAGTAAATGTACTGTGTTAATATTGCCTTCAGACTATATGAAATATTTTGAAATTAGGAAGGTTGGTTTTGAAAACATGGCCAATGTTTTTGAAATAACATAGACAATGCATTTAGAAAAATTGTTTTCAAACTATATGAAATGTTTTGAGATCATGAAGATTGTTTTTGAAATACTTGTACTGTATATGTTGAAAAATAAAAACGTAATGGGTATGAGATTTGGAAATACCCTTAGTTATTTAACCAAGGATTCAAAGGCACAGATGTGCAGAAGCATGATTACTCATAATGTCACTTTATTTTCTGTACTTTGTTTCTTAGAGTGAAACGAGTACTTAAAATTTTCGAGGGAATCATGAGCGATCATTTGAAACAGAGAAACCACAAGAGTAGTTTGTAGGGTACATAGTTTCTTGATGTAGGTATCATAGGAAAAGTCATACACACATGTAACTATACTTGTATATCAGAATTGTGAACAAGAATTTATTTATAAACAAAACAGATTGTTTTCACATTACAAGAAAATAGATAAACAAAAGCATAAGACAGCAACATCTTCTAGTCAGCCAACTGCTCATCCGTGGGTTGGATTTGCATTAGCAAGCTTTGGGCAATCCCTTAGGAAATGGCCCATCTCGCCACAGTTGTAGCAAGACCCTGGTGAGAAATGAACTTGAGCAGAGTCGGCTTGTGGTTGATCTGAACCACCTTGGTTCGGGTTACATCGACAAGCACTTACCAGGTGACCAACTCGCCCACATGATACACACAGATGACACGGTAAGTGAGCTTGGTGATGCCCATTACATTTGTCTCATATTGGTGGCGTTCCCTTGTATTGCTTCTTAGCAGGTGGTGTTGCCACCCGGATGGGTCCTGTTTGATTTGGTACTGCTGTAGTTGGGCAAACCCTTGCCGTATGACCTATAAGTCCACAAATTTGGCATTTGCGGGACTTCACAGTAGTCTGATGATGAAGGCTACATTGGTTGCACAAGGGTGTAGTTCCGTTGTATTGCTTCCTAGCAGGGGGTTGAGCTGGTTGGTTGGGGATGGCTTGACCATTGTGAGCGACTACGGCGAAGTTCTGAGAAGTCTTTCGTTTCTTTGACTTCTTAGGGGATCCAGCCTGTTCATCCATGGTCTTTGATTCCTTGATTGCTTTCTTGGCTGGTGGTGCTGTCATTTGGCTAGGTCTTGCCTGTTTTGGTGCCACCGCTGCGGGTTTCCTTGAAGCCTTACGTTTCTTTGGTTTAGGTGAAGGCTTGGCTTCTGCTTCCTTTCGTGGCTCTTGAGTGGCTTCATTGTTGAGACGAGACATAGCAATTCCCAATTCCACAGTCTTCAGAATTACTTCGCCTATTTGTTGGGCAAGTTTGGTTGTTTGCTCGGACATTTGGCCGTTGCTGAGAGGAAGAGACATTCTAGAAGAAAATGAAAGACATAGGAAGAAACAAGTGAAAGATTATTGGACAAATAAAAAAAAATGACAACGCATAGAAATTGCGATCATTTGTTTGTTACCTAAGGCAAACAAATGAGACGGTGACTAATCAAAGTAAACAGGTCTTATTAATGTATCACTGAAGACATGCTCGCCTATAAGTGAACACTCATCCTAAGAATTCCCAGGTAAGCACAACTGGTCTCGCGTTTGATGAGATATATACGAAGTGCTTGCCTAGACAGAAAACCCAGAATATAGGCATTCACCCTTCCAGTTTGCACATGTTCACATTATAAGACCCAAACTTTGACGAAATTTTGAAAATTCAAAGGGGTTCAAAAACATATAACAGAGAGTTCAAAACCTTACAATAGTGGGTTCAAAACCTAGTAATCAATCATCCTAGAACAGATGATTAGTTTTCAAAGCGGTTTGGAAATTTATGTTCTTGTTGAGGTCGTCGCCTAAGGATAGGTGACGGTATCGTTTTATGACTAAACGCAAGTAAACTCGCGTTAGGGTCCTAAGAAGGTTATAGACTAGGTCAAAGTATTACTAATAACCTAATTCCTTATAACCATGAGCTCTGATACCAACTTTTCTGTCACACCCCGACCACGTAGGACAACCAAACGTGGCGGAAACGTCGGGGAGTGTTGTAACAGAATCATTGTTTCATAACACACAGAAATTGAAATATTGTTTTATTGATTAAAGTAGTTACAATGACTTGACAATCAAAGAAACATAACGTAAATAACTAGTCTTGCATCTTTTATTGTCGCTAAGGCCCAAGTCCGCCTAAGTGTATCTTGACAAGTCCTATGCATCATATCCTGAAAACACATGTGAAAATAGGTACGTCAGCATAAAAATGCCTGTGAGATACATAGGTTTTGTGAAAATGAGATTCATGACTTATGTTTAGGAAAATGTTTAGTCATGAACCTTGTAGTTTGCTTTGTTTTGTAAATAGTTTGAAAAGCAATAAGATCAGATGATATGTATAAGTAAGAGAATAATGTATGGTTAAATGAATAACCAAGTAAAAATGAGTATATATAAGATAAGTTGTTTTGTAAAACAATGTCTTGTGAAAAGTATGTTATTTGTATAAAATGTTATATGTCTCAAATTGAAATGATTCAAATAACGCTACAATATGTAATACCATCCAAACACTTATATATAGGAAGTACCAGCGGCGTATCCACCATGCTTGTATCATATTACACACGCCTCGTTACTTAAATTGTCACACCCCGACCACGTGGAACATACAAAACGTGGCGGAAACATCGGGGAGTGTTGTAACAGAATTAATGTTTCACAACCATGGAAATTAAAGTTTCGTTTTATTCAATATAAGTGTTACAATGTCTAACAAACATGAAAATACAACATAATTAACTAGTCTGCATCTTTTATTGTCACTAAGGCCCATGTCCGCCTAAGTGTAACTTGATCAATCCTATGCTTCATTTCCTGAAAAACACATGTGAAAATATGGTACGTCAGCATAAAAATGCCGGTGAGATACATAGGTTTTGTGAAAATAAGATTCATGACTTCTGTTTAAGAAAATGTTTAGTCATGAACCTTGTAATTTGCTTTGTCTTTGTAAATCATTTGAAAAACCATAAGTTCAGATGATACATATAAATAAGTGAATAATGCATGGTTAAATGAATAGCCATGTAAAAATGAGTTTGTATAAGTTAAGTTGTTTGTAAATCAATGTCTTGTGAAAAATATGTTATTTGCATAAAATGTTCTATGTCTCAAACTGAAATGATTCAAATAACGCTACGACATGTAATACCATACAAACACTTATATATAGGAAGTACCAGCGGCGTATCCACCATGCTTGTATCATATTACACCCGTATCGTTACTTAATCACTTAATCAAACCAAACCAACAATGTAAATTGTCCATGTATAAATGAATTTGCCAAATGTATTGAATAATATGTCAAAATGCATGATCAATGTAAATCATGTAATAATGTCTATGTCTAAATGTCATGTATGGCTAGCGAAATGTCTCAACTAAACCATATGCACAAAAGCAAAGTATTGAAGTAAAACTGTGTTTAAATCAATATTATGTCTTGTGTAAATGCATGATCAAGGTCAATCATGTTAAAATGTCTATGTCTAAATGTCATGTATGGCTAGCGAAATGTCTCAACTAAACCATATGCACAAAAGCAAAGTATTGAAGTAAAACTGTGTTTAAATCAATATTATGTCTTGTGTAAATGCATGATCAAGGTCAATCATGTTAAAATGTCTATGTCTAAATGTCATGTATGGCTAGCGAAATGTCTCAACTAAACCATATGCACAAAAGCAAAGTATTGAAGTAAAACTGTGTTTAAATCAATATTATGTCTTGTGTAAATGCATGCTGTACTGATAATGAACATTTATGCGGTGTTGTTCCAATGCATACATCCAAGCCTTGCGACTGAGGTGATAAACCCTTAAACAAATTAAAGGTCTATCTGAGTAAATATCATCGAATTCGGTCATTCCTTTACTGTCCCCTTTCCCTGGGATGTCCGGAACGGGAGTTGTCAATTCCTATGGTACCACTACCTACTAACGAACGGCGTAGCTAATGTTAATGAATGTATTGTCCCATTTAACAAACCAAATGTCATACCAAAATGTAAGCATGTGATGAAATGAATCTGTACTAAGTATGCAACAAATGAACATACATAGCATGTGATGTGATGTGATGTAAAACAATGTACTAAGTATGAACTAAATGAACATACATAGCATAAAATGTCATGTAAAACGATGTACTAAGTATGCACGCTATATACATACATAGCATAAAATGTCAATGTAAAACGACGTACTATAATGTACTAATAAACATAGCAGGTATATGGTATGAAAACAGGAAAGCATGAAAGTAACAAGTAGGCACATGTGTTCCACCCCAAAACAGTTTGGAAAACAGTAAAAGAGGGGTCTATGTACTCACTTGGGAATGCTCAGTAGTCCTTGAGTAACAACCAAACAATGCTAGAGATCACGGAAATCAAACGGCACCTAATATAGGTAACTATGTTAAATAACCGGACCTAAATCGGAAGATTGGGTAGCATTAGGGTTTGTAAACCAAATGAGTGTAGGAACTCATATGATATGGTTTAACAAAGCCTACATACTAAATGAAACTTAACCTAAGTGTCTACGACCCATTACGACCCGTTTAGGAAGCTTATGCTACTTTAACGCGTCGTTCGCGTGAAACGCGTTTGGATCGCCTAACTAGCCCTATGACAAGTGTTATATGCCTAATCATGTTACATAATCAGTTATGTGACAAAGGTTTAGGTTACATATGCTTAATTACCAATTATACATGAAAAGGGTATTCTGGTAATTTACCTAAGGCATATAAACTACCTATCATACAACTACTTAAACGATGTGACCATAGGGTATAACCTCGGAAGGTTATTCCCTACCTACTATGGTCACCTAAAGTATTTGGTCGGATCCTAATGATCGACCAATGGGTCGAGTTCGAAGGTATAGGCGATTTATTAGATCGCCTACCCTACGACTCTAGACAACGTGGTAATCAGTGGGCATAGTCCCAAGGGACTATGACCAACGTGATTACACTCACGTTGCGAAGTTCAAACGAACTTCGCATTGACCATTACTGGTCAACGCTGAAAGTCAAACAAAGTTTGACTTTCTGACTCGAAAAGCAGTAAAAATAAGGAAAAGAACGAAAGAATACTTACCCAGGGTCCCCGAATGCTAATCCCGACTTCAAGAACTCAGGTATGAAACAATGGTTTCAACTTAGAGCTCTCAAAATCAGAATTCTAGTAAGTTATGCAATGGGGGGCATGGGGTATATATAGATTTCGGGTAACCGCTAGGATCGTTTCTTGAATATCGTGCCACGATCCAAGCCGAACACTTGTCAAAATGTTGTGGTGGCTAAAATGTTGTTCTTATCCGCTGACTAAACGATAGGAAACGTGTGGACACGAATCAATTCAGTTGCAAGTTGCAAAACAAACATTGAATCTGGTCAGAAGGGCTAATGCGGCCCGCTTTAGATTTAGGAAAACACAATGCGGGCCGCTTGGGGCCTCTGATCTGCACATATGTTTCAGAAATGACAGTTTAGGTCCCTGCACGTGTTTAAGGCCATTTCCGACACTTCTAAGGCCCGTAAAGCCAACTTTAAGGCCCTAAAATGATGCCTAAACATTGTGGACTTGAAACATGTTCAAAAATATGTCGGATGATGGCTCGTTTGGTCGTACAAACGCGATGTTCGCTTAATTACGACGGAATGCGCATAAGCGCGAAAAACGATCCAAATGACGTGACGAATGGATTTTTCTTAAGGCGAACACTAAAATATAATGTAGTCATGCTTACATAAATTTTTGGATGTCCGGATGTATTCAGAACGTAAGTTATGCGCGAAAATGCAAACTTGTGCACTTTTTGACACTTTTAGTCCCTGAATGACCCAAAAGTTTATTTTAGCACACCGAACCCCTCAAAGCCTATTTCTAAGCTATGTGAAGGATATTTATGGTATGTTTAACTTATGGTCATGCTCCGGAAGGTCTGTTACAGTTCAAATTGGCATACTTTCGCAGTTTGTCAACTTAAGTCCCTGTAAGCGATTTAACTTTGATTTCACCACACCAAACCTTCCAAAACTTATATCTAAGTTATGTAAAGGTTATTTAAGGTATGTTAAGCCTATTTCACTATTCCGGAGTGTTTGTTGCATTAAACTGGCTATATTTACGCATTGGTGCGCGTATAACCTTCCAGAAAGCGATTTAGAGTTTGAAATCGAATAAGAATCGATATGTGCAAATGATACACATATTTTTACAAATCCCAAGTATGAAATATAATATTTCATTGGTTTGGTACTTGTTTGATGGCCGTGAAGGCACAGGTGTTACAGTCTCCCCTACTTTAGGAAATTTCGTCCCGAAATTTATTTAGAGGAAACTTGTAAGAGTTTAAAACACGAAGTTGAAAAGATCGAACAACATTTGCTAGGTTTCTGAACTTCTAGTAACTTTAATAATCATCATGATTTCAACGTAAGAGGGATACTTATATACAAGTATATAAAGCATCATTGGTGCGTCCACCGTACCTCCATTACATCGTCCTCATTTTGTTATTTGTTGTCGCTATCGGTTCTTACACATAATAAACCTTGCTGGTTTTCTGTGCACTAAATTTCTTAATTATGTACGCGTCCATAATTAGACAATTCCTTGCACAGTTCACACAGTCTATTTTATAATGCGTAGGGTAAAACCAAATGAACAATCCTGTGATGAGTGTGACTAGACCGCCATAGAGTCCCGTAGACTAAATCAATAAATGATCTAAATAGACTATCAAGGAGTCTGTCCAGCTACATCACTAGATGTCATTCTTTAACCAAATTGTGAATCAATCTTTTGACTAGACCACTAAAAAGGGTCTGGAGTGGTACTATATAAATCCAAGGGTCTTAACTATTACATAGAAGCCCATTAAGGATTTAAGGTAGTACCTTTGAATATCCTGCTACGAATCTCTCATATGAAGATATGAAAGATCCTGCGAGGATTTGGATAACGAATTATCCAGAGTATAAAAACACAAAAATACTTAAATGAAAACTCAAGATGCATAAACACATAGTCATATAACCACAAAGATTGTTTGTTAATTTGTCTTGTTACTTGCGTACATGCATTTAAAGCACACTAGGAATCCATTCAACGGATTTCATTTGGTACTTTAAACGTTATCAAGAATCTAACTATAAAGATAGAAAGATTATTGAAGAGAAAATTCGATTTCGATTATAAAGAACCGAAATACTCGAATTAAGGTACATAAGGAATCCAATTAAGGACTCTGATTTGAATGATGATCGTTCACAAGGATCTAAATATGAAGATAAAAAGATCCCATATGAATTTTAGAAGTTGAAGATGTTTTGAAATCTTGCACTGGATGTGCTTAAGTCAAAACATAAGTAAAATGCTTATGAGGTTGAGATGCTAGATATGTCAAGGCGACATATGAAGCAGAATTTGAAGGTTAAGTAAATGTGTGAGGAAAAAAATATTTGGAAAACTATGCATAGGAAAAATGTTTTTGAAACCTTATATATAATATTTTGAAATCATAAAGTAGGTGTACTAGGTAAGTATATTTATAAAAATGTTTTAAAATCATGCGAGATGAATTTTGAAATTATGTATAAGGTTTTTGAAAAAAATTAAATGATGATTTTCGAAATCATGCACTTGATAAGAAAATGTATTGTGTTAATATTGTCTTCAGACTATATGAAATATTTTGAAATTTGAAAGGTTGGTTTTGATAACATGGCCAATGTTTTTGAAATAACATAGACAATATATCTTGAAATTTTTTTTTTTTTTTTTCAAACTATATGAAATGTTTTGAGATCATGAAGATTGTTTTGAAATACTTGTACTGTGTATGTTGAAAAAAAAAAAATCAAAATGTAATGGGTATGAGATTTGGAAATACCCTTAGTTATCTAACCAAGGATTCAAAGGCACAGATGTGCGAAAAGCACGATTACTCATAATGTCACTTAATTTTCTGTACTTTGTTTCTTAGAGTGAAACGAGTACTTAAAATTTTTGAAGGAATCATGAGCGATCATTTGAAAGAGAGAATCACAAGAGTAGTTTGTAAGGAACATAGTTCCTTAATGCAGGTATCATAGGAAAAGTCATACACACATGTAATTATACTTGTATACCAGAATTTGTGAACAACAATTTATTTATAAACAAAACAAATTGTTTCACATTACAAGGAAACAAAAGAACAAAAGCATAAGACAGCAACATCTTCTAGCCAGCCAACTGCTCATCCGCGGGTCAGATTTGCATTAGCAAGCTTTGGGCATTTGTTCCTGAAATGGCTCGTATTGCCACAGTTGTAGCAAGTACCACGTGGGAAACGAGCTTGAGTAGGGTTGACTTGGGGTTGGGTAGCAGCAAGGTTTGTAGCAGCTTTGTGTTGGGCAACAAAGCAGCATGTGTTAATCAAATGTCCCCACCGTCCACAGTAGGTACATTGGGAGCAGGGTATGACGTTTAAATGATGACGGTTGCATCGCTTGCACCATGGGGCAGTTCCCAAGTACGGCTTCCTAGCTGGTGGCATCGTTACCTGGCTAGGTCCCGCTTGATTAGATGTAACCGCTGCGAGTTTTCTTGAAGCCTTACGCTTCCTTGATGTTGGTGCAGGCTTGATTTCTGCTTCCATTGGTAGCTCTTGAGTGGCTTCATTGTCGAGACGAGAGGCTTCATATTTGAGACGAGCCATGGCAATGCCTAGATCCACAGACTTCAGTATCACCTCGCCAATTTGCTGGACAAATTTGGCTGTTCGCTCGGGCATTTGACCAGTGATGAGAGGAATAGACATTCTAAAAGAAAATGAAAGACAGAGGAAGAAGCAAGTGAAAGGTTATTGGAAAATTAATGCAGAATGTTAACGAATGAAAATTGTGATCATTTGTTTGTTACCTAAGGCAAACAAATGAGACGGTGACTAATCAAGGTAAACAGGTCTTATTAATGTATCACTGAAGACATGCTCGCCTATAAGTGAACACTCATCCCGAGAATTCCCAGGTAAGCACAACTGGTCTCGCGTCTGATGAGATGTATACGAAGTGCTTGCCTAGACAGAAAACCCAGAATATAGGCATTCACCCTTCCAGTTTGCACATGTTCACATTATAAGACCCAAACTTTGACGAAATTTTGAAAATTCAAAGGGGTTCAAAAACATATAACAGAGAGTTCAAAACCTTACAATAGTGGGTTCAAAACCTAGTAATCAATCATCCTAGAACAGATGATTAGTTTTCAAAGCGGTTTGGAAATTTATGTTCTTGTTGAGGTCGTCGCCTAAGGATAGGTGACGGTATCGTTTTATGACTAAACGCAAGTAAACTCGCGTTAGGGTCCTAAGAAGGTTATAGACTAGGTCAAAGTATTACTAATAACCTAATTCCTTATAACCATGAGCTCTGATACCAACTTTTCTGTCACACCCCGACCACGTAGGACAACCAAACGTGGCGGAAACGTCGGGGAGTGTTGTAACAGAATCATTGTTTCATAACACACAGAAATTGAAATATTGTTTTATTGATTAAAGTAGTTACAATGACTTGACAATCAAAGAAACATAACGTAAATAACTAGTCTTGCATCTTTTATTGTCGCTAAGGCCCAAGTCCGCCTAAGTGTATCTTGACAAGTCCTATGCATCATATCCTGAAAACACATGTGAAAATAGGTACGTCAGCATAAAAATGCCTGTGAGATACATAGGTTTTGTGAAAATGAGATTCATGACTTATGTTTAGGAAAATGTTTAGTCATGAACCTTGTAGTTTGCTTTGTTTTGTAAATAGTTTGAAAAGCAATAAGATCAGATGATATGTATAAGTAAGAGAATAATGTATGGTTAAATGAATAACCAAGTAAAAATGAGTATATATAAGATAAGTTGTTTTGTAAAACAATGTCTTGTGAAAAGTATGTTATTTGTATAAAATGTTATATGTCTCAAATTGAAATGATTCAAATAACGCTACAATATGTAATACCATCCAAACACTTATATATAGGAAGTACCAGCGGCGTATCCACCATGCTTGTATCATATTACACACGCCTCGTTACTTAAATTGTCACACCCCGACCACGTGGAACATACAAAACGTGGCGGAAACATCGGGGAGTGTTGTAACAGAATTAATGTTTCACAACCATGGAAATTAAAGTTTCGTTTTATTCAATATAAGTGTTACAATGTCTAACAAACATGAAAATACAACATAATTAACTAGTCTGCATCTTTTATTGTCACTAAGGCCCATGTCCGCCTAAGTGTAACTTGATCAATCCTATGCTTCATTTCCTGAAAAACACATGTGAAAATATGGTACGTCAGCATAAAAATGCCGGTGAGATACATAGGTTTTGTGAAAATAAGATTCATGACTTCTGTTTAAGAAAATGTTTAGTCATGAACCTTGTAATTTGCTTTGTCTTTGTAAATCATTTGAAAAACCATAAGTTCAGATGATACATATAAATAAGTGAATAATGCATGGTTAAATGAATAGCCATGTAAAAATGAGTTTGTATAAGTTAAGTTGTTTGTAAATCAATGTCTTGTGAAAAATATGTTATTTGCATAAAATGTTCTATGTCTCAAACTGAAATGATTCAAATAACGCTACGACATGTAATACCATACAAACACTTATATATAGGAAGTACCAGCGGCGTATCCACCATGCTTGTATCATATTACACCCGTATCGTTACTTAATCACTTAATCAAACCAAACCAACAATGTAAATTGTCCATGTATAAATGAATTTGCCAAATGTATTGAATAATATGTCAAAATGCATGATCAATGTAAATCATGTAATAATGTCTATGTCTAAATGTCATGTATGGCTAGCGAAATGTCTCAACTAAACCATATGCACAAAAGCAAAGTATTGAAGTAAAACTGTGTTTAAATCAATATTATGTCTTGTGTAAATGCATGATCAAGGTCAATCATGTTAAAATGTCTATGTCTAAATGTCATGTATGGCTAGCGAAATGTCTCAACTAAACCATATGCACAAAAGCAAAGTATTGAAGTAAAACTGTGTTTAAATCAATATTATGTCTTGTGTAAATGCATGATCAAGGTCAATCATGTTAAAATGTCTATGTCTAAATGTCATGTATGGCTAGCGAAATGTCTCAACTAAACCATATGCACAAAAGCAAAGTATTGAAGTAAAACTGTGTTTAAATCAATATTATGTCTTGTGTAAATGCATGCTGTACTGATAATGAACATTTATGCGGTGTTGTTCCAATGCATACATCCAAGCCTTGCGACTGAGGTGATAAACCCTTAAACAAATTAAAGGTCTATCTGAGTAAATATCATCGAATTCGGTCATTCCTTTACTGTCCCCTTTCCCTGGGATGTCCGGAACGGGAGTTGTCAATTCCTATGGTACCACTACCTACTAACGAACGGCGTAGCTAATGTTAATGAATGTATTGTCCCATTTAACAAACCAAATGTCATACCAAAATGTAAGCATGTGATGAAATGAATCTGTACTAAGTATGCAACAAATGAACATACATAGCATGTGATGTGATGTGATGTAAAACAATGTACTAAGTATGAACTAAATGAACATACATAGCATAAAATGTCATGTAAAACGATGTACTAAGTATGCACGCTATATACATACATAGCATAAAATGTCAATGTAAAACGACGTACTATAATGTACTAATAAACATAGCAGGTATATGGTATGAAAACAGGAAAGCATGAAAGTAACAAGTAGGCACATGTGTTCCACCCCAAAACAGTTTGGAAAACAGTAAAAAAGGGGTCTATGTACTCACTTGGGAATGCTCAGTAGTCCTTGAGTAACAACCAAACAATGCTAGAGATCACGGAAATCAAACGGCACCTAATATAGGTAACTATGTTAAATAACCGGACCTAAATCGGAAGATTGGGTAGCATTAGGGTTTGTAAACCAAATGAGTGTAGGAACTCATATGATATGGTTTAACAAAGCCTACATACTAAATGAAACTTAACCTAAGTGTCTACGACCCATTACGACCCGTTTAGGAAGCTTATGCTACTTTAACGCGTCGTTCGCGTGAAACGCGTTTGGACCGCCTAACTAGCCCTATGACAAGTGTTATATGCCTAATCATGTTACATAATCAGTTATGTGACAAAGGTTTAGGTTACATATGCTTAATTACCAATTATACATGAAAAGGGTATTCTGGTAATTTACCTAAGGCATATAAACTACCTATCATACAACTACTTAAACGATGTGACCATAGGGTATAACCTCGGAAGGTTATTCCCTACCTACTATGGTCACCTAAAGTATTTGGTCGGATCCTAATGATCGACCAATGGGTCGAGTTCGAAGGTATAGGCGATTTATTAGATCGCCTACCCTACGACTCTAGACAACGTGGTAATCAGTGGGCATAGTCCCAAGGGACTATGACCAACGTGATTACACTCACGTTGCGAAGTTCAAACGAACTTCGCATTGACCATTACTGGTCAACGCTGAAAGTCAAACAAAGTTTGACTTTCTGACTCGAAAAGCAGTAAAAATAAGGAAAAGAACGAAAGAATACTTACCCAGGGTCCCCGAATGCTAATCCCGACTTCAAGAACTCAGGTATGAAACAATGGTTTCAACTTAGAGCTCTCAAAATCAGAATTCTAGTAAGTTATGCAATGGGGGGCATGGGGTATATATAGATTTCGGGTAACCGCTAGGATCGTTTCTTGAATATCGTGCCACGATCCAAGCCGAACACTTGTCAAAATGTTGTGGTGGCTAAAATGTTGTTCTTATCCGCTGACTAGACGATAGGAAACGTGTGGACACGAATCAATTCAGTTGCAAGTTGCAAAACAAACATTGAATCTGGTCAGAAGGGCTAATGCGGCCCGCTTTAGATTTAGGCAAACACAATGCGGGCCGCTTGGGGCCTCTGATCTGCACATATGTTTCAGAAATGACAGTTTAGGTCCCTGCACGTGTTTAAGGCCATTTCCGACACTTCTAAGGCCCGTAAAGCCAACTTTAAGGCCCTAAAATGATGCCTAAACATTGTGGACTTGAAACATGTTCAAAAATATGTCGGATGATGGCTCGTTTGGTCGTACAAACGCGATGTTCGCTTAATTACGACGGAATGCGCATAAGCGCGAAAAACGATCCAAATGACGTGACGAATGGATTTTTCTTAAGGCGAACACTAAAATATAATGTAGTCATGCTTACATAAATTTTTGGATGTCCGGATGTATTCAGAACGTAAGTTATGCGCGAAAATGCAAACTTGTGCACTTTTTGACACTTTTAGTCCCTGAATGACCCAAAAGTTTATTTTAGCACACCGAACCCCTCAAAGCCTATTTCTAAGCTATGTGAAGGATATTTATGGTATGTTTAACTTATGGTCATGCTCCGGAAGGTCTGTTACAGTTCAAATTGGCATACTTTCGCAGTTTGTCAACTTAAGTCCCTGTAAGCGATTTAACTTTGATTTCACCACACCAAACCTTCCAAAACTTATATCTAAGTTATGTAAAGGTTATTTAAGGTATGTTAAGCCTATTTCACTATTCCGGAGTGTTTGTTGCATTAAACTGGCTATATTTACGCATTGGTGCGCGTATAACCTTCCAGAAAGCGATTTAGAGTTTGAAATCGAATAAGAATCGATATGTGCAAATGATACACATATTTTTACAAATCCCAAGTATGAAATATAATATTTCATTGGTTTGGTACTTGTTTGATGGCCGTGAAGGCACAGGTGTTACATAAATCACTTACTCAAACCAAACCACCAGAGTAAAATGTTTAAGTATAATCTAATGTCTAATGTCTATGTCTAATGTTTATGTCAAATGTAAGTCAAATGTAAGTCAACCAACCAACAATGTATAATGTTTATGTTTAAACCAATTGTCAAAAGTCCTTGTATAAACCATGTCAAATGTTGATAGTCCAAAAGTAGTCAAGTAATGTGTAATAAATGTTTATGTATGGTAAGTGAAATATATCAACTAAACCATATGTAAAATGCACAAAAACAAGGTATTGAAGTAAAACATGGTTTAAATCAAAGTTATGTTTTGTGTAAGAAATGCATGCTATACTGATATAGACATTTATGCGGTATTGTGAAAATTCATACATCCAAGCCTTGCGACAGTCGGATAACCGTTTTAGTAAAGGTTATTAAAATATGTATTCGGATTCGGTCATTCCTTCCATCCAAACAAACCCGAGATTACAGGAATGGGATTTGTCAAGTCCTATGGTACCACTACCTACTACCGAGCGGCATGATCGGTGTTAATGAATGTACAGTATAGTTTAAACAAACCAAATGTCATACCAAAATGTAAGCATAAAATGTAATGTAAAATAATGTACTAAGTACGCACACAATGGGCATACATAGCATAGAACGTATTGTAAAGTGATGTACTGAGTATGCTAAGTTAACATACAAAGCAGAAAAGTCATGTAAATTAATGTGCTAGAATGCTATCAGTCAACATACATAGTAGAAATGTAATGTAAATCATGTACAAATAGTGTACTAATGAACATAACAAGTATATGATGTGAAAACAGGAAAGCACGAAAGTAACAAGTAGGCACATGTGTTTCACCCCAAAACAGTTTGGAAAACAGTAAAAGAGGGGTCTATGTACTCACTTGAGATTGCTCAGAAGTCCTAAGATAACCACCAAGCAATGCTAGAGATCACGGAATCAAACGGCACCTAGTATAGGTAACTATGTTAATAAACCGGACCTATATTGGAGGATCAGATAGAATGAGGGTTCGTAAACCAAACGAGTATAGAGACTCGTGTCATATGGTTTTAACAAAGCCTACATACTAAATGAAACCTAACCTAAGTGCTTTCGACCCATCGCGACTCATTAAGGTAGCTTATGCTACTTTAACGCGTCGTGCGCGCCAAAGTGCACTCGAGACGTCTAACTAGCCCTATGACAAGTGTTATATGCCTAAACATGTTACAAAATCAGTTATGTGACAAAAGTTTAGGTTACATATGCTTAATTAACAATTATACATGAAAAGGGTATTCTGGTAATTTACCTAAGGCATATAAACTACCTATCATACAACTACTTAACGAAGCGACCATAAGGTATAACCTCAGAAGGTTATTCCCTATATACTATGGTCACCTAATGTATTTGGTCGGATCCTAATGATCAACCAAATGGGTCGGGTTCGAAGGTATAAGCGATTTATCAGATTGCTTACCCTTACGACCCTAGACAACGTGGTAATCAGTAGGCATAGTCACAAGGGACTATGACCATCGTGATTACAATCACGTTGCGAAGTTCAAACGAACTTCGCATTGACCATACACTGGTCAACGCAGAAAGTCAAACAAATTTTGACTTTCGGACTCGAAAAGCAATAAAAGAAAGAAAAGAACGAAAGAATACTTACGAAGGGTCCCCGCAAGCAAATCGTGATCGAATAGCTCAGGTATGAAGCAAAGGCCTCAACTTAGAGCATTACAATCAGATTTGGTGGGTTTTTGCAAGTCATGGGGGTGGGTATTTATAGTGTTTGGAGAATCGTTAGGATCGTTTATCGGGAAACGTGCTTCAATCTTGGCCATACACTTGCACCCATGGTATTGTAATACCATGGGCACATCAAACCAGCCCATAGTATTGAAAAATACCATGTGCACCATTGAAATGGACCAAATCCAATGTTCCTGCATGTTTTCTGCTGTCTGGGGGCTGACGCGGCCCGCTTCAGGATCAGACAAAACTCAGGCGGGCCGCCTGGCCTTGTCTGATCAGAACTATGTTTGCATTTTGACAGTTTCAGTCCCTGCACGTGTTTAAGGCCATTCCCGCCACTTCTAAGGCCCTTTAAGCCAACGTTAAGGCCCTAAAATGATGCCTAAACATTGTGGACATGAAACATGCTCAAAAATATCTCAGATGTCGGTTCGTTTGGCCGTACGATCGCGATGTTCGCTTAATTACGACGGAATGCGCATAAGCGCGAAAAACGATTCAAATGACGTGACGAATGGATTTTTCTCAAGCCAAACACTAAAATAAAATATTTTAGTGCTTACATATTTTTTTGGATGTCCGTATGTATTCAGAACGTAAGTTATGCGCGAAAATGCAAACTTGTGCACTTTTTGACGCTTTTAGTCCCTGAATGACCCAAAAGTTTATTTTAGCACACCGAACCCCTCAAAGCCTACTTCTAAGCTATATAAAGGATATTTATGGTATGTTTAACTTATGGCCATGTTCTGGAATGTCTGTTCCAGTACGAATCGTCATACTTTCGCAGTTTGTCAAGTTTAGTCCCTGTAAGCGAATTAACTTGTTTTCGGCATACCAAACCTTCCAAATCTTATTTCTAAGTTATGTAAAGGTTATTTAAGGTATGTTAAGCCTATTTCACTATTCTGGAGTGTTCGTTTCATTAAACTTGTTATATTTACGCATCGATGCGCGTATAACCTTCCAGAAAGCGATTTAGAGTTTGGAATTGAACTAAAATTGATATGTGCAAATGATACACATATTTATACAAATCCCAAGTATGAAATACAATATTTCATTGGTTTGGCATTTGTTTGATGGTTGAAGTGACACAGGTGTCACACTTATGTCAAGAGTTAGATATCGTTGATGAAACGAGGGATACAACAAAGCTAAGGATGGCAGCATACCAGCAGAGGATAGGTAAGTCATATAACAGAAATATAAGGACAAGGAGATTCCAAGTCGGAGATAGGTTATTGAGGAAAGGGTTTCAGAATACGACCAATCCTGCTGATGGGAAATTAGCCCCAAAATGGGAAGGACTATATGAAACGGAATCAGAATTCGAAAAGGGAGCATACCGGCTCAAGACCATGGAGGGGGATTGTTTTGGTCAAAAATTACCGAACCAATTAAGTGATCAAATTTTGTTTGTGAGGTAGAGTGCTATTGATGTTTGCAAAAATATGTTAAGTCGATTGTGTATGAAAAAAGTTTCAAGATATAGACTGAGGATATCAGACTATATCAATAATCAAACAGTGAGAGAAAAAAAGTAAAGGTTGACATGAGATGTACGAGGAAAGCCCTTGATTAATCTAGATCTCCGACACAAAACCTCGGGAGTTGACAATCGTCAGCTGCCTTGTTCTTCTTATTGCTTGAATAACCAGGATACAGTTGCAGGAAAATGCTCGGATCGGATCTAAGTGTTACAATGATTGTGATATGTGAGTGCTAGAGTGTGTTTACAGCTAGAAATGAGAGTGTACGAGTAAGAGAGCTCGAAAATGTGTGTGTTTCGTGTTTTGGTCAACAATTACCTAAGTAATTAAGTGATCAAATTAGTTAAGTGAGGTAATGTGCTAGAAGTATTCATGGAAAATATGCTGATCAAGTTGTTAACAAAAAAACAGTTTTCAGGATATAGCTCAGGATATTGAGCTATATCTACAATCAAACAATGAGCAAAAAAGGTAAAGGGTGACACGGGATGTACGAGGAAAGCCCTTAATCAATCTAGATCACCGGCACAAAACCTAGGGAGCTGACAATCGCAGCTGCCTTGTTCTTCTTATTACTTCAAATATCAGGATACAGTGCAGGATATGATACGGATAAACTAAGTGTTACAATGAGATTTGAGTACAAGTGTAAGTGTTTGTGAGTGATTGCAGCTAGTAGATAGCAAGAGTGTGTAAAAAATTGCTTGTGTTCTATCTGATCCGATCATTCCTATATATAGCAAAAAGAAATAACAAACTAGCCTATAAAACTGAGATGCTACTAATATTCCCTTCTTGAACGTTGTAGACCACTTCTTCCGGCTTCAACGTCCCATTTTCAACCGATTAGTCCGAGTCTTCAGGAGAACTAGTCCACTCGAACGTTATAAGCTTGCCTTGTTAATCTGCACATGAACTAATTAGTTACTATCAGGATACTGCATCAGGATGTTACCCATATCCTGATCCGGTATCCTGATCACAATCAAAAGTAGTATAGTCAGAATATTATCCAGGATATATGTTCGGAAAACCACCCACAATAATTGACCCCAAAATATATCTGTTGGGATACTAATTTCCAACGGATATATTTTAAATCTTATCTCTTAGATCGAGGCAATTAAATCGAAGTGAGGATTAAGTGACAGCGTGCAACTTCCAATGCGCTTATTACTCGATGGCCATCTACTTTGCCCCTATATCTTCTAATTTCATTGTTGATAAACAACCGCCTTCCTCAGAATTCTCAGGTACTTCTTCTTCCCCTATCATTCAGAATTTTCTCCGCTCAAATCCTCCGATGGCCAGTAGAACCCGATCACATTCCGGCGAGTCCACCTCGTCGTTTGTTAACCAAAACCTGCTCAAACACCCCGAGAAGGAGGTGTGCTCCTTCGACAACGCCGATATTCCCGCATTGAGAACCTCCGGTGCTTTCTCCGACAGGGCGGTTATCCGTCCGTTTGACCGGAGCCTCCGTTCAGACGTATCTTCCGAAGAATAGATTTGTTTTTCATCATACCCATTTTCCCTTGGCCTTCGATATCCCTTTTCAGAATTTATCATGCAGTTTTTTCGAATCACAGGTCTCTGTTTTGCCCAAACAATGCCTATGGTCTGGAGAGTACTCATCATGCTTAACCAGATCAAAACCCTTCATGTCCCCGATCTCTGTATCGATGACCTTCCGATTGCTTACCATCTCCGATCACATGGCAATAGACGTTTCTTGCTTTTCTTGACCTCTTGCAACCCCCCTCATCCTCAAAGCATCAAAAAATGAGGATGGGTGGCAACAAAATTTTTCTTTGTTAAACGGGACTCCATTGCCGAAGGCAATAGCCTTCCGGTGAAATGGTTGACCTCCGGTAGGGTTTAGGGTTTTAAAATATCCCCAAACATATCTTTATGACGTATCCTGCACTAACATCCTTTCATTTTTATGCAGCAATCTTCAAAGAGTTGGCTCCTCCTACTGAAAAATCCCAAGAAAGAATCAACAAGATCTATCAGTTGCCTGACTGTGATAGAACCTTTACACTGCATCTTCCAAGTTCAAGCCAATATTCTTCATCATATATGTCTGGTAAGGATTACACAATTTTTCCATATATTTAATTAACAAAATAAGAGATAAGAGTAGAGATTTAGATTTTTTCCCTGTTTTGCAGCACCGGACAAAGTTCCAGAAGTCTTCGATCTTGACGAGTTGGACAACTATCCTATTCCTGTCCAGGTGAAGAAGGAACCTAGCAAACCTACTTCCTCCTCCAAGCCAGTACCCAGCTCCAAAGCAGCATTCGTTCCTAAGACCTCTCCTGCTACCAAGCCACGTGCCTCAAGCTATCGTAAAAGAAAGGAAACTGACTCTCCAACATCATCTGAGACCTTCCCCTATGAAAGCCATTGGTTCCTCGAATCTAGTGTCTTTATGACCAGCTTTCTTAACCAGGTACATATCCGTAACCTACATCTTGCACCATATGCTGGTTATATATGTTAATATATGTTAATACACGTTTCTATGGTTTGTAGGGTCTTGAATGCCTGACAAGCCTTTATGAAGAAAGCTGTGGTCTGAACAAGATGATGGAAGTGAAGCTGAAGAAAGCAGAGACCACCATAGCTGATCAGGGGATGATAGCCACCGCCAAGTCACAACACTATGAGGATAAATTCAAAGCTGTGACCCAGGAAGCTAAAGCCGCCATCAACAAGGCCAACGAGGATTCCCAAGCCGAGCTGGATGCTGCCCATCTTCAATTCGAGCATGATATGACTACCTACCGAGAGGGCCTTAAAGGGTCCGTCGTAATTTCCCTCCTTCAAGCCAGGCTAAAGATGGCTTATGAAGCCAAAGCTTTGGGCTTTGAATGCCCCTCCTGGAATGTTAGTTCTTGGGAGGCGAAATTGAAAGATCTCGGGGGTAGTCCTGTCGAGTATCCTGCTAAGCCTGCGGGCGAGGAGCCTTCCAATGCAGCGGAGAAGGCGGTTGTTGCTGGTGGTGATGCTGAAAAGAATCCTGAAGGCGATGTTGGTGCGGATGCTGGAGGAGGTGTTGCTGTTGAAGAAGGTGTTGCTCCTTAAAAGCAGCGAAGTGGGCGATGATGGATATTCATGCCTAGGCTGGAGCCTACTTTTTAATTTCTGATGGTTGTGGTTATTGAACAATTTCTTTTCCTTTCCTGTTAAACAATTTACTTTCCTGCACTTAGACAATGTGATGGCCAAAGGTGGAGGAATCCTGAGTTTCAGGACGAAGCCCTTGGTCATCAATTAGTATGCTTTATTTTGAACAATATAACAGTTGGAGGCGGATGGGTCTTGGTTTTCAAGATGAAACCTTCAACTGTTAAGTAGTTATGGTTAAAAACTAATTGTGCTTTTGGTGGATGGGTCTCGGTTTGAGATGAAACCAAAAGCACAACCTTTTGCAATATTAATAAACTAACCTTTTTTGTTTTACCTTATTCATTGTTGTTCATTTTTATTTTGCAAAGCTTGTTTTGATTTGAATGTAGTTTCTATTTTTAGTCTAAGTATTATATTTCAAACATTCTGACCAAATATCCTCAGAATATATCTTGGTCAGGATACTCACAAATATCCTACCAAGGCTTTTGTCAAACAGAGTTTTAACACTTAGACAATTTAAATAAGGCTTTTAAAGAACAAAAAAGGAAAGATCATACCAAAAATAGAAGACCTCTCAATCCTTGAACTTCAATCCTCTTGCAATCTTTCCATCGAAAACTTAGTGAACTAAGTCTAAACTTGATCCTTTAAGCTTTTCATAGTGCCTTGAGAGGAATATCCCCTATATATGTCACTGTTAAACACTTAGAAACTTTTGTGTATCAATCGCAACTGATTTTACACTTATGTATAACTTTATTTTTATAGGGGATAAACCCTAAAATATCCTGGAGATAGATCCTTAATATTCTGGGGATAAACCCTTAAGTATTCTGGGGATAAACCCTTAAGTATTCTGGGGAAAATCCCAAATTTTCGTGCGCTACAGGCGGGAGTGTATAAACCTCAAGACTTAGAAATGTGAAAACCTTTAAACCTTAGAGAGTATGAAAATACCCTACCGTGATAGAGGGTGATCAATCCTCATGTACCTTTAGGATCCAGGATATAGCCAATAATAACGAAATTGTCAGCCACTTTTACTTGGACTGGTCCCGCTATCTTGAAGTATTCCCAGATAACTTGCTCTCCAGGCGGGGTGTTTAAACCCAATTCGAGAGAAAGGTGAATACCTTTAAACCTTTGAAGGGATCAGGATCCCTTAAACGTGAGAGAGGGGGCCAATCCTCTAATCTTTTGATCATTAGCATATCCTGGAGCTATATCCCGAAGCATATTCTGCAAAACAACCTTAAACTAAGGTGGGTGTTAGCTTGGCTAACACCCCTCCGATGCCTAAGTCAGTATTGGGTTTAATAGGAATAAAATAAAATTATATTTGTCACACCCCGACCACGTAAAACAACGAAACGTGGCGGAAACGTCGGGGAGTGTTGTAACAGAATTAATGTTTCACAACCATGGAAATTTAAGTTTCGTTTTATTCATCAAACAAGCGAGTTACATTGCCTTTAAACAAGAAATAAAGAGTACATAACATAAATTAACTAGTTCTTGTCTCGTTTTAAGTCACTAAGGCACAGGTCCGCCTAAGTATGTCTCGATAAGTCCTATGCATCATCTCCTGAAAACACATGTGAAAATAGGTACGTCAGCATAAAAATGCCTGTGAGATACATAGGTTTTGTGAAAATAGGTTTCATGACTTGTAAGTTTAGAAAGAGTTGTTTAATAAAGTTTAGTCATGAACCTTGTAAATTGATTTGTTTTGTAAATCATTTGAAAAACAATAAGTTCAGATGATATGTATAAATTAGAGAATAATGTATGGTTAAATGAATAACCAAGTAAAATGAGTTTGTATAAGATAAGTTGTTTTGTAAAACAATGTCTTGTGAAAAGTATGTTATTTGTATAAAATGTTATATGTCTTATGTTGAAATGATTCAAATAACGCTACGATATGTAATACCATACAAGCACTTATATATAGGAAGTACCAGCGGCGTATCCACCATACTTGTATCGTATTACACACGCCTCGTTACTTAAATCACTTACCCAAACCAAACCACCAAAGTAAAATGTTTATGTATAATCAATTGTCAAAATGTTTATGTCTAATGTAAACCATGAATTGTGTATATTAATATCAAAATGTAAGCATGTGATGAATAATAAATGTACTAAGTATGCACACAATGGACATACATAGCATAGAATGTAATGTAAAATAATGTACTAAGTATGCGCACAATGGGCATACATAGCATGAAATGTAATGTAAAACGATGTACTAAGTATGCACACAATGGGCATACATAGCATGAAATGTAATGTAAAACGATGTACTAAGTATGCACACAATGGGCATACATAGCATGAAATGTAATGTAAAAAAATGTACTAAGCACGTACACAATGGGCATACATAAAATGAAATGTAATGTAAAATAATGTACTAGGTACGCACACAATGGGCATACATAGCATAAAATGTAATGTAAAATAATGTACTAAGTACGCACACAATGGGCATACATAGCATAAAATGTAATGTAAAATAATGTACTAAGTACGCACACAATGGGCATACCTAGCATAAAACACAATGAAATCATGTACTATAAATGTATTAATGAACATAGCAAGTATATGATGTGAAAACAGGAAAGCATGAAAGTAACAAGTAGGCACATGTGTTTCACCCCAAAACGTTTGGGAAACAGTAAAAGAGGGGTCTATGTACTCACTTGAGATTGCTTAGTAGTCCTTGAGTAACAACCAAACAATGCTAGAGATCACGGATATCAAACGACACCTAATATAGGTAACTATGTTAATATACCGGACCTAAATCGGAGGATTGGATAGAATGAGGGTTCGTAAACCAAATGAGTATGGGAACTCATGTAAGATGGTTTAACAAAGCCCACATACTAAAATGAAACCTAACCTAAGTGCTTACGACCCATTACGACCCGTTTAGGTAGCTTATGCTACTTTAACGCGTCGTTCGCGTAAACCAGTTCGGAACGCCTAACTAGCCCTATGATAAGTAAAATATGCCTTAACATGTCTAATATTGTTACCAAATCAGTTAAGTGACAAAAGTTTGGGTTACTTATGCTTAAACATCAATTATGCATAAAAAGGGCATTTTGGTAATTTACCTAAGGAATATAAACTACCTATCATACAACTACTTAAACGAAGTGACCATAAGGTATAACCTCGGAAGGTTATTCCCTATATACTATGGTCACCTAATGTGTTTGGTCGGATCCTAATAATCGACCAAACGGGTCGGGTTCGAAAGTATAAGCGATTGTTTAGATCGCTTACCTTACGACCCTATATAAGCACTAAACTAAAAGTGACGAGCTAAGCATGTTAAAACATGCTTAACTAAGTTTAGAAAACAGGTTTGGTATCAAAACAAATGGTTTTGATACCTAAGAGTAGTTTGGTTACAAAATACGCAAGAATGCGCATTTTGGCCGAAACTACGACTCGTCACTGAGCCTAGATAACGTGGTAATCAGTAGGTATAGTCACTAGGGACTATAACCATCGTGATCACGCTCACGTTATGAAGTTCAAACGAACTTCGCATTGACCATAAACCGGTCAATGCAGAAAGTCAAACGCAGTTTGACTTTCAAGCTAAAAACGCATAAAAGCATGAAAGAGGACTTACAAGAGGTCCAAGAATGGAAGTTTGATATGAAATTCCCAGGTATGAAGTGTTGCAACTCCAACTTAGGGAAATGATCAGATCAAGGGTGAGTTTGAAGCAAATGGGGGGTGGGGTATTTATAGGAAAACCAAGACCGTTAGGATCGTTTCTTGAAAAACGTGCTTCGATCTAGGCCGTCCAAGTGTTGAAATGTTATGGTGCATCTTTTGCCCCCCACCATCAGAGATTAACATGTGGCATTGGCCTTTGGAGTGTTTAAAAGCCATTAATCAGCAGCCAAAACAATTTTATGCATCTGACCCCTGCTTGCGCACCGTAAGACTTATAACATTGCGGTGCGCACGGACCTTGCAGACCAGAAAGTTTGAAAAATGGTAGAACAGGCCCCTGAAGCTCCAAACTTGCTATTTGATGCACTTTTGACACGTTTAAGACCCGTTAACCCCATTTCAAAGCTCTAAAATGAAGTTAAAGTATAGGGAACTTAAAATGTGCTCAAAAATATCTCGGGTGTCGGTTCGTTTGGCCGTACGATGGCGATGTTCGCTTAATTACGACGGAATGCGCATAAGCGCGAAAAACGATCCAAATTGCGTGACAAATAGATTTTTCTTATGCCAAACAATAAAATAAAATATTTTAGTGCTTACATCAATTTTTGGATGTCCGGATGTATTCAGAACATAAGTTATGCGCGAAAGTGCAAACTTGTGCACTTTTTGACGCTTTTAGTCCCTGAATGACCCAAAAGTTTATTTTAGCACACCGAACCCCTCAAATCCTATTTATAAGCTATATAAAGGATATTTAAGGTGTGTTTAACTTATGGTCATGTTTCAGAATGTCTGTTACAGTTCAAATTGGCATACTTTCGCAGTTTGTCAAATTTAGTCCTTGTAAGCGAATAAACTTGATTTCACCACACCAAACCTTCCAAAACTTACATCTAAGTTATGTAAAGGTTATTTAAGGTATGTTAAGCCTATTTCACTATTCCAGAGTGTTCGTTGCATTAAACTGGTTATATCTATGCATCAGAGCACGTATAACCCTCCAGAAAGCGATTTAAAGCTTGAAATCGAACAAGAGTTGATATGTGCAAACGATACACATATTTTTAAAAATCCCAAGTATGAAATACTATGTTTCATTGGTTTGGAATTTGTTTGATGGTTGAAGTGACACAGGTGTCACAATATTTAAAAGAGATAGAATTTATACCATCCTGAGTTAGAAATCAAATTCTAAACTCACTTGAAGTAGGCTTTGTGGTGTAAAGCATTCCAGAATCTTGGCAATATATCCCCCTCCATATTCTTAAGCCGGTATGCTCCTTTCCCAGACTCCGATTCGATCTCTTAAGGTCCTTCCCTCTTTGGAGCTAATTTTCCATCAGTATGATTAGTAGTGTTCTGAAAAGCCTTCCTTAATACCCAATCTCCAACTTGAAACCTTCTAGTTCTTAGGTTCATGTTATATGCTCTAGATATCCTCTGTTGATATGCTGCCATTCACAACTTTGGCGCATCCCTCATCTCATCGATAGTATCCAATTCTTGGCATAGGGCTGCAGGATTCTTTTCAGGATCCCGGAAGCTGGATCTTGCTGTAGGTATCACCATCTTTGTTGCGATTATTTTTTCTGCTCCAAATACTAAGGAAAATGGGGTTTGCCTGGTTGCACTTTTCACTGTTGTCCTATCAGCCCATAAAACAAAGGGTAACTCTTCTGCCCATCTTCCTTTCTTAGCTCCTAGCATTTTTTTTCAAATTGTTGACTATTATCTTGTTTGAGGATTCTACTTGCCCATTTGCTTGAGGATGTACCAGAGTGGATGTAATCATCTTAATTCCCCAACTTTTGCAAAAATCAGTAGTCCTTTTACTGATAAACTGAGAACCATTGTCACAGATTATCTCAGCTGGTATCCCAAACCTAGTCAGGATATTCCTCTTTATGAAGGATACTACTACTTGGTCTCTGACTTGAACAAACGCCTTAGCTTCAACCCACTTAGAGAAATAATCCATCATTTCCAGCATAAAGACTTTTCCTCCTGTAGCTTTTGGCAACTTTCCCACTATATCCATACCCCACTTCATGAATGGCCAAGGGGAAGCAATAGGATACAGGGGTTCAACAGGTTGATGTAGTGTATTGTTGTGCCTTTGACATGCATCACATCTTCAAGCATATTCTGCAGCATCTTTCCTCATCGTCGGCCAATAATATCCTGTCCTTAATACCTTTGAGAACAACGATCTGCCCCCAGTATGGTTGCCACAATCCCCTTCGTGTATATCCTGAAGTACTTCCTTAGTTTCGGGATCCTCCAAGCACCTCAGGTACGGTCCTGCAAGAGATTTCTTATATAGAACATTATTTATAATAGTGAATCGGGATACCTTCATCCTAAAAGCCTTAGGATTCTCATCCTTCGGGATGTGTCCTTCTCTGAGGTATTTCATGATTGGGGCCGTCTAGGACTTAGGATCCTCCTCAGGATACTCATCATCGGGATCCTGGATACTTGCTACTTCCTTATCCTAAAATTTGAATAGACCCACTGCAGGATACAAGATACGTAGTATTGGTATCTGCGTTCCCTTTGGTATTCTGACTGAAGATCCTAAGTTTGCCAAGGCATCTGCTTCAGCATTATCCTCTCTTGGTACCTGTTCAAGTGTAAAAACATCGAAATATCCTGCTAATTTTTTGAGAATTTCAAGATACTCGATTAACCTTTCACCTTTGACTGCATAGGATCCAATAAAATGGTTAGCAATTAACAAGGAATCAACATATACTTGCAAACTTTTAATATTCATATTCCTGGCTAATTCTAATCCCGCAATCAAAGCTTCATATTTTGCTTCATTATTAGTGCAGGAAATTCACATCTAATAGCCTGGGGTAATATGTCCCCCTGTGGCAATTTTAGTAGTATACCCAATCCTACACCTCTCATATTAGATGCACCATCAGTATATAATGTCAAGGATTCTAAGGTTTCTCCTAGTTGTTGTACTCCTAGGTCTACTTCATTTTGAATATCACTACTGAAATCAGCCACAAAGTCTGCTAGAGCCTGGGACTTTATAGCATTTCTAGGTTCATATACTAGATCATAGGCACTTAATTTTACTGACCACTTAGCCATTCTACCCAACATCTCAAGTTTGCTAAGCACATTTTTAATAGGATAATTAGTTTTAACATGAATCCTATGTGTCTCGAAATAATGTCTAAGCTTAGTTGATGCCATAACTAGGGCTAATATCAATTTTTCTAAGTGTGAATATCTAGTTTCAGCATCTAATAAACTTTTGCTAACATAATAAACAGGATACTGCTGACCTTCGTGATCCTTTACCAGAACATCACTTACTGCATTCCCTGATACTGCAAGATACAAGGATAATGGTTCACCATCCTCGGGCTTCATCAATAGTGGTGCAGTTGAAAGATACTGCTTCAATTCCTGCAAGGCTGCCTCATGCTTCTCTCCCCATTCGAATTTCTTATTCTTCTTCTTTAGGATATCATAGAATTCCTTGCATTTCTCCGAGGATCTCGATATAAATCTGTTTAATGCTGCTACTCGCCCTGTTAATCTTTGTACATCTTTCATGTTTGAAGGTGACTTGATATCCAGGATAGCTTTGATCTGTTCCGGGCTTGCTTCGATCCCCCTTTTTGTCACCATATATCCTAGAAACTTTCATGCCCCCACTCCAAAATGACACTTGGCAGGATTTAGCTTCATATTATACTGATCCAGGATATCAAATGCTCCTTCAATATCCCGGAGATGATCCTTAGCCTTCTTGAATTTTACCACCATATCATCAATGTACACCTCCATGGTGTTCCCCAGTTTGTCTTTAAACATCATGTTCACCAATCTTTGGTATGTTGCACCTGCATTTTTCAATCCGAATGGCATAGCAGTATAACAACAGATACCTGTTGGTGTCATGAAAGTAGTATCCTCCTGGTTTGAAGGTTCCATTTGTATCTGCTGGAATCCTGAGGATGCATCCATGAAGGTTAACATTTCATGTCCGGCAGTGGCATCCACCATTGAGTCTATATGAGGCAGTGGGAATGGGTCTTTAGGACATGCTTTGTTGAAGTCTGTGTAATCTACACAAACTCTCCATTTCCCATTTTTCTTTTGAACCACGACTAAATTTGCTAGCCATTTGGGAAATTTAACTTCCCTAATCATCTTGGACTTCAGTAATCTTTCCATCTCTTCCTGAATGATTGCGTTTCGTTCAGGAGCAAACTTCCTTCGTTTTTGCTGGATCGGCTTGAAAGACCTGTCAATTCCAAGCTTGTGAGTTATAATATCCTTTGAAATACCTGTCATATCCTCATGTTTCCATGCGAATATCGACATCCTGCATTTCAAAAAGTTAGTTAACTGATTTTCAATATCATGAGGGACATTGGTTCCTACGAGCACCGAGATATCCAGATTATCCTGGTCCAGGATAATTTTCTTAACATCCTGCTCTGAGGCCTCCGCGATATCCTGGGCTCGCATCCTTAATTGCTATCCTGCTTTGGGCTTTGTTGAGGATTTCATCGAAGAAGAATAACACTCCTTCGATTCCTGTTGATCACTTTCCACCTTGATAACCCCCCAAGGGGTAGGGATCTTGATACACTTATGATAGGTTGATGGCACAACTTTCATATCATGGATCCATGGCATATCCAATATAATATTGTAGCAGGATAAGGAGTCCATGACACAGAAGCGTTGCACTGAGTTGACTCCTTCGACATATACTAGTAGCTTTATTTCTCCCACAGTATTCTTAGCCTCTCCACTGAACCCGACGAGTACAGTGGATTTTGAAGTGATGTCCATCAGGGAAACATTCATCCATTTCAACGTTTCTAGTTGAATAATGTTGACAGAGCTGCCATTATCCACCAGTATCCTGCACACAAAGTGATTAGCAACATATAAAGTTATTACCAAACCATCATGATGGGGATCCTAGACAGTATCCCTATCATCACTATCAAACGTTATCACTTTATCAGTTGTGAGGGTTGTCATCTTGGTTGGCTTATCTCCGCGTTCTGCCTTAGCCTCCTTTGCATGCCTCTTAGCTGCAGAATAAGAGGTTCCATAAATGTCTGATCCTCCCGATATAAAGTTGATTATTTTAGCATCCGCAGGAGGCGATGCTGCTCGTTCAGGATCTTGCTCAATATCCTGACCCTTATTCTTCTTTCTGCCCAAAAGATCCTTCAGATATCCTTTGCTCAGCAGATAGCTTATTTCCTTCCTCAGGGCAATGTAATCTTCCGTAACATGTCCAAAATCCTCATGGAAGGCATACCACTTGGATTTATCCTTCCAATCAACTTTTTGTTGGTTATTCCTAGGCCACCTCGCTTTGTCTCCCAAACCCTGCATAGCATACATTAGTTCAGGTATATTGACAGAAAAACAATATTATGACAATTCAGGATACTCCTCAGGATCCTCATCTTCAACAACATTCACTTTCTTGCTGTCATTCTTGCCATATGGCTTAGAACGATATGAATTATATGAGGATTCCGACTTCCTGTTGGTTGATTCATAGGTTGAGGACGAATTCATCCTTTCTTGCATCTTTTTTTCATCTTCTAGTCGAACGTATCTCAAGGCCCTCTTTCGAGCCTCATCCAGGTTCCTGCAAGGATTCATTACAAGATCTTGATAAAATTAGGAATCCTTTTGCAACCCCATTTTGAATGCCTGCACAGATGTTGCAACATCAAGATGTGGGATATCCAGAGACTCCCTGCTAAACTTGTTCACATAATCCCTTAGGGATTCCTGAGGACCTTGAGTTATCTTGAAGAGATCACTGGTTAGTTTTTCAAAACTTCGACTGCAAGAAAATTGACTATTAAACAAATTAACTAGGTGAGCAAATGATGTAATCGAATGAGGTGGAACGTTTAGGAGCCATTTCAAGGTTGATCCTGTTAGAGTAGAACCAAAACCCTTGCAGAGGCATGCTTCTTTGAGATCCGGAGGGATAGGGTTAATTTCCATCCTTTCCCTATACTGAGAAATATGCTCTTCAGGATCCGTGGTTTCGTCATAGAGCTTCATGTTGGGGGTTTGAAATCTTTTCGGGATTTCAACATCACAAATAGGATATGCAAAGCGGGATATCCTGTGACTGTCCTGGGACACTTCTGGAATTAGCTGGACCACCCCAGGTACACTGGATATCATATCCTTTAATTTCTGAAGCTCCTTAGAGAAGGCTGATGTCATACTTGCATCCTGCAAAGATCCAAGACCATTAGTAGCAAAAGTATTAGTATTACTAGACACGTTACCAGTCTGAGGATTCTGGCCATATCCTAGAGCATTTCCTGAACTTATCACAGTTGACACCCTAACCGAAAAGGGTTTCTCAGGAGTATGACTCTGAGAATGGCTAGGCACAATATTGCCACTGTGGTCCTCAGTATATACAACCGAACTGAAGTTCAAAGCTCTGGGCTGCAAGGGAGTGACGGTATCCTCAGCGGGCCTGCTTGAGCTGGATTTCAAGAGTTGTATCTATCTTATCAGCATTCGGTTGGTCTCCTGCTGTTCCTTCATCTGATCATGTATACCACCAAACAAAGTTAGAATTTCATCATTAGAAGCCATAATAGGAGTTCTCCCTGAGGCAGCGGATCCTTGAACATTTTGAGCGTGGATAATATCCCGAGCCACATGAGTTTCAGTCCTTCTTGGAAGATCCTGAGGCTGTGAAGAGGCTTGCGTCCTCGGAGGTGGTGGAAGCACCGAACCAATTGTTGCAGAGGTTGTAGTAGACATGGTAGAAGAGCTCATGTTTGATTTTCAGGCCATTGAAAATAGTGTAGCAAAAAGTTTTGAAAACAGAAAACCAAGTAATGATTTTACGAAAGCTTTTAGTAGAAATAGCACCACTTGCCCCATGGTGGGCGCCAAATTGTTTTGGTCAAAAATTACCTAAGTAATTAAGTGATCAAATTAGTTAAGTGAGGTAGTGTGCCAGAAGTATTAGTGGAAAATATGCTGATTAAGTTGTTAAAAAAAACAGTTTTCTCAGGATATCGAGCTATATCTACAATCAAACAATGAGCAAAAAAGATAAAGGGTGACACGGGATGTACGAGGAAAGCCCTTGATCAATCAAGGTCGCCGGCACAAAACCTCAGGAGCTGACAATCGCAGCTCCCTTGTTCTTCTTATTACTTAAAATATCAGGATATAGTGAAGGATATGATACGGATCAACTAAGTGTTACAATGAGATTCGAGTACAAGGGTAAGTGTTTGTGAGTGATTGCAGCTAGTAGAGAGCAAGAGTGTGTAAAACATTACGTGTGTTCTATCTGATCCGATCATTCCTATATATAGCAAAAAGAAATAACAAACTAGCCTATAAAACCGGGATGCTGCGAATATTCCCTTCTTGAACGTTGTAGACCAATTCTTCCGGCTTCAACGTCCCTTTTTCAATCGATTAGTCCGAGTCTTCAGGAGAACTAGTCCACTCGAATGTTATAAGCTTGCCTTGTTAATTTGCACGTGAACTAATTAGTTACTATCAAGATACTGCATCAGGATGTTACTAATATCCTGATCCGGTATCCTAATCACAATCAAAAGTAGTATAGTCAGAATATTATCCAAGATATATGTTCGAAAAGCACCCACAACATTTCCTATGATCCGGCACTCCTATTTATAGTTACTGTTTTGGTCAAAAAAATCTGATGAGGATAATGCAACCAAACTCTCTGTTACGGGGTTTGATGCTTATAATGTAGAACAATGACAAGGATCACTTCAATGTAAATTGCACAAATGACACAAGGATTTATACGGGGAAAAAGCCCTTGATCAAGAGTTGATCTCTGGCACAAAAAACCTCGGGTGATGGAAACTACCGATCACCAAGCTCAAATAAATCAATAAACGTTTACAACTTCGGATAGTAACGAGCTAGGTACAAGGATCACTATCGTGAAATGTGTAAAATTGAGTGAAAACTAATAAGTGTTCGTCGAGAGCTTCAAGAGTGCGAGTATATGAGAGTGTGTGTAGCTGAAAATGGCTAAGTGTTCTAATTCTAGCTCGTTACCCCTTTAAAAATAGAAGTTAACTACAATAACTAACTATCCGACTTTTGTGCCAAGCTCCCACGTTCTCCACAACGTCCATTTCCAGTCAAACGTGTGCGAAATACCCGTGGAATATTCCATAGTAACGTTGCCAAGACCAAGTCAAGCTTATTACTCCTGCGAAGTAATACAAAACACAAACAAACAATCGTCAGTATGAGGATCCTTAAAGTGATCCATGATCCTGATCCTGAAGCTCTTCTGAGGATCACCACCTGTCACAGAAGTAAGGATCATTAATTAGGATAACGAATAAGGATCACTAATTGTTAGAAAATCCTCCCCTAACAATTGCCCCCAAAACATAAGGAGTGATATGTAAAATGAGCGAGTTATGTTTGCTTGATCTTATCCGCAACTAACTATCGTAAATATAGCCGTTATTGTTGAACTATCCGTTGCAATAGTGACGTCACAGAAGTGACAACCCTGCACGATCATGATTATAAATAGGAGATAGAGATAGGATCAAATGCATTTAAAATTTCAGAAAGACTCCCTTTATAACTGCATTCTGAAGATAAACAGGTATTCTCTCTTCATCTTCTTCCTTCTCTTGCTCTGTTTTTCTTTCTTTCTGTCATATCTTCAAGAATGATGCTTCGGTCATCCCCCGCCAAGGATCACCAGAAGGATAGTCCCTTAAAGAGTCAAAAGATCATCAAAGACTCCACAAATGAGAGGTGTTGCTTTAACGATGCTCAAATAGACAAGATTCGTCACTGCTTTCCGGCGAGTGCCTTTTTCAAACCCTTCGATCCTACTATTCTGAGCGACTATGTTTCAGAAACATGGGTTGCCTTTCCAGTTACTCCATTCGCCATAGGATACACCTATCCTTTCCCAGAATTTACACAATCCTTCTTTTCCCTTACCGGCATCTCTTACATCCAAGCCATGCCGATGATTTGGAGGGTTTTGTACACCCTGGAGAGGATCATTGAACAGGAAGGCATTGATTTAGGAATGTCAGAGCTGACACAGATGTATGATCTTACTACCTTTGGTTCTCATCGTTATTTGTTCAAACGAAAATCCGGCGGAGAACACCCCCTTCTTAAAGTCACCAAGAACGACACAAATTGGAAACGTCGCTTCTTCTTTGTCAGGAGGGATACCATTCTAAACGGAAAGGATCTACCAAGGACATGGTCTACCCATGGTAGGCCAGAGGATCCTGAGGAGGATCACTAGGTAGTCTTGTTTTTGTATAAGGATCACTAACCCCTTTTTGTCTTGTGTTATGCAGCTATTTCTGTTTCACACATCATCACAACACCCGCAACCAAGGATAGGCTTGCTGCTTTTTGGAAGCTTGATCCTGAAATAAGGACATTTAAGATAGACACCCAAGACTCACAAGAAGTATCCTCAGGTTCCATCACCATGTCAAGTAAGTATCCTGATTGATTTATAGTTTGAATATTAAAATAAATAATTAAATTGAAATAGGATTAGGACACTTATCTTGCTCTGATTGTGTAGGTGCCGGAAAATCTGCCAAGCCTGTATCCCAGTTCAACACGGCTGACCTTGACGTTGTTCGATCCAGGAAGAAGAGGGCCACTACCAGTCCTAGCATCTCCATCCCCAAGGCACCCACTAAAGGAAAGGGTGGCAAGGAGAGGAAAACTTCTGACACTGAGGACCTTCAAGGCCTACCACTGATCCGCCACCAGTTCCTTGAATACTTCAATGATGTAAGGATCACCAATTCTGCCTAGGTATCCTACTCGTATGAGGATCACCTGATCTTGAACTGCTTTCTCCTTTTCTTTGCAGAAATTTGCTGAGATTGAAGATTATGTGGGGAACGTCGAGGAGCAGGACAAGAAGATTGCTGACCTCCAACAGGTTGCAGTGCTCAAGGACCTTGCAATTGCTGATCTTCAGAAGGAACTCCAAGATGCCAAGACTAAAACGGCTAAACTTTTGATTGACCTTGACTATGAGAAGCATGATCTCATAGAAAATGCTAAGGTCTCGGCTACCATCACAATGTACCAGACAAAATTGAAGATGGCTCAGGAAGCTCAAGATCCCAACTTTGACAAAAGCAGCTGGGATGTTGAGGGCTGGAAAGCAAGGTTGGCCGATCTCGAGGATGATGAGGAGACTGAAGAGGTTTTGACGATCGAGGCTGGAGGTAGTGGGAAGGATCTGATGAAGGATACCGCTGCTGGAGGGGAAGAGGATGCAGCAAAGGTGTAGGCTGCACAATTGGGCGATGATGGACATTCCTAGACGCAGCCGGAGCCCAATTTCTAAATTTGGTAGTAGTTTTTTGTGGTTGTGATGTTGAACAATCTAATGGTTTGTACTGAACAATAGTTTTTAGGATTAAGGATCATGTATGATCCTTTGGACAATAGGCAGGATTGCATATGGTGGAGGGATCCTCTGTTTGGGGGATGAAGCCATTGTGATCCTGCCGCCTTTATATTCCTGCACTACTTTTGAACTTATTATCATGGACACCCTTTACCAACCCCAGCGGACGGGCCACGTTTTGCTGGTAGATGCTCGGGGTAGGTAATTTTGACAACCTTTTAAGGGTTAATCCTTTGTTAATAAATAAAACCTTAATCTTTTGTCGCTTATCTTGTGTTGTTATCCTTTTATTTCTTTAATTCTCCTTTGTTTTGATGCACATTTACTGAATAAACAATTTTGAATAAGTCATATTGAAAATATTTAGGATATGATCCATGATCAAATATCCTATAGTTAAAGAATCCCAAAAAGCAATATGTTTTAAGGATCACAAGTCTAGTTGTCAAATTTTAAGGGTTATTCAAATAAATAATGAATAGGATTAAAAATAGTTAAGGATCATACCTGAGGGTCCAAGTTAGGATCCTAACCATAATAAGGATAACTATAAGATAAACCTTAGAGAGAAATAAGGATCAAGGATCCCTAGTTGCTTATCTTCAAGGACCTGAAATAGATCATAACTTGGGACTAAGCCAATATAAGATAAGAGTTAGCAACTGGGGACAAGCCCAAGGATAACTGAGGACAAGCCCAAGGATAACTGGGGACAAGCCCAAGGATAACTGGGGACAAGCCCAAGGATCGTATGCAAACTGGAGTATGGCCCTAACTGGCGACTATCCAAACTTAGTGACATAAAGATGCCAAAAACTTAGCTAACGTGAAAACGTTAGAAACCTTAGGAACGGATGTATGGTACGTCTACCATTATACGTAGGATCCTAGGTATAGCCAGTACAATGGAATTATCAACCCCTAAAACGAGTACTGGTCCCACTGCCTTGAACTATACCAGGATCATCATGCGCTACAGGCGGAACTGGGGTCAAGCCCTAATAACTGGGGTTAAACCCAAGGAACAGATTGCTTCTGCAGATAACCAATGTTATGCTAAGGATACCTGAACTTTCAAAACTTAAAATCACGTGAGAGATGGATAAAGGACACATGATCCCTATCCTTATATAAGAAAATAAAGAAATGAAATAGTTCAAGATTAGGATATTACCCAAGTAAGGATCACTGATACTTTAAGGATCCTTTAAGGATACCCCTATCGTGAGGATCATCTGTGCCATAAGGATCCTGCTCACATGAAATATTTCTTCAAGTGGACAGCATTCCAAGCTCTTGGTAGCAAATCACCTTCCATGGTTAGCAATCTATATGCCCCCTTTCCTGCTTCAGCTTCAATCAAATAAGGGCCTTCCCTTTTTTGGAGCCAATTTTCCATCAGCAGGATTGGTGGTATTCTGGAATGCTTTCCTCAATACCATATCTCCAACTTGAAACTTCCTGATCCTGACATTTTTGTTGTAGGCACCAGCCATTCTTTGTTGATAACTAGCCATCCTTATCCTAGCCATATCCCTGATTTCTTCAATAGTATCCAGGTCTTGAGCCAAGTTCTCATTATTCTCCTCATGATCACGGGTACTTGTTCTAGTAGTTGGAACCACCATTTCTGTTGGGATCACTGATTCTGCCCCAAATACCAAAGAGAATGGTGTTTGACCAGTAGCATTCTTAGGGGTTGTCCTATCAGCCCAAAGCACATAGGGTAGTTCTTCTGCCCATTTCCCTTTCTTGGATCCAAGCTTCTTCTTCAAATTGTTGATGATGATCTTGTTGGATGATTCTGCTTGACCATTAGCTTGTGGGTGGACTGGTGTTGATGTTATCATCTTAATCCCCCAGCTGTTACAAAAGTTAGTGGTTCTGCCCCCAATAAATTGGGAACCATTATCACATATAATCTCAAAAGGAATTCCAAATCTAGTTATAATATTTCTTTTAATGAAGGATATAACATCCTTTTCTCTGACTTGGGCAAAAGCTTCAGCCTCTATCCACTTGGAGAAGTAATCAGTCATAGCAAGCATGAATACTTTTCCACCAGGTGCCTTAGGGAGCTTACCAACTATATCCATACCCCATCTCATAAATGGCCAAGAGGAGGATATAGGATGCAATAATTCAGCTGGTTGATGAAGGATATTGATGTGTCTCTGACAAGGATCACATCTCTTAGCATACTCCACAGCATCTCTCTTCATGGTTGGCCAGTAGTATCCTGTCCTCAGGATCCTTGAGAATAATGCCCTGCCCCCAGTGTGGTTTCCACAATCTCCTTCATGGAAGTCTTTTAAAACTTCTTGGATTTCAGGATCCTCAATGCATCTCAAGTATGGTCCTGCAAGAGATCGTCTATACAACATATTATTTAAAATTGTGAATTGAGATACCTTAGATTTGAAAGCCCTAGGGTTTTCTCCTGTAGGAATCTCTCCATGTTGTAAGTATCACATAATTGGTGAGATCCATGATCCTGATCCTGAATGGGATCGAGTATCCTCACTAGGGATAATTGCAGAATCATTTCCTATCTCCATAGCCACATGATCCTCGATAGCCAGGGTCAGGATATGGATAATAGGGATCTTGATATCCTCCGGGATCTTCAAGGATGATCCTAAGTTAGCCAATGCATCAGCCTCTGTATTTTCTTCCCTTGGTACCTGCGTCAAACTAAAGGAAACAAAAGAGAGTGCCAAACTTTTGACTATCTCTAAATATTTGGTTAGCTTTTCACCTTTAACAACATAGGATCCATTAAAGTGGTTTGTAATTAACAATGAATCTACATGTACCTCAAGATACCTGATCCCCATATGCTTTGCAATTTGCAAACCAGCAATTTAGGCTTCATATTCAGCCTCATTGTTAGTGGTTTGGAACTCACAAGCTATAGAGTGGGGTATTATGTCCCCCTGTGGCGATTTTAGTAGTATTCCAAGCCCTGTGCCTTTGACATTTGAGGATCCATCAGTATAGAGTATCCAAGGATCCTTGGTCTCCTCTAGCTGCTGGACTTCTAACTCAGCTTCTTTTTGTAAATCACTACTGAAATCAGCCACAAAGTCAGCTAATGCTTGGGATTTGATGGCTGTCCTAGGCTCATATCTTATATCATATTCACTTAGCTTCACTGCCCACTTAGCCATCCTTCCTGACATCTCTGGTTTCCTGAGGACATTCTTAATTGGAAAATTAGTTTTAACAACAATAACATGAGTTTCAAAATAATGTCTCAACTTAGTAGATGCCATAATTAATGCAAGAATAAGCTTTTCAAGGTGTGAATACCAGGATTCGGCATCAAGTAAACTTTTACTTACATAATAGACAGGATGTTGTGTACCTTCATGATCCTTAACAAGGACCGCACTTACTGCTTTTGAGGATACTGCAAGGTATAAGGATAGCACATCGCCTTTTTCTGGTTTCATCAAGGCCGGGGCTGAGGATAGGTAATCTTTGAGGGCTCTTAAAGCATTTTCATGCTTCTCAGTCCAGTCAAATTTCTTGTTCTTCCTAAGGATATCATAGAATTCTTTGCACTTCTCTGAGGATTTGGATATAAATCTGTTCAAAGCTGCTATCCTGCCTGTTAGCCTTTGAACATCCTTAGCATTGGTCGGAGATTTGATGTTCACTATTGCTTTGATTTGTTCCGGGCTAGCTTCAATGCCTCTCTTTGTCACCATATATCCTAAGAATTTACCTGCTTTAACACCAAAGTGACATTTTGAAGGATTAAGTTTCATGTTATATTTGTCAAGGATATCGAATGCTTCCTCCAAGTCCCTTAGGTGATCCTCAGCTTTTATAGATTTTACCACCATATCATCTATGTAAACCTCCATAGTTTGTCCAATCTGATCCTTGAACATCATATTCACCAGCCTTTGATATGTTGCACCTGCATTTCTTAGTCCGAACGGCATAGCAATATAGCAGTATATACCAGTTGGAGTCATGAAGGCTGTATCCTCTTGGTCGGATGGTTCCATTTGGATTTGTTGGAATCCAGATGAAGCATCCATAAAAGTTAACAGTTCATGACCCGCAGTTGCATCCACCATGGAGTCAATGTGGGGTAATGGGAAAGGATCCTTGGGATATGCCTTATTTAAATCGGTAAAATCGACACATACCCTCCACTTTCCGTTTTTCTTTTGAACAACAACCACATTGGCCAACCATCTTGGATACTTGACCTCTCTAATCATACCTGCCCGGAGCAACTTTTCTACCTCTTCTTGGATAATGGCATTCCTTTCCGGTGCAAACTTTCTTCTCCTTTGATGGATTGGTTTGAAGGACCTGTCAATGCCAAGTTTGTGAGTGATTACATCTTTAGATATACCAGTCATGTCTTCGTGTTTCCATGCAAAGGTAGTCTTTCTCCTTTTGAGGAAGGATATGAGGTTTTCCTTCATATCGCCAAGGATCCCTGATCCGATATAGATTTTGGATTCAGGATCATCAGGATCCATGAGGACTTCTACCACATCCTGCTCTCTTGCCTCCAAGACATTCCTTGGAGGATACTTTGATTGCTATTGCTCCCTTGACTTCGAGGCTGGTTTCATCGATGAAGTATAGCAATTCTTAGCCTCCTGCTGATCACTGTCAATCTTCACTATTCCCCAAGGACTAGGGAGCTTCACACATTGATGGTAGGTAGATGGGACTGCCTTTATATCGTGTATCCAGGGCCTGCCATGGATAACATTACAACAAGATAAACAGTCAATAACACAAAATTTTTTATAAGAGTGTAGGCCTTCGATATATATTGGGAGTTTAATGTCCCCCAGGGTATTCTTAGTTTCGCCACTAAATCCCACAAGCACGGAGGATCTTGGTATGATATCTGATTCAGGGATTCCCATCTTCTTTAGAACATCAAGCTGGATAATGTTCACTGAACTTCCTCCGTCTATAAGGATCCTGCGGACAAAATGGTTAGAAATGAAAAGAGTAATAACTAAACCATCGTGATGAGGATCCTGGATATCAACACGATCATCCTCATCAAAGGTTATGACTTTTCCTTCGGAGACACTTGATGTTCGAACGGGTCTTTCTCCATTATCCATTTTAGTTTCCTTTGCATGCCTTTTAGCTGCTGAGAAGGATGTGCCACAAATGTCTGATCCTCCAGAAATAAAATTTATTACTTGTGCATCTGCTGGAGGGGCTGGAGCCTTCTCAGGGATCCTTTCAGGATCCTGAGTCCTTGACTTTTTTCTTCCCAACAATTCTTTTAGATGCCCCTTGCTCAACAAGTATCCAATTTCCTTTCTTAGTGCAATGCATTCTTCTGTGAGATGCCCAAAATCTTCATGGTATGCACACCACTTTGATTTATCCTTAGTTGCAGCTGGCCTATCATTTTTTCTGGGCCATCTAGCTTTATCACCTAGATTCTGCATCGCAAGGATTAGTTCATTGTTATCAACAGAAAAACAATATTCAGAAATTGGAGGATAATCCTCATCATCCTCTTCTTGATCAACAGAATGCACGTTCTGGTTATCAGATCTGTTGTAGGATCTGAACTTGTTGTTCCTGAATGAGGATCCTTGCTTATCCTGCTTTGAGGATTCTGCTAACCTCTCCTGGATCCTTTTGTCATCCTCTAGCCGAATGAACCTAAGTGCTCGGGTTCTTACCTCATCTAAGTTCCTGCATGGTGTCATAACAAGATCATCATAGAACGACGAATCCCTAAGTAATCCCATTTTAAAGGCCTCAACAACCATGGCTATATCTAAGTTGGGAATGTCTAAGGATTCTTTACTGAATTTGGTAATGTAATCCCTTAATGATTCATTATGACCCTGGGTTATCCTATATAGATCACTAGTTAATCGTTCAAATTTTCTACTACAAGAAAACTGATTATTAAACAGGTTGACTAGATTAGCAAATGAGGTAATAGAGTAGGGGGAAGACTTAGCAGCCATTTGAGAGCTGATCCAGTAAGAGTGGATCCGAATCCCTTGCACAGGCACGCTTCCTTTAACCTTTCTGGGATTGGATTGATCTCCATCCTCTCCCGGTATTGTGCTATGTGTTCTTCAGGATCCGTCGAACCATCATACAGCTTCATTGTTGGCACATGGAACCTCTTGGGTATCTCAGCATCACAGATTGGTGGTGCAAAACGAGATATCTTGTGGATCCCATCTGCGATCTCTGGGATAGGTTTGACCACTCCTGGAACACTTGATATCATATCCTTTAGCTTTTGCAATTCTCTGGCCATGGCATGATTGATACCTGGATCCTGCATAAGACCATGGTTAGTAGTATAAGAATTATTAAAAGTGTTACCTCCCATTGGATTCAAATTAGGAAGAGTGGATGTTAATCCATACTGTTGGGGCTCTGGAATGATCGAGGGACCAGTAGAAGCATTGGTCTGCATTGGAATAAAGTCTCCCTGATGGACATCTGAACTTCCTGTTTGCAAACTCCTCAAGGATCCTGGCATCTGGAAGGATCCCTGAAACTGGGACGATCCTGGAACAAAGGAGGATCCTTGAACCTGGGATGATCCTGGAACAAAGGAGAATCCTTGAACCTGGGATGATCCTGGAACAAAGGAGGATCCTTGAACCTGGGATGATCCTGGAACAAAGGAAGATCCTTGAACCTGGGATGATCCTGGAACAAAGGAGGATCCTTGAACCTGCTGCGCTCCTGAATATCCTCCTGAATTCGTGAGGGATCCCATATGCTGAGGATAGGATCCCGCTGGCTGGAAATATGAACCTGATGCCTGGGTCACTGTTGTTGTTCCGTAGTGCACTCCTTTTGGTCCACCCACATATTGAACATCTGGAACTACTGATGGCTGAGAAGTAATCACCGGAGTATCAAAATTCAAAGATTTTGGCACCAGTGGGGAATGATCCTCTGCTGTTTTCTTTTGCTTCTTGAGATCTCCGATTTCTTTGAGAATCCTTTCATTGGTCTTATCCTGTTGCCGTATCTGATCCTTCATCTGCAAAATCAAAGTAAACATGTCACTAGTAGTGGGAGTGTAAGAAGCAGAAGAAGTTGGAGGTTTTGAGAAAATGGGAGTTGGTTTCTTCGCAGCATTCTCAGCATTCTTCTGGGATCCAGAAGGTGGAGGAGGCAAAGGGGGAACGCCTTGTGAAGAAGTGAATGAGGGCATCAAATTTGAAGCATTCTTCGCTGAGGAAGCCATTTGCTTAGTTGTAGTGAACTGAAATGAGCACGGAAATGCGATTTTTCTAAGGATGAAGCACCAATTGCCCCACGGTGGGCGCCAAACTGTTTTGGTCAAAAAATCTGATGAGGATAATGCAACCAAACTCTCTGTTACGGGGTATGATGCTTATAATGTAGAACAATGACAAGGATCACTTCAATGTAAATTGCACAAATGACACAAGGATTTATACGGGGAAAAAGCCCTTGATCAAGAGTTGATCTCCGGCACAAAAAACCCCGGGTGATGGAAACTACCGATCACCAAGCTCAAATAAATCAATAAACGTTTACAACTTCGGATAGTAACGAGCTAGGTACAAGGATCACTATCGTGAAATGTGTAAAATTGAGTGAAAACTAATAAGTGTTCGTCGAGAGCTTCAAGAGTGCGAGTATATGAGAGTGTGCGTAGCTGAAAATGGCTAAGTGTTCTAATTCTAGCTCGTTACCCCTTTAAAAATAGAAGTTAACTACAATAACTAACTATCCGACTTTTGTGCCAAGCTCCCACGTTCTCCACAACGTCCATTTCCAGTCAAACGTGTGCGAAATACCCGTGGAATATTCCATAGTAACGTTGCCAAGACCAAGTCAAGCTTATTACTCCTGCGAAGTAATACAAAACACAAACAAATAATCGTCAGTATGAGGATCCTTAAAGTGATCCATGATCCTGATCCTGAAGCTCTTCTGAGGATCACCACCTGTCACAGAAGTAAGGATCATTAATTAGGATAACGAATAAGGATCATTAATTGTTAGAAAATCCTCCCCTAACAGTTACATGAACAAACAAACTATCCTAAAAATCCGAGATACTCTAAATATTCCATTGTGACCATTGTAGACCAGTTCTTCCGGCTTCAATGTCCCTATTTCAACAAATTTGAGTGAGTCTTCAAAGTGACTTGGTCCTTGTGAACGTTAGTTCCTTGTAGCTGAAGTATACAAACAAATCATTAGTGATAATCAAGATACTGCCGCAGGATGTTACCAATATCCTGGTTCGGTATCCTGACCACAGATAGCTAACATAAAATCAAGATATATCATCAGGATATAGGTTCAAAATTCCACCCATAACCATTGTCCTAAAAAATATAACTGTTGGATATCCCGATTCCAACGGATATATTTTTTAGTCTATTTTGAACATTCCTGCATATGTTTGGTTAATCAACATATAATATGATAAGATTGAAACTACTCCCTTTTCTGTAGACTCCGCTAAGGTCCCTGTTGTCTTCAATCTTGAGGAGCTTGACAGCTACTCCAAGCCTGTCCTGGTGAAAAAGGAGCCATCTGTTACCACCAGCTCTAAGCTCTCTGCTGCTGCTGCCGAAGGTTTCTCCTATGACGATCTTTGCTTCATGGAACCCATCGAGTCCATGACCTCATTCCTTAATAGGGTAAATATCCGTATCCTGTATCCTGTATACATATACTGAACCAGTATCCTGGTTAGTTTGTTTTCAATGAACCTGTATCCTATATCCTGTACACATATTTTGCTTTGTAGGGTCCGCAACATCTGTTAGCCTTGTACACCGAGGCTTGCAAGGCAGTGAAGGTCCTGGAGGCCAGGTTGAAGAAGGCCGAGATCACCATCTCGGACCAGGGCAAGATCATCGAGGCCAAGACCCAGCATTACGAAGATAAACTTAAGAAGGTCACCCAGGATGTTGAAGTCAAGCTGGCCACTGCCCAGGTTAATCATGACCAGGCCATGACCTCCTTCCGAGATGGTCTCAAGAATTCAGCCGTTGTCTCCCCTCTCCAGGCTAGGATAAAGATGGCGTATGAGCCCAAGGATGCATGCTTCAAATGCCCGACTGGGCCGATTGACTCTTGGGTGTCCAAGCTGAAAGATCTTGGAGGGAGTCCTGTGCCACATCTTGCCAAATCTAGAACCGGTGAGCCTTCGAAGATGGCTGAGGCGGTGGTTGAAGTAGGTGAGAACGTGGAGGCTAGAGCGGATGCTGGTGGTGATGGAGCCAAGAAGGTTGGAGAAGACGCTGCTGCATGAGGGCAGAAAAGTGGGCGATGTAGGATATTGATGACTAGGCCAGAGCCCACTTTTTAAATTTGAATGGTCTGTGTTTGTCGAACAATTTACATTTCCTGCTTTTACTTTTCCTGCACTTAGAACAATTTTAATTTCCTGCAAGTATAATAGTTGAAGGTGGAGGGATCCTGCTATTTCAAGACGAAGCCTTCAGCTGTTTTTGTTAATATGTTTTTAGAAATACTTACATTCTTGGTGGATGGGTCTCGGTTTGAGATGAAGCCAAGAATGTGAACTTTTGAATCGTTAATATTAGACTAAACTTTTGACCTTATCTCTGTGTTATATGTTGCTTTGAAAAATTTATTCTAAGTATCCTTGTTATGGGCCATTTTCTTAACATGTATCCTGACTAATATTCTGCTTTTGATTGTTTATTTGTGATCAGGATACCGGGTCAGGATATTGGTAACATCCTGGTGCGATATCCTGGTATTAACTGAATTAACCACATGCAGATTAGAAGGTGCGGGTCCCTAACGGTCAAGTGGACCTCTTCTCCTTAAGACTCGGGCAAACCAGTTATATGAGAGACGTTGAACCCGGAAGAAGTGGAGTGCAACGTTCACTTGAGGAATATTCAAAGATTCCCGGTTTAATAGGATAGTTAGTTGATTTCGTTTAACTATAAATAGATTGATCGGATCAGGTAAAGTCACTCACTCTCTTTCGCACACTTTACTCTCTAGCTACTAGCAATCACTACACACAAACACTTGTACTCAAATTACATTGTAACACCTAGTTGATCCGCACCATATCCTTCACTGTATCCTGATATTTGAAGTAATAGAAGAACAAGGCAGCTGCGATTGCCAGCTCCCGAGGTTTTGTGCCGGCGATCTAGATTGATCAAGGGCTTTCCTCGTATATCTCGTGTCACCCTTTATATTTTTGCTCATTGTTTGATCATAGATACAACTCTATATCCTGAGCCGTATCCTGAAACTGTTTTTACAAATAACCTAACTAGCATATTTTTAACGCACATTTCTTGCACACTACCTCACTTAACTAATTTGATCACTTAATTTCTTCGGTAATTTTTGACCAAAACAATTTGGCACCCACCGTGGGGCGAGTGGTGCTATCTTTACTAAAAACTTTTGCAAAATCATTAATTGGTTTTCTATTTTCGAAACTTTTTGCCACACTATTTTCAATGGCCTCAAGATCAAACATGAGCTCGTCCACCGTGTCTGCTACAACCTCTGCAACAGTTGGTTCGGTGCTTCCCCCACCTCCTCCGAGAATGAAAGCCTCTTCACAAGGAACTGAAAGTCATGTGGCTCGGGATGGTATCCCTGCTCGCAATGTCCAGGGATCTGGTCCTAGTTTGGCCTCTAACGAAGAAATTTTAAATTTGTTTGGTAGTGTATAGGAACAGATGAGGCAACAGCAGGAAACTAATCAGATGCTGATGAGAGAGATACAACTCTTGAAATCCAGCTCAAGCAGGCCCGCTGAGGATATTGTCACTCCTTTACAACCCAAAACTTTGAACTTCAGTTCGGCCGTATATACTGAGGATAACAGGGGAAATATTGTGCCTAGCCATTCTCAGAATTATACTCCTGAAATACCCTCCTCAGTCAGGATGTCAACTGTGAGGAGCTCAGGATATGCTTCAGGATATGGCCATAATCCTCAGACCGGTAACGTGTCAAATAATAATAATACTCTTGCTACTAACAATAGTGGATCTTTGCAGGATGCAGGTATGACGTCAGCATTTACTAGGGAGCTCCAGAAATTGAAGGACATGATATCCAGTGTACCAGGGGTGGTCCAGCCAATTCCGGAAGTGTCCCAAGACAGCCACAGGATATCTCGGTTTGCATATCCTATTTGTGATGCTGAAATCCCAAAAAGATTTCAAACCCCCAACACGAAGCTCTATGACGGAACTACGGATCCTGAGGAGCATATTGCCCAGTATAGGGAAAGGATGGAAATCAACCCTATCCCTCCAGACCTCAAAGAAGCATGCTTGTGCAAGGGTTTTGGTTCTACCTTAACAGGATTAGCCTTGAAATGGCTCTTAAATGTTCCTCCTCACTCAATTACTTCATTTGCTCATTTAGTTAATTTGTTTAATAGTCAATTTTCTTGCAGCCGGAGTTTTGAGAAACTAACTAGTGACCTTTACAGGATAACTCAAGGACCTCAAGAATCCTTGAGGGATTATGTGAACAAGTTTAGTTGGGAATCCTTGGATATCCCACATCTTGATGTTGCAACAGCTGTGCAGGCTTTTAAGATGGGATTACAGAAAGATTCTCAATTTTACCAGGATCTTGTAATGAATCCCTGCAGGAATCTGGACGAAGCTCGTAACAGGGCTTTGAGATACATTCGCCTGGAGGATGATAAAAAGATGCAAGAGAGGATGAATTCGTCCACAACCTATGAGTCAACCAACAGGAAATCAGAATCCTCGTATAAACCATACCGTTCTAAACCGTATGGCAGAAATGATGGCAAAAAAGTGAATGTTGTTGAAGACGAGGATCCTGAGGAATATCCTGAGTTGTCTGAATATTGTTTTTATGTTAACATACCTGAACTAATGTATGCTATGCAGGGTTTAGGAGACAAAGCAAGGTGGCCCCGAAAGAATCAACAAAAAGCTGATTGGAAGGATAAGTCCAAGTGGTGTGCCTTCCATGAGGATTTCGGGCATGTTACTGAAGATTGTATCGCTTTGAGAAAGGAAATAAGATATCTCTTAAGTAAGGGATATTTGAAGGACCTCTTGGGAAGAAAGAAGAATAAGGGTCAGGATACTGAGAAGGATCCTGAACGAGCAGGATCACCTCCTGCAGATGCCAAGATAATCAACTTTATTTCAGGAGGATCCAACATTTGTGGGGCTTCGTATTCTGCGGCCAAGAGACACGCGAAGGAAGCCAAAGCAGAGAGGGGAGAAAAGCCGGCAAGGATGTCAACCCTCATAACTGACAAAGTCATCACGTTCGATAATGATGACAGGGATACTGTCCAGGATCCCCATCATGATGCTTTAGTGATAACGCTATATGTTGCTAACCATTTTGTACACAGGATATTAGTGGATAATGGCAGCTCAGTCAACATAATTCAGCTGGAAATATTGAAGAGGATGAATGTATCTCCGATGGATATTAATTCGAAGTCCACTGTGCTCGTTGGTTTAAGTGGAGAAGCAAGAAATACCGTAGGAGAGATAAAGTTGCCCGTGTATATTCAAGGGGTCAACTCAATGCAGCGCTTTTGTGTCATGGACTCTTTATCCTGCTATAATATTATACTAGGTAGGCCTTGGATCCATGATATGAAAGCTGGTCCGTCAACATCAATGCATCAAGATCCCTACTCCTTGGGAAGTTGTCAAGGTGGAAAGTGATCAACAGGAAGCAAAGGAGTGTTATTCTTCTTCGATTAAATCCTCAACAAAGCCAAGTGCAGCATAGCAATTAAAGATTCAAGGCCAGGATATCATGGAGGCTTCAGAGCAGGATGTAAAGAAAGTGGTCCTGGATCAGAATAATCTGGATATCTCGGTGCTCGTGGGAACCAATATCCCTCAGGATATTGAAGATCAATTGACTAATATTTTGAAATGCAGGATGTCAACATTCGCGTGGAAGCACGAGGATATGACATGTATTTCTAAGGATGTTATAACACATAAACTTAGTATTGACTGGTCATTCAAGCCTGTCCAACAAAAGAGAAGGAAATTTGCTCCGGAGCGAAATGTGATTATCCAAGAGGAAGTTGAAAGACTACTAAGGAGCAAGATGATTAGGGAAGTGAAGTTTCCTAGATGGCTGGCGAATGTAGCTGTGGTGCAAAAGAAAAACGGGAAATGGAGAGTTTGTGTAGATTACACAGACTTAAACAAAGCTTGTCCCAAAGACCCATTTCTGTCACACCCCGACCACGTAAAACATCAAATCATGGCGGAAACGTCGGGGAGTGTTGTAACAGAATTATTGTTTCACAACCATGGCATTTAAAAGTTATGTTTTATTCATCAAACAAAGAGTTACATTGTCTTAAAATAACTGAAACAAAGAGTACGTCACATAATTAAACTAGTTCTATCTTTATTTTAAGTCTCTAAGGCACAGGTTTCCCTAGTGTGTCACGAACATCCTAAGCAACAGCTCCTGAAAATACATGTGAAAATAGGTACGTCAGCATAAAAATGCCTGTGAGATACATAGGTTTTATGAAAATAGGATTCATGACTTGAGTTTAAAGAAATGTTTAATAAAAATCAGTCATGAACCTTGTTAATTGTTTTGTTTTATAAATCATTTGAATAATGTATGGTTAAAAGAATAACCAAGTAAAAAGAGTTTGTGTAAACCAAGTTATTTGTAAAACAATGTTTGAGTGAAAATGCGTTGTGAATGTAATATGTCTAAACCGAAATGGTTTAAATAACGCTACGATATGTAATATCATACAAGCACTTATATATAGGAAGTACCAGCGGCGTATCCACCATGCTTGTACCATATTACACATGCCTCGTTATTTAAGTCACTCAAACCAACCAACATTGTAAAATATCCATGTTTAATCCAATAGTCAAATGTCATAGTATAACCCAAGTTAAATAAAAATCAGGTAATGTGTAAACAAAAGTTATGTATGGTAAGTAAAATGAGACTACTTAAACCACAAGTAAAAATGTACAAAACAAAGTATTTTGAATAAATCCAAAGTTATGTTTTGTAAAATAAATGCATGTTTTACTGATACAAACACTTATGTAGTAAGTTAACGCATACATTCAAGCCTTGAGACAGCAGGATAACCTTAGAGTAAAGATTATCAAAGTAAAATGTTTTCGGATTCAGTCATTCCTTACACCCAAACAAACCTAGGATGTCAGGAACGGGATTTGTCAAGTCCTATGGTACCATTACTTACTACCGAGCGGCGTAGCTAATGTTAATGAATGTAGTTTAGACCCGTTGAACAAACCAAATGTTATATCAAATGTATACATGTAGTGAAAGTAATGTACTAAGTATGCTAAGTTAACATACAAAGCAGAAAATGTAATGTAAAACAATGTGCTATTATGCCAAGTAAACATACATAGCAAAAGAAGATATAATGTAAATCAATATGCTAGCATGCTAAGTAAACATACTGATACGGGCCCAAGTGTGGAGGAGCGGGCCATCTTGTATTTGGAGGCCCAAGATCGCGTAACAAAAGGGGCTTCACTAAAATGGCTCTAACTTGGGCTACGGGGGTCCGTTTTGGGCGTACGACCAGGCGAAATGAACGTAAGAACGAGCTCCATCTTGCTGCAAATGCCTACAGCGGTTTGGGTCATCGTCCGGGCTGAAAAACACTTATTTCTATTAGTTATTTTCATTTTTATGTTTTTTGGACTATTTTGGGCATTTTGTTTTAGGCCGCGTGTTTGGCCCGTTATCTTTTTTAGGCCCATTTCGAATTTCTGTTCTTATTTATATGTCCCTTTAGTAATTGAAACAATCAGACTTGAATTTTGAGAAAACTGAATTTTCACTTCAAATTCCGTGGCCTTTGGGTTGCAATTTGGGGGTTTGGGAAGAACTACACGGGTATTCGTAGAATCAACGTGTTTGATCTTCATTCTCACACTACTCACTACATTACATACGTAGCAAAACAAAATGAAATCATGTACTAATAGTGTACTAATGAACATAACAAGTATATGATATGAAAACATGGAAAGCACGAAAGTAACAAGTAGGCACATGTGTTTCACCCCAAAATGTTTGAAAAACAGCAAAAGAGGGGTCTATGTACTCACTTGAGATTGCTCAGAAGTCCTAAGATAACCACCAAGCAAAGCTAGAAGATCACGGAATCAAACGGCACCTAATATAGGTAACTACATTAATAAACGGACCTATTCGGAGGATCGGGTAGCATGAGGGTTCGTAAACCAAATGAGTGTAAGAACTCATGTAATATGGTTTAACAAAGCCTACATACTAAATCGAAACTTATCCTATGTGCCTTTGACCCGTTACGACCCGTTTAGGTAGCTTATGCTACTTTAACGCGTCGTTCGCGTAAAACGCGTTCGGACCGCTTAACTAGTCCTATGACAAGTAAAATATGCATTAACATATCTAATATAGTTGCCAAATCAGTTTAGATGTCAAAAGTTATGTTACATAGGATTAAAATGAAATTTGGCGTAAAAAGGGCATTTTGGTAATTTCCTAAGGCATATATGTGACAACCCTCACGAAACCAGGTATCCGTACAATTAATTAATATTTAATTAGTGCTTAATTACTGTGATTGACTACAATTATGATTAAACTGCTTACTGTTTTCTGATACATACATACTCATGCATCACATTTTGTTACTGTCACTCCATTTGTTATATACAAACTTTAGTGACAAACTTGATGCACAAAGCACAGTTAGCACACTGAGCGGATAACCCAGAAAACATGTTGACAATGCCAGCACCTAAACAGACAATGTTTTTGAGGCCAGTATGAGCCAGGGATAGAATACTACACTAGTGGGGAGTGTAGGGAAGTGAGGACCATAAAACTGCGTCACTGGGTGATAATTATAGTGACCGAAAGTGCCTAAAACATACTTTAAACACAAAATTCTACACTTTATACAAAAATTCAGCATTTAACATAACTAGTAAAGTGCAAAGACTTGGTAAAATAATACTAGACACTTTCCAAAGTGTTGGTAATTCATTGTGTCACTAACAATAATATAAACGACACTTTATAGCTTTATTAAGCACTTTAACGGATCAATATCCAACCGAACAACCGGACTTTACCCGGAACATAAAAATATTGCCAAATACATTGTTTCTGCTTTTCTGAGCTAGTTAGGATCACTGAACACCCTAACACCCTTTATATTATAACACACATATTATACACTAACTATATATTTAAATCCTAACCAAATTAGTAACTAGTAACATTACATCTCAACCCCTAACCCCCCCCCCCCCCCCCCATTACGGTCATGAGAGTGGGGGACACCCCCATGATTTTCCTTATTATTTTAATGGATCTTGTTGGGGATAATGAGGCACTTTATACAATGGTTAACAAGAATTAGGGGATTATAAGTAAACCCTTGAGTCCATCATTTTCTTCATTCACCACTAACATCAAACTTGCAACTCTCTCCCCCCTTCTCTTTGTGTTCGGCCGAAGACCCAAGCACCACCATCATCACCTTCTAGTTTGGTTACAAGCATTCTTCACATATCCAAAGGTGTAAGTGACCATACAACAAAGCTCGGTGTGTTCGGAAGTTGAAGGACACGCTTTGAAACTTCCCTAGCCTTGTGCTAGTAGTAAGTGTTTTAAATCTTCATCTTGTTCTTATTTTTAGTGGTTAATAGTTGAAAGAATGATAAAATATTAAGAACTCTAAAGAACATCATCAAAGTCTTGAAGTTTAAACTAACTAGAGAAGATGTATGGTTAAATGATGTTGAAATCTTGATAAATCTGAAATAAACAAACCATAATCTGCTGTAACGGACTTATGATCTGATTTTAATCGTATTAGAAAGGATGGCGAACGTATGTGTGTATTTTAGTAACATTTAACCTTTAAACAGCATGCTGCTTTGCACTTTCAGCCGACTTTAACTGGTTGTAAACATGTCATAACTTAACAAAAACTTTATTTTCTTGACTCTATAACGTGTTATTATGAAATACGTTTCTAATGGCACTAGAATCATAATTTTTGGATTCCGTTTACTATTTTTAAAATGTCATTTTCTAACAACAACTAAAGCTGCATTTTTCTGCTGAAAATATGTGTTTTGTAATTCTCCCACTGGAATTTCGTAAATCGGACGTACGAGGAATTTTAAATAAATTATTCCGTGGACTGCGGTCGGAAAAAGATGAATCTGAATGCAGTCCGGGAAATGATTTTCTATAAAATTTTGGTGATGATTTGGACGCCAATATTTTTACACAATAATATTTGGATCGTATAAGACACTCTGTAAAAATTTGGGAATTTTTGGAATAAGATAACCATTTTATTAAAATACCCGAAAACAGCCCGGTTTTGTATATTAAAACTGAAACAATATAAGTAGTATTTTGCATGCCTAAATGTCGGGTTGGTTATTTAAATGCGATCTAACGTGTTATATGTTAAAAAAATGATACGCTAGTAAGCGTGGACGCCTCCATTTACAAAGGAAACTCTGGCGAAATTTTCCTAAAAACTCAACACTTAGAAAATATTTTTTCTAACAATTATTACAAATATATTTTATAACTTGTGTTTCAAATATAAACTTCGCCATAAATTCTGTTACAAAATACAAAGTATCGGAGGCTGGTTTTCGCAAATAAAAATGGGTAAATATATAGTTAAAGATATATTTTCCTAGTATATTTAGAAGATATATAATTTTTTAGAAAAATGTATATTTTCTGGGACAATACATGATTGAACAAAAATAAGTTTATGTATATTTGAGTGAGACTCGAAAATATATTGTTTGAAAGAAATATATTGAGAATAGATTGGCATATTATTATTTGGGATATTACACCGGGATACGACGCCAATACATGGCAAGTTATACAAACACAAGTATACGAATACTCAAGTATAAGATACTCCCATCCTTGGGAAGATAATGCGAATAACAATACTCGAGAAATATTATTACACGAACATATTGGAAACACTTTAAAACGTAACTCAAAGGCATTAACCAATACTAAGATAAGGCACGACCCGTTCGTCTAATAGACGTTAGCCCAATGTAGGTAGTCGTGTTTGCCGCGGAGATTTGGGTTGCAAGTACGAAGACACAATACTGTGAGTTCATGTCCCCCTTTTTCTCTTAACTGTTTTCAGTTTTATACTTCGGGGGTGAAATACATGTTACATACTGCTACAGGCAATTATGAATGGTATGGTCAACTAAGGAAGGAACTGTTAGGTTATGTGATTGGGTAGGTGAAATCTTAAGAATATTAGTCCTTGTAGTATGATCAAGGGATACAAGTGATAGGCCTATTTGAGCATAACAAACCACACCCATGCGCCCTCAGGTTGGACCATGTGGTGACCTTGTCTTAACCACACCCATGCGCCCTCAGGTTGGACCATGTGGTGACCCTATCGTAATACCACCCATGCGCCCTCAGGTTGGACCATGTGGTGACCCTGTCGTAACACCACCCATGCGCCCTCAGGTTGGACCATGTGGTGACCTTGTCCTATCCCCTCCCATGCGCCCGCAGGTTGGACCATGTGGTTACACATTAACTGATATGTTTCCTTATTTGCTTTCATACCAGAGTTTACAAAACATACATACTTACAATGATTATAAAGGTTTATTCGCGCGCACATACTAAACACATGAACTCGCTCAACTTTATGTTGATTTTTCAAACTACATGTATTTCAGGAAACTAGTGGATCTGGCACGGTATGCACGTATTTTCAAGCTGCGTTTGAATAAAGAAGTCATTCAGGGATTGTAAGGTTTAGAAGGTGTAACCTCTACCTGGACGGGTTACATATCTCTAAATCTAGTTTTGTTTAAGGTCTTTGCCAAGTTTTATGAACTCATTTAAATAAGTCAAGGTTTGTAACTTATTTTGGGATTGATGTTTTAAGACAAGTATAATATGGTATTTTTTTTCTAAACTTTATTAATGGATAAACTTCTCATGTTTTTATCATATAGCATTGTTATGATTGATTGCTATGGTATTAAGAAGTCACACCAGATAACCACGCTTCCGCAAAAGCCAGGGTGTGACAGCTTGGTATCAGAGCCTCGATCATAGCGAACTAGGATTCTCTCTCGAGTCTAGACTATGATCATTAGGGCTCTCACGAAAATGTTTTCACAACATGTTTTCATTTGCATACACAAAGCGTCCAGATCCAGGGAACAAACTTTTTACAAACAAAAGGGCACAAACACACATTTCCAAATTTATGTTTATAATTTAGCCTTAGAGGCTGAGGGAGGATCAGCCTTAGAGGCTGAGGGAGGATCAATCTTAGAGACTGGGAGGATTGGTCTTAGAGACCAGGGATTTAGCCCTAGAGACCGGGAGGATTGGTCTGAGAGACTAGGGAGTTTAGTCCGAGAGACTGGATAGGATAGTCTGGGGAAGACTAGGATGATTACAAGCTTACATTGTTATTACTTACACGCTTAATTGCTGATTATTGATATACGTGCATATGTGGTGAATAATTGCATACACTAATTGATAATAATTGCTATGGGTATACATGCTATGATTATTATGAACCGGCACACACATCACACTATCTAGAAGGCGAGTTATCAGACAATGATAACCCTACGGCTGCCGCCACAAATGAAGGGACCACACCTGATGAGACCATACCTGCGCCGGAGATATTTACGCCAGACACTGCAAGTAACCCTGACATGCTGTGTGACACCCCAGGAAAACCATGCAACTTAACTAGCTTCCTCAGTGAGTACGTGCTAAATTTCGGGACGAAATTTCTTTCAACTTGGGGATAATGTGACAACTCGTATTTCCGAACTTATCAACGTACTTGATGTAACGTATTTGAACTTGGTGTAACTATTTGTTATGTTGAATTAATATGATTATATGTGACTTTGTGTTAAATGTTATGTGAATATATGTTGTGTTGTATGAATGTATGACATAGTCGTACAACACTCACCCGATCGCACAATAGACATCCGAACGCACAAGCCTTTGGGCTTAACTACTCTCGGCCCACTTCTCTTAAGTTGAACCGAATGGGCAGCCATGTAAAGGGTTCGGCCCACACCCCTTTGTGTCGCATAACCCATGATTGGGGGATATGGTTCTCAATTGTTACAAGACACTCATACACACAAAACCCTAGCTCTCCTCTCCCTCTCTCTCTCACGAACCGAAGGCAGCCAAACCCTCTCTCCAATCGAAGATTATTCTCTTGTTCGGATTAACCTTTGCTCTGCCTCTATTCGGTTAGTATGTAACTGTTGTTTTATGATTGTATGATTGATAATGTATGGTTTTATGGATTGTATGATGTATGTTATATGATTGATGATTAAGCATGAATGTGATCGGCTATGTATGAGTTTAGATCCGAAAGTTTTGATGTTGTGTTAGGATGATTCGTATGATCATGATTTGGAACCGAGTACTAGATAAATCGGTTGTTATATATGTGCTTTGGATGGTCAATCATGGGTTGTTGTTGTTATTCGATATAGCATGTATGTATGATGATATTCATGTTAATCGGATTGTGTGCTCTTGTTATAAACAAATTGAATATTGTTGGTGGGTGATGATTGTAAACATATGATTGTATCGATGTGTAGGTAATGCTAGGTTCCATGGTTTTCTAGACATCATGTGAATGTCAGTATGCATCATTGTTTAAAAGTCAGTTTGATTAATTAAAGGTGCATTGATACATGTGTTCATACAATTTTAAAAAAAAAAGGGGGTCCAATCATTCGATGGCATGCAAGACTTGATGTCATAGTGCAATTGTCAAATTAAGAAATTAGTAAATGTTACATGTTATAGTATGGTCCAATAACCTTTTGAGGTGTTTAACAGTGGTCGGTCATATTGATAAAAAGATTCGAGTTGATGGTTTTCTTCACTGAAATGATGATTGTTATTATGATTGTTTATGATTGAAGTTCATGTGCATTGTTGATAATCTCTTGGGTGATCGATCATTAGTTAGGATAGAAACAGTTAATTGATTGTTTATGCAATAATGGAAACCTGGTAAATTGATTTACTAGATAAAAGTTATGTAACTGTTTTCCATAAATTTTGGATTTCAAAACTAGTCGCACAAGGCCGAACACACAAGCCCAGTCGCACAAGACTGCTGGGTTGCACAAGTTGATTGTTATGGATTAACTACTGGGCCGGGTATACTTGTTGGGCTGGACTGGATCCGATCGCACAACCTAAACGTATCGCACAAGCTATCCTGATCGTACAAAACCATCTGGATCGCACAAGACAATTTCAAGTTAATTAGTTGGGCTTTTGACTTTTGGGCCGGGTGGGTATTTAAATCGCACAACAAGAGGGGCCGAAATGTATGTTGTATTATGATTAGTGAATTTCACCCATTGTTCGGCCCAACATATCTAAAACCATATAAGTATGAAAATGTTATGTTGAACGTAATGATATGTGTTTCCATGAGCCGTGTATGTCTTACATGCTATCTTATGTGATTCTTATGTGCACTCTGTGAAACCAAAACCTGACTTGTATGATAACCATGTTAGGACGTGGTTGACCACTAGCTGCTAGACTTGACCGTTCTGTGTAATCTGCCGAGCAAACCAAGGTGAGTTCACACTCTACAAAGCATGGGATTCCCAGGGGTTGGGAATGGGGTTAAGGAATATGGATTCCTCGTCCTTTCTTGGGTAGGACAGTAATGGTTCAGGAATATAATTCCTCGTCCTCATGGACAGATAACTCGTACTAGACCAAAACTCTATCACGAAGTCCCTCCTTTTTATATCGACTTAATCGCCGAGCCAATGGCGAGCGGGTCATTAGTTAGATAGCGCTATTTAGGTCTGACAAGCCTCACACCGTGCCGCAGAGGACGGGCGTGAACTAATGGATCTGGGGCACGTCAATGCTGATAGACATTGACAGTTTCAGGGCACTTAAACATGACTTCAGTCAGTAGTCGATATGGTAACGAGTCTAGTGGATACATGGGGTAGCCCCCACGGCCGAAATGCCAGATAACTATCATGGGGTAGCCCCCACGGCAGGATAGCCAGAGTAAATGGGTTAAACAAAGGGTTAAACAAATCACGTTTTCAACTATGGGGTAACCCCCACGGCAGGAACGCCAGTTAAAGGAAAACTGTTTTTGGAACAACGTAAAACGAACACCCAACCGTGAACTCACTCAACTTGTTGTTGACTCGTTACTACATGCTTTGCAGGTCTATAGGTACTTAGCTGGAGCTTGCACATGGAAGAGTCGTTGTGGGACATGGACAGCTGTGTGCCATGTTAAACATTTGGATAATTAAACTTTGGATTTGGTTTTGAACATTATGCTTCCGCTCATAACTTAACTATGTTTGTTTTGGACACTAATCGTGTTGGTTGGACTTTTACATTTAATTATTTACTTGTTCAATATGATTAGTGGTTTGATCCTGGTCAGTCACGTCTCCAAGCGGTGATACTCCGCATGTGGATTTTGGGGGTGTGACAGATTGGTATCAGAGCCATTGGTTATAGAGAACTTGGTTTTAATAAAGGAAAACGTTTTTGTTAAAACCAGACTATAACCTGTACAGTGCTCTACGATCCACAACGACGCTTCACTCCACGTGCAAGGCTCGACATTCTAGGTGATATGGTTTACGTTTTATATTGCCTACTTGCTAGATTGCATAGAACTTTGCTTATTGTATGCTTAGATGAACGTAGCAAAACACATTTGTGCTTGTTCCCTACTGTCACTCCACACTTACACACATTCGCGACACCTTTCCTACTTGTGTTTCCTTCGATGTGAAGATCATGAGTGTACATGTGAACTTAACTCAAGCCCGGTTGACGGCTCCTATCAACGAACAAGTCGCTGCGGCACTTGCAGCCGCACACGCAGGAGGTATACCCTGCAGTCTAAACTCACTCTAGGATCTCTAGATCCTACTCTCGTGAACCAACATTTGTGTTAAACTTTATCCTCTCTTACGCACACGACAAGTCAACACGCTCAGCCACCTGTATGCACATGGACTGTCGTCCTAGTACTTTCGGTGACACTAAAGGAACTGTTGGACTCCTCCATTGGTTTGAAAAGCTCGAGTCTGTCTTAGAGATGTGTGAATGCCCCGAAGCTCGTGGAGTGAAATTTGCCACTGGTACACCCGAAGGCACTGCGCTAACTTGGTGGAACGCGCAAGTTCAGATGCTGGGGCTGGCGGCTGCTAATGCCACCCCATGGAAGGATTCTTAAGGAACTGATCCAAACGTGAATGCCGTAGCCGAGATGACATCCGCAAACTGGAAGTGGAGTTCTTAAACCTGAAGATGACAAGGTCAGAGATAGAAGCGTACACGAAACGATCCAACGAACTGACAGTATTAGGTCCAACTAGAGTGGATTCTCCCATCAAGCGCATTGAGCTGTACCTCAAAGGCTTAGTACCAGAGAGTCAAAGTCATGCGACTCCTGCTAACCTTGCAACCATCCAGGATATAACTCGTCTTGCTCAACGTCTCTCAGATCAGGCGATAGGACAGAACAAACTGCCGAAGCGTATTAATGCTGCTACAACTACTTCGGATGCTCCCAGTGACAACAAACGCAAGTGTAATGGAAATTCGAGCAAGGGTCCCACTTCGGTTCAGTCTCAGTCGCAGCACAGGAGCCCCAGTCAACAGTCTTTTGGTAATCGAAGTCAGGGTGGATACAGGGGAAACCACCCTAAGTGCAATCACTATAATTTGCACCACAGCGGGCAATGCAACAGAGATCGTTGTCAGAGATGCAACAAGCTTGGTCATGGAGCCAAAGATTTTAGAATCTCACGTCCTGCAAACCAGAACCGACAACAACAACCCCAAGCTCCACAGAATCAGCAGCAACAGCAGGGAAACCAGGGATGTTATCAGTGTGATGTTTAAGGTCACTTGAAGAGACACTGCCCACAGCTGAACCAGAATCAGAACCACAACCAAGGAAACGGGAATAATAATGGAGGCAACAACGGGAGTAATGACGACGGCAATGGTGCCAGGGGTCGAGTGTTAGTGACTGGTCAGGGTAATGCTAGGAATGACCCCAACGTTGTGATGGTTTCAACATCGTTATTGGTATGGATTGGCCACCTCAATATTCGAGCAGAGGTTCTCTGCAATGAGAAGGTCGTTCGTGTTTCTCATACAGGTGATGAACCTCTTACGATTCGTGGCGACTAGAGTGGTGCTGTGGTGAGCATCATCTCTTTCCTTAAGGCCCAGAAATGTTGGAGAAAGGGGCCACACTGCCATTTTGGCTCTCGTTACCGACACCTCGAAGAAAGAAAGGAAGATAGAGGATTTTCCGATTTTACGCGACTATCCTGAGGTATTTCCTGAGGAACTACCTGGTCTCCCGCCTCATTGTCAGGTCGAGTTCCAGATCGAGCTAGCTCCTGGAGCAGCACCTATAACTCGTGCACCTTGTCGCTTAGCCCCATCAGAGTTGGAAGAACTCTCTACGCAACTACAAGAACTCTTGGATAAGGGTTTTATTCACCTTAGCTCATCGCCCTGGGGAGCTCCAGTACTATTTGTGAAGAAGAAGGACGGTACCTTCAGAATGTGCATCGACTACCGAGAACTCAACAAGGTGACGGTGAAGAATCGTTATCCTCTACCGCGTATTGACGACTTGTTCGACCAGCTGCAAGGGTCGAGCTACTATTCGAAGATCGATTTGAGATCAGGTTATCACCAGCTGAGAGTCCGAGAAGAGGACGTCTCCAAAACAGCCTTTAGAACTCGCTATGGGCACTATGAGTTTTTGGTCATGCCTTTTTGGGCTGACAAACGCACCTGCGGTTTTCATGGATTTGATGAACCGAGTGTGCAAGCCTTACCTTGACAAGTTCGTTATAGTATTCATCGACGATATCCTGATCTATTCTAAGAGTCAGGAGGAACACGAGCAACATCTACGACTCATTCTGGAACTCCTTCGAACAGAACAGCTTTATGCAAAGTTCTCGGAATGAGACTTCTGGCTTCGTGAAGTCCATTTCTTAGGCCACGTAGTGAACAAGGATGGGATTCACGTTGATCCATCCAAGGTGGAGTCAATCAAGAGCTGGCCTGCACCTCGTACACCAACGGAAATTCGCCAATTCTTGGGATTGGCAGGTTACTACAGGAGATTTATCAAGGATTTTTTTTTCTAAGATTGCTCAGCCTCTTACTTCACTAACGCAGAAGGGCGTTGTTTATCGTTGGAGAAACGCACAGGAATTAGCGTTTCAGCACTTAAAGGATAGACTTTGCAGTGCACCTATCCTTTCATTACCAGAGGGCACAGACGACTTCGTGATCTACTGCGACGCATCTATTCAGGGTCTTGGTTGTGTTTTGATGCAGCGGGACAAAGTTATAGCATACGCTTCACGTCAACTCAAGGTTCATGAGAAGAACTACACTACACACGATCTAGAGCTGGGAGCGGTTGTTTTTGCACTTAAGACATGGCGACACTACTTGTATGGCACCAAGTGTGCTATCTACACTGATCACAGAAGTCTCGAGCACATCTTTAAACAGAAGGAACTCGATATGAGACAACGACGATGGGTCGAACTGCTGAACGATTATGAATGCTCGATCAGGTATCACCCAGGCAAGGCCAATGTTGTGGCCGACGCCCTCAGTCGAAAGGACACTGCGCCCAAGCGCGTACGAGCTTTACAACTCACTATACAGTCTAGTCTTCCTTCTCAGATACGAGATGCTCAGGTAGAAGCATTGAAATCAGAAAACATCAGGGCTGAAGCCCTACGCGGCTCAAGGCAACGCTTAGAACAGAAGGAAGACGGTGCTTACTACGTCACAGGACGCATTTGGGTCCCACTTTATGGCAACCTACGAGAGCTTGTGATGGATGAGGCACACAAGTCTCGCTACTCAGTACATCCTGGTTCGGATAAGATGTACCACGACCTCAGAACTACCCTACTGGTGGCCTAGCATGAAGGCCCACATAGCAACATACGTTAGCAAGTGCTTGACTTGTGCGAGAGTCAAGACGGAATACCAGAAACCTTCAGGCCGACTCCGACAACCAGAGATACCACAATGGAAATGGGAGCAAATTTCTATAGATTTTGTTACTGGCCTGCCTAGATCTCAACGTGGTAACGATACTAATTGGGTGATCGTGGATCGACTCACGAAGTTTGCTCACTTCTTGGCCATCAAAGAAACAGATAAGTTCTCCACTCTAGCAGAAGTATATCTCAAGGAAGTTGTTTCGAGGCACGGGGTGCCCATCTCTATTATCTCGGATCGAGATGCACGTTTTACATCAGAACTGTGGCAAGCAATGCACAAGTCCTTTGGCTCACGATTAGATATGAGCACAGCTTATCACCCGCAAACGGATGGGCAGTCGGAACGTACCATCCAGACTCTCGAAGACATGCTTAGGGCATGTGTGATTGACTTTGGCAACGGCTGGGAAAAGCATCTGCCACTTGTGGAATTTTCGTACAACAATAGCTACCACACCAGCATTAAAGCTGCTCCGTTTGAGGCATTGTACGGGCGTAAATGCCGGTCACCTCTTTGTTGGGCAGAGGTGGGGGATAGTCAGATTACTGGACCAGAACATGTGGTTGACACAACAGAGAAAATTGCTCAGATACGACAACGAATGACGGTGGCTCGTGACCGTCAGAAAGTCTACGCCGACCAAGGCAGAAAACCGTTAGAGCTCCAGGTTGGGGAGCGTGTACTACTCAAAGTTTCACCCTGGAAGGGTGTGGTTCGTTTTGGCAAACGGGGCAAACTTAACCCACGATACGTTGGACCTTTCGAAGTCATTGAGAAAATAGGCAAGGTGGCCTACAGATTGAACTTACCAGCGGAACTCAGTGCAGTTCACGATGTTTTCCACGTGTCGAATCTGAAGAAATGTCTGTCAGATGAGACCCACGTAGCTCCTTTGAAGGAGCTCACGATCGACGAGCAGTTACGATTCGTCGAGGAACCTGTTGAAATCACGGACCGGGATGTTAAGGTCCTCAAGCGCACTAGGATACCTCTCGTTCGAGTTCGTTGGAACTCACGTCGTGGCCCAGAGTTCATCTGGGAACGCGAAGATCAGATGAAACAAAAGTATCCCCAACTATTCGCAACCGATACAACCACTACTGAGGCTGAAGCTACGGAATTTCGGGACGAAATTCCAGATCAACGGGGGGAGGATGTGACACCCCAGGAAAACCAGGAAAACCATGCAACTTAACTAGCTTCCTCAGTGAGTACGTGCTAAATTTCGGGACGAAATTTCTTTCAACTTGGGGATAATGTGACAACTCGTATTTCCGAACTTATCAACGTACTTGATGTAACGTATTTGAACTTGGTGTAACTATTTGTTATGTTGAATTAATATGATTATATGTGACTTTGTGTTAAATGTTATGTGAATATATGTTGTGTTGTATGAATGTATGACATAGTCGTACAACACTCACCCGATCGCACAATAGACATCCGAACGCACAAGCCTTTGGGCTTAACTACTCTCGGCCCACTTCTCTTAAGTTGAACCGAATGGGCAGCCATGTAAAGGGTTCGGCCCACACCCCTTTGTGTCGCATAACCCATGATTGGGGGATATGGTTCTCAATTGTTACAAGACACTCATACACACAAAACCCTAGCTCTCCTCTCCCTCTCTCTCTCACGAACCGAAGGCAGCCAAACCCTCTCTCCAATCGAAGATTATTCTCTTGTTCGGATTAACCTTTGCTCTGCCTCTATTCGGTTAGTATGTAACTGTTGTTTTATGATTGTATGATTGATAATGTATGGTTTTATGGATTGTATGATGTATGTTATATGATTGATGATTAAGCATGAATGTGATCGGCTATGTATGAGTTTAGATCCGAAAGTTTTGATGTTGTGTTAGGATGATTCGTATGATCATGATTTGGAACCGAGTACTAGATAAATCGGTTGTTATATATGTGCTTTGGATGGTCAATCATGGGTTGTTGTTGTTATTCGATATAGCATGTATGTATGATGATATTCATGTTAATCGGATTGTGTGCTCTTGTTATAAACAAATTGAATATTGTTGGTGGGTGATGATTGTAAACATATGATTGTATCGATGTGTAGGTAATGCTAGGTTCCATGGTTTTCTAGACATCATGTGAATGTCAGTATGCATCATTGTTTAAAAGTCAGTTTGATTAATTAAAGGTGCATTGATACATGTGTTCATACAATTTTAAAAAAAAAAGGGGGTCCAATCATTCGATGGCATGCAAGACTTGATGTCATAGTGCAATTGTCAAATTAAGAAATTAGTAAATGTTACATGTTATAGTATGGTCCAATAACCTTTTGAGGTGTTTAACAGTGGTCGGTCATATTGATAAAAAGATTCGAGTTGATGGTTTTCTTCACTGAAATGATGATTGTTATTATGATTGTTTATGATTGAAGTTTATGTGCATTGTTGATAATCTCTTGGGTGATCGATCATTAGTTAGGATAGAAACAGTTAATTGATTGTTTATGCAATAATGGAAACCTGGTAAATTGATTTACTAGATAAAAGTTATGTAACTGTTTTCCATAAATTTTGGATTTCAAAACTAGTCGCACAAGGCCGAACACACAAGCCCAGTCGCACAAGACTGCTGGGTTGCACAAGTTGATTGTTATGGATTAACTACTGGGCCGGGTATACTTGTTGGGCTGGACTGGATCCGATCGCACAACCTAAACGTATCGCACAAGCTATCCTGATCGTACAAAACCATCTGGATCGCACAAGACAATTTCAAGTTAATTAGTTGGGCTTTTGACTTTTGGGCCGGGTGGGTATTTAAATCGCACAACAAGAGGGGCCGAAATGTATGTTGTATTATGATTAGTGAATTTCACCCATTGTTCGGCCCAACATATCTAAAACCATATAAGTATGAAAATGTTATGTTGAACGTAATGATATGTGTTGCCATGAGCCGTGTATGTCTTACATGCTATCTTATGTGATTCTTATGTGCACTCTGTGAAACCAAAACCTGACTTGTATGATAACCATGTTAGGACGTGGTTGACCACTAGCTGCTAGACTTGACCGTTCTGTGTAATCTGCCGAGCAAACCAAGGTGAGTTCACACTCTACAAAGCATGGGATTCCCAGGGGTTGGGAATGGGGTTAAGGAATATGGATTCCTCGTCCTTTCTTGGGTAGGACAGTAATGGTTCAGGAATATAATTCCTCGTCCTCATGGACAGATAACTCGTACTAGACCAAAACTCTATCACGAAGTCCCTCCTTTTTATATCGACTTAATCGCCGAGCCAATGGCGAGCGGGTCATTAGTTAGATAGCGCTATTTAGGTCTGACAAGCCTCACACCGTGCCGCAGAGGACGGGCGTGAACTAATGGATCTGGGGCACGTCAATGCTGATAGACATTGACAGTTTCAGGGCACTTAAACATGACTTCAGTCAGTAGTCGATATGGTAACGAGTCTAGTGGATACATGGGGTAGCCCCCACGGCCGAAATGCCAGATAACTATCATGGGGTAGCCCCCACGGCAGGATAGCCAGAGTAAATGGGTTAAACAAAGGGTTAAACAAATCACGTTTTCAACTATGGGGTAACCCCCACGGCAGGAACGCCAGTTAAAGGAAAACTGTTTTTGGAACAACGTAAAACGAACACCCAACCGTGAACTCACTCAACTTGTTGTTGACTCGTTACTACATGCTTTGCAGGTCTATAGGTACTTAGCTGGAGCTTGCACATGGAAGAGTCGTTGTGGGACATGGACAGCTGTGTGCCATGTTAAACATTTGGATAATTAAACTTTGGATTTGGTTTTGAACATTATGCTTCCGCTCATAACTTAACTATGTTTGTTTTGGACACTAATCGTGTTGGTTGGACTTTTACATTTAATTATTTACTTGTTCAATATGATTAGTGGTTTGATCCTGGTCAGTCACGTCTCCAAGCGGTGATACTCCGCATGTGGATTTTGGGGGTGTGACATGCTGACCAAGGACGAGGACGACTTTTAAACCGTCCGCGCTGCCAGACTTTGGCAATAAATTACCCTTGCTGATGGCTTCTTTGACGAGAATCTTTCTGCCATTCTTGTTTCGGTCCACGACCATCTCATCGTTTGGACACTTCGATGGCGAGCACATCATGGCTCCGATCCTCGACGCCGTACCTCTCGTGGTTATTTTTCCCGAGGATCCGTCTTTTTTTAGACGAATTGTTTGATGACGACATTAATCTGCTTGTTGATGAGCCTCCTGTTGACGCCCAGGACGATGGAAAAATTAGATGAGAACATTGTTACTAATTGCACATTTTGAGATCCCTGTTGTCAAGCTACCCTCTGATTCTAACATACATTCAGACTCCTTTGAGTCTGTGATATCTACAACCTAACAAACAGTTGGATTACAACTTTCTACTACTGACGCAGACGACGATGACATGGCTGCTGCTCTACCACCTGCTCGAGGCACCACACCGTCACACGACCCAGAGCCTGCTCTTGAGCTAGTTTCTGCACCTTTTGGGTCAGCTCGATGTTGCACCTGCTGAACCTACACCTTTATGTGATCACGATCCTGTTTCTTTTCGGTCTACCAGACATTGCACCCCTTATATCCGACCCAGTACCTGCACAGATGATATCCTTATTGGTTGAGACGTATGCTCCTGCACCTTCAACCGCTAATGATGCCCTCATAAAGACCGACGTCTATTGCGCCAACATGCCTATTGCTTTCATTCAAGACATACCCGCACCACGGGAAGGTACACCAGGCCAGCAACCGCGTAACGATCCTAATTGCTACAGCAGCATTTTCTACAGGCCGCACCGTTTGCTACTTTCACCTCTACAACGCTGGACAAGCCATTTTGACGGTTCCTATGCCACACTACACTGATTTTAGACCCTTGTCATCCCTCACATTATGGAGGCTACACACGGAATGAGTGCTCCCGTAACAACAACTACAGTTTAAGGATATAAGTCGCAAAGTTTTGGAGCTTGAGTTGACACCACAACCTCCACCCTGTTTATTGCCAGTATACTTTGATCCTCCACAATTATCAAAGACTTCTTTTGCACTCTCATCTGCTGCTATAACGCCTTTTCTAGTTTTTCTTTTGATGCTCGTTCCTTTACTATCGAGCGGTAAATCAGTTGACTACTTCGATGTATATGCTAACTCGAGGAAGAGTTTACGCATGCTAGCATTTACTTTCTTTCCACCTCCACCTCAGTCACCAATACAGTTGGTTTCTGGATTTATGCGGATCGCAATACACTTGGGGAAAGGCACCAATGATAAGCTGGGATTACGAAGACTTTCGAGGGCCACTTCTGGCTACATAATTTTGATGCACTAATATACTTGTTGGACAAGGGTAGGGTGACCCTGCGTCCCTTCTGATATGATACGTTATGTAAGACACAGCGATTGTGGCTGGAGGATAACGAAAGCCCAATCCTCTTTAAACATGCGGCAATACTTTTGACTAATGACTAATGAAGAACTCAGTCGCCATATTCTCACTAAGCACGTTGTTGGTCCATATGTTTATGCAATAATTGCGATACTATGTGCTAGTTTGTTATGTCCTCATTAAATATGCTCACACCTACATGTTTGTGCTTTAATGTTATTGCTTGCTATGATGATTTCTTATATACGTATGTATACGCACCACCTAGGTCATATTTGTTAAGTGGATGCATACGTGCTTATGTCCTTAATAAAGACCTGACCTACCTAATCTTCTTCTTAGAAGATGCCGCCACGAAGGAACACTGATACCAACAACCCTCTACCAACGACGGAGGCGGAATTACAAGAACGCATCTCACAGGCCATCGCACAGCATGAGGCCCTTCGCTCTGAACATAGCGGGGGTACCCGCAGGAAATAACCCATCCAACGGGTGCACCTACAAGCATTTCCTGGGCTGCAGGCCCTTGGAATTCAACGGCACTAGGGGTGCCTTAGCCCTTGTGTGCTGGATTGAGAAGACGGATTCTGTTCTACGGGTGAGCAAATGTGCCCCAGAGCATTAGGTCTCGTACATTTCTGGGTTGTTTCAAGATGGGGCTCTGTCATGGTGGAACCTTCAGGTTCAGATATTGGGCGAGACCGCTGCGTATGCATTAACATGGGACTAACTGAAAGAACTAATGCATAAGAAGTACTGTTCAAGAGCAGAAATCCAGAAATGGGAAACTGCGTTCTGGAACTTGAAAATGGAAGGTCCAAGGATAGCTGAGTACGTGCAGAAATCTCATGATCTGTCCCAGATTGTCCCCTACATAGTAGATCCAGAGTTTAAGAGGATCGAACGCTTCATTGGGGGATTGGCACCTCAGATTCTAAGCCTGGTGACAAGATCAAAGCCTCAAACAATTAATGAAGCAATTGACTTAAGTGTGACGCTCACTGAAGAAGCAGTTAGGTTGGGAAAATTCTCAAACTCCGAGGAGAAAAAGGAGACTCATGGGGAGTCATCTGGTGAGAACAAGAGGAAGTTTACCAATTTCAAGAAGGGTACTCGGGCAGATAACATCAATTCCAAAAAGGAAAAAGAGTACATGGGTATCCTACCAAAGTGCGACAACTGTCGATGTCACCATAACGGGCGATGTAGATATGGAAAATGTGGTAACAGTGGCAAGGTGGGACATGTCAAGGAAACGTGTCGGCAGGGTACTGAACATGGAAATAGAGGTTAAGATGGTAGCGGAAATCGCGGAGGAAACAACGACGACAACAACCAAGGCAGGGATGGTGACGATCAAGGCCGTGGCCAAGCATGTTTTAATTGCGGTGATGTGGGGCATTTCAGGAAGTATTGTCCTAAGAACGCTCAGGCACGTGGATGAAATCTCAACATCGGGGATAGAATCCAAGCGTGGATATCGGTACATCCAATATTAGTCTACATTATGCATTGGTGCTAGATACTGTTGCCACTCTTTGCTTCGCATCTCTAAAGTTCAAAAATATAGTTGCTAGTAGCAAGTAACCTAGATAACCAGTTCTCAATAGAACTAGCTTAAGGGAAGCTTCGACGTGATAATTGGGATGGACTGGTTGTCAAACAACCAGGCGGAGATTGTTATCCGCATCCCGACGACGAATGGAGAAACGATCATGATTCATGAAGCAGGATACGCTCCTACAGATTATCAGGCAATGAAGACACGAAAATTTTCGCACAAAGGATGTGTTGCATTCTTGGCTCATGCCGTAGGAAAAGAAGCAGAAGAACCAAAACTCAAAGATATCCCTGTGATGGGGGAATATCCTAAATGCCTTCCTCGAAGACTTGCCAGAATTATCTCCTCAACGATTAGTCGAATTGCGCGTCTATTTGATTCCAGGCGTCACGCCTGTAGTCGATGCATCTTAGCGACTTACATCTTCGGAGATGCAAGGATTGACAGTGTTGTTTCAGTAGTAGATAGAGAAGGAAGATAACAGACCAAAACTTCTATTTTGGATAACCTTAGTTCTGCTCGTCAAAAGAAAGGACGATGACTTTCAAATGACCGGGAGTCGGACGAGCTAGCCAACCCGAGTCGGTGGCTCTTGCTAAGAACTGACGACTTACTTATTTGATTAACTGCAAGGATCCAACAAGTATTTCCTGGCTGATCGATGGTCGAGTAGCTGTGAATTCGGGGAGAAAGTATACCAGGAAAATTGTGGGACAATGACTTGTTCTTAGACGTACACAAAGATAGTGCTTCCTACACAATGCACAAACCAGTCTACACGGGATACGAAATCTGGAGGATTTAGAAAACATATATTTAGGACCTTTGGGAACCCCGGGTCCAAACTAGTGAGAGTTTTTACTTAGGAACCATACCTGTCAACTCAATCAACCATCATTTACCTGACAAACATGTCACTTTCCTTCGTTGAAATCTTCACTTTTGCTTCTAGCAAGTAGATGTTTGCATCTCTACTCCTCTCAAAGTAGTTGCATCACATTGATTCTCTTCGCTAAGAGCGAACACACATTTGATTCGTATGCTTGGTCACTTCTCCATTGTAACAGTTATACACCGCTTCATTACTTGAAAACTTGTATATAATCCATGCACCTTTTGCTACGCATGCGGTTTCATTTCGAATAAGCGCTTCAATAAAAGTCAAATATTGCGTTGCTAAATCAAATTACTGGGTTGTGATTCGAATGACCTACATTATTGAAATTGTTGACTCTTTTGCTATTAAATCAACACTCTCTTTTGAGATTTCTTCCATTACCAGTTGCATTCATGATTTATTTTTGCTACCATGCCAAGATTCCATTGTTGATAGATACGTTTATTGCCGGGCTACACTGAAAATAAGTTCGATTGCTTGAACTTATCCACTTCGCATATTCAGTTTCAGAAGTCATATGATGTATTGGGAGCATCATATTCAAATATTTTTGCAAAGATTCTTTCATTTCGAGTCATAGCAGGTTCGATTGATCCACGACTCCACTAAATCGTCTGATTTGTTTCGATACCTTGCGGTGATATTTTCACCGAATTGAAGCTTGTGCTAATTGGGTTACTCACTTCACAAACGGATTCAATTGCCCACTTATTTGTTAACAATCCATTTTGATATTCACGATCAAAGCAGTCTCAACACAATTGTGTGTTAAGGCAATGGTACATATATTCAATTCATAAGCACAATGTACCTCCTAACGATTCTTTCATTGACAATCGAATGCCTTACGGTACTTAATACTCTTTTATTCTTCATTAAAAAACAGTGACTCTTTGATGTTCCGTATTCAACTGAAAATTTTGTAACATTGTCTAAATCAAATCTTCGGGCTTGTTTCGGTACACTTTCGCTCGATTTCCAACACGGTGAATTTGTTCGGTCACCACTATACTTGAATTATGTCATTACGACACCTCGTGGTGTCCTTACAACCTTGTAGCTTGTGCTAATCATGGTCAACTGTTTCACGCAAAACTACATATACTTTCATTGACTTGTCATTTAAACATTTCTGATGCAACTACAAATCAAGGCAAAGATACATCAGATTCGCTTGTATTCACTCGGTGTATTCTCGCAATTCAAAATGTTCAACACACTAAATCTTACCATTCATCTACTCGGGAGTTGACAGATCATTTTACTGTTTCATTTGAGTAGTTGATTTTGAATTCTTATAACGAATGCAAGGGTTCGTGAAAACTCGTTTGCATATTGCGATCGATCGTATGAGAGTCTTATTAGTCAAAACCACTCTTTTATGGAACGTCCCCCCTGCTAGCTGGATTACGCTAGACTATACGTCAAGTACGTCTTGTACCTTTGACAACAAATGCTAAAAGCACATACCTTTGTAACCATAGGGTTCGAGTTGTTACATGTTATGGGACTCACCTAATGTGAGTAATGTTTGTTTAAGTTTGATGATTATCTACTTCGGTATTATTTATATACATACATGTGTGACTTAACCATAAGGAGTTAAGGTAGTACAAATTTCGAGGACGAAATTTCTTTAACAGGGGGAGAATGTGACAACCCTCACGAAACCAGGTATCCGTACAATTAATTAATATTTAATTAGTGCTTAATTACTGGGCTTGACTACAATTATGATTAAACTGCTTACTGTTTTCTGATACATACATACTCATGCATCACATTTTATTACTGTCACTCCATTTGTTATATACAAACTTTAGTGACAAACTTGATGCACAAAGCACAGTTAGCACACTGAGCGGATAACCCAGAAAACATGCTGACAATGCCAGCACCTAAATAGACAATGTTTTTGAGGCCAGTATGAGCCAGGGATAGAATACTACACTAGTGGGGAGTGTAGGGAAGTGAGGACCATAAAACTGCGTCACTGGGTGATAATTATAGTGACCGGAAGTGCCTAAAACATACTTTAAACACAAAATTCTGCACTTTATACAAAAATTCAGCATTTAACATAACTAGTAAAGTGCAAAGACTTGCTAAAATAATACTAGACACTTTCCAAAGTGTTGGTAATTCATTGTGTCACTAACAATAATATAAATGACACTTTATAGCTTTATTAAGCACTTTAACGGATCAATATCCAACCGAACAACCGGACTTTACTCGGAACATAAAAATATTGCCAAATACATTGTTTCTGCTTTTCTGAGCTAGTTAGGGTCCCTGAACACCCTAACACCCTTTATATTATAACACACATATTATACACTAACTATATATTTAAATCCTAACCAAATTAGTAACTAGTAACATTACATCTCAACCCCTAATACCCCCCCCCCCCCATTACGGTCATGAGAGTGGGGGACACCCCCATGATTTTCCTTATTATTTTAATGGATCTTGTTGGGGATAATGAGGCACTTTATACAATGGTTAACAAGAATTAGGGGATTATAAGTAAACCCTTGAGTCCATCATTTTCTTCATTCACCACTAACATCAAACTTGCAACTCTCTCCCCCCTTCTCTTTGTGTTCGGCCGAAGACCCAAGCACCACCATCATCACCTTCTAGTTTTGTTACAAGCATTCTTCACATATCCAAAGGTGTAAGTGACCATACAACAAAGCTCGGTGTGTTCGGAAGTTGAAGGACCACTCTCGTTTTCTTTTATCCACCACTTTTACGCTTTGAAACTTCCCTAGCCTTGTGCTAGTAGTAAGTGTTTTAAATCTTCATCTTGTTCTTATTTTTAGTGGTTAATAGTTGAAAGAATGATAAAATATTAAGAACTCTAAAGAACATCATCAAAGTCTTGAAGTTTAAACTAACTAGAGAAGATGTATGGTTAAATGATGTTGAAATTATGATAAATCTGAAATAAACAAACCATAATCTGCTATAACAGACTTATGATCTGATTTTAATCGTATTAGAAAGGATGGCGAACGTATGTGTGTATTTTAGTAACATTTAACCTTTAAACAGCATGCTGATTTGCACTTTTAGCCGACTTTAACTGGTTGTAAACATGTCATAACTTAACAAAAACTTTATTTTCTTGACTCTATAACGTGTTATTATGAAATACGGTTCTAATGGCCCTAGAATCATAATTTTTGGATTCCGTTTACTATTTTTAAAATGTCATTTTCTAACAGCAACTAAAGCTGCATTTTTCTGCTGAACATATTTGTTGTATTTTTCGTCATAACTTGAGTTATGTGAAGAATTAGCTCCTAAAATTTTTACTGTAGATGACCACCGATGTATTTGTAATTCTCCCACTGGAATTTCATAAATCGGACGTACGAGGAATTTTAAATAAATTATTCCGTGGACTGCGGTCAGAAAAAGATGAATCTGAATGCAGTCCGAAAAATGATTTTCTATAAAATTTTGGTGATGATTTGGACCCCGATGTTTTTACAAAATAATATTTGGATCGTATAGCAACAACATGCTTTGCTAGCATCCGTTCTCACAGTTTTCACACTATCAGGCGTTTTGGTGTTTGTAGTTTTTGGCGTTTTATATTAAATTTTTTTTGTTAGTAGATAATTAGATAATAAAATCAGAGAATTATATAACAAACAATAGAAAATAAAAAAAATTATAATCTAATTTCTCTTCCAAATCTTCACTGTCATCAGCCTATTCTACTTTTACCTTTTTGGCGTTTTGAATACCTTGTGTAGATCCTTATTTTCCTATATACCTCCTGTCTTTAGAAGATGCTTATTTTTTAGGCATCCTTTATTGTGGTTTGATATATAGTTGTTTGGTGATATGTTGAAGATCATCGCCTGCTCGAATGTATTGATCCCTTCATGCCATCAATATATCCATCAAGAACTAAGTGACATGATGACATATCAGTGTTATCAGTCTCTTTTTCATGAATATTTGTTCATCTCATTCAGCAAAAGCTTATAGAGATACCCACCTCAGAGTAGAATCCATTCAGTGAAACTTCATTCAGAACAATACTCAATATAGAAGAAATGAGGTTCCGCATCTGTGTCTTTTTAAGTATCTTTTTTGGTGTTTTAAAGTGAATGGTTTCTTGGAAAGATGGCGTTTATTTTTGGTGTGTGATTAATTGATTGTGCAGAGACGTCTCTCTTATAGGATGTTTTTGGCACGTAGTTTAGGCGGGATTTTTATTTATAATAAATGATATTAATAAAGTAGCCGTCTTTTCAATTACTGTGTATATTTTTTACTCTTTTTGTTCAGCTTTTTATGAGTTTTTATGGTCATAGACATTCCATCTTCCAAATTTGGCGTTTTTTAATGGCTTTAAGTAGTTTTTGGCGATTTTTTTTTCCATTTTTAGCTTTTAATAATACTTCTCCAAATTACTTTTATTATAGGTTGGGAGTTTTTGGCGTTTTACTGCATTATGGTGTTTTACTGTATTATGGCGTTTCCCAATCTTTATGACTTTTTGGCTCTTTATTAAACTTTTTTATTCTTAGTCGAAAAATACATAACAAACAACCGAAAGGGAAAATTAAAAAACTGAAAATAGAAATAATTCATCTTCCAAATCTTCACTGTCATTAGTCTCTTTCTTCTTTGAAACATGTTCACTGGTGGTTTGGCTTTGTCATGCTTGTGTTTTTGTGGCCGTTTGGAAAGACAATATGACATGTGTTTTTTGTTTGAATATGTATTTTCAAACCACACATCAGTGTCATTCGTCTATTCATGCCATTATAATATTCATCAATAACAAAACACAAAAAATGACATAAGTCTGACACCAGTATCTTTTTCTTGAAGTTTTTTCCATCTCATTCAGCAAAATGTTATTTGAGTCACAACACCTCAGGAAAGAATGCATTCTCCGAAACTTCGCGTAGAACAATATTGAATATACAAGAAATGATTTTCGGCATTTTTGGTGTTTTACTGAGGAAATAGTGTATCTGAAAAAAACGTCCATTTTTCGGAAATTTTTGATATTTGAGAGTTTTGGCGTTTTCTAAGATGATTGGTATATATTAAAATATGGCGTTTTTTAAGTAGGTGTGTTTGACGTTTTGGAAATTTTGGCGTTGTAAGATGAATGGTATATAGTAGAAAATATGGCGTTTCAGGTTGGGGAGGTGTGTTCTTATGTATGAGAATGTTTTGTTTATATAAGGATGCGTTTTGACCAGTAATGGCATTTTATTCATTATTTTGGCGTTTTGGTATAGAAGTGTAAAGACCTTTTTACCCTTAATGAAGCGTGTCCACTCAATAGAATTCGTGTTATTTACAAAAACGCCACCACGCCAATCTAGTCCATAGATTGTTTTGATCGGACGATCCATAAGAGTTCTCACCGTTCTCACACTTTCCACCGTTTTCTCTAAATCATGACCCTATATGTGTGTGTGTGTGTGTGTGTGTGTGTGTGTATATATATATATTGGGTAGGGTTCATGCGAGAACCACCTTTATTACGAGAACTAATGTGAACACAACAAAATAAGCCCGCTACACCACTACCCAAAACCAAACCCCCCACCCCCCAAAAAACCTAAAAAAACATACCCCCACCCCCCCAAAACCTAACCCCCCCCCCCCCTCTCAAGCTAAATGCAAAAAACTAAACCATAAATTGGTTTAGGGTTTAGTTTTAGGTTTTCGAGAGAGGGGGTGGGGGTTTAGATTTTTGGGGGGGTGAGGAGGGGGGTTTAGGCTTTTGTGGGATAGTGAATTTAGGTTTTTGGAGGGTGGGTGTGGGGGGTTTAAGTTTTTGAGGGGGTGTCGGTGTGTAACGCCCCAAAATCGGAATGTTAATATTTGTCGTATGTTCTTATGTGACACGTCATGAAATAAATAACTAGGCTATTTAACCTAGTTAAGGGTATGGTCAAAAGTATTAAATGATGAGGGTAGTGTCAGTTATGTTTTAAAGGTAAACCCGAGGGGCTAAAGTGGAACAAATGAAAGTTAAGTTATAAAATAACTAAACACACACAAACACACACATACGTGTGTGTTCGAGAAAGATCAGGAGGCTCCCATGGAGCCTCAAACCCTAAATCTTCTTTATGCTCAAATCGGAAGGCAAGATGAAGCTTAAATCCATAACCGAGCATGGATTAATGATCACCGACACGAGGGGATCATAAGGTATGTCTTAAATCTAAGATTGGTGATCATGGGTGAAGTGGGTTATGTTCTAATCCGTGAGTTAATATGAAATTGATCATGTACAAGGGTTAGAATCCTCGTATAGAACATGGGTTATGTATGGTTTGCGTTAATTTGATGATTAGAGGTAAAACCCGTTAGTTAGGGTGAAGATGATGACTAGAATCACCTCCTATGTTCAAGTCTTGTTGAATGATTGATGTATTATGTGGGTATGATGAATTATTGTTAGATGAAAGTATAGGAATATGATGATGTTATGTTTAATGTTCATTTGGAATGATATATGATGATTAGTAGAAGGATTTGATGAGTTATGTATGAGTTTAGAAGATTCATGCTTGGATTAGTTGTACGTTATGCTTAAAAGGTGGTACGCACACCAAGCGTATGATAAGATGTATATAGTGTCGTCCGTATAGTCAATTATGATGTTACGGGTATATGATGATAAGTCGATAGTTAAGTATGGTTAATAGTTGACTTTTGAAAGTCAACTAAGTATAAGAAACATGATTTGACTCGTTGTCGTAAATGTAGGTTGATGGGAAGTCGTATGGTACATGTTATAGCAATCCGTGTTAAATGTAATGACATGATGAGTTACATGAGTTTAACGTATACGGATATGATTATATGAAGTTGATTATATATTTTAATGCTTGTTAGAAATGACTAAGGAAAGTTAAGGGTGAATTATGCGAGTGATATGATTGTTACATGTACAAATGTGTATGCTAATAAGAGCGTGATTTCGATGAAATGAAAGGATAGGAATCACGTCGAGCCGGACTCAAGCATGAGGTGTTAACGGGTCAAGAAGAGGCAAGGAATCGGATACGAGCACGGACGCATAAGGTAAGTGATTTCCGTAATCACTTCTTAGTTCAAGTAAGTAATAAAGTGTTGTAATTAATTAAACATGATGTTTGAGGTCAAATATGTGTTAAAGTCTTTCGTCGTAAATGAGGGGATTAAAGTCGACCAAAATGCCCTTGATGGGTATTTTGGGGTAAATGATCTTAAAAGTAGTTTAGAAACAAGTTATTCGATTAGTGTAATGTTTTGGACAAGTATGGAAGTGGGGATGATGGTTTGGTTAGTCATAGACCATTTAATGCGCGAATACCCTTAACGGGTCAAAATAAGCATATGAACGATAATGTGTTAAGAGGGTGCAAGATATTCAAGAATTTAGTAATTTATGATAGACGTCACTGATATTGTTATATTTATAAGAGGTTATGGTAAAATAACCAAGTTATGTTGATGAATGCATGAACGGGTCAAAGTTTGGTAAAAGGGTAATAAGCCGAAGAGTTAGAAGTCTGAAATTTTATTATGTTGGATATTGGTTTTTTAACTCCACAAGGTGGAGGATTAAATTACGAACGCGTAGGAAAAAGAATCGGGTAAAACGGATCAAAAACGAGAGAGTTATGCTCGTTTCCGTAAAACGGGATCGTGCTGGGAATGTGCAGCACCTGTTCTGTGAAAACAGGGGCCTAACGCGACGCCAAGGCCCTTGGCGTCACGCGAGCCCCCCCTGGTGGGCGAAAGTTGCTTGTTTGCTCAGTTTTGTCTTGGGAACTCGTTTAAACGCGTTTCAAGTTACGATTGACTAATTTAACTTATGTTTTTATGAGCATAAAGGTATGCATCTATGTAGATAGGCAAGGATGTATGTTTGAATGTATCTAAACATGTATTTAGAAGTGTATGTAAGCATGTATGTGCAAACGTATGTAAGATTATAAGTGTGTGAGCAAGTACACGCGGATATATGAAGACGTATATGAGTAGGTAAGTATGCGTTGGGTATGTTGCAATAGGCGATTATAAATATACATGTAAGTAAGTATGTAGGCATATACGTAAGTATGTTTTATAAATCTAAGTGTATGTATGTAGTAGGTGTGTATGTAGGTAGTATGTATATGTATGCAAGTGAGTATGTACGAATGTATGCACGTATGTAGGTTTGTGTGAAGACATGTAATAAGTATGTATGTATGTATGAATGTATGTATGTATGTATGAATGGATGTATTTAGGTATGCACGTACGGGGGTACGTACGTATGTTTGTAGGTACGTATGTAAGTTGTTACGTGTGATCGTAGGCATATGTATAAGTTTGTATGAAAGTATGTAAGCATGCATTGAATGAAATTGAGTACTAACGATAATAATAGCGTGCCTGGTGATGAAGTGTAACGCAGGAATACTTAAGAAGTCTCACGACGGATTTTATGATCAGAGGGAAAGCAGGGATGTAAAGAGTTAATGGAATGAAAAGTAAACGTGAATAAATCATATATGTTTATGATACGTACTAATGTTATGAATTTAATGTGGTGAGCGCAGGTAGTACAAGCCAGGAGGATTATTAAGGAACAGAGATCGAAGATCGAGTCACTAGAGAGATTGTACGGGAACGTTGATGTACTAAAAGTAGTAAACATAAGATATGTTTGTAATTAGTAAATAAGAGGATGACGGATTTATGAGTATGAGCTATGTTAAAGTTAAATTTTAAATAAATTGAGGTATTTATAATGAAAGAAATTTTATGGTTCGTGTTTCCGCTGCGATTTTTGTCATGTACGATTTAGGGTCTTACAAGTTGGTATCAGAGCCCTGGTTTGAGGGAATCAAGTACGAGAAGGTAGGTACTTGAACTCAAACTTGTGTGCTCTTGAGATAAGAAATCCGTACAAACTAAGACTCGATCAAGATCCAAAGGTAAAGGCTAATGTAAGTATGTACTTATGTAAACGTATAAAGAAACTGACGGTTTTGTATGTCAAGGTAAGCATAAGTGTTGGAAGAGGATGATCCGTGAATGCAGTCTAGGATGAATACTAAGGCAGGCAAAGAGGTAATAAGACAAGTAGGCAAATGAGCCCAGGTACGTAAATTTAATATGTGGGTGTAAGTAATGGTAAAAAAATTCATTAAGGAAAGGAGAATTTTAAAATGAAAGACAATGATTGTATAGTAATGAAGTATTGGAAGTGATACACGCGCCGAAACCTAAGTCTACGGACATAAGGTGACAATTACATGAAGGCACGAAACTACTATGTGGATTGTGTACCTGGCCAGTACACAAGAAACGTATGACGTTCGTGAGATCATGATAATTGTTACAGGTATGTCCGGTAGAGTTGGGTAGCAGGCGGGCGTGTGGGTGAAATGGGAAGTAAGACTCTCGGGAAATTGAGAGTACTATGTAAGAATGAAAAACATGCCTGATAAGAATGAAGAATGTTGAATCCGTGATTAAGTGCGGATCAACGAGATATGAATGATATGTTTGAATCCGTGAGACGGATTCAAGGATGAAAGGCATGGATGATATGTTTGAATCCGTGAAACGGATTCAAGGATGAAAGGCATGGATGATATGTTTGAATCCGTGAGACGGATTCAAGGATGAAAGGCATGAATGTAATGTTTGAATCCGTAAGGCGGATTCAATGAATGAAAAAGCATGAATGATGCGTCTGAATCCGTGAGACGGATTCAAAAATATAAAAAGATGAAATTAATCCGCCTAAGAAGATGTCGACAGTTTGACCATGATTGAGTCGAACGGGTCATAGAAATAAGTATAAAGTAAAAAGTGATAGTATAATAGACAAAGTTTTGTATAAGTTACGTGTTAGATGTGTTAGTAATTGACTCTTAGAAGTCAGAATGATGACGGGCTGTGACCCGGACAATAACTTGAGTATGGGCGGAAATGGTAAGCTTAGTAAGAAATATTGAAACGATGTAATAAGATCTTTGCAAGTAAGCATGAATGGAAGGAAGTACGAGCGTGTACTTCAGTTGGCGAAATGATTAATTGAATGAAAAGATTGCATGTAAGAAATAGAATGTGTGGTACGTTATAGCAGGTACGTAGGAAATTGTAGAAGAGTTATAGGTGGGTAATCACCTAGTGTAATGAATGTTTGAATGACATATGCTAACCGCCGATGTTGTTGATGATAATGTTAGAACTATTGATGGGATGAAACCAAGTGTATTGATGAAAGGACGTGCACGAGCAGAAGCTCATTACACGAAGGAATGAAACCTGGCCGGTACGGCTAGTACTCGAGGAGAAGATGATCGATCTGGGTTGCGGATCGTGGGTTGGGAAATGAAAAAGAGGTTAGTAGAATGTTTAACTCATGATTGGAGAGATATGAACTATTTATACACGTGAATTAAGTAAGGCATGAAGTGAAAGCAATAGTAATATGAAATGAACGAAATGATTTAAAGATAATATAAAGGTATGCCAGGTATACGTAACTGTAGAAAATGTAGAATAAGGTTAACGTTAAAGTTAAGCATATATGAGTATGTATAGATTTCAAATTCAAGGTAAGGTCGCTTAGTCGACGAAAACGATATGAATGTGCAAATAAACAGAAAGAATGTTAATAATGGAATGTTGGAATTATTAAAGTAAACCAAAGAATATATTGCATATGATGAAGGAATATTTGAGTGAGGAATAAACCACTAGCCATGAAGGTTGTTAGGAAATTAGCGCTACTAGTGAAAGCGATACTAATAAGAACTCCGGAACGGGTTCTTGGAGCTATAAGATTCTCATTAGGATGGGCTAGTGGTCGTATGGATGGACTGGAAGAAAAGATAATGTGTGTTCGATGAAAGTGAGAAAGGTTTCGGGGACGAAACCTCGTTTAAGGGTGGTAGACTTGTAACGCCCCAAAATCTGAATGTTAATATTTGTCGTATGTTCTTATGTGACACGTCATGAAATAAATAACTAGGCTATTTAACCTAGTTAAGGGTATGGTCAAAAGTATTAAATGATGAGGGTAGTGTCAGTTATGTTTTAAAGGTAAACCCGAGGGGCTAAAGTGGAACAAATGAAAGTTAAGTTATAAAATAACTAAACACACACAAACACACACATACGTGTGTGTTCGAGAAAGATCAGGAGGCTCCCATGGAGCCTCAAACCCTAAATCTTCTTTATGCTCAAATCGGAAGGCAAGATGAAGCTTAAATCCATAACCGAGCATGGATTAATGATCACCGACACGAGGGGATCATAAGGTATGTCTTAAATCTAAGATTGGTGATCATGGGTGAAGTGGGTTATGTTCTAATCCGTGAGTTAATATGAAATTGATCATGTACAAGGGTTAGAATCCTCGTATAGAACATGGGTTATGTATGGTTTGCGTTAATTTGATGATTAGAGGTAAAAACCCGTTAGTTAGGGTGAAGATGATGACTAGAATCACCTCCTATGTTCAAGTCTTGTTGAATGATTGATGTATTATGTGGGTATGATGAATTATTGTTAGATGAAAGTATAGGAATATAATGATGTTATGTTTAATGTTCATTTGGAATGATATATGATGATTAGTAGAAGGATTTGATGAGTTATGTATGAGTTTAGAAGATTCATGCTTGAATTAGTTGTACGTTATGCTTAAAAGGTGGTACGTACACCAAGCGTATGATAAGATGTATATAGTGTCGTCCGTATAGTCAATTATGATGTTACGGGTATATGATGATAAGTCGATAGTTAAGTATGGTTAATAGTTGACTTTCGAAAGTCAACTAAGTATAAGAAACATGATTTGACTCGTTGTCGTAAATGTAGGTTGATGGGAAGTCGTATGGTACATGTTATAGCAATCCGTGTTAAATGTAATGACATGATGAGTTACATGAGTTTAACGTATAGATTATATGAAGTTGATTATATATTTTAATGCTTGTTAGAAATGACTAAGGAAAGTTAAGGGTGAATTATGCGAGTGATATGATTGTTACATGTACAAATGTGTATGCTAATAAGAGCGTGATTTCGATGAAATGAAAGGATAGGAATCACGTCGAGCGGGACTCAAGCATGAGGTGTTAACGGGTCAAGAAGAGGCAAGGAATCGGATACGAGCACGGACGCATAAGGTAAGTGATTTCCGTAATCACTTCTTAGTTCAAGTAAGTAATAAAGTGTTGTAATTAATTAAACAAGATGTTTGAGGTCAAATATGTGTTAAAGTCTTTCATCGTAAATGATGGGATTAAAGTCGACCAAAATGCCCTTGATGGGTATTTTGGGGTAAATGATCTTAAAAGTAGTTTAGAAACAAGTTATTCGATTAGTGTAATGTTTTGGACAAGTATGGAAGTGGGGATGATGGTTTGGTTAGTCATAGACCATTTAATGCGCGAATACCCTTAACGGGTCAAAATAAGCATATGAACGATAATATGTTAAGAGGGTGCAAGATATTCAAGAATTTAGTAATTTATTATAGACGTCACTGATATTGTTATATTTATAAGAGGTTATGGTAAAATAACCAAGTTATGTTGATGAATGCATGAACGGGTCAAAGTTTGGTAAAAGGGTAATAAGCCGAAGAGTTAGAAGTCTGAAATTTTATTATGTTGGATGTTGGTTTTTTAACTCCACAAGGTGGAGGATTAAATTACGAACGCGTAGGAAAAAGAATCGGGTAAAACGGATCAAAAACGAGAGAGTTATGCTCGTTTCCGTAAAACGGGATCGTGCTGGGAATGTGCAGCACCTGTTCTGTGAAAACAGGGGCCTAGCGCGACACCAAGGCCCTTGGCGTCACGCGAGCCCCCCCTGGTGGGCGAAAGTTGCTTGTTTGCTCAGTTTTGTCTTGGGAACTCGTTTAAACGCGTTTCAAGTTACGATTGACTAATTTAACTTATGTTTTTATGAGCATAAAGGTATGCATCTATGTAGATAGGCAAGGATGTATGTTTGAATGTATTTAAACACGTATTTAGAAGTGTATGTAAGCATGTATGTGCAAACGTATGTAAGATTATAAGTGTGTGAGCAAGTACACGCGGATATATGAAGACGTATATGAGTAGGTAAGTATGCGTTGGGTATGTTGCAATAGGCGATTATAAATATACATGTAAGTAAGTATGTAGGCATATACGTAAGTATGTTTTATAAATCTAAGTGTATGTATGTAGGTGTGTATGTAGGTAGTATGTATATGTATGCAAGTGAGTATGTACGAATGTATGCACGTATGTAGGTTTGTGTGAAGACATGTAATATGTATGTATGTATGTATGTATGAATGTATGTATGTATGTATGAATGGATGTATTTAGGTATGCACGTACGGGGGTACGTACATATGTTTGTAGGTACGTATGTATGTAAGTTGTTACGTGTGATCCTAGGCATATGTATAAGTTTGTATGAAAGTATGTAAGCATGCATTGAATGAAATTGAGTACTAACGATAATAATAGCGTGCCTGGTGATGAAGTGTAACGCAGGAATACTTAAGAAGTCTCACGACGGATGTTATGATCAGAGGGAAAGCAGGGATGTAAAGAGTTAATGGAATGAAAAGTAAACGTGAATAAATCATATATGTTTATGATACGTACTAATGTTATGAATTTAATGTGGTGAGCGCAGGTAGTACAAGCCAGGAGGATTATTAAGGAACAGAGATCAAAGATCGAGTCACTAGAGAGATTGTACGGGAACGTTGATGTACTAAAAGTAGTAAACATAAGATATGTTTTCAATTAGTAAATAAGAGGATGACGGATTTATGAGTATGAGCTATGTTAAAGTTAAATTTTAAATAAATTGAGGTATTTATAATGAAAGAAATTTTATGGTTCGTGTTTCCGCTGCGATTTTTGTCATGTACGATTTAGGGTCTTACACGGTGGGAGGTGGGTTAAGTGGTTTAGGCTTTCCGTATTAGTGCACATGTACAGTACAATTTTTTTTTTTTGAAATTTTTTTTCATACATAAAAAATACTTATTTTTTATAAAAAATTGTAAAAAAAATTGGTATGTTTTTAAGGCTTTTTTAGTTAGTTTTTTTTGTTTTCTCATTTAATATAGGCAAATTGGATTTAAATAATCCCAACTCACTGTTATTGGCCAATAATAATCCCAACTCATTTAATCACCAATAATAATCCGAACTATTCACTTTTGTTTGTAAAATACTCCCAGTTAAAAAACCACTAACTAGGTTAAAAAATTGCTGACGTGGTAGGTGACGTGGCAGTTGATGTGGCATTTTTTGATGACGTGGCAGCTGATGTGGCAGTCTACGTGGCATTTTTGATGACGTGGCAACTGATGTGGCAGGTGACGTGGCATGCCACATCAGCAATTTTTTAACCTAGTTAGTGTTTTTTTAACTGGGAGTATTTTACAAACAAAAGTGAATAGTTCGGATTATTATTGGTGATTAAATGAGTTGGGATTATTATTGGCCAATAACAGTGAGTTGGGATTATTTAAATCCAATTTGCCTTTAATATATTATAAATTTATAAAAAAATGAAACTAGTTTATCTTTTATTAGAAATTTATATTTATAGTGTTAATAAAATATGAAGTCATAGTATATCAAATATGAATATGATTCTAATAGTAAAAGCAATAAATGAGATTTTCTAAGAAAAAAGTAATAATAAAAAAATAACTGAAATGCGATCTCATGATCTGGTCCGGTTTGTCTCTAGTGACTTTTGATACAATCGGCAGGTCTGGTACGATTCTTAAAACATCGAGAATTAGAGACGTATACTTCGTAGTCTAATTTTTTTGAGTAAAGTGCAATTTTACCCCGTGGGGTTTAGGCCAATTGGCACTCTGAACCCCTCTAACGAAATAATTGCAATTTTCCCCCCAACATTGGTGTTATGTCGCACATTTACCCCCTGCCGTCAAATAAGTTAACAGATCTGTTAAATGGAATGTGAAATGACTATGTTACCCTTCATATTACCCCCTATGGTTTGTTCTACTCTGCAATATTACCCCATCTCTCAAAAGCCCTCCACCACCATCAACCACCACTGCCACCACCTATCTGTTAATCTGGTCTTCCCCAACCTCATTGGCTCTTTTAATAATCTGCAAGCAAATAACTTAAAATCATATTATAAGTAAAGTAAGTCAACCTGGAACTTTCAGAAACACCACGAAAATCATATTCCTCTTATACTCTTAACATTAGTAGGCCACATTCACAAAGAGGAAGCTAAGATTTTTTTTTGTTAAGCAATAACTAGTTAAAACGAATACCGATTAAGTGTTTCTAAGCCCAAACTTCACACAGAAGCAAGACCTTCGACAGCCTCCATCTTTTGTGATGTCTCAGATTATTATTCATCACCAACTGGTGGTTCACAAACAGCCCAAGACCAGAGCCTTGACCACTGCCCAACAATGACAGGTCAGCCTGATCCTGGGTTAACCCGGTGAACTTTTTTGAGTCACCAAATATCAGGTTAAAGTCTAAGCAAAGCCTGTCCAAGTTCAAGTCTTGGGCAAAGACTCGTTACAGCCCTGTCCTAGGTCTCAGTGCTAAATAAAATGTCAATACACTTCTATGCCTAGTTTTCAAGTAATTTTGTAGGTTTTAAACCACATTTTTGTAATCGTAATATCGTATAATTCAAAGTTGCAAAATATTGTTTGTTTTCTTGTTGTACAGAGGAGTTTGTGTGAATAAGCTTTAATAGATGATACTAATTCCCATCATAAATTCAGGTTAAAATCTGGTTAAAGTAACTTAAAATCATATTATAAGTAAAGTAAGTCAACCTTGAATGGTAGAACTTGCTGTAGCCATTGAAGAAATATAACAGAGTATGAGACAGAATTAGATCTGAGAATCCAAAGAATGATTCAGATCTTAAAAAAAAATACAGAATTAGAATAAAAGATCAGAGAAAGAAGATTCGCCGGTGAAGAAGAAGATTCGCCGGAGAAGATGAAGCTTCGACGGAGAAGATGAAGCTTCGCCGGAGAAGATGAAGGGAGGGGAAACAAGGTTAGGGGGTAAGATTGTAGTTGGAAGTAATAGTAAAGGGGTAATAGTATTATACAAAGTAACTATTAAGGCAAAATTACATTTCTGCCCTTTGACCTTCATTGACCGTTTAAAGATAACCATGGAATTTGACGCCAGGGGGTAAATGTGAGACATAACACCAACGTTGGGGGGGGGGGGGATTGCAATTATTTCGTTGGAGGGGGTCAGAGTGCCAATTGGCCTAAACCCCAGGGCCGGGTAAAATTGCAGTTTACTCAATTTTTTTAATAACAATGATCCGGACACCCAAATCACTCTATCACTCGAGTAAATGAATCACCCTTCCATCTGAAGAATAGAACGTAGTAACTTGGGAAATCTCTGCTCAACCCGCAACAAAATTTTGTCACAGATGAAACTCTAACCCATGACCTCTAATTTAGAAAGTCACAAGCAGGGGTGCAAACGAACCAAATGAACACGAACAAGACCTTGTTCGTGTTCGTTTGTCAGGAAATATGTGTGTTCATGAACGGTTCACGAACACTTATCGAACAACATTTTATGTTTGTGTTCGTTTATTAAGGAAATGAATGTGTTCATGTTCGTTTGTTAAATTATGCAACGAACGTTGATGAACATAAACAAATGAACATACATTACTGTTCATGAACACAAATGAAACAAACGAAGACAAACAAGCGTTCATGAACAAAATATATAGTACACTGACACTTATTAAATAGTTTATTTGTCGGAATTTTGAAGTATTTAAACATAATATAAAAACTAAAAACATTAATTAACTACCAAACACAGTCGAACACATTACCGAAGGTTCATGAACATAAACGAACAAATCTGGCATGTGTTCATGTTTGTTCATTTAACTAAATGAACAAAATTTCTTGTCCGTTTTCGTTTGCTTAATAAACGAACGAACACAAACGAACTTACCGCCAAATGATTCACGAACTGTTCGTTGAACGTTTGGTTCGTTTGCAGCCCTAGCCACAAGACTACCACTCAACCAGAAGTATGAATGAGCATTTGTTACTTGGTACCGGTACCGAATTTCGCGTACCAAAATTTTTTTAGTACCGATTTAGTACTCACTTTTTGGCGTTTTCAGTAGAGGTATTTTACCGAATTTTACATACAAATAACGATACCGTACTGTACCGAATATTTCGGTACTGGTACCTGTACCCATATTTAATGATTTTTGATACCGGTACCAAACTCATCCTAACCAGAAGGCTCGGCTGGGTGGTACTTACTAGTATAAATAATTTTACTAAATAAATAAACTTAATAAAATGAATATTTAATGTAACGAACCTATACTAGTCTAAATAATAAATGAATATTTAATGTAACGAACCTATACAATCTTCGTATTAATTTCCGCGCTAAAACGTTTTATACACATTCGTGAAACAGCCTTTCCATTTGGTTGACCAAGTTATATACATTTCTTACGTCATAGCTCTTTCATAATATTAATAAAACTTCAACAACCAGCTCATATAAATATTTAATTTCAAGAAAACTCGTGTTTCTCATGAGACATTTATCTAGGTTCTTTTTAGTCAAATTTAAAACGCGTATACAAAAAGAACATACACATGTAATATTGTCGCATTCTAAAATACGATATGAAAAAGGTTATTATCTACATCTACAAATACCATGCTGGGATAGTGTTTCCCTGCCATTGGTCGAAATTGACGGCTGCCACTCCATCATTTGACCAAACACTTTATTATTTTTATCAACTTTAAAATTACGTTTTTGCCCCGGAATAGTGTTTCCCTATCATTGGTTCAAACCACTTTATTATTTTATACCCACTTTAAAATTACGTTTTTGTTCCCAGTTAAAATATACGTCCTTGCCCCAACTTCAAAATACATTTACTCTTTTGCCCCGAGCTAAAAAATACGATTTTGCCCTCGGTAAAAAATTACGCTTTTACCCTCAGCTAAAATTACGTTTTCGCCCCAATTAAAAATAAAATTTTGTTTTTTCTCCCCGGCTCAAAATTACGATTTTACACCAGTTTATTATTTTATACCCACTTTAAAATTACGTTTTTGCCCTTAGTTTAAAATTACGTCTTTGCCCACTGTTAAAATAAAATTATGCTTTTGCTCCAGCTCAAAATTACGAATTTACCCTTGGTTCAAAAATACGATATCACCCTCAATTCAAAATTACGTTTTTACCCCCATTACAAAATAAAAATATGGTTTTCCGCTAGCTAAAAATTACGATTTTACCCTCGGGAAAAAAATTTGATTTCCCCCCCGTAAAAATAAAAACATGACTTTGCTCCAGTTAAAAATTGTGTAAATGAGCTGCCTAACACTCGCTCATTAGTCCTTACAAATTACTTTTTTGCCTTGAGCTCAAAATTACAATGTTTTCATCGTTTTGCTTTTTTTCTAGCAAAACTATAGTACTGTTTTTTAATTGGTTGAGAATTATTCGGCCATCGCTCCGCAACGCGAGCGCGCATCACCTAGTTAACTACATTATTACAACAAAACAAAAGATGCTCTCTTCACGTTCTAATATTTAATTGCGGCACTTCAAAGAATTATTATTCAATATGTTGGGTAAAAAACCAGGCTAAATCTGCCCCGTAAAAAAAACACGAAAGAGAGAAATAGATCTATGTTTCGTGGTAAAAAGTCAGGTTCGATCTGACCCACTAAAAAAAATTAGTTAAACAATTCAACTCTACATTCCCCGTCAAAAAAACACGAAAGAGAGAAATAGATCTATGTTTCGTGGTAAAAAGTCAGGTTCGATCTGACCCACTAAAAAAAATTAGTTAAACAATTCAACTCTACATTCCCCGTCAAAAAATGGGTGTGTTGAGTAAGATTTAATTTTTTTTTCTGATAAATAACTACACTTATCATATAGTCTTAACTCTAATGTTACATTAAAAACCGGTTCAAACCGGACGATAGTACTGGTTGAGCCGTCCAGCAGAACCGGTTGAGCCGTCCGGTAGTAATGTATAATTTTAGGACCCTTGTTTCTTCCAATCTACTCTCTCCGGATCAACGTTCCTATTTTTTTTTTTATTTTTTTTTGTAATATCATTGTAGCTTCTTCACTTTCCTTTTTATTCACTAGCTAATAATCTCTTGCAACGTGATGCATCTTCACTTTCCTTTAATCTCTTGAAGCCCGTTTATGAGGCAATTGTTATGACGCTACTAGGTAATTTGTTTTTAACTCATATATGTGTTTGAGCTTTTGGCAACCGACTTGATCTATATTATAAAGCTGCTTGTTTTCATTGAAATGCATATACTTATTTGATCACCTGCAACTTGTTACAAAAAAACTGATTGATCTCTTACGGTTATCTCTAGTCGGATATATAACAAGTCAAATGGTTTACGCTAGAACTAACTTTTGTGAATAGCTACGTGTTATCATAAAGTGTAATAACAATATAGCTTAAAAGTCATATTTCTTTTAATAATATGACTTTTTTTTTATTTGAAGACATATAGTAGTAATTAATGTACTTGTGAAACAACCCAACCTACAACTTAACATTTAACTTGTTCAAGTTCAAGTTCAACTTCATACTCTTTTGTAGACCCATTTAATAAAGTGTAATAACAGTATAGCTTAAAAGTCATATTTCTTTTAATTATATGAGTTTTAGAGGGGTCAGTGTTGGATATATTACGGTAATTGGGATTGACTTAGCGATCAAAGTGAATTGTAATACATATCAAGCAAGAGGTGCGGGAGTGCACTCTTGTTTGACTTGTTACAGTTCTAAGTGTTCGGGCGGAGCCCCTAATCGATTGGGGTCATAAGGGGCAGCGCCCCTGGCTGGAGTCGAGATAACAACCCGATGGTAGTTACATTGCCCTCATCCCCATATTCGAAATTTTTGTTCTTGGTCACACTATGATTCATACGAATTACACACCAGATCACATACTTGTTCTCATTATCAAATCTGAGTTGTATCCGTTTGGATTTTTTGGGAGAACCACCAAAATAATTAGACCTGAAAGTGATCACACGCATATCAGATCATCCGTTGCATTATAAATTCCCCAACAAAGATAGAATTATTTTCTAGTTAAAGGTGACTTACGGGCAATCAGTGAAGGATATCACAAGCAAATTTGGCAAACTGGAGAAACTCAAAGTATAACAACCCTCCAAAATATTCTGACACCCCTAATATATTTTAAAATGCCCCTAAATGTCTCAATATGTACCCCGTGTATGAAAACCGATCCTAAAATACCTTTAATTTTGCAAAAATAAGATAAAAACAAATTTCAAGTGGCTGTCGCGGGGCGCGTAGCCATTGGCTACTTCCTACGCGGGCCGTGACCTAGTGCCACCAGACGAAACCCTAGCCCGCCACGTGGCAGGCCACCCGGAGAAGCTAGTTTGTTGAATCGACGAAGCTAAGCCCTACACACCAACTACGCGGGCCACGTAGCCCTTGGCTACGTCTTCCGCGGGCCGCGAGGGAAGGCGAATGGTCACCTATAAATAGAGACCTTCGGCCTTCAGTTTCAATCGTTTAATTCTCAATCTTTCTCTCTAATTTCTGCATAGCAAATATAATAGCAGGAAAAATACCCCCATAATTAACGAAGTTCTGTACCATTGTAAGTATCATAACCCCGGTTACGTACTAGATACGCTGCCCGATTGATCCAGGGTTCCGTAACGACTGTCGTGGTTCTGCCCGACGTAGTCGTTGGAATGCCGTCTCGGGGAGGGTATTACTAATATAAATATTGGGTTATTATACTAATGCGTGTGCATTTGTGTAAATTATAGATAATCACCAGGAAACCCTTAAAGAAAACCTAAGACAACAATGTGAGTAATCTCCTTTTTATAAACTGTTTTTACAAAACCTTAAATATTTTACAATGTGATTAGCAATGATTGAGTCATTGTGATTCTTCAATTACTACCGGTATGTTGGGGTTTTGTATACAAAATGTGGAACACGTTACCATTGGACAAAGAGTTAGCCAATGAGTAATATGACCCACCAGTCAGGATTGACAGTACTGAATGAGTAATTGTGTAGAAATACACATTGCAATCGCTCTCAATATTGTTAAAGGATAAAACTCTTCTTGATTAAACTGGGATTCACTCACCAGTATTTCCCACTGACAAAATGTTTTTAAACGCGTTTCAGGTAACAAAATGTGAAAGCCAACTAGAAGCCAGCTGGACAGCACTGAAGGCTTGGAAAAAGTGACTATAAAAGTTACCTAAATAAAAGATGTTTTATTCAATAAAATAGGGATTTTCCCTATGAAAATGATTGTAATGAAAACTTGGGTTTTATCCCAATATGTTTAATATTATAAAAGGATGGTATTTACTCTAATAAAATATTTCCTAACTACGGTCCTGATGTAATTTCCGCTGCCAAAATGATAAACACCGATACCACCGAAACTGATATCACGCGGCCGCCCGTTCCCGGGACAGATAGGGGGCGGGGGTTGCGACAAAAGGTGGTATCAGAGCTAAGCCACTAATTCAGCCACAGAAGTGTTCTGCTGACACCAAGATATTATTCAAAGTGTTAGGAAATAAATTAAGGAAATACGTGTATATCTGCATTTTATTGTTATGTGTTATTTGACTATTTGTTAGTTTACAGTATGAGTGATCAAGGACCCTCCGACGCTTATCGTCAGTTGTCCGGCTCACCTAGAAGCGAAGGCACCTTTTCACAGCCTGCCCTCTCAGGGTATTCAGCTGACAATGAAGATGGGATATTCGTGTTTAAGGCTCAGTCTGAAGAGCCATTCCCTCAGAAAAAGAGAGGATGGTTCAGTAGGGGAGCACGTTAGCGTAGAAAGAGATTGAAAAAGTTGCAAAACCAGCGAGCTTTAGCAGCCAATTAAAGAGAAACAGATGCCCACACACAGGATATGCTTAATAGGAGTTTAGAAAACTTTCATATCCTAGTAACCACAGCTGCTGACCCTAACCTGGAACAACTCGTAGCACCCCAACCATTACCACTATTTCCCACTCAGCCAATGGAAATCGAGAACAACCCAGAAAATCAAATCCAAATGCATGATTTTAACCCAGAATAGATACCTAGGGTACCAACACCCAATCCCTTAGACCCAGACTACGACCCGTGGTTAGACGACCATAGGGACTACCAGCAACGCTATCCAATACCAGAAGACACACCTATGCCGAATTTAGGAGCCTACCCAGGTTTGGACCCTCTAGATCCCTACTATGATAGTGATCAGTATATCAGGGAAATTTTAGAGAATCCATACCCGTACCAGGAACCCATGCCCTAGTTTCCAAACCCAGTCCCAGCACCTGCACCCCCAATGAGTGCAGAAAATGTGCAAGAGCTCCGAACCTCCGGAGAAGAGATTTTAGAAAGTAGCGAGAGGATGAGGCAGGTATGAGAGTGACTCGTCTGGAAGTACGACGAGCGCAATATGGAGTTCTGGATGAACCCATATCAGTGAAGGTGATGGTGGAAGTAGTAGTAGTAGTAGTAATAATAATAATAATAATAATATATAATATGTGTGTATGTTTGAAAAAAAAATCTAAATCATAGCTACGGATGCCTACTAGTAGTGTAATTTCTATTTCAGTTGTATTATAATATATATGGATGCATAGTATAAGAAAGAGTAAGTCGCAATGATCGACGCTTTTGATCAATATGCGTGTCATATGATTGGTTGTGTTAAATATTATTTTGTGATATTAATATGTGGTAAATGTTTAAAATTCAGATGGCTGACCAAGTGAATCAAGAGAATCCGGATAATAACCCGGAAAACCAGAATAACGATAACCCGAACAATGATAATAATGGAAACCAAGTGGATAACAGTGCCATCCAACACATAGTGGCACAAGGAATAATAGACGCGATGCCATATATTATTCAAACAGTTAGGGAAGCTGATAATAAAAGTAACTGTGCTAGTAAACGACCCACTGAACCAGAAAACAGCGTAAACAATGGACCTATACTTCAAGCGCCCATTCCCAAAAGAAGAAGAACCATGCCTTATGGTTGTTCTTATAAAGAATTCTGGTCTTGTAAACCAATTGAATTCTCGGGCAATGAAGGGGCCGTTGCGTCTCTACGCTGGATAGAAAAGACTGAGGCTGTCTTAAAAATAAGCAAATGTGCTGAAGAGGATAAGATAATGTTTGCCTCCAATCTGTTTAAGAATTCAGCACTAGAATGGTGGAACACTATCCTCCAGTCTAGGGGAAATGATAGAACTTACAATATGAAATGGGAGGAATTTAAAAACATGGTGGAAAGGAAATTATGTCCTCCCAATGAAAAATAACAGATAGCAAATAAGTTCCTAAACCTTAGAATGACTAGAGTGGATAGTAGGGGATACACTATGTTATTCTTTGAATATGCTAGAATAGTGCCAACCCTTGCATCACCTGAACCTGTATTACTCTCCCGTTACATTTGGGGATTAATCAGTGAGATTAGGCATGTAGTCAACGTAGCTAGACCTCAAACTATAGAAGAAGCTGTAGAACTAGCAAATACCTTGACTGATGAATTAGTACGTACGCGAGAGGAGGACCAGAGAAGAAACCTAGCTCAAAGGCTTACCCAAGAATTTCGCTCTGGAAATTCCAACCGTGGGAAAAGTGTAGGTTCTACCTCTGCACCTTATTGCAAGTATTGCAAAAGGAAGCATTCTGGAAGATGCTCCTTATATTGCAACTTCTGCAAAATATCTGGACACAAGGAAGAAGACTGCAGGAAGAAACCTAACAACAGGATATGCTACAACTGTGGAGAACAAGGTCACATCAAGCCAAACTGTCCGAAACTAGCTCCAGCTGCAAACAACAAGAATACTAAAAATGCCAGGGCATTTGTTCTGACTGCAGAAGAAGCAAAGATGATCCCAGACGTGATAGCCGGTACGTTTTTAGTTAATGATGTTTTTGCTAAAGTATTATTCGACTCTGGTGCGAACCAAAGTTTTATTAATACTTCATTTTGCAAACTTCTTAACCAATCATTAACTAAACTCCCACAAGAATGTCTAGTAGAGACAACAAATGGAGAAACCATTAAGATTTCTGAAATCTTGCAGGAAGCAAGAATAGAATTTTTAAATCAAAAGTTTAGTGCAAACCTTTATCCAATGAATCTGGCAGGATTTGATGTCCTATTAGAAATGGATTGGTTAATAACCAATAAAGCCAGTATTTTATGTGATCAAAAGTCAATTCAAGTAAATTCACCAAAAGGTGAAAAGATCACAATTAAAGGAGATAAGCCCTCTAGATCCACAAAATTCATCTCTGTGATGAAAACAACAAGTTATATAAGAAAATGATCATTAGTGTATTTGATTTCTATAATCACTAACACTAAAGGAAAAGAATTAAAAGATATTCCAGTAGTATCTCAGTTTCTAGATGTGTTGCCAGAAGAATTTCCAGGACTACCGCCAGATAGAGAAGTTGAATTCAGAATTCATCTACTACCAGGGACAACACCAATTGCCTAGGCACCTTACCGTTTGGCACCCGCAGAAATGCAGGAACTGAAGAAACAGTTAGATGAATTATTGGAAAAAGGATTCATACAGCCAAGCTCATCGCCATGGGGAGCACCGATCGTATTCGTTAAAAAGAAGGACAGATCAATGCGTATGTGCATTGACTACCGTGAATTGAATAAAGTCACGATTAAGAATCGATACCCATTACCTAGAATCGATGATCTGTTCGATCAACTACAAGGAGCTTGATTTTTTCTCTAAAATCGATTTACGATCAGGATATCATCAATTAAAGGTACAGGAAGAGGACATTCCTAAGACCGCATTCAGAACAAGGTACAACCATTATGAATTTACTGTCATGCCATTTGGTTTAACCAATGCCCCAGCTGCATTTATGGACATAATGAACCGAATATGTAAGCCATATTTGGATAAATTCATAATTGTCTTTATAGATGATATTCTTATTTACTCTAAAAGTAAAGAGGAACATGCAAAGCATTTGCACACACTTCTAAGTTTATTGAGAAAGGAAAAGCTTTATGTTAAGTTTTCAAAGTGCGAGTTTTGGTTAGAACAGGTACAGTTTCTTGGACATTCAGTTAATCATGAAGGAATTCATGTAGATCCCACCAAGATCAAGGCAATTACCAAATGGAAAACCCCTGAGTCACCAACCGAGGTTAGAAGTTTCTTAGGATTGGCCGGTTATTATAGAAGATTTATTCGAGATTTTTCTAGAATAGCCATTCCCTTAACTAAGCTAACCTGTAAATCTGTTAAGTTGGAATGGGGACCAAAACAGGAAGAAACCATTAGAATTCTTAAGCAAAGATTAACCAACGCACCCATACTAGCGTTACCAGAAGGAACTGAAGATTGTGTAGTCTATTGTGACGTTTCTAAGTTAAGTTATGGATGTGTGTTAATGCAACGTCAAAAGGTTATAGCCTACGCCTCTAGACAGCTTAAGAATCATGAAGAGAATTATTTAGCCCATGATCTAGAATTTGGAGCTATAATTTTTGCCCTTAAAATTTGGAGACATTACCTTTACGCTAGTAAGTTAACCATTTTTACAGATCATAAGAGTTTAAGGTATGTTTTCGGATAAAAGGAGTTGAATATGAGACAAAGACGCTGGATGGAAATTCTTAGTGATTAAGATTGTAATAGCCAGTATCATGCAGGAAAGGCTAATGTGGTAGCTGATGCTTTAAGTCGAAAGTATCATGAAAAACCAAAAAGAGTACGTTCTCTTAAATTAAATCTACAAGTAGATTTAAATGAACATATTAAAAAGACACAAGAATCAGTAATCAAGGATGATACTGAGAAATTAAAAGGAATGATTAAGGAACTAGAACAAGGAACATATGGAATATGGAGATTCCATAAGAAAAGAATGTGGATACCTAAATTAGGAAACCTACGCCACCGTATATTAGAAGAATCCCATAAGTCTAAGTATACGATGCATCCTGGAAGTGATAAGATGTATCAGGACTTAAGAAAGAATTTCTGGTGGATAGGAATGAAAAAGGATATAGCAACATATGTCACAAAGTGTTTAACCTGTTCACAAGTCAAAGCTGAACATCAGAAACCCTCAGGTTTGTTGCAACAGTTAGAAATGCTAGTTTGGAAATGGGAATTGATAACAATGGATTTTGTTACTAAATTACCCAAAACAAGAAAATGTAATGATACAATCTGGGTGATTGTAGACAGACTAACTAAGTCAGCTCATTTCCTACCAATGAAGGAAACTTTCAGTATGGAACAATTAGCTAAGCTATATGTAAATGAAATAGTTTCATTACATGGAATTCCTCTATCAATTGTTTCTGACAGAGATAGTCGTTTTACCTCTCATTTTTGGACAAGTTTCCAAAAAGCAATGGGAACTAAGTTGAATCTAAGCACAGCTTATCATCCTCAAACGGACGGACAAAGCGAAAGAACAATTCAGACGATGGAGGATATGCTTAGAGCTTGTGTAATTGATTTCGGAGGTAATTGGGACGATCACTTACCATTGATAGAATTTTCTTATAATAACAGTTATCACACAAGTATCAATGATGCACCATTCAAAGCACTTTATGGACGAAAGCGCCAGTCTGTTGGGCAGAAATTGGAGAAAAACAACTATTTGGACCTGAGATAGTACAAGAAACATCAGACAAGATCATTCAAGTCAAGGAACGACTGAAAGCAGCACGTGATCGACAAAAGAGTTATGCAGATAACAGAAGAAAGCCATTTGAATTTCAGGTAGGAGATAAAGTGTTATTGAAAGTCTTTCCTTGGAAAGGATTGGTAAGATTCATCAAAAAGGGAAAGCTAAGTCCCAGGTATGTTGGACCTTTTGAGATTATTAGAAGAATAAGACCTGTAGCCTATCAGCTACAACTGCCAGAGGAAATGGCAGGAATACATGATGTATTTCATGTATCTAATCTCAAGAAATGCTTAGCTGATGAAACACTGATAGTACCACTTAAGGATATAGAGGTAAATGAGCAGTTAAAATTTCTAGAAAGACCTCTACAAATTGAAGACAGGCAAGTCAAGAACTTCATGCACAAGATATTAGTACTGGTCAAAGTGAAATGGGACTCCAAAAGAGGACCAGAGTACACATGGGATCTTGAATCAGAAATGCAAAAGAAATATCCGCACTTATTCTAGTAGATCTTGAGGACGAGCTCTAAAACAAGGTGGGGAGGATATAACAACCCTCCAAAATATTCCGACACCCCTAATATATTTTAAAATGCCCCTAAATGTCTCAGAAAACCGATCCTAAAATACCTCTGGTTTTGCAAAAATAAGATAAAAACAAATTACAAGGGGCTGTCGCGGGCCGCGACCTAGTGCCACCAGACGAAACCCTAGCCCGCCACGTGGCAGGCCACCCGGAGAAGCTAGTTTGTTGAATTGACGAAGCTAAGCCCTACACACCTACTACACGGGCCGCGTAGCCCTTGGCTACGTCTTACGCGAGCCGCGAGGGAAGGCGAAGGGTCAACTATAAATAGAGACCTTCGGCCTTCAGTTTCAATCATTTAATTCTCGATCTTTCTCTCTAATTTCTGCATAGCAATTATAATAGCAGGAAAAATACCCCCCTAATTAACGAAGTTCTGCCCCGTTGTAAGTATCATAACCCCGGTTACGTATTAGATACGCTGCCCGATTGATCCAGGGTTCCGTAACGACTGTCGTGGTTCTGCCCGACATAGTCGTTGGAATGCCGTCTCGGGGAGGGTATTACTAATATAAATATTGGGTTATTATACTAACGCGTGTGCATTTGTGTAAATTATAGATAATCACCAGGAAACCCTTAAAGAAAACCTAAGACAGCAATGTGAGTAATCTCCTTTTTATAAACTGTTTTTACAAAACCTTAAATATTTTACAATGTGATTAGCAGTGATTGAGTGTTTGTAATTCTTCAATTGCTGCCGGTATGTTGGGATTTTGTATACAAAATATGGAACATGTTACCATTGGACAAAGAGTTAGCCAATGGGTAATATGACCCACCAGTCAGGATTGACAGTACTGAATGAGTAACTGTGTAGAAATAAACATTGTAATCGCTCTCAATACTGTTAAAGGATAAAACTCTTCTTGATTAAACTGGAATTCACTTACCAGTATTTCTCACTGACAAAATGTTTTTAAACACGTTTCAGGTAACAAAATGTGAAAGCCAACTAGAAGCCAGCTGGATAGCACTGAAGGCTTAGAAAAAGTGGCTATAAAAGTTATCTAAATAAAAGAAGATGTTTTATTCAATAAAATACGGATTTTCCCTATGAAAATGATTGTAATGAAAACTTGGGTTTTATCCCAATATGTTTAATATTATAAAAGCGTGGTATTTACTCTGATAAAATATTTCTTAACTACGGTCCTGATGTAATTTCCGCTGCCAAAATGATAAACACCGATACCACCGAAACTGATATCTCGCGGCCGCTCGTTCCCGGGATAGATAGGGGGCGGGGGTTGCGACACAAAGGGCGGAATTTCCGCAAATAGCAGAAGAAGATGCACTTTCTTCTGACGACTTTAAAAGTGGTGGATGTGTTGAGTACTCCCTTACCAGATATTGGAAGATGGTAATCTGGAAGAAAACCAAGAGGCGGTTAAAATGAGAAAACGACAATTACATCTGTCTTGACGACATCTTAAACGGTACGCGTGATTCTCTATTCGATGTTTATCAAAACATAAAAACTATAAATGACTGTGGGATACTCTAGAAGACAAGTACATGGCAGGAGATTTTTCTAGTAAGAAGTTTCTTGAGTAATTTCAACAACTATTATATTGTTGATTCTAGGTATGTCATGGAACACTATAATGAATTGTTGAGGATTTTAGGGCAGTTTGTCCAACGTGACATGAAGATGGATGAATCCATCTTGGTTTCAAGCATCATTGACAAGTTGCCTCCTTTCTGGAAAGATTTCAAACATAATTTGAAACATCAGGAAAGAGAATTAAGTTTGGTTGAACTTGGAAGTCACTTCAGAATTGAAGAGTTTTGAGAGCACAAGAAAAAGTGTTGGTTAATGATGACAAGAAACAGGCTGGACCTTCTGTGAACATGGTTGAAACGGGTAAATTATCCAAGGTTAACAACAAGTTTATAGGGGAGTAACAATTCAGGTCCAAACAAGATGCCGAATTACCCTTGCAGGAAGTGTGGTAAGCTGGGTCATTTTAAGAAGGACTGCAAAGTGGTGAAAAATAACAAGTCTGGTTCAAAGGACATGTATGAGGCTGGTTATAGTGGGTCTAAGGACCCAGGCAAGCAACAAGGTCAAAATTTAGTACAACTTAATAATTCGGTTCAGAATTATATATCACTAATTTCTGAAGCATTTTATGTGCAGGATGATAATATTGCTTGGTGGATTGACTCGGGTGCAACCATCAATGTGTGCAAGGATCTTCGTTCGTCTAAAAACTTTCAACCATTTGAAAATGGACTTATGATCAAAATGGCCAATGTTGCAACTAATCAAAGGAATAGAAACCATGTAACTTACTTTTACTTCTGAGAAATCTTTACTTTTGGACAATTTTTTGCATGCGCCAGGGATTCGAAAGAATCTGTTTAGTTGTCACACCCCCAAAATACCACCTAGGGAAAGTCCCTGTTAGGCGTGTGACTTACCAATAACGAGCCACTAATTACATTGAACCCATACAAGTTTTCAAATGAAATCATCACTTATTAAATAAAAGTTTCAACAATAAGTTTAATTAAAACCCAACATGTTCAGCGGAAGCCAATAGTAAACCAAAGTTAAACCGTTTCAAAACCAATGTAAGCTATTGTAGGTCCCCTTGACGTATGGATCTTAACAGAATTGTCAATCCAACCTAGAGTGCGGAATCCTCTAGATCAGATTTGTTACAGAAACGAGTAGAAACAGAAATTCACAATCAAACAGGTCTTCTATTGATTATCCAACTTGCAGTTTACAATCAATTCAAGACCTCACAACCTCACAGCCTATCTCTGTGATCTTGTCCAAAACCCTAATTCGAAATTCCTTCTCTCTCTCCACTTTCTCTCTCTGAAATTCTTTTAGTGTTACAAACCCTAATCACAAAACATGTTTATATACCACATGTTTGTGAACTGGGCTTCTAACTGGGCTAGGCCATTTTCCAAGCCAATTACAACAAATAACTCACTAACTAATAAGCTAAGCCCATTACAAAATATCCAAAGACTAAATAATTAAACTATTAAGCTGTTGTCACAGAATATGCACCAACAGACTCCCCCTTGACAATAGCTTCATAGTGTAACTTGTCTTCAAACATCTTGTGTTCTTTTGGTCTTTGGATAGCGTCAGCTACACAGTTTCTGACATCAACAGACTCCCCCTTAGCTGATGCTTCCAATCTCCAAAACTTTATTCATTGTAGATCAGTTAGCAAGCAATCCTTGGTTAAGCAAGTAAGCTCCAACTCTTTCATATCTCTTTCTTTCGGCAATGTAGTAGAAGGATCCTACCATGCATCTTCACACGTTCTTTACTTCACTCTCAATCTGCACTTTACTTGTATTCTGCACTTCATTTTGATAACTGCATCAATCTGTTTAGCAACACAAGCAAGTATCTCGAAAAACCATTATCCCTTTTCACATTTAAAGATAAACCAATATTTTATCTTAATTTGCAAAAACAACTACCTATCAGTTCAAAATGGAAGTCTTTTTTTTTTTATAAATATTTTTGGTATTTTTTTGATATTTTTCAAGACAAACTAAACAAGCTAAACTAAACTCAAAAATATTTACAATTTCATCTTTTTGTCAGAATCATGTGCAAGAAGATCATATCAGCCAAATCAAACTGTTTCTCACCATTGGATAATTCATTATATAATTTTTATGAAAAGCACTTCAAGACGATTACCAGTATGTTTGTCCACTTAAACAAAATGCATGAACATTTCAAGTACCATTACCGTATGATACGTTAAGGTAATTTTATTACTGAAATACTAGTGTGTCCCACTTCAGGATATACCCGCGCGATCAAGGTATGCACAAAGATTCATCGTAGTAGGTGAGTATAATGAATTCATCCGTTTTATTTTTCAACGTTTAGATAATTGGTGTCACACCCTGGCTTTGCGGAAGCGTGGGTTTATTTGGTGTGACTTCTTAATACCATAGCAACAATCATAACAATGCTATATGATAAAAACATGAGATATTCATCCATTACTAAGGTTAGAAAATCCCATTTTCAACAATCACAAAATCAGTTACAAACCTTAACTTGATTTAACTGAGTTTATAAAGACTTAGCAAAAGACTTTATAAACAATACTAGGTTTAGGGGTATGTAACCCGTCCAGGAAGAGGTTACACCTTCTAAACCCTGGATGCTTCTTTATTCAAACGCAGCTTGAAAATACGTCCATACCGTGCCAGATCCGTTAGTTTCCTGAAATACATGTAATTTGAAAAGTCAACATAAAGTTGAGCGAGTTCATGTGTAAGTGAGTTTGTATAAACCCTTGTAGAAATGTCAGTATGTATGAAAATCCCTGGTATGTAGCAAATAAGGAAAAAGAGATCGATTAATGTGTAGCTAATACATTAATAAGTGACATGGCCTAGGAAGCACTCAAACCTGTAACGCGGATTTCATACCGGTCCTTCCGGCGGAACGACATAGTCACCACATGCAGCCACACGCTGGCCCATGTGTGGGGTTCGCAACACCCGATAGATCTATCACTCATGCCTCTCGGTCCTTATACAAGGATTAATGGTCTTACGATAATAGCCTATCCATTCACGTGATCTAGCAGTAAGTTCCTTAGCTAATCATACAGTATATAAAACGTTTGTAGTAAATGTAACATGTATTTCACCCCCGAAGTATAAAAACTGAAAACAGTTAAGAGAAAGGGGGGGGGGGGGGACATGAACTCACCGAAATGCGTCTCGAAATAGTATCTCGCAAAATAACCCGCTGCGTGACAACCTACACGTACTAACTTCTATTAGACGGACGGCCGTGCCTTGGCTTAAGGTTTAATGTTCTTGGGGAAATAGTTAGACAACTATTTCGTGTTTACACTTCTTAATCATTAATAATTGTATTCCTTCCCAAGAATGGGGGTTTCGATACATGTGCGTTTTTGTATCCTCGAAATATATTATTAAGTCTCACTTAATAAAATATATTTTAATTCATTTGTCTAAAATATTTTATCTCCAAAATATACATACTTTTCCCAAAAATATTATATTTTATTCCATGTAATTTCCAAAATAATATTTGTCAAAATAAACATTCAAGATTATTTTCCAAAAAAATACGTAAGTTACATTTTACAGTTCGTGTGGTAATAATAATACCGGTGTAACTTAAATATTTATTTGTGATAGCGTTGGTATTATTTTGGAGTCGTGCTTTCACAATGTATTCCAGTTATATTATTTTTACTCTAAAAATAATATATAGTTCTCAAATTAATCATAAAATCACACAAGTGTTTTATTATGAAATATATATTCTCAATATATATTTATCAAGTTTTATTTAAGAAAGTCCACCTCCGACACTTGGTAATTTTTGTAATAAAAATCATGGCGAAGTTTGTTTGGAAAACAAGTCAAAAATATATTCACAACACTTGTTGCAAAAATATTTTCCAAGTGTTATATTTCTGGAAAAATTTCGCCAGAGTTTCCTCTGTAAAAGGAGGCGTCTACGCTTACTAGCGTATCATTTTCTTTTGTAAAATCATTCAATCAGTTCTCAATTAACAAACCCGTCATTCGGACATGCAAAACACTACTTATATCGTTTCAGTTTTAATATACAAAACTGGGCCGTTTTCGAGTATTTTAATAAAATAGTTATCTTATTCCAAAAATTCCCAAATTTTTATAGAATGACCTTTGCGAACCAAAAATTATTGTGTAAAAATATCTAGGTCCAAATCATCACCAATATTTTATAGAAAATGATTTTCCGGACTGAAATCAGATTTACCTATTTCTGACCACAGTCCGCGGAATAATTTATTTAAAATTAATCGTAAGTCCGATTTACGAAATTCTAGTGGGATAATTACAAATACATCGGTGGTCATTTACAGTAAAAATTTCATGATCTAACTCTACACAGGTTTCAAGTTATGACTAAAAACGTAACATCCATTTTCTGCTGTAATAATTCAGCTTTAGTTGCTGTTAGAAATCGACACTTTAAAAATAGTAAACAAAGTCCAAAAATTATGATTCCAGTGCCATTAGAACCGTATTTCATAGTACATATATCTAGACCTCAGAAAACACATTTTTCATTTAGTTAAGGACCTGTTACAGTCGGTTAAAGTCGGCTGAAAGTGCAGATCAGCTTGCTGTTTGAAGGTTAAATGTTACTAAAACGCACTCATACGTTCGCCATCCTTTCTAATATGATTAAAATCAGATCCTAAGTCTGTTACAGCAGATTATGGGTTGTTTATTTCAGTTTTATCACGATTTATACCACTAGTTTCTTTTTAACCAACTAGTTCATCATACTTTCAAGTCTTTTAGTTTTGCTCTTTAGTGTTCTCGATTTTTATCCGTTAAACCTCTTATTAACCACTTTAAATAAGAGCAAGAGAGTGTTTAGAATCACTTACAACTAGCTCAAGGCTAGGGAAGAATCAAAGCGAAAACAGGGTGGTTAACAGCGAGGTAGAGAGGTCCTTGTGATTCCGTAAGCATCGGGTCTCCTTGTATGAATTCTAACACACTTGTAAGTATGTAAAATGGCTTGATCAAAGTTGGAAGGTGTTGGTGGGTGTGTGGATGCTCACGGCCGAGAGTATTGGCAAGAGGGAGAAAGAAGGAAATTTTGTAAGGTGTTTATGAGTAGGTGATGGATCTTATGGTTTTATTTATAAACCATATTAGGACATTACCCAACAAATATTATGTTTTCTTGATTCTAGACAAAGTTCAATAAAATAATCAAGAAATTAGAGGTGTGGGGGTCACCACATGGTGACCGATTGGTTTAGGGGGGGTGGGTAATTAGTTTGATTCCAACTCGAGTTAAGTGATCTAGTTAAGTTAGTTAGGAGATTAAATTGGTGTAATAGTGTATTATGTATAATAACGGGTGTTAGGGTGTTCGGAGACCCTAACTGGCTCAGAAAAGGAAAAACAATCTCATAGACAATATTTTTATGTCCCGGGTAAAGTCCGGTTAATTGGTTGGATATTAATCCGTTAAAGTGCTAAATAACCATTTAAAGTGTCTTTAATATTATTTTTAGTGACACAATAAATTCCTGACACTTTGGAAAGTGTCTAGTATTATTTTCCCATGTTTTTTTTTTGCACTTTATTAGTTAGCTTAAATGCTGAATTTTGTATTAAAGTGCAGGATTTTGTAGTTAAAGCATGTTTTAGGCACATCCGGTCACTATAACTATTGCCTAGTGACGCTGTTCTACAAACCTCATCTCCCTACACTCACTACTAGTGTAGTAATCTATTCCCGGCTCATACTGGCCTCTGAGACAGTGCCTGTCTGATGCTGGCTATGTCAGCATGTTTACTGGGTTATCCGTTCATTGTGCTACTGTGTTTTCGTGCATCAAGTTTGTCACTATAGTTCTGTGTAAACAATGGAGTGACGGCAATAAAGTATGATGCATGTACGTTTATGTATCGGAATCCAAGTAGCAGTTTAACCACAATTGTAAGCAAGCATAGTAATTAAGCATTAATTAAATATTAATTAATTCGTACGGATACCTGGTTTGGTGAGGGTTGTCACATTCTCCCCCCGTTAAAGAAATTTCGTCCTCGAAATTTGTACTACCTTACTTCTTATGGTTAAGTCGCACACGTATGTATATGAATAATATCGAAGTAGATAATCATCAAATCGAAACAAACATTACTCACATTAGGTGAGTCCAAGAATATATAACAACCCGAATCCTAGGGTTGAAAGCTGTGTGCTGCTAGCATTGGGTGTCAAAGGTACAAGACGCATTTGACGTAAAGTCTAGTGTAATCCAGCTAGCAGGGGTTCCACAAAAGTGGAGTTTTGACTAATAAGATTTTTAAACGATCGGTTGCAATTTGCAAACGAGTTTTCACAAACCATAGCACCCGCTATATGAACTCAAAAGCAGCAACTCAGCGTAATTGTAAAATGATCTGTCAACTCCTGAATAAATGTCTGGTAAGGTTTAGTGTGTTGACATTTTTGAATGGTGAAGATACACCGAATGGAATACAAGCGAATCTGGTGTATCATTGTCTTGATTCGTAGTTGCATCATAAATGTTTAAATGCTAAATCAAACAAAAGTATGCGTGGTCTCGTGTACAACGGTTACCATGATTAGCACAAGCTACAAGTTTATGATGACACCACAAGGTGTCGTAATGGCATTACCCAATAATAGTGGTGACTGAACAAGTTCACTGCGTTTGAAATCAAATGAAAGTGTACTGAGGCAATCTGAAGATTTAATTTATACCATGTTATAGAGTTTCCAATTAAATATGGAACATCAAAGGACCACTGTTTCCAATCGAAGATGAAAAGTAATGAGTATCGCAAGGCATTTGATTGACAACGAAAGAATCGTTAGGAGGTACATTGTGCTTATGGAATGAATATATGTACCATTGCCTTAACACACAATTGTGTTGAGACCGCTTTGATCGTGAAAGATCCAAAATGGATTGTTAACGACTAAATAGGGAATTGAATCCGTGTACGAAGTGAGTAACCAAATTAGCACAAGCTTCAATTTTGTGAAAATATCACCGCAAGGTATCGAAACAAATCAAGCGTTTTAGTGGAGTCGTAGACCAACCAAATCTACTACGACTCGAAATGAAAGAATCTCTGCAAAATAGTTGAATATGATACTCCCAATACATCATATAGCGTTTCAAGTTAAACCTGTGAACTGGATAAGTTCAAGCAATTGAACTTGGTTTCAACGTAACCCGACAATGTATGTATCAACAAGGAATTCTCGGCATGGTAGCAAAATAAACCATGAATGTAACGTGAAAGAAAGCGGTTTCAAGAAAGTGCGTTGGCTTGGTTACAAAAGAGCCAACAATAACAATAATGTAGGTTACTCAAATCAGGAATTAGTAATTAGGTTTAGCAAAATAATATGTAAATTCCAATGAAGTGCTTGCTCAAAACGAAATCACATGTGTAGCAAAGGGTGCATGGGTTATCTATATAAGTTTTCAAGAAATGAAGCAATGTGTATCTGCCAAAATGGAGAAGTGACCAAGTATTCGATGCAAACGTGTGTTCGCTCTCAGCGAGAAAATTATTGTGATGCAACTACCATTAAGGGGAGTAGAGATGCAAACATCTACTTGCCAGAAGTAAAAGAAATCCAAGTACTCTCTGTTTGGTCAACGGAACTCTCATATGCGCCAGGTTAATGATGGTTGATTGAGTTGACAGATATGGTTCCTAAATAAAAACCCATACGAGTTTGGACCTGGGTTCACAAAGGTCCTAAATATATGTTTTCTATATCCTCCAGATTTCGTATCCCGTGTAGACTGGTTTGTGCATTGTGTAGGAAGCACTATTTTTGTGTACGTCTAAGGACAAGTCATTGTCCCACAATATTCCTGGTATACTTTCTCCCCGAATTCACAGCTACTCGACCATCGATCAGTCGGGAAATACTTGTTGGATCCTTGCAGTTAATCAAATAAGTAAGTCGTCAGTTCTTAGCAAGAATCGCTGGCTCTTGTTGGCTTGCTCGTTCGGCTCCCGGTCGTTTGAAAGTCATCGCCCTTTCTTTTGGCGAGCAGAACTGAGGTTATCCAAAACAGAAGTTTTGGTCTGTTATCTTCCTTCTCTATCCACTTCTGAGGTTACACTGGCAATCCTTGCATCTCCGAAGGTGTATGTCGCTAAAGTGTATTAACAGTAGACGCCGCGTCTGGAATTTAATCGATGTGAAATTCAACTAATCGTTGAGGAGATGATTTCGGCAAGTCTTCGAGGAAGACTTCAGGATATCCTCTGGTCACGGTGGTATCTTCGGGCTTTAGTTCTTCGGCTCCCTTGTCCCCGACATGAGCCAAGAAAACAACACATCCTTCCCACAACAACTTTCGTGACTTAAGTAATTCGTGATCGGTGGTGGCGTATCCTGCTTCATGAGTCACGATCATTCCTTCATTCGTCATCGAGGTGCGGATATCAACCTCCGCTCGATCGCTTGCCAACTAATACATCCAATTACCACGTTAAAGCTTCCCAACTCAACTGGCAATAGATCTAGCGTAAACTTATGCTCTCCGGGTTCTATCGTGCCGATTCTAGTTACTGCGTTGGCTTCCACTAGCTTCCCCTAAGCTAGTTCTAATGGGTAATGGAATATCTACTTACTCGCTACTTAAACCAATTATACTCTCGAACTCTAGAGGTGCGAATCGTAAAATTTGCAACAGTATTTGGCAATACAGATGCCTAATATTGAGTAGTATGGGACGTACCGATATCCATGCTTGGATTCCTGGCGTGCTTCCTTGGCTCCAGTGTTAGACATCTTCCCATCATTTTGCTTAATCTCCCTTGGGCAATCTTTCCTATAGTGCCTCATATCCCCGCAGGTATAACATCCCTTATCTTTCCCCTTTCCTTTCTTTCTTTCCACACTTCGTCTCATGCCAACATGTTTCCCTGTTGTGTCCCACTTTGCCACAGTTGTCACACTTCCCATTCTTACATCGCCCGGTATGATAACGTCGGCACCTTTCGCATTTAGATAGCTTACCCATGTACTCTTTTCTCTTTTTGGCCTTGTTGTTGCTACTCGTCTGGATACCCTGTTTGAAATTTGCTAATTTTCTCTTGTTGTCTCCAGATGACTCTACATGAGTCTCCTTCTTCCCCTCAGAGGTTGAAAATTTGTTCATCCTGATTGCCTCTTCAGTCAAGGCTACACTTAGATTGATGGCCTCAGCGATCGTTGCAGGCTTTGATGTCGTTACCATGCTCATGATTTGGGGTGCCAATCCCCAAATGAAAGGCTCAATCCTCTTAAACTCCGGATCTACCATGTAAGGAACGATACGCGACAGAACTTGGAACTTCTCCACATACTCAACTATTTTTGGACCTTCCATCTTCAAGTTCCAGAACTCAGTTTCCACCTTCTGGCTTTCTGTTCTCGAATAGTACTTTTTATGCATTAGCTCTTTCAGCTCGTCCCATGATAAAGCATACGCATCAGCCTCGCCCATTGTCTGAACCTGAAGTTTCCACCATGATAGAGCCCCATCTCGAAACAGCCCAGAAATGTATGTGACCTGATCCTCTGGGGCGCATTTACTTGCACGCAATACGGTGTCCGTCTTCTCAACCCAGCATACGAAAGCTACGACACCCCCAGTGTCGTCGAAATGTAGGGGCTGGCAGCCCAAGAACTGCTTGTAGGTGCAGCCGTTGGGTGGGTTATTTCCTGAGGTACTTCCGCTGTGCTCGGAGCGAAGGGCCTCGTACTGTGCGATGAACTGCAAGAGGCGTTCTTGAAATTCCGCCTCTGTCGTCGGCAGAGGGTTGTTGGTGTTGGTGTTCCCTTGAGTCGACATCTTCCTAGAAGAAAGTCAGTTAGGTCAGGTCTTGTTAAGTACACGAGCACGCAAGCCTCTATTTAGTGAATAAGACCTCAGAGGTGTATTACATATATGTATATACACAGTCGTTATATTATTCAATCACATATCATCACAATTAATGCACAACTTGTAAATAAGAACGTAGTATTATAGTTATAGCACAAATACGCTGATCAACAACGTGCTTAGTGGGAACATAGCGACTGAGTCTTTCATCAGTTATTAGTCATAAGTATTGTCGCATGTTTAAAGATGATTGGGCTTTCATTATCCCCTGGCCACAATCACTGTGTCTAACAAAATGTATCACATCAGAAGGGACACAAGGTCACCCTACCCTTGTCCAACAAGTATATTAGTGCATCAAAATTACGTAGTCAGAAGTGGTCCTCAAAAGTCTCCGCAATCCCAGCTTATCATTAGTGTCTTTACCCAAGTGTAATGCAATCCGCATAATCCAGAAACCAACTATACTGGTGACTGAGGTGGAGGAGGAAAGAAAAGTAAACTGTTAACATGTGTGAGTCCCTCCTCGAGCTTGTATATACGTTGAAGTAGTTAACTAATCTGCCACCCGATAGTAAAGAAATAAGTATCAGAATCCTGGGAACGGTGTAATAGCAACGGTCGAGAGCGCAAAAGGAACCTGGATGTATGTGGCGAATCAAAGTATGCTGGCGATAGACAGGGTGGGGGACGTGGTGTCTTACATAAACTTTTCAGACAATATGCTGTCTTGTGATGTGGACACTTAACTTATGTTGTCGGTTATGTAAAGTTTTATATTTGAAGTTGCCAATTGTGGCGTCAGCTCAAGCTCCAACATTCTGCGACTCGTATCCTCAACCGTGGTTGATGTTACAGGAACACTCATCCTGTGTACAGCCTCCATAATGTGAGGGATGGCAAGGGTCTAAAATCAGTATAGCGTGTTATAAGATCCATCAAAGTGGCTCGTCCGGCATTGTAAAGGTGAATGTAGCAAATGGTGCGACCTGTGCAGTTGGGAACATGCTGTTGTAGCAGATGAATCGTTATGCGGGTGCTGACCTGAAGTACCTCCCCGGGGTGCGGTTATATTCTGAAAGGAAGCTATAGGCACCCTGGCGCAATGGATGTTGGTTGCCATAGGGGAAAGGAGCAATGTCAGTGGTGGCGGGTGTAAAAACAAACATTTCAACTAGTAAGGAAATTGTCAGGTGCTGGTACTGAGTTAGATAGTAGGGGTGCAATATCTGGCAGACCAAAAGAAACAGGATCGTGATCACGTAAAGGTGTAGGTTTAGCAGACGCAACATCGAGTTGACCCAAAAGGTGTAGAAGCTAGCTCAAGAGCAGGCTCTGGGTCGTGTAACGGTATGGTGTCTCGAGCAGGTGATAGAGCAGCAGCCATGTCATCGTCGTCTTGTGTCAGTAGTAGAAAGCTGTAATCCAGCTGTTTGTAAGGTTGCAGGTATCACAGAATCAAAGGAGTCTAAATGCATGCTAGAATCATAGGATGGCTTATTAACAGGGGTCTTAAGAAGTGAAGTTAGTAACAGTGTCCTCGTCTAATTTTCTATCGTCATGGGCGTCGGCAGGAGGACCATCGATAAGCATGCCAACGTAGTCATATATTGTTTGTCGAGTAGCCAACCTTCAGTAGAGATGTCCGCAGGAGGCGTATCATCGAGGATTGGAGCCATAGTGTGCTCGCAATCGGGATGACCAGTGATGAAGTGGTCATGGATCGAAACAATAGTGACAGAAGGATTCTTGTCAGGGAAGCCATCAACAAGGGTAAAGTATTACTAGAATCTGGTAGCGCGGACTGTTGGAAGTCGTCCTCGTCCTTGGTCGGCATATCAGGATCACTCTCAGTGTCTGCCGTAAATATCTCCGGCGCAGATGCTGTCTCCTTATCCGTGGCGGTGCCTGTAGGGTTATCAATGTCTGATAACTCGCTTTCTAAATAGAGTGACATGTGTGCCGGTACATAATAGTCATAGCATGTATACCCATAGTCGTTACTAACAATTAGTGTATGCGAATAAGTACCACGTATGCACGTACATCAACATTAAATCAAATAAGCATGTAAGTTGCAACTAATGTAAGCAAGTAATCATCCTAGTCTTCCCCAGACTATCCTCCCAGTTTCTCAAACTGAACTCCCTAGTCTCTCAGACTATCCTCCCAGCCTCTCAGACTGAATTTTCCTAGTCTCTCAAACTATCCTCCTAGTGTCTTAGACTGATCCTCCTAGTCTCTCAGATTATCCTCCTAGTTTCTCACACTGATCCTCCTAGTCTCTCAGACTAAGCCTCCTAGTCCCACTAGACTACTCCCTCAGCCTCTCAAACTGAGCCTCCTAGTCCCACTAGACTACTCCCTCAGCCTCTCAGACTGAGCCTCCTAGTCCCACTAGACTACTCCTTCAACCTCTCAGACTAAATTTTTACCCAGTCTCCACGACTGGACTATAAATTTTGAAAAGTGTATTTGTGCCTTTTTGTTTGTAAAAAGGTTTGTTTCCTGGATCTGGACGTATAGTGTATGCAATGTAAAAGTGTTTGAAAACGTTTTCGTGGGAGCCCTAGTGATCATAGTCTAGACTCGAGAAGGAATCCTAGTTCGCTATGATCGAGGCTCTGATACCAAGCTGTCACACCCTGGCTTTGCGGAAGCGTGGGTTTATTTGGTGTGACTTCTTAATACCATAGCAACAATCATAACAATGCTATATGATAAAAACATGAGATATTCATCCATTAATAAGGTTTGAAAAATCCCATTTTCAACAATCACAAAATAAGTTACAAACCTTAACTTGATTTAATTGAGTTTATAAAGACTTATCAAAAGACTTTAAACAATACTAGGTTTAGGGGTATGTAACCCGTCCAGGAAGAGGTTACACCTTCTAAACCCTGGATGACTTCTTTATTCAAACGTAGCTTGAAAATACGTGCATACCGTGCCATATCCGTTAGTTTCCTGAAATACATGTAATTTGAAAAGTCAACATAAAGTTGAGCGAGTTCATGTGTAAGTGAGTTTGTATAAACCCTTGTAGAAATGTCAGTATGTATGAAAATCCCTGGTATGTAGCAAATAAGGAAAAAGAGATCGATTAATGTGTAGCTAATACATTAATAAGTGACATGGCCTAGGAAGCACTCAAACCTGTAACGCGGATTTCATACCGGTCCTTCCGGCGGAACGACATAGTCACCACATGCAGCCACACGCTGGCCCATGTGTGGGGCTCGCAACACCCGATAGATCTATCACTCATGCCTCTCGGTCCTTATACAAGGATTAATGGTCTTACGATAATAGCCTATCCATTCACGTGATCTAGCAGTAAGTTCCTTAGCTAATCATACCGTATATAAAATGTTTGTAGTAAATGTAACATGTATTTCACCCCCGAAGTATAAAAACTGAAAACAGTTAAGAGAAAGGGGGGGACATGAACTCACCGAAATGCGTCTCGAAATAGTATCTCCCAAAATAACCCGCTGCGTGACGACCTACACGTACTAACTTCTATTAGACGGACGGCCGTGCCTTGGTTTAAGGTTTAATGTTCTTGGGGAAATAGTTAGACAACTATTTTGTGTTTACACTTCTTAATCATTAATAATTGTATTACTTCCCAAGGATGGGGGTTTCGATACATGTGCGTTTTTATATCCTCGAAATTTATTATTAAGTCTCACTTAATAAAATATATTTTAATTCATTTGTCTAAAATATTTTATCTCCAAAATATACATAATTTTCCCAAAAATATTATATTTTATTCCATGTAATTTCCAAAATAATATTTGTCAAAATACACATTCAAGAGTATTTTCCAAAAAAATACGTAAGTTACATTTTACAGTTCGTGTGGTAATAATAATACCGGTGTAACTTAAATATTTATTTGTGATAGCGTTGGTATTATTTTGGAGTCGTGCTTTCACAATGTATTCCAGTTATATTATTTTTACTCTAAAAATAATATATAGTTCTCAAATTAATCATAAAATCACACAAGTGTTTTATTATGAAATATATATTTATCAAGTTTTATTTAAGAAAGTCCACCTCCGACACTTGGTAATTTTTGTAATAAAAATCATGGAGAAGTTTGTTTGGAAAACAAGTCAAAAATATATTCACAACACTTGTTGCAAAAATATTTTCCAAGTGTTATATTTCTGGAAAAATTTCGCCAGAGTTTCCTCTGTAAACGGAGGCGTCTATGCTTACTAGCGTATCATTTTCTTTTGTAAAATCATTCAATCAGTTCTCAATTAACCAACCCGTCATTCGGACATGCAAAGCACTACTTATATCGTTTCAGTTTTAATATACAAAACTGGGCCGTTTTCGAGTATTTTAATAAAATAGTTATCTTATTCCAAAAATTCCCAAATTTTTATAGAATGTCCTTTACGAACAAAAATTATTGTGTAAAAATATCTAGGTCCAAATCATCACCAATATTTTATAGAAAATGATTTTCCGGACTGAAATCAGATTTACCTATTTCTGACCACAGTCTGCGGAATAATTTATTTAAAATTCATCGTAAGTCCGATTTACGAAATTCCAGTGGGATAATTACAAATACATCGGTGGTCATTTACAGTAAAAATTTCATGATCTAACTCTACACAGGTTTCAAGTTATGACTAAAAACGTAACATCCATTTTCTGCTGTAATAATTCAGCTTTAGTTGCTGTTAGAAATCGACCCTTTAAAAATAGTAAACGAAGTCCAAAAATTATGATTCCAGTGCCATTAGAACCGTATTTCATAGTACATATATCTAGACCTCAGAAAACACATTTTTCGTTTAGTTAAGGACCTGTTACAGTCGGTTAAAGTCGGCTGAAAGTGCAGATCAGCTTGCTGTTTGAAGGTTAAATGTTACTAAAACGCACTCATACGTTCGCCATCCTTTCTAATATGATTAAAATCAGATCCTAAGTCTGTTACAGCAGATTATGGGTTGTTTATTTCAGTTTTATCACGATTTATACCACTAGTTTCTTTTTAACCAACTAGTTCATCATACTTTCAAGTCTTTTAGTTTTGCTCTTTAGTGTTCTCGATTTTTATCCGTTAAACCTCTTATTAACCACTTTAAATAAGAGCAAGAGAGTGTTTAGAATCACTTACAACTAGCTCAAGGCTAGGGAAGAATCAAAGAGAAAACAGGGTGGTTAATAGCGATGTAGAGAGGTCCTTGTGATTCCGTAAGCACCGGGTCTCCTTGTATGAATTCTAACACACTTGTAAGTATGTAAAATGGCTTGATCAAAGTTGGAAGGTGTTGGTGGATGTGTGGATGCTCACAGTCGAGAGTATTGGCAAGAGGGAGAAAGAAGGAAATTTTGTAAGGTGTTTATGAGTAGGTGATGGATCTTATGGTTTTATTTATAAACCATATTAGGACATTACCCAACAAATATTATGTTTTCTTGATTCTAGACAAAGTTCAATAAAATAATCAAGAAATTAGAGGTGTGGGGGTCACCACATGGTGACCGATTGGTTTGGGGGGGGGGGGGGGGGTGGGTAATTAGTTTGATTCCAACTAGAGTTAAGTGATCTAGTTAAGTTAGTTAGGAGATTAAATTGGTGTAGTAGTGTATTATGTATAATAACGGGTGTTAGGGTGTTCGGGGACCCTAACTGGCTCAGAAAAGGAAAAACAATGTCATAGACAATATTTTTATGTCCCGGGTAAAGTCCGGTTAATTGGTTGGATATTAATCCGTTAAAGTGCTAAATAAGCATTTAAAGTGTCTTTAATATTATTTTTAGTGACACAATAAATTCCTGACACTTTGGAAAGTGTCTAGTATTATTTTCCCATGTTTTTTTTTTTTTTTTTGCACTTTATTAGTTAGCTTAAATGCTGAATTTTGTATTAAAGTGCAGGATTTTGTAGTTAAAGCATGTTTTAGGCACATCCGGTCACTATAACTATCGCCTAGTGACGCAGTTCTACAAACCTCATCTCCCTACACTCACTACTAGTGTAGTAATCTATTCCCGGCTCATACTGGCCTCAGAGACAGTGCCTGTCTGATGCTGGCTATGTCAGCATGTTTACTGGGTTATCCGTTCATTGTGCTACTGTGCTTTCGTGCATCAAGTTTGTCACTATAGTTCTGTGTAAACAATGGAGTGACGGCAATAAAGTATGATGCATGTACGTGTATGTATCGGAATCCAAGTAGCAGTTTAACCACAATTGTAAGCAAGCACAGTAATTAAGCGTTAATTAAATATTAATTAATTCGTACGGATACCTGGTTTGGTGAGGGTTGTCACAATTGGTGAACAGGTCAGTACTTCCGTACAGCAAAGAGACCAAAATATCTAACAAGGGCTAAGACAAATACCATTTTTTTTGTACGATTTATGCTTTTTGCACATTTTGAATGACTCTCTAGGAGAGCTTCTTCATTTATGGGATTTGGCATTTTTTGCTCTTTGAAGATATCCTGGTTGTGCCTAGGTCAGCATGTATCTGGATGCAGCAGAAGGACAACCTTGATATCCCCAGATGAAATAACAGTATAAAGACCCAAAACCTCAGATTTTGGCAATCTATCAACGCAAGATTTAAAGTCATTAAACCATACACCACTGATGTGTTCCCCACTCATATTCAGTTCATTTAGGTTTATATCACATTGGTAAGTTGATTATTTCATGTTTTTTGCCTACTGGTACATCGTATGATGAAGTTGCTATCACACTTAAGCAATTTAATTTAGTTTGAGTGTGACAGTCTAACTTGCTGATGTACTATCATTTCTTTTTTTTTCACACAGTGATAACTCATTTTTGATTTTCTATTTTTTTATGTTTTCCATTTTTCAATTTTTTTTTGTATTTTTAAATTTTTTTTTAACTTACTAACTTACTCACCCTAAACTCACGCACTATCTAAACTCTTTTTGGCTTAGGGAAATTTCTTCCCCTAAATTTTTGTTTTATGGAGCAAGTTTCAAAAACAAAAATTTACAAACACAAAGAGACTCCCACTTTAATTTGACAACAAGTTTTTCACTTTTAAAGTTTTAGAATAATCATAATAATCACTAAAGTAAATAGTTCGTTACTAAGGTTAACCTACTATTCACCTCAGACACTTTACAGGAATAACCACTGTTGAACACATCAAACAGTCCTTCTTGGTCATCCTGCACATTCTCAACAACTCAGTTAGACTTAACAACCCAAACCTGGCCGGTTTTGGGTCGACCATGTAAATTAGTATAAGATGCTTCTAACCAATACCCATCACACCTTACTGGTGTCTTGGATGTTGTACTTGTTGTTGAACAAGATTTATAACTTCCACTAGGTCTTTGATCATAAGAGTTCCAATAAACTCTCGGATTTTCCGACCTTTGAAAATTATAATCTTGATACCTTCTTCTCCCATTACCAAACCATGAATTTTGAAAAAAAATTGGATTATGTTGAACATTTGAGTTACTGAAACCCCTATGTTCATTTCTTCTTTGAAAATTTCGATTACCAGAATTCTGGTATCGATTTTGATATCCAAAATTTCTATATTGACTTTGAAACCGATTTGATTTACCATTAAAATGACTAAATTGTGTAGAATTGCTTCTTGGTCTACCAAATCTTCTTGATGTTGAAGTCTTTGATTGAAATCTTGGTTGATTACGTTGACAATGTGGTTGCATATTATTATTTAAACCAACCCTATTCCCATCCTTAACCTCATCAACTTTTCCCTTATTCTTCTTCAAAGGACAACAGCTCGCCAAATGTCCTTTGGTGTGACATTTAAAACAAGATTTTGTCTTATAAATTCTCTTTTTCTTAAATCTCTTTTTAAATGTTTTCTTCTTTTCGTCTTCAGTATCATCATCCGATTTATGAGGTGCACTGTTAGACTCAACAGATTCTTTCAAAGAAACTGGACTATTCGGCAAATCCACAGCTTTCGGATCCACCATAGCTGGTGTAGTAGGCACAAAATCAGTTAACTCATTCTCATCAGGCAGAAAAGAGTAATCTTGATCCTTAGAAGATGAAGCTTTACTAAACCCCACTCCTGTTTTATCATTACTCCTTTTCAGCCCTTTTTGAATTTGAGTCCTAACTAATGAAGAATTTCCAAATTTGTCTAACTTTCCTTTTAGTTCAACAATTTGGTCTTGTGCGATGGCCAATTCCCTGCACTTATCAGAAAATTCATTAGTTTTATCCTTTACTGTTTCACGAGCCAAATCAATGATCTGTAACAGTTCATTGACTTTGCTTGTTAAACTGCTGATTTCCTGTTCATTTGATTTGAGTTTGTTTAAACAATTTGACTCTTGTTCAATCAAAAGAACATTTGACTCTTTCAGTTTTTCCAAATCAGCTAATAGAATTTTGTTTTGCTCCGATAGGCTATTAACTTTACTTTGTAGTTTAGTGCAATTATAGCACGTATGACTTACAGGTTCTGATGTTACCTTCACCTCTGTTGTAAGTTCATTCACACCATTCATGCATTTTGAAACTTCTGCAGCCTTCTTCTCAACAACCTTCTTATTCTCTTCTACCACAATATCTGCATTTCCCTGATATCGCTTTTCTAATGCATCCCACATATCCTTTGAATTAGTGTACTTCGTAAAGGTATGCTTTGTTGGTGCAGTTGTCTGTCGATTTCATCTTCGTTCGAGTCTTAGATTAGAACTGATAGATCAGGGCTTGTAATATGAGAAATTTAGGGTTTTGAATGTTGTTTTAAGCTGATTTCGCTTGAACATGCTATTTAGCTTGAAAGTGACAAACACCATTTCAAGCGAAATCAACATAAGTGATTTCGCTTGAACTAACATCATGTCACCTTCAAGCGAAACCCCAACCCTATATATAGTCTTCAAGCGATATCAGGTGTATCAGTTCTTGTTTCCGACTCCGAGGTGCTGTCGAGGTGTCTTCAAGTCTGTAATCGTGTTTTGATCAATACAAGAGACAGTTAATAGTGATTCTAGTGTTATACAAGCTAAACAAAGACAGAATCAATGAATTCCGCCTCTGATTCTATCTAAGCACTCTTCTGATCGTCTCGTTAGATCGTTTCACGATCCTACATGTGGTATCAGAGCTCAGGAGGAAGAGTTCTTACCGTTTAGCTCGTTTTCGCTGGAAAATTCTGATTTCTACACCTTCTTTTCACAATTGAACAAGTTTTTACGGTTAAAATGGACTGATTTTTACATATAGTGTGCGAAACATTGAATTAACAAACCCTTGAAAGAATCAGACCTAAAATCGGATTAGAACTTGATCAATTTTGCAAAAATCTGATCGAATTGATGATGTCAGCACCATTTCAAGCGAAATTAGTAGTTTGATTTCGCTTGAAAACGAGGTTTCGCTTGAAATTACACCTTATTTCGCTTCAAGTTGATATTTCGCTTGAAGTGCAACTGCTTCAAGCGAAATCAGTATTGTTGATTCAGGGTTATTTCGCTTGAGATGTATTTCGCTTGAAAGTGTGTTTTGAGTGAAATTTGTCGGGACTGTTTGAAAAATGGCAATGATGTTTGATGAAAATGAAAACGATTATATTGAAAGTTTAAATAGTTGGTATGTGAGAAATTTGAATGACTGTTATAGAAATGTAGAGGTGAGTACTTGGGTTAAAAGTTTTGAACATTTCTTGTGTCGCAAAGATGAAACATTGGATGATTTGGAAAAACGTTTTGAAATTGTAACAACAAATTTGAGGAAAAATGATATTAGAATATCAAATGATGATCTGATATCGAAATTGGCAGATGCATTACCTGTTAAATGGGATAAATTCTTGATTGAACTAAAAAGAAAAGATATTTTTCCAGAACTTTATCCAAAACAATTCTTCAATGAGGTTAATGCAGAGTTTCGTAAGGAATATAAAGAAAGGAAGGAATTAATGAATGAAGTGGAAAAGAATTTACAAAAAATGGATTTGGATGTAATTGCTGAAATAGATAAAAGAATTCGTGTGTGTCTTGCAACAAAGAGTATTTTGAAATATGATATTAGAAGGAAATATTATATCGACGAAAATATGAATCCTTTTGATTTCGTTAAACTCTTATGTGCAGGAACATACAAGATGGAAACAAAGGAAATTTCAAAGAATGAAGAATCTGTGAAGCTTGGATCTTCGAATTCTGATTCAGTGTGCTTTAAATGTGAAAAATTTAAAGTTGACAATGACAAACTCTTGAAAGATGCGGAAAGTTTGGCATTAGAGATAAAAAATTTGAAGAATAAGATGAAATCAGATGTTAAACAGATTCTTGAAATGAAGGAAAATTGTGAGAAGTTGAAATCTGAAAATGACAAACTGTTAAGTAATTTGAATAGTTTGACATTAGAAAACAACAATTTGAAAGAAAATGAAAAAGATTTTGAAAAGAAAATAAAATTTTTTGAAAATGAAAAAGTAAAAACTGAAAAAGAATTTCAAAGTCAAATAAAGATTCTTGAAGATCAGAGATCTGTTTTTAGCAAAAATAACATTGAAAAACAAAGTGCTATAAATTCTCATCTTCAGAGGATTATTCGACTTGAAAAAGAAGCTGAAAAAGCTCGGATTAAAATCAAAGAGCTTGAAGAGAAATTGAAAGGTTTTGAGACTTCGTCATCAACACCAGATTATCCATGTCCAAAACCGATCAATTCTGTTCCAATAAGTGACAATGTCACAAACTTTGACAAAGTTAAAGTTGAAGATTGTGATGAGAAAACTGATGATGAAATTGAAAAAAGAAAAATATTTTTGAAATTAAATGAAATGTTTCAAGATACTGTTTTACAGTCTACTGAAAAAGGTGAATGCTCAACGCAAAAACCTCTTAAGAAGATTGTGGAACAAAAACAAATCAAAAATTAAAATTTTTTTCAAAACAACAATAAAAGATCATCAGTTCAGTCATCCAATCGTAATCAAAAATCACAAAAATTTGAAAATCTAAACGCACAAAAAGTTGGTAATAAGTGGTGCAGGTTTGACCACAGTGTTCAAAAGACAAATCCAGCTTTCAAGAGGAGTGATGATTACCACAAAGCCAAACAGTGCTATGACTTGAATGTTTGGGCTGCAGGTGGTGAATGGTACGATAACAGGGTGTGTTACACTTGTGGTGTTCGAGGACACATTGCTGTTAACTGCCAAAGTTGGAGTTTTGAGATGAGAAGATGCTTTGAATGCAATATCAAAGGTCACATTGCCAGAGATTGCCCAATGAGATCAATGAGAAGATCGAGGGATGAATCTCAGAAAATGATGAAGAAGAAACTAGTCAAAGTCGAAGCAAAGCCCAAAGAACATAAAGTTCTAGAACCAAAAGTGAAGCTTTCGCAGGGGCAAAAAGACAGACTGAGGAAGAAGAGGAAGAAGGCGAGAGAGTAACTCGAAAGGATTTTGTCCTCGAATTCAGCCGTCAAAGCGAATAACAGTTCTGATAAATCGTTTTGCTCTCCTAAGACTGATCAATCAAACAAAACGAATTCATCAGATACAAATCTGAGGACGAAAGAGGGAAAGAAGAAAGAGAAAGTTGGTGGTGATGAATTTGTTTCTCCGGAAACAAAGGAGCCAGTTGTTGGCGATGAATCTGACTCATCAAAGTCAGACAAGTCACGTTCAGGCGATGAATCTGGTGTGGTAAAGCCAGAAGAGCCATGTGTTGAGGTTAAAAATGAGAATTTTAGTCTAACAATGGATGATGTAAATTTTCCATCATTGTTGAACAAGAATTCAAAAACACCCAAGAACAGTCAGGCTTGGGTGAATCTGTTTAAATAGAAAAACCTGACTTGCCGGAGCTCCCAAGTTGGTAATCGCGGAGCATGAATCGGCATCATTCATTGTTTATAAAATTTGTTTTTGTACAAGTGTGACTTGCCGGAACTCCCAGGTTGGTAAGCGAGGAGTAGGAATCGGCATCTTGAGAATTCAACCTACATATGGTAACTTACAAGTGGTATTGGTTGGTAAACCATATGGTTGAAATATTGGTTGAAAAGGATTTTACCTACAAGTGGTAAATCAAGGACATTAAGTTGTACTTGCATTTTCCTACATGTGGTATTTGGTTGAAAGACAATGTGATGAACCAAACCCCTAACCTACAAATGATTAAAATCAATCAACAAAACTAATTTTCTGGAAAAACCATTTGATTAAAACAAACTTAAGTGTTTTGAAATCAATGGGAAAATAGTTTGTTGTGAGGGGGAGTTCTGATTGTTTATGCCGAGTGGATGGCGAATTGAAGCAATTCGCTATCGGTTGTCATTTTACTTGTACATTTTCTTTTCAAATTTCCTTTAAATGTGTTTGAATTTTAGGGGGAGTAAGAAAATTTCAGAAAATCCAAAAACATTTGAAAATTTGAAAATTCCAAAAACATGATAAAATCAAAAATGAGTTTTGTTGTAAAAAAGAGGAAATGATAGTAAATCAGTGGACTATCACAACATGCTAAAGAAATGGAAAGATAATATGTGATAAACGGTCTCACTAAAGATGTGACGGTAGGCTCAGCTAGACTAGTAGATTTGCGATAATGATACAAACATAAAAGAAAAAGCCTAGTTCTAGTGGGAAACATGGTCAAAAGCATAGTACTTAGTTTTGTCCTTCTTGATTGTGTGCCTACTCAGTAATCGCTGATTGTCGAAAGACATAAAACTGGTTAAGTTTGTGAACTTTCACAACTTTGCTGAAAAGTCACTGTGATTGTGCTTTTTATTTTGCAAAGATTTAAACTTGTTTTATTTCTTTATTTTGTTTAAGCATTGGACATCCTCTGCGTATACGTGAGTATCGACCTGGATGTTATTGCCTAAACGTTCTGCTTTATTTTCTTTGGTGTTTCGTTTAAGCTTTGGATCACCTCTGTGTATACGGAAGTATCGACCTGGTGGTTAAAGTCTAAACAACTTCAACTTGTTTTATTTTTCTTATTTTGTTTAAACATTAGACTTTCTCTGCGTATACGGAAGTATCAACCTGATTGTTAATGTTTAAACATTCTGCGTTGTTTTCACACAAATCACAGTTGATAAAAGTTTAAAGGCATTACTTGAGTCAGTGTATTGCATGATGAGGGGATATGCTGAGATCGTGGGGTCCATAAGAATTTAGTGCAAAATTAATATACCTTAAACGTATCGGTAAGCATTTCAAAAGTTTTAGATTGAGTTTAAGTGGACAACAATATCGTCAATCTATGTGAATCGTTTAGAGCTGAAAATGTTTAAAGCTTAACGGTGCTAGTGATTGGTCACATAAACTGATATGATCCTCTTACACAAACTCACTAAAATATTGTTTGTAAATATTTCGTTATTGCATTCCTTTATTTAAAAATTCAAAAAGATTTTCGGAGTGTTTTAGCATAAACTTTTGAAAAATACAAAAAGATTTTCGACAACTGATGTTGAAGAGCTGATTTTCAAAATTCCAAGTGCTGAACATGATGAACATGTTTGGAAGTGTGTGTGCTAAATTGAAAATTTTTTGAGTTAAGAAAGAAGTTGAGATTAGTTAATCAAGGTCATTAATTTGAACTTGATGTAACTATTTCTTGTAAGTTTTTTTTATTGATTTAAGTAAATACTTATGTTTTGGTTGAGAATTGTGTAGGTGATGAGCTTAAACTGAGTTAAAGCCAGGGTTAGATCTCAAAGGCGATAGCTAATTCCAGACTGAAAATCCCAGCTTGATGAAAGGGGGAGTCTGACGAGGTTAGAGCCAGAGAAAAGATCCGGTTATATGATTCCGGGAGAAATTCCTGAAGAAGACTGATCAAGATTGAAGAGTCGTTATGTTGAAGACTCTCACTGAAGATTCCGTCAACATTCAAGGGGGAGTCTGTTGGTGCAGTTGTCTGTCGACTTCATCTTCGTTCGAGTCTTAGATTAGAACTGATAGATCAGGGCTTGTAATATGAGAAATTTAGGGTTTTGAATGTTGTTTTAAGCTTATTTCGCTTGAACATGCTATTTTGCTTGAAAGTGACAAACACCATTTCAAGCGAAATCAACATAAGTGATTTCGCTTGAACTAACATCATGTCACCTTCAAGCGAAACCCCAGCCCTATATATAGTCTTCAAGCGATATCAGGTGTATCAGTTCTTGTTTCCGACGCCGAGGTGCTGTCGAGGTGTCTCCAAGTCTGTAGTCGTGTTTTGATCAATACAAGAGTCAGTTAATAGTGATTCTAGTGTTATACAAGTTAAATAAAGACAGAATCAATGAATTCCGCCTCTGATTCTGTCTGAGCACTCTTCTGATCGACTCGTTAGATCGTTTCACGATCCTACATGCTTGATGCCATCAAGTAAGGACATTTTTATTGCAGCTAAAGCTTTCTTCTCAGCATCAACCATCAGTTTCTCAAAATCATCCATCTTCTCATAAGAAATCACTTTAACTCTTCCTTCAATACGACGCGTAGAAGCAACATATCCATCTATCATACACCACCACATTCTGGTATCTTGACTCTTCACAAATACCTCAAACTTCTCTTTCCAATCAGCGTATTCCTTGACGTTTGTAAGCCTTGGCCAATTCTTAACAGCCTCACTTACCTTTTCCATTTTAACCATCTTTAAACATGTTTTTAACGAAACTGTACTGATAAAAATGTACAATTTTTTTCCGAAAACTGTTTTTACCAAATTATACCGTTAGAATCGTCTCGAAAAACGAATCCAATGACGAAAACCAAATTCGGGATTTTGCAGAGACTTTTTTTTTGTCCTAAAAATCCAACGAGTTCAACGGTGCAAACGGTTTCGTCAGATGAGCTACGATCAAATTCTATTCACGAAAACGCTAAATCATCTATACGTATCTAATTCCGCCACAAAAATAAATACTCCACTTTTTAATTTTGCTGGAAAACCAAGTTAATTTCGCTGTGTCACGCTAATTATGCTGGCAAACCAAGTTAAATATGCTGATAGAGTAATTATAATTATGCTGGTAGAGTAGATATAATTATGCTGACTTTTTAAATTTGCATATATGCGTTTCTGGTTGCTAATATTCCACCTTGACTTTCTCACAAGTCAAACATCGTTCTCATGTGTCGCTATGTGGGCCTTCAGGCCCAGTCACTCGTACATGGTCTTCAGGTTTTAATACATTCTATCAAAACTCAAATGAATATTATATCGAGACCCGTGTGCTCCGCCTGTATCAGTTCCCTAAGGTTGCTGTATAGTGAGGTCCATATTCATTTCATGAAGTAGCAAATATCGTCCGACCTACCAAAGGTTGCTTCCCCATGCACCTGCACTTATCAGAAAATTCATTAGTTTTATCCTTTACAGTTTCACGAGCCAAATCAATGATCTGTAATAGTTCATTGACTTTGCTTCTTAAACTGCTGATTTCCTGTTCATTTGATTTGAGTTTGTTTAAACAATTTGACTCTCGTTCAATCAAAAGAACATTTGACTCTTTCAGTTGTTCCAAATCAGCTAACAGAATTTTGTTTTGCTCCGATAGGCTGTTAACTTTACCTTGTAGTTCAGTGCAATTATAACACGTATGACTTACAGGTTCTGATGTTACCTTCACCTCTGTTGTAAGTTCATTCACACCATTCATGCATTTTGAAACTTCTGCAGCCTTCTTCTCAACAGCCTTCTTCTTCTCTTCTACCACAATATCTGCATTTCCCTGATATCGCTTTTCTAATGCATCCCACATATCCTTTGAATTAGTGTACTTCGTAAAGGTATGCTTGATGCCATCAGGTTAGGACATTTTATTGCAGCTAAAGCTTTCTTCTCAGCATCAACCATCAATTTCTCAGAATCATCCATCTTCTCATAAGAAATCACTTTAACTCTTCCTTCAATACGACGCGTAGGAGCAACATATCCATCTATCATACACCACCACATTCTGGTATCTTGACTCTTCACAAATACCTCAAACTTCTCTTTCCAATCAGCGTATTCCTTGACGTTTGTAAGCTTTGGCCAATTCATAACAGCCTCACTTACCTTTTCCATTTTAACCATCTTTAAACACGTTTTTAACGTAACTGTACTGATAAAAACGTACAAAATTTTTCCGAAAACTGTTTTTACCAAATTATACCGTTAGAATCGTCTTGAAAAACGAATCCAATGACAAAAACCAAATTCGGGATTTTGCAGAGACTTTTTTTTTGTCCTAAAAATCCAACGAGTTCAACGGTGCAAACGGTTTCGTCAGATGAGCTACGATCAAATTCTATTCACGAAAACGCTAAATCCTCTATACGTATCTAATTCCTCCACAAAAATAAATACTCCACCTTTTAATTTTGCTGGCAAACCAAGTTAATTTCGCTGTGTCACGCTAATTATGTTGGCAAACCAAGTTAAATATGCTGATAGAGTAATTATAATTATGCTGGTAGAGTAGATATAATTATGCTGACTTTTTAAATTTGCTGGAATAGATTCGTTGATCACTTAATTTCGCTGGTTCACCGGTCAGTTAATTTCGCTGGCTAATCAGGTCGCTATTACGAGGACTTTAATTTCGCCGATCACCGTAATATTGGCGCTGAGGACAATTACACGGTTACCAAAGTCGCCTTTAGATTTTTTTTAATTTCGCCGGTCACCGAGATATTAAGTCACTAATTCGCTGGTCAGTCAGTGTAGATGTTAAATTTGCTGCGAAATTGTTAATTATGCTAGAAAATTTTTGGAAACTCAATCTGATCGAATTTTCTGCAGATTTTCTAGATTCTTCTAACAATTTCCTGCAAAATCGAAACACCAAAATCAGTCAAATTTTGATAAAAATATGAAGAACACAACGAAGAACACGAAGAACAAATCTTCAAATCTTCAAGTTTTTCTTCAAAATCTTCAACTTTCCTCCAACAAAAACACTAAAAACGCATAATTTAAATACGCCAAAAGATCAAAATAAACCTAAAATTTTCGAAAATCTCAAGAACAAAATCCAAAAATTTCAAAAATCCTTCAGAACCCTAGTTTTCTGCAACAGCCAATTCTGAACCGAGCCTTCAAGAGCCTAATGCTCTGATACCAATTGTAGGTCCCCTTGACGTATGGATCTTAACAGAATTGTCAATCCAACCTAGAGTGCGGAATCCTCTAGATCAGATTTGTTACAGAAACGAGTAGAAACAGAAATTCACAATCAAACAGGTCTTCTATTGATTATCCAACTTGCAGTTTACAATCAATTCAAGACCTCACAACCTCACAGCCTATCTCTGTGATCTTGTCCAAAACCCTAATTCGAAATTCCTTCTCTCTCTCTACTTTCTCTCTCTAAAATTCTCTTAGTGTTACAAACCCTAATCACAAAACATGTTTATATACCACATGTTTGTGAACTGGGCTTCCAACTGGGCTAGGCCATTTTCCAAGCCCATTACAACAAATAACTCACTAACCAATAAGCTAAGCCCATTACAAAATATCCAAAGACTAAATAATTAAACTATTAAGCTGTTGTCACAGAATATGCACCAACAGCTATCCATAATTCGATCACATGAATCCATCCAGTACGACCCATGACCACTCCTGCTACTCCAGACAGCAAGTTCCCAAATCCAAGATACCTAACGACCTGCGAGCATGCAACAAGTGTATCGGACAACGCTGGTGAGTTCATAGTTTTACGAAAACGTTGGTTACCAAGTGTTTAGTTAATCCATTGAATTTAAATCCGAAAGTAATTTTGATAATAACCCGAATACAAGACGGCTTCTGATTATTTTTCCCTTTCTACAATGCTCCTACCAAAGCATTGTTCATGACTAGGTCATTAGTTCAACACCCGTCCTCCTAGGTACGGGGTGAGGTTACCAAACCTAAGTAGCGCTACTAACTAATACCATGTTACCTCCCTGGTAACCAAACAACACGGAGGGATTTAAAGGTGATAGGAAGAGTATATTATCCAACATACCCATTATTACCCAAAAGACTTATCCCTCCCCGGGATACCCACTGACTGTCCCAACCACCGAGACGCATGCTCAAGAGATATGAACTCACCTTTGGTTTGCTTGGTAAGATTAGAGTATGTGTTCGTAGTTTGATCAATCCAATCCTAGTATGGTTTCAGTACCAGTCAGTTACTTACCCAAATGGATCACATATTTTTATTACGCAAGCATGAACAAGCTTAGCACGTATTATCACACAAGTTATAGCGAATGTTCAAGTTATATACATCTTCGCCACACCAACCCGTTTACCGTACTGTCACACATTAACAGCTCAATTACCATTTACATACACATAGTTGGTTGGTTCACGTATACGTTCTCATTTCAATTTCATTCTATAACCGACCCATACAAGCAACACCTAACTGTTCACCCCAACCGGCCCAATGACCATTAACCTATATATAAAGCCAACCGTATAGCCCAATACTTTGTTAATCTAATCAATCATGTGTTAAGCCCAAGTCATATATGTCACTTGCATAAGTTTTATAATTATGGCAGCCTCTAACCCAACTAACAGTTTCTCTAACGACCCAAGATAATAATTCGAGCATTGTTAGATCATGTCATCATGTTCAATACCTATGTTATCATCAGCATCATCAATTATCATTCAACCAATAGCAACATTACACAATATGTCATATAATCCGAAGCAAGTATTCTACCCTAATTACACGTAACAATCCGTTAAACAATCTAGTACATCATCATGGCATCATCAGACAAAATTTACCTATACTACCATACCCTTAATCGACCACAACTTGTTCCAAAAATCTGCTCATTAGTCCACATGTCATGATCAACAAGTTGACACCAAACATGTTTATTATCACATCACAACATTAATCATCATCATCTAGCATCAAGAATGTTAATAACCGGTTTCTCTAATTATCATGCATTCCAACTGTTAACTACCAACAATAATATATATGCAAGCCATCCATTTATGCAAGATAGTAGTATTCACAACCCATACATGAATATATTAACATATACCCATTATCATAATCTAGTGTACATGCAAGATCATGATTCACACATATTCAGTAACGTACAATCATATCAAACAAATAAGAGTTACACAAACAATATCAAACAAATAAGAACTTCAACAAATATGAAGCTACTAACCAAAGGCTTGACTAGAGAAGATGATGCTTGAATAGTTTCTGTTGCCGTCGTTGGTTTTGGAGGACATAGGGTTTACAATGTATTAAATATTGAACACATGACTTACGTATACACATAGAAGACTGGGCCAAGTATAATTAAAATAGGGGATTGGGCCGAGGAGAGGGAAACCCCATATGCGACGGTGAGGGTGTGTGACCCAGTAAAGTGTGTGAATTTCCTTTTCTTAACAACCACACGTCCACACCAATATAATAATTAAACAAGTCCACAAATATTCAATCCATAAAATATGTCCACAAATATTCAATCCATAAAATAATCAAACAAATTCGCATAGTGGTAGGCTTTGGATAATCTTTTGTGTGTTGAAGGTTATGAGAATCACACACAAATTATGTGTGTGTATACGATGTAGAAGAGGGTCGGGCCCCTATTTGAATTTCATGTGGGCCGAGTACAGATTGAGCAACGATGTGCGGCCCAAGGGTTTTATGCAACGAGATCTATACATACATACACAATTCGCATAACGCATAACACATAAACTCGCAACCATTCATTTATAATCAAACATACTCATTAATCAGATAGCGTACCTGCCAGTTATATCAAAGCACAACTCATAAGAAGGAAAAAGTACGAGGAAAGGACCCTTAGCCCTTTCGCGGGCCGCGACAACTTAAAACCTGGCACGACCCTAGGCCGCCATGCGGCCCAACACGCGTCAAGCCTACATAGTGACCCGGACAAGCTAGGTCGTTGACTATAGTTGACGCGGGCCACGTAAGTCCTTGTCTTGTTTTAGCCGGGCCGCGAGAAACCCAAGATGAAGCCCTATATAATGGGAGCTCGGGATATCAGTTTCAGTCGCTCATATCTTTCTTTTTCACTCGAATTTTCTGATAGTAGAAACTATACTCGGGTCTAATACCCCCTAAATAGCGAAGTTCTGCCCCGTTGTAAGTATCATAACCCCTGGATACGTATTAGATACGCTGCTCGATTGATCTAGGGTTCCGTAACGGCTGTCGTGGTTCTGCCCGACGTAGTCGTTGGAATGCCATCTCGGGGAGGGTATCACTAATGTTAAAATGGGTTATTATACAAACATGTGTGCATTTATGTAAATTATAGATTGTCACCAGGAAACCCTAAAGGATAATCTAAGACAACAATGTGAGTTGATCCGCTTTTTGTAAACTTTCTGTTAACTGTTTTTACAAAACCTCATACAATTAAATGTGTATTAAGCAGTTATTGAGTATTTGTAAGAATACAATTATCATGAGTATGTTGGGGTTTTGTATACAAAATTTGTTACCACCTGGTCAAGGAGTAACATTTCCACAAGTCGGGTCTGACAGTACCATGGATGTTAATTGATATAACTTGGAAACAAATGTAATTATGAGATCTCCCTCAATATTGTACAATGGTTTTTATTTAAACTTGATTAAACTGGGATTCACTCACCAGTATTTCCCACTAACAAATGTTTTTAAAACGTGTTTCAGGTAACAAATTGTGAAAGCCAAATAGAAGCCAGCTGGACAGCACTGAAGGCTTGGAAAAGTGGCAATAAAGTTACCTAAAATAAAATAGATGTTTTTATTAAATAAAATAGGATTTATTCCTATGAAAACCTGTGTACTGCGAACTTGGGTTTATCCCATATGTTTAAAATTATGAAAATATGGTATTTCACTCTGATCAAATATTTCCTAACTACGGTCCTGATGAAAAATTCCGCTGCCAAATTAGACAATGCGTAATACCATCGAAATTAGCTCGCGGCCGCCCGTTATCGGGGATTAGGGATCGGGGGTTGCGACAAACAGACTAGAGTTTGGCACTTTCATCCATAAATTGCTTCAAACGGTGCAATTTGGTAACAAAGTCCATTGTTAACAAAGTCCAGATTATATCATTACCTTTTCGTGTCTTGGGCAATTTGGTAACAAAGTCCATTGTTATCAATTCCCATTTCCAAATTGGCATCTTGTTGGTGCATATGTCTGTCGACTTCCTCTTGTATCGAGTCTTGTATCTAGATAGGATAAACCAGAGCTTGATAGTCAAAGAAATAGGAATTTAGTGCTGATTGACCATTTCACACGAAATGGCAGTTTCACACGAAATGGAAATTTCACACGAAATGGAAGTTTCACACGAAATGGCATTTCGTACGAAATGAAAAGTCCATTTCGTGCGAAATGAAAAGTCCATTTCGTGCGAAATGAAAAGTCCATTTCATGCGAAATGGAAAATCCTATAAATGGGTGGCTTGAGATTTCATTTGTAACTTTGGATTCCGGTAGCGAAGCTCTGCCGAAGTGTCTCCAGGTCGTGTAAAGCTTTCATATCAATACAAGAGACAGTTTAAGTGATTCTAAGTGCATTACAAGCTGATTCATCATCAAAACGTCTGTTTCCGCCTCTCGTTTTGATAAAAAAAATCTTCTGAACGACTCATTAAGGTCACACGATGATCCTACAAGTGGTATCAGAGCTCAGGAGGAAGAGTTCTTACCGATTTCAGCTTGATTTCATCAAAATTCTGATTTCTACACCTTCTTTTACACATTTTTCAAAATTATATGAGATTTCACGGTTAAAATGAACTGATTTTTACATATTACGTGTAAAACACTGTTTTGACTAATCCTTGAAAGAATCAGACCTTAATTCAACCTATTACGTGATCAAACTTGACAAAATCATGGCCGATCAAGTGATGTCAGCATTATTTCATTTGAACTAGACCTTCATTTCGCACGAAATGACTAGATAGAACTTCATTTCGCACCAAAAATTACTTCATTTCGTACGAATTGGGTTCAAGTCGGGTCTGACAGTACCATGGATGTTAATTGATATAACTTGGAAACAAATGTAATTGCGAGATCGCCCTCAATATTGTACAATGGTTTTTATTTAAACTTGATTAAACTGGGATTCACTCACCAGTATTTCCCACTGACAAATGTTTTTAAAACGCGTTTCAGGTAACAAATTGTGAAAGCCAAATAGAAGCCAGCTGGACAGCACTGAAGGCTTGGATAAGTGGCAATAAAGTTACCTAAAATAAAATAGATCTTTTTATTAAATAAAATAGGATTTATTCCTATGAAAACGTGTGTACTACGAACTTGGGTTTATCCCATATGTTTAATATTATGAAAATGTGGTATTTCACTCTGATCAAATATTTCCTAACTACGGTCCTGATGAAAAATTCCGCTGCCAAATTAGACAATACGCAATATCACTGAAACTGGCTCGCGGCCACCCGTTCCCGGGGATTAGGGATCGGGGGTTGCGACAGAAGGTGGTATCAGAGCTAAGCCACTGATTCAGCCACAGAAGTGTTCTGCTGACATCAAAATTCAATCTGTTAGGAAATAAATTACGGGAATACGTGCATAATTGTATTTTATTGCTATGTGTTATTTGACTATTTGTTAGTTTACAGTACGAGCGATCAAGGACCATCTGACGCGTACCGTCAATTGTCTGGTTAACCTAGAAGCGAAGGCACCTCCTCTTCTCAGCCTGCCCTCTCAGGGTACTCTGCTGATACAGAAGAAGGAATCTTTGTGTTTAAGGCTCAGTCAGAAGAGCCATTTCCTCAGAAAAAGAGGGGATGGTTCAGTAGAGGGGCACACGAGCGTAGGAAGCGTATGAAAAAGTTACAAGACCAGAGAGTACTAGCAGCAGCTAAAAGAGAAACTGATGCCTATGCCCAGGATATGCTTAATAGGGGTATATCCAACATCCACATCTTAGCAACCACTGCAGCTGACCCTAACCTGGAGCAAATAATAGCACCCCAACCACAACCACCAATTCCTGACCAACCAATGGAAATAGAAAACCCTGAAAATCAAGTAGAAATGCATGACTTCAATCCGGAGGAAATACCTAGGGTACCTGCACCAAACCCCTTTGACCCAAATTACGACCCCTGGTGGGATGACGTTAGGGACTATGTGCAACGCTACCCGATACATGAAGACACGCCCATGCAGAAAATAGGAGCCTACCCAGGTTTGGATCCCTTAGATCCCTATTACCATGATGAATACATTAAGGAGATTTTAGAAGATCCTTACCGATTTCAGGCCCCTACACCTCCATACCAGGAACCTGCACCCCAGATTCTGAACCCAGTCCTAGAACCTGCACCCCCAATGAGTGCAGAAAACGTACAAGAACTTAGGACATTTGGTGAGGAAATTTTAGAGAGTAGTGAACGGATGAGACAGGTAGGAGAGCGACTCGTCTGGAAGTATGACGAGCGCAATATGGATTTTTGGATGAATCCATACCCATGAATGTGATGGTAGAGATGGTAATAATAGTAATAATAATAATAAAGTAATATAATATGTGTGTATGTGTATGAAAAAAAAATTATGGATACCTATTACTAGTAGTGTAACTTTAAATTTCAGTCGGTATTGTAATTTTTTTTAATTTCAGTACTGGTGTGTAATAGATGCATAGTATATGAATAGAGTAAGTCGCAATGATCGACGCTTTTGACCAAAAATGCGTGTCATGTGATTGGCTATATTAAATATTATTTTGTGATATTAATATGTGGTAAATGTTTAAAATTCAGATGGCCGACGAAGGAAATCAAGGAAATCTGAATAACGATAACCAGAGTAACATTAACTTGGTTAATGAGAATCCGAGCATCAGTAGCAATGGAAACCAAGTGGATAATATTTCTATCCAACACATAGTGGCACAAGGAATTATAGATGCAATGCCATTTATTCTTCAAACTGTTAAGGATGCTGATAATAAAAGTAAACATAGCAGTAAGCGACCAATTGAACCAGAACACAACGTGAACAACGGCCCTGTACTTCAAGTGCCCATTCCCAAAAGAAGAAGAACCATGCCTTATGGTTGTTCTTATAAAGAATTATGGTCCTGCAAACCAATAGAATTCTCGGGCAATGAAGGACCCATTGCAGCTCTACGCTGGATAGAAAAGACTGAAGCTATTTTAAAAATAAGAAAGTGTGCCGAAGAAGACAAGATAATGTTTGCTTCTAATTTATTTAAAAACTCAGCATTGGAATGGTGGAACACTATCCTCCAATCAAGAGGAAGTGATATAATTTATAATATGGAATGGGAGGAATTTAAAAATATGGTAGAAAGGAAATTCTGCCCTCCCAATGAAAAGGAACAGATAGCAAATAAGTTTCTGAACTTAAGAATGACCAGGGTAGATAGTAAGGGTTATACTACCACATTCTTTGAATATGCTAGAATAGCACCAACCCTTGCATCACCTGAACCGGTATTAATCTCCCGTTACATCTGGGGATTAATTGGAGAGATTAGACATGTAGTCAAGGCAGCTAGACCTCAAACCATAGAAGAAGCTGTAGAACTAGCAAATACCTTGACAGATGAGTTAATCCGTACTAGATAAGAAGACCAGAGGAGAAACCTAGCTCAAAGGTTTACCCAAGAATTCCGTTTTGGGAATTTCAACCATAGGAATATGGGTTCTACCTCTGCACCATTCTGCAAGGTCTGCAAGAAAAAACATTCGGGAAAATGCTCCACTCTTTGCAATTTCTGCAAAGCACCAGGACACAAGGAAGAAGATTGCAGAAGAAAATCCAGTAATGGACTATGCTTCAACTGTGGAGAAAAAGGTCATATCAAGCCGAACTGTCCAAAACTAGCTCCAGCTGTGAACAACAAGAATACTAAAAATGCTAGAGCATTCGTTCTGACTGCAGATGAAGCCAAAATGATTCCAGATGTCATAGCCGGTATGTTTTTAGTTAATGATGTTTTTGCTAAAGTATTATTTGACTCTGGTGCAAACCAAAGTTTTATTAATACTTCATTTTGCAAATTCCTTAATCAACCATTAACTAAACTACCACAAGAATGTCTAGTAGAGACAGCAAATGGAGAAACGATTAGGATTTCTGAAATCTTGCAGGGAGCAAGAATATAATTTTTAAACCAAAGGTTTATGGCAAATCTTTACCCAATGAATCTGGCAGGATTTGATATTGTATTAGGAATGGATTGGTTAATAACCAATAAAGCCAGTGTTTTATGTGATCAAAAGTCAATCCAAGTAAATTCACCAAAGGGTGAAAAGATCACAATTAAAGGTGATAAACCATCTAGATCCACGAAATTCATCTCTGTGATGAAAACTGCAAGCTATATAAGAAAAGGATCTATAGTGTATTTGATTTCTATAATCACTAACACTAAAGGAAAAGAACTAAAAGATATTCCAGTAGTGTCTCAGTTTTCAGATGTATTTCCAGAAGAATTACCAGGACTACCGCCGGACAGAGAAGTTGAATTCAGAATTCATCTATTACCAGGAACAGCACCAATTGCTAAAGCACCCTACCGTTTGGCAACAGCCGAAATGCAGGAACTGAAGAAACAGTTAGATGAATTATTAGAGAAGGGATTCACACAACCAAGCTCATCACCATGGGGATCCCCGATACTGTTCGTTAAAAAGAAGGACGGATCAATGCGTATGTGCATTGAGTACCGTGAATTAAACAAGGTCACGATTAAGAACCGGTACCCATTACCAAGAATCAATGATCTGTTCGATCAATTGCAAGGAGCTCAATTTTTCTCTAAAATCGATTTAAGGTCAGGATATCATCAATTAAAGGTACAGGAAGAGGATATTCCTAAAACCGCATTTAGAACAAGGTATGGTCATTATGAATTTACTGTCATGCCATTTGGTTTAACCAATGCCCCAGCCGTATTTATGGACATGATGAACCGAATATGTAAGCCATATTTGGATAAATTCATAATTGTTTTTATTGATGATATTCTCATCTATTCTAAAAGTAAAAAGGAACATGTAAAGCATTTGTACGCACTTTTAAGTTTATTAAGGAAGGAAAAGTTTTACGCTAAATTTTCAAAGTGCGAGTTTTGGTTAGAGCAAGTACAGTTTCTTGGACACTTAGTTGATCATGAAGGAATTCATGTGGATCCCACAAAGATCGAGGCGATTTCCAAATGGAAAACCCCTGAGTCACCAACCGAGGTTAGAAGTTTCTTAGGATTGGCTGGTTATTATAGAAGATTTATTCGAGATTTCTCTAGAATAGCCATTCCTTTAACTAAGTTAACCTGTAAATCCATTAAGTTTGAATGGGGACCAATACAAGAAGAAGCATTTAGAATTCTTAAGCAAAGATTAACCCATACTAGTGTTACCAGAAGGAACTGAAGATTTTGTAATCTATTGCGACGCATCTAAGTTAGGTTATGGATGTGTGTTGATGCAACATCAAAAGGTTATAGCTTATGCGTCTAGACAACTTAAGAATCATGAAGAAAATTATTCAACCCATGATCTAGAATTAGGAGCTATAATTTTTGCCCTTAAGATTTGGAGACATTATCTTTATGGTAGTAAGTTTACCATATTCACGGATCATAAAAGTTTAAGGTATATTTTCGGGCAAAAAGAATTGAATATGAGATAAAGACGCTGGATGGAGATGCTTAGTGATTATGATTGTGATATCCAGTATCATGAAGGAAAAGTAAATGTAGTAGCAGATGCTTTAAGCCGAAAGTATCACGAAAAGCCAAAAAGGGTACGTTCTCTTAAATTAAATCTACAAGTAGATTTAAATGATCAGATAAGAAAAGCACAAGAATCAGTAATCAAAGATGATACTGAAAAATTAAAAGGAATTCTAAAGGAATTAGAACAAGGAACAGATGGAATTTGGAGATTCCAAAGAAGAGAATGTGGATACCTAAATTAGGAAACCTACGTCATCGTATATTAGAAGAAGCCCAAAAGTCTAAGTATACGATGCATCCAGGAAATGATAAAATGTACAAAGATTTAAGAAAAAAAATTTGGTGGATAGGAATGAAAAAGGACATAACAACCTATGTTTCTAAATGTTTAACTTGTTCACAAGTTAAAGCTGAACATCAGAAACCCTCAGGTTTATTACAATAGTTAGAAATGCCAGTGTGGAAATGGGAATTGATGACAATGGATTTTGTTACCATATTACCCAAAACAAGAAAAGGTAATGATACAATCTGGGTGATTTTAGATAGGCTAACCAAGTCAGCTCATTTCCTACCAATGAAAGAAACTTCAGTATGGAACAGTTAGCTAAATTATATGTAAATGAAATAGTTTCATTACATGGAATACCTTTATCAATTGTTTCTGATAGGAATAGTCATTTTACCTCTCATTTTTGGTCAAGTTTCAAAAAAGTAATGGGAACCAAGTTAAATCTAAGCACAACTTATCATCCTCAAACAGACGGACAAAGCGAAAGGACAATCCAAACAATGGAAGACATGCTTAGAGCTTGTGTAATTGATTTTGGAGGTAATTGGGGAGAAGCAACTATCTGGACCTGAGATAGTGCAAGAAACAACCGACAAGATTATTCAAGTCAAGGAACGACTGAAAACAGCACGTGATCGACAAAAGAGCTATGCTGATAACCAACGCAAACCATTGGAATTTTAAGTAGGAGATAAAGTATTGTTAAAAGTCTCTCCTTGGAAAGGAGTGGTAAGATTCATCAAACGGGGAAAGCTAAGTCCAAGGTATGTTGGACCTTTTAAGATTATTAAAAGAATAGGACCTGTAGCCTATCAGCTACAACTGCCAGAGGAAATGACAGGAATACATGATGTATTTCATGTATCAAATCTTAAGAAATGCTTAGCCGATGAATCACTGATAGTACCTCTTAAGGATATAGAGGTAAATGAAAAACTCAAGTTTGTAGAAAGACCTCCACAAATTGAAGACAGGAAAGTCAAAAATCTCAAGCACAAGAGATTAGTTCTAGTTAAAGTGAAGTGGGACTCCAAAAGAGGACCAGAGTATACATGGGAGCTTGAATCAGAAATACAAAGGAAATATCCACACTTATTCCAGTAGATCTCGGGGATGAGCTCTAAAACAAGGTGGGGGAGGATATAACAATCCTCAAGAAAACCGACACCCTCAAATTATTTTCGACATCCTAAAAATATTTAAAATACCCAAATATGTCCAAAAATACACCCCATACGCGAAAACGGACCCCGAATACCCAAAATAGTATTAAAAATTAATTAAAATCTGATTTTAGGGTTTAGGCGGGCCGCGTAAAGGACCCTTAACCCTTACGCGGGCTGCGACAACTTAAAACCTGGCACGACCCTGGGCCGCCATGCGGCCCAACACGCGTTAAGCCTACATAGTGACCCGGACAAGCTAGGTCGTTGACTATAGTTGACGCGGGCCACGTAAGTCCTTGTCTTGTTTTAGCCGGGCCGCGAGAAACCCAAGATGAAGCCCTATATAATGGGAGCTCGGGATATCAGTTTCAGTCGCTCATATCTTTCTTTTTCACTCGAATTTTCTGATAGTAGAAACTATACTCGGGTCTAATACCCCCTAAATAGCGAAGTTCTGCCCCGTTGTAAGTATCATAACCCCTGGATACGTATTAGATACGCTGCTCGATTGATCTAGGGTTCCGTAACGGCTGTCGTGGTTCTGCCTGACGTAGTCGTTGGAATGCCATCTCGGGGAGGGTATCACTAATGTTAAAATGGGTTATTATACAAACATGTGTGCATTTATGTAAATTATAGATTGTCACCAGGAAACCCTAAAGGATAATCTAAGACAACAATGTGAGTTGATCCGCTTTTTGTAAACTTTCTGTTAACTGTTTTTACAAAACCTCATACAATTAAATGTGTATTAAGCAGTTATTGAGTATTTGTAAGAATACAATTATCATGAGTATGTTGGGGTTTTGTATACAAAATTTGTTACCACCTGGTCAAGGAGTAACATTTCCACAAGTCGGGTCTGACAGTACCATGGATGTTAATTGATATAACTTGGAAACAAATGTAATTATGAGATCTCCCTCAATATTGTACAATGGTTTTTATTTAAACTTGATTAAACTGGGATTCACTCACCAGTATTTCCCACTAACAAATGTTTTTAAAACGTGTTTCAGGTAACAAATTGTGAAAGCCAAATAGAAGCCAGCTGGACAGCACTGAAGGCTTGGAAAAGTGGCAATAAAGTTACCTAAAATAAAATAGATGTTTTTATTAAATAAAATAGGATTTATTCCTATAAAAACCTGTGTACTGCGAACTTGGGTTTATCCCATATGTTTAAAATTATGAAAATATGGTATTTCACTCTGATCAAATATTTCCTAACTACGGTCCTGATGAAAAATTCCGCTGCCAAATTAGACAATGCGTAATACCACCGAAATTAGCTCGCGGCCGCCCGTTATCGGGGATTAGGGATCGGGGGTTGCGACAAACAGACTAGAGTTTGGCACTTTCGTCCATAAATTGCTTCAAACGGTGCAATTTGGTAACAAAGTCCATTGTTAACAAAGTCCAGATTATATCATTACCTTTTCGTGTCTTGGGCAATTTGGTAACAAAGTCTATTGTTATCAATTCCCATTTCCAAATTGGCATCTTGTTGGTGCATATGTCTGTCGACTTCCTCTTGTATCGAGTCTTGTATCTAGATAGGATAAACCAGAGCTTGATAGTCAAAGAAATAGGAATTTAGTGCTGATTGACCATTTCACACGAAATGGCAGTTTCACACGAAATGGAAATTTCACACGAAATGGAAGTTTCACACGAAATGGCATTTCGTACGAAATGAAAAGTCCATTTCGTGCGAAATGAAAAGTCCATTTCGTGCGAAATGAAAAGTCCATTTCGTGCGAAATGAAAAATCCTATAAATGGGTGGCTTGAGATTTCATTTGTAACTTTGGATTCCGGTAGCGAAGCTCTGCCGAAGTGTCTCCAGGTCGTGTAAAGCTTTCATATCAATATAAGAGACAGTTTAAGTGATTCTAAGCGCATTACAAGCTGATTCATCATCAAAACGTCTGTTTCCGCCTCTCGTTTTGATAAAAAAAATCTTCTGAACGACTCGTTAAGGTCACACGATGATCCTACAAGTGGTATCAGAGCTCAGGAGGAAGAGTTCTTACCGATTTCAGCTTGATTTCATCAAAATTCTGATTTCTACACCTTCTTTTACACATTTTTCAAAATTATATGAGATTTCACGGTTAAAATGAACTGATTTTTACATATTACGTGTAAAACACTGTTTTGACTAATCCTTGAAAGAATCAGACCTTAATTCAACCTATTACGTGATCAAACTTGACAAAATCATGGCCGATCAAGTGATGTCAGCATTATTTCATTTGAACTAGACCTTCATTTCGCACGAAATGACTAGATAGAACTTCATTTCGCACCAAAAATTACTTCATTTCGTACGAATTGGGTTCAATTCGTGTGAAACAGGTCCATTTCGCATCAAAACATCCATTTCGCACGAGATAAAAGATTCATTTCATGGGAATTTTTCATTTCGTTTGAAGTGCACCCAGGTCATCATTTTGTATGTATTGGTTTCGTTTGAAAATCTGTCAAGCTGCGTGAATATTTGTTCAGGGCTCAATCAATATTCTGATCTATATACATATCGGTCCAATCAAATTTTGTTGAAGGATACAGTTGTCGGCCATCTTTAATGAAGATATCATGTGTTCACGTGATTTGATTAAAGAGCTGCAGCCCATGTGATTTTATATCGTCGGTCCAATAGTCTTTGAGTGTTACCAGCCTGCAAAGTTCATCGACCCAATCACTGTTTTTATATCATAATAGTTGTCGGCCAGCTTTTCATTGAGGTCCAATCAGAGAGTGTAGTGATTGATTCATATTAAATCAGCCCATGTGATTGTAAAGACCCAAGGAGTACATGTGTTAGCCCACGATACAAATAATTCGGTCCAATCATAAATGGTTTCTGATCATTTGGTCCAATCAAAGTTGTCGACCCAATCACAAAGCTTAATTGTGAATATTTCAGCCCATGAGAAGTGTCAGATCCCCTAAAGTCTTTGATCCAATTCATGACTTGAAGTTGTTGGCCCAATGAGATTTCAATAAGTAAAAGAATTTATCGGCCATTTTTAAACACAGAACCCATGTGCTTTGACTGATTATTTGTAATCGGTCCAATCATTATTCACACACGTTCACATATTAAGTTCGTTTAAACTGGTCATTTGTTTTTGTATTCTCCAGGTGTTTTACGAGGTGAGCCAGTTCATTTAAAAGCTTGTTTGAGAAATCCTTCGATACCAAAACATGGAAGAGGAATTCTATAACGCATTTGCTACTTCCCCGAGTACTCCTGTTACCATTACTCAGAACATGAACATGGAAAATGAAACAGGAACTTTGCAAAAACCCCCGAAGCTAATGGGTATTGAAGAATATTATGGTTGGAAAGACCGATTCAAAAACTGGGTTCAAGCTAAACATTTGAGGTCATGGGAATGTATTGAGAAGAAGTATGTTTAACCTCATACAAATGTGGGTGTTATTAAACTTGATTAAACTGGGATTCACTCACCAGTATTTCCCACTGACAAATGTTTTTAAAACGTGTTTCAAGTAACAAATTGTGAAAGCCAAATAGAAGCAAGCTGGACAGCACTGAAGGCTCGGAAAAGTGGCAATAAAGTTACCTAAAATAAAATAGATGTTTTTATTAAATAAAATAGGATTTATTCCTATGAAAATGTGTGTACTGCGAACTTGGGTTTATCCCATATGTTTAATATTATGAAAATATGGTATTTCACTCTGATCAAATATTTCCTAACTACGGTCCTGATGAAAAATTCTGCTGCCAAATTAGACAATACGTAATACCACCGAAATTAGCTCACGGCCGCCCGTTTTCGGGGATTAGGGATTGGGGGTTGCAACAAACAGACTAGAGTTCGGCACTTTCGTCCATAAATTGCTTCAAACGGTGCAACATTGATGCTGGTATGATAGCTGCTGTTGTAGGAAAATTCTATTAATGGTAAATGATCGTCCCAATTTCCTCCAAAGTCAATTACACAGGCTCTAAGCATATCTTCCATTTTCTGAATTATCCTTTCGCTTTGTCGGTCCGTTTGAGGATGATAAGTTGTGCTTTGATTTAACCTGGTTCCCATTGCTTTTTGGAAACTTGTCCAAAAATGAGATGTAAAACGGCTATCTCTATCAGACACACTGGATAAAGGAATTCCATGTAATGAAACTATTTCATTTACATATAACTTGGCTAACTGTTTCATACTGAAAGTTTCCTACATTGGTAAGAAATGAGCAGATTTGGTTAATTTGTCTACAATCACCCAGATTGTATCATTACCTTTTCGTGTCTTGGGCAATTTGGTAACAAAGTCCATTGTTATCAATTCCCATTTCCAAATTGGCATCTTGTTGGTGCATATGTCTGTCGACTTCCTCTTGTATCGAGTCTTGTATCTAGATAGGATAAACCAGAGCTTGATAGTCAAAGAAATAGGATTTTAGTGCTGATTAACCATTTCACACGAAATGGCAGTTTCACACGAAACAGAAATTTCACACGAAATGGCAGTTTCACATGAAATGGCATTTCGTACGAAATGAAAAGTCCATTTCGTGCGAAATGGAAAATCCTATAAATAGGTGGCTTGAGATTTCATTTGTAACTTTGGATTCCGGTAGCGAAGCTCTGCCGAAGTGTCTCCAGGTCGTGTAAAGCTTCCATATCAATTCAAGAGACAGTTTAAGAGATTCTAAGTGCATTACAAGCTAATTCATCATCAAAACGTCTGTTTCTGCCTCTCGTTTTGATCAAAAAATCTTCTGAACGACTCGTTAAGGTCACACGACGATCCTACAAGTGGTATCAGAGCACAGGAGGAAGAGTTCTTACCGATTTCAGCTTGATTTCATCAAAATTCTGATTTCTACACCTTCTTTAACACATTTTTCAAAATTATATGAGATTTCATGGTTAAAATGAACTGATTTTTACATATTACGTGTAAAACACTATTTTGACTAATCCTTGAAAGAATCAGACCTTAATTCAACCTATTACGTGATCAAACTTGACAAAATCATGGCCGATCAAGTGATGTCAGCATTATTTCATTTGAACTAGACCTTCATTTCGCACGGAATGACTAGATAGAACTTCATTTCGCACCAAAAATTACTTCATTTCGTACGAATTGGGTTCAATTCGTGTGAAACAGGTCCATTTCGCATCAAAACATCCATTTCGCACGAGATAAAAGATTCATTTCATGGGAATTTTTCATTTCGTTTGAAGTGCACCCAGGTCATCATTTCGTATGTATTGGTTTCGTTTGAAAATCTGTCAAGCTGCGTGAATATTTGTTCAGGGCTCAATCAATATTCTGATCTATATACATATCGGTCCAATCAAATTTTGTTGAAGGATACAGTTGTCGGCCATATTTAATGAAGATATCATGTGTTCACGTGATTTGATTAAAGAGCTGCAGCCCATGTGATTTTATATCGTTGGTCCAATAGTCTTTGAGTGTTACCAGCCTGCAAAGTTAATCGACCCAATCACTGTTTTTATATCATAATAGTTATCGGCCAGCTTTTCATTGAGGTCCAATCAGAGAGTGTAGTGATTGATTCATATTAAATCAGCCCGTGTGATTGTAAAGACCCAAGGAGTACATGTGTTAGCCCACGATACAAACAATTCGGTCCAATCATAAATGGTTTCTGATCATTTGGTCCAATCAAAGTTGTCGGCCCAATCACAAAGCTTAATTGTGAATATTTCAGCCCATGAGAAGTGTCAGATCCACTAAAGTCTTTGATCCAATTCATGACTTGAAGTTGTTGGCCCAATGAGATTTCAATAAGTAAAAGAATTTGTCGGCCATTTTTAAACACAGAACCCATGTGCTTTGACTGATTATTTGTAATCGGTCCAATCATTATTCACACACGTTCACATATTAAGTTCGTTTAAACTGATCATTTGTTTTTGTATTCTCCAGGTGTTTTACGAGGTGAACCAGTTCGTTTAAAAGCTTGTTTGAGAAATCCTTCGATACCAAAACATGGAAGAGGAATTCTATAACGCATTTGCTACTGCCCCGAGTACTCCTGTTACCATTACTCAGAGCATGAACATGGAAAATGAAACAGGAACTTTGCAAAAACCCCCGAAGCTAATGGGTATTGAAGAATATTATGGTTGGAAAGACCGATTCAAAAACTGGGTTCAAGCTAATCATTTGAGGTCATGGGAATGTATTGAGAAGAAGTATGTTTAACCTCATACAGATGTGGGTGTTATTAAAACTATTTCTGAGTTGTCGGACACAGAACGAGATATGTAAAAAGCATAAAAGATGTTGATTAGTCTACTCCAGCAAGCTGTGAAAGAAGACATCTTCATATTACTTCAACATGATAATACTTCACGTTCAATTTGGGAAGCACTTCGAGTTAAGTTTGAGGGAAGTGAGAAGATGATCAGGAGTAAGAAATCATTGTTAAAGAAAGAATTTGATTTGTTTACGAGTTTGCCGGGTGAAACTTCAAAGAAACTGATCGAAAGATATTGTCATTTAGTGAGATCAATGTCTCTTTTGGATATCAAAAAAGATCGAGAAGAATGGGTTGATAAATTAGCTGATGCTTTACCTCAGAAAGAATGGGGTACATATCTGATGATCTTAAAGAACACTGGAGAATATGACAAATTGACAATTTCTCAGTTTATTGAAAAAATTGAAGGACAAGACCTTGAAGAGCAAAAGATTTCTAGAATGAACAATCCAAGTGGTCAACAAGACATCAAGATATATTACAAAGGGAGTGTTCAGGATGTTGAAGCAAGTCCAAAGGTTCAAACTGCTTTCAGCGCAGAAAATTCATTCGGATCAGTTACTCAAAGTCCAAGCAGCAACAGTGGTTTTTTTTCATACTCAAGTGTTAATCCGAATGTTTCAACCTCAAGTCATCAGTTTCAAAGCTCAAACAGCAGTAATGGTCATGTGTTACACTACAATATCGCGTTGCGTATTCAGAATGGTCAAAATTTCTCTGAAGAGTTCGCTAAAGGTCATATGGCATTACTAGCTACAGTGTTAGAGTCATATGAGGGATTGGTTGCAGGAAGGATCGGAAATCCTATGTTGACAAAAGAGGATTACGATCAGATTGATGCTGAGGAAAATGAGCTTATGGATATTAAGTGGTGTTTAGTGAGTGTTTTGAGGAGAGCTGAGAAATTTAAGATGATTACAGGAAGAGATGATTTCCGTGATGCTAATGTTTCTACTTTGGGTTTTGATAAATCTAAAGTTACTTGTTTTCGATGCAGGGAAAAAGGACATTTCAAGAGGGAATGTACTAATCGAGAAGCAGGAGGAGCTCAGAATCCGTTCAGAAATAATGATTATTATCGGAAAGCCATATATCAACAAGTTGCTCAACAACCGTATCAACAACAAGAACCACAAAATGCACATGCTAAGAAGGCGATCGAAGAATCAAAAAAGAAAGCTTATTATGGTATAATAGATCAAGATGATGAAAAAGTAGCAGAAGGTTTTAGCTGGGACAAATACGTTCCACCTGATTTAAAACTTGGAGCTTTCATTGCACAAATAGTTCAAGATCCAGATTTGATGAAAGAGTGGATGGATATGTTTGAAAACAATGAGAAAATTCAAGATGGAGAGTTTGTTTCTTCAGATGATAGTTCAGAAAAGACAACAGTTTTTGATCAATCATCATCTGATAGCAGTGATGATGAAGAAGAAACACAAATAAACATTGGAAAATTTTCATTGTCTCCTGAAAGTTTTAAATTTTATTTTGCAGATAGATTGGAGAAGCTGAAGGAGAAACGAGCAGCAAAAGAACAAAAAAGGATGAAATGTGAGAATGTTGCTCAGGAAAAGAAGAATGAAAGGAGTGAAGAAGTTAAAGCTGATAAGAAAGTGGTTGAAGCTGAGAAAGTAGTTGAAGTTGAAATGGTAGTTGAAGTTGAGAATATTATCGAAGTTGAAAAAATTGTTGAAGTCACAAAACCATGTCTAAAGTGTTTGGAATCATGCAAACAGTGTGAAGAGAAAGATGAGAAGTATTGTGAGCTTGACAAGATGAAAGACAAATTACTGTTCGATGTCAATTATGTAAAAGAATCGTATGATGTGTTGAACAGAACGGTGAATAGTTTGCAAAAGACAAATTATGAAAGAGAAGACGCATTAACCATGATGAATGCAGTAATGATGACAAAGCAGAAGGCTATAAATCATTACATTGAAGAGTGTGCAAAGTTGAAGCAAGAGTTGGAGATAGAAAAGATAGAAAATGAAAGAATCAGACGATTGCTGCAAAGTTATTCAAGTTCTGATTATTTGATTGATAGAATTTATCCAACTGTTGCAGGTTTTGAAGCCTTTCAGGACAAGAAGTCGGAAGAGAAGGATACTGGTAAGAAACAAAGTGCAAATTATAATAAGTGTCCGCCTCCGATCTGGGAAGGTTATTCTCCCAGAAAACCAAATGAAGAACAAGTCAAAAAGGCAGTCAATATAAAGTTAAAATCCGAAACAAGTGATGAGTTACCAGAAAATATTGACGTTATGTTCACATCGTCTGACACTGATCATGAGTCTGAGTTAATAAAGAAAGTGGTCGATCAGGTGTTGCATATTTTTGGGAAAATGGTTGATGGGAAAGTAAAAGGGGTAAAAGATTTTTATGAAAAAAAAAAGAAATGTTGAAACCCCGAGTGAAACTGAAAAGGTCACACCCAAAGATAGTCAGTCGTGGGTGTCTGTTTTTCATATGTAAAAATTATGACTTGCCGGAACTCCCAGGTTGGTAAGTGTGGAGTAGGAATCGGCATCTTTCTTGAAGAAATTCACAGTTGTGATGTTTTTTCCTACAAGTGGTTTATCACGGTCATTAAGTTGAACTTGATTAAACTTTAATACAAATTGGTTGAAAAACAATGTGATGAAACCCCTAACCTACAAGTGGTTTGTGAAAATCAACGAAACTAATTTTCCGAAAAAATCATTTTGATTAAAACAAACTTAAGTGTTTTGAAATCTTAATGAGAAAATAGTTTGTTGTCAGGGGGAGTTCTGATTGTTTATGCAAAGTGGATGGTGATTTGAAGCAATTCACAACAGTTATCACTTTATTTTGTACGGTTTGTTTTCAATTTTTCTTTAAATGGTTTTGAATTTTAGGGGGAGTAAGAAAATTTCAGAAAATCCAAAAACATTAGAAATTTTGAAAAAGTCAAAAACATGATAAAAATCAAAAGTGGATTTTGTTGAGAAAAGAGGAAATGATAGTACATCAGTGGACTATCACAACATGCTAAAGAATTAGAAAGTTACAATGTGATAAACGGTCTCACTGATGATATGCCAGTAGATTTTTCTCACGCTTAGTAGATTGTCTTCGAGATATAAACCTAAATATCATACTTACTTATCTCGTGGGGAACATCTCTCGAATATATGGGTAACCCCCGAAATCTTGTTTGAAGGATCCCTCTTTCTGAGATACTAGGTCTTTATGCTTAGTGATATCTGGGGTATTATCCTGGGACTTTTGATTTTGCGGAAGCAATGGCTTAGTCCCCGTATAATACTTTTCGCTTGCTTGAAATAAAAGCACCACCCTCAGCATAAAAAATGATGAAACATTGCAAAATGCTAATCATGTGCTGTTGAAGAAAAGATTCTCTAAAGGGAACACACCTAAAGTCGAAGCCATCATCTCTCTGATTTTGCGGAAGCAATAGCCTGAGCTCTCATGGCCCTCGCATTTAACCCTTTACAGATATCATCTAGGTATACTCACCTGTAAGACTGAATATTGGGATCTGGATACGGGAGAATATTCTGAGGTGGAACACTCAAATAAGTTCAAGTGCTTAAAACATTAATCTCGTATCTCGAATCAATTGAACTTTGTGTGAAAATTTTAAGTGGATCAGTATACTGACAATCTAAGTGAATCGTTTAGAACTTAAAGTGTTTAAAGCTCAACGGTGCTAGTGATTTGTCTCAAAAACTGATATGATCCTCTTACACAAACTCATAAAAATATTGTATGTAAATATTTCTTTACTGTTTTTCATTAAATCAAAAATCCAAAAAGATTGTGTTTTAGATTTGAAATTTTGAAAAATGCAAAAATATTTTATTTCATCTTATTTCCGACAACTGATGTTGAAAAGCTAATTTTCAAAATTTCGAGTGCTAAACATGACGACAACTGGGTTGGGAGAGTGTGTTTGAAATGTAAAATGATTTTAATGAAATACCAAAATTTGTATGTTTCAATTACAAGTGGTTAGTGGAGATTAAAATTGTTAAATTTTAATAATTGTAAAAACTTATGTGTTGGGTAGAGATTTGTGCAGATCCCCGTGTTTGATCCTGTTGCTACGGAGAGCCAGGAATCGTTCTTGAACCTGTGAAAGTGCTATGTCAGATTGCGATCTCGGAACAATTTAAGGGGGAGTCTGCTAGCAAAGGGGAGTCTGAAGATAGTAGAACCCGTGTCAAATCCTATTGTCCGAGCCAGCTGCTGATCCTGAAGAATTTATTGGATCAACATCCAAGGGGGAGGTTAGCTGTAGAAGTTGATAAAGAGAAGAGAGAAAATTGAGGATGCTTACAATTTCAGACAATTTGGAAAGAGCATGTAGACTGATCAAGACTGAAGACTTCTCAAACTGTAGACTCGACACCGAAGACTTCGTCAACATCCAAGGGGGAGTCTGTTGGTGCATATGTCTGTCGACTTCGTCTTGTATCGAGTCTTGTATCTAGATAGGATAAACCAGAGCTTGATAGTCAAAGAAATAGGATTTTAGTGCTGATTGACCATTTCACACGAAATGGTAGTTTCACAGGAAATGGCAGTTTCACACGAAATGGCATTTCGTGCGAAATGAAAAGTCCATTTCATGCGAAATGGAAAATCCTATAAATAGGTGGCTTGAGATTTCATTTGTAACTTTGGATTCCGGTAGCGAAGCTCTGCCAAAGTGTCTCTAGGTCGTGTAAAGCTTTCATATCAATACAAGAGACAGTTTAAGTGATTCTAAGTGCTTTACAAGCTGATTCATCCTCAAAACGTCTGTTTCTGCCTCTCGTTTTGATCAAAAACTCTTCTGAACGACTCGTTAAGGTCGCACGACGATCCTACACATCTCTAATTGTTGCAATAACCCTGAAGGTTTCTGATGCTCAGCTTTAACCTGTGAACAGGTTAGACATTTAGAAACATAGTTTGTTATATCCTTTTTCATTCCTATCCACCATAAATTCTTTCTTAAATCTTGATACATCTTATCACTACCGGGATTTATCGTATACTTAGACTTAAGGGCTTCTTCCAAAATTTGGGTTCGTAGATTCCCTTGAATAGGTATCCAGATCCTTTCCTTATGGAATCTCCAAATTCTATCTAATCCTAGTTCTAATTCATTAATCATTCCTTTTAAACCTTCGGCATCGTCCTTGATTGTTGTTTCCTGTATCTTTCTAATTTGCTTATTTAAATCTATCTGCAGATTTAATCTGAGAGAGCGTACACGTTTTGGCTTTTCATGATACTTTCAACTTAAAGCATCAGCCACTACATTAGCTTTTCCTGCATGATACTAGATATCACAATCATAATCTCTAAGAATTTCCATCCAACGTCTTTGTCTCATGTTTAATTCCTTTTGCCCAAAAATATATCTTAAACTCTTATGATCTGAAAAGACAACAAGCTTACTACATTAAAGATAGTGTCTACAAATCTTAAGGGCAAAAACTATGGCTCCTAACTCTAGATCGTGGGTTGTATAATTTTCTTCATGTTTCTTAAGTTGTCTAAAGACATAAGCTATAACCTTTTGACGTTGCATCAGCACACATCTGTATCCTAACTTAGACGCTTCACAATAGATTACAAGGTCTTCAGTTACTTCAGGTAACGCGAATATGGGTGCGTTGGTTAATTTTTGCTTTAAAATCCTAAAGGCTTCCTCCTGTTTTGGTCCCCATTCAAACTTAACTTATTTGCAGGTCAGTTTGGTTAATGGAATGGCTATTCTAGAGATATCTTGAATAAAACGTCTATAATATCCTGCCAGTCCAAGAAAACTTGTTACTTCCATTGGTGACTCGGGGACTTTCCATTTGGTAATCGCCTCGATTTTTATGGGATCCACATGAATTCATTCATGATTAACTAGATGTCCAAGGAATTGCAGTTCTTGTAGCCAAAATTCGCATTTTGAGAATTTAGCATAAAGCTTTTCTTTTCTCAACAATTTTAGAAGTGTATGCAAATGCTCTTCATGATCCTCCTTATTCTTAGAATAAATTAGAATATAATCTATAAAGACAATTATGAATTTATCCAGGTAAGGTTTACATATCCTGTTCATCATGTCCATAAATGTGGCTGTGGCATTGGTTAAACCAAATGGCATGACTGTAAATTCATAATGACCATACCTTGTTCTGAAAGTAGTTTTAGGAATGTCCTCTTCCTGTACTTTCAATTGATGATATCCCGAGCGTAAGTCGATCTTAGAAATGAATCGAGCTCCTTGAAGTTGATCGAACAGGTCATCGATTCTCGGTAGTGGGTACCAATTTTTAATCGTAACCATATTCAATTCCCTGTAATCAATGCACATACGCATTGATCCATCCTTCTTCTTGACAAATAACACCGGTGCTCCCCATGGTGATGAACTAGGCTGTATAAAACCTTTTTCAAGTAGTTCGTCCAATTGTTTCTTCAGTTCCTGCATCTCTGTCGGTGCTAGTCGATATGGTGTTTTGGCAATTGGTGTCGTTCCTGGTATTAGGTGAATTCTAAATTCAACCTCTCGATATGGCGGCAATCCAGGTAACTCTTCTAGAAAAACATTTGAGAATTTAGATAATACAGGAATATCTTTTAATTATTTTCCTTTAGTGTTAATGATTATGGAAATCATCTACACTATTCTTCCTTTCCTTGCATAGCTTGCAGCTTTCATCACAGAGATGAATTTTGTGGTTTTCGTTGGTTTGTCTCCTTTAATTGTTGATCTTTTCACCATTTGGTGTACTTACATGCACAGACTTTTGATCACATAAAATACTGGCACGATTGGATACCAACCCATCCATTCCTAATACGACATCGAATCCGGCTAGATTCATTGGAAAAAGATTAGCAGTAAAGTTATGGTTTAGAATTTCTATCTTTGCTCCCTGCAAGATTTCGCTTATCTTGATAGAATCTCCATTTGTTGTCTCCACTAGACAGTCTTGTTGAAGTTTAGTTAATGGTTGATTGAGAAGTTTGTAGAAAGAAGTATTGATAAAACTTTGGTTTGTACCAGAGTCAAATAATACTTTAGCAAAATATCATTAACTAAAAACGTACCAGCAATCACATTTGGAATCATCTTGGCTTCTTCAGCTGTCAGAACGAATGCTTTGGCATTCTTCTTGGGTCCTCTGGTTACCATAGCTTTGCTGGTTGTTTCTATAGCTAGTTTCAGACAGTTCGGTTTAATATGACCAGCTTCTCCACAATCGTAGCATAACCTATTGCTTGCTTTCTTCCTGCAGTCTTCTTCCTTATGTCTAGAAATTTTGAAGAAGTTGCAGTATATTGAGCACCTTCCTGAATGCTTCCTTTTGAAATACTTGCAGTTGGGTGACGAGGAAGAACCTGTTCCCTTTCCACGGTAGGAATTACCAGAACGAAATTCTTAGGTAAGCTTTTGAGCTAGGTTCTTTCTCTGGTTTTCCTATTGTGTAAGTACCAACTCATCAGTCAGGGTGTTGGCCAGTTCTACTGCTTCTTCTATGGTTTGTGGTCTAGCCGCCTTGACTACATGTCTGATCTCACTGATTAATCCCTAGATGTAACAGGAGATTAATACTGGTTCTGGTGAGGCTAACGTTAATACTATACTAGCATATTCAAAGAATACTGTAGTGTACTCCCTGCAGTCTATTCCAATCATTTTATGATTTAGGAACTTATTAGCATTTGTTCCTTTTCATGAGGAGGACAAAATTTTCTTTCAACTATATCTTTAAAGTTAGTCAATTCCATGTTATAAACCCTATCACTTCCTCTAGATTGGAGAATGGTATTCCACCATTCTAAGGCTGCATTCTTAAAAAGATTAGAAGCAAACATGATCTTATCTTCATCTGCACATTTACTTATTTTTATGACTGCTTCTGTCTTTTCTATCCAGCGCAAGGCTGAAATGGCTCCTTCATTGCCTGAGAATTCTATTGGTTTGCAGGCTAATAATTCTTTGTAGGAACAACCATATGAGATGGTTCTTATTCTTTTTGGGATTGGGGCTTGGATAAGTGGCCCATGATTTTCGTTCATGCTATGACTTGGTTCAGTAGGTGCACGTTTACTTCTAATTACATAATTATTATTTTCTGCTTCTTTAATAGTCTTGATAATATATGGCATAACTTCTATGATTCCTTGTGCTACTATATGTTCGATGTCACTTTTATTCACGTGGTTCTCGTTATTATCATTATTCTGGTTTTCCTGATTTACTTCGTTGTCCATCTGAATTGTAAACATTTATCAAGTATTAATATCACAGAATAAGATTTAATTCAAACAAACATTAAAACAAATTAAACCAAAAACGTCGAGCATTGCGACTTACTCTTTTTATATATATCTATATATGCATCTAGTACAAATTATAACTAGAATTTAAATACTTGTAACAATAAGTTTAGTTGTGTGTATCCCACCTGAATCATCTTCCAGCTCTCGTAAGCATATGCCTTTAACCAGTTATCAAATATTTTCTCCCACCGGTTGTAATCTTTGATGTTCATAAGCTTTGCCGGCTTCTGGTGAGTTCCGTACGCGTTCTCGATGTTCAACGGCTCGGAAATAACCTTTGTCATATTCTTCGGATTTGTATCAGAAGGGGATGGATCCGAAGTAGTGAAAGCGTCAAAGAATTTGTTGTAAAATTCTCCTTCCATGATCAACACCTGCAAACAACAAACACTTAGACAATTCAGAAGTGAAAATAACCAAGACAGTCAGTCCATACGAACCGGGAATTGTGGGTTCGTACGAAGCTACAAATGTAAGTTGTTCAGACAAGATTGTGCATTCGTACGAAGCTAGATGTGGCTTCGTATGAAGGGACTTCAAATTCACAAAAACCTATTTTCAGCTGGGTTCGTACGATGCTACAACAGTAACTTCGTAAAAATCAGATTTTGTAAAAAATCACAACTAAGGACGTGGGTTCGTACGAAGCTGGAATGTGTTGCTTTGTACGAAGCTAACCTGCTAAAAACTTGTTGTGTTTTTCATGGTTTTTATCAGAATTTTATGAGATTTAGGTTGAATTTTAACATGAAATTCAGGAGGATTGATTAAAAACGATTTTCGCACACTATATCAAAAAATCAGCCGAATTTGTCCATGAATTCGATGTGAATTTTGATTTTAAGTCTGAAAAAGTTCAAAAAGAAGAAGTAGGAGTAGAAATGACATGAAAGCAAATTCGAATCGGCTCAAATCTGATAGAAATCGCCGGTATCAGTTGATCTTAAGTCACGAATCAGGTCTCCAAGCTCTGATACCACTTGTGAGGACCGTGTTCGTCTTCGTTGAACGCTCCGACCGGATCTAAGATCTACGTGCTAGTGCGGAATCCAAGACATAGATTGACATAATGATCATACAGACACCATTAAATGCTCTTCTCATTGATATTGAAAGTTGTACAAAACCTGGAGAAGATTGGACAGAGCTTCGCTATAGTTGCCCAAAAGTTACACAAACTAAGAACCCAACACCCATATATATAGACCTGCTGGCTTCGTACGAAGGGACATCCCCCTTCGTGCGAACTGGGTGTTAAGCCTACCTTCGTACAAAATGAACTACTATGTCCCTTCCTACGAAGGGACTATTACATGACAAATCCTTTTTAGTTGCATACGACTAACATACAATTACATATAAACAACATTATACATAGACTCAATACAAGACGGAAGCTACAGACATAGTGCATTCACATTTAAACTTCAAGCCTTATCCATTTGGATATGATTGTGATTACATGAATCGAGCCCTAGAAACTTGTGGTTGTGTTTTGGTTTGTTTGTATTTCTAGTTTGTTTCAATATTTGTATTTATTGGGTTATTTGGAACCCTTTGTAATAGTTAGGTTTTATTTTATTGTAAAAGTGTTTTATTATAAAATTGTATAACCTGGCGAGACAAGATATTGAAGATCGAAGATGAAAACGAACAAGACCTGCAAGATAGAGATCCTGGACTAAGTGGAAGCAAGGCCAGACTTGTGGTTGTTCGTTCCTTTTAAACCCATTTAGTTTGTCGTTCATTGGCTCGAACGAAACTGAACAAATTACCACTGGTGGTTGGGTTTTATTTTTGTTTTATTTTTGTTTTGTTTTGTTTTGTTTTGTTTTGTTTTGTTTTGTGTGGTTGTAATTGTGTAATGTAGATAATCTTTAACCAACAAAAATTGTTTTTTTGTAATTATAGAAGACTAGATATATTAAAAGGACTTTTATTTTAACTTGGAAAGGTAAATAACAAAAGGAGCTTTATTATGAGATAAAACAGTTGGTTTTTAAATTAAAGTTTTTAATTTGGCAAAACCATAAATGTATAAATGTTTATAAATTTAAAATCAAGTTTGCGATTAATGACCAATCTAGTTTTAAATAGGGTATTTAAAATTTTGATCATGTTGAGAGTTGTAAGGATTTTCAATTTAATCACGAACATAAAGTAAAATTGGACTTTACTAAAGTTGCACGACTTGCCTCATGCTACAAGTCGTGCACTATATTTTGACCCTACTTGGTAATTAAAATATAAAAGTGAAATCCTAAACTAAATCGATATTTCTATGTCATCCTAAATTGGAGATACTCGAACCAATATATTCGAACTCCCTTTGTTAGTGATTACCCTACAATAGGCCTACGGTTTTGGTGAGAGGTTGAATCGCGATTCCTAAGTGACATGGGCCGGTTCCACACATTTCCATTAGAGGACCAATATCACTTGAAGCTTTTCAAGTGGGCACAGTTGGGGTTAAAAGTACCTTGTATTGACACGTCGTGTCATGCAACCCTAAGCCTGAGAGTTATGTTAGTACATAATGTCTAATTCCTACGTCTTAGTCAGAGTCTATTTTGTTTATAGGTAGCATAACATGTTTGAGTTTGAAGTATGTTTTGTTTTGTAATGAACACATACGCGCGTATGAGAACATCTAGCGTACGAGTCATGTGCGCCTATCACCATTGCCTATAAATAGGTTGGTACGTGCGCATGAACTCATAACTTTGCAATTTGTGATTTGGAGAGATTATTAAAACATTGTAACAAGAGGTCATTATGCTGCCAAATTTCTGAATGTAAAGATAGACTATGAAACTACAAGTATTCACCAGTTATTAGATTGGATTTCGCACTTTCTAATTGCTCATAGATATCATATTTGTGTTATTCAGGTCTAATCAACACACACAATGATCCTACGAGTGGTATAAGAGCTAGAGATCAAATATCTACTGGCGAATCACTTGGATTTGAAGAAATTGGACATAAAAACACATTTTTACTATATTTTTCAAGTTTTCTCTCATTTTCATGGTTGAAAAGCTACCAAATTCTCATAATATCTTCTTTTTTTCATTCCTAAACAACATGTTATATGATCAGGGTTGAAATCATTCATTTTGGCCATCATATTGCAAAAATTCATCAAAAATGGGTTCAAGTGTAAGAGTTAAGTTCTAGCGTAGGAGTGATTGTTCAAGCGTAGGAGCCCAACGCAAGAGCTCATATGCACGTAGGAGCTCATACGGTTGAGTCATCTGCACTCACGAGCTCATATACTCAAGTCATTCATTTGAAAAGTTTTATATGCTTGAAGTGGTCCTACGCGGGGAAGGTTATACGCTAGAGATACTCATACGTTTAGAGTATATGCTTGGAGTCTCATACGCATGAAAGGTCTTGCGTTTGTATTGTAGAAATGTTGATTTTTTTGTTAAGTGTGAAGATGGATTTCGAATCAATGAACGCGTTTGCTGCTACTCCATCAAGTGTGGTTCAGAATTTAAATCTTAAAAATAAAAGGGGTACCACAAATAAACCTCTGAACTTGTTAAGAATGGAAGATTATTCAAGATGGTCGGATCATTTCGAAAATTATGTTCACGGTAAAAACTTCGATGCCTGGATGTCAATCGAAGAAGAATATTGTGACAACCCGTACTTTCAAAGTAAAGCGTTCATTCCCATCGACTATCTCTATATTTTTTATATAGTTAAGCGCATACTGCACAGTACAACACGTATACTGCAAAATACAGACAACGCAGCCAGTCTAGGCAAATAAAATATTGTTGAGTAATATTTTGGTGAGTTTATTTTTATAGAGCGTTAAAAATAATTTAAAGCGCGTCAAAACGCAATTATACGCTAGATAAAACACTCGGTATCCAGTTAAATACCAGTTTTAATCACATATATGATGTGTATATGTATATATGCGTATATGGTGTGAGTGCAAGATTTCCATATCTCCTCAAATCTTCCAAAATCCTACAAAATCCAAGAAAAATCACAAACACAATCAACTCTAACTCTCTCTCTCATATTCACGGTTGAACACACACACATACACATTCAAAATTTCGAAACCTACAAGTTCTTGAAGATCCATAAGCATTTCAAGGTAATTTCAAGCTTATTTGAAGGATTAAAAGTGTATGCATGCATGAGTGATTATCAATCTTGTTAGTTCTTGATGTGTTAAGTAATAAATAATCTGAGCTTTGATGTTAACCTGCTGTAACTGATGTGTATGTGTGGTTAGTCGCTAATTATGTTAATGGAACCAATATAACTCGCATTAGAATGTTAAAAGCTGAAAACAGGAGGCTGTTTGGTGATTACAGCCAACTTCAGTTGGCTGTAACCGGACCGTTATAAATCAAAAAATTGATTTTCTGAAGTCTAAATTATGTATTTTTGAAAAACGCTTCAAATAGAACTGGATTCATAATTTTTGACTTTGTTTGCTATTTTTAAAGGGTCGTTTTTCACAGCAGCAAAAGCTGCGTTTTTACTACAGAAAATATGTGTTACGTTTTTCGTCATAACTTGAATTCTGTGTAGAATTAGCTCACGAAATTTATACTGTAGATGACCAATGATGTCATTGTAATGCTCCAATTGGAATTTCATTAATCGGACTTACGAAGAATTTTAAATAAATTATTCTGTGGACTACAGTCAGAAAGTGATGAATCTGATTGCAGTCCGGTAAATGATTTTTTATAAAATATTGGTAATGAATTGGATCCCGATATTTTTACACAGTAATATTTGAATTGTTTAAAACATTATGTAAAAGTTTGGGAATTTTTGGAGAAAGTTAACAATTTTATTAAAATTCCCGAAAACAGCCCAGTTTTGAATGTTAAAGCTGAAACGACATAAGTAGCAATTTGCGTGTCTAAATGTCGGGTAGGTTATCTGAGAATGATCTAACGTGTTATATGTCAATGAAAGTGTTATGTGCAATATCGTATGTTTGCTTTTGAATGGGTATAGATGGGATGTTTATATGGGCGTGAAATGTTAACGTGAGTGCGTGCTATGTGATAGAAGTAATGAGTAGATAAACCGTACGTAGGATACGTATTATGCATGCACGTGAAACTGATTGTTATCTGTATCATGTTAGGACATGCTTAATTCCTGATTAATAGAGTAACTAATCTAACCGAGCAAACCAAGGCGAGTTCACAATTTTCTACAAAGCATGGTAATTCCCGGTGCGAATGGGAATGGGTTAAGGAATAGGGATTCCTCGTCCTGTTGGGACGTGTTCAGGAATGTGAATTCCTCGTCCTGTTGGGATGGATTTAGATTTACTAGAATAGAACTCTATCAACGAAGTCCTTCATTTTATATCGACTTAATCGCCGAGGCCAATGGCGAGCGGGTCATTAGTTAATAGCGCTATTAGGTTTAACAAACTTCACACCGTGCCGTTCGGACAGGCGTGTACTAATGGACTATGGCACGTCGGTGATGATAGACACCGACGCTAGGGCACAACTTATTTTCATTAGTAGTCGATATGGTAACGAGTCTGGTAGTTTAAAAATGGGGTAGCCCCCACGGCCGGAGTGCCGGGCTGGATAGCCAGGGATTACGAACATGGGGTAGCCCCCACGGCTGAAACGGCCGAAGTAAAAATGGGTTAACTAATAAACGTTTTCGAACTATGGGGTAACCCCCACGGCTGGATAGCTGGTTAAGATTAAACTACGATTTTGGAAACAACTCTAAAATGGACAACCAACTGTGAACTCACTCAACTTTGTTGTTGACTCGTTACTACATGCTTTGCAGGTCGTTAGATGCTTATGGAGCTTGCACGAGGAGGAGGTCGTTGTGGGATATGGACTGATATGTCCCGTTCTAAACATTTAAACTTTATGAACTTATTGAACTTATGTTTTGGTTTTACGTCTTATGCTTCCGCTGTTTAATTTGAACTTGGTTAACTAGTTTTTGAACACCAATTATATTGCGTGGTTGGATTTTATCTATTTTAAATACATTGTTCAATATGATTGGTGGCTGGATCCTGGTCATGTCACGCCTCCAAGCGGTGATACTCCGCGTGTGGATTTTGGGGGTGTGACAGATTGGTATCAGAGCCATTGGTTATAGTGAACTTGGTTTTAAAAAGGGAAAAGCTTTTTTTTCTTACAAAACCAGACTATAACCTGTACAGTGCTCAACGATCCACAACGACGCTTCGCTCCACGTGCAAGACTCGACACAATAAATGGTATGCTTTATGTGTATATTGTCTGTTTGATAGTTCACATAGTACATTAGATAACGTGATGACTGCTATTTGAACCATGTGTGCTTACTCTCTTCTGTCATCCCACGCTTACGCACTATCGCGACACTTTTCTCACTTACGTTACTTCGTTGTGAAGATCATGAGTGGACGTTTGAACTTGACTCAAGCCCAGCTGACGGCTCTAATCAACGAACGAGTGGCTGAGGCACTCGCAGTTGTCCCTACAGGAGGTATAACCCGCCATATCAACCCATCTTAGGACGTTTAGATCCTACCCTCGCAAACCAACCCTTGTGCTTAACTTTGTCTTTTATTCTCGCGCCACAGGTCAACATGCTCCGCCTCCCATATGTACGTTCAAAACGTTCATGGATTGCCGACCTAGTACCTTCAGCGGCACAGAAGGAGCTGTAGGTCTTCTTCACTGGTTCGAGAAGATTGAGTCTGTTTTTGAGATGTGTGAATGCCCTGAAGATCGTAGGGTGAAATTTGCTACTGGAACACTCGAACGTGCTGCGTTAACCTGGTGGAAAACACAGGTTCAACTGCTAGGGCTGGCGGTTGCTAATGCCACCCCATGGAATGACTTCAAAGATTTGATCAAGGAAGAGTACTGTAGTCGTGACGACATCCACAAGCTAGAGGTGGAATTTTTCAATCTAAAAATGACGGGGTCTGAAATTGAGGCGTATACAAAGAGGTCAAACGAGCTGGCCATTTTGTGTCCTACTATGGTGGACCCTCCAATCAAACGTATTGAGTTGTACCTCAAGGGTCTTGTACCAGAGATTTAGAGTCACGTGACTTCAGCTAACCTGGGTACCATTCAGCAAGTTATACGACTAGCTCATCGTCTCACTGACCAGGCGGTGGAACAAAACAGGCTGCCCAAACGTATCAGTGCCACAGCTACTCCTGATGCTCCTAGCGACAACAAGCGAAAATGGGATGGAAATTCGAGCAAAGGTTCTACCTCTGTTCAGTCTCAGTCACAGCAACGAAGGACTGAGGACTATAAGAGCCCCAGTCAGCAGCCTTCTGGAAGTCAAGGGCAGGGTGGATACAAGGGGAATCACCCCAAATGTAATCGTTGTAACTTGCACCGCAGCGGGCCATGTAGTAGAGGCAACTGTCATCGGTGCAACAAGCCTGGTCACATTGCAAGGGATTGCAGGAGTCAGCGTCCAGCGAATCAGAATCGGCAGCAACAGCAAGCCCCACCGAATCAACGCCAACAGCAGCAACAACATGGTAACAACAAAGGGTGTTTTCAATGTGGTGCTGAAGGCCATTTCAAGAGAGACTGCCCCCAGCTAAATCAGAACCAGAACAACAACAATCAGGGGAATGGAAATGGTAATGGATGAAACAACAATGGTAATGGGGCAAGGGGTCGTGCCTTCGTGATTGGACAGGGTGATGTTAGGCATGATCCCAACGTTGTGATGGGTAAGTTTCTACTGGATGACTTTTATGTTACTGTTTTATTTGATTCGGTTGCCGATACTAGCTACGTGTCCCTAAAAGTTAGTCAAATGCTTAAGCGTACTCCAACACTTTTGACCACCAAACACATGGTAGAGCTAGCAAACGGTAAAATTTTAGAGGCCACACACATAATTAAGGGTTGTAATTTTGTTCTTGCTGATCGGACCTTTTCTATCAACCTCATTCCTGTCGTTCTGGGTAGTTTCGACGTTGTTATTGGAATGGATTGGTTATCTCATCAGCAAGCGGAAATTCTTTGCAACGAGAAGATTGTCCGCATCCCTCGTTCTGGTGAAGAACCCCTCGTAATTCGTGGCAACAAGAGTGGTGCTGTTGTGGGCATCATCTCTTTCCTTAAGGCCCAGAAGTGGTTGCGAAAGGGCCACACTGCTATTCTAGCCCTCGTTTCTGATACATCCTCGGAAGAAAGGAAGATAGAAGACATACCTATTGTACGTGATTTTCCTGAGGTATTTCCTGAGGAATTACCTGGTCTTCCGCCTCATCGTCAAGTTGAGTTTTAAATCGAGCTAGCTCCTGGAGCAGCACCCATAGCTCGAGCACCTTATCGTCTAGCTCCATCAGAACTTGAAGAACTGTCCACACAACTACAAGAACTCTTGGAAAAGGGTTTCATACGTCCTAGCTCTTCGCCTTGGGGAGCTCCAGTGTTATTTGTGAAGAAGAAAGACAGTACCTTCAGAATGTGTATTGACTACCGCGAACTCAACAAGGTGACCGTGAAGAATCGTTATCCTCTCCCACGTATAGACGACTTGTTCTACCAGTTGCAAGGGTCGAGCTATTACTCTAATATTGATTTGAGACCAGGTTACCATCAACTGAGAGTCCGAGATGAGGATATCTTTAAAACAGCATTCAGGACTCGTTATGGGCATTACGAATTTCTGGTTATGCCTTTCGGATTGACGAATGCACCTGCGGTTTTCATGGATCTCATGAACCGAGTGTGCAAGCCTTACCTGGATAAGTTTGTCATAGTTTTCATCGACGATATACTGATCTATTCGAAGAGTCAGGAAGAACACGAGCAACACCTGAGGCTTATTTTGGAACTTCTTCGAACAGAGCAGTTGTATGCCAAATTTTCGAAATGTGACTTCTGGCTTCGCGAAGTCCACTTTCTAGGCCACGTGGTAAACAAGGATAGGATTCATGTTGATCCATCCAAGGTTGACTTGATCAAGAACTGGCCTGCACCCCGTACACCAACAGAAATCCGCCAATTCTTGGGTTTGGCAGGATATTACAGAAGGTTTATCAAGGATTTCTCAAAGATTACGCAACCTCTCACTTCACTGACTCAGAAGGGTGTCACCTATCGTTGGGGTGATGTACAGGAGTCCGCATTTCAGTACTTAAATGAGAGACTTTGTAGCACACCTATTCTTTCGTTACCTGAAGGCACAGATGATTTTGTGGTTTATTGCGACGCGTCCATACAAGGATTGGGCTGTGTGTTGAAGCAACGAGATAAAGTCATTGCTTATGCATCAGGCCAACTTAAAGTTCACGAAAGGAACTACACTATGCACGACTTGGAGCTGGGAGCAGTTGTTTTCGCACTTAAGATATGGAGACATTACCTGTACGGTACCAAGTTCACCGTTTACACCGATCACAGGAGTCTCGAGCATATCTTCAAGCAAAAGGAGTTAAACATGCGACAACGTCGATGGGTCAAGCTCTTGAATGATTACGAATGTGTGATCAAGTACCATCCGGGCAAAGCCAATGTTGTGGCTGACGCCCTCAGTCGAAAGGATACTACACCTAAACGTGTGCGAGCATTACAACTTACCATCCAATCTAGTCTTCCTACTCAGATACGAGATGCTCAGGTTGAAGCATTGAAAGCAGAGAACATCAGGGCTGAGTCTTTACGAGGATCGAGGAAGCGGTTAGAACAAAAGGAAAACGGCGCCTACTATGTAACAGGGCGTATCTTGTGACACCTGTGTCACTTCAACCATCATACAAATACCAAACCAATGAAATATTGTGTTTCATACTTGGGATTTGTATAAATATGTGTATTGTTTGCACATATCAATTCTTGTTCGATTTCGAGCCTTAAATCGCTTTCTGGAAGGTTATACGCAATCTAATGCGTAAATACAACCAGCTTAATGCAACAAACACTCTGGAATAGTGAAATAGGCTTAACATACCTTAAATAACCTTTACATAACTTAGAAATAAGTTTTGGAAGGTTCGGTATGCCGAAATCAAGTTGAATCACTCACAGGGACTATTTGCGTCAAACTGCAAAAGTCTGCCGTTTCGTAAGGCAATGACCTTAATCATAAGCTAAACATACCATAAATAACCTAAACATAGCTTAGAAATAAGCTTTGATAGGTTCGGTGTGCGAAAATATACTTATATGATCTTACAGGGACTAAAAGTGTCAAAAACGGCGTAAGTTTGCATTTTCGCGCATATCTTACGTTATGACCACATCTGGACATCCAAAATTTTTGTACACACTAAAATATTTTTATTTTAGTGATCGGCATGCAAAAATATCATTCGTCGCTTAATTTGGTTCGTTTTCGCGTCCGTTTGAGTTTCGTCGTAATTTAACGAACAACGCGACCGTACGACCAAACGAGCCGACATCCGAGAGTTCTCCAAGCACATTTTGAGTCCTCTAAACTTTATTGACCTTGTACAGCCTTGAAAATGGCTTAACGGAGGTCAAAAGGGCCTAAAATGGTCAAAAGGGCCTGAAATGGACTTAAAAACTTGTGCTGATCTGGGGAACCCATACGGGCCGCGTAAGCTCACCCCACATACTTACGCAGGCCGCCTGACTAGCCCAGTGACCATAAATGTGTTTTCAGCAACAGTTTGCTAATTCAGGGGTTGTTTGTGCAATTTCTTGGTGTGTTTAGCAAGTTTAAGTGTTCTCCAAGTTCCCTAATCAGTTCCTAACATATGTATGGCTATGATTTAATCCTTGAAGGCCACACAAACACATGGATTGATCTTGTTAATCCACAACAAGTATAAATAGCCATCATATTCACTTGTTTCATTTGCTCATTTCTCTCATTTCTCCTCTACAATCTGAATTGGGAGCTCTCTCATCTGATAAGGAACTTGTTCTTTGTAGAAAAGATAGCAAGGACCTTTAGTGAGCATTCTTTCATTCTTTTATTTATGTTAGTGCAGAAAGTCAAACAGTTTGGCCAACAGTTTGACTTTTGGTTTTGACCATCAATTGGTCAAGTCAAAGTTCAATTGAACTTTGTAACGTGATTGTAATCACGATGGTTATAATCCTTAGTGATTATGGCTACTGATTACCACGTTAACTAGGTGTAGTGACGAGTCAAAGTTTTGGTCAAAATGCGTTTAAGCACGCATTTTGCAACGGAACTATTTTTGGGAATCAAAACCCATTGTTTTGATACCAAATCAGTTTTCTAAGTAGGTTAAACATGTTTTGACATGTTTAACTCGTCACTACTAGTTTAGGGCTTGTTTAGGGTTGTAAATTAAGCGGTCTAAATAAACGCTTAGACTTTCAAACCCGACCCGTTTGTTCGATCATTAGGATCCGGCCAAGCTTGCTTAGTGATCATAGTTGCATAGGGAATAACCCCTGAGGTTATACCTTATGATCACATAGGATTGGTTAACTATTCGTTAATTGGTTTACATGCCCATATGAAATGACCAAAATGCCCTTTTATAGCATAAATCCGTAATGTGCATATGTGAACATATTTTTGACATCTAATCTGAATTAGTAACATGTTAGGGTATAATTGGGCATATAAGACTTGACATAGCTCATAGATAACCATCCGAACATAGTTTTGCGCAACCGACATGTTATAGTAGCTTATGCTACCATAATGGGTCGAAACGGGTCAAAAGCACTTAGGTAGACTTTCAAATCAGAATGTTAACTCTACTAAATCATACCATATGAGTTCAATTACTCATTTAATTTATAGAACATTATTCTATCCTATCTCCCGGTTTAGGAGTCGTTTAATAACATAGTTACCTATATTAGGTGTCGTTTGATTCCGTACTCCCTCTAGCTTTGCTTGGTTGTTGTTCAAGACTTCTAAGCACCCTCAAGTGAGTACATAGTTTCCCCTCTTTTACTGTTTTCAATGATTTGGGGTGAAGCATGTGTACCTATCTGTTATGTTCACGATTTCAAAGTATAATTGATTATACATATTAGTATCTATCTTTTGACAAACCAAATGATTATTTATGATCTAAATACTGATTTTTTTAAGATTATAAAATAAATTGTTGGATAGTACATATTTTGTTCACCAGACCGATTGGTAGTTTGATATAGCGCTATAGGATTTGACACCCCATTTCTGTTGTTATGGAATGTCTGAAACCAATTTGTTTCTCCATCCAAATAGGGATTGCCTTTATGGTATCCCTATAGTCTCAAAGGTGTATTTTGATGCACTAGGTCTGATTGAATTCTTAAGTCACATTATTGATGTATATTTGATTATACTCCCAAAAGTATACTTTGATATACTCTCATGTGTGATATTGTACAAAACAACATACATTTTATTAAACTACCAAAACATAATTTAAATATGTTATTTATTCAACCAAAACATAGTTTAATATGTTATTTGTAAATTCAAAGTATACTTTTGATATACTACCAAAAACGATTATTTTGACTACTAAAGTATATTTGATATATTATCTGTTTAACGATTTTGGAACCGAAATATATTTTGATATATTACCTAATTGACTTTCTTAAAGAGTATATTCTTATATATACTTCAAACATTTTGTCCAAAACATTATTTTATAAACTCATTTTACTTAATTATTTATTTATGCATCTTTCTTTTACATCATATGTTTTCTTATCACTTGTTTATAAAAGAAAACATTTTTAGGGATTCATGACTACTTTTAAAACATTCTTTTAAACTTACAAGTCATGAATCATGCATAAACAAAACCTATGTATCTCACAGGCCTTTTTATGCTGACGTACCTATTTTTCCACATGTTTCAGGTACTGCTTTGCGATGATTGTTGATACATGATATACATAGGATGGACTCGTGCCTTAGCGACTTTAAAACTTGAAAGATAATAATTGTATTTGTTTGAATTTTAATAAACAATGAGTTCAATAATTCACTAAAACGAAATTATTTAATCCATGGTTGTGAAACAATGATTCTGTTACAACACTCCCCGACGTTTCCGCCACGTTTTGTTGTTTTACGTGGTCGGGGTGTGACAGAAAAGTTGGTATCAGAGCCAATGGTTATAGGGAATTAGGTTATTAGTAATTCTTTGACCTAGACTATAACCTTCCTAGGACCCTAACACAAGTTATCTTGTGTTTAGTTTCAAAACAATACCGTCACTTATCCTTAGGTGACAACCACAATAAGAACACAAAATTCGAATCCGCTTTGAAAACCAATCATCTATTCTAGGATGATTGATTACTAGGTTTTGAACCCTCTTAGTTTTCAAAATCTCGTCAAAGTTTGGGTCCAAATAATGTGAACACATGCAAACTGGAAGAGTGAATGCCTGTACCCTGAGTTTTCTGTCTAAGTCTAGAGTGTTCGTACAAATCCGCAGTAACGGACCAGTCACTCTTACCTGGGAACTCTTGGGGTGAGTGTTCACTTATAGGCGAGCATGTCTTCGGTGATACATTATAATGATCCATTTACTTTGATTAGTCACTGCGTGTCGTTTGTTTGTTCGAGGTAACGAACGAATGATCGCCTTCCTTATGTTTTGTCGATGTTTTCAATACCTCTTTTGTTTTCCAATCATCGACCTCACTCGTTTCCCATGTTCCCTTTAGACAATGCCTCCTCGACGTGATGCTCAAACTTTTACGGCTGAGGAAGTCGCAGCCCTTGTCGCTCAACAAATGGCTGCAGTACTTCCTGGCGTAGTAACCCAGATTCATGAGTTATATAATAACAATAACAACAACACCCAGTGCAATTTCAAAACCTTCAACTCTGCCAAACCTTCGAAGTTTTCTGGATCTCAAGGAGCAACTGCGCTCCTGCAATGGTTCGAAAGTTTGGAGAGCACATTCAGGCACGTGCAATGCCCGAATGAGCGTAAGGTTGAGTTTGCATCTAGTGCGTTCGAGAAGCGTGCTCTTACATGGTGGAACGGTGTGATGCGTGATAGAGGTGCCGATGTGGCAATGGCACAAACCTGGGAAGAGCTTTGGGCTCTAATGATGAAGGAATTATGTCCTCGTCATGAGCTCAGGGCTTTGGAACGAGAGTTTGATGATCTTAAACAAGACAGCAGTGAACATCGAGCCTATACTGACCGTTATGAGGAATTGAGCATGTTATGTCCTGCTATGGTCACGCCTGTGGAAAAGGCGATTGAAAAGTACATTGATGGTCTTCCTGATTTAGTTCAGGATATCGTTACTGGTAGCAACCCTACTACTGTCAGACAGGCCATTGAATTGTCTGCCACCCTGACTGAATCCCATATCAGGAAGGGTAAGCTTTTTCGAAAAGGCGACCCAAGACCATCTGATAAGGCTGTTCAAGTTGAACCAAAGGAAAAACAGGCCGAGGTATCCAAGAAGAAGAAGCATAAGGCTTCTCAAAACTGCGCCATAACTGCTCAGAACAATCAGGTTGCACCAAACCAACCAGCACAACCTCGTAAGAGGAAAAATTAGTTTGGTACTGCACCTTTGTGCAACAAATGCAACCGTCATCATTTGGAGCAAGAGCAGTGTCACAAATGTACCCACTGTGGAAGAATGGGACATTTGGTCGATACCTGTCGTTATGCAAATCCTGCTGCTGTTCAAACACGGTTCCCACCTGGGTCGTGTTATAACTGTGGTGACCTTACTCACTACAGAAATAATTGCCCAAGACTTGTTAACGCAAATCCAGCGCGTGGACGAGTATTTAACATAAATGAGGCGAGCGTGGACAATAATGCAGTAGCGAACAATTAGTCTTTTGTATTTCTTTGTCTGTTATCTTTTGACGATGGAACAATTCAGTTGTTATATAAATAAAATTTGATGTTTCAATTTTATTTTACAAAACTGATAAGATTGTGTGAATGTTTGACCCAACCATTCGCTTCCAACACAAAGACAAACTACTCGTGTGGTTCTGTCATTTTATGATCACTTGTGATCTCCCCGAAAATCTTAAATACACGTTTCTTTTTAAGAAACAAAGACAAATCTCTATTAAGATCTTCCTATCTTCATAGTTAGATTCTTGACGATATTTAAAGTACCAAATGGAATTCATGGATTGAATTCCTGATATACTTTAAATACTCGTGTGCTCAATTAACAAGAAAATTAACAAAATGAAGATCAAGATAAACAATTATGTGATTATGTGCTTATGTGTTTTCCTATATGTTCCATGGTTTTATGCGATTTATCCAAATCCTCATAGAATCTTCCATATTTCAATATGAGGGATTCATAGTAGGATATCAAAAGGTACTATCTTAAATCCTTAATGGACTTCTACGTCGTAGTCAAGTCCCTTGGATTATAAAGTACTATTCTATAATTGGACCCTTGAGTGGTCTGGTCAAACATATTGATTCAAAAATCTGGTTAGGAATATCATGTGATGATATAATTGAAAAGATCCCTTAAGTGGTCTATCTAAAGAGATCGTATGACGGTCTAGTTAAGAAGATCATGTGTTGATCTAATTAAAAAGATTGTTCATCGATCTAGTTAAAAAGATCCTTTGGTGGTCTAATCAAGTCACTTCATGTTTATTCGATTGATTTTCCCCTGCGCATTATGAAATGAACTGTGCGGACTGTGCAAGGAATTACGTAATTATGGATGCATACATAATTATGGAATTCAGTGCACAGAAATCACAGCAAGTTTTGTCATGTGTTAAGACCTATAGTGATGAGAATAACGAAACGGGAACAATGTAAAAAGGGCATGGTGGATACGCCGCTGGTACTTCCTATATATAAGTGTTCCTTATTACATTGCGAACGTAGCATTATTTAAGTTACTAGAAGTCCTGGACCTTGACCAATATCATTTTATCTTACACCCTCCGACTCTAGCACACACAAGTTTCCTATGATAGCATACATAAGAAACATTCCTCTGTCCGTAGTACGAAACTCCATGTTTTGTTACTACAAGGATTTCACTTTGATAGCTGATAATTTCCCTAAAAATCCTAACATGACCCAGAGTTTTACTTAGGGTTCAAGGGATTTATTTGAAAGCGAAACCATCATAGTTGTCTTCACAAGTTTCCTCTACAATTAAATTTCGGGACGAAATTTCCTAAAGTAGGGGAGACTGTGACACCTGTGTCACTTCAACCATCATACAAATACCAAACCAATGAAGTATTGTGTTTCATACTTGGGATTTGTATAAATATGTGTATCGTTTGCACATATCAATTCTTGTTCGATTTCGAGCCTTAAATCGCTTTCTGGAAGGTTATACGCAATCTAATGTGTAAATACAACCAGTTTAATGCAACAAACACTCTGGAATAGTGAAATAGTCTTAACATACCTTAAATAACCTTTACATAACTTAGAAATAAGTTTTGGAAGGTTCGGTATGCCGAAATCAAGTTTAATCACTCACAGGGACTATTTGCGTCAAACTGCAAAAGTCTGCCGTTTCGTAAGGCAATGACCTTGATCATAAGCTAAACATACCATAAATAACCTAAAAATAGCTTAGAAATAAGCTTTGATAGGTTTGGTGTGCGAAAATATACTTATATGATCTTACAGGGACTAAAAGTGTCAAAAACGGCGTAAGTTTGCATTTTCGCGCATATCTTACGTTCTGACCACATCTGGACATCCAAAATTTTTGTACACACTAAAATATTTTTATTTTAGTGATCGGCATGCAAAAATACCATTCGTCGCTTAATTTGGTTCGTTTTCGCGCCCGTTTGAGTTTCGTCGTAATTTAACGAACAACGCGACCGTACGACCAAACGAGCCGACATCCGAGAGTTCTCCGAGCACATTTTGAGTCCTGTAAACTTTATTGACCTTGTAGTGCATTGAAAATGGCTTAACGTGGGTCAAAAGGGCCTGAAATGGACTTAAAATCATGCAGGGACCAAAGATGTAATTATATCAAACTTATGCTGATCTGGGGAACCCATAGGGGCCGCGTAAGCTCACCCCACATACTTACGCGGGCCGCCTGACTAGCCCAGCGACCAGAAATGTGTTTCCAGCAACAGTTTGCTAATTCACGGGCTGTTTGTGCAATTTCTTGGTGTGTTGAGCAAGTTTAAGTGTTCTCCAAGGTCCCTAATCAGTTCCTAACATATGTATGGCTATAATTTAATCCTTGATGGCCACACAAACACATGGATTGATCTTGTTAATCCACAACAAGTATAAATAGCCATCAAATTCACTTGTTTCATTTGCTCATTTCTCGCATTTCTCCTCTACAATCTGAATTGGGAGTTCTCTCATCTGATAAGGAACTTGTTCTATGTAGAAAATATAGCAAGGACCTTTAGTGAGCATTCTTTCATTCTTTTATTTATGTTAGTGCAGAAAGTCAAACAGTTTGGCCAACAGTTTGACTTTCAGTTTTGACCATCAATTGGTCAAGTCAAAGTTCAATTGAACTTTGTAACGTGATTGTAATCACGATGGTTATAATCCTTAGTGATTATGCCTACTGATTACCACGTTAACTAGGTGTAGTGACGAGTCAAAGTTTCGGTCAAAATGCGTTTAAGCACGCATTTTGCAACGGAACTATTTTCGGGTATCAAAACCCATAGTTTTGATACCAAATCTGTTTTCTAAGTAGGTTAAACATGTTTTGACATGTTTAACTCGTCACTACTAGTTTAGTGCTTGTTTAGGGTCGTAAATTAAGAGGTCTAAATAACCGCTTAGACTTTCGATCCCGACCCGTTTGGTCGATCATTAGGATCCGACCAAGCTTGCTTAGTGATCATAGTTGCATAGGGAATAACCCCAGAGGTTATACCTTATGATCACATAGGATTCTTTAATTATTCGTTAATTGGTTTACATGCCCATATGAAATGACCAAAATGCCCTTTTATAGCATAAATCCGTAAAGTGCATATGTGAACATATTTTTGACATCTAATTTGAATTAGTAACATGTTAGGGTATAATTGGGCATATAAGACTTGACATAGCTCATAGATAACCATCCGAACATAGTTTTGCGCAACCGACACGTTATAGTAGCTTATGCTACCATAATGGGTCGAAACGGGTCAAAAGCACTTAGGTAGACTTTCAAATCAGAATGTTTACTCTACTAAATCATACAATATGAGTTCAATTACTCATTTGATTTATATAACATCATTCTATCCTATCTCCCGGTTTAGGAGCCGTTTAATAACATAGTTACCTATATTAGGTGCCGTTTGATTCCGTACTCCCTCTAGCTTTGCTTGGTTGTTGTTCAAGACTTCTAAGCACCCTCAAGTGAGTACATAGTTTCCCCTCTTTTACTGTTTTCAATGATTTGGGGTGAAGCATGTGTACCTATCTGTTATGTTCACGATTTCAAAGTATAATTGATTATACATGTTAGTATCTATCTTTTGACAAACCAAATTATTATTTATGATCTAAATACTGATTTTTTTATGATTATAAAATAAATTGTTGGATAGTACATATTTTGTTCACCAGACCGATTGGTAGTATGATATAGCGCTATAGGATTTGACACCCCATTCCTGTTGTCATGGAATGTCTGAAACCAATTTGTTTCTCCATCGAAATAGGGATTGCCTTGTGGTATCCCTATAGTCTCAAAGGTGTATTTTGATGCACTAGGTCTGATTGAATTCTTAAATCACATTATTGATGTATATTTGATTATACTCCCAAAAGTATACTTTGATATACTCTCATGTGTGATATTGTACAAAACAACATACATTTTATTTAACTACCAAAACATAATTTAAATATGTTATTTATTCAACCAAAACATAGTTTAATATGTTATTTGTAAATCCAAAGTATACTTTTGATATACTACCTAAAACGATTATTTTGACTACTAAAGTATATTTAATATACTATCTGTTTAACGATTTTGGAACCGAAATATATTTTGATATATTACCTAATTGGCTTTCTTAAAGAGTATATTCTTATATATACTTCAAAAATTTTATCCAAAACATTATTTTATAAACTCATTTTACTTAATTATTTATTTATGCATCTTTCTTTTACATCATCTGTTTTCTTATCACTTGTTTATAAAAGAAAACATTTTTAAGGATTCATGACTATTTTTAAAACATTCTTTTAAACTTACAAGTCATGAATCATGCATAAACAAAACCTATGTATCTAACAGGCATTTTTATGCTGACGTACCTATTTTTACACATGTTTCGGGTACTGCTTTGCGATGATTGTTGATACATGCTATACATAGGATGGACTCGTGCCTTATCGACTTTAAAACTTGAAAGATAATAATTTTATTTGTTTGAATTTTAATAAACAATGAGTTCAATAATTCACTAAAACGAAATTATTTAATCCATGGTTGTGAAACAATGATTCTGTTACAACACTCCCCGACGTTTCCGCCACGTTTTGTTGTTTTACTTGGTCGGGGTGTGACATATCTGGGTTCCACTCTAGGGTAATCTACGTGAGCTTGTGATGGATGAGGCACACAAGTCTCGTTATTCAGTACATCCTGGTTCGGATAAGATGTACCACGATCTCAAGACTACGTATTGGTGGCCTAGTATGAAAGCCAACATAGCAACCTACATCAGTAAATGTTTGACTTGTGCGATAGTCAAGATTGAATATCAGAAACCCTCAGGCCTACTCCAACAACCAGAGATCCCGCATGGAAATGGGAGCAAATTTCCATGGATTTCGTTACTGGCATGCCTAGATCTCAACGCGGAAATGACACTATTTGGGTGATAGTGGATCGATTGACTAAGTCTGCACATTTTCTGGCTATCAAGGAAATGGATAAGTTTTCTACTCTAGCAGATGTCTACCTAAAGAAATTAGTATCAAGGCACGGAGTGCCAACCTCCATCATTTCTGATCGTGACTCACGTTTTACATCTGAATTGTGGCAAGCTATGCACAAGTCTTTTGGCTCACGCTTAGATATGAGCACCGCTTATCATCCACAGACGGATGGACAGTCTGAACATACCATTCAAACCCTTGAAGACATGCTTAGGGCATGTGTGATTGATTTTGGTAACGGCTGGGAGGGACATCTACCTCTAGTAGAATTTTCATATAATAACAGCTACCACACCAGTATCCAGGCCGCTCCGTTTGAGGCATTGTACGGACGTAAATGCCGATCACCTCTTTGTTGGGCAGAAGTTGGTGACAGGCAAATCACAGGCCCAGAACTAGTGGTAGACACGACTGAGAGGATTGCTCAGATACGACAACGAATGGCGGCAGCTCGTGACCGTCAGAAAAGCTACGCTGATAAGCGCAGGAAACCACTCGAGTTCCAGGTTGGGGATCGAGTGCTACTCAAAGTCTCACCTTGGAAAGGTGTAGTTCATTTTGGCAAACGAGGCAAACTTAATCCGCGTTATGTCGGACCGTTCGAAATCATTGAGAAAATTGGTAAAGTCGCTTACAAGTTGAATCTATCTGAAGAACTCAGCGGAGTTCACAACGTATTCCACGTGTCAAATCTGAAAAAGTGTCTGTCAGATGAGACCTTCATAGTTCCCTTAAAGGAGCTCACAATCGACGACCAGTTGCGATTCGTCGAGGAACCAGTTGAAATCACAGACCGAGACATTAAGATCCTAAAGTGTACCAGAATACCTCTTGTTCGAGTTCGTTGGAACTCCCGTCGTGGCCCAGAGTATACCTGGGAATGAGAAGACCAAATGAAATGTCACACCCCGACCACGTATAACATACAAAACGTAGCGGAAAACATCAGGGAGTGTTGTAACAGAATTAATTGTTTCATAACCATGGCATTCAAAGTTGTACTTTATTTATCAACATAAGAGTTACATTGTCTTAAACAGGAAATAAAGAGTTCAGAACATAATTAAACTAGTTCTATCTTTATTTTTAGTCTCTAAGGTACAGGTCCGCCCTAGTGTCACGATCATCATCCTACGCAAAAGCTCCTGAAAACACATGTGAAAATAGGTACGTCAGCATAAAAATGCCTGTGAGATACATAGGTTTTGTGAAAATAGGATTCATGACTTAAGTTTAAGAAAAAGTTGTTTAGTAAAAGTCAGTCATGAACCTTGTAAATTGTTTTGTATTGTAATTCATTTAAAAAGCGATAAGATCAAATGATATGTATAAATAAAAGAATAATGTATGGTTAAATGTATAACCAAGTAAAATGAGTTATATAAAGTAAATTGTTTGTAAACCAAAGTCTTGTGAAAATCGTGTTACTTGTGTAAAATGTATAAGTCCAAATTGAATGATTTAAATAACGCCATGATATGTAATATAATACAAACACTTATATATAGGAAGTACCAGCGGCGTATCCACCATGCTTGTGTCATATTACTCACATCTCGTTACTTAAGTCACTTACTCAAACCAAACCACCAATGTATAAAGTCTATGTTTAAACCAATTGTCAAAAAGTCCTTGTATAAACCATGTCAAATGTCAAGAAGTCCAAAAGTAGTCAAGTAATGTGTGACAAATGTTATGTATTGTAAGTAAAGTATTGTCACATAGTCCAAATGTAAGAATGTACAAAACAAAGTATTTTGAATATATCAAAAAGTTATGTTTTGCAAAGTGAATGCATGTTACATTGATACAAACATTTATGTGGTAAGTTAACGCATACATTCAAGCCTTGAGACAGTCGAATAACCCTTTCAGTCAAGGTTATCAAAAGAAATGTTTTCGGATTCAGTCATTCCTTACATCCAAACAAACCCGAGATGTCAGGAATGGGATTTGTCAAGTCCTATGGTACCAGTACTTACTACCGAGCGGCGTAGCTAATGTTAATGAACGTATATAAGTCTCGTTTGTGCAAACCAAATGTTATAGCAATTGTATACATGTCATATGAAAACAATGTACTAAGTATGCTAAGTTAACATACAAAGCAGAAAAGTCATGTAAATCAATGTGCTAGCATGCTATCAGTCAACATACATAGCAGAAATGTAATGTAAAACAATGTACTAAGTATGCACACAATGGACATACATAGCATGAAATGTAATATAAAACGATGTACTAAGTACGCACACAATGGGCATACATAGCATGAAATGTAATGAAATCGTGTACTATAATGTACTAACAAACATAGCAGGTATACGATGTACTAAGTACGCACACAATGGGCATACCTATCATACAACTACTTAAACGAAGCGACCATAAGGTATAACCTCGGAAGGTTATTCCCTATATACTATGGTCACCTAATGTGTTTGGTCGGATCCTAATGATAGACCAAATGGGTCGGGTTCGAAAGTATAAGCGATTGTTTAGATCGCTTACCTTACGACCCTATATAAGCATTAAACTAAAAGTGACGAGCTAAGCATGTTAAAACATGCTTAACTAAGTTTAGAAAACAGGTTTGGTATCAAAACAAATGGTTTTGATACTTAAGAGTAGTTTGGTTACAAAATACGAAATAACACGCATTTTGGCCGAAACTAGGACTCGTCACTGAGCCTAGATAACGTGGTAATCAGTAGGTATAGTCACTAAGGACTATAACCATCGTGATCACGCTCACGTTATGAAGTTCAAACGAACTTCGCATCGACCATAAACTGGTCAATGCAGAAAGTCATACATAGTTCGACTTTCGGACTAGAAAAGCGATAAAAGAACGAAGGAACACTTACAAAGGGTCCCCGCTAGTAAATCTTGATCGAATAGCTCAGGTATGAAGTGATTGCTTCAACTTAGAGCTCTTTTGATCAGATTTGTGAGGAATGAGTGAAGTTGAGGTGGGTATTTATAGTATTCTTCGAACTATTAAGATCGTTTCTTGAATAACGTGATCGAATCTCATCCGTACACTTGTTGGAATGTTGTGGTGACTCAAAATGGCCCCTCATGAACTGAAAGGGCAAGTGTGGGTGAGTTGTTGGGTGCTTAACAGTTGTAATCTGCTGTTAATTTGATCTTATCTGATCTGGGGAGCTGACGCGGGCCGCATAAGAGGACTCACTAATCTTACGCGAGCCGCCTGGCCGGTCTGGTCAGAAACAAACTTTCATAAATGACAGTTTTGGTCCCTGTTATGCATTAAAGCCTTTTCCGACACGTTTAAGGCATGTTAAGCCAATGTTAAGGCCCTAAAATGATGCCTAAACATTGTGGACATGAAACATGCTCAAAAATATGCCGGATGTTGGTTCGTTTGGTCGTGCGATCGCGATGTTCGCTTAATTACCACGGAATGCGCATAAGCGCGAAAAACGATCCAAATTGCCTGACGAATGGATTTTTCTCATGCAAAACACTAAAACAAAATATTTTAGTGCTTACATAAATATTTGGATGTCCGGATGTATTCAGAACGTAAGTTATGCGCGAAAATACAAACTTGTGCACTTTTTGACGCTTTTAGTCCCTGAATGACCCAAAAGTTTATTTTAGCACACCGAACCCCTCAAAGCCTATTTCTAAGCTATGTAAAGGATATTTATGGTATGTTTAACTAATGTTCATGTTCCGGAATGTCTGTTACAGTTCAAATTGGCATACTTTCGCAGTTTGTCAAATTTAGTCCCTATAGGCGAATTAACTTGTTTTTGCCATACCAAAGCCTTCAAAACTTATTTCTAAGTTATGTAAAGGTTATTAAGGTATGTTAAGTATATGTTGATGTTCCGGAGTATTTGTCGCATTAAACTGATTACGTTTACGCACCAGTTTGCGTATAACTCTCTAGAAAGCGATATAGAATTTGAAATTGAACAAAAGTCAAAACATGAAAAATGTAAAACATAACCTAACAAACATTGGGATGAAATAACATTGTTTTATTGATAATTGAACTGTTCATAAAGATTACAAGCACAGATGTTATAGTCTCCCCTACTTGTGGAAATTTCGTCCCGAAATTTATTTAGAGGAAACTCGTGGGAAAAGATGCGGATATTTTGCCTTCATTTGATCTTCATATTCCCAAGTAAACTCGGGTCCATGTTTGGATTCCCAGCGAACCTTGACCAAAGGAATGCGTTTGCGTTTAAGCCACTTGACTTCACGTTCCATGATTTCTACTGGCTTCTCAACAAATTTCAGTGTTTTATCAACACGAATTTTGTCAAGTGGTATATGGAGGTTCTCATCAGCTAAACACCTCTTGAGATTGGACATGTGAAAGGTTGGATGAACATTTCCAAGTTCAGGAGGTGACTCAAGTCTGTAGGCTACTTTACCGATTCTTTCGACGATCTTGAATGGTCCAACGTATCTAGGTGCAAGTTTTCCTTTCTTTCCAAATCTGATCACACATTTCCAAGGTGAGACCTTAAGTAATACCCGATCACCGACTTGAAATTCCAAGGGCTTGCGTTTTGGGTCCGCGTAACTCTTTTGACGGCTTCTAGCTGTCTGAAGGTTATCACGAACTTTCTTAATCTTGTCAGTTGTCTCTAAAATGAGGGTAGGTCCAGTAAGTTGAGCCTCACCGATCTCATTCCAGCAGACTGGTGAACGACATTTTCGACCATAGAGAGCCTTGAAAGGAGCCATTTTGATGCTGGTGTGATAACTGTTGTTGTAGGAGAATTCAATTAACGTAAGATGTGAATCCCAACTACCACCAAAATCGATCACACAAGCTCTAAGCATATCCTCCAGAGTCTGGATTGTTCTTTCAGATTGACCATCCGTTTACGAATGATAAGCCGTGCTCAGATTAAGTTGGGTCCCCATAGCATATTGCATGGTTCTCCAAAAATGAGAAGTGAAACGAGCATCTCTTTCAGAAATGATGTTCAAAGGAACACCATGTCGAGCTACGATTTCATCCACATAGATTTTAGCAAGTTTGTCAGCAGAAAAATCCTCACGGATTGGCAAGAAATGCGCTGACTTAGTAAGACGATCAACAACTACCCAGATGGCATCATGACCTTTCTTTGTGCGTGGAAGTTTGGTAACAAGATTCATAGTAATGTTTTCCCATTTCCAAACTGGGATCTCTGGTTGCACCAATAAACCTGAAGGACGTTGATGTTCAGCCTTAACCTTAAGACAAGTAAGGCATTTGGATACATATAAGGCAATGTCTTTCTTCATACCAGGCCACCAATACTGAATACGAAGATCCTTATACATCTTATCTGTACCAGGATGGACAGAATAACAAGACTTGTGGGCTTCATCCATAAGTAAGGTGCGAAGGTTATCTAGGCTTGGGACCCACAAACGGTCCATGAAGTAATACGATCCATTGTCCTTCAGTTCAAGATCAGGTGTTATGTGATAAGGAAATTCCTTATCCATCAAACCTTGTGAAGCACAAGTTTGTTGAGCCTGAGAAATGCGGGCTTGGATATCGGATCGAGCTTGGATAACAGATTGAACACGAACACAATGAAGCTTAGTACGTTCCTTACGACTCAATGCATCGGCTACGACATTCGCCTTACCAGTATGGTAGCGAATTTCGCAATCATAGTCGTTTAGAAGCTCGACCCAACGTCGTTGCCTCATGTTGAGTTCTTTCTGATTGAAGATATGTTGAAGACTTTTGTGGTCCGTGAAAACCACACATTTTGTTCCGTACAAATAGTGTCTCTAGATCTTAAGAGCGAAGACAACTGCACCTAACTCAAGATCATGAGTGGTGTAGTTTTTCTCATGTATCTTCAACTGCCTCGATGCATATGCTATGACTTTGTTCCTTTGCATCAGAACACAACCAAGACCCAATTTAGATGCATCGCAATAAACTACGAAATCATTATTGCCCTCAGGCAAAGTTAGAACAGGCGCGTCACAAAGCTTTTGCTTCAAGTTTTGAAAAGCTTCCTCTTGTTTGAATCCCCAATCAAAGGGTTTGTTCTTCTGAGTTAGAGCAGTTAGAGGAACTGCAATCTTCGAGAAGTTCTCAATGAAGCGGCGGTAATAACCCGCCAGACCAAGAAAAGAACGAACTTCAGTAGGAGTAGAAGGTGTATCCCAATCCTTAATCGCACTGATCTTGAAGGGATCTACATGAATACCTTGTTCGTTGACAATATGTCCTAAAAATTGAACTTCTTTAAGCCAAAATTCACACTTGGAGAATTTGGCGAAAAGTTGCTCTTTCTTTAGGAGTTCCAAAGTAAGACGAAGATGTTGCTCGTGATCAGCTCGCGTCTTAGAGTATATCAAAATGTCATCAATAAAAACAATGACGAACTGATCCAAATAAGGCTTGCAGACCCTATTCATTAAGTCCATGAAAACAGCAGGAGCATTAGTCAAACCGAATGAGATGACTGTGAACTCATAATGCCCATAACGAGTATGGAACGCTGTCTTGGGAGTATCTTCCTCGTGCACCCGAAGTTGATGATATCCAGATCGCAGATCAATCTTCGAAAAATAAGAAGCACCTTGTAACTGATCAAAGAGATCATCGATGCGAGGTAGGGGATATCGATTCTTGATGGTAAGCTTGTTAAGCTCACGATAATCGATACACATCCTAAAAGATCCATCCTTCTTTTTAACAAAAAGAACGGGAGCACCCCAAGGTGAAAAGCTAGGACGGATAAAACCTTTGTCGGAGAGCTCCTGAAGCTGCTTAGCCAACTCTTGCATCTCAGACGGTGCAAGACGATATGGAGATCTGGCAATGGGATTTGCACCAGGTACGAGATCAATACGGAACTCGACTTGGCGTGTTGGAGGTAGACCAGGTAAGTCTTCAGGGAATACTTCAGAATAATCCCGAACGACAGGAATATCTTGAATAGATTTACCTTTGCCCTTATCTGCTACAACGTGTGCCAAAAAGGCCACATAGTTCGTTCGCAGATACTTCCGAGCTTTAAAACAAGACATGAGTTTGAGACCACCAGCAGGTTTCTCACCACGAACCTGTAGGATCTCTGATGTGCGATAAAGTGTCGTATATATTAGGTGTATATTTTAAGCCCTTTTAACACTTATTTTAGCCAAGTTTTAAATTTATAAAACACGATATTTTACTAACACTAAACAAACATATGGGCAAGTGCACCCATCGTGAGCGTAGTATAGCGTTGGTAAGATACCGAGGTCGTCCAAGGACACAAGAGCTTTTAGTACCGGTTTATCCTCAACGTCTAATCAAAATAAAAAGTTTTAGAAAGATGTTTTAAACTAAGAAAAGTAAAAACTAACTAAAATGCTGAAAATAAAAATAAAAACAGATAGACAAGATGAATCACTTGGTTCCGACTCGTATCTAGTATAACCTTTGATTATTTCCGCACTTTTGCACATAATTAAGAGATTATCTTAGTTATTGTAGTAGGCCCCTCTTTTGAAGGTGACGTTACCCTCACCCCAGTAGTTTGAGTCAGCAAGGATACAATCCTAAAGGGGTGGATTATTGGAAGATAATGAATTAAGTTATTAATGCAGTATTGTGGTAGGCCCTGCTTTTGGCGGCGACGTTACCCTCGGCTAAGTAGTCTGAGTCAGCAGGGATACAGTCCTAAATAGCCGGGTTATAGTATTAATAGTAGTTAACTTATGAGGGGATCAAAGAGTTTGGACCCCCGCCATCCAATAACGTGAAGTATTGAAGGAGGTCCTACTAAATTTGACCCAGGTCCATTGCAGGACCTCTAAACGCTGAACAATGGCAAGACCTTTACCAAACCGTTCCCTTAACCCCCGACCAAGTAGCCAACATACCTCCATATAGACCGTGGAGATATGAATGGTGAAAATCCTTTATTTTATATAGACAGTAAAATAATGCCAAGACACCACGGACAAACGATAAGGAAAGATCACCTTCAACATAAGTAACTAGTTATTAAAGTCATTAATACAAAACCAAATAAAAAGTGCAAAAGATTAGAAATAAAAAGTATTATACTAGACACTTTGTCTTCACCAAGTGATGTAAGAGACTTAGGCAAACATGGCCTTGATTGTCAAGAACTCTTACGATCAATCTTGGATCCCGAGACGACTCACACACTCTACGATGGACAATGGATGATGGTGGTGGATGATGGTGTTATGGTGGTGGTGGGTGGTGGATGAAGTGTGAGAGAGGTGGTGTGCCAAGGGATGAGTTGAAATGAATCCAAGCACTCCTATTTATAGGCTGAACAGAGAGCTGGGCACGGCCCCGTGTCCGCTGGGCACGGCCCCGTGCCTGTCTGACACTCTCTCTCCTCATTAATTGTAATTCGCAATTACAATTAATGCGCCTGCTGTACTTTCGACACGCCCCCGTGTCCGCTGGACACGGCCCGTGGTGGGCAATAGAAGCTTCTATAGGTTTGTCTTTTCTGCTGCTTCTTGGGCACGGCCCCGTGCTGGCTGAGCACGGGGCGTGTTCAGCCTTCTGTCTTCTCTATTTTGCTTGGGAAGATGTCGTTGAGGGGTCGGGCAGTACACTAGTGTTCCTTTCCTTGTATTTATGTTGGAATTAGCTGTCTTTTTGCTTCTTTTGTGTTTTTGAGCTCATTTAATCCTGAAAATACAAAAGGAAGACAAAAACACTCTTTTTCCAATATTAGTACTTAAAAAGGGTTAGTTTTATGCCTTAATTGATGTAATTTATATGTTGCATTTTACACACATCAATCTCGCCTGTCGAAAGCGGCACACGAACGATCTTCTCAAAACAAACTACCTCTGCGCGATGCTTGGCTAACCAATCCATACCCACAATAACGTCGAAGCTACCAAGTTGCATAGGCGTGAGGTCAATAGGAAAAAGATGGCCGTTAAGGTTCAACTGGCAGTTGCGAAGAACAGAATCAAGAACAATGGGTTCACCACTAGCAACTTCTACTGTCAAAGGTTTTCCTAGTTTCGTTCTAGACACGCGAAGCATTGGCTCAAAAGATAAAGACACAAAACTCTTATCGGCCCCCGAATCAAATAGAACAGATGCAGGCTGATTATTAATAAAGAACGTACCGTTCACCACTTCATTGTCCGCTTGTGCCTCTTTTGCATTCATGTTGAAGACTCGACCTCGAGCCTGTGCCTGATTCTGATTCTGGTTGGCTAGCCTTGGGCACCGGTTTCTGTAGTGGGTCAGATCCCTACAATTGTAGCACGAACCAGGAGGAAAATGAGGTCGTGCAGCTTGACCTTGTTGCTGAGCAAGAGGCTGGGCAACTTGTTAGGCTTGGTTCTGAACTGCCTGATTCTGGTTAACAGGAATGCGACAAGTAGCGGCAAGATGACCAATTCTCCCGCAGTTAGTGCAATGACGGCATTGGAGATGTGGTAGGTGATGGCCGTTACACCTGTTGCACAAAGGCGCAGTGCCAGGATATGGCTTCTTGGCTAGTGGTTGCGCAGGCTGATTTGGTGCAGCTTGGGCCTGTGCAGTAACGGCATAGTTTTGGGAAGCCTTTCGCTTCCTAGAACCCTTTGAGGAACCAGAATTCTTTCCATTCTTGTTTTGACCTTTCTTGCTATCCCCCTTGTCAGATGCCTGCTTCTTACCCTTGTCACCCTTTTTATGCAGCTTTACCTTTCGAACCTGCGACTCAGTCAATGTCGCTGCTAACTCGATCGCCTGACGGAGTGTGGCAGGGTTACTACCAGTAATGATGTCTTGCACTGAGTCAGGTAGGCCGTCGATGTATCTTTCGATATCCTTGTCGAGTGGGGTAACCATTGTTGGGCAAAGCAGACTCAACTCCTCAAACCTGTCAGTATACGCCCTGTGCTCGCCACTGTCTTGTTTCAAGTCATCAAACTCTTTCTCCAAAGCTCGCTGTTCATGACGAGAACAGAACTCCCTCATCATAAGGGCCCTAAGTTCAGCCCAAGTTTGTGCTAGAGCAACTTCCGCACCACGGTCTCTCATAACCCCGTTCCACCATGTGAGAGCCCTCTTCTGAAACACACTCGAAGAAAACTCGACCTTGCGATTGTCAGGACACTGCACGTGGCAGAAAGTATTCTCAATGCTCTCGAACCATTGAAGAAGCCCAGTCGCTCCCTCAGAACCACTAAACTTGAGTGGTTTAGCCGAGTTGAAATCCTTGAATTTGCATGGAGCATTGTTGTTATTGTTGGCTTGGTTCCATTGAGCAAAGAGGTTTGGGAATTGAGCAGCCATCTGCTGCGCAATGATTTCTGCCAGTTCGGCAGTCGCTATCTGGTTTTCGCGTCGAGGAGGCATTCTAAAAGAGGAAAACATGAAAGGAAACGAGTGAGATGATTGGATGAACAGAATGAGATGAAACAAAATAAAAAAAAAAGCAAAGATGGTGGTCATTCGTCCGCATAACAAAGCAAACAAACGACACATAGTGACCAATCAAAGTAAATGGGTCAAAAATAATGTATCGCGAAGACATGCTCGCCTATAAGTGAACACTCACCCCAAGAGTTCCCAGGTAAGAGTGACTGGTCCGATTATGTGGATTTGTACGAACACTCTAGCCTTAGACAGAAAACCCAGGGTACAGGCATTCACTCTTCTAGTTTGCACGTGTTCACACTATTTAGAACCCAAAACTTTGACGAGATTTTGAAAATTTGAAAGGCACAAGGCCAAAAATCAAACTGGAAGGGTTCAAAACCTTACAATAGAGGGTTCAAAACCTAGTAATCAATCATTCAAAAACAGATGATTAATTTTCAAAGCGGATTCGAACTTGATGTTCCCGTTGTGGTTATCACCTAAGGATAGGTGAAGTGTGTGTTTTAAAATCTAAACACAAGACAACTTGTGTTGGGGTCCTAGAAAGGTTATAGTCTAGGTCAAAGCATTACTAATAACCTAATTCCCTATAACCATTGGCTCTGATACCAACTCTTCTGTCACACCCCGACCACGTATAACATACAAAACGTGGCAGAAAACGTCGGGGAGTGTTGTAACAGAATTAATTGTTTCATAACCATGGCATTCAAAGTTGTACTTTATTTATCAACATAAGAGTTACATTGTCTTAAACAGGAAATAAAGAGTTCAGAACATAATTAAACTAGTTCTATCTTTATTTTTAGTCTCTAAGGCACAGGTCCGCCCTAGTGTCACGATCATCATCCTACGCAAAAGCTCCTGAAAACACATGTGAAAATAGGTACGTCAGCATAAAAATGCATGTGAGATACATAGGTTTTGTGAAAATAGGATTCATGACTTAAGTTTAAGAAAAAGTTGTTTAGTAAAAGTCAGTCATGAACCTTGTAAATTGTTTTGTATTGTAAGTCATTTAAAAAGCGATAAGATCAAATGATATGTATAAATAAAAGAATAATGTATGGTTAAATGTATAACCAAGTAAAATGAGTTGTATAAAGTAAATTGTTTGTAAACCAAAGTCTTGTGAAAATCGTGTTACTTGTGTAAAATGTATAAGTCCAAATTGAATGATTTAAATAACGCTATGATATGTAATATAATACAAACACTTATATATAGGAAGTACCAGCGGCGTATCCACCATGCTTGTGTCATATTACTCACATCTCGTTACTTAAGTCACTTACTCAAACCAAACCACCAATGTATAAAGTCTATGTTTAAACCAATTGTCAAAAAGTCCTTGTATAAACCATGTCAAATGTCAAGAAGTCCAAAAGTAGTCAAGTAATGTGTGACAAATGTTATGTATTGTAAGTAAAGTGTAACACCTGTGCCTCCACGGCCATCAAACAAATACCAAACCAATGAAATATTGTATTTCATACTTGGGATTTGTAAAAATATGTGTATCGATTGCACATATCAACTCTTGTTTCGATTTCAAGCTCTAAATCGCTTTCTGGAAGGTTATACACGCACTGATGCGTAAATATAACCAGTTTAATGCAACGAACACTCCGGAATAGTGAAATAGGCTTAACATACCTTAAATAACCTTTACATAACTTATATATAAGTTTTGGAAGGTTTGGTGTGGTGAAATCAAGTTTAATCGCTTACAGGGACTAAAGTTGACAAACTGCGAAAGTATGCCAATTTGAACTGTAACAGACCTTCCGGAACATGACCATAAGTTAAACATACCATAAATATCCTTTACATAGCTTAGAAATAGGCTTTGAGGGGTTCGGTGTGCTAAAATAAACTTTTGGGTCATTCAGGGACTAAAAGTGTCAAAAAGTGCACAAGTTTGCATTTTCGCGCATAACTTACGTTCTGAATACATCCGGACATCCAAAAATTTATGTAAGCACTAAAACATTTTATTTTAGTGTTCGGCATAAGAAAAATCCATGCGTCGCGTCATTTGGATCAGTTTTGCACTTTCGGGACCAGATTCGATGTATTAGCCGTTGTTTAATTCACAACCACACATTCTAACAATGCTTAGTCAGCGGATAAGGATGGAATTTAGGCACCATGACATTTCAACACATGTATGGATGGAATTTAAACACCTAAACACCTTGACATTTCAACACATGTACGGATGGGATTAAGGCACGTTTTCCATGAAACGATCTTAACGGTTCGGGTATTCCTATAAATACCCATCCACCCCCATTGCTAAAATCACTAGAACTTTGAATTGAGAAACTCTAAGTTGAAACTATTGTTTCATACCTGAGATTTTTGAATCGAGGTTAGCATTCGGGGACCCTTCGTAAGTCTTCTTTCGTTCTTTTCCTTATTTTATTGCTTTTCGAGTCAGAAAGTCAAACTTTGTTTGACTTTCAGCGTTGACCAGTAATGGTCAATGCGAAGTTCGTTTGAACTTCGCAACGTGAGTGTAATCACGTTGGTTATAGTCCCTTGGGACTATGCCTACTGATTACCACGTTGTCTAGGGTCGTAGGGTAAGCGATCTGATAAATCGCTTATACCTTCGAACCCGACCCAGTTTGGTCGATCATTAGGATCCGACCAAATACATTAGGTGACCCTAGTATAGGGCATAACCTTCCGAGGTTATACCCTATGGTCACATCGTTTAAGTAGTTGTATGATAGGTAGTTTATATGCCTTAGGTAAATTACCAGAATACCCTTTTCATGTATAATTGGTAATTAAGCATATGTAACCTAAAATTTTGTCACATAACTGATTATGTAACATGTTTAGGCATATAACACTTGTCATAGGACTAGTTAGACGGTCCAAACGCGTTTCACGCGCACGACGCGTTAAAGTAGCATAAGTTACCTTAATGGGTCGCGATGGGTCGATAATACTTAGGTTAAGTTTCATTTAGTATGTAGGCTTTGTTAAACCATATCATATGAGTTCCTACACTCATTTGGTTTACAAACCCTCCTGCTACCCAGTCTTCCGATTTAGGTCCGGGTTAATTATGTAGTTACCTATATTAGGTACTGTTTGATTTCCGGGACTCCTCTAGCTTACTTGGTAGTTGTTCAAGACTCCTAAGCACTCCCAGGCGAGTACATTATTCCCCTCTTTTACTATTTTCAACTGTTTTGGGGTGACTCATATGTGCTAAATGCTTTATCAATGATTTCAATAACAATTACTATGTGGTTTCAAGAACAATAACAATGATTTCAAGAACGAATACAATGATTTCAAGAACGAATACAATGATTTCAAAAACTAATAACAATTTCAAAAAGTGAACAAACTTGTTGGTTGTAGTTTACATGACCGATGACATTCATTAGCAATGATCAAGCCGACCAGTATTAGGTTATGGTACCATAGGATCTGACAAATCCCGTTATTTACTGCACCCATTGTTATGTGTGGGGGTTGTGGGTAGCGACTGAATCTGTAATTATTAACTTATCCTTTGGTAAGGGTTTGTTAAGAACGAGAGCGAGAGCGAGATGGAGCGAGGAACGCGTCAAGAAGGTTTGAATGTTATTAGAGAATCGACCATAAAGTAGTTTCACAATTAAAACAAGAACGACTAGAACGATTTTACAAAAAGGGTTAACGATTGGGTAAACATTTTAACATGATTGACATTTGATCATGCATTTCCCACAAAACATAACTTTGATTTAAACCAAGTTTTACTTCAATACTTTATTTTTGTGCATATGGTTTAGTTGAGACATTTCACTTGCCATACATGACATTTTGACATAGACATTTGACATGGATATTTGACATAGACATTTTGATATGATTTACATCTTGACATGAACACTTTGACATATTACCCAATACATTTGACAATTGATTTAAACATAGACTTCTTACATTGGTTGGTTTGGTTTGAGTAAATGATTAAGTAACGATGCGGGTGTAATATGATACAAGCATGGTGGATACGCCGCTGGTACTTCCTATATATAAGTGTTTGTATGGTATTACATATTGTAGCGTTATTTGAATCATTTCAGTTTGAGACATAGAACATTTTATACAAGTAACATACTTTTCACAAGACATTGATTTACAAACAACTTATCTTACACAAACTCATTTTACATGGTTATTCATTTAATCATGCATTATTCTCTTATTTATATTTATCATCCGAACTTATTATTTTTCAAATGATTTACAAAGACAAAGCAAACAAAAAGGTTCATGACTAAACATTTTCTTAAAACAGAAGTCATGAATCTTATTTTCACAAAACCTATGTATCTCGCCAGCATTTCTTTGCTGACCTCGTTTTCACATATGTTTCAGGTATTGCAAGATATCGATTGATAAGATGCATGCTCACATAGGACTGGACAAGGCCTTAGTGACTCAATAACAATGATAGACTATGTTTAAATAGTGTATTTAGATTTCCAGACGATGTAATTACTCAATGTTTAATAAAACGAAACACTTTTGATATCCATGGTTATGAAACATTAATTCTGTTGCAACACGCCCCGATGTTTCCGCCGCGATTTGTTGTTTTACGCGGTCGGGGTGTGACAGAAAGATGGTATCAGAGCCTATGGTTATAGGGAATTAGGTTATTAGTAATGCTTCGACCTAGTCTATAACCTTATTAGGACCCTAACGCGAGTTTACTTGCGTTTAGTCATAAAACAATACTGTCACCTATCCTTAGGTGACAACCACAACAAGAACATAAATTTCAAAACCGCTTTGAAAACTAATCATCTGTTCTAGGATGATTGATTACTAGGTTTTGAACCCTCTATTGTAAGGTTTTGAACTCTCTATTATATGGTTTTGAACCCCTTTGAGTTTTCAAAACTTCGTCAAGGTTTTGGGTTTTAAATGATGTGAACACGTGCAAACTGGAAGGGTGAATGCCTGTATTCTGGGTTTTCTGTCTAGGCAAGCACTTCGTATACATCTCATCAGACGCGAGACCAGTTGTGCTTACCTGGGAATTCTTGGGATGAGTGTTCACTTATAGGCGAGCATGTCTTCGCGATACATTATTTTTGACCCATTTACTTTGATTAGTCACCGTCTCATTTGTTTGCCTTAGGTAACAAACAAATGATCGCAATTTTCATGCGTTATCATTCTGTTTTGAATGTCCAAAAATCTTTCACCTGTTTCTCCCTATTCCTTTCTTTTTCTTCAAGAATGTCTCTTCATCACGATGACGCCCAGATATCTGAGCAAGCAGCCAAATTCGCTCAGCGAATAGGCGAAGTAGTCCTAAAGACTGTTGAATTAGCTACTGCCAAGTATCATCTCCAGGATGAAGCCACTCAAGAGTCACCAAGACAGGCAGGACCTAGTCAGGCGACAACACCATCAGCCACTAAACCAATCGAGGAATCAAAGACCATGGATGAACGATCCCCTAAGAAGTCAAAGAAGCGAAAGGCTTCTCAGAACTTCGCCATGGTCGCTCACAATGGTAAAGCAGTCCCCAACCAACCAGCTCAACCCCCTGCTAGGTGTGTATGGCTTTTCCTATGATACCTACATCAAGGAACTATGTACCTTACAAACTACTCTTGTGATTTCTCTCTTTCAAATGATTGCTCATGATTCCCTCAAAAATTTTAAGTACTCGTTTCACTCTAAGAAACAAAGTACAGAAAATTAATTGACATTATGAGTAATCGTGCTTTTCGCACATCTGTGCCTTTAAATCCTTGGTTAGATAACTAAGGGTATTTTCAAATCTCATACCCATTACGTTTTGATTTTTCAACATACACAGTACCAGTATTTCAAAACAATCTTCATGATCTCAAAACATTTCATATAGTTTGAAAACAATTTTTCTAGATGCATTGTCTATGTTATTTCAAAAACATTGGCCATGTTATCAAAACCAACCTTTCTAATTTCAAAATATTTCATATAGTCTGAAGACAATATTAACACAATACATTTTCTTATCAAGTGCATGATTTCGAAAAGCATCATTCATGTCTTTCAAAAACCTTATACATAATTTCAAAATTCATCTCGCATAATTTTAAAACATTTTTAAATATATCTATCCAATACACCTACTTTATGATTTCAAAAGTATTATATATAAGGTTTCAAAAACGTTAAACACATTTTTCTTAAAAGAACCCCATGCACAATTTTTCAAAAATATTTTCCTCGTACATTGACTTAACTTTCAAATTTCGCTTCATATGTCGCCTTGGCATATCTGGCATCTCAATTTCATAAGCATTTTACTTCATGTTTTGACATAAGCACGTCCAGTGCAAAATTTCAAAACATCTTCAACTTCTAAAAATTCATAAGGGACCTTTTTATCTTTACAATTAGATCCTTGTGGATGATTATCATTCAAATCAGGGTCATAAATTGGATTCCTTATGTACCTTAATTCGAACACTTCGGTTTCTAAAAATCGAAATCGAATTTTCTTTTTGAATCTTTCTATCTTTATAGTTGGATTCTTGATAACGTTTAAAGAACCAAATGAAATCCACGGAATGGATTTCTAGTGTGCTTTAAATGCATATACGCAATTTACAAAGACAAATTAACAAAACGATTTTGTGGTTATGTGACTATGTGTTTATTCATCTTATGTTTTCTTTTATGCATTTTTGTGTTTTTAATACTCTGGATATTCGTTATCCAAATCCTCGCAGGATCTTTCATATCTTCATATGAGGGATTCGTAGCAGGATATTCAAAAGGTACTACCTTTAATCCTTAAATGGGCTTCTATGTAATAGTTAAGACCCTTGGATTATATAGTACTACTCCATGATTCATAAGAGACCCTTTAGTGGTCTAGTCAAAAAGATTGATTCACAATGTGGTTAAAGAACGACATCTAGTGATGTAGCTGAACAGACTCCTTGATAGTCTATTTAGATCATTTATTGATTTAATTAAAAGGGACTCTATGGCGGTCTAGTTACACTCATCACAGGATTGTTCATTTGGTTTTCCCCTACACATTATAAAATAGACTGCGTAAACTGTGCAAGGAATTGTCTGATTATGGACGCGTACATAATTATGAAATTTAGTGCACAGAAACCCAGTAAGGTTTATTATGTGTAAGAACCGATAGTGACAACAATAACGAAATGAGAACGATGTAATGGAGGTACGGTGGACGCACCAATGACGCTTCATATACTTGTATATAAGTATCCCTCTTACATTGCAATCATGATGTTATTAAAGATTACTAGAAGTTCAGAATCCTAACCAATGTTATTTGATCTTTTCAACTTTATGTTTTAAACTCTCACAAGTTTCCTCTAAATAAATTTCGGGACGAAATTTCCTAAAGTAGGGGAGACTGTAACACCTGTGCCTCCACGGCCATCAAACAAATACCAAACCAATGAAATATTGTATTTCATACTTGGGATTTGTAAAAATATGTGTATCGATTGCACATATCAACTCTTGTTTCGATTTCAAGCTCTAAATCGCTTTCTGGAAGGTTATACACGCACTGATGCGTAAATATAACCAGTTTAATGCAACGAACACTCCGGAATAGTGAAATAGGCTTAACATACCTTAAATAACCTTTACATAACTTATATATAAGTTTTGGAAGGTTTGGTGTGGTGAAATCAAGTTTAATCGCTTACAGGGACTAAAGTTGACAAACTGCGAAAGTATGCCAATTTGAACTGTAACAGACCTTCCGGAACATGACCATAAGTTAAACATACCATAAATATCCTTTACATAGCTTAGAAATAGGCTTTGAGGGGTTCGGTGTGCTAAAATAAACTTTTGGGTCATTCAGGGACTAAAAGTGTCAAAAAGTGCACAAGTTTGCATTTTCGCGCATAACTTACGTTCTGAATACATCCGGACATCCAAAAATTTATGTAAGCACTAAAACATTTTATTTTAGTGTTCGGCATAAGAAAAATCCATGCGTCGCGTCATTTGGATCAGTTTTGCACTTTCGGGACCAGATTCGATGTATTAGCCGTTGTTTAATTCACAACCACACATTCTAACAATGCTTAGTCAGCGGATAAGGATGGAATTTAGGCACCATGACATTTCAACACATGTATGGATGGAATTTAAACACCTAAACACCTTGACATTTCAACACATGTACGGATGGGATTAAGGCACGTTTTCCATGAAACGGTCTTAACGGTTCGGGTATTCCTATAAATACCCATCCACCCCCATTGCTAAAATCACTAGAACTTTGAATTGAGAAACTCTAAGTTGAAACTATTGTTTCATACCTGAGATTTTTGAATCGAGGTTAGCATTCGGGGACCCTTCGTAAGTCTTCTTTCGTTCTTTTCCTTATTTTATTGCTTTTCGAGTCAGAAAGTCAAACTTTGTTTGACTTTCAGCGTTGACCAGTAATGGTCAATGCGAAGTTCGTTTGAACTTCGCAACGTGAGTGTAATCACGTTGGTTATAGTCCCTTGGGACTATGCCTACTGATTACCACGTTGTCTAGGGTCGTAGGGTAAGCGATCTGATAAATCGCTTATACCTTCGAACCCGACCCAGTTTGGTCGATCATTAGGATCCGACCAAATACATTAGGTGACCCTAGTATAGGGCATAACCTTCCGAGGTTATACCCTATGGTCACATCGTTTAAGTAGTTGTATGATAGGTAGTTTATATGCCTTAGGTAAATTACCAGAATACCCTTTTCATGTATAATTGGTAATTAAGCATATGTAACCTAAAATTTTGTCACATAACTGATTATGTAACATGTTTAGGCATATAACACTTGTCATAGGACTAGTTAGACGGTCCAAACGCGTTTCACGCGCACGACGCGTTAAAGTAGCATAAGTTACCTTAATGGGTCGCGATGGGTCGATAATACTTAGGTTAAGTTTCATTTAGTATGTAGGCTTTGTTAAACCATATCATATGAGTTCCTACACTCATTTGGTTTACAAACCCTCCTGCTACCCAGTCTTCCGATTTAGGTCCGGGTTAATTATGTAGTTACCTATATTAGGTACTGTTTGATTTCCGGGACTCCTCTAGCTTACTTGGTAGTTGTTCAAGACTCCTAAGCACTCCCAGGCGAGTACATTATTCCCCTCTTTTACTATTTTCAACTGTTTTGGGGTGACTCATATGTGCTAAATGCTTTATCAATGATTTCAATAACAATTACTATGTGGTTTCAAGAACAATAACAATGATTTCAAGAACGAATACAATGATTTCAAGAACGAATACAATGATTTCAAAAACTAATAACAATTTCAAAAAGTGAACAAACTTGTTGGTTGTAGTTTACATGACCGATGACATTCATTAGCAATGATCAAGCCGACCAGTATTAGGTTATGGTACCATAGGATCTGACAAATCCCGTTATTTACTGCACCCATTGTTATGTGTGGGGGTTGTGGGTAGCGACTGAATCTGTAATTATTAACTTATCCTTTGGTAAGGGTTTGTTAAGAACGAGAGCGAGAGCGAGATGGAGCGAGGAACGCGTCAAGAAGGTTTGAATGTTATTAGAGAATCGACCATAAAGTAGTTTCACAATTAAAACAAGAACGACTAGAACGATTTTACAAAAAGGGTTAACGATTGGGTAAACATTTTAACATGATTGACATTTGATCATGCATTTCCCACAAAACATAACTTTGATTTAAACCAAGTTTTACTTCAATACTTTGTTTTTGTGCATATGGTTTAGTTGAGACATTTCACTTGCCATACATGACATTTTGACATAGACATTTGACATGGATATTTGACATAGACATTTTGATATGATTTACATCTTGACATGAACACTTTGACATATTACCCAATACATTTGACAATTGATTTAAACATAGACTTCTTACATTGGTTGGTTTGGTTTGAGTAAATGATTAAGTAACGATGCGGGTGTAATATGATACAAGCATGGTGGATACGCCGCTGGTACTTCCTATATATAAGTGTTTGTATGGTATTACATATTGTAGCGTTATTTGAATCATTTCAGTTTGAGACATAGAACATTTTATACAAGTAACATACTTTTCACAAGACATTGATTTACAAACAACTTATCTTACACAAACTCATTTTACATGGTTATTCATTTAATCATGCATTATTCTCTTATTTATACTTATCATCCGAACTTATTATTTTTCAAATGATTTACAAAGACAAAGCAAACAAAAAGGTTCATGACTAAACATTTTCTTAAAACAGAAGTCATGAATCTTATTTTCACAAAACCTATGTATCTCGCCAGCATTTCTTTGCTGACCTCGTTTTCACATATGTTTCAGGTATTGCAAGATATCGATTGATAAGATGCATGCTCACATAGGACTGGACAAGGCCTTAGTGACTCAATAACAATGATAGACTATGTTTAAATAGTGTATTTAGATTTCCAGACGATGTAATTACTCAATGTTTAATAAAACGAAACACTTTTGATATCCATGGTTATGAAACATTAATTCTGTTGCAACACGCCCCGATGTTTCCGCCGCGATTTGTTGTTTTACGCGGTCGGGGTGTGACATAAAGTATTGTCACATAGTCCAAATGTAAGAATGTACAAAACAAAGTATTTTGAATATATCAAAAAGTTATGTTTTGCAAAGTGAATGCATGTTACATTGATACAAACATTTATGTGGTAAGTTAACGCATACATTCAAGCCTTGAGACAGTCGGATAACCCTTTCAGTCAAGGTTATCAAAAGAAATTTTTTCGGATTCAGTCATTCCTTACATCCAAACAAACCCGAGATGTCAGGAATAGGATTTGTCAAGTCCTATGGTACCAGTACTTACTACCGAGCGGCGTAGCTAATGTTAATGAACGTATATAAGTCTCGTTTGTGCAAACCAAATGTTATAGCAATTGTATACATGTCATATGAAAACAATGTACTAAGTATGCTAAGTTAACATACAAATCAGAAAAGTCATGTAAATCAATGTGCTAGCATGCTATCAGTCAACATACATAGCAGAAATGTAATGTAAAACAATGTACTAAGTACGCACACAATGGACACACATAGCATGAAATGTAATATAAAACGATGTACTAAGTATGCACACAATGGGCATACATAGCATGAAATGTAATGAAATCGTGTACTATAATGTACTAACGAACATAGCAGGTATATGATGTGAAAACAGGAAAGCATGAAAGTAACAAGTAGGCACATGTGTTTCACCCCAAAACAGTTTGGAAAACAGTAAAAGAGGGGTCTATGTACTCACATAAACACCTTGAAAACATTTAAAAGAGGGGGTTCTATGTACTCACTTGAGATTGCTCAGAAGTCCTAAGATAACCGCCAAGCAGTGCTAGAGATCTCGGAATCAAACGGCACCTAATATAGGTAACTACGTTAATAAACCGGACCTATATCGGAGGATTAGATAGAATGAGGGTTCGTAAACCAAACGAGTATGGAGACTCATGTAATATGGTTTAACAAAGCCCACATACTAAAATGAGACCTAACCTAGGTGCTTACAACCCATTAGGTAGCTTATTCTTCTTTAACGCGTCGTTCGCGTAAAACGCGTTCGGAACGCCTAACTAGTCCTATGATAAGTAAAATATGCCTTAACATGTCTAATATTGTTACAAAATCAGTTTAGATACCAAAAGTTATGTTACATATGCTTAAAATGAATTTTGGCGTCAAAAGGGCATTTTGGTAATTTACCTAAGGCATATAAACTACCTATCATACAACTACTTAAACGAAGCGACCATAAGGTATAACCTCGGAAGGTTATTCCCTATATACTATGGTCACCTAATGTGTTTGGTCGGATCCTAATGATCGACCAAATGGGTCGGGTTCGAAAGTATAAGCGATTGTTTAGATCGCTTACCTTACGACCCTATATAAGCATTAAACTAAAAGTGACGAGCTAAGCATGTTAAAACATGCTTAACTAAGTTTAGAAAACAGGTTTGGTATCAAAACAAACGGTTTTGATACTTAAGAGTAGTTTGGTTACAAAATACGCAATAACACGCATTTTGGCCGAAACTACGACTCGTCACTGAGCCTAGATAACGTGGTAATCAGTAGGTATAGTCACTAAGGACTATAACCATCGTGATCACGCTCACGTTATGAAGTTCAAACAAACTTCGCATCGACCATAAACTGGACAATGCAGAAAGTCAAACATAGTTCGACTTTCGGACTAGAAAAGCGATAAAAGAACGAAGGAACATTTACAAAGGGTCCCCGCTAGTAAATCTTGATCGAATAGCTCAGGTATGAAGTGATTGCTTCAACTTAGAGCTCTTTTGATCAGATTTGTGAGGAATGAGTGAAGTTGAGGTGGGTATTTATAGTATTCTTCGAACCGTTAAGATCGTTTCTTGAATAACGTGATCGAATCTCATCCGTACACTTGTTGGAATGTTGTGGTGACTCAAAATGGCCCCTCATGAACTGAAAGGGCAAGTGTGGGTGAGTTGTTGGGTGCTTAACAGCTGTAATCTACTATTAATTTGATCTTATCTGATCTGGGGAGCTGACGCGGGCCGCGTAAGAGGACTCACTAATCTTACGCGGGCCGCCTGGCCTGTCTGGTCAGAAACAAACTTTCATAAATGACAGTTTTGGTCCCTGTTATGCATTAAAGCCATTTCCGACACGTTTAAGGCCTGTTAAGCCAACGTTAAGGCCCTAAAATGATGCCTAAACATTGTGGACATGAAACATGCTCAAAAATATGCCGGATGTTGGTTCGTTTGGTCGTGCGATCGCGATGTTCGCTTAATTACGACTGAATGCGCATAAGCGCGAAAAACGATCCAAATTGCGTGACGAATGGATTTTTCTCATGCTAAACACTAAAGAAAAATATTTTAGTGCTTACATAAATTTTTGGATGTCCGGATGTATTCAGAACGTAAGTTATGCGCGAAAATGCAAACTTGTGCACTTTTTGACGCTTTTAGTCCCTGAATGACCCAAAAGTTTATTTTAGCACACCGAACCCCTCAAAGCCTATTTCTAAGCTATGTAATGGATATTTATCGTATGTTTAAATTATGGTCATGTTCCGGAATGTCTGTTACAATTCAAATTGGCATACTTTCGCAGTTTGTCAAATTTAGTCCCTGTAGGCGAATTAACTTGTTTTTGCCATACCAAATCCTTCAAAACTTATTTCTAAGTTATGTAAAGGTTATTTAAGGTATGTTAAGTATATGTTGATGTTCCGGAGTATTTGTCGCATTAAACTGATTACGTTTACGCACCAGTTTGCGTATAACTCTCCAGAAAGCGATATAGAGTTTGAAATTGAACAAAAGTCAAAACATGAAAAATGTAAAACATAACCTAACAAACATTGAGATCAAATAACATTGTTTTATTGATAATTGAACTGTTCATAAAGATTACAAGCACATATGTTACATGAAACTCAAGTATCCCAGTTGTTTAGGAAAAGTGCAACCACTACTGAGGCTGAAGCTACTGCAGAATTTCGGAATGAAATTCCAAACCAACGGGGGGATGATGTGACACCCCAGGAAAACCAAGAAACCACGCAACTTAACTAGCTTCCTCAGTAACCACGTGCTAAATTTCGGGACGAAATTTCTTTCAATTGGGGATGATGTGACAACCCGTACTTTCAAAGTAAAGCGTTCATTCCCATCGACTATCTCTATATTTTTTTATATAGTTAAGCGCATACTGCACAGTACAGCACATATACTGCAAAATACAGACAACGCAGCCAGTCTAGGCAAATAAAATATTGTTGAGTAAAATTTTGGTGAGTTTATTTTTATAGAGCGTTAAAAATAATTTAAAGCGCGTCAAAACGCAATTATACGCTAGATAAAACACTCGGTATCCAGTTAAATACCAGTTTTAATGACATATATGATATGTATATGTATATATGCGTATATGGTGTGAGTGCAAGATTTCCATATCTCCTCAAATCTTTCAAAATCCTACAAAATCCTCCAAGATTTCCATATCTCCTCAAATCTTCCAAAATCCTACAAAATCCAAGAAAAATCACAAACACAATCAACTCTAACTCTCTCTCTCTCTCATATTCACGGTTGAACACACACACATACACATTCAAAATTTTGAAACCTACAAGTTCTTGAAGTTCCATAAGCATTTCAAGGTAATTTCAAGCTTATTTGAAGGATTAAAAGTGTATGCATGCATGAGTGATTATGAATCTTGTTAGTTCTTGAAGATCCAGCAGGAATTTCATCAATCGGACTTACGAAGAATTTTAAATAAATTATTCCGTTGACTGCAGTCAGAAAGTGATGAATCTGATTGCAGTCCGGTAAATGATTTTTTATAAAATATTGGTAATGAATTGGATCCCGATATATTTACACAGTAATATCTGGATTGTTTAAAACATTCTGCAAAAGTTTGGGAATTTTTGGGGCAAGTTAACTATTTTATTAAAATTCCTGAAAACAGCCCAGTTTTGAATGTTAAAGCTGAAACGACATAAGTAGCAATTTGCGTATCTAAATGTCGGGTAGGTTATCTGAGAATGATCTAACATGTTCTATGTCAATGAAAGTGTTATGTGCAATATCGTATGTTTGCTTTTGAATGGGTATAGATGGGATGTTTATATGGGCGTGAAATGTTAACGTGAGTGCGTGCTATGTGATAGAAGTAATGAGTAGATAAACCGTACGTAGGATACGTATTATGCATGCACGTGAAACTGATTGTTATCTGTACCATGTTAGGACGTGCTTAATTCCTGATTATTAGAGTAACTAATCTAACCGAGCAAACCAAGGTGAGTTCACACTTTTCTACAAAGCATGGTAATTCCCGGTGGGAATGGGAATGGGTTAAGGAATAGGGATTCCTCGTCCTGTTGGGACGTGTTCAGGAATGTGAATTCCTCGTCCTGTTGGGATGGATTTAGATTTACTAGACTAGAACTCTATCAACGAAGTCCCTCATTTTATATCGACTTAATCGCCGAGGCCAATGGCGAGCGGGTCATTAGTTAATAGCACTATTAGGTTTAACAAACCTCACACCGTGTCGTTCGGACGGGCGTGTACTAATGGACTATGGCACGTCGGTGATGATAGACACCGACGCTAGGGCACAACTTATTTTCGTTAGTAGTCGATATGGTAACGAGTCTGGTAGTTTAAAAATGGGGTAGCCCCCACGGCTGAAACGGCCGAAGTAAAAATGGGTTAACTAATAAACGTTTTCAAACTATGGGGTAACCCCCACGGCTGGATAGCTGGTTAAGATTAAACTACGATTTTGGAAACAACTCTAAAATGGACAACCAACTGTAAACTCACTCAACTTTGTTGTTGACTCGTTACTACATGCTTTGCAGGTCGTTAGATGCTTATGGAGGTTGCACGAGGAGGAGGTCGTTGTGGGATATGGACTGATTTGTCCCGTTCTAAACATTTAAACTTTATGAACTTATTGAACTTATGTTTTGGTTTTACGTCTTATGCTTCCGCTGTTTAATTTGAACTTGGTTAACTAGTTTTTGAACACCAATTATATTGCGTGGTTGGATTTTATCTATTTTAAATACATTGTTCAATATGATTGGTGGCTGGATCCTGGTCATGTCACGCCTCCAAGCGGTGATACTCCGCGTGTGGATTTTGGGGGTGTGAAAAATATAATATTCAGAAGAACGAACAAGGAGATAATATCAAGATTTCACAGATTCCTAAGAATGAAAGAGGTGCTTATATTAGAGAAAAGAAAATGATGAACTTACTTCAACAGTCGATCAAGGAAGAGATTTTGCAATTGCTTAGATATTCCGGATCATCTCAGTCTCTTTTTAGCTTGCTTTGTTCAATAAATACCGAGGTAACAATGATATGAGGAAAAGCAAGGCAAGTCTATTTAAAAAGGAATTCGATATATTTACTGCAATAAAGGGAGAAACATTTCATCAGCATGTAGAAAGGTTGTTACTTGGTTGAAGAGATGAAGAGGGTTAGAATCAGGAAAGAAGAGATTGATCTGGTGGATAGATTGGTTGAAGCACTATTGGATGAAGAAAGGGTATGTTCATAATGATCTTGAAGTGGAAGCCAACTGATTGTATCACATTGAATGTGTGCACATTTTTTTTTTGAAAAACTTGAGGCACACGAGTTAGAACTATGCAAGAAGGCGGGAATGAAATGCCCATATCGATTGCACGTAGTGCAAAGGCAGCATATGATTTTGGTTGGGTGATGTAGCTACAAGTGGCATACTTCAGAAAATTCCCAATGTAAGCTCGCTTAGCCGGTTCGGGGTTTGGGTTGGTGTGTTGTAGTTGTTGTTGGGATTGGCTTTGTGGGGTTACCACGACAAAGTTTTGGCTCGATTGCTTACGCTTCTTACTGCTACAGTTGGCCTTAAAGGGTGGTTTGGATGGAGTATGTTCAGCGATAGGTTCGGTGGTGGCTTGGGTGGAGGTGTTTCCATCTCTCACATGGTTGTTGTTGTTGGTATTCAAATTCTCATGAACGTCATACTATAAATGTTTCATATTATCCAAGGTTCTATTCATGGGTTTTATGCATCCGTAACCCGTTTTTGCGTGTATACTTATTTTGACCCGTTAAGGGATTTAAGCATTTTAAACATAAATCTCGCTCCTCCTTTGCTTACATCTTATTTCCACATTAAGATATCTACTTGTCTTCCACCACAACTATAGTTGTGGTGGATTTAGTATAGTAAACTATTTATTCTGAATTCTACCCCTTCGGGTTGTCATTTTACGGAAAAGACCCGTTACGGGGCATTTGACTAAAAGGCTTATACCTTTAAATTTTACTCTTATCCAAAAGGTTTAATCAATTATAAAACTTATCTTCAAACAACTCTTAAGGGTCGTTTGTCCGGTTTATCATTCAAGGGCGTTTTGGTCAACTTTAGCCCTTCTTTTATGACGAAGGACTTTCAATAACATGTTCGACCAAAATCGTACATTTTAGCTATAATCTTATTTAAAAATTCATTATGTTTCTAAAAACGCAATGAATATAATTTAAAATATTAGGTTTACCTATTAAGCTAACCCAATGTTCATTCTAGACTTCGTTTAACTCTCATCGAACCTTAAATGAGAGTTTGACCCATTACACATACCTGGCTCGGGTCAAAGCATAGACCCGTTTTAATACCTTGCTTTAATAACCGCTAATTAATAGCAACACAAATTCCATTTGCTATTCACTCATGTGAGCATTAGACTCGACAAAGAATCATTAGTTGACATTGTTAAATGGTGATATCACCACCTTTGACCCGTTTGGTCTAAATGACCATTTTATCCTTGTGAGATGGTATTTATTTGCCATCTCATCCCTGTAACCCCTTCCAGTTTACACCGTACGATCATAGTACTTAAAAATCATTTCTTAATTCCTTTGACCCATCATAGCTTACACCATGGAGTGTCTTTTTCAAAAAACTAATGTTTATCCATTAACTCATAACCAAATTACCATATTACCCTTTTTACTCATTATGGGTTACACCATAAGGTAACTTAATCGAAACTCACTGTTTATTCGTCAACTCATGACCGAATTACCGTTTTACCTCCTTTTAACCATCAAACATGGTTTCTTATCCTTTTCACTTGTTCCGACCAGTATCATTTCACGTCAGAACATCATATTTCAAATATTAACTTACCATATTCATGACCCATACAATAAATAGCTATTCTACAAAAAAGGGTGTAAGCTTTACTTACCTTGCACCCGATTATGCTTTTCTCGCGTACTTGATACGTTTTACCCGCTTCTTTCCCAAGCTTCCACCTAGCTTGTCAAGCGTCAAACTATCATATAGTATCCACAAGGTGGTTAGATTAGTCATTCTAAATCATGACCTTCACACCTTATGAACCTTTATACCATTTTTCTTATTGAACTCTATCATAGGTCAGTTTGACTTTTTAAAAGTCAAATCACCAATTAACACATACGAATGAACTAACAAGTTCACAAGACTCATTTAGGCACATTATCAAACAATTAGTGAGCATCATCTTTTGGGCTACCATATTAGTTAACATGTCATCCATTTCATACCTCAAATAATGATAGATTAACATGTAATTTTAGTTATTATAAGCACATACACACTTGGACCATCATAATCAAGGGTTTAACTCTTATGTCAAGACCCACTTCTAATCACTTATGAGCTCTAAACAAAAATCCCTAATTTGTTCAAGTAGTTCACTCATACGAGCTAGTATGCTGATTATAAACACCAATACAACATTAATTTCATCAAATCATCAAGACCCATTTCAAGTCATGTATGAACACCCATTCGAACCACAAAATTGTTCAAGTATTTCACATATACTTGCAAGTATGATGATCATACACATAATTTCATTATCAATTTCACTTATACTAGCAAAATGTTGAACTTAAAGTCATCACCTTCAAGTTCATCCATAAACTTATCATCACCAAAACATAAATTTCAACATACCTCATGATCTCCAAGCTTAGGTGATCACGAATTTGTATTTATTCATAAGGTTTGGTCCCAATTCACCCTTCAATTTGATGGTATTGGATGAACTAGGGTTACACCCTTTTCTCCATCTCTTGGTCGCTACACACACACCTAGTGAGTGTTGTGTTTTAGTTGTTTTATTTAAATTCAAGTTTCTAATTTTCCCCTTTTGGCCCCTCGAGTTTGTAATTTGATTTCTAAAGGGCTATAACTCATTGTTTCAATATTATTTCCAAGTTACTAACTAGGTTAATTTGGTCCTAGTTATTTTGTTTACGGGTTAACTTTTATCATTACGGTACTTTACCCGTTCCTTTATATTAACCAGGTATAAATTTACCAAACCTGTTTTACGGGGTTTTACAAGTCTACCCCCCTTAAATAGGTTTTGTCCCCGAAACCTTTCTTACGTATTTCATAATTTCTTGTAACACAATTCCAAGAAATTCATAATTTCATATTTCATAATTTCAACAAACTTTTCGTAATTTCGTTATTTCGACCCGTTTGGTTAATTTAGCTAAATCCATCGATTTTATACTATCGAACTCTTCTTGAATCCATTATTTTAACCCGTTTGGATGTTGTAGTGAAATCCATCACTTTTTTTAACAACCAAACTCTTTTGTTTTCGAATATATTCATTCGATTTATTGATACGGAATCCACCGCTTAAGAACAAGCCGAATTTATTGATTTTATCACAATTATTCAATTTTAATCAATACATAATATTAACGAAATTCTATAAAGCCTATAGCCACATACCTTATAGTGTTTCCTACAATCGTACTTTTGTTCTATTTGACCTACCGATGCTTCACTTATGTTACCTTATGATCCCCTACCATTGGTGATTAATACTCTTCGTTAGTAAGGCCTCATGGGTCGTCACTTTCATCTTGTACCCATTTACCTTTATTGTTTACTTGACCGCGTCACCATTTGGTCACTTGGTCATATAAATTTGTCAATTATGTTTATTCCACGCTAATCTCATAATGATAAGCATATTAAACAATCTCTTAAATTTAAATTTTGACCTTAACCGGTCTTACCGGCTAGACTTATCAGTCTGGTTATCTTACACCCATCGCTCGGGCTACAATGTGATTATATTCCATTTTACTTTTCTTGACCGTGATCGCATCATGCCATTTCTTTTATTCGTGACCCGTGGGTCATTTTGGTCTTGTAAACCTTTACACTGTTTATAACTCGAAGGTTATGGTGATCATGTAGATCATTTTTTTACTCGTGTCATTCTAAAAATATATATTTGGTGTCAAGGCACCCTTTTTATGTTTGAAAAATCATTTATTTTCACATTTGAAATCCGTTAACTTTGACCGTAGTCCATGACTACGATCAGTTTCCTTTCGAGCAGTATTTCTACTCCTATAACCCATTACTCGGGCTCATTATTTTATATCTCACATTCCCATTATGGTATGCGTTAAGACTTCATTTTGAATCGTTTAGTTATTTGTATAAAATCCTCAACCCGTTTAACCATACAAGGTTGAACATATTTATCACAAATTATATTTGCGAAATTTTATCATTCTTTAGTCATAACTCATAATCCGAGTCTTTTGAATTTTAATCCGCATTTTCGTTTCTCGGTTCACGCATATATTTAAAGTGTGACAACCCAAGAATTCAAGGTCTTTCCTCTACGCATCACTTGTTTGTTTCCGTAATTCATTTTACGTTGTATCATGTGCACGATATTCGAATGATTAAAGTATTGTTATGTTTGGTTGTTGCATGAAACTTAGGAATTTTTTAATGTTTAATGTTTAGTCTTAACATGTGCATACCACACTCATATCGACGAAGAACCAATTCTTCGTTGACTATCTTTGACGAAGAACTAGGGTTCTTCATCACAACCACTCCTTGACGAAGAAGGGTTCTTCGCCAAGAAGGTTTTTCGCCGAAAAGGGGTCTCGGCCCAGGTTTATTCGCAGCCCAGACTTGTATAACCTCTCATAACTTGCAACCATAAACACAAAACCCTAAAACTCTCTCCCTTCCTCCTCTTCCTGTGCGACGGCAATTGTGGGCATCGAAGCCTTCTCTTCGCTCGTGAAGACTATTCTTGTTTCTAGCACACCTATTCTTCGGTTAGTTATCATCCCTGTAAACGAGTCCTTTGTTATGGTGATTAATTGTGTTATCTTGTTGAGTGATCTTGGCTTAATTGCATGTTGTGATTAATTGTGGTGTATGTGCGACATAGGATTTTATGTGATTAGTTTGAATATGCAAGTGATATTGATGGTCGAGCATGATTGGCATACTCATTAGGGTTTAATAAAGTTAATTGTTCATTAGATCTGGTTTGAAGGGTTCAAATTAGGGTGTTCATAATGGTGATTATGCGATAATACGAAACTGCCATGATTAGGGTTTGCATGATGAGAGTGTTGATGATTCTTGTGTATTTCGATGATCATTGTCTTGGTTGAATTGATGTCAGTTTGTGTTGAGAAACTAATGGTTCTGATTGTACATGATCAATATTCATTAGAGTGTTAGTGTGCCATAAAAACTGTAGTCGATGAAACTGTTGATGTGCAGCGATGAAAGACCTCTTCACGAAGAATCCACATTGACGAAGGACCTGATCCTTCGTCGGCTGGCCTTTTGACGAACAACCTAGGTTCTTCGTCACAACACTTCTTTATGAAGTACTGTTCTTCGTCGGGAGGATCTTTCGCCGTGAGGACATCCCACGAAGAACTGGTTCTTCGTGGAGATGCTGCAAGTGAACAAACAAACAGAACCTTTTAAACAGTAAGGTCTCAAATAGTTTATGACTTGTACGAGATTGAATAATTGCTATGTGCTATACCGTGATCTTTGCTATGAATGCATATTGTGAATATACGTGACTCAATTGATTATGAAACTGATTTCATTGGTAACCACGGTAGGATTTGGTTGACTAATTTGGAACGGGTAACTTAACAAACCGAACAAAACTAAGGTGAGTTCACTCCTCCCAGTACAAGCATGCGTCCGGTGGGGACAATCAAACAGGCAAAACAAATAAACAGTTTTCACAAACCCATATCATTGTAGGGGATATGAGGCGGTTTTCAGTAAATGTTGATGTTGGATAATACACTCACTTTCTATCACTTAAGTCCTATCATACTACCGAACAAGTTGCTTGTAGGGCAACGGGGTTATTAGTTGATAGCGCTATTAGGTTTGGCACCCTCACGACGTACCTGGATAGGACGGGCGTGAACTAATAACTTTGAAGTCATGACCAATGTTTGATAGAGCATTGGAGAAGGGCAAAAAGGAGCCGTCTGCGGTATCGAGTTATTATCAACAGAACATAAGACAATACTTGGTAACAAACGGTTAAACAAATTGTGAACTCGCTAGTTTTCGTTGATACACTTTTCTGCATGCTTTCAGGCCCTTAGGTACACTGTTATGGAACTTGCTATCTGGGAAGCTGGAGTGGTCATGGGTCGTGGCAATTGGAATACTCCTTGATGTTGCATTGTTTTGAACACTTTCATTAAACTTATTGAACAAACTATTATGCTTTCGCTGAACAAGTTTAGTTTTCCTAAACTAGTGTTTGAGTTACACTATTTTATTTAATGGAAAGTTCTATTTTATTGATGGTTCAATGTGATTAGTGGCTAGATCCTGGTGCGTCACACGCCTCGCGGGGGTTTCCGCTTGTGGTATTCTTGGGGGTGTGACAGTTTGGTATCAGAGCCACTGGTTATAGTGAACTAGGTTTTAAAACGTTTTCATAAAACCAGACTATAACCAAACAGTATCGAAAACATGACACCCAGCTCCAGATTGCAAGGTTCGTCCCCTGTTTACTTTATGTATTACTTACCTAGTATACACACACCCACGACTTGCAGGAAACTACATACTAGATACTATGATGTGATTACGTGTGCTGCTTGTTTAAGTAATGCTTAACAGTGTGACACTACGCTTCGACTTTTGTGATTCCTAATTTTGCGATGCCTTTCGTTTTGTTATTCGAATGTGGGGAACCTTTTAGCATGAGTTAAGAGGCACTGAGATAAGCATGCAAATTGCATTATTATTATGGGTGCACACATAATAATAATGTGAGGTGCATGTGAATCCTAGTGAGGCTTAATAAGTGTGAAAGGTGTTCTGTTCCACTATCCGTTATAATGTTAGAGTTTCTCAAATCCATGGAAGTCATGGTGATGATTGGCTTCAACATAATTGCGATCCTTATCCTTTCCACTCATTTCTTATATAGAATCATGAGCGGACGTGGCGGACGTAACGGTCGACGTAGAGGTGGCCGCGGCAGTGGACATGGCAACATCGTGATGTCTCAGGCAGAGTTGACGGGTCTGATTAACACACGTGTGGCTGAGGCATTAGCAGCTCAGCAAGCTGGTCAAGCTGTGAACCAAAACCAGAACAATCCACCCGTATGTACGTTCAAAACGTTCATGGATTGCAAGCCTCAAACTTTCAGTGGAGCTGAAGGTCCGGTGGGACTGCTCCGTTGGTTTGAGAAAGCTGAATCCGTCTTTACTATGTGTAACTGTCCAGCTGGGGACAGGGTGAAGTTTGCTTCCGGCACCTTGGAGGATGGTGCCTTGACTTGGTGGAATGCTCAGGTGCAGATGTTGGGCATTGAAATGTCAAACGCGACTACTTGGGATGATTTCAAGGAGTTGATTCGGAAAGAGTACTGCCCTAGGGATGAAATTCAAAAGTTGGAAAACGAGTACTATAACTTGAAGATGGAGGGGTCTGAGATCGAGGCTTATACGAAACGGTCTCACGAGCTGGCAAACATGTATCCTAATCTATCCCGACCACCGCCCCGCAGAATTGAATTGTACATCAAAGGCTTAGCACCAAAAGTCAAGGGATTGGTCACTGCAGCAAATCTTGACAACCTACCACGGATTATCAGACTGGCTCATAAGATCAATGATCAGGATGTGCACCGTGGCTCGCTGCCACCACGTGTTGCTGCTACTACTACTGCTACTGCTACCCCCACCACCGACAACAAGCGTAAATGGAATGACGCAGACAAGGTGACTAACTCGAACCAATCGCAAAAGAAGCCTGACAACAACAGCGGCCGCAGCTTCAGCCATTCATCCTCAGTCAATCAGAATCACAACAACAGTTAAACTTCGGGCTCTTATGCGGGGAAACAGCCAAAGTGCAACAAGTGCGGTTTTTACCACTATGGCTCGTGTAACCGAGCATGTCAAAGGTGTGACAAGCTGGGTCACATGGCGAAGGATTATAGAGCTCCACATCCCAAGCAACAACAGCAACAACCCCAACAACAGCAACAGAGGCAGCAACCCTATCAGAATTGGGGTAATCAAAGGGGATGTTACCAATGCGGCAACGAAGGGCACTTCAAGAAGGATTGCCCACAACTGAATCAGAACGCTAACAACAATAACGGTGGGAACAATAATCACCAGAATAACAACAATGCGGGAAATAACAACAACGGGAATAACGATGGGAATGGCGCTCGTAGGAGAGTGTTTACGATTGGAGCAGGTGATGCAAGGAACGATGGCAACATCGTAACTGGTACGTTCTCTGTCAATGGTATTTTCGCTTCTGTGTTATTCGACTCTGGTGCCGACTGAAGTTATGTGTCTTTAGGGTTCAGTCGTCAGTTAGGGTTAACTCCAACACCTCTCGAGGTCAAACACGTAGTAGAATTAGCTGATGGGAAATCAATTGAAGCCTCACATGTTCTCTTTGGGTGCAAACTTGATCTCTTGGGTCAAGTGTTCGACATTGACCTCCTTCCCGTCACACTTGGTAGTTTTGATATAGTTGTTGGTATGGATTGGTTGTCAAAACACCGAGCCGATATACTTTGCAAGGAGAAAATCATACGTATACCTCTCCCTAGTAGGGAATCATTGTCTGTCCAGGGTCATCGAAGTGGTGCAACCGTCAGCCTCATTTCATCCATGAAGGCCCAGAAGTGTTTGCGGGAGGGCTATCCTGCTATTCTTGCGCTTGTTACTAATACTCTGCCTGAAGAGAAAAGAATTGAGGATCTACCTGTTGTTCGTGAGTTTCCTGCCGTTTTTTCCCGAGGAACTTCCAGGTTTACCTCCACGCCGTCAGGTGGAATTCTGTATTGATCTTACACCAGGAGCAGCCCCGATTGCTCGTGCACCTTATCGTCTTGCACCTGGAGAGTTGCAAGAATTGTCTAATGAACTCCAAGAACTGTTGGATAGAGGCTTTATCCGACCCAGTTCTTTGCCTTGGGGAGCCCCAGTTTTGTTTGTAAAGAAGAAGGATAGATCTTTTCACATGTGTATCAACTACCGTGGACTCAACAAGGTGACAGTCAAGAATCGTTATCCTTTACCTCGCATTAACGACCTGTTCGACCAGTTGCAAGGGTCGAGCTTCTACTCAAAGATTTATCTAAGGTCGGGCTATCATCAGATGAGAGTCCGAGAAGAGGATGTTCCCAAAACAGCCTTTAGAGCACGGTATGGCCATTACGAGTTTCTGGTCATGCCATTCGGGTTAACCAACGCACCAGTGGTATTCATGGATCTCATGAACCGCGTATGTAAACCGTACCTTGACGATTTTGTCATCGTTTTTATCGATGACATTCTGATCTATTATAAGAACAAGGAGGACCACGAACGGCACTTGCGTCTTATCTTGGAGCTCCCGAGGAAGGAACAGCTTTACGCGAAATTTTCTAAGTGCAACTTCTGGATTTGAGAAGTACACTTCCTTGGTCACATAGTCAACAAGCTGGGAATACACGTGGATCCCACTAAAATCGACTCTATTAGGAATTGGGCAGTGCCAAAGAATCCTTCGGAGATGCGACAATTCGTGGGTCTCGCTGGGTAATATCGTAGATTCATTGAGGGATTTTCAAAGATCGCTCAACCTCACACCGATCTGACACAGAAAGGTGTAGTGTATTCTTGAGGGACGAAACAGGAAGACGCCTTCCTGCTTCTGAAGCAAAAACTCTGTAGTGCACCGATTCTGTCCTTACCCGAGGGTACCGAAGATTTTGTGGTGTACTGTGACGCCTCTATTCAGGGTCTCGGTTGCGTGCTGATACAACGAGAGAAAGTAATAGCTTACGCCTCTCGACAGTTGAAGGTTCATGAGAAGAATTACACGACTCACGACTTAGAGTTGGGGGTCGTGGTCTTTGCGTTAAAAATCTGGAGGCACTACTTGTACGGTACTAAATGCACTATTTATACCAACCACAGGAGCCTTTAGCACATCTTCAATCAGAAGGAGTTGAATATGCGACAACGTCACTGGGTAGAACTCTTCAACGACTACGATTGTGCAATCAAGTACCATCCAGGTAAAGCTAATCTTGTAGCTGATGCCCTTAGTCGAAAAGAAGGGAAACCAAAGCGTGTTCGCGCTCTGCAGCTCACTATCCACTCTAATTTACCTAATCAGGTCCGTTCGGCTCAGATTGAAGCGTTGAAGGAAGAAAACCTAGAAGCTGGATATTTGCGGGGCATGGAGAAACGACTTGTAGAGAGATCTGACGGCATTTATTACTTCATGGAACGAATATGGGTTCCGTTGTATGGAAGTCTTAGAGAACTTGTGATGGACGAAGCACACAAGTCCCGCTATTCTGTTCACCCAGGTTTGGATAAGATGTATCAGGACCTCAGAGTCTTATACTGGTGGCCGAAGATGAAAGCACACATCGCGACGTATGTGAGTAAATGCTTGACTTGTGTGAAAGTCAAGGTGGAGTATCAAAAACCCTCTTGCCTGCTTTAACAACTAGAGATATCCATGTGGAAATGGGAGCACATTGCTATGGATTTCGTCACCAGTTTACCTAGAACTCAAAACGGGAACGATACCATTTGGGTGATCGTCGACCGTCTTACGAAATCAGCACACTTCCTCGCGATCAAGGAAACTGATAAGTTTTCACAACTGGCTAGTATCTATCTGAAGGAGGTGGTTTCCAGGCACAGAGTGCCAACCTCCATTATCTCTGATCGTGATCCGTGTTTCATATCCGATTTATGGCAAGCGATGCACAAATCGTTTGGCTCATGTCTTGGCATGAGCACTGCCTATCACCCTCAAACGGATGGTCAGAGTGAGCGAACCATCCAGACCTTAGAAGACATGCTGCAGTCATGTGTTATCGATTTTGGTAAAGGTTGGGAAAGACACTTGCCTTTGGTAGAATTTTCTTATAACAACAGCTACCATACTAGCATCCAGGCAGCTCCGTTCGAGGCTTTATACGAACGGAAATGTCGATCTCCCCTCTGTTGGGCTGAAGTGGGTGACAGCCAAATCACAGGTCCAAAACTTTTGATCGAAACCTCCGAGAAGATTGTCCAGATCAGAAATCGTATGGCGGCAGCGCGTGATTGCCAGAAAAGCTACCCTGATAAGCGCAGGAAACCTTTGGAGTTCGCTGTTGGTGATCGTGTCATGTTGAAAGTCTCAACCTGGAAGGCTGTGGTACGCTTTGGGAAACGCGGCAACCTTAATCCGCGTTATGTCGGGCCATTCAAAATTCTGGAACGAATTGGTAAAGTGGCCTACAAGCTCGAGTTACCTGCTGAGTTGGGCAACGTTCATCCTATGTCGCACATACACCACAATTAATCACAACATGCAATTAAGCCAAGATCACTCACTGAAGAATAGGTGTGCTAGAAACAAGAATAGTCTTCACGAGCGAAGAGAAGGCTTCGATGCCCACAATTATCGTCGCACAGGAAGAGGAGGAAGGGAGAGAGTTTTAGGGTTTTGTGTTTACGGTTGCAAGTTATGAGAGGTTATACAAGTCTGGGCCGCGAATAAACCTGGGCCGAGACCCCTTTTCAGCGAAAAACCTTCTTGGCGAAGAACCCTTATTCGTCAAGGAGTGGTTGTGATGAAGAACCCTAGTTCTTTATCAAAGACAGTCAACGAAGAATCGGTTCTTCGTCGACTTGAGTTCTTCGTCGATATGAGTGTGGTATGCACATGTTAAAACTAAACATTAAACATTAAACAATTCCGAAGTTTCATGCAACAACCAAACATAACAATACTTTAATCATTCGAATATCGTGCACATGATACAACGTAAAATGAATTACGGAAACAAACAAGTGATGCGTAGAGGAAAGACCTTGAATTCTCGGGTTGTCACATCATCCCCAACTTAAAAGAAATTTTGTCCCAAAATTTGATAAGTAACCCAAAGCGGCAAGGTGTTAGATCAGGATGACTACGGATTTTCCCCGGGTGCCACATTATCCCCAACTTGAAATGGACCCGAAATTCATCAGTTGCATCAGGATTAGATTGGTCAGTTGGGAAAAGTTGAGGATACTTGAGATTCATTTGATCTTCGCGTTCCCACGTGAACTCTGGTCCACGTCTTGAGTTCCAACGGACTCTCACGATCGGGATTCGGCTATGCTTACGGACCTTTATACCACTTTTCTTATTGAACTCTATCATAGGTCGGTTTGACTTTTTAAAAGTCAAATTGCCAATTGACACATATGAATGTACTAACAAGTGCACAAGACTCATTTAGGCACATTATCAAACACTTAGTGAGCATCATCTTTTGGGCTACCCTGTTAGTTAACATGTAATCCGTTTATACCTTAAATAATGATAGATTAACATGTAATTTCAGTTATTATAAGCATATACACACTTTGACCATCATAATCATGGGTTTAACTCTTATGTCAAGACCCACTTCTAATCATTTATGAACTCTTAACAAAAGTCCCTAATTTGTTCAAGTAGTTCACTCATACGCATGGTTGCAAAAGTTGCTAGGCGCTCCCTAGTCAGTCGATGTTGGGTCAAGTAGAGAATGATGTTATCAATTATGGCGACCTTATTAGCGATATTATTGTTCGTATGGTGTAGCGAGCTTATTTTATATAGTTTGTATTTTTAGCGTCTTTAAATGGGTTTTGCAAATAAGGGGCGGCTTGCTTGGAGGACAAGGCTCAAGGGGCTATATATAGAGTAGTAAACCTCACTTGTGAGGTGTGCATTTGGGAGCCACCACCCCAGGGGAGCTCACCCGGGGTGGATCATTATCTTTGTATCTCTTTTATCAAATCAATGAAACTTTCTTTGCTACAATCTTTCTTGTTTATTATCGATTGTTATTAGCTCGAATCACCCGTCTCACTATTTTTCACCGAACCGAGACTGAAATCGGATCTTTACGGACCTATCATTTGGTATCAGAGCCTCGGTGGCTCGTTTCGGTTTGGTCGGATCTTAATCAAAAAACCGCCGGAGACGTAAAACTAGCACAGATCTGAAGATTTTTTTTTTGACTGTTTTTTTTTTTTTTTTTGTTCTAGATCTGGTGACTATTTCAAATCTAGGCTTGTTTGGCAGAGAGAGTAACATAGTAGAAAGAGAGAGAAGGATGACGGAGGTTAATAGTGAAGATGACGATTCCGACGGTAGTTCACGGAGAGGACGATGGTTCCAGCAGTAAACGCCGGTGGTGGTACGAGCTCACTCTAGTGGTTATCATCGACGGGTTGGATTTATCGATGGTGTTGTTTAGTTCAGGTCATTGACGATTATGAAGATGGTGGTGGTATGTAGTTGTCATGATGATGATGCTAGGTAACTGTGTGGTGATTGTTTATTGTGCTTCTCCTTGATTTACCCACAATTCATGCTGGCTAATGATGGTGGTCGACTGGGTTTTCCGACGGTATATAGTGAAGGTGTGAGATGGCTCACGGGTGGTTAATGATTTGTAGCGATGGCAGAAAGTGGTGTTGGATGGAGTTGATTGTGTCTTCTCTTTGTTTTGTTCTGATGAAGTTACTCGTCATGGTGGAGATGCTTGATGGGTGTTTCAATGGTTGACGGCTGAAAAGATGCCGCGAGGGAATAATGGTGTGGCGGTGCACGGTGGTTGATGGCTCTGGTTAACTACGGTTCCTTTTATGGTGATTATGTGGACATCGTTGTATGTTGTTGGCTCGTTGCTCTCAGTTTGCTCTTCTACTCTGGTTATTGGTGCTTTCTTTTTCCGGTCGGTGATCAATTTCCGGCGTTTTAGGTGATGGCAAAAGGAAGGAGCGGCTGATGATGTATGTTGAGTAGGGTTTGACTCTATTCTACGCATGGGCTGATATCATTTTGGCCCCACTGTTGCATTTGATTTAATTTATTTTTGGGCCACACACATTGTTGGACCCTATTTTTTATGGGCTTACGTATATTAATGATGGGGCCATAATTTGGAATTATTGTCTACAATGATAAAACATCAGCCAGGTAATTGAGATATTGGTTTTATTTTGGGTTCACATGGTTATATTAGTAGAGGATAAAAGATGTTTGGATGGATATTTTTGTGTTGCGGGGCCCACCATTTAAAAGGATTGGCATTGGATAATTATTCTTTAGTGGCCATGCATGAATTTCGAGAATCATCAGAATAAATCATGGTTTTATTTTTTCTTGGACCCCAGTCGCATGATGTTATCATTGTCTCAGGTATGGATTAAATAATTCTATTGAATTGGATTATTACAATTGTATTTGGGACGTCATGCATGGTTTGATATTATTTTTGGGCTTTGTTCGAGTGGTTTGCTACTGGATTCTACGGAGATTGGTTTGCTCGTTGTTTGGAAATTTAGATTTGTTTGAAAATGGATCAGGAGCTTAATTATACAATTCATTTGTGTTGGGCCGGGTCATAAAAGTTTATTAGTGGGCCTAGAGTACTAAATCCGTTTGCCCGGGATTCATTATACATTGTTTTTGGGCCGCGTGTTAAAGAATTTTATTTGGGCCAAGCACTTTTAAATTTGAATGGACTTTGTCGAGTTGAGTGGGCGGGGTCATGAATTACTAGACAACTAGTGCGCCGGGAGTACAAGATTATTTCTATGGGCCAGTGATTTTTTGTCTCTTTTTGAGAATTTTGGTTATATTTCGGAAAGAAAGTTGAAAAGGAATTTGGCGACTTTAGCGGTGGATCGGGAGTTAAATGCAATCTGACAAAGTTGAAGATTCTCATGATGAAGCTAATTATTTAATTTTTATCATTGAGTTCGAACCCTATTATATGCCTATTACAGTTTTATCTTTAATAAGATACGGAACTTTGATTGACAAGATATATGAGGGTCTACATTTGCGGGGGAAAACGACAATGAAGATTTTGGGTATTTAGCCGATTTGTGAAGATTCGAAGACGGCGTCATATTTATTTTTGAAGATCATTTGAAGAATTGATAGCATCATTCTCGGGGGAATATTGTTGGGTCAATTAGAGAATGATGTTATCAATTATGACGACCTTATTAGCGATATTATTGTTCGTATGGTGTAGGGAGCTTATTTTATATAGTTTGTATTTTTTAGCGTCTTTAAATGGGTTTTGCAAGCAAGGGGCGGCTTGCTTGGAGGACTAAGCTCAAGGGGCTATATATAGAGTAGTAAACCTCACTTGTGAGGTGTGCATTTGGGAGCCACCACCCCAGGGGAGCTCATCCGGCGTGGATCATTATCTTTGTATCTCTTTTATCAAATCAATGAAACTTTCTTTGCTACAATCATTAAAGTTTCAATTTTTCTTGTTTATTATCGATTGTTATTGGCTCGAATCACCCGTCTCACTATTTTTCACCAACCCAGACTGAAATCGGATCTTTACGGACCTATCAGTCGACCAGGGAGTTGAGAGTACTCGGCCTAGGCGGAGAGTACCCGGGGAGTACTCGGACATGTAAAATTATAAAGAAATTAGTTTTTAGAAATTAAATATATGTCAAATAACATAAATTTACTAATATCTATAAGAAAATACGTGAAAATGATATTCATTCTTTAATATGATAGGCGTAGAAATTATGTTTTATTATTTTCTAAGTCAAACTCGGCCCGAGTTGACCTACTAGATACGATTTTGGTCGAGTTTGACCGCGTTTGACCGATTCCTAGTAATTAGGCGGAGTCAAAGAAAGTCGCCTCGGCAGCCTACCTTGTAGCGACTACTCGGGTAGTACTCAGCCTTGGAAACCTTGTTTTACAACCATGCTCATACGAGCTAGTATGATGTTTATAAACACCAATACAACATCAATTTCGTCAAATCATCAATACCCATTTCAAGTCATGTATGAACACCCATGCGAACCAAAAAATTGTTCAAGTATTTCACATATACTTGCAAGTATGATGATCACACACATAATTTCATTGTCAATTTCACTTATACTAGCAAAATGTTGAACTTAAGGTCTTCACCTTCAAGTTCATCCATAAACTTATCATCACCAAAACATAAATTTCAACATACCTCATGATCTCCAAGCTTAGGTGATCACGAATTTGTGTTTATTCATAAGGTTTGGCCCCAATTCACCCTTAAATTTGATGGTATTGGATGAACTAGGGTTACACCCTTTTTCTCCATCTCATGGTCGCTACACACACACCCCTAGTGTGTGTTGTGTTTTATTTGTTTTAATTAAATTCAAGTTTCTAATTTTCCTCTTTTGGCCCCTCGAGTTTGTAATTTTATTTATAAAGGGCTATAACTCATTGTTTCGATATTATTTCCAAGTTACTAACTAAGTTAATTTGGTCTTAGTTATTTTGTTTACGGGTTGACTTTTATCATTACGGTACTTTACCCGTTCCTTCATATTAACCGGGTATAAAATTAACAAACCCATTTTTGGGGTGTTACAGTTTCTACCCACTTGCTTAAGGTTCCAAAATTCTTCCTCGAGTTTTTGTTGCTCGTGAGGAGGAAAAAATTTAGCGAGCATGAGTTGTTTAACCTCGGTCCAAGGTAGGGCGTAGGCTTCGTCATTCCCATGAACGTCGTGCTTGTTTGTCCATAAGTCGAGGGCTCTCGACTCGAAGACTCCAGTTGCACTTCGGGTTTTTAGGTGATCGGGACATTCACTGTTAATGAATACCACCTCGATGGTGTTGAACGACTGAAGTGACTCGGTGGCATCGTCATTACTAGTGATTGTCTTGGGATGGCAAGCGGCGAAGTGTTTGTAGTTAAAGGAGGTAGGTTTATTAGTGTCGGATTTCGATTCAACTGCTCCTTGCGGGGTGTTAGTTGCGCTGATCTTGCTAACTATATCGGGGATCACTAGGGCCATTTTCTTGGCCATGAACATGATCATTTTCTTGCATGAGCTCGACTTGGAGCTTCTCTTGGAGTTGGAGAGATTGTTTGAAGACATCTATAAGATCAAGTAAAAGGAAAGGATGAGACTTGATTATAAGGTGTTTGAAAATAAGTTACATGTTTTAGCACGGTAGTATGTCACGTAGCACGTAAGTTTCAAGTTAAGTCATATAAGCATAGCATGAATTCACATTGAATATAACCAAATAATGATGAAAGGATTGTAAATTTAGTTTGTTATAAACTATTATCGCTGTTTTAGATTGCGAATAAGGTGCGATTCGGGTCTTCGACTTTTGAAATGAAAAGGTATCAAATGTAAAACAATTAAGACTATTCCAAAGTGGTCGAAAATTAAGATTGAATGAAAAATCTTGGAGTGTCTCAGAACGAAACTAAGACTATTCCAAAGTGGTCGAATATTCTTTTGAGTTTGGGAAGCATGCTTTGGCCTAATAGGTAGAATACTCTCGCTGAATTTTCGGTTAATGATATTCACCCTTTCGGTTACTACATGTCCCAAGTCAAACGAAAGTTCGAGACTTTGACGGGATTGAAAATCGAGGACTTGAACTAAATATACGTGATAAGGGCTTGGAAACTGGTGTTGGGTTTAAGTGGATATGTATACCTGCAACCGCGGTTAACACGCTAGTAGATTTCAATTAAGTAACATAGTATATGAAACCAAATTTAAACTTGATTATGATTCCATTGCATAATTCTTTTTCAGAGATGAAAAAGTGTAAGTGTGGGGATATTTGATGTATTGCAAAATACATCCAGTTTCTGTGTATAGTTTGTACAGTTTTCTAGTCCAATTGTGTCGTTTTAGGTTAAATTTGTATATTACTGATTCGTTTGCGTTTACTATGTCTCAGGAGATAAAAGAAGTTTAAATAAGCGAAAAATGATCGATTATCGAAACTTCAAAGAAAACAAGAGAAATCACCCTGTCGCGTCGCGCGACGGGGAATGGGAAGTCCCTCGCGTGACGTAAGGGAGGAAATTGACCGTCTTTGACTTTTAAGAACTCGCTCTACGCGATGGTTTAGGCTGTTACTCCTCGTGTGATGCAAGAGGAGGATTTTCACAGCGAGATAAGTTTTGGGTCAGGATTGGAATGTTATAAAACACAATCTTGTTTACAATTGAGAGAATCATAACCCTGGACAAATTAACTTCACTTTGGACGAAAATTAGACATCTTTTTGGAGCAAATTGAAGAAGACAGAGCATCGGTTGAAGGTTCAAAGATCCGGGATCGAGCTAGCTTGTGTTTATTCATCCGGGTTCACTCTTTCTTTCGTTTAACAACTTCAATCATCTTTTGTGAAGATGCTAGGCTAAAAACCTCAAACATTACCTAGGTCATAGATGGATACCATGTTTTAACTGGATTTCTATTGGTTTTTGGAACTATGATTGCGAATTATTAATAAAGTTAAAGACTTGATTTTTGTATTCTAATGTGCATGTGTATCTTTACTTATTTGATTATTGATTTTTATCTCTCATGTTACTAGTTGAATGTCTTTCAAAGAATAGTTGCACGCTAGGTCAATTACGGTGTGTTCTTCATTAATAGATGGTTTACTAGACATAGTATTCCATAAGGTTATCAATTGTTAATTGAATCGGTTTAGGTATTCTACCAACTTCAATACCCGTGAGGTGAGAGGTTTTCGGTTCGTCAAGAGTGATAGATTGCTACGTTAGAGCCTTCGTGAGAAGATCTTGTTTTGTTTACCTACCATTCGCGCTTATCGAGTTAGAGCATAATTTCATAGTTACCCTTGACTTTCGCGTTTTGAGGTAGATTGTCGATTAAGGGTATTTTATTAATGTAGTTGGAATGCCCGTGAGGGAATTCACTAAAACTAGTAATTTAACAGCTTACTAGGGTTCCATAGGTTTCCTCTCGAGAAGGGTCAAAGGTCCTTTAGGTTATCCGGTAAGTTTAGTATTCCAAGGTCCCGGTTTCATAACTTTTCCATTACCAATCGAAACCAGTCAATCATGTGTAGAATTCTGACTTAGGTAGTGTCTTCATCATAATCTGAATCAATCCAAAGTCCTAATTCGCGTTGTAGTTCATCTTTAGTTAGTTTTTAATTAATTGAAATTAAGTTATTAGAACCCCTCCCCCTTAAGAATATAAAACAATTTGGTAGTGTCATTAGATAAGTTAATTGAGTCTAATTAATGTAATTAATAGAGTCTCGTGGGATCGATATCTGGACTTACTTAGCTATTCTAGAATCGATCAGTTGACTTGCCGGTTAGTAGTTTAGTTTTAGATAGTCTAGAGTTTAACTTAGTGTCTATTTTTGGGTCATTTTAGTTATAAATTGGTAAACTACTTTTAGCACATCAAAGATATAACATACACTTAACCAATATACAAAATAAAAATATTCTAAGTGAATCTTTGATGCGTTCATCAATAGTTAGTTCACTTATAACTACTTTGATACATATGCCCCGGTAGTAAGAATATCCACAATTAGATTGTTGGTTGCTTTAGCAGCAATACACAATCTTTTGATTCACCAAATGGATGTGAAAACTACTTTTTTAAATGGTGATTTGGATGAGGAGATATATATTAAACAACCTGAAGGTTTCGTTATGCCTAGTAATGAGGATAAGGTGTGTAAGCTTGGTAAGTCATTCTATGGCTTAAAGCAGTCACCTAAACAATGGCGTCAAAAATTTGATGATGTGGTGTTGTCTAATTATCTTGTGTTGAACCAAGAGGATATGTGTGTGTACAACAAATTTTATTCTTCCAGTAAAGGAGTCTGCCGTGGGGCGGGGGTTTATGATTTTTATTATATTTTTAAGTGTTTTTTTTACTCTTTTATCAAGTTTTAAATTTATAAAACACGATATAACACTATCACTCTCTACAACACGCTAGGGCAAGTGCACCCATCATTGGCATAGTATAGAGATGGTAAGATACCGAGGTCGTCCAAGGACACAAGAGCTTTTAATACCGGAATATCGTCGACGTCTAATATAAGCAAATTTTGAGGAAAGTTTTTTTTAATAAGTAAAATAAAGAAACTAAATAAATAAAGGAACAAACATACAGGATAGCATCACTTGGCTCCGACTCATCTTTTATGTATCCTTTGATGATTTCCGCACTTTGGGTTTTTTAAGAGATTGTCTTAGTTATAGTGGCATGTCCCTCTTTTGGAGGCAATGCTACCCTCAGCCATATTGGTCTGAGTCAGCAGGGATACAGTCCCGCAAAGCCGGAATATTGAAAGGTAATTAAGTAAGTTATTAATGCAAAATATGGCATGTCCCTATTTTGGAGGCAACGCTACCCTCGGCCATATTGGTCTGAGTCAGCAGGGATACAATCCTGCAAGGTCGGTTTAAAGTTTTAATAGTAATTTATTTATAAGGGATTCAAGTCGTTCTTACTTCCCCCGATTTGATGCTATCTGCCTCAAAGGAAGTCCTAATAAGCTTGAATCAAGTCCTCGCAGGATCTATACACTAAACGAGGCAAGAACTTTACCCATACCACCCTTCTAACCCCTTCCAGGCAGTTAATGCGCTTTATATAGACTGTAAAGACACGAATGAGTGAATCAACGAAACATGAAGAGATGATAGAATAAAGTTCACTTTCAATATAAAAAGCTAGTTATTAAACTCATTAATACATACCCAATTAAAAAGTTAACCAAAGATTGAAAATCAAAAGTAAAACATAAATGACTTTTCTTCACCGAGTGATGTAAGAGATTAGCCAAGCATGGCTTTTTCTAACAAAAACTCTTACGATCAATCTTGTATCCCGACACTACTACACACACTCTAGAGATGGATGATGGATGAATGTGGTGGATGATGGTGGTATTGTGGTGGTGGAGTGGTGGCAGGTGTGAGAGAAGTGGTTTGCCAAGGGATAGATTGCTATTAAACCAAGCACCCCTATTTATAGCTGAAAACAGAAGCTTTACACGGCCCCATGCCTGGCGAGCACAGCCTTGTGCCATCCTTCTTCTCTGTCTTCATTTAATGAGCTTGTTAGTCCGGATTCTCACACGGCCCCGTGTTTCAATGGCACGGCCCCGTGGCCATTGTACTAGCTGTACTATCCAAGATTTGCATATCTGGAAGTTGACCACGGCTCGTGTCCATGAGACACATCCACGTGTCTCTTATCTGCTTCTGTTTGTCTTCTTCTTCCTGGAATCTTGGGTGGGGCACGACCCCATGCCCTGCAGACACGACCCGTGCTTGTCTGTTGATTTGTTGTTTTTGGCCTTGGCGTGAAGCTTGGAGGGTTAGTATATTGTATCAACTTCCCTTCTTTTGTATTCATGCTAGTTTTTGCCTTGTTCATTTTTTACATTTAAGCTCTTTTAATCTTGAAAATTATAAGTATACAAAGAAACACATTTTTCCAACATTAGTATTAAAAATAGTTGCTTTTATACCTTATTTGTTATAATTTATATGTAGCATTTGGCGCATAATAGATTCATAATTCTCTACTTGGTGGATGTGCTATATCTTAGGCATCTAAGAAACATATTTGCATAACTAAATCAACAATGGAATATGAGTTTGTAGTATTAGTGGCAGCTGATAATGATGCTAAATGTCTAAGAACGTTGATTTATGATATTCCATTGTGGCCTAAACCGATATCATCAATATCTACTAGATGTGATAGTGCTGCTACCTTGACTAAGGGCTATAGTCAAGTGTATAATGGGAAGTCTAGACACTTAGGCCTTAGACACAACATGAACTGTGAGCTCATCATGCATGGTGTAATATAAGTGGAGTTTGTGAGAAATCAACAGAATTTAGCCTACCATTTAAACAAACGTTAAGTAGAGATCTTGTGCACAAGGCGGTTGTGGGGATGGATTAAAGTCTTCATGAAATTTCTCATGTTATGATACCTAATTTCCACCTAAAATAACATTAGGTGCTGAATTTGTTGCAAAAAACTTAACATCTAGAAATTGAAACACGTTACTAGCATCATCCCAAGGTACGTATTCAGAGCAGCGAGTTAAAGGAGGTAGAAGTTTATCTTTTTAATAATTCTTTTGAAAAATTGCATATGTGAGTGCAAGAGTAAAAGAGCTACCTATATGTAGGGGCGGATCTATGTGGGGGTTAGGGGTAGCCTGGGATACCCTTCAACTATCTTGACGAAGTGTAAAAAAACATAAAAAAAAATTCTTTGTTTTATGTATTGGATACCCCTTAACAAATACTAGGATACCACTAAGGCCTGTGGGTATACTTTAACCTATATTAACTCCACCTAAGTGCCACATCAATCTTTCCCCCCCCCCCCCCCCATTTCACTTTGCCACACTCCAAGGAAATGGTTTAATCCCATTAACTTCATCTAACCCTATCTTTTAGTGGTTTTTGTTCTAAAAAGAAAAGAATAATTAATTCAATTTTTTAACATTGGGTTAAAATGTTAACACATAACCCATTTAATGCCCTTTAACACAAGGAGGGAGTGGCTTGCAATGTTAGTTAACATACCATGTTATTGTTAATAATCTAAATGTTAGAGTACACCCCATAACGTAAGAATAAGAATAAAAAGAAAAGCAGAAAAAATAAGATAAATCAAAGTCTTACCAAAGATATTATTTCTGCAATTTTTAGAAGAAAGGGTTTTGTTGCCTTCTGAGAGGAAGAAAGCGAAAGAAGACAATAAATACATCTAATTACTTTTAATGCATTTGACCATCTAACCAATAACAACACAGCTAATTAGTATAAACTAAATGAGTTAAAGTTATTTTAGAAAGTCTCCTAAAAATAAGAAGTGGATGGATGACACATTGTCGAGCAAAATATACCACAATGTCGAAAAATATAAAACAATGCCGAGTAGAAAAGACACAATGAGTCCCCAAAAAAGACACAATGACACAATTATAGAAAAGACACAATGATAAATAAAAGACACAATAATAATAAACAAAAATTATAAAATCTACAACCTATTAATCCAAAAATGAAAACCTAAAATCTCACATCGTAGAATTCAATAGACGGTTCCAATGCCGCTTAAAAAGGGTCAGTCGAAGTCTGTTTGATACTTTTGTACGACTTCTTATTTATAGAAGCCTTTGTATTTGATTCTATACCTAAACTATGATTACCCACTCTTTATAATTCTTTTATTTTCACACTTATTTGATACTCCGAAAAGTTTCATAAACTTTTTCAAGCTTTAGTTATTTTTTATTTAATTATTTTTGAATAAGTTTTAATTTTCTATTAGTTTATAGTCTGTATAATACACTAAGTTCTACTTTTAATTCGTAAGACTTTTGTATATATCTACAATCTAATGTATATTATATTACTAGGTTAGAACCCCGTGTAATACACGGGTTGGATAAATGTAATTTTATATACCAAATAATAAAACAATATACCTTTAAAAATCTCGTTTATTACATGGGTTGAATAAATGTAATTTTATATATTAAATAACAAAAAAGTTATATCTTTAAGAACTCCATGTATTGTACGGGTTAAGTAAAATTAATTTTATATATTAAATAATGAAAAAAATTACATTTTTAAGAACCTCATGTATTGTACGGGTTGAACCCTTGTAAATTTATATAGCAATCAATAAAAAGTTATATCTTGTTATATCTTTATACCCTGTGTATTATACGGATTGAATAAATCTAATTTTATATACCACATAATAAAAAAGTTATATTTTAAAAAACCCGGTGTATTACACGAGTTGCATAAATGTAATTTTGTATAGTAAATAATAAAAAAATTATATCTTTAAAAAACCTCGTTTATTACACGGGTTGAATGAATCTAATAAAATATTATATCTTTAAAAAAACTAACGGATATACTCGATATATGATGGATGAGATGATTGCGGTGATGGTTCTTATAAATGTCACGTAAACATAGTGAATACCGTATTTGAGTTGAGAGTTGAACACGAAAATAAAAGTATAGAACCAATAAACATTTATTAATGTTTTTGTTTACCCCTTATAAACATTTTTGAAATAGATTATACTGTTATCTACTTTAGTTTAATAAAATAAATAAAGCATTTACATTATATTAATTTATATTTAGTGTACGTCTTTTGTTAATTTCAGAATAAATAATTTTGAAATCTAATAAATATTTCAAATATTATATTATCTCATATAGGAATTGTTTAAAATTATGTTAAATTTAATTTTAATATTATCTTTTAATTAATATTAATTATTTATAATTAAGTAGAATAGAGAGAAACAAACTAAAAAATAGATGGCTTCAATAAATAACATGTGTCCTTTCATTTGTTTCTTTTATTATATAGTATATATAGATAGATTAGATAATAATAATAATTAAGTGTTATATACTTTTTTTTTTGTCATAACAAAAGCTTACTTTTTAAAACTCTTCGGTACATTTATTATTATATGTTTTATGAAATTTATTCAATTAATTTATTCATTCGTTTTATTTATATGCTTCTATGATAAATGAAGATAAAGATTATTCGATAAATTAATTGATAGTAAATAAACTTTTATATATAAAGATTATAAACTTTATATAAACAACTAAAACTATCTTTATCTTTATAAATAATAAAAATGTTAATATATAGTTTTTAATTTTATTAATTAATATATGGTTATCAGTTATCCTTATTATTATTATCAAAATCTTTTAATTTTAATAATTAATATATTATAAATTTTAATTGAGACCACCTCATAAAGCGACATGTGTCCCTAAAGTGGTTTCTTTTATTATATAGTATAGATTACTCAGATAATAATAGAATATGTTTTATCATATTTTGAAAACTTACTTTAAGGGAAAAAAAAGCTAAACCAAATGTTTGAAATTTCATATCTTAATACTAGTTAATTAATATAATAATAATTTATTTTTTCTTAACGGCAAATCTTGTTGATTATATCTTTAAACATGAGTTTAAATTTTAGAAACCCTAATCATGTTTATTCAAGCAATAACATAAAGCATGAATATAAAATTAGAGATACTTACTTGCTGCAATTATAATCTTATATGATGATGATAAAGCCATAGTGATTCCCGTTATGGTACCTTAATCTTGATGAGATGATCAGAGAAAGTGTATGTCTGGTGTTCTTTAAAAGGGTTTTTTATATAACTATTTATAAACCATGTCTGTTACTAATGATCCATAATTATGATCATAAATCATGGTTGGTTAATAACTCTTGGTATTCTCTCTATTAAAGGCATCTAAAGGGAAATCGTAAAGTCCCTTTAACTTATAACAGTTGCTTCCATCAAGTAAATGTTAGGAACTTATAGTTGTGTCATATTAGCAACATTACTCAAATGATCCATTAGGCCACATGAACGGGTTATTTCTAACATTCTCCCACTTGGCCGAGTGATCATTTGTGATAAGCATAAGTAAGTTTGGCCAAGTTATAACATTAATTAATGTTTCAAATTGAAACTGCAACAGAAAAATACAGTCATTGAGTTATTGTCAACTCAAGACCCCCATTAATCATGTTACAACCCCAAATCAAAACATACGTAAATTTAAGACCAAAATGACTGAGGTAAGCCCTTTGAAATTAATTTGTATAATTCTTGTCTATACATCATCAGGTGCACATACGTATTTATAGAAAAACAAATTGTATAATTGAGGAAAAAAATAATAACTAATCATTCATATGTATGATATGCTATTATGTAAGGCCTTTAGTAAAACCCGTCTTTATTATGAGCTCTTAAAAAGACCTTTGGGTGTAGACCTTAGTTATTGGATCCGCAAGCATATCATGAATGTAAATATATTCGATACAAATATTTAGTTTCCTCTTCTTGTTCATAAACGAACTATAATTTTGTATCGAAGTTTAATGCAGCACCTCTCGAACTGTTACTATTCGAAGAGATAAGGTAGCTGACTTTTCACAGTAAGTCTTCAATATAGTATTTATATGGAGTTAATAAGTTTATGAGTCTACTGATAAAATTTCAACAACATTTAGTGACAATTGCATTGTTAATTAACAACATATTATGTCAGTATAATTTAGGTTGTTGTTAACAGTTTCTTATGACTCCTCCATGAGATAGATTTGTCTGCAAACATAAGGATTATCCCAAATTGACTTTTAGTTTCTTTTGAATACTACAAAATCAAGGCAAGAATAATCAACCTCTTCTTATAGTCTTTCTCGTTTCTTAAAGATATCGTAAGATGCTTCACAATAATCTAGAGTGGTCTAATGTTCATCAATGTGAGCAATATCTAAACGAGTATAGACTTGAACCTTCATAAGGCTTCTAATTAGCGAAGCATAAGGAAGTAATCTCATTCATCATTTTATCCTCTAAAGGAGAGCAATGTTGTTTGTTACACATGTAAGAGCCCACTTTAGAGTAAAGCTTATGGGACGAAACTAATGTCCCGTTGGATCTATCTCGGTATATTTGGATAACTCTCACGTAAGTGATATCTCCAAGATTCATTATATCAAAATATATGTGAGAAATTATTTGACTTGTGTAACATATACTTATCCAAAGAGTGCCATCTATATAAGGACAAGTTTACATTAGTTGCTCCCACTCATCTTGAGGTAGGTACAGAAATACACTTAACTCTTGATGAAAAGAATTCCATTAATATTTCATCATATTTTGATGCTTGCTTCAACCCATACATGGAAGTTATTGACATACAAAGTAAGTGTTCTTGACCTCCAGTTTAGAACTTTCAGGTTGTTTTATGAACATGTAAGGCTTTTAAGGAAAGTTGTTTTAATGTTCATATAATGTAGCTCTAAATGATTATGAGCCACTAGAACAACAATGATCCTCAAAGAAACATCATGTAAGAAAGATAAGATGATTCTTTGATAAATAATTCTCTTCTGAGCATAACCTTTAACAATCAATCATACTTTTAGCGTCTTAACGTTTGCCTTCAGATTTTGTTTAGTGATGAACACCCTTAGGTAATTCAACTGAATCCCAAACGTTATTCTAACAAATAAAATCAAATTTGCTAATAACAATTCTTATTCCATTTGGAAAATTATTACAGGAGGTAGGACTAGTAAACTTTCCAATATCAATTTCAACTTCAGTCAAGGAGGATACATAATCATCAAAGTTAAACCTAGATAACCTCCGTAGTTGATTATTGGGTTGTATTATGAGTTTCAGTTTTATGGATTAACTCTTGATTAAGTTGCTATCACTTTCAAGAATCTAAGAGTGTAAGAGTTGGTGGAGTATGGTGTACAAGAGGTGTAATTGGAGTAAAATTTAGTAAGTCTCTTCCCCCCTCCTCTTGTACTTCTTGCAAGTCATGATAAGGACTTTTACAACTCCCACTAATTTTAGAAATCATTAGAAATTTAGCATGCTTATGGTCAACATTAGAAGGCTAATAGATTCTAATAGAGAAACAAGTTAATGATATAACTCATTGTAGTTTCTCTGTTTGAGGATTATAATTTTGGTAAGAAATATGAGTGTGCCCACGTTTAAGCAACAATGAAAATTTTGTTAGAGTAGCAGTAGATACTTAAAGAGAAAATTTGTTAAGGAGAAATGTCTTGTACAAGAGGTACAAATTGAGATAACAACAAGTTTTCACTCACCTACCTCTTGCAACTCTCGCAAGTTAAGATTAAGACACTTAATGCTCCCACTAACCTTTTAGATCTCTAGGAATGCTACAAGATAAGTTTCAATGATGTACGTGCTGTGGGAACATGTCATATATGTTAGACTTGATTTTCTTAATGTCCAGATGATTAAAAAAATTGAGGGACTTATTTAGAAGGAATCATAGTATATATGAATTAATTTCTTTAATACCTTGATCCATAAGGGACATATTAGACACAAGTAAATATTATGATAAATTAATAATGTCTGAATATTCCATTTTGGGATAAGTTCCACTGAAATATAATTTCTGATTGAACTTGATTATTCCCTTAGCCATTTAATTATTAAGGTTTATGACACATGCTCATAAGTCACTAAGAATGAGATTTGATAATATTTCATCCTCCATTAACCTAGTCATGATTTCTCATGAAATTTGGTCTCAATGGATGAAATTTGTAGGTCTCATTGTTCTTTTCTTAAATTTTCATTTTCATGATAACAAAAGGTTGTGAAAAAGTGTAGCATCATCTAGTTCTATGTAATAGGATGTAATAGGATAGAATAGGATTATCTGTGCCCGAGGTTTGAGAAACAGATTTTCAGGTTTAAGGAGGTGATTCCGCTCGAAACTGCACAAGGTCGTTTCAAGCTAAATCAGAACTTTCTGATTCCGCTCCAAAGTGCACCATGTCATTTCATTGTTCTTTTCTTAAATTTTCATTTTCATGAAATTTGTAGGTCTCATCGTCTTGTATCATGTAATAGGATAGAATAGGATTATCTGTGCCCGAGGTTTGAGAAACAGATTTTCAGGTTTAAGGAGGTGATTCCGCTCAAAACTGCACAAGGTCGTTTCAAGCTAAATCAGAACTTTCTGATTCCGCTCCAAAGTGCACCATGTCATTTCGTGGGAAATCAGAACTTTCTGATTCCGCTCCAAAGTGCAACTTTACCATTTGGAGTGAAATCAGGACTAGTATATATAGGGCACTTGTGTTTTCATTTGGTACGCTTCTGAATTTTTGTCGAAGTGCTGCCAAAGTTTGTCCAGGTTGTAATCAGTGTTATTATCAATATTAGTGACAAATTAAAGAGTATCAAGCTGTTTCCACGTCTGTTTCACTGATTCCGCCTTTGAACCGGATATATAGCTCTTCTGAACGACTCGTTTGGGTCCTACAACGATCCTACAAGTGGTATCAGAGCTCAGGAAGAAGAGTTTAGCTTGATATCATTAGTTTTCTGACTTCTACACCTTCTTTCTTCAACAGAACAAAATTTAATGGTCAAAACTATATCAATTTTTCACAGATTGTGTAAAAGTGCATATTATCAAATCCTTAAAAGTTTCAGGACAAAATTTGGACTAAAAATGGGTAAAAATGATGTTCGAAGTGATTCCGCTCGAACTTACATTGTTTGATTCCGCTCGAGATCTTGATTCCGCTCGGATTATTTCACTCGAAATTGGTTGATTTCGCTCCAAGTTGTCTGTGTCAGCTCTAAAGTGTTGATTCCGCTCCAATATACTTGCTGATTTCGCTCCAGGTTACCAAATTATTGATTTCGCTCCAAACCGCATATTGGTGATTCCGCTCCAAGGGTTCAAAAGCTGATTTCGCTTCAAATCAGTTGCTGATTCCGTTCCAGAATACCAAATTAGGGATTCCGCTCCAATATTTGCTGTGATTTCGCTCTAAATTACAAAATCCGATTTCGCTTGAATTAAATCTTGGTGATTTCGCTCGAAAGTGGCTGTCTGACTAAAAGACCTGATTTGTCATATTGTTGTCGGACATAAACTCAATGGATTGCATGTGAAGTAAACTTGATCTGACCATTATATCACGGCCCAATCACATTTTAATATTGATCTGATCTAAAAATTAGAGGCCCAATTAAAATTTACATAATGACAGTGAATCATTAATTGCGCATTTGCTTTCTTTGATTGTCTCAATACATCATTTGGTCAAAATTGTTTGGAAAACTATTAATTGATTTGTGCATGTGATGTGATTCAGGTTGTCGGCCACATTCAATTTGAAGGTCCAATGAAAATAGAATATAGTTAAAGTAAAAGTGAATTGATGTGTGTTTTGTGTCTGACATCATCTCGTGAAAAGAGTATGTGTTAAAGTGATCCTTATGTAGGTTATGTGTTAATTGAATGATATTAGATTGCATGTGATTTGATTAAAATTCATATTACATTGTTTGAAAAGGTCACCCGTTCGATCAAGAATTTTGTCGTATTGTGCCATCAATTAAGTGGTCAAAGCGTCGGATACTCGCTCAAGTGGATCCCCACCCGATCCATTGTCACTTATTCATTCTGTTGATTTTTGTTGACTCACTCGATCGGATACCCATCCGATTCAAGTTGTTTGATAAACGTTTGAACTAATTGTGTTTTGTTTGATTCAGGTTATTCAAGAATTTCAAATCATGGCTGAAGAATTTTTCAACACGTTCTACAATGCGTTTACATCGGATACAATAGAATCATCAGATGTTACACCCAAAGCTATAACTAAGACGATCAAGGATAACATCAAACATGACAACTTTTATGGAACCTATTCAAAACCTCCGAAGCTGGATAACAGTGAAGATTATGTCTGGTGGAAGGAGAGGTTCATCAATTGGGCGAAGGCATATGCACATGAGAGTTGGTTTTGTTTGAAGTTTGGTTATGAGAGCCCAGTAAATGACAAAGGAGAAGAAATTCTGATCAAAGATTATTCAGAAGATGACAGAAAGAAATTTTCTTATGAACAGAAGATGATTGCTTTGATTCAGCAATCAGCTCGAGATGATATTTTCTCATTATTAGTTCATGATGGGTCATCAAAGTCTATGTGGAAAGCTTTGAAAGTAAAAGCTAAGGGGGGTAAACAAATTCAGAAAAACAAAATAGCATTATTGAAAAAAGAATTTGATTTGTTTGACAGTTTAAAGGGAGAGACAGTGAGGAAAATTATTGAGAGGTTTTGCCATTTAAAAATTGAACTTGAAAGATTCAAAATTGTGAAAACAAGAGAAGAGATAATTGACAAAGTAATTGAAGCGTTACCACGAGCTGATCAGTGGCAAACGTTTGTTTTTATCTTGAAAAATGATGCTAAATTTGATACAATTTCTCTTGATGCATTGTTAGAAAAGATTGAGAGTCATGATCTGGAGCTACAAAAGCAAAACAAGATGAGTAGTTCATCTCATCAACAAAATGTTGGCTTGTACTTCAAAGGGAGTGTACCTTCGGAGAAAGGTGTTAGTTCACCAAAGACAGCATTCAGTGGTGAGAAGATGAAAGAACCACAAACAACTTCATCAAGTTACCATTCTGGATATCATTCATCTTCAAAATCAAGTTCTGATGAAGCTGAGGAGATTCTGTGCAACATTGCTCTTAAACTGAAGAATTCTCCTGCAATGAGCATCAATGCAGCTAAGCAGCAAATGAGTTTTCTTGCATCTGTTCTGGAGTCGTATGAAGGTCTTGTAGTTGGTAAGATTGGAAACTCCGAATTGACCAAAGAAGACTACGACCAGATAGATCCGGAAGAAATGGAGCTCATTGACATTCGCTGGTGTTTGGCAAGTTGCATTCGCAGAGCTCAGAGATATATGGAGATTACAGGGAAACAATCTTTGGGTGGTCCGTCAACGAAACTTGGATTTGACAAATCCAAAGTGACCTGCTTCAGATGCAAGCAAAAGGGTCATTTCAAAAGAGAATGTAGAAATTCTGAAGTTGCTGAAGGAAATGAACGTCCTTTCAACGATGATTATTATCGAAAAGCGATCTACCACCGAAGCAAAGAAGAGCCGAAATTGATTGAAAATAAAACCAAATCAAGAGCTTGTTTTGTAATTCACGATGATGAAGGTTTTGACTGGAGCTCAATTTGTCCAGAAGAAGATCATTTGGAAAATGTTCGAAAAACAGCTCATGGCAGAGCTGTGACAGAGGAAAGAAAGTTTGTGTTTGTTGCTGAAATTAAAGAAGATGTTAAAGAAGAAAAAGACACTGCTGAAGTCAAAGAGAGAACTCGGGAAGAGATTTTAAAGGAGAAAACTGAGAGAGAAAGATTTATTGTGGGATGCAGGATGCAGAAAATGGAGGAAGAATATGAGAATGCTGTTGCGAACAAACGATGGGATAAAAAGCAAGAATGTTATGTCAACAAACAAGGTGAACCAGTTTTTCCCAGATGTGACATAGTTCATGATGATGTTCTCCTTGTTATTCCTCGATCCGGCGAATATTACTCAAATGTTGCAAAAGACAAGACATATGTGAAAAGGCTGGATAAAATCATCAGGGATGCTATGACAGTCAAATTGAGAAAGAGAAATGAAGAAAGAATGAAGAAGAATATTGAGAATATGGTTGATGAATTGAAGAAGGTCGCTGAGGAAGTCAAGATTGAAGAAGTGAAAGATGAAATTCAGAATGTTGAGGATGTGAAGACGTCTGAAGAAGAGAAGGTAGTTGAGAAAGAAAAGGCTGTTACTGAAGAACAGCAAGTTGAAGAGGCCAAGAAGGAGAAGGAAAGTTCGATAGAAGTGAAGGTTGAAAGTTCAACAGATGTTTGTGGTGATATTGTTGAAGAGAAGCAGCAGATAGAAGCTGATCAGACAGAAACAGAAGCAAACACCAAGGTGTCAATCACTGAGGTAAATTATGATTCTGATATCTTAACTGAAACTGTTGAACAGTGCAAGAAATGCATGGAAACGTGCAGTGCTTGTACTGAAAAAGACGAAAAGATCAGAACAAGAAATCTTGATTTCGCAAAACTTGAAGAAGTTTTCAAAAGCAAGTGCAAAGAAATGTTTGAAAATGAAAAGGTTTTAAAAGAAAACAATGAAACGCTTTCAGACAAATGTAAAAAGATAGAAAAAGAAAATGAAGTCTTGAAAGAAAATGTTTTTAAAATGACAGAAGAAAGTTCACAAAAAGAAACTATTTGCCAAGAAATGAAAAAGGAATATGATTCAATAAAATTGGCTTATCACATTACAAAAGAATCATATGAAAAAGTAAAAAATGAAATGAAACTTGCTCAATCAAGATTGAAATACTGTTCTGAAACATCAAAGGAACTAAAACGAATGTATGAAATAAAACAACAAGTTGTAAATTCTTATATTGAAGATGTTGCTAAACTTAAGCGTAAGATTGCTGATTTAGAACAGGATAACAACAAATTAAAAAGTTATCACGCGTCGTCATATGTGCTTGAACGTATTTTCAACATAAAACCGGATGGGAAAGATTCTGAGCAAAACACGAAAGGTATTGGCTCAGAGTTTCATCAAGTTCCACCACCGGAAAAGTTTGTATTTTATGATGAGGAAAAGGTCGAAAAAGCTTTCAACATGGTAGATCAATTTCCAGACAACGTTGACATAACCTATTCCAAATCTGATGATTCTCATGATTCAGAGGTGATACGTAAAGTCGTTGAAAGTGTGTTGAAAGAAGAGTCGGTTAATACAGGTAAATCTGAATCACAGGATGAAGATGAAGGAAATCTTCATGATAGTTATCTGAAAAACACAAAATCCAAGAAAAGTTTGAATGATGATTCAAAAGGATTGGTTTATACCATGATTGGATAGGACAAATTGTTCTTAGATGTTGTATTCCCGATTCAGAATGTGATTTCAGAAAAGGTTGATAAAGTTTTCAAAATGGTTGAGATTGAGAAGTCTGAGATTTCAAAGTTTGCTGGTAAGAGTTATAGAGGTTCGTATAACAAACCTGGTTACAAGAAGAAAAACATGAAGGCTGGGTTGGGTTATAAGAAGAAACAAAGTTGGAAAAGAAATGAAACTCCGAATTTTCAAGAAAAAATGAGTTTTGTTCAAGGAAAAAGTTTTGAAGAAGAAGAAAAACTTAAAATTGGACAACAGTCTATTGAAAAGTTCTTAGCTCAAAAGAAAAAGCAACAACCACAGGTCAAAGATGTTTCCATGAGAACATGTTTTAAATGTGATCAAAAAGGACATCTTGCTCGCAAGTGTCCAAATCTGAAACCTGTGGATATTGACTTAAAGAAGATTGATGCTGAGAAACAAAAATCTGAGAATGTGAGACAAAGGTCAACCAGATTTGACTCAAAACAAACTTGGAGGTATAACACAAACAAGTTTGTTTCTAACCAAACTTGGAAATCAAACCTAAACAGGTTCGATTCAAAACAGACATGGAATTCTCACACACCCAGAGTTAGAACAACTCAAAGTTGGAGAACAAATGTTGATATGTCAAAACACCAAGAGTTTTGGAAACCAAAAGTTGTTGATCAAAAACAAAATGTTCAAAAAGATTCACATTTTTACAAAAGAGGTACTCCGAAAGGACAAACATGGAGTGTTAAGAAACAAGTGACTTCGGTAAAAGATGAGAAAGTTGAAGTCAAAGTTGAAAAAGTCTTTGTTCAGAATGACAAAGATTTTCCGAAGTTAAATGATGCATATTGTGTTGAAATGCCTAAGGTCCAACAGACCTGGGCTAAATTGTTCAAGTAATCAAGTAGTCTGACTGTGCAGGTGCTCAACAAATCCGAAGATTGTGAGAATGGAAATTGGAGCAGCCTGGCACATGGAGAGGAGGAAGAGGCTGCTGGATCCTGCGGTGGTTGAAAACAGGAAGTTTATTTTCATTCTGTACATAAATAAACAATATTTTCAAAACCCTAAAAATTGAAAACTTAAAAAAAATAATTAAAAATATGTTTTTAGTTTGTTAAAAATTTGAAAAACCAAAAATATGTTTGTTTTTAATTTTTGTCAAAAATAGAAAATTAAAAAAAATATATGTGTTGATTGAATACGCCGAAACCATCACAGCTGAACAAACATGATTACTTTCACAAGATTGAAAAATGGTTTTCAAACTGTCGAAAATCAATGGGTTGTAAATCATGGGGGTACTTTATATTAGTTTTCTGCAAAACAGAGCACAGTTAGCAGAAAATGGATGGCGAGACAAAGCTTTTAGCATCGTGTTGTCAAATTTTCTTTAGTTTTGCATTTTAGGGGGAGAAAAATTGTTAGAAAATACAAAAACATTAGAAAATTTAAAAAAGCCAAAAACATGATAAAATTCAAAAATTGAGTTTTTGTGTAAAAAGAGGAAATGATAGTACATCAGTAGACAGTTACAGTACGCTAAATAATTGGAAAGTCAAAATGTGTTAAACGATCTCACCGTGGATGTGTCGGTAGATTTTTATACATTTAGTAAACTTTTTCGGGATATAAACATAAATTCAAACTTGCTTGCTTATTTCGTGGGGAACACTACTTGGATATATAGGTAACCCCTGAAATCTCGTTTGAAAGGTCCCTCTTTATGAGATACTAGGTCTTTATACTCAGTGATATCTGGGGTATTATCCCGGGACTTCTGATTTTGCGGAAGCAATGGCCTAGTCCCCGGAGAATACTTTCCGCATGCTTGAAATATAGCGCCGCCCTCAGCAAATTGATGAAACAATAAAATTGATAGTCATTGCTGTTGTAATACAAAAGATCCTCTAAAGGGGACACACCGAAAAGACGAAGCCGTCATCTCTCTGCGTATACGAAAGTATCGACCTGAGCTCTCACGGCCCTCGCATCAAACCCCTTACAGATATCATCTAGGTATATTCACCCGTAAGACTGAATATTGGGATCTGGATACGGGAGTATATTCAAGAGGTGGGACACATGAATGAGTTTAAGTTTTTAAAACACCTAATTCGTATCTTGAATCAGTTGAAGTTTGTGTGAAAATTTAAGTGGACCAGTATATCGACAATCTAAGTGAATTGTTTAATTCTTAATGTGTAACTAAGCTCAACGGTACTTGTGACTTGTCAAAAACTGATATGATCCTCTGATGCATACTCAAACAAAAATATTGTCTGTAAATATGTTTGTACATATTTCTTTATTGCTTTATATTTTTCAGAAAAATTCAAAAAGATTTTTGATTCTACTTTATTTTCGACAACCGATGTCTGAAATGCTGAGTTTCAAAATCTAAGTAAGTTGATTGTGTTTCTGAAAATAAAACAAGTTCATTAATTTGAAACTTGAAGTTTTTAAATTCAAAAATCAAAAACAGTTTGTGTGACACTCTAGGTTTTCCCGAGCAAATATCTTGAAATTGCATTGGGTGTATATATGTTATTAAATGAAGGTTGTGTTATTTCCTTGCTTTATGTGAGTGTGTATGTGTAATATATTATAATATATATATATATATATATATATATATATATATATATATATATAAGTATGTAGTGGGCCGAGACCACTTGGTCTCGAATAAACGACTGGGCCGGTTGGGCCGTGCACCTCTAAAAAGCCCACCCGAACCCATTAGGGTGAACCGACCTTAGGTCGAGTATAAAACCCATGCCCAAGCCCACCTCCTCTCATTTTGACACTCCCACCATTCACACACTCTCCTACATTCCTTCAAATCACTAAAACCCTAAAGCTCTACCAACACTCTCCTTCTTCTTCTCGGAACAACCGTCGGCCAAGGAAAGAAGCTCTCGGATCTCGGTGAATCCCCACACACACACCTCCACGCTTTGGAACCGGTTAGTGCGTTATTGTGTGTTATGTGTACTTAATAGACAAGATGTATAATTAGTCTAAAGGTCTTGTTGTATGATTCTCTTATGATTAGTAAGTTTGTGATATGATGAATAAGGTGTGTGAGCTATTGTATGATCATGTCTTGCTAAGGTGTTTTTGTAGGATAAATGATTATGTTATCCGATTTATGTTAGATGTTTTGTTAGATGATTTTGCTATCCGAACTATGTTATCCGATTTATGTAATATGATTTTGTTATCCGATTCATGTTAGATAATTTAGGACCAATGTGTGTTTGATAGATGATGCAAGATTTGTTTGACCTTTGATCATAATATTTCATGCTCGAATAATCTCATGAAGAACATTATGAAAATGTGTTAAATGTATTATGAACAACATGAATATGATATGAATGTTGTTGAATATTTGAAATATGCTTTGTTTGATCTGTTTTGATTAAGTTTTGGACAAGAAAACATGTTTATGCATTTTAATTGGATAGTACACAATATCATGAACATGAATTTCTATTGGCTAGTACAATCTGTGCAAACATTCTAGAAACAATCATGTTGCAAGTCGAGACCTTCAGTCTCGACTCGAGACCGAAGCAATTGGACTCGAGACCATCCAGGCAACAACTTGAGATGAGCTTCAAGACTCGAGATCAACAAGGTCTCGACTCGAGACCCCATAGTCTCGACTCGAGACTGAACCCGAGACATCTGAGATTGCGACTCGAACTTGTGTGACTCGAGACCACCCCACTACAACCCGAGACCCTTTGGTTGCGACTCGAGACCGAGAGGTCTCGACTCGAGACCACCTTGTCTCGAGTGGGCTACTGGTCACCGTTGTTGGGCCGAGCTGTAGGAGCTGTTCATGTTCGATTTCTGTTTAATTGGACTATGTGTTAACTGCTGTTGTTGACTGTGAAATTATTAGAGCAGGCCCAATACCCTAGTATGTTTTGTATGCTATGTGTTAAATACGTGCACCATCTACGTGATTACTTGTACCCAAACCTGACCCCAAAACTGGTAACCATGTTAGGACGTGGTGACCAACGTGTTTGACCAAGTAAACGGTCTGCCGAGCAACCCAAGGTGAGTTCACAACTTAAAGCATGCATTCCCGGTGGTTTGGGAAACGGACTTAAAAACAACACTAACCCTTTGTAAGGGATACAAACTTACTTTTCTTCCCTTGTTACTGGGATACAAACTTAGTTAATTATTGTTTATACGGTAATGCAACAAGCAACGCTAAACGAAACTCTATCACTTAAGTCCTCACTACATAATACCGATTAATCGCCGGGGCCTGGCGAACGGGTTATTAGTTGATAGCGCTATTTAGGTGTAACCAGCCTCACACCGACCCTTGTTACTGGGAACGGGAGTGAACTAATGTACTCTGGAAAACTGTCAATGATGATAGAACATTGACCAACGGGGCACTGCGGAAACGTACGGTTAAGTAAGTATTCGGTATGGGAAAAACAGTTTAGTCGCTTACTTATGGGGTAGCTCCCCATCGCATGTATAAACGGATTAATTAACTGGTGAAACAAGTTTTTGGTAATTAAAACTGGACAACTCGTGGACTCGCCAACATTTTTGTTGATACCCTACTGCATGCTTTGCAGGTACCCAGTGACTCAGGAGCTTGCAGCTTGGGAATGTGTAGTGGTCGTCTAACCCACGTGCTGGGTTCTAAATAATCTTGAACTATGAACTTTGTTTTGAAACCGTTTGGTTTATGCTTCCGCTGTTTGTTTAAACTGTTAATCGAACTTAACTTTTTAGAACTTTAAAAATATGGTGCTTACTAACGTTGTGGTTGGTGAATACCTTTACTATTAATCAATGCTCAGTATAATTGGTGGCTGGATCCTGGTCAGTCATGCCTCCAAGCGGTAGTACTCCGCATGTGGATTTTGGGGGTGTGACAGATTGGTATCAGAGCCATTGGTTATAGTGAACTTGGTTTTAAAAAGAAGAGTCTTTTTGAGAAAAACCAGACTATAACCCGTGACTCGTGACGACACTACACTCCAAGGGCAAGACTCGGCATATTAGACCTCATAGCTCGGACTTGTGTTTACTTGCTTGTTTATCTTAGGTTGACTGCCCTACTATATATACTAGTGTGCCTGATTAGATAGATACACATTTCTCTTCTATCTCATTCTCGCTACGTTACGACATCACACTCATACTGTGTTTTCTGGTTATGAAGACAATGAGTGGACGCGGAAGAGGAAACGTTAACATGACTCAGGCTCAGTTCACCAACTTGCTCAACACGGTGGCTGCAGCTTTCGCAGCTCACCCTGGAGGTAAACTCGTTGCTTTAGGATGTTTAGATCCTACCCCCACCTCGTCTTTTCACCTCTAAATCTATTCGCTTCACTTCTCGCAACAGGTCAGCCTGCGCCTGCACAGCCACGTGTTTGTTCTTTCAAAACCTTTATGGATGGCAAGCCTCTCCCTTTCAACGGCACTGAGGGTGCCATAGGCCTTCTCCACTGGATTGAAAAGGCCGAAGCTGTCTTTGCTGTCTGCGAGTGTCCCCTTGCTAACTGGGTTAAGTTCGCGACTGGTACTCTTGAAGGAAACGCGCTTTCATGGTGGAAGGCACAAATTCAGATGCTTGGTCTGGAAACTGCTAATGCTACTGCGTGGGAAGATTTCAAGGACATGATCAAAGAGGAGTACTGTCACAGGGACGACATCCACAAACTCGAGAACGAGTATTATGCGCTCAAGATGGTTGGATCAGAGATTGAGACCTACACCAAGCAGTCCAACAACTATGCTGCACTTTGCCCAAACATGTCTCGACCTATGTATCGAAGGATCGAATTGTACATCAAAGGCTTGGTCCCAGAAATCCGGAGCCATGTGACCTCAGCCAACCTCAATACCATACAGCCCGTGGTTCGTCTTGCTCACAAACTCACCAATCAGGCTGTGGAGGAGGGCAAGTTGCCCCAGAGGATCGGTACTACTGCTGGAACTTCTAGCGATAACAAACGAAAGTGGGATGGAAGTCAGGGGAAGGATGCTAACCCCACTCAGGCCCCAGCTCAACAAAGGAAGACTGAAAACAACAAGGGCCCTCAGCAACAGGGTGGTTATCGAGGAAACCACCCCAAGTGTAAACAAATGTAACCGACACCACAGTGGGCCATGTGGCAAGGGTCAATGTCAGCGATGCAACAAGATGGGGCATGAAGCCAAGGACTGCCGAAGCCAGTTCCCAGCTAGGCAAAATCAGCATCAACCACAGCAACAGCAGCAGCAAGGAAACAATCGTGAATGCTACAAATGTGGGGCAATAGGGCACATGCGAAAGGATTGCCCTCAGCTGAACCAGAATCAGAATAACAACAATCAGGGTGCTGGGAACAATAACAACAATGCTGGAAATGGTGCAAGAGGAAGGGTTTTTGTGATTGGAGCGGGAGAAGCAAGGAACGACCCCAACGTTGTGGCGGGTAAGTTCCCACTTAATGATCGTTATGTTTCCGTACTATTTGATTCCGGAGCAGATGCTAGTTATGTATCCCTACGTATTAGTAAGAAACTTAAGTCCACCCTTACGCCGTTAAGCTCTAAGCACATCGTCGAGATAGCTAATGGTAGAAACCTCGAGGCCTCACACGTAATTCGTAACTGCAAATTAGAGTTGTCTGGTCAGACCTTCTGTATCGATCTCTTCCCCATCATTCTTGGAAGCTTTGACGTCATCATTGGTATGGATTGGTTATCCAAGCATCGAGCTGAAATCCTCTGCCAAGAGAAAGCTATTCGTATTCCCCGTCCCCCTGGCAAACCCCTTATAGTTCAAGGCGACAAGAGCGGAGAAGTCACAGGCATCATTTCATTCTTAAAGGCCCAGAAGTGTCTACGAAAGGGGCACACCGCTATCTTAGCACTCGTTGCCGACACACAGAAAATAGAAAACAGGATTGAAGATTTTCCAGTTGTACGCGACTATCCTGAGGTATTCCCGGAGGAGCTACCTGGACTCCCCCTCATCGTCAGGTCGAATTTCAAATCGAGCTAGCTCCCGGAGCAGCACCTATAGCTCGTGCACCTTATTGATTAGCCCCCGCGGAACTCAAGGAACTTTCTACTCAACTACAAGAACTTTTGGACAAAGGTTTTATCCGTCCTAGTTCATCACCCTGGGGAGCCCCAGTGCTCTTCCTCAAAAAGAAAGATGGCACATTCCGAATGTGCATTGATTACCGCGAACTGAACAAGGTTACCATCAAGAATCGTTATCCACTTCCCCGTATCGACGACCTGTTCGACCAGCTGCAAGGGTCGAGCTATTATTCCAAGATCGATCTGCGATCGGGTTATCACCAGCTGAGAGTCCGCGATGAGGACATCTCTAAGACTGCTTTTAGAACCCGCTATGGTCACTACGAATTCCTTGTTATGCCTTTCGAAATGACCAACGCACCTGCGATCTTCATGGATCTCATGAACCGAGTGTGTAAACCCTACCTCGACAAATTCGTAATTGTGTTTATTGACGACATCCTTATCTACTCGAAGAGTAAAGAGGAGCATGAACAACACTTGCGTCTCATTCTCGAACTCCTTCGTAATGAGAAACTGTATGCCAAATTCTCGAAGTGTGACTTCTGGCTTAGAGAAGTCCATTTCCTTGGGCACATAGTCAATCAGGATGGGATTCACGTTGACCCCGCCAAGATCGAATCCATTAAGAACTGGCCTATACCTAAGACTCCGACTGAGGTTCGCCAATTCTTGGGATTGGCAGGATACTATCGAAGGTTTATCAAGGGATTCTCTAAGATCGCTCAACCACTTACGACCCTCACTCAGAAGGGCGTTGCTTATAAGTGGAATGATGCTCAGGAATCTGCCTTCCAGGAGCTAAAGAAGAACCTCTGCAGTGCTCCTATTCTTTCCTTACCTGAAGGTACCGACGACTTCGTTGTTTACTGCGACGCTTCTATTCAAGGACTTGGGTGCGTATTGATGCAATGCGAGAAAGTTATTGCTTACGCCTCGCGACAACTCAAGATCCACGAACGGAACTACACGACACATGACTTAGAATTTGGAGCTGTGGTCTTCGCGCTCAAGATTTGGAGGCACTACTTGTACGGTACCAAATGCACGATTTACACTGATCACAAGAGTCTCCAACACATAATGGAACAAAAGGAGTTGAATATGCGGCAGCGCCGATGGGTCGAACTCCTAAATGACTACGAGTGTGCAATTAAATATCATCCAGGCAAGGCTAATGTGGTAGCCGATGCCCTCAGCAGAAAGGAGACTAAACCCAAGCGTGTTCGTGCCTTACAGCTCACTATCCACTCGAACCTCCCTAACCAGATCCGAAATGCTCAAGCTGAAGCATTGAAAGCTGAGAACATCAGGGCTGAGTCCCTACGAGGATCGAGACAACGGTTAGAACAAAAAGAAGATGGTGCTTACTACGTAAATGGACGTATATGGGTCCCACTTTATGGGAATTTGCGCGAGCTTGTGATGGATGAAGCCCATAAGTCCCGTTACTCAGTACACCCTGGTGCGGATAAGATGTACCATGACTTAAAGACTACATACTGGTGGCCTGGCATGAAGGCCCACATAGCAACCTATGTCAGAAAGTGTTTGACTTGTGCAAGGGTCAAGGCTGAGTATCGGAAACCATCAGGCCTACTCCAACAGCCAGAGATCCCGCAATGGAAATGGGAACAGATTTCCATGGATTTTGTTACTGGCCTGCCTAGGTCTCAGCGCGGAAATGACACCATTTGGGTGATAGTGGATCGCTTAACTAAGTCTGCACACTTTTTGGCTATCAAAGAAACAGACAAGTTCTCTACCTTAGCAGAGATATACTTAAGAGAAGTGGTTTCGAAACACGGAGTGCCAACCTCTATTATTTCCGATCGAGACGCACGTTTTACTTCTGAGTTGTGGCAAGCTATGCACAGATCTTTTGGCTCGCATTTAGACATGAGCACCGCTTATCATCCGCAAACGGATGGGCAATCTGAACGCACCATCCAAACCCTCGAAGACATGCTTAGGGCATGTGTGATCGATTTTGGCAAGAATTGGGAGAAGCACCTACCGTTGGTGGAATTCTCCTACAACAACAGCTACCACACCAGCATTCAGGCAGCACCCTTTGAGGCATTGTACGGTCGTAAATGTCGATCGCCTCTCTGCTGGGCTGAGGTTGGTGACAGCCAAATCACAGGCCCGGAACATGTAGTAGACACTACAGAAAAGATTGCCCAGATTAGGCAACGCATGGCGGCAGTTCGTGACCGTCAAAAGAGATACGCTGATAAGGATAGGAAACCGCTAGAGTTCCAGGTTGGTGACCGGGCTCTACTCAAAGTCTCACCCTGGAAGGGTGTGATTCGTTTTGGAAAACGGGGCAAGCTTAATCCACGATATGTCGGACCCTTTGAGATTACCGAAAAGATCGGTAAGGTCGCCTACCGATTGAATCTGCCCGAAGAACTGAGTGCTGTGCACAACGTCTTCCACGTGTCTAATCTGAAAAAGTGTCTGTCAGATGAAACACTCATCATTCCTTTCAAGGAACTTACTATTGACGAACAGCTACACTTTACTGAGGAACCAATTGAGATCACGGATCGTGAGATCAAAACCCTCAAACGTAGCCAGATACCCCTCGTACGAGTTCGTTGGAACTCGCGCCGTGGCCCAGAGTTCACCTGGGAGCGGGAAGACCAGATGAAACGCAAGTACCCCCAGTTGTTCCCAAATGAAACTCCCAGCACTGAAGCTACTACCGAATTTCGGGACGAAATTCCAAACTAACAGGGGGATGATGTGACACCCCGTTGAAACGTTCTCATTTACACTAGCTTGTCAGTGGCTGCCTTAACTTTCGGGACGAAAGTTCTTAAAACTTGGGGATAATGTGACACTCTAGGTTTTCCCGAGCAAATATCTTGAAATTGCATTGGGTGTATATATGTTATTAAATGAAGGTTGTGTTATTTCCTTGCTTTATGTGAGTGTGTATGTGTAATATATTATAATATATATATATATATATATATATATAAGTATGTAGTGGGCCGAGACCACCATGAACCCAACTCGAGACCACTCGGTCTCGAATAAACGACTGGGCCGGTTGGGCCGTGCACCTCTAAAAAGCCCACCCGAACCCATTAGGGTGAACCGACCTTAGGTCGAGTATAAAACCCATGCCCAAGCCCACCTCCTCTCATTTTGACACTCCCACCATTCACACACTCTCCTACATTCCTTCAAATCACTAAAACCCTAAAGCTCTACCAACACTCTCCTTCTTCTTCTCGGAACAACCGTCGGCCAAGGAAAGAAGCTCTCGGATCTCGGTGAATCCCCACACACACACCTCCACGCTTTGGAACCGGTTAGTGCGTTATTGTGTGTTATGTGTACTTAATAGACAAGATGTATAATTAGTCTAAAGGTCTTGTTGTATGATTCTCTTATGATTAGTAAGTTTGTGATATGATGAATAAGGTGTGTGAGCTATTGTATGATCATGTCTTGCTAAGGTGTTTTTGTAGGATAAATGATTATGTTATCCGATTTATGTTAGATGTTTTGTTAGATGATTTTGCTATCCGAACTATGTTATCCGATTTATGTAATATGATTTTGTTATCCGATTCATGTTAGATAATTTAGGACCAATGTGTGTTTGATAGATGATGCAAGATTTGTTTGACCTTTGATCATAATATTTCATGCTCGAATAATCTCATGAAGAACATTATGAAAATGTGTTAAATGTATTATGAACAACATGAATATGATATGAATGTTGTTGAATATTTGAAATATGCTTTGTTTGATCTGTTTTGATTAAGTTTTGGACAAGAAAACATGTTTATGCATTTTAATTGGATAGTACACAATATCATGAACATGAATTTCTATTGGCTAGTACAATCTGTGCAAACATTCTAGAAACAATCATGTTGCAAGTCGAGACCTTCAGTCTCGACTCGAGACCGAAGCAATTGGACTCGAGACCATCCAGGCAACAACTTGAGATGAGCTTCAAGACTCGAGATCAACAAGGTCTCGACTCGAGACCCCATAGTCTCGACTCGAGACTGAACCCGAGACATCTGAGATTGCGACTCGAACTTGTGTGACTCGAGACCACCCCACTACAACCCGAGACCCTTTGGTTGCGACTCGAGACCGAGAGGTCTCGACTCGAGACCACCTTGTCTCGAGTGGGCTACTGGTCACCGTTGTTGGGCCGAGCTGTAGGAGCTGTTCATGTTCGATTTCTGTTTAATTGGACTATGTGTTAACTGCTGTTGTTGACTGTGAAATTATTAGAGCAGGCCCAATACCCTAGTATGTTTTGTATGCTATGTGTTAAATACGTGCACCATCTACGTGATTACTTGTACCCAAACCTGACCCCAAAACTGGTAACCATGTTAGGACGTGGTGACCAACGTGTTTGACCAAGTAAACGGTCTGCCGAGCAACCCAAGGTGAGTTCACAACTTAAAGCATGCATTCCCGGTGGTTTGGGAAACGGACTTAAAAACAACACTAACCCTTTGTAAGGGATACAAACTTACTTTTCTTCCCTTGTTACTGGGATACAAACTTAGTTAATTATTGTTTATACGGTAATGCAACAAGCAACACTAAACGAAACTCTATCACTTAAGTCCTCACTACATAATACCGATTAATCGCCGGGGCCTGGCGAACGGGTTATTAGTTGATAGCGCTATTTAGGTGTAACCAGCCTCACACCGACCCTTGTTACTGGGAACGGGAGTGAACTAATGTACTCTGGAAAACTGTCAATGATGATAGAACATTGACCAACGGGGCACTGCGGAAACGTACGGTTAAGTAAGTATTCGGTATGGGAAAAACAGTTTAGTCGCTTACTTATGGGGTAGCTCCCCATCGCATGTATAAACGGATTAATTAACTGGTGAAACAAGTTTTTGGTAATTAAAACTGGACAACTCGTGGACTCGCCAACATTTTTGTTGATACCCTACTGCATGCTTTGCAGGTACCCAGTGACTCAGGAGCTTGCAGCTTAGGAATGTGTAGTGGTCGTCTAACCCACGTGCTGGGTTCTAAATAATCTTGAACTATGAACTTTGTTTTGAAACCGTTTGGTTTATGCTTCCGCTGTTTGTTTAAACTGTTAATCGAACTTAACTTTTTAGAACTTTAAAAATATGGTGCTTACTAACGTTGTGGTTGGTGAATACCTTTACTATTAATCAATGCTCAGTATAATTGGTGGCTGGATCCTGGTCAGTCACGCCTCCAAGCAGTAGTACTCCGCATGTGGATTTTGGGGGTGTGACAGTTTGTGATATCTCCAAGGTCATTAAGTTGGACTTGGATGATTTACTGTGAGGATTGTGGATATTGGACATTGCCATATCTTTATAGATTGTTGATAGAGGGAGTGTTTTAGAGCCAGGTTACGATTCCTGGTAGTTTAAAATGTTGTTACTTATAAACGTATGAGTGATTGCAGATAGTCCAGATTACGATCCCGAAAGTAGAGTCTAAGGGGGAGTCTGAAGACAAGCTTGAAGCAAGAGGAGCTTGTAAATGGAAAGCTAGGTGTCGATCCCAAAGCACGGAAGCTTGACGAAAGGGGGAGCCTGAAGCTGATGGAAAAAGAAAAGGATTGATGGATGCTTATAATGTTACAATTTGGATGAGAATGCAGAATGATCAAGAACGAAGATGTGTTATACTGGAAACTAGACACTGAAGACTTCATCAATATCCGAGGGGGAGTCTGTTAGTGCAATACGTCTATTGACTTCGTCTTGTATCATGTAATAGGATAGAATAGGATTATCTGTGCCCGAGGTTTGAGAAACAGATTTTCAGGTTTAAGGAGGTGATTTCGCTCGAAACTGCACAAGGTCGTTTCGAGCTAAATCAGATCTTTCTGATTCCGCTCGAAAGTGCACCATGTCATTTCGTGGGAAATCAGAACTTTCTGATTCCGCTCCAAAGTGCAACTTTACCATTTGGAGCGAAATCAGGACTAGTATATATAGGGCACTTGTGTTTTCATTTGGTACGCTTCTGAATTTGTGTCGAAGTGCTGCCAAAGTTTGTCCAGGTTGTAATCAGTGTTATTATCAGTATTAGTGACAAATTAAAGAGTATCAAGCTGTTTCCACGTCCGTTTCACTGATTCCGCCTTTGAACCGGATATAAAGCTCTTCTGAACGACTCGTTTGGGTCCTACAACGATCCTACAATAATGTAGCTTTTATATTGATACTAAATTTTGAATAATCTATAGAATATATAAGGTATCATAAAGCCCAATTATAAAATAGTTTATTATGGTTCTTATAGTCTTAACATAAAATTTTGCCACTAACTCTCATCATAAGTATTTGTTGATTTCTAGTAAGCAAACACATAGAACTAGAGTCAACGCATCATGTGTTGATTGGAATATTACCATTTGCAGACTAAAATATCATAAATATCTTACTACTTATCTTAGCCAGCTGTTCCATTGAATTGAATTATGGATAGTCTCGATGCGCATGCCTAGTTTAATGACATAAATCTGCAGTAAGACTTTCCTTTGAAGAAACATATAGCTGGAAGTAGTACTTGTACACTATCTCTGAATCTTAAAAGTATCCTCCTTTTAGGTTTAGTGGCGGTGAGATGAACAACATCTAATTTTCCAGTTTCATGCATTCCATTTCCTGTACATATGTTGCTAATCAACATACTCATTTTCCTTTGGTACTCTTGAGTGGTATAGTTGATTCTTAAGGCAACTTATGGTATTGGTGGAAAAGTTATATGTAATGCATCAGAAAAGTGTATGGATTTCCATGTGTAAACCTTTAAGTAATGGGTCATGGTATTGTACATCATGATGTGTTCACATATACCACGAACTTTATACTAAGAAACTAGAGTAATGCATGCGTCTTAGGAGTTATTTTGATTCTTCCAAAGAAAACAGATTTGTCTTGGGAAATTTAGAATCTGGAATAGCTCCCATGATAGCAATAATGAAATGAGTTCTTGATTATCATAAGAGATATAATGGTTGACTTATCCCACTAGTCATGCTCTAGTTTTGTTCTGTAATACTTTTATCAGAAAAGAGCAGTAGGATCGTCATGTCTCAACAAATAATCAACAATCCAATTAAAGCAAATTTTGTAGAAACTCTTTAGTAAGCAAAACATTTTAGGTTTTTGAAATTAGAGTGGATAAAATAGATGAGATAGAAACTTAAAATAAGCTTGGAGTGATTTACATTATGGGGTAATCCAGTAGGGCAGACACAAATTATTATACTGAAGATATAGTCTACTATAACACCAAATAACAGACTAACTTAAGGTTCTACCTAAATTTTGGCTTCGCTTTGGCTTTGACCAAAATTCAGACATTTATGAACGTACATAAATAATAAATTGTCTTGATGTTCTACATAAATTTGGCTTCGCTTTGGCTTTGACCAAAATTCATGTATTATGAACATATGTAAATAAAAATCAACTTAATGTTCTGCCTGAATTTTGGCTTCGCTTTGGCTTTAACCAAAATTCAGACATTATGAACGATATAAAATAATAAATCTTGGCTTAATGTTCTACCTGAATTTTGGCTTTGCTTTGACTTTGATCAAAATTCAAGGATTATGAACAATATAAATAATAGTCCGTCTTTAGTGTTCTACACGAACTTTGGCTTCGCTTTGGCTTTGACCAAAACTCATATATTATAAACACACATAAATATAGACTGTCTCAATATTCTACATGAACTCTGGCTTCGCTTTGGCTTTGACCAAAATTCATGTATTATGAACACACATAAATATAACCTAACACCTTTGGGCCAGAAATGAAATATTTATGTAAATTAGGCGAATACAGATAATTACATTAGATGGCATAACTTAAGCTTCAATGTTAAATCAAATGATATCCCGTTGGTTCAATCATCAATCATTGAAGTTCGCCATTTAACTTGCCTACTTAAATTGGGCCATTCACAAGTTAGTCCCATATGAGAGCAAAAATAAATAAATAAACAACTAAGGCTTGCAAACCGATTTTGACATCTTTGAAAAACGATTTCATAATTTGCGAGATAAATTTGCCAAAATAATTAACTAATTAGTCGATTTCAATACTTTTCATCTATACCAAATTAAATCACCATTAATAGGTTTGTTGGTGTGTGATTGAAATAAGTCACCAGCATTTAGAATAAATTGATTTAATCGATCATGAATAGATTTATAAAAAAATACTGCTAATTTAGTGATTTGCAAATTATGCTTGTTTAAGATTCATGAAAACCGATTGGTATATAAATGATATGCAAAAAAATTAAATCGATTGTAAAATAAAAGATCTCCAAAAAAATTTATTCACTTCATTTGGTACATATAAACGTGCCAGCATCAGAAGTAAATCGTTAAACACATATCAAAAAAAAATTCCATTATCCATCATACACAACATCATGTCTCTTTTATTCATAAAGTTCATAAGGAATAAAATATATCTATTTAATAGATTTAGAGTAAATATCCAACAGAAAACTTAAAGACTTTCGTGAGCCATTTGCAAGTTTCAATGTATACGAAAAGTCCACATTATTCAATAGACTTATGAATTGGTTTGTGGGTTTCTTTCTAGAAATCAATATTCCACAAATGTTTCTATATGATAATATATTTATTGAAAAGAAACTTTCTGCAAACGATGGATTATGAAGGAAACAAATAGATTTTCAGGATTGAATTGATATAATCAACATCGCTCTGATACCACATGTTGATTATATCTTTAAACATGGGTTAAAATCATAGAACCCTAATCATGTTTATTCAAGCAATAACATAAAGCGTGAATATAAAATTAGAGATACTTACTTGCTGGATGATGTGATTAAAATACATCATATAAATTATGTCAAATACGGCATAAAAGTAACCTTTTTTTAGTACTAATGTTGGAAAAAGCTCGTGTTTTCGTTCCTTTTAGATTTTCAGGGATAAAAGAGCTTAAATTTGCAAAAGGGAGCAAAAAGACAGCAAAATCCAACAAAAATGTAAAGAAGAGGGAATTGTCGCAGCTCACCAAGCCCCAATTCATATCCAAACCTCAAAAATAACAAGAACAGAAGACTAACACTGGGCCGTGTCCACCAGACACGGGGCATTTCCAAAGGTGGATACTGGGCAGGAGAAAAAGACAACTGCAAAAGACAAAAATAGCAGCCAACACGGGGCCGTGCTAAGCTAACACGGGGCATGATCAACTCAAAGATTTCCATAATCTGTAATAGTACAGCAAGTACTTTGGCCACGGGCCATGCCATTGACACACGGGGCCGTGTTAGTACAACGTCTGACAAGCAGTTAATGAGGAAGAGAGAGAGAGTGAGAGATGGGCACGGGGTCGTGCCATCTGGGCATGGGCCGTGCTGAAACTTCTGAAGACAACTACAAATAGAAGTGTTTGTTTCCACTTCAACTCATCCCTTAGCAAACCACTTCTATCTCACTTGCCACCACTTCACCACCACTACAACACCATCATCCACCACCATCATCCATTTTTCCATCTTTAGAGCGTGTGTATAGTCTCGGGATTCAAGATTGATCGTAAGAATTTTTGTCAAACAAAGGCCATGCTTGGCTAAATTCTTACATCACTTGGTGAAGACATATCTTTTATGTATTTCTTTTATGATTTTCAATCTTTGGCTACTTTTTAATTGGGTATGTATTAATAACTTTAATAATTAGTTTTTTTATATTGAAGGCTATTTTATTCAAACATTATTCATATGTTCGTTTACTCAACATGTTCATGTCTTTACTGTCACACCACGAAATATCAGAGCATTGGCGTGACTGGACTGGTATCTTCATTGCACAGCGGAAGCAAATAAGCTAAGTCTTTTAGAAAATGAACGCCACTAAGTACTCGACTCCACATGGTTCTCCTATTCAACCGTGCCATAATTTCTGAAATACAACCTGAGAAAGAAACATGCGAAAAAGTCAACATAAAGTTGAGCGAGTTCATAGTTTGTTTGTCAAAGATTTGAAATAAATCTTTTTAAATAACCGGTTTTTGATGTATTGCTGAGAAAACGAATTAAAAATCATTTTCTTGTCAAGTTATATGGAAACTTTGTATGAAAACATGGTATGTGTCTTGTATAAATCAAGTATTCTTGTGTAAATCAAGTATTCTTGTATGAATCAAGTATTCTTGTATGTATCATGTATTCTTGTAAATATCATGTTTTCTTGTATAAATCAAGTCTTTCTGTATGTATCTTGTTGTTAATGGGTTGCAAGGCCATTAACATGTGACACGACATAGGAAGTCACCAAACCATAGGCATTTTTCTAGTAGTCGATTCACGACTGAGACACAAAAACACTACTCGGTACTAGTTGTCACCAAGAGTGGGGCTGCCCTGACACCCGTTAGATCTAACCTTTTGTTCTGCGGTCTAAGTATGTACACGATTAATGGTGCTTATGGTACCCTATTCGTGACACGATTTCTCGTATCATTTCTTGTATCATTTCTCGTAACATTTCTTAAAACGCATCATACTTGGTACTAGTTATCACCAAGAGTGCTTCTTGTTTTTGTATCAATCATATCAAGTATCAATTCTCAGTTATTGTATCCATTATATCAAGTATCAATTCTCATGTATTTTCCCGTAGTTTAGAAAACTAGAATTCGTGTGTATGCATATTTTGAGAAATACGCTTGTTTGAAAAACCGGTATAAAACATAAGCTTTTCATAAACCACTTGTGTTTGTTAAAACTTGCTTGTAAAATGGTTTATGAATATGTAATTCTTGTATGCTTTGCAAAAAGTGCATGTCTTTCCACCCCGAAAACATTTAGAAAAATGTAAAACCGTAAAAGGTGGGGTTATGAACTCACCTGAATATTCCTGTGCAAAGCTAGCTAATTACGACTTCGTGATGTCGTTTCCAAGATGAGACTCGCTAGCATGCATTCTACAATATTCCTAACATGGAATATCTTATAAGTTTCTAAGTAATTGCGGTAACTACACTACGTGTCACCGAGCTTTACCGAATCGTTAACCGAACAATCCGTTGATATGTTGTTAACTTAATAAAAACAATTAATTTATACTCGTTAAGTTTCGTTTACTAAGTCTAGAAAGTACTTAGTTTTCGATAAATTCGAATGTATAAACATTTATACAAAATATGAATATATCGATAGGATAGTGTTTCGTCCCGTGAAATCGTACGTTGATATCTAAGTACGTCGTTTAGGCGTTTAGAATAAACATACAACTATATTTATTTTATAGAGAGTTTCCATATTCTTGATGTTTAAACCAAACCTCGTAGTCGTGTATGAAAAATATCCGAATTTGGATGTTCGAAATAAGTATATAAACTATACTCGTTTTTATAAAAGAATTGTCGTTTTCGTATGTTGTAAAGTGTCGTCGGAAATGTTATACACTTGTATTTAATTTTATAAAAGTCGTTTGTAGTCGATTGGTTATGTTTTGTAAAAAGTAATTATTTTATGGATTTTCTCAAAAAATGGGCAGAGTTTCCTCTGTTTTTGGACGCCCCGACAACACAAGTTGTCATTATTTATTCAAAATTCAATCAAATTTCAACAACATTTTTGTATAAGTAATTTATATAATCAAGATAATAAATAATCCAAATACTAATAGTTCATCGATTTTGTTCGGTTCGCGAGCTCGTTTTTCACGTAATCAATTATATAAAACTGTATAACTAACATAACGATTGCTAATTTCTTTACCAAAATCTCGTGTCGTTTTGCTGTAAAAGTTGACCGAGTTAACTCGGTGTGACCGAGTCAACCGAACCGAACCATCTGACCAAGCCGCTTGACCCGAACAATGAGCCGACCAGTTGGCTTGAACTGACCTGTTGACTGAGTTGACTCGGCTTGACCGAGTCAAACCGAGTGGAACCAAACATTGACCCTAACACCGAACCCGAGCCGCACCGAACTTGTACCGAAGCTGAATCCCCAAATCTGATGTCGTGAAACTAAATCGAACAAATCCGATTTCAAAATAAACCCAAAAAAAAATCAAGTTCAAATCCAACAAAATGAATCTAACCCCGCAAACTGAAAACGACATACTGAAGTCGCGTTCTGACTAGTAGTCTGCCGCTCACCGGAGAAGACAAAGTGGCCGTCGCCACCACCTGTGGCGGTGCCGCTGCCATTTTCCGATGCCATTCTGTCCGCCGATCCCTCTCTCTCTTCGAGTTCCTTCCTTCTCCGTCTCTCTCTCTCTGCTAAATCTCTCGTTTGTTCTTATTTCAGGTGTGTGTATAACCGGTCAAAGATGGGGATTTGGGGTGTGGCTGCTTGGAATCATGAAGATCGGAGGGGGGGGGGGTTGCGTGTGTCGGAGAAAACCACCGCCGCCGCCGCCGCCGATCTACTTGTCGGACCATCATCGCCGGCTGGTTAACCGGCGCCTGCAGTCTCCGGTTGTCTTTGTGGGAGACGGTCGAGAGGAATAGGGGCTGTTTTGTGAGTATCTAGTTTGAGAAGATGAAGTCAGTTGGTTGTTTCATGTGTGTATGTATAATATGCAGACAAGGATGTATGGGTTTTATTTATAGAGATATTGAGATCTCCCAAATCTTGTAAAAATCTTATGAATCTTGTTTAGATTTTGACAGGATTTTCTATAGATTTTGTATAGATTTATAAGTCTTGAGTAGATCTTCTAGAGATCTTAATATATCTAATATATTATGTGCGGGTTTAGGCTTGTGGGTTTTGGGCTTGGGCCCAGGGCCCACAAGTCCATCTCATGTGTAAGTGGCCCGTAGTTTCCTACGAAGCCCGTTTTAAAAACCGAAATCACTGAAGTCTAGTAAAATAATATTTCATAGTTAAAAACGTGTAAAAATAATGTCCGTATCTGTCGTAGTCGCGTTCGCGCGTTGATAACGGTAATAATCGCGAAAAATTACATCGTTACCGTCTTTAATCCGTTTTTCGAGTTGGTTTCAACTACGATTGCTAAAATTTAATTACGAAGCTAGAATATATCGTAAAAATTTAATATTTTTCGGCGTTGTCAGTATTTTGTACGGTATCAGTTCGTTGTCGCGTAATATTCAGCAGGTTTCTCTGTAAACCACCGTTCGCGCACTGTAAAGTCTTATAGACGTTTCTAGGCACTCCAAAGGCCTATTTAAGTCAATCTTCATCTTAATCACTATTTATTATCGTTTTAATCATCTGTTAATTGTTTAATTAGAGCCGTAAATCACCGGTTGTCACATTCTCCCCCTGTTAATAAAATTTCGTCCTCGAAATTTAGACGTCAACTCCTTTGAGTTACGTTATGCGTAGAAAATATGAATAGTACCAAAGTGAACGATCATGAAATCGAATCAAGACTTATTCGAATGATGTGAATTCAAGGATATATCACAAGATGCAAATGAATTCTAGAAATGATCGTATCCAATAAATGAACTTAGATTCAACAAGCTCAAAGGTAATAGTTTGCATGAAACGCTCGATCGTGATCAGCGCAAGCTGCAGGTTATACCGATGCCACAAGGTGTCGTAGTGAATGAAACAATTCAAATGTAGCGGTGATCGAACAAGTATCACCTCTGTTTTGCATAAAACGCTCAATCATGATTAGCCCAAGCTACAAGTTTATACTGACACCACAAGGTGTCGAAATCAACAAACGACTTAATGGAGTCGTAGACCAAATAAATCTACTACGACTCAGAACAATGAAACGCTTGTTAAAACGAATTCGAATATGATGCTTTCAATACATCATATGGTGTCTTGAATTGAATATGTGTAATGAACAAGTTCAAACAATTGAATTTGACTTCGGCGCAAGCCGACAATAATTACATGTATCGACAAGGAAACTTTCGGCATGGTCACAACGAAAAACCATGTATGTAACTTGAAAAAAAGAAAGAAATTTCAAGAAAACGTGTTGACTTGATAACAAAGAAGCCAACAATTACAATAATGCGGGTCATTCGAATCACAAATCAATAATTTAGATTTAGCGAAATAATATTTGAACTTTAATGAAACGCTTTATTCGAAACAAAACTACATGCGTAACAAATGATGCATGCGTAACATATGAATTTTCAAGAAATCAAGCAATGAGTATTCGCATTAATGAAAGAAGTTATTGTGATGCAATGACCATTAAGAGGAGTAGAGATACGAAAATCTACTCTATAAATGTGAAAGTCGAAATTTCAATAAAAGAAATTTGAGGACTTTACCTGGGTTGCATGTGATAACCAGTTGTTAGGTGACATCACCGTGGAATGTCGAACATAGCGTATTCGCCATTAATAAGATAGGGGGAATGCGGAGACATACATCTTCTTCTTAGCATGACTCGTGTCGTTTGCAGGACCGCGTGCCAAACTGCCGCTTTGTGATCGATAGTTTTTGCACTAACAAAATTTGTATCGGCGCTGAAAGGCTCCATCTTGTCTTCTCAAAGACCGTGCCTCGTAAGTCGTATGTAACATACTCCAACATCCATTGATGTATAGTTGCGTTTCGTGAAATTTGCACGCCCGTGTTTTGTTTTGCGTAGGTTACCTGCTCGGTTAACTGAAATAGCAAAGACGACATAATAATGGCGTTTGTCCGAGTTAATAGACGTGGTACCTACGTGATGACCTTCAATGAACTTCATCATGAGTTTCCGAAGGTCTTAAATGCATGTTTCCTAAACTCTCAGAGTTTTGTGTACTGTATATAACTGTTTTGTGTACCGTGTGTAAAACACCACAATAGCGTATGTTTGAAAACAAAATCTTGACTGTTTGTTTTTCGGCAACGGTTGGAGACCATATTCGAGTACTATGCGTTATGTATGCATTCAGGTTTTAATATTCTAAGTTCCCAGAGGATAGTGAGGTTAGAGCCTAGGTATTTCTACAGAAAACCTATTAGCTATAACCAATAGCTCTGATACCAATCTGTCACACCTCGAAATATCAGAGCATTGGCGTGACTGGACTGGTATCTTCATTGCACAGCGGAAGCAAATAAGCTAAGTCTTTTAGAAAATGAACGCCACTAAGTACTCGACTCCACATAGTTCTCCTATTCCAACCGTGCCATAATTTCTGAAATACAACCTGAGAAAGAAACATACGAAAAAGTCAACATAAAGTTGAGCGAGTTCATAGTTTGTTTGTAAAAGATTTGAAATAAATCTTTTTGAATAACCGGTTTTTGATGTATTGCTGAGAAAACGAATTAAAAATCATTTTCTTGTCAAGTTATATGGAAACTTTGTATGAAAACATGGTATGTGTCTTGTATAAATCAAGTATTCTTGTGTAAATCAAGTATTCTTGTATGAATCAAGTATTCTTGTATGTATCATGTATTCTTGTATATATCATGTTTTCTTGTATAAATCAAGTCTTTCTGTATGTATCTTGTTGTAAATGGGTTGCAAGGCCATTAACATGTGACACGACATAGGAAGTCACCAAACCATAGGCATTTTTCTAGTAGTCGATTCACGACCGAGACACAAAAACACTACTCGGTACTAGTTGTCACCAAGAGTGGGGTTGCCCTGACACCCGTTAGATCTAACCTTTTGTTCTGCGGTCTAAGTATGTACACGATTAATGGTGCTTATGGTACCCTATTCGTGACACGATTTCTCGTATCATTTCTTAAAACGCATCATACTTGGTACTAGTTATCACCAAGAGTGCTTCTTGTTTTTGTATCAATCATATCAAGTATCAATTCTCAGTTATTGTATCCATTATATCAAGTATCAATTCTCATGTATTTCCCGTAGTTTAGAAAACTAGAATTCGTGTGTATGCATATTTTGAGAAATACGCTTGTTTGAAAAACCGGTATAAAACATAAGCTTTACGTAAACTACTTGTGTCTGTTAAAACTTGCTTGTAAAATGGTTTATGAATATGTAATTCTTGTATGCTTTGCAAAAAGTGCATGTCTTTCCACCCCGAAAACATTTAGAAAAATGTAAAACCGTAAAAGGTGGGGTTATGAACTAACCTGAATATTCCTGTGCAAAGCTAGCTAATTACGACTTCGTGATGTCGCTTCCAAGATGAGACTCGCTAGCGTACATTCTACAATATTCCTAACATGGAATATCTTATAAGTTTCTAAGTAATTGCGGTAACTACACTACGTGTCACCGAGCTTTACCGAATCGTTAACCGAACAATCTGTTGATATGTTGTTAACTTAATAAAAACAATTAAGTTATACTCGTTAAATTTCGTTTACTAAGTCTAGAAAGTACTTAGTTTTTGAGAAATTCGAATGTATAAACATGTATACAAAATATGAATATATCGATAGGATAGTGTGTCGTCCCGTGAAATCGTACGTTGATATCTATAGTACGTCGTTTAGGCGTTTAGAATAAACATACAACTATATTTAATATATAGAGAGTTTCCATATTCTTGATGTTTAAACCAAACCTCGTAGTCGTGTATGAAAAATATCCGAATTTGGATGTTCGAAATAAGTATAAACTATACTCGTTTTTATAAAAGAATTGTCGTTTTCGTATGTTGTAAAGTGTCGTCGGAAATGTTATACACTTGTATTTAATTCTATAAAAGTCGTTTGTAGTCGATTGGTTATGTTTTGTAAAACGTAATTATTTTACGGATTTTCTCAAAAAATGGGCAGAGTTTCCTCTGTTTTTGGACGCCCCGACAACACAAGTTGTCGTTATTTATTCAAAATTCAATCAAATTTCAACAACATTTTTGTATAACTAATTTATATAACCAAGATAATAAATAATCCAAATACTAATAGTTCATCGATTTTGTTCGGTTCGCGAGCTCGTTTTTCACGTAATCAATTATATAAAACTATATAACTAACATAACGATTGCTAATTTCTTTACCAAAATCTCGTGTCGTTTTGCTGCAAAAGTTGACCGCGTTGACTCGGTTTGACCGAGTCAACCGAACCGAACCATCTGACCAAGCCGCTTGACCCGAACAATGAGCCGACCAGTTGACCCGAACCGACCTGTTGACTGAGTTGACTCGGCTTGACCGAGTCAAACCGAGTGGAACCAAACATTGACCCGAACACCGAACCCGAGCCGCACCAAACTTGTACCGAAGCTGAATCCCCAAATCTGATGTCGTGAAACTAAATCGAACAAATCCGATTTCAAAATAAACCCAAAAAAAAAATCAAGTTCAAATCCAACAAAATGAATCTAACCCCGCAAACTGAAAACGACATACCGAAGTCGCGTTTTGACCAGTAGTCTGCCGCTCACCGGATAAGACAAAGTGGCCATCGCCGCCACCTGTGGCGGTGCCGCTGCCATTTTCCGATGCCATTCTGTCCGCCGATCCCTCTCTCTCTTCGAGTTCCTTCCTTCTCCGTCTCTCTCTCTCTGCTAAATCTCTCGTTTGTTCTGATTTCAGGTGTGCGTATAACCGGTCAAAGATGGGGATTTGGGGTGTGGCTGCTTTGAATCATGAAGATCGGAGGGGGGGGGGGGCTGCGTGTGTCGGAGAAAACCACCGCCGCCGATCTACTTGTCGGACCATCATCGCCGGCCGGTAAACCGACGCCTGCAGTCTCCGGTTGTCTTTGTGGGAGACGGTCGAGAGGAATAGGGCCTGTTTTGTGAGTATCTAGTTTGAGAAGATGAAGTCAGTTGGTTGTTTCATGTGTGTATGTATAATATGTAGACAAGGAGGTATGGGTTTTATTTATAGAGATATTGAGATCTTCCAAATCTTGTAAAAATCTTATGAATCTTGTTTAGATTTTGATAGGATTTTCTATAGATTTTGTATAGATTTATAAGTCTTGAGTAGATCTTCTAGAGATCTTAATATATCTAATATATTATGTGCGGGTTTAGGCTTGTGGGTTTTGGGCTTGGGCCCATGGCCCACAAGCCCATCTCATGTGTAAGTGGCTCGTAGTTTTCTACGAAGCTCGTTTTAAAAACCGAAATCACTGAAGTCTAGTAAAATAATATTTCGTAGTTAAAAACGTGTAAAAATAATGTCGGTGTCTGTCGTAGTCGCGTTCGCGCGTTGATAACGGTAATAATCGCGAAAAATTACATCGTTACCGTCTTTAATCCGTTTTTCGAGTTGGTTTCAACTACGATTGCTAAAATTTAATTACGAAGCTAGAATATATCGTAAAAATTTAATATTTGTCGGCGTTGTTAGTATTTTGTACGGTATCAGTTCGTTGTCGCGTAATATTCAGCAGGTTTCTCTGTAAACCACCGTTCGCGCACTGTAAAGTCGTATAGACGTTTCTAGGCACTCCAAAGGCCTATTTAAGTCAATCTTCGTCTTAATCACTATTTATTTTCGTTTTAATCATTTGTTAATTGCGTAATTAGGGCCGTAAATCACCGGTTGTCACATTTACGGTCTATATAAAGCATGTTAATTAACCCGAAAGGGAGATTAGAAGGGTGGTTTGGGTAATTCTATGTCTCGTTCAGTGTATAGATCCTACGAGAATCTGGTTCAAGCCTAGTAACACCTGACGAGTCGGAGCGGGCATTACCCACCACGGGAGAGGTGCAAAAAGCATGAATCACTTATTCTTAAACTACTATTAAAACTTTAAACCAACCCCACGAGTACTGTATCCCTGCTGACTCAGACCAACGGGTTGAGGGTGATAGCCACCTCGTAAGGGGGTCCACCACATTTTACATTAATAACTTAGTTAATTATCTTTCAATATTCCAATCTAGTGGGATTGTATCCTTGCTGACTCAAACCACTAGGTTGAGGGTAACGTCGTCTCCAAAAGAGGGGCCTACTACTATAACTAATATAATCTCTTAAAATGCCCAAAGTGCGGAAATCATTAAAAGGGTACATGTAAAATAAGTTGGATCCAAGTGATTCTTTTTTGTCTATAATTTTTATTTTATTTTTTTATATTTTTATTAGCTTAAAAATCTTTTCTCAAAAATTGGTTCGATTAGACTTTGACGATAAGCCGGTACTAAAAGCTCTTGTGTCCTTGGACGACCTCGGTATCTTGCCATCACTATACTACGTTCGCGATGGGTATATTTGCCCTAGCGTGTGTGTAGAGTGATAGTAGAATATCGTGTTTTATAAATTTAAAACTTGAAATCAGCGAGTTAAAATAGAGCTAAAAATATATATAACTAAAAATACAACTCACCCACGCACGTCACTGGAATTATAATCTTATATGATGATGATAAAGTCATAGTGATTCCCGTTATGAAGCCTTAGTCTTGATGGGATGATCAGAGAAAGTGTATGTCTAGTGTTCTTTAAAAGAGTTCTTTATATAACTATTTATAAACCATGACTGTCACTAATGATCCATAATTATGATCATAAGTCATGGTTGGTTAATAACTTTTGGTATTCTCTCTATTAAAGGCATCTAAAGGGAAATTGTAAAGTCACTTTAACTTATAACAATTACTTCCATCAAGTAAATGTTAGGAGCTTGTGGTTGTGTCATATTGGCAATGTTACTCAAATGATTCGTTAGGCTACATGAACGGGTTATTTCTAACAAATCTTACTTCTTTATTTCAATAATCCTAAACTATATCTTTTTGCTTATGTTTAGACCTTGGACCTCCTCTTTAAGAGGCATGCGCCTGGGAACTAGCCATATATTATAATAATAAAAATTTAACTGACAATAAAACTTTTAGAAGATGAGATTCGGGATGATGCCAACAAATTAGTGATTATTTGTTAATGTATTTGATGGTGGTAAGGAAACATTGCGTCAAGAAAAAAACATTTTCACACCGAAATTTCAAATTTTCTATAAAATGAAATTATAAACGCATGAGAAAACATCTTTGCACATATTAAAAACGAACAAGTTTATAATGGTTATATGTGACCTTCATAAATTAATAATTAGAAAAGCTGATTTGTGTCACTAGATATGTAAAACAAATTCTATTATGACTTTCTAATGGAAAAGTTCTAGTTCCGTTACTGGCATTGATGTACAGTGAAAAAAAATTGGGACGCCCCTGAATATTTCTTCTAGATTTGCTACTGTCTATATGAGCATGAAGTTTAACCACTCCAAGAAAGATAGGACACATGCTAGTAAAAATAGTGTCAAGAAAGAGTATAAGAGTATGTACACTTGTATGTATATTATCTTCATGTATTCATTGTGAATAGAAAGTGTTCAATCTACAGTAACACCCGAATATTCGAATATTTGGAATCTGTAATCGGCTATTAGAAAATTATCATATATTAAATATGTTAATATCAAGGGGATATTCTTTAGTAACTCAAAAAAGATTATACGAAGAAGAAACATATGGTTCTTGAATTCAACAAAATGATAAGCTATGATTATGATTTAGCATTTGTTTGGTTTGGCTTCTTCTTTGTTCGTAGACCATTTAGAGGAGTCCCTAGGTTAAAATCGTACTTTAGAATTTTTTAAAGTGAAGTAGAAGTAAAGGTTGTCGTAATATAAAAATGTTGAAATGGAATCCAACTCCTTTACCCTGTACAAAAGTGTACATATCAATTGATTTCTTGCTTGTTACTTCAAAATAAACAAACACATATTCATGTCATTGCTTGTTACTTCAAAATAAACAAACACATATTCATGTCAATTTTAAGAAAAAAAAACTTGCTATTTTTTTTAATGACAAATTTGGATTACTGAGAAACCATTGGAGTATTATCGTGCCATTAACGAAACCACTCGTTCATATCCATCTCCACTAGGCTATATGATTATACACCAATTCGGAAGGAAACTTAATAATTCTGGAAAAAACTCACTTGTTGGAATCAAACCCAAGACGTTATAGTCACTAAGGCTTATCTCACCCCTAAAATGCCACTAAACTATAATGTTATAGGCAAAAAAAACCTTGCTTTTTGATAGTAAAAAATATACATATCAACTGATTTCTTGCTTGTTACTTCAAAACAAATAGTAAATGACAATTTTAAGAAGAAAAAAATTTGTTATTTGATAAAAACATATAAACTTGTTCAATTGAAAAAATGACAAAATTTACAAGCGAGACCCTATTCAATTCTAATTATGTGTAAATAGTAAAGATGATCTTTCATTAAATAAAAAGAGTTGTATTAGTTGAGGAACCTAGTTTCTAGTCACCCGTTATTATAGTTTGGACGCTTTTTTGTTTATATTTGCTTAGGCTGAAGGTTGTGGGGGTGTGGGCTTGATTATCAATTGCCACCTATGGCCATCAATCACACACTACACCCCTCGTTTGGAGCATGGATCGTGGTTCGTGTAGATTAAACCATGGCAACCACGTCCATCCTTTTCCTTTTTTCAATGTTTCCTTTTCTTTTACCTTTAGACAAAAATATATTAAAATAAATAAGGGGATAATGGCTGGATTTTGACCACACCCTTAGGGTAGTGGTTTTAGATGATGGATTGGAGGTTGGTGACATGACACAAGTGTGACGGGTCATGGTGGTCATGACCACACCCTTTAGCGTTATATAACCAAGCAATATCAACATGTGTAACAATGGTTATTACTATTTAAGAGTAAAATTTAATCATCAAGTCGTAGCATTAAAATTCTTAAATGCATCTGTACATATGTCTTTTGTTGTGTATGACACGTAGAAAAAACTTTGCATGATAAGGGTGTACGGGGTGTTTAGCGAGGAAGGCTGGCTATGACCGCTCACCTCGTGGTAACACCGTCGTGAACCCCAATTTTGTTGTGGTAAACCAATAAAGCCGGGGAGGAGTTACCGAAATGGTTTGTGCCCTTTTTTCGACCATTAGAATTGAGTTCAAGCGGCTATAATGTCGCTGAGGTTTTAAAAAAGATATTTACATTTCATTATTTAAACCAAACCATTCACAAACCATTTCTCACAAACCAAACCAAACCAAACCAAACCATTCACAACCAAATAATAGAAACCAAACCATTTCTTTTCTCAGTGTATAGGAATTGTTGCTAAGCACGTTCGAACCAGAGGGTATTTGTGGAATTGACTGGCGCATTACAGTCTAGCAAATTACCAGCTAAGTATTTTCCATTGTATATTATGTGTCGTTATTTTTAGTTTAGTTTTGTATTTGATCTTTATTTTTCTTTTTAAGTCTTGTTTCCATTCCTACATTAGAATAATACAAATTTTAAGTGTGGGGATGAGACACTTGAGGCGTAGTGTTAGTTAGTCAGTATTAGTTGAGCCGTTTGAGTCAAAGAAATAGTAAAAAGAAAAAAAAAAATAGAAAATCCTAAAAATCCAAAAAAATAAAAAATTGTCTCTGATTTTGAAGTTTGCATCTATTAAAATAAGGAAGATGATAGATAAAATTAGGTGTCTGTTTTTCAAATAATAATATTATAAGATGATAAATAAATTAAAAACGTGTCTAATTTGGGATATATGGGTAGGCCCAACCAGTTGATATGTTTCCTTTGAGCTTAAATGTACTTAATAATATTAGGATACTTGTGGTTACTCATTTAGGAGAAATAGGGAAACCGAAACCGCCAAAAATTGTATAAGAAATGTCATTATAAGTTAAAATTGTTAGAGTTTTTTAATAAAGAAAAAATGCGTTAATTTGGAATAAATGAGCTAGATAAAAATACCGAGGCCTATGGAATCTCACTTGTGGTTGGTGACTCTGATTGAGAATCCCTCTAGGTTAAGTTGGGAAAAAAATGATAAAATTACCGAAGCTCGTGCTATTGTTACTAGGGATGATGACTCTGGTTTGGACAACCCCTGGGTTAGGTATAATTATATCTAGTGCTCATAAAAGAAAAGGAAGAAAAAAGAGGAGAAATTTTTTGATATTAAATTCTTTTAGTTTCGACATAAAACGGTTAGGAAATAGTCAACTGACTGTTCCTTTTGTTTCATAAGCTTGAGGCGGTATTAGGTAGAACTGTGGCCTCCGAAGTGTGAGACCCTAGGTTGACTAATTCCACTTAAACTAAATAAATGTGATAAGGTCTTGGAAATTGGTGTTGGGTTTAAGTGGATATGTATACCTGTAACCGCGGTTAACACGTAATTAGATTTCAATTAAGTGACATAGTGTTTGAAACCAGATTTAAACCTGATTATGATTCCATTGCATAATTGTTTTTTCAGGGACGAAAAAAGAGTAAGTGTGGGGATATTTGATGTATTGCAAAATACATCCAATTTCCATGTATAATTTGTATAGTTTTCGAGTCCAATTGTGTTGTTTCAGGTAAAATTTGTATATTACTAATTAGTTTGCATTTTCTAGGTATCGGGAGATAAAAGAAGTTGAAATAGGTGAAAAATGAGCGAAAAAAGAAATTGAACGCGTACAAGTGATCGATCATCGAAACGTCGAAGAAAACACGAGAAATCACCCTGTCGCGCCGCGCGACAGGGAAAGAGAAGTCTTTGACTTTAAGGCCTCATGCTACGCGACGGCTTAGGCTTTTACACCTCGCACGACACGAGGGGAGGATTTTCACAGCGAGCTAAGTTTTGGGTCAGGATTTGAATGTTATAAAACACAATCTTGTCTACAATTGAGAGAATCATAACCCCTGGATGAATTGGCTGCACTTTGGACGAAAATTGGACATTTTTTAAGAGCAAATTGAAAAAGACATAGCATCGTTGAAGGTTCGAAGATCTGGGATCGAGTTGGCTTGTGTTTATTCATTCGGGATCACTCTTTCTTAGCAAATTGAAAAAGACGGAGCATCGGTTGAAGGTTCGAAGGTTCGAAGATCCAGGATCGAGTTGGCTTGTGTTATTCATTCGGGTTCACTCTTTCTTTCGTTCAACTACTTCAATAATGTTTTGTGAAGATGCTAGGCTAAAAACCTCAAACATTACCTAGGTCATAGATGAATACCATGTTTTAATTGGAATTCTATTGGTTTTTAGAACTATGATTGCGAATTATTAATAAAGTTAAAGACTTGATTTTTATGTTCTAATGTGCATGCCTATCTTTACTTATTCAATTATTGATTTTTATCCCTCATGTTACTTGTTGAATGTCTTTCAAAGAATAGTTGCATGCTAGGTCAATTACTATGTGTTCTTGATTAATAGATGGTTTGCTAGATATTGTATTCCATAGGGTTATCAGTTGTAAACTGAATCGGTTTAGGTATTCTACCAACTTCAATACCCGTGAGGTGAGAGGTTTTTGATTCGTCTATAGTGACAGATTGCTAGGTTAGAGCCTTCATGAGAAAATGTTGTTCAGTTTACCTACCATTCGTGCTTATCGAGTTAGAGCATAATTTCATAGTTACCCTTGGCTTTTGTGTTGTGAGGTAAATTGTCGATTAAGGGTACTTTATTAGTGTAGTTGGAATGCCCGTGAGGGAATCCACTAAAATCGGTAATTTAACAGCTTATTAGGGTTCCATAGGTTTCCTCTTGAGAAGGGTCGAGGGTCCTTTAGGTTATCCAATAAGTTTAGTATTCCAAGATACCGATTTCACAACTGTTCCATTACCAATAGAAAACCTGTCAATCACATGTAGGATTCTAACCTACGTAGTGTCTTCATCATCCTCTGAATCAATCCAAAGTCCTAATCGTGTCTTAGTTCATCTTTAGTTAGTTTTTAATTAATTGTAACTAGGTTATTAGAAACCCTGCTTCCTATTCAGAATATAAAAACCATTTAGCCGTGTCAATGGATAAGTTAATTGAGTCTAGTTAACATACTTAATAGAGTCTTGTGGGTTTGATATCTAGACTTACTTAGCTATTCTAGAGTCGATCGGTTCACTTGTTGGTTAGTAGTTTAGTTTTAAAGAGTCTAGTTTAGGGTCATTTTAGTTATTAATCGTTAAACAACTTTTAGCACACCAAAGATATAACACACACTTAACCAATGTACAAAATATTCTAAGTGAATCTTAGATGGGTTCATCACTGGTTAGTTCACTTACAACTACTTTGATACATATGCCCTAGTAGCAAGAATATCCACAATTAGATTGTTGTTTGCTTTAGTAGCAATACACAATCTTGTGATTCACCAAATGGATGTGAAAACTACTTTTTAAATGGTGATTTGGACGAGGAGATATATATATTAAACGACCTGAAGGTTTCGTTATGTCTAGTAATGAGCATAATGTAACGCTTCGTATTCTTGTACTTTCTTATTTTAGCAAGTCTTGTTGTACTTTCCGTTTTTAGACACTTGTATTCTTGTTGTAATCTATTTCGTTTCAATTTGTAATCTGAGACTATCAATCATAATGAAAACGCAATTATTTCTATCATATTCATGTTATTTAATTCACGTTTTGAATGATATGATATGCATAATTCTTGATTCTTTGATTCACATTGATACTTGATACTCGTTAAACTGATTAAAACACGTAAAATAATCGAAGTTGGAAATCAAAACATTTAAAACATGTGGATTCGTACGAAGCTAGGCCGGTTCGTACGAAACTAGCCCCTTCGTACGAACCCAGTCGGTTCGTACCTGGCCCCTCCGTAGCTAAAATTAGGAAACCCTAATTTCCCCTGAAATCTATAAATAGACCCCCATTTCTTCAATTCCAACTCGCCCAACTTTTTACAAACACTCTCAAGTCCCCTATGACGATCCGAATCTGCTGTAAGAGTCTTGTCTCATTTCAATTACATTGTTCATTTCATTTCTTGAGTTTTCAATCACAAACTCTAAAATTTTTATAAAACTCTTGATCCAACCTATCTCAAAGATGGTTTCCACACGTTTTTCCTAGGCAACCTGTTGTGGAGCATCACTTATACGAGAATTGGACCAATGTTCATAACATTTTACAACTAATCATAGTTTTCTTTCGATTATTACATGATCTTGGTGGAATCGGGAATCCATCAGACTCTTAACTCATTCCATAGTTAAGGGCCTGCATTAGGGTTAATCTCCATCAAGAAACGGTCTGGTTCGTGAGATCGAACATAACTTTCCTATCAAGAACAGTGGGTTCGTACGAAGGGACTATGCCCGTTCGTATGAACGGACTCGGTTCATACTTTCTGTTTTGATTTTCCAGTTCTGTAAACACACTTGTTTATCACCATTTAAACATTTTATCTATTGAGATAAATAAATTAATTGAATACTTAAACATTCTCAACCCAAATCAGATAAAATTGAAATTTTCAAAAATGTTAACAGTGGATCCGTGTGAACGGGCAATGCCCATTCGTACGAACCCACACTGATTAATCGAACAAGACTGTTTTACCTTATGATTTAACCATAATCTTTACACCCGATCATTCTATTTACTGTTTTAAATCAATTAACTTACTGTTTAACATTGAAAATCAGTTCGTATCACACCGTATTTTGCCGGTTCGTACTAGACAGGAATGCCCATCCGTACGAATGGACTGTTCTTCATTCTAACTTTTTTTTTGTTTCATGTATTTCAACAATCTAATCCAACACTCTTTCACATCAGTAATCTTATACTCTCGTTTAACCATTTCAGCATATCGCAACCCCCGTCCCCTGACTCCCTGGGAACGGGCTGTGGCCAGTTTCGGTGGTATCGGTGTTTATCAGTTTGGCAGCTGAAATTACATCAGGACCGTAGTTAGGAAATATTTTATCAGAGTTAAATACCACGCTTTTATAATATTAAACATATGGGAAAATCCCAAGTTTCAAGTACACACATTTTCATAGGGATAAACCGTATTTTATTTAAGTAAAACATCTCTTTATTTTAGGTAACTTTATAGCCACTTTTTCCAAGCCTTCAGTGCTGTCCAGTTGGCTTCTATTTGGCTTTCACATTTTGTTACCTGAAACGCGTTTAAAAACATTTTGTCAGTGGGAAATACTGGTGAGTAAATCTCAGTTTAATCAATACTTGTAAAAAACCATTGTACAGTATTGAGGGTGGTCACGCAATTACATTTGTTTCCATCTACTTTAATTACCACCAACGGTACTGTCAACCCGACTTGTGGTCATGTTACTACTCACAATATAGTAACAATTTTGTATACAAAACCCCAACATACTGACAATAATTGTAGAATACAAATACTCAATCACTGTTTAATATATCATTAATTAAGTGAGGTTTTGTAAAAACAATTTGCAAAAAGGTGATTACTCACATTGCTGTCATAGGGTTTTCCTTAAGGATTTCCTGGTGATTATCTATTAACTACACAAATGCACACGCGTTAGTATAATAACCCAATATTTATATTAATGATACCCTCCCCGAGACGGCATTCCAACGACTACGTCGGGCAGAACCACGACAGGCGTTACGGAACCCTGGATTAATCGGGCAGCGTATCTAATACGTAACCGGGGTTATAATACTTACAACGGGGCAGAACTTCGTTATTTAGGGGGGTATTATGCCCGAGAATTACTTATATTCTATAGAAATTCGAGAGAGAGAAAGAGTTGTGAGCGATTTGGGACTGAAGCCGATGGCCCCTATTTATAGGGCCTGATTTTAGGTTCCTCGCGGCCCGCGAAGGATGTAGCCATGGGCTACGCGGCCCGCGACATAGGGTAAGTATGCCCTAGCCTTGATTTGTCACCGGTCTAGCTTTGCCACGTGTCGACACATGGCGGCTTCCGGGTGTCGCCGTTTGGCCTCTCGCTCGTGCCCCGCGTAGACCAAGGAGGGGTCCTAAGAGGCCCGCGACAGCCCTAAAATCTTGGTTTTTAATTAAATTTAATAAAAATAAAGGTATTCGGGGCCTGTTTTTGTATACGGGGTGTATTTTAGGACATAATGGGACACTCGAAATATTTTTAGGGTGTCGGATTATTTTAGGAGGGTTGTTATATCCTCTCCACCTTGTTTTAGAGCTCGTCCTCAAGGTCTACTGGAATAGATGCGGGTATTTCCTTTGCATCTCTGATTCTAGCTCCCATGTGTATTCTGGTCCTCTTTTGGAGTCCCATTTTACTTTGACTAGAACCAATCTTTCGTGTTTGAGATTCTTGATTTTCCTGTCTTCGATCTGTAGAGGTCTTTCTACAAATTTTAACTGTTCATTTACCTCTATATTTTTAAGAGGCACTATCAGTGATTCATCGCCTAAGCACTTTTTGAGATTACATAAATGAAATACATCATGTATTCCTGCCATTTCCTCTGGCAGTTGTAGCTGATAGGCTACAGGTCCTATTCTTTTAATAATCTCAAAAAGTCCAACATACCTGGGGCTTAGCTTTCCCCTTTTGATGAATCTTACTACTCCTTTCCAAGGAGAGGCTTTTAATAACACTTTGTTACCTACCTGAAATTCCAGTGGCTTTCGTCTATTATCAGCATAGCACTTTTGTCGATCACGTGCTGCTTTCAGTCGTTCCTTGACTTGGATGATTTTGTCCGTTGTTTCTTGCACTATTTCAGGTCCAGATAGTTGCTTTTCTCCAACTTCTGCTCAACAAACTGGGGTTCGGCATTTTCGTCCATAAAGTGCTTCGAATGGTGTCGCATTTATACTTGTGTGATAGCTGTTATTATAAGAAAATTCTATTAATGGTAAGTGATCGTCCCAATTACCTCCAAAATCAACTACGCAAGCTCTAAGCATATCTTCCATCGTCTGAATTTTCCTTTCGCTTTGTCCGTCCGTTTGTGGATGATAGGCTGTGATTAGATTTAATTTGGTTCCCATTGCTTTTTGGAAACTTGTCCAAAAATGAGAGGTAAAACGGCTATCTCTATCAGAAACAATTGATAAAGGAATTCCATGTAATGAAACTACTTCATTTACATATAATTTAGCTAACTGTTCCATACTGAAAGTTTCCTTCATTGGTAGGAAATGAGCTGACTTAGTTAGCCTGTCTACAATCACCCAGATTGTATCATTACCTTTTCTTGTTTTGGGTAATTTGGTAGCAAAATCCATTGTTATCAATTCCCATTTCCAAACTGGCATTTCTAATTGCTGCAACAAACCTGAGGGTTTATGATGTCACAGCCCCTGACCCCATCCTGGGAGCGGGAGCCGCGAACTAGTCAGATGGTATCGGTGTTTATTAATTTGGCAGCGGAAATTTTCATGAGGACCGTAGTTAGGAAATAGTTTATCAGAGTTACACCAAACTTTTATAAATAATAAATACATGGGAAAAACCCAAGTTTTATTTACATTACATTTATGGGGATAAACCCTAATTATTGAAAACAAAATCTCCTTTTTATTTAGGTAACTTTTTAAGCCACTTTTCTAAGCCTTCAGTGCTCTCCATCTGGCTGCTATTTGGCTTTCACATTTTGTTACATGAAACGCGTTTAAAACATTTTTGTCAGTGGGAAATACTGGTGAGTGGATCCCAGTTTAATCAACACAGGTTTTATCTTTTCACAGGATTGAGAGCGATTACAATGTTTACATCTACACAATTACTCATTCAGTACTGTCAATCCTGACTGGTGGGTCATATTACCCATTGGCTAACTCTTTGTCCAATGGTAACGTTTTCCATATTTTGTATACAACACCCCAACATACCGCCAGTAATTGAAGAATTACAAAGACTCAATCACTGCTTAACCATGTTGTAAAATATTTAAGGTTTTGTAAAAACAGTTTACAAAAAGGAGATTACTCACATTGCTACTTTAAGGATTTCCTTTGTGTTTTCCTGGTTATAATCTATTTAAATAAACAATGCACACGCGTTAGTATAATAACCCATATTTACATTAGTTATACCCTCCCCGAGACAGAAACTCCAACGACTATGTCGGGCAGAACCACGACAGCCGTTACGGAGCACTAGATCAATCGGGCAGTGTATCTAATATGTAACCGGAGGTTATAATACTTACAACGAGGCAAATCTTCACTTTTTAGGGGGGTATTATACCCGAGTATAATTATTATTCTTCAGAATTGCGAGAGAGAAAGAGAAATGAACGATTTGAAATTGAAGGCCGATCCCATCTATTTATAGGGTCTGATCGACCCTTTGTCGCGCCCCGCGAGGGATGGTAGACGGTTTGAGGGTTGCTGAGTCATCGACACGTGGCGGTACCGGATCCTTGCTTGATATTGAGCTGTCGCGGTCCGTGACATAGACAGCCAAGGGTTTCGCGCCCCGCGAAAACCTTGCAGATTTTGTTTTATTTTATTTTTATTAATATAAAAGGTATACGGGCTCGTTTATCGCATACGGGGTATATTTTATTATGTGTAGGGGTTTCAGGGGTGTTTTAGGAGGTTTGGTATACTATTTAATAAAATATGTAATGCACTCGTATTAAGTATAGTAACCTAATTTAACTTTATCCCTACGTCACGAGACAGAACCCCAACAAACTTAGTCAGGCAGAGCCTTGACATTTGTTACGGGTCCCTAGATCAATCGGATAGGGTATCGACTTAGTGATCAGGGGTGAAAATACTTAAAACGGGGCAAAGCTTTGTAGTATTAGTGGTGACTTACTAAAGAAAAGAAAGAAATCATAAAGGGATATAGAAATGGCGAGAGAGAAAGAAAGAATGTAAGTAAAATTTCATGGACTACTATATGCTATATATATATAGTTGGTTAGGAAACTTGCTAGGCAAGTTGCATTGATTTCCAATTGATCATAGAGATCCACGTACACAAAGTACGTATACTTTAAAAAAAATCAAATGTTAGTTTTAATTATAGTATTATTTTATTATTATAATTAATTCAACTACTTCACTCATTTATTGCTTATAACTTCAAAAATATGACGTTTTATAAAATAATGAATATGTCATTAGAACGAGAATAGTGGTGTCTACATTTTGACCCAAGTTTCATTAAAAACGGAGTAAGTTCAAATATAATGTATTTTTATAATTTAGTTATTAAACGGTTCCTACGTTCGCCAAAATACCTCATATTTTTATCGGTCAACTTACCCATGATGTATCCGTTTAATAACATAAGTATATATACTTTATTTTAAATTTTATAAATAAAATTTTTGGGAATGTTACATCCTCCCCACCTTATTTTAAATCTCGTCCTCGAGATTCATTGAAATGTGGAGGAATACCTTTAGTTTGTCATTGATCCTAGTTCCTAAGTATATTCTAGTCCTTGCTTTGAATTTTGTCCAGAACTATTCTTTATGTTTTGAGACTCTTATCTTCTAAAGAGTTTTTAATGAAGGTAAAATTACTGTTATTAGTGTATGTTTTTTAGATGTTTTGTGTCTTAGCACAACTTTTAGTTACATGCTTTCTAATGCATTAATAATCGCAAAGGGAATTCTTATACTTTCGATGGCGTTCCAACTTATAGGGTTCCCGTCGTTCATCTTATCGCACGAGTTACGAGACAGATGATAGAATGAAATAGTGTTTGATATCGGAATTAGGGACGTATACGAGACATTCCTGATAAATAAATAAAAAATTATCATTGACACACCTATTTGTGATTTATCCCTAATTGTCAATCATTATGGCTTTTCGATCTCCTTATAGATATATATATCTATATAATCATGTATTTCACATACTTGTAATATACACACCATTTATAAGGTCAATGTATTTAACAGATTCATATTTCCAAAAACAAGTCATGGTACTATTTAGGGAATTTCATTAACATAACATATACTCCATCTTATCCAGTCTCGCCGGAGAGGTACCCCCATCTTACCCGGTCTCGCCGGAGAGGTAATTATCGTTGTATTTCCCTTAAATAGAATTTCTCTCAAATCATGATTTTAAAAGTGCAACATTTATTATGACTTATATCAAGAAACAAGGAAATTAGTATTCTCATGATGGATCATATCCTAGAACCGAGTAGTACTAATAAACAAGAAATAACAGTGGCCAGGTGTTATCGCTTATTTATCATACTTGCACTGTTCTAGTTATTATCCTCACAGCATACTAACACTCATCATACTTTATTTACACAAATAATTAGCTTATCTCAAAGCTTATACTAAGGCATTTTTCCTAGGTTCAAGTCTAAATACTATTCTGGGTGTTATCAGTAAATATCAATATCCTAACTCTTTTGTTTTGAAAATTGAGTTTTGACAAAATCATATTGTCTCTATTGACACTATGGCTAGGTTTAATGTGATGAATATGCTCACAGCTAACTGTATTCATGTTTATATAACATTAGATATTGTCGCAAGGATTGTTTTATTGGGACAAGTGATATTTTTACAACATAACATGTTTCATGATTTATTTATTTATTTATTTATTTATTATGATAACTTCATGTTTTCATATGAATCATCAGTGATATTTTCTCTTATGTTTATCTTCAGAAGATATTTGATTGTTATATTGTGTATATCATCAATAAATTCTATTATGTATATGCATATATGTGTATATTTATTATTTAGAAACATAAAATTTCAAATCTCTAGTTAATATTTAAAACTTACGTATTATATATACACATATATATATAATACTAAATTATTTTAGAATATCTTTAATTTATAAAAATACAACTATATATCCGATGGTAACAATCATCAAGTTTATTCCCTAGCTTTATTTACCCTTTTATAAAAGTAGTATATTGAAATAAATTTCTATTAAATTTATTGAATATAATATTTTGGAGTTAAAGGATGGATAAATAAAAGTTTTGGGAAATAAATTACTAAAAATATAAATTTTCTGGACTCATGGGAACAATTTCATTTTTAACTAGTGGGTTGAACCATATTGGTGTAAAATATTAAAACTTAACTCTTAATTTATTGTATATTATATCATTTATTCAAAGAAGTATTATTGTAAGTAATACAAAGTTTGACGTTTCTAAAATTGATTCTAAATATATTAAGTAATTAAGTAATATACATGTATTAGAATATGTATGCATATCTCAAATAATAGTAATAGTAATTTGTTTAAAGATATTATAATATTAACATTGTAATTGATTTTTTTAATAAAACTATATAATGGACAAGCGTATTAAACATACATTTGAGTCAATTATTTTTATGTGAGGTATCTATTTTAATTCTAGCTTGCAAATGAAACGATAACTTTGAATGTTTAGGAAAATTTTAACGTGCCAAGTAAAATAAATAAATAGATACTAAATTATCGATTTAAGTCGGATAAGAAAATATGGTTTTTTTTTGTAATATTTTTACTTCTAAAAATTAATTATCTAATCTTTTATATGTATCGATTGTTCAAACCATCAAACCCATCTTTTCTTTTCTTTTATTATACATCATAAAAATTTATGACTTCTTTTAAATATAGTATTCTAAATGATAGAGAATAAAAATATGATTATTTATTTATGATTATCATAATATCTATAATAGTCTTTTGATCATATCCTTTCTTTAGAAATAGTTTTAAATGCATAGATATTACATGTATCCTAAAATAAATTTTAGTTTACATTATATACACGTATAAACATATAAAATATATAAACATTATTATAATGTATATATATACTTCCAATTATTAGTACATGTAGTTTGTATATGTATAAAATTTTATATTTCATGATTTATTGAAATCATGCCATTTACAAAACTAGTCCGATTAATATTTTAAAAGATTATAATCTAAATGATCACTACGAGAGTGTATTGTATTCAATATATTTCAATTTTTTTATTTTATTATTATTTTTAATTTAACTCTAAGGTAAAGGTAAAAGTGTTTTAGGTTAAAGTACTTGAAACGGGCCTTTGCTGATTTTAAAAACAGCTTCCGTCTTTTCCAACCATAGTAGAGCAACCGAGGTTTCTTCATTTATTATAATATTTTTGGTTACGACATCATTTTATAAGATCAAACAAGATAATAAAACAATATAACACGTATTTAGATGAGCTATAAGATATTATTAATATTTACTATTATAAGTTATATTATAATCATCAGTATTGTACTAGGTTTATATTTCAACTAGAGTTAATAAATATACTAATAATAAATGTACAAAATATCTTGTTATACATAAATCTATAATATATGAACTTAGTCAATAGGTTAAAACATTTATTACATAATGATCCTTTATTTACATTAATCAGTTTATATAATATAAATAAATTTATATCTAAACAATACTGATGACACACAATCATTTTATTAAATAAGTTAGTTTTAAATAATGTAGATAAAACATTAAACTTGTAGTTAAAACTAAAGTTTTTATTGAACAATTAATCTATTATATATACATATAAAGGCTATTCTATTTATATGATGTCTTATGACTAAAAGTAATGACTTAACCTTGCTTTCAACTAGAGTATTCTAGTTTGACAAATTATATATATATATATATATATATATATTAAAGTATATATTTACATTTGTATTTAACTAAAACACAAATCTACATATTTTAGGTAAACACTGATTGTAATGAATTACGCTTTCAGTGTAATTCTACATAAATAATAATTCTAGAAAATTTATATATTAAATGTCTTAGGTACACAGTGTAACTCTACGTTGTATATAACCATATATTTATATTAAGTTTATACATTATTATATAAAAGATATATACTTTTATATTTATATTTAAATACAATTACATATAGGTATATACACAAAACACATAAGGTATATATGTGTATATTGTATATACACCTCGATGTATAAAATTTAACCTCGTATATAATTCTAAATAAAGTTATATATTGTATATAATTCAACAAATTATGTATTGTCTTACAATACTCTATTTATGTAAACATTTGTATTAAAGTTATATTTAACTTAAATGTAAATATACAGTAATAGATTGATATTTATGTATAGCTCATTTAAGATGGTACATTCATTTCTTTATAAAGGGATGCAACTCAAGGTGGTACCCAAATTTACTAATTGCATAAGAGTGTAGTATAATACATCTTCCTAGGTAACTTATGGGTACATCTAATCATATTGGTTACTTATACTCTGAAATCAAAATTTGTTAAAATAACATAAAAATCATAATATAATTATTAAAATTAAGCTACGCAGAATAGCACAGAGGTTATTCACATAATTTCCTAACATAAGGTTTAAGTTTTAGGTATTAAAAGAACACCTAGATGGCTTAAACCAGTGGCTCTGATACCACCTTCTGTCACAGCCCCTGACCCCATCCTAGGAGCGGGAGCCGCAAACCAGTCAGATGGTATAGGTGTTTATTAATTTGGCAGCAGAAATTTTCATCAAGACCGTAGTTAGGAAATAGTTTATCAGAGTCAAAACACCACACTTTTATAAATAATAAATACATGGGAAAAACCCAAGTTTTATTTACATTACATTTATGGGGATAAACCCTAATTATTGAAAACAAAATCTCCTTTTTATTTAGGTAACTTTTATAGCCACTTTTCTAAGCTTTCAGTGCTCTCCAGCTGGCTTCTATTTGGCTTTCATATTTTGTTACCTGAAACGCGTTTAAAACATTTTTGTCAGTGGGAAATACTGGTGAGTGAATCCCAGTTTAATCAACACGGGTTTTATCTTTTCACAGTATTGAGAGCGATTACAATGTTTACATCTACATAGTTACTCATTCAATACTGTTAATCCTGACTGGTGGGTCATATTACCCATTGGCTAACTCTTTGTCCAATGGTAACGTTTTCCACATTTTGTATACAAAACCCCAACATACCGCCAGTAATTGAAGAATTACAAAAACTCAATCACTGCTTAATCATATTGTAAAATATTTAAGGTTTTGTAAAAACAGTTTACAAAAAGGAGATTACTCACATTGCTACTTTAAGGATTTCCTTTGTGTTTTTTTGGTTATAATCTATTTAAATAAACAATGCATAGGGATGGCAAAAAAGCCCAAGCCCGACGGGTATACCCGAAACCCGAAACATACGGGCCGTGTATACCCGAAGCCCAATGGGTATGGGCCGGGTACGGGCTTAAAAAAAGAATAAAATCGGGTACGGGTACGAGTATGGGATTTAGCGATACCCGCCCGATACCCGGCCCATTTACCCGAATAATACCCGAATATATCATATTATAGATTTCCGTATATATAAACTTAGTACATGTACTTATTATCTTCTCTATAGTCATATGTGGATATGTATTTGGCTAGTGCTTAGTGAACAAATAACTTATTTTTGAGCATGTATATTGGATATGGAATCTATCACTCTTTATTATGTGGATGTTTATGCAATTAGGTGGTCCTGATACAATTACTTAATTAAGTAATCATTTTGATTTAGTGTGGTATATGCAGTCTGAATATGATATGTAAGTTATTAATCATATTTTCATTTGTTATAGTTATTAAAATAGTAAATTATATAAACATCAAAATAAAAATTGCACATTTGTCCCAACGGGTATTTTTAAGAAATTAACGGGTATACCCGATACCCGACGGGTAATTACCCGACAAATAACCGATGGATAACGGGCCGGGTATGGGACAAAGAATTACAACCGGGTACGGGCCTGGGATTACCAACACCCGGCCCAAGCCCGACCCATTTCCATTCCTAACAATACACACGAGTTAGTATAATAACCCATATTTACATTAGTTATACCCTCCCCGAGACAGAAACTCCAACGACTACGTCGGGCAGAACCACGACAGCTGTTACGAAGCACTAGATCAATCGGGCAGCGTATCTAATACGTAACCGGAGGTTATAATACTTACAACGAGGCAGAGCTTCGCTTATTAGGGGGTATTATACCCGAGTATAGTTATTATTCTTCAGAATTGCGAGAGAGAAAGAGAAATGAACTATTTGAAATTGAAGGCCGATCCCATCTATTTATAGGGTCTGATCGAGCCTTTGTCGCGCCCCGCGAAAGAATACAAAGGGGTCTTCGCGCCCCGCGAGGGATGGTAGGCGGTTTGAGGGTTGCTGATTCATCGACACGTGGCGGCACCAGATCCTTGCTTGATATTGAGCTGTTGCGGCCCGCGACATAGATAGCCAAGGGTTTCGCACCCCGCGACAACCTTTTAGATTTTATTTTATTTGATTTTTATTAATATAAAAGGTATACGGGCTCGTTTATTGCATACGGGGAATATTTTAGGATGCGTAGGGGTTTCAGGGGTGTTTTAGGAGGTTTGGTATACTATTTAATAAAATATGTAATGCACTCGCATTAAGTATAGTAACCTAATTTAACTTTATCCCTACGTCACGAGACAGAACGCCAACAAACTTAGTCAGGCAGAGTCTTGACATTTGTTACGGGGCCCTAGATCAATCAGACAGGGTATCGACTTAGTGATCAGGGGTTAAAATACTTAAAACGGGGCAAAGCTTTGTAGTATTAGTGGTGAGTTACTAAAGAAAAGAAAGAAATCATAAAGGGATATAGAGATGGCGAGAGAGAAAGAAAGAATGTAAGTAAAATTTCTTTGACTGCTATATGCTATATATATAGTTGGTTAGGAAACTTGCTAGGCAAGTTGCAATGATTTCCAATTGATCATAGAGATCCACGTACACACAGTACGTATACTTTAAAAAAATCAAATGTTAGTTTTATATATATTATTATTATTTTATTATTATAATTAATTCAGCTGCTTCACTCATGTATTTCTTATAACTTCTAAAATATGATGTTTTATAAAATAATGAATATGTCATTAGAACGAGAATAGTGGTGTCTACATTTTGACCCAAGCTTCATTAAAAATGGAGTAAGTTCAAATATAATGTATTTTTATAATTTAGTTATTAAACGGTTCCTACGTTCGCCAAAATACCTCATATTTTTTTCGGTCAACTTACCCATGATGTATCCGTTTAATAACATAAGTTTATATACTTTATTTTAGATTTTATAAATAAAAATTTTTGGAATGTTACATCTGATGTTCAGCTTTAACTTGTGAACAGGTTAAACACTTAGAAACGTATGCTGCTATATCCTTTTTCATTCCTATCCACCAGAAATTCTTTCTTAAATCCTGATACATCTTATCACTTCCAGGATGCATCGTATACTTAGACTTATGGGTTTGTTCTAATATATGGTGGCGTAGGTTTCCTAATTTAGGTATCCAAATTCTCTTTTTATGGAATCTCCAAATTCCATATGTCCCTTGTTCTAGTACCTTAATCATTCCTTTTAATTTCTCAGTATCGTCCTTGATTACTGATTCTTGTGCTTTCTTGATCTGTTCATTTAAATCTACTTGTAGATTTAATTTAAGAGAACATACTCTTTTTGACTTTTCATGATACTTTCGACTTAAAGCATCAGCAACTACATTTGCCTTTCCTGCATGATACTGGATGTTATAATCATAATCACTAAGTATCTCCATCCATCGTATTTGTCTCATATTCAACTCCTTTTGCCCTAAAACATACCTTAAACTCTTATGATCTATAAAAATGGTAAACTTACTACCGTAAAGGTAATGTCTCCAAATTTTCAGGGCAAAATTATAGCTCCAAATTCTAAATCATGGGTTGAATAATTCTCTTCATGATCTTAAGTTGTCTAGATGCGTAAGCTATAACGTTTTGGCGTTGCATTAACACACATCCATACCCTAACTTAGAAGTGTCACAATTGACTACAAAGTCTTCAGTTCCTCCTGGTAACGCTAGTATGGGTGCGGTGGTTAATCTTTGCTTAAGGATTCTAAAGGCTTCTTCCTGTTTTGGTCCCCATTCAAACTTAATGGATTTACAGGTTAACTTAGTTAAAAGAATGGCTATTCTAGAAAAATCTCGAATAAATTTTCTATAATACCCTGCCAATCCTAAGAAACTTCTAACCTCGGTTGGTGACTCAGGGGTTTTCCATTTGGTAATTGCCTCGATCTTGGTGGGATCCACATGAATTCCTTCATGATTGACTAAGTGTCCAAGGAACTGTACCTGTTCTAACCAAATTCGCACTTTGAAAACTTTGCGTAAAGCTTTTCTTTTCGTAATAAACTTAGGAGTGCGTGAAAATGCTTAGCATGTTCCTCTTTATTCTTAGAGTAAATGATAATATCATCTATAAAGACAATTATGAATTTATCCAAATATGGCTTACATATTCGGTTCATCATGTCCAAAAATGCAGCTGGGGCATTGGTTAAACCAAATGGCATGACAGTAAATTCATAATGGCTATACCTGGTTCTAAAAGCGGTCTTAGGAATGTCCTCTTCCTGTACCTTTGATTGATGATATCCTGACCGTAAATCGATCTCTGAGAAAAATCGAGCTCCTTGCAATTGATCAAACAAATCATCGATCCTCGGTAATGGATAACATTTTTTAATCATGACCTTGTTCAATTCATGGTAATCAATGCACATTCGCATCGACCCATATTTCTTCTTGACGAATAAGATTGGCGCTCCCCATGGCGATGAAGTTGGCTGTATGAATCCTTTCTCCAACAACTGGTCTAATTGTTTATTCAGTTCCAGCATTTCTGCAGGTGCCAAACGATAAGGTGCTTTGGGAATTGGTGCTGTTCCTGGTAGCAGGTGAATTTTGAATTCGACTTCTCTGTCTGGCGGTAGTCCTGATAATTCTTCTGGAAATATATCTGGAAACTGAGACACTACTGGGATATCTTTTAATTCCTTTCCTTTAGTGTTAGTGATTATGGAAATCAAATACACTAAGGATCCTTTTCTTATATAACTTGTTGTTTTCATCACAGAGATGAATTTTGTAGATCTAGATGGCTTATCTCCTTTAATTGTGATCTTTTTACCCCTTGGTGAATTTACTTGGATTGACTTTTGATCACATAAAATACTTGCTTTGTTGGCTATTAACAAATCCATTCCTAATACAACATCAAATCCTGCCAGATTCATTGGGTAGATGTTTGCAATAAACTTTTGATTTAAAAATTCTATTCTTGCTCCCTGCAAGATTTCAGAAATCTTAATGGTTTCCCCATTGGCTGTCTCTACTAGACATTCTTGTGGGAGTTTAGTTAATGATTGATTAAGAAGTTTGCAAAATGAAGTATTAATAAAACTTTGTTTCGCACCAGAGTCAAATAATACTTTAGCAAAAACATCATTAACTAAAAACATACCGACTATCACATTCGGAATCATCTTGGCTTCTTCTGCAGTCAGAACAAATGCTCTAGCATTTTTAGTAGTCTTGTCGTTCATGGCTGGAGCTAGTTTCGGACACTTCGGCTTCATGTGACCTTTTTCTCCACAGTTGAAGCACATTCCATTATTAGGTTTCTTCCTACAATCTTCTTCCTTATGTCCTGGTATCTTGCAGAAATTACAGTAAGTGGGGCATTTTCCTGAATGCTTCTTCTTGCAGGCCTTCCAGTAGGGTGCAGAGGTAGAACCTACGTTTTTCCCACGGTTGGAATTACCGTAGCAAAATTCCTGGGTAAGGCTTTGAGCTAAATTCCTCATCTGGTCCTCTTCTCGTGTACGTATTAATTCATCAATCAAGGTGTTTCCTGGTTCTACAGCTTCTTCTATAGTTTGAGGTCTAGCTGCCTTGACTACATGCCTAATCTCACTGATTAATCCCCAGATATAACGGGAGATTAATACTGGTTCAGGTGATGCGAGGGTTGGCATTATTCTAGCATATTCAAAGAATAATGTAGTGTAACCCTTACTATCCACTCCAGTCATTCTAAGGTTTAAGAACTTATTTGCAATCTTTTCTTTTTCATTGGGAGGGCAGAATTTCCTTTCTACCATGTTTTTAAATTCCTCCCATTCCATATTGTAAATTCTGTCACTTCCCCTAGACTGGAGGATAGTGTTCCAACATGCTAAGGCTGAATTCTTAAATAGATTGGAAGCAAACATTATCTTATCCTCTTCCGCGCACTTGCTTATTTTTAAGACTGCCTCAGTCTTTTCTATCCAGCGTAGAGCTGCAATGTCCCCTTCATTGCCTGAGAATTCCATTGGTTTACAAGACCAGAATTCTTTACAAGAATAACCATAGGATATGGTTCTTCTTCTTTTGGGAATGGTGTAACACCCGTTCTTATAAATTAAGGTTTAACGTATCATTTACGAAAAACAATCATGTATTTAAGATTACATATGCATTGGAAATTACGGGTTTATTAAAACTTTTTACAATTTAAAAGTATACAACATATCATGTGTACGTTCGTCGTTTAACATAATAACGATACATAGTGCGGAAGCTTATTTCGTGATCGTGTTTGTAGGATCGTTGTTTGACCCAACTGAGTCGATTCGAAGAGTTTAAGTCCGGTTCAAAGGCGGAATCAGAGAAACGGACACAAATACAGCTTGATAATCTAATATCTGTCTCTTATATCTCGTTTAACATTGTTTACAACCTGACAGAAAACCGGCAGCACTTCGTTACAGTTCTGAAGAATGTGTACCGAATGAAATGACAAGTGCACTATATATAGAAGTGAGATTTCGCTTGAAGGTGACTAGAACTAGTTCAAGCGAAATCTGTTGTGTGAATTTCGCTTGAACTTGTCACAAGTTCATTTCAAGCGAAATCATCACTTAAACCTTATTTCTCAGTTTCTCGAACCTTGTGCACTGATAATCCTATCCTATTCTATTACATGATACAAGACGAACTCAATAGACGTAATGCACTAACAGACTCCCCCTCGGATATTGACGAAGTCTTTAGTGACTAATCTTCTATATGACACATCTTCAGTCTTGATCATTCTGTCTTTTCTTTCAAATTGTAACAATGTAAGCATCCAACAATCTTTCTCTTCTCCTATCAGCTTCAGGCTCCCCCTTTCGTCAAGCTTCCGTGCTTTGGGATCGACACCTAGCTTTCCATCTACAAGCTTCTCTTTGCTTCAAATTTGTCTTCAGACTCCCCCTTAAACTCTGCTCTCGGGATCGTAGTCTGGTATATCTGCAATCACTCAAACATTCATAAATATAATGTTTTCATATCAACTTCTCTAATCCACTCTCCCTATCAATAAACTTCATTGATCTAACAGTATTAAAGAATCCAATTCCCTCACAATTTATCATCCAAGTTCAAGTTAATGACCTTGGAGATATCACAAACTGTTTTTGAAAATTTTTGAATTTAAAACTTCAAGTTTCAATTTAATGAACTTGTTTTATTTTCAGAAACACAATCAGCTTACTTAGATTTTGAAACTCAGCACTCAGACATCGGTTATCGAAAATAAAGCAGAATCAAAAATCTTTTAGTATTTTCTGAAAACATAAAGCAGTAACGAAATATGTACAAACATATTTACAGACAATATTTTTATTTGAGTATGCGTCAGAGGATCATATCAGTTTTTGACAAGTCACAAGTACCGTTGAGCTTAAAATCACATTACGCATTAAACAATTCACTTAGATTGTCGATATACTGATCCACTTAAATTTTCATACAAACTTCAACTGATTCAGGATACGAATTAAGTATTTTAAAAACTTAAACCCATTCATGTGTCCCACCTCTTGAATATACTCCCGTATCCAGATCCCAATATTCAGTCTTACAGGCAATTATAACACAAATGATATCTGTAAGGGGTTAATAAATTATGAAGAATCATGAGAGCTCAGGTCAGAACTACCGTTCAGCAGAGAGATCATGACTCAACTTGGGTGTGTCCCCTTTAGAGGATCTTTTTTACAACAGCATTGCTAAGCAATTTTATTGTCTTATCATATATGCTGAGGGTGATGCTGTGTTTCAAGCATTTGCGGAAAGTATTATTCGAGTACTAGGTCAGAACTTCCATTCAGCAGAAGTCCCGGAATAATACCCCAGATATCACTGAGTATAAAAACCTGTATATCAGAATACGAAACCTTTCAAACGAGATTTCAGGGATTACCTATATATCTAAGTAGTGTTCCCCACGAAATAAGCAAGTGTGAAATTTAGGTTTATATCCCGAAAAAGTTTACTAAATGTATAAAAATCTACCGACATATCCACAGTGAGATCGTTTAACACATTTAAACTTTCCATTTCTTTAGCATACTGTAACTGTCTACTAATGTACTATCATTTCCTCTTTTTACGCAAAACTCAATTTTTAAATTTTATCATGTTTTTGACTTTATCAAATTTTCAAATGTTTTTGTATTTTCTAACAACAATTTTTCTCCCCCTAAAATGCAAATCCATTTAAAGAAAATTTGACAACCAACACTGACAGCTTTGTCTCGCCATCCATTTTCTGCTTATCGTGTTCTGATTTGCAAAAAATATACATACCCCCATGATTTACAACACATTGATTTTTACAGTTTGAAAACCGTTTTTCAATCTGGTGAAAGTAATCATGTTTGTTCAGCCGTGAGGGTTTCGGCGTATTCATTCAACACATATTTTTGTATTTTTCTATTTTTGACAGAAATTAAAAACAAACATATTTTTGTTTTTTTTTTCAAATTTTTCAATTTTAGGGTTTTTGAAAATATTGTTTATTTATTTACAGAAAACATATAAACTCCCTGTTCAACCAGAACAGGATCCAGCAACAGCCTCTCCTTGTTGTGCCAGGCTGCTCCAACCTCCATTCTCACAATCTTTGAATTCCATGAGCACCTGCACAAACAAATTACTCAATTACTTGAACAATTTAGCCCAGGTCTGTTGAACCTTAGGCATTTCAACACAATAATTTTCATTCAATGCTGGAAATTCTTTGTCATTTTTCACAAAAACTTTCTCAATTTTAACTTCAACTTTCTCATCTTTTACCAAATCAACATGTTTCTTAACACTCCATGTTTGACCTTTTGGTGTTCCTCGTTTGTAAAAATGTGAAACTTTTTGAACATTTTGATTTTGAACAACAACTCTTGGTTTCCAAAACTCTTGAGGTTTTGTCATATCAACAGTTGTTTTCCAACTTTGTGTTGTTCTAAATCTGGGTGTGTGAGAATTCCAGATCTGTCTAGAATCGAACTTATTCGGGTCTGATTTCCAGTTTTGATTCGAAGCAAACTTGTTTGTGTTGTACCTCCAAGTTTGTTTTGAGTCAAATCTGGTTGACCTTTGCCTCACATTCTCAGATTTTTGTTTCTCAGCATCAATCTTCTTTTGATCAACATCCACAGGTTTTAGATTAGGACACTTGCGTGCAAGATTTACTTTTTGATCACATTTGAAACATGTTCTCATGGACACATCTTTGACCTGTGGTTGTTGCTTTTTCTTTTTAGCAAAGAAATCATCATTAGACTGTCTCATTTTAAGTTCTTTTTCTTTTTCTAAATTGTCTCCTTGAACAAAACTCATTTTTGCCTGAAAATTTGGCATTTCATTTTTCTTTCGATTATGTTTCTTTTTATAACCCAACCCAGCCTTCATGTTCTTCTTTTTGAAACCAGATTTGTTATACGAACCTTTATGACTCTTACCAACAAACTTTGAAATCTCAGACTTCTCAATCTCAACCATTTTGAAAACTTTATCAACCTTTTCTGAAATCACATTCTGAATCGGGAAAACAACATCTAAGAACAATTTGTCCGATCCAATCATGGTATAAACCAATCCTTTTGAATCATCATTCAAACTTTCCTCGGATTTTGTATTTTTCAGATAACCATCATGAAGATTTCCTTCATCTTCATCCTGTGATTCAGATTTACCTGTAACAACTGACTCTTCTTTCAACACACTCTCAACGACTTTACCTACCACCTCTGAATCACGAGAATCATCAGATTTGGAATAGGTTATGTCAATGTTGTCTGGCAATTGATCTACCATGTTGAAAGCTTTTTCGACCTTTTCCTCATCATAAAATGCAAATTTTCCCGGTGGTGGAACTTGATGAAACTCTGAGCCAATGCCTTTCTTATTCTGCTCAGACTCACCATCACCCGGTTTTATATTGAAAATTCGTTCAAGCACATATGACGACACGTGGTAACTCTTTAACTTGTTATTATCCTGTTCAAAATCAGCAATCTGTCGCTTTAACTTAGCAACAGCCTCAATATAGGAATTGACAACATCTTGTTTTATAGCATACATTCGTTTAGTTCTTTGGTTGTTTCAGAAAGATAATTCATTCTTGATTGAGCATACTTCATTTCATCTTTTACTTTTTCATATGACTCTTTTGTAATATGATATGATAATTTCATAGAGTCATATTCCTTTTTCATTTCTTGACAAGCAATTTCGTTTTGTTCACATTCATTTGTCATTTTCAAAACATTTTCTTTCAAAACTTCATTTTCTTTCTCTAATTTGTTACATTTTTCTGAAAGTTTTTCATCATTTTCTTTAAAAACCTTTTCTTTTTCTAACATCTCTTTGCATTTTTCTTTGAAAATGTTTTCTATTTTTGTGAATTCAAGATCTCTTGTTCTGAATTGCTCATCTTTTTCAGTACAAGCTCTGCACGGTTCCATGCATTTCTTGCACTGATCAATCAGTTTCAAGTTTTCAGAATCAGAATTTACCTCAGTGATTGGCACTTCGATGTTTTCAGCAACCTCTGTCTGCTCAGCAACATTCTGCTTTTCTTCAACACCGACTTCATCACCAACATTATCAGCTTCCTCATTCTCATTCTTTTCTTCTTTTTCTTCTTTCTTCACCTCTTCTTCAATCTGCTGTTCTTCAGTAACAACTTCCTCAACCTCTTCATTCACAACAACTTCTTCACTTTTGATTTCCTTCACAGCTTCAGCTTCAACAGTTTCTGTTTTAACCTCTTCAGCATCTTTCTTCAGATTGTTCACCATTTCTTCAACATTCTTCTTCATCCTCTCCTCATCCATTTTTCTCAGACACGATAACATAGCATAGCATATCTGATCTCCTTCTCAAATCTCTTAACATATGTGTCATCTTTCAATACATTTCTATAGTATTCAGCTCTCAACGGGACTTTAAGAAGAACATCATCGAAAATTATGTCTTTCTTGGGAACAACCGGTTCTCCTTCTCTGTTATAATAGCATTCTCTCTTTTTATCCCATCTTTTGCTACCAACAGCCATCTCATACTCCCCTTGCATGTCATCTATTCTGTTATAGACCACGTTTCTTTCTCTGTAGGTCTTCTCACTCAAGATCTCTTCTCGAGTTTTTTCTTTGATCTCAACTTTTTCTTCATGGACTTCAGTAGTGTCTTTGTCTTTGTTTTCATCTTGAATCTTAGCAACAAAAACAAACTTTCTTTCTTCTGTCATAGCTCTCCCTTGAGTTGTTTTACGAACATTCTCTAAACGATCTTCTTCTGGACAAACTGTGCTCCAGTCAAATCCTTCATCAGGATAGATTACTGCATATGCTCTTGATTTTTCTCTCGGCTTATCTTCGATCAACTTTGGTTCTTCTCTGCTTCGATGGTAAATCGCCTTTCGATAATAATCATCGTTGAAAGGACGTTCACTTCCTTCAGCAACTTCAGAGTTTCTGCATTCTCTTTTGAAATGACCCTTTTGCTTGCATTTGAAGCAAGTCACTTTGGATTTGTCGAATCCAAGCTTTGTTGACGCACCTCCAAGAGATTGTTTCCTGGTAATCTCCATATACCTCTGAGCTCTTCGGATACAACTAGCTAAACACCAACGGATGTCAATGAGCTCCATCTCTTCCGGATCAATCTGGTCGTAGTCTTCTTTGGTCAATTCAGAATTTCCAATTTTTCCAGCTACTAGACCTTCATATGACTCCAGAACAGATGCAAGGAAACTCATTTGCTGCTTCGCTGCATTTAGGCTCATTGCAGGAGAATTCTTCAGTTTAAGAGCAATGTTGCACAGAATTTCTTCAGATTCATCAGAATTTTTCTTTGAAGATGAATGATATCCAGAATGATGACTTGTTGACGTTGTTGATGGTTCTTTCATCTTTTCACCACTAAATGCTGTTTTTGGTGAACCAACGCCTTTATCAGAAAGCACACTGCTTTTGTAGTACAATCCAACATTCTGTTGATATGAAGAATCAATCATCTTGTTTTGCTTTTGTAGCTCCAGATCATGACTTTCAATCTTTTCAAACAAAGCATCAAGAGTAATTGTATCATACAAAGCATCATTTTTCAAAATAAAAACAAAAGTTTGCCACTGATCAGCTCGTGGTAACGCTTCAATCACTTTGTCTATCAATTCCTCTCTTGTTTTATTTATCTCTAATCTTTCCAATTCAATTTTAAGATGACAGAATCTCTCAATCATTTGCCTCACCGACTCTCCTTTTATGTTATCAAACAGATCAAATTCTTTCTTTAATAAAGCGATTTTGTTCTTTTTAATCTGTTTACCCCCTTCAGCTTTAACACGTAAAGCTTCCCAGACAGACTTAGATGACCCATCATGAGTTAGTAAAGCAAAAATATCATTTCTGATTGCTGACTGGATCAGTGCTATCATTCTCTGTTCAGCTCCGTATTCAGCTTTATCTTCTCTGGAAAACTTCTTGAATACTAGATCTTCGCCTTTCTCGTCTTTTGGTTTTTCATACCCATACTCCAAGCAAAACCAACTTTCATGAGCATACGCCTTTGCCCATGTAACACCTGTGCCTCCACGACCATCAAACAAATACCGAACCAATGAAATATTATATTTCATACCTGGGATTTGTAAAAATATGTGTATCATTTGCACATATCAATTTTTGTTCAATTCCAAACTCTAAATCGCTTTCTGGAAGGTTATACGCGCACCGATGCGTAAATATAACCAGTTTAATGCAACAAACACTCCGGAATAGTGACATAGGCTTAACATACCTTAAATAACCTTTACATAACTTAGAAATAAGTTTTGAAGGCTTTGGTATGGCAAAAACAAGTTAATTCGCTTACAGGGACTAAACTTGACAAACTGCGAAAGTATGCCAATTTGAACTGTAACAGACATTCCGGAACACGACCATAAGTTAAACACACCTTAAATATCCTTTATATATCTTAGAAATAGGCTTTGAGGGGTTCGGTGTGCTAAAATAAACTTTTGGCTCATTCAGGTACTAAAAGCGTCAAAAAGTGCACAAGTTTGCATTTTCGTGCATAACTTACGTTCTGAATACATCCGGACATCCAAAAATTTATGTAAGCACTAAAATATTTTATTTTTGTGTTTGGCATAAGAAAAATCCATTCGTCACGCCATTTGGATCATTTTTCGCGCTTATGCGCATTCCGTCGTAATTAACCGAACAACGTAACCGTACGGCTAAACGAACCGACACCCGAGATATTTTTGAACACATTTTAAGTTCCCTATACTTTAACTTCATTTTAGAGCTTTGAAATGGGGTTAACAGGGCTTAAACGTGTAAAAAAAAACGCATCGAAAACCAAGTTTTGAGGTTGCAGGGACTGAAACTGTAAATCTGCCAAACTAGGTCCGTAAACAGGGGCCAGATGCATCAAAACGTTTTTTTTCATCTTTTAACAGCCCTTAACTCTCTCCAAAGGTCAAGTGCCAAGTGTCAAACTCTTATGGTGAGTGGCCTTTTTGGGTACCATAAGGTTCCGACACATGTACGGATGAGATTAAGGCACGTGTTTCGACAAACGATCCTAATGGTGGACCATTCACTATAAATACCCCTTGCCATCCAACCTCTAAACTCACTAGAATCTGATCTCAAATGCTCTAAGTTGAAACCTTTGTTTCATACCTGAGCTATTTTGATCTAGATTAGCATTCGGGGACCCTACGTGAGTATTCTTTCGTTCTTTTATTGCTTTTCGAGTCTGAAAGTCAAACTTTGTTTGACTTTCTGCATTGACCAGCTTATGGTCAATGCGAAGTTCGTTTGAACTTCGCAACGTGATTGTAATCACAATGGTTATAGTCCTTTGTGACTATACCTACTGATTACCACGTTATCTAGGCTCCGTGACGAGCCGTAGTTTCGGTCAGAATACGTATTCTTGCGTATTTTGTAACCAAACTACTTATGGGTATCAAAACCGTTTGTTTTGATACCAAACCTGTTTTCTAAACTTAGTTAAGCATGTTTTAACATGCTTAGCTCGTCACTTTTAGTTTAGTGCTTATATAGGGTCGTAAGGTAAGCGATTTAAACAATCGCTTATACTTTCGAACCCGACCCGTTTGGTCGATCATTAGGATCCGACCAAGCACATTAGGTGACCATAGTATATAGGGAATAACCTTCCGAGGTTATACCTTATGGTCGCTTCGTTTAAGTAGTTGTATGATAGGTAGCTTATATGCCTTAGGTAAATTACCAAAATGCCCTTTTGACGCCAAAATTCATTTTAAGCATATGTAACATAACTTTTGACATCTAAACTGATTTGAAAACAATATTAGACATGTTAAGGCATATGTTACTTGTCATAGGACTAGTTAGGCGGTCCGAACGCGTTTTACGCGAACGACGCGTTAAAGTAGCATAAGCTACCTAAACGGGTCGTAATGGGTCGTAAGCACTTAGGTTAGGTTTCATTTAGTATGTAGGCTTTGTTAAACCATACTACATGAGTTCCCATACTCATTTGGTTTACGAGCCCTCATTCTATCCGATCTTCCGATTTAGGTCCGGTTTATTAATGTAGTTACCTATATTAGGTGCCGTTTGATATTCCGAGATCTCTAGCATTGCTTGGTGGTTATCTTAGGACTTCTGAGCAATCTCAAGTGAGTACATAGACCCCTCTTTTACTGTTTTCCAAACGTTTTGGGGTGGAACACATGTGCCTACTTGTTACTTTCATGCTTTCCATGTTTTCACATTATATACATGCTATGTTCATTAGTACACTATTAGTACATGATTTCATTACATTTTATGCTATGTATGTCCATTGTGTGCATACTTAGTACATTGTTTTACATCACATCACATCACATCACATGCTATGTATGTCCATTTAGTACATGCTTAGTACATTATTTTACATTGCATCTCTGTTGCATATGTTCCAGTAACATATGGACACATTGTTTTACAGCTCTACCTTGTATGTTTACTCTAGCATACTAGGTACATTATCTTCATAAAACATGCTTACATTTTGGTATGACATTTGGTTTGTTTAAACTATACTATACATTCATTAACACCGATCACGCCGCTCGGTAGTAGGTAGTGGTACCATAGGACTTGACAAATCCCATTCCTGAAATCTCGGGTTTGTTTGGACGTAAGGAATGACCGAATCCGAATACATATTCTTTTGATAACTCATTTTTACATAGTTATCCGACTGTCGCAAGGCTTGGATGTATGAATTTTTACAATACCGCATAAATGTTCATATTCAGTATAGCATGCATATATTTTACAAAACATAACTTTGATTTAAACCAAGTTTTACTTCAATACTTTGTTTTGTGCATTTCATCTATGGTTTAGTTGATGCATTTCACTAGCCATACATAAACATTTGTTACACATTACTTGACTACTTTTGGACTATCAACATTTGACATGGTTTATACAAGGACTTTTGACAATTGGTTTAAACATAGACATCTTATATTGGTGGTTTGGTTTGAGTAAGTGATTTAAGTAACGAGGCGTGTGTAATATGATACAAGCATGGTGGATACGCCGTTGGTACTTCCTATATATAAGTGATTGTATGGTATTACATATCGTTGCGTTATTTGAAATCATTTCAATTTAGACATATAACATTTTATACAAATAACATACTTTTCACAATACATTGTTTTACAAACAACTTAACTTATACAAACTCATTTTTACATGGTTATTCATTTAACCATGCATTATTCTCTTATTTATACGTATCATCTGAACTTATTGTTTTTCAAATGATTTACAAAGACAAAGCAAATTACAAGGTTCATGACTAAACATTTTCTTAAAACAGATGTCATGAATCTTATTTTCACAAAACCTATGTACTCGCCGGCATTTTTATGCTGACGTACCTATTTTCACATGTGTTTCAGGAAATGAAGCATAGGATTGATCAAGATACACTTAGGCGGACATGGGCCTTAGTGACAATAAAAGATGCAAGACTAGTTATTTTGTTATGTTTCTTTGATTTTTAAGACATTGTAACTCTTTTAATCAATAAAACAATATTTCAAGTTCCATGTGTTATGAAACAATGATTCTGTTACAACACTCCCCGATGTTTCCGCCACGTTTTGTAGGTTCTACGTGGTCGGGGTGTGACAGAAAAGTTGGTATGAGAGCTCATGGTTATAGGGAATTAGGTTATTAGTAATACTTTGACCTAGTCTATAACCTTCTTAGGACCCTAACGCGAGTTTACTTGCGTTTAGTCATAAAACAATACTGTCACCTATCCTTAGGCGACAACCACAACAAGAACATAAATTTCAAAACCACTTTGAAAACTAATCATTTGTTCTAGGATGATTGATTACTAGGTTTTGAACCCTTTATTGTAAGGTTTTGAACCCTCTGTTATATAGTTTTGAACCCCTTTGAGTTTTTCAAAACCTCGTCAAGGTCTTGGGTTTTAAATAATGTGAACACGTGCAAACTGGAAGGGTGGATGCCTGTATTCTGGGTTTTCTGTCTAGGCAAGCACTTCGTATACATCTCATCAGACGCGAGACCAGTTGTGCTTACCTGGGAATTCTTGGGATGAGTGTTCACTTATAGGCGAGCATGTTTTCGCGATACATTATTTTTGACCCATTTACTTTGATTTGTCACCATCTCATTTGTTTGCCTTAGGAAACAAACAAATGATCACAATTTTCATTCGTTACCATTCTGTATTGATTATCCAATAACCTTTCACCTGTTTCTTCCTATGCCTTTCATTTGCTTCTAGAATGTCTCTTCCTCTCAGCACCGGTCAAATGTCCGAGCAGACAGCCAAATTCGCTCAACGAATAGGCGAAGTAGTCCTGAAGACTGTTGAATTAACTACTACCATGTATCGTCTCCAGGATGAAGCCACTCAAGAGTCACCAAGACAGGCAGGACCTAGTCAGGTGACAGCACCATCAGCCAAGAAACCAATCGAGGAATCAAAGACCATGGATGAACGATCTCCTAAGAAGTCAAAGAAGCGAAAGGCTTCTCAGAATTTCGCCGTGGTCGCTCACAATGATCAAGCCGTCCCCAACCAACCAGCTCAACCCCCTACTAGGAAGCCATACAATGGAACTGCACCCTTGTGCAACCAATGTAGCCTCCATCATCATGCTAGTGTGAAGTGCCACAAATGCCAGATTTGTGGACTTATAGGTCATACAGCAAGGGTTTGCCCAACTGCAGCTGTACCAAATCAAGCTGATGACAATCCTGCTCAAGCTCGTTTCTCGCCGGGGTCTTGCTACAACTGTGGCGAGATGGGCCATTTCCGGAGGGATTGCCCAAAGCTTGCTAATGCAAATCTGACCCTCGGATGAGCATTTGACTGAACAAAGGATGTTGCTGTCTTATGCTTTTGTTCTTTTATTTTCTTGTAATGTGAAACAATTTGTTTTGTTTATAAATAAATTATTGTTTACAAATTCTGATGTACAATTGTAGTTACATATGTGTATGACTTTTCCTATGATACCTACATTAAGGAACTATATTCCTTACAAACTACTTTTGCGAATTTCCCATTCTTGCGTTTGTTCATGATTCCTTTGGAAAATTCTAAGTACTCGTTTCATTCTAGGAAACGAAGTACAAGAAATAAATCGAAATTATGAGTAATCGTGCTTTTCACACATCTGTGCCTTTGAATTCTTGGATAGATAACTAAGAGTATTTTCAAATCTCATACCCATTATGTTCTGATTTCTTCAACATGCATAACATAAGTTTTCAAAACAACCTACATGATTTCAAAACATCCTATACATAGTTCGAAAACATTTTTAATATAGTGTATTTACTTAAACATAACAAATGCACAAAGCTTTGTCTGTATTTTCAAAAACAACCTTCATGATTTCAAAATGTCTCATATAGCCTGAAAACAATATTAGTACAATATATTTTCTTATCAAGTGCATGATTTCAAAAGCATCATTCATGTTTTCCAAAAACCTTATACATAATTTCAAAATTCATTTCGCATGATTTTAAAACATTTTTATAAATATACCTACCTAATACAACTACTTTATGATTTCAAAGGTATTATATATAAGGTTTCAAAAACATTGAACACATTTTTAGAACCCCATGCATAGTATTGCAAAAAAAAAATATTTTTCTCATGCATTGACTTAACCTTCAAATTTCGCTTCATATGTCGCCTTGGCATATCGAGCATCTCAACTTCATAAGCATTTCAACTTCATGTTTTGACTTAAGCACGTCCAGTGCAAGGTTTCAAAACATCTTCAACCTCTAAAATCCATATGGGATCTTTTTATCTTCACAATTAGATCCTTGTGGATAATTGTCATACAAATCAGAGTCCTTAATTGGATTCCTTATGTACCTAAATTCGAACATTTCGGTTCCTAATAATCGAAATCGAATTTTCTTTTTGAATCTTTCTATCTTTATAGTTAGATTATTGATAACGTTTAAAGTACCAAATGAAATCCACGGAATGGATTCCTAGTGTGCTTTAAATGCATGTACGCAATTAACAAGACAAATTAACAAACAATTTTGTGGTTATGTGACTATGTGTTTATTCATCTTATGTTTTCTTTTATGCATTTTGTGTTTTTATACTCTGGATATTTGTTATCCAAATCCTCGCAGGATCTTTCATATCTCCATATGAGGGATTCGTAGCAGGATAGTCAAAAGGTACTGCCTTAAATCCTTAATGGGCTTCTATATAATAGTTAAGACCCTTGGATTATATAGTACCACTCCATGTTTCATAAGAGACCCTTTTAGAGGTCTAGTAAAAAAGATTGATTCACAATCTGGTTAAAGGACGACATCTAGTGATGTAGCTGAACAGACTCCTTGATAGTCTATTTAGATCATTTATTGACTTAATTAAAAGGACTCTATGGTGGTCTAGTCACACTCATCACAGGTTTGTTCATTTGGTTTTACACTACACATTATAAAATAGACTGTGTGAACTGTGCAAGGAATTGTCTAATTATGGACGCGTACATAATTATGAAATTTAGTGCACAGAAACCCAGTAAGATTTATTATGTGTAAGAACCGATAGCGACAACAATAACAAAATGAGAACGATGTAATGGAGGTACGGTGGACGCACCAATGACGCTTCATATACTTGTATATAAGTGTCCCTCTTGCATTGCAAGCATAATGTTATTAAGGTTACTAGAAGTTCAGAACCCTAACCAATATTGTTCGATCTTTTCAACTTCATGTTTTAAACTCTCACAATTTTCCTCTAAATAAATTTCGGGACGAAATTTCCTAAAGTAGGGGAGACTGTAACACCTGTGCCTCCACGACCATCAAACAAATACCGAACCAATGAAATATTATATTTCATACTTGGGATTTGTAAAAATATGTGTATCATTTGCACATATCAATTTTTGTTCAATTCAAAACTCTAAATCGCTTTCTGGAAGGTTTTACGCGCACCGATGCGTAAATATAACCAGTTTAATGCAACAAACACTCCGGAATAGTGAAATAGGCTTAACATACCTTAAATAACCTTTACATAACTTAGAAATAAGTTTTGAAGGCTTTGGTATGGCAAAAACAAGTTAATTCGCTTACAGGGACTAAACTTGACAAACTGCGAAAGTATGCCAATTTGAACTGTAACAGACATTCCGGAACATGACCATAAGTTAAACACACCTTAAATATCCTTTATATAGCTTAGAAATAGGCTTTGAGGGGTTCGGTGTGCTAAAATAAACTTTTGGCTCATTCAGGTACTAAAAGCGTCAAAAAGTGCACAAGTTTGCATTTTCGTGCATAACTTACGTTCTGAATACATCCGGACATCCAAAAATTTATGTAAGCACTAAAATATTTTATTTTAGTGTTTGGCATAAGAAAAATCCATTCGTCACGCCATTTGGATCATTTTTCGCGCTTATGCGCATTCCGTCGTAATTAACCGAACAACGTAACCGTACGGCTAAACGAACCGACACCCGAGATATTTTTGAACACATTTTAAGTTCCCTATACTTTAAATTCATTTTAGAGCTTTGAAATGGGGTTAACAGGGCTTAAACGTGTAAAAAAAAAAAAACGCATCGAAAACCAAGTTTTGAGGTTGCAGGGACTGACACTGTAAATCTGCCAAACTAGGTCCGTAAACAGGGGCCAGATGCAGCAAAATGTTTTTTTTTCATCTTTTAACAGCCCTTAACTCTCTCCAAAGGTCAAGTGCCAAGTGTCAAACTCTTATGGTGAGTGGCCTTTTTGGGTACCATAAGGTTCTGACACATGTACGGATGAGATTAAGGCACGTATTTCGACAAACGATCCTAATGGTGGACCATTCACTATAAATACCCCTTGCCATCCAACCTCTAAACTCACTAGAATCTGATCTCAAATGCTCTAAGTTGAAACCTTTGTTTCATACCTGAGCTATTTTGATCTAGATTAGCATTCGGGGACCCTACGTGAGTATTCTTTCGTTCTTTTATTGCTTTTCGAGTCTGAAAGTCAAACTTTGTTTGACTTTCTGCATTGACCAGCTTATGGTCAATGCGAAGTTTGTTTGAACTTCGCAACGTGATTGTAATCACAATGGTTATAGTCCTTTGTGACTATACCTACTGATTACCACGTTATCTAGGCTCCGTGACGAGCCGTAGTTTCGGTCAGAATACGTATTCTTGCGTATTTTGTAACCAAACTACTTATGGGTATCAAAACCGTTTGTTTTGATACCAAACCTGTTTTCTAAACTTAGTTAAGCATGTTTTAACATGCTTAGCTCGTCACTTTTAGTTTAGCGCTTATATAGGGTCGTAAGGTAAGCGATTTAAACAATCGCTTATACTTTCGAACCCGACCCGTTTGGTCGATCATTAGGATCCGACCAAGCACATTAGGTGACCATAGTATATAGGGAATAACCTTCCGAGGTTATACCTTATGGTCGCTTCGTTTAAGTAGTTGTATGATAGGTAGCTTATATGCCTTAGGTAAATTACCAAAATGCCCTTTTGACGCCAAAATTCATTTTAAGCATATGTAACATAACTTTTGACATCTAAACTGATTTGAAAACAATATTAGACATGTTAAGGCATATGTTACTTGTCATAGGACTAGTTAGGCGGTCCGAACGCGTTTTACGCGAACGACGCGTTAAAGTAGCATAAGCTACCTAAACGGGTCGTAATGGGTCGTAAGCACTTAGGTTAGGTTTCATTTAGTATGTAGGCTTTGTTAAACCATACTACATGAGTTCCCATACTCATTTGGTTTACGAGCCCTCATTCTATCCGATCTTCCGATTTAGGTCCGGTTTATTAATGTAGTTACCTATATTAGGTGCCGTTTGATATTCCGAGATCTCTAGCATTGCTTGGTGGTTATCTTAGGACTTCTGAGCAATCTCAAGTGAGTACATAGACCCCTCTTTTACTGTTTTCCAAACGTTTTGGGGTGGAACACATGTGCCTACTTGTTACTTTCATGCTTTCCATGTTTTCACATTATATACATGCTATGTTCATTAGTACACTATTAGTACATGATTTCATTACATTTTATGCTATGTATGTCCATTGTATGCATACTTAGTACATTGTTTTACATCACATCACATCACATCACATGCTATGTATGTCCATTTAGTACATGCTTAGTACATTATTTTACATTGCATCTCTGTTGCATATGTTCCAGTAACATATGGACACATTGTTTTACAGCTCTACCTTGTATGTTTACTCTAGCATACTAGGTACATTATCTTCATAAAACATGCTTACATTTTGGTATGACATTTGGTTTGTTTAAACTATACTATACATTCATTAACACCGATCACGCCGCTCGGTAGTAGGTAGTGGTACCATAGGACTTGACAAATCCCATTCCTGAAATCTCGGGTTTGTTTGGACGTAAGGAATGACCGAATCCGAATACATATTCTTTTGATAACTCATTTTTACATAGTTATCCGACTGTCGCAAGGCTTGGATGTATGAATTTTTACAATACCGCATAAATGTTCATATTCAGTATAGCATGCATATATTTTACAAAACATAACTTTGATTTAAACCAAGTTTTACTTCAATACTTTGTTTTGTGCATTTCATCTATGGTTTAGTTGATGCATTTCACTAGCCATACATAAACATTTGTTACACATTACTTGACTACTTTTGGACTATCAACATTTGACATGGTTTATACAAGGACTTTTGACAATTGGTTTAAACATAGACATCTTATATTGGTGGTTTGGTTTGAGTAAGTGATTTAAGTAACGAGGCGTGTGAAATATGATACAAGCATGGTGGATACGCCGCTGGTACTTCCTATATATAAGTGATTGTATGGTATTACATATCGTTGCGTTATTTGAAATCATTTCAATTTAGACATATAACATTTTATACAAATAACATACTTTTCACAATACATTGTTTTACAAACAACTTAACTTATACAAACTCATTTTTACATGGTTATTCATTTAACCATGCATTATTCTCTTATTTATACGTATCATCTGAACTTATTGTTTTTCAAATGATTTACAAAGACAAAGCAAATTACAAGGTTCATGACTAAACATTTTCTTAAAACAGATGTCATGAATCTTATTTTCACAAAACCTATGTACTCGCCGGCATTTTTATGCTGACGTACCTATTTTCACATGTGTTTCAGGAAATGAAGCATAGGATTGATCAAGATACACTTAGGCGGACATGGGCCTTAGTGACAATAAAAGATGCAAGACTAGTTATTTTGTTATGTTTCTTTGATTTTCAAGACATTGTAACTCTTTTAATCAATAAAACAATATTTCAAGTTCCATGTGTTATGAAACAATGATTCTGTTACAACACTCCCCGATGTTTCCGCCACGTTTTGTAGGTTCTACGTGGTCGGGGTGTGACAGCCCAGTTGATGAAACGTTCTTTCCACCAGGTATAATCATCAATGCTATCCAGAGTTGGTGGCTTTGAGTGAGTTCCGTAAAAGTTATCATGCTTGATGTTTTCATTGAGCACCTTAGTAATGGTTTTTGGTGTAACATTTGCTACATCAGACGATTCAGATGTGAACGCATTGAAAAACGTATTGTAGAATTCCTCAGCCATGATGTAAACCTGAACAAGATAATCAAACAAACACAATCAGTATACACAATATCAAATATTCTGAAACAGACTGATACTCGGTTGACTTGAAATAATCGTGACAAGAAATTTCACTTATCAAGCGAAATTAGAAAGTTCAATCGAAATCACTAGTTGATCAGTTGAAGCGAAATCACTAGTTGATCAGTTGAAGCGAAATCAGCTGATATAACTTCAAGCGAAATCCCAAGCGAAATCTTAAGCTAAATCTCAAGCGAAATCTCCTATTTCGCTTGGACTTTCAAGCGAAATGGTCTGATACAAATTCAATCAGTTCAAGCGAAATCCAACAATCCTATTTCGCTTGAACTTTTCAAGCGAAATCTAAGACCAGTTCTTTTATAAGCGAAATCAACAGCCAAACTCAAGTTTCAAGCGAAATCAACAGCCAAACTCAAGTTTCAAGCGAAATCTTCAATATATTTCAAGCGAAATCAGCTGATGTCATCTTTTACGAACAGTTTTCAAGCGAAAAGTTAAATTTTTATATGAAATCGATCGATTTTAAGTCCAAATCTTTCAAGGATTAGTTATCACATTAATTCACTTGTTATATGTCAAATTCAGGTCATGTTCACCGCTGAAATATGTTCAAATCAGAAAAATATGAGAAGAAGTGAGTAGAAAGTAGAGAATCTGGTAAAATCAAGCTGCTATGGTATGAACTCCTCGTCCTGAGCTCTGATACCACTTGTAGGATCGTTGTTTGACCCGACTGAGTCGATTCGAAGAGTTTAAGTCCGGTTCAAAGGCGGAATCAGAGAAACGGACACAAATACAACTTGATAATCTAATATCTGTCTCTTATATCTCGTTTAACATTGTTTACAACCTGACAGAAAACCGGCAGCACTTCGTTACAGTTCTGAAGAATGTGTACCGAATGAAATGACAAGTGCACTATATATAGAAGTGAGATTTCGCTTGAAGGTGACTAGAACTAGTTCAAGAGAAATCTGTTGTGTGAATTTCGCTTGAACTTGTCACAAGTTCATTTCAAGCGAAATCATCACTTAAACCTTATTTCTCAGTTTCTCGAACCTTGTGCACTGATAATCCTATCCTATTCTATTACATGATACAAGACGAAGTCAATAGACGTAATGCACTAACAGTGTTCGGTTCTTGCTCGTCACTTGATCTTCATCCGTGCACTCTTGGCATTCACCTATGATCAAAACCAACTTAAAAGTTAGTTTTGATAGTCAAATATTAAGTTCAAACAAGTACAGGGGTTAAAATGACAAAATTTTAAAAAAAATTCGGAGTTAGGGGGCTTCGCGTGACGCCAAGGGCCTAGGCGTCACGCCTAGCCCTATTTTTCACAGCCAGTTGTCTTCAGCTGATGCTGTACATACCCAGCACGACCTGATTTCACGGAAACGACCATAACTTCTTCGTTATTGATCCGTTTTACCCGATTCTTTTTCCTACGCGTCCGTAATTTAATCCTCCATCTTATGGAGTTAAAATCCTACATCCAACATAAGAAATTTTGAGACTTCTAAGCCTTCGACTCGTTACCTTTTTACCGAATTTTAACCCGTTTATGCATTTCATCAAACAAACATATTTACTTGATTCCTATATCTCATACACTTCTTCAAATTAATGTTACCTACTATATTAGGTTCTAATCATAGGTTTATTACACAATTTAAACCCGTTTTCGCTCGTATGCTTATTTTGACCCGTTAAGGGTATTTAAGCACTTTAAAGCTTGAAATCGCTTTCATTCATTTCTAGCATCTTATTCCTATATTTCTTTTCAAGTAATCTTCAACTACAACTCTTTGTGTGTTGGATTTCAATGTGTATATCTATATGTTCCGAGTTTTACCCTTCGGATTGTTATTTTACGGCAAGACTCAAATAGAGCTATTTGACTAACGTATTACATCTTTCAATTTCTACACTTATTCTAAGTATTTATTTAATCATGAAACTCGTTTCCAAACAACCTTTAAGGGTTGTTTGTTCAATTTAACCTACAAGGGCATTTTGGTCAATTTTGGTCCTTCTTTTACGACAAAGGACTTTCAGATACTTGTTTGACCCAAAAATTCGATCTTTTAACTATAACCTTGTTTAGAAGCCATTATGTTTCTAAAACACTACAATTATAACTTGAATTATTCGGTTTATCTTTAAGATAACCAAATATCCAATTTAAACTTGTTTAACTCTTAGAAAACCTCAAGTTCTACATGATGAATTGAATCATTATACATACCTGGCTCGGATCAATATATTGACCCGTTTCAATACCTTGACTTAGCAGCCGCTAAGCAATAGTGATGTGCGTATCCATTTGATATTCATTCCTATAAACATGTAACTCGACAAACCATTAGTCGATATTGTCAAAGGGTGATAATTTCACCTTTTGACCCGTTTATTTACCTAGTGATCTTCGTCACTTCCACTAAATGCGAATTTCATGTATTATGCCAATTTAAAGTCAACTAACAAAAATTCGTAATCAAGCATAATGTAACGGAACCGTAGTTACGTACCTTTTAAGCATCCTTTCCAAACGCGTATTTCCACCGGCTTGTCCATTTGACGATCTGGATTCCTCGCCTAAAGAGTTCAATTCGCAATCCGTTTAGAACCCTTTTTCAATCATGTATCGCATAATTCGCTAAATCGTTACAATCATGCGTTTTAACTTTAAATTTCAATTTTAAGCCTTCTTTGAGGCATTTTCACAAACACTTAGCAGGTCAGATTTCTACATAATCTAAACCAAGTTCATGACTTGAGTTTATCACCCCAATTAACTTCAATTAGACTATATACACATATTTTAACATCAACAATTCAGAGATTTCCTCATAATTTCAGTTTACACTAGAACAAGGGTTTAAATCCTAGTGTTTATCAAGCTCTACTAACTTATTAATCACCCACTATGGTGATTTTGATCCTTACAATTATCATGCATGAATTTTGACAAGAAATCATCTAGGGTTTGTCCCTAAACCTTATATCACTTCCAACTTCGTATTTACAACACATAATTAAGCTCAACACTCAATTTCAATCACATGCAAGAATTTGGGTTGAATCAAAGTAACCAAATTCGACATACCTTACGATCCTCTTGACAAGGTGATCATGATTCTATGTTCAGATTTTGATTTCAACTCGATTTGGGCCTTCAATTTGAGAGTTTAGTAGAAGTTAGGGTTTTGGGGGTGAGGGTGTCGCCCTCTCCTGTTCTTGATCGACCAGACATCTCAAATGAGATGTTTGGTTTTGTTTTTAATTAAAACCAATAATATAAGTTTTAATTTTAACAACATTGGCCCCTCCACTTTTGTTTGATATATAGTTTTGGTTGTTTTAACCCTATTTCAAGTTATTTCTAGACTTGTAGTTAACTAGGTTATAATTTTCCTAGTTATGCATCTTGTTCAAAAACCCGTTTTATTTTAAGTCCCGTTAAATCTCGGGCCTTTTTATATACTTTGCTTTCTCAAAGTATTTCTCATCCTTTTAATAAATATTAAATTTATTTATTTAAATCCTAATACTCACCGGGTTAAATTTACCACTAACGGTATTTTACCCGTTTTTACTATTAACGAGGTTTGATTACCAAACCCGTTTTCGGGGTGTTACAAGTCTACCCCCCTTAAAGAGGTTTCGTCCTCGAAACCTTTTCTTTCATAATTTATCGAGTTTAACTCCATGCATATGTTCTCGACAATCAATTGAGCATTGCTCATATTTTAATCGATTGTTAGTATTACCAGAAAATTTATGGTAATACCTTTTTGGTTACAAAACATCTACGTGCCTCATTCGACATAATGCAACTTGAAATAACGTAATTTCGTTATTTCTACTAGTTTAGTTAACTTAGCGTTATCCATATTATCGAACCCTTTGTGAATCCGTTACCTTGACCCGTTTTAAAGGTCTTTAGTGAAATCTTTCACTTTTAACAACAATTTCCTTTGTTTTCCAAGTTCATTTATTCGGTTCAGTTATACCGAATCCACCGATTATAAGCAACCAAATTTATTTAAATGACCTTAACCGGTCCCGCTAACTAGACTTATTAGTCCAGTTACTCTTTACCGCTCGCTTGGTTATAATGTGATTCCACTTCACATTGTATTTCTTGACCGTGATCGTGTCACGTCATGTTTAATTTTATATCAACGTTTCTTTATCATACTTCTTCTTTTCGAATGTATTGTCTCGCACCTATCGATGTTAAGACCCATACTCTTTGATATTAACCATTTTCTAAGCTCCCTCGTAATATCCATACTTGTTAAAACATTGTTTCTTACTAAAACTAAATTTTAGTTTAACGTTTCCTTTTTCTCCTTGTCTTACATCTTTTACTTATTTCTAAGACTTTTAAAATCTGAAAATTTATTCCTTTCCATTGTCTTCTCGGTAATATTTTTGTCCTTTTTGTAAATTATCAGAATTTAAATAATTGTGAATCCTTTTTGTTATTTCTGCCCGTTTAGATGTTTTAGTGAAATCCCTCACTTTTGTCAACCAGGCCTTTCACGATCTCTTCGCTTTTAACTCACTCAGTTAAGTTAGCGAAACCCCTCGCTTTTATACTACCTTTACCTTCCGTTATTATTTTACGCGGGGAGTTTAACCATTTTCCTCGCTTCACTTTATTGACCCGTAGGTTCTTTCACTTAGCCTCGTAGGCTTATTTCTTTAGATTTTTCACCTTTTTAAGGCGAGGCCTTTATGATCCCTTTGCTTCAATTCATGTCCCGTGGGTCATTTTGGCCCCGTAGACCTTTACACTAATTAATATCCCGTAGGTTATGATGATCCCGTAGATCATCTTTTATTCTAGTCTTTATTCAAATGTGTATACGTTTATATACGCATATGGTGTTAAGGCACCCCTTTTTATGTTTATAATTATTCACCTTTACTTTTTGGATTTCATTTGACCTTGACAGTAGTCTAAGGCTACATTGTTTTCTTTCGAATCATCTTTCCGACTTCTCGACTTCTAACGTCAATTTACACGTCGGTTTTCTATACACTTACCGTTACCCGGTTCTTACCTGTACTTCTTTACGTCCCATTACCCGGGTTCTTTTATTTCAATGTTTTTAACGCCTATAACTCCTTTACATAGGTTTATTAATATTTCGCACTTTTATTTATCCGATTCGCGCTTACTTACTTTAGCAAGTGTCATCCTTTATTAAATTTGTTTGACTTGTTCGTGTGAACATTCATCACTTATGAATGCCAAACTTCAGTCTTTGTTTGACCCGTTCAGCTTTGAAATAGCTGAGCGTAGTTATTAACATTTCTGTTTGCAAATTCTCATTGTCTTTTATTCATGACTCATATTCCGAGTCTTTTGACTTTCTATCTCGCGTTCCCGTCTCTTGGTTTACGCATTCTTTCCAAATCCTACCCATTCATCGGGTATCTTTACCGTAATCATTTTCAAGTAACCATTCTTATATGGTTTTAGACGTTATTTTAATTTATTTGGTCGTCTTAGAGAGATCCATCGCTTTTATCCAGTCAAGTCCTTTATTCTTTATTCGATTCGTTTGACTTGTCCATGTGAATTTCATTACTTGTGACAGTCAAACTTTTATCCCTATGCCTTAGCATTCTTATTGGTCGGTCTGTATTTTCTTTTTACTTGATCCTTGTCCCTTCTCTCGGGCTCGTTATTCTTACGTAATACGCTTCCGTCATCCGACTTACGTTTGTGTTTACTATCAAACATCTTACTTATTTGATTCATTTGGGTACCATTTAAGTTAGTCCCATTCACCCCACCCTTACTACATCAAACATAAATGTGTCCGCTATAAGAAGTTCATGGTATCATATGCCATTACTTACTTGGCCAGAGTAAGCGATTAACACATGACACGCATTACCTTTTTATAGTTTTCACATCACGCCCTATGTAAGTAATGCCTCTATTTGTTTCTCTTGAAAACAATATCCCGAATACATTTTCTATTCGGGTTTTTCCAAGTTTTTAATCTACATATGCAACTTTCAATTTCTACATATTTGTTGCATATTACTATTTGTGCAATTATATTTAAAATGTGCACCTGGTAATGCTTGCCTTAACGGGCTTTCTTGCCATTACTTATTTGCGATCGTTACGCGATTTAGGTCCTTGATGAGTATGCTCTTCTTGTCATATCTCAGACCGTTCCATCATCATATCCATAATTCGTTTGACTCTCGTCGTCTTCAAACGCGAGTGTCCTTCAATTAAAACATTCACAAAAGTTAGTAACGTCAACTTCAATAATCGCCCGTTTTATAATACAAGGCTTTTTCTACTATACGCGTCAACGCGCGTATTTTCGTCAACTATATCCATCATTTTAATTAGGGTAACGTGTATCACACGATAGCCCTATGTGTTGTTTACAACACTTTAGCATGCTAAACTATTAACATACATGTACTTACCGGATTTGTGATCAAGCCTCGAACCGAACACTAATCTTTATCAAGAGCATAAGGTTTAAGTCCAAGCATAGTTTTCCCAGCATACTTGAATCTCTTAAACCAAGGCTCTGATACCAACTTGTAACACCCGTTCTTATAAATTAAGGTTTAACGTATCATTTACGAAAAACAATCATGTATTTAAGATTACATATGCATTGGAAATTATGGGTTTATTAAAACTTTTTACAATTTAAAAGTATACAACATATCATGTGTACGTTCGTCGTTTAACATAATAACGATACATAGTGCGGAAGCTTATTTTGTGATCGTGTTCGGTTCTTGCTCGTAACTTGATCTTCATCTGTGTACTCTTGGCATTCACCTATGATCAAAACCAACTTAAAAGTTAGTTTTGATAGTCAAATATTAAGTTCAAACAAGTACAGCGGTTAAAATGACAAAATTTAAAAAATTTTCGGAGTTAGGGGGCTTCGGGTGACGCCAAGGGCCTAGGCGTCACGCCTAGCCCTGTTTTTCACAGCCAACTAGTCTTCAGCTGATGTTGTACATACCCAGCACGACCTGATTTCACGGAAACGGCCATAACTTCTTCGTTATTGATCCGTTTTACCCGATTCTTTTTCCTACGCGTTCGTAATTTAATCCTCCATATTATGGAGTTAAAATCCTACATCCAACATAAGAAATTTTGAGACTTCTAAGCCTTCGACTCGTTACCTTTTTACCGAATTTTAACCCGTTTATGCATTTCATCAAACAAACGTATTTATTTGATTCCTTTATCTCACACACTTCTTCAAATTATTGTTACCTACTATATTAGGTTCTAATAATAGGTTTATTACACAATTTAAACCCGTTTTCGCTCGTATGCTTATTTTGACCCGTTAAGGGTATTTAAGCACTTTAAAGCTTGAAATCGCTTTCATTCATTTCTAGCATCTTATTCCTATATTTCTTATCAAGTAATCTTCAACTACAACTCTTTGTGTGTTGGATTTCAATGTGTATATCTATATGTTCCGAGTTTTACCCTTCGGATTGTTATTTTACGGCAAGACTCAAATAGAGCTATTTGACTAACGTATTACATCTTTCAATTTCTACACTTATTCTAAGTATTTATTTAATCATGAAACTCGTTTCCAAACAACCTTTAAGGGTTGTTTGTTCAATTTAACCTACAAGGGCATTTTGGTCAATTTTGGTCCTTCTTTTACGACAAAGGACTTTCAGATACTTGTTTGACCCAAAAATTCGATCTTTTAACTATAACCTTGTTTAGAAGCCATTATGTTTCTAAAACACTACAATTATAACTTGAATTATTCGGTTTATCTTTAAGATAACCAAATATCTAATTTGACCTTGTTTAACTCTTAGAAAACCTCAAGTTCTACATAATGAATTGAATCATTATACATACCTGGCTCGGATCAATATATTGACCCGCTTCAATACCTTGACTTAGTAGCCGCTAAGCAATAGCGATGTGCGTATCCATTTGATATTCATTCCTATAAACATGTAACTCGACAAACCATTAGTCGATATTGTCAAAGGGTGATAATTTCACCTTTTGACCCGTTTATTTACCTAGTGATCTTCGTCACTTCCACTAAATGCCAATTTCATGTATTATGCTAATTTAAAGTCAACTAACGAAAATACGTAATCAAGCATAATGTAACGGAACCGTAGTTACGTACCTTTTAAGCATCCTTTCCAAACGCGTATTTCCACCGGCTTGTCCATTTGACGATTCGGATTCCTCGCCTAAAGAGTTCAATTCGCAATCCGTTTAGAACCCTTTTTCAATCATGTATCGCATAATTCGCTAAATCGTTACAATCATGCGTTTTAACTTTAAATTTCAATTTTAAGCCTTCTTTGAGGCATTTTCACAAACACTTAGCGGGTCAGATTTCTACATAATCTAAACCAAGTTCATGACTTGAGTTTATCACCCCAATTAACTTCAATTAGACTATATACACATATTTTAACATCAACAATTCAGAGATTTCCTCATAATTTCAGTTTACACTAGAACAAGGGTTTAAATCCTAGTGTTTATCAAGCTCTACTAACTTATTAATCACCCACTATGGTGATTTTGATCCTTACAATTATCATGCATGAATTTTGACAAGAAATCATCTAGGGTTTGTCCCTAAACCTTATATCACTTCCAACTTCGTATTTACAACACATAATTAAGCTCAACACTCAATTTCAATCACATGCAAGAATTTGGGTTGAATCAAAGTAACCAAATTTGACATACCTTACGATCCTCTTGACAAGGTGATCACGATTCTATGTTTAGATTTTGATTTCAACTCGATTTGGGCCTTCAATTTGAGAGTTTAGTAGAAGTTAGGGTTTTGGGGGTGAGGGTGTCGCCCTCTCCTGTTCTTGATCGACCAGACATCTCAAATGAGATGTTTGTTTTTGTTTTTAATTAAAACCAATAATATAAGTTTCAATTTTAACAACATTGGCCCCTCCACTTTTGTTTGATATATAGTTTTGGTTGTTTTAACCCTATTTCAAGTTATTTCTAGACTTGTAGTTAACTAGGTTATAATTTTCCTAGTTATTCATCTTGTTCAAAAACCCATTTTATTTTAAGTCCCGTTAAATCTCGGGCCTTTTTATATACTTTGCTTTCTCAAAGTATTTCCCATCCTTTTAATAAATATTAGATTTATTTATTTAAATCCTAATACTCACCGGGTTAATTTTACCACTAATGGTATTTTACCCGTTTTTACTATACCAAACCCGTTTTTGGGGTGTTACAAATGGGCACTTGAAGTATGGGTCCATTGTTCACGTTGTTTTCTGGTTCAGTGGGTCGTTTACTATCACGGTTACTTTTATTATCAGCTTCCCTAACTGTTTAAATAATATATGGCATCACATCTATTATTCCTTGTGCCACTATGTGTTGGATGACACTGTTATCCACTTGGGTTCCATTGTTATTGTTGTTCTGATTGTCGTTATTCTGGTTTTCCGGGTTATTATTCGGGTTTTCTTGATTCACTTGGTCGGCCATCTGAATTATAAACAAATATCGCATATTAATATCACAAGATAATATTTAAAAAAATCACATAACACGCATATTGATCAAAATCATCGAACATTGCGACTTACTCTTTCTTATTTATTATGCATCTAATACAAACTGGAACTGGAATATAAAATTACAATACTATTAGGCATCAGTAGCTATTGTCAAGTTTTTTTTCAAACATACACACATATTATATATTATTATTATTATATTATTATTACTACCATCACTATCACTGATATGGGTTCATCCAGAACTCCATATTACGCTCGTCATACTTCAAGACGAGTCGTTCTCCTATCTGCCTCATCCTTTCACAGCCTTCTAAAATCTCCTCACCAAAGGTTCGGAGTTCTTGCACATTCTCTGCACTCATTGGGGGTGCAGGGGCTGGTACGGGGTTTGGGAACTGGGGAATGGGTTCTGGTAAGGATAAGGGTTCTCTAGAATTTCCCTGATGTATGGGTCATTATCGTAGTAGGGATCTAGAGGGTCCAACTCTGGGTAGGCTGCTAGGTTTGGCAAAGGTTCGTCTTCTAGTATTGGTAACGTTGCTGGTAATCCCTATTGTCATCAAACCACGGATCGTAGTCTTGGTCTAAGGGATTGGGTGCTGATATTCTAGGTATCTCTGCTGGGTTGACATCAGGCATTGGGATTTGATTTTCTGGGTTGTTTTCAATTTCCATTGGCTGTGCGGGAAATAGTGGTAAGGGCTGGGGTGCTATGAGTTGCTCAAGGTTAGGGTCAGCAGCTATGGTTGATAGGATATGGAAATTTGCTAAACTCCTATGAGCATATCCTGGGTGTGAGCATCTGTTTCTCTTTTAACGGCTGCTAAAGCACGTTGCTGTTGTAACTTTTTCATTCTTTTCCTACGTTCATGCGCTCCTCTACTGAACCATCCTCTCTTTTTAGGAGGGAATGGCTCTTCAGACTGAGCCTTAAACACGAATATCCCATCTTCATTGTCAGCTGAATACCCTGAGAGAGTAGGCTGTGAAGAGGTGCCTTCGCTCCTAGGTGAGCTAGACAACTGACGGTAGGCGTCGGAAGGTCCTTGGTCGCTCATACTGTAAACTAACAAATAGTCAAATAACACACAACAATAAAATACAGATATGCACGTATTTCCATAATTTATTTCCTAACATTTTGAACAATATCTTGGTGTCAGCAGAACACTTCTGTGGCTGAATCAGTGGCTTAGCTCTGATACCACCTTCTGTCGCAACCCCCGTCCCCTGACTCCCTGGGAACGGGCAGCCGTGGCCAGTTTCAGTGGTATCGGTGTTTATCAGTTTGGCAACGGAAATTACATCAGGTCCGTAGTTAGGAAATATTTTATCAGAGTTAAATACCACGCTTTTATAATATTCAACATATGGGAAAATCCCAAGTTTCAAGTACACACATTTTCATAGGGATAAACCGTATTTTATTTAAGTAAAACATCTCTTTATTTTAGGTAACTTTATAGCCACTTTTTCCAAACCTTCAGTGTTGTCCAGCAGGCTTCTATTTGCCTTTCACATTTTGTTACCTGAAACGCGTTTAAAAAAATTTTGTCAGTGAGAAATACTGGTGAGTAAATCTCAATTTAATCAAGACTTGTAAAAGAAAACCATTGTATAGTATTGAGGGCGGTCGCGCAATTACATTTGTTTCCATCTACTTTAATTATCACCCACGGTACTGTCAACCCGACTTGTGGTCATGTTGCTACTCACAATGTAGTAAAAATTTTGTATATAAAACGCCAACATACCGACGATAATTGTAGAATACAAATACTCAATCACTGTTTAATATATCATTAATTAAGTGAGGTTTTGTAAAAACAATTTGCAAAAAGGAGATTACTCACATTGTTGTCTTAGGGTTTTCCTTAAGGATTTCCTGGTGATTATCTATTAATTACACAAATGCACACGCGTTAGTATAATAACCCAATATTTATATTAATGATACCCTCCCTGAGACGACATTCCAATGACTACGTCGGGCAGAACCACGACAGCCATTACGGAACCCTGGATCAATCGGGCAGCGTATCTAATACGTAACCGGGGTTATAATACTTACAACGGGGCAGAACTTCGTTATTTAGGGGGGGTATTATGCCCGAGAATTACTTATATTCTATAGAAATTCGAGAGAGAGAAAGAGTTGTGAACGATTTGGGACTGAAGCCGATGGCCCCTATTTATAGGGCCTGATTTCAGGTTCCTCGCGGCCCGCGAAGGATGTAGCCAAGGGCTACGCGGCCCGTGACGTAGGGTAAGTAGGCCCTAGCCTTGATTTGTCACCGGTCTAGCTTTGCCATGTGTTGACATGTGGCGGCTTCCGGGTGTCGCCGTTTGGCCTCTCGCTCGCGCCCCGCGTAGACTAAGGGGGGTCTTGCGCGGCTCGCGACATCCCTAAAATCTTGGTTTTTAATTGAATTTAATAAATAAAGGTATTTGGGGCCTGTTTTTGTATACGGGGTGTATTTTAGGACATAATGGGACACTCGAAATATTTTTAGGGTGTCAGATTATTTTAGGAGGGTTGTTATACAACATAATCTCGAGACTTCATCAACTCCGCTCACGGTTTACGTGTACTTTTTACGCAAAACTGTGAGTATACTCGATCCCATTTTCGTTTTAAACACTTTGGGTGCAACATGTATATTATACAAAAACACGCAACACTTGAAGCTTGTTTATAATCACACTCTATCCACATTTAAACATGAAAACATGTGATACTTGTTAGTCTTATATGCTATCTGTACACTTGTATCTATATACTGATTAACTTTGCTAGCCTACCTTGACAATTATAGCGCTATAGGATTAATGCACCACCCTTGAGTCTTGGGGTATTGTTAAGTAAAACACGTTAACCCCCTCTTCGTTGCGTCGATGTAGGGAAGGCAAGATTGCGCGGGAAACTTGGGTTTGACATATAGTTTACACTAGTCCAGCATATTAATAACTTGTATACATAATTCATGTGGGATATGAGCACGTTAAACATTTTATTCTTATTATGCTATGTATCAACCTTGTATACTCGCCAAAATTTTTGTTGATCTTTATTTTAATACATGTTGCAAGTTGATAGACAAGATGACGAAGAATCAAGCTAGGGTGAACATAGAAACACACCTTAGAAATAAACAATATTTAAAACTTGTTTTGTTTGATACGATTTGGTTATGTTTTGAACCTTGTATGACATTTCTAGAATTTATGAAATTTTGATATAATTATATTGTCACAATTAGTGTTATGATGCTTTGAACAATTTGTTTTCGTCTCACTCCGATGTTTCCGCCATCGGTTGGGGTGTGACAGATTGGTATCAGAGCCATAACTATAGGGAACTAGGAAAAGTAGGAATGCTTTTACCTAGTCTATAGTTTAGGAACTCATCCTTATTTGTTGTTTAACACTACTTGATTTCGATCTTGCTTGCTTCTATTCTATTCTCTTTGGACTTTAAATATACATGCCTTTCCTAAAGTTAACACAATACACACTTAGAGGCTTGGTGAAGACACTCTTATTCCACAATCGAAATGACTCACCAAAATAGGGGTGATTCCCGCATTTGGTGATGAATTTCATTCAACTATACTTTGTATTTTGCATAAAATTTACCCTCAAGTTAGGAGTGATATCCAAATCTTGAAGGAAATTTTCATTTCAAATTCTAGTGGACCCTTATCATTTGATAAGTACCAACCACACTAGGGTACGACATTATCAAGTTAGAGGTGAAACTCACATCTTGATAACAGTTGATTTTTAATCTCGCCAAAGTTTTGATTTTCCAAATCGATTAGGGACATGTAGTAACTGGAAGGACAAACATCATTAGTCACTTCTCGATGAGAGTATTTGTCTATTAGGCCAAAGCACGTTTCCCCTAATTCGAAGAGGACTTCGATTTACCTTGGAGTAGTCTTATGTTACGTTCCATGACAATCCAATTTTTATGTTAAATCCCATTTATGCTATCTCAATTTTGATGTGTTTTATATTTGTACGTTACTTTCATTTCAAGCTTGGAGACACGAATCACACTACCTTCGCAATCTAAAATAATAATAATCTCTCGTGAACAAACTAAATTTATGATGCTTTAATTTTACATGTTACACTATGTGAAAACTCATGTTATGCCATGTGAAATAATTTGAAACATTATATGCTATGTGATGCATCCATGAAAACCAAAATTTCCTTTAACAAAACATTATGATCAAGTCTCATCCATTCATTGTGTTGAATCTTTAAATGTCTTCAAGTCGCCTCTCCAACTTGACCAAGAAGTCTAAGACCAGCTCTCTAAAGAAGATGATGGCATTCATGGCTAACCAGATATCACGTGTCATTCCCAAGATCATCAGTGAGATCGACAACAACACGTCTACCCCAAATTCCTCTGTTGATTCCAAAGTTGAGAAACCCAAGCCTGTGTCTTTTAACTACAAGCACTTTGCCGCCTGCAACCCTAAACCTTTCACTGGCAATGATGGGGTGACCGCTATGCTTGAATGGTTCGATAGCATTGAGGTTACTTTCATCAACAACGAGAGTCCTGAGAATCTCAAAACTCGTAGTGCTACTGGGGTCCTCCAAGCCAGAGCCTTGGAATGGTGGACCAATGAGAGAAACATCCGCTCCAATGATGAAGTTTATGTGTTACCATGGGCTGAGGTTAAGGAATTAATGATGCTCGAGTTTTATCCTGCTCACGACCAGCTAAAGCTCGAGGACGAGTTTTGGCATCTTAAGCAAGTTGGTGATGACCAACCTGGCGTACACTACCCATTTCAAGCAACTCAGCTTTAACGTACCACATTTGGTGTCCACTCCTGACCGCATGATCAGGAAATACATCCATGGTTTACCTTCTGGAATGCGTGACTCCATCGAAGCTGCACAGCTTGACACCATCGAGGAAGTCCATCGCCTCGCAGCTAGCCTAAACAACAACCACATTCGTGATAAACATGTTGCCACACCTACATCCTCTAAACCAGCAAACCAAATCACCGCTCAATCAAGTGGTAGCAAGGGTAAGAAACGAAAGTTTCAAAACCCTGGCTGCAATGCGATTGTTCCTGTTGCCAACCCAAACCCTGTTACACCAGAAAACACCAAGAAGCCATACACTAGGGTTCATCCCAAGTGTAATACTTGCCATTATCATCACCCTGCCAACTCAGCTTGTCGCCATGCATTGCATTGCGTGCAACCGTTTTAGTCACATAGCCCCTTATTGTCGCCATACCAACCAAGCTCAACAAGCTCCCCAAAACCCTAAACCAGCAAACAATGCACGAGCTTGCTATAAGTGTGGAGATACAACGCATCTTCGTCCTCAATGTCCTCAGCTGAATCAAGAAGTACAGCAGCAACAACCCCCACATGGACGAGCATTCAACATCATGCTAATCAGGCGCAAAATGACAATGAAGTCGTTAGTGGTACGTTTCTTGTTAATAATCTTTATGCTTCGATACTATTTGATACTAGTTCAGACAAAAGCTTTGTGTCCGTTGAATTTGAATCTTTGTTAAATTGTACACGCTCTAAACTACCTAAGTCGTTCTCAGTCGTAGTTGCCAATGGCAAGTCTACCTCAGTCGATTCCGTTCTTTGTGATTGTTTTCTCACTCACAATGATCACGTTTTCCCTATCAATCTTATACCCATGCAATTGGGTAGCTTTTATATCATAGTAGGCATGGATTGGCTTCGTAAGAACCATGCTGAAATCGCGTGTCATGAGAAATACGTTCGCTTAACTCTTCCTTCTAGTGATACCCTACATGTCTATGGAGACAGGCCTTCAAGAGGACTGAAGCTTATGTCATGCACACAAGCGAACAAGTACTTATGTAAACTGTCACACCCCCAAAATACCACCTAGGGAATGTCCCTGCTAGGCGTGTGACGTACCAATAACGAGCCACTAATTACATTGAAACCATACAAGTTTATAAATAAAATCTTCCATTATTAATGAAAATACCATCAACAAGTTTAAATGAAAACCACCATGTTCAGCGGAAGCAAATGATAAACCAAAGTTAAACAGTTTCAAAACCAATACATAGTATCAAGAAATCAATCTAATGAATTCCTTCAGTCGACCCATGACCACTCCTGCTACTCCAGACAGCAAGTTCCCATATCCAAGATATCTAACGACCTGCGAGTATGCAACAAGTGTATCAGACAACGCTGGTGAGTTCAAAGTTTTACGAAAACGTTGGTTACCAAGTGTTTAGTTAATCCATTAAATTTAATGTTGATAATACCCCGAATACAAGACGGCTTATGATTTACATTGCCCTTTCTCCAATGCTCCTATCAAAGCATTGGTCATGACTAGGTCATTAGTTCAACACCCGTCCTCCCAGGTACGGGGTGAGGTTGCCAAACCTAAGTAGCGCTACTAACTATTACCTTGTTACCTCTCAGGTAACCAAACAACACGGAGGGACTTTAAAGGTGATAGGAAGAGTATATTATCCAACATTACCGATTTACAACAAGACGTATTCCTCTCAGGAATACCCAAACAAGTTACCCAAAACCTATCCCTCCCAAGGATACCCAAGGACTGTCCCAACCACCGGGACGCATGCTCAAGAGAGATGAACTCACCTTAGAGTGCTCGGTAGGTTATGTTACGTGTTCCAAATTGATCAATTAGTCCCTATTGTGGTTACCACTAACAGTTAGAATCTCATTCTATCAAACCACACATGTAACTTTTTGTAACAATTAACACATAGCCACAAAATAAACATTCGAGTTTCACACATTTCACATAGCCCGTTCGCGTCTCACATTAACACTTTGCAAAATCATATATTGATCCAATAATCTGTGCAGCCCGGAGTTTAACCCGCGGCCCAACTGGCCCTTAGGCCCACCCGTTAACTGACTTACCCAGCCTGCTCGGCCTAGTCCATACAACATTTTCCACGGGCCCGCTAAACCGAAGACCTCTCATGTATTATACATTACTAACCAGTGGCTCATTAGCCATGTGTTTACCCGAGAGTGTGGCCCAATAATATGCCCCGCCCAATTACTCACAAAGGCCCAAATCAAAATGTATGGTAACAGTTTCCCTTAATGGTCCAAAACAACTTGTATGTTGTTGTTTCAATTTCGCCATTAACCTTATTTGTTCTACTCGATTTCAGTTTAATCACGAATGCATATGTCATAACAATCAAATATAGCCTATTATGAACCATTAATCTACAAAGTCATCACATCAGATTCAAAAGCATGGCACCTTAAATAGGTTATCATTAATATATTATAGGAACTATCATACCTTATTTACCATGTTGTCATGAACATTGTAGTGATTCTATTTATTTAATAGTTACATCTTATCATGAAATAAGTATTATACACAGCACATCATAATTCACTCTTATAACAAACTAATCACATCAAAATCATCACCCTATTTCTACCCTTCACTATACTGACACATAATTAAGATATGCACATGGTTGATTAGATTAAGACTACAAACACCCACATGGCCGCCAATTTCCTTATACAAGGTTACCCTTCACTATACTGACACATAATTAAGATATGCACATGGTTGAACCGATAATGCTACTGCCACATCTAAATTAATTATGCATCACATATTATTCATAATATAAATTCTATATCAACCCTTTCAAACACAACACATAGTACATCATAACTAATCGATTATCAATTTTAGTGCACCCATGATTCCTTACCATTTATTCATGCAAATAAGTAACACACATAACCCTATATCATTAATCACTAACATTAATCATGCTCTTAAATTCAACAATTGATACATATAATAGTTTCATCAAGATTCTACCATCATGCAATCAACACAACCATACCATCCTAACAAGATTGCATAATTAAGGATTACATAAAATAAATCTACTAACCGAGAGAGGCTCGACTAATCAAACTGATGTCTCGAACAACCAGGTCGCCTCGGTGGGGGGGGGGGTCTCCAGTCGTTGATCAGGGAAAAGGATAGGGTTTGTTGTGGTGATAATGTGATATGTACATAGAGGTTATGTAACATCTTATTCAAGTGCCAATTAAGCTTAAGTGGGCCGGCAATCCAAAGTGTGTAATGGGCCGAGATCAAGATGATGGGTGGTTTAAGTTATGAATGTTGTGATCCAATGAAGTGTGATCATGTGGCCCAAATGTACACGACCCAACTCGTTTTGTTTTCTAAATCAGTTGCACGATACACACACTAAACATACGTAATCATGTAAGGTTAATTAGTTAAACGTACGTAATCACATATAGTTAATCAGTTAAACATACGAAATCATGTAATCGTTTAGTGGTGCACGAGATAGGCAGATAAACATAGAAGCATACGCTAAAAGTTATGGGATTTCAAGCAATGTTAACCGTAATTATCCGGGTTGTCACATCATCCCCAACTTGAAAGAAATTTCATCCCGAAATTTGACAAGTAAGCACAGAAGAGTGAAGCGATAGAAACTCTAATTAAACTATATGTAATACTACACAAATAATAATCACAAATAATAATCACAAATAATAATCAAGCATTGCACGCAATCACTAAGCATCCAGATAACTGCACAGACACCACGTAAACCAAATTGTAAAAACAGGATTGCGAGATCACTTGGGTGCCACATCATCCCCAACTTGAAAGGGAATTTAGTCCCGAAATTTGCCAATGATATCAAAAGTTGGTCCCACCGTTTGAACAATCGGGGATAACAGAGCTTCACCTGATCATTGTGTTCTCAAAGGAACTTCGGTCCACGTCTTGAGTTCCAACGAACTCTCACGATTGAAATTTGACAGTGTTAACAGTGGGTTTCTCAACAAGGGTATCACAAGTGTTGCGTCGAACAGACGCTTCTTTAGGTTCGAGACATAAATGACATCATGTACGTTATCTTATTCGTCAGGTAACTCGAGTTTGTAGGTTACGGTACCGATTCTTCCCAGATTGTTGTATGGTCCATCGTGACGTCAGTTAAGCTCGCCATGCTTCCCAAGCATTCCACACCCTCCCAGGATGAGACTTTCAACACGATAGGATCGCCTACAGCGATCTTCCAGCGTTTCCCAAGTTTATCAGCTTTCCTGACAGTCACGCGTAGTCGCCAATCGAATCCCAATCCAAACAACCTTCCCAAGAGTTTTGAGTACCAGTCCTGGACCAGTAATTAAGTTGTCAACCATCTCAGTCTAACAAGAAGGTTGGCATTATTGTCTATGTAATGCCTTAACAGATCTGTCTGGTTACCAAGATGATAATTGCCGCAGTAGTACTCAACCATAAGTAAGAGTCCTTCCAATTTGCCCCAAAGCCAGTCATACACATGCTCGCAGCATGTCTTCGGTTGCCAGGAGAGTTCGTTTACTCTGAACGTTTGTCCAACGGTGATAAGCAATGCTCTGGTCCTGATGTGAGCCAAGGGTGTTGTGTATTACCTGATATAAATCATACATAGATCAAATTCAGAGGTAATAGGAGTTGGCACCTCGTGCGTAAAAGCCGCCTCTCTCAGAAGAACGTTCACAAGTGTGAAGACTCGTCAGTTTTCTTGATTGCAAGAAAGTGTGCTGGTAACTTGAGTCCATCAAATATCACCCAGGTGATAATGTTTCCGTTTCGAGTTGTAAGTAGACCAGTGACAAAATCCATGGTAGTCTGTTCTCCTTTCCCTATGGGTGTTTTCGGTTACTGATACTCCACCTCGACTTTCCCACAAGTCAAACATCGCTCACACACACAGCTAGGTGGGCCTTCATGCCCGATCACCAATGCAAGATCTATAGATCCTAATATCTCTCATCAAACCTAGATGACTAGAATATCGAGGCCGGCGTGCTTTGCTCAACACGAGTTCCCTACGGTTGCCGTATAATGAGACCAACATTCGTTTCATGAAGTAACAAATATCGTCCGACCTGCCAAAGGTTGCTTCCCCATGCCCTGCATGGGTCAATCTTGAGAACTCTTTTCCTTCATTTCATCAATTTGAACAAGGCGAGTCTGATCAGGTATGTTAAAGTGGATAGCGAGCTACAAAGCTCGTGCACGTCCAGGTTTCACGATCGTATTCATTCAAAATTTCCATCCAGCGATGCCATTTACTGATTTAACTCTCTCGTAGCCAGGGTACACGGGAGGCCCTTGTGATCGGTCTAAGTGGTGCATTCGGTACCATCCAAGTAATCCCTCCAATTTAATTCCAAAGACTACAGCTTCCACCACGGATCGTGACTCATGCAGTTCTTCCCGTAAGTCCACCACGTAAGCCATCGCCCTCTCATGTTGCATCGGTGTGTAACTGGGACTCTGATTCGAACCATTATGGTATACCGCCAGATCACCAGTACCCTCGGATAGAAGTGAAGCTCAGTGCGTTGCAGGGTTGGGTTTCAAAAGCTGAAAAGAGGTTCCCCTATTTTATTTCCCATGAATTCACAGCTCCCCGCTGTGCTAAGGAGGTTGAAGTTGCGGAATCTACGAAAATCCCATGATGAATCTGTGATAGTATCCAGCGAACCCAAGGGATTGCTGTATCCCAGAAGGAATCTGAAATTGCATAAGGTCAATCTAAAATTCCACCAGACGATGTGGAGATAAACCAGGCAACTCTTCAGTAAACACGTAAGAAAAATTCACGAACAACTGGAAGATCCTCGATCTTCCTTTCTTCAGGTTGTGAATCGGTGATGAGAGCTAGAATAGCAGGGTAGCCCTTTCGTAGACACTTCTGGGCTTTCATGGCTGAGATGATGCCAACCATGGCAACACTACGATCACCTTGAACTGATAAGTATTCCCCACTAGGGAGAGGGATTCGCACGATTTTCTCTTTACAGAGAATTTCCGCTTGATGCATAGATAACCAAATCCATGTCCACGTCAAAACTTACAAGAGTATCAGAGGTCAATGTCAAACACTTGACCCATGAGATCAAGTTTACAACCAATAAGAACATCCATGTCCACACCAAACCCATGCTTCTATCGGTTCACTATCAACTAATTCTACCACATGCTTATTTACAAGAGGGGTGGGATTCAGTCCTAACTGATGACTGAACCCCAAAGACACATAACTCCAATCGGCACCAGAGTCGAATAAAACAGAAGCAAAAAGATCATACAAAGAAGACGTACCGGTCTCAACATTGCCATCATTGCGAGCTTCCCCAGTGCCAATAGTAAATACTCTTCTACGCGCCCCGTTCCCACCATTGTTCCCATTGTTGTTATTTCCAGTATTGTTGTTGTTGCCAACATTATGATTAAGCTGAGGGCAATCCCTCTTATAATGACCCTCATCACCACACTGAAAGCACCCCTTTTGATTACCCTAATTCTGTTGAGGCTGCTGCCTCTCCTATTGTTGTGGCTGCTGCTGCTGCTGTGGCTGCTTAGGAAGCCAGACCCTACAATCTTTAGCCATATGCCCCACCTTGTTGCACCGGTGACATACCCGGGTGCAATGCCCGTGATGGTGGAACATACACTTATTACACTTTGGTAGCTTTCCCACGTAAGAACCCTGATTTGAATTGTTATTCTGATTCTGGTTCACAGAAGACGACTGGCTAAAACTGCGGTGGATGCTGTTGTCTGGCCTTTTCTGAGATTGGCTGGCACTGGTTGCTTTGTCAGCGTCGTTCCATTTTCGCTTGTGTTAGGATCGGAGGCTCTCATGATTGTGTTTGTTTGTATAATTTGAACAATGAATGAATATGAAATAATATGAAGTGCAGCGGAAATAGAAACAAACTTTATAAACACAATCAAAAGGGAGAATAGTTCTGATAAACACATGCTTTTCATTAGGTCGAAAGATTACAAATCAAATCAAAAGATTACAATGTATGCTTACAACTAAAACTCCCCCTCAGCCTGATGCTCCCCTGGTTGATCGCACAAGATGAAAGGATTGGACTAGAGGAGAAGAACTCACTCAGTCAATCAAATGTAACAGTACAGGGTACTGTTCCATTTTTAGGCAAATCAAACCACTGAAGCATCTAAGCTGACGTCACCATGAAAGTGACGTCTAACAACCTAACAACCTTTAACCACTGTTTTAATACAAACACTGCTAACTTAACCACTGAATCTATACAATACAAGTGACACACTAAACTACTGCTTTCTCCTTCTATCAGCACTGATGTTTGACTATCAGTGCTTTCCTCAAAGTTGATCAGTCCTTGAGTGGGCAGTCTTTTAGTCAACAACAGTACTTAGGCAGCATCAACAGATTGAACAAGCAGTGTTTAATCTTTAGCAGTCTTTAGGGCTTCATCAGCAGTTTGAAGGACAACAACTGTTGTATACGGACAGTGGATAGAGGATATCAGATGTTATAAACACTTTCAAGGGGAAAGCCTGGTGTAAACAACTGTTTATGATGAATCCACTGATGTGAACCAGTTTTGGCTTTTATTATCTGTTCCTCTGATATGGTTCAATCCCAACATTGTCACACCCCCAAAATCCACCTGCGGAGTACCACCGCTTGGAGGCGTGACTGACCAGGATCCAGCCACCAATTATACTGAGTATTGGTTAACAGTAAGAATGTTCATCAACCATAATAGTTAGTAACATTTATGGTTTAATGGTTTAAGTTCAAATGACAGTTTAAGTAAGTAGCGGAAGCATAAGCCAAATAGTTTCGAAACAAAGTTCATAGTTCAAGATTATTTAGAACCCAACACATGGGTTTAAACGACCACTACACTTCCCAAGCTGCAAGCTCCTGAGTCACTGGGTACCTACAAAGCATGCAGTAGGGTATCAACAAAAATGTTGGCGAGTCCACGAGTTGTCCAGTTTTAATTACCAAAAACTTGTTTCACCAGTTAATTTATCCGTTTATACTTGCGATGGGGAGCTACCCCATAAGTAAGCGACTAAACTGTTTTTGCAATACCGAATACTATTCATCCGTACGTTTCCGTAGAGTGCCCCGTTTGTCAATGTTCTATCATCATTGACGGTTGCCAGAGTACATTAGTTCACGCCCGATCCCATACGCGGGCACGGTGTGAGGTTGGTGAGACCCAAATAGCGCTATCAACTAATAACCCGTTCGCCTGACCCCGGCGACTAATCGGTATTAAGAAGTGAGGACTTGAGTGATAGAGTTTTGTTTAGTGTTGCTTGTTGCATCTAGTATAAACAGTAATTAACCAAAGGTCCCATTTAAGGGGAGAGAAGTAGGTTTGTATCCCTTACGAGGGGATAGCGTTGATTTAAGTTTCCGTTTCCCAACCACCGGGAATGCATGCTTTATTAGTTGTGAACTCACCTTGGGTTGCTCGGTAGATTATTTACTTGGTCAGTCACGTTGGTCACCACGTCCTAGCATGGTTACCAATATAGGTCAAGTTGGGGTACAAGTATTCACGTATAATCTACACATAACTAACACATAGCATACATAACATATGATCATCAAGTTATCGGGCCTATTCTAAAACGTAGCAGTTAAACAGTAACGTCTACACCTTTCATACAAATCATAAGTGTTAATGGGCCTTATCCGATCATACTAACAGTTAACAGAATCACGGAACTCTAAATAGAACGGTATGCATAGTCCACACATGTTTGGCCCAATAATCGGTGACAATCGGCCCATCCGAGACAAGATGGTCTCGACTCGAGAACGTGCGGTCTCGAGTCGCAACCATGAGATCTCGAGTAATGCTGGTGTGAGTCGCGATCTAGAAGGTCTCGAGTCCAGTCTCGAGTCAAGATCGTGAGATCTCGAGTCGAGACCTTGCTGATTTCAAGCCCCTGATGTCTGCTTTGTCCGGTCTCGAGTTGTCACATATGGTCTCGAGTCGCAATCACTCGGTCTCGAGTTGCAGTTCGATGATTTCGAGTCGAGACCGAAGGTTTCGAGTCGCACATCTGATGTCCGAACCTTCTAGAACCTGCCTTATGTACTATCCAATGGAATTGAGATTTCATGCAATATGTGTACTATCCCATTAAACATGTTTTCTTGTCTCACCCTAATTCTAAATGGATCAAACATAGCATCTTTTCATGTTCAAAGCACATTCAAAACACATTCATATCATATTCATCAAGTTCTTCATTTAGGTTTTTATCATCATCCTTTATGAACTATAGCATGAACAACAATATCAACAACTAATCTGATTTCCACATGTGAGCAACCTTTTAACAAGCATTTGATTTCTTAGCATAAGGGCATATAATCCGATTAGCATGAACGCTAAGCAACCAATCTCATGATCATCAACAAATCATGGTTTAAACCACATTCAAACACAAGATAACACTAACTCATTATGTAATATATCCGAAATCAAGACATGTTAACCGATAATCATCATCATATACATACAAATCATCTAACAAGCATGCATATCATCTTCTATATAAGAAACACCTTCATTACATAAAAACAACAACCATCTTCATGTATTATGTAACTAATCAACCTAAAGGAAACACTAACCGATAGAGAAGAAAGCACCAAGTCGAGAAGGAGGATGAGGAATTGAAGTATCCGGGAGGTGATTACGAGCTTGACCGAGTCTTGATGCTTCCGGTTTGAATCCGAGAGAAGGGAAGAGAGATTTGGTGGTGGTGTTCTTGGGTTTTAGTGAGAAGAGAGTGTGAAAGGGAGTGTGTGAGGGTTTTAGGTGCAAGTAAGAGGTAGTGCACCCAAAGTGGGTTTTAGGGTGGTTTCGAGTGGGAGGATTTGGGTGGGCTAAAGTTACGGCCCAACCGGCCCGGCCCGTTGTTACATTGTTTACTCGAGACCTGGTGGTCTCGAGTCATGGTTTCGGTTCACACACATATATATACACATACATACCACACATAGCACATTAAGGTAAAACGCAACTTTTCATTTAATAACACATATATACGCACAACGTAATCACAAGGTGCTTGCTCGGAAAACCTAGAGTGTCACATTATCCCCAAGTTTTAAGAACTTTCGTCCCGAAAGTTAAGGCAGCCACTGACAAGCTAGTGTAAATGAGAACGTTTCAACGGGGTGTCACATCACCCCCCCGTTAATTTGGAATTTCGTCCCGAAATTCGGTTGTGGCTTCAGTGCTGGGGGTTTCATTAGGGAACAACTGGGGATACTTGCGCTTCATCTGGTCTTCCCGCTCCCAGGTAAATTCTGGGCCACGGCGTGAGTTCCAACGAACTCGCACGAGAGGTATCTGGCTACGTTTGAGGGTTTTGATCTCACGATCCGTGATCTCAACCGGTTCCTCAGTAAAGTGTAGCTGTTCGTCAATAGTGAGTTCCTTGAAAGGAATGATGAGTGTTTCATCTGACAGACACTTCTTCAGATTAGACACGTGGAAGACGTTGTGCACAGCACTCAGTTCTTCAGGCAGATTCAATCTGTAAGCGGCCGTACCGATCTTTTCGGTAACTTCAAAGGGTCCGACATATCTTGGATTAAGCTTGCCCCGTTTTCCAAAACGAACCACACCCTTACAGGGTGAGACCTTAAGTAGAGCCCGTTCACCAACCTGGAATTCTAGCGGTTTCCTATCCTTATCAGCGTAGTGCTTTTGACGGTCACGAGCTGCCGCCATGCGTTGCCTAATCTGGGCAATCTTTTCTGTGGTGTCAACCACATGTTCCGGGCCTGTGATCTGGCTGTCACCAACCTCCGCCCAGCAGAGAGGCGATCGACATTTACGACCGTACAATGCCTCAAAGGGTGCTGCCTGAATGCTGGTGTGGTAGCTGTTGTTGTAGGAGAATTCCACCAACGGTAGGTGCTTCTCCCAATTCTTGCCAAAATCGATCACACATGCCCTAAGCATGTCTTCGAGGGTTTGGATGGTACGTTCAGACTGCCCATCCGTTTGCGGGTGATAAGCGGTGCTCATGTCTAAACGTGAGCCAAAAGATTTGTGCATGGCTTGCCACAACTCAGAAGTAAAACGCGCGTCTCGATCGGAAATGATAGAGGTTGGTACTCCGTGCTTCGAAACCACTTCTTTTAGGTATACTTCTGCTAAGGTAGAGAACTTGTCGGTTTCTTTGATAGCCAAAAAGTGTGCAGACTTAGTTAAGCGATCCACTATTACCCAAATGGTGTCATTTCCGCGTTGAGACCTAGGCAGGCCAGTAACAAAATCCATGGAAATCTGCTCCCATTTCCATTGTGGAATCTCTGGCTGTTGGAGTAGGCCTGATGGTTTCTGATACTCAGCCTTGACTCTCGCACAAGTTAAACATTTTCTGACATAGGTTGCTATGTGGGCTTTCATGCCAGGCCACCAATAGGTAGCCCTCAAGTCGTGGTACATCTTATCTGAACCTGGATGTACTGAATAACGGGACTTATGAGCTTCATCCATCACAAGGTCACGTAAATTTCCATAAAGCGGAACCCATATGCGCCCGGCTACATAGTAAGCACCGTCTTCTTTTTGTTCCATGCGTTGTCTCGATCCTCGTAGGGACTCAGCCCTGATGTTCTCGGCTTTCAATGCTTCAACCTGAGCATTTCGAATCTGATTAGGGAGGTTCGAGTGGATAGTGAGCTGTAAGGCACGAACACGCTTGGGTTTGGTCTCCTTTCTGCTGAGGGCATCGGCTACCACATTAGCCTTGCCTGGGTGGTATTTAATTGCACACTCGTAGTCATTTAGGAGTTCGACCCATCGACGTTGCCGCATATTCAACTCCTTTTGTTCCATTATGTGCTGGAGACTCTTGTGGTCAGTGTAAATCGTGCACTTGGTGCCGTACAAGTAGTGTCTCCAAAGCTTGAGCGCGAAGACCACAACTCCAAATTCTAAGTCATGCGTCGTGTAGTTCCGTTCGTGGATCTTGAGTTGTCGCGAAGCGTAAGCAATAACCTTCTCGCGTTGCATCAACACGCAACCAAGCCCTTGAATAGAAGCATCGCAGTAAACAACAAAGTCGTCGGTACCTTCGGGTAAGGAAAGAATAGGAGCACTACAAAGGTTCTCCTTTAGTTCCTGGAAGGCAGATTCCTGAGCATCACTCCATTTGTAAGCAACACCCTTCTGGGTGAGTGTCGTAAGTGGTTGAGCGATCTTAGAGAATCCCTTGATAAATCTTCGATAGTATCCTGCCAATCCCAAGAACTGGCGAACTTCGGTCGGAGTCTTGGGTACAGGCCAATTCTTAATGGACTCAATCTTAGCAGGGTCAACATGAATCCCTTCCTGATTGACGATGTGCCCAAGGAAATGAACTTCTCTAAGCCAGAAATCACATTTCGAGAATTTCGCGTACAGTTGCTCATTGCGAAGGAGTTCGAGAATGAGACGCAGGTGTTGTTCATGCTCCTCTTGGCTCTTTGAGTAGATTAAGATGTCGTCAATAAACACAATTACGAACTTGTCGAGGTAGGGTTTGCATACTCGGTTCATGAGATCCATAAAGATCGCAGGGGCGTTGGTCATTCCGAAAGGCATAACAAGGAATTCGTAGTGACCATAGCGGGTTCTGAAAGCAGTCTTAGAGATGTCCTCATCGCGGACTCTCAGCTGATGATAACCCGATCGCAGATCGATCTTGGAATAATAGCTCGACCCTTGCAGCTGGTCGAACAGGTCGTCGATACGGGGAAGTGGATAACGATTCTTGATGGTAACCTTGTTAAGTTCGCGGTAGTCAATGCACATTCGGAATGAGCCATCTTTCTTTTTGACGAAGAGCACTGGGGCTCCCCAGGGTGATGAACTAGGACGGATGAAACCTTTGTCCAAAAGTTCTTGTAGTTGAGTGGAAAGCTCCTTGAGCTCCGCGGGGGCTAATCGATAAGGTGCACGAGCTATAGGCGCTGCTCCGGGAGCTAGCTCGATTTGAAATTCGACCTGACGGTGAGGAGGGAGTCCAGGTAGTTCCTCCGGGAATACCTCAGGATAGTCGCGTACAACTGGAAAATCTTCAATCCTGTTTTCCATTTTCTGTGTGTCGGCAACGAGTGCTAAGATAGCGGTGTGCCCCTTTCGTAGACACTTCTGGGCCTTTAAGAATGAAATGATGCCTGTGACTTCTCCGCTCTTGTTGCCTTGAACTATAAGAGGTTTGCCAGGGGGACGGGGAATACGAATGGCTTTCTCTTGGCAGAGGATTTCAGCTCGATGTTTGGATAACCAATCCATACCAATGATGACGTCGAAGCTTCCAAGAATGATGGGGAAGAGATCGATACAGAAGGTCTGACCAGACAACTCTAATTTGCAGTTACGAATTATGTGTGAGGCCTCGAGGTTTCTACCATTAGCTATTTCAACGGTGTGCTTAGAGCTTAGCGGCGTAAGAGTGAGCTTAAGTTTCTTACTAATACGTAGGGATACATAACTAGCATCTGCTCCGGAATCAAATAGCATGGAAACATAACGATCATTAAGGAGGAACTTACCCGCTACAACGTTGGGGTTATTCCTTGCTTCTCCAGCTCCAATCACAAAAGCCCTTCCTCTTGCACCATTCCCAGCATTGTTGTTATTGTTCCCAGCACCCTGATTGTTGTTGTTTTGATTCAGTTCAGGGCAATCCTTTCGCATGTGCCCCGTCGCTCCACACTTGAAGCATCCACGGTTGTTTCCTTGTTGCTGTTGTTGTTGTTGTTGCTGATTCTGCCTAGCTGGAAGCGGGCTCCTGCAGTCTTTGGCTTCATGCCCCATCTTGTTGCATCGCTGACACTGACTTTTGCCACACGGCCCACTGTGGTGTCGGTTACATTTGTTACACTTGGGGTGGTTTCCTCGATAGCCACCCTGTTGCTGAGGGCCCTTGTTGTTTTCAGTCTTCCTTTGTTGAACTGGGGCCTGAGTGGGGTTGGCATCCTTCCCCTGACTCCCATCCCACTTTCGTTTGTTATCGCTAGAAGTTCCAGTAGTAGCACTGATCCTCTTGGGCAACTTGCCCTCCTCCACAGCCTGATTGGTGAGTTTGTGAGCAAGACGAACCACGGGCTGTATGGTGTTGAGGTTGGCCGAGGTCACATGGCTCCGGATTTCTGGGACCAAGCCTTTGATGTACAATTCGATCCTTCGATACATAGGTCGGGACATGTTTGGGCAAAGTGCAGCATAGTCGTTGGACTGCTTAGTGTAGGTTTCAATCTCTGATCCAACCATCTTGAGCGCATAGTACTCGTTCTCGAGTTTGTGGATGTCATCCCTGTGACAATACTCCTCTTTGATCATATCCTTGAAATCTTCCCATGCAGTAGCATTAGCAGTTTCCAGACCAAGCATCTGAATCTGCGCTTTCCACCATGAAAGCGCGTTTCCTTCAAGCGTACCAGTCGCGAACTTAACCCAGTTAGCAGGGGGACACTCGCAGACAGCAAAGACAGCTTTGGCCTTTTCAATCCAGTGCAGAAGGCCTATGGCACCCTCAGTGCCGTTGAAAGGGAGAGGCTTGCCATCCATGAAGGTTTTGAAAGTACAAACATGTGGCTGCGCAGGCACAGGCTGACCTGTTGTGGGAAGCGAAGTGAATAGGCTTAGAGGCGAAAAGACGATGTGGGGGTAGGATCTAAACATCCAAAAGTAACGAGTTTACCTCCAGGGTGAGCTGCGAAAGCTGCAGCCACCGTGTTGAGCAAGTTAGCGAATTGAGCCTGAGTCATGTTAACGCTTCCTCTTCCGCGTCCACTCATTGTCTTCATAGCCAGAAAACACAGTATGAGTGTGATGTTATAACGTAGCGAGAATGAGGTAGAAGAGAAATGTGTATCTATCAAATCAGGCACACTAGTATTTATAGTAGGGCAGTCAACTTAAGATAAACAAGCAAATAAACACAAATCCGAGCTATAAGGCCTAACAAGCTGAGTCTTGCCCATGGAGTGTAGTGTCGTCACGAGTCACGGGTTATAGTCTGGTTTTTTTCTCAAAAAGACCTTCCTTTTTAAAACCAAGTTCACTATAACCAATGGCTCTGATACCAATCTGTCACAACCCCAAAATCCACCTGCGGAGTACCACCGCTTGGAGGCGTGACTGACCAGGATCCAGCCACCAATTATACTGAGTATTGGTTAAGAGTAAGAATGTTCATCAACCATAATAGTTAGTAACATTTATGGTTTAATGGTTTAAGTTCAAATGACAGTTTAAGTAAGTAGCGGAAGCATAAGCCAAATAGTTTCGAAACAAAGTTCATAGTTCAAGATTATTTAGAACCCAACACATGGGTTTAAACGACCACTACACTTCCCAAGCTGCAAGCTCCTGAGTCACTGGGTACCTGCAAAGCATGCAGTAGGGTATCAACAAAAATGTTGGCGAGTCCACGAGTTGTCCAGTTTTAATTACCAAAAACTTGTTTCACCAGTTAATTTATCCGTTTATACTTGCGATGGGGAGCTACCCCATAAGTAAGCGACTAAACTGTTTTTGCAATACCGAATACTATTCATCCGTACGTTTCCGTAGAGTGCCCCGTTTGTCAATGTTCTATCATCATTGACGGTTGCCAGAGTACATTAGTTCACGCCCGATCCCATACGCGGGCACGGTGTGAGGTTGGTGAGACCCAAATAGCGCTATCAACTAATAACCCGTTCGTCTGACCCCGGCGACTAATCGGTATTAAGAAGTGAGGACTTGAGTGATAGAGTTTTGTTTAGTGTTGCTTGTTGCATCTAGTATAAACAGTAATTAACCAAAGGTCCCATTTAAGGGGAGAGAAGTAGGTTTGTATCCCTTACGAGGGGATAGCGTTGATTTAAGTTTCCGTTTCCCAACCACCGGGAATGCATGCTTTATTAGTTGTGAACTCACCTTGGGTTGCTCGGTAGATTATTTACTTGGTCAGTCACGTTGGTCACCACGTCCTAGCATGGTTACCAATATAGGTCAAGTTGGGGTACAAGTATTCACGTATAATCTACACATAACTAACACATAGCATACATAACATATGATCATCAAGTTATCGGGCCTATTCTAAAACGTAGCAGTTAAACAGTAACGTCTACACCTTTCATACAAATCATAAGTGTTAATGGGCCTTATCCGATCATACTAACAGTTAACAGAATCACGGAACTCTAAATAGAACGGTATGCATAGTCCACACATGTTTGGCCCAATAATCGGTGACAATCGGCCCATCCGAGATAAGATGGTCTCGACTCGAGAACGTGCGGTCTCGAGTCGCAACCATGAGATCTCGAGTAATGCTGGTGTGAGTCGCGATCTAGAAGGTCTCGAGTCCAGTCTCGAGTCGGGATCGTGAGATCTCGAGTCGAGACCTTGCTGATTTCAAGCCCCTGATGTCTGCTTTGTCCGGTCTCGAGTTGTCACATATGGTCTCGAGTCGCAATCACTCGGTCTCGAGTTGCAGTTCGATGATTTCGAGTCGAGACCGAAGGTTTCGAGTCGCACATCTGATGTCCGAACCTTCTAGAACCTGCCTTATGTACTATCCAATGGAATTGAGATTTCATGCAATATGTGTACTATCCCATTAAACATGTTTTCTTGTCTCACCCTAATTCTAAATGGATCAAACATAGCATCTTTTCATGTTCAAAGCACATTCAAAACACATTCATATCATATTCATCAAGTTCTTCATTTAGGTTTTTATCATCATCCTTTATGAACTATAGCATGAACAACAATATCAACAACTAATCTGATTTCCACATGTGAGCAACCTTTTAACAAGCATTTGATTTCTTAGCATAAGGGCATATAATCCGATTAGCATGAACGCTAAGCAACCAATCTCATGATCATCAACAACTCATGGTTTAAACCACATTCAAACACAAGATAACACTAACTCATTATGTAATATATCCGAAATCAAGACATGTTAACCGATAATCATCATCATATACATACAAATCATCTAACAAGCATGCATATCATCTTCTATATAAGAAACACCTTCATTACATAAAAACAACAACCATCTTCATGTATTATGTAACTAATCAACCTAAAGGAAACACTAACCGATAGAGAAGAAAGCACCAAGTCGAGAAGGAGGATGAGGAATTGAAGTATCCGGGAGGTGATTACGAGCTTGACCGAGTCTTGATGCTTCCGGTTTGAATCCGAGAGAAGGGAAGAGAGATTTGGTGGTGGTGTTCTTGGGTTTTAGTGAGAAGAGAGTGTGAAAGGGAGTGTGTGAGGGTTTTAGGTGCAAGTAAGAGGTAGTGCACCCAAAGTGGGTTTTAGGGTGGTTTCGAGTGGGAGGTTTTGGGTGGGCTAAAGTTACGGCCCAACCGGCCCGGCCCGTTGTTACATTGTTTACTCGAGACCTGGTGGTCTCGAGTCATGGTTTTGGTTCACACACATATATATACACATACATACCACACATAGCACATTAAGGTAAAACGCAACTTTTCATTTAATAACACATATATACGCACAACGTAATCACAAGGTGCTTGCTCGGAAAACCTAGAGTGTCACAAACATTCTCCCCCTGGAACAGATAATGCCAAAACTCTTCATTATTTTGGATCTTTATTGTCTCATCAGAAGTTCCCTAACTTGTCCTTTAAATTCCAACTCAAAATCCATGGAAGCTGTATCATCCTCATCCCTACATAGTATAAGCTCAAGGAGATCTTGTAGATCTTCAACACTCAGGCCCAGTGCTTGTTCCCTTGATATGTGCTTTACTTTTCCATTGGATCTGATCAGGGTCAATACATGGGTCTTTTGATCAGACATCCATTTTAGTATTTTTGAACCCAATGGGTTTCTTAGGATAGGTTTATTTACTGATGAGTTTGGTGATGATGGCCTTGTGATAATTTGTTGAGCAGTGTTCTAAGCCTTTGCTAGTTCAGAATCTCCAGCTGTATTTTGTTTGAAAACCATTTTGATGATATCATTTGCTGCAGCTATATCTTCTGCAGCTTCTTTTTCAATATGTTCTTGTCTCTTTCTTTTAAATATCTCAATGGCTGATACATCTGCTGATGTGAACAGTGGTTCAGAAATATTTATCTGTTTTGGCTCTTTGTACTCAGGCTTCTGTGGTAAACTGGGATCTGTCATCCTTCTTTTCTTTAACCTTTCATAAGCCTCATTTGTGTATTACCTTGTCCATTTTGCTATGGCTTTAGCAGGTCCAACCTTTGCATCCACCAGCTCTTGTTTCTTTCTCTTGTATTCTGAGGTAAGTTTATCAATGGCCTTTTTGTATTTGCTCCAGTTTGGAGCTGTCTTTTTTTGACCTGGATCATTCTTGCTCATCCTGATTCTGTTAACTTCATGCTTTAGTGCAATGAGTGGCCATTCACTGAATTGTTCTTCATTAGCTGGATAAAATTTTTCTTTCATAATAAATGCAAAGATAATCCTTTCTCATTTCCTTTTGTAGGATGGCTCTAGGTGGCAGATTTGACATATCTTTGCTTAGGTCTCTAGCATAATCTTCCAATTGTTTGACCTTAGTGAGTAAAAATTCCATTCTTTTTGAAATGGCTTTATCACCTTGATCTTTGCATTCAATTCTAGCTCTTATATCTGCTTGCCTGGCTTTGAGTTTTGGATATGCATCTATATTTTATGGGTTCCTGAAGCCTATGAGAGAAGGAAAACTTCTTTTTGAAGGATCATCTTCTGTATAGAATTGTCTCTGTTGGGATTGAACCCTATCAAAGGAACAGATAATTAAAGCCAAAACTGGATCAGAGCAGTGGATCCAGAATAAGCAGATGTTTACATACAAGTCTCTCCCCTTGAAAGTGATTTCAACATCTGCTGACCTCCTATCTGCTGATCTTGCAAACTGCTGACCTACAACTGCTGCTCAAGTCAAGACCTGATGAAAGACTAAAGCCCTGCTGATTCAATCTACTGCCTTGAGTCAAGCACTGCAGATCCGGGAAAGTACTGCTGGGTTCACAGCAGTGGAAGGTTGCAACAGCTGATCTATAGTCTGTTTTGTAATGTAATGTAATAGCAGTAGTTAACATAGCAGTGTTTGTATAGATCAGAGGTTAGAGTTTGTTAGGAGGTTAGATGTCACTTTCATGGTGACGTCAGCTAAGATGCTCAGTGGTTTGCTAGTGCCTATAAATAGTTCAGTACTTTGTACTGTTCTATTAGCTCTTTGCATCATCGTCTTCTTTGCACGAACAAACACTGAGCTCTGGCTGAGGGGGAGTTTGCATTCAATTCATCAATCATTGTAATCGTTGTTGAAATAAATTCAATCTTCCGATTCATTGAGTAAAGATGTTTTGATTAAAGTATTACTCTCGTTTGATTGTATGCAAAGTTTGTTTTCATCATAATTCCGCTGCACACTCATCCATTTTCATTTTAATTACAAACACAAAATACAATCAGAAACAAACTCAGATCCAACAATTGGTATCAGAGCTTGGACAGTCAAATTTGATTTAACAATCATTTTGACGTAAATAGTTCAGCTCATAACAGTTGATACTGATCGTTTGTTCGTTTGTTGAAAAACAGAGCAAGGATTAATCACCATTAAAGTTGATTTCTCAGTGTCTGTAAAACAACAAGAATGACGTCACAATCTCAGGATGATAAAAACAACATCGGCTCGCTTTTTAAACCACCTATGCTAAAAAGAAATGAGTACAACATCTGGCAGAGGAGGATGGGTCACATCCTCGCTCAACAAAGCACAGGTTGTTGAAGGTCTGTCGTCTTTGGTCCCCACGTTCCCACAGTGCCAAGCGCTGAAGATGCTAAAAAGTTCGTTCCAAAACCAGTTGAAAATTATATCGAAACCGACTATCAAAAGTTCGAACTAGATGGTAAAGCGTTTAGCATCATAGCATCAGCGCTGCCCAATAAGATATATGCTGGACTGTTACACTGTAACAGTGCCAAAGAGTTATGGGACGCGCTTAAGGAACAGTTTGGGGGAACCGAAGAAGTCATAGAAAACAATAGGGAAATCCTGAACCAACAGTATGAAACATTTTGTCATGTTAGAGGTGAATCACTGACGCAACAATTTGAGCGTTTCAGTTGTCTCATCAGTGAACTGAGGCTTGTTAACACCACTTTTACAAACTCAACTCAGAATAGCAGGTTCCTCAGATCACTGCCAGAAAAATGGGACACCATAGCTTTTGTCACCCGAAACTCACCTGAGTTCAAGGATCTGACCTTGACCCAACTCCACGGTCGACTCCTGACCTACGAAAGGGAGTTGAACCAGAAAAGGAAGTTACAAGAGTCAGGAAAAGCCGTTGATGATTATACATTCGGTAACACTGCTCTTCTGGGTCAAGAAGAATCTGGGAGCAGTGGTAAGGATCAGGGTTATGATCACTTTATTGACATAACTGCTGGAGCAAATTTTAACAACCCTGATCCTCACTCTGCAAGTTATGCATTCACTGCAAACGAAAACCAGATGTCAGACAATCTAAGCTTTGAACTCAATGATTTACAACATTTTGATCCCACTGACTTAGAAGAGATGGATATTTTGCACCAGTTGGCTTTGCTCAGTGTTAGAACTAGCAAATTCTATAAAAGAACAGGGAGAAAATTCCCAGGACTTCATGGGTATTTGAGGGTTGGGTTGGATAAATCGAAAATCAAGTGTTACAAGTGCAATAGGTTAGGGCACTTTGCTAGGGAATGCAGAAGTCAAAACACTGGACCAATAGTTACTCACCCTAGCTCTAACCCTAGACCACAAAGTCAAAACACTGTGCACTATACCCAATATACCCCTGCAGGTCAAGTGAACACTGCTCACTATGCTGCTGCCCCTGTGCCTGTGCATTATGACCAAACTACTGTCCCACAAATTCAGTATGTTCAAACCCCTGCTCCACAGGTACAGGTGCAACCTGTTGCACCTCAAACCACTGCTCCAGCAGCAGTACAACCAGATCAACAAAGTTTTTTCACTCAAGGGTTTGTTGACTGGAGCAGTATGCCTGAAGACCTTAGTGATGAAAATTTTGCACTCTATGCTTCTAATGATTCTTCTCATAATGAATTTTGTTTGATGGCATTAGAGTCAATACAGGAGGGGGTTGAAACTGAAGAGGAACAGCTGAGTACTGAAAAAGTGGATGAGGTGACTGAAGCAGTGGTTACTGCTGTGGCTGGTGAACTAATGTTGGGAGAAAGTTCAGGTATCCTGATTGAACCAATGACAGATCCATGGTCTGAAGAAGACAAAGAAGAAGAGAAGGAAGAAAAGGCTGGTGAAAAGAAGGTGAGAGCTGATGATGAAGAGAATCATCAATGTGACTGTGCAATGATGGCTGCTGCCAAGGTATCACCTCAAGTTCTTGAAAAACTGTGTTCTGATAATTGCATTATTGCTTTTGCTAACATCAAAGAGGTAAATGAAAACCTTCGGGACAAAATCTTAACTGATGAAGTCAAATTTGAAAGATCTTTAAAAGAACTTAAAAACAAATTGACTGAAAAGGAAAAAGAGATCAGCAGTTTGAAAGAAGAACAAAGCATAACCAAAACTCAACTCCAAACTATGGTAGAAAAATACCAAGTTTGCAAAAAGGAGTTGGAGTCCACCCAGATCACATATGAGAGATGGGTGGAATCATGCAAAGGGTATGAGGTTATGCTTGAAAAACAGATAAAAAGCGATGTGAAATTTGGTGTTGGTTATAGAAAACATGATGATGAAACCACTGCTTTTGGAAAATCTGTTCAAACCACTGATGTAACCACTGAGTTCATCCCCACAAACAAGAATGGCCAAGAAGTGAAAATCACTGACAAACTTGGTAACAAAATCACACTTGACAGATCAATGGGATCCTCTACTTTGAGGAGCTTGAAGATTATCAGTTTAAACCAAAATGGTCTGATGAGTGTGATATTCTTGAAAATTTCAAGCCAATGGACTTTACATCAACTGATGGTGTTAAAGCTCCAAAAGCTAAAGTCATACCTCTCAAGGACATCCCAGCAGTGGTTAAAACCTCTGCTGCAAAGGAGTCTGAAAAGAGAAAGAAGAAAGAAAAAATTGATAACTTGTTTTGTGAATTCTGTGAGAAAAGGAATCATCTAACAAAAGACTGTTTCCACTTAAAAGCTTATGATTTAAACAGAACAAGTGTCATTGTTTCAGCTAAAAGTTGCATTGTTTGTGGTAAAACAAACCACAAAACTCAAGCATGTGTGTATCTCAAAAACTTTGATGTGAAAAAGAATGAGTACATTGCTAAAACATCCTTGAGTCCATCATCATCATCAACATCTGTCAAATTCACCAAGAAACAACCACTGTTTGTGCCAGTTCAAACAGCTGTCACAAAACAGCTGAACCAAACATCTGTCAAAATAGATGTTCAGGTTACTGATGCACCCCCTGCCAATCAGTTCAGAAAAGGCAAGGAAAAACAGTCCTACCAAAGGATTCCACACGTTTATGAGGCCTACAAAAGGCCCTCTAAACCTAAAGTGAATAGGCATCCTTTTGGTTATCAGCAGGTGATTGGTCAAGACCCCCAACAGTGGTTAGCAAGAAACAGTACTAAAACTGTCCAAACCCCTGACCTAACCACTGTCCATCATTCTGCATCCATCCCAGACACTGTTGAGACCCCATCCAAAGCCCTATTGGCTTTGGAGACCCTAATGAACTAATCTTTTTACTTCATGTGCAGGGAGCTTCTGCATGCTTTAATAGTCTTTGGTATGTAGATAGTGGAGGCTCCAGGCACATGACAGGATGTAAAGCCCTCCTCAAAGACTTTAAAATCCATGGAGGGGGTGATATATCCTTTGGGAATAATAGTAAAGGGAAAGTTCTGGGGTCTGGTACAGTGCAGTCTGGAAATGTAAAATTTGAAAATGTCAATCTGATAGACAATCTAAAATTCAACCTTCTGAGTGTGTCCCAAATGAGTGACAAAGGGCTTGGGTCATTCTTCACAAAATATTGTTGTAGGATTGTTGGACCAGAAATGGTCAAAAAGATTGAAGCAATAATCAAAACTGGTCAAACAAAACTTGTTGCTCAAAGAAGTGGCAATGTTTATGTTGTTGATATGTCAAAAGAGTGTCCCAGAGCTGATGCCTGTCTGTTCTCAGCTGCCTCTAACAAAGAGACAGAACTTTGGCACAGAAGGCTGGGGCACACAAATCTTAAGACAATCACTGAAATTTCAAAAAATGGTTTGGTGAGAGGCCTACCACAAAAATTGTTTTCATGTCCTGAACATTGCATTTCCTGTTTAAAAGGAAAACAGCATAAAAGTTCTTACAAGTCCATTGAAGAGTCCAAAACAACCCAGTGTTTGCAAATGCTACACATGGATTTGTTTGGCCCAGTTCAAGTCATGAGCCTCAAGAAGAAAAGATATTGTTTGGTTATTGTTGATGACTTTTCTAGGTTTACATGGACTTTCTTTTTACACTCAAAAGATGAGACTGCAGGCATTTTGCAAGACTTTGTGACACAGGTTGAAAAGCAATTTGACCTTCCAGTGAAAAGATTCAGGAGTGACAATGGCACAGAATTCAAGAATAGGGAGTTGGATGCTTTCTGTGTGAAGAAAGGGATTGTAAGGCAGTACAGTATCCCTAGAACACCAGAGCAAAATGGGGTTGTTGAAAGAAAGAACAGAACTTTGATTGAGGCTGCCAGAACTATGCTTGCAGATTCAGGTTTGCCATTAACTTTCTGTGCAGAGGCAGTAAACACTGCTTGCTATGTCCAGAACAGAGTTTTAATAAACCCCAGGCACAAAAAGACTGCTTATGAAATTCTGTATAAAATCAAACCACTGATCTCATATTTCAAGGTGTTTGGCTGCCCATGCTTTATCTTGAACTTAAAAGATTCCATTTCAAAATTTGCAGCCAAAATTGATTGTGGTTATCATTTGGGATACTCAACCACTGCCAAGGCCTACAAAGTGTTTAATACACGGACCAAGGCAGTGGAGGAGACCTTGAATGTAAAGTTCAATGAACTTTCATCAATGAAAATCCCAGCAAATCCTGCAGCTCTGTTTGATCTTGAAAAATTTACTTTTGAAAATACCGCTGTCAAGACTAACAGTGCAGGTCCATCAGAGGATACAACACCAGACTATGGGTATGAAATCATCATCCCTCAAAGGTCTGCTACAAAGGGAAAAGCATCAGCTGTTCAAAACAGTTGTCAAAGCTCAACCACTGCTACCTCAACAGTTGTTGACCAAAGTAGCCCATCAACCACTGCTTCCACTTCCTCAAACACTGCTGACAAAAGTCCCCAAACAGTGGATAAAAGTCAGCAGGTGTCCACTTCATTACCTCCTATTCCACCACCTTTTGAAGCCACTGCTGGATCATCAAAGTCCCCAGCAGTGGTTAGCTCAGATGATACACATTTGCAGCCTTCACCAACAAATGACATCATCCCATACCAAGGAGATTTAATCTACTTGAGATCTCATCCACCTGATCAAATCATTGGCAACATCAATGAAGGGGTGCTCACAAGAAGCCAAACCCAAAACATTTGTCTTTTTGCTGGTTTTCTATCACTCCATCAGCCAGTCAAGTACCAAGAGGCACTGAAAGACAACAGCTGGGTAGAAGCCATGCAAGAGGAACTCCAACAGTTCAAAAGACAACAAGTATGGGAGCTTGTACCACAGCCAGAAAAGGTTAGTCCCATTGGCACAAAGTGGGTCTTCAAGAACAAAACTGATGAAAGGGGCATTGTTGTCAAGAATAAAGCCAGACTTGTGGTTCAAGGTTACAAACAGGAAGAGGGGATTGACTATGATGAAACATTTGCCCCTGTAGCAAGATTGGAAGCTATTAGACTGTTCCTGGCCTTTGCTGTCAACCACAACATGAAGGTGTTTCAAATGGATATCAAAAGTGCTTTCCTCTATGGTACAATTCAAGAAGAGGTATATGTTTGTCAACCTCCAGGTTTTGAGGATCCATTTTATCCAGATCATGTCTACAGGTTGAACAAAGCCTTGTATGGCTTGAAACAAGCACCAAGAGCCTGGTATGAAACTCTTTCCAACTTTCTACTCTCAAATGGTTTCAAAAGAGGAACCATTGATAAAACACTGTTTCTTAAATGGAGAGGGAAGGATTTAATGATTGTCCAAATTTATGTGGATGACATTATTTTTGGAAGCACATGTAACAAAATGTGTGAAGAGTTTAGAGAACTCATGACAGCTGAGTTTGAAATGAGTGCAATGGGTGAGCTGCAATGCTTTCTTGGTCTCCAAGTACAGCAAATGCAAAATGGAACTTTCATTCATCAAAGCAAATATGCTAAAGAACTTTTGACCAAATTTGATATGAATGACTGTAAACCATGCAGCACACCCATGGTAACAAATAAGCTGGTCATGTCTGATGAAAAAGATGAGCTGATTGACCAAACACTTTATAGAAGCATGATTGGGTCTTTATTGTACCTAACTGCATCTAGACCAGACATCATGATTGCAACATGTGTCTGTGCAAGAAGTCAATCAGCTCCCAGAAAATCAAATCTCATTGCTGTAAAAAGGATCTTCAGATACATAAAAGGTGCTCCCACACTTGGTATCTAGTATCCAGCTAATGGGAACATCAAGCTTTCAGGTTTTTCAGACAGTGACTTTGCTGGATGTCACGCCACAAGGAAGTCCACTTCAGGAGGGTGCCAGTTTCTAGGTGATTGCTTGGTTTCTTGGCAAAGAAAAAAGCAAGCAGCAGTTTCAACATCCACTGCTGAGGCTGAATACATTGCTGCTGCAAGCTGTACAGCCCAACTCCTGTGGCTTCAAAATCAGTTACTGGATTTTGGTATCACTGCCTTAAAGACACCACTCATGTTGGACAGCCAGGCAGCAGGAAATATCATAAAAAATCCAGTTTCCCATTCTACCACCAAACACATTGACATCAGACATCACTTTGTGAGGGATTGCTATGAAAAAGGTTTGATTTCTCTGCATCATGTCCCAACTAAAGACCAGCTGGCAGATGTGCTCACAAAAGCACTTGATATAGCCACTTTTGAAAGCTTGGTGTCTAGGATTGGGATGCTGAACATGGAATAACAAGCAACATCTTGTTTTTCTATGAATAAAAGCAACAAAATGTTTTCAGAAAATCAAAAATCCATCCTTAAAAATAGCTTACAATGAAATTTTCATTAAAATCCTTAAAAGCCTGCCATAACCACTGATTGTTCAAAAGTCTGCTCTACTTCAAAAATCTGTCCACTACTGAAAGTCAACCCCTGTTCTCTCATTTCTTTGATAAACTCTGTTGTTCAAAAGCAGTGTCTTATCCACTGATATGCTATCCACTAATAGTGAAAATCATACACTGCTTTAATACCACTGCCTTCATCAGTCACTTTCATAAAAGTACTGTCCTTCACTTTCACCAAGGGGTTGTCACGTGGGCAGTACATAGTGGTCAGACCTTTTGTAACGGCTGCCACGTCAGCATTCACTTTTTTCCCTATAAAAACCCCCACTCACCACCAAAACAGGGGTTTACTGTCGAATTGAATTCTTAAAAATTCTCTTCTCAAAGCATTTTTTCATCTCATCCTTCACAAATTTCTTCGATCATTCTCTTCAAAAATGACAAAATCGAAGCCATCTGCAAAACCCACTTCCAAATCATCATCGAAAACAGCCTCTCAAAAGGCAATCTCCACTGAAATCCCATATAAATCATCTCACAATCTCCTGGGTCTTCTCACAAAACCAGGAACCACCAATGTTTTCGATTCCATCATTGACACCATGGCAAAATCAAAGTACAAAACTTTGTTCACCGCCGATGCACCAATCTATTTGGAGACCCAAAGAGAGTTCTGGAAAAATGCAACCCTTGAAAAACAAGGAGACACTGCAACCACCATACACTCTTCTATAAAGGGTAAAGCTATCCAAATCACGCCACAATCCATTTCAGAGGTCTTTCAACTCGATGATCAGGAAGGTAAAACTTCTTTCACTAAAAACGAGTTACAAACTGACTTCATTGAGAGAGGGTATGAAGCCACAATGATGAAGAAACTTACCTTACAAAAAGGTTATTTTCATTCTGCAACCAGATTTTTATTTCATACCCTCCTACTATGTGTTTCAAACAAAACCACTTCTTTCTATGAAATCCCTTTAAAGATTCAAAATCTGGGATATGCAATTCTTCAAGAAGAAAATTTTAACTATTCTCGGGAAATCTTTAAAGATTTGGTTAATAATGTTGAAACAAAATCATTCTTACTGTTTCCAAGGTTTTTAAGTTACTATTTTGAAAAGAAATTCAGTAAGGATGATTTAGCAGCAATAATCCAAGGTGATTCTACTCAAATAAACAGTTTAACAACTAAAACTTTTTCAAGAATGTTAACACCTTGCAAAACACAAGCAGAGGTGCCTGAGCAGAATTTAGCAGCTACCACTGCTCCTCAGGTATCTGCTGCTGAGCCCACTGCTCAAGGTGATCAAAGCAGCAGAACAACTGTTTTGAAACCCACACCTACAAATCCCAAAAAAGCCATACAAAAAGAAAAATCAAAAACCCCCCAAACCAATCAAAAAGGCAACTCTGGAGGATGAGATACTAGAGCTGCTGCCTGTGACAGCACAAATGTCATAAGAAACCACTGCTGCTACTTCCTCACAGCAGTTGGTACAAATATCTCAACCCATAACTAAAACTCCTCCTGCTTCTTCACAAAAAGAACAGGTTGTACACATAGGGCCACCACATTATGATGCTCTGGAAACACTCGTTTCCATCATCCACAGCCCAATGCCTGGGGCAAATTCTCTTTCTACACCCAACCTCACATCCACAATTCCACCAAAAACACAACTTCTGTTGGATGCAATAGATTTGAACCAGGCATTACCCAGTCCTTCTCAATCAACTGTTAATGAGAATATGCCTCAACAAATGACTGAGCCTGATGTATCATTCCTTGCTAACCCACCAACACAACCTGAGGAGGTTACACCCCTTGAGTTACAAGTAACTCTTGGTGGTAATCCAAGTGAAGCAGCCACTACAACTGTTGAACCCACTGGTTTACAGTTGGACAGTGGTTACATCAATAAGACCTCCTTGGAGGCAATTCCTTCTATAGCACCTCTGCCAACCACCAGTGGATTTATTTATCCTACTGGCATCATCAAAAGGTTGTCAAGTGTTGAAGGGAGAAGACCCCAGTACCAAGAAAAAGGGGCATCAGTGGTTAATGTTTGGAGTATACTCCCTACCTCTACGACTGATAAAACCACTGTTAGTGGGAAATCAGATGATCCCATTCAATTGGGTGATGGTTTAAAGTACCAGAAATTGACGGATCGTGTTGAAAAGCTTGATAACTCTGTTGCAGAACTCAAAGACATGCTACAACAGTTGTTACAAGTACAAAAAGTACAATCCACTGCTGTTCCACCTCAAGCACCTGCTCCACAACAGGCACCTGCTACAAATGAGCTCTGGAATCTATTTCAACCTTTTCTCCATCAATAAGCACAAATAGCAGATCAGCAACATGAAAAACATGTTCAACAGCTGAGAAATGCAATGGAGTCCAGGTTCAAGAACACTCAGGCTGATCTAAAGGCTCTCAAAACTCAGATCCTGCACACCACTGGCACTGCTTCTCCAACTGTTCTCTTCATTGATCAACTTCCCCCAGATAATGCCAAAAAGGGGGAGAAAATTCAGGAGTGGGAAAAGAAGGGAATAGATGATGGTCTCTACATTGAACCAGAAAATGCAAACACGACCAAATAGATCCCTCTGCCAGATGGAAGCAAGAAAATTGATGTGACCACAAATGCACTGGCAGAAGCAGTTACAAGTGTAAAAAGGGATAGAGAGGCCAAAAAGAAAGCCAGAGTGGATTATCAGGATCAGGGTACTTCAGGGTCAAAAGATGATGAAAATCTTGTTGATGAAAAGAAGAAGCCTACAAGAAGAGTAAGGCTACCCAAATCCATTCCAACCAGACGTTCAAAGTCTGTTCCAAAACCACCATCTAAAACAGCTGTTGTAACTCCCGTTGTATCCACTACTGTTGGTACTTCAGTGGTTTCAACATCTGCTCCCACTTCAACACACACCACTTCAACACACACCAGATCCACTGCTTTACCACCATCACCACTAAAAACAAAATCACCTCCTACCAAAAGGCAGAAGACAACAGTTGTTACAACATCTGCTGTAATGACAACAGTGGTTGGAACACCAGTTGTTTCAACAACTGTTAGTCAATCACAAACCACTGTTCCATCCAAAACATCATTAGCCCCTCCCCAAACAAAGAGGAGAAGGCTAATTCTCAAAGATGATGACACTTCACCACCACAAACATCTTCAAAATCTTTAGCTCTTGTCACAATACCAAAACCAGTTCCTCTCTCTTCAGTTCAAATGCACAAGCCCTTACCTCCTGCAGGTGTTTAATTTCCTCTCGAACTAGCAGCTGTTAGAGAAGAAATAAAATCTTTTTATTATGAGGATGACCCTGCCAAAAGGAGTTTGCCATCAATAAAAGGATATCCCTGGCCTAAAAATGTTGATGAATATTTGAAAATCAAGGCCAAGCAAGCAGAGGATATCTCAAAAAGAAACACACAAGGGAAATTTGACAAAGAAATTTCAAGAAACTATCAATATCTGCTCACACAAGTCAGATCCCTAGAACAATTTGCAAAAAAGGTCAGTCAACAAATTTCAGAAAGAGCAGCTGAAACGTGGAAGAAAGACTACATTGAAAGCATCATGGCTCACAAGAAGTACAAAGGAGAGAGATACATGTACAAAGAGTGGACTGTTCCTGAGCTTGAAAATGAAGCAGCAAGAATTCAAGACATGATAAAAAGGAAAGTCACTCACACTCCTCCTGACTGGGCAAAGTTTAGAAAGAATGTACCTGACAAACAGGTAGAACTGAAAAGAATGAAAGAAGAACTGGTTGCTGCTGAATATGGAAACAAAAGACAAATTGCTAGATGGAAAGATGTGGTAGGGATCACCTACAAAAGGTTGGAGGAACTAAGAAAGAAAGATCCAAATGTTCCTCAAAAGCCTGACTATCCTGAAGCAGAGGTTTCAAAAAGACCAACAAAGCTACAAATCAGGAGAGCCACTGCTCCAACTGGTGCTGCCATCTATAAAAGAAGGACACACAAACAGTTGGGAGGTGAAACCATCCAAGAGATGATAAAAGGAGATGACCTTGTAAAAGAAGGCATAAAGAAAATGATCATAGAAACTCTTGGTTTGGATCAAACTGCAAATACTGCTCAGCCAGTTATGAATAGGCCAGCCTCACCAAATACCTCTGCAAATAAACATCTCCCAAGAAACCCACCAGGCTCAAAAATACAAAAGTGGGAAACTGACAAACAGACCTGCGTATTGACTTTGCTCAGGTCTGGTGGAGAAGTGGAGAAAATATCAAGGGAACAAGCTCTTGGCCTGAGTCTTGAAGATTTGCAGGATCTCCTTGATCTTCCACTTAGCAGGGATGATGAAGACACAGATGCCCAAGACTTTGAACTACAATTTAAAGGTCAGATAAGGGAACTGTTGATGAGGAAATAAAGAATTCCACAATAATGAAGAGTTTTGGCATTATCTGTTCCAGGGGGAGATTGTTGGGATTGAACCCTATCAGAGGAACAGATAATTAAAGCCAAAACTGGATCAGAGCAGTGGATCCAGAATAAGCAGATGTTTACATACAAGTCTCTCCCCTTGAAAGTGATTTCAACATCTGCTGACCTCCTATCTGCTGATCTTGCAAACTGCTGTCCTACAACTGCTGCTCAAGTCAAGACCTGATGAAAGACTAAAGCCCTGCTGATTCAATCTACTGCCTTGAGTCAAGCACTGCTGATCCGGACAAGTACTGCTGGGTTCACAGCAGTGGAAGGTTGCAGCAGCTGATCTATAGTCTGTTTTGTAATGTAATGTAATGTAATAGCAGTAGTTAACATAGCAGTGTTTGTATAGATCAGAGGTTAGAGTTTGTTAGGAGGTTCGATGTCACTTTCATGGTGACGTCAGCTAAGATGCTCAGTGGTTTGCTAGTGCCTATAAATAGTTCAGTACTTTGTACTGTTCTATTAGCTCTTTGCATCATCGTCTTCTTTGCACGAACAAACACTGAGCTCTGGCTGAGGGGGAGTTTGCATTCAATTCATCAATCATTGTAATCGTTGTTGAAATAAATTCAATCTTCCGATTCATTGAGTAAAGATGTTTTGATTAAAGTATTACTCTCGTTTGATTGTATGCAAAGTTTGTTTTCATCATAATTCCGCTGCACACTCATCCATTTTCATTTTAATTACAAACACAAAATACAATCAGAAACAAACTCAGATCCAACAGTCTCATCTCATCCTTTACAGCTTCCAATTCCAGTGGATAACTTGCAGCAATGGATACAAGGTTAGCAGGGTTTATTGGTTTGACTAGAGTTTGTGGAGTGGATGGTTGTGGCTCGACAACTTTGTAAGGTGTGGAGGATAAAGGAATGGGTGCTGGTATATCATCATTACCCTCATGAGATTTCCTTTTCCTTGTATAAAGCCTTTTGGGTGAAGGAGGTTTTGGTTGTGATGTGTCAATGGGTTGTATGGTGATTGTTGAAGTGGTGAGGGCAGTGGTAGATGGCTGGAAAACAGCTGCTGAAACAACTAATGTTTCAACCTCTGTTGTCATTACAACTACTGATGTGTCAGTAGATGTCTTCTGCTTTTCAGTAGGTGGTGATTTGGTGGGTGGTGATGTAGTTGAAGTGATGGTTTTTGGTGGTAAAGTGATTTTAGGTTGTGGTGGTAGGGCAGTGGTTGTGGTGTGTGTTGTAGTGGTGTGTGTTGAAGAGATGGCAGGTGTTTGGCTGGCAGTTGTTGAAACTACTGAGGTATTAGTTGTTGATACAACAGGTGTTACAACAACTGTTTGGGTGGAAGTTTGACATTTGGTGGTTTGAGGTTTGGAGCCTTTGGGAGGTGGTTTGGAGGTATGCTTTGTGGGTCTTGATGGTGTGGATTTGGGTTGCCTCACTTGTCTAGTGGGCTTCTTCTTTTCATCCTTAGGATTTTCATCATCCTTTGGCTCAGAAGTACCCTGTGCATTCAGCTCCATGTAAGCTCTTTTCTCCTGTTCCCACCTGGTTTTATCCTTAGCCTCTCTATCTCTTTTAACACTTGCTTTTGCTTCTACAAGTGCGTTTGTGGTGGCATCAATTTTCTTACTACCATCTGGCAAGGGAATGTTTTTAGTCATGTTTTCTTTTTCAGGTTCAATATAAAGACTATCATCTATTCCCTTCTTCTTCCACTCCTTTATTTTCTCCCCCTTTTTGGCATTATCTGGGGGTAGTTTATCAATGAAGAGAATGGTGGGAGGAGCTTTGCCAGTGATGTTCAGGATGTGGGCCTTTATAGCCTTGATGTTTGCTTGAGTATTTCTAAACCTTGACTCCATCATGTTTCTCAGCTCTTGAACATGTGTTGCACGCTGCTGATTAGCCATTTGTCTTTGTTGTTGGAGCAGAGGTTGGAATAAATTCAATAACTCATTTGCAGCAGGTGCTTGTGGAGGAGCAGGTGCTTGAGTTGGAACAGTAGTGGTTGAGACCTTTTGAGCTTTCAACAACTATTGCATCATATCTTTTATTTCAGCAACAAATGTCTCAAGTTTATCAATTCTACCCGTCAATTCCTGATATTTCAAATCATCACCCAAGTTAATGGGATCATCTGATTCCCCACCAGCAGTGGTTGTATCAATCTGTGACTTAGGACATAAATCCCAAAAATCATTCATTGATGCCCCTTGTTCTTGATACTGGGATCTTCTTCCTTCAACACCTGATAACTTTTTGATGGTACCAGTGGTCAAAATAAACTCACTAGTGGTTATCAGAGGTGCTATAGAAGGAATTGCCTTCAAGGGAATCTGATTGATGAAACAACTGGCCAAATGTAGATATGTTGATCCAACACTTGTAGTTGCTGCTCCACTTGAACTACTGACATGACTTACTTGTAACTCCTGCAGTGTAACCTCCTCAGTTGTTGTTGGGATAGCAGAGGTATAAGCATCAGACCCAGTCACTTGTGGTAGTGTACTCTCAGTGATAGGTGATTGAGAGGAACTGGTTTGTGTCTGAGCTATAGCAACTGCATGCAACAAGTTTATTATAGATTGTGGTAATGTGATGGGTGAAGATATGGGTGTTGAAAGAGACATGTCCTTGGGATCAGGACTGAGGAAGATGGATCCAATTGGATCCAGAGCTTCATAATGTGGGGTCCCTGTGCTTACAACCTGATCCTTTTGTGAGGATGCAGGAGGATTTTGAGGCAAGGGTGGAGATCTTTCTTCCATCTGCTGTGAGGAAGTAGCAGCAGTGGTTTTTGGTGACATTTGTGTTGTCACTGGCAGTGGCTCTGGGATCTCATCTTCCAGAGTTGCCTTTTTAGTGGGTTTGGGGGGCTTTTTGGATGATTTATTTTTAGGCTTTTTGGTGATGGCAGGTGTGGGTTTCATAGCAGTGGGTGTGCTGCCATGATCACCTGGAGCAGTGGGCTCAACAACAGATACCTGAGGAGCAGTGGTAGCTGCTAAAGTCTGCTCAGGCACCTCTGCTTGTGTTTTTGCAGGTGTTAACATTCTAGTGAATGTTTCAGATGTTAGACCATGTATTTGAAAAGATTCACCTTGAATGAGCAAATTTTCATTTTCCTTTCCAAATTTTTGTTTAAGATAGTAGCTTAAGAACCTTGGAAAAAGTAGAAATGATTTGCTATCAACATTTTTTACCAAATCATCAAAGATCTCCTGGGAATAGTTAAAATTTTCATTATGTAAAATAGCATAGCCCAGGTTTTGGATCTTTAATGGTATTTCATTAAAAACAGTTGTTTTATTTGAAACATACATCAAAAGGGTATGGAATAAAAACCTTGGTGCAGAAGGGAAGTAGCCTTTTTGTAAGGTGTCCCTTTTCATTTCCGCACAATACCCTCTTTCCAGAAAATCAGTTTTTAACTCGTTTTTTGGGAAAAGAAGTTTTACCTTCCTAATCATCGAGTGCAAAGACTTCTTAAATTGATTGTGGAGTGATTTGGACCTCTTTGACCTTTGTGGAAGAATTAATGGCTATAACTGTTTCACCTTGACACTCAAGTGTGGCATTTTTCCAGAATTCTCTCTGGGTTTGTTCGTAAATAGGAGCATCAGCAGTCAACAAAGTTTTGTACTTTGAAGCTGCAAGAGTGTCAATGATGGAATCGAAGGTTTTGGTGGTGGTGGGTTTTGTGAGTAGACCCAAGTAGTTGTGAGGTGCTTTGTATGGTATTTCAATGGGTTCAGCGGCCTTTTGAGCGACCTTTTTGGAAGATGAGGATGATTTTGATTTTGAATTTCTCATTTTGATGAAGAAGAACGAAGAATGATTTGAGACGGAAGATTGGAAACTGCTTTGAGAGAAGAATTTTGGAATTCAATTCGACAGTGTAAAACCCTGTTTGGGGGTTTTAATCAGGGTTTTATAAGGGAAAAAGTGAATGCTGACGTGACAGTGGTTTATAAAGATATGATGGCTAATAACTAACCACGTGCCAACCTCTGATGAAAAGATGAATAATGGAGGACAGTTGTTTAGAGAACTACTGATGAAGCAAGTATCAGTGGTTGCAACGGTCAAAGTGAAGACAGTGGATGATTTTAACTATCAGTGGATAGCTTCATCAGCGGATAAAACACTGATTTTGAATCAACAGTGATTACCAAGAAAATGAAAGAACAGGGGTTGACTTTCAGCAGTGGACAGTATTTAGGAAACAGATGTTTGATCTCAACAGTAATTAGGGGTGAAGAAATGGTAAGGTTTGAAAGGTTATTAAATCAGCAACTGTTGGTGCAACAGTGGATAAGCTTTTGACAAATGTTTTGAACATCTGCTGCTCTGATGAAAGGAATGATTTTGTCTTGTGAAATCACAATATCATGTTCAACATCTGTTGATGGTGATTATCAAATATCTGCAAGTTTAACATGTCAGCAGATTTTACAGGAATTTGCATTCAAGGTTTTGTCACATGACTATTACAAATTTTGAAGCTTTTATAGATTACTGACAGTGGTTTAGTACCTCATATGATGGAAACCTCTTTACTAAGACTACTCATTTTGTGTCATAATATTTGAATTAGAACATGAGTACCCAAGTATTTTAAGGTCTATTAGCAATCAATTTTTGACCTGTGTTAAAACAAACTTGAGTTTGACATGGCCTTGGCACTTGTACCATTTCCTTTTGATCCATTTTCTAGGATAGTATTACCAAAAAAAAAAAAAATTATGGTTCTACATCCTCACAGGTGTTTGAAACTTTTACTATCAAAAGCAAGTAAAAGTACAAAATATAGCACTAAAAAAATAAAGAATAATATATCCTGCTTTATTTGAGAAAAACCTTTAAAAAAAATAATTAAAGGTTTTTCTGAAAACAGTATCAAAAAGGATCTAGTATATTTTTCAATTAAACCATACTCACATCACTCTCAAGTTTTATGAGAATGGTCAGTGGTTTGAAATACATTGTAATAACCACTGTTTGAGACCATTTTCTTGTTTAATTGATTGCAAAAATGAGGAGACATGTTCACATAAGTTTTGAAAGTCCGGTTATAGACTTTGTTACCATGTGATGGCTCTGAAAAACTTGTCTAGTCCTCTTGTAAGTTTAATCACTGGTGGTACTATTGTTACCTGAACTTTCCTGAATCAATGAATGCACACAGTTGCTTTATGACCATTGTTCACCCAATTATGGACTCTTAAGTGTTTTACATTTATGCTCTTTTCTTTTGACTTCAAAAGTTTTGAGATAAACACACTTTTGAGTTTTTTTGTGGTTTTTCTTCTTCCCTTTTTACCCTTCCCACTCATAAGTACTGAAATACTTACTGGGAGGTTTTATTTAAGGAAAACTTATTCCAGAATCATTTTGCAGCAATGTTTTGAGAGATCTGGAATATTTGTACATGCTTATGTCAAATCTCACATTACATATGATTTGGACTATTTTAACACCTGATTTTCTTAATGTGTTTTTAACAAAGTTGATTTGGTCCTTTTTAACATGATTTCCAACCTGTTTTTCAACACATAAGATCTAATAACTAAAGTATTAATTTCCCTCTTTCTATGTTAACAAAAACACTAATGTTTTTACGAACATAGGTTTTTGTCGACCTGAGGTACATACTTTAGCGGCAAACATGATGGATATACCATAGTTATCAGACATATTTCCAGATCTGAAAACTATAGGTGATTTATGCATGACATAACTCGTTATGTGAAGTTTGTGTGTCTTATGACATCTTGGTTGTTTTACAGAGTATTTGAATAGCAACTTTGAACGTGATCATTCGGTACTCTGTTTTCAACTAAATACGATCAACCTTAGCATCAATGAATATTGAGCTGAACTGTTATGTCAAATTGATTGTTAGATCGAGTTTGACTGTCCAAGCTCTGATACCAATTGTTAGGATCGGAGGCTCTCATGATTGTGTTTGTTTGTATAATTTGAACAATGAATGAATATGAAATAATATGAAGTGCAGCGGAAATAGAAACAAACTTTATAAACACAATCAAAAGGGAGAATAGTTCTGATAAACACATGCTTTTCATTAGGTCGAAAGATTACAAATAAAATCAAAAGATTACAATGTATGCTTACAACCAAAACTCCCCCTCAGCCTGATGCTCCCCTGGTTGATCGCACAAGATGAAAGGATTGGACTAGAGGAGAAGAACTCACTCAGTCAATCAAATGTAACAGTACAGGGTACTGTTCCATTTATAGGCAAATCAAACCACTGAAGCATCTAAGCTGACGTCACCATGAAAGTGACGTCTAACAACCTTTAACCACTGTTTTAATACAAACACTGCTAACTTAACCACTGATTCTATACAATACAAGTGACACACTAAACTACTGTTTTCTCCTTCTATCAGCACTGATGTTTGACTATCAGTGCTTTCCTCAAAGTTGATCAGTCCTTGAGTGGGCAGTCTTTTAGTCAACAACAGTACTTAGGCAGCATCAGCAGATTGAACCAGCAGTGTATAATCTTTAGCAGTCTTTAGGGCTTCATCAGTAGTTTGAAGGACAGCAGCTGTTGTATACGAATAGTGGATAGAGGATATCAGATGTTATAAACACTTTCAAGGGGAAAGCCTGGTGTAAACAACTGTTTATGATGAATCCACTGATGTGAACCAATTTTGGCTTTTATTATCTGTTCCTCTGATAGGATTCAATCCCAATAGCTTGTTATCACTAGCAGGTGTGGTAGCGGTAGCAGCAGGGGTAGTAGCAGAAACACGAGGCGGTAGCGAACCACGCTCGACCTCCTGGTCAGTAATCTTGTGCGCTAAACGGATAATCTGAGGTAGATTGTTAAGGTTTGCAGCAGTGACATAACCCTTCACAGCTAGTGCTAGGCCCTTGAGGTACAACTCAATTCTTCGAGGTGGAGGTCGAGATAGGTTAGGTCATAAGGTTGCTAGCTCATGAGATCTCTTCGTGTATGCCTCGATCTTCGACCCCACCATCTTCAAATCATAATACTCGTTCTCCAGTTTCTGCACCTCATCACGAGGACAGTACTCTTCACGCATCAGCTCTTTGAAATCGTCCGAAGTAGTGGCATTTGCCATCTCAATGCCCAACATTTGGACCTGGGCATTCCACCATGTCAGGGCACCATCCTCGAGTGTGCCCGTAGCATACTTCACTCTGACCCCATCAGGACAGTTACACATCGCAAACACTGATTCTGCCTTCTTGAACTAACGCAAAATTCCCACAGCTCCTTCAGTCCCACTAAAGGTCTGTGTCTTACAATCCATGAAGGTCTTAAACGTGCAGGCGGGTGGATTGTTTTGATTCGTAGGTTGACCTAAGACGAAAGAACGTACAACACACAAGTAAGATTCAAGTATACGACACAAGGATAGAAAGTAGTTGGCACATATCGTACCAGCCTGATAAGCCGCTAAGGCTTTAGCCATGAGTGTTGATCAAGTTAGTTAATTCAGCCTGAGTCATAGCAATGTGGCCGCGTCCATGGCCTCATCCGCTCATGTTTCTATTCAAGTAGAGGAAAGATTTAAGATGCAAGTTCGAGTAGGAGTCAAGTATTACTATAACCTCCATAGACTACTGAGTTCTAACAATACGTCAATTTACAGAGCGGAACCCTTTTCACACTCGTTAAGCCTCGCACCCCACATTATTATTATGTGTGCACCCATAATAATAATCCAATTTGCATGTTTATCTCAGCTTCTCTCAATTCGTGTTAAAAGGTTCCCCGAACTCGAGTAATAAGACATACGACACCACAACACAGATCATGAAAGTTCAAGAAGAGTCACACTCTTAAAACACGTAACATGGGTTGGTAACATTGAAACTCATAATGTAGTGCCAAGTGTGCATTCACGTGTAATGTCATACATAAGTGTACACTAGATATACTATGCAATAGTAAACGAGAAACGAACCTTGCAGTCTGGAGCTGAGTGTCAAGGTCGATTTTGGTACTGTTCGGTTATAGTCTGGTTTTATGAAAACGTTTTAAAACCAAGTTCACTATAACCAGTGGCTCTAATACCAAACTGTCACACCCCCAAAATACCACCTAGGGAATGTCCCTGCTAGGCGTGTGACGTACCAATAACGAGCCACTAATTACATTAAACCCATACAAGTTTATAAATAAAATCCTCCATTATTAATGAAAATACCATCAACAAGTTTAAATGAAAACCAACATGTTCAGCGGAAGCAAATGATAAACCAAAGTTAAACAGTTTCAAAAGCAATATATAGTATCAAGAAATCAATCACATGAATTCCTTTAGTCGACTCATAACCACTCCTGCTACTCCAGACAGCAAGTTCCCAAATCCAAGATATCTAACGACCTGCGAGCATGCAACAAGTGTATCAGACAACGCTGGTGAGTTCATAGTTTTACGAAAACGTTGGTTACCAAGTGTTTAGTTAATCCATTAAATTTAATGTTGATAATACCCCGAATACAAGACGGCTTCTGATTTACATTGCCCTTTCTCCAATGCTCCTATCAAAGCATTGGTCATGACTAGGTTACTAGTTCAACACCCGTCCTCCCAGGTACGGGGTGAGGTTGCCAAACCTAAGTAGCGCTACTAACTAATACCTTGTTACCTCTCAGGTAACCAAACAACACGGAGGGACTTTAAAGGTGATAGGAAGAGTATATTATCCAACATTACCGATTTACAACAAGACGTATTCCTCTCAGGAATACCCAAACAAGTTACCCAAAATCTATCCCTCCCAGGGATACCCAAGGACTGTCCCAACCACCGGGACGCATGCTCAAGAGAGATGAACTCACCTTAGAGTGCTCGATAGGTTATGTTACGTGTTCCAAGTTAATCAATTAGTCCCTATTGTGGATACCACTAATAGTTAGAATCTCATTCTATCAAACCACACATGTAACATTTTGTAACAATTAACACATAGCCACAAAATAAGCCTTCGAGTTTCACACATTTCACATAGCCCGTTCGCGTCTCACATTAACACTTTGCAAAATCATATATTGATCCAATAATCTGTGCAGCCCGGAGTTTAACCCACGGCCCAACTGGCCCTTAGGCCCACTTGACGGTGCGGCCCAAGACTTTACAAGGCCCACCCATTAACTGACTTACCTAGCCCGCTCGGCCCAGTCCATACAACATTTTCCACGGGCCCGCTAAACCGAAGACCCCTCACGTATTATACATTACTAACTAGTGGCTCATTAGCCATGTGTTTACCCAAGAGTGTCCCAATAATATATCCCACCCAATTACTCACAAATGCCCAAATCAAATTGTATGGTAACAGTTTCCCTTAATGGTCCAAAACAACTTGTATGTTATTGTTTCAATTTCGCCATTAACCTTATTTGTTCTACTCGATTTCGGTTTAATCACGAATGCATATGTCATAACAATCAAATATAGCCTATCATGAACCATTAATCTACAAAGTCATCACATCAGATTCAAAAGCATGGCACCTTAAATTGGTTATCATTAATACATTATAGGAACTAGCATACCTTATTTACCATGTTGTCATGCACATTCCAGTGATTCTATTTATTTAATAGTTACATCTTATCATGAAATAAGTATTATACACAGCACATCATAATTCACTCTTATAACAAATTAATCACATCAAAATCATCACCCTATTTCTACCCTTCACTATACTGACACATAATTAAGATATGCACATGGTTGATTAGATTAAGACTACAAACACCCACATGGCCGCCAATTTCCTTATACAAGGTTACCCTTCACTATACTGACACATAATTAAGATATGCACATGGTTCAACCGATAATGCTACTGTCACATCTAAATTAATTATGAATCACATATTATTCATAATATAAATTCTATATCAACCCTTTCACACACAACACATAGCACATCATAACTAATCGATTATCAACCTTAGTGCACCCATGATTCCTTACCATTTATTCATACAAATAAGTAACACACATAACCCTATATCATTAATCACTAACATTAATCATGCTCTTAAATTCAACAGTTGATACATATAATAGTTTCATCAAGATTCTACCATCATGCAATCAACACAACCATACCATCCTAACAAGATTGCATAATTAAGGATTATATAAAATAAATCTACTAACCGAGAGAGGCTCGACTAATCAAATTGATGTCTCGAAATACCAGGTCGCCTCGGTGGGGGGGGGTCGCCAGTCGTCGATCAGGGAAAAGGAAAGGGTTTGTTGTGGTGATAATGTGATATGTACATAGAGGTTACGTAACATCTTATTCAAGTGCCAATTAAGCTTAAGTGGGTCGGCAATCCAAAGTGTGTAATGGACTGAGATCAAGATGATGGGTGGTTCAAGTTATGAATGTTGTGATCCAATGAAGTGTGATTATGTGGCCCAAATGAACACGGCCCAACTCGTTTGGTTTTCTAAATCAGTTGCACGACATACACACTAAACATACGTAATCATGTAAGGTTAATTAGTTAAACGTACGTAATCACATATAGTTAATCACTTAAACATACGAAATCATGTAATCGTTTAGTGGTGCACGAGATAGGCAGATAAACATAGAAGTATACGCTAAAAGTTGTGGGATTTCAAGCAATGTTAACCGTAATTATCCGGGTTGTCACATAAACAACACTTTGTCTTTTTAACCCAGGTTGTGGAAGAAAAAGTCAAGGGAAAGAGCCTAAGTGATGTTCCAGTTGTGCGTGATTTTCCTGAAGTCTTTCCTGAAGATCTCCCTGGTCCTCCCCCATCTCGATTTGTTGATTTTCGTATTGATCTCATTCCTGGTTCGACTCTTGTTGCCAAAGCTCCTTATCGTCTTGCATCTTCTGAGATGCAGGAGTTGTCAAGTCAACTCCAAGAGCTCCTCGATAAAGGCTTCATACGCCCAAGTACTTCACTTTGGGGTGCACCTGTGCTTTTCGTTAAGAAGAAGATGGTTCATTTCGCATGTGCATCGACTATCGTGAGCTTAACAAACTCACTGTCAAAAACCATTATCCTCTTCCTCGCATTGATGATCTCTTTGACCAACTTCAAGGCGCAACTTGCTTTTCTAAGATCAAACTTTGATCTGGTTATCACCAACTTCGTGTTCTCGAAGAGGACATTCCTAAAACCGCTTTTCACACTCGTTATGGTCACTATGAGTTCGTGGTTATGCCTTTTGGCTTGACAAATGCACCTGCTATTTTCATGGATCTAATGAATCGTGTTTGTAAACCATACTTGGATCGTTTTGTAATCGTTTTCATCGACGATATTCTTACTTATTCGAAAACTCCAGCTAATCATGAACATCATCTACACCTCATACTCGAACTTTTGCGTGGTGAGCGCTTATACGCAAAGTTTTCCAAGTGCGAATTCTAGATCAAAGAAGTTCATTTCGTTGGACACGTTGTTAGTGAAAAGGGAATTCACGTTGACCCTTCTAAAATCGAAGCAGTGAAGAATTGGATCATGCATAAATCTCCATCTGAAATTCATTCATTCCTAGGATTGGCGGGTTACTACCGTCGATTCATTTCGAACTTTTCAAAAATCGTTGTTCCCCTCACCTTGTTGACTCAGAAAGAGAAACCTTTTGCTTGGGGTCCTGAGCAAGAGGAATCCTTTCAAACTCTTAAGGATTTCTTTGCAACGCTCCTCTTCTTGTCCTCCCTGATGGGAATGATGATTTTGTCGTGTATTGCGATGCATCAAACCGTGGTCTTGGTTGTGTTCTCATGCAATGAGACAAGGTCGTCGCTTATGCTTCTAGACAACTAAAAATACATGAGAGGAACTACACTACCCACGATCTCGAGCTTGGCGCAATTGTTTTTGCGTTAAAGATTTGGCGACACTACCTATATGGAACAAAGTGTGTGGTTTTTGCTAACCATAAGAGCCTACAACACATCTTTAACCAAAAAGAGCTAAACATGCATCAACGTCGTTGGGTGGAATTGCTTAACGAGTACGACTGCGAGATTCACTACCATCTTGGCAAAGTGAATGTCATGTACGATGCACTTAGTCGCAAATCTCATGTTAGTAGCATTCGTTGTTTTCAAATCTCTAGTGATCTTCATACTTGCATTCGTGAAGCTCAGTATTCGTCAGCCAATGAAGGAAGTCTATTCGTCGAGATACGGGGTGCTAATATAGACCAACTTGTGAGAAAATCAGATGGACTTCAATACTATCTTGATCGCATCTGGGTGGCAGATCTCGATAATCTTCGTGAGCTCATAATGAACGAGGCACACAAGTCCCGATACTCTATTAATCCTGGTGCTGATAAGATGTACCATGACCTTCGTACGTCCTATTGGTGGCCTAACATGAAGAAGGACATTGCCACCTATGTCTCGAAATGCCTCACTTGCTCGAAAGTCAAGGCTGAGCATCAGCGTCCTTCTGGTTTACTTGAACAGCCAGAAATCTCAGTTTGGAAAATGGGATAGCATTGCTATGGACTTCATAATTAAACTTCCTCGCACACCTTCTGGTCATGATAGTATTTGGGTGATCATTGACCGTGTGAACAAATCAGCTCACTTTCTCCCTATTCGTGAGGATTTCAAAGTTGAGAAGTTAGCTCGAGTCTACACTGATGAAATCATATGTCGTCACGGAATCCCCATTGACATCATCTCTGACCGTGATGGTCGTTTCACTTCATGTCTTTGGCAAACTTTCCAAACCGCTATAGGTTCTCACTTGAATCTTAGTACAACCTTTCATCCTCAAACGGATTGACAGACTAAACGTACTATCCAAACCTTAGAGGACATGCTTCGTTCTTGTGTCATCGACTTTGATGGTAATTGGGATGTACATTTACCTTTGATTGAGTTCTCGTACAACAACAGCTACCACTCCAGTATTCAAATGACTCCTTTTGAAGCATTATATGATTGCAAGTGCCGATCTCCTATTTGTTGGCACGAGATTGGTGACACTCAACTGACTGGCTCAGAGCTCATACAAGAAACGATGGATAAGATTCTTCAAATCTGCGACAACCTCCTCAAGGCTAGAAGCAGACAAAAGAACTACGTCGATAAGAGACGCAAACCCTTGGAGTTTTATGTTGGTGATCATTTGTTACTCAAAGTATCTCCTTGGAAAGGAGTGATTCGCTTTGGTAAAAAGTGTAAACTTGCCCCTCGATATGTTGGTCCTTTCAGGATACTCGAGAAGATTGGCAAGGTGGCTTATCGACTCGATTTACCTTAAGAACTCAGCAACGTTCATCCAACATTTCATGTCTCGAACCTCAAGAAGTGCTTAGCTGATGAGGGACTTCAAGTTCCTGTTAATGACTTGCAAATAAACTAGATTCCTCATTTCATGGAGAAACCGATCGAAATCATGGACCGAGGAACCAAACAACTTAGGCGCAACAAAATTCCCATAGTCAAGGTTCCTTGGGAAGGAAAGCTTGGTGCCGAATTCACTTGGGAACTCGAGAGCGAGATGAAGACCAAACATCCACAACTTTTCGTTCAGCCTTCCGCTTAGATTTCGAGGACGAAATCTCCTAAAGTAGGGGAGACTGTAACGCTTCGCATTCTTGTACTTTCCTATTTTAGCAAGTCTTGTTGTACTTTCCGTTTTTATACACTTGTATTCTTGTTGTCATCTATTTCATTTCAATGTGTAATCTGAGACTATCAATCATAATGAAAACATAATTATTTCTATCATATTCATGTTATTTAATTCACGTTTTGAACGATATGATATGCATAATTCTTGATTCTTTGATTCACATTGATGCTTAATACTCATTAAACTAATTAAAACAAGCAAAATAATCGAAGTTAGAAATCAAAACATTTAAATCATGTAAATTCGTACGAAGCTAGGCTGGTTCGTACGAACCCAGCCCCTTCATACGAACCCAACCGGTTCGTACCTGGCCCCTCCGTAGCTAAAATCTAGGAAACCCTAATTTCCCCTGAAATCTATAAATAGACCCCCATTTCTTCAATTCCAACTCGCCTAACTCTCTGCAAACACTCTCAAGTCCCCTGTGACGATCTGAATCTGCTGTAAGAGTCTTGTCTCATTTCAATTACATTGTTCATTTCATTTCTTGATTTTTCAATCACAAACTCTAAACCTTCTATAAAACTCTTGATCCAACCTATCTCAAATATGGTTCCACACATTTTTCCTAGGCAACCTGTTGTGGAGCATCACTTATACGAGAATTGGATCAATGTTCATAACATTTTACAACTAAATCATAGTTTTCTTTCGATTATTACACGATCTTGGTGGAATCGGGAATCCATCATACTCTTAACTTATTCCATAGTTAAGGGCCTGCCTTAGGGTTAATCTCCATCAAGAAATGGTATGGTTCGCGAGATCAAACATAACTTTCCTATCAAGAACAGTGGGTTCGTACGAAGGGACTATGCCCGTTCGTACGGACGGTCTCGGTTCATACTTTCTGTTTTGATTTTCCAGTTCTGTAAACACACTTGTTTTTTCACCATTTAAACATTTTATCTACTAAGATAAATAAATTAAATGAATACTAAAACATTCTCAACCCAAATCAGTTAAAATTGAAATTTTAAAAAATGTTAACAGTGGATTTGTGTGAACGGGCAATGCCACACTGATTAATCGAACAAGATTGTTTTACCTTCTGATTTAACCTTTATCTTTACACCCGATCATTATATTTACCGTTTTAAATCAATTAACTTACTGTTTAACATTGAAATTAGTTCGTATCACACCGTATATTTCCGGTTCGTACTAGACAGGAATGCCCTCTGTACGAATGGGCTATGCCCCTTCGTACGAATGGACTATTCTTCGTTTTAACTTCTTTTGTTTCATGTATTTCAACAATCTGATCCAACACACTTTCACATCAGTAATCTTATACTCTTGTTTAACCATTTCAGCATAATCTCGAGGCTTCATCAACTCCGCTCACGGTTTACGTGTACTTTCTACGCAAAACTGTGAGTATACTCTATCCCATTTTCGTTTTAAACACTTTGGGTGGCATGTATATTATACAAAAACATGCAACACTTGAAACTTGTTTATAATCACACTCTATCCACATTTAAACATGAAAACATGTGCTACTTGTTAGTCTTATATGCTATGTGTACACTTATATCTATATGCTCATTAACTTTGCTAGCCTACCTTAACAATTATAGCGCTATAGGATTAACGCACCGCCCTTAAGTCCTGGGGTATTGTTAAGTAAAACACGTTAACCCCCTCTTCGTTACGACGATGTAGGGAAGGCAAGTGTCACACCCCGACCGCGTAAAACAACAAACCGCGGCGGAAACATTGGGGAGTGGAGCGACAAAATTATTGTTACACAACCATGGTATTTTAAAGTTTCATTTTATTGAAATAAAAGTGGTTACATTGTCTTAGAACAAAAAAAACATAACATAATTAAACTAGTCTTGCATCTTTTATTATCACTAAGGCCCAAGTCCGCCTAAGTGTGTCACGATCAACCCTATGCATCAGCTCCTGAAAACACATGTGAAAATAGGTACGTCAGCATAAAAATGCCTATGAGATACATAGGTTTATTTATGAAGGATTCATGACTTGTATTTGAAAGAAAGGTTTAACAAAAAGTTAGTCATGAGTCTTAATAAAAGTGTTTTCTTTTATAAATCATACGAAAAGAGATAAGAAAATCAGAAGATATATAAAAGAATACCGCATGGTTAATTAAATAACCAAGTAAAAATGAATTGGTATAAGTTATGTCGTTTATAAAACAATATCTTGTGAAAATATGTCGTTTGAATAATATATATCTTGTCTTTGTTGTAATGATTTAAATAACGCTACGATATGTAATACCATAAAAGCACTTATATATAGGAAGTACCGGCGACGTATCCACCATTCTTTTATCATATTACACGTCGCCTCGTTATGTAAACCACTTATCAATAACCATCAAATGTTTTGTTTAATCTAAATGTCAAAATGTTTATGTATGATTAATGTCCAATTGTTAAATGTAAACCATGTCTTGTATAATCAAATGTTATGTATGGCAAGTAAAAGTAACTACCCAAACCATATGTGAAATGTCAATGTGTAACCAAATGTTATGAGAAATCAATGCTATGTACAGTGAATAAAAGAATTTACTCAATCCCGTATGTAAAATGTACAAAACAATGTATTTGATATAAATCATAGTTTAAGTCAAAAGTTATGTTTTGCAAAATCAATGCTTTACTGATACAAACATTTATGTGGTATTGTTTATCGCATACATTCAAGCCTTGAGACTGTAGGACAAACCCTTAACAAGTTAAAGGTTTATCAAAATGTTTTCGGATTCTATCATTCCTTACGTCCAAACAAACCTAGGATTCCAGGAATGGGATCTGTCAAGTCCTATGGTACCACTACATACTACTGAGCGGCGTGATCAATGTTAATGAACGTATTTTAGTCCCGTTAAACAACCCAAATGTCATACCAAATGTAAGCGTATTATGTGAAAACAATGTACTAAGTATGCTAAGTAAACATACAAAGCAGAAATGTTCATGTAAATCAATGTGTCCATATGCTGAGTAAACATATGCAACAGAAATGTAATGTAAATCAATTGTGCCCATATGTTGAGTAAACATATACAGCAGTAATGTAATGTATGAAATCAATGTGCTAGCATGCTCAGTCAACTTACATAGCAAATGGCAATTGAAATCATGTACTATATGTGTACTAATGAACATAGTAAGTATATGTCATAAAAGCATGAAAAGCATGAAAGTAACACGTAGGCACATGTGAATCACCCCAAAATATTTGAAAATAGTAAAATAGGGGACTATGTACTCACTTGATGTTGCTTAGTAGTCTTGAGATAACAATCAAATAACGCTAGAAGGATCACAGAATCAGTCGGCACCTAATATAGGTAACTACGTTAATAAACTGGACCTAAATCGGAAGATCGGATAAAATGAGATCTCGTAAACCAAATGAGTATTGGAACTCATATGATACGGTTTAACGAAGTCTACATTCTAAATCGGAACCTAACCTAAGTGCTTATGACCCGTTATGACCCGTTTAGGTAGCTTACGCTACTTTAACGCGTCATTTGCGCAAAAGCGCAAACGAATAGCCTAACTAGTCGTATTACAAGTATTATATGCCCTAACATGTTCAATAATCAGTTTATATGGCAAAAATTAAGTTACATATGCTTAAAATGAAATTATGCGCAAAAAGGGTATTTTGGTCATTTACCTAAGGCGTATAAACTACCTATCGTACAACTAAGTAAACTAAGTGACCATAAGGTATAACCTCGGAAGGTTATTCCCTATACAACTATCGTCACAAAATATGTTTGGTCGGATCCTAACGATCGACCAAACGGGTCGGGTTCGAAAGTCTAAGCAATTGTTTAGCTCGCTTATCTTACGTCCCTATATAAGCACTAAACTACAAGTGACGTGTTAAACATGTTAAAATATGTTTAACTAAGTTAGAAAACAAGTTTGATATCAAAACAAAGTGTTTTGATACCCGAAAGTAGCTTCGTTGCAAAAAGCGCATATATACGCATTTTGACCGAAACTTTGACTCGGCACTATGCCTAATCAACGTGGTAATCAGTAGGTATAGTCACAAGGGACTATAACCATCGTGATTACCCTCACGTTGCAAAGTTCAAACGAACTTTGTGTTGACCAAAGACTGGTCAAAGCAGAAAGTCAAACAATGTTTGACTTTTATGCTTGAAATGCATAAAAAGCATGAAAGAAGCTTACAAAAGGTCCAAAGCTTGAAGATAGAACAAGAAAACTTGAAGAATGGGGCCTTCAACTAGAAGGGATAGCCCCAAATGAGCAGGAGAAGAAGAAAACCATAAATGAGCAAGTTGTGAAATGAGAATTCATGGGTTTATATAGATTTTCAAGAACCATTAAGATCATTCCTCATAATTTGAGCTTTGATCTTGGCCCTCCATGTGTTACCCATGGTTTTGAATACAAGGGGACCTCAAAAACCAGCTCATAGTGTGAGAAAACCATGTCCAAAACCAAGAAATTTGCTGTTGTTTGTAGAAAACCAGTTTCTGCACATCTGGGGGTTTTTCGCGGGCCGTGAAGATAGGAGTAAAGGGCTTCGCGCCCCTCCTAGACCTCAGACCAGCAAACTTTTGAAATTTGGCATAACAGGCCCCTGATGCTTAAAACTTGATTTTCGATACGTTTAAGCCTCGTTAACCCATTTTCAAGGCTCAATAATTAAGTTAAAGTATAGGGGGCATGAAATATGCTTGAAAATATCTCGGATGTTGGTTCGTTTGGTCATACGATCACGTTGTTCGGTTAATTACGACAAAACACGAACGGACACGAAAAACGATCCAAATTAAGCGACGAGTGGTATTTTAGCATTCCAATCACTAAAATAAAATATTTTAATAATTAAAAAAAAATTTGGGTGTCCGGATATGTTCAGAACGTAAGATATGCGCGAAAATGCAAACCTATGCACTTTTTGACGCTTTTAGTCCCTGTTTGACCAATAAGTTTATTTTTGCACACCGAACCCCTAAAAGCTTATTTCTAAGCTATATTAATGATATTTAGGGTATGTTTAACTTATGAACATGTTCTGGAATGTTCGTTACTATATGAATCGGCATACTTTCGCAGTTTGTCGCAATTAGTCCCTGTAAGCGAATAAACTTGTTTTTGCCTTACCTAACCCTTCAAAACTTATTTCTATGTTATGTAAAGGTTATTTAAGGTATGTTAAGCATATTTTAAAGTTCTGGAGTGTTTTTCGCGTTAAACTGACTACATTTTCGCATCAGTTTGCGTATAACTTTCCAGAAAGCGATATAGAGTTTGAAATTGAACAAAAATCGAAACGTGCAAAATGTCAAACATAAATAAACAAATATTGGGATCAAATCACATTGTTTTATTGAAAATTGAACTATTCAGAGTTTATATAGTGATTACAAGCACAGATGTCACAGTCTCCCCTACTTGTGGAAATTTCGTCCCGAAATTTATTTAGAGGAAACTTGTGAGAATAGATGCGAATATTTCATCTTCATTTTTTATCTTCATGTTCCCAAGTAAATTTTGGACCACATTTAGATTCCCAGTGAACTTTCACAAGTGGAATACGCTTGCGTTTGAGCCATTTTACTTCACGGTCCATTATTTCCACAGGCTTCTCAACGAAGTGCATCGTGTATTCAACACAAATTTCATCAAGTGGTATGTGGAGGTTCTCATCAGCTAAACACTTTTTAAGATTGGACACGTGGAAGGTTGGATGAACATTTCCGAGTTCAGGAGGTAGCTCTAATCTGTAGGCCACTTTTCTAATTCTTTCAACGATCTTGAATGGTCCAACATATCTAGGTGAAAGTTTTCCTATCTTTCCAAATCTGATCACACCTTTCCAAGGTGAAACCTTAAGTAAGACACGATCACCGACTTGAAATTCCAAAGGCTTGTGTCGTCTATCCGCGTAACTCTTTTGACGGCTTCTAGCTGTCTGAAGGTTGTCGTGAATTTTCTTGACTTTATCTGTAGTCTCTAGAATGAGCTCGGGTCCAGTGAGCTGAGCTTCACCGATCTCATTCCAGCAGACTGGTGAACGACATTTTCGACCGTATAAAGCTTCGAAAAGAGCCATGTTGATGCTGGAGTAATAACTATTGTTGTAGGAGAATTCAATCAATGGTAGATACGAATCCCAGCTACCACCAAAATCGATCACACAAGCTCTAAGCATATCCTCCAGTGTCTGGATTGTTCTTTCAGATTGGCCATCCGTATGAGGATGATATGCTGTGCTCAAATTAAGTTGGGTTCCCATTGCAGATTGCATGGTTCTCCAAAAGCGAGATGAGAATCGAGCGTCTCTGTCAGAAATAATGTTCAAAGGAACGCCATGACGGGATACAATCTCATCCACATAGATTTTAGCAAGATTGTCGGCAGATAGATCGTCACGGATTGGCAAGAAATGCGCTGACTTTGTAAGACGATCAACCACTACCCAGATAGCGTCATGACCTCCTTTAGTGCGTGGAAGTTTGGTAATAAGGTCCATAGCAATGTTTTCCCATTTCCAAACTGGAATCTCTGGTTGCTCCAATAATCCAGAGGGATGTTGATGTTCAGCCTTAACCTTAAGATAAGTAAGGCATTTGGATACGTATAAGGCAATGTCTTTCTTCATACCGGGCCACCAATACTGGGTTCGAAGATCCTTATACATTTTATCTGCACCAGGATGAATAGAATAACGAGACTTATGAGCTTCATCCATTAGCAAGGTGCGGAGATTATCTTGACTGGGGACCCACAAATGCTCCATGAAATAATACAATCCATTGTCCTTCAATTTAAGATCAGGCTTTATATGACATGGTAATTCCATACCCATCAAATCTTGTGAGACACAAGTGTGTTGAGCCTGAGAAATGCGGGTTTGAATATCAGATCGAACCTGAACACAGTGAAGCTTGACTCATTCTTTACGACTTAATGCGTCAGCCACGACATTCGCCTTACCAGGATGGTAGCGAATTTCGCAATCGTCATCGTTTAGAAGTTCAACCCAACGTCGTTGCCTCATGTTATGTTCTTTCTGATTGAAGATGTGCTGGAGACTTTTGTGATCAGTGAAAATCACACATTTTGTAACATACAAGTAGTGTCTCCAGATTTTGAGAGCGAAAACTACAGCACCTAACTCAAGATCATGAGTCGTGTAGTTCTTCTCGTGAATCTTCAACTGTCTCGATGCATAAGGTATGACTTTGTTCCTTTGCATGAGAACACAGCCAAGGCCTAAGTTGGATGCATCACAATATACGACAAAATCGTCATTGCCTTCAGGTAAAGATAGAATAGGTGCATCGCAAAGTTTCTGTTTCAAGGTCTGAAATGCTTCTTCCTGTTTGGATCCCCATTCAAAGGGTTTATTCTTCTGAGTTAGTGCAGTGAGTGGAACTACAACCTTGGAGAAGTTTTCGATAAAGCGGCGGTAATAACCCTCAAGACCAAGAAATGAACGAACTTCTGTGAGTGTCCTAGGTGTGTTCCAATCCTTAATCGCACTGATTTTGGCAGGATCTACATGAATACCTTGTTCGTTGATGATATGTCCCAAAAATTGAACTTCCTTAAGCCAAAATTCGCACTTAGAGAATTTGGCGAAAAGTTGTTCTTTCTTTAGGAGTTCCAAAGTAAGACGAAGACGTTGTTCATGATCGGCTCGTGTCTTGGAATAAATCAAGATGTCATCAATGAAAACGATGATGAACTTGTCCAAATAAGGCTTACAAACCGAATGGCATAACAGTTAACTCATAATGCCCATATCTTGTGCGGAATGCAGTCTTGGGAATATCTTCTTCAAGCACTCGAAGTTGATGATACCCAGAACGTAGATCAATCTTCGAAAAAAAAGTAGCACCCTGTAACTGATCAAAGAGATCATCAATGCGAGGTATGGGATATCGATTCTTGATGGAAAGCTTGTTAAGCTCACGATAATCGATGGACATCCTGAAAGATCCATCTTTCTTCTTAACAAAAAGAACGGGAGCACCCTATGGTGAAAAACTAGGACGAATAAAACCTTTGTCAGAAAGCTCCTGAAGCTGTTTAGATAATTCTTGCATCTCAGACGGTACAAGACGATAAGGAGATCTAGAAATAGGATTAGCACCAGGTACGAGATCAATACGAAACTCAACTTGGCGTGCTGGGGGTAAACCAGGTAATTCTTCAGGAAATACTTCAGGATAATCCCGAACAACAGGGACGTCTTGAATAGACTTACCTTTTCCTTTCTTCTCTACGACATGTGCTAAGAAGGCAACATAGTTCTTACACAGATACTTCTGAGCTTGAGTACACGTCATGAGTTTGAGACTACTAACAGGTTTCTCACCACGAACCTCTAAGATCTTACCAGTAGAAAGCGGAATACGGACAATCTTCTCAAAACAAATCACCTCGGCGTGGTATTTGGCTAACCAATCCATACCTACTATAACATCAAAACTTCCAAGTTGCATAGGCGTGAGATCAATAGGAAAAAGATGGTTATTAAGGTTCAACTGACAGTTTCGAAGAACAGAATCGAGTACAACGGGTTCACCACTAGCAACTTCTACTATCAAAGGTTTTCCTAGCTTTGTTCTAGTCATGCAAAGCAAAGGCTCAAAAGATAATGACACAAAACTCTTATCGGCAACTGAATCAAAAAGAACAGATGCAGGCTAATTGTTAATGAAGAACGTACCATTGACCACCTCGTTTGTGACAACTAGAAATTTAGAACTTTTCTTGTACCTCGATGTTACTTGCTTGAACGTTATGTGATTAGTTAACTTGTTGGTTTAATGATATAAGTGAACATTCTAGGCGATTATGTGTTATGTTATGTGTAGTGCTTGTATGTATGTGTGTATTATTATGACCCGAGACACAAGGACCCAACTCGAGACCATGTGGTCTCGAGTGAGCAATGAAACAGTGGGCCGGATGGGCCACGCACCTCATTTAACCCAACCGAAAGCCCATTAGGGTGTACTACTTGGAACGGATATATAACCTTGGTGGATGGCCATGTTTGCCATTTCTTTGGACAACACACTCACTCTCACACTCACCTTCTCCTACACACTCTCTCTAGAGAAACCTTAAACCCTAGAGAATCAAGCATCACCTCCCCTCTTCTTTACTCTCGAATCAAACCGGAGACCATAAGGACACTCGGATCAACTCGCACACACCTCTTTCGGAAGCCCCATTCTTCACCACCACCTCTCTAACCGGTTAGTGATTCATGTTAGATGTTGGGTTTCGGTTTGATGTATGATGAAGATTATGTGATAATATGTTTACTTGTTAAGATTTATGCATGATGAATACACCCTTCTTGAGTAATCGGTTCATAAGTGCTTCATGATTATGTGTTTATATTCGGTCAATGAGGATTATATGATGATGTATTGATTTTGTTAGGAGGAATAATATATGCTTGACTATGAATGAGTGTAATCGGTTTTATGTAGGCTCAATTTCGAATGGTTTGGTTATGTTTAGGAGGATTGTGTTCAATGAAATCGGATTAACACATGTGGATGATAAATCCTATATAAGTATGCTATTGCATTGATCAAACATGATAGATGTATGAACCGATGATGCTACTAACTTGAGTTCATGCCATAATAGATTTTTCTTGATGAAGCATGTTGATTTTTAATATGATGAACTACTTGAACATTTGAAGAACATGATGAATATGACATGAATGTGGCTTGAATATGTGAAAACTTGTTGTTTGATCTGTTTTTGGTTAGTAGTAGACAAGGGAACATGTTTGTGAAATATCATTGGTTAGTACATTATCTCATGAACATGAAATTCTATTGGTTTAGTACATATGTCAGGAAATCAGCAGATGTTCAGCCGAGACCTTCGGTCTCGACTCGAGGCCACCATATGTCAACTCGAGATCCCCGGTTCCGACACAAGTTGCGAGTCGAGAACTTATAGTCTCGACTCGAGACCATACTTCATCAACACACACACATCATGACTAGAGACTTTGGTTGCGAGTCTAGTTGCGACTCGAGACCAATACATGCATGACCCGAGACCACTTCAGTTGCGACTCGAGAACTTGTAGACTACAACTCGAGACCGCACAGTCTCGACTAGAGACCGCACAGTCTCGACTAGAGACCGCACAGTCTCGACTCGAGACCACTTGATCATGTATGGACTTGCACAGCTACGGGCCTGAGTATTTGGGCCTAATGCATGGACCTTATACGTTACTGATTGAACATGAATGTTGTAGAACTGCCATGAATGATATATGCATGCAATGTGTTAGCTTACGTGTAGAGCATACGTGCACAACCTAAATACGAACCTGACTTGTATGGTACAACTATGTTAGGGCGTGATTGACCACTAGCATCTAGACTTGACTTTTTGTGTATCTGCCGAGCAAACTAAGGTGAGTTCACACCCTCTACAAAGCATGGGATTCCCTGGGTTGGGAATGGGGTTAAGGAACGTAGGTTCCTCGTCCTCCTTGGGTAGGACAGCATTGGTTCAGGAATGTAATTCCTCGTCCTCACGGACAGATAACTCGTACTAGACCAAAACTCTATCACGAAGTCCCTCCTTTTTATATCGACTTAATCTCCGGGCCAATGGCGAGCGGGTCATTAGTTAGATAGCGCTATTTAGGTCTGACAAACCTCACACCGTGCCGCAGAGGACGGGCGTGAACTAATGGATCTGGGGCACGTCAATAATGATAGACATTGATAGTTTCAGGGCACATAAACATGACTACAGTCAGCAGTCGATATGGTAACGAGTCTAGTGTATACATGGGGTAGCCCCCACGGCCGAAATGCCAGATAACTAACACGGGGTAGCCCCCACGGCTGGATTGCCAGAGTAACCGGGAATAAACAAGTCACGTTTTTAACTATGGGGTAACCCCCACGGCAGGATGCCAGATAAAGGAAACTGTTTTCGAAACAACTTAAAACGAACACCCAACCGTGAACTCACTCAACTTGTTGTTGACTCGTTACGACATGCTTTGCAGGTCAATAGGTACTTAGCTGGGGCTTGCATGGAAGAGGATCGTTGTGGGGCATGGACGGCTGTGTGCCACGTTAAACTTTGAAACAATTAAACTTGTGTTTTTGTTTTAAGACTTATGCTTCCGCTTGCAACTTAAACTATGTTTTGTTTGAACACCAATTGTATTGGTTGGATTTTATAACCACTTATATGCTTGTTCAATATGATTGGTGGCTGGATCCTGGTCAGTCACGCCTTCAAGCGGTAGTACTCCGCAGGTGGATTTTGGGGGTGTGACAGATTGGTATCAGAGCCATTGGTTATAGTGAACTTGGTTTTAATAAGGGAAAATGTTTTATTAAAATCAGACTATAACCTGTACAGTGCTCAACGGCCCACAACGACGCTTCACTCCACATGCAAGGCTCGACATTCTAGGTGATATGATCTGTGTATATATTGCCTACTTGTTAGTTACATAGTACATTGCTCGTGGTATGCTTGGTTAGTATAACTATTGTTGCTTGAGCACGTGTGTACTTACTCACTTCTGTCATCGCATTTTCGCGAACCCCTCTCACTCACGTTCCTCTTGATATGAAGATCATGTCTGGACGCGTTAACCTGACACAAGCCCAGTTGACGGCTCTGATCAACGAACGGGTTGCCGCAGCACTTGCAGCTGCACACGCAGGAGGTATATCCTGCAGTCCGAACCCATTCTAGGATCTTTAGAATCCTACTCTCGTGAACCAACCTTTGTGTTAAACTCTGTCTTTTCTTTCACCCACGATAGGTCAGCATGCTCAGCCACCTGTGTGCACTTTTAAGACTTTCATGGACTGCCGACCAACTACTTTTAGCGGCACTGAAGGAGCTGTAGGCCTCCTCCACTAGTTTGAGAAACTAGAATCTGTGTTCGAAATGTGTGAATGCCCTGAGGCGCGCAGGGTGAAGTATGCTACCGGTACTCTCGAGGGTTTAGCCCTCACATGGTGGAACGCTCAGGTCCAAATGCTGGGGTTGGTTGCTGCCAACGCCACCCCATGGGAAACTTTTAAGGAGATGATCAAGGAGGAATACTGCAGTCGTGATGACATTCATAAGCTGGAAGTCGAGTTCTTCAACCTCAAGATGACGGGGTCAGAAATTGAGGCGTACACTAAGAGATCGAATGAGCTTGCCTTACTGTGTCCTACTATGGTGGACCCTCCATTTAAGTGAATTGAACTCTTTCTCAAGGGCTTGGTGCCAGAGATCCAAAGCCATGTGACTTCAGCGAACCTCGCCACCATCCAGCAAGTTGTTCAGTTAGCTCACCGTCTCACTGATCAGGCGGTGGAGCAGAACAAGTTACCAAAGCGCATAGGTGCTGCAACTACTTCTGGTACCTCTAGTGACAACAAACGGAAATGGGATGGAACTTCAAGTAAGGGTTCGACCTCTGTTCAGTCCCAGTCTCAGCAGAGAAAGACTGATGACTACAAGAGCCCTAGTCAGCAATCATTTGGTGGTCAAAGTCACGGTGGGTACAAAGGGAATCACCCCAAATGCAATCGTTGCAGCCTGCACCACATCGGGCCATGCACCAGAGGCAACTGTCATCGGTGCAACAAGCCAGGTCACGCTGCAATGGATTGCAGGAGCTTATACCCCGCTAATCAGAATCGCCAGCAAGCTCAACAGAACCAGCGCCAGCAGCCGCAGCAGGGTGATAACAAAGGGTGCTTTCAGTGTGGAGCTGAGGGTCACTTCAAGAGAGATTGTCCCCAACTGAACAGGAACCAGAACAACAACAACAACAATAACAACAATCAGGGGAATGGTAACAATGGGAACAACAACAACAACGGTGCCAGGGGGCGGGCATTTGTGATCGGCCAAGGTGAAGAAAGGAATGACCCCAATGTTGTGGCGGGTAAGTTCCTTCTCGACGACTTTTATGTTTCAGTATTATTTGATTCGGGTGCCGATACTAGCTACATGTCACTAGAAGTTAGTCGAATGCTTAAGCGTATTCCAACACCTTTGAACAACAAGCACACTGTAGAGCTAGCAAATGGTAAGAGTTTAGAAGCCACACAAGTAGTCAAGGGTTGTAAACTTATTCTCGCTGACCAGACTTTCTCTATCGACCTCATTCCTATTGTCTTGGGTAGTTTCGACGTTGTCATTGGGATGGATTGGTTATCCCAACATCGAGCAGAGATTCTTTGCAACGAGAAGGTCGTTCGTATTCCAGGCTCCGGTAGTGAACCTCTCATGATTCGTGGCGACAAGAGGAGTGCCGTTGAGAACGTCATCTCCCTCCTTAAGGCCCAGAAGTATTTGAGGAAGGGGCACACTGCCATTTTGGCGCTAGTTACTGACACCTCGGAGAAAGAGAAGAAGATAGAAGATTTTCCAGTTGTACGCGACTATCCCGAGGTATTTCCTGAGGAATTACCTGGTCTTCCGCCTCATCGCCAAGTCGAATTTCAGATCGAACTAGCTCCTGGAGCTGCGCCTATAGCTCGTACACCTTATCGTTTAGCTCCATCAGAGTTGGAAGAACTCTCTACGCAACTACAAGAACTCTTAGATAAGGGTTTCATTCGTCCTAGCTCATCGCCTTGGGGAGCTCCAGTACTATTCGTGAAGAAGAAGGACGGTACCTTCAGAATGTGCATCGACTACCGGGAACTCAACAAGGTGACGGTGAAGAATCGTTATCCTCTACCGCGTATTGACGACTTGTTCGACCAACTGCAAGGTTCGAGCTACTATTCAAAGATTGATTTGAGATCGGGATATCACCAGCTGAGAGTCCGAGAAGAGGACGTCTCCAAGACAGCTTTTAGAACGCGTTACGGACACTATGAGTTTTTGGTCATGCCTTTTGGGCAGACAAACGCACCAGCGGTCTTCATGGACTTAATGAATCGAGTGTGCAAGCCCTACCTAGACAAGTTCGTTATAGTCTTCATCGACGACACCCTGATCTATTCTAAGAGTCAGGAGGAACACGAGCAACATCTACGACTCATTCTGGAACTCCTTCGAACCGAACAGCTTTACGCAAAGTTCTCGAAATGCGACTTCTGGCTTCGTGAAGTCCACTTCTTAGTCCACGTGGTAAACAAGGATGGGATTCACGTTGATCCATCCAAGGTAGATTCGATTAAGAACTGGCCTGCACCTCGTACACCGAAGGAAATTCGCCAATTCTTAGGATTGGCAGGTTACTACAGGAGGTTCATTAAGGATTTTTCTAAGATTGCACAGCCTCTCACTTCACTAACGCAGAAAGGCGTTGTTTATCGCTGGGGAAATGCACAGGAGTTAGCATTTCAGCACTTAAAGTATAGACTTTGTAGTGCACCTATCCTTTCCCTACCAGAGGGCACAGACGACTTTGCGGTCTACTGCGACGCATCAATTCAGGGCCTTGGTTGTGTATTGATGCAACGAGATAAGGTTATAGCCTACGCCTCACGCCAATTTAAGGTTCATGAAAAGAACTACACTACGCACGACTTAGAGCTGGGAGCTGTTGTTTTTGCACTTAAGTTATGGCGGCATTACCTGTACGGTACCAAGTGCGCCATCTACACCGACCACAGGAGCCTCGAACATATCTTCAAGCAGAAGGAACTGAATATGCGGCAACGACGATGGGTCGAACTACTGAATGACTACGAGTGCTCAATCAGGTATCACCCGGGCAAGGCCAATGTTGTGGCTGACGCCCTCAGTCGAAAGGACACTACGCCTAAGCGCGTGCGAGCTTTACAACTCACGATCCATTCTAGTCTTCCTTCCCAGATACGAGCTGCTCAGATAGAAGCACTGAAACCAGAAAACGTCAGGGCTGAAGCCCTACGCGGATCAAGGCAACGCTTAGAACAGAAGGAAGACGGTGCTTACTACGTAATAGGACGCGTTTGGGTCCCACTCTATGGCAACTTACGAGAGCTTGTGATGGACGAAGCACACAAGTGTCGCTACTCGGTACACCCTGGTTCGGACAAAATGTACCACGACATCAGAACTACGTATTGGTGGCCTAGCATGAAGGCCCACATAGCAACCTACGTCAGCAAGTGTTTGACTTGTGCGAGAGTCAAGTCTGAATACCAGAAACCCTCAGGCCTACTCCAACAACCAGAGATACCTCAATGGACATGGGAGCAAATTTCCATGGATTTTGTCACTGGCCTGCCTAGATCCCAACGCGGAAACGATACTATTTGGGTGATCGTGGATCGACTCACAAAATCTGCACACTTCCTAGCTATCAAGGAGACGGATAAGTTCTCCACTCTTGCAGAAATATACCTCAAGGAAGTTGTTTCGAGGCACGGGGTGCCCACCTCTATTATCTCAGATCGAGATGCACGTTTTACTTCAGAACTGTGGCAAGCAATGCACAAATCCTTTGGCTCACGATTAGACATGACCACAGCATATCACCCTCAGACGGACGGGCAGTCCGAGCGCACTATTCAAACCTTAGAAGACATGCTTCGTGCATGTGTAATCGACTTTGGCAACCGCTGGGAAAAACATCTGCCACTTGTGGAATTCTCGTACAATAACAACTACCACACCAGCATTAAAGCCGCTCCGTTTGAGGCATTGTACGGACGTAAATGCCGGTCACCTCTTTGTTGGGCAGAGGTGGGAGATAGTCAGATCACTGGTCCAGAACATGTGGTAGACACAACCGAACAAATTGCTCAAATACGAAAACGCATGGCGGCAGCTCGTGACCGTCAGAAAGTCTACGCCGATAAGGGCAGGAAACCACTAGAGCTCCAGGTTGGGGAGCGGGTACTACTCAAAGTTTCACCCTGGAAGGGTGTGGTTCGTTTTGGAAAACGAGGCAAACTTAACCCACGATACGTTGGACCTTTCGAAATCATCGAGAAAATAGGCAGGGTGGCCTACAGACTGAACTTACCAGCAGAACTCGGTGCAGTCCACAACGTTTTTCACGTGTCGAATCTGAAGAAGTGTCTGTCAGATGAGACCCACATAGTTCCTCTGAAGGAACTCACTATCGACGAGCAGTTACGATTCGTCGAGGAACCAGTTGAAATCACGGACCGGGATGTTAAGGTCCTCAAGAGCACTAGAATACCTCTCGTTCGAGTTCGTTGGAACTCACGTCGTGGCCCAGAGTTCACCTGGGAGCGCGAAGATCAGATGAAACAAAAGTATCCCCAACTGTTCGGAAACGGTACAACCACTACTGAGGCTGAAGCTACGGAATTTCGGGACGAAATTCCAGATCAACGGGGGGAGGATGTGACACCCCAGGAAAACCGGGAAAAAACATACAACTTAACTAGCTTCCTCAGTGAGTGCCTACCAAATTTCGGGACGAAATTTCTTTCAACTTGGGGATGATGTGACAACTAGAAATTTAGAACTTTTCTTGTACCTCGATGTTACTTGCTTGAACGTTATGTGATTAGTTAACTTGTTGGTTTAATGATATAAGTGAACATTCTATACGATTATGTGTTATGTTATGTGTAGTGCTTGTATGTATGTGTGTATTATTATGACCCGAGACACAAGGACCCAACTCGAGACCATGTGGTCTCGAGTGAGCAATGAAACAGTGGGCCGGATGGGCCACGCACCTCATTTAACCCAACCGAAAGCCCATTAGGGTGTACTACTTGGAACGGATATATAACCTTGGTGGATGGCCATGTTTGCCATTTCTTTGGACAACACACTCACTCTCACACTCACCTTCTCCTACACATTCTCTCTAGAGAAACCTTAAACCCTAGAGAATCAAGCATCACCTCCCCTCTTCTTTACTCTCGAATCAAACCGGAGACCACAAGGACACTCGGATCAACTCGCACACACCTCTTTCGGAAGCCCCATTCTTCACCACCACCTCTCTAACCGGTTAGTGATTCATGTTAGATGTTGGGTTTCGGTTTGATGTATGATGAAGATTATGTGATAATATGTTTACTTGTTAAGATTTATGCATGATGAATACACCCTTCTTGAGTAATCGGTTCATAAGTGCTTCATGATTATGTGTTTATATTCGGTCAATGAGGATTATATGATGATGTATTGATTTTGTTAGGAGGAATAATATATGCTTGACTATGAATGAGTGTAATCGGTTTTATGTAGGCTCAATTTCGAATGGTTTGGTTATGTTTAGGAGGATTGTGTTCAATGAAATCGGATTAACACATGTGGATGATAAATCCTATATAAGTATGCTATTGCATTGATCAAACATGATAGATGTATGAACCGATGATGCTACTAACTTGAGTTCATGCCATAATAGATTTTTCTTGATGAAGCATGTTGATTTTTAATATGATGAACTACTTGAACATTTGAAGAACATGATGAATATGACATGAATGTGGCTTGAATATGTGAAAACTTGTTGTTTGATCTGTTTTTGGTTAGTAGTAGACAAGGGAACATGTTTGTGAAATATCATTGGTTAGTACATTATCTCATGAACATGAAATTCTATTGGTTTAGTACATATGTCAGGAAATCAGCAGATGTTCAGCCGAGACCTTCGGTCTCGACTCGAGGCCACCATATGTCAACTCGAGATCCCCGGTTCCGACACAAGTTGCGAGTCGAGAACCTATAGTCTCGACTCGAGACCATACTTCATCAACACACACACATCATGACTAGAGACTATGGTGGCGAGTCCAGTTGCGACTCGAGACCAATACATGCATGACCCGAGACCACGTCAGTTGCGACTCGAGAACTTGTAGACTACAACTCGAGACCGCACAGTCTCGACTAGAGACCGCACAGTCTCGACTCGAGACCACTTGATCATGTATGGACTTGCACAGCTACGGGCCTGAGTATTTGGGCCTAATGCATGGACCTTATACGTTACTGATTGAACATGAATGTTGTTGAACTGCCATGAATGATATATGCATGCAATGTGTTAGCATACGTGTAGAGCATACGTGCACAACCTAAATACGAACCTGACTTGTATGGTACAACTATGTTAGGGCGTGATTGACCACTAGCATCTAGACTTGACTTTCTGTGTATCTGCCGAGCAAACTAAGGTGAGTTCACACCCTCTACAAAGCATGGGATTCCCTGGGTTGGGAATGGGGTTAAGGAACGTAGGTTCCTCGTCCTCCTTGGGTAGGACAACATTGGTTCAGGAATGTAATTCCTCGTCCTCACGGACAGATAACTCGTACTAGACCAAAACTCTATCACGAAGTCCCTCCTTTTTATATCGACTTAATCGCCGGGCCAATGGCGAGCTGGTCATTAGTTAGATAGCGCTATTTAGGTCTGACAAACCTCACACCGTGCCGCAGAGGACGGGCGTGAACTAATGGATCTGGGGCACGTCAATGATGATAGACATTGACAGTTTCAGGGCACATAAACATGACTACAGTCAGCAGTCGATATGGTAACGAGTCTAGTGTATACATGGGGTAGCCCCCACGGCCGAAATGCCAGATAACTAACACGGGGTAGCCCCCACGGCTGGATTGCCAGAGTAACCGGGAATAAACAAGTCACGTTTTTAACTATGGGGTAACCCCCACGGCAGGATGCCAGATAAAGGAAACTGTTTTCGAAACAACTTAAAACGAACACCCAACCGTGAACTCACTCAACTTGTTGTTGACTCGTTACTACATGCTTTGCAGGTCAATAGGTACTTAGCTGGGGCTTGCATGGAAGAGGATCGTTGTGGGGCATGGACGGCTGTGTGCCACGTTAAACTTTGAAACAATTAAACTTATGTTTTGGTTTTAAGACTTATGCTTCCGCTTGCAACTTAAACTATGTTTTGTTTGAACACCAATTGTATTGGTTGGATTTTATAACCACTTATATGCTTGTTCAATATGATTGGTGGCTGGATCCTGGTCAGTCACGCCTCCAAGCGGTAGTACTTCGCAGGTGGATTTTGGGGGTGTGACATCGTTGTCTGCACGCGCTTCTTGTGCATTCACGTTAAAGACTTGTCCACGAGCCTGAGCCTGATTCACATTCGCCAACCTCGGACACTGATTTCGATAGTGGGTCAGATCCCCACAATTGTAGCATGAGCCATGAGGATAGTGAGGTCGTGCAGCTTGTGCTTGTTGTTGAGCAGGCTGTTGAGCAGCTTGCTGAGCAGGGTTTTGTGCAGCTTGGTTCCTGACTTGTATTTGAAAGAAAGGTTTAACAAAAAGTTAGTCACGAGTCTTAATAAAAGTGTTTTCTTTTATAAATCATACGAAAAGCAATAAGAAAATCAGATGATATATAAAAGAATACTGCATGGTTAATTAAATAACCAAGTAACAATGAATTGGTATAAGTTATGTCGTTTATAAAACAATGTCTTGTGAAAATATGTCGTTTGAATAAAATATATCATGTCTTTGTTGTAATGATTTAAATAACGCTACGATATGTAATACCATAAAAGCAATTATATATAGGTAGTACCAGCGGCGTATCCACCATTCTTTTATCATATTACACGTCGCCTCGTTATGTAAACCACTTATCAATAACCATCAAATGTTTTGTTTAAACCAAATGTCAAAATGTTTATGTACGATTAATGTCCAATTGTTAAATGTAAACCATGTCTTGTATAATCAAATGTTATGTATGGCAAGTAAAAGTAACTACCCAAACCATATGTGAAATGTCAATGTGTAACCATATGTTATGAGAAATCAATGCTATGTACGGTGAATAAAAGAATGTACTCAATCCCGTATGTAAAATGTACAAAACAATGTATTTGATATAAATCAAAGTTTAAGTCAAAAGTTATGTTTTGTAAAATCAATGCTTTACTGATACAAACATTTATGTGGTATTGTTTATCGCATACATTTAAGCATTGAGACTGTAGGACAAACCCTTAACAAGTTAAATGTTTATCAAAATGTTTTCGGATTTTGTCATTCCTTACGTCCAAATAAACCTAGGATTCTAGGAATGGGATTTGTCAAGTCCTATGGTACCACTACATACTACCGAGCGGCGTGATCAATATTAATGAACGTATTTTAGTCCTGTTAAACAACCCAAATGTCATACCAAATGTAAGCGTGTTATTTGAAAACAATGTACTAAGTATGCTAAGCAAACATACAAAGCAGAAATGTTCATGTAAATCAATCCATATGCTGAGTAAACATATGCAACAGAAATGTAATGTAAATCAATTGTGCCCATATGCTGAGTAAACATATGCAGCAGTAATGTAATGTATGAAATCAATGTGCTAGCATGCTCAGTCAACATACATAGCAAATGGCAATTGAAATCATGTACTATATGAGTACTAATGAATATAGCAAGTATATGTCATAAAAGCATGAAAAGCACCAAAATAACAAGTAGACACATGTGAATCACCCCAAAATATTTGAAAATAGTAAAAGAGAGGACTATGTACTCAATTGATATTGCTTAGTAGTCTTGAGATAACAATCAAATAACGCTAGAAGGTTCACGGAATCAGTCGGCACCTAATATAGGTAACTACGTTAATAAACCGGACCTAAATCGGAAGATCGGATAAAATGAGGTCTCGTAAACCAAATGAGTATTGGAACTCCTATGATACGGTTTAACAAAGTCTACATTCTAAATCGGAACCTAACCTAAGTGCTTATGACCCGTTATGACCCGTTTAGGTAGCTTACGCTACTTTAACGCGTCATTTGCGCAAAAGCGCAAACGAATAGCCTAACTAGTCCTTTGACAAGTATTATATGCCCTAACATGTTTAATAATCAGTTTATATGGCAAAAAATAAGTTACATATGCTTAAAATGAAATTATGCGCAAAAATGGTATTTTGGTCATTTACCTAAGGCATATAAACTACCTATCATACAACTAAGTAAACTAAGTAACCATAAGGTATAACCTCGGAAGGTTATTCCCCATACAACTATGGTCACAAATTAAGTTTGTTCGGATCCTAACGATCGACCAAAGGGGTTGGGTTCGAAAGTCTATGCGATTGTTTAGATCACTTATCTTACGACCCTATATAAGCACTAAACTAAAAGTGATGAGTTAAACATGTTAAAATATGTTTAACTAAGTTAGAAAACAAGTTTGATATCAAAACAAAGTGTTTTGACACCTGAAAGTAGCTTCGTTGCAAAATGCGCATAAATACGCATTTTGACCGAAACTTTGACTCGTCACTACGCCTAATCAACGTGGTAATCAGTAGGTATAGTCACAAGGGACTATAACCATCGTGATTACGCTCACGTTGAAAAGTTCAAACACTGTTTGACTTTTATGCTTGAAATGCATAAAAAGCATAAAAGAAGCTTACAAAAGGTCCAAAGCTTGAAGATAGAACAGGAAAACTTGAAGAATGGGGCCTTCAACTAGAAGGGATAACCCCAAATGAGCAGGAGAAGAAGAAAACCAGAAATGAGCAAGTTGTGAAATGAGAATTCATGGGTTTATATAGATTTTCAATAACCATTAAGATCGTTCCTCGTAATTTGAGCTTTGATCTTGTCCCTCCATGTGTTACCCATGGTTTTGAATACCAGGAGACCTCAAAAACCAGCTCATAGTGTGAGAAAACGATGTCCAAAACCCAGAAATTTGCTGCTGTTTGCAGAAAACCAGTTTTTGCACATCTGGGTGTTTTTCGCGGGCCGCTAAGACAGGAGCAAAGGGCTTTGCGCCCCTCCTAGACCTCAGACCAGCAAACTTTTGAAATTTGGCAGAACGTGCCCCTGATGCTTAAAACTTGATTTTCGATGCATTTAAGCCCCCTTAACCCATTTTCAAGGCTCAATAATGAAGTTAAAGTATAGGGGGCATGAAATATGCTTGAAAATATCTCGGATGTCGGTTCGTTTGGTGGTACGATCACGTTGTTCGGTTAATTACGACGAAACACGAACGGACTCGAAAAATGATCCAAATTAAGTGACGAGTGGTATTTTAGCATTACAATCACTAAAATAAAATATTTTAATGTTTAAAAAATTTGTGGGTGTCCGGATATGTTCAGAACGTAAGATATGCGCGAAAAATGCAAACTTATGCACTTTTTGACCCTTTTAGTCCCTGTTTGACCAATAAGTTTATTTTTGCACACCGAACCCCTCAAAGCTTATTTCTAAGCTATGTTAAGGATATTTAGGGTATGTTTAACTTATGATCATGTTTCGAAATGTTCGTTACTATACGAATCGGCATACTTTCGCAGTTTGTCGCAATTAGTCCCTGTAAGCGAATAAACTTGGTTTTGCCTTACCAAACCCTTCAAAACTTATTTCTAAGTTATGTAAAAGGTTATTTAAGGTATGTTAAGCATATTTTAATGTTCCGGAGTGTTTGTCGCATTAAACTAACTACGTTTACGCATCAGTTTGCGTATAACTTTCCAGAAAGCGATATAGAGTTTGAAATTGAACAAAAATCAAAACGTGCAAAATGTCAAACATAAATAAACAAATATTGGGATTAAATCACATTTTTTTATTGAAAATTGAACTATTTAGAGTTTTACAGTGATTACAAGCACAGATGTCACAGCAAGATTGCATTGGAAACTTGGGTTTGACATATAGTTTACACTCGTCCAACTTATTAATAACTTGTATACATAATTCATGTTGGATATGAGCATGTTAAACATTTTATTCTTATTATGCTATGTATCAAACTTGTTTGATATAATTTGGTTATGTTTTGAACCTTGTATGACATTTCTAGCATTTATGAAATTTTGATTTAATTATATTGTCACAATTAGTGTTATGATGCTTTGAGCGATTTGTTTTCGTCTCACTCCGATGTTTCCACCATCGATTGGGGTGTGACACATAAGGTGTAAGCTTGTTATGTCATTATATGGCTTAAAGCAAGAACCTAAAAAATGACGTCAAAAATTTGATGATGTAGTGTTGTCTAATTGTCTTATGTTGAACCAAGAGGATAAGTGTGTGCCCAACAAATTTAATGCTTCTAGTAAAGGAGTCATAATTTTCTACTTAGTGGATGTGCTATATCTTGGGCATCTAATAAACAGACTTGCATAACTAAATCAACAATAGAATATGAGTTTGTAGTATTAGTGGCAGCTGGTAAAGAAGCTAAATGGCTAAGAAAGTTAATTTATGAGATTCCATTGTGTCCTAAACCGATAACACCAATATCTATTAGATGTGATAATGTTGCTACCTTAGCTAAGGCCTATAGTGAAATGTATAATGGGAAGTCTAGACATAGGCCTTAGACACAGCGTTAATTGTGTTCTGATCCTGCATGATGTGATATCAGTGGTGTTTGTGAGAACTCAGCATAACTTAGCCGACCATTTAACCAAACATTAAGTAGATATCTTGTGCACAAGGCGGCTGTGAGGATGAGATTAGTGTCCATATGAAATTTCTCATGTTAGGATACCTAACTCCCACCTAATATAATATTAGCTGCTGATTCAATGCTGAAAACTTAACATCTAGAAATTGAAAAACGTTAGCAGCATCATCCCAATGTAAGTATTCAAACCAGCAAGTTAAAGGAGGTAGAAGTTTATCTTCTTAATATTTCTTTTGAAAAGTTGCATATGTGAGTGCAAGAGTAAAAGACCAACCTATATGAGCATGAAGTTTAGCCGCTTCAAGAAGCTAGAACTTTGCACTGATTTGTTCATTGAAAGATAGGACACATGCTAGTAAAAATAGTGTCAAGAAAGGGCATAAGAGTATGTAAAGTTGTATCTATATTATCTTCATGTATTCATTGTGAATAAAAAGGGTTCAATCCATAGTAACACTATAATATTCGAATATTTGGATTCTCTCATCAACTATTAGAATATTATAAGATATTAGATATGTTAATATCAAGGTGATATTCTTTAAGGGTGGGCGGTATCGTCTCGGGAAGTTTGATTGGGGAGGGGGGTTGCCAAGTGGGGAACGGTTGCCGGCGAGGAATCAGGGAGCGGGGAGGAGGGGAGAAATGGTGTGTGCGATGGGTATTCACCGAAGGTGAAGAAGAGGTGATGGAGGAGAGAGAGTAGACTTGACCATTATTCAACCAATCAATTTTTTTTAATTTAGTGGGTGTTTGAACCATTGTCAGTGATTGAGTGCAAAATGGGGAGTGAAATGGGGACTTGGCATTACATGATATTATTGGCTAGAGAATAACTCAAATACCCTAAATGATTGAACGATACCCTTCACCCTAATAACTCAAAAAAGAATATACGAAGATGACACATATGGTTCTTGAGTTCAATAAAATGTAAGCTATGATTATGATTTAGCATTTATTTTGTTTGGTTTGGCTTCTTCTTTCTTCTTAGAACATAGAACATTTAGAGGGAGTTCCTAGGTTAAAACCTGAATAATGAAGTACTTTAGAATTATTGTTTAAAGTGAAGTAGAAGTAACGGTTGTCGTAATATAAAAATGTTGAAATGTGATCAAACTACATATCAATTGATTTCTTGCCTGTTACTTCAAAATAAACAAATAATTATTCTTTTCAATTTTAAGAAAAAAACTTACTATTTTTTTAACAGCAAATTTGGATTATTGACAGACCACTAGAGTCCCCAACGAAATCACTCGCTCATATCCATCTCCACTAGGCTATAAGGACTATACACCAATTTAGGAGGAAGCCCAATAAATCTCGAAAAACTCCCTTGTGTGAATCGAACCCAAGACCTTATAGTCCATAAGGTTTATTGTGGGAATCAAACCCAAAACCTTATAATCCATAAGGCTTATTCATAAGATGCCACTATACTATAATGCCAATAGGTAAAAAAAAAAAAAAAAAAAAACCTTGCTTTTTGATCGTAAAAAATAAACGTATGAACTGATTTCTTGTTTGTTACTTCAAAACAAATCTTGTTTGTTACTTCAAAACAAATAGTAAATGTCAATTTTGAGAGTCGTATTAGTTGAGGAACCTAGTTGAATGCCACCAGGCTGAAGGGTATAGGGTGTAGGTTGGATGACCAGTTGTCTCCTAGGGCCATCAATCACACGCTACACCGCTCCCTTGAGCATGGATTGTGGTTTATGTAGATTAAATCATGGCAACCACGTCCTATCTTTTTCTTTTTTCCAATGTTTCTTTTTTCCTTTTCCTTTAGACAAAAATATATTAAAATACATAAGGGGATAAGAGTTTTAATTATGATCGCACCATTAGGGTAGTGATTTTGGATGGTGAATTAGAGGTTGGTTACATGACACTAACGTGATGTGATTGACGAGTCATGAGGGTCATGACCACACCCTTTAGCCTTATATAACCAAGCAATATAAACATGTGTAACCATGGTTATTACTATTTAAAAGTAAAATGTAGTCATCAAAATGTTAATATTTATTTATTTTATTATTAATCAATGTGAAGAACACCATACAATTTAATTATGGGGCCTAGGTTTTTTTAGACCATCACCAATGCAAAGTATTTACAACGAATGTAAGATGAGGTGGATGATGCTTTGGAAGAGAGAGAGAGAGAGAGAGAGAGATAAGAGAGAGGGAGCAAAATGTTTGTGTCCAAGGGCTAACACTTAAGGAGGGAGAAACGAATTGTGAGTGAGTAGGTAATTAATGAAGAAAGAGAAAATAAAATCTACAATACGGTGATGTGGCAAAACAATTTCTAAGAATTTGTATGTAGCATTGGGTTTGGTCTTAGTTTTGTGTTTGATATGATCACAGTTACCAAGTCGTAGAATTAAAATTCTTAAATGCATCTGTACATATGTCTTTTGTTGTGTATGAAACGTAGAAAAAACTTCTCATGATAAGGGTGTACGAGGTGTTTAACGGGGAAGGTTGGTTGTGATTGCTCACCCCGTGGTAACACCGCTGTCAACAATTTTGTTACGCTAAACCAATACAGCCCGGGGGAGTCACCAAAATGGTTTGTGCCTTTTTTCAACCATTGGAATTGAGTTCAAATGGCTATAATGTCGCTGAGGTTTAAAAAAATACATTTCATTATTTAAACCAAACCATTCACAACCAAACAATAGAAACCTAACCATTTTTTCTCATTTTATACCACGATTTTTCCTAATGGCAGATTAAATACCGTTGTTTATTCCACCCGATATTAGCGATGGTGATTTCTCCTCAAGTGATAGTAGTTTATTTTTATTTTTTTCAAAAATCTCATTGAGCAAGCCGAACTAGAAGACATAGGCGGCTCTAGTAAAAAAAGACATGTCCGGCATGATCGAGATAAAGGCCACGAAATCCTTATGGCAGATTATTTTGTCGAGGAGCCGAAATACAATGATTTTTTTTCCACATAGGTTTTATATGTCAAAAATGTTGTTTTTAAAAATTGGACGTAGAAGTAAATAATCCGTGGTTTGAAAAGGGTCTGGATGAGAGAATGAAGAAGAGTTTTACATTGTTGTAAAAAGTTACATCAGAAATTAAATAACTTGCGACTCGTAAAACTTCATACGAGAACGACGAGTATATAAATATGTCTGAAAGGACTTCTCGTGAACGTCTTCAATTTGTCTGCTAAATAGTTTGTCGTATATACACTTCCGAGTTCTTACGTAGACCAACAAGCCATGACGTTATGCTTTTGTACCAAGCTCATGAGGAGAAACATCATCTTCTTGGGATGTTGGGTAGCCTTAATTGTACGCATTTTGTTTGGAGAATGCGTACCATAGAGCTGCGCGACCAATCTATGAGAGGCGGTCACCAATACCAGACAATTATGCTTGAAACGGTGGCCTCTCAAGATTTGTGGATTTGGCATGCTTTTTGGGGTCCACTAGGTTCACAAAACGACATCAATGTGCTCCAACAATCTCCATTATTTCTTATTTCTTACTGAACGAAATGGAACTGCGCCAAACTATCCATTTTACGTGAACAACCACTTATACAAACATAAACGTGGATATTATCTTATTGATGAAATCTACTCTACTTAATCCGTGTTTGTGAAAACATTTTCATATCCTCATATTCTAAACGAAAAGAAAAGAAGCCGATGAGGCAACACGAGGAGGCAAGAAAAGACATGGAGCAGATTTTTAGTGTGTAAAAGTCAAAATGGGGTATACTTAATCGACCAATGCGTTCTAAGACTATGAAAAAATATTGGTCTATTGTATATACGTGCATTATTTTACATAACATGATTTGAAAGGATGACGGAAACGCGATAGCACCGGTACACATTTGGGATCCTCCAGTCGAGGTCGTTTTTGATGCTACTACTTTTAACAAGCTGATGGATGAAGATACGCATTGGAGACTAAAATATGATCTCGTTTAGCATCTTGGACTACTAGATTTACCCCAACTTGAGGCGACTGATGACGGCTAGTAGCTTTAATTTTAGTTTCTTTTATGTTAATTATGTAGTTTTTAGGTTCAAGAAGAAATATACTTATTTTTTGTGGTTTAAATTAATGCAACTTTTATTTTTAACATAAATAAACATAATATTAAATTATTAAGCATAATTTTTAGAAATAAAAAAAATGTAATTGACTACTCTCATCGAGGGGAGCTCCTTTTATGTTTGAGCGTAAACTGAGGAGTGAAAAAAAAAGTTAATATGATTGGATGAGGGAGAAATGGGACCACCCCTCAATTGGAGCACCCATTACACCCTAAACTTGAAAGCTGACACATTATTATTTATGGAATAAATTGCAAGTTTTGTGGTTTATCTTTATATTAAACTTCTGAAGGTGCCCCTAATTTTTAAAATTGATGGAATTTGTACTTTATGTTTAAAAATCTTGCATGTTACATCCTTTAACCCTAACTAAGTTAAATTTCTTTGTTAAATCAGCATATACAAGGGTAGTTTAGTCTTTCTAGCTATTTATTTTAAAATATTTTAAGAAATAAAAAAAAAGTAATTAAAAATAAAAAATTATATATATAAAAAAATAATCTCTCTTTTTCACCCCCCTCTCCCTCTCCTACTAATCACCACCACCTCCCATCACCACAAATCAGCCCGACTACATTCTAATCCGAAGTCTCGGATTACTATCGCTAATTCTGCTCCGACGCATGGCCGGCCCTGAAGGTGGGCGGGGAAGACCACCGGCCAGGGCCCGATATTTCGAAGGGCATGTTATTTTTAAAAAAATTCCGATATGTATATGTAAAAATAAGTAAACTAAAAAGGTATACCCATACAAACACCAACATAGGCCCATTTACAAAACTATTTTTATGGTTTAGATTAGTTATTAGCTCATTGGCATTAGGTTTAGACCTTTAGTGAGCCTAATACCCAATTTCGTTGAGGCCTAAGGGCACGTTTTTTCGAGATCGAACAAGGTACATGAATTCTCAGGGCCGGCCCTGCTCCGACGTTGAAGGGGTATGGTCCAAAAAAGTCGCGCACACCATTCAGGTCGCACGCTAGACCATACTCCTTACTTAATGAACTAATTAATCTATAGACCTCGCGCGTGCTGCTTAAGTAAAACATGAGTCTTGCTCGAGACCTAGACAACATATAACATCAGTTTCACACTTAGTATTCTGAATAAGAGCCCTTAACTCCTACAAGCTTGTGCGGGCTAGTTACAAGGGTCGCGTTAGAGTTACAGCGCAGGGCCATTTCAGAAAGTACCAAAGGTACAAGTGGCAGAAATATGAACCAATCAGAGTCCACCAGGCTGTGCTCTATTGTGCTCCACGATCGACTGATGTGCAGGAGACAGAGAGTACACAATGACGCCTACGTAGCACCAATCAAGGGGCAGCGACAATTGCCCCATGATCTCCACTCGCCTGCTGATGGCAGAGGGACAACAAGGGCAACAACTGGGACATGTGGCTCCAATCAAGGTGTGCCAGCACCAGAGACCTTCTAGAAATCACTAACGGTCGAGACCAGTGAGACAAGAAGGATATTCCTTATTGTCGCTTTCCGGCCCAAGGCCCATCAGCCCATCACCTCTTACACAACTCCGGCTATAAATAAGGGACCTCCATACTCTGGTGAAACATTTCGTTCCCTCTACTCTCACTCTTAACACACACTTAACTATCCTCAAAGCAGTTACTTATTCTCACGCCGGAGCCTGGTTAAGAGGGAAACCCCCCATATTCCCCTCTTAACGAGCTAACGGTGTTGCTGTTTTGCATGAAGATCGGATCGTAGACGAGCTCAGGAAAGATTTAAGAAGATTAACCCTCATGTTTGAAACATAAACCACCTAATTAACCCTAAAATTAGATACGTGTTTCTTCATTGGCGCCCACCGATTTTTTTTTCAATCACTTTATCTTCTTTTTTCTGAGTTTTTTCTGTTCTCTTGATCATGGCTAGTCAAGGGATAATTCCTGATTTCGGTTTCGACACTACCTCTCAAGCGGGAGCGGGGGAGGACAACTCGCATGTCCAACTCCATCCCATTGACGAGATCGTCGAAGAAGAAGGAACAAACACGGGGGGACCTCGTGCGAGTATCACTTGCATCACTTAAACGGGCACCCCAGGAAGCAATGTTGCTGGTCCGTCAAAGCCAGCTCCAAATCTGAACATTTCAGCGTTATTAGGGCTACCAGAGGGCGAAACCACCAGAGGGCGAAACCCTAGCCTCTTGGTACGCCAAGCAAATTGCCACTTTAAATGCTGCGTATCAGTCTTTGAGCGCTCAACAAGCGATTTTGCAAGCAGAGCCATCCTTGGTTACACCTCCGAGTCCAATTCAGGGGGTGCGCCAGACACCCCCTCAGCAAAACATCCAAGGGTAAGCTAGCAGACCTCCTCCATAAAGAAGAATGAGCGTACACGACACGCGCGACACATACGGAGAGACAGGCACTTACTATGATCACCCATCCTATGTCCAACACAAACGTCCAGTTCAAAGCCGGCTGGGGCCGCGCAACATGAACAACGAATGGGATGACACAGATCTTGACGATCCTACTTGGGGAGATGACGAAGGTTCCTTAGTTTTCAACCGTCTGCAGAAAAATCATGAGTCTTATAGACCAAGGCCGCGCGTCGCCTACAACGAGAAAGCAGAGCGCGAATTCAGCCTTGTCTAAAGACCAGCAGAAGCTGCTGAACAATTGTAATTCATCAGAAGTATCGCTCTAGCCACGCTAGAGAAAGCAAAGTTGCCACCAATAGTTGGAAAATTCAACGGGCTCACCGATCCCGATGATCATGTGCGAGTATTTACAAGCGTCGATGTGCTAAAAGGATGGACCATGCCAATGTGGTGCCATCTATTCATTCAGACTCTCACAGGGGCTGCTCGCGCCTGGTTCAACAGCCTTCCAGCTAGAAAAATCAAGTCTTGGATCGACTTCAGAGACCAATTTGTAGCCCATTTTAGCCAGCAGAGACGTTATTAGCGCGATACGTCTGAAGTAACAGACATCTGGCGCAGAGAAAATGAGGGGCTAGAAGACTTCATCACTCGCTTCAACAAGGAATGCTTAGAGATTGGAGATGTAAGCGAACAGTTAATGCGCGCCCACTTCAAGAAGGCAATCCGTTGTGATAGTCTAATCAGGACTATCACAGGAAAGGACGGTATACCCAAAGAATGGGACAAATTGATGGCAACTGCAAAGATTGTAGCGCAGACTGAGGAATCATTGGCTGGGACCAAGAGCTCTTACACCGAGGATCGATTTTCGAAAGGCAAATTGCTTCAACAAGGAGTGATTAGAGATTGGAGATGTAAGCGAACAGTTAATGCGTGCCCACTTCAAGAAGGCAATCCGTTGTGATAGTCTAATCAGGACTATCACAGGAAAGGACGGTATGCCCAAAGAATGGGACAAACTGATGGCAGCTGCAAAGATTGTAGCGCAGACTAAGGAATCATTGGCTAGGACCAAGAGCTCTTACACCGAGGATCGATTTTTGAAAGGCAACTCGCGCAACTATGGCAAGCGCAACAAGAGCAGAAACCCCGGGTTTAAGTCAGGAAAATCCAGTGGGTATGAGGAGCGACCTCGCTTCAAAGAAGACGCGTGGGAAACAATTGACAGAATTGGCTACCGAAAAGCCATTAAAAATGAAAATCGTGAAAAACACTGGACTCCGCTCACTAAAACACCCAAAGAGGTACTCATGACGGAGAACCACGATTTCAGGGCACCAAAGCCTATGACGAACAAGAAAGGGCAAGACCCCAATATGTACTGCGATTTTCACAAGGATACGGGTCATTTGACAGATGACTGTATCAGTCTAAGGCAAGAAATTGAAAAGGCTCTGAAGAGCGGCAAGTTAAGCCATCTGGTTAAAAACGTGCGCAAAGAGACGCGCCAGATCCAAAGGAACGGTGATGGAAACCAGAAGAAGGTCAGGCGCCTGGAAAATCATATGGTCAACGGGCAAAAGTGTAGCGCGAAGAGCAAGGGCAAGCGCCTATTTGAACCAGCATGGCAGGAGCAACAAGTCATTTTTCCAGTGGTGCGCGGGGGACCACGCGCCACGCCCCCTATCATCATTACCGACATTATTGGCCACTACAAAACAGTATACATCTTCATTGATCCAGGGAGCACAACTGATATTATCTACGAACAATGCTTCAACCGATTTGATCCGGAAAACAAAGCGCGCCTCGAACCTGTTGATTATCCCTTATCTGGATTTTGCAATGAGACAATCTTCCCATTGGGCCAGATCAGCTTCCCCGTCACGCTGTCTGACGGGAAGCATTCAAGAACTACGAACGTTAGCTTCATGGTGATGTCGGTCAAGTCAAGACACGATGTCTTGATTGGCAGAGAAACTCAAGGTGAAATGAATATGATAACTTCCACGCCCCACTCAGCGATCGGTTTCCTAACCGAAACAGGGGTAGCAATTATTTATTCAAAGAAAGTAGTAATGTCAACAGAAGATGCGCGACCGGTCAAAGCAGCCAAAGTCTCAACACCAGAACCAGAAAAATGGGTCTTGAACCGCAAGTACCCAGAACAAACAGGGACAATTGGTCATGCAATTTCACCAAGTATCAGAACACACCTCAAGCAATTGCTATTCAGAAACATGGACATCTTCGCTTGGACCCCGTCTGATATGACAGGCATCCCGCGCGACAAAACAGAGCATTGCTTAAACACATATCCATCTGTTGAACCAAAGGTCCAGAGAAAGCGCAACCTTGGATCAGACAAGACAAAAGCTATAAACGAGCAGCTGTGCGAACTATTCAAAGCAAGCATATTGCGAGAGGTTCGCTATCAAAGATGGATTCCAAACCCTGTGATGGTTGAGAAGTCCATGGGCGGATGGCGCATGTGTGTTGATTACACTGATCTTAACAAGGCGTGCCCAAAGGACTGCTACTCTTTACCAGAAATCGATAAGAAGATAGACTCCCTCGAGCCGTTTAGATGGAAGTGCTTTCTAGACTGTTATAAGGGATATCACCAAGTCTAGATGAATCTGGAGGATGAATACAAAACAACATTCCGCACCGACTTCGGAATCTTCTGTTACACAAAAATGCCCTTTGGGCACAAAAATGATGGCGCAACCTACCAGCGTTTAATGGACAAGATATTTGGTGATGACATTGGGAAACATATCGAAGTATACATTGATGACCTCATAATCAAAAGTCCTGAGGTGTAACACTCTAATCGTTTTCATAATATTTTATTATAAACAAGGCCTTAATATACCAAAAACCTTGGATTTTATGTCAAAATAAGGAAAATTATAGCCAAGTTAACATCTAGGATATGTACTACTAGTTTAAGATCCCAAGACAAAAGAACAAATGTTTAAGTGTTAATTACATAGTCATTAACTTGAAAAAATTAAATAATCGCGGAAGCTTCAAAATATCATGTTCGGTTCTTGTCAAGATGCTTGATCGCCATCCGGATTAGGTCCATCGTTACCTATGGTCAAAACAACACAAAAGATTAATTTTGACACTTTAAATATAAGTCCGTTTAAGTTTCGAACTAAAAAATATGCAAAAACAAACAAATCCAACCACCCTGGGCAGTCGCGCCGCGTGACGAGGGCCACCCAAGGTAGTCGCGTAGTGCCACCACCCATCGCGTCGCGCGACGGGTTTTGTTCTCACCAGTGGCGTAGCGCCAGGGACCATTTTTGACAGAAGGTTATTGCTGAATTGCTGAATATCAGTTCAGCGTCACTAACTTTCAATTATAAACTTAAAACTATCATAACTTTTGACTCATGAGTCCGTTTTAGGTGATTCTTTTTCCTATGCGTCTGTAAATTCAATACCGACGTAACTATAACGATTTCCATACCAAAAGTTTATTTTACGGACCGGATGACAAGATTTCACTATGTAATTATTCGACCCTTTGCTAGTTATCCTTATTTTGCTACCTTTGTAATAGTAAACATAAGGCGCTTGTTACCCAACTTCCGGGGCTTATTATCACCGGCACTTCATCACCAAACTTATGGCTTCATGCTCTTGTGATCGTTATCGCCATCGCCATCGCTATTTATTTAAAACACTAACACTACAATGTACACCATTATTCGACCCGTTTGGATCATCTACAGATCCTCCGTTATGATGACTACCAAACGACTTCTAACCAATTCTTAACCTACGGATTTAAGTAACGAACATGGTCGCTACAATCAACGCAACTTCTAATCTACAATATGACCATACGTAATTTAATAACAATTCACTTAATGTAACGGGTCAAGTTCATACCTTCAATGCACGCCCTTCAAACGCTAGTCACCACCGGCTTGTCCGCTCGACGCTCCGGTATCTTTTCCTATAGAGTTCAACCATAGCATGTTTAGAACTCCTTTTTAATCATAGATCGCATAATTTGCCGAAACATCACAATTACGCGGTTTAACTTTAAATTTCAGTTTTAAGTCTTCTTTGAGACAATTGTACAAACACTTTAAGGGCAGCAATTTACTTAATATATTAACAAGTTCATAACTTGTCATGTAGCCCTAATTTTTCATCAATCAAACCATCTAACATAAATAAAAAAATCTCTAGAATTCTGAAATCACTTCATACATGTCAAAGTTCACTAGAACAATCCCCAATTCCTAGGGTTTATCAAGTTTTACTCCACCCCCTAAACACCTACAATGGTGTTTCAAGGATTTTGCTTGAACTAAGTATGATTTCAACATGTATTTGTCTAGGGTTTACTCCTAGACATTTCAATGTTCCTATTTCATCTATATATCACACATGCATCCACAAATTTCGAATTCCCTAAATTCATGAAACTTTCAAGTAGAGAATTTTTACCAAATTTTACATACCTTCTGATCTCCTTGCAATGGGAATCAGTAATCTATGCTCGATTTTCGTTTTGGACTTGATTTGATCCTTCAATTTGGAGGTTTTAGTAGAAACTAGGGTTTTAAGGGAGCTGGGGATCGCCCCCTGCTCTGGTCGATCTCAACAACACACAAACAAGTGTGTTTGAGTTTGGTTTATTTTGTTTATTAATATTTGTTTTCATTTAGACACTTTTGGCCCTCCAACTTACATTCTTTATTTGTTTTAACTCTTTAACTACTCACAACTCATTTTCTAACTAGGTTATTGTAACTCCTAGTTAGTTTATTTTTCTCATTTATTCCCAACGTTATTGTATTATAAGAATTTGTATTTTTGGGGTGTTACAAGTCCACCCCCCTTAAAAGGGTTTCGTCCCCGAAACCAGAGTACATACCGAATAATGTAGGGTAGAGACGTCGCATCTCCTCTTCGGACTCCCATGCATTGTCCGAACCTTTCCTATGCTCCCACTTGATCTTGAGTTGATCGATTTGTTTATTTCGCAAGTGCTTAACCTTTCGATCTAAAATCTCTATTGGCCTTACCACATAATTCAGGCGATCATCCACCTCGATATCGTCGTAATTGATATAAGTTGTTTCCTCTGCTAGACATTTTCGTAGCTGCGATACATGAAACGTGCCATGTATTCCACTCAACTCTTCCGGTAGCTCGAGGCGATAGGCTACCTTACCAATCCGTTCGATGATTTTAAATGGCCCGATAAACCTCGGGCTTAGTTTTCCCCTTTTTCTGAATCTGATAACGCCCTTCCATGGGGAAACCTTTAACATAACCATGTCGCCTATCTGAAATTCAATCGGTCTTCGTCTTTTATCGGCATAAGACTTTTTCCTGTCTTGGGCTGCTTTCAAATGGGCTCGCACCATTTCAATTTTCTCATTAGTGGCCTGAACTATATCTTTATGTGCCAATTCACGCGGACCCACTTCACCCCAACACACCGGGGTTCTGCATTTTCTACCATATAGCATCTCGTAAGGTGCCATGCCGATACTCTAATGATAACTATTGTTATACGAAAATTCAGCCAAAGGTAGATAAACGTCCCAACTTCCACCGAAGTCGATGATACATGCCCGTAACATATCCTCTAGCGTCTGTATTGTTCTTTCACTCTGCCCATCCGTCTGAGGATGGTAGGCGGCGCTAATGAAGAGTTTTGTTCCCATTTGTTCTTGAAAATCTCGCCAAAAATTTGAAGTAAACCGGGTATCTCTATCCGACACAATGGATACCGGTTCTCCGTGACGTGCCATTATTTCGTTTGTATATACCTCGGACATCTTTTCCGAAGTATATGTTTCGCGTATAGAAATAAAATGTGCACTCTTCGTCAATCTATCCACAATCACCCATATAGCATCGAATCCCCGAATCGTTTTAGGTAGTTTGGTCAATAGGTCCATAGTGATATGTTCCCATTTCCAAACCGGGATCTCCAAAGGTTGCAGTTTTCCATATGCTTTCTGGTGTTCCGCCTTGACTTATAAGCAAGTCAAGCATTTCTCCACATATTTTACCACATCCCTCTTCATTCCCGGCCACCAATAGTTTTGTTTCAAATCATTGTACATCTTGGTCGCACCCGGATGAATATAATATCGGGATTTATGAGCTTCATCAAGTAGAAGCGTCTTCAACCCACAAGTATTTGGAACCCATATTCTTCCGGATCTAGTCTTCAACCCGTTCTTTCCATCCGACAAATCTTTTAACTGGCCGATTATTCTTTCCTTCTTCCAGTTCTCCTCTTTCACTGCTTTTACTTGCGCTTCTCGGATACGTTCAAGTACACCCGAGGTCACCACGAGCTGCATCGACCTTACTCGTATTGGGATATAGTCCGCTTTTCTGCTCAGAGCATCCGCCACCACATTTGCCTTTCCAGGATGGTAGTGTATTTCACAGTCGAAATCCTTCACCGTTTCTAACCATCGCCTCTGTCACATATTTAACTCCTTCTGATCGTAGAAGTATTTTAAACTCTTGTGATCGGTGAATATGGTGCACTTTACCCCATACAAATAGTGCCTCCATATTTTTAACGCAAACACTACCGCAGCTAATTCGAGATCATGCGCTGGATATTTCTTTTCATGTATTTTTAATTGCCTCGAGGCATAAGCTACAACTTTGCCCCGTTGCATCAGAACGCATCCGAGCCCCGATAGTGAGGCATCCGAATATACCACCAAGTCTTCGACCCCGTCCGATAATGTTAATACCGGAGCTTGAGTTAACTTTTCTTTTAGAGCATGGAATGCTCTTTCTTGTTCGGCACCCCAAATGAACTTTTCCTCTTTCCGGGTTAGCTTAGTTAGCGGCGACGCAATCTTAGAGAAATCCTGAATGAATCTTCTATAGTATCCCGCAAGCCCTAAGAAGCTTCTAATCTCCGAGGGATTCTTCGGAGGGCTCCATTTTGACACGGACTCTATTTTTGAAGGATCTACCAATATTCTATCGGCGCTTATGATGTGGCCGAGGAATTGCACCTCTCGCAACCAGAAGGCGCATTTCGAGAATTTCGCATACAACTTTTCTTGCCTGAGTGTCTCTAGCACCTCTTGTAAGTGGCGTGCATGTTCTACTTCATCTTTCGAGTATACCAGAATATCGTCAATAAACACGATTACCGATTTATCCAACATCGGTTTGCAAACCCGGTTCATGAGGTCCATGAAAGCCGCGGGTGCATTCGTCAGCCCAAATGAAATCACGAGGAACTCGTAATGTCCGTATTGCGTGCGGAAAGCAGTCTTCGGTACATCCTCCTCCTTGACTCTTAGTTGGTGATACCCCGATCTAAGGTCATTTTTTGAAAACCAGTTCGCACCTTGTAATTGGTCGAATAGATCGTCTATCCTCGGAAGCGGGTATCGATTCTTTATCGTGAGTTTATTTAACTCCCGATAATCGATACACATGCGCATGCTTCCGTCCTTCTTTTTCACGAATAGCACGGGCGCGCCCCAAGGAGACACACTCGGCCTTATGAATCCTTTATCGAGCAAGTCTTGTATCTGGGACATTAATTCTTGTAATTCCGATGGTGCAAGTCGGTATGGTGCTTTTGCTATGGGTTTCGCGCCCGGAACTAATCCAATTCCGAACTCTACCTCCCGCTCGGGCGGCATTCCCGGTAAATCATCCGGAAATACATCTTCAAAGTCACGTACCACGGGTACGTCTCCAATCTTCGGTAATTCTTTCTCGTGCTCATTCGTGTATATCATAAATACCTTATATCCATGCCTCATGAGCTTGTGAGCTTTCATCATCGAGCATATTATAGGATTGCCTCCCTTCTCGCCATAGATTGTGACGTGTTTTCTGCTCGGAGATGTTAGCTTTATCTCTTTACGGAAACACACTACCTTTGCGTGGTGCTGAGATAGCCAATCCATCCCAACAACTACTTGAAATTCCCCCATTGACATCGGGATTAGGTTTATCAAGTATTCTTCATCATCGATGTTTAACTTGCAGCCTTGACAAATATCACAAACTATAAAACTTTTGTTGTCTCCTATTTCAACTTCTAAGGGCACAGATAATTTCGTTAATACAAATGAAGGATGTCGAATAAATCCATGTGAAATGAAGGATTTATTCGCACCCGTATCAAACAATACACGTGCAGGAATTGAGTTTATTGTGAATGTACCTGAAACCACATCGGGTTCTGTTTTCGCTTCAACCGCGGTAAGTTGGAAGGACCTAGCCTTCGCCTTTGGAGCTTCTGCTGGAGATTCTTTAACATCTCTCTTTCCAACTAAGTCTGGGCATTTGGACTTTTTGTGGCCGGGCTGATAACATTTGTAGCAAACTGAAACTTTACCCGGGCATAGAGACGCCGTGTGCCCCATTTTACCACATATGGGACACGGTTTGTCTTTGAACCGGCACTCTCCTTTGTGCCCTTTCCCACACACTTTACAACTTGGCGACCCGCCTTTAGCATCCGCTTTCTTCCCTGATTCTACAGTTTGAGCTTTCTTTGTAGGGCTTGGATTCACATCCTGTGCCCTTCGTTCACCCCTTTCAACTTGTTTCTTCAATTCAATTTCCCGTTCCCGAGCATCGTTTATGATCTCGGTAAGGGTTTCGTATTTTGAAGGAGTATTAAACTCCGTATACTCGGCCCTCAACATGTTATAGTAGTAGTATATCTTCTGTTCTTCATTCATCACCAATTCAATGCAAAACTTCATCTTATCCATAAACGTTGCCGTAATCTTGTCTATGGTCTCACCCTTGTGCCTAAGTTGCATGAACTCTTCCTTGATTCTATTAATGACAGCCTTGGGACTATGATGTTTAAGAAACGGCGTCTTAAACTCCTCCCATGTCATGGCCCTCGCTGCTTCGGCTCCTATTTCCTTCTTTTTATTGTCCCACCAATCTTTGGCTTGACCCCTCAACTGACCCGTTCCGTAAGCAACAAAGTCACTTTCGTCACAATGGGTCCTTTCAAACACTCCTTCAACATTGCTTAACCATCTCTGGCATATTATCGGGTCAACCTCCCCGTCATAGATTGGCGGTTTACACGCCATAAACTCTTTGTACGAACATCCCTTACGTTCTCCCGATTTCTCTTTCATAAGGTTGACACTATCTTCCAACCTTTTGACTCGTTCTTCCACTAATGATAATACCATGTTTTGAATTTTGTCTATAAACCCGGATAGACTACCTTCAATTGCCTTACCCACTTCTTCGGCAATTATCTCTTTCATTTGTTCGGTGCTTGTCGGCACCGGATCATCATCGTTTCTTTCCGACATCTTGAAACTGAAATGTTTACATTAAACGTTAAACATTTCATTTATAACATGGCTTTATTTGCTTTGGTTTAGCCAAGTTCGTAACTTGCTTTAACCGTTCGCCTTTAGTGCACTTTCCGGGTTTGAGTGCGTTAACACGCTCTTCCCATGCACATTGATTTACATCTTGTTTCTTACATAAAATATAATCTACTAACATAAATATTTAATTCTTACCGGACGATCAATCAAGCTTGAACCGAACACTTTGTTGACAACCTTAAGCTCAGATTACAAACTTGTAACACTCTAATCGTTTTCATAATATTTTATTATAAACAAGGCCTTAATATACCAAAAACCTTGGATTTTCTATCAAAATAAGGAAAAATTTAGCCAAGTTAACATCTAGGATGTGTACTACTAGTTTAAGAATCCCAAGACAAAAGAACAAGTTTTTAAGTGTTAATTACATAGTCATTAACTTGAAAATATTAAATAATCGCGGAAGCTTCAAAATATCGTGTTCGGTTCTTGTCAAGATGCTTGATCGCCATCCGGATTAGGTCCATTGTTACCTATGGTCAAAACAACACAAAAGATTAATTTTGACACTTTAAATATAAGTCCGGTTAAGTTTCGAACTAAAAAATATGCAAAAACAAACAAATCCAACCACCCGGGGCAGTCGCGCCGCGCGACGAGGGCCACCCAAGGTGGTCGCGTCGCGCCACCACCCGTCGCGTCGCGCGACGGGTTTTGTTCTCACCCATGGCGTAGCGCCAGGGACCATTTTTGACAGAAGGTTATTGCTGAATTGCTGAATATGAGTTCAGCATCACTAACTTTCAATTATAAACTTAAAACTTTCATAACTTTTGACTCGTGAGTCCGTTTTAGGTTATTCTTTTTCCTATGCGTCTGTAAATTCAATACTGACGTAACTATAACGATTTCCATACCAAGAGTTTATTTTATGGACCGGACGACAAGATTTCACTATGTAATTCCTTATTTTGCTACCTTTGTAATAGTAAACATAAGGCGCTTGTTACCCAACTTCTGGGGCTTATTATCACCTGCACTTCATCACCAAACTTATGGCTTCATGATCTTGTGATCGTTATCGCCATCGCTATTTATTTAAAACACTAACACTACAATGTACACCATTATTCGACCCGTTTGGATCATCTACAGAATCCTCCGTTATGATGACTACCAAACGACTTCTAACCAATTCTTAACCTACGGATTTAAGTAACGAACATGGTCCCTACAATCAACGCAACTTCTAATCTACAATATGACCATACGTAATTTAGTAACAATTCACTTAATGTAACAGGTCAAGTTACATACCTTCAATGCACGGCCTTCAAACGCAAGTCACCACCGGCTTGTCCGCTCGACGCTCCGGTATCTTTTCCTATAGAGTTCAACCATAGCATGTTTAGAACTCCTTTTTAATCATAGATCGCATAATTTGCCGAAACATCACAATTACGCTGTTTAACTTTAAATTTCAGTTTTAAGTCTTCTTTGAGACAATTGTACAAACACTTTAAGGGCATCAATTTACTTAATGTATTAACAAGTTCATAACTTGTCATGTAGCCCTAATTTTTCATCAATCAAACCATATAACATAAATAAAAAAAAGCTCTAGAATTCTGAAATCACTTCATACATGTCAAAGTTCAAGAGAACAACCCCCAATTCATAGGGTTTATTAAGTTTTACTCCACCCCCTAAACACCTACAATGGTGTTTCATGGATTTTGCTAGAACTAAGTATGATTTCAATATGTATTTGTCTAGGGTTTACTCCTAGACAATTCAATGTTCCTATTTCATCTATATATCACACATGCATCCACAAATTTCGAATTCCCTAAATTCATGAAACTTTCAAGTAGAGAATTTTTACCAAATTTTACATACCTTCTGATCTCCTTGAAATGGGGATCAATAATCTATGGTCGATTTTCGTTTTGGACTTGATTTGATCCTTCAATTTGGAGGTTTTAGTAGAAACTAGGGTTTTAACGGAGCTGGGATCGCCCCCTGCTCTGGTCGATCTCAACAACACACAAACAAGTGAGTTTGAGTTTAATTTATTTTGTTTTATTAATATTAGTTTTCATTTATACACTTTTGGCCCTCCAACTTTCATTCTTTATTTGTTTTAACTCTTTAACTACTCACAACTCATTTTCTAACTAGGTTATTGTAATTCCTAGTTAGTTTATTTTTCTCTTTTATTCCCAACGATATTGTATTGTAAGAATTTGTATTTTCGGGGTGTTACATGAGGAGAACCAAATGTTGAAGGACATAGAGAAGACATTCAATTCTTTGCGAAGAGTAAACATGAAGCTGAATCTAGCAAAATGCTCTTTTAGCATGGAGGAAGGCAAGTTTCTAGGTTTCGTGGTCACAAACGGCGGTTTTAAAGTTAACCCCAAAAAGGTTCAAGCAATCAAACGAATGCCTTCACCGCGCACGATCAAAGAAATGCAAAGACTAGCCGGCCGATTAGCCGCGCTTAATCGTTTTCTGTCAAACCACGCAACAAAGTCATATCCGTTCATCAGTACATTGTGAAACTGTGTCAAGAAACAAGAGTTTAAATGGACACCAGAAGCGGAAGTAACCTTCCAGCAAATGAAAGAATGTTTGATCAAGCTTCCAACCCTAACAGCTCCATTAGAAAAATAACCACTCATCTTGTATTTGTCCTCGTCAGACAAGGCAATTGGTTCGGTACTACTGGTGGAAACAGATGGAGTTCAAACTCCGATCTATTATGTTAGCAGAGTACTCACTGATACAAAAGCAAGATATCCCACCATGGAAAAATTAGTGCTTGCGCTGCTTCACGCCTCCAGAAGGGTGCGCAGATACTTCACTGGCCATGTGATCACGGTATTAACTAACTTCCACATTGGCACGATCTTGCAAAAACCAGAGACATCAGGCCGCTTGGCGAAATGGGCAATCAAACTGGGAGGCCACAACATACTATACAGGCCGTGCCCAGCTATCAAGGGCCAAGTTTTAGCATATTTTATCATAGAAGTACCAGAAGACAAGATCAAAGAGTGCGAAGCAGTAGATTCTCCCATCAAAGACACATCAGACGAACTGTGGCTGTTGTTCACCGACGGAGCCTCAAATGAGGACGGCGCAGGAGCTGGTTTGCGCCTTGTCAGCCCAGAGAAACATGAGTTTACCTATGCCATCAAGTTGGATTTCAAAAATACCAACAACAAGGCGGAATATGAAGTGTTCTTGGCAGGCTTGCGCCTGGCCATAAAGATGGGAGCTCAAAATTTATAAGCTCAGGTCGACTCTCTCCTGATCGCGAGTCAATTCAACAGGTTGTATGATGCGAAAGGAGAAGTCATGGCTTCATACTTGGAACAAGCAAGAGAGCTACTCCAGAAGTTCAAGTCATAGAAGGTTGTTCATATCAACCGGTCAGAAAACAAGCCAGCTGACGAGCTAAGCAAGCTCGCCTCGACAGCTTTTCAGCACCTGGCCAAGTGTTGGGATTGAACCCTACCAAAGGAATAGATAATTAAAGCCAAAACTGGATCAGAGCAGTGGATCCAGAATGAGCAGATGTTATGTTTACTTGTCTCTCCCCTTGAAAGTGGTTTCAACATCTGCTGACCTCCTATCTACTGATCGTACAAATTGCTGACCTACAAACTGCTGATCTAGTAAAAGACTGATGGAAGACAAAAGCTCTGTTGTTCAATCTACTGCCTTGAGTCAAGCTCTGCTGATCCGGACAAGTACTGCTGGGTTCACATCAGTGGAAGGACGCAGCAGTAGTTTAGATGTCTTTATGTATTGAAATGTAATAACAGTAGTTAGCATAGCAGAGGTTGTATAGATCAGTGGTTAGAGTTTGTTAGAAGGTTAGATGTCACTTTCATGGTGACGTCAGCTTAGATGCTTCAGTGGTTTGCTCGTGCCTATAAATAGAACAGTGCTCTGTACTGTTCTGTTAGCTCTTTGCAAAATATTCTTCCTGCACGAACAAACACTGTGAGCTCAGGCTGAGGGGGAGTTTGTATTCATACATTGCATTGTAATCGTTATTGAAATAAATTCAATCTTTCGGTTCTTTGTGGAAAATGTTTGATTAAAGCAATTCTCTCGTTTGATTGTGTGCAAAGTTTGTTTCCATCTTAATTCCGCTGCACAACTCATCCATCTTCATCTTAATTCAAACGTAAAACACAATCAAAACCAAACTCAGATCCTAAAAATTGGTATCATAGCTTGGACAGTCAAATTTGATTTAACAATCATTTTGACATAAATAGTTCAGCTCATAATCGTTGATACTGATAGTTTGTTCGTTTTGTTGAAAAACAGAGCAAGGATTAATCACCATCAAAGTTGATCAATCAGTGCCTGTAAAACAACCAGGATGACGTCACAATCGCAAGATGATAAGACTAACATTGGCTCTCTTTTCAAACCACCCATGCTTAAACGTAATGAATACAACATCTGGGAGAGAATGATGGGCCACATCCTTGCTCAACAGAACACTGGATGTTGGAGGTCTGTTGTTTTTGGTCCCCATGTTCCTATGGTGCCAAGTGCTGAGGATGCAAAGAAGTTCGTTCCTAAACCAACTGAAAACTATACTGAAACTGATTTTCGAAAGTTCGAACTCGATGCCAAAGCATTTAGCATCATAGCATCTGCATTACCCAATGAGATCTATGTTGGACTGTTACATTGTAACAGTGCCAAAGAGCTATGGGATGCATTGAAGGAACAGTTTGGGGGAACTGAAGAAGTTATTGAAAACAATAGGGAAATTCTGAATCAGCAGTATGAAACCTTCTGTCACATTAAGGGTGAATCATTGACCCAACAGTTTGAACGTTTTAGTTGTCTCATCAGTGAGCTAAGGCTTGTTAAGGTTAAAATTCCAAAATCAACACAAAATAGTAGGTTTCTTAGATCACTACCTGATAAATGGGACACAATTGCATTTGTGACTAGAAACTCAGCTGAGTTCAAAGATCTGACACTGACGCAACTTCATGGTAGACTCCTGACCTATGAAAGGGAGTTAAACCAGAAAAAGAAGTTGCAAGAGTCTGGCAAAGTTGCTGATGACTATTCATTTGGTAACACAGCTCTGTTTGGTCAGGAAGAATCTGGTAGCAGTAGTAAGGATCAGGGTTATGATCACTTTATTGATATAACTGCTGGTGGAAATTTCAACAACCCTGATCCTCACTCTGCAAATTATGCTTTTACTGCAAATTGTGAAAACCAGATGTCAGATAACTTGTGCTTTGAACTCAATGATTTGTAACACTTTGATCCCACTGACTTAGAAGAGATGGACATCTTGCATCAATTGGCGTTGCTTAGTGTAAGAACAAGCAAATTCTACAAAAGAACAGGGAGAAAATTCCCAGGGTTACATGGGAATTTAAGGGTGGGGTTGGATAAATCAAAAATCAAGTGTTACAAGTGCAATAGGCTAGGTCATTTTGCTAGGGAATGCAGGAGTCAGACTACTGGTCCTATAATCACTCATCCCAGCTCAAACCCTAGACCACAAAATCAAAGCACTGTTCACTATACCTAATATACCCCTGCAGCCCATGTTAACAATGCTCACTATGTTGCAACCCCTGTGCCTGTGCATTATGTCCAAACCACTGTACCACAAATTCAGTACGTTCAAACCCCTGTCTCTCAGGCACAAGTGCAACCTGTTGCACCTCAAACAGCTGCTCCAGCAATGGTACAATCAGATCAGCAAAGCTTCTTCACTCAAGGCTTTGTTGACTGGATCAGCATGCCTGATGAGCTTGGTGATGAAAATTTTGCACTCTATGCTTTTAATGAACCTTCTAATGATGAATTTTGTTTGATGGCATTAGAGTCAATACCAGAGGGGGTAGAAACTGAAGGTGAACAGCTAAGTGCTGAAACAGTGGATGAGGTGACTGAAGCAGTGGTTACTGCAGTTGTTGGTGAACTGTTCCTGGGAGAAAATTCAGAAACCCTGATTGAACCACTGACAGACCCCTGGTCCAAAGAAGACAAGGAAGAAGAGGAAGAGAAGAGAGCAGGTGAGATAGAAGTAAGAGCTGATGATGAAGAAAATCATCAATGTGATTGTGCCATGATGGCTGCTGCCAAGGTATCACCTCAAGTTCTTGAAAAACTATGTTCAGACAAGTGCATTATTGCATTTGCTAACATCGAAGAGGTAAATGAAAACCTTAGGGATAAAATCTTAACTGATGAAGTCAAATTTGAAAAGTTATTAAAAGAGCTTAGAAACAAATTGGCTGAAAAGGATAAAGAGATCAGCATTCTCAAAGAAGAGCAAAGCATAACCAAAACTCAACTCCAAACTATGGTAGAAAAATATCAAGTTTGCAAAAAGGAGTTAGAGTCCACCCAAATCACATGTGAGAAATGGGTTGAATCCTGCAAAGGATATGAGGTAATGCTTGAAAAACAGATTAAAAGCAATGTGAAATTTGGTGTTGGTTATAGAAAACATGATGATGAAAACACTGCTTTTGAAAAATCTGTTCAAACCACTGATGAATCCACTTAGTTCATCCCCACAAACAAGAATGGCCAAGAAGTGAAAATCACTGATAAACTTGGTAACAAAATCACACTTGACAGACCAGTGGGATCCTCTACTTTTGAGGAAATTGAGAAATACCAATTTAAACCCACTTGGTCTGATGAGTGTGACATTCTTGAAAATTTTAAACCCATGGATTTCATAACCACTGATGGTGTCAAATGATGGAGAGGGTGAAACCCGAGCTTTAGAGTGTTTAAATATGATGATTTATGTGTATTTGATGTGTCTATTTGCTTGGAATGAAGTGACTATGAGAATTTGGTGTTTTGCAGGTAAAGTACGTAAATCGGTGCATTTACGAGGGTTAAAGATGAAAGTGTGAGCATAGGATGGGATATCGCGGCTTAAGAATGAATGTTAAAGCTTGTTCGGGTGCTACGAATGCTCACGGGTGGACGAAGTGTGAAAGAGTGAAGTTTGGGGACTAATTCGTTAATTTATGAAAGTGGTTTGGAGCTTATATGTGCAAGAGAAAAAAAGGAAATTGGAAGAATTAAAGTAGAGGGGCCAAAGTGTCATTTGATGGAAGTTGGTGTGAAGAGGAGATATTCACAAGGAAATGCAATTCGTAGCTTATGGTTTGTCATCCGTAGGTTACGAGTGACTGTCAATATTCAAACAGAAGTTTTAACTCGTAAGTTACAAGTTACTTTCGTAACCTACGACCCGGGTAGTCAAAAAGTGGATTATTATTGGACTTGTGAAAGGGGCCCACTATTTGAAAGACATACATACGGCAGCCATAGGGTTTTGGACGGGGGCCTTCTTTCAACGACATCATCATTCATCATCAGAGGAATCAATAGTCAACAACATCATCTTCGAACATAGGCAGACAAGAGGAAGAGGCACGCATAGAGAGGAAGACTTTTGGGAGGGAACCTTAACACATCATCACATCTACTCACGTGAAAAGTCAGCCGACAACATCACATCATCATTATTAATCGAGTATATTAATTATAATTAGATTAATGATGGTTTCAACCGGGTGTCAAGCTTGCAAAGATCATTCAACTGAGATGAGCGGCTAGTTTTTTATGGTTTCCTCCGGATGGAGGGTTTTGTAAGTTGGATAATTTTATGTGTTTGTGACAATCGTTTAACTCGGTGATCTAATCATTCGATGCTTTTCACCTTTGATTTGATTTATTGGTTGTAAACAATTGCATTTATTTAAACCTTAATTTCTAAGCATTCAGTTCCTGAGAGTTCTAGTAATTGGGATATATTTGACATGGGGTTAGGGTTTGTAATTGTAATTGATAATCATTCGATAACCTCCCGTTATGTATTGACCGGAGTACTTAGTCGTTGGTTATCACAATTGATGAATTAGGTTAAACACTTATGTCTATGTGAGTGTTTCGATTAAACACATAATTAAATCTAGCTGCAAAACCTGAAATCTGGAGGAACCATTGTTTCTCTTATTGATTTAAACTTCACTTTTACTTCGTAATTTTTAGATAATCAATCAAACCCACAACAAAGTTTTTTTTTCGATTTAGTTAATCAATACTTAATATTATAACACTTTCCACAATCCTCCTCTGGTTCGATATCCGACTTATCCTATCTACATAGTTTAGTTGGTTTTTGCATGTCACTAACGACAGACATCAAAATGGCGCCGTTGCCGGGGAGGCGTGCGCAAAGTGCTTAGTGTTAAGTTCTAGTTTTAGTTAAATATACAAAAATCCAAAAATAGTGTCTTTTTAGTTTGTTCTGTTTTGTTCGGATTTACGCGAGGTTTTCTTGTTTTTGTTTGTGCAGGTGATCTAGGAAGTGTATGCATCACACTCGGAATTCCGGGAGGTCATCACCATTAGTGTTCGACCCAGAGATCGAGAGAACAGTAAAGCATACCAAACGAGTACTACATCGTGAGAACAAGATTCTACAATCACCTACGTCAACACTCAAGACAATGGAGAACTCAGCGACTCCGGAGAAACAACCGCAAAACCCACTTCCACAACAACAATTCTTGCCAACACCTACCCAACCTTCACCAAACACTACCATACCACCACCACCACAGTCTACACAACCTACTTCTACATCTCCAGTACCATCTTTCTCAACCTTTTTCCCAAGCTTTGATAACAATCAACCAACTTCCACCCAAACAACATCTTTTCAATACCCAACTACAACCCAAACTGTCAATTTACAGCATTCGTCTCCTTATGTTAGAATCATTCCCGATGATGCTGCAGAACCAAGTCAGACTCAAGCACTTAATGCAACATCCATTCCGCCAGCCACTCGACCGGTTATTTCACAGCAAAGTCAGCCAATGCCACATCTTTACAGGTCGACCATTTATGATCAAGGAAATAACTCAGGAGATTTTGATGATGGCTATGAGGAATATGATAACTACATGGGTCAAAACGAGAGACAAGTGGTTAACACGGGTAGCTATGAGAGGCAAACAGTCGGATTTGGTGCGGCCGAGAGAGTCAATCAAGGGAACGTAGGGTATCAACAATATGTGCAACCAATGCCAATACAACAACAGATACCACAACAATATCATCAACCTGACCCACTCAATCAGCAGCCTGCTCCAAGAAGGCCGGTGGTGGACATTCCATTACCACCACCGGTACCTCAGATGCAGGGTCAGGCAAGACCGCTGCCACGAAACCTACACCGACCGGTGATTTTACCGGAAGGAATTCCACGAAGAAATAATCAAGGTCCAGTTTGAGGCATAGAGAGCCACTTCAGGCCTGCTATAGTTAACAACCCATCACCGGTTGTGATCCCGCAACTACAAGGAGGGCGGTCATTCGAAGTACGAACACAATCAATATCCAGTCTGCCTAAGTTTCACGGTCACGCACATGAAGAACCATATCTACACATTGCTGCATATGATGCACGTTGCAACACAATCGGCAGCCAAGGTTTTTCAGTTGATGATGTGAAATTGGTACTCTTCCAATTCACACTTGAAGACAAAGCGCAGCAATGGTTCCATTCGCTACCGTCAGCTTCAATTTTCACATGGGATGACATGCAGCAACAATTTTTAGATGAGTTCTATACTCATTTGCGTACTAACAACGCCAGGAAGGATATTCGAGGGTTTCGACAACAGCCCGGTGAGTTATTTCACGAAGCGTTCAATCGTTTCAAAATGATGCTCAAGAACTGTCCACATCATGAGATATATTTGTGGGAGCTCATTAATACATTCCACGAAGGCCTAACAGATGATGATGCTAGGGATGTAAATTCAATATCCAATGGTACTTTTGGAATGAATTACGAAGAAGATGATTGGGAATATTTGGAAAGAACCGCAAGGGCGTCAAAACGCAAGGCTCAATCCTCTAGAAGTGCACGACATTCGACAGTGAGAGCAGTAGAGAATCCACCGGAGGTAAACGGTCAGTTTCCGTTGTGTAGACATTGTGGAGATCTAGGGCATATTGCGGATCAATGCCCAGCCATTATTGGTGAAAGTGAAGATGTGAACTATGTGCAAGATGGGGGTGGTGGAAGAAATTTCAACATGCAATCCAACACATATCACCCGAGCCTTAGAAATCACCCGAATTTTAGTTATGGCAATGCGAATAATCAGCTAAATCCGGGATTTCAAGGCAACAATCAGTCTGGTGGTCAAAGGAACTTCAATCAGAACAGATTTCAGGGCAACTTTCAAGGTGGCTACCAAAATGATCAAAGAGGACAAGCTGGGTCGTCTAACACTTCGGGGGGTAACGATATGATGGAGATGTTGAAATCAATTCAGCTTGACTTACAGAATCAAAGACTTGAATTGAAAAATCTTGCTCAGAAGGAGGAGATGCGAGATAAAGCTGTTCAGTCATTAACCACACAAATGGCCCAACTTGCAACCGATGTGAAGGAGTTGAAACAGCAAAACGGGAAGCTTCCCAGTGACACTCAAACGAACCCTAAGCACGGGAAGAATATACCAATCAGCGGGGTAAGTTTCGTTCCTAAAAGCAATTTGAATGATAAATTTTTAATTTCTTCTGTTTCCCATATGATTGCAGGTTTAAGTGGCACAAATGAGGATGGAGATGGGTGTGATTCAGGAGAGCCGGTCGTCCCGATTCGAGTGGGAAAGTTCAAAATCCACAAGGCATTGTTGGATTATGGAGCTGGGATGAGTGTTCTTCCCGGTAGCCTTTATGACCAGTATGACTTTGGTCCGTTACACGCAATTGATCAAATGGCCATGTTTGCGGATGCGAGTTTAAAGCAACCTCGAGGGGTTGTAAAGGATGTGGTAATTCAGCTCGGCGAGTTCTACTACTCGGTTGATTTTATGGTGGTTGATTATGCACCCGCACCGACCTACGCACAACCGAAGGTAATTTTGGGTCGCCCGTTTCTGTATACAGCAAATGCACAAATCGACTGCAGGAATGGGATGGTAATTTTAAGTTACAAGAATCGTAAGCTGTATTTCAATGTATTTTTAAAATCTATTGCTTATGATCTTCTGAATGATGTGAGTCCTACAGGTGCTACTAATGAGATTGGTTCGAGTGGAGGTAATTTTTGCAGGTCTGAGTTAACGAATGATGGAAGGCAGGTGAACAAGACAGCTGTGAGAGGAAGAGCAATTGCAGGAAAACCACCCGATGGTGGGAGTGAGTGGGGCAACAAGGCTGAGGTTGAACTCAACTGGCGTGGAGCTGTGAATCTCCAACAAGATTGGACAATGATGTATGGAGAGAAATGGGGAGGCAAGCGTTCAGATGAACCACCCTGAATGTCAGGTACGGTCTGGCTGAAGACCTAAAACTTAGCGCTCTCGGGAGGCAGCCCAAGGATGTAGAGTATTGTACTTTGGTTTTGTTCATTTTGGTGTGGTTGTGTTTTGACAGGTTCTTGATTCAATCATTACGGATGCAACAATTCAAGTGTGGGGATGTTTTGCAACATCCCCGGTGAGACATCAAAGAATCTATGGAATGCGTCTATTCCGGTTAAAGCACAACAGCCGCATCACTACAGACACATGATCAGGTGCATGTGTTTATCTATCTTACTTTGTTTTTGGTGTGTTTTGTTGTTTTTGGTGGTGTGAACCTTTGTTTTGTTTAGGGGATGTGTTTTGGTTGTTTTGTTATGAGTTAGCCGCTCATTGAGGATTGTTGGTTTGTTTCCCGGGCTATATTTTAAAATCACCATACATTGGGGACAATGTATCCCAAGTGTGGGGATGGGGGAGCCCAGGAAGGGATTCGTGGATAAAGCTTTGAAGCGATTGAATGTGATTGAAATCGATGAAATTTGGTAAAAACTGAAAATTTTGAAATTTTTGAAATTTTTGAAATTTTTCATCGCCTTAAACAAGCTAATTGGATACGAAAACCTGAAGTTTCAATCACTAATAGGCTTCTTGCCGGTAGTAGACTAGATTAGTCCCTTGTCATGGTTATCCCTTTAAGTTTCATGAGAGTAGGTTTAACAAGTGTTTTTATAGGAAATGAGTTGAAAAGAGATGTCTATCTAGGGGTAACATGTTTTAATTGCATATGCTACATGTCATCAACCTTTTTACCTTTTCTTGGTGAGATCTTGAGCCTGTAGACGGATAGGATACATTATATGATGAATTCATTTGTTGAGTGCAGGCTACGTGTTATTCTGTGTTAGAACTTGTGTGATTCGATGCATGCTAAGACTGTGGATTTGACATGTGCACGTAGATGATAAAGGCATTAGGATTTTCCCCGTTACACCCTTTGTGTTTGTGTTTCTTTTGTGTTATTCACCAAATTTCCCTTAGTAGCCCTGTTGAGCCTAATTACCTTTCGTTTGTTCGCCCATTGTTTATTGTGAAAAACCGACCGTGATGATATTGTTATGAAAAAGAAAAAGAAAAAGAAAAAAAAAGAAGAAAATTGGAAAAAGAAAAAAAAATATGTGAAGGAAAATTGAAAAAGAAAAGAACAAAAATAGAAGTATGCGAATATCGTATATGTTCTTGGGTAGAAACTAACCCAAAAGTATAAGTGTGTTTGAATAAAGTTATCACGGTTTGGTTATTGTTTGTGAGCCAACTAGAAAAGAAAAAGAACCTAAAAATTTTCCTACCTTTCCCTAAGCCCAAAACCCGAAAGTCCTTTTGATATGTGCCATGTTAGATGATACGGTGGAGGTGTGATTGTCATACAAGCTTATGATTGCAGGATTTCATGTTTGCTTTTTGAGTGTTTATATACTAGCACATTACACGCTAGTCCAGATATTAACCTGAGGGGAGAGTACATTGTGAGGGGTGTGTAGCATGTGTCTAATTGTAAACATGTTAGTTTTAGATAGGCAAGTCTTGAGTTTTAAAATTGCATCATTTACTTGTCAGACTGTCAATCTCGATTGTGTCAGTCTATGGGATGGGTTTGACTTGGGACTGAACAGGTTGAATCGGTTAAGAGGTTTAGAGGTGTTGTTGCCATGGTGACTAGTTCTAGTTGGTTTGCTTGGGGACAAGCAAAGGCAAGTGTGGGAATGTGATGGAGAGGGTGAAACCCGAGCTTTAGAGTGTTTAAATATGATGATTTATGTGTATTTGATGTGTCTATTTGCTTGGAATGAAGTGACTATGAGAATTTGGTGTTTTGCAGGTAAAGTACGTAAATCGGTGCATTTACGAGGGTTAAAGATGAAAGTGTGAGCATAGGATGGGATATCGCGGCTTAAGAATGAATGTTAAAGCTTGTTCGGGTGCTACGAATGCTCACGGGTGGACGAAGTGTGAAAGAGTGAAGTTTGGGGACTAATTCGTTAATTTATGAAAGTGGTTTGGAGCTTATATGTGCAAGAGAAAAAAAGGAAATTGGAAGAATTAAAGTAGAGGGGCCAAAGTGTCATTTGATGGAAGTTGGTGTGAAGAGGAGATATTCACAAGGAAATGCAATTCGTAGCTTATGGTTTGTCATCCGTAGGTTACGAGTGACTGTCAATATTCAAACAGAAGTTTTAACTCGTAAGTTACAAGTTACTTTCGTAACCTACGACCCGGGTAGTCAAAAAGTGGATTATTATTGGACTTGTGAAAGGGGCCCACTATTTGAAAGACATACATACGGCAGCCATAGGGTTTTGGACGGGGGCCTTCTTTCAACGACATCATCATTCATCATCAGAGGAATCAATAGTCAACAACATCATCTTCGAACATAGGCAGACAAGAGGAAGAGGCACGCATAGAGAGGAAGACTTTTGGGAGGGAACCTTAACACATCATCACATCTACTCACGTGAAAAGTCAGCCGACAACATCACATCATCATCATTAATCGAGTATAATAATTATAATTAGATTAATGATGGTTTCAACCGGGTGTCAAGCTTGCAAAGATCATTCAACTGAGATGAGCGGCTAGTTTTTTATGGTTTCCTCCGGATGGAGGGTTTTGTAAGTTGGATAATTTTATGTGTTTGTGACAATCGTTTAACTCGGTGATCTAAGCATTCGATGCTTTTCACCTTTGATTTGATTTATTGGTTGTAAACAATTGCATTTATTTAAACCTTAATTTCTAAGCATTCAGTTCCCGAGAGTTCTAGTAATTGGGATATATTTGACACGGGGTTAGGGTTTGTAATTGTAATTGATAATCATTCGATAACCTCCCGTTATGTATTGACCGGAGTACTTAGTCGTTGGTTATCACAATTGATGAATTAGGTTAAACACTTATGTCTATGTGAGTGTTTCGATTAAACACATAATTGAATCTAGCTGCAAAACCTGAAATCTGGAGGAACCATTGTTTCTCTTATTGATTTAAACTTCACTTTTACTTCGTAATTTTTAGATAATCAATCAAACCCACAACAAAGTTTTTTTTTTCGATTTAGTTAATCAATACTTAATATTATAACACTTTCCACAATCCTCCTCTGGTTCGATATCCGACTTATCCTATCTACATAGTTTAGTTGGTTTTTGCATGTCACTAACGACAGACATCATCAAAGCTCCCAAAGCAAAAGTCATTCCTCTTAAGGACATCCCAACATAGGTTAGAAACTTTGTTGCAAAGGAGTCTGAAAAGAGAAAGAAGAGGGAAAAGATCAATAACTTGTTTTGTGAATTTTGTGAAAAGAGAAATCATCTAACAAAAGACTGTTTTCATCTAAAAGCATATGATCTAAACAAAACAAGTGTCATTGTTCCTGCTAAGAGCTGCACCATCTGTGGTAAAACAAACCACAAAACTCAAGCATGTGTGTATCTCAAAAACTTTGATGTGAAAAAGAATTAATACACTGCTAAAACATCCTTGAGTCCATCAACATCATCTGTCAAATTCACCAAGAACCAACCACTGTTTGTGCCAGTTCAAACAGTTGTCACAAAACAGTTGAACCAAACATCTGTCAAAAGAGATGTTTAGGTTACTGATGCACCCACTGCCAACCAGTTCAGAAAAGGAAAGGAACAATCATCTTACCAAAGGATTCCACACGTTTATGAGACCTACAAGCCCTCTAAACCCAGAGTGAACAGACATCCTTTTGGGTACCAACAGGTGATTGGGCAAAACCCACAATAGTGGTTAGAAAGAAACAGTCCTAAAACTGTCCAAACCCCTGACCTAACCACTGTCCATCAAATTGCACCCATCCCAGACACTGTGGAGACCCCATCCAAAGCCTTATTGGCTTTGGAAACCCTAATGAACTAATCCTTTTACTTCATGTGCAGGGAGCTTCTGGATGCTTAGATAGCCTTTGGTATGTAGATAGTGGAGGCTCCAGGCACATGACAGGATATAAAGCCCAACTCAAAGATTTCAAAACTCATGGAAGGGGTGATATATCCTTTGGGAATAATAGTAAAGGGAAAGTTCTGGGGTCTGGTATAGTGCAGTCTGGAAATGTAAAATTTGAAAATGTCAATCTGATAGACAATCTGAAATTCAACCTCCTGAGTGTTTCACAAATGAGTGATAAGGGGTATGGGTCATTCTTCACAAAGGAGTGTTGTAGGATTGTTGGACCAGAAATGGTTGAAAAGATTGAAGCAATAATAAAAACTGGAAAAATAAAACTTGTTGCTCAAAGAAGTGGCAATGTATATGTTGTTGATATGTCAAAAGAGTGTCCCAGAACTGATGCCTGTCTGTTCTCAGCTGCCTCTAAGAAAGAGACAGAACTTTGGCACATAAGATTGGGGCACACAAATATCAAGACAATCACTGAATTTTCAAAAAAATGCCTTGGTAAGAGGCTTACCTCAAAAATTGTTCTCATGTCCTGAGCATTATGTTTCCTGTTTAAAAGGAAAATAGCATAAAAGCTCCTTTAAGTCCATTGAAGAGTCCAAAATAACCCAATGTTTGCAAATGCTGCACATGGATCGGTTTGGCCCAGTTCAAGTCATGAGTCTCAAAAAGAAGAGATATTGTTTGGTTATTATTGATGACTTCTCTAGGTTTACATGGACTTTCTTTTTACACTCAAAAGATGAGACTGCAGGCATTTTGCAAGACTTTGTGACACAGGTTGAAAAGCAATTTGACCTTCCAGTAAAAGTCTTCAGGAGTGACAATGGCTCAGAATTCAAAAATAAGGAGTTGGATTCCTTCTGTGTGAAGAAAGGGATTGTAAGGCAGTACAGCATCCCTAGAACACCAGAGCAAAATGGGGTAGTTGAAAGAAAGAACAGAACTTTGATTGAGGTTGCCAGAACCATGCTTGCTGATTCAGGTTTGCCATTAACTTTTTGGGCAAAGGCAGTAAACACTGCTTGCTATGTCCAAAACAGAGTTTTAATAAACCCCAGGCACAAAAAGACTGCTTATGAAATTCTGTATAAAATCAAACCACTGATCTCATACTTCAAAGTATTTGGCTGCCCATGCTTTATTTTGAATCTAAAAGATTCCATCTCAAAATTTGCAGCCAAAGTAGATTGTGGTTATCACTTGGGATACTCAACCACTGCCAAGGCCTATAAAGTGTTTAATACACGGACCAAAGCAGTGGAGGAGACCTTGAATGTAAAGTTCAATGAACTTTCATCAATGAAAATCCCAGCAAATCCTGCTGATTTGTTTGATCTTGATAAATTTACTTTTGAAAATAATGCTGTCAAGACTAACAGTGCAGGTCCATCAGAGGATTCAACACCAGACTATGGGTATGAGATCATCATTCCTCAACAAAAGTCTGCCACAATGGGAAAAGCATTAGTTGTACAAAACAGCTGTCAAAGCTCAACCACTGCTACCTCAACAGTTGTTGACCAAAGTAGCCCATCAACCACTGCTTCCACATCATCAAACACTGCTGACAAAAATCCCCAAACAGTGGATAAAAGTCAGCATGTGTCCACACCATTACCTCCTATTCCACCACCTTTTGAAGCCACTGCTGGATCATCAAAGTCACCAGCAGTGGTTAGCTCAGATGATACACATCTGCAGCCTTCACCAACAAATGCCATCATACCATGCCAAGGAGATTTAATCTTCTTAAGATCTCATCCACCTGATCAAATCATTGGCAACATCAATGAAGGGGTGCTCACAAGAAGCCAAACCCTAAACATTTGTCTTTTTGCTGGCTTTCTATCACTCCATCAGCCAGTCAAGTACCAAAAGGCAGTGAAAGACAACAGCTGGGTAGAAGCCATGCAAGAGGAGCTCCAACAGTTTAAGAGACAACAAGTATGGGAGCTTGTACCACTGCCAGAAGGTGTTAGCCCCATCGGTACAAAGTGGGTCTTCAAAAACAAAACTGATGAAAGGGGTATTGTTGTCAAGAATAATGCCAGGCTTGTGGTTCAAGGTTACAGACAGGAAGAGGGGATTGATTATGATGAAACATTCGCCCCTGTAGCAAGACTGGAAGCTATAAGACTGTTCCTGGCCTTTGTTGACAACCACAACATGAAGGTGTTTCAAATGGATATCAAAAGTGCTTTCCTCTATGGTACAATTCAAGAAGAGGTGTATGTTTGTCAACCTCCAGGTTTTGAGGATCCATTTTATCCAGATCATGTCTACAAGCTAAACAAAGCTTTTTATGGCCTGAAGCAAGCACCTAGGGCCTGGTATGAAACTCTTTCCACCTTTCTACTCTCAAATGGATTCAAAAGAGGCACCATTGATAAAACATTGTTTCTAAAATGGAGAGGAAAGGATTTAATGATCGTCCATATTTATGTGGATGACATTATTTTTGGAAGCACATGTAATAAAATGTGTGAAGAGTTTAGGGAACTCATGACAGCTGAGTTTGAAATGAGTGCAATGGGTGAGCTGCAATGCTTTCTTGGTCTCCAAGTTCAGCAAATGCAAAATTGAACTTTCATTCATCAAAGCAAATATGCTAAAGAACTTTTAAATAAATTTGATATGAATGATTGTAAACCATGCAACACACCCATGGCAACAAATAAGCTTGTCATGTCTGAAGAAAAGGATGAGCTGATTGACTAAACACTTTATAGAAGCATGATTGGGTCTTTACTGTACCTAACTGCATCTAGACCAGACATCATGTTTGCAACATGTGTCTGTGCAAGAAGTCAATCAGCTCCCAGAAAATCAAACCTCATTGCTGTAAAAAGGATCTTCAGATACATAAAAGGTGCTCCCACACTTGATATCTGGTATCCAGCTAATGGGAATATCAAGCTTTCAGGCTTTTCAGACAGTGACTTTGCTGGATGTAACACCACAAGGAAGTCCACATCAGGAGGGTGCCAGTTTCTAGGTGATTGCTTAGTTTCATGGCAAAGCAAAAAGCAAGCAGCTGTTCAACATCCACTGCTGAAGCTGAATACATTGCTGCTGCAAGCTGTACAGCCCAACTTCTGTGGCTTCAAAATCAGTTGCTGGATTTTGGTATCACTGCCTTAAAGACACCACTCATGTTGGATAGCCAGGCAGCAGAAAATATCATAAAAAATCTAGTTTCCCATTTAACCACCAAGCACATCGACATCAGACATCACTTTGTGAGGGATTGCTATGAAAAAGGTTTGATTTCTCTGCATCATGTTCCAACTAAGGACCAGCTGGCAGATGTGCTCACAAAAGCACTAGATACATCTACCTTTGAAAGCTTAGTCTCTAGGATTGGCATGCTAAACATGGAATAACAAGCAACATCTTGTTTTTCTATGAATAAAAGCATTAAAATGTTTTCAGAAAATCAAAAATCCATCCTTAAAAATAGCTAAAAATGAAGTTTTCATTAAAAATCCTTAAAAGTCTGCCATAACCACTGCTTGTTCAAAAGTCTGCTCTACTTCAAAGTCTATCCACTGCTGAAAGCCATCCCCTGTTTTCTCATTTCCTTGATAAACACTGTTGTTCAAAAGCAGTGTCTTATCCACTGATATGCTATCCACTGATAGTGAAAATCATCCACTGCTTCCATTTGTTACCGTTGTAACCACTGCCTTCATCAGTAACTTTCATAAAAGTACTGTCCTTCAGGGTTTGGCATGTGGGCAGTACATAGTGGTCAGACCTTTTGTAACCGCTGCCACGTCAGCATTCACTTTTTCCCTATAAAACCCCCATTCATCACCCAAACAGGGTTTTACTGTAGAATTGAATTCTTAAAAATTCTCTTCTCAAAGCAGTTTTTCTTCAAATTCCTTCACAACCTTCTTCGATCATCATCTCTAAAATGACAAAATCGAAGTCATCTGCAAAACTCACTTCCAAATCATCATCAAAAGAAGCCTCTCAAAAGGCAAAACCCACTGAAATTCCACACAAACCGTCTCACAACCTTCTGGGTCTTCTCACAAAACCCGGCACCACGGATGCTTTCGACTCCATTATTGCTATTATATCTGCATCAAAGTACAAAACTTTGTTAACAGCAGATGCACCAATATACCTGCAAACCCAGAGAGAGTTTTGGAAAAATTGTACCCTTGACAAACAAGGCGACGATGTCATAGCCATTAATTCTACTCTACAGGGAAAAGCAGTCCAAATCACACCAAAATCCATATCAGAAGTCTTTCAGCTCAATGATCAACAAGGTAAAACTTGCTTCACTAAAAACGAGTTAAAAACTGACTTTATTGAAAGAGGGTATGCAGACACAATGATGAAGAGGGATACCTTACAAAAAGGTTTCTTCCCTCCTGCAACAAGGTTTTTATTTCATACCATCCTAATGTGTGTTTCAAACAAAACCACTGCTTTTAATGAAATACCATTAAAAATTCAAAATCTGGGATATGCTATTCTTTAAGAAGAAAATTTTAATTATTCCCGGGAAATTTTTAATGATCTGGTTAAAAATGTTGAAACAAAATCATTCTTACTGTTTCCAAGATTTCTAAGTTATTATTTTGAAAAGAAACTTGGTAAGAATGATATTTCTGCAATAAAACAAGGTGACTCTTTACAAATGCACAGCTTAACTGCTGAAACTTTTACAAGAATGTCAACACCTTGCAAAACACAAGCAGAGGTGCCTGAGCAGAATTTAGCAGCTACCACTGCTCCTCAGGTATCTGCTACTGAGCCCACTGCTCAAGGTGATCAAAGTAGCAAAACAACTGCTTTGAAACCCACACCTACAATCACCAAAAAGCCAACAAAAAGAAAAACTCAAAAACCCCCCAAACCCATCAAAAAGGCAACTCTGGAGGATGAGATACCAGAGCAACTGCCAGTGACAGCACAAAAGTCACTAGAAACCACTGCTGCTTCTTCCTCACAGCAGTTGGTAAAAATATCTCAACCCATAACCGAAACTCCTCCTGTCTCTTCTCAAAAAGAACAGGTTGTACATATAGGGACACCACAATATGATGCTCTGGAATCACTTGCTTCCATCATCCACAGCCCAATGCCCGGGGCAAATCTCTCTTTCTACACCAACCATCACATCCACAATTCCCCCACCAACTAAACTTTTATTGGATGCAATTGATTTGAACCAGGCATAAACCAGTCCTTCTCAATCACCTATCAATGAGAACATGCCTCAACAAATGACTGGGTCTGATGTATCAATCTTTGCTAACCCACCAACACAACCTGAGGAGGTTACACCCCTTGAGTTACAAGTAACTCTTGGTGGTAATCCAAGTGAAGCAGCCACTACAAGTGCTGAACCCACTGGTTTGCATTTGGACAGTGGTTACATCAATAAGACTTCCTTGGAGGAAATTCATTCCATAGCACCTCTGACATCCACCAGTGGATTTGTTTTGACCACTGGCAACATCAAAAGGCTGTCAAGTGTTGAAGGAAGAAGACCCCAGTACCAAGAAAAAGGGGCATCAGTGGTTAATGTTTGGAGTACACTCCCTACCTCAACCACTGATAAAACCACTGCTAGTGGGAAATCAGATGATCCCATTAAATTGGGTGATGGTTTAAAATATCTGGAATTGACGGAATGAGTTTACAAACTGGATACAACTGTTGCAGATATCAAAGACATGCTACAACAGTTGTTGAAAGTACAAAAGATGTAGTCCACTGTTGTTCCACCTCAAGCACCTGCTTCACCACAAGCACATGCTGCAAATGAGCTCTGGAATCTATTTCAACCTTTTCTCCAACAACAAAAATAAATGGCTGATCAGCAACATGAAATACATGTACAAGAGTTGAGAAACATCATGGAGTCTAGATTCAAGAACACACAAGCAGACATCAAGGCTCTCAAGGCCCATTTATTGAAAACCACTGGCACTTCTCCTCCAACTGTTCTCTTCATTGATCAATTACCCTCAGATAATGCCCAAAGGGGGGGGGGGGGGAATTAAAGAATGGAAGAAGAAGGGAGTAGATGGTGGTCTCTACATGGAACCAGAAATGGAGAATATGACCAAGCAGATACCTTTGCCAGATGGTAGCAAAAAGGTTGATGCTACCCAAAATGCACTTGATGAAGCTATAGCAAGTGTAAAAAGGGACAGAGCGGCAAAGGATATGTCAAGGTGGAATAAGGAGAAAAGAGCTTACATGGAGCTGAATGCGCAGGGTTGTTCTGGGCTAAAGGATGTTCAAAATCCTGAGCTAAAAAGAAATCCCACTAGAAAAGTGAGGAAACCCAAGTCCACACCATCCAGACTCACAAAGCATACTCCAAAACCACCAACCAAAAGCCCCCAACATCAAACCTCCATCCAAACAGCTGTTGTAACTCCTGCTGTATCAACTACTGCTGGTACTTCAGAGGTTTCAACATCTGTTATCACTTCAACACACACCACTTCAACACACACCACAACCATTGCCTTACCACCAACACCACCATCGCCTCCTGCCAAAAAGCAGAAGACAGCAGATGTTACAACATCTGTTATAATGACAACAGTGGTTGAAACACCAGTTGTTTCAACAGCTGTTAGTCAATCACAAATCACTGCCACTCAAATCACCACCACTGATCCACCCAAAACATCATCTGCCTCTCCTAAAATAAAAAGGAGAAGGATTTTCATACCACATGATGATTCACCATCACCACCACTAACATCTTCAAAATCTCTATCACTTGTTACAATACCCAAACCTGTCCCTCTCTCATCAGCTCAAATTCAAAAGCCCTTACCTCCAGCATGTGACACCTGGGTCAGTGCGACCATCAAACAAATACCAAGCCAATGAAATATTGTATTTCATACTTGGGATCTGTATAAATATGTGTATCTTTTGCACATATCAATTCTTGTTCAATTTCAAGCTCTAAATCGCTTTCTGGAAGGTTATACGCGCACTGATGAGTAAATATAACCAGTTTAATGCAACAAACACTCCGGAATAGTCAAATAGGCTTAACATACCTTAAATAACCTTTACATGACTTAGAAATAAGTTTTGAAGGCTTTGGTATGGCAAAATCAAGTTAAATCGCTTACAGGGACTAAACTTGACAAACTGCGAAAGTATGCCAATTTGAACTGTAACGAACATTCCGGAACATGACAATAAGTTAAACACACCCTAAATATCCTTTACATAGCTTAGAAATAGGCTTTGAGGGGTTCGTGTGCTAAAATAAACTTTTGGGTCATTCAGGGACTAAAAGTGTTAAAAAGTGCACAAGTTTGCATTTTCACTCATAACTTACGTTCTGAATACATCCGGACATCCAAAAATTTATGTAAGCACTAAAATATTTTATTTTAGTGTTTGGCATAAGAAAAATCCATTCATCACGCCATTTGGATCGTTTTTCGCGCTTATGCGCATTCCGTCGTAATTAACCGAACATCGCGATCGTACGGCCAAACGAACCGACATCCGAGATAATTTTTAGCACATTTTAAGTTCCCTATACTTTAAGTTCATTTTTGAGCTTTGAAATGGGGTTAACGGGGCTTAAACGTGTCAAAATGCATTAAATAGCAAGTTTGGAGCTTCAGGGGCCTGTTTTGCCATTTTTGAAACATTCTCGTCTGCAGGTGCTTGCGCACCTCAACACTCTCATTGTTGCGGTGCGCAAGCAGGGGTCAGATATGCAGAAAATTGTTTAATCTGCTGTTAACAGCCTTTAACCCCTCCAAAGGCCAAGGCCAAGTGTCAAACTCTTGTGGTGGGAGCAATATGAGTTACCACAACATTCCCGACAAGTGTACGGCTTAGATCGTGCCCCCTTTTCCAAGAAACGATCCTAACGGTGAACCGAAAACTATAAATACCCACCTCCACCCTTCACTTTTCCTCACAAGAATCTGATCTAATGTGCTCTAAGTTGAAACCTTTGTTTCATACCTGAGCTATTTTGATCTAGATTAGCATTCGAGGACCCTTTGTAAGTGTTCCTCCGTTCTTTTATTGCTTTTCGAGTCCGAAAGTCAAACTTTGTTTGACTTTCTGCATTGACCAGTTTATGGTCAGTGCGAAGTTCGTTTGAACTTCGCAACGTGATTGTAATCACGATGGTTATAGTCCCTTGTGACTATGCCTACTGATTACCACGTTGTCTAGGGTCGAAGGGTAAGCGATCTAATAAATCGCTTATACCTTCGAACCCGACCCATTTGGTCGATCATTAGGATCCGACCAAACACATTAGGTGACCATAGCATATAGGGAATAACCTTCCGAGGTTATACCTTATGGTCGCTTCGTTTAAGTAGTTGTATGATAGGTAGTTTATATGCGTTAGGTAAATTACCAAAATACCCCTTTGATGCCAAAATTCATTTTAAACATATGTAACATAACTTTTGACATCTAAACTGATTTGACAACAATATTAGACATGTTAAGGCATATGTTACTTGTCATAGGACTAGTTAAGTGGTCCGAACGCGTTTCACGCGAACGATGCGTTAAAGTAGCATAAGCTACCTAAACGGGTCGTAATGGGTTGTAAGCACTTATGTTAGGTTTCATTTAGTATGTAGGCTTTGTTAAACCATATTACATGAGTCTCCATACTCGTTTGGGTTACAAACCCTCATTCTATCCGATCCTCCGACTTAGGTCCGGTTTATTAACATAGTTACCTATATTAGGTGCCGTTTGATATCCGTGATCTCTAGCATTGCTTGGTGGTTATCTTAGGACTTCTGAGCAATCTCAAGTGAGTACATAGACCCCTCTTTTACTGTTTTCCAAACTGTTTTGGGGTGAAACACATGTGCCTACTTGTTACTTTCATGCTTTCCCGTTTTCACATCATATACTTGCTATGTTTATTAATACATTTATAGTACATGATTTCAATACATTTTATGCTATGTATGCCCATTGTGTGCATACTTAGTACATCACTTTACAATACATTTTATGCTATGTATGCCCATTGTGTGCATACTTAGTACATCACTTTACAATACATTTTATGCTATGTATGCCCATTGTGTGCATACTTAGTACATCACTTTACAATACATTTCATGCTATGTACGCCCATTGTGTGCATACTTAGTACATTGTTTTACATTACACTTATGCTATGTATGTCCATTACGTGCATACTTAGTACATCGTTTTACATTGCATTTCTGTTGCATATGCTCATCCAGCATATGAACACATTATACTACATTTTTGAACCGTCGTAACCCTTTGATTATATGAACCGTTTGTAACTATTGAACCGTGTGAACCAGTTGTATCTGTTGACATGATTTACATTTGACAATAGACATTTGACTATACATAAACATTTCTACAATTGTTAAACATTTCATTTTGATGGTTTGGTTTGAGTAAGTGATTTAAGTAACGAGGCGTATGTAATATGATACAAGCACGGTGGATACGCCGCTGGTACTTCCTATATATAAGTGTTTGTATGGTATCACATATTGTAGCGTTATTTGAATCATTTCAATTTAAGACATATAACATTTTATACAAATAACATACTTTTCACAAGACATTGATTTACAAACAACTTATCTTATACAAACTCATTTCACATGGTTATTCATTTAACCATACATTATTCTCTTATTTATACATATCATCTGATATTATCGTTTTTTTTAAATGATTTACAAGACAAAGCAAATTACAAGGTTCATGACTAAACATTTTCTCAAACATAAGTCATGGATTCTGTTTTCACAAAACCTATGTATCTCACAGGCATTTTTATGCTGACGTACCTATTTTCACATATGTTTTCAGGAGATGATGCATAGGACTTATCAAGACATACTTAGGCGGACCTGTGCCTTAGTGACTTAAAACGAGACAAGAACTAGTTAATTTATGTTATGTACTCTTTGGTTCTTGTTTAAAACAATGTAAACTTTCATGTTTGATTAATAAAACGAAACTTCAATTGCCATGGATTTGAAACAATTAATTCTGTTACAACACTCCCCGACGTTTCCTTCACGTTTGGTTGTTCCACGTGGTCGGGGTGTGACAGAAAAGTTGGTATCAGAGCCCATGGTTATAGGGAATTAGGTTATTAGTAATGCTTTAACCTAGTCTATAACCTTCCTAGGACCCTAACGCGAGTTTACTTGCGTTTAGTCATAAAACAATACCGTCACCTATCCTTAGGCGACGACCACAACAAGAACATAAATTTCAAAACCGCTTTGAAAACTAATCATCTGTTCTAGGATGATTGATTACTAGGTTTTGAACCCTCTATTGTAAGGTTTTGAACCCTCTGTTATAAGGTTTTGAACCCTTTGAGTTTTCAAAATCTCGTCAAAGTTTTGGGTCCTAAATAGTGTGAACACGTGCAAACTGGAAGAGTGAATGCCTGTACCCTGAGTTTTTTGTCTAAGGCTAGAGTGTTCGTACAAATCCACATAATTGGACCAGTCACTCTTACCTGGGAACTCTTGGGGTGAGTGTCCATTTATAGGCGAGCATGTCTTCGCGATACACTATGAGGATCTATTTGCTTTGATTCAGCCTTAGTGTTGTTTGTTTGCTTCGTGGTTCAAACAAATGACCATCAACCATGATTATGGTCGGAAATTATAACATCCTATTCTTACCCAATGCCATTTCATTTGTTTTCTTTCTTGTTTCTCTTTTAGAATGCCTCCTCGACGCGAAAACCAGATAGCGACTGCCGAACTGGCAGAAATCATTGCGCAGCAAATGGTTGCTCAATTCCCAAACCTCTTTGCTCAATGGAACCAAGCCAACAACAACAACAATGGTCCATGCAATTTCAAGAGTTTTAACTCGGCTAAACCACTCAAGTTTAGTGGTTCTAAGGGAGCGACTGGGCTTCTTCAATGGTTCGAGAGCATTGAGAATACTTTCCGCCACGTGCAGTGTCCTGACAATCGCAAGGTTGGGTTTTCTTCGAGTGTGTTCCAGAAGAGGGCCCTTACGTGGTGGAACGGGGTTATGAGAGATCGTGGTGCAGAAGTTGCTCTAGCACAGACATGGGCTGAACTTAGGGCCCTTATGATGAAGGAATTCTGTCCTCGTCACGAGATCAGGGCCTTGGAAAGGGAATTTGACAATCTTACACAAGATAGCGGTGAGCATCAAGCCTACACGGACCGTTATGAGGAGTTAAGTCTGTTATGCCCAAACATGGTCACGCCTTTGGATAAGGCAATCGAAAATTACATTGATGGCCTCCCTGACTCAATACAAGACATTGTGACTGGTAGCAACCCTACTACAGTTAGACAGGCCATTGAGCTATCTGCAACCTTGACTGAATCAAAGATCAGGAAAGGTAAACTTTTCTGAAAAGGTGACAAGAAACCGGTCGAGGAATCGAACCCAATCGAGGAATCAAAGACCATGGATGAACAGACTGGATCCCCTAAGAAGTCGAAGAAGCGAAAGGCTTCTCAGAACTTCGCCATGGTTACTCACAATGATCAAGCCGTCCCCAACCAACCAGCTCAACCCCCTGCTAGGAAGCCATACAATGGAACTGCACCCTTGTGCAACCAATGTAGACTCCATCATCATGCCAATGTAAAGTGCCGCAAATGCCAAACTTGTGGACTTATAGGCCACACAGCAAGAGTCTGCCCAGCTGCAGCTGCACCAAACCAAGCTGGCAACAATCCTGCCTCTGGGATGTGTGAAATCGAATTGCCGAATAAAAGTACCGAAACCTAAGTAATCTGTGGTTGGGGATAGCGACTCTACAGCCGGAATACCGCTTGGTTAGGGAAAGCATCGTCTAGACTCACGAGAAAAAAAAAAAGCGAAAAGCAAAGCAAAAATAAAAAAAAATGGAAAAAAAAGTTGATTGTTTACTCTCTTGGTTTTGATATAAAACGGTTAGGAATTGATCCAGTGATCGTTCTTTTAGTCCTATACGCTTGAGGTGGGAGTAGGTGGACCGTAAATTCTAGTGTGAGACCCTAGGTGGATTGACCGCACTTAAATTAAATTTACATGATAAGGGCTTAGGATTGGATTCGGGTTTAAGGGGACAAGTATATTCGCAATCGCGGCTAACGCAAGTTTTGGTTTTAATAAGATATAACTAATTTTTGACCCAAGTAATTGTTCGTCTCTGATTCCGTTGCATAATTCTTTTTCGAGGACGAAAAAAGAGCAAGTGTGGGGATATTTGATGTATTGCAAAATACATCCTTTATTCATGTATAATTTGTATATTTTATCGTTATTTATAGTTTCGTTTCATTTAGAATTGCGTGCTATTGATCATATTTCGGTTTTGGCAGAACCTGGTGCAAATGGAGCGAAAACGAGTAATATGGAAATGACCAGCCAGTTGGGTAGAGTAGGGCGCCAGTGACAGAGTAGAAATTGCCGCTATTTTTCTCGAGTGGGCTGAGCCCACTATCTCTACGTTATTGAAGATAAAAGGCTGCCAATAATTATTGACATTATTATATAAGGGGCGACACACACAGGGATCAGAAGAAGAAATAGTTATTTGATGCCCAAGGAATTATTAAAGATATAATATTATCTACATCATACATCAGACAAGACAAAAGAAGCATGCACATTCATATATTATTGTTATTAAAGTTGTGGCCAATAATTATGGATTGTATTATTTTGCTTGGGCTGCATTGGGCCGAACAACATCAGCAGCAACTATTGGAGGAATTCTAAAGAGAAAGAATGATTATTGCTTATCATGCTTGGGCCGTGAAAGGGTGAAGGCCAGTGTAGAAAGATGAATCATGGGCTTTGAAACAATTACTTGGACATAAAGAATCGGCCATACATATTACTATATATCAATTAGGAGGCCGACTACACAGAGATATATACACGGCTGGAGAGACGACTAGAAGGAGAGCCGCAAGTTGTGGACGAACGTGAAGCTTCTTTTGCAAGGAACAAAGCTTTTGAATCATTGGAGTAGGAGTGGAAGCTTAGAGAGCAAGGGATATTACGGTTTTTGCTTACCGGGTTCTTTTGTTTTCTATTTTTCTTATTTTAATTCGATGAATTCAGATTTTAAACTTTGTGTTTTTGTTTTTGAGATCATGTTTCTTGGCTAAACCCTAGATACTACCTAGACAAGATGATAGTTTGATTAAAGTTTGGATTTTTAATGGTTATTTATTGTTCGTTTATGGATTGATTCTTGAAAGTAAAGTGTTTTAGAATTTCTGATTTGGTGCACATGCATGCTTGACATTTATTTTATTATTGTTTGTTGCTTCATATGATCCTTGGTGACGGTCTTTATCACATAATAGGGTTATATTAGGGTTCTTGATTTAGGTGACTGTCTATATCACGTAATAGATCACTAATCCTTTAGGGTGAAAATCTAGTAAGTAACCTTAGAAGTAATATTTGGTAATTTAATAAAATCAAGTGTTCTGCTTAACTTGTCGCTGAGAGGCTCGAGTTAGTTATTAGGTCGCGGTGCAGTATATATCTAAGATAGGTTTTGAGAGAAGTCAATCTTAGTTCCCTAATTGCATTTGTGTCTAGTAAACCAAGTCAGAACCTGGAATTGCCTTAGATTATCGCGCTGAGAGGTAGATAGTCATATTAGGGCACTTTTAGAATCGTTAGAGGACTAAGAGGAAGTCTAACAGTCGGTAATCACAACAGCCTTGTAGGGTTTCCTAGGTTTCTTCCTGAGAAGGGTCGGGAAGTCTTAGCATTGAAATACCTTAAGGTTTAGTATATTACGATCCCGGCTCCATACAACAATAATACCGTTAGAAGTCCATTCCCATTCAAACTGGATTCGAGTCTAGGTAGTCGTTAATCTCATCTGAATACATCCCTAGTTTTCGTTCGTGTCTTAGTCTAAGTCTAGTTAATTAATTAGGTTAATATAGATTTCCTAGTTTTTCAGTAACCCCCCCTCAAAACAATTAAACAAGTTTAAGTCGCGTCTGTCAGTGTCTATTAGAGTCTAGCTTACGTAATACATAGAGTCTTAGGGTTCGATACTCGGACTTGCTTAGGCTATACTACATTGACCGGTACACTTGCCGGTTGTGTGGTTTAGGTTTTAGAGAGTCCTAGTCTATAAATTTAAAACTTATAGTGTCTAGATTAGAGAGTCTAATTTAGGTTGTTTTTATAGTCTGTTTAGCACACATCAGTTGTCAAGGTCCAAGAAACAGTTGTTAACATTGTTTATAAATAAATCTTTTATTTACATGGCAATGTATTTATTTGGTTGTATGTATAAAGAACATATCCCCTACAATACCAACAAGCAAGGAATCGTATTCCTTGTAAAGCAAACTACCCCCAAAATTTTTCCATCTTATGATCTCTTGCGTTTCCACGAAATTCCTAAGTACCCGTTTATTCTAAGGAAATTAAGTACAAGGCGCAAGTTACAACACGAGACGAATACCCAAAGTACCACTATAAATCCTTAATAAGGGTACCTAAGGATATTTCCATAAATCCTAAAATTTTTGTGTTCCTTAATTCGAATATTACGTTTCTTTGAAAACAAAATCGAATTTTGGGAGATCATCCTATATTTTCAGATAGATCCCAGAGGACGTTGAAGTCCAGCGACTGGTTTCCTGGTGTACTTTGAATATCCATATTCAATCACTAACAAGTTAATAACAAATTAATAACTGAGTTAAGCAACTATGTGATTATGTGCTTATGTGTTCCCTTTTATGTTCTTGGTGTAATCCAAGTTTTTGCTATCTAAAATCCTTAATGGACTTCTACGTTGTAGTTAAGTCCCTTAGATTATAAAGTACTACTCCATAATTAGACCCCTTGAGTGGTCTAGTTAGACAGATTGATCCAAAAATCTGGTTAGGAACATCATGTGATGATATAGCTGAAAGGACTCCTTGGTGGCCTAATTAAAAAGATCATTTGTCGATCTAATTAAAAGGACCCTATGGAAGTCTAGTCACCCTCATCACAGGTTTGTTTTTCTACCCATAAACATTACAAAGCCAACTGTGCGGACTGTGCAAGGAATTACGTTATTATGGATGCATACATAATTATGGAATTTAGTGCACAGAAACCACAACGAGTTTTGTCATGTGCCTAGAAGTTAACTCTATTCATTTCCGTTTCTGAGGAAGCACCCGTTGAAAATGACTCCGTTTGTTCATTTTCGTTTCTAAAGATTGTCCGTTGAGGAAATGAATATCCGTTTGATTATCCTTTTCATTTCCATTTCTGAGGAAGCACCCGTTGAAAATGACTCCGTTTATTCATTTTCGTTTCTGAAGATTGTCCGTTGAGGAAATGAATATCCGTTTGATTATCCTTTTCATTTCCATTTCTGATGAAGCACCCGTTGAAAATGACTCCGTTTGTTCATTTTCGTTTCTGAAGATTGTCCGTTGAGGAAATGAATATCCGTTTGATTAACCTTTTCATTTCCATTTCTGAGGAAGCACCCGTTGAAAATGACTCCGTTTGTTCATTTTCGTTTCTGAAGATTGTCCGTTGAGGAAATTAATATTCGTTTGATTATCCTTTTCATTTCCATTTCTGAGGAAGCACCCGTTGAAAATGACTCCGTTTGTTCATTTTCGTTTCTGAAGATTGTCCGTTGAGGAAATGAATATCCGTTTGACTATCCTTTTTCATTTCCATTTCTGATGAAACACCCGTTGAAAATGACTCCGTAAGTTCATTTTACGTTTCTGAAGATTGTCCGTTGAGGAAATGAATCCCCGTTTGTTTATTCCTTCATTTCCGTTTCTGAAGAATACTCGTTGAGGAAAATGACTCCGTCAGATCATTTTCGTTTCTGAAGATTGTCCGTTAAGGAAATGACAGGATTATGCCTTGTATATCTGGTGGTTACTTGACACAAAGTCACAGATGGACTCCTACGAATAAATTTCGGGATGAAATTTCCTAAAGTAGGGGAGACTGTGACACCTGGGTCACTGCGACCATCAAACAAATACCAAGCCAATGAAATATTGTATTTCATACTTGGGTTCTGTATAAATATGTGTATCTTTTGCACATATCAATTCTTGTTCAATTTCAAGCTCTAAATCGCTTTCTAGAAGGTTATACGCGCACTGATGAGTAAATATAACCAGTTTAATGCAACGAACACTCCGGAATAGTGAAATTGGCTTAACATACCTTAAATAACCTTTGCATGACTTAGAAATAAGTTTTGAAGGCTTTGGTTTGGCAAAATCAAGTTAAATCGCTTACAGGGACTAAACTTGACAAACTGCGAAAGTATTCCAATTTGAACTGTAACAAACATTCCGGAACATGAAAATAAGTTAAACACATCCTAAATATCCTTTACATAGCTTAGAAATAGGCATTGAGGGGTTCGGTGTGCTAAAATAAACTTTTGGGTCATTCAGGGACTAAAAGTGTCAAAAAGTGCACAAGTTTGCATTTTCACGCATAACTTACGTTCTGAATACATCCGGACATCCAAAAATTTATGTAAGCACTAAAATATTTTATTTTAGTGTTTGGCATAAGAAAAATCCTTTCATCACGCCATTTGGATCGTTTTTCGCGCTTATGCGCATTCCGTCGTAATTAACCGAACATCGCGATCGTACGGCCAAACGAACCGACATCCGAGATAATTTTTAGCACATTTTAAGTTCCCTATACTTTAACTTCATTTTTGAGCTTTGAAATGGGGTTAACGAGGCTTAAACGTGTCAAAAATGGATTAAATAGCAAGTTTGGAGCTTCAGGGGCCTGTTTTGCCATTTTTGAAACATTCTCGTCTGCAGGTGCTTGCGCACCTCAACACTCTCATTGTTGCGGTGCGCAAGCAGGGGTCAGATATGCAGAAACTCGTTTAATCTGCTGTTAACAGCCTTTAACCCCTCCAAAGGCCAAGGCCAAGTGTCAAACTCTTGTGGTGGGAGCAATATGAGTTACCACAACATTCCGACAAGTGTACGGCTTAGATCGTGCCCCCTTTTCCAAGAAACGATCCTAACGGTGAACCGAAAACTATAAATACCCACCTCCACCCTTCACTTTTCCTCACAAGAATCTGATCTAATGTGCTCTAAGTTGAAACCTTTGTTTCATACCTGAGCTATTTTGATCTAGATTAGCAATCGGGGACCCTTTGTAAGTGTTCCTCCGTTCTTTTATTGCTTTTCGAGTCCGAAAGTCAAACTTTGTTTGACTTTTTGCATTGACTAGTTTATGGTCAATGCGACGTTCGTTTGAACTTCGCAACGTGATTGTAATCACGATGGTTATAGTCCCTTGTGACTATGCCTACTGATTACCACGTTGTCTAGGGTCGTAAGGGTAAGCGATCTAATAAATCGCTTATACCTTCGAACCCGACCCATTTGGTCGATCATTAGGATCCGACCAAACACATTAGGTGACCATAGCATATAGGGAATAACCTTCCGAGGTTATACCTTATGGTCGCTTCGTTTAAGTAGTTGTATGATAGGTAGTTTATATGCCATAGGTAAATTACCAAAATACCCCTTTGATGCCAAAATTCATTTTAAACATATGTAACATAACTTTTGACATCTAAACTGATTTGACAACAATATTAGACATGTTAAGGCATATGTTACTTGTCATAGGACTAGTTAAGCGGTCCGAACGCGTTTCACGGGAACGACGCGTTAAAGTAGCATAAGCTACCTAAACGGGTCGTAATGGGTCGTAAGCACTTATGTTAGGTTTCATTTAGTATGTAGGCTTTGTTAAACCATATTACACGAGTCTCCATACTCGTTTGGTTTACGAACCCTCATTCTATCCGATCCTCCGATTTAGGTCCGGTTTATTAACATAGTTACCTATATTAGGTGCCGTTTGATATCCGTGATCTCTAGCATTGCTTGGTGGTTATCTTAGGACTTCTGATCAATCTCAAGTGAGTATATAGACCCCTCTTTTACTGTTTTCCAAACTGTTTTGGGGTGAAACACATGTGCCTACTTGTTACTTTCATGCTTTCCCGTTTTCACATCATATACTTGCTATGTTTATTAATACATTTATAGTACATGATTTCAATACATTTTATGCTATGTATGTCCATTGTGTGCATACTTAGTACATAACTTTACAATACATTTTATGCTATGTATGCCCATTGTGTGCATACTTAGTACATCACTTTACAATACATTTTATGCTATGTATGCCCATTGTGTGCATACTTAGTACATCACTTTACAATACGTATCATGCTATGTACGCCCATTGTGTGCATACTTAGTACATTGTTTTACATTACACTTATGCTATGTATGTCCATTACGTGCATACTTAGTACATCGTTTTACATTGCATTTCTGTTGCATATGCTCATCCAGCATATGAACACATTATACTACATTTTTGAACCGTCGTAACCCTTTGATTATATGAACCGTTTGTAACTATTGAACCGTGTGAACCAGTTGTATCTGTTGACATGATTTACATTTGACAATAGACATTTGACTATACATAAACATTTCTACAATTGTTAAACATTTCATTTTGATGGTTTGGTTTGAGTAAGTGATTTAAATAAAGAGGCGTATGTAATATGATACAAGCACGGTGGATACGCCGCTGGTACTTCCTATATATAAGTGTTTGTATGGTATCACATATTGTAGCGTTATTTGAATCATTTCAATTTAAGACATATAACATTTTATACAAATAACATACTTTTCACAAGACATTGATTTACAAAAAAACTTATCTTATACAAACTCAGTTCACATGGTTATTCATTTAACCATACATTATTCTCTTATTTATACATATCATCTGATATTATCGTTTTTTAAATGATTTACAAGACAAAGCAAATTACAAGGTTCATGACTAAACATTTTCTCAAACATAAGTCATGGATTCTGTTTTCACAAAACCTATGTATCTCACAGGCATTTTTATGCTGACGTACCTATTTTCACATGTGTTTTCAGGAGATGATGCATAGGACTTATCAAGACATACTTAGGCGGACCTGTGCCTTAGTGACTTAAAACGAGACAAGAACTAGTTAATTTATGTTATGTACTCTTTGGTTCTTGTTTAAAACAATGTAAACTTTCATGTTTGATTAATAAAACGAAACTTCAATTTCCATGGATTTGAAACAATTAATTCTGTTACAACACTCCCCGACGTTTCCGCCACGTTTGGTTGTTCCACGTGGTCGGGGTGTGACACTGCAGGTGTTCAATTCCCTCTTGAACTTATAGCAGTCAGAGAAGAAATCAAATCTTTCTACTATGAGGATGACCCTGCTAAAAGGAAGTTGCCATCTGTTGAAGGATATCCCAGGCCTAACAATATTGAAGAATATTTGAAAATCAAGGCTAAGCAAGCAGAGGATATCTCAAAAAGAAATACACATGGGAAATCTGATAGAGAAATTCAGCAGAATTATCAATACTTGCTCACACAAGTCAGATCTTTAGAGCAGTTTGCAAAAAATGTTTGTCAGCAAATTTCAGAGAGAGCAGATGAATCTCTTAGAAAAGACTACATTGAAAGCATCATGGCAACCAAGAAGTACAAAGGAGAAAAACACATGTACAAAGAGTGGACCATTCCTGAGCTTGAAAAAGAAGCAGCCATGATTCAAGATATGATCAAGAATAAGGTCAAACACACTCCTCCAGATTGGGCAAAATTCAAAAAGAATGTACCTGATAAATAGGTAGAGCTGAGGAGAATGAAAGAGGAATTGGTTGCTGCTGATTATGGGTCCAAAAATCAAGTGATGAGATGGAAAGAAGATAAAGTCAGGGCTACCTACAAAAGTTTGGAGAAATTAAGAAAAACAGATCCTACTGCTCCACAAAAGCCTGACTATCCTGAAGCAGAGGTTTCAAAAAGACCACCAAAGCTGCAAATCAGGAGATCCATTGCTCCAGCTGGTGCAGCCATCTTTAAAAGAAGGCAACAAAAATAGTTGGGCACTGAAACAGTGGATGAATTAATGGCAGGAAAAGAGTTTGTAAAAGAAGGTATTAAAGAAATGATAGCTGAAACTCTTGGCCTGAATCAACCTGCAAGCACTGCTCAAACAGTCATCACAAGGCCAGCTTCACCAAACTCCTCATCCAATAATAATCTCCCAAGAAACCCACCAGGCTTAAAAGTACTAAAGTGGGAAACTGACAAACAGACCCATGTACTGACTATGTTCAGGTCTAGTGGAGAAGTGAAGAAAATAACAAGGGAACAAGCACTTGGCCTAAGTCTTGAAGATATGTAGGATCTCCTTGATCTTCCACTTAGTAGGGATGAGGATGACACAGATGCCCTAGACTTTGAGTTACAACTTAAAGGTCAGATAAGGGAACTGTTGATGAGGCAATAAAGTTCCAAAATAATGAAGGGTTTTGGCATTATCTGTTCCAGGGGGAGATTGTTGGGATTGAACCCTACCAAAGGAACAGATAATTAAAGCCAAAACTGGATCAGAGCAGTGGATCCAGAATAAGCAGATGTTATATTTACTTGTCTCTCCCCTTGAAAGTGGTTTCAACATCTGCTGACCTCCTATCTACTGATCGTACAAACTGCTGACCTATAAACTGCTGATCTAGTAAAAGACTGATGGAAGACTAAAGCTCTGCTGTTCAATCTACTGCCTTGAGTCAAGCTTTGCTGATCCGGACAAGTACTGCTGGGTTCACATCAGTGGAAGGATGCAGCAGTAGTTTAGATGTCTTTATGTAATGAAATGTAATAACAGTAGTTAGCATAGTAGAGGTTGTATAGATCAGAGGTTAGAGTTTATTAGGAGGTTAGATATCACTTTCATGGCGATGTCAGCTTAGATGCTTCAGTGGTTTTCTCGTGCCTATAAATAGAACCTATAAATAGAACAGTGCTCTGTACTATTCTATTAGCTCTTTGCAAAATCTTCTTCCTGCACGAACAAACACTGTGAGCACAGGCTAAGGGGGAGTTTGTATTCATACATTGCATTGTAATTGTTATTGAAATAAATTCAATCTTTCGGTTCTTTGTGGATAATGTTTGATTAAAACAATTCTCTCGTTTGATTGTGTGCAAAGTTTGTTTCCATCTTAATTCCGCTGCACAACTCATCCATCTTCATCTTAATTCAAACGTAAAACACAATCAAAACCAAACTCAGATCCTAACACCAAGGATGTAAGAATTGAAGTTCTGAAAAACCCATCAGTATTATTGCACCAGGTCAATGTGATTGAGATAGGGCCACCTTCATGGATGACCCCCATCATCCAGTATCTCCATGAGAGAATTTTCCCAGAAAATAAATCGGAGGCAAGAAAGATACAGAACAAAGCGCTGTTTTATGAAATGAACGGGGGCATTCTATACAGAAGATCTTTCTTGGGCCCATTATTACGATGCGTGGACCCCCAAGACGCAAGTTATCTGATTAGGGAAATACATGAAGGCATCTGCGGCATTCGTGCGGGACCACGCTTGGTCGTCACGAAGATAATAAATGCAGGTTATTATTAGCCAGGGATGGATGTCGTCGCTTTAAAAGAATTACGCAAGTGTGACTCTTGTCAGAGGAACGCGCCAAAGACCCAGCGCCCGAAAAACTATCTAATCCCTGTATCAATGGCTTGGCCTTTCCAACAGTGGGGGATAGATATGGTAGGCCCATTTCCTGAGGCCCCTGGCGCTGTAAAGTTCATAATTGTTTCCGTTGATTACTTCACCAAATGGGTGGAGGCTAAGGCCCTTGCTTCAACTTCCGCAATGATGGTGCGAAAATTCATTTGGGAGCACATCATTTGTAGATTTGGTCTCCCACTCAAGATCGTTACTGATAACGGCACCAATTTCGCCTCAGAAGACCTCCAGGAATGGATGAAAGAGCTTAACATTGAGCATACATTCTCTTCCGTTGCGCACCCTCAAGGCAACAACCAAGTAGAAAGTGTTAATAAAAGCATTGTTGAACGGATAAAGGCACGTCTGGGCACCAAAAGGAGAGGCTGGGTAGATGAGCTCCCTAGCATCTTGTGGGCTCACCAAACCATGCTAAAAACAAGCACTAGCGAAACCCCTTTTAGCCTTGTCTACGGCTCAGAGGAGGTTATCCCAGCAGAAATAGGCCTCCCCTCGCTGCGCTTATCAACAGTCAACAAGATTGATAACGAGGCGGAGCGCCGCTTAGACTTGGACCTGCTCGAGGAAAGGCGTGAAATAGCGCGAATCAAGGAGGCCAAGTATAAAATGCAACTTGAGAGGTACTACAATGCAAGGGTGCGCATTTATACCTACACTCTAGGAGAATACGTTTTCAGAGACAACGAAGCTTCCAACGCTAAGCGTCCCGGAAATCTAGCACCGAAATGGTAAGGCCTATACCTGATACATGAGGTGCTAGGAAAAGGGGCATACAAGTTGTGCACCCTGGATGGACACATCATCCCATGCACATGGAATGCGCAACAACTGCGCAAGTGCTACATGTGACTACCCCTGGCCATGCGCCTTTTCACTTAGCTGTGATGGCCATGCTCCTTTTATCTATTTATGTTGGCCTCACGCCTTTTGATTATCTATGTCGGCCACGTGCCTTTTCTTTTTCATATGATGTATGCTGGCCTCGCGCTTGTTTCTAAGCTACTTAATGCAAGCATTGGCTATGCCTTATGATTTATCACCATGTCTTCTACGTTACAAATGCATGTTAAACTTTTGATTAGCATGAAAACACTTCAGTAAATTACGAGCTCTCGAGTAAAGCCTCCAAGGTCCTCCTCGAACATAGCGCGAGACCGGGCAATAACACTCGTATCACGAGCCACACTTACATTTATTCGAGCTAATTTAACCAAAGTTTCTAACAATAGTGCAATAATTGTAACTTGACAAGAATAAAAAGCAAACATAATGTATTCCAACCAAAAAGTGCATCAGCGCGATAATTACATCCATACTGAAAACAAGAAAATTACAAGGCACACGCCTACAAATCCTACAACCTACTCATAACCATCACCATCGCCATCTCCATCACCATTACCATCTCCATCACCATCGCCGCCGACTGTCTCTTCTTCATCCGATAACTCCACGGTCTCTGGAGGATCGATGATAGACCTCAGCCGCGCACACCAGTCATCATGCTTTAATGCTTCAGTGACCAATTCCATAACAGGAAGTGAAAGGTGGTCGTAAACCTCTTCGGCTTGAGAAAGTATAGAATCAGCCTGATCGGTCACTGAGCAGTGGTCACATGCTGGGCGCACTCCAGATAGCCACCACGATTCCCAACGGCGCATGAGGCATCTATCAGCGCGACAACTGCCTCATCCATCTCAGTAGCATTCAGTATGGAGTTGGCAATCTATGCAAAAAGAGGAAAATCGTAAGAACAAAAACAACAATAAACTAAACACAAGGCAGAAGAGGAGAACTCACCTTGGCTATCCCTTTGCTGCGCATCCACTCGGATTCGGAGATAAGCGTGTCCATGATTGTTTGAGCCTCTGCATAATTATTTTGAGCAACGTTGAGGGCAGAGGTGCTGATATCGCGAGCCTCTTCGGCTTTCTTCTTCGCTGCCTCAGCGGTCTCAGCTTTCACCCTCTTGGCTTCAAGGTCTATCTCTAAAGACTCATTCTTATCATGGGCCTCAAACAATCGGCGCTTCAGCTCAGCAATCTCCACATCTTTTGCAGCAAGCTCCTTAACCTTGCGCGTGTTCAACTCAGCCTGCAAAGGTTGAAATAAAGACTTAGCAAGATTTTAACAAGTGAAAAACAACATAAAGGGGAAAATGGTTATTAAACCTCAACACGCTCCTTGTCCGCCTGAATTTCCTCAACCTTCCCTTTCAGAGTGGCGATCTGGGCCTCAAGGTCGGTAATTTTGGAACACGCAGCATACATGCGTTGATTATCTTTTTCACATATCTTCTTCCATTCGGCGCGATCCTTGGACAAAAGCTCCTCAGCAGCGTGCAGCTTGCCCTTTAGGCCCTCGCGCCCCTATTCCTCAGACTTCTTTTCTGCCTCAAAGGCGGCTTTTTCCTCGGCAAAAGTATTTTTCATCTGTTCGAAATCTTGGACTTGTTTCAGTAAACGTTCTCGAGTATTTCTCCCAATCAACCCGCTCTTTAACCATTGTGCACTACTCGTGCACAATTTGATGGTTGGCAGCACGGGTGTTGGCCTCCCCAACAATGTAAGCACGGTACAACCCATCATGGGTACGCGCTCTTTGTCTATTAACTTCACCGGGAGGGAAAGTGCCCAAGAACCAATCTCTACAAGCTCCAAACTCGATAAATGTATCTTTTTGTTTTAAACCCCAAACAGGTTGGTGAGAGGCATCGCTGCGAGTCTCTTCCGTATAGGTCTTATAATAAATATCTCCCAAGGTATCCTTAGGACCTATAGGAGCTTGTGGCGTTGACCCACGACCCCCTACACCTTTTTAACCAGCAGCACCAGTGCTCGATCCTCCAGCACCAGCACCAGAGGAAGCCACATAAGTATCTTTAGGCGCCAGTGGCTCTGGTACCGTAGCACCAGACCCCCCAGCAGCAGATGTAACTTGTACGCTATGGGTGGGGGCGTCATGCTGCACAGGCTTAGTGGGTTTCACAACTTCAGGCTCCCTCTGCATAATAACTTCAGCTTCTTTCTTCTTTAAGGGTTGGTCAAGCCCCATGATGCGCACGACCTTCGGACCCTGCGCTTTATCGTGTCCAGTAGTAGCAGCGGTCTCGGTTTCTTTTGTCTTCTCCTTCTCAACCTCCTTCTTAACCGTTTTGGGAGGCTTGATGATAAACTTCTTCTTCTTCGCCACCGGCTCCTTCGGTTTCTCTACTTCAACACCCTGAACATTCTCAGGGGTTTTCTTCAGGGCCTCTGCAGAAATCAGGTGTTAGAAATATTTAAGGAGAAAGCAAAAAGTATTAAGATTCACCACTAACCTGGGGAGAACTTGTAGAGGGAGCGCAACCTGCTTTGCTTCCCTATCACTAGGGCGTCCCAAGCCTTCTGCGCTGGCCCAGCCTCAGCGACGGTCTCTTCCCTTGACCTTTTCCTGGTCACCAGCTTCGCAGCAGCTTCCTCCTCGTGTTCTTCCTCTTTATCATCCAGGGCGATCGAAGAGGGGGTCGCGACAACATCAGGGATCCTAGACCCCGCGCTCCCAGAGCTCTTAGAGCCTGCCGCACCGCTCTTCTTCTTTTCACCTATACGGGATAAACCCTCTAGTGAGTCGCTAGTAACAACGTGCGGCTACTCCCGCCCTTCTTACCGGCCGCGCCAGTATCAAGTATCACCTTCTTGGTCTTCTTCTTCGCAACCTCTTTGGGTTCTCCTCCGGGTCTATCCTCAAGTCGTACAACACACCTGCAAAGATGTTAGACGATGAGCTTAACTCTTTTTGCGACGAACCTACAGACTCTTCGCTGGAAAGAAACAAGATTTCCTTCCCAGCAGAAGTCACGCCGCGCAAGGGTCTTGGGTTTGGAAGTAGCGAACCTTCAGTCGCAGAAGGAGGATTAGCAAAGACTCTGACAATGGGAAAGAGAAAGTTGCCCTTTATCCGTTCATACCAGTAGGGCTCCCTAGATTCAAACGGGCGGACGCCCATAGACCCTCCAAAGGTGGGAAAGGCCGCTTGATAAAGTTGAACCTCTGCAATAACAAACGGTAGTAAAGCACAAGTATATGACAAGGAAAGTAAAAGGAAATAACACATACCTTCGCCATTGAACTTGAGAACTGGTACTTCTTCATTGTCCTCTAGCCATTTGTCACTCATCTGCGCCGCAACCAGCACGTTTTCACCAAAGATTCGATTAGGCGTCGCAGTAAGTTTCAAATACCAGTCAGCTCCTTTAGGGATAGGAAGTTCCTCCTTATCGATAGTGTCTGACTCGCGAAAGATCATAGCGATCGACACAACTTCTTCCCTACTGAAGAAAAAACTTCATTTTCAAGTCGTGGAAGCTTTTTGGAGGATTCAGCAGAATCTTCTTAGCAGAGCCTAGATTGCCGAAGGAATATAACCCGATATTCCTGATCAACTGATAAAACACCCAGAACTTCTCAACGGAGGGTTCTATCCCATGAGATCCGCATAAGAACTCGAAGTGCCTCACCCTCACCATATCTGTCGGGCTCATCTGGGAAAGGTGAAAGCCATAAAAATGTAGAATCACCGACATAAAGTGAGTCGCCGGCAACCGGAAATTTCCTTGAAGAAAAAAATCCTCAAACAAAGTGATGTACCCCGGTGGTGCATCGGCAGCAGTTTGACCCTGACGGGGATACCGGGCTTCCCACTCCTGGGGAAATTGAAATCCCCGTGTGATTTGTTCAAATAGTCCTTGATCCCACTTAAGGACGGGAACTAGGCCTTCTTCAGCTTGAACTTACTCTTCGGCCATGTATAGAAAAATAATAAAATCGGTTGAAGATCTTCTAATCTTCTTAGAAAATCTTGAAGATATGCTATGAAACTTTTGAAGATTTGAAGAAAGTTTGAAGATTCGAGAGAGAATAGAGGGAAGCAGATGAAGGGTAGTGCAAACTTCTCTCCTATTGTCGGATATATATACCCATCGCATTTAATGCGATGGGTAAACGTGCAAAGATCACCGCGCGCGTAACCAATCAGCAGTCGCCACGTAAGGCGGGTTTCTCGGAGTGACGGTTACCAGGCGCGTGTGAGTCTCACTCGCCTAACAAAAGGTAAACCGTCAGTAATCGTATGATGATCACCGTGTCAGCAGTCAACTCAACCGTCGACATCAACAACATTTGTACCAACCTATCAGAATTCAAATTTCATGAGTTTTCCCGCTCAAGTTTAATATAAAACTTCATGAAGAAGATAGCTAAGGCCGCGCCGCACTCATCATCACCTTATGAGCTCGCGCGTTAACCCTCAAAGAGCATCCATCTGTACAAAGTCTGATAGACGCGCCGTAATAAGTGACAATCACTTATACACGCGCCGTCTACCAAGACCTAATAAGCAACTTCAAAGCAAAAGCTATCAATAAACAAGCATGGTTGTCGCCCCGTAATAGTCGACAAGCACCTATGCACACCCGACTACCAAGACTTAGCGAATACTTTTAAAAGCCAGCACACTCTTTTTTCTAAGTCCAGAGCTCCAACCATTTACTTCGGGCATGAAGCAGCACTGGACTGGGGGGACTTGAAGGGGTATGGTCCCAAAAAGCCGCGCAGACCATTCAAGTCGCACGCTGGACCATACTCCTTACTTAGTGAACTAATTAATCTATAGACCTCGCGCGTGCTGATTAAGTAAAACATGAGTCTCGCACGAGGCCTAGACAACAGATAACATCAGTTTCACCCTTAGTATTCTGAATAAGAGCCCTCAACTCCTACAAGCTTACGCGGGCTAGTTACAAGGGTCGCGTAAGAGTTACAGCACAGGGCCATTTCAGAAAGTACCAAAGGTACAAGTGGCAGAAATATGAACCAATCAGAGTCCACCAGGATGTGCTCTATCGTGCTCCATGATCGACTGACGTGCAGAAGACAAAGAGTACACAAGGACGCCTACGTGGAACCAATCAAGGGGCAGCGACAACTGCCCCATGATCTCCACTCGCCTGCTGATGGCATATGGACAACAAGGCCGACAATTGGGACACGTGGCTCCAATCAAGGTGCGCCAGCACCGGAGACCTTCTAGAAATCACTAACGGTCGAGACCAGTGAGACAAGAAGGATATTCCTTATTGTCGCTTTCCGGCCCAAGGCCCATCACCTCTTACACTACTACGGCTATTAATAAGGGACCTCCATACTCAGGTGAAACATTCTGTTCCCTCTACTATCACTCTTAACACACACTTAACTATACTCAAAGCAGTAACTTATTCTCACGCCGGAACTTGGTTAAGAGGGAAACTCCCATATTTCCCTCTTAACGAGATAACGGTGTTGCTGTTTTACAGGAAGATCGGATCATAGACGAGCTCAGGAAAGATTTAAGAAGATTAACCCTCATGTTTGAAACATAAACCACCTAATTAACCCTAAAATTAGATACGTGTTTCTTCAGACGTATACCCATTGAAACCCGTCGATCCATTCCACTTGGCTCGCTATCACTAATTCAGTTCTGAGGACGTTGACTATAGCCACACCTAATTCTTCTGTGCCATGGGGTTTTAGATTTGAGTAGATCTACGATGGGGATTTTAGATCTGAGTACCCGCGCCAACCCTTCACATCTGTGATAGTTCTAAATTGGGTTATATGTGATGTGAAAATGGGTGTCTGGGTAAATTGGAAAGAAAAGTAATTACAGGTGATGGGGCTTTAAGTTTTGTCTAGAGGAATAGAAAGTCATTGAGGTTTTTTTTTTTTGTCATGGATCTTGTAACACACCATTTAATTTAAAAGAAAATTTCAAAATTGCTTTCAAAATCTCATCAAGCTATATCCATGGTACTAAAGTTATTCACTTTTCCGCCATTCAATGCTTTCATTTTCTTTTTCTTTTTTTTTTTGGTTCCCGTTTATGTGGGTGAATATGATTTTGGTGTTGGTTTTCATCTTTATTAAGGGGGTGTTTAGCCTAGCTTTTTTAACAAAGCTTATAGCTTTTTTAGCTTTTTTTTTTTTACGAAATAAGCTTAACTTGGTGTTTGGTTTAGCTTTTTAAGCTTATGCTTATTAGCTTATATAAGCTAATTTGAGGGCATGTTTGGCTAAGCTTATTTTGGAGCAACTTATAACTTATTGACTTTTTGGAAAAGTAAATAAGTCAGGATGGAGTGACTTATTTACTTTTCCCTCTCACATAATAAGCTAACCCAAACACCTTTTAACTTTTCAAAAAGTAAATAAGTCAATAAGTTGTTAAAATAAGCTTTGCCAAACATGCCCTGAATAAGCTTATTTGAAGATGGTTTTTAACTTATTTTAAGAAAACTTATTTGTGTAGGGTATAAGTTACTCATTTGATAGAAAAAAAGCTATAAACTAATCCAAACACTTAAATAGAACTTATCAAATAATAGAAAATAAGGTATAAGCTACTTTAAAATATAAGCATAAGCCAAAAAATAAAAGCTAGGCCAAACACCCCCTATATTGGATCAAATAGGTTGATGGAGGTGGTAGGAGAAAGAGAGGCGGTGGGGGTAGGGGGTGAGAGTAGACTGTTTGGGAGAAAGAGGAGTTAAGAGAGAGAAATTATGGGGTGTATATTTTACATAATCGTCTTTAAAAAAGTGAAATTACAAAAATGTCGGTATGTGAAAAACACATGACCAGATCTGACAGAAAATTTAGACTGGGTTAAGTTAAAGGACATAACTTGTAAGATTTGTAAACATAAAGTACAAATCCAATCAATTTTAAAGGCAAAGAATATCGTCGCAAATTGGATATAAAGATGAAGAACAAAACATGAAATTCACTCTTATTTATGGGTATAAGAGAAAACAAAATTGAAGTTTTTATATGGATATTTTTCAGATAAGTTAAAATTATATATATATATTTTTTTGAAAAGCAAATATCATTCAACAAAACGCAACAAGACGGACCTCAAAGCAAGGACCCCAGGGCAAAATGATTACATCAAAGCCAAAGGATATTTACACCAAACAAGCCAATCTAGTCCTTTTAAACTAGATCTATTTCGAATCAAAAAATATGACGTAACTTTAATACTTTCCACCACTTCAATAGCTCTCCGACGTTTACCTTTGAAGATTCTTTCATTTCGTTCAATCCACAACGCCCACATGGCAGTGAAGAAAATACCTCTTAGAATGTATTTCGTCTGCTTCGTCTTAGCTTGAACATTTACCGTCTTCGGGAGATCCACCACATCAAAAGCAAAGATTTAAGACAATTTGCACCAAAATTGGATTCTTGACCAAACCTCCGCTACAGATAAACAACCTGTGAACATACGGAGTGTCGTCTCCTGATCTGAATTACAAAAAATACAAGAATCATTCGGCAACACTACCCCTCTTCGAATCAGTTCTACCCTCGATGGAAGACGATTAAGAAGAGCTCTCCAACCAATAATTTAAATTTCAAGGGGACCCATCCTTTCCACTTTATCTGCGTTTGTTGGTTCGATTGAGGATCTTTACAAATCAATTGTTTAGCTTTGCTCACTGAAAAAACTTGTCACACCCCGATATTTCCATGCTTGACCGGTGGGCCCGGTGGGGGAGTATCGTGACGTGGTTGGCAACATAACAGTCAAACAACACAATATTTAAATATGCACAGCGGAAGCAAATGAAAGATATATTTCAACCGAATAAAATATTGTAATATCAAGTATCACAACAGTCGAAAGTTTATCCACAGACGGATCAAAAATAAATAGGAAACAGTAGTTCAACAGACTTTAGTCATCTTAAGCTTGCGAGACTCTTTTGAAGCTAAGGAGAAATCCAACCTATTACGATTAGTACCTGTATTTAATCTTTTTGGAAAAATACGTCAGTTTACACTGGTAAATACAATTAACCGACTCATTTTGAAAATGATTAAAAATTGATTTGAATGCACGTGGCACAAACTTTTATAACTTGGGATAATTATTTAAATATATAATCTCATAAAAGAATTACATGTTCCTTATGCGTTCAGTAGCTCGGGTCGTGCCGGGTTAAAGATCAATAGACACACCACATTATTTATTTTGGCACTGACGGGTGTACGCCTACACCTCGCGCTTAGGTCGTGGCCATTTCGTAAAATGATGCCAAGGATATCCGGGACATGGTCATTAACCTCCCAAAGGCTTTAAGCAAACAAAAAAAATTTAAACGGGCTGATCAAATATCAATTTAACCATCATACGTGGAAAGATTTAATGCCCGAACAAGCGGTATTTTATATACCGTACCCCAAGCCCGTATAGGGAAAATAAGTTAAAAGTATTTACCTTTGCAAGTATAATTCACAATTAGCAAATGCGGGTAGCTTTTACCGGTTCTCCTATTCTGGAACAAAGGTTTATAATAACCTATTAGAATCCTAACGGTCTTTAGTTAAGCTTAATCTTAGACCGAATAATTTTAAGGAATGATACGGTTCGAACGCGTGATTAAGCGAAGACCGGGATAGAATGTGATTTAGACCCGGAAAGTTTAAGGACTTGTCTTATATGGGTAATCTAAACACATTCTGGATTTTGAGATAAAACCGATAAGGTTTGACCCGTTTCGGCTAGTTTATGCAAACTAGTTACATAAACCGAACCGAACGCGCAAGAGGCGTAACGGGTATCCATAAGAGCCATATACAGGTTTCCTAAGTTAATATGCCTCAAATATGTTGTGACATCAGTAAGATATCTTTTATAATGCCCGAAACGAATTTAAACTCAAACTATGCCCCGTAGGGGTATTTTACTCATTTATATGGTTATAAAAGAGTTTAAGTATCAACCTGAGTTACAGGTCTGATATAATCAGCAAAGATACTTAATTTAATAAGTTATAACAGTAGGGTATTGCATATATGTGAAATTTATCAATTATAATCAAACTATGCACCGTAGGGGCATTTTGGTAATTTCACATAAGCCGAAAAGCTCAAAACTGAAGTCTGAGTTAAACAACTTTTGCTTACTGTTAAAATATTATAATTTACCTAAAATATCAGTAGGTATCAACCCTTGTATGTCTAAAATAGTTTTAGTACATACTATGCGTTAAAAACCCTTAAAAAGGCGATTAGAAACCGTTTCCGGGTTCTATATAGAAAGCTGATATTTTTATTATTCCAGAAGGTTTAATATAATTTATTTATCATATAAATTCAGTAGCAAAAGGTTTGGGGTCAAAAAGATATGTAGAACTCATTTTATGGCCCAAAAGGGCAAAACCGACAATTACCGACTCAAGCTTATAACTCTAAGTTATGCTCCGCCTAAAATTAATTAAAAATCTTCAAAAATCCCAAAATAATATATTACATCAGTGGGTAAAGAGTTTGATATCAAAAAGTAGGTTCAAATAGGCTATACGCTGATTATGCCGTTTAATCGCTAAAAGCTTTCTAATTACGCTAATGGGCATAACTCTCAATCTACACCTCAAACTGATGTCAAATTTTGGGTACAAGTTTATATGTCAGTAACTAAGGTTTCTACTCTTTTACATTTTCAAAAATCACGCTTTATGGTGAAAAGGGCATAATGGTCAACATATGAGCAATTAACGGAATCATGCATATTAATTGGATAACTATTGAACCAAGGTGTATAATCACAGAGGGTTATACAAGCATGTAACCTGGTCCAATTAAAGCTCTAAGGCATTTCTAAAATATGCTTAAACGGGTCAGAACTGAAAGTCAAAGCAAAAGTCAAATTATGCGACTTTCGGTTCCGAACCGGGTCTCTACTGAAAATTGTCAGGTTGAACATGTTTAGACATGTTCATACATTAATTACTAAGTTATAATAATGATCAAACAGGTTGTATGGGTTCTATATTGCTAATTATGTATTAATTTGAAATTAAGCATCCTGTTGACTTTTTCTAATTAACTTTGACCCACAAATGGTCTAGTAGAGTGGGAATCAGAGGGTGCCCTTTTAAGGGTTTAATGCCCACATAATTACCAACTTATAACTACCTTCAATTCGACTAATCACTGGACCATCAATGATTAATCGCTATGTCAACCGTTAATTACGACGGTTTGACTTTTAAGCTAAAACTAAGTAAAAACTCAACTAAGAAAGGTTAAGCATACTTACTGAAGTCCTATGCACGATTAGGAAGGACTTGTGTCTGCTCTCAAGCTCCAGAAAGCTCCTCAATTGCAGATGGAAGGTGTGATCAATTGTTGCAACTTAAGGGCCTTTATATAGTGTTCTAAACACCTTAGATCATTGACAACAAGTGCTACAACTGGTAGTGGATCGTCCACAGGTGTCCCTAAGTGCCTAGGACTGTTTAGGGGTCGCCCATGTAGTGAAAATATCTGATTAAAGTCGGTTCTAGCGTGAAAACAGGCTGCTGTCCAACTTTTCTGTATCTGGGCGGGCCAGGCGGCCCGCGTAAGGGTATTACTGGGCTTACGCGCCCCGCTTGGGTCTTGCTGTCAGGCTAAAACATTTTCAAGTTGTTGCATATTGTCCCTTGGCCTTTCGAAAGGTCAACCAACTTTATTTCTTGCACTTTGAGCCCTCCAAATTTACCTATAAGGGCTTCAAGTCTTATACCCCCTTTGTTAAGTCCTTGGTCACGTCATGTTTACCCGAAAAGTCATAATTTTCAACGTTGACGCTTTAACCCCTCGTATACGAATTTGATCATAACTTCCTCATACGATAACGAAACTTTATGAAATTTTTATCGTGCAATCTAGTGAGCATAATTAATCGTTAAAAAGATTCGGGTTTGCTAAAAGGTCACTCAGAGGTATAACTTAAACATGTTGACACATTTAACCCCTGTGGTTTGTAATCTCTCACTTTCTTTCATATTTAGCTTCGTATGATCCATGATTTATTCGTTTGATGGTACAAACACCATGTAGGGTTATTGTAAAGTATATTTATTCACTTTTGACCTTTTGAACCCTTATATTCACATACTTTCCAGGTTTGTCAACTTTAGTCCTTCTAGAACATTCTTTCACACGTTCAAGCTTATGACACGTGTCAATACATCATAGGACGTGAATTTTCGAGGTGTTACATCCTCACCCCTTAAAAGAAATCTCGACCTCGAGATTTACTAAAATAAATGAGGGTATTTTTCTTTCATTGTGGACTCAACCTCCCACGTGTATTCGGGACCTCTACGGGCATCCCATTTCACCTTTACAATAGATACATGCTTCCATCGAAGCTTCTTAACCCGTCGATCCTCGATCGACACAGGTTTTTCAACAAACTTCAAGCTCTCTTCTATGTGCACATCTGTATGTGGTATGACCAGTGATTCATCAGCGAAACACTTCTTTAGATTGCAGATGTGGAATACATTGTGAATACCACTGAGCTCTTCCGGTAAGTTTAACTTATAGGCAACTGATCCGACACGTTCGATAACCTCGAAAGGTCCTATGTATCTCGGGCTCAACTTGCCTTTCTTACCAAATCGCATCACTCCCTTCCAGGGTGATACTTTAAGCAACACCTTTTCACCTACCTCGAATTTCATAGGTTTACGCTTTAAATCTGCGTAGCTTTTCTGCCTATCCCTAGCAGCTTTCAGGCGGTCACGAATCTAGACAATCTTGTCCGTCGTTTCAAAGACTATTTCCGGACCTGACAGTTGGACATCTCCAACTTCTGCCCAACAAATGGGCGTTCTACACTTTCTACCGTATAGAGCCTCGAAAGGCGCAGCCTTGATGCTGGTATGGTAGCTATTGTTATATGAGAACTCAATCAATGGCAGGTGATTATCCCAACTACCACCTAAATCGATCACACATGCCCGAAGCATGTCTTCCGAGGTTTGGATGGTACGCTCACTCTGTCCGTTAGTCTGAGGGTGGTAAGCAATACTGAAATTTAAGCGCGTGCCCAGAGATTGTTGGAAACTTTTCCAAAAATGCGATGTGTATCTAGTATCTCTGTTAGAGATAATAGCCACAGGTACGCCATGTAGAGCTACAATCTTATCTACGTATAATTGGGCTAACATGTCGGAGCTATAGGTCTCCTTTATAGGTAGAAAATGTGCTGACTTAGTCAGTCTATCCACGATCCCCCATATCGTATCATTTCCTTTCCTTGTTTTAGGTAACTTGGTGATAAAATCCATAGTTACCATTTCCCACTTCCAAGTGGGAAGTTCAGGCTGTTGTAGCAAACCTGACGGTTTCTGATGTTCTGCCTTGACTTGCGCACATGTCAAGCATTTAGCTACATAGGCAGCTACAGACTTCTTCAAGCCTATCCACCAGTAGTTTGCCTTCAGATCCTGGTACATCTTATCAGCTCCAGGATGAATGGAATATTTAGAGCTGTGGGCTTCCTGGAGGATAACATCTCGAAGTCCTCCATAAACTGGAACCCATATTCTTCCATTTAACCTCAGGATTCCGTCCTTGCCCTGAGATAATTGCTCTTCTGTGACTCCTAGCCTTTCGTTGGGATAGTTAGCTTCCAACACAGCTTCCTTCTGTGCAGCTAACAACCTTTCATTCAAACTGTTCCTTATTTCAATGCTCTTGGCATTGATTCGGATGGGTTTCACCCTTTCCTTTCGACTCTAGGCATCGGCAACCACATTTGCCTTGCCTGGATGGTATCGGATTTCACAATCATAATCATTCAACGTCTCCATCCATCGTCGTTGCCTCATGTTTAAATCCTTTTGGTTAAACAGGTGCTGGAGGCTCTTATGATCAGAATAGATCACAAACTTGATCCCATACAAATAGTGCCTCCATAGCTTCAGTGCAAATACAATGGCACCCAACTCCAAGTCATGGGTGGTGTAATTCTTTTCATGCACCTTTAACTGGCATGAAGCATAGGCAATAACCTTACCTTTCTGCATAAGCACGCATCCCATACCAGTGTGTGATGCATCACAGTAAACCACGAATTCTTCGGTTCCATCCGGCAACGTCAATACAGGAGCGTTGCTCAACTTCTATTTAAGGATATCAAAGGATTCTTGCTGCTTAGGGCCCCAAACGAACTTTACTTTCTTCCTTGTCAAAGAAGTTAGGGGTGCAGCAATCCTTGAGAAATTTTCAATGAAACGTCTGTAATATCCTGCCAATCCCAGGAAGCTACGAATCTCTGTAGGTGTCTTTGGCTTTTGCCAGTTCATGACAGCTTCCACCTTAGTGGGATCAACTTGGATTCCACGTTTGCTAACCACATGTCCAAGAAATTGGACTTCTCGAAGCCAGAATTCACATTTAGATTTTTAACAGGTAAAACTCTAAGTTATGCTCCGCCTAAAATTAATTAAAAATCTTCAAAAATCCCAAAATAATATATTACATCAGTGGGTAAAGAGTTTGATATCAAAAAGTAGGTTCAAATAGGCTATACGCTGATTATGCCGTTTAATCGCTAAAAGCTTTCTAATTACGCTAATGGGCATAACTCTCAATCTACACCTCAAACTGATGTCAAATTTTGGGTACAAGTTTATATGTCAGTAACTAAGGTTTCTACTCTTTTACATTTTCAAAAATCACGCTTTATGGTGAAAAGGGCATAATGGTCAACATATGAGCAATTAACGGAATCATGCATATTAATTGGATAACTATTGAACCAAGGTGTATAATCACAGAGGGTTATACAAGCATGTAACCTGGTCCAATTAAAGCTCTAAGGCATTTCTAAAATATGCTTAAACGGGTCAGAACTGAAAGTCAAAGCAAAAGTCAAATTATGCGACTTTCGGTTCCGAACCGGGTCTCTACTGAAAATTGTCAGGTTGAACATGTTTAGACATGTTCATACATTAATTACTAAGTTATAATAATGATCAAACAGGTTGTATGGGTTCTATATTGCTAATTATGTATTAATTTGAAATTAAGCATCCTGTTGACTTTTTCTAATTAACTTTGACCCACAAATGGTCTAGTAGAGTGGGAATCAGAGGGTGCCCTTTTAAGGGTTTAATGCCCACATAATTACCAACTTATAACTACCTTCAATTCGACTAATCACTGGACCATCAATGATTAATCGCTATGTCAACCGTTAATTACGACGGTTTGACTTTTAAGCTAAAACTAAGTAAAAACTCAACTAAGAAAGGTTAAGCATACTTACTGAAGTCCTATGCACGATTAGGAAGGACTTGTGTCTGCTCTCAAGCTCCAGAAAGCTCCTCAATTGCAGATGGAAGGTGTGATCAATTGTTGCAACTTAAGGGCCTTTATATAGTGTTCTAAACACCTTAGATCATTGACAACAAGTGCTACAACTGGTAGTGGATCGTCCACAGGTGTCCCTAAGTGCCTAGGACTATTTAGGGGTCGCCCATGTAGTGAAATATCTGATTAAAGTCGGTTCTAGCGTGAAAACAGGCTGCTGTCCAACTTTTCTGTATCTGGGCGGGCCAGGCGGCCCGCGTAAGGGTATTACTGGGCTTACGCGCCCCGCTTGGGTCTTGCTGTCAGGCTAAAACATTTTCAAGTTTTTGCATATTGTCCCTTGGCCTTTCGAAAGGTCAACTAACTTTATTTCTTGCACTTTGAGCCCTCCAAATTTACCTATAAGGGCTTCAAGTCTTATACCCCCTTTGTTAAGTCCTTGGTCACGTCATGTTTACCCGAAAAGTCATAATTTTCAACGTTGACGCTTTAACCCCTAGTATACGAATTTGATCATAACTTCCTCATACGATAACGAAACTTTATGAAATTTTTATCGTGCAATCTAGTGAGCATAATTAATCGTTACAAATCTTCGGGTTTGCTAAAAGGTCACTCAGAGGTATAACTTAAACATGTTGACTCATTTAACCCATGTGGTTTGTAATCTCTCACTTTCTTTCATATTTAGCTTCGTATGATCCATGATTTATTCGTTTGATGGTACAAACACCATGTAGGGTTATTGTAAAGTATATTTATTCACTGTTGACCTTTTGAACCCTTATATTCACATACTTTCCAGGTTTGTCAACTTTAGTCCTTCTAGAACATTCTTTCACACGTTCAAGCTTATGACACGTGTCAATACATCATAGGACATGAATTTTTGAGGTGTTACAAAACCCCTTATGCATCGCCCTTCCACAACCACTTATCGGTTCCCCCATTCCACGAGTACTTGTCTATGTCCAAAAGGAGCTGAAACAGCTCAGTAACTTCTTCGAATGATGCTGGAGCCAAGTGCCATTGCCATGATAGAGTTTTGATGCCATTTACCACTTGTAATCTGGATGCGACAGTAGCCCATTTCTGTGTTTCAAGTCTGAACAGATGAGGATAAGTAAGTCGAAGCGGTTCGTCTCGAAGCCACGAGTCAGCCCAAAAATTGATTGTCGACCCATCCCCCAAAATACCAATGAAATAACTATTATGAGTGTTACCATTCCAAAGCTTTTTTTCTCCTAACTTGACAATTTGTTTCCAACATCCGTTTGCCGAAGAAGTGCATGGAAGTTAAAATTATATAACACTAGATTCTTTAAATAGATTGTTATACTCTTTGTATACTTTTTGTAGTGAGTTTTAACCAAGCCCTTATACCCTTTTTATACTTTTAAACAATTCCTTATACTTCTATTAAAAATACACTTAACCAAATTCTTTAAATAGATTGTTTTTTTTTTAACCGCAACTATTTTATTATAATCATAAAATAGAACAAAGGGGCCAGCAGGAAGCTGTAAGTCCCAAACAAAAACAACATTACACTATAATGTCGCGAACATTAAAGTCTCTCCACCTCTCCCAATCAAGACTCACAAACGGTGATCTATTTTTAATCCATTGAAACGATTCCTCTTTAATCCTATCCACCATACCTTCCACCCGACTCTTTTTCTGTTCGAAGATAAATTCGTTCCTTGATTTCCATATGATCCACATCGTCGCGAACGCAATCACTAAAATAGCCTTTTTCCATTTATTAGAGCCTTTCAAATTATGAACCCATTCTAACAACTCCACTACAGAGCCAACACTTACCCTTGTAGGAAGCTTTGTCCAAGCCCAAATACTCCACCAAGTAGCAGATGAGGTAATGCAAGAGAACATCAAAGGCTCTATTGTTTCTATACCATAACCACACAACACACAGTTAACATTATCCACCACAACTCCTCTTTTTTCCAGTTTTGTTTTGACCGCTATACCTCCGTTTAAAACCCTCCAAACAAAAAAACATACCTTTCATGGCGCCCACGCCAGCCACTCGAACCGCCCAATTTCCACCTTCTCCCCTATTCTTTCAGCCACCGCTTGTCTGAACAAGGCAACTGTAACACCTGTGCCTCCACGGCCATCAAACAAATGCCAAACCAATGAAATATTGTATTTCATACTTGGGATTTGTAAAAATATGTGTATCATTTACACATATAAACTCTTGTTCGATTTCAAACTCTAAATCGCTTTCTGGAAGGTTATACGCGCACCGATGCGTAAATATAACCAGTTTAATGCAACAAACACTCAGGAATAGTGAAATAGGCTAAAAATACCTAAAATAACCTTTACATAACTTAGAAATAAGATTTGGAAGGTTTGGTATGCCAAAATCAAGTTAATTCGTCTACAGGGACTAAATATGACAAACTGCGAAAGTATGCCAATTTGAACTGTAACAGACATTCCGGAACATGACCATAAGTTAAACACACCTTAAATATCCTTTACATAGCTTAGAAATAGGCTTTGAGGGGTTCGGTGTGCTAAAATATACTTTTGGGTCATTCAGGGACTAAAAGTGTCAAAAAGCGCACAAGTTTGCACTTTTGCGCATAACTGTTGGACCGTTCTACGACCTTAAACCGTCAGTTAAGGCAGTTCATCTTTGCATACGAAGGCGGAATCAACGTAAACAAAGTCATATCAGTTCTAATCCTTTTAATCCTTCTTTTCTGATTAATATTCGTGCTTTTACAACGTTTTCTGATACAAAACCGGCAGCACTTCGTGTCTCATACAATGACCAAGTTGTCTAAAATGAATCACACAACAACCTATATATAAGATGTAGATTTCGCTTGAAATAGCTTGAAGCGAAATCAATAGATGTTGATTTCGCTTGAACTCAGTTCAAGCTAAATCACTTGATGTTGATTTCGCTTGAATCAGTTTCAAGCGAAATCTTGAAGTTAAATCACCTAAACCCTAAATAAAACCCTATTGTGTGATCATTCAAACAATTCTAGACACAAGACTTGATTATGATGCAATCAGCAGACATTTAGTGCACCAACAGACTCCCCCTTGGATGTTGATGAAGTCTTTGGCTTCAAGTCTTTGTCTTTAACAATCTTCAAACATTGTGAAAACTTTCTTCAATCTTTATCTTCAATCTTCAAACTTTAAACTTCAATCTTCCCTTTGACCGTTGATCCAGACTCCCCCTTTCACAGACTCCCCCTCTCGATATGCTAGAATCTGAGATATCTGGTTCAAGCTTTGACAATTAGCTTCCGTTGGGAATAATGAAGTCCAAACCTGTTACTCAACCAACAAACATTACAATTCTATCTATTCAACAATAATTCACAAACTCAATCAGTTTTAACAATCCACTCAAGTATTCAGGTCCAAGTTAATGACCCTGATCACTTGATTAATCTACCAAGTCCAAATTAATGACCTTGGTTGATCTTTTGACGAATCAAACTGATTTTGAAAACATTTTTTCAAACAATTTCTGAAAATAACAATTATCAAATTAATGAACTTGTTTTTGACTTTTCAAACAATCCAAACTTCCTCAAAAATAAGCTCTCCTCATTCTTCAGTCCAGAATCTCCTGCATCTGCTTCAAACATCTGAGAATCCAACAATCAACTTCTCCACTTTGGTTTGTCAGAAAAATAAAGCAGAAATAAAATCTTTTTGGATTTTATCAAAGTAATCTAAACTAAGAAATGAAATACAGAAGACTTAAATTGCAGAAAGTAAACAAAGTAAACTATTTACAAACATATTTTTGACGAGCGTGTCAGGGAATCATATCAGCTTTTCAGACAAATCACAAGTACCGTTAAGCTTCATTTCATACTCAGATTTAAACAATTCACCTCGATTGTCGATATACTGGTCCATCTTAAATTCTCACACAAATTTCAATTTACTCAGGATACAATTTAGATGAATTATGAACTTAGATCATTCATGTGTCCCACCTCTTGAATATACTCCCGTATCCAGAATCCCAATAATCAGTCTTACAGGTGAGTATACTACAATGATATCTGTATATAAATTAGGTATGCGAGGGCCGAGGGATCTCAGGTCGATACTTCCGTATACGCAGAGAGATATCAGCTTCGACTTTACGGTATGTCCCCTTTAGAGGATCTTTTTGCTTACAACAGCAGCATTTATCAATTTTATTGTTTCAGCATGCTGAGGGTTTAATGTTGTGTTTCAAGCATTGCAGCAAACATTATCCAGAGACTAGGTCAGAACCACCGTTCAGCAGAAGTCCCGGAATAATACCCCAGACATCATTAAGTATAAAGACCTAGTATATCAGATTAAGAGACCTTTCAAACGAGATTTCAGGGGTTACCTATATATCCAAGTAGTGTTCCCCACGAAATTCACAAGTTTGAATTTTAGGTTTATATCCCGAATAAATCTACTAAATGTGCGAAAACCTATCGACACATCATCAGTAAGACTGTTTAACTCATTTATACATTACAAATCTTTAGCATACTGTAATCGTCTAGCTGATGTACTATCATTTTCCCTATATACACAAGCTCTTTTTCAGATTTTATCATGTTTTTGTATTTTTGCATTTTTTACTGTTTTTGTATTTTCAGAAAATAAACTATGTACAAATATCTACTCCCCCTAAATACCAAAACAAGTAAAAATTCGACAAACCATTGCAGATTGTTTCTCGTCTTCATCCGCAACAGTACTCTCATCAACACCAATTATGCCATCCGACACCGAAAGAAGCTTCATACCATTTAGTTTTAACAAATATTTAAACCGATTTTTATCAAAAGCTTTGGTATGTAAATCAGCTTTCTGTTCGTCAGTGTGGATTTTCTCAATTCGTATCAACTTTTTCTCAAAACAATCACGAATAAAGTGATGACGAATTTCTATGTGTTTAGTTTTAGCGTGATGTACTGGATTCTTTGTTATATTTATAGCGGCCTCATTATCAACAAAAAGAGGTGTGTTAAGAAACTGCAAATCGTAGTCGCGCATCTGTTGCTGTATCCACAAGATCTGAGAGCAGCAACTGCTAGCAGAAACATACTCTGCTTCACATGTAGATAACGCCACAGACGTTTGTTTCTTACACTGCCAGGTAACCAATCTAGGACCAAAGAACTGGCATCCTGCAGTTGTTGATTTTGAATTAACTTTGCAGCATCCGAAATCCGAATCGGAATACCCTTCGAGCGTAAAGTCGCCTTTCCTAGGATACCACAACCCCAATGAAGGAGTTCCTTTCAGGTAGCGCAATATCCTTTTCACAATGATCATATGCGATGCTCTCGGGTTAGACTGAAATCTTGCTGCGAGGCACGTTGGGTACATGATATCAGGACGTGAAGCAGTTAGGTACATTAAAGAACCTATCATGGAACGGTAAAACGTTTCATCAGCCCTGTCTCCGGTGAGATCTAGGTGAATCCCATGATTTGTTGCAAGTGGGGTAGCAGCTGGAGTAGAACTTGACATCCCAAATTTCTCTAGAATATCATGAACATACTTTGACTGATGAATGAAAATTCCCTCAGGAAGTTGTTCAACTTGTAAACCCAGAAATAATTTCATCTCCCCCATTGATGACATTTCAAACTTTTGCTTCATCACTGATTCAAAATCTTTGCATAGATTTTCATTTGTCGACCCAAAGATTATATCGTCCACATAAATCTGAACTATCAGAAGATGGCCATCGACTTCTTTAGTGAAGAGAGTGGCATCCACTTTTCCACGAATGAACTTGTTGGCTAGTAGGTGTTGAGACAAAGTCTCGTACCAAGCTCTCGGGGCCTGGTGTAAACCATACAGCGCTTTGTCCAATAAGTAGACCTTGTTTTTGTGGATTGGATCGGTGAAGCCCGGTGGCTGACCGACATAAACCTCCTCTTTAACCTTCCCATAAAGAAACGCCGATTTAACATCTAACTGATATACTTTGAAGTTCTTCCAAGACGCAAATGCTAGGAAAATTCGGATTGCCTCTAGTCATGCTACAGGAGCATAGACTTCGGTAAAATCAATTCCCTCCTGTTGACTAAATCCCTGAACAACGAGTCGAGCTTTGTTCCTTACAACAACTCCTCTATCGTCCCTCTTGCACTTGAACACCCACTTGGTGTTAATCTTCCTCTGACCATCCGGCAAATCAACTAACTTCCACACTCCCAATTTCTCGAATTGACTAAGTTCCTCCTGCATTGCATTGACCCAAGAGTCTTCAGTAAGCGCCTCTTTGTAAGTTCTTGGCTCAACCTGCGAGATAAAACAACTCAATGAGAATTCAGTTTGCAAAGGAGCAACTTTTGTATAAAAACATGTAAGCCCTTTATCAATATGTCTTCGAGTGCGAACGCCTGTCTGCAATTCTCCTATGATCAACTCCTCTGGATGATATGAAAAAGTTCGCGGCATCACTTCACTTGGAACATCTACATTTCCCTCCAGATTAGTAACATTCTGTTCTGCATCTTGTTCACCAACTTGGTTTGTTTGACTTGAAATCTGAATTTGCTCCCCCTCAGAATCTGAATCACCATGATCAAATACTGGCATGTTTTCAGCTTCTAAATTATCATTCTGAGCCGACTGATTATCCTGAGCAACTTCATTCTGTTGGACATCATCATGTTCACCAGCATTACTTGGACCTGCTTCATCGTCATTGGAAGTTTCCCGTGGTCTCCTCGAATACTCAGCTGGAAACCTTAGCTGCGACTCATATTCACGCAAAATATCCAACTCATCAAAGAAATCTTCATCATCCTCTGATTCTTCTCTCATGTCAAACGAATCCCAAAGTTTGTCATAATGATAACGCCATGAATCACCAGGATTCTGTGGCGGCATAGTATAACCTTAACATTCCACATTTGCAGCTTCAATAATCCGCTTCTCACTTGGAACGAAGACACGTCGCATCGGATTTGCATAACCAACAAATATTCCCTCAATGCACTTCGGACCAAACTTTCTAAAAGGCTCTATAACCGTACAGGGTGACCCGAACGGTTCTAGATACTTCAAATTCGGTTTGCGGTTATTGATTAGCTCAAAACATGTTTTGTTGAACTTCTTGACAGTGAGAACCCTGTTGAGCGTATAGCATGCGGCGGAAACAGCTTCAGCCCAAAAATTAATCGGTAACTTTGAATCTGCGAGCATAGTTCTAGCCGTCTCGATTAGTGTCCGGTTTTTGCGTTCTGCGACTCCATTCTGCTGCGGAGTGTACGGAGCACTAAACTCATGCAAAATACCTCTTTCATCACAAAATTCTTCCATCTTACTGTTCTTGAATTCAGTACCATTATCACTTCGAATTCTCTTGATACGCCTTTGGTACAAATTCTCAATCTTCCTGAACAGCCCCATCAAACTGTCAAATGTTTCATCTTTCGTCTTCAAGAAAGAAACCCACGAAAATCTGGAATAATCATCAGTAACGACCAAACAATAGTAATCTCCTGTAATACTTTTGACATTCACAGGACCAAACAAATCCATGTGAAGTCTTTCCAGAGGTCTCGAAACTGAATTGACTTGCTTTGTAGGGTGTGACTTTTTCTTCTGCTTGCCTCTGATGCAGCTAATGCACTCCCCTTCCAGATGAAAACCTTTGATATTAACTCCCAATACCAAATCATTGTGCACCAAGTGATTCATCTTCCTTAGGTGAATATGCCCCATCTTTCGGTGCCACAATCTTGATTCTTTCTCAGTTGCTCTAGACACAAAACAATGTGCTTGACCAGCAGTTGTAGTTGCTACACTCATATCTAACACATATAAATCATTCACTCTAGGTGCCCTCATGATAATCCATTCTTCAGGAATAACAAAACCAGGTTTCAAAATCAAACATTCTTTATCAGTGAAGTGAGTAGTATACTGATTGTCACAAATCTGCGAGATACTAAGCAGATTGTTCTCCAGCTCAGTGATGTAGTTAACTCTCTCAAACGTCACAATCCCATTGGATAACGTTCCTTCACCAACAATTCTACCTCCTTCATGACCTGCAAATCCCACATAACCACCATTGATATTCTTCACATCATATAGCAATGCAGTTTTTCCTGTCATATGTCGAGATGCGCCACTATCCATGATCCATCTTGAAATGGCTCTTGGAAGATCCTGCACATACGACAAGTTGGTTTTAAAACATTTCAATAAAGATGCCGATTCATGCTTCGCGATCCAGGAAGCTCCGGCAATTCAAACTGCTTATTCGAACATGGTGTCCACCCAGGCCTCATCAGCCTTAGGTGTAACCTTGACTCTCGCAATTTGAATTTTGAAATTTTCAGCCTTCAAAGGTGGAAAATTTGCATCATAATCAACCGAAATTGATTCTTCAGCCTTTTTCACTTCAGAAGTTGAAATTTTCATTTCAGTTTTTGGTTTCCAAACTTGTTGAGATAATGCAACCTGTTTATAAAACTTGTCGTTTTTAGTTACCACTTTCTTTACAGGTTCATTTTTCACTTTGATGTTGTTATTTTTCACACTCTTTTTCTCAACAATGATTGGTGCTTTACCCTTCTCATCAACTTTCTTCTGTTGAATCTTCACAGTTTCAGTCTTAGGCTTCACATTGGTACACTTTCGTGCAATGTGACCCACTTGATTACATCTAAAACATGTACGAGTATCAACAACTAGACTTTTTCCTTCAGACTGAGGTTGTGCAGCCCTCTTCTCAAAAAACTCTTTATTTGATTTTGAAAAAATTTCATTTTCCTCATCAGAAAGTGAACTTGAACTGTTCACAAACACTTTCTTTTCAGCAAACCTCTTGTTTTGAAAACTCTTCTTCTGATAACTATTACCACCCCGATAACCACCTGACCAACTGTTTCGATTGTTATTATAAAAACGTGGTGGAACAACAGGCTTTTTGTAATAAGCTTTGTAATAAGCTTTATCTTTCTCAAAATTCATTTGCCTTTTTGTTTGACACAAACTGTTCACTTCTGACAACTCAACTTCAACTAACTTGAAAACATTTGTCAACTTTTTCACATTAACATTCTCAATTGGAAACTCAGAATCCGAATACAACTTATCAGATCCAGCCATCTTGTACATCACAAGACCCGGTTCCTCACTTAAATTGTTTTTGGATTTTGGTTTCTGAATGTACTTATCCAAGAAACACCCATCATCTTCAGGTGAATCAGACACCAAAACACTTTCAGCTGTGCTCTTAACAATCTCTGTCTGAACACTATCATCAGATGATGTAGAAAAAGTAACATCAATGTTCTCCGGAAGTTTAACTTCACTCGCTTCCTCAATTTCAACCAACCCAGATTGCTTTTTCGTGTAGTTATCAAGAACAGGTGGTGGAACTTGATGAAACCCCACCCCAGTTCCATCACAATACACATCTTCGCCCGCTTTGTCTTTCCCGATGGGGTTGGGAATGATATGTTGCAAAACAAAGCTTGCGGAGCTGTAACTGTTAAGCTTCAACTGGATTCGCTCGTTTTCGATTACAGCCTCTTGAACTTTAAGTTTCAATTTAGCGATTTCATCCAGTTGTTGGTTGATTGATTCTTCTTTGACTCTAAGCACTGCTTTCAAATGTTCATTTTCTTTAAAAGTTTTACCATTTCGATCATCACAATCTTTCATTGTGCTTTTAAGTTTTTCAAATTTTTCAGAAATCTGACGGTTTTCAAGAATCAACTTTTCATTTTCTTGTTTAATTTTGTCATGATCAATTTTATCAGTTTCAATTTGAGCAGTTAATTCTCTTATCCGTTCAGTTGAAGCTTTAACTGTTTTGTCACGACCAAGAATCTGATTCTCAACGCTTCTGACCTTTGCTGTCAGATCTTTAATTTTCTCACCGTTGAGATACGTGACAGTATTACAAAATTTGCACTCTTTGTTGTAATTTTTGCAATCAGCATTTCCTTCGATCTTTTTACCTGACGCATTTGTTGACACATCTGAACTGACCTGGCTTTTTGACTCAGACACGGAGTTAGAGTCTACCTCAAGTGCCTTAGCAGCCAGCACTTTGTCAGCCATTTTTCCCAGGTTCTCTGCAGTCAACTCCTGCGTTGTATCGATAACTCCAGTATCAATCTTCTTTGATTTTTCGATCTCTTCTTTCTCTTTCATCTCTTTCTCTTCTTTTTCTTTCTTCGCTTCCTCTTTCATTTTTTCGGTTGGAGTTCCCCACCATTTGTGTTGCCAATACTCATCATTATCTTTCATTTCCTTGATTAAGACTTCCAAGTCTAGAGTTTTGTGATCGATTGCAATATTTCCATACTCATCAAGATAACACTCCCTGTCTGGATCCCATCTTTTTGCTCTCTTTGCTTCCAAATAGATACCAGAAAGTCTAGTAATTTTGTTTTCAGAAATCATCTTTCTGTATCTATACTTCTACTCTTCAGTTCTATCATCTTTCCATGGAATAGGTTCATTTTTCGCCATAAATGCGTAACCAACCGCATCTTCTTCTGGTAGAACCTCTTGACTCCAATCATACCCCTCATCATCGTAAATCACTGCAAGAGCTCTAGATTTCTCTCTGTTGTCTTCAACCTGCTTCAATCTAGGAGGCTCGGATTTATTCTGGTGATAAATCGCCTTCTTGTAGTAATCATCTCTGAAAGGATTCTCCGACTCATCAACATAAGCATTTCGGCATTCTCTCTTGAAATGACCCTTCTGCTTACACTTGAAACAAGTCACCTTCGATTTATCGAACCCCAACTTAGTAGATGCACCACCAATTGTTTTCCTTCCAGTAATTTCCATGAATCTTTGTGCACGACGAACAGCACTTGCCATAGCCCAACGAATATCGATCAGTTCCATTTCCTCCGGATCAATCTGATCGTAATCTTCTTTTGTCAGATTTGTGTTGCCTATCTTCCCAGCTACCAACCCTTCATACGATTCCAACACCGATGCTAGGAAGATCATCTGCTGCTTGGCCGATTCCTCATCAAAGTTCTGAGCATTCTTCAAATCTATCGCAATGTTACATTGAAAAAGATTCTTTGCATCTGGATGATTTCCAGAGGATGAAGATCCACTGTGATAACCACTATGACTTCCACTGCTTTGACCACTTTGATTTTCTTTGCCGGCTGTCAACACATTTTCAACAGAAAACGCAGTCTTTGGAGAAGTAGCTTTCGGCATCATGCTCTTTGGATAATATAGATCCAAATTCTGTTGATAAGATGAATGATTGACTTTATACGTCTTCTTCAATTCCAGTTCGTGACTTTCAAGTCTCTCAATCACCAAATCTGGTTTCAACAATTCAGGAGCAATAGTGTTCTTCAACATCAGTGCATAATATCTCCAATCCATATCTTCTGGTAATGAATCGAACAGTTTGTCAACAAGTTCTTCATCAGAATATCTGATATCATGTCTTGCTAATTCCAGCTTCAGATGACCGAACCTTTCTATCATTTTACACACTGACTCATTCTTAAGACAACCAAACATATCAAACTCTTTCCTAAGAAGTTTCTTTTTGTTTTTCACGATTTCAGTACTTCCTAAACATTTCTTTTCTAACTTTGCCCAAAGATCTTTAGCATTTGAATAGTCTATCAATGAAATGATATCCTCCCGAACAGACTTAAATAACAATGCCACACACTTTTGTTCGGCTACGAATGATTCAATCTCATCAGTAGCTGTTAAGACTTCACCATTCTTTTTTCCTTGATCATAACCGTTCTTCAGACTTTTCCAACTTGGAAATGCAAATGCCATCATCCAGCCTTCAAACTTTCTGGACCACCGACTGTACTCCTCAATAGCCATAAGTTTTGGAGGTTTATTGAACGTTCCGAAAGCACTTTCCGATTCCCAAGCTTCCTTTTTCTTCTCTTTTCGCGAGTTATCATTCACATTGCTTGACGAAGTATCATCGTTTCCGGAATCTCCAGCAAACGCGTACATGTCGCTAAACGGGTTCATAAAAAGATCATCCATCGTGAATATTTCCTGCAAAATAATCAGCAAACCACTTAGAAATTTTCAAAGTTTTGAAAAATCAGCAAGTTCAAGCGATACTGAATAGTTTGAAGCAAAATTCACACTTTAAACTATTCAAGCGAAATCTCACAAATATCCTCAAGCGAAATCTGATCCAAGTTAGTTTCAAGCGAAAACCAACAATTCAATTTCGCTTCAAGATGTTTCAAGCGAAATCCTGAGAACAGATCTGATTCAAGCGAAATCCAAATTTACACTTTCAACAGTTCAAGCGAAATTCAGAATATCAATTTCGCTTCAACTAGTTTCAAGCGAAATCGTCCAATCTTTCAAGCCAATATGTCTGATTTCAAGCGAAATCAACTATAACCTTCGAACACTTTCAAGCGAAATTCAGTTTTAGGTCATTTTTAACATGTTTTAAACTGTATTTTAGTCTGAATCTTTGTAGGCTTTGTTAAAACTACGTTTTACACGATATACTCGAAAATCAGACCATTTCGACCGTTGGAACTCGTTCAGATAAGAAAAATATAAAAAGAAATGAGTAGAAAGAAGAGAATCCGCTGCTATGGTATGAACTCCTCGTCCTGAGCTCTGATACCACTTGTTGGACCGTTCTACGACCTTAAACCGTCAGTTAAGGCAGTTCATCTTTGCATACGAAGGCGGAATCAACGTAAACAAAGTCATAACAGCTCTAATCCTTTTAATCCTTCTTTTCTGATTAATATTCGTGCTTTTACAATGTTTTCTGATACAAAACTGGCAGCACTTCGTGTCTCATACAATGACCAAGTTGTCTAAAATGAATCACACAACAACCTATATATAAGATGTAGATTTCGCTTGAAACAGCTTGAAGCGAAATCAATAGATGTTGATTTCGCTTGAACTCAGTTCAAGCTAAAACACTTGATGTTGATTTCGTTTGAATCAGTTTCAAGCGAAATCTTGAAGTTAAATCACCTAAACCCTAAATAAAACCCTATTGTGTGATCATTCAAACAATTCTAGACACAAGACTTGATTATGACGCAATCAGCAGACATTTAGTGCACCAAAAATAACTTACGTTCTGAATACATCCGGACATCCAAAAATTTATGTAAGCATGACTATATTATGCTTTAGTGTTTGGCTTAAGAAAAATCCATTCGTTGCGTCATTTGGATCGTTTCTCGCACTTATGCGCATTCCGTCGTAATTAAGCGAACATCGCGTTCGTACGACCAAACGAACCGACATCTGAGATATTTTTGAGCATGTTTCATGTCCACAATGTTTAGGCATCATTTCAGGGCCTTAAAGTTGGCTTTACGAGCCTTAGAAGTGTCGGATATGGCCTTAAACACGTGCAGGGGCTGAAACTGTCATTTTTGAAACTTAGTTTCTGATCAGAAGCCCCATGCGGCCCGCATTAGTTTTGGTGTATCCTGAAGCGGGCCGCCTCAGCCTCTGCAGACCAGATTCAATGTTTAACAGCCTGTTTGCAGCTGTTTTGCACCCCTAATCCCAATTCCAAGTGTCAATTTCCTATGGTGAGTGGCAAATGAGCTACCATAAGGTTCCGACAAGTGTACGGCTTTGATCATGCCCCCTTTTCCAAGAAACGATCTTAACGGTGGACCGAAAACTATAAATACCCCATGCCCCCCCCCCCCCATTGCTCAAATCACTAGAATTTTGATTTGAGAAACTCTAAGTTGAAACTATTGTTTCATACCTGAGATTTTTGAATCGAAATTAGCATTCGGGGACCCTTCGTAAGTATTCTTTCGTTCTTTTATTGCTTTTCGAGTCTTTCGAGTCTGAAAGTCAAACTTTGTTTGACTTTCTGCATTGACCAGTTTATGGTCAATGCGAAGTTCGTTTGAACTTCTCAACGTGAGTGTAATCACGATGGTTATAGTCCCTTGGGACTATGCCTACTGATTACCACGTTGTCTAGGGTCGTAGGGTAAGCGATCTAATAAATCGCTTATACCTCGAACCCGACCCATTTGGTCGATCATTAGGATCCGACCAAACACATTAGGTGACCATAGTAGGTAGGGAATAACCTTCCGAGGTTATACCCTATGGTCACATCGTTTGAGTAGTTGTATGATAGGTAGTTTATATGCCTTAGGTAAATTACCAGAATACCCTTTTTCATGTATAATTGGTAATTAAGCATATGTAACCTAAACCTTTGTCACATAACTGATTATGTAACATGTTTAGGCATATTCTACTTGTCATAGGACTAGTTAGGCGGTCCGAACGCGTTTCACGCGTACGACGCGTTAAAGTAGCATAAGCTACCTTAATGGGTCGCGATGGGTCGAAAGCAGTTAGGTTAGGTTTCATGTAGTATGTAGGCCTTGTTAAACCATATCATATGAGTTCCAATACTCATTTGGTTTACCAAGCCTCATCCTATCCGATCTCCCGATTTAAGTTCGGTTTATTTATATAGTTTTAGATTGCCGACTGATTCCGTGCTCCCTCTAGCTTTGTTTGGTTGTTGTTCAAGACCTCTAAGCATTCTCAGGCGAGTACATTATTCCCCTATTTTACTGCTTTCAATTGTTTTGGGGTGACTCATATGTGCTAAATGTTTTCAAGGTTATAACAATGGTATCAAAATGATTTTCGATGTTATAACGATGGTTTCAAAAACGATTAAGACGATTTATACAAAACTAATAACGATTTCGATAATGGGAACGAACTTGTTGGTTGGGTTACATAACAAATGACATTCATTAGCAATGATCAAGCCGACCAGTATTAGGTTATGGTACCATAGGATCTGACAAATCCCGTTATCATACTGCACCCGTGGTTATGTGTGGGGGTGGTGGGTAGCGACTGAATCGGTAATTGTTAACTTACCCTTTGGTAAGGGTTTGTTAATGCGAAAACGAGAAGCGACGAGGGATGAGTCACGAAGGTTTGAATGTTATTAGCGAGACAATCACATAAGTAGTTTCACGACCTAAAATGAATTATACGATTTGGTTAAATGATTGGTTTTCACGCGATGTATTAATGAGTTAAACGATTTAGTTAAACGATTGGCTTCAAAGCGATATACGATTGGTTTTTGGTTAAGTGTTTAGATAACGGGACGGGTGTAATGTGATGAAAGCATGGTGGATACGCCGCTGGTACTTCCTATATATAAAAGATTTCATCATATTACATGCCGTGGCGTTATTTAGTTCACTTGGGTAAACAATTTTCAAACGATGTCACACAAACGAGATTTTCGATATGATATAAACTATACGAGTTTTTAACGAGATTTATTAACGAGTTTCATTAACGATTTATTTTGAGATGTTTCACAATTTGCTTTACTAAAACAAACGTTTTTGGGTTACGAGTCATGGCTATGAGGTTTTATAAACTATAACCCGCTTGATTTGAGTTGGTTAATTAAGTTGCAATGTTATACTCTTTTCAAAACAAGGTTTTTATAAAGTATTGCAACATCTAAACTAGCCATGATTTCAACACTCCTACAAAACCTATGTATTCGCCAGCATTTCTTTGCTGACCTCGTTTTCACATATGTTTCAGGTATTGTTGAATGATATCGATTGATAAGATGCATGCTCACATAGGACTGGACGAGGCTTTAGTGACTCAATAACAATGATAGACTATGTTTAAATTGTGTATTTAGATTTCCAGACGATGTAAATATTCAATGTTTAATAAAACGAAACACTTTTTGTATCCATGGTTATGAAACATTAATTCTGTTACAACACTCCCCGACGTTTCCGCCACGTTTTGTATGTTACACGTGGTCGGGGTGTGACAGAAAAGATGGTATCAGAGCCAATGGTTATAGGGAATTAGGTTATTAGTAATGCTTTGACCTAGTCTATAACCTTCTTAGGACCCTAACGCGAGTTTACTTGCGTTTAGTCATAAAACAATACCGTCACCTATCCTTAGGCGACGACCACAACAAGAACATAAATTTCAAAACCGCTTTGAAAACAAATCATCTGTTCTAGGATGATTGATTACAAGGTTTTGAACCCTCAGTTATAAGGTTTTGAACCCCTTTTGAATTTTCAAACTCTTGCCAAAGTTTTGAGTCTTAAATAATGTGAACACGTGCAAACGGGAAGGGTGAATTCCTGTATTCTGGGTTTTCTGTCTAGGCAAGCACTTCGTATATATCTCATCAGACGCGAGACCAGTTGTGCTTACCTGGGAATTCTTGGGATGAGTGTTCACTTATAGGCGAGCATGTCTTCGCGATACATTATTTTTGACCTATTTACTTTGATTTATCACCGGGGTCGTTTGTTGCTTTGTAGTAACAAACAAATGACCACTATCCTTGCTTTCATCAGATTTGTTCATCTCATTCTTTTCATCTAATTCTCTCACTCGTTTCATTTCATGTTTCCTCTTTTAGACAATGCCTCCTCGACGCGATGCTCGAACCGATGCTCGGACTTTTACTATTGAAGAACTCGCAGCCCTGATCTCTCAGCAGGTGGCTGCTGTGCTTCCCAGGGTTGTAACCCAAGTCCACGAGATATACAACAACGGCAATAATAACAACAACAATAACGCACAGTGTAAATACAAGGATTTTAACCAGGCTAAACCACTCAAGTTTAGTGGTTCTGAAGGAGCGACTGGGCTTCTTCAATGGTTCGAGAGCATTGAGAATACTTTCCGCCACGTGCAGTGTCCTGACAATCGCAGGGTCGAGTTTTCTTTGAGTGTGTTTCAGAAGAGGGCTCTCACATGGTGGAACGGGGTTACGAGGGATCGTGGTGCAGAAGTTGCTCTAGCACAGACGTGGGCTGAACTTAGGGCCCTTATGATGAGGGAATTCGGTCCTCGTCATGAGCAGCGAGCTTTGGAGAAGGAATTTGATGAGTTGAAGCAAGATAGTGGTGAGCACAGGGCGTATACTAATAGGTTTGAGGAGTTGAGTCTGCTTTGCCCGACAATGGTTACCCCACTCGACAAGGCTATCGAAAGGTACATTGACGGCCTACCTGACTCGGTACAAGACATCCTTACTGGTAGTAGCCCTACCACACTCCGTCAGGCGATCGAGTTAGCTGCGACATTGACTGAGTTGCAGATTCGGAAGAATAAGTTACACAGAAAGGGTGACAAGGGTAAGAAGCAAGGGTCTGACAAGGAGTATAGCAAGAAAGGTCAAAACAAGAAGGGTAAGGAAGGTGAGACTTCGAAGAAATCAAAGAAGCGGAAGGGTGCCCAAAATTTTGCTGTTACAGCACAGACTGCTCAGAACTTGCAAAACCCACCGGCACAACCATCTGCAAAGAAGGCATATGCTGGTACCGCACCACATTGTGCCCGTTGCAACGGTCATCACGTTGCACAACAAGATTGCAAGAAATGCACAACGTGTGGTAGACTTGGGCATTTGGCCAATGTTTGTCGTCTGGGACAAAATCAGGCTGCTCAGGTTCAAGCTCCGGTTCAAGGGAATGCTGCGAGATTCCCACTGGGGTCATGTTTCAACTGCGGAGAGATTTGTCACTTCCGCCACAACTGTCCGAGACTGGTGAATGCAAATGCTAACGCAAACCCAAATGCGAACGTCAACGTCAATGTGAATCCAGCACGTGGTCGAGTGTTTAACATCAATGAGGCACTCAATGATGAAGGAGTGAACAATTAGCATTTTGTATTTCCTCTGGTTGTTATCTTGTAACATTTAAAGACAATGCGGTTGTTATATAAATAAAAATTTGTGGTTTTATTTTTTTTAACTAATGCAATTGTATGAATGTTTGATCCAACCTTATGATGTCAACACAAAGACAAAACTACTCGTGTGGTTCTGTCATTTTTATGATCACTTGTGATCTCCCTAAGAACCTCAAACACTTGTTTCTTTTAAATCTAAAGTATCTTATCGTCTTGCACCGTTCGAGATGCAAGAATTATCAAAACAGCCTCAAGAGTTGTCTGATAGAGGATTCATCCGTCCGAACTTTTCACCTTGGAGAAACTCCTGTCCTCTTTGTGAAAAGAAAAATGAATCTTTTCGAATGTATATCGATTAACCTAAGCCTAGTAAGCTTACCATCAAGAATCGATATCCCCTACCTTAAATCAACGATTTCTCCGATCAACTGCATAGCGTTTCATGCTTTTCCAAGATCGATTTGCGTTTTGGGTATCATCAACTTTGTATTCTCGAAGAAGATATTCCCAAAACGGCTTTCTGCACGAAGTATGGCCATTACGAGTTTACAGTCATGCCTTTAAGGATTGACAAATGCTCCAGCCATCTACATGGACTTAATAAATAGAGTCTGCAAGTCTTATTTGGATCAGTTCGTCATTGTTGTTATTGATGACATCTTGATCTATTCATGTCCCGAGCCGATCACGATCAACACCTTCGTTGACATTGGAACCCCTAAAGAAGGAACAAACTTTTCGCTAAATCCTCCAAGAGGAAATTTTGGTTTAAAGAAGTTCAGTTTTTGGGTCATGTAGTCAACAAGCAGGGTATTCATGTGGATCCATCCAAACTGCTGCAATTAAGGATTTGATTCCTTGTATGCTTGAAATACCCGTGTCCAAAGATAACAAATTTAAAGGTCAAATTAAACAATTATGCAATTATGCGATTATGTGATTACGTGTTATGTGTTCTCCTTTATGTTTTTGTGTGATCCGATTTTCAAAATCCTCATAGAATCTTTTATATCTATATATAAGGGATTCATAGTAGGATATTCAAAAGGTACTACCTTAAATCCTTAATGGGCTTCTATGTAATAGTTAAGACCCTTGGATTATATAGTACCACTCCTTGATTCATACGAGACCCTTTGGTGGTCTAGTCAAAAAAAGATTGATTCACAATTTGGTTAAAGGACGACATCTAGTGATGTAGCTGGACAGACTCCTTGATAGTCTATTTAGATCATTTATTGATTTAGTCAAAAGGACTCTATGGCGGTCTAGTCACACTCATCACAGGATTGTTCATTTGGTTTTACCCTACATATTATAAAATAGACTGTGCGAACAGTGCAAGGAATTGTCTAATTATGGACGCGTACATAATTGTGAGATTCAGTGCACGGTAACCACAGTAAGATTTATTATGTGTAAGAGCCGATAGTGACAAAAATAACGAAATGAGAACGATGTAATGGAGGTACGGTGGACGCACCAATGACGCTTCATATACTTGTATATAAGTATCCCTCTTACATTGCAATCATGATGTTATTAAAGATTACTAGAAGTTCAGAACCCTAACCAATGTTGTTCGATCTTTTCAACTTCATGTTTTCAAGCTCTCACAAGTTTCCTCTAAATAAATTTCGGGACGAAATTTACTAAAGTAGGGGAGACTGTAACACCTGTGCCTCCACGGCCATCAAACAAATGCCAAACCAATGAAATATTGTATTTCATACTTGGGATTTGTAGAAATATGTGTATCATTTACACATATCAACTCTTGTTCGATTTCAAACTCTAAATCGCTTTCTGGAAGGTTATACGCGCACCGATGCGTAAATATAACCAGTTTAATGCAACAAACACTCCGGAATAGTGAAATAGGCTAAACATACCTTAAATAACCTTTACATAACTTAGAAATAAGATTTGGAAGGTTTGGTATGCCAAAATCAAGTTAATTCGTCTACAGGGACTAAATATGACAAACTGCGAAAGTATGCCAATTTGAACTGTAACAGACATTCCGGAACATGACCATAAGTTAAACACACCTTAAATATCCTTTACATAGCTTAGAAATAGGCTTTGAGGGATTCGGTGTGCTAAAATATACTTTTGGGTCATTCAGGGACTAAAAGTGTCAAAAAGCGCACAAGTTTGCACTTTTGCGCATAACTTACGTTCTGAATACATCCGGACATCCAAAAATTTATGTAAGCATGACTATATTATGCTTTAGTGTTTGGCTTAAGAAAAATCCATTCGTTGCGTCATTTGGATCGTTTCTCGCACTTATGCGCATTCCGTCGTAATTAAGCGAACATCGCGTTCGTACGACCAAACGAACCGACATCTGAGATATTTTTGAGCATGTTTCATGTCCACAATGTTTAGGCATCATTTCAGGGCCTTAAAGTTGGCTTTACGAGCCTTAGAAGTGTCGGAAATGGCCTTAAACACGTGCAGGGGCTGAAACTGTCATTTTTTAAACTTAGTTTCTGATCAGAAGCCCCATGCGGCCCGCATTAGTTTTGGTGTATCCTGAAGCGGGCCGCCTCAGCCTCTGCAGACCAGATTCAATGTTTAATAGCCTGTTTGCAGCTGTTTTGCACCCCCAATCCCAATTCCAAGTGTCAATTTCCTATGGTGAGTGGCAAATGAGCTACCATAAGGTTCCGACAAGTGTACGGCTTTGATCGTGCCCCCTTTTCCAAGAAACGATCTTAACGGTGGACCGAAAACTATAAATACCCCATGCCCCCCATTGCTCAAATCACTAGAATTTTGATTTGAGAAACTCTAAGTTGAAACTATTGTTTCATACCTGAGATTTTTGAATCGAAATTAGCATTCGGGGACCCTTCGTAAGTATTCTTTCGTTCTTTTATTGCTTTTCGAGTCTGAAAGTCAAACTTTGTTTGACTTTCTGCATTGACCAGTTTATGGTCAATGCGAAGTTCGTTTGAACTTCGCAACGTGAGTGTAATCACGTTGGTTATAGTCCCTTGGGACTATGCCTACTGATTACCACGTTGTCTAGGGTCGTAGGGTAAGCGATCTAATAAATCGCTTATACCTCGAACCCGACCCATTTGGTCGATCATTAGGACCCGACCAAACACATTAGGTGACCATAGTAGGTAGGGAATAACCTTCCGAGGTTATACCCTATGGTCACATCGTTTGAGTAGTTGTATGATAGGTAGTTTATATGCCTTAGGTAAATTACCAGAATACCCTTTTCATGTATAATTGGTCATTAAGCATATGTAACCTAAACCTTTGTCACATAACTGATTATGTAACATGTTTAGGCATATTCTACTTGTCATAGGACTAGTTAGGCGGTCCGAACGCGTTTCACGCGCACGACGCGTTAAAGTAGCATAAGCTACCTTAATGGGTCGCGATGGGTCGAAAGCACTTAGGTTAGGTTTCATGTAGTATGTAGGCCTTGTTAAACCATATCATATGAGTTCCAATACTCATTTGGTTTACCAAGCCTCATCCTATCCGATCTCCCGATTTAAGTCCGGTTTATTTATATAGTTTTAGATTGCCGACTGATTCCGTGCTCCCTCTAGCTTTGTTTGGTTGTTGTTCAAGACCTCTAAGCATTCTCAGGCGAGTACATTATTCCCCTATTTTACTGCTTTCAATTGTTTTGGGGTGACTCATATGTGCTAAATGTTTTCAAGGTTATAACGATGGTATCAAAACGATTTTCGATGTTATAACGATGGTTTCAAAAACGACTAAGACGATTTATACAAAACTAATAACGATTTCGATAATGGGAACGAACTTGTTGGTTGGGTTACATAACAAATGACATTCATTAGCAATGATCAAGCCGACCAGTATTAGGTTATGGTACCATAGGATCTGACAAATCCCTTTATCATACTGCACCCGTGGTTATGTGTGGGGGTGGTGGGTAGCGACTGAATCTGTAATTGTTAACTTACCCTTTGGTAAGGGTTTGTTAATGTGAAAATGAGAAGCGACGAGGGATGAGTCACGAAGGTTTGAATGTTATTAGCGAGACAATCACATAAGTAGTTTCACGACCTAAAATGAATTATACGATTTGGTTAAACGATTGGTTTTCACGCGATGTATTAATGAGTTAAACGATTTAGTTAAACGATTGGCTTCAAAGCGATATACGATTGGTTTTTGGTTAAGTGTTTAGATAACGGGACGGGTGTAATGTGATGAAAGCATGGTGGATACGCCGCTGGTACTTCCTATATATAAAAGATTTCATCATATTACATGCCGTGGCGTTATTTAGTTCACTTGGGTAAACAATTTTCAAACGATGTCACACAAACGAGATTTTCGATATGATATAAACTATACGAGTTTTTAACGAGATTTATTAACGAGTTTCATTAACGATTTATTTTGAGATGTTTCACAATTTGCTTTACTAAAACAAATGTTTTTGGGTTACGAGTCATGGCTACGAGGTTTTATAAACTATAACCCGCTTGATTTGAGTTGGTTAATTAAGTTGCAATGTTATACTCTTTTCAAAACAAGGTTTTTATAAAGTATTGCAACATCTAAACTAGCCATGATTTCAACACTCCTACAAAACCTATGTATTCGCCAGCATTTCTTTGCTGACCTCGTTTTCACATATGTTTCAGGTATTGTTGAATGATGTCGATTGATAAGATGCATGCTCACATAGGACTGGACGAGGCTTTAGTGACTCAATAACAATGATAGACTATGTTTAAATTGTGTATTTAGATTTCCAGACGATGTAAATATTCAATGTTTAATAAAACGAAACACTTTTTGTATCCATGGTTATGAAACATTAATTCTGTTACAACACTCCCCGACGTTTCCGCCACGTTTTGTATGTTACACGTGGTCGGGGTGTGACAGCAACTGAGAATTTTTCATCACTTCCATTCTCAGCTAGGACACCCAACAGTTCTGGATCAACCACAACAGCTTTAACAATATCATTTTTTACTGTAACAATGTCCTTCCACATGCCCGAAATCCCTGTTTTTAACGGAATCGCATTTTCATTCGAACCATTTCCAAGAATAGCTTTAATCACATTTACCCAAAGGTGTGATTGTTGATGCTTCAACCGCCAACGCCATTTCATAAGAAGGGCCCAATTAAGGATTCTAATCTCACCTAAACCAAGGCCATCCAAATGTTTTTGTGTCACCACTTTGTTCCAACCCACCCATCTTATCTTTTTACGCGATCCCGTCTTCCCCCAAACAAAGTCCCTTCGAATCCCTTCCAACGTCTTAATAATCTTTTTCGGAGCTTTAAACATCGATAAATAATACGACGGCATACTACCAAGAACCGATTTTGCAAGAGTCAATCTTCCACCCATAGAGAGAATCTTTGCCTTCCATCTAGATAATCGTTTTGTAACTTTATCAACAATCGATCTCCAAGCTCTAACTCTTTTCATATTATCACCAATCGGAAGACCAAGGAATTTAAGAGGAAGCGAACCGGGTAAACAATTAAACTTACTTGCCATTTCTTCCACCACCACATCGTCCACCCCAACACCCATAAAACTACTTTTATGAAGATTAACCTTTAATCCCGAAACAAGAAAAAGAACCCTTAGGATCCTTTTCAAGTTTAATATATTTTTTTCACTCCATAACCCCAAAAACATGACATCATCTGCGTAACAAAAGTGACTCAAAACCGGGCCACCGTTCGGAAGAGCCACCCCATCAAAGAGCCCATTAGAACACGCTCTCTTCATAAACCCTTCCAAAACCTCTAAGCCCAAAATAAAGAGGAAAGGTGACAAAGGATCACCTTGTCGAAGACCCCGTTTAAGATGAAATTCCTTAGTAGGAGAGCCGTTAACTAAGACAGAAGCCATACTGGATGAAAAACAAGCTCTAATCCATCTCCTCCATCTCTTAGGAAACCCCATAAGTTTCAAATTGTTCAATAAAAAATTCCAATTAACCGAGTCGTACGCTTTCTCAAAGTCGACTTTGAACAACATCACCTTCACCCCTTGTTTTTTCGCCCAAGAAATTACTTCACTCACCATTAAAGGACCGTCAAAAATATTTCTATCTTCCACAAAAGCTGATTGAGAAGGTGACGAGATTGAAGACATCACCCCTTTTAGTCTATTAGCAAGCGCTTTCGCTTTGACTTTATACACTATCCCAATAAGCGAAATTGGTCTAAAATCTGACAAAGAAATAGGGTCATTAATCTTAGGAATAAGAGTGAAAAAGGAAGAATTGCACCCAAAATTAGTACGACCCGATTCATAAAATAGAAACATCAATTCCATGAACTTTGGTTTTAGCACATCCCAGTACCGTTTTACGAACAAGAAAGTGAACCCATCCGGCCCCGGGGCCTTATCTCCACCACACTCCCAAACAACCTTTTTCATTTCCTCAATCGAAAACCGAGCCGTCAACATTCTTGACTGGGACAATGAAATGGATCGAAAATCATTAACCATCAGCACCGGCCTTATTTGCATTGGCTCGCTAAATTTCTTCTTAAAAGCTTTCATAATAGCTGCCTTCATGTTCGGAGGATCACGGTATACAACCCCATTAATAACAATTTCATTAACCCTCCTCACCGCTTTCTGAAAATTAATAAATTTATGAAAAAATTTCGAATTCTCGTCACCATTCTTCATCCAATTCAACCTGGCCTTTTGCTTAAGATCCTTAGATTCTTGCTTTTCTAGCTTTCTCAGCGCCGAATTCAAGTTCACTCTTAATTTTTTTTCCTCAGCAGCAAGTCTTCTATTTTCAGCCAAGGATTCAAGCTCGCTCAATTTTTTAATAATCTCCACCGGTGCTTTTTCGTCGTCACACTTCCACCCATTTTGCCACACTTTCAATGCTCCCTTTAGTCTTTTCAACAAGTCGATTAAGGCTTTGTCTCCTTGCTGAACAAACACCTCCTCATTGAAAACCCCTTTAACTACATCATCAAAACCCTCTTTACAAAGCCACGAATTAAAAACTTAAACGGAATCGGGCCATAATCCACATCATTACACAAAAGAATCAATGGACTATGGTCCGACAATTCCTTATCAAGGACCTTAAACATAGCCTCCGGCCAAGCCTCCATAAAGCTATCACACACCGTAATAGAGTTTCGTGCCGTCGTCAGAAATACGAGTAAACCTCCTACCGACTTGATTATATTCTAAAAGCCCTGCCCCTTGAATAAAACAATTAAAACGGAAGGCACCAAGGTCATCAAACAAAGAATTACATATCTCTTCTTCATCACGAACTTCATTAAAATCCCCTAGAAGAATACACCACCCCTCAACTCTATTACGCCAGTCCAAAAGCTCACCCCATAAACCATTCCTTTTATTTGAGTCGTTTGGAGCGTGAATATTAAACACGTTTAAAGGACACGACATACCTTTAAGGAATCCAGAAACTATTAAAAATTGCTTTTTCCGAACAATTACCGAAGTATTAACAAAAGCATCCGGATTCCACACAGTCAACAACCCCCCTGACTTCCCCACTGCATCTACACAACAAAAATATGCCCGTTGGTTACCCCAAAAACTTCCAATCACCTGCTCAGAAATCCCAGCTAATTGAGATTCTTGGATAGCGACAAAAGAAATCTTATACTCTCGAACTAACCTGCGAACCTACCGACCTTTCTCCATGTCACCACCACCCCTTAAATTTAGGGACAAAAAATTCATTGAGCACCAATTTTCTCCTTTTCTCCCTTAATCGCATCAGTCACATCCTCCTGAAACTCCTTCAAATCGACCCCAATAATTGTTGCCACTTCCATAGTTCCTACCACTTCATGATGAATCTCTACAGTACATACAGTCTCTACACCTTTCTCTGCTTGATTATCTTCACAACGCACACCCTCTCCCACTTTATCAATATTTTTGGTAGAAGGCCCACTTCTACCCTTTTTCGAAATACTGTCTCCTGGAAGGAAAGTATGAGAGATCTGATTACCCCTCTTTCTTTTCTTTACATAGCTCTTAATACCGCCCGCCCAAATAATGCGATGAATATCAAACGGGTCATCTGCCCGGATATTTAGATCCGGAACCGAAACTGGTCCACCTTGATGCTTCTTCTTTTGGACCGATGTCCTTCCCCCATCTTTATATAATCTAGTCGTCCCACACCCAAAATCTACTGGCCCAACTTTTTTAGTTGGGGTTTTAAAAAAGTTATCTGAGCCTAGCCCACCACACGAATTTTTAGGCCCAGACTTTGCTTGAAACAAAAAAACTCCTTCATTCCCACCATGTGGTCCCACCTGAGATTCTTTTTAAGAATTCAAAACCTCCTGATCAATTCCACCATTTAAAACATGTTCCTTTCCATGCACATGCACATGTTTTACTTCATCTTCTCTCTGCTCAACATCACTCAATTCACACTCTTCCATCAAATTAACCACTCCGACTTTAGAGTGCAAGGCCGGGTGACCACCCCACAAAATAAAATTAGGTGACCAATCTCCCTCCTCTTCGTGCACCCAAACTTTAAATCTTCGATCTCTCCACCCAAGTGTCACCTCCTCATTAATCTTCCGACCATGATCGACGACTACCGCAATCTTATCGTAAGCTAGACACCCGTCCCTCAGAGAGGCTTCTGATGGTTGAACAATACGACCAATTCTTTCACCTATAGAATTTATAACCCCTCTATCCCATAGTACCAAAGGGATACCACGAACAATCAACCAAACCAATCGACAAAAATCAGTATCCTGACCATTCCAAAACTCCATACTATTAGCCCACACCTCCCAAAAAGTCTTTTGATTTTCTAGAAACTCTAGAGCCGTGACAGAATCTCTAGAGCCTCCCAAAATTTTCACTTTTTGTCCTTTATGTTTGCACTGAATTTTGAAACGTGCCCTTTAAAAGTTTTAGTTTCAATTTATGTCCAAAAAACACATGTTTTATATCACTTTATGTCCTTTATACCAAACTGAGTTAAATTACTCAGTTATATTTATTTAAGGCAAGGGCAAAAATGGTATTTTATAAATAAATGCATCACATCCCTTTATCCCCTTATCTTCCCTAACCTATATCTTCCCTAACCTAAACCCCCAACCCACTACCATCGTCTGAACCCTAAATAACCACCAGCCGCCACCACAGATATGTACAGATCATATCTAAATTTGAATAGAGATGACAAGATCTTATCTAAAATCAAACAGAGAGATGAAGAGATTTGTGTAAATCACAACCCCAAACCCATCTCTCTCTAGGGTTCTTATGGCGAATTTACAGGTGGTTAACGTTGTTTTTTCCGTCGTTGGTTGGAGTCGTTGGTGGCGAGATGACGGTGAGCTGGTGGCGGAAGTTGGTTGTGGTTGGATGCTACATGCGATGATGGGTGGGCGACAATTGTGGTTGTTGGTTATGAAGATGGTGGGTTTCGATTTGGGATTGGGTATTGATTTGGGTTGGATACCGATTTGGGATTTGCGGTGCTGTTTTTGTTTGTTGATGTGTAGGGGTGGGTTCAGACGACCGATTGTTTGTGGTGGTGGTCGGCAGGTGGTGGATAGCTGGTAGTGGTGGTAGGCAGATGGTGAGGTGGTGCTTGGTGGTGGAGTAGAGAGAGAAAAATATGAGAAAGTGTGTTTGTGTTAATCTGTCATGGTGGAGTAGAGAGAGAAAAAATATGAGAAAGTGTGTTTGTGTGGTGCTATGTTTAGGGAGGGGACCGGCGGACGTTGGCCGGAAACAGCCGCTGGTGGAAAGAGGGAGCGGTGATGGCAAGAGTGAGCTGAAGGCAATTCTGTAGTCCAGTTTGTTATCAAAGGTTGTCAATATAAACATCCAGAGCCTCGGTCTCATTTTTATTAAAAAGAAGAGTTGTTTTTTGAATATTCTGCATTTTTAGTCAAAGATTAATGGTTTATCTTTTGTATTATTAATTAGAGTAAATTTCATTAAAATACCAATAATACACTTGCATTAAATAAATATAACTAAGTAATTTAACTCAGTTTGGTGTAAAGGACATAAAGTGATATAAAACATGTGTTTTTTGGACATAAATTGAAACTAAAACTTTTAAAGGGCACGTTTCAAAATTCAGTGCAAACATAAAGGACAAAAAGTGAAATTTTCTCTTTATTATATAATATAACTGGTTTGAACCCCGTGTATTACACGGGTTGAATAAATATAATTTTATATACTAAGTAATAAAATAGTTACATCTTTTAAAAACTCGTGTATTCCATGATTTGATTAAACACATGTCTTACACGAATAATGTAATCTGTTAACATATTTAGTCATCAAGATGTGTTTTCTAACAAAATGAACTTTAAGGTACTGTTTACTTGTTGTAACATCTCACTTTATTTTTTATTAGGTTAGAGAGTTGTGTATTACATGGTTTATAACATTTTACTTTGTTTTTTATTTATTATTAGGTTAGAAACTTACGTATTACCTGATGTTGGATAATCAGCAGAAAAAAAGAAAAAAAAATGTTTTAGTAAAAAATATTAAATATACAAGAGATAGGTTGGATATTATAATTTAATATTATTATTTCATTGGAGTGTAAAACGGGATAATGAGATCCTTTATTAAAAGTAGGATTCTAAATATACCACATGTATAAAAAATATATGTTGTACATGACAAATAAATCTTTTTAACGAAACCGTTGATTAAAATAAATATTTTTATTTTAATATGTGATTATCAGTTATCCTTGTCCTTATCATCAAATATAAAAACGATTAAAACTACCAATTAAACAAAATCTTTATAAATATTTAAAACGCTAATATATTTTTTAGATCTTAATAATTAATATATTATTATCAGTTATCTTTGTCTTTATCATTAAAATCTCTTCTATAAATTTTAAATTTTAAATTTAATATTATCAATAATTGACTTTCCATAATAAATATTTAGAAAAATAATTAAGACCGCCTCATAGAGTGCCATGTGTCCCTAACATGGTTTCTTTTATTATATAGTATAGATACGTAATTTTATTTATCATTATTTTATTTACGGAATTTTTGATTAAATATTTTAAATCGTTTAACCCGTGTTTTGTACGGGTACCAAATCTTTTGTCTTAATATATCGTGTTCTCTTAGAGCACCACAATAAGGCTTATTATATTATAAGGGGGCGTTTGATTCGTTGAATGAATTGGAATTAGAATTGAAATTTGTATAGGAATTAGAATTTAAAGTAATTAGATTTGGAATCTAAACATTCTAATTGGAATTGGAAATTGTTGGAACTGGAATCTCAATTCCATTTTTGTCGTCAAATGAATTGGAATCCATCACCCTGGCACCCACAACCACTAGTACGTGTCGAAACGGTTCGGGTCGAAGCGGTTAGATTCGAAACGGTACGGATCGAAACAGTTTGCGTCGAAACGGTACATGTCGAAACGGAACGGGTCGAAACGGTTCGATTGGAAACAGTACTGGTCAAAACAGTTCGCGTCGAAACGGTTCGTGTCAAAACGGTTCGATTCAAAATGGTAATAGTCAAAACGGTACGGGTCGAAACGGTTCGTATCGAAACGGTTCGCGTCGAAACGGTACGGGTCAAAACGGTTTGATTCGGTTATAAATCCGATTAACTCGCAATCGGAAAAAAATGAACCGAATTCTTATTCAGTACGGGTTGTAACCGTAACTAGATTCTTGGTTTTGGAGGCCTGAATTATGTCATTTACAGCTTTACAGTGATTAAAAATTTTTGTTGCAACTTCTTTTCACAAGATAATGAAAGGGTGTGTTGAATCTGGTTTATTGTTGACGGGTCGACAAGTTTTGATTATATATATATCAAATTTTTGTTGCAACTTCTTATATATATATTATATATATCATGTGATTGTTGACGGGTCGACAAGTTTTGATTGGGTCAGGCAGAACGTTACGGGTCGAAACCGTTCGCGTCGAAATAGAACGGTACGAGTCGAAACCGTTCGCGTCGAAACGGTACAGGTCGAAACAGTTCGGATCGAAACGGTACGGGTTAAAACAGTGCGGGTCAAAACGATCGAAGATTCCAATGAATTTACTTTAATTCCTTCACATAGTAAGGATTTTGAATTCCTTTAGTTAAAGGAATTTGAAGGAATTCATACTAATTCCAATTTCAATTCAATTGTCAACCAACACACGAAGATTGGAATTGGGATTCCAATTCCATCAAATTCTGTGAACCAAACATCTTAAGAGATGGAATTCAAATTCCAATTCCCTCAAATTCCATTGAATTTCTGCGAACCAAACGCCCCCTTAGAGGTTTCCATCCATATATAATCACTGAGTGAAGGTGGGTGATGTCAGTAATCCGCCAGAATACATGGCCTAGCTAGTGTATTGTTTAGGCTGTTATAGACATAATTTACTATGGATCATGAAACTTTGTTTCAAAACCATTTCCATTTAGGTTGAACATTACATTCACTCAGAAATTTCATTCGTTGCTTCAAATCTTGCATTTGCTTTTAACCCAAAAACCATAAGAATTTATAGGAATAATCATTCAAACATAGTAAAACATACTTTCACCTTACACATAATCTTTGCATAAAAATCATTCTCATACCACCCAAAAGATGTGAAAATGATCTCTTAGAACTTAATTGGTAAAATGCTTTAGGTTACCGTGAACTGTTGAACTTATAAAATAACATATGGCTGTAAAGCCAAAATATGCTAGTCTATCATGAATAAATCAAGTGATGAAGATATACTTCTCTCTAAGATAGTGAATCGTGAACACTAACAAAAGATCTTTCCATAGCCTCAAAGATCTATTGAAGGTTTGAAAGCTTTGTTGATGAAGATCAAGGCCCTGATAAAGAATAAAGAACTCATGAAAAGACTAAACATGTGTTTAACCTGAACATATGTTTTATAGGGTTAAGTTATTCTACAAAAGGCTCCTAAAAGTAAGAAGTGTAAGAAGGCATTTTAGAGTTACAAGTGTCCAATAACCTAAAACCTAAACCTACTACACCACCACCCAAAACCTAAACACTCACCCCCACCCAAAAACCTAAACCCCCCATCCCATGCAAAAAATAATAATAATAATAATAATAATAATAATAATAATAATAATAATAATAATAAAAATAATAATAATAATAATAATAATAATAATAAATATAATAATAATAATAATAATAATAATAATAATAATAAATAATAACTATACCTCACCAAAAAACTCCACAAAAAACCTAACCCCCACCCCCAAAAACCTAAAAGAAACCTTAACCCCACCCTACCCCCCAAAAACCTAAAAAAAAACTAACCCCTCCCCACCCACCCCCACCCCTCTGCGGCAAAAAAAAAATAAAAAAATTGGGTGGGTGATGAGGGGGGGGGGGGGTTGTGGGGTTTAGGTTTTTGAGTGGTGGTGGGTGGTTAGATTTTACTTTGGTGTAGTGGGTTTACTTTTAGGAGCCTTTGTACACTTCTTAAACCATGTTTTATATAAATAAACAGAGGTTTCCCAGAACAAATATCGATGCTATAACATAGTCTGTAAAAAGGAATTGAGAGTCTTAAAACATATGTTACGAGGATGATCAGATGTTTCTAACATTTGAGAATCTTTTCTGTTAGAAATGTTAGATGTCACTATCAAGAAGACGTCAGCCCTGGTTATCTAACTGATGTTTGTACTTACTATAAATAGATCTTCTCTGTTCAGATCTATTTATCACTTTTCAACATTCCTTTTGTACGAACAGAAAGTTAGTGATTAGGTTGAGGGGGAGTGAGATTCATACTTGTAATTGTAATCTTTTGATTATGTTTGAAAGACAATATGGCAAGTTTCCATATTTGTGTTCGTTGGACCTACAAAAGAACAGATGATATTCAAAAGCAAAAACATGATCAAGTGATCAAGAAATAAATAGAAGTTTGAACCAGATTTCTCCCAAAGATAGTGAATCCTGAACACCTAAATTATAGCATCTGTTGAAGACCAGCAAACATTTGTTTGAAGCCTTGGAACCGCTGTTCCTGAAGAAACAAGGTCTGTTCAAGTCCTAAAGTCTGTTGAAGCAAAGGTCTGCTGTGAAGACCAAACATCTGTCTAGCCAAACAAATGTTTAGACCAAGGCAACAGAGGATAGCTTAACAGTTGTTTCGAATCTAACAGTATTAGCTTTTATTAGTGTTTAGCATAGTTAGATCAGTTATTTGATTCCCACACATGTTTGCAACATCTGTGGAATCTTTTCAGTTAGGAATATTAGATGTCATTATTAGGGTGATATCAGCCAATCACAAACAAAGCTTTCGTACTTAGTGTAAATAGATCTCACCTGTTAGAGATCTAGTTATCACTACACATCACCTTTTATTTTGTAAGAACATAATTTATAGTGATCAGTTTGAGGGGAGTCTGTAAAGTCAATCTTCTGTAAAACTTTCTGTAATCATTTGATTATAATTGAAAAACAGATGTTGATGATGATTTCTCGCTTGTGATTATTTGTCTTTACTTATACAATACAAAATTGTTTGCACTTATTTGTCTTTTAATCACAAGCCTTATAAACTCAAACTTAACAATTGGTATTAGAGCTTAGTCATGTTAAACTTGATTTCACAATCAGTTTAACATACAAAGGTCAGCTCACAAAGATCCAAGTATGTTCGTAGATCATAGTAGTAAAGTGTAGAACTCAATAGTCTCTAACACATACTTTGTTTTTCTTCAAAATAACAAAAGAAAATGGCACACAATGATCCTATAAAACCGGCCTCAGTATTAAGCCTCCCATGCTTGTTAGATCTGAATTTAATGTCTAGCAATGTAGGATGGCTCACATACGTGCTCAACAAAACACCGGGTGTTGGAAGTCCATTGTATTCGGACCTCACATTCCAATGGTATCTAGTGCCGAAAACCCGAGTGTGCAAGAGCAAAAGAAGCCAGAAACTACTCAGAGCATGATTTCCAAAAAATCAAGATAGATGCCAAAGCCTTTATGTCACACCCTCAAATTCTACATGTGGAGTTCTACCGTGAGGCGCGTGACAAATCAGGATCACAGTCATTAGTCATACTGAATGACCGCTATATGGGTTTAAAAATTTTCCTGAATGCTCATTCACGAGAAAATACTATTTATGCAATTTAGTTGTGAAAGTGTAACGATTACAAAACCAAAATAGCTAATGTAATTTAAAGCTGAGTTTGTTTGTTTGATGAAATCAATACGACTCCATAATGCATCCTAATCCTGATATGTTGATGCGTGTGTAGCGTTATATATTTTTATGTATATTTTAAGCCCTTTTTAACACTTTGGTCAAGTTTTAAATTTATAAAACACGATATTTACTAACACTAAACACACATATGGGCAAGTGCACCCATCGTGAGCGTAGTATAGTGTTGGTAAGATACCGAGGTCGTCCAAGGACACAAGAGCTTTTAGTACCAGTTTATCCTCAACGTCTAATCAAATCAAAAATTTAGAAAAAGGTTTTTAAACAAGAAAATAAAACTAACTAAAAATGCTGAAAATAAATAAAAAAATAAAACAGATATACAAGATGAATCACTTGGATCCGACTCACCTTTAGTGTAACCTTTGATTATTTCCGCACTTTTGCACTTTTTAAGAGATTATCTTAGTTATAGTAGTAGGCCCTTCTTTTGAAGGTGACGTTACCCTCAACCCAGTAGTTTGAGTCAGCAAGGATACAATCCTAAAGGGTTGGATTATTGAAATTGTAGGATCGTGAAACGACCTAACGAGTCGATCAGAAGAGTGCTCAGACAGAATCGGAGGTGGAATTCATTGATTCTGTCTTTGTTTAGCTTGTATAACACTAGAATCACTATTAACTGTCTCTTGTATTGCTTAAAACACGATTACAAAACTGGAGACACTTCGACAGCACCTCGGCGTCGGAAACAAGAACTATTACAACTTATATCGCTTGAAGACTATATATAGGGCTAGGGTTTCGCTTGAAGGTGACAAATGTCAGTTCAAACGAAATCACTTATGTTGATTTTGCTTGAAATGGTATTTGTTACTTTCAAGCGAAATAACATGTTTCAAGCGAAATCAGCTTAAAACAATATTCAAAACCCTAAGTTTCTTATACTTCAAGCCCTGATCTATCAGTTCTAATCTAAGACTCGAACGAAGATGAAGTCAACAGACAACTGCACCAACAGACTCCCCCTTGAATGTTGACGGAATCTTCAGTGAGAGTCTTCAACATGACGACTCTTCAATCTTGATCGGTCTTCTTCAGGAATTTCTCCTGGAATCATGTAACCGGATCTTTTCTCTAGCTCTAACCTCGTCAGACTCCCCCTAAAATACAAACACATTTTATGAAATTTGAAAACAAACTGTACAAACAAATTAACAACTGATATCGAATCGCTTCAATTCGCCATCCACTTTGCATAGACAATCAGAACTCCCCCTCACAACAAACTATTTTCCCATTGATTTCAAAACACTTAAGTTTGTTTTAATCAAATGGTTTTTCCAGAAAATTAGTTTTGTTGATTGATTTTAACCATTTGTAGGTTAGGGGTTTGGTTCATCACATTGTCTTTCAACCACTGTAGGAAAATGCAAGTACAACTTAATGTCCTTGATTTACCATTTGTAGGTAAAAACCTTTTCAACCAATTTTTCAACCACATGGCTTACCAACCAATACTACTTGTAAGTTACCATATGTAAGTTGAATTCTCAAGATGCCGATTCCTATTCCTCGCTTACCAACCTGGGAGTTCCGGCAAGTCAGGTTTTTCATTGAAACAGTTTCACCCAAGCCTGACGGTCCCTGGGTGCTTTTGAATTCTTGTTCAACAATGGTGGAAAATTTACATAATCCATTGTTAGACTAGAATTCTCATTTTTTACCTCAACACATGGTTCTTCTGGCTTTACCACACCAGATTCATCGCCTGAACGTGGCTTGTCTGACTTTGATGAGTCAGATTCATTGCCAACACATGGCTCCTTTGTTTCCAAAGAAACAAATTCATCACCACCAACTTTCTCTTTCTTTACTCTCTCCTCTGTCCTCAGATTTGTATCTGATGAATTCGTTTTGCTTGATTTGTCATTCTTTGGTGAGCAAGACGATTTATCAGAACTTTTATCTGTTTTACCAGTTGTATCCGAGGACAAAATCCTTTCGAGATACTCTCTCGCCTTCTTCCTCTTCTTCCTCAGTCTGTCTTTCTGCCCCTGCGAAAGCTTTACTTTCTGTTCATGAACTTTCTGTTCTTGAACTTTAGGTTCTTGAACTTTCTGTTCTTTGGGCTTGACAATAACTGGTTTCTTTGCCACTTTCTGAGATTCAGCCCTCGATCTTCCCTTTAATCTCATTGGACAATCTCTGGCAATGTGACCTTTGATATTGCATTCAAAGCATCTTCTCGTTTCATAACTCCAGTTCTGGCAGTTAACAGCAATGTGTCCTTGATAACTGCATTTGAAACACACTCTGTTATCGTACCAATCACCATCTTTAGTCCAAACATTCAGATCATAGCACTGTTTGGCTTGGTGATAATCCTTGCTCCTCTTGCTTGCTGGATTTGGCTTTGAAGCACTGTGGTCAAAACTGCACCACTTATTACCAACAATTTTTGAGTTTTGATTTTCAACTTTTTGTGATTTTTTTATCACGATTGGATGATTGAACTGATGAGCTTTTATTTTCTTTTTGAAAATCTTTCGGTTTTTTATCCTTTTGTTTTTGTTCCACATTCTTCTTTACAGGTTTTTGCGATGAGCATTCACCTTTTTCAGTAGAATGTAGAACAGTTTCTTTAAACATTTCATTTAATTTTAAAAATATTTTTCTTTTTTCAATTTCATCATTAGTTTTCTCATCACAATCTTCAACTTTGATTTGTCAAAGTTTGTGACATTGTCACTTATTGGAACAGAATTGATCGGTTTTGGACATGGATAATCTTGTGTTGATGAGGAAGTCTCAAAACCTTTCAATTTCTCTTCAAGCTCTTTGATTTTAATTCGAGCTTTTTCAGCTTCCTTTTCAAGTCGAATAATCGTCTGAAGATGAGAGTTTATTGTACATTGTTTTTCAATGTTATTCTTGCTAAAAACAGATCTCTGATCTTCAAGAATCTTTATTTGACTTTGAAATTCTTTTTCAGTTTTTATCTTTTCATTTTCAAAAAATTTTATTTTCTTTTCAAAATCTTTTACATTTTCTTTCAAATTGTTGTTTTCTAATGTCAAACTATTCAAACCACACAACAGTTTGACATTTTCAGATTTCAATTTCTCAAAATTTTCCTGCAATTCAAGAATCTGTTTAACATCTGATTTCATCTCATTATTCAAATTTTTGATCTCCAATGCCAAACTTTCCGCATCTTTCAAGAGTTTGTCATTGTCAGCTTTAAATTTGTCACATTTAAAACACACTAAATCAGAATTCGAAGATCCAAGCTTCACAGATTCTTCATTCTTTGAAATTTCCTTTGTTTCCATCTTGTATGTTCATGCACAAAAGAGTTTAACGAAATCAAAAGGATTCATATTTTCGTCGATATAATATTTCCTTCTAATATCATATTTCAAAATACTCCTTGTTACAAGACACACACGAATTCTTTTATCTATTTCAGCAATTACATCCAAATCCATTTTTTGTAAATTCTTTTCCATTTCATTCATCAATTCCTTCTTTTTTTATATTCGTTACAAAACTCTGCATTAACCTCATTGAAGAACTGTTTTGGATAAAGTTCTGGAAAAATATCTTTTCTTTTTAGTTCAATCAAAAATTCATCCAATTTAACAGGTAATGCATCTGCCAATTTCGATATCAGATCATCATTTGATAATCTAATATCATTTTTCCTCAAATTTGTTGTTACAATTTCAAAACGTCTTTCCAAATCATCCAATGTTTCATCTTTGCGGCACAAAAAATGTTCAAAACTTTTAACCCAAGTACTCACCTCTACATTTCTATAACATTCATCCAAATTTCTCACATACCAACTATTTAAACTTTCAATATAATTGTTTTCTTTTTCATCAAACATCGTTGCCATTTCTCAAAAAACAGTCCCGACAAATTTCACTCAAAACACACTTTCAAGCGAAATACCTCTCAAGCGAAATAACCCTGAATCAAAAATACTGATTTCGCTTGAAGCAGTATGCACTCAAGCGAAATATCAACTTGAAGCGAAATCAGGTTTGAAGCGAAAACAACACCCTGAAGTCTGAAGCGAAATCAGCACTTCTGAAGCGAAATCAGGTGTAATTTCAAGCGAAACCTCAAGTTCAAGAGAAATAAAATCAAATATTCAAGCGAAACCTTGTTTTCAAGCGAAATCAAACTACTAATTTCGCTTGAAATGTGCTGACATCATCAATTCGATCTGATTTTTGCAAAATTGATCAAGTTTTAAGCTGATTGTAGGTCTGATTCTTTCAAGGATTTGTTAATTCAATGTTTCGCACACTATATGTGAAAATCAGTCCATTTTAACTGTAAAAACTTGTTCAATTGTGAAAAGAAGGTGTAGAAATCATAATTTTCCAGCGAAAACGAGCTAAACGGTAAGAACTCTTCTTCCTGTGCTCTGATACCACATGTAGGATCGTGAAACGACCTAACGATTCGATCAGAAGAGTGGTCAGACAGAATCAGAGGCGGAATTCATTGATTCTGTCTTTGTTTAGCTTGTATAACACTAGAATCACTATTAACTGTCTCTTGTGTTGCTCAAAACATGATTACAAAACTGGAGACACTTCGACAACACCTCGGCATCGGAAACAAGAACTATTACAACTTATATCGCTTGAAGACAATATATAGGGCTAGGGTTTCGCTTGAAGGTGACAAATGTCAGTTCAAGCGAAATCACTTATGTTGATTTCGCTTGAAATGGTATTTGTTACTTTCAAGCGAAATAACATGTTTCAAGCGAAATCAGCTTAAAACAATATTCAAAACCCTAAGTTTCTCATACTACTAGCCCTGATCTATCAGTTCTAATCTAAGACTCGAACGAAGATGAAGTCAACAAACAACTGCACCAACAGAAAGATAATTAATTAAGTTATTAATGCATATTGTGGTAGGCCCCTCTTTTGAAGGTGACGTTACCCTCGGCTAAGTAGTTTGAGTCAGCAGGGATACAATCCTAAATAGTCGGGTTAAAGTTTTAATAGTAGTTTACATATGAGGGGATCAAGGAATTTGGACCCCCGCCATCCAATACCAGTGGGTATTGAAGGAGGTCCTACTAAACTTGACCCAGGTCCTTGCAGGATCTATACACTGAACAAGGCAAGACGCTTACCAAACCATTCCCTTAATCCCCCGACCACGTAGCCAATATATCTCCATATAGACCGTGGAGATATGAATGGTGAAAATCTTTTATTTTATATAGACAGTAAAATAATGCCAAGACACCACAGACAAATGATAAGGAAGATTCACCTTCAACATAAGAAACTAGTTATTAAAGTCATTAATACATAACCAAATAAAAAGTGCGAAAAGATTAAAAATAAAAAATATTACACTAAATGCTTGTCTTCACCAAGTGATGTAAGAGACTTAGGCAAACATGGCCTTTGATTGTCAAGAACTCTTACAATCAATCTTGGATCCCGAGACTACTCACACACTCTATGATGGATGATGGATGATGGTGGTGGATGTGGGTTGTGATGGTGGTGGTGGGTGGGTGAAGTGTGAGAGAGGTGGTTTGCCAAGGGATGGTTTGCAAGTGAGCCAAGCACCCTGTGACACCTGTGTCACTGTGACCATCAAACAAATACCAAACCAATGAAATATTTTATTTCATACTTGGGATTTGTATAAATATGTGTACCTTTTGCACATATCAATTCTTGTTCGATTTCAAGCTTTAAATCGCTTACAGGGACTAAATTCGACAAACTGCGAAAGTATGACGATTTGTACTGGAACAGACATTCTGGAACATGACCATAAGTTAAACATACCATAAATATCCTTTACATAGCTTAGAAATAGGCTTTGAGGGGTTCGGTGTGCTAAAATAAACTTTTGGGGTCATTCAGGGACTAAAAGCGTCAAAAAGTGCACAAGTTTGCATTTTCGCGCATAACTTACGTTCTGAATACATCCGGACATCCAAAAATTTATGTAAGTATTAAAATATTTTATTTTTGTGTTTGGCATAAGAAAAATCCATTCGTCGCTTGATTTGGATCGTTTTTGCGTCCGTTACGACTTCCGTCGTAATTAACCGAACAACACAACCGTACGACCAAACGAACCGACATCTGACATATTTTTGAGCATATTTTAAGTTACCTATACTTTAACTTCATTTTAGAGCTTTGAAATGGGGTTAACGAAGCTTAAACGTGTCAAAAAACGCATCAAAAATCAAGTTCGGAGTCACAGGGGCCTGTTCTGCCATTTTTGAAACTTGGTTGGTCTGCAGAAGGCTTACGGACCATAAGCCCCTACCCATATGGTCCGTAAGGACCTCCCAGATCAGAAAAATCAGATTAAACAGCTGTTAAGCACTCATAATCCCCTTGCACATGGTTTTAGGCAATACTAGGGGCTCAAATGGTTTTAGAAAACCATGGGCTTGAGGTGTATGGATGAGATTGAATCACGGTTTATGATAAACGATCTTAACGGCTCTTCGAAAACTATAAATACCCAATCCCCCACTTCTTGCAAACCCACATTTGATCTGAGTTTTTCTCTAAGTGGTTGTGTTTATACACTTCCTACCTGAGATTACTTGGAATTAAATACTTGCGGGGACCCTTTGTAAGTATTCTTTCGTTCTTTTCATTCGTTTTAGTGTTAAATTCAAACTATGTTTGACTTTCTGCATTAACCAGTTTATGGTCAATGCGAAGTTCGTTTGAACTTCATAATGTGAGCGTAATCACGATGGTTATAGCCCCTAGTGACTATACCTACTGATTACCACGTTATCTAGGCTCAGTGACGAGTCGTAGTTTCGGCCAAAATGCGTATTCTTACGTATTTTGTAACCAAACTACTTTTGGGTAGCAAGACCCTTTGTCTTGATACCAAACCTATTTTCAAACTTAGGTAAGCATGTTTTAACATGCTTAGCTCGTCGCTTTTAGTTTAGTGCTTATATAGGGTCGTAAGGTAAGCGATCTAAACAATCGCTTATACTTTCGAACCCGACCCGTTTGGTCGATCTTTAGGATCCGACCAAACACATTAGGTGACCATAGTTGTATAGGGAATAACCTTCCGAGGTTATACCTTATGGTCACGATGTTTAGTTAGTTGTATGATAGGTAGTTTATATGCCTTAGGTTTATTACCAAAATGCCCTTTTTACGCCAAAATTTACTTTAAAGCATATGTAACATAATTTTTGATATCTACACTAATTTGGCAACAATATTAGACATGTTAAGGCATATTTTACTTATCATAGGGCTAGTTAGGCGTTCTGAACGCGTTTTACGCAAACGACGCGTTAAAGTAGCATAAGCTACCTAAACGGGTCGTAATGGGTCGTAAGCACTTAGGTTAGGTTTCATTGTAGTATGTAGGCTTTGTTAAATCATATTACATGAGTTCCCATACTCATTTGGTTTACGAGCCCTCATTCTATCCGATCCTCCGATATAGGTCCGGTTTATTAACATAGTTACCTATATTAGGTGCCGTTTGATTTTCATGATCTCTAGCATTGTTTGGTTGTTACTCAAGGAATCCTAGGCAATCTCAAGTGAGTACATAGACCCCTCTTTTACTGTTGTCAAACTGTTTTGGGGTGAAACACATGTGCCTACTTGTTACTTTCGTGCTTTCATGTTTTCACATCATATACTTGCTATGTTCATTAGTACATTTATAGTACATGATTTGCATTACATTGTTTTGCTATGTATGTTTACTTAGCATACTTAGTACATTGTTTTACTTTACATTTCTGCTATGTATGTTGACTGAGCATGCTAGCACATTGATTTACATGACTTTTCTGCTTTGTATGTTAACTTAGCATACTTGGTACATTGTTTTACATTACATTTTGTTGCATATGCTCATCCAGCATATGAATACATTATATTACATTTTGAACCGTTTGTAACTATTTGACTATGTGAACCGTTGTAACCATTTGACTATGTGAACCGTTGTAACCATTTGATTATGTGAACCGTTTGTAACTGTTGAACCGTGTGAACCATATTTGACCATACATAACCATTTCTACAATTGTTAAACATTACAATTTGGTGGTTGTTTGGGTAAGTGATTTAAGTAACGAGGTGACGTGTAATACGATAAAAACATGGTGGATACGCCGCTGGTACTTCCTATATATAAATGCTTTTATGGTATTACATATCGTAGCGTTATTTAAACCATTTCAGTTTAGACATATTACATCTACAATACAATCTTCGCATAAACATCGTTTTTCAAATAACTTAACTTATACAAACTCATTTTACATGGTTATTCTTTTAACCATACATTATTCTTTTATACATATATATCATTTGGTTTATTTATCACTTTTCAAACGATTTATGAAAGGAACCACTCAACAAGATTCATGGGTACTTTTATTAAACAGTTTCTTTAAACGCAAGTCATGAATCCTATTTTCACAAAACCTAAGTATCTCACAGGCATTTTTATGCTGACGTACCTGTAACATCTATGCTTGTAATCATTTTGAACAGTTCAATTATCAATAAAACAATGCTATTTGATCCCAATGTTTGTTTGGTTATGTTTTACATTTTTTCATGTTTTGACTTTTGTTCAATTTCAAACTCTACATCGCTTTCTGGAGAATTATACACAAACTGGTGCGTAAACGTAACCAGTTTAACGCGACAAATACTCCGTAACATCAAAATATGCTTAACATACCTTAAATAACCTATGCATAATAGTTTAACGTTTAGGGCCTTAACGTTGGCTTAACGGGCCTTAAACGTGTCGGAAATGGCCTTAATGCATAATAGGGACCAAAACTGTCATTTTTGAAAGTTGTCTTCTGACCAGAAAGGCCAGGCGGCCCGCGTGAGTTTAGTGAGTCCCCTTACGCGGCCCGTGTCAGCTTCCCAGATCAGATAAGATTAGTTTAACAGCTGTTAACCACTCAAAACTCATCCACACTTGCCCTTTCCTGATCATGAGGGGCCATTTTGAGTTACCACAAGGTTGCAACAAGTGTAGGGACAAGATCAAAGCACGTTATTTGATAAACGATCCTAACGGTCTTGCAAATCCTATAAATACCCAACCCTTTCAACCCCAAAAACCCACACCTTTGAAATCTGAATTTGCTCTCTAAGTTGTTGTGTTTAACACTTCATACCTGAGAGTATTCGGATTCAGACCTTCCATTCTTGGACCATTTGTAAGTGTTCCTTCGTTCTTTTATTCTTTTAGCGTTAAAGTCAAACTTTGTTTGACTTTCTGCATTGACCAGTTTATGGTCAATGCGAAGTTCGTTTGAACTTCATAACGTGAGCGTAATCACGATGGTTATAGTCCCTAGTGACTATACCTACTGATTACCACGTTATATAGGCTCAGTGACGAGTCGTAGTTTGGGCCAAAATGCGCATTCTTGCGTGTTTTGTAACCAAACTACTCTTGGGTATCAAAACCATTTGTTTTGATACCAAACCTGTTTTCTAAACTTAGTTAAGCATGTTTTAACATGCTTAGCTCATCACTTTTAGTTTAGTGCTTATATAGGGTCGTAAGGTAAGCGATCTAAACAATCGCATATACTTTCGAACCCGACCCGTTTGGTCGATCATTAGGATTCGACCAAACACATTAGGTGACCATAGTTGTATAGGGAATAACCTTCCGAGGTTATACCTTATGGTCACATCGTTTGAGTAGTTGTATGATAGGTAGTATATATGCCTTAGGTAAATTAGCAAAATACCTTTTTTACGCCAAAACTCATTTTTAGCATATGTGACATAACTTTTGGTATCTAAACTGATTTGGAAACAATATCAGACATGTTAAGGCATATATTACTAGTCATAGGACTAGTTAAGCGGTCCGAACGCGTTTCACGCGAACGACGCGTTAAAGTAGCTTAAGCTACCTAAACGGGTCATAATTGGTCGTAAGCACGTAGGTTAGGTTTCATTTTGGTATGTAGGCTTTGTTAAACCATATTACACGAGTCTCCATACTCGTTTGGTTTACAAACCCTCATTCTTTCAAATCCTCCGATTTAGGTGCGGTATATTAACATAGTTACCTATATTTGGTGCCGTTTGATTTCCGTGATCTCTAGCATTGTTTGGTTGTTACTCAAGGACTACTAAGCAATCACAAGTGAGTACATAGACCCCTCTTTTACTGTTTTCCAAACATTTTGGGGTGAAACATATGTGCCTACTTGTTACTTTCGTGCCTTTCATGCTTTCATATCATATGCTTGTTATGTTCATTAGTACATTTATAGTACATGATTTCATTATGTTTTTGCTATGTATGTCCGTTTGTTGCATACTTAGTACATCGTTTTACATTACATTTCATGCTATGTATGTCCATTGTGTGCATACTTAGTACATCGTTTTACATTACATTTCATGCTATGTATGTCCATTGTGTGCATACTTAGTACATTGTTTTACATTACATTTCATGCTATGTATGTCCATTGTGTGCATACTTAGTACATTGTTTTACATTACATTTCACGCTATGTATGTTCATTTGATTACATACTTAGTGCATTGTTTTCACATGCTTACATTTTTTGGTATGACATTTGGTTTGTTTAAATGGGACAAAAATACATTCATTAACATTAGCTAGGCCATTCGTTAGTAGGTAGTGGTACCATAGGAATTGACAACTCTCGTTCCTGACATCCTAGGTATGTTTGGATGGAAGGAATGACCGAATTCGATAAACATAACACAGATAAACCTTTAATTTGTTTAAAGGTCTATCACCACAGTCACAAGGCTTGGATGTATGCATTTTCACAATACCGCATAGATGTTTGTATCAGTATAGCATGCCTTTGTTCCACAAAACATAACTTTGACTTAAACTATGTTTAATTCAATACCCTATTTTTGTGCATTTTACCTATGGTTTAGTTGATATATTTCACATGCCATACATGATATTTTTGGATACACATTATATGATTTACATTAAACATAAACCTTTTGACATTGCTATACACATTTGGTGATTTACATTAGACATGGACATTTTGATATGGCTTACACAATAACACTTGACAATTGATTAAAACATGAACAATTTACATTGGTGGTTGGTTTGGGTAAATGATTTGAGTAACGAGGCGTGTGTAATATGATACAAACATGGTGGATACACCGTTGGTACTTCCTATCTATAAGTGTTTGTATAATATTACATATCGTAGCGTTATTTAAATCATTTCAGTATAGACATATTACATTTTACACAAATAACATATTTTTCAAGACATTGTTTTATACAACTCATTTTACTGGGTTATTTCATTAACCATACACCTTTCTTTTATATAATCGGTTTTCTTATCGAGTTTTCATATGATTTATAAAAGAAAACACTTAACAAGATTCATGACAAATTTTTATTAAACCTTTCTTCTAAAAACCCAAGTCATGAATCCTATTTTCACAAAACCTATGTATCTCACAGGCATTTTTATGCTGACGTACCTATTTTCACATGTGTTTTCAGGAGCTGTCGCTTAGGATGATGATCGTGACATTAGGGCGGACCTGTGCCTTAGAAACATAAAACGAAGATAGACTTAGTTTAATTATGTTATGTACTCTTGGTTTCATGTTTAAAGACAATGTAACTCGCTTGTTTGATAAATAAAATATTACTTTGTATGTCACGGTTGTGAAACAATAATTCTGTTACAACACTCCCCGACGTTTCCGCCACGATTTGATGTTTTACGTGGTCGGGGTGTGACAGAAGAGTTGGTATCAGAGCCAGGTTATAGGGAATTAGGTTATTAGTAATTCTTTGACCTAGACTATAATCTTTCTAGGACCTTAACACAAGTTATCTTGTGTTTAGATCTTAAAACATGCACATCACCTATCCTTAGGTGATTACCAAAACAAGAACCCAATTTTTCCGAAACGATTTTTGAAAAACAATCTTCTGTTTTTGAATGAATTATTACAAGGTTTTGAACCCCTTTGAATTTTCAAAAATCTCGTCAAAGTTTTGGGTTTTAAATAGTGTGAACACGTGCAAACAAGAGGGGTGAATGCGTGTACCCTGGGTTTTCTGTCTAAGGCTAGAGTGTTCGTACAAATCCACATAATCAGACCAGTCACTCTTACCTGGGAACTCTTGGGGTGAGTGTTCACTTATAGGCGAGCATGTCTTCGCGATACATTATTTTTAACCCATTTACTTTGATTAGTCACTGTGTGTCGCTTGTTTGCTTTGCGATGCGGATGAATGACCACCATCTTTGCTTTTGTTGATTTTGTTTCATCTCATTCTCTTCATCCAATCATCTCACTCGTTTCCTTTCATTTTTCCTCTTTTAGAATGCCTCCTCGACGCGAAAACCAGATAGCGACTGCCGAACTAGCAGAAATCATTGCGCAGCAAATGGCTGCTGCATTCCCAAACCTCATTGCTCAATGGAACCAAGCCAACAACAACAACAATGCTCCATGCAATTTCAAGAATTTTAACTCGGCTAAACCACTCAAGTTTAGTGGTACTGAAGGAGCAACTGGGCTCCTACAATGGTTCGAGAGCACTGAGAGTACGTTTCGTCATGTTCAGTGTCCTGATAATCGCAAGGTCGAGTTTTCTTCGAGTGTGTTTCAGAAGAGGGCTCTTACATGGTGGAACGGGGTAATGAGAGACCGTGGTGCAGAAGTTGCTCTAGTACAAACATGGGCTGAACTTAGAGCTCTTATGATGAGGGAGTTTTGTCCTCGTTATGAACAGCGAGCTTTGGAGAGAGAGTTTGATGACTTGAAACAGGACAGTGGTGATCACAGGGCTTATACTGATAGGTTTGAGGAGTTGAGTCTGCTTTGCCCAACAATGGTTACCCCACTCGACAAGGCTATCGAAAGGTACATCGATGGTCTACCTGACTCAGTACAAGACATCATTACTGGTAGTAACCCTACCACACTCCGTCAGGCGATCGAGTTAGCAGCGATATTGACTGAGTCGCAGGTTCGAAAGGGAAAGCTGCACAAAAAGGGTGACAAGGGTAAGAAGCAGGCGACTGACAAAGAAGATAGCAAGAAAGGTCAAAACAAGAAGGGAAAGGATTCTGGTTCCTCAAGGGGGTCAAGGAAGCGTAAGGCTTCCCAAAATTTTGCTGTCACTGCCCAAGCTAACCAGGCAGCTCCCAACCAACCCGCACAGCCTCCAGCAAAGAAACCTTATGCAGGAAATGCACCTTTGTGCAATAGATGCAACAGTCACCATCAGCCGCAATTTCCATGCCATTTCTGTACTAACTGTGGGAAGTCAGGTCATCTTGCTGGTGTTTGTCATTTTGCTCAGAATCAGGCAGTTCAGAACCCGGCTCAACGAGCTGCTCAGCCTCCTGCTCAGCAACAGGGTCAAGCTGCACGACCACACTACCCCCAGGTTCTTGTTACAATTGTGGGGATCTGACCCACTACCATAATCAGTGTCCAAGATTGGTGAATGCTAATCCAAATCAGAATCAGGCTCAGGCTCGACGTCGAGTCTTCAACATGAATGCACAAGAGGCACAAGCAGACAATGAAGTGGTGAACGGTACGTTCTTTATTAAGAATCATCCTGCATCTGTCCTTTTTGATTCGGGTTCCGATAAGAGTTTTATGTCATTATCTTTTGAGCCATTGCTTCGCATGTCTAGAACGAAACTAGGAAAACCTTTGACAGTAGAGGTTGCTAGTGGTGAACCCATTTTTCTTGATTCTGTTCTTCGCAACTGCCAGTTGAACCTTAACGACCATCTTTTTCCTATTGACCTCACGCCTATGCAACTTGGAAGCTTCGATGTTATAGTGGGTATAGATTGGTTAGCCAAGCATCACGCAGATGTAGTTTGTTTCGAGAATATTGTCCGTGTGCCGCTTTCGACAGGAGAGATCCTACAAGTTCGTGGTGAGAAACCTGCTGGTGGTCTCAAACTCATGTCTTGTTTTAAAGCTCGGAAGTATCTGCAAAAGAACTATGTGGCCTTTTTGGCACATGTTGTAGCAGATAAGGGCAAAGGTAAATCTATTCAAGATATTCCTGTTGTTCGGGATTATTCTGAAGTATTCCTTGAAGAGTTACCTAGTCTACCTCCAGCACGCCAAGTCGAGTTCTGTATTGATCTCGTACCTGGTGCAAATCCCATTGCCAGATCTCCATATCGTCTTGCACCGTCTGAGATGCAAGAGTTGTCTAAGCAACTTCAGGAGCTCTCTGACAAAGGTTTTATCCGTCCTAGCTTTTCACCTTGGGGTGCTCCCGTTCTTTTTGTCAAGAAGAATGATGGATCTTTTAGGATGTGTATCGATTATCGTGAGCTTAACAAGCTCACCATCAAGAATCGATATCCCCTACCTCGCATCGATGATCTCTTCGATCAGTTGCAGGGCGATTCTTATTTTTCGAAGATTGATCTGCGATCTGGATATCATCAACTTCGTGTGCATGAAGAAGATATTCCCAAGACAGCGTTCCGCACTCGTTATGGGCATTATGAGTTCACAGTCATGCCATTCGGTTTGACTAATGCTCCTGCTGTTTTCATGGACTTAATGAATAGGGTCTGCAAGCCTTATTTGGATCAGTTCGTCATTGTTTTTATTGATGACATTTTGATATACTCTAAGACGCGAGCTGATCATGAGCAACATCTTCGTCTTACTCTAGAGCTCCTAAAGAAAGAGCAACTTTTCGCCAAATTCTCCAAGTGTGAATTATGGCTTAAAGAAGTTCAATTTTTAGGACATATTGTCAACGAACATGGTATTCATGTAGATCCCTCCAAGATCAGTGCGATCAAGGATTGGGATACGCCTACTACTCCTACTGAAGTTCGTTCTTTTCTTGGTCTTACGGGTTATTACCGCCGCTTCATTGAAAACTTCTCAAAGATTGCAGTTCCTCTAACTGCTCTAACTCAGAAGAACAAACCCTTTGATTGGGTATTCAAACAAGAGGAAGCTTTTCAAAACCTGAAGCAAAAACTTTGCGACGCGCTTGTTCTGACTTTGCCTGAGGGCAATGATGATTTCGTTGTTTATTGCGATGCATCTAAATTGGGTCTTGGCTGTGTTCTGATGCAAAGGAACAAAGTCATAGCATATGTATCGAGGCAGTTGAAGGTACATGAGAAAAACTACACCACTCATGATCTTGAGTTAGGTGCAGTTGTCTTCGCTCTTAAGATCTGGAGACACTATTTGTACGGAACAAAATGTGTGGTTTTCACGGACCACAAAAGTCTTCAGCATATCTTCAATCAGAAAGAACTCAACATGAGGCAACGACGTTGGGTCGAGCTTCTAAACGACTATGACTGCGAAATTCGCTACCATCCCGGTAAGGCGAATATCGTAGCCGATGCATTGAGTCGTAAGGAACGTACTAAGCTTCATTATGTTCGTGTTCAATCTGATATTCAAGCTCAAACCGATATCCAAGCCCGCATTTCTCAGGCTCAACACACTTGTGTTTCACAAGGTTTGATGGATAAGGAATTTCCCTATCACATAACACCTGATCTGGAACTAAAGGACAATGGATCGTATTACTTCATGGACCGTTTGTGGGTCCCAAGCCAAGATAACCTTCGCACCTTGCTTATGGATGAAGCCCATAAGTCTCGTTATTCTGTTCATCCTGGCTCAGATAAGATGTATAAGGATCTTCGTATTCAGTATTGGTGGCCTGGTATGAAGAAAGACATTGCCTTATATGTATCAAAATGCCTTACTTGTCTTAAGGTTAAGGCTGAACATCAACGTCCTTCGGGTTTATTGGTGCAACCAGAGATCCTAGTTTGGAAATGGGAAAACATTACTATGGATCTCATTACTAAACTCCCGCGCACAAAGAAAGGTCATGATGCCATCTGGGTAGTTGTTGATCGTCTTACTAAGTCAGCGCATTTCTTGCCAATCCGTGAGGATTTTTCTGCTGACAAACTTGCTAAAATCTATGTGGATGAAATTGTAGCTCGACATGGTGTTCCTTTGAACATCATTTCTGACAGAGATGCTCGTTTCACTTCTTATTTTTGGAGAACCATGCAATCTGCTATGGGGACCCAGCTTAATCTGAGCACAGCTTATCATCCGCAAACGGATGGTTAATCTGAAAGAACAATCCAGACTCTGGAGGATATGCTTAGAGCTTGTGTGATCGATTTTGGTGGTAGTTGGGATTCACATCTTCCGTTGATTGAATTCTCCTACAACAAAAGTTATCACTCTAGCATCAACATGGCTCCTTTCGAGGCTCTCTATGGTCGAAAATGTCGTTCACCAGTCTGCTGGAATGAGATCGGTGAGGCTCAGCTTACTGGACCTGCCCTCATTTTAGAGACAACTGATAAGATTAAGAAAGTTCGTGATAACCTTCAGACAGCTAGAAGCCGTCAAAAGAGTTACGCGGACCCAAAACGCAAGCCCTTGGATTTTCAAGTTGGTGATCGTGTATTACTTAAGGTCTCACCTTGGAAAGGTGTGATCAGATTTGGAAAGAAAGGAAAACTTGCACCTAGATGCGTTGAACCATTCAAGATCGTCGAAAGAATCGATAAGGTAGCCTACAGACTAGAGTTACCTCCTGAAGTTGGAAATGTTCATCCAACCTTTCACATGTCCAATCTCAAGAAGTGTTTAGCTGATGAGAACCTCCACATACCACTTAACGAAATTCGTGTTGATAAAACACTGAAATTTGTTGAGAAGCCAGTGGAAATCATGGAACGTGAAGTCAAGTGGCTCAAACACAAGCGCATTCCATTGGTCAAAGTTCACTGGGAATCTAAACGTGGACCTGAGTTTACTTGGGAAAGCGAAGATCAAATGAAGGCGAAGTATCCACATCTATTCCCACAAGTTTCCTCTAAATAAATTTCGGGACGAAATTTCCACAAGTAGGGGAGATTGTAACATCTGTGCTTGTAATCATTGTGAACAGTTCAATTATCAATAAAACAATTCTATTTAATCCCAATGTTTGTTTGGTTATGTTTTACATTTTTTCATGTTTTGACTTTTGTTCAATTTCAAACTCTACATCGCTTTCTGGAGAATTATACACAAACTGGTGCGTAAGCGTAACCAGTTTAACGCGACAAATACTCCGAAACATCAACATATGCTTAACATACCTTAAATAACCTTTACATAACTTAGAAATAAGTTTTGAAGGCTTTGGTATGGCAAAAACAAGTTAATTCGCCTACAGGGACTAAATTTGACAAACTATGAAAGTATGCCAATTTGAACTGTAACAGACATTCCGGAACATGACCATAAGTTAAACATACCATAAATATCCTTTACATAGCTTAGAAATAGGCTTTGAGGGGTTCGGTGTGCTAAAATAAACTTTTGGGTCATTCAGGGACTAAAAGCGTCAAAAAGTGCACAAGTTTGCATTTTCGCGCATAACTTACGTTCCGAATACATCCGGATATCCAAAAATTTATGTAAGCACTAAAATATTTTATTTTAGTGTTTGGCATAAGAAAAATCCATTCGTCACACAATTTGGATCGTTTTTCGCGCTTATGCGCATTCCGTCGTAATTAAGCAAACATCGCGATCGTACGACCAAACGAACCAACATCCGGCATATTTTTTAGCATGTTTCATGTCCACAATGTTTAGGCATCATTTTAGGGCCTCAACGTTGGCTTAACGGGCCTTAAACGTGTTGAAAATGGCCTTAATGCATAACAGGGACCAAAACTGTCATTTTTGAAAGTTGTCTTCTGACCATAAAGGCCAGGCGGCCCGCGTGAGTTTAGTGAGTCCCCTTACGCGGCCCGTGTCAGCTTCCTAGATCAGATAATATCAGTTTAACAGCTATTTACAGCTATTTACAGCTGTTAACCACTCAAAACTCATCCACACTTGCCCTTTCCTGATCATGAGGGGCCATTTTGAGTTACCATAAGGTTGCAACAAGTGTAGGGACAAGATCAAAGCACGTTATTCGATAAACGATCCTAACGGTCTTGCAAATCCTATAAATACCCAACCCTTTCAACCCCAAAAACCCACACCTTTGAAATCTGAATTTACTCACTAAGTTGTTGTGTTTAACACTTCATACCTGAGAGTATTCGGATTCAGACCTTCCATTCTTGGACCCTTTATAAGTGTTCCTTCGTTCTTTTATTCTTTTAGCGTTAAAGTCAAACTTTGTTTGACTTTCTGCATTGACCAGTTTATGGTCAATGCGAAGTTCATTTGAACTTCATAACGTGAGCGTAATCACGATGGTTATAGTCCCTAGTGACTATACCTACTGATTACCACGTTATCTAGGCTCAGTGACGAGTTGTAGTTTCGGCCAAAATGCGCATTCTTGCGTGTTTTGTAACCAAACTACTCTTGGGTATCAAAACCGTTTGTTTTGATACCAAACCTATTTTCTAAACTTAGTTAAGCATGTTTTAACATGCTTAGCTCGTCACTTTTAGTTTAGTGCTTATATAGGGTCGTAAGGTAAGCGATCTAAACAATCGCTTATACTTTCGATCCCGACCCGTTTGGTCGATCATTAGGATCCGACCAAACACATTAGGTGACCATAGTTGTATAGGGAATAACCTTCCGAGGTTATACCTTATTGTCACATCGTTTGAGTAGTTGTATGATAGGTAGTATATATGCCTTAGGTAAATTACCAAAATACCCTTTTTATGCCAAAACTCATTTTTAGCACATGTAACATAACTTTTGGTATCTAAACTGATTTGGCAACAATATTAGACATGTTAAGGCATATATTACTTGTCATAGGACTAGTTAAGCGGTCCGAACGCGTTTCACGCGAACGACGCGTTAAAGTAGCTTAAGCTACCTAAACGGGTCATAATGGGTCGTAAGCACTTAGGTTAGGTTTCATTTTGGTATGTAGGCTTTGTTAAACCATATTACACGAGTCTCCATACTCGTTTGGTTTACGAACCCTCATTCTATCAAATCCTCTGATTTAGGTCCGGTATATTAACATAGTTACCTATATTAGGTGTCGTTCGATTTCTGTGATCTCTAGCATTGTTTGGTTGTTACTCAAGGACTACTAAGCAATCTCAAGTGAGTACATAGACCCCTCTTTTACTGTTTTCCAAACAATTTGGGGTGAAACACATGTGCATACTTGTTACTTTCGTGCCTTTCATGCTTTCATATCATATGCTTGTTATGTTCATTAGTACATTTATAGTACATGATTTCATTATGTTTTTGCTATGTATGTCCGTTTGTTGCATACTTAGTACATCGTTTTACATTACATTTCATGCTATGTATGTCCATTGTGTGCATACTTAGTACATTGTTTTACATTACATTTCATGCTATGTATGTCCATTGTGTGCATACTTAGTACATTGTTTTACATTACATTTCACGCTATGTATGTTCATTTGACTACATACTTAGTGCATTGTTTTCACATGCTTACATTTTTTGGTATGACATTTGGTTTGTTTAAATGGGACAAAAATACATTCATTAACATTAGCTACGCCATTCGTTAGTAGGTAGTGGTACCATAGGAATTGACAACTCCCGTTCCTGACATCCTAGGTATGTTTGGATTGAAGGAATGACCGAATTCGATAAACATAACACAGATAAACCTTTAATTTGTTTAAAGGTCTATCACCACAGTCACAAGGCTTGGATGTATGCATTTTCACAATACCGCATAGATGTTTGTATCAGTATAGCATGCATTTGTTCCACAAAACATAACTTTGACTTAAACTATGTTTAATTCAATACCCTGTTTTTGTGCATTTTACCTATGGTTTAGTTGATATATTTCACATGCCATACATGATATTTTTGGATACACATTATATGATTTACATTAAACATAAACATTTTGACATTGATATACACATTTGGTGATTTACATTAGACATGGACATTTTGATATGGTTTACACAATAACACTTGACAATTGATTTATACATGAACAATTTACATTGGTGGTTGGTTTGGGTAAATGATTTGAGTAACGAGGCGTGTGTAATATGATACAAACATGGTGGATACGCCGCTGGTACTTCCTATATATAAGTGTTTGTATAATATTACATATCGTAGCGTTATTTAAATCATTTCAGTATAGACATATTACATTTTACACAAATAACATATTTTTCAAGACATTGTTTTATACAACTCATTTTACTGGGTTATTTCATTAACCATACACCTTTCTTTTATATAATCGGTTTTCTTATCGAGTTTTCATATGATTTATAAAAGAAAACACTTAACAAGATTCATGACAAATTTTTATTAAACCTTTCTTCTAAAAACCCAAGTCATGAATCCTATTTTCACAAAACCTATGTATCTCACGGGCATTTTTATGCTGACGTACCTATTTTCACATGTGTTTTCAGGAGCTGTCGCTTAGGATGATGATCGTGACATTAGGGCGGACCTGTGCCTTAGAAACATAAAACGAAGATAGACTTAGTTTAATTATGTTATGTACTCTTGGTTTTATGTTTAAAGACAATGTAACTCACTTGTTTGATAAATAAAATATAACTTTGTATGTCATGGTTGTGAAACAATAATTCTGTTACAACACTCCCCGATGTTTCCGCCACGATTTGATGTTTTACATGGTCGGGGTGTGACAGTACCTATTTTCACATGTGTTTTCAGGAGCTGTTGCATAGGATGTCGTGACATTAGGGCGGACCTGTGCCTTAGTGACTTAAAACGAAGCAAGACTAGTTAAAATTATGTTATGTACTCTTTGTTTCTTGTTTAAGACAATGTAACCCTCTTGTTTGATAATAAAACGTAACTTTAAAGTCCATGGTTGTGAAACAATTAATTCTGTTACAACACTCCCCGACGTTTCCGCCACGTTTCGTTGTTTTACGTGGTCATACACCCCTATTTATAGCCTGCACAGAAGCCCGGACATGGCCATGTGTCCATTGGGCACGGCCCCGTGTCCACCCATCTTCTCTTTCTTCATTAAATGCAGTTTGTCAACATTAGTTGACCACGCCCCCGTGTCCGCTGGGCATGACCTCGTGTGTAGAAGCGTATCTGTACTATCAAGATTTGCCTAGATTCTGCGAATCTTAGCGTTGACCACAGCCCCGTGTCCGCTGGGCACGCCCCCGTGGTGGGTGATAGAAGCTTCTACAACTTTGTCTTTTCTGCAGACACTTGGGCACGCCCCCGTGCTCATTGAGCACGGGGCATGTTTAGCCTTCGGTTCTCTTGTTTTTGCTTGGGAGGATGCTGTCGAGGGGTCGGGCATGCCACGTTTATTCCTTTTCTTGTATTATGGTTAGATTTAGCTTCATTTTTGCTTCTTTTGTCCATTTAAGCTCTTTTAATCCTGAAAATACATAAGGAAGACAAAAACACACTTTTTCCAACATTAGTACTAAAAAAGGGTTAGTTTTATGCCACATTTGATGTAATTTATATATTACATTTTGCACACATCAAATACCCCCACACTTGATTTTTTTCTTGTCCTCAAGCAAAACTCTTTATAATGTGGCTTACACTCCCAAATGGAACGGGTAGAAGAGAAGGTTTTTGGGCTTCTCATAGAGTGTCGGGATTCAAAGATTCTTTATTAGGTTTTACTTTTATTTTATTTACAATCCTATTCGTCATGATTTATTTAGAACATTACATAAGATAAATTACTTATTAGGGCGTAACATGCCTCTTTAAAATTTCATTTATATACAAGTTCACATACCTCACGGGAGATCACTCAACACCCGGCCGAAGGTGTATTTTTGTGAAGCACTCGAGAGAGGCATGGAACTTACTCCTACCATAAGCTTGCTAAGCAATCAATCCTCCTCCTTTTTAACTATAAACCTTTGTAAATATCAAGAGGAATTTTGGGGGAAGGGTTAGGCTTGGGTTAAAGGTAGGTGGTTGGGTTAGTGGTTAGTAGAAAAGGGCGAAAGGCGTAAAAAGCGTCGGTTTTCGTAAAACATTTTGTTTTTGTGACTTTTTATTCCAATGAAGCGTTATTCAAACAAGTCTTCTTTTGATGAGCTTTGTTTGTTTATTGCTAACTTCATTTTTCTTTTCTTGTCTATTTTTTTTTTGATAAGGAAGTCACAAGAAAACCGAGCTTTGTTACTAAAATAAAGGGTTTAAAATGAAAAAAGGGTTTCGGTGGGTAAAAAGGGTGTTTGATTTGGGTTAAGAAATGAAAAGGTTTAGGCTCAAAGGGGTTAACTAGGGGGATTTTGGGTAGGTGGTAAAAAAAAGGAAAATAATGGTGTAGAAAGAAAAAGGGTTAGTCCTAATGCCTCCATCATTTACTTACATGGGTTTAAGTTGGTAAGGACCGGGAATGTATCATCATGGCAAGTTCTAGAGTTGTAAGAACCAAGCGGCTATTCACACAAGAAACGAAAAATGAGCATTTAGTTTAAAAATGTGTATTTATATGCTCAATAAAGGCTCAAAACTCACTTTTTGTGGGAATGGGTTTTTATGTGATCAACTATATATAATCAAATTTTAACTAGATTTGTCATGCCATTTCATAATTTTCTTATGTTGGTTCTTTTTATCACGACGCTATCGGTTGTAAATTTGTAAAAATATAACCTTTTTAGGACTTGTTATTCCCAAATTAAACCAAGACAAGTAAAAAAATGAAAAATTTTTGAAAGAAATTTGGGGTGTTTAGCGGTTCCAATAGAGTTTTGTGTAAGGCTTGTATTTAGGACTTGTAAAATTCAAGGCTTTAGCATCCCTCCACACTTAAATTACACATTGTCCTCATTGTGTCCCGAAAATAAGTTTTTAGGTTGATCAAAGGTGTGTTAAAAACAAAATTGTATGTTACTGGGCATCTTGACACGGCCCCGGGTACAGAGTGCCAATAACGAGAACTTACAGAAAATGGACACGGGGGCATGCTGGATTAACACGACCCCATGTCTGGCGAAAGTCTGGATAAATAAAACAAACAGCAGGTCTGGGCGATGGGCACGGGGGCGTGTCGACTGAGCACGTCCCCGTGTAGACAAACTGCAAAGGTGTAAAACAGGTTTCTGGCTTCGGTTTTGCTGTCCCGGCTTTAGTGGCACTAATGTTTAGTGCTCTAAGCTTCGTATATACCTGTTTAACTAATAAATACCACACCAAACAATAACAAGCATCCTAATTTACCAACGTTAAACATCCATACCACAAGTTAAAAAAAAAGAAATGCAGAAAATAAAAAAAAATGTTAGAGAAAGTAAATTATTCAACAAGCGGCACGCAGGCCGGAAATTGTTCATAAGGTAAGGGGGTTTAACTTGTGAAACCTTCAACCATGAACCGCTACCTCCACTCCTCCCGCTCAATCCATATCCTCGTCTTCATCATCATCACCTCCTCCGTGGCCCGCCATATACTCCCGGATGTTCCCAATGTCATCCTGCATGTCAGAGATGTTTCTCTCTATTGCTCCGACCCGGGCGTATGTGTTGCTGGCCATATTGTAGGTGTTCCTGGTGCACATAAGGTTTTCCTGCAATAAATCATGTAGGCTTTGAAAATTAGGAAAACCGCCTCCTTGAGAGGAGGATTGACCCGGATCACCCTGGTGCTGGTAGTGGTACTTTGAAAATTAGGGTTCCATGCATGGCCCTGAACTCTTTGAAAACTGATTGTCCCATCTTCCGCGTCGTAAATTAAGTTCATGGAGCGGTAAATGACCATGTCCACTCTCCCAGACCACGGTCCTTTGCGGAAGGACCTCGGCATGTTCACGAAGTTTTTGAAGAGGCGGTAAATCCACCCTCCAAAGAAGATAGGAGTTGGGGGAGTAGCAAGTTGGTTCCAATGCATGTTTCGGAGCATGAGGTATGGAACATCAAGGTTAACCCGGTTGTGGATGCAATGAAGGACTAGTAGATCCCGCAAACCTACAACACCGCTGCTGTCGTGCCGTTGGCTAAGAGAGTGAGTGAGGACCCTGTGGATGTAGCGGTAAAGAGGGTCTCTCAACTGTATGCTCTTAGTGCGGCTCGGGTTATAGTTGCCTTCTCCTATTTGAGCCCAAGCAGCTTGGCGGTCACTTTCCCTGATCTCACGTAGACCGCCGGTGTTTTCCTCATCCCCAGCATCTTCTTCTGAGTACAACCCAACCAGAGCCCCAAATTGAGCAATTGAGATTCGGTATGTAGTTCCCCCACAGCGAAACTCCACCCCTTCATTGTCAAACGGCTCAGATCTTGTGTTGAAAACGAGTGTGCTATAGAATTCCATGTTGTACTCATGCACAGAGTGAAGCCGAGTGCAAAGGGCAGCTCGTAGTGGGCCGGTGACGATGTTGTTGAATCGGTCCATTTGGTTCACAGCCTCAAGAGTGTTTGGGCACACTTGTCTGGGGTTCTCCTCGGGCCTAGTCCTTAACACATCATAATGAGCTTGAGCCGCCAACTCATTAGCATTGAATCGAGTGAATTTCTTGGCCATCTGAAAGAAAACAACAAACAATTAGTGCGAAACATTGAAAAATTTCGAAGAAAACTGAAAACAGTCGGCTGAACACGCCCCCGTGTTCAGCGGACACGCCCCGAGTTTACCAGAATTCTGCTGGACACGCCCCCGTGCTCAGCGAGCACGACCCCATGTTCAGGCGCATGTTTTCCAAACATCTCATTTTTCGACCCGGTCCCGAAAACTTGAAAATTTTTGGTCCAGTAGGGGCGGTTTTCCCCGAAAATGAAACCCCAAGTGTCGTTTTTCCCAAAACAAACCGTTTACCCCTTCAATTTTATCTTTTTCGGTTCAAAAACAAGGGTTTGATGTTTTTGTGAGAAATCGGGAAAATCTACAAACAATACAAGTTGGTTTACTTCCTATAACATGAATCTAAACTAATGCTAAAAGATTTATGCAAAAATTTGAGGTTCGATCCGGTTCAAGTTGAAGAACCCAAGATTTTTCCCCAAATTTTTGGTGTTTAAACTACATGCAAGTGCCTAATCTAACTACTAATGATAATAGAATCATACCTTGATGTTGTTAGAAGTAGGGGAGACGTCGAAATTTTGCAAAAAAATCGTCGGGACCAGAGAGTTTTTGGGGAAACGGGGCGTGTGGAATGAAGAAACTGAATGAAAATGGGAGTTTTATCCCAACAAGTTTTGAATTTTTTTTTCAGTGCTCGTGTGAGTGCCCTGTTTCCCAAAACTTGGTTTAGAGATCTTACGGATTCAGATGTTTTCCCGATTGTTCATAACTTACCAGGTATGACGTTGATGCTTGAACCATTGTGTCATTCTTCGACCGTTTGAAACGTGATTTCTTCCTCCTCATCCTCAATGAATCCTTGATAGAGCTTCAGCCATTGGCCATTGACTTTGAATGGAATTACATTACGAGATTTAATTTCGAATGCACTGTGTGGAAAAATATGGGTGATGGAAAAAGGTCCTGACCACCTAGACTTTAATTTACCAGGAAATAATCGAAGTCGTGAATTAAACAATAGAACCTGATCTCCTACTCGAAATTCATTAGGTTAAATATGTTTATCATGCAAATTTTTCATTCTTTCCTTATAAATTTCAGAGTTAGAGTATGCATAATTCCTTAATTCGTCTAATTCATTTAATTGGCAAAATCGATTTTTACCGGCAACTTCTAAGTCTAAGTTTACATTCTTAATTGCCCAATAGGCTTTGTGAGTTATTTCTACTGGCAAGTGACAACTTTTTCCATAGACGAGCTTATATGGGGTTTTACCTATTGTTGTTTTATAAGCAGTTCGAAAAGCCCATAAAGCATCGTCTAACTTATCGGCCCATTCTTTTTTATTTAACCCTACGGTTTTTTTGAGTATTCTTTTTAAACCTCTGTTAGTCACTTCGGCTTGTCCGTTTGTTTGAGGGTGATATGCCATTGAAACCCGGTGATAGACCCCATATCTTGTTAAGATTTTTTCAAGTTGATGGTTACAAAAATGGGTACCTCTATCACTTATTAAAGCCTTTGGTGTTCCAAAACGAGATAATAATCTTTTCATAAATCTTACCACGACTCTTCCATCATTGGTTGGAAGTGCCTCAGCCTCGGCCTATTTAGACAAGTAATCTACCGCCACAAGTATATATTTGTTTCATTTTGAAGGTGGGAAAGGTCCCATAAAGTCGAATCCCCACACATCAAAAATTTCACAAACAAGAATGCCATTTTGGGGCATTTCGTTTTTGGAAGAAATATTACATGTTCTTTGGCAAGCGTCACATGTCTTGACAAGACTTTGGGCGTCTTTGTAAATGGTTGGCCAGTAAAATCCTGAATCAAATACCTTTCGTGCGGTACTTGCGGCACCATGATGTCCTCCGTATGGACCTTCATGACAATGGCGGAGAATTCTCCTCGCTTCACTACCATGTACGCATCGTCGGATGAGTTGGTCGGCACACATTTTGAAAAGATAAGGGTCTTCCCAAAAGTAATGCTTTACATCAGCAAAGAATTTCTTTCTTTGATGATGTGGCCAACCTTTTGCGACTATACCGCTAGCTAGATAGTTAGCATAGTCGGCGTACCATGGCTCTTCTCGGTATTCCACCATTTCCAGGGACTCTGTTGGAAATTTTTCATTGATTTGCTCGTCCCTAGTTGCCTCCAAAGCTGGGTCTTCTAAGCGCGAAAGATGATCTGCTGCGGTGTTTTCTGCTCCTCTTTTGTCTTTTATTTCAGTGTCAAATTCTTGGAGGAGTAGAATCCACCGAATCAAACGTGGTTTAGCATCCTGCTTCTTGAAGAGATATCGAATGGCTGCATGATCTGTATAGACTATTGTTTTAGAAAGAACAAGATAAGAACGAAATTTATCAAAAGCAAACACCACGGCTAGTAATTCCTTTTCTGTTGTTGTGTAATTTTCTTGTGCATCGTTAAGTGTTTTACTAGCATAATAAACTGGGTGAAAATGCTTATCTTTTCTTTTTCCCAAGACTGCTCCAACTGCAAAGTCACTTGCATCACACATGATTTCGAAAGGTAATTTCCAATTAGGCGCTATCATGATAGGTGCATTGACTAGCATTTCCTTTTGGGTTAGAAATGCTTGATTGCAATCCTTGTCAAAGATGAAAGGGGTATCTTTTTCAAGTAATTTTGTTAGAGGCCTTGAAATTTTAGAAAAGTCCTTGATAAATCGTCTATATAATCCGGCATGCCCTAGGAAACTTCTGATAGCTCTAACGGAGGATGGGGGTGGTAATCGAGAAATAGTGTCTATTTTGGCTCGATCTACCTCCATTCCCTCGCTTGAGATCTTGTGACCGAGTACAATTCCCTTCTTTACCGTGAAATGGCATTTTTCCCAGTTAAGGGCGAGGTTAGTTTCCTCACATCGGGATAGCATTCGTTCAAGATTATCGAGGCATTGGTCGTATGAATCTCGAAAGATAGAAAAGTCGTCCATGAAGACTTCCATTGTCTTTTCTATCATGTCATGGAAGATGGCCACCATGCAACGTTGAAAGGTTGCGGGGGCTTTACATAGACCAAAGGGCATGCGTCGATAAGCAAAAGTTGCGTAGGGACATGTGAATGTTGTCTTTTCTTGGTCTTCGGGTGCTATCGGAATTTGAAAGTAAGCTGGAAAACCATCTAAGAAACAATAAAATTTGTGACCGGATAATCTTTCTAGCATTTGATCAATAAAATGTAAAGGAAAGTGATCTTTCCTGGTTGCCTCATTTAATCGACGATAATCTATACATACCCTCCATCCTGTGATGGTTCTCGTTGGTATTAATTCATTCTTTTCATTAGTTATTACTGTCATACCTCCTTTCTTTAGAACTACTTGGACGGGACTTACCCAAGGACTATCGGAGATAGGGTAAATAAGTCCGGCGTCAAGTAATTTGATGACTTCGTTCTTAACCACTTCTTGGACATTTGGATTTACTCTACATTGTGGTTTTATTACCGATTTATAGTCATCGTTCATTAAAATTTTGTGCGTGCACATGGAAGGACTTATGCCTTTAAATTTCTACAAGCTTCCAAGCGATCGCATTTTTGTGTTTTTTCAAAAGTGAAATTAATTTTTCTTTTTCTAAACTAGTTAATTTAGACGAAATAATTACAGGTGATTTACCATCCTTGTTAAGAAAAGCATATTCCAAACATTTTGGGAGTTCTTTGAGCTCAAGAGGTGGGTCTTTAGGAGACTCCTTATTTGGTTGCTCATTTCGATCAAGATCCACAAAAGTTTGTTCTATGGCGACCTCTTCTTCAACAAAGTGGTCAATTTCTTCTCTTGTATCGGGTGGTTCATCTTCATCTTCAATTAGGGGGTCATTATTGCCGAATGGATATTTCATTGAACGCTCAAGATCAACACTCTTTTTAAATGCCCCTAATTGAATAGATATATTGTTGTGCTTCTGGTTTTTCAAAGCTTCGTGGGTTTTTACAAAGGGTCGTCCCAACACTAGAGAAGCGTCATCAAGGATGACAAAGTCAGTTGGGATTACCATTTGGTTGGTTTGGAGCAAGACATCCTCAACTATCCTTTTTTATTTTATTACTTTCCGATTGGATAGAAAAATGGGTATTTGAAGTGGAGAAAAATCACCAATACTTAATTTTTTGAAAATATAGTTTGGCATTATATTAACACAAAGATCTTTATCGATTGTGATATTACTAATAAAGGAATTCTGAAAAAAACATGGAACCGGTGTAATGTTAATTTCAAATGAGTCTTCTTTTATTAGCGAAGTTTGATCATTAGTTAACTTAACGCTTACCATTTCCTCAATTTTAGTGTTAGTGTTTAACTCTTTTAAAAACTTAGCATGAGTGGGAACTAAACAATGATTTTCGAAAGAAGGCGACAAGAGATTAATTTCTTCAAAATTAGACTCTTCTTGAATTTTAACGTTTTCGGACTCACCTTTTTCGTTGTTTAACTCATGTGTCGGTTTTTCACTTACTTGTTCTTCCATTTTTACATTTTCAGCTATCTCTTTTTTATTTAATTCTTCTCTTGCGCGGGACTCCTCTTCCCTTGCGCGAGATTCTTTTATGCATCGTTCGATAGTTTTTAATTTTTTCTATTATCCTATCGGCTATGTCGGTGATAGAGTAAGGATCGGGATCCTCAAAGCTTGAATCCGGATGTTCGATCCTTTGTTCCTCATAATACTCATAGGAAGTAGATGGTTCACACCATTGTTCTTCATTGTAAGTATATGATGGATAAGGGTCGTAATTTTGTTCTTCATAATACTCATATGAGGGGGGTTGTTCACGCCATGGTTCCTCATAATAAGCATATGAAGGTGGTGGCTCATATCTTGGTTCCTCAAAGTATGAGTATGAAGGCTCATACCTTGGTTCTTCAAAATATGAGTATGAGGGAGGAGGTTCATACCTTAGGTCTTCATAAGATATGTATGAAGTTGATGGCTCGTACCTGGGCTCCTCATAGTAGGTGTATGAAGTGGATGGTTGAAATAAGTCACAATATTGTACCGAGTGAGTGTTACCGCAATTGGTACAATAATCTTCCCTATAATCATCCTCCTCATAGTCGTAGTTGTAACCTCCTGAGTATTGATCCATAGGAATCACTCAGCAGACCACAACAGAGTCTCGAGACCAGAAAACAGAAATAAAAACGGAAACAGAGGCTGGACACGGCCCCGTGTTCAGTGGGTGTTTTAATAAAAGTTACTGGTTTTGTGGAGCACGGGGCGTGTTTAGTGAGCACGGCCCCGTGTTCGGACTCTGTAACTGGGTGTTTTTTAAAAAAAATGCAGCACGGCCCCGTGTTCAGGCTACTGTAAATGCAAAAACTAACTAAAATGTAGAAAGATTGCACGCGTTTTAAAAAGGTTTTGAAAAACTGATCAGGCCGTCGATTTTAAGCTTTCTTAAAATCCTTGTGTCCCCGGCAGCGGCGCCAAAAACTTGATGCGTGTGTAGCCCTTTTTAACACTTTAGTCAAGTTTTAAATTTATAAAACATGATATTTACTAACACTAAACACACATATGGGCAAGTGCACCCATCGTGAGCGTAGTATAGTGTTGGTAAGATACCGAGGTCGTCCAAGGACACAAGAGTTTTGTCACACCCCCAAAATCCACACGCGGAGTATCACCGCTTGGAGGCGTGACTGACCAGGATCAAGCCACCAAACAATATGAAAGGTGTTCAAAAACCAAAGCATAGTTAAGTGTTTAGCGGAAGCATAATTGTAAAACCCATAGCAAGTATTAAGTATGAAATAAAGTAGTGTTTAAAGCATGGCCCACACTACCATGTCCCACAACGACTGTTCCTCCCTGTGCAAGCTCCATGATTACCTAATGACACGCAAGGCATGTAGCAACGAATCAACAACAAAGTTGAGCGAGTTCACAGTTGGTTGTTTGGTTATAGTATTCATTTCATAAATCGTATGTTCGTTTGTAAACCATGTATCATATTAATCCGTATCGCGGCCAATCCAGGCATGTGTGCGATGATTAGTGGGGGCTTCCCATGTGTTACTAGACCACGCGTATCGACTGCTACGAAAATGTAAGAGGTGCCCTAAGTCAATGTCTATCAGCATTGACCCTTTGCCCATAGTCCATTAGTACACGCCCGTCCGACTGGCACGGTGTGAGGTTTGTTAAACCTAATAGCGCTATTAACTAATGACCCGCTCGCCATAGGCCTCGGCGATTAAGTCGATAAATGAGGGACTTCCTTTGATAGAGTTGATGGTCTTATGATCGTGTACGTAGGCTTTACGTACGTGCCCTTCAATCCGAGGATAATAGTAAGTATAATTGTACGTAGGTTTTACGTACGTGCCCTTCAATCCGAGGACAGTAGTAATTAGTTTAATAGTAATGGTTGTACGAGTAGTTATTCAATCCCATTCCCAACCCCTGGGAATCCCATGCCTTGGCTAGTGTGAACTCACCTTGGTTTGCTCGGCAGATACACAAAAAAGTCAAGTTTAGCTGCTAGTGGTCAACCACGTCCTAACATGGTTACCATACAAGTCAGGTTTTGGTTTCAAGTAGTGCACATAAGTATCACATAAGATAGCATATAAGAAACAAACACAGATCATGGCAACACACATCATCACGTTCAACACTTATAACGTATTCAAGATTGGGCTCGCACAAGCTTAGTGGCCTTGTGCGAGTCATCCGTTGGAGCCCAATACTACCCGGCCCAATGTCAAGAAACCCAAACAAAACTATAAACATATCCACGGCCCAATCAAATAACCCTAAGCCTTGTGCGATCCGATTGGGTTGTGCGATCAGACCTGGCCCAACCCAACATATATACCCGACCCAACCATTGCAACTTGTGCAATCCAAAACATCTTGTGCGACTGTGAGTGTCTTGTGCGACTGGACTCCTTGTGCGATCAGATCAGATCTTGTATGATCTGATCTTGTGCGACTAGGAGTCTTGTGTTTGGTCTTGTGCGACTGAAGCCTCTTGTACGATCAAGAGACTTGTGTGATCAGTTACAATTTTCCTAATTTCATGCAATCATTTACCAATCCCAATTCAATTCGTTTGACCCGATTAACAGTTTCCATATTTGCATAAATTCAATCAACAGAATTAACAATTCTACTTAAACCCTATATCGATCAAACAAGGATTTTATCTTAAAAATTCTTATGAACTCTATCATAATCAGACATGAACAATAATCACCACACTTAAACATATCCATCTAGGGGTTTCAAACCATCATATAACACTCATAGTCGACCCTTTAACTAATCTGATTTCAACATACATGAAGCCGATTAACAACATTAAATTCTTAGAACAAGAACATGCAATCCGATTAACATGAACATTATCTAATACCCATATGCAAGCCGATTTCATGACCACTATAATCAAAACATATATATGACCGATTCCATTCATTCATGCTTAATCACGTATTATTCGAACCAATCACAACAATACATCATCATATAAGCATCATCAATCATACATTATTCCTACATCATCATGTCGAGCATATATAGCATAACATCATACAATCATGGAAGCAAGTAGTTAACATACTAACCGATTAGAGAACGAACAAGGATTGATCCGAATAGAAAGCTTGGAGAGAAATGGAGATGTTGCCGTCGGGTTTGAGAGAGAGAGAACTAGGGTTTGTGTGTTTAGAGTGTTTGACAAACAAACGAGGAGTATACCCATACTCCTAACTGTTATGCGCAAAAGAGAAAGAGTGGGCCGAACCCTCACTTGGCTGCCCATTGATCCGAATACAAGAGTGTAGCCCAAATGGGCTTGTGTGATCGGGTGAGTGTTGTGCGTTTGGGCCGTTTATATATATACATAGATTCACACAAACACATAATCATGACATTCAATTAATCAACCAAGTTCATATAGTCGTACCACGTTCACAAACGTTACATCAAAGTACAAAGATAGGTTTGGAAATACGAGTTGTCACATTATCCCCAAGTTGAAAGAAATTTCGTCCCGAAATTTAGCACGTACTCACTGAGGAAGCTAGTTAAGTTGCATGGTTTTCCTGGTTTTCCTGGGGTGTCACATCCTCCCCCCGTTGATCTGGAATTTTGTCCCGAAATTCTGTAGCTTCAGCCTCAGTAGTGGTTGTACTGTTTGCAAATAGTTGGGGATACTTTTGTTTCATCTGATCTTCGCGTTCCCAGGTGAACTCTGGGCCGCGACGGGAGTTCCAATGAACTCGAACAAGAGGGATTCTAGTGCGCTTGAGGACCTTAACATCCCGGTCCGTGATTTCAACACTTTCCTCGACGAATCGTAACTGCTCGTCGATAGTGAGCTCCTTCAAAGGAACTATGTGGGTCTCATCTGACAGACACCTCTTCAGATTCGACACGTGGAAAACGTTGTGAACTGCACTGAGTTCTGCTGGTAAGTTCAGTTTGTAGGCCACCTTGCCTATTTTCTCGATGACCTCGAAAGGTCCGACATATCGTGGGTTAAGTTTGCCTCGTTTACCAAAACGAACCACACCCTTCTAGGGTGAAACTTTGAGTAGCACTCGCTCCCCAACCTGGAGCTCGAGTGGTTTCATGTCCTTGTCTGCGTAGCTTTTCTGACGGTCACGAGCCGCCGCCATTCGTTGTCGTATTTGAGCAATTTGCTCTGTTGTGTCTACCACAAGTTCCGGACCAGTGATCTGACTATCCCCCCCCTCTGCCCAACAAAGAGGTGACCGGCATTTACGCCCGTACAATGCCTCGAACGGAGCAGCTTTAATGCTGGTGTGGTAGCTGTTATTGTACGAAAATTCCACAAGTGGCAGATGCTTTTCCCAGCCGTTGCCAAAGCCAATTACACATGCCCTAAGCATGTCTTCAAGGGTCTGGATGGTACGTTCAGACTGCCCATCCGTTTGCGGGTGATAAGCTGTGCTCATATCTAGTCGCGAGCCAAAGGACTTGTGCATCGCTTGCCACAGTTCTGACGTAAAACGTGCATCTCGATCTGAGATAATAGAGGTGGGCACTTCGTGCCTCGAGACAACTTCCTTAAGATATACGTCTGCTAGTGTGGAGAAATTATCCGTTTCCTTGATAGCCAAGAAATGAGCAGACTTTGTGAGTCGATCCACGATCACCCAAATAGTATCGTTACCACGTTGAGATCTAGGCAGGCCAGTAACAAAATCCATGGAAATTTGATCCCATTTCCATTGTGGTATTTCTGGCTGTTGGAGTAGGCCTGAAGGTTTCTGATATTCCGACTTGACTCTCGCACAAGTCAAGCACTTGCTAACGTACGTTGCTATGTGAGCTTTCATGCTAGGCCACCAATACGTAGTTTTGATATCGTGGTACATCTTATCTGAACCAGGATGTACCGAGTAGCGAGACTTGTGTGCCTCATCCATCACAAGCTCTCGTAGGTTGCCATAAAGTGGGACCCAAATGCGTCCTGTGACGTAGTAAGCACCGTCTTCCTTCTGTTCTAAGCATTGCCTTGAGCCGCGTAGGGCTTCAGCCTTGACATTTTCTGGTTTCAATGCTTCTACCTGAGCGTCTCGTATTTGGGAAGGAAGAATGGACTGTATAGTGAGTTGTAAAGCTCATACGCGCTTAGGCGCAGTGTCCTTTCGACGGAGAGCGTCAGCCACAACATTGGCTTTGCCTGGGTGGTACCTGATTGAGCATTCGTAGTCATTCAGTAGCTCGACCCATCGTCGTTGTCGCATATTCAGTTCCTTCTGTTTGAAGATATGCTCAAGACTCCTATGGTCTGTGTAGATGGCGCACCTGGTACCGTACAGGTAGTGTCTCCATATCTTAAGTGCAAAAACAACAGCTCCCAGCTCTAGATCGTGTGTAGTGTAGTTCCTTTCATGAACTTTAAGCTGGCGTGAGGCATTGGCTATAAATTTATCCCGCTGCATCAATACACAACCAAGACCCTGAATTGATGCGTCGCAGTAAACCACAAAGTCGTCTGTGCCCTCTGGCAATGAAAGGATAGGCGCACTGCAAAGCCTATCCTTTAAATGCTGAAATGCTAATTCCTGTGCGTTTCCCCATCGATAAACAACGCCTTTCTGCATTAGGGAGGTGAGAGGCTGTGCAATCTTGGAGAAGTCCTTGATGAACCTTCTGTAGTAACCCGCCAAACCCAAGAATTGGCGAATTTCCGTTGGCGTACGAGGTGCAGGCCAGCTCTTGATCGAATCTACCTTGGATGGATCAACGTGAATCCCATCCTTGTTCACCACATGACCTAAGAAATGGACTTCACGAAGCCAGAAGTCGCATTTTGAAAACTTGGTGTACAGCTGTTCTGTTCGAAGGAGTCCCAAAATGAGTCATAGATGTTGCTCGTGTTCCTCCTGACTCTTCGAATAGATCAGGATGTCGTCTATGAAAACTATGACGAACTTTTCCAGGTATGGCTTGCACACTCTATTCATCAAATCCATGAAGACCGCAAGTGCGTTTGTCAGCCCAAAAGGCATGACCAAAAATTCATAGTGGCCATATCGAGTTCTAAAGGCTGTTTTGGAGACGTCCTCTTCTCGGACTCTCAGCTGGTGATATCCTGATCTCAAATCAATCTTTGAATAGTAGCTCGACCCTTGCAGCTGGTCGAACAAGTCGTCAATGCATGGAAGAGGATAGCGATTCTTCACAGTCACCTTGTTGAGTTCACGGTAGTCGATGCACATTCTGAAAGTACCGTCTTTCTTTTTCACGAATAGCACTGGAGCTCCCCAGGGCGAAGAGCTAGGACGAATAAAACCCTTATCCAAGAGTTCTTGTAGTTGCGTAGAGAGTTCTTTCAACTCTGATGGAGCTAAGCGATACGGTGCACGAGCTATGGGCGCTGCTCCAGCAGCTAGCTCGATTTGGAACTCGACCTGGCGATGAGGCGGAAGGCCAGGTAACTCCTCAGGGAATACCTCAGGATAGTCACGCACAATTGGAAAATCTTCTATCTTCTTCTCTTTCTTCGAGGTGTCAGTAACGAGAGCCAGAATAGCAGTGTGGCCCTTTCTCAAGCACTTCTGAGCCTTAAGGAAAGAGATGATGCTCACAACAGCACCACTCTTGTTGCCATGAATCATGAGAGGTTCATCACCTGGGCGAGGAATACGGACAATCTTTTCGTTGCAAAGAATCTCTGCTTGGTGTTGGGATAACCAGTCCATCCCTATAACAACGTCGAAACTACCCAGTGTGATAGGAAGGAGGTCGATTGAGAAAGTATGATCAGCAAGAACAAGATTACAACCCTTGACTACGCGTGTGACTTCTAGACTTTTACCATTAGCTAACTCTACAGCGTGCTTGGGGTTCAAAGGTGTTGGGGTACGCTTAAGCAGTTGACTAACTTTTAGGGACACATAACTAGTATCAGCACCCGAATCAAATAAGACAGTAACGTAAAAGTCGTCGAGAAGAAACTTACCCGTCACAACATTGGGATCATTCCTCGCTTCTCCCTGGCCAATAACGAACACACGACCCCTTGCACCGTTGCCATTGTTACCCCCATTGTTCCCATTCCCCTGATTGTTGTTATTGTTGTTGTTGTTGTTATGGTTCCTGTTCAACTGGGGGCAATCTCTCTTGAAGTGGCCTTCACCTCCACACTGAAAGCATCCCTTGTTGTCTCGTTGTTGCTGCTGCTGGTCTTGTGGAGCTGGTGGTTGTTGTCGCTGGTTCTGATTCACAGGACGTAAGCTCCTACAATCCTTAGCCTCATGACCCATCTTGAGACACCTCTGGCAACGAACCTTGTTGCACTGACCACTGTGGTGTCTGTTGCATCTGTTGCACTTTGGAAGGTTTCCTCGATAACCACCTTGCCCTTGACTACCAGAAGATTGCTGACCAGGGCTCTTGTAGTCATCAGTTCTTCTCTGCTGAGACTGAGACTGAACAGAAGTTGAACCTTTGCTCGAAGCTCCATCCCACTTACGTTTGTTGTCGCCACTAGTTTCAGAAGTAGCTGCAGCACTAATACGCTTTGGTAACCTGTTCTGCTCCACCGCCTGATCAGTAAGGCGATGAGCCAATTGTACAACTTGTTGGATGGTGGCTAGGTTGGCTGAAGTCACATGACTTTGGATCTCTGGCACTAGACCCTTAAGATAAAGTTCGATACGCTTAATCGGAGGGTCCACCATAGTAGGACACAGTAATGCAAGCTCATTCGATCTCTTCGTATACGCCTCAATTTCTGACCCCGTCATCTTGAGGTTGAAGAACTCGACTTCCAGCTTATGAATGTCATCACGACTGCAGTATTCTTCCTTGATCATCTCTTTGAAATTGTTCCATGGGGTGGCGTTAGCAGCAACCAACCCCAACATTTGAACCTGAGCGTTCCACCACGTGAGCGCTAAACCCTCTAGGGTACCGGTAGCATACTTCACCCTGCGTGCCTCAGGGCATTCACACATTTCGAACACAGATTCGAGCTTTTCAAACCAGTGGAGGAGACCTACTGCTCCTTCAGTGCCGCTAAAAGTAGTTGGTCGGCAGTCCATAAAAGTTTTGAAGGTGCACACAGGTGGCTGAGCATGTTGACCTCCTGCTTGTGCGGCTGCAAGTGCCGCAGCAACCTGTTCGTTAATCAGAGCCGTCAACTGGGCTTGTGTCATGTTAACGCGTCCAGACATGATCTTCATATCAAGGGAAACACGAGTGAGATGGGTTCGCGAAAGTGCGATGACAGAAGAGAGTAAGCACACATGTGTTCAAGCAACAATAGCTATACTAACTAGGCATGTCATGAGCAAAGTTCTACGTAATCTAGCATATAGGTAATGAAACATAAACCATATCACCTAGAATGTCGAGCCTTGCACGTGGAGTGAAGCGTCGTTGTGGATCGTAGATCACTGTACAGGTTATAGTCTGGTTTTAACAAAAACGTTTTCCTTTATTAAAACCAAGTTCTCTATAACCAATGGCTCTGATACCAATCTGTCACACCCCCAAAATCCACACGTGGAGTATCACTACTTTGAGGCGTGACTGACCAGGATCAAGCCACCAATCATATTGAACAAGCATGTAAGTAAACATAATTCAACCAAACAATATCAAAGGTGTTCAAAAACCAAAGCATAGTTAAGTGTTTAGCGAAAGCATAATTGTAAAACCCATAGCAAGTATTAAGTATGAAATAAAGTATTGTTTAAAGCATGGCCCATACTGCCATGTCCCATAACGACTGTTCCTCCCTGTGCAAGCTCCATGATTACCTAATGACCTGCAAGGCATGTATCAACGAATCAAGAACAAAGTTGAGCGAGTTCACAGTTGGTTGTTTGGTTATAGTATTCATTTCATAAATCATATGTTTGTTTGTAAACCATGTATCGTATTAATCCGTATCGCGGCCAATCCAGGCATGTGTGCGATGATTAGTGGGGGCTTCCCATGTGTTACTAGACCACGCGTATCGACTGCTACGAAAATGTAAGAGGTGCCCTAAGTCAATGTCTATCAGCATTGACCCTTTGCCCATAGTCCATTAGTACATGCCCGTCCGACTGGCACGGTGTGAGGTTTGTTAAACCTAATAGCGTTATTAACTAGGAGTCTTGTGTTTGGTCTTGTGCGACTGAAGCCTCTTGTACGATCAAGAGACTTGTGTGATCAGTTACAATTTTCCTAATTTCATGCAATCATTTACCAATCCCAATTCAATTCGTTTGACCCGATTAACAGTTTCCATATTTGCATAAATTCAATCAACAGAATTAACAATTCTACTTAAACCCTATATCGATCAAACAAGGCTTTTATCTCAAAAATTCTTATGAACTCTATCATAATCAGACATGAACAATAATCACCACACTTAAACATATCCATCTAGGGGTTTTAAATCATCATATAACACTCATAGTCGACCCTTTAACTAATATGATTTCAACATACATGAAGCCGATTAACAACATTAAATTCTTAGAACAAGAACATGCAATCCGATTAACATGAACATTATCTAATACCCATATGCAAGCCGATTTCATGACCACTATAATCAAAACATATATATGACCGATTACATTCATTCATGCTTAATCACGTATTATTCGAACCAATCACAACAATACATCATCATATAAGCATCATCAATCATACATTATTCCTACATCATCATGTCGAGCATATATAGCATAACATCATACAATCATGGAAGCAAGTAGTTAACATACTAACCGATTAGAGAATGAACAAGGATTGATCCGAATAGAAAGCTTGGAGAGAAATGGAGATGTTGTCGTCGGGTTTGAGAGAGAGAGAACTAGGGTTTGTGTGTTTAGAGTGTTTGACAAACAAATGAGGAGTATACCCCAACTCCTAACTGTTATGCGCAAAAGAGAAAGAGTGGGCCGAACCCTCACTTGGCTGCCCATTGATCCGAATACAAGAGTGTAGCCCAAATGGGCTTGTGCGATCGGGTGAGTGTTGTGCGTTTGGGCCGTTTATATAGGTACAAACATTCACACAAACACATAATCATGACATTCAATTAATCAACCAAGTTCATATCGTCGTACCACGTTCACAAACGTTACATCAAAGTACAAAGATAGGTTTGAAAATACGAGTTGTCACAAGTTTTTTGTACCGGTTTATCCTCAACGTCTAATCAAATCAAAAATTTAGAAAAAGGTTTTTAAACAAGAAAATAAAACTAACTAAAAATGCTGAAAAAAATAATAAAAACAGATAGACAAGATGTATCACTTGGATCCGACTCGCCTTTAGTGTAACATTTGATTATTTCCGCACTTTTGCACTTTTTAAGAGATTATCTTAGTTATAGTAGTAGGCCCCTCTTTTGAAGGTGACGTTACCCTCAACCTAGTAGTTTGAGTCAGCAAGGATACAATCTGTGACAACTGTGCCTCCGTGACCATCAAACAAATACCAAATCAATGAGATATTGTTTTTCATACTTGGGGTTTGTAAAAATATGTGTATCGTTTGCACATATCATTTCTTGTTCGATTTCGGGCTTTAAATCGCTTTCTGGAAGGTTATACGCGATCTGATGCGTAAATATAACCAGTTTAAGGCAACGAACACTCCAGAATAGTGAAATAGGCTTAACATACCTTAAATAACCTTTCATAACTTAGAAATAAGTTTTGGATGGTTTGGTATGCCGAAATCAAGTTAACTCGCTTACAGGGACTAAATTTGACAAATTGCGAAAGTATGCCAATTTAAACTGTAACAGACATTCCGGAACATGACCGTAAGTTAAACATACCATAAATATCCTTTACATAGCTTAGAAATAGGCTTTGAGGGGTACGGTGTGCTAAAATAAACTTTTGGCTCATTCAGGGACTAAAAGCGTCAAAAAGTGCACAAGTTTGCACTTTCGCGCATAACTTACGTAAGATTTATGTAAGCATTTATGTAAGCACTAAAATATTTTATTTTAGTGTTTGGCATGGGAAAAATCCATTATTCGCGCAATTTGGATCGTTTTTCATGCTTATGCGCATGTCGTCGTAATTAAGCGAACATCGCGATTGTACGACCAAACGAACCGACATCCAGGATATTTTTGAGCATGTTTCATGTCCACAATGATTAGGCATCATTTTAGGGCCTTAAAGTTGACTTAAGGAGCCTTAAACATGTCGGAAATGGCCTTAATACACAACAGGGACTGAAATGGAAACTTTGGAAACTGGTTGCTGATCAGAAGGACCTAGGCGTGACACCTAGCCCCCTAGGCGTCACGCGAGGCCCTTTCAGATCAGCAAAAGTCTTTTTAACAGCTATTAACAGCTCTTGTGCGCTCTAAACCCAATTCCACATGTTGTTTCCTGCTTATGGGGGGGGGGGCAATGTGATGCACATGAGGTTACCAACAAGTGTAGGGATGAGATTATATCACGCTATTCAAGAAACGATCCTAACGGTGGTCCTTATCCTATAAATACCCATCAAGTTCACTTGCAAAACCCACAAATCTGATCTAAGAATGCTCTAAGTTGAAGCCATTGCTTCATACCTGAGTTACTTGGATCAAGATTAGCTTTCGGGGACCCTTTGTAAGTGTTCCTTCGTTCTTTTATTCATTTTAGCGTTAAAGTCAAACTTTGTTTGACTTTCAGCATTGACCAGTTTATGGTCAATGAGAAGTTCGTTTGAACTTCATAACGTGAGAGTAATCACGATGGTTATAGTCCCTAGTGACTATACCTACTGATTACCACGTTATCTAGGCTCAGTGACGAGTCGTAGTTTCGGCTAAAATGCGCATTTTCGCGTATTTTTTAACCAAACTACTCTTAGGTATCAAAACCGTTTGTTTTGATACCAAACCTGTTTTCTAAACTTAGTTAAGCATGTTTTAACATGCTTAGCTCGTCACTTTTAGTTTAGTGCTTATATAGGGTCGTAAGGTAAGCGATCTAAACAATCGCTTATACTTTCGAACCTGACCCGTTTGGTCGATCATTAGGATCCGACCAAACACATTAGGTGACCATAGTATGTAGGGAATAACCTTCCGAGGTTATACCTTATGGTCACGATGTTTAGTTAGTTGTATGATAGGTAGTATATATGCCTTAGGTAAATTACCAAAATACCCCTTTTTACACCAAAATTCATTTTAAGCATATGTAACATAACTTTTGGTATCTAAACTGATTTGGCAACAATATTAGACATGTTAAGGCATATATTACTTGTCATAGAACTAGTTAAGCGGTCCGAACGCATTTCACGCGAACGACGCGTTAAAGTAGCATAAGCTACCTAAACGGGTCATAATGGGTCGTAAGCACTTAGGTTAGGTTTCATTTTAGTATGTAGGCTTTGTTAAACCATATTACACGAGTCTCCATACTCGTTTGGTTTACGAACCCTCATTCTATCCAATCCTCCGATTTAGGTCCGGTATATTAACATAGTTACCTATATTAGGTGCCGTTTGATATCCGTGATCTCTAGCATTGTTTGGTTGTTACTCAAGAACTACTAAGCAATCTCAAGTGAGTACATAGACCCCTCTTTTACCGTTTTCAAACTGTTTTGGGGTGAAACACATGTGCCTACTTGTTACTTTCATGGTTTCCATGTTTTCACATCATATACTTGCTATGTTCATTAGTACATTTATAGTACATGATTTACATTACATTTCATGCTATGTATGTCCATTGTGTGCATACTTAGTACATTGTTTTACTTTACATTTCATGCTATGTATGTCCCTTGTGTGCATACTTAGTACATTGTTTTACATTACAATTTGTTGCATATGCTCATCCAGCATATGAACACAATATATTACATTATGTGAACCATTTGTATCTATTGAACCATGTGAACCATTTGACAATAGACATTTAACTATACCTAAACATTTCTACAATTGTTAAACATTACATCTTGATGGTTTGGTTTGAGTAAGTGATTTAAGTAACGAGGCGTGTGTAATATGATACAAGCATGGTGGATAAGCCGCTGGTACTTCCTATATATAAGTGTTTGTATGGTATTACATATCGTAGCATTATTTGAATCATTTCGATTTGAGACATATAACATTTTATTCAAATAACATACTTTTCATAAGACATTGTTTTACAAACAACTTATCTTATACAAACTCATTTTTACTTGGTTATTCATTTAACCATACATTATTCTTTTATACATATATATCATTTGATTTATCCATTGCTTTTCAAATGATTTACAAAAACAAATCAATTTACAAGGTCCATGGCTAAATTTTATTAAACATTTTCTTAAACTTAAGTCATGAATCTTATTTTCACAAAACCTATGTATCTCACAGGCATTTTTATGCTGACGTACCTATTTTCACATGTATTTTCAGGAATTGATGCATAGGATTGATCAAGATACACCTAGACAGACTTGTGCCTTAGTGACTTAAAACGAAGCAAGAACTAGTTAATTTGTGTTATGTACTCTTTGTTTCTTGTTTAAAACGATGTAAACTCTCTTGTTTGATTAATAAAATAAAACTTTAATTGCCATGGATTTGAAACAATTAATTCTGTTACAACACTCCCCGACGTTTCCGCCACGTTTCGTCGTCTCACGTGGTCGGGGTGTGACACAATCCTAAAGGGTTGGATTATTGAAAGATAATTAATTAAGTTATTAATGCATATTGTGGTAGGCCCCTCTTTTGGAGGTGACGTTACCCTCGGCTAAGTAGTTTGAGTCAGCAGGGATATAATCCTAAATAGCCGGGTTAAAGTTTTAATAGTAGTTTACATATGAGGGGATCAAGGAATACGGACCCCCGCCATCCAATACCAGTGGGTATTGAAGGAGGTCCTACTAAACTTGACCCAAGTCCTTGCAGGATCTATACACTGAACAAGGCAAGACGCTTACCAAACCATTCCCTTAACCCCCGACCAGGTAGCCAACATATCTCCATATAGACCGTAGAGATATGAATGGTGAAAATCTTTTATTTTATATAGACAGTAAAATAATGCCAAGACACCAAGGACAAATGATAAGGAAGATTCACCTTCAACATAAGAAACTAGTTATTAAAGTCATTAATACATAACCAAATAAAAAGTGCGAAAAGATTAAAAATAAAAAGTATTACACTAAATGCTTGTCTTCACCAAGTGATGTAAGAGACTTAGGCAAACATGGCCTTTGATTGTCAAGAACTCTTACGATCAATCTTGGATCCCAAGACTACTCACACACTCTATGATGGATGATGGATGATGGTGGTGGATGCGGGTTGTGATGGTGGTGGTGGGTGGGTGAAGTGTGAGAGAGGTGGTTTGCCAAGGGATGGTTTGCAATTCAGCCAAGCACCCCTATTTATAGCCTGCACAGAAGCTCGGACACGGCCCCGTGTCCATTAGGCATGGCCCCGTGTCCATTGGGCATGGCCTCGTGTCCACCCATCTTCTCTTTCTTCATTAAATGCAGTTTGTCTGCATTAGTTGACCACGCCCCCGTGTACGCTGGGCACGACCCCATGTGCAGAAGCGTATCTGTACTATCAAGATTTGCCTAGATTCTGCGAATCTTAACGTTGACCACGGCCCCGTGTCTGCTGGGCATGCCCCCGTGGTGGGTGATAGAAGCTTCTACAACTTTGTCTTTTCTGCAGACACTTGGGCACACCCCCGTGCTCATTGAGCACGGGGCGTGTTCAGCCTTCTGTTCTCTTGTTTTTGCTTGGGAGGATGCTGTCGAGGGGTCGGGCATGCCACGTTTATTCCTTTTCTTGTATTATGGCTAGATTGAGCTGCATTTTTGCTTCTTTTGTCCATTTAAGCTCTTTTAATCCTGAAAATACAAAATAAAGACAAAAACCCCCTTTTTCCAACATTAGTACTAAAAAAGGGTTAGTTTTATGCCACATTTGATGTAGTTTATATGTTGCATTTTGCACACATCATATGTGCTACCTTAGCAACCTAAGAAAGATATGCAAGAACAAGTGTCAACACATAATGATGAGTGAGTTCTCATGTTTTTTATTATAATTGTGAAATAAGTTGTTGTTTCCCAACCGTTTTCCACTGTTACAAACCCAAAACAGTAAGTTGTAGTGATTAACATTTACTTGTTATATTTGTAGGTAGCTAACCTAAGTTACGTCACTAAAGAGTTAGAAACCGAAGCTTACTGTTGTTGCCTCTGTTTACCAGGTCTATCACTGACAATGGCGATAAGTTAGGCCAATTCTACACCCGTTGACCATTACCGGTCTAGTTAGCGCAACTAGCTCAAGTGGGGCTTGTCGGGCCCATCAGTACTACTCAAAATTTCCCCGCTATCCACCCAATACTAACAGTACGAGTTTTGTGAGGACTTTATGTGATAAATGCTACTTTGTGACCATAACGATAGAACAAAAACCCTAATGGATGTGACGTTACTCTACCGTAACATTATAGCATTACCATACCGTAATGTAACGCATACTTTCTCCCCTTGTGTTTTATTAAAAGTTAAAAGAGTAGGGGCTGTGTCACACCCCGACCACGTGTAACATACAAAACGTGGCGGAAACGTCGGGGAGTGTTGTAACAGAATTAATGTTTCATAACCATGGATACAAAAAGTATTTCGTTTTATTAAACATTGAATATTTACATCGTCTGGAAATCTAAATACACAATTTAAACATAGTCTATCATTGTTATTGAGTCACTAAAGCCTCGTCCAGTCCTATGTGAGCATGCATCTTATCAATCGATATCATTCAACAATACCTGAAACATATGTGAAAACGAGGTCAGCAAAGAAATGCTGGCGAATACATAGGTTTTGTAGGAGTGTTGAAATCATGGCTAGTTTAGATGTTGAAATACTTTATAAAAACCTTGTTTTGAAAAGAGTATAACATTGCAACTTAATTAACCAACTCAAATCAAGCGGGTTATAGTTTATAAAACCTCGTAGCCATGACTCGTAACCCAAAAACATTTGTTTTAGTAAAGCAAATTGTGAAACATCTCAAAATAAATCGTTAATGAAACTCGTTAATAAATCTCGTTAAAAACTCATATAGTTTATATCATATCGAAAATCTCGTTTGTGTGACATCGTTTGAAAATTGTTTACCCAAGTGAACTAAATAACGCCACGGCATGTAATATGATAAAATCTTTTATATATAGGAAGTACCAGCGGCGTATCCACCATGCTTTCATCACATTACACCCGTCCCGTTATCTAAACACTTAACCAAAAACCAATCGTATATCGCTTTGAAGCCAATCGTTTAACTAAATCGTTTAACTCATTAATACATCGCGTGAAAACCAATCGTTTAACCAAATCGTATAATTCATTTTTGGTCGTGAAACTACTTATGTGATTGTCTCGCTAATAACATTCAAACCTTCGTGACTCATCCCTCGTCGCTTCTTGTTTTCGCATTAACAAACCCTTACCAAAGGGTAAGTTAACAATTACAGATTCAGTCGCTACCCACCACCCCCACACATAACCACGGGTGCAGTATGATAATGGGATTTGTCAGATCCTATGGTACCATAACCTAATACTGGTCGGCTTGATCATTGCTAATGTATGTCATTTGTTATGTAACCCAACCAACAAGTTCGTTCCCATTATCGAAATCGTTATTAGTTTTGTATAAATCGTCTTAATCGTTTTTGAAACCATTGTTATAACATCGAAAATCGTTTTGATACCATCGTTATAACCTTGAAAACATTTAGCACATATGAGTCACCCAAAACAATTGAAACCAGTAAAAATAGGGGAATAATGTACTCGCCTGAGAATGCTTAGAGGTCTTGAACAACAACCAAACAAAGCTAGAGGGAGCACGGAATCAGTCGGCAATCTAAAACTATATAAATAAACCGGACTTAAATCGGGAGATCGGATAGGATGAGGCTTGGTAAACCAAATGAGTATTGGAACTCATATGATATGGTTTAACAAGGCCTACATACTACATGAAACCTAACCTAAGTGCTTTCGACCCATCGCGACCCATTAAGGTAGCTTATGCTACTTTAACGCGTCGTGCGCGTGAAACGCGTTCGGACCGCCTAACTAGTCCTATGACAAGTAGAATATGCCTAAACATGTTACATAATCAGTTATGTGACAAAGGTTTAGGTTACATATGCTTAATTACCAATTATACATGAAAAGGGTATTCTGGTAATTTACCTAAGGCATATAAACTACCTATCATACAACTACTCAAACGATGTGACCATAGGGTATAACCTCGGAAGGTTATTCCCTACCTACTATGGTCACCTAATGTGTTTGGTCGGATCCTAATGATCGACCAAATGGGTCGGGTTCGAGGTATAAGCGATTTATTAGATCGCTTACCCTACGACCCTAGACAACGTGGTAATCAGTAGGCATAGTCCCAAGGGACTATAACCAACGTGATTACACTCACGTTGCGAAGTTCAAACGAACTTCGCATTGACCATAAACTGGTCAATGCAGAAAGTCAAACAAAGTTTGACTTTCAGACTCGAAAGACTCGAAAAGCAATAAAAGAACGAAAGAATACTTACGAAGGGTCCCCGAATGCTAATTTCGATTCAAAAATCTCAGGTATGAAACAATAGTTTCAACTTAGAGTTTCTCAAATCAAAATTCTAGTGATTTGAGCAATGGGGGGCATGGGGTATTTATAGTTTTCGGTCCACCGTTAAGATCGTTTCTTGGAAAAGGGGGCACGATCAAAGCCGTACACTTGTCGGAACCTTATGGTAGCTCATTTGCCACTCACCATAGGAAATTGACACTTGGAATTGGGATTGGGGGTGCAAAACAGCTGCAAACAGGCTGTTAAACATTGAATCTGGTCTGCAGAGGCTGAGGCGGTCCGCTTCAGGATACACCAAAACTAATGCGGGCCGTATGGGGCTTCTGATCAGAAAATAAGTTTCAAAAATGACAGTTTCAGCCCCTGCACGTGTTTAAGGCCATTTCCGACACTTCTAAGGCTCGTAAATCCAACTTTAAGGCCCTAAAATGATGCCTAAACATTGTGGACATGAAACATGCTCAAAAATATCTCAGATGTCGGTTTGTTTGGTCGTACGAACGCGATGTTCGCTTAATTGCGACGGAATGCGCATAAGTGCGAGAAACGATCCAAATGACGCAACAAATGGATTTTTCTTAAGCCAAACACTAAAGCATAATATAGTCATGCTTACATAAATTTTTGGATGTCCGGATGTATTCAGAACGTAAGTTATGCGCAAAAGTGCAAACTTGTGCGCTTTTTGACACTTTTAGTCCCTGAATGACCCAAAAGTATATTTTAGCACACCGAACCCCTCAAAGCCTATTTCTAAGCTATGTAAAGGATATTTAAGGTGTGTTTAACTTATGGTCATGTTCCGGAATGTCTGTTACAGTTCAAATTGGCATACTTTCGCAGTTTGTCATATTTAGTCCCTGTAGACGAATTAACTTGATTTTGGCATACCAAACCTTCCAAATCTTATTTCTAAGTTATGTAAAGGTTATTTAAGGTATGTTTAGCCTATTTCACTATTCCGGAGTGTTTGTTGCATTAAACTGGTTATATTTACGCATCGGTGCGCGTATAACCTTCCAGAAAGCGATTTAGAGTTTGAAATCGAACAAGAGTTGATATGTGTAAATGATACACATATTTTTACAAATACCAAGTATGAAATACAATATTTCATTGGTTTGGCATTTGTTTGATGGCCGTGGAGGCACAGGTGTTACAGGCTGTGAACTTACCTTAGGGTGTGTGCTATATCTAAAAGTACTACATGTCAGAGACAAACTGTCATAGCATGCAAAAATTGACCAAGACATCCCTAATAATTTTAGCACATAATAAGTATTCGCAATGAAAGTAGTGAATGTGTTACCGAGCTCTATCGATTCGATAAGGTGTGGGTGTAACGCTCCGCATTTTCTGTACTTTCCATATTTAGAAAGTTGTATTCACATTTTTATTTTTAGAAATTTGTATTCTTACTTCATTTCAATCCTTGTAATCTCGAGACATTGATCATAATGGAAATCGTATTTTTATATCAACCTTGTTTAATCATACATGCATAATATGTAATCAGTCGCGAAATACACGTTTTAATTTAAAACCGAGACATACATCGAGATTATATTTTTCTCAGAATTACATTCATACATGTATCATACTTATTGTCACACCTCAACCGATGGCAGAAACATCGGGATGAGACGAAAACGAGATTGTAAGAGACTTCATAACACTATGTGACAATAATAATTAAGTTCAAATTTCATTTCAATACAAAAATCGTCATACAAGATTCAAAATAAAAGACAACACTTGTTTCAAAACAAACATAACATTAACATAGATAAATTAATCTAGGTGTGTATCTAAGTCCACCTAAATCTTGTTTCATCTTGTAACATCATCTCATCAATCAACCTGCAACATGTATTAAAATAGAGTTCAATGCAAAAGCAAAGGCGAGTATACAAGTTTTGTTACATAGCATAATATAGCATAAAATAGTTTAAAGTCTCATATCCAACATGAATCAAATTATGCAAGTTTACAAGCATGCCGAAATGGTGTACTTATATGTTCAAACCCAAGATTCCAATGCGTTAAAATAGCCTATCCCAAATAGAGTAACGGGAGGTTAACACGTTTAACTTAACAATACCCCAAGTTTCGTGGGCAGTGCGTTAATCCTATAGCGCTATAATTGTTAAGGTAGGCTAGCAAAGTTAATGAAGCATATATCAACACAAATAGTTTACATTAGCATAACAAGTCTAACAAGCATCATATAGTTTCATGTTAAGCATGGATAGATTTAAAATAGTTTCATGTGTTGTGTAATTTTGTATAGCATACATGTTGCACCCAAAAGTGATAAAAAGGAAAACGTGATCGAGTATACTCACGGTTTTGCAAGCTTTCCTACTTGAAATCCCGCAAGTTTTGTTGGTGGATGGATTAGTTTGGAGCACCTTGTCATTCTACATGAAGAAAACATAGGTGTGTGAGTTTGGGGAATTAACGGAAGATTGTAGATTCGGAATTTAAATAACATGAAAATAAACATAAGAAAGTAATCATCTAACACCTTTGACACTTGTTCTTGACACTATGAAACTCCAAAAGGGTTAAATGTTATCATCGAACAAGGTTCCATTAGAATCGTGACAAGTTGTCAAGGCCTAAGATGATATAATCTACTAGCTTGACGAATGTCCATTAGTTCATCACCAAGAGTTTGATTATTTGAATGTTACATAAGTATTACATAGTGTATATTATATCATATATGTCAAGCATGAGGTAGAGGGATGAATCCCCCATTTAGGAGCCTCTTTAGAATTCATACAAATCATGCATAAGGTAGGAAGAACAAAGCTCCAATTTATGTACCTCCAGTGTTCACCACTACGCTTGTTGTCATAAACAACAAGGAGGGTCATGAACTTACAAGTATTAATGAAATAATAACAACTAATTTATGGAAAAACATCAAGTAGTGAGTGGATTTCTAAGAAGGATAACCCATCTAGTCTAACTATCACACATTCATCAAGCTTCAAGCTTGAACACTTCTTGTGGGTAAAACCCTTTCTAAAACAGAATGTTTGTGAGGTTTTAACCTCTGAATTAAATTGTCTCAGCCTTGTTTTTAAGTCAAACTAACCATTCAATTGATTATGAGCATTAGTACATAGGTTTGAGATGAGATAAACTTAATTTTAACTAAGATTAACAAAGTTTTAGTAAAAACAGAAACTAACAGTCCACTTTGCAGCCTTTTTGGTGACATTCCAGAGCTTGGTTTTCCATGGAAAATCTGTGGAAATATTCCTAAGGTTGTTCTAAGCAGGTGGGAAAAAGAATCAAGTGAAAAGGTTGAGAAATGAGTAAGATATGCTCACATTTGTAACTTTTTATGATTTTGCTCGAACTTTTGATTATCAGTTGATTAGAGAGTGATTAGAGAGTGTTTGAGGTGAGTTGCAAAGTAGAAAAAGTGTGGAGGAGGTTTGCGTTTTATAGGGGAAGGATTAGGGTTAAGGTCGTTGGCATTTAATTAAATTAGTTGGTGTTTAAAACAATTAAAAAATGTTAATGTTGCCCCTTGGTCCGATTGCAAGCTGCCATGCTTGTTAATCTTTTTAATTTTTTTTCTGTGTTATAGCTTAAGTTAGGTAGTATCATGTTGAATGAATTAATCAAATGACTTTTTATTTATTCAAATGTAACTTGTTAGGTGGGAGTTATTAACAAGCATGCATAAGTTATGAGTACCAATATGCCGAGTATCGGTTGCGCATATTCATTCAAGATTGGTAACGTATAACCCAAGTATTGCAACACGTATAAGCAGGTATAAAAAAATAGAGTTTCATTACGATTGAAGTCTCGGATTTATAATGGTTTGAAATGAAATACAAAATACAAAAGGAACGAGCTTCCAAAAATAGAAATACAAGACACGTTTCTAATTAAGGAAAGTTACGAAAAATGGAGCGTTACAGTCTCCCCACCTTTAGGAAATTTCGTCTCGAAATTTAGGAAGGTGTAACAAACAGTTGTGGATACTTAGTCTTCGTATCACTTTCGAGTTCCCAAGTAAACTCAGCGCCACGTTTTCCTTCTCATCGAACCTTGATGATAGGAATTCTATTGCACCTCAATTGCTTGACACCTCGGTCGATGATCTCGGCAGGTTTCTCCATGAAGTGTAGTGTCTCATTAATTTGAAGATCTTCGAGTGGAACTTGTTGGATCGTCGTGTGACCCTAATGAGTCAATCTGAAGAGTTCAGAATCAATATCAAAGGCGGAAACAGTGATAACGATGTGAAAACAGCTTGATACTTCCTAATTATCTTCTTTTATTGATTTCCAAAGCTTTTGCAAATCAAATGACAATCCGGCAGCACATCGGCTCTGAATCAAAACAATCTAATTTCATTTCAAATGACACAGCAACACACCTATTTATAGTTGTGGTGATTTCGCTTGAAAGTGGCAGTGGTCATTTCAAGCGGAATTAACAAGTCTAATTTCATTTGAAATGACCAGTGGCCATTTCAAGCGAAATTAACCACTTACACATAAATCCTAGTTCTGATCTGCTGTGCACTGGTTTATCCTATCTAGACACAAGACTCGATAAAGACCAAGTTAACAGACATTTGTGCACCAACAGACTCCCCCTTGGATGTTGACGAAGTCTTTAGCATCAAATCTTCAGTCTTTAGTCTTTGTCTATCTTCCTGCTCTATCCAATTTGTCTGACAATAAAAGCTTCCTTCAAATCTTCTCTTTTTCTATCAACAGCTAGCATGAATCACAGAAACTGAATCTTTAAAATCCTTCAAGCTCCCCCTTGAATGTAGATTTAGGAATTGTATCTGACTTTTAAATCTTCAGACTCCCCCTATCAATTAGCTGGGATTTTGCTTTGCTGTTTTCTCAATAATAAACATGTTATCTGCACAATCTCTACCTAAATATAAGATTTATGATTATAACAATTTCAATCCAAACTTACCATTTTACCTCATTTGTTGGTATTGTCAGAATTTAGAAATCCACTTAAGTATCCAGGTCCAAATTAATGACCCTGTGTACTTAATTTATCTACCAAGTCCAATTTAATGACCTTGGTTGACCTGAGACAAATCACACTGACATTTTGTACAAATTAGTTCAAACAATTTTCTGAAATTTACAAGTTTCAACTTAATGAACTTGTTTTGACTTTTCAATTTTCTAAAGTTTAACATATTAAGCTCACGACTCATCTTCCAGCTCAGAAACTTCCTGCATCTGATTCAAATTTTCGAATCTGAAGATTAGCTTTCCACTTTGGTTTGTTGAAAAATAAAGCAGAAATGTAAAATCTTTTTGGATTTTTAATAAAGTTTCTAAACTAGAAACGAATTACAGAAATAAAATGCAGTAAATGTAAACTATTTACAAACATATTTTGGTGAGCGTGTTAGGGAATCATATCAACTATTCAACAAGTCACAAGTACCGTTAAGCTTATATTTCATACTCAGAATTAAACAATTCACTTAGATTGTCGATATACTGATCCACTTAAATTCTCACACAAATTTCAATTTGTCCAGGATACGAATTAGGTGAATTAAGGACTTAAACTTATTCATGTGTCCCACCTCTTGAATATACTCCCGTATCCAGATCCCATTATTCAGTCTTACAGGTGAGTATACCACAGATTATATCTGTAAGGGGTTAAATTGCGAGGACCGTGAGAGCTCAGGTCAAAACTTCCGTTCAGCAGAGAGATGACGGCTTCGACTTTTGGTGTGTCCCCTTTAGAGGATCTTTTTTACAACAGCTATGATTAGCATTTTTCAATGTTTCATCATTTTTAGCTGAGGGCAGGCTTTTATTTCAAGCAGCGGTAAAGTATTCTCCGAGGACTAGGCCATTGATTCCGCAAAATCAGAAGTCCCGGGATAATACCCCAGATATCACAGAGTATAAAGACCTAGTATCTCAGAAAAAGGGATCCTTCAAACAAGATTTCAGGGGTTACCTATATATCCAAGTAGTGTTCCCACGAAATAAGCAAGTTTGAATTTAGGTTTATATCCCGAACAAACCTACTAAATGTGTAAAAACCTATCGGCACATCATCAGCGAGACTGTTTAAAACTTTTAAACTTTACATATCCTTAGCATACTGTAACTGTCAAGCCAATGTACTATCATTTTCCCTTTTTACACAAACTCTTTTCTGGTTTTCTATTGTTTTTGTATTTTGAAAATATCTCATGTTTTTGGATTTTTGTAATTTTTTACTGTTTTTGTATTTTCTGAAAATATTACCCTATACTCCCCCTAAATACCAAAACAAGTAAAAAATCGACAAACCATTGCAGATTGCGTCTCAACATCATCTATAATGTCTCCTTCATCAACGCCAAGAATCTCCCCCGACACCGATAAAAGCTTCATACCGTTCAATTTTAGCAAATATTGAAAATGAGTTTTATCAAAAACTTTGGTATGTAAATCAACTTTTTGTTCGTCAGTGTGGATTTTCTCAATTCGTATCAACTTCTTCTCGAAACAATCTCGAATGAAGTGATGACGCATTTCAATGTGTCGTTTTAGCTTGATGAACATGATTTTTAGTAATGTTTATCGCGGCCTCATTAGCAACAAAGATAGGGGTGTTAAGAAATTGCAAACCGTAGTCGCGCATCTGTTGCTGGATCCACAAGATCTGAGAGCCGCAACTGCTAGCAGATACATACTCAGCTTCACATGTGGACAAAGCTACAGAGGTCTGCTTCTTACATTGCCAGGTGACCAATCGTGGTCCAAAAAACTGGCACCCTGCTGTTGTTGATTTAGCGTTAACTTTGCAGCATCCGAAATCAGAATCGGAATACCCTTCGAGCATGAAATCGCCTTCTTTTGGATACCACAACCCCAATGATGGAGTTCTTTTCAGGTAGCGTAATATCCTTTTGACAATCACCATGTGCGAAGCTCTCGGGTTAGACTGAAATCTTGCTGCGAGGCAGGTTGGATACATGATATCGGGTCTAGAAGCTGTCAAGTACATCAGCGATCCGATCATGGAACGATACAACGTTTCATCTACCTTTTCTCCGGGGAGATCAGGATTTATCCCATGGTTCGTCGCCAACGGGGTGGAAGCTGGAGTAGAACCTGACATCCCAAATTTCTCCAAGATATCATGAACGTACTTTGTTTGATGTATGAAAATTCCCTTAGGAAGTTGATCAACCTGAAGTCCCAAGAAGAATTTCATCTCAACCATCGATGACATTTCAAATTTTTGCTTCATAACTCTTTCGAAATCTTTGCACAGATTCTCATTTGAAGACCCAAATATAATGTCGTCCACGTATATTTAAACAATCAGAAGATGACCGTTGACTTCTTTGGTGAAGAGAGTGGCATCCACTTTTCCACGGATGAAGCTGTTGGCAAGCAGGTGTTGAGACAATGTCTCGTACCAAGCTCTCGGGGCCTGGTGTAAACCATACAGCGCTTTATCCAGCAAATTAACCTTGTCTTTGTGGATTGGATCGATGAAGCCCGGTGGCTGACCGACATATACCTCCTCTTTTACCTTTCCATAGAGAAAAGCCGATTTAACATCTAGCTGATAAACTTTAAAATTTTTCCAAGATGCAAACGCTAGAAAGATTCTGATCGCTTCAAGTCTAGAAACCGGAGCATACACTTCAGTGAAATCTATACCCTCCTGCTGACTAAAACCCTGGACTACGAGTCGAGCTTTGTTACGAATAATAACCCCTCTATCGTCTCTCTTGCACTTGAACACCCACTTGGTGTTTATCTTCCTTTGACCATTAGGTAAATCTACCAATTTCCACACACCCAAGTTCTCAAACTGACTCAGCTCCTCTTGCATCGCATTGATCCAAGAATCTTCAGTTAGCGCCTCCTTATATGTTCGCGGTTTGATCTGCGAAATAAAACAACTTAGTGAAAACTCAGTTTGTAAAGGAGCTACTGTAGAATAAAAACAAGTAAGGCCTTGGTCAATTTGACGTCTCGTGTGAAGCCTGATTGTAATTCTCCAATAATCAACTCTTCTGGATGGTATGAAAGAGTTCTCGGTATCACCTCGCCTAGAACATCTACACCGCCTTCTAAATTTGTGACATTCTGATTTGCACCTTGTTCACTGACTGGAATTGTTTGACTTGAGATCTGGATCTGCTCCCCCACAGAATCTGAATCACCACGATCAAACACAGGCATATTATCATATTCTTGATTATCATTGACTACCGTCTGATTGTCAAGAGTTTGTTGAATATCGTCATGCTCTCCAGCATTACTAGGACCAGCTTCATCATCATTAAAAGCTTGATTTTGACATCTAGAACACTCAGCTGGGAACCTTTCTTGTGATTCTTCATACTCTCTCAGAATATCCAACTCGTCAAAGAAATCTGTTTCTTCTTCAATGTCAAACGAATCCCATAAAATATCGTAATTAAAACGCCATGAGTCTCCGGGATTCTGCGGTGGCATTGTGTAACCTTGGCATTCAACATTGTGTGCTTCAATAATCCACTTCAAGCTTGGAACAAAGACTCGTTTCAATGGACTTGAGTAACCCACAAATATTCCTTCAATGCTCTTTGCACTAAACTTTCCAAAAGGTTCTAGAACTATGCAGGGAGACCCAAATGGTTCCAGATACTTCAGGTTCGGTTTGCGGTTATTGATCAGCTCGAAACATGTCTTGTTGAATTTCTTTACTGTGAGAACCCGGTTGAGTGTATAGCATGCGGCTGATACTGCTTCTACCCAAAAGTTGACAGGTAGTTTTGAATCAGCAAGCATCGTCCTGGCTGTTTCAATTAGCGTCCTGTTCTTTCTTTCAGCTACTCCATTCTGCTGCGGAGTGTAAGGCGCGCTAAATTCATGCAATATACCTCTTTCATCACAATATTCTTCCATTTTGAAATTCTTGAACTCAGTACCATTGTCACTACGTAATCTTCTGATGCGGGTTTGGTACAAGTTTTCCACCTTCTTGAAAAGCATCATCAAACGATCAAACGTCTCATCTTTTGACTTCAAAAATAATACCCATGAAAATCTTGATTAATCGTCTGTAACTACTAGACAATAGAGATCCCCAGTTATGCTTTTGACGTTCACTGGACCAAACAGATCCATATGGAGTCTCTCTAAAGGTCTCGAAATTGAGTTTTCCTTCTTCCCAGGGTGAGATTTCTTCTTTTGCTTGCCTTTGACACAGCTAATGCACTCCCCCTCAAGATGAAAACCTTTCACATGAACACCAATTACTAAGTCGTTATGCACCAGGTGATTCATTTTTCACAAGTGAATATGACCCATCTTTCGATGCCATAACTGTGATTCTTTTTCCGTTGCTCTTGACATAAAACAATGAGCCTGACCCTTGGTAGTAGTTGCTACACTCATGTCCAACACGTACAGATCATTGACTTTGGGCGCTCTTATGATAACCCACTCTTCGGGAACAACAAATCCTGGTTTCAAGATCAAACATTCTTTGTCTGTAAAGTGCGTTGTATACATGCGATCACAAATCTGAGATATGCTCAGAAGATTGTTTTAAAGCTCGGCGATGTAGTTTACTCTTTCAAATGTAACAATTCCATTCGATAAAGTTCCTTCACCAACTATTCGACCACCTTGATTCCCTGCAAATCCCACATATCCTCCATTAAACCCACGAACATCGTATAGTAGGGTCTTCTTCCCCGTCATGTGCCGAGAAGCTCCACTATCCATAATCCAACGTGAAACGGATCTTGGAAGCTCCTGCACATTTCAAAAAAGCTTAGTTAGAAGTTGATGCCACCCAAGCCTCTCTTGACTCGGGTAACTTAACATTTAAGTGAGTTTTTGCAATGTAAAGTGGCGGAAAATTCTTTTCATTCATCTTTAAGCTCTCCTCAGACCCAATCTCAACCTTTTTGTATAAAAATAAATCATTTTGAGAAGGTTGACCAGATGATTGATCTTTCTTTGGTACATTCTTCTTTTCAGAAGTAGTAGCCTCTTGTGGTTCAAGTTTCTCATAGTAATCCAAAGATACATACATCTTCTTTGTTGAAGATGATGATTTTACAGTCTCAGAAACCTTTGGTTTTGGAGAACTTGTGTTCTTTTCAACTGATTTTGGTTTCCATGCTTGTTGAGGTAAAGCAACCCGTTTGTAAAATTTGTCAGTTTTAGTTACCACATTCTTTACGGATTCAGTTTTGATCTTGGTGTTTTCATTTTTCAAAACTTTCTTCTCAACAACCATTAGAGCTTTGCCTTTTGCATCAGCTTTCTTTTTCTTACTCTCAACAACTTCAGACTTAGGTTTTAAGTTGGTGCACTTTCATGCAATGTGTCCAACTTTGTTACACTTAAAGCATGTACGGGTATCAACTACCTAACTTGTGCCTTCAGTCTGAGGTTGTGAGGCCTTTTCTTCGAAAAACTCTTCATTTGATTTTGAAAAAATTTCAGTTTCTTGCTCGGAATGAGAACTCGAGCTTTTTACAAACACCTTTTTCTCAACAAACTTCTTGTTTTGAAAATTCTTTCTTTGATAATTCTTACCACCCTTATAACCACCCGACCATCTGTTTTGATAGTTGTTAGAAAAACGCGGCGGTACAACAGGCTTCTTGTAGTAAGCTTTATCTTTTTCAAAATTCATTTGCCTCTTTGTCTGATTTAAACCTTCTACTTCCGACAGATCAATTTTAACCAATTTAAACATATTTGTCAATTTAGCAACATTAACATTCTCCAGTGGAAACTCAGAATCCGAATACAACTTATCCGATCCCGATATCTTGTACATGACATGAGTAGGTTCTTCATTTAAGTTGTTTTTGGATTTTGGTTTCGGAATGTAATTGTTCAAGAAACATTCTTCATCCTCACCTGGATCACTTTCAGACTTCAAAATATTCTCAGCCATGCTTTTAACAATTTCTGACTGAACACTATCCTCATCGGATGATGTATTGAATGTAACATCAATTGACTCTGGAATTTTAATCTCATCAATTTCTTCATCATTAACCAAACCGGACTTTTTCTTTGAAAAATTGTTTAACACTGGCGGTGGAACCTGATGATACCCAACCCCAGTTCCATCCGAATAAACATCTTCGCCTGCTTTGTTTTTCTCGATGGGTTTGGGAACAATGTGTTGTAAAACAAAGCTTGCGGAGTTGTAACTGGTTAATTTCAGATTGATACGCTCATTTTCAATTTTAGCTTCTTGAACTTGAAGCTTCAGGTAGCAATCTCATCCAACTGTTGGTTGATTTGCTCTTCTTTAACTCTAAGAACACCGGTCAGCTGAAGATTTTCTTTGTCTATTTTACCATTTCTTTCATCAGAATCTTTTACCGTTCGTTTTAATTTCTCAAAATTTTCTGAAATTTGACGATTTTCAAGAATCAATTTTTCATTTTCTTTCCTAATTCTTTCTACATCATTTTTATCATTTTCGATTTTCTCAGTTAATTCTTTTAATTTGTCGTTCGAAGCTTTTAACAATTTATCACGGTTTAAAATCTTATCTTCAACACTTCTGACTCTACTAGTCAGTTCTTCAACCTTCTTACCGCTGAGGTAAGCAATTGTACTACAAACTTTGCACTCTTTCATGCAATTTTTGCAGTCGTTCTCAGATTTAACTTTCTTACCGGATTCATGTGTATCATTTGAACTAACCTTGTTTTTGGACTCAGTTCCAGAACCAGAAACTACCTCTAATTCTTTTGCAGCAAGAACTTTATCAGCCATCTTCTTCAAGTTTTCTGCGGTAAACTCTTGTGACGTATCAATAATCTCGTCATCAACTTTCTTTGGCTGCAGCTCTTTTTCTTTCTCTTTCTTTTTCTCATCAGCTTCTCCTCCTCCCCACCACATTCTTTGTCTGGCTTCTTCTTCTTCTTCTTCAGCAATTTGTTTGGTGAGAGTTTCAACATCTACAGTATCTGGATCAACAGCTATGTTTCCATTAAGATCAAGATAACATTCTCTATCAGGATCCCAGCGATTAGCTTTCTTTGCTTCCATCCACGTACGATAGATTTTGCCTTTCATGAATTGAGCTGTTTCCTTCCTGTTGACGTACTTCACTTCTTCAGATCTGGTATCTTTAAAAGGAACAATCTTTACTGTAAAGGCATATCCAACTGCATCTTCCTCTAGCAAAATATCACTCCAATCATAACCTTCATCATCATGAAAAACAGCAAGTGCCTTGGATTTTTCTTTGGGTGCCTCCTCTATCTGCTTCATCCTTGGATGTTCTGCTTTATTTTGATGATAAATTGCTCTTTTGTAATAATCCTCTCGAAAAGGATTTGCAGTATCATCAGTGTAAGCATTTCGGCACTCACGCTTAAAATGACCTTTTTGTTTACATTTAAAGCACGTGACTTTTAACTTGTCAAAGCCTAACTTGGTAAAAGGTCCACCAATAGACTATCTTCCGGTAATCTCCATGAATCGCTGCGCTCTTCTCACTGCACTCGCCATACACCACCTTATATCAATCAACTCCATCTCCTCAGGGTCGATCTGATCGTAGTCTTCTTTTGTTAGGTTGGTGTTTCCAATCTTTCCTGCAACGAGACTTTTGTACGATTCTAACACAGACGCTAAAAACACCATCTGTTGTTTGGCAGATTCTTCACTAAAATTCTGACCATTCTTTAAATCCACAGCAATGTTGCATTGAAATAGATTTTTTGGAACAGATTGAATTTGAGCAGTTGATGAGGATCCACTATGATATCCACTGCTAGGAGTTTCTTGATTCACTGTATTTGAACTTTATGCAGAAAATGTTACTTTTGGTGATGCAGATTTCGGGATCATACTTCCTCTGTAATACAGCTCGACATTCTGCTGGTATGATGTGTTGTTAACTTTATTGGATTTTCTAATCTCCAATTCATGACTTTCCAATCTTTCGATAAGCAGATCCAATGTCAAATCTTCTGACTTGATTGTGTTTTTCACCATCAACGCAAAGTATTGCCAGTCTTGCTCATTTGGTAGTGAATCAAATAATTTGTCAACCAACTCCTCTTGAGTGTATATGATTCCGTGTCTTGCAAGTTCCATCTTCAAATGCCCAAACCTTTCAATCATTTTAGACACCGATTCGTTTTTCAAACATCCAAACAAATCAAATTCCTTTCGTAACAACTTCTTTTTCTTCTTAACTATCTCGGCACTACCCACACATTTCACTTGTCACACCCCGACCACGTAGAACATCAAATCGTGGCTGAAACGTCTGGGAGTGTTGTAACAGAATTATTGTTCCACAATCATGGCAATTAAAGTTACATTTTATTTATCAAACAAGAGTGTTACTTTGTCTCAAAACAGGAAATAAAGAGTTCAGAACATAATTAAACTAGTTCTATCTTTATTTTAAGTCTCTAAGGCACAGGTCCGCCCTAGTGTCACGATCATCATCCTAAGCGACAGCTCCTGAAAACACATGTGAAAATAGGTATGTCAGCATAAAAATGCCTGTGAGATACATAGGTTTTACGAAAATAGGATTCATAACTTGGGTTTTACAAGAAAGGATTAATAAAAATTAGTCATGAATCTTGTTAAGTGTTTTCTTTTATAGATCATATGAAAATTCGATAAGAAATCCGATTATATAAAAGAAAGGTATATGGTTAATGAAATAACCAAGTAAAATGAGTTGTATAAAATAAATCGTTTTTGTAAAACAATTTCTTGAAAAATATGTTATTTGTGTAAAATGTAATATGTCTATACTGAAATGATTTAAATAACGCTACGATATGTAATATTATACAAGCATCTATATATAGGAAGTACCAGCGGCGTATCCACAATGCTTGTATCATATTACACACGCCTCGTTACTCAAATCACTTACCCAAACCAACCACCATTTGTAAATTGTTCATGTATAAATCAATTGTCAAGTGTTATTGTGTAAACCATATCAAAATGTCTATGTCTGATGTAAATCACTAAATGTGTATATCAATGTCAAAATGTTTTTGTTTAATGTAAATCATGAATTGTATACCCATAAATATCATGTATGGCAAGTGAAATACATCAACTAAACCATAGGTAAAATGCACAAAAACAAGGTATCGAATTAAACATAGTTTAAATCAAAGTTATGTTTTGTGGAACAAATGCATGCTATACTGATACAAACATCTATGTGGTATTGTTATAATGCATACATTCAAGCATTGTGACTGTGGTGATAGACCTTTAAACAAATTAAAGGTTTATCTGTGTTATGTTTATCAAATTCGGTCATTCCTTCCATCCAAACATACCTAGGATGTTAGGAACGGGAGTTGTCAATTCCTATGGTACCATTACCTACTAACGAATGGCGTAGCTAATGTTAATGAATCTATTTTTGTCCCATTTAAACAAACCAAATGTCATACCAAAATGTAAGCATGTGAAAACAATGCACTAAGTATGTAATCAAATGAACATACATAGCGTGAAATGTAATGTAAAACAATGTACTAAGTATGCACACAATGGACATACATAGCATGAAATGTAATGTAATGTAAAACAATGTACTAAGTATGCACACAATGGACATACATAGCATGAAATGTAATGTAAAACGATGTACTAAGTATGCACACAATGGACATACATAGCATGAAATGTAATGTAAAACGATGTACTATCAATTTTTGATGGTAAGCTTGTTAAGCTCACGATAATCGATACACATCCTAAAAGATCCATCCTTCTTTTTGACAAAAAGAACGGGAGCACCCCAAGGTGAAAAGCTAGGACAGATAAAACCTTTGTCAGAGAGCTCCTGAAGCTTCTTAGACAACTCTTGCATCTCAGACGGTGCAAGACGGTATGGGGATCTGGGAATGGGATTGGCACCAGGTACGAGATCAATACGGAACTCGACTTGGCGTGCTGGGGGTAGGCCAGGTAACTCTTCAGGAAACACATCAGGATAATCCCTAACAACAGGGATATCTTGAATAGACTTACCTTTGCCCTTATCTGCTACAACATGTGCCAAAAAGGCCACATAGTTCTTTCGTAGATACTTCCGAGGTTTAAAACAAGACATGAGTTTGAGACCACCGGTAGGTTTCTCACCATGCACCTGTAGGATCTCGCCTGTCGAAAGCGGCACACGAACAATCTTCTCAAAACAAACTACCTCTGCGCGATGCTTGCTAACCAATCCATACCCACAATAACGTCGAAGCTTCTAAGTTGCATAGGCGTGAGGTCAATAGGAAAAAGATGGTCGTTAAGGTTTAACTGGCAGTTGCGAAGAACAGAATCAAGAATAATGGGTTCACCACTAGCAACCTCTACTGTCAAGGGTTTTCCTAGTTTCGTTCTAGATATGCGAAGCAATGGCTCAAAAGATAATGACACAAAACTCTTATCGGCACCCGAATAAAAAAAAAACAGACGCAGGCTGATTATTAATAAAGAACGTACCGTTTACCACTTCATTGTCTGCTTATGCCTCTTTTGCATTCATGTTGAAGACTCGCCCTCGAGCCTGAGCCTGATTCTAATTTGGATTAGCATTCACCAATCTTGGACACTGATTACGGTAGTGGGTCAGATCCCCACAGTTGTAACAAGAACCTGGCGGGTAGTGTGGTCATGCAGCTTGACCTTGTTGCTGAGCAGGAGGCTGAGCAACTTGTCGAGCCAGGTTCTGAACTGCCTGATTCTGAGCAAAACGACAAACATCAGCAAGATGACCTGACTTCCCACAGTTAGTACAGAAACGGCACGGAAGTTGCGGCTAATGGTGACTGTTACATCTATTGCACAAAGGTGCATTCCCTGCATAACGCTTCTTCGCTGGAGGCTATGCGGGTTGGTTGGGAGCTGCCTGGTTAACTTGGGCAGTGACAGCAAAATTTTGGGAAGCCTTACGCTTCCTTGACCCTTTCGAAGAACCAGATTCCTAACCCTTCTTGTTCTTACCCTTCTTGTCATCCTCTTTGTCAGACGCCTGTTTCTTACCTTTGTCACCCTTTTTATGCAGCTTACCCTTTCGAGCCTACGACTCAGTCAATGTCACTGCTAACTCGATCGCCTGACGGAGTGTGGTAGGGTTACTACCAGTAATGATGTCTTGCACTGAGTCAGGTAGACCATCGATGTACCTTTCGATAGCCTTGTCGAGTGGGGTAACCATTGTTGGGCAAAACAGACTCAACTCCTCATACCTATCAGTATACGCCCTGTGCTCGCCGCTGTCCTGTTTCAAGTCATCAAACTCTCTCTCCAAGGCTCGCTGTTCATGACGAGGACAAAACTCCCTCATCATAAGGGCCCTAAGTTCAGCCCAAGTTTGTGCTAGAGCAACTTCTGCACCCCGGTCTCTCATAACCCCGTTCCACCACGTAAGAGCCCTCTTCTGAAACACACTCGAAGAAAACTCGACCTTGCGATTATCAGGACACTGAACGTGACGGAAAGTGTTCTCAATGCTCTCGAACCATTGAAGGAGCCCTGTTGCTCCCTCAGAACCACTAAACTTGAGCGGTTTAGCCGAGTTGAAACTCTTGAAATTGCATGGAGCATGATTGTTGTTGTTGGCTTGGTTCCATTGAGCAATGAGGTTTGGGAATGCAGCAGCCATTTGCTGTGCGATAATTTCTGCCAGTTCGGCATTAGCTATCTGATTCTCGCGTCGAGGAGGCATTCTAAAAGAGGAAACACGAAAGGAAACGAGTGAGATGATTGGGTGAAAAGAATGAGATAATACAAAAATTGACAACAGCAAGGTGGTGGTCATTTGTTCGTTACCATAAAGCAAACAAACGACACACATTGACTAATCAAAGTAAATGGGTCAAAAATAATGTATCGCGAAGACATGCTCGCCTATAAGTGAACACTCACCCCAAGAGTTCCCAGGTAAGAGTGACTGGTCCGATTATGTGGATTTGTACGAACACTCTAGCCTTAGACAGAAAACCCAGGGTACAGGCATTCACCCTTCCAGTTCGCACGTGTTCACAATATTTAGGACCCAAAACTTTGACGAGATTTTGAAAATTCAAAGGCGTTCAAAACCTTACAATAGAGGGTTCAAAACCTAGTAATCAATCATCCAAGAACAGATGATTAATTTTCAAAGCGGATTCGGAAACGATGTTCTCGTTGTGGTTATCACCTAAGGATAGGTGAAGTGCATGTTTTAAAATCTAAACAAAAGACAACTTGTGTTGGGGTCCTAGAAAGGTTATAGTCTAGGTCAAAGCATTACTAATAACCTAATTCCCTATAACCATTGGCTCTGATACCAACTTTTCTGTCACACCCCGACCACGTAGAACATCAAATCGTGGTGGAAACGTTAGGGAGTGTTGTAACAGAATTATTGTTCCACAACCATGGCAATTAAAGTTATAGTTTATTTATCAAACAAGAGTGTTACATTGTCTCAAAACAGGAAATAAAGAGTTCAGAACATAATTAAACTAGTTCTATCTTTATTTTAAGTCTCTAAGGCACAGGTCCGCCCTAGTGTCACAATCATCATCCTAAGCGACAACTCCTGAAAACACATGTGAAAATAAGTACGTCAGCATAAACATGCCTGTGAGATACATAGGTTTTGTAAAAATAGGATTCATGACTTGGGTTTTAGAAGAAAGGTTTAATAAAAATTAGTCATGAATCTTGTTAAGTGTTTTCTTTTATAGATCATATGAAAATTCGATAAGAAATCCGATTATATAAAAGAAAGGTATATGGTTAATGAAATAACCAAGTAAAATGAGTTGTATAAAATAAACCGTTTTTGTAAAACAATGTCTTGAAAAATATGTTATTTGTGTAAAATGTAATATGTCTATACTGAAATGATTTAAATAACGCTACGATATGTAATATTATACAAGCATCTATAGATAGGAAGTACCAGCGGCGTATCCACCGTGCTTGTATCATATTACACACACCTCGTTACTCAAATCACTTACCCAAACCAACCACCATTTGTAAATTGTTCATGTATAAATCAATTGTCAAGTGTTATTGTGTAAACCATATCAAAATGTCTATGTCTGATGTAAATCACTAAATGTGTATATCAATGTCAAAATGTTTTTGTTTAATGTAAATCATGAATTGTATACCCATAAATATCATGTATGGCAAGGTAAATACATCAACTAAACCATAGGTAAAATGCACAAAAACAGGGTATCGAATTAAACATAGTTTAAATCAAAGTTATGCTTTGTGGAACAAATGCATGCTATACTGATACAAACATCTATGCGGTATTGTTATAATGCATACATTCAAGCCTTGTGACTGTGGTGATAGACCTTTAAAAAAATTAAAGGTTTATCTGTGTTATGTTTATCGAATTCGGTCATTCCTTCCATCCAAACATACCTAGGATGTTAGGAACGGGAGTTGTCAATTCCTATGGTACCATTACCTACTAACGAATGGCGTAGCTAATGTTAATGAATCTATTTTTGTCCCATTTAAACAAACCAAATGTCATACCAAAATGTAAGCATGTGAAAACAATGCACTAAGTATGTAATCAAATGAACATACATAGCGTGAAATGTAATGTAAAACAATGTACTAAGTATGCACACAATGGACATACATAGCATGAAATGTAATGTAAAACAATGTACTAAGTATGCACACAATGGACATACATAGCATGAAATGTAATGTAAAACGATGTACTAAGTATGCACACAATGGACATACATAGCATGAAATGTAATGTAAAACGATGTACTAAGTATGCACACAATGGACATACATAGCATGAAATTTAATGTAAAATGATGTACTATAAATGTACTAATGAACATAGCAAGTATATGATGTGAAAACATGGAAAGCATGAAAGTAACAAGTAGGCACATGTGTTTCACCCCAAAACAGTTGGAAAACGGTAAAAGAGGGGTCTATGTACTCACTTGAGATTGCTTAGTAGTCCTTGAGTAACAACCAAACAATGCTAGAGATCACGGATATCAAACGACACCTAATATAGGTAACTATGTTAATATACCGGACCTAAATCGGAGGATTGGATAGAATGAGGGTTCGTAAACAAAACGAGTATGGAAACTCCTGTAGTATGGTTTAACAAAGCCTTCATTCTAAAATGAAACCTAACCTAAGTGCTTACGACCCAATACGACCCGTTTAGGTAGCTTATGATACTTTAACGCGTCGTTCGCGTGAAACGCGTTCGGAATGCCTAACTAGTCCTATGATAAGTAAAATATGCCTTAACATGACTAATATTGTTACCAAATCAGTTTAGATACCAAAAGTTATGTTACATATGTTTAAAATGAATTTTGGCGTCAAAGGGGTATTTTGGTAATTTACCTAAGGTATATAAACTACCTATCATACAACTACTCAAACGATGTGACCATAAGGTATAACCTCGGAAGGTTATACCCTATACATCTATGATCACCTAATGTGTTTGGTCGGATCCTAATGATCGACCAAACGGGTCGGGTTCGAAAGTATAAGCGATTGTTTAGATCGCTTACCTTTACGACCCTAGACAAGCACAAAACTAAAAGTGACGAGCTAAGCATGTTAAAACATGCTTACCTATGTTAGAAAACAAGTTTGGTATCAAAACAAACAGTTTTGATACCTATAAGTAGTTTGGTTACAAAATACGCAATAACACGCATTTTGGCCGAAACTACGACTCGTCACTGAGCCTAGATAACGTGGTAATCAGTAGGTATAGTCACTAGGGACTATAACCATCATGATTACGCTCACGTTATGAAGTTCAAACGAACTTCGCATTGACCATAAACTGGTCAAATGCAGAAAGTCAAACAAAGTTTGACTTTAATGCTAAAACAAATGAAAAGAACGAAAGAACACTTACAAAGGGTCCCCGCAAGTTTGATCTTCCAAGTAATCTCAGGTAGGAAGTGTATAAGCACAACCACTTAGAGAAAAACTCAGAATTCAAGTGGGTTTTGCAAGTGAATCAAAGAGGTATTTATAGGATTTGGACCACCGTTAGGATCGTTCCTCGAATAGCGTGCTTTGATCTTGTCCATACACTTGTTGCAACCCTAAGGTAACTCAAATTGGCCCCCCATTATCAGGAAGAGGCAAGTGTGGGTGAGTTTTGAGTGGTTAACAGCTGTAAACAGCTTTTAAAACTGATTATTCTGATCTGAGAGGCTGACATGGGCCGCGTAAGAAGACACCAGGAGTTTATGCGGGCCGCCTGGCCCTTCTGATCAGAAACAACTTTGCTGAATTGATAGTTTTGGTCCCTGTTAGTGTTTAAGGCTCATTTCGACATGTTTAAGGCCCTTTAAGCCAACTTTAAGGCCCTAAAATGATGCCTAAACATTGTGGACATGAAACATGCTCAAAAATATGCCGGATGTTGGTTCGTTTTGTCGTACGATCGCGATGTTCGCTTAATTACGACGGAATGCGCATAAGCGCGAAAAACGATCCAAATTGCGCGACAAATGGATTTTTCTCATGCCAAACAATAAAATAAAATATTTTAGTGCTTACATAAATTTTTGGATGTCCGGATGTATTCAGAACGTAAGTTATGCGCGAAAATGCAAACTTGTGCACTTTTTGACGCTTTTAGTCCCTGAATGACCCAAAAGTTTATTTTTGCCATACCAAAGCCTTCAAAACTTATTTCTAAGTTATGTAAAGGTTATTTAAGGTATGTTAAGTATATGTTGATGTTCCGGAGTATTTGTCGCATTAAACTGATTACGTTTACACACCAGTTTGCGTATAACTCTCCAGAAGGCGATGTAAAGTTTGAAATTGAACAAAAGTCAAAACATGAAAAATGTAAAACATAACCAAACAAAGATTGGGATCAAATGACAATGTTTTATTGATAACTGAACTATTTACAATGATTTCAGACACAGATGTCACATCACTCTCAGTTGCTCCCATAGATCTTTCGAATCTTTGTACTCAATCAATGAAATGATGTCGTCTCTCACAGAGTGATGAAGCAAAGCAATGCACTTTTGTCCAGCAACATATCTTTCTATTTGATTTTCTTCTAAATTTTCATAATCCGTTCTCCCCAAATCAAAACCATTTTTCAAGCTTTTCCAACTGGGATTTGCAAACGCTTTAAGCCATTCTTCAAATCTTGTAGCCCATCTATTGTATTCTTCAATTGCCATTAGTTTGGGAGGTTTGTTGTATGTGCCATATGCACTCTCCACACTTAAAGCATCAGACAGGGTTTTCTTTGCACTCGGATTAGGAACATTTTCATTGGTGTTGTTTGATGTATCACCTTCGGTGTTTCCCGTAAAAGCAAACATGTCACTAAAAGGATTCATTAACTCATCCATCTTTTAAGTACCTGAAAAAATCAACAAACACTTAGAAAAAATTTGGATTTTATCAAACACAGTTTCAAGCAGAATCATTTCAAGCGAAATCAGCTTTTCACACGGAATACCCAATTCAAACGAAATCAGGATTTTCAAACGAAATAAGATCACTTTGGAGTGGAATAGCTAATTTCGTTTGAACTTTCAAATGGAATTAGTCACTTTCAAACGGAATTAGCGATTCCGTGTGAAATTAGCAACAGTTTCAAACGGAATTAGTCCCAAAAGTTAATTCCGTGTGAAATCACAAGTGCACTTTCGAGCGGAATTAGAATAACGTTAGCACTGTCGATCACAATTTTGTCAAATTGATCCTGTTTTACTTTGAATTTTGGTCCAATTCGTTCAAGGACTAGTTAAAATAGTGTTTCGCGTATAATATGTGAAAATCAAGCCATTTTGTCCGTTAAATTCTGATTAATTTTGAAAAGAAAGAGTAGAAGTGAGAGAATCCGATGAAATCAAGCTGAATTGGTATGAACTCATCTTCCTGAGCTCTGATACCACTTGTTGGATCGTCGTGTGACCCTAATGAGTCAATCTGAAGAGTTCAGAATAAATATCACAGGCGGAAAAAGTGATATCGATGTGAAAACAGCTTGATACTTCCTAATTATCTTCTTTTATTGATTTCCAAAGCTTTTACAAATCAAATGACAATCTGGCAGCACCTCGGCTCTGAATCAAAACAATCTAATTTTGTTTCAAATGACACAGCAACACACCTATTTATAGTTGTGGTGATTTCCCTTGAAAGTGGCAGTGGTCATTTCAAGCGGAATTAACAAGTCTAATTTCTTTTGAAATGACCAGTAACCATTTCAAGCGAAATTAACCACTTACACATAAACCCTAGTTCTAATCTGCTGTGCACTGGTTTATCCTATCTAGACACAAGACTCGATAAAGATGAAGTTAACAGACATTTGTGCACCAACAGAACTTGAAGTCCTTCTTCAGCTAGACACTTCTTGAGATTCGAGACATGAAATGTTGGGTGAACGTTGTTGAGCTCTTGAGGTAAATCGAGTCGATAAGCCACCTTGCCAATCCTCTCGAGTATCTTGAAAGGACCAACATAGCGAGGGGCAAGTTTTCCCTTTTTACCAAAACAAACTACTCCTTTCCAAGGAGATACCTTGAGTAGTACATGATCACCAACATTAAACTCCAACGGTTTGCATCTTTTGTCAGCATAGCTTTTTTGTCGACCTCTATCCTTGAGTAAGTTATCACAGATTTGAAGAATCTTATCTGTTGTTTCTTGTATGAGCTCAGGGCCAGTGAATTGTTTGTCACCAATCTCATGCCAGCTAATAGGAGATCGACATTTGCGACCATATAATGCCTCGAAAGGAGCCATTTGAATACTGGAGTGGTAGCTATTGTTGTACGACAACTCGATCAATGGTTAATGCTCATCCCAACTACCACCAAAGTCGATGACACAAGAATGGAGCATGTCCTCTAGGGTTTGGATAGTACATTCAGTCTGCCCATCCATTTGTGGATGAAAGGCTGTACTAAGATTTAAATGAGAAACCATAGCGGACTGAAAATTTTGCCAAAGACGCGAAGTGAAAAGACCATCAGGATCGGAAATGATGTCAAAAGGAATACCATGACGGCATATGATTTCGTCAGTGTAGAGTCGAGCAAGTCGTTCAACCTTGAAATCTTCACGAATAGGAAGGAAATGAGCGGATTTGGTCAGAAGATCGATAATCACCCACATGCTATCATGACCAGAAGGTGTACGAGGAAGTTTGGTTATGAAGTCCATAGCGATGCTATCCCATTTCCAAACGGGAATCTCAGGTTGTTCGAGTAGACCAGAAGGTCGTTGGTGCTCAGCTTTGACTTCCGAACTGGTAAGGCACTTAGAAACATACGTGGCAATATCCCTATTCATACCAGGCCACCAATAGGATGTACGTAGATTATGGTACATCCTGTCAGTACCAGGATGAATCGAGTACTTGGATTTGTGTTCCTCGTTCATGATGAGTTCACGAAGATTGTCGTGATCTGGCACCCATATGTGATCGAGATAGTATTGAAGTCCATCACACTTTGTTTCGAGTTGATCGATAGAAGCACCACGAATTTCGACGATTAGACTACCTTCGTTGGCTGACGAGTATTAAGCTTCACGAATGCAAGTGTGAAGGTCGCCAGAAACTTGAAAACAATGAATACTATTAACATGAGACTTACGACTAAGTGCATCGGCCACGACATTCGCTTTTCCAGGATGATAGAAAATCTCGTAGTCGTAGTCGTTAAGCAATTCCACCCAACGAAGCTATCGCATGTTTAGTTCCTTTTGGTTAAATATTTGTTTTAGGTTCTTATGGTTAGTGAAAACCACACACTTAGTACCATATAGGTAGTGTCACCAAATCTTTAACACAAAAACAACTGCGCTAAGCTCGAGATCGTGGGTAGTATAGTTTTTCTCATGTATTTTGAGTTGCCGAGAGGCATAAGCGATGACCTTCTCTCGTTGCATGAGAACACAACCAAGACCACGGTTCGAGGCATCACAATATACCATGAAATCATCATTCCCATCGGGAAGAGCGAGGATAGGAGCGTTGCAGAGTAAGTCCTTAAGAGTTTGAAAATATTCCTCTTGCTCAGGACCCCAAGCAAAAGGTTTCTTTTTTTTAGTCAATGACGTGAGGGGAACGACGATTTTCGAGAAGTTTGAGATGAATCGGTGGTAGTAACCCACCAATCCTAAGAAAGAACTAATTTCAAAAGGAGTTTTAGGTGCATTCCAATTCTTCACAGCTTCGATTTTGGAAGGATCCACATGGATTCCCTTTTCACTAACAACATGTCCAAGGAATTGGACTTCTTTGATCCAGAACTCGCATTTGGAAAACTTCGCGTATAGACGCTCGACACGTAAGAGCTCGAGTATAAGCCGTAGATGGCGTTCGTGATCGGCTTGAGATTTAGAATAAATGAGGATACCATCAATGAAGAAGATTACGAAACGATCCAAGTAAGGTTTACAAACACGATTCATGAGATCCATGAACACGGCGGGTGCGTTGGTAAAACCAAAAGGCATAACCACAAACTTGCAGTGTCCATAGCGAGTGCGAAACGCGGTTTTGGGAATGTCTTCTTAGAGAATACGAAGCTGGTGATATCCAGATCGAAGATCGATCTTGGAGAAGCAAGTAGCGCCTTGAAGCTGGTCAAAGAGATCATTAATGCACGGAAGAGGATAATGATTCTTGATTGTGATTTTATTAAGCTCACGATAGTTGATGCACATATGGAACGAGTCATGCGTGTCGAGTGTATTATGATTTTATTTATATTTTAAGCCCTTTTTAACACATTAATATTCTACTAACATTAAACACACATATGGGCAAGTGCACCTATCGTGAGCGTAGTATAGCGTTGGTAAGATACCGAGGTCATTCAAGGACACAAGAGCTTTTAATACCGGTTTATCCTCAAAGTCTAATCAAATCAAAATTTTTAGAAAAGGTTTTAAACATGTAAATAAAAACTAAAAATGCTGAAAAATAAAATAAAAGAAAAACAGATAGCCAAGATGAATCATTTGGATCCGACTCGCCTTTAATGTAACCTTTGATGATTTCCACACCTTTGCACTTTTTAAGAGATTATCTTAGTTATAGTAGTAGGCCCCTCTTTTGAAGGTAACGTTACCCTCAACCCAGTGGTTTGAGTCAGCAAGGATACAATCCCAAAGGGTCGGAATATTGAAAGATAATTAATTAAGTTATTAATGCGTAAAGTGGTAGGCCCCTCTTTTAAAGGCGATGCTACCCTCGGCTAAGTGATTTGAGTCAGCAGGGATACAATCCCAAGTAGCCGGGTTAATGTATTAATAGTAGTTTACATATGAGGGGATCAAGCCATTCGCACCCCCCGTCATCCAATACCAGTGGGTATCAAAGGAGGTCCTAGTAAGCTTGACCCAGGTCCTTGCAGGATCTATACACTGAACAAGGCAAGAACCTTACCAAACCATTCCCTTAACCGCCGACCAGGTAGCCAACATATCTCTATATAGACCGTAGAGATATGAATGGTGAAAATCTTTTACTTTATATAGACAGTAAAGTAATCCCAAGACACCACGAACAAATGATAAGGAAGTTTCACCTGCAACATAAGAAACTAGTTCTTAAAGTCATTAATACAAAACCAAATAAAAAGTGCAAAAAGATTAAAAATCAAAATGATTACGTTAAATGCTTGTCTTCACCAAGTGATGTAAGAGACTTAGCCAAACATGAACTTTGATTGATAAGAACTCTTACGATCAGTCTTGGATCCCGAGACTACTGCATACACTCTAAGGTGGATGATGGATGATGGTGGTGGATGTGGGTGTTGTAGTGGTGGTGGAGTGGTGGTGAAGTGGGAGAGAGGTGGTTTGCCAAGGGATGCCTTTGAAATGAGCCAAGCACCCTATTTATAGCCTGAACAGAAGCCCGGCCATGGCCCCGTGTCCGCTGGACACGGCCCTGTGGCCATCATCTTTCTCTTCCTTCATTAATTACAATTGTCTGCATTAGGCTCCACACGCCCTCGTGTTCGCTGGGCACCACCCCGTGTGCAGAAGTGTATCTGTACTATCAAGATTTATAGGATTCTGTGAATCTTATCGTTAACCACGCCCCGTGTTGAGCTGGGCACGCCCCCGTGCTGGGAAAGAAGCTTCTATAACTTTGTCATTTTCTGCTGACACCTGGCCACGCCCCTGTGTCCGCTGGGTACGGGGCCGTGGTCTGCCTCCTGTTTTCTTGTTTTTGCTTGGGAAGATGCTGTCAAGGGGTGGGGCATGCCACATTTATTCCTTTTTTTGTATTTATGTTAGTTTTTGTTGCATATTTGTTCCTTTTGTTCATTTAAGCTCATTTAGTCCTGAAAATACAAAAGGAAGACAAAAGCACACTTTTTCCAACATTATTACTAAAAAAGGGTTAGTTTTATGCCTCATTTGATGTAATTTATATGTTGCATTTTACACACATCAAATACCCCCACACTTGAATCTTTGCTTGTCCTCAAGCAAAACTCTTTAATTTGTGGCTTACACACCCAAATGGAATGGGTAGAAGAGAAGTTTTGGGCTTGTCTTTAGTATTGGGAATCCAAGATCTTTATTGGGTTTTATTTTTATACTATATACAATCCTATTCGTTATGATTTATTTAGAACGTTTCACAAAAGAAATTACTTATTTGGACATAACACGCCTTTTTAAAATTCCATTTATATACAAGTTCACATACCTCACGAGAGATCACTCAACACTCGACCGAAGATGTATTTTGTGAAACACTCGAGACCGGCATGGAACTTAATTCCACCATATGCTTGCCCAGCAATCAATCCTCCTCCTTTTTAACTATAAGCCTTTGTAAATATCAAGAGGACTTGGGGAAGGGTTAGGCTTGGGTTAAAGGTAGGTGGTTTTGGGTTAGTGGTTAGTAAAAAGGACTAAAAGCGTAAAAAGCGTCGGTCGTCGTAAAACTTTTTGTTTTTGTGCCTTTTATTCAAACTAAGTATTTTCAAACAAAGTTTCTTTGAGGAACTTGCTTGTTTATTGCTAAAATAACCGAGCTTTCTACTAAAATAAAGGGTTGAAAAGAAAAAGGTTTTGGTGGGTAAAGGGTGTTTGTTTTGTGGGTTTAGAAATGAAAAGGTTTAGGCTCAAAGGGGTTAACTAGGGGAATTTTGGGTAGGTGAAAAAGAAAATGAAAAATAATGGTGTTGAAAAGAAAATGGGTTAGTCCTAATGTCTCCATCATTTACTTACATGGGTTTAAGTTGGTAAGGACCGGGAATGTATTGCCATGGCAAGTTCTAGAGTCGTAAGAACCAAGCGGCTATTCACACAAGAAACAAAAAATGAGCATTTAGTTTAAAGATGTGTATTTGTATGCTCAATAAAGGCTCAAAACTCACTTTTTGTGGGAATCGGTTTATAATGTGATCAAGTATATATAATAAAATTTTAACTAGATTTGTCATGCCGTTTCATAATTTTCTTATGTTGGTTCTTTTTATCACGACGCTATCGGTTGTATATTTGTAAAAATATAACCTTTTTAGAACTTGTTATTCCCAAATTAAACCAAGACAAGTAAAAAAAATAAAAGTTTTTGAAAAAAATTGGGGTGATTAGCGGTTCCAATAGAGTTTTGTGTGGCTTGTTATTAAGACTTGCAAAATTCAAGGTTTTAACATCCCCCCACACTTAAATTACACATTGTCCTCAATGTGTCCCAAAAATAAGTTTTTAGGTTGATTGAATGTGTAAAAAGGTGTTTAAAAACAAAGTTTTATGTTACTGGGCGTCTTGACACGGGCACGTGTTGGTCCGGGCACGGCCCCGTGCTCAGATCGCCAGTAACATTTTAAACAGAAGGCTCGGCACGGGGGCGTGTTTAGTGCACGGCCCCATGTCCAGTTACCTGAACTGGGCGTTTTCTGCAAATCCTTGGGCACGAGGGCGTGTTGGCTAAGCACGGCCCCGTGCTGAACTTGCTGTAACGAAGGAAAATTGTCGGGAGGCTCTGTTTTTATGCATGGGGTGTGGGTTATTGTTTCCCTTGGTAACCTCCACCATTTCGAGTGTATTTGACCATTACAACATCATCCAAACACCATCTAATCAATTAAAACCATCATTCATTCAAGAGCGAATTACATAATTCCTAGGAAATGAAAAGTACATACTACAAACTGGATAAGTAGGTCATAAAATGTAAGAAATCTTAAACCATAAAGAAGTCCTAGCCTATATATTTTTATTATAAGAACAGAATTTCCGAAAAGATGATTCTTTCGGTTGAGAAAGGCTTGTAGAACTTCTTCTCCGGAAAGGGCTCCTCACACATCATTAAGCCATTCTTCTATCTCTCGGGGGAGAAGGAAGGCGGGCTCATTGTTTTCCTCGTGTTGAGGAGGTGCAACTTCCACCGGAACCTCTTGGCTCTGGGGGAATGTCGTCCCATCCGGTGGGATTAATAACTTCTTGTGCCAAGTTCCAATCTTCTTGGGGAACGATCGGTTCCATAGGAGGCATCGCAAGAAAGTTCAACCTTGGGTGCAAAAGGTTGATTTCTTGGAAGCTATTTTCTAGCCCCACCATTAGATAGTTGATACGGTCGATTAGGACTTCTTCTATGGATGTCATCTCATCGAGTGCCTCTCTTAGCGCCATTACGTAACACACAAGGGTTGCTTTGATCGAAGGCCTTCGTTCCCTACGACTATTCCTTGAGTGAGCTGAAGAGGTTCCGCTATTTTGGCTCGACATTCTAAGAAACAAGTCGAAAAAGTTCAATGTAATGAAACAGTAACTCTGGCCACGACCCCGTGCTTGCTGAGCACGGTCCCGTGGCCACCAATCTGCAGATATTTAAAACAAGGAATCTTGGAGTTTTAAATTATTTTTCTGACTTTTGAAACATATCTAAGCAGAAATAACTTAAAACAGTGTTGTCAAACTTATTTTTGACAAGATTCCTTGATTAAACATCTAACCAATATTATAATAAAGCTTGAAAACTTGGAGATTTCAAGCTTTAATGGAGGTTTTGAGGAGTTAGTGAAGAAGAAGGAAATAGACAAAAGTAGTAGAGACAAGATGGTTGTTGAGAACCTTCTTTAGAATATACCTTGTAGGGTATATGTAAAGATCCCACCAGATCTTTGTCTTTGGAATGAGTTCAAGTGTGCAGGAATCTGGGCTGCATTTATAGAAAACGACAGCACGCTGACCACGGCCCCATGTCGGCTGGACACGGCCCCGTGCTCAGACAAGATTCTGACACATTTTGTCTGTATTCTGATTTAAAATCAGACACAGATCTTCAGGTGGGCACGGGGGTGTGTTGACCTGGACACTGCCCTATGGCTAGAGGAGTTTATGAAGTTACGTCTTATTTCAAGGAATTTATCCATATCGGGTGGTTCCTTACTGGATGGAACAACACCGAAGTGCCTGAGGTACCTAAATTGCCCTTGATTTAGACAAAAACGCCAGAGGTTATCGGAAAGGGTTAATCCTAAGCTAAATACCGGTGGGCGAGACCAACCTTTAATTCCCTTATCTAGGCTCTCGTTAAAGAAGGTATATGCCAAATCGCTCAGGTCTATGTATGCATTGGTGGAGACCGATGGGGAGTCTTTCACGGCACAATCGACACAGGGACGACTATCGCTCATGTCCTTGCAAGAGTTAGAGGTGCTTTCGGGAGCAATGATGTTGTTATATTCCGAATGCGACCTCAACAATTCTCCTTGATCGTCGTCTTGAGACGAATTATTTATTTCCGTCTCAAGTTCTTTTATCAATTGGAGAATTACTTCTTCCATTTGAAATATTCTTCGAGAATCATTTCATCTAGAAGAGATGATTGAGAGCATTAGAGGGAGAGATAGGGATTATTTTTACTTTCGCCCATCTTAAGGCTACAGGAAAACGATGGGTCTATATAGTGTGGAGTGTAAGTTAAAAAGTAACATTCTAAATCTTTATGAGTTCCGCCACATAATTGACACCATGCACCATAAGAGGAGCGAAAGTAAAAATGATCAGTATCACTCATGTTTGTGTCAGAAATTACCAACCGTCGGGATCTTACGATTCTGTTTTCAGTAACTGAAACTTGGGCACGGGGGCGTGTTCAGTGGGCACGGCCCCGTGTTCAGCTATTCTCTGACTTAAAACAAGATTGCCAGTACCAAAGATTGGGCACAGGGGAGTGTTCAGGGGGCACGGCCCCGTGCTGAGCTCTGTAGAAGCTGAAAAATCTAGAAAAATCCTAAAAAAACATAAAAACAAGAAAAATGATTAGGCCGTTGATTCCTAACTTTCTTAAAATCCTTGTGTCCCCAGCAGCGGTGCCAAAAACTTGATGCGTGTCAAGTGTATTATGATTTTATTTATATTTTAAGCCCTTTTTAACACATTATTCAAGTTTTAAATTTATAAAACACGATATTCTGCTAACACTAAACATACATATGGGCAAGTGCACCCATCGTGAGCGTAGTATAGCATTGGTAAGATACCGAGGTCGTCCAAGGAAACAAGAGCTTTTAATACCGGTTTATCCTCAATGTCTAATCAAATCAAAATTTTTAGAAAAAGGTTTTAAACATGTAAATAAAAACTAAAAATGCTGAAAAATAAAATAAAAGAAAAACAGATAGACAACATGAATCACTTGGATCCGACTCGCCTTTAATGTAACCTTTGATGATTTCCGCACCTTTGCACTTTTTAAGAGATTATCTTAGTTCTAGTAGTAGGCCCCTCTTTTGAAGGTGACGTTACCCTCAACCCAGTGGTTTGGGTCAGCAATGATACAAACCCAAAGGATAGGAATATTGAAAGATACCTAATTAAGTTATTAATGCGTAAAGTGGTAGGCCCCTCTTTTGAAGGCGACGCTACCCTCGGCTAAGTGGTTTGAGTCAGCAGGGATATAATCCCAAGTAGCCGGGTTAATGTATTAATAGTAGTTTACATATGAGGGGATCAAGCCATTCGCATCCCCGCCATCCAATACCCGTGGGTATTGAAGGAGGTCCTAGTAAGCTTGACCCAGGTCCTTGCAGAATCTATACACTGAACAAGGTAAGAACCTTACCAAACCATTCCCTTAACCCCCGAACAGGTAGCCAACATATCTCTATATAGACAGTAGAGATATGAATGGTGAAAATCTTTTACTTTATATAGACAGTAAAGTAATGCCAAGACACCACGGACAAATGATAAGGAAGTTTCACCTTCAACATAAGAAACTAGTTATTAAAGTCATTAATACAAAACCAAATAAAAAGTGCAAAAAGATTAAAAATCAAAAGTATTACATTAAATGCTTGTCTTCACCAAGTGATATAAGAGACTTAGTCAGACATGGCCTTTGATTGACAAGAACTCTTGCAATCAGTCTTGGATCCCGAGACTACTACACACACTCTAAGGTGGATGATGGATGATGGTGGTGGATGTGGGTGTTGTAGTGGTGGTGGAGTGGTGGTGAAGTGGGAGAGAGGTGGTTTGCCAAGGGATGCCTTTGAAGTGAGCCAAGAACCCCTATTTATAGCCTGAACAGAAGCCCGACCACTGCCCCTTGTCCGCTGGACACGGCCTCGTGGCCATCATCTTTCTCTTCCTTCATTAATTACTATTGTCTGCATTAGGCTCCACACGCCCCCGTGTTCACTGGGCATGGCCCCGTGTGTAGAAGCATATCTGTACTATCAAGATTTATAGGATTCTACAAATCTTATCGTTGACCACGCCCCGTGTTGAGCTGGGCACGCCCCCGTGCTGGGAATAGAAGCTTCTATAACTTTGTCATTTTCTACAGACACCTGGCCACACCCCCGTGTCCGCTGGGCATGGGGCCCTGGTCAGCCTCCTGTTTTCTTGTTTTTGCTTGGGAAGATGCTGTCGAGGGGTCGGGCATGCCACGTTTATTCCTTTTCTTTGTATTTATGTTAGTTTTTGTTGCATATTTGTTCCTTTTGTTCATTTAAGATCATTTGGTCCTGAAAATACAAAAGGAAGACAAAAGCACACTTTTCCAACATTAGTACTAAAAAAGGGTTAGTTTTATGCCTTATTTGATGTAATTTATATATTGCATTTTACACACATCAACAAGCCATCCTTCTTTTTGATGAAAAGCACAGGAGCACCCCAAGGTGAGGTACTTGGACGAATGAAGCCCTTATCGAGAAGTTCTTGAAGTTGCGTAGATAATTCTTACATCTCGAAAGGTGCAAGGCGATAAGGAGCTTTGGCTACATGATTTGATCCAGGTACGAGGTCAATGTAGAAGTCAACAGATCGAGGTGGAGGAGGACCAGGCAAATCTTCAGGAAAGACATCAGGGAAGTCGCGCACCACTAGAACATCACTTACGTTCTTTCCCTTGCCCTTTTCTTCCACAACGTGGGCTAAAAAGGCAAAGTACTGTTTGCGTAAATATCTATTCGCTTGTGTGCAGGACATCAACTTCAGTCCTTTTGAAGGTCGGTCTCCATAAACGTGTAAAACATCGCTAGATGGAAGGGGTAAACAGACGTACTTCTCGTGGCAAGCGATTTCAGCATGGTTCTTTCGAAGCCAATCCATGCCTATGATGACGTCTAAACTACCCAATTTCATGGGTATAAGATCGATGGTAAAAACGTGCTCGTTAAGAGTAAGACGACAATTAAGAAGAACGGAATCGACGAGGATAGATTTGCCATTGGAGACTTCGACGGAAAACGACTTAGGTAGCTTAAAGCGTGTACAACTTAACAAAGATTCAACTTCTAAGGACACAAAGCTTTTGTCCGCACCAGTATCAAATAATATCGAAGCATAAAGACGGTTAACAAGAAACGTACCATTAACGACGTCATTGTCGTTGCGCGCTGATTTGCGTTTAGTTTGAAAGCTCGTCCTCGAGGTGGTTATTGCTGTTCCTGATTGAGTTGAGGACACTGAGGACGAAGGTGAGTTGTATCACCACATTTGTAGCAGGCTCGTGCTGGTTTGGCGTTCTGCTGAGCGGGTTGAGCTTGTGGAGCTTGTTGAGCTTGCGGTGTGGGGTTATTTTTGCAATAGGCGGTGTTATGGCCAAAATGATTGCAATGGATACAATGGCGGCAATCGAATTTATGGCTTGCAAACCCCTGGAATTTTCAGGCAAGGATGGTGCCACTGCGTTGCTCAACCTTGGATTCGACAAAAGCCTGATCGGCGGAGGGTTGGATCCTACTTACGCTGTCAGGAATGACTCGTGCCATTTGGTAGGCCATTTGTTAAGCGATTAAACCCACTAACTCTTGTTTGGAGATGGAGTTGGAGTAGTTGGAGTTCTTCTTTGAGCCTGATTTAGACTTCTTGGCCTTCTTAAAGGATCCAAAGTTTGGTGAAGACATCTAAAGATTCAAAAGGAATGAATAGGTGAGACTTGATCATAATTTTTGTTTAAGAAAAATCATTTTTCATGAAATGAATCACATAGCATAAAGTGTCACACAGCATAAAAAGGTTTCAAATTGTTTCACATAGCATAAAATGTTTAAATTGTATCACATCGCATAATCATGGTTTCCACATAGCATAACATGAATTTCACATAGCATAATCACGAATAATGAAAGCATCGTAAATTTAGTTTGTTCACGAGAGATTATTATTGTTTTTTATTGCGATAATCGTGCGAATTGTGTAGAAAGTTTGAAATGAACGAAGTAACGAGTATAAAAATCACATATAAATTGAGATAACATAAAAGAGAGGCTCAATAAAACATTGGATTGTTTCGGGAAGAGAAACGTCGACTATTCCAAAGTGGGTCGAAAGTCCTTTCAAATTAGAGAAAACGTGCTTTGGCCTATAGGTAAGATACTCTCGTCGAGAAGCGATTAATGGCATCTTACCCTTCCAGTTACTACACGTCTCTAATCGATTGAAACAATCGGGACTTTGGCGACATTGAAAATCGAGGAATGGGACTTAATCGACAAGATATGGGTTTCACCATTAACTTGATGACTTCGTACCCTAAATGTGGTTGGTACTCATCGAGTCAAAATATAATTTTGACACTTTGACGAGGGTTCCCTAGAGTTGAAATGGAAATTACCATTAAGTTGTGGATTTCACTCCTAGCTTAATGGTGTAATTTAGTGCAAAAATAGTTTAAGGTAGAATGAGAGTCGTTTACCAAATTGTGGGTTTCACGCTTATTTTGGTAAAGTTGTCTCGTTTATGTTATGAGTGTCTTCAAATAATCAAAAGTGTATTCATGTTAGCCTTAGGAAAGGCATGTAAGTTTAACAAACAAGAAGAGTTGCTAGGAAGCATGTAAGGTAGAATACATAAATTTTAAACAACAAATAAGAGTCAAAGTTCCTAAAATTATAGACTAGGGCAAAGCGTTCCTAATTTTTCCTAATTCCCTATAGTTATGGCTCTGATACCAATCTGTCACACCGCAACCGATGGCGGAAACATCGGGATGAGACGAAAACGAGATTGCAAGAGACTTCATAACACTATGTGACAATAATAATTAAGTTCAAATTTCATTTCAATACTAAAATCGTCATACAAGATTCAAAATAAAGGACAATAATTGTTTCAAAACAAACATAACATTAACCTAGATACATTAATCTAGGTGTGTATCTAAGTCCGCCTAAATCTTGTTTCATCTTGTAACATCATCTCATCAATCAACCTGCAACATGTATTAAAATAGAGTTCAATGCAAAAGCAAAGGCGAGTATACAAGTTTTGTTAAATAGCATAATATAGCATAAAATAGTTTAAAGTCTCATATCCAACATGAATCAAATTATGCAAGTTTACAAGCATGCCGAAACGGTGTACTTAAATGTTCAAACCCAAGATTCCAATGCGTTAAAATAGCCTATCCCAAATAGAGTAACGGGAGGTTAACATGTTTAACTTAACAATACCCCAAGTTTCGTGGGCGGTGCGTTAATCCTATAGCGCTATAATTGTTAAGGTAGGCTAGACAAGTTAATGAAGCATATATCAACACAAATAGTTTACATTAGCGTAACAAGTCTAAACAAGCATCATATAGTTTCATGCTAAGCATGGATAGAGTTTAAAATAGTTTCATGTGTTGTGTAATTTTGTATAGCATACATGTTGCACCCAAAAGTGATAAAAAGGAAAACGGGATCGAGTATACTCACGGTTTTGCAAGCTTTCCTACTTGAAATCCCGCGAGTGTTGTTGGTGGATGGATTAGTTTGGAGCACCTTGTCCTTCTACACGAAGAAAACATAGGTGTGTGAGTTTGGAGAATAAACGGAAGATTGTAGATTCAGAATTTAAATAACATGAAAATAAACATAAGAAAGTAATCATCTAACACCTATGATACTTGTTCTTGACACTATGAAACTCCAAAAGAGTTAAATGTTTTCATGGAACAAGGTTCCATTAGAATCATGACAAGTTGTCAAGGCCTAAGATGATATAATCTACTATCTCGACAAATGTCCATTAGTTCAACACCAAGAGTTCGATTATTTGAATGTTACATAATGTATATTATATCATATATGTCAAGCATGAGGTAGAGGGATAAATCCCCCATTTAGGAACCTCTTTAGAATTCATACAAATCATGCATGAGGTAGGAAGAACAAAGCTCTCATTTAGGTACCTCCATTGTTCACCACTACACTTGTTGTCATAAACAACAAGGATGGTCATGAACTTACAAGTATTAATGAAATAATAACAACTAATTTATGGAAAAACATCAAGTAGTGAGTGGATTTTTATGAATGATAGCCCAAGCTAGTCCAACTATCACACATTCATCAAGCTTCAATCTTGAACACTTCTTGTGGGTAAAACCCTTTCTAAAACAGAATGTTTGTGAGGTTTAACCACTGATTTAACTTGTCTCAACCTTGTTTTTAAGCCCAACTAACCATTCAATTGATTAAGAGCATTAAGACATATGTTTGAGATGAGATAAACTCAAGTTTAACTAACATTAACACAGTTTTAGTGAAAACAGAAACTAACATTCCACTTTGGAGCCTTTTTGGTGACATTCCAAAGCTTGGTTTTCCATAGAAAACTATGGAAATGTTCTTAAGGTTGTTCCAAGCAAGTGGGAAAAAGAATCAAGTGAAAAGGTTGAGAAATGAGTGAGATATGCTCACTTTTGTAACCTGGTATGATTCTGGTCGAACTTCTGATTATCAGCTGATTAGAGAGTGATTAGAGAGTGTTTGAGGAGAGTTGCAAAGTGAAAAAAGTATGGAGGAGGCTTGCGTTTTATAGGGGAAGGATTAGGGTTAAGGTGGTTGGCATTTAATTAAATTAGTTGGTGTTTAAAACAATTAAAAAAATGTTAAAGCTGCCCCCTTGGTCCGATTGCAAGCTGCCATGCTTGTTAATCTTTTTATTTATTTATTTTTCTACGTTGTAGCTTAAGTTAGGTAGTATCATGTTGAATGAATTAATCAAATGACTTTTCATTTATTTAAATGTAACTTGTTAGGTGGGAGTTATTAAAAAATAACAAGTAACTACAACAGCCATAAGGCTGCGATTACCTATCTTTTGGTTTATTGATAATTAATTAATGTATGCAAGTTGATAATAGGAGGTGATATTTAAAACACACAAATTATATTATATGTTGTGAATTTGAAATCTTAATTTTTCAAACAAACCTATTCCAATCGATGATTCTGCCATTTATTTTTATTATTTTTTTATCAATTTTTTGTTTTTGTTTTGTTCAAGCAACTCTACATTCATAATATATACTATATTATAAACTAGATGAAACCCCCGCCGCGTTGCGGCCGGGGGCTTACAAATTAAGACGCAACGTCCCCCAAGGTTAAATGATATCAAACATTAACCCCGTAAAACCCATGACAATACAAAACTTCAAAAACATCAATCAACTTGAATTACATAAGCATACAAACATGTTTCATAAGGAAAACGACATTACATCGTAAAAGACTTGTACTACTTTGATCACAGTGCCACACCTAAACTGGCTCAACAAAAAAGAGTTTAATTTGAGAAAGACGCCTTCTTTCCATTACGACTTGCCTCTTTTAGGATTTTTGGTACTTGTTTACTTCTCAAAAGACTTGTATTCTGTATTATACCAATTAACAAACACGCCCTTATATTATGTTGTGCATTCATCGCAGATGTTATTGTGTGGTCTATTCGGAATTCCCCCATCTAATGGTGAAATTCCACAATCTCCCATGCATACCAAGAGTGTTATTACTCTCAAACACCAGGTAAAAACTGTTACCACCCCCCCCCCCCTTAATCACATAATTCTAAAAAAATATACATATACCTGTCATTCAGCTTCCTAATCTGTGCAAAGAGCGTAGTCGCTTACAATTGTGGATATAACCTAGCTTCCTAATCTGTGCAAAGAGCGTAGTCGCTTACAATTGTGGATATAACCTGAAGCTATGATTTTTTAATTCACATATATAAAAGATATACTTTTAATCTTAATCATATGATTTTTTAATAGCCTTGGAGTCCAGATCTAAACTTACTGCATCATAAACATAGATCTATAATTCAAACATAGTTTTATCCTGTACATGGTGTTATATACACATATATATATATATATATATATATATATATGATAGGTTAACAGTTGCACATTAATACTCTTAGATTACAAATTTAAGAAAGAAATACAAATATATAATTACGCTTAAAGTAGAAAATGTAAAAGGGGTAGACTTACAAACCGGTCAGATTGACCTAAACCCATGAATTTCGTGTTAGGTTCGTAACCATTTTTATTTAGCGTCAGAAATTCACGCCCTAGGAATATATGTCATTGAACAGTCTAAAATTAATTTCTTTAGAGGTCGAAACGGGTTAATCTAGGTAATCTTTAATACTTGATCTTTATACTGATACAACCAGGGTTACAACAATATTTTAGCTCTAATCTTGTACGAAATCTATAAATAACAAATTCATGAAATATATTTACATAGATAAAACAAACATTCTGTAAATTTCGGCCCATAAAAGTCAAACAGTACATTTTTTATTTTCTTTATAAACTTGTTTTGCATCAGACGCATTCAATCTTGGTTCGGATTTTGACAAATCTGTGGACCAAAAGGACACACATAAAAATATGTTGTTCCACAGGTTATTAAACCACAAAAATGACTTGTATATAACCAATACTGGCTACCTTCTTTAAAATCATGAGTAAACAATCCTTTTAAAGAAGAAAAGAACTAAAGCACACTTAAAAAACAACCTTAATGAAGGTTAAAGCATAATAAACACATACCTTTGTAATCATTGTTGCTAAAAGAAATATGAGAATCCGCCAAAATCCATCTAACATCGGACATAGCTGGGAATAAAAAGTGTGATCACCACTACAGTAAACTTCAGCTACCAAGCAAACACATATATAAAAAGAAAACTAATTAGAATGTTGCATTAGAGTCTATGATTCACAATCCATGGATCTTTCAACTGAAAGCATAGTAATATTTTGTAGATACTAAGTACATTGATTTCTTAGCTTCTTCACTGGCAAAAACACAAATGAACACCATATTAGTTCCTTAGAAATGCAAGTTCTACTTTTTAAGTTATAGCATAATGAGTTACGACATACCTACCTAGTACATGCCTACCCAATGCGGAAGCTAAGGTTTGTATATAAAGTTAAATAACTTGATATCGAAGCTGGTAACCTCTGCTCGATTTTCCGTGTCTCTTTGTCGGATGAACCGAGCTACTCAGTGAACTCAAAACCAACACCAACGTTGGAATCGCCTAGCTTGGTCGCCAAAACGGCGGCTTTGGAAAGTACCTACCATCTCTTACGGACAAACAATCAACAACTACCAAAAAGTGGATTTATCAAAATAGGTCATTATTAATAACTACCAAATCAACGACAAGCACCCTAAATTCAAACAAATAAGACAATATTTCCTAATACTTTTGTCACACCCCGACCACGTAGAACATACAAAACGTGGCGGAAACATTGGGGAGTGTTGTAACAGAATTAATGTTTCACAACTATGGAAATTTAAGTTTCGTTTTATTCATCAAACAAGCGAGTTACATTGTCTTTAAACAAGAAATAAATAGTACATAACAAAATTTAACTAGTTCTTGTCTCGTTTTAAGTCACTAAGGCACAGGTCCGCCTAAGTATGTCTTGATAAATCCTATGCATCATCTCCTGAAAAACACATGTGAAAATAGGTACGTCAGCATAAAAATGCCTGTGAGATACATAGGTTTATGAAAATAGGATTCATGACTTATTGTTTAAGAAAATGTTTAGTCATGAACCTTGTAATTTGATTTGTCTTGTAAATCATTTGAAAAACGATAAGATCAGATGATATGTATAAATAAGAGAATAATGTATGGTTAAATGAATAACCATGTAAAAATGAGTTTGTATAAGATAAGTTGTTTGTAAAAGAATGTCTTGTGAAAAGTATGTTATTTGTATAAAATGTTATATATCTTAAATTGAAATGATTCAAATAACGCTACGATATGTAATACCTTACAAACACTTATATATAGGAAGTACCAGCGGCGTATCCACCATGCTTGTATCATATTACACACGCACCGTTACTCAATCACTTACCCAAACAAACCACCAATGTAAGATGTCTATGTTTAAACCAATTGCCAAACGTATTGAATAATACTAGTCGTTTACCCGCGCGATGCGGCGGGAAACATATCACTTAGGTTTGTGAGTTTATGGCTATGTACGGGGCGGTTCAGTTTTGAGCCATAACCAAAACCAAATTCGCGATTCAACGGAAAACACAACACTTAAAAGGTACTTAATAATATTAATCTAACTGGAATATATACATCAAACATTACTGATGGTCTAAATATGAATAGGCTTCAAACAGCAAGAAAGAAACTAAAGAGCAGTATAAGTTGTTTTCTTCTGTGTATTCCTTTATGCCAGCAGACTTGTATTCATATCCAGATGTCAACATACTAGATCTAAAATGAGCTCAAAAAGATTGCTTGATAACTAAATAGGATACATGTCGGTCATGTTTGTAATTGCATCCAAATCTACATCCGGCGACAAATCCTCTTTTGCGAGTATAACCTTTAAAACCTTTGCTCTATTAGGAGCATCTTGTAAATCCATCATCAATCTTTAAAAAAAAAAACATAAAACTACTTATTAGCAAATAAATCGGTCGAACCTGTATAATCAAAATAAAAAGTTAGATAAATTAGATACGGGTCAGCCGGATAAAAGTCGTTCAGTGTGTATTATAAGATGGATAATTCACCTTCTAAACCACTTTACTGGATTAGAAATGAGATAATATAAATTTCTTAATTTGTAGAGGAAAACTAAAAAAATCTGGTCAACCCGACGAAACTGGTAATTTTAGTGTAAAAATACTCTTTTATTCACCCGCTACTGGACCTCCCATACAGATTTTGGAGCAAACCTTACCTGTGGGGAAAAGCCTTCTAAATGGCTTGTTTGTGGCTGCAAGAGCATGAACTCGTTCTGTGTCTTTTGTGCAAAGACCGTCCCAATTCACCATGAATTCATTTTTCATTTTACGCATGGCCTCGTGTTCTCTAAGATTCACCCTCCTCCCCAACATGCTATCTACATCGGGAAATAATTAAAGCATGCATTATCCATTGGTTTTTCAATCAAAGATTAAAATGAAACAAAAAAATAATTAAGCATTCTTCGTCCATGAACATAACACTTGGGGAAATTTTGCTAGCTAGTGTGAGAACAATCATAGAGGTGTTCGACTATCTACTTTAGATGAAAACAAATAAAACAGATAGCCAAATAATCATTATTACCAGCTGTCTTTTAACGTATTTTAGCATATAAAGGGCAGAGATTTTGAGCCTAAATGATCCGAACTCACAGCTGTGTTAATACTCATTTTAGCATATAAAAGTGGTGAATTTTGGAACCCAAGTGATCCAAAATCACAGCCGTGTTTATAGCCTTTTTTAGCATATAATAAGTGCTGAAACAATATGTATAATTTAAAACGCACCAAGGCCCTTCGGTTCAGCATCAAGCTCACTTGCTCTGATTATGGAGTCCTTAGCTGAAATAAGTTCATAAGGTGCAACTCCAAATGCATAAACATCTACCTTTGAAGAAACTTTCCAGTACTGTACATACCTGCATCCATTCATTAGAGAACTTGATCAACAACTCTAATCTCCTCATGAAGAAAATGGTGATATAGACATCCAATATTGATTTAAAAAATAAGTAACAGGTAATGAGGTGATTTTGAAAAAAAATATGGAAACATGTGGGAATGGGTAAATTTTAGTGTGGGTTGAAACGGGCAGGGTTGACTTGCAACCCACCACTTTGTCCAATCTTTTAGACTCATTATACACACATAATATGTTGAAGATCGACCCATTCTATCTTTAGTTATATATTTTAATCTGACCAGTTTGAGGTTGAACATCACCCAAATAGCCCCATTGATATGCAAATGAGTGAAATTCGTCAACACTATTTTTTTTTTGAAAAGCAATTCACCAGCACTAATGGACCCCTTCATAACAGGTCTAATTTATAAACCAAGATACAACTATTAGCGACAGAGCCATTTTGGTTTTAAATAAAAAAAAAACTAACTTAAAAAATATAAATATAAAAATTAAATGACATTACCCAGCCAACCCATTTTCACCCCTAACTATATTTATACAAATTACAAAGAAACATTATTACCTTCCCAAGCATCATAAAACTTAGCAAATGGAGTGTCGGTATATAAAGACCGCTCTACTGTATGACTACTTTTCCCATCATAGTTGCTTGTAACACTCATTGAATCATGGGGGTCAAAATATTGATCTCACCATCTCGTTTGAAACATCATGTTTATCTACCTTTATGCAGGAACTTGACATGTGTATCTTCAACATCACCAAGAACAGTATCAGTGGTGACTTTTCTTTTTCTTCGACCATTAATTCCTTCGTTGTTTCAGCAACGGCAGCCACTGGGGTGCAGTGCCACCACCAGCTGCATCACCAACTGCAATACCCCCGCCACCAGCTGCCACTAAGATAAAACCATTAAACTTTAAAGGATTATCAACAACAATAGCACAACTGGATCCATTAATAGCAAATATACAGCTACTTAAACCAGCACGATGACCCCAATTAACTACATTTAAAATGTCTGTGGATTAAAAAAAACAAATTGAAAACAAATTTTCATACCCAAAAGAATAAAGCGCAACGCACGGACCCGCTCCAACCCGGCTTAAAAAGTGACTCGTGTTAACTCAAACATGTTTGACCCATTACCCAGCCCAATCAACCTACATGTCTTGTCGCCTTTAAAAGATATATACTTGGTGAGAGAAGGCATAGGACATGGCACGTTCATGCTTGTTGGTAGCTTCCTCTCTTTGTTGTATCCTAAAAACAATGACACCTATTCACTGAGTTCCATTGCACCATTGAAAGCCAAAATAAAGTTAGTCTTGCCAAGGTATGTATTCAAATAAAGTTTATTAAAGAGCCAAAAAGGGAAACTGGTACAACAGTACAACACATTTTGACCCATTTGTTTAGCTTTTTTATTTACAGTAGTTAATAAACATTTAATCATTTCAGCAAACCTTGCTCTTGTTTGACCTTTCTTCATCAACCATTTTAGGAATTCTTGCAGTCTCAAGAGGGTCTGTAAAAGAAACAAAAGTAAAAATTCAGATACAAAGTAGCACAAATTGAAAGCCAAAATAAGGTCTGAAGGATTTGGTCCTTTGAGGAATTCACTTCCAACTGGTTTAACTTGAAAGTGGCTGGTTCCCAACAAAGTCAAGCACAAGTACTTACTATTCTGCATTATACATCTAGACTGAGTCTTATCAAACCATGTATACCTTCATTCGACCATTTTAATTATCATCAAAACACCACTAAAAAATGTAACCCAAAGTTCCATCCGAAATTTGATTTCTTCTAACGATGTAAACAATCTCATCTTTCCTAATAGTTCATGCGCTAAGAAAGTAACCACAAAAAGAATAAAACCAATGAACAAAAGAATAAATAAGATATTGCATTACCTCTTAAAATTAACCCAGCAGACCCAGAGCAGTGGCCAACAACATCAAGTATAAAAGCCATAAAATCTACAAATACAGAAACAAAATGAGACAAAACAAAAACAGTTACCATGGTAAAACACAGAAAAACACAAATGAGAAACAAAATGAACAGAAAGGGAACAAATATACCAAAATGCATGCAAAGTCAAAAGCAAACAATCATCCCCGAATGCTGAGAAGCAGAAGACAATGACATGCTACAAAAAAAAGAACACATAAAAGAGAAAAAACTATAATGACCCACAAAGAGAAAACACAAATAGTTGAAAACACATAAAAGGAAAAAGAGACCCCTAAACCCACAATCTAATCCTAAAACTCTAAAAATTAAATAACTTACCGAGGAATATAGCTTATATGTCTGACTACTCCAGCATCCTGAGGAAACTGTGGAACACAATGATAAACCAACAAAAGAGAAATTGAAGCATAAGATCATAGATAGTTGAGATCGCCTAATAAATCAAAACAAAAACACCTTAAAGAATACCCATAAAGATTAATACCAATAAAAAGTACAAATCGGCATGATTCCGATTGTGACATCGTTAGGGCTTAGGAATCCATCTTCAACCATCTTAGGGAAAACCTGCACAAAAAACCCAAAGAAGATCTGGGGTGAGAACCTGTTCAAATCAACAAATCTTTAAAAAAGATAAAAAAAAAATTACCAGCACCGTCTTCACCAGATGCGACGGCTAGGAATCCATCTTCAACCGTCTGCACACCACACCGTCACAGGTTGGGGTCATGGATTTGAAATCGAATGAAAGTAACACCCTAGATCTGGTGAAATTCTCACAGATCTGGAGTTCATGAGTCGCTGAGAGAGAGGGATTTCTTCAAATCATCGGTGTTCAACACAAAGAGGGAAAAAGCCTGAGATTTAGGATAAAAGAGGAAAAAGCAAGAGAAAAGGAGAGAGAGGCGTGTAGATTAGATGAAGAAAAGATAGATCTGACAATGGGTTGACAATGGCGTGTAGATTAGAGGCGTGTTTGAATTTTGAAATACCGCCCACAAATTAGATATCCCGCCCATGCTTGTGTTGAAAAGAAGTTTTCAACACTTTGTGCTTAACAGGTTGTACAATGGGCTTCAAAGACTTGTAAAGTGGCAAATGACCATTTCTATCCTTCCTATATGCTTTATAAAGTAGTATAGATGTCAAAAATGTTTATGTCAATATGTAAATCATGTAATGTGTAACCAATGTCAATAATGTTCATGTGTCAAATGTAAATCATGTAATGTGTAACCAAAATATTCTGTATGGCTAGTGAAATGTATCAACTAAACCATATGCACAAAAACAAAGTATTGAAGTAAAACATGGTTTAAATCAAAGCTATGTTTTGTGGAAATGCATGCTATACTGATACGAACATCTATGCGGTATTGTTATAATGCATACATCCAAGCCTTGAGACTGTGGCGATAAACCCTTAAACAACTTAAAGGTTTATCTTAATTATGTATATCGAATTCGGTCATTCCTTCCAATCCACACCAACCCAGGATTTCAGGAACGGGAGTTGTCAATTCCTATGGTACCACTACCTACTAACGAACGGCGTAGCTAATGTTAATGAATGTATTGTTCCATTGTAAACAACCCAAATGTCATAACAAAATGTAAGCATGTGATGAAAACACTGTACTAAGTATGTAACCAACGAACATACATAGCATAAAATGTAAATGTAAAACAATGAAATCATGTACTATAAATGTACTAATGAACATAGCAAGTATATGATATGAAAACAGGAAAGCATGAAAGTAACAAGTAGGCACATGTGTTCCACCCCAAAATGTTTGGAAAACAGTAAAAGAGGGGTCTATGTACTCACTTGAGATTGCTCAGAAGTCCTAGGATAACCACCAAGCAATGCTAGAGATCACGGAATCAAACGGCACCTAATATAGGTAACTATGTTAATAAACCGGACCTAAATCGGAGGATTTAGATAGAATGAGGGTTGACAAGTGTTATATGCCTAAACATGTTACATAATCAGTTATGTGACAAAAGTTTAGGTTACATATGCTTAATTACCAATTATACATGAAAAGGGTATTCTGGTAATTTACCTAAGGCATATAAACTACCTATCATACAATTACTTAAACGATGTGACCATAAGGTATAACCTCGGAAGGTTATTCCCTATACACTATGGTCACCTAATGTATTTGGTCGGATCCTAATGATCGACCAAAAGGGTCGGGTTCGAAGGTATAAGCGATTTATTAGATCGCTTACCCTACGACCCTAGACAACGTGGTAATCAGTAGGCATAGTCCCAAGGGACTATAACCAACGTGATTACACTCACGTTGCGAAGTTCAAACGAACTTCGCATTGACCATAAACTGGTTAACGCAGAAAGTCAACCAAAGTTTGACTTTCAGACTCGAAAAGACTCGAAAAGCAATAAAAGAACGAAAGAATACTTACGAAGGGTCCCCGAATGCTAATCTCGATCCAAGAATCTCAGGTATGAAACAATGGTTTCAACTTAGAGTTTCTCAAATCAAGATTCTTGTGGGTTTAGCAATGGGTGGGGTTGGGTATTTATAGTATTCGGGTAACCGTTAGGATCGTTTCTTGGAAAACGTGATTCGATCTTGGCCATACACATCAAGAACATGGTATTACAAAACCATTTGAGCCCATAGTATTGAAAAATACCATGTGCATAAGTGAAATGGACCAGATTCAAAGTTTCTGCATGTTTTTGCTGTCTGTTAGTCTGATGTAGCCCGCTTCAGGATCAGACAAAGCTCAGGCGGGCCGCATGGCCTTGTCTGATCAGCACAAATTTGCTGAAATTACAGTTTTGGTCCCTGCACGTGTTTAAGGCCATTTTTGACACTTCTAAGGCCCGTAAAGCCAACTTTAAGGCCCTAAAATGATGCCTAAACATTGTGGACATGAAACATGCTCAAAAATATGCCGGGTGTTGGTTCGTTTGGTCGTACGAATGCGATGTTCGCTTAATTACGACGGAATGCGCATAAGCGCGAAAAACGATCCAAATGACGCAACGAATGGATTTTTGGCAAGCCAAACACTAAAGCATAATATAGTCATGCTTACATAAATTTTTGGATGTCCGGATGTATTCAGAACGTAAGTTATGCGCGAAAATGCAAACTTGTGCACTTTTTGACACTTTTAGTCCCTGAATGACCCAAAAGTTTATTTTAGCACACCGAATCCCTCAAAGCCTATTTCTAAGCTATGTAAAGGATATTTATGGTATGTTTAACTTATGGTCATGTTCCGGAATGTCTGTTACAGTTCAAATTGGCATACTTTCGCAGTTTGTCAACTTTAGTCCCTGTAAGCGATTTAACTTGATTTTGCCATACCAAAGCCTTCGAAACTTATTTCTAAGTTATGTAAAGGTTATTTAAGGTATGTTAAGCCTATTTCACTATTCCGGAGTGTTCGTTGCATTAAACTGGTTATATTTACGCATCGGTGCGCGTATAACCTTCCAGAAAGCGATTTAGAGTTTGGAATCGAACTAGAATTGATATGTGCAAATGATACACATATTTATACAAATCCTAAGTATGAAATACAATATTTCATTGGTTCGGTATTTTTTTGATGGCTGTGAAGGCACAGGTGTCACAGTCTCCCCTACTTTAGGAAATTTCGTCCCGAAATTTATTTAGAGGAAACTTGTGAGAGCTTGAAAACATGAAGTTGAAAAGATCGAACAACATTGGTTAGGGTTCTGAACTTCTAGTAGCTTTAATAACATCATGATTTCAATGTAAGAGGGATACTTATATACCAGTATATAAAGCGTCATTGGTGCGTCCACCGTACCTCCATTACATCGTTCTCATTTCGTTATTGTTGTCACTATCGGTTCTTACACATAATAATTCTTACTGTGTTTCTGTGCACTAAATTTCATAATTATGTACGCGTCCATAATCAGACAATTCCTTGCACAGTTCACACAGTCTATTTTATAATGTGTAGGGGAAAACCAAATGAACAATCCTGTGATGAGTGTGACTAGACCACCATAGAGTCCTTTTAATTAAATCAATAAATGATCTAAATAGACTATCAAGGAGTCTGTTCAGCTACATCACTAGATGTCGTTCTTTCACCAAATTGTGAATCAATCCTTTTGACTAGACCACTAAAAGGGTCTCTTATGAATCATGGAGTGATACTATATAATCCAAGGGTCTTAACTATTACATAGAAGCCCAATAAGGATTTAAGGTAGCACCTTTTGACTACCCTGCTACGAATCCCTCATAAGGAGATATGAAAGATCCTGCGAGGATTTGGATAACGAATATCCAGAGTATAACAAAAACACAAAATGCATAAAAGAAAACACAAGATGCATAAACACACAGTCATATAACCACAAAGATTGTTTATCTAGATCTTTAATTTGTTAATTTGTTTTGCTACAGAGCGCATGTATTTAAAGCACACTAGGAATCCATCTCGTGGATTTCATTTGGTACTTTAAACATTATCAAGAATCTAACTATAAAGATAGAAAGATTTTTAAAAGAAAAATTCGATTTCGATTATAAGGAACCGAAATGTTCGAATTTAGGTACATAAGGAATCCAATTAAGGACTCTGATTTGAATGATGATTATCCCCAAGGGTCTAAATGTGAAGATAAAAAATCCCATATGGATTTTAGAAGTTGAAGATGTTTTGAAACCTTGCACTGGATGTGCTTATGTCAAAACATGAAGTAAGAATGCTTATGAAGTTGAGATGCTTGATATGTCAAGGCGACATATGAAGCAGAATTTGAAGGTTAAGTCAATGTATAAGGAAAATATTTTTGAAAACCATGCATGGGGTAAAAAATGTGTTCAATGTTTTTGAAACCTTATATATAATACTTTTGAAATGATACAGTAGGTGTACTAGGTACGTATATTTATAGAAATGTTTTAAAATCATGCGAGATGAATTTTGAAATTATGTATAAGGTTTTTGAAAAACATGAATGATGCTTTTCGAAATCATGCACTTGATAAGAAAATGTACTGTGTTAATATTGCCTTCAGACTATATGAAATATTTTGAAATTAGGAAGGTTGGTTTTGATAACATGGCCAATGTTTTTGAAATAACATAGACAATGCATTTAGAAAAATTGTTTTCAAACTATATGAAATGTTTTAAGATCATGAAGATTTTTTTTGAAATACTTGTACTGTATATGTTGAAAAATCAAAACGTAATGGGTATGAGATTTGAAAATACCCTTAGTTATCAAACCAAGGATTCAAAGGTACAGATGTGCAGAAACATGATTACTCATAATGTTACTTTATTTTCCTGTACTTCGTATCTTAGAATGAGACGAGTACTTAGAATTTTCTATGGGAATCATGAGTAAACACAAGAATGGGAAATATTCACAAGAGTAGTTTGTAAGGTACATAGTTTCTTGATGTAGGTATCATAGGAAAAGTCATACACACATGTAATTATACTTGTATATCAGAATTGCGAACAACAACTTTTATTTATGAACAAGACATATTGTTTCACAATACACGAAAACAAAAGAAACAAAGGCATAAGACAGCACATCCTTTGTTCAGCCGAATGCTCATCCAAGGGTTGGATTTGCATTAGCAAGCTTTGGGCATTTGTTCCTGAAATGGCTTGTCTCGCCACAGTTGTAGCAAGTACCAGGCGGAAAACGAGCTTGAGTAGGGTTGACTTGGGGTTGATTTGGACCACCTTGGTTCAGGTTATATCGACAAGCACTTGCCAGGTGACCAACTCGTCTACATGATACACACAGACGACACTGTAAGTGAGCTACGTGATGCCCCTTACATTTGCTGCATAATGGTGCCGTTCTCTTGTATTGCTTCTTAGCAGGTGGTGTTGCCACCCAGATGGGTCCTGTTTGATTTGGTACTGCTGCAACACAAACTTTTGCTGTATGACCTTTACGTCCACAAATTTGGCATTCACGGCACTTCACCATAGCATGATGATAAAGGTTACATTTGTTGCACAAGGGTGAAGTTCCATTGTATGGCTTCCTAGCTGGTGGCCTTGCCACATGGCTAGGTCCCGCTTGATTAGGTGTAACCGCTGCGGGTTTCCTTGAAGCCTTACGCTTCCTTGATTTTGGTGCTGGCTTGACTTCTGCTTCCTTTGGTGGCTCATGAGTGGCTTCATTGTCGAGACGGGAGGCTTCATTGTTGAGACGAGCCATGGCAATGCCTAAATCCACAGTCTTCTGAATTACTTCGCCTATTTGCTAGGCAAATTTGGCTGTTCGCTCGGACATTTGACCAGTGCTGAGAGGAATAGACATTCTAGAAGAAAATGAAAGACATAGGAAGAAACGAGTGAAAGGTTATTGGATAATCAATACAGAATGGTAACGAATGAAAATTGTGATCATTTGTTTGTTACCTAAGGCAAACAAATGAGATGGTGACAAATCAAAGTAAATGGGTCAAAAATAATGTATAGCGAAGACATGCTCGCCTATAAGTGAACACTCATCCCAAGAATTCCAAGGTAAGCAAAACTGGTCTCGCGTCTGATGAGATGTATACGAAGTGCTTGCCTAGACAGAAAACCCAGAATACAGGCATTCACCCTTCCAGTTTGCACGTGTTCACATTATTTAAAACCCAAAACCTTGACAAGATTTTGAAAATTCAAAGGGGTTCAAAACCATATAACAGAGGGTTCAAAACCTTACAATAGAGGGTTCAAAACATAGTAATCAATCATCCTAGAACAGATGATTAGTTTTCAAAGCGGTTTGGAAATTTATGTTCTTGTTGAGGTCGTCGCCTAAGGATAGGTGACGGTATCGTTTTATGACTAAACGCAAGTAAACTCGCGTTAGGGTCCTAAGAAGGTTATAGACTAGGTCAAAGTATTACTAATAACCTAATTCCCTATAACCATGAGCTCTGATACCATCTTTTCTGTCACACCCCGACCACGTAGAACATACAAAACGTGGCGGAAACATCGGGGAGTGTTGTAACATAATTAATGTTTCACAACCATGGAAATTTAAGTTTCGTTTTATTCATCAAACAAGCGAGTTACATTGTCTTTAAACAAGAAATAAATAGTACATAACAAAATTTAACTAGTTCTTGTCTCGTTTTAAGTCACTAAGGCACAGGTCCGCCTAAGTATGTCTTGATAAATCCTATGCATCATCTCCTGAAAAACACATGTGAAAATAGGTACGTCAGCATAAAAATGCCTGTGAGATACATAGGTTTATGAAAATAGGATTCATGACTTATTGTTTAAGAAAATGTTTAGTCATGAACCTTGTAATTTGATTTGTCTTGTAAATCATTTGAAAAACGATAAGATCAGATGATATGTATAAATAAGAGAATAATGTATGGTTAAATGAATAACCATGTAAAAATGAGTTTGTATAAGATAAGTTGTTTGTAAAAGAATGTCTTGTGAAAAGTATGTTATTTGTATAAAATGTTATATATCTTAAATTGAAATGATTCAAATAACGCTACGATATGTAATACCTTACAAACACTTATATATAGGAAGTACCAGCGGCGTATCCACCATGCTTGTATCATATTACACACGCACCGTTACTCAATCACTTACCCAAACAAACCACCAATGTAAGATGTCTATGTTTAAACCAATTGCCAAACGTATTGAATACTTACGAAGGGTCCCCGAATGCTAATCTCGATCCAAGAATCTCAGGTATGAAACAATGGTTTCAACTTAGAGTTTCTCAAATCAAGATTCTTGTGGGTTTAGCAATGGGTGGGGTTGGGTATTTATAGTATTCGGGTAACCGTTAGGATCGTTTCTTGGAAAACGTGATTCGATCTTGGCCATACACATTAAGAACATGGTATTACAAAACCATTTGAGCCCATAGTATTGAAAAATACCATGTGCATAAGTGAAATGGACCAGATTCAAAGTTTCTGCATGTTTTTGCTGTCTGTTAGTCTGATGCGGCCCGCTTCAGGATCAGACAAAGCTCAGGCGGGCCGCATGGCCTTGTCTGATCAGCACAAATTTGCTGAAATTATAGTTTTGGTCCCTGCACGTGTTTAAGGCCATTTCCGACACTTCTAAGGCCCGTAAAGCCAACTTTAAGGCCCTAAAATGATGCCTAAACATTGTGGACATGAAACATGCTCAAAAATATGCCGGGTGTTGGTTCGTTTGGTCGTACGAACGCGATGTTCGCTTAATTACGACGGAATGCGCATAAGCGCGAAAAACGATCCAAATGACGCAACGAATGGATTTTTGGCAAGCCAAACACTAAAGCATAATATAGTCATGCTTACATAAATTTTTGGATGTCCGGATGTATTCAGAACGTAAGTTATGCGCGAAAATGCAAACTTGTGCACTTTTTGACACTTTTAGTCCCTGAATGACCCAAAAGTTTATTTTAGCACACCGAATCCCTCAAAGCCTATTTCTAAGCTATGTAAAGGATATTTATGGTATGTTTAACTTATGGTCATGTTCCGGAATGTCTGTTACAGTTCAAATTGGCATACTTTCGCAGTTTGTCAACTTTAGTCCCTGTAAGCGATTTAACTTGATTTTGCCATACCAAAGCCTTCGAAACTTATTTCTAAGTTATGTAAAGGTTATTTAAGGTATGTTATGCCTATTTCACTATTCCGGAGTGTTCGTTGCATTAAACTGGTTATATTTACGCATCGGTGCGCGTATAACCTTCCAGAAAGCGATTTAGAGTTTGGAATCGAACTAGAATTGATATGTGCAAATGATACACATATTTATACAAATCCTAAGTATGAAATAAAATATTTCATTGGTTCGGTATTTGTTTGATGGCTGTGAAGGCACATGTGTCACAACTTTTTAACCCTACCATATTCTACCCAAATGGAAGAAACTCATTCACTGCAATGTCGATATTAAGTAAAAGATATTCTTCTCAGATTAAAAATCTACAACTACAGCAGCTGAAATTCATTTAGTTAAACCCTATTTGCAGATAAGATTAATCAGATCAAACTATCTGCAGGTAAAAATCAAAGAAAACAACTTTCCTTTTTTTCAAGCCCCACCTAATCAAATAAAGCCCTAACTGTACAGAAAGCAACTTACCTTTGATTACAAATAACAACTACCTCAAACTGGATTCTTCAGATTAAGCCCTAATGCACATAATAGCTACCAAATCAACTACAAGGACCACATTTCAAAGAAAGAAGAAAGAATAATGAAAAGAAGGGGTGGTGGGTAAGGTGTAAAGCAGAGGATACATGGCAAGACGAAGGGGGTGATATTGTTTGCTGAGATACGTGTTATGCTTGACATCTCAAACCACAAAGAGTACAAGAACCTATTGCACTAACATGTTGCTTATTTATTTAAGCTAGAAGCTGCACTGTCCCTCGTAGTTTCGTGTATTTCTTCAAGATTGCAACAACGGTACGTCGTTAAACTCAAATACGAAGTACTAATTTACATGCATACATAAATTACGGCCCAAATAAATTTGCAAAAAAAAAGAATAGGAACATAACTTGTATAGAAAGCTAATACTACTCCTGAAGAAAACACCCGGTGGCAGCTTTATTGCAGCACCAAAGAATCCATGGTAGTATAGTATTTGTTATTTGAAACCAATCCATAACCTATGTATATAAAATTTACTATAAGAATCAAGAAAACAACATAGATCTACCATACACACATAACTTGTATAGTTTCTTCTGTTAAAGGCTTTCATGTCATTTGCTTTTAGTAACCATCTTCCAACAATCATCATATCTGTAAAGACTTTTCCATAGCTCTTGACCAAAAGCATTTTCCTCCAACCATTGAACTTCGACATTTCATTGAGGCAAATGATCGAACAATTTCATAACCCATTAACTCCATTGCAGAAGAACACATTCCAAAAAAATTAATATAGTAGCAAGGAGCAATAAGCAAACTCTATAAACTATGCAGCAAAAAAAGGATAACCAAATTTTGTTATGCATCCAACATTTAATAGATAATTGCAAAAAAGGTCATCTTATTTTAAAGAATTAAATTGTATAAATTAAAAGATAAAGTAGAACCATCAGATCCGTGAAAGTGATGCCTCCGCTTTGAGAAGTGGAGAACCCCATCTGGATCGGATGGGTGGAAGAAGGCTCAATTGGTGTTTTGCGTCAATTCCAGAGCCGTTGGATGACGAGCCCCATCGCAACTCTGACGATTTCCAGTATGCCAACAAGAGCTCTGGCCACCGCCGCCGATCTAACGTCGGCACCGTCTTATCAAGCTGTCCAGTCATCTCGAGTCGCCGATCTATGTATTGAGTTGTGGTGTGAGTTTTTAAGAGAGAGGAAGAAAAAGGGTGGAGGAGGCGGTGGTGCTTTTGATGAGATGAGGCGGTGATGGACCTTAGTGGCAAACACGCGGCAACAGCAGAAACACATACCAACTAAATAAGCAATCATACAACCCACTATAGCACGGAATACCATCCATGCCTAACGTACAACACACAACTGCACATACATGTTGCAAAATTATAGTATTGAATATATACTATATTATTATTATTATTATTATTGTTGTTGTTGTTGTTGTTGTTGTTGTTGTTGTTGTTGTTGTTGTTGTTGTTGTTGTTGTTATTGTTATTATTATATTATTAGATTAACCACGTATTTAATAGTTAACAAGCATGCATAAGTTATGAGTACCAGTATGCCGAGTATCGGTTGCGCATGTGCATTCAAGATTGGTAATGTATAACCTAAGTATTGCAACACGTATAAGCATGTATAAAAAAATAGAATTTCATTACGATCGAAGTCTCGGATTTATAATGGTTTGAAATGAAATACGAAATACAAAAGGAACAAGCTTACAAAAATAGAAATACAAGGCACGTTTCTAATTAAAGGAAGTTACGAAAAAATGAAGCGTTACACTTATACTATACTTACATACACCTTTATAGCATAAGATAACCAACAATACAAGTGCAAGGACAAAATAAAATTTTCATCTCCACAGCCATTTTCTTTAATGTCCTAACCTACAACCAACTCATTTAATATCCCAACCTACCTTCTAACGTCCAACCAACTCATTGGCTAACTCCCAACCACATTCATTTAAACCCCAACTACCTTCATTTAAACCCCAACTACCTTCATTTAAACCCCAACCACTTAACCCTCTTATAAATACCAACTCTAACACCTTCCAAACACTTGTACCACCTCTAAATTACTTCTAAACTCTCTCAAATCTCCACGATTTTCAACTTTGGGAAAAAAAATTCAAGAACCAAAATTGGTAACTTCGGTGTTCCAATAACTCAAGACTCGTCAAACTCACTAAGTGGAAATTTCTTCGCAAATCGTGAGTATACTCGAACACCCTTTTTCATTTTACACTTTTGGGTGTAACATGTTTACTTATTCAACTTACACCATCACTTATACTTTAATGCAATCACAAACAGTCCAATACATACATACTAATACGTTATACATGATTCGTGTTTCTGGGTGATTCTTATGTGATAAACTTGTCATTAACTTCGTACGAGCCTCCCCTTAACATGTATAGCGCTGTAGGAGTAACGCACCACCCGTGAATGTGAGGTCATGTTAAGTTATTCTTTCATTTATACTTGCGGTAATCAGAGGGTTGACTTGTTATTCGAATGCCAGTTTTACGTTAATCTTGATAACTAGGTGTCATGTGGATTTGTTTAAGTCATTTTTATACTTATGCAATGTATTAAACTTGTATACTCGCTAATAATTTTGTATTGAACCACGTATTTTCAATCATATTGCAGGTTGATGATGTTGAGATGGATGAAACATAGTAGGGATTCCCTAGATACACACTTAGAATTTCTAGATTTTGTTGTATCAATTTTGAACTATGATGTATTTGCTTAAAATATCATTGTTGTATTTGAAACAATTGTTGTATTTTGAATTCGATGTATTGCAACTTGACACTTTGAAATGAAATGCAATATGTTTACTTTAAATTATTTTCGCAAATAGTGTTATGAAGTCTCTAGAAATTTCGTTCGTCTCACTTCGATGTTTCCGCGATCGGTTGGGGTGTGACAGATGGTATCAGAGCCATGGCCGGAACGGTGGTGCCAGATCCTGCAGGTACGCTGGACCCCTTAAGGAGGGGTGGATTGTGATATCCCACACCGGTTGTGAAGGGCACAAAGGCTTCTTTATAAGGGGTTGGATACCTTCATCATTATGATGCGTTTTAAAAACAGTGAAGGGTGGGCGCTGGCTGCCAAAGCGGACAATATCATGGTGCGGTTACGTTGGGCTGTTACAGATGGTATTAGTGCCATAACTATAGGGAATTAGGTAGAATTGTCATGTTCGACCTAGTCTATAGTAGGTACCATACTTTGACCATTCTTGATTCATATGTAATATGTTACTTCTTCCTATTTGCTTCTTTCTACTTCTTTTGTCTAAATATTACAATATGTCTTTCCTAAGACATTTACACAAAATACACGTTGAATACTTGAAGACACTCGTATCATACAAACGAGACGACTTCACCAAAATAGGCGTGAAACCCACAATTTGGTGAACGACTCTCAATACGCTTATTCGATTTTGCATGAAATTTCACCATCAAGTTAGGAGTGAAATCCTCACCTTGATGGAAAATTTCCAATTCAAACTCTAGTGGACCCTCGTCAATATGTTGGAATTAACTTTCTTGACCCGACGATTATCAACGAAACTTAGGGTACGAGGTTGTCAAGTTAGGAGTGAAACCCGCATCTTGTCAAACTAGTCCCACTCCTCGATTTTCAAATCCCGCCAAAGTCACGAACTTTCGATTGACTAAGGACATGTAGTAACCGGAAGGGTAAATACCGCAAACCGAAATTTCGGCGGGAGTATTCTACCAATTAGACCAAAGCATGCTTCCCAAACTCAAAGGAACTTTCGACCACTTTGGTTTAGTTAAAGTTTAATTTCGGAACAATCAAAGTTTTAATCAAACTTCCATTTTAGTAGTATCAATTTTATGCATAACACAGTCCAAACTTTTCCTTTTCAAAAATCAAATTATTTACACAATGGTTACACACACAACATACTAATCCTTTTCATATACATATACGTTATTTATATGCATGTTTTCAAAACATCACCAACAAGGAATACACTCCTCACATTCCAAAAAATGGGAGCATATCATCAAGATAGTAGTGATTCCCTTACCTTGACGATTAGCTCCGCTCCTTTTTCTTCTCACAACGACTTCACCAACGAGATAGGGGTGATTTCCTTACCTCGGTGATCGTTACTAACTCTCTTTTTCCAAAGAAATTTATCATGCCAACCACACGATCACTTAAATCTTTTATCATTTTGCCAAAATTTCTACTTATGCAAAAATCTCAAACCTCATTATTTTATCAAACGTATTTCTTACCCTACAATCTATTTTACGTAAATCACATGCACAAAATTCCTAATCATACCTTAAATGCTTTATTACCCGATTTTCAAAATCTTATGAAATGCTACCTATCAACCTAGGTGGTCTAATAAGTCTCTTGCCCACGATTTTCATATTTTGTCCAATCACTAAAACACGCTCACATTATACTATTATACTAAAGACGTTTTGTTCCCAATAGGGAACCAATGAAACTTTCACTCATATACGTACAAAACTTATAGATGTCGCTTCGTCAACCCCGATTAATAAATAAACATGATCGATCTATAGTCAACCTAACCAACAAATGCAAATAGTCTATCCATACACACTCGAGACTTTAATTTTCAACAACATATCCTAACTTAGAACTAGCTCTCCTACCAGAAAATCCCTCGATACCGTAGAACAAGGATGAACTCTTATAACCCTCGTCTATACTCAGAACCCAAGAAACTCGATACGAACCATACCTAGAGAAAGCTTCCAAGGCGCATGGTAACCCACTCGTACACTATACCGTTAAACACCAAGCATCATACATATAGGTATTTAGTCGGATGTTAACACTTTACCATAAACCTACCGTTCGATCAACCTACCACAATCATCTTACCGACCAAACTAACTCCCAATACATACGTTAGACATAGTAACTCTACACCTACATGACTATACCAACGAAGTTCGACTATCTATAAGTTCATTTTGCTAAATTCTTTTCAAAGACCAAAGTTTCACAAAAATTTTTGCAATACAAATCTTCGTATTTTAATACAAAATACTTTAAATGAAGCAAACCCACTGTTTTCAAAAATCTTTTCAGACACCACTAATACACAATTCGAAATCCAAACACATGGGCAAGGAATATTCATAGGAGCAGACAATCTCCGACACACGTAAATCCATTTCTTTTTGAAACAAAGGTAGCATTTTCTTCTTACAAAACACATTTCGCATAATAAATGGATACTTTATATTCTTTTGACATTCACAAATCTAACTCTCCACTCTCGACAAACTCAATCTTTTTTGATTCAATAAACTCAACGATTTGCTCAAACAATTACACATACATATCGTCGTACACGTTTTAATCAATGTTTCATTATAATCTCATGCATATTATCATTACACTTTGTTTTTATACACTCAAAAATTTCAAGATCATCTTATATGTTTAAACTCATTATGCTTTAATTTATACCATGTACGCAAATTGTCATCATTCATACTCATATTCATACTCATACATTCGAACCTATACGTGAGCATAACCCAAGTGGTTCTCTTACGTTGGTCACATACATACATAAACAAAATCATACTTACATGCTTAATTTTCATGCACTATTACACGCACACATACTCACTTTTAATGTTACTGCATACCCTGACTCATACACTACTAGTACAAACTATGCGGATCTTGCAATGACCAACATAATCGCGGGTGCACACGGGATTATAGTGGTAGCCACATGAAAACCATAGGGTGTTCTACTGTGTATCATAAGACATGGAACGTAACATGACACCGAATGACGAAACGGACGTAACATGGTTAGAACATGGTGGATACGCCGCTGGTGCATCCTATATATAAGTGTCATACCATATTACTAAACTTTCGTAAAACGTGCCATGAGAAATTCTGTGCTTTCCCAGACCTTATTTAAACGTGGTTAAACAAACTTTAGTAACTCACAAACGCACTGCTAAACGCGTGATATCCGATTATCCATGACAAAACCCCTCATCCTCATAATCGTTAGCCGCAACATCTACAACTATCACTAGCATTTCTCAACACTTCATATTTGCATTATCCCCGATAATCATACCATTCCTACCTTTGTATTCATCTACCGAATTGTTCATTCACTCTCGTACCACGATTATTCCCAATTACTCTTTAGGCATTTTATCCAAACCTTATTTACAATAAATCGGCCTAACGTTCCATCCCTTAAAACACTTCTCTACTTTTAAGGCTACTTTCCATACTTTATTACGCACAAACTTTATGTAGTTGGCCCATTACCACCAAAGCCTTTTTGAAAACATAAATCCTGTTGGTGCATATGTCTGTCGACTTCATCCTGTATCGAGTCTTTTATTAGATTAGAAAGATCAGGGCACGAAATTCGAGAAATGTGTGTTTGTGACCATTTCGCACAAAATGGACATTGTCCATTTCTGAAATGGTGATTGCCGTTTCGCATGAAATGCTCAGCCTATATATACCTGTCCTGTTCATTTCGTTTGTATCTTTCCGATTCCAGAGCCGAAGTGCTGCTGAAGTGTCTACTCGCTGTAATACGTTGTTATATCAATCAAAAAGACAATTATTGTGTATATCAAGCTGTTTCAAAGTCGATACATTAGTTTTCGCCTCTCGTATTGGCAAGAACTCTTCTGAACGACTCGTTTTGGTCATGCAAACGATCCTACAAATCCTACCATTCCAGTTTTTCCACAAATAAGCAATTTTCTACAAACATGTGATTCTACTAATACGCTTTAAAATCGATAAAACTTTCCTTACAACCTACAGTGCGGGCCACACTTTTCATCAAAATATATTTTATACGAAAACTTTTCTTCTTAGGTAACATCCTTTTAAAATACTTCTCCCGTCGAGTTATTTAACTTAGTTAAACTCATTTTCCTACACACATGCACGTTTTACTTACGATGGGTGTCTCAAATTACCTTAGTCAAACGAACTACTTTTACAAACCTACCCCTTTTCATCCACAAAAATTTCCATGCATTTTTAACACGCTTATACATGAACTTCACGTAGACTTTAAACTTCAAAATTGCGATTTTAGCCAACTGTTTTAACCAAAATTCCTTTTTCCAAAGTCTTCCTCTTGAATAAATTTCGGGACAAAATTTCCTAAAGTAGGGGAGACTGTAACGCTCCACATTTTCTATACTTTCCATATTTAGAAAGTTGTATTAACATTTTTATTTTTAGAAACTTGTATTCTTACTTCATTTCAATCCTTATAATCTCAAGACTTTGATCATAATGGAAATCGTATTTTTAGATCAACATTGTTTAATCATACATGCATAATATGTAATCAGTTGCGAAATACACGTTTAAATTTAAAACCGAGACATACATCGAGATTATATTTTTCTCGGAATCACATTCATACATGTATCATACTTATATTATACCTGGATACACCTTTATAGCATAAGATAACCAACAATACAAGTGCAATGACTAAAAATTAAAAATTTCATCTCCCCAACCACTTTCTTTAATGTCTTAACCTCCAACCAACTCATTTAATACCCTAACCCACCTTCTAACGTCCAACCAACTCATTGCCTAACTCCCAACCACCTTCATTTAAACCCCAACCACTTAACCCTCTTATAAATACCATCTCTAACACCTTCCAAACACTTGCACCACCTCCAAATTACCTCCAAACTCTCTCAAATCTCCAAGATTTGCAACTTTGGGCAAAAAGTTAAAGAACCAAAATTGGTAACTTAGGTGTTCCACTAATTCAAGACTCGTCAAATTCACTAAGTGGAAATTTCTTCGCAAACCGTGAGTATAATCGAACACCCTTTTTCATTTTACACTTTTGGTTCCAATATGTTTAACTATTCAACTTACACCATCACTTATACTTTTATGTAATCATAAACAATCCAATACATGCAAACTAGTACGTTATACATGATTCTTGTTTCTGGGTGATTCTTATGTGATAAACTTTTCATTAACTTCGTACGAGCCTCCACTTAACATCTATAGCATTATAGGAGTAACGCACCACCTGTGAACGTGAAGTCATGTTAAGTTATTCATTTATTTATACTTGCAGTAATCAGAGGGTTGACTTGTTATTCGCATGCCAGTTTTACGTTAATCTTGATAACTAGGTGTGTCATGTGGATTTGTTTAAATCACTTTTATACTTATGCTATGTATTAAACTTGTATACTCGCTAATACTTTTGTATTGAACCACTTATTTTCAAACATATTGCAGATTGATGATGTTGAGATGGATGAAACATATTAGGGATTCTCTAGATACACACTTATAATTTCTAGATTTTGTTGTATCAATTTTGAACTATGTTGTATTTGCTTAAAATATCATTGTTGTATTTGAAACAATTGTTGTATTTTGAATTCGATGTATTGTAACTTGACACTTTGAAATGAAATGAAATATGTTTACTTTAAATTATTGTCGCAAATAGTGTTATGAAGTTTTGAGCAATCTCGTTCGTCTCACTCCGATGTTTTTGCGATCGGTAGGGGTGTGACAGTTGGAATTCCGACTAGTATGTCTAACTAAGCATACTCGTAGGTACTAATCGTCCTTAAGTACACATGTTTGTAAGAGTATACATACTTGTATGTATGTATGTATAAAAATAATGTTTGATGATTTTTAAATTAATATATACATAAAGTATATTTAATTTAGTTATGACCTCTCTTAAGTGCATACCTATGCTCTAGGTATATGTATTATAATATGTGTGTGTGTGCAGATATCTATTAAATTTCACATATTCATTGTGAATATACACATTTATATTTTTGAAAATAAATATCTTAATTTAGTCGACTTGTCAAATATATTTTGTACATACTTAAAATACAAGTTGGTGCATATTTGTATCTAAATAAAAGGATGTTTCAGATGTATATTTGTGACACTCGGCTTTTCAGACCATACCGTACAAATGTAACATGTGTCATGAATAAATAAAAAGGCTGTATTTGACTGATATTGATGTTTATAAGTGATATTTAATGTGTTGGTGAATCCAAACATTGATAAAAATTATGTTGGCAACGATAAGATAAAAGCTTATCGCGTAACGAATAAAATGCGAAACGAACGTCGGTGACCACCCGATCAGTGTTAAAATCCTAAAAATAGTTTGTTATGATTAAAATGGTAATTTTAATCATCTCCGAAAGGAAAAATAAATTAAAACGCTAAGAAACTCTATTTTTCGAGTTTGAGCGCATACCACGCGATACTGCGCGTATCTGACAAAATACTATCAACACATCCAGTCAAGGCAATTGATAGTTATTTCAGTAATATTTTAGTGTGATTATTTTTATAGAATGATAAAAATTATTTAAAACACATTAAACGGGATTAAAACGCTAGATAAAATGCCCGGTATCCAGTAAAATACTAGTTGTTATTCTATATTACATATATATGTTTATGTAAAGGTGGTGTATGTGAGAGAGCATGAGAGGTGGCAGCCAAAGGGGTGCCCATCTCTTCTTGGTTCTTCCAATATGACACTTGTAAGAATTAAGGAAATGTGTGCAATCATTTAAGCCTCATATACCTTCCATAATCTCACAAAAACCAACACAACCTTTTCAATATCACTCTCTCTCTTTCTTGAACATAATCTCGGCCGAACACCCCTCTATCTCATCCATTTTCAAAATTTCAACTTTGTTCTTGAGAATTCAAATCCATTTCAAGGTGATTTCAAGTCCATTTGAAGGTTTAAAGGTGATTCCAAGGAGTTTCAAGCAAGAAACAAGCTTTATATCATCTTTTCATTCAAAAACCCACTTGAATCTTGAAGGTATAAAAACTATTTTTCTTAAACATGTTCTTGATTCTTGGTGATGAAGATGATAGTAGAAGGTTTCTCTTGTTCTTGGATTTAAACACAAAACTTGAAACTTAAACAAATGGGTTTTTAAATAAAATAAAAATGGATGAATATGTATGTATATGTGTGGCCGTGAGTATGTATATATATGTGTATGAGATTTGGGTTTTGACTTTTGATTAAATCTTGTTAGATATGTTGTTTGAAAAGTGATGCATGTGCAATCTAGAGAATGTTCTAAAAGGGTTTTGTGATTTGAAAAGGACTTGTTAAAAAGTGAACTTTTGGAAGTTCATGTGTGTGTATATATACCGTGTATGTGTATGTATATGTGTATGCATGCATGTAATTTTTGTCACATACTCATAAATGTAAGAATACTTGCATTTATGTATGTATGATTAGATAATAATGGATGATATATGTTGTGATTTATAAGAACATGGAGTTAATATGTTCTTGGGTGTATTTAAATCATGTGTATTGATGATGATGTTATATGAGTGCATTAGATGCACCTACATGGACATGCATGTTGATATGTAATCATGAAAAGATGATTTGAGCATGATTTGATAAAAAAAAAAGTTTTGATCAGATTATAAACACTAAAATATGAATATTTTTAAGTGATAAGTGATATAAAACTTTGTCATAAATTTTATTAGTTTTGCATGTTGTACTTGCTGCTTTATGAGTTGTAAAATACGTGAAATCGCATGATTTATGTGACTTACACAAAAACTGCACTAATCTTATTATAATCATCATTTTAAGCAGTAAATAACATGTATTGTATTAAAATATCAAGTCATTCCGAGTTGGGATGGTTATAGTAACGTTTAACACAAAACTATGAAGTAAAACGGTTAAAAATCGGCTTTTCGAACGATTTTTATAAAACTGATTTAGATCAGTAAGTAAACTGATATTTTTAGTTTAAATATAAGTTTTTTTAACTAATACTAAGTTTACTTGGTGTTTGGTTGGTCATACGTGACTTCCGACGCCTGAAAACGTTACCGAATCACTAAAATACGCGTTTTACAATGAACATTAGCATGAGTTATTTTTGGGTGAACCTTATGTGTTAAAATGTATTATGTGATTTAAATAAATGAATATGATAATATGATAAGTGTTGACATGATAGTGGGGAATTTAGACTATGCATGTACACTTGTGCGTTTAAAGCTGTAGAATCGGTAAAAATCGCGTAAAATGCTTAACTTGTTTATCGAGCATGAAAATTGATATATACAAGATATTCTATGTATTCATGCTTTAAAAATGACAAAATAAATAAGTTGACGAGATTTCACGTGTTACGATATTTGATTTATGTGTACGTTTATGTATATATATTACGACGCGCAAATCGTAGATATATTACGTATAAACGGGTGTGTTAACGGATTTACATGATAATGGTCACCAATAAAATCATTTAAGTCGCAAAATCTTAAATATATATATATATATATATATATATATATATATATATTAACGTGCCAAAATAATCGAAAACGATAACTTTTTGAGGAAATCTCAAAGTGATGTGAAAATTCTAAGAAATGGAGAAACTTAGAAATTTTTGTGATATATTGATTGATAAAATTGTTCCTATGCATAATAGGATATGTAGAAATCAATCTGTGGGATTGCGCTATTTAAAAATACGCACCTAAAGTTGAGTGTCACTAAACCCCCTCTTTTTACTGTTTTGTATATGCTTTGGGGGAAGAACACGCCAAAAAGGGTTTAATAATGTTTTTGGAATAAAACAAACCTTTTGATATAAGTTATGTATTTTCATTGAAAATATACGGATTTGATAAATATATGATGTGAAAATTCTAAGAAACGGAGAAACTTAGAAATTTTTACGCATAATAGGATATGTAGAAATCAATCTGTGGGATTGCGCTATTTAAAAATACGCACCCAAAGTTGAGTGTCACTAAACCCCCTCTTTTTACTGTTTTGTATATGCTTTGGGGGAAGAACACGCCAAAAAGGGTTTAATAATGTTTTTGGAATAAAACATACCTTTTGATATAAGTTATGTATTTTCATTGAAAATATACGGATTTGATAAATATATATGTTTCGGGGAGAAACGGTTTGGTTAAATATATGTTTCGGGGAGAAACGGTTTGGTTAAATATATGTTTTGGGGAGAAACGGTTTTGTTAAATATATGTTTAGGGGAGAAACGATTTTGGTGAAAATTATATGTTTCGGGATGAAATGGTTTTGGAAAATAAATATGTTTCGGGGAGAAACAATTTTGTTGAATATATGTTTCAGGATGAAATGGGGATTTGTATGGTGTTTCAGAAAAAACGACTGTGTAGTTGGGACGGATTTACTTGGTCCCAGGGATTTTAGTAAATTCGTACAACTGTTTATATTAAATTTGTCATATTAGTAGGATATATATATTGTACGCGAGGCAGGCATCATAGATGGCCTCGATATGGGCCATGGGCAAGTGATGTCGGTTAATCATTTAAGTATTGTACGCGAGGAATTGTTAGTAGATCTATCGGGTTGACAACCACGTCGTGACAGGTCGCTCCGTGTCAAGTCAAACGTCGAATTGATATTCTGTTTATTGTCTAGCTTTGATTATCCCTTCATTGTAAATATATAGTTCGTAAGGTCTAGCTAACTTACGAGTCCGAACATTTGATACTCTAAATTTAATGTGTAAACTTGGGAAGATGCTTTGTTCGAAGGTTTCAGGGAAACGCTTGCGACGGCTGACCCTTGGATTTTATTTAAGGAAATAAATTAACTTTCGTAAATTATATGGATGTTTTATAATAAACACATAATTGGAAAGTTTTTCCTTGGGATCAAATTATTTTAACTTTGAATATGTGAACTCACCTTCCTTTGTGTTGACACTTGATTTTAACGTGTTCTTCAGGTACTTGAGTTCGGCTAAGGGAATTATGGCGTATCTTGTGGTTGTTGATGCATGTGTGGTATAAAAATGTGTTGGACAAACTTTTAAAACTGTTTCGGACAAATGTAATAAGATCCATAAGGATCTAGACAACTAAACTATGTTGTGGTTGTGCCGTGTTTTGAAACTCTATGTTTAAAACTTATGTTTTAATTAAGTTAATATGTCCAACAATTAAATGTATCGTTCAACAAGATATTAATGGGCACCAACTTCCGTCACCACTACGTTTTATATTCCGCTTCTACGTTTTTAGGGTGTGACAGAAGTTGGTATTAGAGCCAATGGTTGTTAGTAGACTAGATGTTTTCGAGGAAAACTCTAGACTTCAACCAAAGAATTTTGAGATTTAAGTCCAAAATTCGCGAAGCCAAAATTTTTAAATAAACATGGAAAATTTCATCATGTATGAAAACCATTGCGTGTTTATTTGCATACGTGATTATCTGGGCCTTATGTGTTATTATTCATTTGACCACACACTTACTTGTACGGTTATATATGTGTCACAGATGTCGCACGAGCACGAGGTCATCGAGATCCACGGCTCAGGTCGCGAGCCAGATTTCGAGACTTCACCCAGATCCATTCTACCAGAGATACCTTTCACGACTCCACAGATGGTTGGTATGGCCGAGTTCGCTTCGTCATTCCATGTCGATCCTGCTGCTTTTTCCAGCCAGGTAGACCCCCGATATGCTTTCACCAGCAATGGGTGGATAGACGACGACGATGTTCCACCCTCGATTCACGAGACGGGGCAATCATCTGGCACTTTACCAGTTATCGATGACGTGATTAGAGGTGTCCCTATGATCGGAGGATTTCTCAGTATCACACCAGTGGTGGACACCACTATTGTCACAGCTCGACCGTTAGAGCCATCAGTTGTCCCACCTGCTGCTGTGATCGAGCCTATCACTGAGATCCCTCCACCTGTTTCTTCTGAGTCATCGTTATCTGTTATTGAGTCACGCGCTCCAACTACGCCTCTTTTGGTTTATTATCGACGTAGGAAGAGGACTAGGCCTACTGGGGAGATCGCATCGACGTCACACGTTGAGACGGCATCTGCTTCCAAGAAGCAGAAAGGGGTATGTATAGACCGATGTTGCCATTGCGATCGACAGTTTGCCACTCTGCACGGAGACCTGGACTCAGCTAAGGGTAAGATGAAGGATCTCGAGGGACAGATGGATTGGTACGATGAGTTGAAGGATTTAGATAACAGTGCGATAGACCAGATGCACTGGAGGATAGTGGATCTGGAGTAGCTTGTCAGGAGGATGCTAGATTTCCTGGGTTTGAAGCGTTGATGCTTGTTGTTGTTTGTTTGTTTTGTTGGTTTTTTGTTAGACACTTTTGATACACTCTATTTGTGGCCTGCGTGCCAGATTTTTTTTTTTTTTGGATATTATGTAGAAATTTTGTTTGAACTTGTTTTGGGTGTCTACGTAGACATGCCAAAGGTGGTCAGTGCGTACTAAAACTAGTTTATTAATTTCTATGATGAATATCAGTTGAATTACTTTTGGTTTAAAAATTATTCTCATTAATATGTGGATATTATACATGAGCAATGTTTGGTCCACTATCATTTAATGATTGAATTATTTTTTGATATTGTCTTATGGTGATTATTATTGTTGTAATAATAGAAACGACGAAATGCCGCCAAAAACGAGACAGGGTTCTGGACTACCTACCACCCTGGAAGAGTTGGCACAAATCATAGCCCAACACGTTAATACTACCATGGAACAGCGTGATGCTTACCAGAATGATGGCCAGGGACGTGGTCGTGGTGCTCATGGGCATGGGTTTGGTGGGGCACAGATCGGAAACCCTCCAGGTAAAATAATGATCAGAAAGTTTTAGTAGTTCATGTGTTATGATATAATCAGAACGTATTCCTGATTTTCATTAACCTTATGAACAGTGCACGGATGTACTTACAAAACATTCCAGGGCTGTAACCCACGATCATTTACCGGTGCTGAAGGACCCTTAGATATCACCAGATGGATTGAGAAGATGGAATCCGTCATGGCAATCAGTGGTTGTGCTGCTGATCAACGGGTGAGGTATGCTTCTTGTTCTTTTCTAGATGAAGCACTATCCTGGTGGAACTCGCAAGTTCAAATTTTGGGTGAAGCGCTGCCTATGGTCTAACCTGGAACGAACTTAAAGAGATGCTCCTAAAGGAATACTGCCCGCGTAGTGAGATACAGAAAATCGAGACCGACTTCTGGAACCTAACCATGGAAGGTCTGAATGCTAGAGCTTATACATCTCGTTTTAACGATTTGGCAAGGTTAGTTCCACGGATGGTTACTCCTGAGTATGTTTAGGTAGAAAGGTACATTTGGGGGCTGTCTCCACGAATTCGCAGCATGGTTACATCAGCGAAACCCACTACCTAGCTAGAAGCTACTACATTGGCGAAATTGTTACGGATGACGCTGCTCGCAAAGGTAGTCTTAGCAAGAAGGAGGAAACCGAGAAGTCATCGGACAAGGCCAATGCAGATGTGAAATCTGAACGGTCGAGGCGTTCTGAGTCTAAGTTAGGAAATTTGAAGAACCGCAAGTTTGAGAGCTCGAGGAAGGAAACCGATGAGAAGCATGATAGGAAACGCAGTTCGGGGAAGGCGTATGTGGCAAGTTCTATCAGTTCTAGAAGGGATAATGCCAGGGATGGCAGGAGTGGTTCTGAGAGGAAGACTCATGAGGATGAGCAGAAAAAGTGCGCCAGGTGTGGTCGAACTGGCATGTTACCCCGCGAGTGCTATGCTAAAAGTACTTCGGAGGGAGCGAAGGAAGAGGGATGCTTCCAGTGCAGTGAACAGGGACATTTCAAGAGGTATTGTTGTAAAGCAAAGGGTCAGAATGCCAGAGGTAGAGCGTTCGAGCTAAACGCTGGAAAGGCACGTGACGATCCTGCTGTTGTTACCAGTATATTTTTGATCAATAACCATTATGTGTTCGTACTTTTTGATATTAGGGCTGACTTGAGTTTTGTTTCAAAAAACTTTGAACCATTTCTGTGTTCTCCAACAAGTAAGCTAAGTAAAAATTACTCAATAGAACTAGCAAATGGTAAACTGATAGGGACTAGCGAAGTCGTTCGTGGTTGTAGTATTCAGTTAGATGATCATAGTTTTACTCTCAATTTATTTCCAGTGGAACTAGGGAGTTTTGATGTAGTTCTGGGAATGGATTGACTATCCAAGAATAAAGCTGAGATTATTTGATCGGAGAAGCAAGTGAGGATACCTCGTCCTGATGGTGGTGAAGCAATAGTTGTTCACGGAGACCGATCGAGTCGAGTGTCGAGTGTTGTCAGTGTTATGAAGATGCACAAGATGTTGCGGAAGGGTTATCCTGCGTTCTTAGTTAACGTAGTGGATATAAAGGCTGAAGATAGGAAGATCGAAGAGATTCCTATAGTTCGTGACTATCCATAAGTTTTCCCTGAAGACTTACCTGGATTGCCCATGCGAGACAGATTGAGTTTAGAATTGATCTGGTACCTGGTGCTGCACCGATTGCAAAATCTCCTTATAGATTGGCATCGTCAGAAATGAAAGAATTTTCGAATCAGCTTCAAGAGCTACTAGACAAAGGTTTCATTCGACCAAGCTTTTCGCCTTGGGGTGCACTTGTTTTGTTTGTGAAGAAGAAGGATGGATCCTTCATGATGTGTATTGATTACAGAGAGCTGAACAAGTTGACTATCAAGAATCATTACCCTTTACCAGGGATTGATGATTTGTTTGATCAGCTACAGGGATCCGGTTACTATTCGAAGATTGACCTGTGTTCAGGATATCATCAGTTGAAGGTTGCTGACGAAGATGTTTCGAAGACTGCTTTTCGAACACGATGTGACCATTACGAGTTTCTAGTCATGCCTTTTGGCTTAACTAATGCACTAGGTGTGTTCATGGATCTCATGAACAGGGTATGCAAACCTTATTTGGATAAATTCGTGATAGTATTCATTGACGATATACGTATCTATTCGCGAACCAAAGAAGAACATGAGCATCATTTGAAGTTGATTTTGGAGCTGCTGAAAGAAGAGAAGTTGTATGCCAAGTTCACAAAATGTGAATTCTAGATTCGAGAAGTTCGTTTTCCCATGCACATCGTAAACGAGAAAGGTATACACGTGGATCCGTCGAAGATGGAGGCGATCAAGAATTGGGAAGCGCCAAAGACTCTGTTGGGGAGTGCGACAATTCTTAGGACTTGCTGGGTACTACCAGAGATTCATTGATAATTTCTCCAGATTAGAGCAACCTTTGACGCTATTGACCCAGAAGGAAAGGAGGTTTGATTGGACGGAAAAGCAGGAGGAAGCTTTTCGGATGTTGAAGGAATAGTTGTGTAGTGCACCTATTCTTTCCCTTCCTGAGGGAAGTGATGATTTCGTTGTATATTGTGATGCGTCATGTTTGGGCCTTGGATGCGTGCTTATGCAGAAGGACAAAGCGATAGCCTATGCATCCAGACAATTGAAAGTGCACGAGAAGAATTACACGACGCATGATTTGGAGTTGGGAGCTGTTGTATTTGCCTTGAAGATCTGGAGACATTATTTGTATGGCACGAAGTGTACGATATACACAGGCCATAAGATCCTCCAGCATATCTTTGATCAGAAGGAGCTCAACATGCGACAACGGTGTTGGGTAGAGTTACTTAACGACTACAAGTGTGATATTCGTTATCACCCCGGTAAAGCAAATGTTGTTGCGGATGCGCTCAGCAGGAAAGAGCGGGAGAAGCCTCTACGTGTGCGTGATTTGGGCGTGACCATACAGACGAGTTTGACTGATCAAATTCGTAATGCGCAACGAGAAGCTTTGAAGAATGAGAACCTGAGAAGAGAAGGTTTGAGAAGATTAGAGTGTGAACTGATACCAAAAGCGGATGAAGTGATGTGTAACACCTGTGCCTCCACGACCATCAAACAAATTCCAAACCAATGAAATATTGTATTTTATACTTGGGATTTGTAAAAAATATGTGTATCATTTACACATATCAACTCTTGTTCGATTTCAAACTCTAAATCGCTTTTTGGAAGGTTATACGCGCACCGATGCGTAAATATAACCAGTTTAATGCAACGAACACTCCGGAATAGTGAAATAGGCTAAACATACCTTAAATAACCTTTACATAACTTAGAAATAAGATTTGGAAGGTTTGGTATGCCAAAATCAAGTTAATTCGTCTACAGGGACTAAATATGACAAACTGCGAAAGTATGCCAATTTGAACTGTAACAGACATTCCGGAACATGACCATAAGTTAAACACACCTTAAATATCCTTTACATAGCTTAAAAATAGGCTTTGAGGGGTTCGGTGTGCTAAAATATACTTTTGGGTCATTCAGGGACTAAAAGTGTCAAAAAGTGCACAAGATTGCATTTTCGCGCATAACTTACGTTCTGAATACATCCGGACATCCAAAAATTTATGTAAGCACTAAAATATTTTATTTTAGTGTTTAGCATAAGAAAAATCCATTCGTTGCGTCATTTGGATCGTTTTTCGCACTTGTGCGCATTCCGTCGTAATTAAGCGAACATCGCGTTCGTACGACCAAACGAACCAACACCCGGCATATTTTTGAGCATGTTTCATGTCCACAATGTTTGGCATCATTTTAGGGCCTTAAAGTTGGCTTTACGGGCCTTAGAAGTGCCGGAAATGGGCTTAAACATGTGCAGGGACTGAAACTGTCATTTCTGAAACTTATTTCTGATCTGACATAGCCAGGCGGCCCGCCTGAGTTTATGTACATCCTGAAGCGGGCCGTGTCCGCCTTCTAGACCAGATTAACTGCATTTAACAGCAGTTTCCAGCTGTTTGATCCACAACCACACACTCACACATGCCTACTGAACTTCGCAACGTGAGTGTAATCACGTTGGTTATAGTCCCTTGGGACTATGCCTACTGATTACCACGTTGTCTAGGGTCATAGGGTAAGCGATCTAATAAATCGCTTATACCTTCGAACCCGACCAAACACATTAGGTGACCAAAGTAGGTAGGGAATAACCTTCCGAGGTTATACCTTATGGTCGCTTCGTTTAAGTAGTTGTATGATAGGTAGTTTATATGCCTTAGGTAAATTACCAGAATACCCTTTTCATGTATAATTGGTAATTAAGCATATGTAACCTAAACTTTTGTCACATAACTGATTATGTAACATGTTTAGGCATATAACACTTGTCATAGGACTAGTTAGACGGTCCGAACGCGTTTCACGCGCACGACGCGTTAAAGTAGCATAAGCTACCTTAATGGGTCGTGATGGGTCGAAAGCACTTAGGTTAGGTTTCATGTAGTATGTAGGCCTTGTTAAACCATATCATATGAGTTCCAATACTCATTTGGTTTACCAAGCCTCATCCTATCCGATCTCCCGATTTAAGTCCGGTTTATTTATATAGTTTTAGATTGCCGACTGATTCCGTGCTCCCTCTAGCTTTGTTTGGTTGTTGTTCAAGACCTCTAAGCATTCTCAGGCGAGTACATTATTCCCCTATTTTACTGCTTTCAATTGTTTTGGGGTGACTCATATGTGCTAAATGTTTTCAAGGTTATAACGATGGTATCAAAACGATTTTCGATGTTGTAACGATGGTTTCAAAAACGATTAAGACGATTTATACAAAACTAATAACGATTTCGATAATGGGAACGAACTTGTTGGTTGGGTTACATAACAAATGACATTCATTAGCAATGATCAAGCCGACCAGTATTAGGTTATGGTACCATAGGATCTGACAAATCCCGTTATCATACTGCACCCGTGGTTATGTGTGGGGGTGGTGGGTAGCGACTGAATCTGTAATTGTTAACTTACCCTTTGGTAAGGGTTTGTTAATGCGAAAACGAGAAGCGACGAGGGATGAGTCACGAAGGTTTGAATGTTATTAGCGAGACAATCACATAAGTAGTTTCACGACCTAAAACGAATTATACGATTTGGTTAAACGATTGGTTTTCACGCGATGTATTAATGAGTTAAACGATTTAGTTAAACGATTGGCTTCAAAGCGATATACGATTGGTTTTTGGTTAAGTGTTTAGATAACGGGACGGGTGTAATGTGATGAAAGCATGGTGGATACGCCGCTGGTACTTCCTATATATAAAAGATTTCATCATATTACATGCCGTGGCGTTATTTAGTTCACTTGGGTAAACAATTTTCAAACGATGTCACACAAACGAGATTTTCGATATGATATAAACTATACGAGTTTTTAACGAGATTTATTAACGAGTTTCATTAACGATTTATTTTGAGATGTTTCACAATTTGCTTTACTAAAACAAATGTTTTTGGGTTACGAGTCATGGCTACGAGGTTTTATAAACTATAACCCGCTTGATTTGAGTTGGTTAATTAAGTTGCAATGTTATACTCTTTTCAAAACAAGGTTTTTATAAAGTATTGCAACATCTAAACTAGCCATGATTTCAACACTCCTACAAAACCTATGTATTCGCCAGCATTTCTTTGCTGACCTCGTTTTCACATATGTTTCAGGTATTGTTGAATGATATCGATTGATAAGATGCATGCTCACATAGGACTGGACGAGGCTTTAGTGACTCAATAACAATGATAGACTATGTTTAAATTGTGTATTTAGATTTCCAGACGATGTAAATATTCAATGTTTAATAAAACGAAACACTTTTTGTATCCATGGTTATGAAACATTAATTCTGTTACAACACTCCCCGACGTTTCCGCCACGTTTTGTATGTTACACGTGGTCGGGGTGTGACAGAAAAGATGGTATCAGAGCCAATGGTTATAGGGAATTAGGTTATTAGTAATGCTTTGACCTAGTCTATAACCTTCTTAGGACCCTAACGCGAGTTTACTTGCGTTTAGTCATAAAACAATACCGTCACCTATCCTTAGGCGACGACCACAACAAGAACATAAATTTCAAAACCGCTTTGAAAACTAATCATCTGTTCTAGGATGATTGATTACAAGGTTTTGAACCCTCAGTTATAAGGTTTTGAACCCCTTTTGAATTTTCAAACTCTTGCCAAAGTTTTGAGTCTTAAATAATGTGAACACGTGCAAACTGGAAGGGTGAATGCCTGTATTCTAGGTTTTCTGTCTAGGCAAGCACTTCGTATATATCTCATCAGACGCGAGACCAGTTGTGCTTACCTGGGAATTCTTGGGATGAGTGTTCACTTATAGGCGAGCATGTCTTCGCGATACATTATTTTTGACCTATTTACTTTAATTTGTCACCATCTCATTTGTTTGCCTAGGTAACAAACAAATGATCACAATTTTCATTCGTTACCATTCTGTATTGATTTTCCAATAACCTTTCACTTGTTTCTTCCTATGACTTTCATTTCCTTCTAAAATGTCTATTCCTCTCAGCACTGGTCAAATGTCCGAGCGAACAGCCAAATTTGTCCAGCAAATAGGCGAAGTGATTCAGAAAACTGTGGATTTAGGCATTGCCATGGCTCGTCTCAACAATGAAGCCTCTCGTCTCGACAATGAAGCCACTCAAGAGCCACCGAAGGAAGCAGAAGTCAAGCCAGTACCAAAATCAAGGAAGCGTAAGGCTTCAAGGAAACCCGCAGCGGTTACACCTAATCAAGCGGGACCTAGCCATGTGGCAAGGCACCAGCTAGGAAGCCATATATAGGAACTACCCCTTTGTGCAACCAATGTAGCCTTCATCATCAGGCTAGTGTGAAGTGCCGCAAATGCCATATTTGTGGACTTATAGGTCATACGGCAAGGGTTTGCCCAACTACAGCAGTACCAAATCAAGCAGGACCCATCCGGGTGGTAGCACAACCTGCTAAGAAGCAATACAAGGGAACGGCGCCATTTTGCGACAAATGTAATGGGCATCACCAAGCTCACTTACAGTGTCATCTGTGTGCATCATGTGGGCGACTCGGTCACCTGGCAAATGTTTGTCGTTGTAACCCGAACCAAGGTGGTCCAAACCAACCACAAGCCAACTCTGCTCAAGCTCGTTTCTCACCAGGGTCTTGCTACAACTGTGGCGAGATGGGCCATTTCCTAAGGGATTGCCCAAAGCTTGCTAATGCAAATCCAACCCACGGATGAGCATTCGGCTGAACAAAGGATGTTGCTGTCTTATGCCTTTGTTTCTTTTGTTTTCGTGTATTGTGAAACAATATGTCTTGTTCATAAATAAAAGTTGTTGTTCGCAATTCTGATATACAGGTATAATTACATGTGTTTATGGCATTTCTCTATAATACCTGTATTAAGGAACTATGTTCCTTACAAACTACTCTTGTGATTCTCTCTTTCAAATGATCGCTCATGATTCCCTCGAAAATTTTAAAGTACTCGTTTCACTCTAAGAAACAAAGTATAGAAAATAAAGTGACATTATGAGTAATCATGCTTCTGCACGTCTGTGCCATTAAATCCTTGGTTAGATAACTAAGGGTATTTCCAAATCTCATACTCATTACGTTTTGATTTTTCAACATATACAGTACAAGTATTTCAAAAACAATCTTCATGATCTCAAAACATTTCATATAGTTTGAAAACATTTTTTTCTAAATGCATTGTCGATGTTATTTCAAAAACATTGGCCATGTTTTCAAAACTGTTAGTGCATTCATCTGTCGTCTTCGTCTTATATCGAGTCTTGGACTTGTTGCGGTTCTGTTCGTGCATAAAGTCAAATATGTAGGTTTCTCTTGAAAGAGGAACTTGGAGGTTTCTCTTGAAAGTAGAATTTGTAGGTTTCTCTTGAATGGTTTCTCTTGAAGCTGACATGTGTGTCTTCAAGAGAAACCAGGAACACTATAAATAGGCATGAGAGCTATTCATTTGTAACGATTCCAGATTTGATACCGAGGTGCTGCCGGTATTCCTTGTGATTGTATTTGCTATTAAATCAATACACAAGACGTTTAAAGTGATATTCAAGCTGTTTTTACATCCGTTTCTTAGTTTCCGCCTCTGAAACGGACTAGAGCTCATCCGAACGACTCATTCAGGTCGTGATTCGATCCTACAAGTGGTATCAGAGCTCAGGACGAGGAGTTCTTGCCATATTCAGCTTGAAAATCTGTTTTCTACACCTTCTTTCACAAAATTGAAAATTTTTCACGGTTAAAATCGGCTCAAATTCACACATATGATGCGAAATCATGTATTAACTAATCCTGGAAAGTTTCAGCTTTAAAATCGACTTAAAACCGGTTAAAATCAGTGTTTCTCTTGAAAGTTGTTCGTTATTTGCTGACATCATGCTGATTTCTCTTGAAATAAGTGTTGGCTTCCTCTTGAATCTGGCTTTCTCTTGAATCTGGCTTTCTCTTAAATCTGGCTTTCTCTTGAATCTGGCTTTCTCTTGAATCTGGCTTTCTCTTGAATCTGGCTTTCTCTTAAATCTGGCTTTCTCTTGAATCTGGCTTTCTCTTGAATCTGGTTTAGCTTGAAAATACATTGAGGTTTAGCTTGAAAATACCGTGGTTTTTCACGAGGAAAACGAAACATGGAGAATGAGTTTTATAATGCTTTTGCTAGTCCTATATCAATTACTCAGAGTACATTGCTTGAAAATGAAACGGGGACATCACAGAAACCACCCAAACTCATGGATATTGATGATTACAATGGGTGGTCTGAACGTTTTGGAAATTGGGTTGAAGCTTATCACTTAGATGCGTGGGAACACACTGAAGAACCATATGTTAGACCCACAATGAATAATGTTCAGCAAACAATTAGACAAATGAGTACTGAAGATAAAAAGAAATATAGGGATGAGAAATTGATGGTGAGTCTGCTTCAGCAAGCAATAAAAGAAGATATCTTGATACTGCTTCAACATGATGGAACTGCTTATTCAATCTGGACAGAATTGGAAGCAAAATTTATTGGAAGTGTTGATATGCTCAAAAACAAAATGTCTCTCATGAAGAAAGAGTTTGATCTGTTTCGTGGTTTGAAATCTGAAAACACCAAGCAAATAATTGATAGATATTGTAACTTGGTGAGAAATATGACAAAACTTGGTATTAAAAAGGATACTGATGAATTGATTGAAAAACTTGCAGATGCGCTACCACATGAAACATGGGGAACTTTTCTGATGATGCTGAGATCAAACAAGAAAGATTATAAAAAGTTGACACTGGGAGACTTCATCAAACACCTGGAAGCTCAAGAGATGGAGCAGAGAAAGATTGCCAGGATTAAGAATTACGATGGAGAACAAGATATCAGCTTGTATTACAAAGGTGGTGTCAACGAAAAGTCAAATTTTTCTCCAAAAGTCGAAACTGCTTACAGTGCAAAAGATTCTTCAGAAAAGAAATCATCCCAGGGATCAAGCAGCACAAGATTTTCATCATTCGATCCAAACATTTCTGCAACAAAGAATGGACGAAAACTTCAGTGTAACATTGTATTAAATCTTGAAAGTGACCAAGATTATTCTGAAGAAGTTGCCAAAAATCAAATGTCTTTGTTGGGAATGGTTCTAGAGTCTTATAGTAGTTTTGTGGCCGGAAAGATCGGTAATCCAATGCTCACGAAAGAGGATTACGATCAAATCGATGCTGAGGAAATGGAATTGATGGATATTAAATGGTGCATGGCCAGTGTAATGAGAAGAGCTGAGAAGTTTAAACAAATTACGGGAAGAAATGATTTTCTTAATACAAGTGTTTCAAATTTAGGCTTTGATAAATCTAAAGTTACATGTTTTCGTTGCAGGGAAAAGGGGCATTTTAAGAGAGAGTGCAAGAATCGTGAAGCTACTGGAGCCCAGAATCCTTTTGGAAACAACGATTATCACAAAAGGCGATTTATCATCAAATTACACCACCAGCACTGCATCAGGCACAAACTGCACATGGAATGATGGAGATTAAAGATTCAAAGAAAGCTTGTCTGGGAAAGGATGGTGGATTCAGTTGGGATAAATATGTTCCAACAAACAGCAAAGTGTGTTTGGCAGAACAAGATGATGAAAAACTGGCTGAAGGTTTCAGTTGGGACAATTTTTGCCCAGATCAAGAACTTATGGCCAAAGAGATGTCCAAAAACACTTCAAATGTTAACGCTTTCATTGCAAATGCTTATGATTTGAAATGTGCTGAAAAGTGCAGAAAAGTCATGGAAGCTGCTGAAGCAAGACGGAGAAAGCTTGAAGAAGAGGAAAAAGAGGAAGAAAGATTAAAAGCTGAAGCTGAAGATGAGAAAAAGAGAAGAGCTGAATTTTTACGATCAAACAGAACAGTCAAAGAGGTTCCTGAATTTGAAGTCAAAGTTGATGCAGAACCTGTCAAAGTTCCTCAAAAGTGCATGAACTGTGATTCTTTAATCAAGCAGAACAATGAGTTGCTGCACAACATAAACAGATTGAAAGAATCCTATGATACAATGAACAGAGAAATTAACAAGTATACTGATTCAAACGGTGAACAAGTTGTGGCAATGAATACGCTGAAGAAAGCGTACCTGAGACAGCTTGATGATGTCAACTTTCACATAAAGAAATGTGCTGATCTAGAGTTGAAATTAGCAACTCAAAAGATAGAAACTGAGAGAGTTAACAAGTTATTAGAAAGTTACTCATGTTCTACTTTTGTTGTTGACAGGATTTATCCGGTTGTGGAAGAATTTAAGACGTATGAAGAAGTGAAGACGTCCGAAGAAAAGAAATATGTGACAAAAGATGAAATGAAGATTTCTGGTAAGAAACCAAGTGTGGTCTACACTAGATGTCTGCCCCCGGTCGAAAATGGATTTTTACCTCGAAATCCAAATTACGAAAGAGTCGAAAAGGCAATAAACTTACAATGGGAGTCTGGGCCGTCGGATAACTTGCCAGAAAATATTGATGTCACATACACGTCATCCGACACTGATCATGAGTCAAAGTTGATAAAAAGTGTGGTCGATCAGGTGTTAGATAAAGATGACATAGAGGAGTTAAAACCGGAGTCCAAATCCGAGTCAAAGTCTGAGTCTGATGCGTCAAAGTCAACAGTCAAACAGGACAAACGGGTTTATGATAAGAAATTTTTGCTATCAAAATCTAATTTGAATGATGAACCGGTCAAAGCAGCATATACTTTGAAAGATTTTGACAAATTATATTCTGATGAGAGTTTTCCAATAAGAGGTGTTAAACCAGACATGATAAAAAAGGTTTTCAAACTGACAGAAATTAATATTTCTGAAATAAAAGATGTAAATCTTTCTGAAAAACCTAAACCTTACACCTCAAGAGTTCAACAAAGATTAAACAAGAAAAAGGGTTACAGTTCTGGTTCTGGTTTTCAAAAGAAACCAAACCAAAACTGTAATTTCAAAAAGAATGGTCTAGGTTTTATACCACCGAAAAACTATAAAAATGAGAAAATTTATAAACTAAAAACTGTTTTTGTTTCAGGAACAAGTGCTGAGAAAAAAAAAAGAGTTCATTCTGGAAACAGACAAACCAAGAATTCCTTGCCAAGAAGCAAGAAGAACTGAAGAAGAATGTTGTTCCAAAGAAGATTGAAAAGAGAACATGTTTTCAGTGTAAAACTGTTGGTCATGTTGCTAGGGACTGTCCAAAGATATTCAAACCGAAACAGGAAGTCTCTGGTAAACTAAAAGAGAAAGTGATCGAGAAAACTGAATTTTCAACCCGAAGGTTTACAGGCCTTGAAAATTCAACCTTTGAGATTGGTGAATGTTCAAAGAATGTGGTTAAAAGAAAAGAAAATTTGAAAAATCAAAAATGGGTTGTTAAGGGTTCAGGAAACAGTTCGGGTGATGAATCTGATTCCACAAAATCAGATGAGCCAAAAGTTGTTAAAGAAAAGGTTGAGAAATCAGTTCCGAATGTGGATGATGTGAATTTTCCACCTCTACGAGCTGAAAATTTTAAAAAGAAAGTTGGAAAAGTAGAAATTTCAAATCAATTTTATTCTGACAAGAAAAAATTTGATGTTGATAAAGCTTTCAACGGAACTGTGAAACACATTTTTGGCAAAATGGTCAATGGTAAGGCCAAAGGAGTCAAAGGATTTTATGCTTCTAAAAGACGTGTTCACAAGTCTGTTGAAAGAAAGGATGGAGAAGAAGATGTTGTTACACCCAAGGAAGGTCAGGCTTGGGTGGACATATTTTTCAAAGAGTAAAAACCTGACTTGTCGGAGATCCCAAGTTATTAATCGTGGATCATGAATCGGCATCCTTCTTAATATGTGTTTGAGAATTTTTGCAGGACTTGCCGGAACTCCCAGGTTGGTAAGTGTGGAGTAGGAATCGGCATCTTGAGAATTCAACCAAAAGATGATGATTGGTTGAAAAATGCTTGATTGGATTGATTTTACAAGTGGTAAATCAGGGACATTAAGTTGTATCTGATTTTCTACAAATGGTTGAAAAAACAACGTGATGAACCAAACCCCTAACCTACTATTGATTTTGCAAAATCAACACAACTTACTTTCCGAAAAAACCATTTGATTAAAACAAACTTAAGTGTTTTGAAATCAATGGGAAAATAGTTTGTTGTGAGGGGGAGTTCTGATTGTTTATGCCAAGTGGATGGAGAATTGAGGCAATTCGATATCAGTTGTCAAGTTGTTGTACAGTTTGTTTTCAAATTTCCTAAAATGTGTTTGCATTTTAGGGGGAGTAAGAAATTTTAAAAAATCCAAAAACATTTGAAAATTTGAAAAAGTCAAAAACATGATAAAATGAAAAATGAGTTTTGTTGCATAAAAGAGGAAATGATAGTACATCAGTGGACTATCACAACATGCTAAAGAAATGGAAAGTTAAAAAGTGATAAACGGTCTCACTGATGATGTGCCAGTAGGTTTTTGCACATTTAGTAGATTGTGATGAGATATAAACCTAAATTTTAAACTTGCTTATATCGTGGGGAAACATCTCTCGGATATATGGGTAACCCCCGAAATCTTGTTTGAAAGATTCCTTTTTCTGATATACTAGGTTTTTATACTCAGTGATGTCTGGGGTATTATTCCGGGACTTCTGCTGAATGGAAGTTCTGACCTAGTCCTCGAATAATACTTTCTGCAATGCTTGAAACATAGCATCACCCTCAGCATATATGATAAGACAATAAAATTGCTTAGCAATGCTGTTGTAAAAAAGATCCACTAAAGGGGACACACCCAAAAGTTGAGTCATGATCTCTCTGCTGAACGGTAGTTCTGACCTGAGCTCTCATGATTCTTCATAATTTATTAACCCCTACAGATATCATTTGTGTCATAATTACCTGTAAGACTGAATATTGGGATCTGGATACGGGAGTATATTCTGAGGTGGGACACGCGATTAAGTTTAAGTGCTTAAGACATTAATATCGTATCTCGAAGCAGTTGAAGTTTGTGTGAAAATTTAAGTGGACCAGTATATTGACAATCTAAGTGAATCGTTTAAAACTTAAAATGTTTAAAGCTTAACGGTGTTAGTGATTGGTCTCATAATCTGATATGATCCTCTTGCACGAACTCACAAAAATATTGTTTGTAAATATTTCATTTTCTGCATTTATGTTACATTCAAAAATCCAAAAAGATTTTAAGTGTGTTTTAGCATAAATTTTGAAAAAATCCAAAAAGATTTTCGGCAACTGGTGTTGGAGAGCTGATTTTCAAAATTTCGAGTGCTAAACATGATGAACAAATGGTTTGGGTGAAAGTGTTTGAGAAAGTTTGAAATGAAATGAGAAAAGTTTTTGAAATAAAACATTATTCCTGCATGTGGTAAATTAGATTTGAAAATCTTATCCACAAATGGTTATCAGAAAATTTATTTTTGGGTAGAGTTTTTGCAGGTTGACCAGGTTCCGAAACCTGAGCTAGATGAGTGCCAGATTATGATCTAAGAACCTGTTGAAAGTGAATTCCAGACTACGAGAAAGAGTAAGAGATTGTTTGAGTAAGTGAGAGGGGGAGTCTGAAGATTGTAGAGACAGATTCAGATCCTGAAGATTACGAGAAAGAGTAAGAGATTGTTTGAGGATGCTTGCAATGGAAAATACTTCGGAGAGAAGCTCGAAGACTGATAAAGACTGAAGATGCGAAGACTCGACACTTAAGACTCGTCAACATCTGAGGGGGAGTCTGTTAGTGCATTCATCTGTCGTCTTCGTCTTATATCGAGTCTTGGACTTGTTGCGGTTCTGTTCGTGCATAAAGTCAAATATGTAGGTTTCTCTTGAATGGTTTCTCTTGAAGCTGACATGTGTGTCTTCAAGAGAAACCAGGAACACTATAAATAGGCATGAGAGCTATTCATTTGTAACGATTCCAGATTTGATACCGAGGTGCTGCCGGTATTCCTTGTGATTGTATTTGCTATTAAATCAATACACAAGATGTTTAAAGTGTTATTCAAGCTGTTTTTACATCCGTTTCTTAGTTTCCGCCTCTGAAACGGACTAGAGCTCTTTCGAACGACTCATTCAGGTCGTGATTCGATCCTACAAAAACCAACCTTCCTAATTTCAAAATATTTCATATAGTCTGAAGGCAATATTAACACAGTACATTTACTTATCAAGTGCATGATTTCGAAAAGCATCATTCATGTTTTTCAAAAACCTTATACATAATTTCAAAATTTATCTCGCATAATTTTAAAACATTTTTAGGAATATACCTACCTAATACACCTACTTTATGATTTCAAAGGTATTATATATAATGTCTCAAAAACATTGAACATATTTCTTTTAAAAGAACCCCATGCATAGTTTTCAAAAATATTTTTCTTCATACATTGACTTAACTTTCAAATTTCGCTTCATATGTCGCCTTGACATATCTAGCATCTCAACTTCATAAACATTTTACTTCATGTTTTGACATAAGCACATCCCGTGCAAGGTTTTAAATATCTTCAACTTCTAAAAATCCATATGGGATCTTTTTATCTTCACATTTAGACCCTTGTGGATGATTATCATTCAAATCAGAATCCTTAATTAGATTCTTTTTGTACCTAAATTCGAACATTTCGGCTCCTTATAATCGAAATTGAATTTTTCTTTTAAAAATATTTCTATCTTTATAGTTAGATTCTTGATAACGTTTAAAGTACCAAATGAAATCCGCGGAATGGATTCCTAGTGTGCTTTAAATGCATGTACGCAATTAACAAGACAAATTAACAAATAAACAATCTTTGTGGTTATATGACTATGTGTTTATGCATCTTGTGTTTTCTTTTATGCATTTTGGGTTTTTGTATACTCTGGATATTCGTTATCCAAATCCTTGTAGAATCTTTCATATCTTCATATGAGGGATTCGTAGTAGGATATTCAAAAAGGTACTACCTTAAATCCTTATTGGGCTTCTATGTAATAGTTAAGACCCTTGGATTATATAGTACTATTCCATGATTCATAAGAGACCCTTTAGTGGTCTAGTCAAAAAGATTGATTCACAATTTGGTTAAAGAACGACATCTAGTGATGTAGTTGAATAGACTCCTTGATAGTCTATTTAGATCATTTATTGATTTAATTAAAAGGACTCTATGGCGGTCTAGTCACACTCATCACAGGATTGTTCATTTGGTTTTACCCTACACGTTATAAAATAGACTGAGTGAACTATGCAAGGAATTGTCTAACTATGGACGCGTACATAATTATGAAATTTAGTGCACGGTAACCACAGTAAGATTTGTTATGTGTAAAAACCGATAGTGACAAAAATAACGAAATGAGAACGATGTAATGGAGGTACGGTGGACGCACCAATGACGCTTCATATACTTGTATATAAGTATCCCTCTTACATTGCAATCATGATGTTATTAAAGATTACTAGAAGTTCAGAACCCTAACCAATGTTGTTCGATCTTTTCAACTTCATGTTTTCAAGCTCTCACAAGTTTCCTCTAAATAAATTTCGGGACGAAATTTCCTAAAGTAGGGGAGACTGTAACACCTGTGCCTCCACGGCCATCAAAAAAATGCCAAACCAATGAAATATGGTATTTCATACTTGGGATTTGTAAAAAAATATGTGTATCATTTACACATATCAACTCTTGTTCGATTTCAAACTCTAAATCGCTTTCTGGAAGGTTATACGCGCACCGATGCGTAAATATAACCAGTTTAATGCAACGAACACTCCGGAATAGTGAAATAGGCTAAACATACCTTAAATAACCTTTACATAACTTAGAAATAAGATTTGGAAGGTTTGGTATGCCAAAATCAAGTTAATTCGTCTACAGGGACTAAATATGACAAACTGCGAAAGTATGCCAATTTGAACTGTAACAGACATTCCGGAACATGACCATAAGTTAAACACACCTTAAATATCCTTTACATAGCTTATAAATAGGCTTTGAGGGGTTCGGTGTGCTAAAATATACTTTTGGGTCATTCAGGGACTAAAAGTGTCAAAAAGTGCACAAGTTTGCATTTTCGCGCATAACTTACGTTCTGAATACATCCGGCCATCCAAAAATTTATGTAAGCACTAAAATATTTTATTTTAGTGTTTGGCATAAGAAAAATCCATTCGTTGCGTCATTTGGATCGTTTTTCGCGCTTGTGCGCATTCCGTCGTAATTAAGCGAACATCGCGTTCGTACGACCAAACGAACCAACACCCGGCATATTTTTGAGCATGTTTCACGTCCACAATGTTTAGACATCATTTTAGGGCCTTAAAGTTAGCTTTACGGGCCTTAGAAGTGCCGGAAATGGGCTTAAACATGTGCAGGGACTGAAACTGTCATTTCTGAAACTTATTTCTGATCTGACATAGCCAGGCGGCCCGCCTGAGTTTATGTACATCCTGAAGCGGGCCGCGTCCGCCTTCTGGACCAGATTAACTGCATTTAACAGCAGTTTCCAGCTGTTTGATCCACAACCACACACTCACACATGCTTAGTCAGCTGATAAGAACCATTTTTAGCCACCATAAGGTTCCGACACTTGTACGGATGCGATTAAGGCACGATATTCGACAAACGATCTTAACGGTTCTCCGAATACTATAAATACCCCATCACCCCAACTTCAAAAATCACTAGAATTCTGATTTGATGAGCTCTAAGTTGAAACCATTGTTTCATACCTGAGCTACTTGGATCGGGATTAGCATTCGGGGACCCTTCGTAAGTATTCTTTCGTTCTTTTATTGCTTTTCGAGTCTTTTCGAGTCTGAAAGTCAAACTTTTTTTGACTTTCTGCGTTGACCAGTTTATGGTCAATGCGAAGTTCGTTTGAACTTCGCAACGTGAGTTTAATCACGTTGGTTATAGTCCCTTGGGACTATGCCTACTGATTACCACGTTGTCTAGGGTCATAGGGTAAGCGATCTAATAAATCGCTTATACCTTCGAACCCGACCCATTTGGTCGATCATTAGGATCCGACCAAATACATTAGGTGACCATAGTAGATAGGGAATAACCTTCCGAGGTTATACCTTATGGTCGCTTCGTTTAAGTAGTTGTATGATAGGTAGTTTATATGCCTTAGGTAAATTACCAGAATACCCTTTTCATGTATAATTGGTAATTAAGCATATGTAACCTAAACTTTTGTCACATAACTGATTATGTAACATGTTTAGGCATATAACACTTGTCATAGGACTAGTTAGACGGTCCGAACGCGTTTCACGCGCACGACGCGTTAAAGTAGCATAAGCTACCTTAATGGGTCGTGATGGGTCGAAAGCACTTAGGTTAGGTTTCATGTAGTATGTAGGCCTTGTTAAACCATATCATATGAGTTCCAATACTCATTTGGTTTACCAAGCCTCATCCTATCCGATCTCCCGATTTAAGTCCGGTTTATTTATATAGTTTTAGATTGCCGACTGATTCCGTGCTCCCTCTAGCTTTGTTTGGTTGTTGTTCAAGACCTCTAAGCATTCTCAGGCGAGTACATTATTCCCCTATTTTACTGCTTTCAATTGTTTTGGGGTGACTCATATGTGCTAAATGTTTTCAAGGTTATAACGATGGTATCAAAACGATTTTCGATGTTGTAACGATGGTTTCAAAAACGATTAAGACGATTTATACAAAACTAATAACGATTTCGATAATGGGAACGAACTTGTTGGTTGGGTTACATAACAAATGACATTCATTAGCAATGATCAAGCCGACCAGTATTAGGTTATGGTACCATAGGATCTGACAAATCCCGTTATCATACTGCACCCGTGGTTATGTGTGGGGGTGGTGGGTAGCGACTGAATCTGTAATTGTTAACTTACCCTTTGGTAAGGGTTTGTTAATGCGAAAACGAGAAGCGACGAGGGATGAGTCACGAAGGTTTGAATGTTATTAGCGAGACAATCACATAAGTAGTTTCACGACCTAAAACGAATTATACGATTTGGTTAAACGATTGGTTTTCACGCGATGTATTAATGAGTTAAACGATTTAGTTAAACGATTGGCTTCAAAGCGATATACGATTGGTTTTTGGTTAAGTGTTTAGATAACGGGACGGGTGTAATGTGATGAAAGCATGGTGGATACGCCGCTGGTACTTCCTATATATAAAAGATTTCATCATATTACATGCCGTGGCGTTATTTAGTTCACTTGGGTAAACAATTTTCAAACGATGTCACACAAACGAGATTTTTGATATGATATAAACTATACGAGTTTTTAACGAGATTTATTAACGAGTTTCATTAACGATTTATTTTGAGATGTTTCACAATTTGCTTTACTAAAACAAATGTTTTTGGGTTACGAGTCATGGCTACGAGGTTTTATAAACTATAACCCGCTTGATTTGAGTTGGTTAATTAAGTTGCAATGTTATACTCTTTTCAAAACAAGGTTTTTATAAAGTATTGCAACATCTAAACTAGCCATGATTTCAACACTCCTACAAAACCTATGTATTCGCCAGCATTTCTTTGCTGACCTCGTTTTCACATATGTTTCAGGTATTGTTGAATGATATCGATTGATAAGATGCATGCTCACATAGGACTGGACGAGGCTTTAGTGACTCAATAACAATGATAGACTATGTTTAAATTGTGTATTTAGATTTCCAGACGATGTAAATATTCAATGTTTAATAAAACGAAACACTTTTTGTATCCATGGTTATGAAACATTAATTCTGTTACAACACTCCCCGACGTTTCCGCCACGTTTTGTATGTTACACGTGGTCGGGGTGTGACATGATGTACTTCATGAACCGGGTTTGGGTTCCGCTTAGAGGTAACCTACGTGAACTGGTTATGAACGCAACTCATAAATCCAGATATTCCATTCACCCAGGTTCTAGCAAGATGTATCAGGATATCAAGGAATTGTACTAGTGGCCGAATATGAAGAGAGATATTGCGGTCTATGTGGGTAATTGTCTGACATGCTCAAAGGTTAAGGCTGAACATCAGAAGCCGTCTGGGCTTCTGCAGCAATCATAGATTCCTTAGTGGAAATGGGAACATCTTACGATGGACTTTATCACCAAGTTACCCCGTACGTCACATGGACATGATACGATATGGGTAATTGTGGATCGATTAACAAAGTCTGCTTATTTCTTGGCACTTAAGGAAACAGACAATATGAAGAAGATATCGCAGTTGTACCTTATCGAGATTGTAGCCCGTCATGGAGTACCAGTGTCAATTATCTCGAATAGAGACAGTCGGTTTGACTCCAGGTTTTGGCGATCTCTTCAAGAGTCGTTGGGTTCTCGTTTGGACATGAGTACTGCATATCATCCTCAAATGGATGGTCAGAGTGAAAGAACCATTCAAACGTTAGAGGATGTGTTCAGAGCGTGTGTGATTGATTTCGGTGGAAGTTGGGATACTCACTTGCCATTGGCTGAGTTTTCTTACAACAATAGTTACCACGCTAGTATCAAGGCCGCCACGTTTGAAACCTTGTATGGAAGGATGTATCGATCACCACTTTGTTGGGATGAAGTCAGCGAGAAGCATTTGACCGGACCCGAGCTTATTCAGGAAACCACGGAAAAGGTTGTCCAGATTAAGGGAAGGTTGAAAGTTGCCGCAGATCGACAGAAGAGTTATGTGGACAACTGGAGGAAACCGTTGGAGTTTGAGGTCGGTGATCGGGTTATGTTGAAGGTATCACCTTGGAAAGGCATTTTGAGGTTTGGAAAAGGGGAAAAGCTAAGCTTGCGTTATATAGGTCCTTTCGAAATCGCATCTCGAGTTGGATCAGTCGTGAATAGGCTTAAGCTGCCGCAAGAATTGAGTGGAGTTCATGACGTGTTTCATGTCTCCAATTTGAAAAAGTGTCTGTCTGATGAGACGCTGATTATACCCCCTGGTGAGGTTCGAGTGGAAGATAAATTGAGATTTATCGAAGAACCAGAAGAGGTTCTGGATTGGAAAATTCAAAAACTCAGGAGGAGTAGGATTAAGTTGATCAAGGTTCGCTGGGATTCTAAACGTGGACCCGAGTTCACTTGTGAACGACAGGACTAGATGCAACGGAAATATCCTCATCTCTTCCCACCTAGTTCAAAAACGAAACCTGTAGAGTAGAATTTCGGGGACGAAATTCCCTAAACGGGGGGGAGACTGTGACACCGGCTTTTCAGACCATACCGTACAAATGTAACACGTGTCATGAATAAATAAAAAGGTTGTGTTTGACTGATATTAATGTTTATATGTGATATTTAATATGTTAGTGAATCCAAACATTGATAAAAATTAAGTTGGCAACGATAAGATAAACGCTTATCGCGTAACGAATAAAATGCGAAAGGAACGTCGGTGACCACTCGATCAGTGTTAAAATATTTAAAAAAATCTACCTTGATTAAAATGGCAATTTAGTCATGTCCGGACGGAAAAATAAATTAAAACGCTAAGAAACTCTATTTTTCGAGTTTGAGCGCATACCGCGCGATACTACGCTTATCTGACAAAATACTGTCTACACAGCCAGTCAAGGCAACTGATAATTATTTCAGTAATATTTTAGTGTGATTATTTTTATAGAATGATAAAAATAATTTAAAACGCACTAAAACGGGATTAAAACGCTAGATAAAATACCCGGTGTTCAGTAAAATACCAATTATTATTCTATATTACATATATATGTTTATTTAAAGGTGGTGTATGTGAGAGAGCATGAGAGGTGGTGGCCATAGGGGTGCCCATCTCTTCTTGATTCTTCCAATATGACACTTGTAAGAATTAGGGAAATGTGTGTAATCATTTAAGCCTCATATACCTTTCATAATCTCACAAAAACCAACACAACCTTTCCAAAATCACTCACTCTCTCTCTCTCTCTCTTGAACATAATCTCAGCCGAACACCCCTCTATCTAATCCATATTCAAAATTTCAACTTTGTTCTTGAGAATTCAAATCCATTTCAAGGTGATTTCAAGTCCATTTGAAGGTTTAAAGGTGATTCCAAGGAGTTTCAAGCAAGAACCAAGCTTTATATCATCTTTTCATTCAAAAACCCACTTGAATCTTGAAGGTATAAAAACTATTTTTCTTAAACATGTTCTTGATTCTTGGTGATGAAGATGATAGTAGAAGGTTTCTCTTGTTCTTGGATTTAAACACTAAACTTGAAACTTAAACAAATGGGTTTTTAAAGAAAATAAAAATGGATGAATATGTATGTATATGTGTGGCCGTGAGCATGTATATATATGTGTATGAGATTTGAATCTTGACTTTTGATTAAATCTTGTTAGATATGATGTCTGAAAAGTGATGCATTTGCAATCTAGAGAATGTTCTAAAAGGGTTTTGTGATTTGAAAAGGACTTGTTAAGAAGTGAACTTTTGGAAGTTCATCTGTGTGTATATATGTCATGTATGTGTATGTATATGTGTATGCATGTGTCACACCCCGACCGCGTAAAACAACAAATCGCGGCGGAAACATCGGGGCGTGTTGCAACAGAATTAATGTTTCATAACCATGGATACCAAAAAGTGTTTCGTTTTATTAAACATTGAATAATTACATCGTCTGGAAATCTAAATACACAAATTAAACATAGTCTATCATTGTTATTGAGTCACTAAGGCCTTGTCCAGTCCTATGTGAGCATGCATCTTATCAATCAATATCATTCAACAATACCTGAAACATATGTGAAAACGAGGTCAGCAAAGAAATGCTGGCGAGTACATAGGTTTTGTGAAAATAAGATTCATGACTTCTGTTTTAAGAAAATGTTTAGTCATGAACCTTGTAATTTTCTTTGTCTTTGTAAATCATTTGAAAAATAATAAGTTCAGGTGATATGTATAATAAGAGAATAATGCATGATTAAATGAATAACCATGTAAAATGAGTTTATATAAGATAAGTTGTTTGTAAATAAATGTCTTGTGAAAAGTATGTTACTTGTATAAAATGTTCTATGTCTCAAACTGAAATGATTCAAATAACGCTACAATATGTAATACCATACAAACACTTATATATAGGAAGTACCAGCGGCGTATCCACCATGCTTGTATCATATTCCACACGCATTGTTACTTAATCACTTAATCAAACCAAACCACCAAAGTAATGTTCATGCCCAATGTAAATCATGTAATATGTAACCAAAACCCAATCGTATATCACTGTGAAAACCAATCGTTTACCCAAATCGTTAAATTCGTTTTAGGTCGTGAAACTACTTAAATGGTCGTCTCGCTAATAACATTCAAACCTTCTTGACTCGCATTAATAAACCCTTACCAAAGGATAGATTAACAATTCGCATTAATAAACCCTTACCAAAGGATAGATTAACAACTCGCATTAATAAACCCTTACCAAAGAGTAAATTAAAAATTACAGATTCAGTCGCTACCCACAACACCCACACATAACTACGGGTGTAGTAAATAACGGGACTTGTCAGATCCTATGGTACCATAACCTAATACTGGTCGGCTTGATCATTGCTAATGAATGTCATTTGTTATGTAACTACAACCAACAAGTTTGTTCACTTTATTGAAATCGTTATTAGTTTTGTATAAATCGTCTTAATTGTTTTTGAAACCATCGTTATAACATCGAAAACATTTAGCACATATGAGTCACCCCAAAACAATTGAAAGCAGTAAAATAGGGGAATAATGTACTCGCCTGAGAATGCTTGGAGGTCTTGAACAACAACCAAACAAAGCTAGAGAGAGCACGGAATCAGTCGGCAATCTAAAACTATATAAATAAACCGGACTTAAATCGGGAGATCGGATAGGATGAGGCTTGGTAAACCAAATGAGTATTGGAACTCATATGATATGGTTTAACAAGGCCTACATACTACATTGAGACTAACCTAAGTGCTTTCGACCCATCGCGACCCATTAAGGTAACTTATGCTACTTTAACGCGTCGTGCGCGTGAAACGCGTTCGGACCGTCTAACTAGTCCTATGACAAGTGTTATATGCCTAAACATGTTACATAATCAGTTATGTGACAAAAGTTTAGGTTACATATGCTTAATTACCAATTATACATGAAAAGGGTATTCTGGTAATTTACCTAAGGCATATAAACTACCTATCATACAACTACTTAAACGAAGCGACCATAGGGTATAACCTTGGAAGGTTATTCCCTACCTACTATGGTCACCTAATGTATTTGGTCGGATCCTAATGATCGACCAAATGGGTCGGGTTCGAGGTATAAGCGATTTATTAGATCGCTTACCCTACGACCCTAGACAACGTGGTAATCAGTAGGCATAGTCCAAAGGGACTATAACCAACGTGATTACACTCACGTTGCGAAGTTCAAACGAACTTCGCATTGACCATAATTGGTCAATGTAGAAAGTCAAACAAAGTTTGACTTTCAGACTCGAAAGACTCGAAAAGCAATAAAAGAACGAAAGAATACTTACGAAGGGTCCCCGAATGCTAACTTCGATTCAAAAATCTCAGGTATGAAACAATAGTTTCAACTTAGAGTTTCTCAAATCAAAGTTCTTGTAATTTTGAAGCATGGGGGGTGGGGTATTTATAGTAAAAGGTCCACCGTTAAGATCGTTTCATGGAAAACGTGCCTTAATCCCACCCGTACAAGTGTCGGGACCTTATGGTGACTAAAATGTGATCCTTATCAGCTGACTAGACAATTGGGATTGTGTGGTGGTGAAACAAACAGCTGCAATCTGCTGTTAGAAACATTTAACCTGGTCAGAAGGTGCCTCGCGGGCCGCCTAAGGATGCTCAGGAACTGTGTGACAACTCGTATTTCAAACCCTTCATTACACCTCGATATAACTTGGTTTAACAATATGTGGTTATATGTTATGTGATTCCAAAAATGGAATGGTTGTTATGTTATGTGATTAACTGTGTGAATGTTGTGATGAAACGTTGTGCTTTTATTATGTATGTGTTATGAAACGTAATGTAAATGTATATGTCTAAATCGCACAACACAAACCTAGTCACACGATAGTAATCCAATCGCACAAACACATTGGGCCGCATACTTGCCCATAAACTCTCACATATTACAAGCCCAATGTTGCCTACCTTGCAATCGTAACCCAAGGCAGCCCAAGAATGGGTTCGGCCACCTTTTAGATACGCATACACCTATACCCTTAGGGGTTTTTGTTCTCACATACTACAATTATAAACACTCAAACCCTAGAGCTCGACGGCAGCCCCCATAACCACCGAAGCTACCCGGATTCCAGCGCCCTTCTCTCGTCTCGATCACACACTTACAATTCTGGTTAGTCTCTAGCTTGATTTCGGTTGGTGTTCTTTAATTATTTTCAGCCGTATATTAACTTGATGTTCGACACGATCTTATATGATTACTTAGGTATAATAATTGATAAATTGTGATCATGAAGTTCGAGTTCCGTATATATAAATATGATGAAACGACTATGTGTGATGGATTGACTTGTGAAATTGAATGTTGCTTTATGAGGTTCATGGATAATTAATAAGCATGTGATTTGCCTTGATAGTGCTGCCAATTTTGGATAAATATCATGCATGGTTGTCTGCCACTTTATAAACCTTTCTTGACTATATAATGTGCAGCCAAACAAATAGGAATCATGATAGACTACTAGGATTATTACTTGCATGAGGGTGTCAGGATCATGTGATGTTGTGAATAGAATGATGATTCAGTTTGCATGAGGGACATAATGATTATAAGAAACATTAATGAGGTGCAATGATATTCGGAATATAACCATGATTTCATAACGATTGCTGATAACTATTGACGATTGAATGATTATGTGATGTGATCGATATAACTGTTAGAATTATTTTAGGATGTTGGGGAAACGCATATCTGTTAGTGATGATGATTGTTTGTTTGATCGAATATTGGTTAAGTGTGAAACGGTTAAGTTGTTGATCGGTCAAATAAATGGAAATTTTGTAATTGATTGAAAGATAAAAGTTAGGTAACTGATTTCCATAATATCCGGATATTCTAACTAATCGCACAAGACATCTTGGTCGCACAAGATGTCTTCGGTCGCACAAGTCTTACTGGATCGCACAAGATTGTTTTGTTGTTTGTTTGTTGTTGGGCCGTATGTTTATATGTAGTGGGCTGGGAAACAAGGCCGATCGTACAAGAAGTATGAATCGCACAAGATGGATTATTGATTGATATGTTGGGCCGTGTATATGCACGTAGATGTATTTGGGCTTTTGGTTTATGGGCCGGGTAGTATTGGGTTCCAGCGGATGACTCGCACAAGGCCACAAAGCTTGTGCGAGCCCAACCTTGAATACGCTATTAATTGTTGAACGTATTGATGTATGTTGCCATGATCCGTGTGCGTTTCTTATTTGCTATCTATGTGTAATTATACGTGCTTTAATTGAACCTAAACCTGACATGTGTGATAACCATGTTAGGACGTGGTTGACCACTAGCATTTAGACGTGACCTTTCTGTGTAATCTGCCGAGCAAACCAAGGTGAGTTCACACTCCGTTACAAAGCATGGGATTCCCAGGGGTTGGGAATGGGTTAAGGAATAGGGATTCCTCGTCCTGTTGAGACGTAACCAGGAACATAGATTCCTCGTCCTGTTGTGACGTATCCAGGAACACAGATTCCTCGTCCGGTTGAGACGTATTAAACTATACTAGACTAGAACTCTATCAACGAAGTCCCTCCATTTTATATCGACTTAATCGCCGAGGCCAATGGCGAACGGGTCATTAGTTAAATAGCGCTATTAGGTTTAACAAACCTCACACCGTGCCGCAGAGGACGGGCATGGACTAATGGACTATGGCACGTCAGTGATGATAGACACAGACGTTAGGGCACTTAAACATGACGAACGTTAGTAGTCGATATGGTAACGAGTCTGGTGAATTAAACATGGGGTAGCCCCCACGGCCATAGGGCCGGGCTGGAATAGCCAACGTAAGAACGGGTAACTAATAAACGTTTTTTGAACTATGGGGTAACCCCCACGGCTGGATAGCTGGTAAAGAACAAACTGCGTTTTCGGAATAACTATAAACTGGACAACCAAACGTGAACTCACTCAACTAGTTGTTGACTCGTTACTACATGCTTTGCAGGTCTATAGGTACTTAGCTGGAGCTTGCACAGGGGAGAGTCGTTGTGGGACATGGACAGCAGTGTGCCATGTTAAACATCTGGATATCTGAACTCTTGATTTGGTTTTAAACATTATGCTTCCGCTCATAACTTAACTATGTTTGTTTTTGGACACTAATCATGCTGGTTGGACTTTTACGATTAATTATATACTTGTTCGATATGATTAGTGGTTTGATCCTGGTCAGTCACGCCTCCAAGCGGTGATACTCCGCATGTGGATTTTGGGGGTGTGACAGATTGGTATCAGAGCCATTGGTTATAGAGAACTTGGTTTTAATAAAGGAAAACGTTTTTGTTAAAACCAGACTATAACCTGTACAGTGCTCTACGATCCACAACGACGCTTCACTCCACGTGCAAGACTCGACATTCTAGGTGGTATGAATTATGTTTATATTGCCTACTTGCTAGATTGCATAGAACGATGCTCATGGTATGCTTAGATAAACGTAGAAACTATAGTTCGAAAACACACGTGTGCTTGCTTCCTACTGTCACTCCACACTTACACACATTTGCGACACTTTTCCTACTTGTGTATCCTTCGATGTGAGATCATGAGGGAACGTGGGAACCTAACTCAAGCCAGCTGACGGCTCTTATCAACGAACAAGTAACGGCAGCACTCGCAGCCGCTCAGGCAGGAGGTATAACCTGCCATTCCGAACCTAACCTAGGATGATAGATCCTACTCACATGACCCAACTCTCGCACTTAACCCTGTCGTTTCTTCCTCGCGCAACAACGTCAGAACGCTCGGCTGCCTGTATGCACATTTAAGATGTTTATGGACCGTCGTCCTAGTACTTTCAGTGGCCCTAAAGGAGCTGTTAGACTCCTCCATTGGTTTGAAAAGCTCGAGTTCGACTTAGAGACGTGTGAATGCCCTGAGGCTCATAGGGTGAATTACGCCACTGGTACTCTCGAAGGCACTACGCTAACTTGGCGGAACGCGCAAGTTCAGATGCTGGGGCTGGCGGCTGCTAATGCCACCCCATGGAATGATTCTTAAGGAACTGATCCAAACGTGAATGCCATAGTCGAGATGACATCCGCAAACTGGAAGTGGAGTTCTTAAACCTGAAGATGACAAGGTCTGAGATAGAAGCGTACACGAAACGATCCAACGAATTAACAGTGTTATGTCCAACAATGGTGGATCCTCTCATCAAGCGCATTGAGCTGTACCTCAAAGGCTTAGTACCAAAGATTCAAAGTCATGTGACATAGGCCAACCTTGCAACTATTCAGGATATTACTCGTCTTGCTCAATGTCTCTCAGATCAGGCGATAGGACAGAACAAACTGCCGAAGCGTATTAAGGCTGCTACCACTACTTCGAATGCTCCCAGTGACAACAAACGCAAGTGGAATGGAAATTCGAGCAAGGGTCCCACTTCGGTTCAGTCTCAGTCGCAGCACAGGAGCCACAGTCAGCAGTCTTTTGGTAATCGAAGTCAAGGTGGATACAGGGGAAATCACCCTAAGTGCAATCGATGTAATTTGCACCACAGCGGGCAATGCAACAGAGATCGTTGTCAGAAATGCAACAAGCTTGGTCATGGAGCCAAAGATTTTAGAATCTCACGTCCTGCAAATCAAAACCGTCAACAGCAGCCACAAGCTCCACAGAATCAGCAGTAATAACAGGGTAACAAGGGATGCTATCAGGGTGATGTTTAAGGTCAATTCAAGAGACACTGCCCACAGCTGAACCAGAATCAGAATCAGAACCACAACCAAGGAAACGGGAATAATAATGGAGGCAACAACGGGAGTAATGACGACGGCAATGGTGCCAGGGGTCGAGTGTTAGTGATTGGTCAGGGTAATGCTAGGAATAACCCCAACGTTGTAATGGTTTCGACATCGTTATTGGTATGAATTGGTTACCTCAACATCGCACAGAGATTCTTTGTAACGAAAAGATTGTCCGTATTCCTCGCCCAGGTGATGAACCTCTCATGATTCGTGGCGACAAGAGTGGTGCTGTTGTGAGCATCATCTCTTTCCTTAAAGCTCAGAAGTGTTTGAGAAAGGGCCACATCGCTATTCTGGCTCTCGTTACTGACACCTCGAAGAAAGAGCAGAGGATAGAAGATTTTCCAATCGTATGTGACTTCCCTGAAGTATTTCCTCAGGTTGAGTTTCAAATCGAGTTAGCCCCTGGAGCGGCACCTACAGCTCGTGCACCGCATCGTTTAGCTCCATCAGAGTTGAAAGAGCTATCTATGCAACTACAAGAACTCTTAGATAAGGGTTTTATTCGTCCTAGCTCTTCGCCCTGGGGAGCTCCAGTGCTATTTGTGAAGAAGAAAGACGGTACGTTCAGAATGTGCATCGACTACCGTGAACTGAACAAGGTGACTGGGAAGAATCGCGACCCTTTTCCACGCATGGACGACTTGTTCGACCAGTTGCAAGGGTCGAGCTACTATTCAAAGGTTGATTTGAGATTAGGATATCACCAGTTGAGAGTCCGAGAAGAGGACGTCTCCAAAACAGCCTTCAGAACTCGTTATGGCCACTATGAGTTTTTGGTCATGCCTTTTGGGATGACAAACGCACCGGCGGTCTTCATGGACTTGATGAATCGAGTGTGCAAGCCGTACCTAGACAAGTTCGTTATTGTCTTCATTGATGACATCCTGATCTATTCTAAGAGTCAAGAGGAACACGAGCAACATTTACGACTTATTTTGGAACTCCTTCGAAAAGAACAGCTGTATGCCAAGTTTTCCAAATGTGACTTCTGGCTTCGTGAAGTCCATTTCTTAGGCCACGTGGTGAACAAGGATGGGATTCACGTTGATCCATCCAAGGTGGAGTCAATCAAGAGCTGGCCTGCACCTCGTGCACCAACGGAAATTCGCCAATTCTTGGGATTGGCAGGTTACTACAGGAGATTTATCAAGGATTTTTCTAAGATTGCTCAGCCTCTTACTTCACTAACGCAGAAGGGCGTGGTTTATCGTTGGGGAAACGCACAGGAGATAGCGTTTCAGCACTTAAAGGACAGACTTTGTAGTGCACCTATCCTTTCATTGCCAGAGGGCACAGATGACTTCGTGGTTTACTGTGACGCATCTATTCAGGGTCTTGGTTGTGTTTTGATGCAGCGGGATAAAGTTATAGCATACGCTTCACGCCAACTCAAGGTTCATGAGAAGAACTACACTACACACGATCTAGAGTTGGGAGCGGTTGTTTTTGCACTTAAGATATGGCGACACTACTTGTATGGCACCAAGTGTGCTATCTACACTGATCACAGAAGTCTCGAGCACATCTTTAAACAGAAAGAACTCAATATGCGACAACGACGATGGGTCGAACTGCTGAACGATTACGAATGCTCAATCAGGTATCACCCGGGCAAAGCCAATGTTGTGGCTGACGCCCTCAGTCGAAAGGACACTACGCCTAAGCGCGTACGAACTTTACAACTCACTATACAGTCTAGTCCTCCTTCTCAGATACGAGATGCTCAGGTAGAAGCTTTGAAAACCAGAAAACGTCAGGGCTGAAGCCCTACGCGGCTCAAGGCCACGCTTAGAACAGAAGGAAGACGGTGCTTACTACGTTACAGGACGCATCTGGGTCCCACTTTATGGCAACCTACGAGAGCTTGTGATGGATGAGGCACACAAGTCTCGCTACTCAGTACATCCTGGTTCAGATAAGATGTACCACGGTATCAAAACTACATATTGGTGGCCTAGCATGAAAGCCCACATAGCAACTTACGATAGCAAGTGCTTGACTTGTGCGAGAGTCAAGGCGGAATACCAGAAACCTTCAGGCCCACTTCAACAACCAGAGATACCACAATGGAAATGGGAGCAAATTTCCATGGATTTTGTTACTGGCCTGCCTAGATCTCAACGGGGTAACGATACTATTTGGGTGATCGTGGATCGACTCACAAAGTCTGCTCACTTCTTGGCCATCAAAGAAACAGATAAGTTCTCCACCCTAGCAGAAGTATATCTCAAGGAAGTTGTCTCGAGGCACGGGGTGCCCACCTCTACCATCTCGGATCGAGATGCACGTTTTACATCAGAATTGTGGCAAGCAATGCACAAGTCCTTTGGCTCAAGTTTAGATATGAGCACAGCCTATCATCCGCAAACGGATGGGTAGTCGGAACGTACCATCCAGACTCTAGAAGACATGCTTAGGGCATGTGTGATTGACTTTGGCAACGGCTGGGAAAAGCATCTGCCACTTGTGGAATTTTTGTACAGCAATAGCTACCATACCAGCATTAAAGCTGCTCCGTTTGAGGCATTGTACAGGCGTAAATGCCGGTCACCTCTTTGTTGGGCAGAGGTGGGGGATAGTCAGATTTCTGGTCCAGAACATGTGGTGGACACAACAGAGAAAATTGCTCAGATACGACAACGAATGGCGGCAGCTCGTGAACGTCAGAAAGTCTACGCCGATAAAGATAGGAAACTACTCGAATTCCAGGTTGGGGATCGAGCGCTACTCAAAGTTTCACCCTGGAAGGGTGTGATTCGTTTTGGCAAACACGGCAAACTTAACCCACGATACGTTGGACCCTTCGAAGTCATTGAGAAAATAGGCAAGGTGGCCTACAGATTGAACTTACCAGCGGAACTCAGTGCAGTTCACGATGTTTTCCACGTGTCGAATCTGAAGAAATGTCTGTCAGATGAGACCCACGTAGTTCCTTTGAAGGAGCTCACGATCGACGAGCAGTTATGATTCGTCGAGGAACCTGTTGAAATCACGGACCGGGATGTTAAGGTCCTCAAGCGTACTAGAATACCTCTCGTTCGAGTTCGTTGGAACTCGCGTCGCTGCCCAGAGTTCACCTGGGAACGCGAAGATCAAATGAAACAAAAGTATCCCCAACTGTTCGCAACCGGTACAACCACTGCTGAGGCTGAAGCTACGGAATTTCGGGACGAAATTCCAGATCAACGGGGGGAGGATGTGACACCCCAGGAAAACCAGGAAAAACCATGCAACTTAACTAGCTTCCTCAGTGAGTACGTGCTAAATTTCGGGACGAAATTTCTTTCAACTTGGGGATAATGTGACAACTCGTATTTCAAACCCTTCATTACACCTCGATATAACTTGGTTTAACAATATGTGGTTATATGTTATGTGATTCCAAAAATGGAATGGTTGTTATGTTATGTGATTAACTGTGTGAATGTTGTGATGAAACGTTGTGCTTTTATTATGTATGTGTTATGAAACGTAATGTAAATGTATATGTCTAAATCGCACAACACAAACCTAGTCACACGATAGTAATCCAATCGCACAAACACATTGGGCCGCATACTTGCCCATAAACTCTCACATATTACAAGCCCAATGTTGCCTACCTTGCAATCGTAACCCAAGGCAGCCCAAGAATGGGTTCGGCCACCTTTTAGATACGCATACACCTATACCCTTAGGGGTTTTTGTTCTCACATACTACAATTATAAACACTCAAACCCTAGAGCTCGACGGCAGCCCCTATAACCACCGAAGCTACCCGGATTCCAGCGCCCTTCTCTCGTCTCGATCACACACTTACAATTCTGGTTAGTCTCTAGCTTGATTTCGGTTGGTGTTCTTTAATTATTTTCAGCCGTATATTAACTTGATGTTCGACACGATCTTATATGATTACTTAGGTATAATAATTGATAAATTGTGATCATGAAGTTCGAGTTCCGTATATATAAATATGATGAAACGACTATGTGTGATGGATTGACTTGTGAAATTGAATGTTGCTTTATGAGGTTCATGGATAATTAATAAGCATGTGATTTGCCTTGATAGTGCTGCCAATTTTGGATAAATATCATGCATGGTTGTCTGCCACTTTATAAACCTTTCTTGACTATATAATGTGCAGCCAAACAAATAGGAATCATGATAGACTACTAGGATTATTACTTGCATGAGGGTGTCAGGATCATGTGATGTTGTGAATAGAATGATGATTCAGTTTGCATGAGGGACATAATGATTATAAGAAACATTAATGAGGTGCAATGATATTCGGAATATAACCATGATTTCATAACGATTGCTGATAACTATTGACGATTGAATGATTATGTGATGTGATCGATATAACTGTTAGAATTATTTTAGGATGTTGGGGAAACGCATATCTGTTAGTGATGATGATTGTTTGTTTGATCGAATATTGGTTAAGTGTGAAACGGTTAAGTTGTTGATCGGTCAAATAAATGGAAATTTTGTAATTGATTGAAAGATAAAAGTTAGGTAACTGATTTCCATAATATCCGGATATTCTAACTAATCGCACAAGACATCTTGGTCGCACAAGATGTCTTCGGTCGCACAAGTCTTACTGGATCGCACAAGATTGTTTTGTTGTTTGTTTGTTGTTGGGCCGTATGTTTATATGTAGTGGGCTGGGAAACAAGGCCGATCGTACAAGAAGTATGAATCGCACAAGATGGATTATTGATTGATATGTTGGGCCGTGTATATGCACGTAGATGTATTTGGGCTTTTGGTTTATGGGCCGGGTAGTATTGGGTTCCAGCGGATGACTCGCACAAGGCCACAAAGCTTGTGCGAGCCCAACCTTGAATACGCTATTAATTGTTGAACGTATTGATGTATGTTGCCATGATCCGTGTGCGTTTCTTATTTGCTATCTATGTGTAATTATACGTGCTTTAATTGAACCTAAACCTGACATGTGTGATAACCATGTTAGGACGTGGTTGACCACTAGCATTTAGACGTGACCTTTCTGTGTAATCTGCCGAGCAAACCAAGGTGAGTTCACACTCCGTTACAAAGCATGGGATTCCCAGGGGTTGGGAATGGGTTAAGGAATAGGGATTCCTCGTCCTGTTGAGACGTAACCAGGAACATAGATTCCTCGTCCTGTTGTGACGTATCCAGGAACACAGATTCCTCGTCCGGTTGAGACGTATTAAACTATACTAGACTAGAACTCTATCAACGAAGTCCCTCCATTTTATATCGACTTAATCGCCGAGGCCAATGGCGAACGGGTCATTAGTTAAATAGCGCTATTAGGTTTAACAAACCTCACACCGTGCCGCAGAGGACGGGCGTGGACTAATGGACTATGGCACGTCAGTGATGATAGACACAGACGTTAGGGCACTTAAACATGACGAACGTTAGTAGTCGATATGGTAACGAGTCTGGTGAATTAAACATGGGGTAGCCCCCACGGCCATAGGGCCGGGCTGGAATAGCCAACGTAAGAACGGGTAACTAATAAACGTTTTTTGAACTATGGGGTAACCCCCACGGCTGGATAGCTGGTAAAGAACAAACTGCGTTTTCGGAATAACTATAAACTGGACAACCAAACGTGAACTCACTCAACTAGTTGTTGACTCGTTACTACATGCTTTGCAGGTCTATAGGTACTTAGCTGGAGCTTGCACAGGGGAGAGTCGTTGTGGGACATGGACAGCAGTGTGCCATGTTAAACATCTGGATATCTGAACTCTTGATTTGGTTTTAAACATTATGCTTCCGCTCATAACTTAACTATGTTTGTTTTTGGACACTAATCATGCTGGTTGGACTTTTACGATTAATTATATACTTGTTCGATATAATTAGTGGTTTGATCCTGGTCAGTCACGCCTCCAAGCGGTGATACTCCGCATGTGGATTTTGGGGGTGTGACAAACTGAGGCGGGCCGCCTAGCAGTCACAGATCAGCAATAAGTTTCAGAAATTACAGTTTCAGTCCCTGCACGTGTTTAAGGCCATTTCCGACACTTACAAGGCCCGTAAAGCCAACTTTAAGGCCCTAAAATGATGCCTAAACATTTTGGACATGAAACATGCTCAAAAATATGCCGGGTGTTGGTTCGTTTGGTCGTACGAACGCGATGTTCGCTTAATTACGACGGAATGCGCATAAGCGCGAAAAACGATCCAAATGACGCAACGAATGGATTTTTGGCAAGCCAAACACTAAAGCATAATATAGTCATGCTTACATAAATTTTTGGATGTCCGGATGTATTCAGAACGTAAGTTATGCGCGAAAACGCAAACTTGTGCACTTTTTGACACTTTTAGTCCCTGAATGACACAAAAGTTTATTTTAGCATACCGAACACCTCAAAGCCTATTTCTAAGCTATGTGAAGGATATTTATGGTATTTTTAACTTATGGTCATGTTCCGGAATGTCTGTTACAGTTCAAATTGGCATACTTTCGCAGTTTGTCAACTTTAGTCCCTGTAAGCGATTAAACTTTGATTTCACCACACCAAACCTTCCAAAACTTATATCTAAGTTATGTAAAGGTTATTTAAGGTATGTTAAGCCTATGTCACTATTCCGGAGTGTTTGTTGCATTAAACTGGTTATATTTACGCATCAGTGCGCGTATAACCTTCCAGAAAGCGATTTAGAGTTTGAAATTGAACAAGAATTGATATGTGCAAATGATATACATATTTTTACAAATCCCAAGTATGAAATATAATATTTCATTGGTTTGGTATTTGTTTGATGGCCGTGGAGGCACAGGTGTTACAGTCTCCCCTACTTTAGGAAATTTCGTCCCGAAATTTATTTAGAGGAAACTTGTGAGAGCTTGGAAATATGAAGTTGAAAAGATCGAACAACATTGGTTAGGGTTCTTGAACTTCTAGTAACCTTAATAACATTATGTTTGCAATGTAAGAGGGACACTTATATACAAGTATATGAAGCGTCATTGGTGCGTCCACCGTACCTCCATTACATCGTTCTCATTTCGTTATTTTTGTCACTATCGGTTCTTACACATAATAAATCTTACTGGGTTCCTATGCACTAAATTTCATAATTATGTACGCGTCCATAATTAGACAATTCCTTGCACAGTTCACACAGTCTATTTTATAATGTGTAGGGTAAAACCAAATGAACAAACCTGTGATGAGTGTAACTAGACCGCCATAGAGTCCTTTTAATTAAATCAATAAATGATCTAAATACACTATCAAGGAGTCTGTTCAGCTACATCACTAGATGTCGTTCTTTAACCAAATTGTGAATCAATCTTTTAGACTAGACCACTCAAGGGTCTCTCATCGAATCATGGAATGGTACTATATAACCCAAGGGTCTTAACTACTACGTAGAAGCCCATAAGGATTTAAGGTAGTACTTTTTTGAATATCCTACTATGAATCCCTCATATGAAGATATGAAAGATTCTATGAGGATTTGAAAAATCGTAACACACAAAAACATAGAGGAGAACACATAAACACATATCATATAACCACAAAATTGTTCGTTAATTTGTCTTGTAAATTGCGTACATGCATTTAAAGCACACTAGGAATCCATTCCGTGGATTTCATTTGGTACTTTAAACGTTACCAAGAATCCAACTATAAAGATAGAAAGATTCAAAAAGAAAATTCGATTTCGATTATTAGGAACCGAAGTGTTCGAATTAAGGTACATAAGGAATCCAATTAAGGACTCTGATTTGAATGATAATCATCCACAAGGATCTAATTGTAAAGATAAAAAGATCCCATATGAATTTTAGAAGTTGAAGATGTTTTGAAACCTTGCACTGGATGTGCTTAGGTCAAAACATGATGTAAAATGCTTATGAAGTTGAGATGCTTGATATGTCAAGGCGACATATGAAGCAGAATTTTGAAGGTTAAGTCAATGTATGAGGAAAATATTTTTGAAAACTATGCATGGGGTTCTTTTAAGAAAAATGTGTTTAACGTTTTTGAAACCTTATATATAATACTTTTTGAAATCATAAAGTAGGTGTATTAGGTAGATATATTTACAAAAATGTTTTAAAATCATGCGAGATGAATTTTGAAATTATGTATAAGGTTTTTGAAAGACATGAATGATGCTTTTCGAAATCATGCACTTGATCAGAAAATGTATTGTGTTAATATTGTCTTCAGACTATATGAAATATTTTGAAATTAGAAAGGTTGGTTTTGATAACATGGCCAATGTTTTTGAAATAACATAGACAATGCATCTAGAAAAATTGTTTTCAAACTATATGAAATATTTTGAGATCATGAAGATTGTTTTGAAATACTGGTACTGTGTATGTTGAAAAATCAAAACGTAATGGGTATGAGATTTGAAAATACCCTTAGTTATCTAACCAAGGATTTAAAGGCACAGATGTGCGAAAAGCACGATTACTCATAATGTCACTTAATTTTCTGTACTTTGTTTCTTAGAGTGAAACGAGTACTTAAAATTTTTGAGGGAATCATGAGCAATCATTTGAAAGAGAGAAATCACAAGAGTAGTTTGTAAGGTACATAGTTCCTTGATGTAGGTATCATAGGAAAAGCCATACACACCTAGCAGGGGGTTGAGCTGGTTGGTTGGGGACTGCTTTACCATTGTGAGCGACCATGGCGAAGTTCTGAGAAGCCTTTCGCTTCTTTGACTTCTTAGGGGATCGTTCATCCATGGTCTTTGATTCCTCGATTGGTTTATTGGCTGATGGTGTTGTCGCCTGACTAGGTCCTGCCTGTCTTGGTGACTCTTGAGTGGCTTCATCCTGGAGATGATACATGGCAGTAGCTAATTCAACAGTCTTCAGGACTACTTCGCCTATTCGCTGAGCGAATTTTGGCTGCTTGCTCAGATATCTGGGCGTCATCGTGATGAAGAGACATTCTTGAAGAAAAAGAAAGGCATAGGGAGAAACAGGTGAAAGATTATTGGACAATCAAAACAGAATGATAACGCATGAAGATTGCGATCATTTGTTTGTTACCTAAGGCAAACAAATGAGACGGTGACTAATCAAAGTAAATGGGTCAAAAATAATGTATCGCGAAGACATGCTCGCCTATAAGTGAACACTCATCCCAAGAATTCCCAGGTAAGCACAACTGGTCTCGCGTCTGATGAGATGTATACGAAGTGCTTGCCTAGACAGAAAACCCAGAATACAGGCATTCACCCTTCCAGTTTGCACGTGTTCACATTATTTAAAACCCAAAACTTTGCCGAGATTTTGAAAATTCAAAGGGGTTCAAAACCATATAATAGAGAGTTCAAAACCTTACAATAGAGGGTTCAAAACCTTGTAATCAATCATCCTAGAACAGATGATTAGTTTTCAAAGCGGTTTTGAAATTTATGTTCTTGTTGTGGTCGTCGCCTAAGGATAGGTGACGGTATTGTTTTATGACTAAACGCAAGTAAACTCGCGTTAGGGTCCTAAGAAGGTTATAGACTAGGTCAAAGCATTACTAATTACTAATAACCTAATTCCCTATAACCATTGGCTCTGATACCATCTTTTCTGTCACACCCCGACCGCGTAAAACAACAAATCGCGGCGGAAACATCGGGGCGTGTTGCAACAGAATTAATGTTTCATAACCATGGATACCAAAAAGTGTTTCGTTTTATTAAACATTGAATAATTACATCGTCTGGAAATCTAAATACACAAATTAAACATAGTCTATCATTGTTATTGAGTCACTAAGGCCTTGTCCAGTCCTATGTGAGCATGCATCTTATCAATCGATATCATTCAACAATACCTGAAACATATGTGAAAACGAGGTCAGCAAAGAAATGCTGGCGAGTACATAGGTTTTGTGAAAATAAGATTCATGACTTCTGTTTTAAGAAAATGTTTAGTCATGAACCTTGTAATTTGCTTTGTCTTTGTAAATCATTTGAAAAATAATAAGTTCAGGTGATATGTATAATAAGAGAATAATGCATGATTAAATGAATAACCATGTAAAATGAGTTTATATAAGATAAGTTGTTTGTAAATAAATGTCTTGTGAAAAGTATGTTACTTGTATAAAATGTTCTATGTCTCAAACTGAAATGATTCAAATAACGCTACAATATGTAATACCATACAAACACTTATATATAGGAAGTACCAGCGGCGTATCCACCATGCTTGTATCATATTCCACACGCATTGTTACTTAATCACTTAATCAAACCAAACCACCAAAGTAATGTTCATGCCCAATGTAAATCATGTAATATGTAACCAAAACCCAATCGTATATCGCTGTGAAAACCAATCGTTTACCCAAATCGTTAAATTCGTTTTAGGTCGTGAAACTACTTAAATGGTCGTCTCGCTAATAACATTCAAACCTTCTTGACTCGCATTAATAAACCCTTACCAAAGGATAGATTAACAATTCGCATTAATAAACCCTTACCAAAGGATAGATTAACAACTCGCATTAATAAACCCTTACCAAAGAGTAAATTAAAAATTACAGATTCAGTCGCTACCCACAACACCCACACATAACTACGGGTGTAGTAAATAACGGGACTTATCAGATCCTATGGTACCATAACCTAATACTGGTCGGCTTGATCATTGCTAATGAATGTCATTTGTTATGTAACTACAACCAACAAGTTTGTTCACTTTATTGAAATCGTTATTAGTTTTGTATAAATCGTCTTAATTGTTTTTGAAACCATCGTTATAACATCGAAAACATTTAGCACATATGAGTCACCCCAAAACAATTGAAAGCAGTAAAATAGGGGAATAATGTACTCGCCTGAGAATGCTTGGAGGTCTTGAACAACAACCAAACAAAGCTAGAGAGAGCACGGAATCAGTCGGCAATCTAAAACTATATAAATAAACCGGACTTAAATCGGGAGATCGGATAGGATGAGGCTTGGTAAACCAAATGAGTATTGGAACTCATATGATATGGTTTAACAAGGCCTACATACTACATTGAGACTAACCTAAGTGCTTTCGACCCATCGCGACCCATTAAGGTAACTTATGCTACTTTAACGCGTCGTGCGCGTGAAACGCGTTCGGACCGTCTAACTAGTCCTATGACAAGTGTTATATGCCTAAACATGTTACATAATCAGTTATGTGACAAAAGTTTAGGTTACATATGCTTAATTACCAATTATACATGAAAAGGGTATTCTGGTAATTTACCTAAGGCATATAAACTACCTATCATACAACTACTTAAACGAAGCGACCATAGGGTATAACCTTGGAAGGTTATTCCCTACCTACTATGGTCACCTAATGTATTTGGTCGGATCCTAATGATCGACCAAATGGGTCGGGTTCGAGGTATAAGCGATTTATTAGATCGCTTACCCTACGACCCTAGACAACGTGGTAATCAGTAGGCATAGTCCAAAGGGACTATAACCAACGTGATTACACTCACGTTGCGAAGTTCAAACGAACTTCGCATTGACCATAATTGGTCAATGTAGAAAATCAAACAAAGTTTGACTTTCAGACTCGAAAGACTCGAAAAGCAATAAAAGAACGAAAGAATACTTACGAAGGGTCCCCGAATGCTAACTTCGATTCAAAAATCTCAGGTATGAAACAATAGTTTCAACTTAGAGTTTCTCAAATCAAAGTTCTTGTAATTTTGAAGCATGGGGGGTGGGGTATTTATAGTAAAAGGTCCACCGTTAAGATCGTTTCATGGAAAACGTGCCTTAATCCCACCCGTACAAGTGTCGGGACCTTATGGTGACTAAAATGTGATCCTTATCAGCTGACTAGACAATTGGGATTGTGTGGTGGTGAAACAAACAGCTGTAATCTGCTGTTAGAAACATTTAACCTGGTCAGAAGGTGCCTCGCGGGCCGCCTAAGGATGCTCAGGAACTGAGGCAGGCCGCCTAGCAGTCACAGATCAGCAATAAGTTTCAGAAATTACAGTTTCAGTCCCTGCACGTGTTTAAGGCCATTTCCGACACTTCCAAGGCCCGTAAAGCCAACTTTAAGGCCCTAAAATGATGCCTAAACATTTTGGACATGAAACATGCTCAAAAATATGCCGGGTGTTGGTTCGTTTGGTCGTACGAACGCGATGTTCGCTTAATTACGACGGAATGCGCATAAGCGCGAAAAACGATCCAAATGACGCAACGAATGGATTTTTGGCAAGCCAAACACTAAAGCATAATATAGTCATGCTTACATAAATTTTTGGATGTCCGGATGTATTCAGAACGTAAGTTATGCGCGAAAACGCAAACTTGTGCACTTTTTGACACTTTTAGTCCCTGAATGACACAAAAGTTTATTTTAGCATACCGAACACCTCAAAGCCTATTTCTAAGCTATGTGAAGGATATTTATGGTATGTTTAACTTATGGTCATGTTCCGGAATGTCTGTTACAGTTCAAATTGGCATACTTTCGCAGTTTCTCAACTTTAGTCCCTGTAAGCGATTAAACTTTGATTTCACCACACCAAACCTTCCAAAACTTATATCTAAGTTATGTAAAGGTTATTTAAGGTATGTTAAGCCTATGTCACTATTCCGGAGTGTTTGTTGCATTAAACTGGTTATATTTACGCATCAGTGCGCGTATAACCTTCCAGAAAGCGATTTAGAGTTTGAAATTGAACAAGAATTGATATGTGCAAATGATACACATATTTTTACAAATCCCAAGTATGAAATATAATATTTCATTGGTTTGGTATTTGTTTGATGGCCGTGGAGGCACAGGTGTTACAGCATGCATGTAATTTTTGTCACATACTCATAATGTAAGAATACTTGCGTTTATGTATGTATGATTAGATGATAATGGATGATATATGTTGTGATTTGTAAGAACATTGAGTTAATATGTTCTTGTATGTATTTAAATCATGTGTAATGATGATGATGGTATATGAGTGCATTAGATGCACCTACATGGACATGCATGTTGATATGTAATCATGAAAAGATGATTTGAGCATGATTTGATAAAATAAAGTTTTGATCAGATTATAAACACTAAAATATGATTATTTCGAAGTGTTAAGTGATATAAAACTTTGTCATAAAGTTTACTAGCTTTGCATGTTGTACTTGGTGCTTTATGAGTTGTAAAATACGTGAAATCGCATGATTTATGTGACTTACACAAAAACTGCACTTATCTGATTATAATCATCATTTTAATCAGTAAATAACATGTTTTGTGTTAAAATATCAAGTCATTCCAAGTTGGGATGGTTATAGTAACGTTTAACGCACTATGCGGTAAAACGGTCAAAAATCGGCTTTTCAAACGATTTTTATAAAACTGATTTAGATCAGTAAGTAAACTGATATTTTTAGTTTGGTTGGTCATACGTGACTTCCGACGCCTGAAAACGTTATCGAATCACTAAAATACACGTTTTACAATGAACACTAGCATGGGTTATTTTTGGGTGAACCTTATGTGTTAAAATGTGTTATGTGATTTAAATAAGTGAATGTGATAATATGATAAGTGTTGACATGATAGTGGGGAATTTAGACTATGAATGTACACTTGTGCGTTTAAAGCGGTAGAATCGGTAAAAATCGCGTAAAATGCATAAGTTGATTGTCGAGCATGAAAATTGATATATACAAGATATTCTATGTATGCATGCATTAAAAATGACAAAATAAATATGTTGACGAGGTTTCGCGTGTTACGATATTTGATTTATGTGTACGTTTATGTATATATATTACGACGCGCAAATCGTAGATATATTACGTATAAACGGGTGTGTTAACGGATTTACATGATAATGGTCGCTAATAAAATCGTTCAAGTCGCAAAATCTTAAATATATATATATATATATGAACTCATATATATATTAACGTGCCAACATAATTGAAAACGATAACTTTTTGAGGAAATCTCAAAGTTTTGTGAGAAATCTAAGAGACGGAGAAACTTATGAATTTTTGTGATATATTGATTGATAAAATCGTTCCTACACATAATAGGACATGTAGAAATCAATATGTGGGATTGCGCTACTTAAAATTACGCACCCAAAGGTGAGTGTCATTAAACCCCCTCTTTTTACTGTTTTTGTATATATTTTGGGGGAAGAACATGCCAAAAAGGGTTAAATAATTATTTGGAATAAAACATACCTTTTGATATAAATTATATATTTTCATCGAAAATATATGGATTTGATAAATATATATGTTTCGGGGAGAAACGGTTTTGTTAAATATATTTTGCAGGGAGAAATGGTTTTGTTAAATATATGTTTAGGGGAGAAACGGTTTTGGTGAAAGTTATATGTTTCGGGATGAAACGGTTTTGGTAAATAAATATGTTTCCGGGAGAAACGGTTTTGTTGAATATATGTTTCGGGATGAAACGGGGGTTTGTACGGGGCTTCAGAGAAAACAACCGTGTAGTTGGGACAGAATTACTTGGTCCCAGGGGTTTCAGTAAAATCGTACAACTGTTTATATTAAATTTGTCATATTAGTAGGATATATATATTATACGTGAGGCAGGCATCATAGATGGCCTCGATATGGGCCATGTGCAAGTGATGTCGTTTAATCATTTAAGTATTGCACGCGAGGAATTGTTGGTAGATCTATCGGGTTGACAACCCCGTCGTGACCGGTCGCTCCGTGTCAAGTCAAACGACGAATTGATATTTTGTTTATTGTCTAGCTTTAATTATCCCTTCATTGTAAATATATAGTTCGTAATGTCTAGCTAACTTACGAGTCCAAACATTTGATACTATAAATTTAACATGTAAACTTGGGAAGATGCTTTGTTCGAAGGTTTCTGGGAAACGCTTGCGATGACTGACCCTTGGATTTTATTTAGGAAATAAATTGACTTTCGTAAATTATATGGATGTTCTATAATAAACACATATTTGGAAAGTTTTTCCTTGGGATCAAATTATTTTAAATTTGAATATGCGAACTCACATTCCTTTGTGTTGACACTTGATTTTAACGTGTTCTTCAGGTACTTGAGTTCGGCTTCGGGAATTATGGCGTATCTTATGGTTGTTGATGCATGTGTGGTATAAAAATGTGTTGGACAAACTTTTAAAACTGTTTGGGACAAATGTAACAAGATCCATAAGGATCAAGACAACTAAACTATGTTGTGGTTGTGCCGTGTTTTGAAACTCTATGTTTAAAACTTATGTTTTAATTAAGTTAATATGTCCAACAATTAAATGTATCGTTCGACAAGATATTAATGGGCACCAACTTCCGTCACCACTACATTTTATATTCCGCAGCGACGTTTTTGGGGTATGACAATATTTGTTTAGAAAAGTTTACATATATATATATATATATATATATATATATATATATATATATATATATATATTGGGGATGCTTCAATTAAAAACCACTAATCATTGTGAAAACCTGAAAACTAACTAAAAACGCCTAAAACATGCCAATTTTTTTTACAAATTTTCGCTACTTTTTATATATAAAAAAACTTTTTTTTCTAAAAAAAAAACTTGTACTGCACATGTGCATTATATGTGTACTACAATTTTTTTTGAAAAAATGTTTTTTTATATATAAAAAGTAGCGAAAATTTAAACAAAATTTGAAAAAAAAAATTGTATGTTTTTTAGGCTTTTTTTAGTTAGTTTTCAAGTTTTCACAATAAAAGGAGTTTTCGCTTGAACCTTCCCCCGTATATATATATATATATAGGGAGAGGATCATGGGAAAACTAGATATAAATGAGAAAACCAAAAAACTAACCAAAAAAGCACTAAAAAGGAGGGGGGAGACTTTTAATGAAGGAGGGGGGACTTTTAATGGAGGGGTAAAATTGGAAAAAAAAAATATATAACTTTTCAAACATTTCCCATTTCTCCATACGTTATCATTTTAAAACAAAAATGGCACCATAAGATCACAAATTTTTGTATTTTTCATTCAAGTATATTCGAGCATATTTTTTATGGCATAAAAAAAGATTTATGGTGTCGTCTTGTTTTCAATACTATTATTATAGGAGTGCACATGTGCAATATAACATGTACTACAATTGTATTACATGCTTAAAATTAGCTTTTTGAGTATAGTTTAGCTTTTAGGGTTAGTTTTTTTGGAGGTTTAGGATTGGGATTAGGTTTTTGGGTCTGGGGGGGGGGGGGTTTAGGTTTTTGGGGGGTGGGGTGGGGGGTTAAGGTTTTTTTCGGGTTTATGTTTAGGGTTTTCGGGAGGGTGGGGGGTGGGGGGGTTTAGGCTTTTGGGGGGTGGGGGGGTTAGGCTTTTGGTGGGATGGTGAATTTAGGTTTTTGGGGGGTGGGGGTAGGGGGTTTAGGTTTTTGGGGGTGTCGGTGGGGGGTGGGTTAAGTGGTTTAAGCTTTATATATTAGTGCACATGTGCATTACAACAAAAAAAAAAAAAATTTTTTTTTTTTTTTTGAAAATTTTTTTCTATTCATAAAAACTAGCGATTTTTTTATTAAAAATTGTAAAAAAAAAAATTGGTATGTTTTTAGGTTTTTTTTAGGCTTTTTTGGTTAGTTTTTTGGTTTTCTCATTTAAACTAGTTTTCTCATGATCCATCCCCTATATATATATATATAGGGGACTGCTAAAATGAAAACCAGATCTAGTTGTAAGAACCGTGAGAACTACACCGTACGGGGCGAGGTGGACCAAAATTTTTTTCATAAACGTAGATGCGTGTATTATAAACACATTTGTAAAAAAAATTCAAAAAAAAATGTCGTGTGTGTAGTTTTGAGCACCACAAGTTTACGTTTACAGGTACCGTAAATTTGGTTTAAAATTTACGGTACCCGTAAACACAAACAAAACTACACACACGACATTTTTTTTATTTTTATTTTTTACAAATGTGTTTATAATACACGCATCTACGTTTATGAAAAAAATTTTGGTCCAACTCGCCCCGTACAGTATAGTGTTGGTGCACGAATGTCTAAAGCCTGCGTCTTAGTCTTAGTTGATCAATGTATAGGGTCTAGATGTGTTAATTATGAATGTATAGGGGGTTAATATGAAAATTTGGGGTTTGTAATGTTGATATTTCCCTTATATGGACATAGTGTCACATGAGCGAAATCCCAAGCTTATGATTTCGCTCATATGAACATGTCATATAAGCGAAATCTCATCCCCTATAAATAGTTGTGTTGTTTTCTCATTTGTAACGTTCATGTCCAGTGTGTAGCCGAACTGCTGCCCATATATTTCTTGAAGAATTAATGAGAAAACCAGTTTAAAGTGATCTGCTTCTATTTCTACTCCTTTCTTGCTTTGATTCATGCCGATTTTGTATTTTCGCTGCATTTTCGGTAGTTGCTAGCTCTGATTGACTCACACGACTGTCAAATACGTTCCAACAATTGGTATCAGAGCCAGTTGTGAGCTGGTTGACCTAAATCAAAGCCTTTTTCAAGCACATTTTGAGTTTCAGACCTTTCCGACGGACAAAAATGACTGAGATTTGGACATATAGTGTAAAACTGGTTAATAACAAACCCTTGAGTTTTTCAGAACTAAAATCAGCTTAAAAGTGATCCAAATTTGCTCGTGAATAGGTTCCTCTTATATGGTATCTTGAGAGGTTTCGCTTTTACGGCATAAGCATTTCAGAGGTTTCGCTCAAGAGGTTTCGCTTTTAGTGTCATTTTCAGGAGTTTCGCTCTTGTGGTTTCGCTTATAGTGACATATTTGGATTCGTTTTAGTGGTTTCGCTTATTAGTCATGTTATAGGTTTCGCTTATAAGGGCATATACAGGTTTCGCTCGTAGGTTTCGCTCCAAGTGTCAGTTTCGCTAAAGTGGTTTCGCTCATAAGTCAATTAAGTGGTTTCGCTCATAACAACACATAAAGTCTAATTTTGCTTATACGACCTGTTTTTGTGTAAAAGTCATGGTTTGAGCATTTAGTCCGTTTCGTACGTGATCGAGTGTTGGAAACTCAGTTTGTGTTAAAAGTTTTCGATAAAAACAATCTGTTTAATCAAAAAGTTAAACATTTTTTGAAATTTGTCACTAAAAATGGAACATCAAGATTTTTATAACTTGTTTGCGGGAAGCGGTTTGACGGCTACGCAGAGTTCAACAAGCATTATTCAGAACGTTAATATGGAAAATGAATTGGGAACAATGCAGAAACCACCCAAACTGATGAACTTAGATGAATTCTCAGGTTGGTCTGGAAGATTTAGAAACTGGGTTCAGGCTAACCACTTTGAAAGCTGGATGAAGGTTGAGGCACCATATGCTCAACCAGTAGATGCTCGAAATCAACCGAAATCGATTGGAAGTTTGACGCAAACAGAGCAGAATGATTTCAAAGCAGAGAAAAAAATGATTAGCATTCTTGAGCAAGCAATCAAAGAGGATATTTTGGTGTTGCTGCAACACGATGATAATGCTTATTCTATTTGGGCGGCATTGAAATTAAAATTTAAAGGAAGTGAATCCATGCTCAAGAACAAAAAGGCGTTGTTAAAGAAAGAATTCGACATTTTCACTTACATGAAAGGTGAAACCACAAAAAGTTTGATTGATAGGTATTGCCATTTAGTATTGGAGTTGAAGAGATTGGAAATTACCAAGACAAATGAAGAATTAATCGACAAATTGGCAGATGCATTGCCATATGATGAGTGGGGTACTTACCTGATGATGTTGAAAAACACTCCAGGCTTTGGTAATCTGAATCTTAGTGGTTTCATAGAAAAAATTGAAGCTCACAAGCTGGAATTGCTGAAAATCAAGAAAATGAACTTAGCGAGTGTGCAGCAAGATGTGTCTCTGTATTACAAAGGCAACCCTTCAGTTTCAACCAATCAAAGCCCAAAAATACAGACAGGGTTCATTGCTGATAACACTTCAAGTGTTTCTTCAAACACTCCTCAATCTGGAAATTTTTCATCATTCGCGAACTTTGAACCAAATGTCAAAGCTCAGGAACAACCTTCACCTCAAAGCTCAACAGGATCAAATCATCTGGCGTACGTTTCTGGGGTTCAGTGCAACATTGCGGTAAACATAAAGAATGGAAACGAGATCACGGAAATAGCCGCAAAACAGCACATAGCAATGCTTGCTTCCGTTCTTGAGGCTTAAGAGGGCTTAGTAGCAGGGAGAATCGGTAATCCTGACATGACGAAGGAGGATTACGACCAAATTGATCCCGAAGAACTTGAACTGATTGACATCAAATGGGGCATGGCTAGTCTGGTGAGGAGGGCTCAACGTTTCATGGAAACTACAGGCCGGAACAGTTTATCAGGCCCCGATCAGAAGTTAGGGTTCGATAAGTCGAAAGTTACTTGTTTTAAATGTAAAGAACGTGGTCACTTCAAACGAGAATGTCCCAACCGTGAAGTAAACAATCATCAAAACCCGTTCACCAACGACTACTACAGGCAAGCGATTTATCACTGACCAAATCAACAGCCAACTGTTCAAAGGCCACAAATTGAGAATAAACCGGAGAAAGCGCTGATCGTGAATCAAGACGATGAGAAGGTAGCTGCAGGTTTCAGCTGGGATAAATATATCCCCGGTAGTGATGGACAGGAAATGATGGCTGAAGTTGTTGAAATTTCTGAGATGGTGTCTGAACCGGAAACAGTTACTGAAGATGTTTCTGTAGTTGTTGAAGAGGTTTCTGCTGAAAAGACGGACAATTTTGAAGAAATAGCTGCTGAAGTGTATTATTATCAGTCTGAGCAGGAGGTTTTGGGAAGTTTAATGAAATCTATATTGCCTCCTAACATTTCTGAATCTTTTGCAGGTTACTTTGAAGAACCAAGGACCGGATCATGCCCAAGGTTTGAAGGGAAGAAAGAATCTGTTGAAGAAATGATCGATGTGACAAAGGAAATGACTGAAGACATTTTGAAAGAAATTGCTGACAAGGCTCTCATGGCGAAACTGAAAGAGGAAGACACAGAACTTGTGAAGTCCGAGTCTGTCGGTATCGATTCAGTTCAAAAGGAGTCGGATCAGGAGTCAGGAATTGAGGAGGTCAAATCTGAGAAAGTGTCTGAGTCAGAGTTCAAAGATGTCGGTAAACAGGAAGTGAAAATTGCTCATGAAGCAGAAATTGTTGAGAAAGTGAATTCAATATCTGAAACACCATGCCAAAAGTGTTTACAACCGTGCATGGAGTGTCTTGAAAAAGACACTAAGTTTCAGGAATTGAAAGAACATGCTGACATGTTAAAATTTGATCTAGGACAAATCAAAGAAGCATATGATACACTAGCCAGATCAGTTAAAATGATTAAAGAAGAAAGTGTCGAAAATGATAAAGCCACAAAACTAGCAAAAGCAACACTTTTTGATAAACAAGTGGAAGTTAATTTTCATATTGACACAATCGCATCATTAAAGAAATAATTGGAATTGACTAAAATTGAAAATGAGCGAATCGATAAGAAATTAATGAGCTATGTTGCATCATCCTATGTTCTTGAACAAATTGTTCCACAACAGCTCAATGCTGCACCGGTCTTTAACAGTGTTCCACCCCCAATGTGGAATCATTATACTCAAAAGTATCCAGATGGGGTGGAAGCTGCATTGAATCTCAAGTTGAAAACAATTGAGGATGAATTGCCTGAGAGCATAGATGTTACATTCTCTGCGTCTGACACCGACAGCGAGTCACAGGTCATCAAGACTGTTGTCGATCAGGTGTTAGATGAAGAGAATGATAACTCTGATGTTGAAGTTATGAAATCTCATTCTGAGAAGTCTGTTACTGATTCTGAAGATGAGGGTAACTTTTTAGATTGTTTCATACCAAAATCAGACAAGAGTAAGAATGATGATCCGATTATGGTGGTTTACACTATGATTGGAACGGACAAGCTTTATTCTGATTTCGAGTATCCTCTTCAGAATGTTAAGATTGAAAATGTCGAGAAAGTTTTCAAATTGGTTGAAATGGACATTAATGAGGTAAACAACAAAGAATTTTTTTCAAAACCTAAAAAGTCATTTGTTACAACACGTGTCAACAACTCGGGGAAAAAGGAATAGGAAGGTAATGGTAACAAGAAAAATGGTAACAACTTTAAAAACAAAGGAATTGGTTTTGAGAAAAAGATGGATAAGAAGGTTATCAAGCCAAAAGATAAAATGAATGATGTTTTTGTTGTTGGACCAAGTGTGGATGATGAGAAGGAATACATTTTTAGTCAAAAAGCAGTTGACGATTTCAATGCGGCTAAGAAACTGAAAGTAGAGTCATTCAAGTCAACTTTTGTCGAGTATGACAAGAGTTTGTTATCGCTGCAATGAAATCGGGCACATGGCAAAACAATGCAAGAAAGTTTTCGAAAAACCTGTCATTAAACCTGGTGTTCAAAAACCTCGACCTAAGTCACCAATTGACAAAAAGAGTAAAAACAAATGGTTTCACCAATCCGCATCTTGAAAAGAGGTGAATCATTGAAGTCGGAAGATAATCCGAAATCGACATTCGAGATTGGCGAATCTTCAAAGTCACAAAAGACTTCAAAGATTTATCCGAAAACAAAAATTTTTGAAACTCAATCATGGGTGGTTAAACCAAAACAATCAGTTGAGGTGAAGAAAATGGAGAATGAGTTAAAGTTTGAATCAAAAGTCTTTAATCCAAATGTTTTAAATATTTTTGGAAAAATGGTTGACAGAAAAGTCAAAGGGGTAAAGGAATTTTATGAATCAAAAGTGGTTGTTAATGATAATCATGAATTTGAATTTGAGCTTGACAAGTTTCTTGCAGAGTTTCCCCCGATAAAAAATGAAGAAAAATCAAAAGTAAAAACTGATGTTCAGAATGTCACGTTTAACTTTCCTAAGACTGATGAGAAGTGTGATGTAGTGTTTGGGAGTGTTTCAGCAGTTAAGAAATCATGGAGTTCATTGTTTGAATGAATTTGCTATGATGTTTGCAGGGGCTGCCCAAGTCGATACTATCAAAGTGGATTATGGATAGTGGCGCTTCAAGGCATATGACTAGGACGCTTGCTTTGCTTTATGATGTCAAATCCATAAACGGAAGCTATGTTGGATTTGCCGGGAACCAAGGTGGAAGGATCGTTGGTCAAGGAACGCTGTCAAATGGCGTAATTTCGTTCGACAAAGTGAACTACATAGTAGAGTTAACAAACAATTTACTCAGTATTTCACAAATCTGTGATAAAGCGTTTAGTGTACATTTTACAAAAACTGAATGTGTGGTTTTGAAACCAGGGTTTAAAATCCCTGATGAGATGGTGTTGTTGCGTGCTCCACGAGAAAACGACTTGTATTATCTTGATATGAGCGTCGCAACACCAACAACTCATCAGAAACAGTGTTTTGTGTCAAAGACTAAAGCGACGGAAAAAGATTCGATAATGTGGCATCGTAAGATGGGCCACATTCATATTCGCAAAATGAACTTTTTGGTACACAATGATTTGGTTGATGGTGTTAATCTAAAGAATTTTCACTTAAATGATGATTGTGTAGCATGTAAGAAAGGAAAGCAAACTCTGAAGTCACACCCATTGAAGATGATGAATACAATCAGGTTACCTCTTGAGAGATTGCACATGGATCTCTTCGGGCCTGTCAACGTAAAGAGCATCAGCGGAGACTTATATTGCTTGGTGGTGACTGATGAACTTACGAGATTTTCTTGGGTAGTGTGCTTGGAACGAAAAGATCAAACTTTTGAGTCTTCGATGGTGATTTTCAAGAAAATGGAAACGGTGTATAAACTGCCAATCCGGAGGATTCGGAGCGACAACGGAACGGAATTCAAGAACAACAAGATGTACGAGTTCTGCAACGAGAAGGGAATTCTTCATGAATTCAGTGCGCCGTACACACCACAGCAGAATGGCGTAGCTGAATGAAAGAATCGGACCCTGATTGAGACAGCACGTACAATGTTAGCCGATTCCAAGCTACCAATCTTTTTCTTGAGTGAAGCAGTATCAGCAGCCTGTTACACATTGAATAGAGTTCTCACTGTCAAGAAGTATAAAAATACTTGCTTTGAGCTGTTGCACCGTTATAAGCCGAATCTTGAGTTTTTGGAGCCATTCGGGTCTCTTTGTACTTTTATTGATGAAAACGGTAAATTTGGCGCTAAATCTAATGAGGGTTTCTTTGTAGGTTACGCTAGCCCACTTAAGAGGGTGTTTGTACCATGCCTGGGTAAGGTGATTCAAGTCCAACACGTGGATTGTCAGAAGCACACTCCATCACCACAACTTCCCAGACAAAGATTCCTGTTCGACTACGATAAGCTCTGGGATTCGTTTCATCTGCCGGTCGAGCCGAGTGATGAGGAACTAGCTCTTATGTACATGTATCAGCAAAATATGTCACAGGAGCAAATGACTAGACCGCTAGAAGTTTCTCAACCCACCGTGGGTACTCACGATGATGAAGCAGGACCGAGTGGAACAGCTCACGAACCACCAGAGGAACCAGTTCCATCATTTGACGAATCTGACGACTCAGAAGCGGAACCCGCTCCGACTTTTGATGAGGATCCAACGGAAGCTGAGGATCAAACCGTTGATCTTGACATATCAAGCTTGGAATCGGAAGTAAATGTGCCTGATAATGCTATGCCACGGACGTTGTCATATCATCCCTCAGAACAGATTATTGGTGACCTGCAAAGTGGTGTTAAAACCCGACATCAAATAGATCGAGCTCTTACATGTTTCTATTAATCTATTGCTGATATGCAGAAAGAAGTCTCATTAAAATGTTTTATTTCGCAGATAGAGCCTAGAACCTACAAAGACGCATTGACTGAGGATAGCTGGGTGAATGCAATGCAGGAGGAGCTGCAACAGTTCAAAAAATTGGGCGTCTGGAGACTTGTCGATCTGCCTAAGAATCAAAAGCTAATCAAGAAGAAATGGGTTTTTAAATGTAAGCGTGATGACAGAGGTGTTGTGGTGAGAAACAAAGCGTGACTTGTGGTTCAAGGTTTCAGTCAACAGGAAGGAATAGATTATGATGAAGTTTACGCGCCGGTTGCCAGACTTGAGGCAATTCGGATTTTTCTAGCCTTCGCGTCATGGAAAGATTTTAAAGTATATCAACTTGACGTCAAATCTGCCTTCCTTTACGGAACTATCAGAGAAGAAGTGTATGTGGGGCAACCGCCGGGGTTCACAGATCCACTGCAAAAAAACAAGGTGTATCTACTGGATAAAGCGCTGTACGGACTTCACCAGGCCCCGAGAGCCTGGTACGAGATACTTTCGACATACTTGCTGGACAACGGGTTCACAAGAGGGACCGTAGACAGCACTTTGTTCACCAAGGAAGAGGCAGGCCACTTGTTGATTGTGCAGATATATGTTGACGATATCATTTTTGGATCCACCAAAGACGACCTGTGCAAAGAATTTGAAAAGGTGATGAAGAAAAAGTTCGAGATGAGTTCAATGGGGGAGATGAAGTTCTTCCGCGGGCTGCAGGTGGAACAAATGCCAGACGAAATCTTCATTCATCAATCGAAGTATGTGAAGGACGTGCTCGATAAGTTTGACATGACAGATTGCAGTCCTGCATCCACCCCCTTGCACAGAATCATGGAATTTGTCCAGACGAGAATGGTGTCAAAGTGGAGGAGACATTGTACCGGTCAATCATTGGATCCTTAATGTATCTCACTGCTTCCTGACCGTACATCATGTATCCGACATGTCTTTGTGCCAGATATCAGTCAAATCCAAAGCAGTCACACCTGACCATAGTCAAACGTATCTTACGGTATTTGAAAGGCTGCCCAAGCATTGGCTTGTGGTATCCTCGATCGGGTGACTTTACTTTATCTGGTTTCGCTGATTCTGACTTTGGAAGCTGCAAGTAAAACGCAAAGTCCACCACTGCTGGGTGTCAGTTCTTCGGAACTCGACTCGTTACCTGGCAGTGTAAGAAACAAACAGAAGTAGCGCTCTCTACATGCGAGGCTGAATACGTTTCAGCCTCCAGCTGTTGCTCACAGATTCTTTGGATCCAACAGCAGATGCGAGATTTCAGTTTGCAGTTCTTAGATACTCCGATCTATGTGGACAACGAAGCAGCTATTAACATCACTAAAAATCCGGTTCACCATTCTAAAAAAAACACATTGAAATCCGTCACCACTTTATCCGTGATTGTCACGAGAAAAAGTTAATTCGGATTGAACACTTGCACACCGATGATCAGAAAGCGGATTTTTATACTAAACCATTTGACAAAAAGAGATTGTATTATCTTTTGAAATTGAACGGGATGAAAAATCTGCAATCTGGGAGGGTTATTGAATGTGAAGCCGAGTTGGGCGGCGATCTGACATGAACCTTTGTCGTGTTGTCAATTTTGTTTGTACAGTTTGTTTTCTGATTTTCGATAAAAACAAAAACACAAAAATATGTTTTTCTTTTTAGGGGGAGAAAGTTTACAGAAAATTACAAAAACATGATAAAAACTACAAAAACCAAAAACATTTGAAAAAGTAAAAATGAGTTTGTGTAAAAAGGGGAAATGATAGTACATCAGCTAGACAGTGCAGTACGCTAAAGAATTGTAAAGTATAAATATGTTAAGCAGTCTTGTAGATGATATGTCGATAGGTTTTTATACATTCAGTAGATTTGTTCGGGATATAAACATAAAAATTACTTGCTTTTATGTGGGGAACATCTCTCGGATATATGGGTAACCCCCCAAAATTTCGTTTGAAAGATTCCTTTTTCTGATATACTAGGTTTGTTTATTCAGTGATATCTGGGGTATTATTCCGGGACTTCTGCTGAACGGTAGTTCTGACCTAGTCCTCGAATAATACTTTCCGCAACTGCTTGAAACATAGCATCACCCTCAGCATATATGATAAGACAATAAAATTGCTTAGCAATGCTGTTGTAGAAAAGATCCTCTAAAGGGGACACACTCAAAAGTCGAGTCATGATCTCTCTGCTGAACTGTAGTTCTGACCTGAGCTCTCATGATTCTTCATAATTTATTAACCCCTTACAGATATCATTTGTGTTTAAAACTCACCTGTAAGACTGAATATTGTACGGGAGTATATTCTGAGGCGGGACACATATAAAAGTTTAAGTCTTAAAACATTAATTCAGTATCCTGAACAGATTGAGAAATGTGTGAAAATTTAAAATGGATCAGTATAATGAAAATCAATGCAAACTGTTTAATATTGAAAATGTAATCAAGCTTAACGGTACTTGTATCTCGTCGGCAGCTGATATGATCCCCTAACACGCTCACAAAAAGATTGTGTGTACAGTTTTGAGTTTATCCAGTTAAAAATCCATAAAGATTTTAGTTTCTCATTTTATTTTCGACAACTGACATTGGGAATCGGTCGATCAAAGCTTAGTGCAGATCATGTCTGTGTTTGATAAGGGCTGGGTAAGCTGGTGATGCAGAACAATGATTGGTAAATAATTGATACAATGCTGGACAGTTGAAAAGTGTTTGGAAGTTCAAAATGTTCAAAAGTTCATTCGTTTGAACTATTTTCAGAATGAAATAAATGTGTACTTCATAATTCGGTAATCCAAGGTCATTAACTTGGACTTGGTAGGCCAAGCAGTTGACCAAGGTCATTGATTTGGACTTGGTTAACTGGGTGTGACGGTGTTTAATCAGAAAAGTGTTAAAAAATCAAAGTTTTGAAAACAACACCCTGATTTTGCTCATGTGTCACTGAACAATAATTTTGAAAATTAAAAGGTTTAAAATTTGATTGTAAAGTTTTAAGTTTAGTTGTTTGGATTCTTTATATAGTCAAATCTTTATAGGATTGTGAAAGAACCAGATCATCAATTCTGGACATTTAAAATGTTTATTCTTATAAAAGTTTGAGGTTTGTAGGTGAAAGTTCCAGATTAAGATCCCGACAGCAGAGTCTTAGGGGGAGTCTGAAGACTAGCTTGATGCAAAAGGAAGCTTGTTGCTGATAATCCAGGTGTTGATTCTAAAAGCACAGAAGATTGATGAAAGGGGGAGCCTGCCAAAGAGAAAGAGAAGTTTAGGAAGCTGCTGAAGAAGCCTAAGTCTAGAGAAGGAAAATTCAAGTCCCTGTAAAGTTTGAAGACCAAGACTGAAGACTCCGGCTGTATCCAAGGGGGAGTTTGTTGGTGCACGAATGTCTAAAGCCTGCGTCTTAGTCTTAGTTGATCAATGTATAGGGTCTAGATGTGTTAATTATGAATGTATAGGGGGTTAATATGAAAATTTGGGGTTTGTAATGTTGATATTTCGCTTATATGGACATAGTGTCACATGAGCGAAATCCCAAGCTTATGATTTCGCTCATATGAACATGTCATATAAGCGAAATCTCATCCCCTATAAATAGTTGTGTTGTTTTCTCATTTGTAACGTTCATGTCCAGTGTGTAGCCGAACTGCTGCCCATATATTTCTTGAAGAATTAATGAGAAAACCAGTTTAAAGTGATCTGCTTCTATTTCTACTCCTTTCTTGCTTTGATTCATGCCGATTTTGTATTTCCGCTGCATTTTCGGTAGTTGCTAGCTCTGATTGACTCACACGACTGTCAAATACGTTCCTACATATAGTTCCCATGGTTCTTACAACTGGAGGTGGTTTTCATTTTAGCGGACCCATATATATATATATATATAGGAACAGGATCAGAAGAGAATGCCTAAAAGTGTGAGAACGGTGAGAATGATTCTCAGCCAGAAGATCTTAGTGGTTTGTGGCTGAGATTGATGCGGTGACATTTTTGTAAATAATAGGGGTCTTGGAACTAACAGGAGGGGTAAAATAGGAAGATCCAATCAAAGGTGCACATGCTAATCACATGCCATTTCCCCCCATCATATTTAAACGACAATAACTTTTTTATACGTGATTATTTTTCGAAAAAAAATTACACCATAAAACTCAGCGTTTTTTTTATCTTTCCAATGAGTATACTATTGATATACTTTTCGGAAAAAATTAATTGGGTTTTATGGCGTTTTTCTGAACTGGGTGTTTTATGGCGTTTTAGACTAGGTATTTTCATGGCGTTTTTCTGAACTAGGTGTTTTTATGGCGTTTTAACTAGGTATTTTCATGGCATTTTTCTGAACTGAGTGTTTTATGGCGTTTTCAACTGAGTTTTTCATGGTGTTTTTCTGAACTGCGTGTTTTATGGTGTTTTTACAGTACAAATTATGATTTTTCTGAGCTCAAAATATATTAATTTAGGCGGATGGCTCAAAAAATGGGTTTTTTTGTTATGGCGTTTTAATTAAATACTAATTAAATACTTGTGTTCACACTTGTTCACACTATAAGTTACACTTTGGACCCTGAAAATATAGCGTTTTTTGTTATGGCGTTTTAACTAGTTTGAATTCTTTTATTTCCAATCAAAGTTGTGTGTATGAGGAAACTAATTAAATACTTGCGTTCACACTTGTTCACACTATAAGTTACACTTTGGACCCTGAAAATATATGTTTTTTTTTTGTTATGGCGTTTTAACTAGGAGCTGGCTCAAAAAATGGTTCTTTTGAGTTGTTGTAAATTATATCTCAAAAAATAGCTTTTGAGTGTTTTATGGCGTTCTAAAAAATGGTTTTTTGAGCTGTTGTAAATTATAGCTTAAAAAAATAGCTTTTGAGTGTTTGGCGTTTTTATAAATTGGGTGTTTTTATGGCGTTTTATTTGAACACCCAGTTCATGTGAGTGAGTTTTTTTGACAATATTACCCCTTAGTGTAATTATATCTCAAAAAATAGCTTTTGAGTGTTTCAATGCCACATGTCACCACCAAAATAGTTCTCACCGTTGTCACACTTTTCACCGTTCTCTCAAAATCCTAACCCTATATATATATATATATATAGTAGGGTTCATGCGAGAACCAACTTTATTGCGAGAACCAATGTTTAACACAACAAAATAAACCCATTACACTACCCAAAGCCTAAAAATACCTAATCCCCCCACCCCCAAAAATCTAACCCCCCCCCCCCCACCCAAGCTTAATGCTTTAAACTAAACCATAAAGTTAAACCCTCAAAAAACCTAAAAAATTCTAAAAAACACACAAATTTTTTTTTTTATAAAAATCGCTAGTTTTAGTATAAAAAATAATTTTTTAAATTTTTTTTATTGATGAAAAGTAGCGATTTTTGTTAAAAAATATTTTTGTGTGTTTTTAGATTTTTTTTAGGTATTTTTTGTTGTGTTCACATTGGTTCTCGTGGTTCTTGCAATAAAGGGTGGTTTCTAACGGATCTTTCTCCTATATATATATATAGGGGATGGTTCAAATGAAAACCACTTTTATTGTGAAAACTCGAAAACTAACTAAAAAAAGCCTAAAAAACACACCAATTTTTTTTTTCAATTTTTTTATAAAAAATCACAGGTTTTTGTATATAAAAAAATTTCAAAAAAAAAAAATTGTATTACACATGTGTATGTGTACTACACATGTGTAGTATTATTACACATGTGCACTACAAAAAAAAATTTTGTTTTTTTTTTTTTTTGAAATTTTTTTATATACTAAAAGTAGCGAAAATTATTATGCAAAAAAAAAAAAAAATTGGTATGTTTTTTTTTTTGGCTTTTTTAATTAGTTTTCGAGTTTTCACAATAACTAGTGGTTTTCATTTGAACATTCCCCTATATATATATATATATATAGGGTAAGGATAGTGTAAAAAGGGCCTAAAGTGTGAGAAGTGTGAGAAGTGTATTATAACAATATATATAATACTATATAACACCATATAAACACCGTATAACAATATGTAACACCATATAATACCATATAACACTATGTAACACTATATATCATTATATAAGAAATATAACATATACATCTATCATAGACATGCTATCAGACAACCTATAGTGTTATATTTGTTATATAATGATATATAGTGTTACATAGTGTTATATGGTATTATATGGTGTTACATATTGTTATACGGTGTTTATATGGTGTTATATAGTATTATATATAGCGTTATAATACACTTCTCACACTTTGATCACTTTTTACAGGATCCTCTACCTATATATATATATATATATATATATATTCCTGAAATGGTAAATCATGGATTAATTAGAAAATCAGAAAGTCCTCATAGATCTACAGCGTTTTTAGTAAGAAATCATAGTGAAATAAAAAGAGGCAAAACTAGAATAGTTTATAATTATAAAAGATTAAATGACAATACAATAGATGATGGATATAATATTCCTAACAAAGACAGTTTATTAAATCTTATACAAAATAAAAAAGTATTTTCAAAATTTGATTTAAAATTAGGATATAATCAGTTAAAATTAGAAGAAAGTTTTAAACCTTGGACAGCGTTTACATGTTCAGAAGGGCAATATGAATGGAATGTCCTTAGTTTTGGACTAAAGAATGCACCTTCGATTTTTCAAAGATTTATGGACATTATATTTTTAAAATTCGATTTCTGTCTAGTATACATTAATGATATTTTAGTTGGAAGTAATACAGTGCAGGAACATGAGAAACACCTACAACAAGTTTTTGAAGAAATAAAGAAAAATGGTATAGTAGTTTCAAAAAGAAAAATGGAACTTTTTAAAAGAAAATTTTCCTTTTTAGGATTAGAAATTGGAAATGGAAAAATATAATTACAACCACATATTTCTACAAAGATTTTAAATTTTCCAGAAAAATTTGAAAGCTTAAAACAAATACAAGCCTTTTTGGGCCTAGTAAATTATGCTAGAAAATTTATACCAAACTTGTCAAAATTGGTTGGACCATTATATGGTAAAACCACTAAAAATGGTCAAAGATATTTTAATCAAGAAGATATTAGACTAGTTAAAGAAATTAAAAAAACAGTTAACATTAAACCATTAGAATTACCATTAGTTACAGATTATATAATTATTGAAACAGGTGGATGCAAAGAAGGACGGGGAGCAGTCCTTCTATGTAAACCAAACAAATACAGTCTCAAGGAAGAAGAGAAAATTTGCGCTTATGCAAGTGGTAATTTTCAAAACAAAACAAATTGGACTATAATTGATTTTGAAATACAGGCATTAATTTATGCATTAGAAAAATTCAAAATTTTTCTTTATAAAGAATTTACAGTAAGAACTGACTGTGAAGCAATAGTTAAGTTCGTAAAAAATGACCAAAGTAAAAAAGTAAATAGAACTAGATGGGTTAATCTACAAAACATTATACAAGGGAATGGATATTTTATAAATTTTGAACATATTAAAGGAAAAAATAATGGGATAGCTGATATGTTATCTAGAAATACAAACAAATGGTTAGTTGTACAGAATTAGAGGAAATTCTGCACATACTTTCTGTGAAACAAGATTCTCAAATTCTGGGAATCTCTATGTAACTGGTTTTAGGCATTGCTGCCAAGGTGTATCAAGAATCCTTGTCCTGAAACACTCAAAAGTCCTGTGTACATCTGTTTTTTATTTATTTTCTTTTTTCTCAAGCCTTTGTAATAACTGTGTATTTTTTGCTTCTAGTAACATCATTTTTTGTTTTAGCAGGCTGTTTTCAATTTTCAATTGTATATCTTGTGCATTTTTTGTTTTTTCTTCAAGCTGTGTTTTTAATGTAGAAATAATTTCTTGCTGAGCTTTTATGTAATGTTCTGGATTTGTTTTAGCCAAATCAGCAAAGCTCTTAACCTCTCCAGGTTCTATGTAAAAGCTTTGTATTCCGAAATTATCTCTTGCTGCTTGAAGAGCTTCAGCAAAACTTGTATAACCTTTCCAAAGTGCTCCCCCTACACAAGTTATGTGTTGTGTAACTGTTTCCCATTTGTTAAAAATTCTAATTTTTATACCCCTAAATATAACATAATGTGTAAAATTTGGTTTTTGTTTAAACTGTCTTTCAGGTGTTTTCAAACTTTGTTCCTGAAAGTAAATACTTAGAGCATTTAAAACCTGTACTTTGAATGATGAAGCTTGTGGCATGGTTTGAATATGCCATAAATTATCTAATAAACATTGCTGTTTATCTGTGAGTTTCATTCCCATAATAGGATGAAACTTCTTGTCAGCTTCATTGCATATCTGTAAAGCATATGTTCCAAATTCAATCACCGGCTTGGGTGAGAAATTTGTGTACAATGGGCGTTTGCCAGCTGCCTTTGATTGCTGTTGTTTATAAAACTGTCCTGTCATTATCTGTGGAAATGAAGTGTGAGGAGAGCTGTATATCTTTTCTGTTGACTGTAGATATGACTGTTGAATTTGTTCTTCCTCCGAAGAAGGATTTCCCTACTTTGGGTGTATAAGCTTTAATTTCTCCTTATCTTTTTTCCTGTCCATCTGAAACAAACCAATATATATATATATATATATATATATAAACTCCAAGGAAAGTGTTGCAAATATGTGCGAATATATACTAAATTTAGTAGCAAAATATATGCAGTTGTCGTATCGTTATCACCTTAATATTGTGCATTACAAGATATACTTAGATTATAAACAAGCGTGAGTATTCATTACCATCTAGTCGTGGTCCATGTTTATATTGTTCTAAAACTCCCATATATGTCAAGTTTATTTTCTATACACATAATTATTTTATAAACTCGATTAATCAATTTATTTTCTATACACATAATTATTTTATAAACTCAATTAATCAATAACAGTACATCTCAACATAGGATTCAACTACTTTAGAGCCTCGTTAGTCAGGTCGGATCACTAGAGCTCGGGCTATACACACGTTAGACATTATACATATATTTTTTAATATATAACTAGAAAAGAATACTCGATACATGCCACTACCTTCCTGATAACTAATCTCGTACACCGACTCACTGACACGTCTCGTCTTGCGCTCTGACCATGTTTGACCCATTGACCAGTTAACCCGAGGCTTTGACCCGATTTGGAATCGTGTCCAAGCACTCCAAGACTCTAAATCTGCATATAAACATTGCGACATGCATCAAACAACTAACAACCACTACCAAACACCCCTGTTCACCTTCTAACACCATCCTCACCACCCGGATCTCAGCTAATATCGAAGGAACCAGGTTAAATGATTTGAAATCTTACCTTGGTTGCTGGAGCATGATGGAGAGAGTGAAACCCAAGTGTAAATGTGTTTATCTTATGCGTTTTATTGCGTTTTAGGCGATTATATGTTTCGAATGTGATAACTACGAGAGATTGTGGTTTTGCAGATTAATCACTTAAATCAGTGGAATTAGAGTGCTCGGAGAAGCGGAACACTCAACGATGATAATCAAAGTACTTAGTCCTCGTTTATCACAATCAGCTAATTAGTTATTTTAATCATGTCTATGTGATTTTCTCAATCAAAACTAATCACTTGACTCCACTTTGAATCTGAAACTTGGAGGAATCACCTTTCCTTCTATTGTTACAAACTTGTTTTAATTAGTTTTTAGTTAATCCAACTTCCAAACACTTGATTTTACATTTTTGCAATTAGTTTATTATCACTTAATCCACAACGCTTTCCACCACACTCCTCTGGATTCAATACCTGACTTAACCTAGTTATTTAGGTTATTTCAGTTTTTTGCATGACACTTACGACAGTCATTAGAGCACCCATTAGTCCTCTTTGTTTAAACCTTAACACCAACTGCAGTCACTCATTCTGCGTTGAAACACGACCCTTCAAGAATCACTCTAGGTTCCAAACCCTTGCTGTCTTTAATACTCCGAAATCACTTCCACCGCCACTTGATAACAACCGATACCGCCACCCGATAGCTTCACCACCATCCTGAGTTCTCGACAACCCCCGTCCCATATGCCACAATAAACCCCGAGCACCCCCTCCTTTCTACAACCACCGCTGCTGATGTTCACATCCCTGCGCCACCCTCATCCACCATCCACTTCAGCCTCACATGTGACACCCGGCTTTTCAGGCCTTACCGTACAATTGTAGCACATGTTGTAAATAGGTAATAGGGCCATATTTGACTGATTATGATGTTTATATGTGAAATTTAATGAGTTGGTAAATTTAAACTTTGATAAAAATTATGTTGGCAACGGTAAGATAAACGCTTATCGCGTAACGGTTAAAATGCGAAACGAACATCAGTTACCACCCGATCAGTGTTAAAATCCTAAAAATAGTTTTTTATGATTAGAATAAGTATTTTAATCATATCCGTGATGAAAAATAATTTAAAACGCTAGGAAACTCTATTTTTCGAGTTTAAGCACGTACCACACGATGCAGCGCGTGTATCGACAAAATACTGTCAACACAGCCTGTCAAAGCAACTGATAATCATTTTACTAATAATTTAATGAGTACATTATTTTAGAATGATAAAAATAAATAAAAACGCATAAATCCCGATTTTTGCGATTTTAAGCGCGTACCGCGCAAGGCAGCGCGCATACTGCCAAATACCGACAACGTAGCCAGTCCAGGTAAACAAAATATGGTTTAGTAATATTTTGGTGAGTTTATTTTTATAGAGTGTTAAAAATAATTTAAAGCACACTAAAACGGGATTAAAACGCTAGATAAAATACCCGGTATCCAGTTAAATACCTGTTTTTAACTAATACATAATACATATATGTATATATATGCATGCGAATGTGAGAGGGGACATGTGGGCGGCCAAGTGAGTGTCCACCTTTTTGTTGGATACATCTCAATATGACAAGTGTAGAGTGTGCATAACCTCTACCATTCAAATTACATGCAAACATGCCACAACTCATTCCCAAGATCCCAAATTTCAAATAACCCCCTCCATTCTCTATCTCTAAACCGTAACACACACACACCCTCTCGTTTTCGTTTTTCATCATCTTCATGAAGATCCAAGTCTCATCCAAGGTGTTTCCTTGCATATTTGAAGATCCTAAGGTGTTTTCAAGTGATTCCAAGCAAGAACCAAGCTCCATAACACCAAAATCTTGTCAAAAACCCACTAAAATCTTGAAAGGTATAAACTTGTTTTTAAAACCATGTTCTTGATTTTTAGAAATGATGATAGAAGGTTTCTCTTGATTCTTAAAATATTTCACAAACTTGAAAAATAAAACAAATGGGTTTTCAAAGAAAAATAAAGTGGATGAATATGTGTATGTATGTATGGACGTGGGTTTTTATGTGTATGTATATGATTGTGTTTTTATTTTTGATTAAGTGATTATTGAATAGTATGATTCTTGGATGATAGAATGCATGCATGTAAATTTTGGTCATATACTCATGAATGAAAGATTTTTGTATAAAATTATGTCTAGATGATTAGATGATGAACATGTCTTGGATGTGCATGAATTAACTTCAGGTTTGATCCATATAATTTCATATGAAATGATGATAACACGATATATGTGCTTTAGATACTTGTACACGAGCATGCAAGATGATATGTGATCTTAAAAAGGTGAATTGAGTATGATTTAGTAAAAATCAATTATGAGCATATTATAAACACTAAAATAAAGTTATTTTAAAGTGTTTAGTGACTTCTAACTTTGTCATAATGTTTGCTAGCTTTGCATGTTGTACTTGGTGCTTTAAAAGTTGTAAAATACGTGAAATCGCATGATTTATGTGACTTACATAAAAACTGCACTAATCTGGTTATAACCACTATTTTAATCAGTAAATAACATGTATTGTGTTAAAATATCAAGTTGTTTTGAGTTGGGATGGTTATAGTAACGCTTAACGCAAAACTATGCGTCAAAACGGTCAAAAATGACTTTTCGAGTGATTTTTATAAAACTGAACTAAATCAGAAAGTAAACTGATATTTTTAGTTTAAAAATAATTATTTTAACTAATTTTAAGTTTACTTGGTGTGTGGTTAGTCATACGGGACTTCCGACGCCCGAAACCGTTACCGAATCGCTAAAATAAGCATTTTTCAATGAACACTAGTATGGGTAAATTTTGAGTGAACCTTATGTGATTAAATGTATTATGTGATTTAAACATGAGAACGTGAAAATATGTTAAGTTTTAACATGATTTTAAAGATTTGGATTATGCATGTATATTTGTATGTTTTGTGCGGTAGAAACGGTAAAAATCGCGTTAAATGTGTAACTTGTTTGTTGAGCATGAAATTTGATATATATAGGATATTTCATGTGTATTTACTTTGAAACAATTGTCGGAGTAATAACCCGATGGAAGGCCCATGGATTTTATTAAGGAAGTAAAATGGACTTTCTAAAACTACATGGATGTTTTCAAATAAACACCTAATCAGAAAGTTTTCCTTGAAATAAAATTTGTTAGTAAACGAATAAGTGAACTCACCTTCCTTTGTGTTGATACTTGATTTTAACGTGTTCTACAGGTACTTGAGTGCGGCTTCGGGAATTATGGCGTATCTTGTGTTGTTGATGCATGTTTTGTCACTTAAAATATTGGACTAATTTTTAAACTTTCTGGGACTAAATGTAATAAGATCCGTGAGGATCAAAAGACTACTTTATTTTTTCATGGTTATGTTGTGGTTTGGGACGATAAGTTTTAAATCAACTTTTTAATTAAGTAATAATGTCCAACACTAAAATGCATCAAACATCAAGATAGAAATGGGCACCATCTTCCGTCACATCACACCCCCATCAACGTTTTAATTAAGTAATAATGTCCAACACTAAAATGCATCAAACATTCCGCTGCGACGTTTTTGGGTTGTGACATCACACCCCCATCAAACGCCATCATCCCACAACTCTATCTTCCTCTCGTGACACTTTCTCTCTCATCGCATCACTCTCTCTCTCTCTCTAACACATGTGTGCAGATTTACGAGCGTGTGTGTGTTTAGGTTGAGAGAAGATGAGGGGCTAGGGTTTGGTAGAAAATGAGAGGGAGAAGAGAAAGAGATGTTTATATACTTAGAGTTTGGTGTAGGTGGGTTAGGTGTAGAATGCGTATACGAACTTGTTTAACATCGCATGTCTCGTTTATAATTCGTTCGCTAAAATTATAAAATAACTATGTCAAATAGTTATTTATTAAACCCAACTAAAAGGAATATATGGAATATATATATATATATATATCATATATAAAACATATAATATATGTTGAATCAATATCGTTTGGCTAAAGTTGTCGGTTAAGCGACACGTTGCACGTATCGTAAGTTATTATTATTTAGAGCAAGGATAAAATCAGTTTAAAAAGCGCATTTCACCATAATTATTTTCACCGGTAACTTTACGTAATCAACCAGGGTCAAAAATATAGGTTGTCACATCCTCCCCATGTTATAGAAATTTTTTCTTCGAAATTTAGGCTATAGTACACCCTAGACTATAGTTATGAGTTTGCCCATAACATGTTACGCGTAAATAAATACGATTTCATGAAGGTTTGCTAAATATCATATAAGTCACATAATGTTGCTAACAAAATTAGTATTGAAACTGACGCTATCCAAAGACCAAAGAATGCTAGATTCTGAAGACTAAAGTTTACCATTGCAAGCTATTGTCAAGGGTGCGTTTGTTGGTACATGTTATGTGGCAACAACTTCGGTTATGATCTTTGGATATATTTATCAAGACTTGGACATGGATAAGAAACTTCGATATGGATAAGAAGGACTGGAGATTCCGAGTTAATAATAAACATGATGTCCGAGTTTATTAATAAACACGTGTCAGAATTTATTAATAAACAAGGATGTCCAAGTTTATTGATAAACAATGTATCCGAGTTTATACAAGATATACCTATCCGAGTTTCTCAAGTCCCTAGCCGTCCGAGTTTATGGATCATGTGTTGATGAGTGTTTGTCCGAGTTTATCAGATGAATTATGTCCGAGTTTATCAAAGAGGATCTATGTCCGAGTTTATGAAGAAACATGGAGTTCGAATTAGTGATGTAATACATGGTCCAAGTTTAGAAGTCTAGCATCTCCGAGTTTGTTAGTTATACTGTGTAGTTTGTATTTATGTTATGATGTAACGTGGGCCTAACTGATTGTCAATCTCGTAACGATCCACGTTATAGGTACCTACAATTGGTATCAGAGCTTTAGCTCTCATTGTACAGTTCGAGATTGATATATAGTATTCAAGTTTTTGGTTGAAGAAGTTTTGCTGCCGTCATTCATCTTTGGTTATTAGGGTTTCCTAAGTTTGTGGGTAAACTCGCATTACAGTGAAGTCACATTTTTGCGATTTGCCATAAACACACAAATTTTAAGAATTACAGATGCTGTTCCAGGATACTAAGTATTCTGAATTTGTGTAATATCTCAGACTAACAAGTTGTTCCAGAATTAAACACTTATTCAGGATTTACTACGTTCTGGGGTTTGTCATCTGTTCTGGAAATTCCATCAGAGTTTAATACTCTGGATTCGAAACTGTCCGGATTAGACTTAATGTTCTAAACCTTCCTTTCCAATTTTAGTGTTACGTGTTTAACACTTTATCAGTCCGAAGTTAAATACTTGGGGTAATATTCCGGATTTGTACAAGTTCTTAACAAATTTAAGATGTTAAGTTATAAGTTCCGAGTTTGCAGATTGTTTAGAGTTTGTAGATTGTTTAGGTTGTGAGTTTCAAAATTTGTGAACTTAAGACTATTCCGACTTTGTTGAGTTAAAGATGTCGAATATGTCTAATCTGAATGAGTTATTGAGGATGGAGCACGAAGGTAACACTACAAATAAACCGCCAAAGATGATGAAGGTAGAAAATTACCTTACATGGAAAGACCGGTTTCAGTCATTTATTGAATATCAGGACACATGGATGTGGATCTGTGTTCAAAATGGGTACGTGAGCCCAACCCATGACTTCGAAGGCAGACAACGGGTTACTGCCTATGTTAATATGCAGGATGCAGAAAAGAAGATGTATGAAGCTGAAAAGAGAGCCTTGGCTGCGATAAAAATTTATTTACCAGATGTCATTAAACATACTTTCAAGAGATACACTACCTCGAAAGAGATGTGGGATCTGTTAGAAAAGAAGTATGAAGGAAATGCTGATGTGAAGAAGAACAAGGTTGACTTGCTGAAGAAGCGTTTTGCTGTCTTTAAGTGCATGAGAAATGAGTCCCTTGAAGATATCATCACTAGATTCTATCATCTAATGTCAAAGATGGACAATTATGACATAGAGGGATACACTGACATTAAGATAAATGATAGTTTCTTGATGTTTTACCTGCTAAATGGGATATTTATATGCTCATGATAAAGGGTGAAGTTGATTATAAGACTAAAGACCTAGAAGAGGCTGTTGGAAAATTGAGAGCTTATGAGCTCCACATGAAGAAGAAGGAAATAGGTTATGATCAGGTTCAGGATCCAGGAGTCTACAAAGGAATTCAATCTTCTTCGTCTCACAATGCTTCTAGTGATTCGGCAACTGCACTTCTCTCATGTGAACATGAACAGGTTACAACTAATGCTGATGGTGATGTGTGCTTTATTGTTGCTTCAGGAGGTTCAACAGCGGGCAAGAGACAAAATAGAAGTACTAGGTCTATGCCTCTGAGTGTTGATGTGTGCGTGTGGGTATATGATTTTTTAGATATATTTTAAGCACTTTTTACTCGCGAATCAAGTTTTAAATATATAAAACACGATACAATACTATCACTCTACACACATTAGGGCAAGTGCACCCATCGTGGACGTAGTATAGTGATGGCAAGATACCGAGGTCTTCCAAGGACACAAGAGCTTTTAGTACCGGCTTATCATTAACGTCTAATCTAACCAAATCTTGATAAAAAAGTTTTGAAAGTTTTATAAATTAACTAGAAAATAAAAATAAAAAAATAACGAAAAACAAATAGACAAGAAGGAATCACTTGGTTCCAACTCCTCTTTTATGTATCCTTTAATGATTTCCGCACTTTGGGCATTTTAAGAGATTATCTTTAAGTTATAGGAGTAGGCCCCCTTCCAGGAATTGTTACCCTCAACCTATTAGTCCGAGTCAGCAGGGATACAGTCCCGCAGGGCCGGATTTTTGAAAGATAATTAAGTAAGTTATTAATGCGAAAGTGGTAGGCCCCCTTCAAGGCAGCGTTACCCTCAACCTATTGGTCTAAGTTAGCAAGGGTACAATCCCACAAGGTCGGTTTAATGCTTTAATATTAGTTTATAGATAAGGGATTCAAGCGGTGTAAGACCCTTACATTTATTTTAAAATTTTACATCTTCTAATATGCATTTCAATTGCTGTTTTTATCAAAACAACGACAATTCGGACTTTTACATTGAATTTTTAAACCTTCCAAGTAAGTTGATCAAGATTTAGTACATCTTGGTTACTAGGACTTAATTTTCAAAACATACAGACCATATGTACGAAAGTATTAAAACATAACATCAAAGCGTTTGGTGACAAAAGAACTAGTTTTATTTGCGGAAGCTCCTTTAAGTGATTGTTCGGCTCTAAGACATAGCTTGATCTTCATCCGCAAGTTCCTATAGTTACCTATGACCAAAATCATCCAAAACACCAGTTATATGACGTTATAATGTGGTTCAACAAGTTTAAAATGTTAAACTTATAAAAATAAATTTTTTTTGCAGGTCTGTACTGCTGTCGCGGCGCGACAGAGTAAGCCCTTAGCCCTCGTGGCCCGCGAGGGCCGTTGCGTGCCGCGAATATTTCCTGGGTTGTTGTCGCGTAGCACGACGGACATGTTTTTCCAGCGAGTTTGTTCTATTTCCTACATTTTTCCCAGCTCAAATAGTCTTTACGAAAAACCTCATAACTTATTCGTTTTTGGTCCGAATCGGATCCTGTTTCTTCGTACGTGACCGTGATTTAACCATCTATAATATGAACTAAAAACCCGACTTCTGAATTTAAAAAATTCTTAAAATTATGCTCTCGGCATTATAATAAATTCCAAATTATTCGACCCGTTCAAGTTTCAAACATTACTATTGTCCCAAATAGTTTTCATTTTCCTATTCGTAAGGTGTTAATCATAACTTTGTGCATCGGTTATGAATTAATTTCATTACTTGTTCGACCTATCCGACTACAACTAGTCGAACCTTCATTTAATAATTTCCTTTATATGAAATATTGACATTTTAGTCATACTCAATCTGAGTTTTGACTATAGACTTGCATTCCCTATTCTCGGATAATGCATTTGATGACTTTTCACCCATAGCCGAGTATAATTTCAGAGTCATTTAGTATGAAACCTTTCTGGTTTGCATCAAGACTCACCTTTGACCCAGTTGGTCTTACTAGCGAAATCCATCGCTTTATGTCACCAAAGTTTATTACTTTGGTTGTTTTGACCCGTTTGGTTTCGTAGGAGAATTCTATCACTTTCACACAACCAAACATGTATGATTCGGATCACTTTGACCCGTTTAAACCTTAAAGTGGAGTCCACAACTTCCATGTTTTTATTTCGCACTAACACTAGTTATTTCAACCGGTTAATACATACGGAAATCCTTCGTTTCAGAAATAACCAATCTTCATAACGATTTATTCATTTTTCAATTGATTAAAGATAAGATAATAACGATAATCTACGAAGCGCATAGCCACATACCTTTAGAGCTTTCCTTTCAAACGATTATCCGCTCCGCATTGGTTACTAGACGATCCACCCAATTCGGACATATCGCTTAGAAACCATATTTCTATATTCAACCTCTAGTATTGTCAACTAGTCAAATAAGTGATTACTTCAAAATTCTTACTTAGTTCAATTTCATTCAAGCATTTTATCAAACATCTAGTGTGCATAATTAGTATTCTAACACTATCATGTTCATGATTAAGGGCTTTAACCATGTTTAGGCATAGTAATTCGAATCATATATCAAGAACACTATACCCACACTAGAACTTGCATCATAATGTTCAATTTACATCATATATCCCAAAGATTCAAGTATTTAACACCAAACCCATGTCACACCTATATGACCAACATTGGAAACTAATAGGTAATGACATGAATTGATCAATTTAAAGTCCAAGACTTGTTCCTAGACTTGTATTTATCCTTTTTGAACCATAACATCAATCAATTCTTCATGAATTTCAGTTATAAGAAATCATAAAATTTCAAAACTCACCAAATCTAAGAATTTAACATACCTTGTGATCTACTAAGTATAAGGATCACAAATTCAGCCTTGAATCACCTCCAATTTGGTTTTGTTTCTTTGATTTTGAGTGAATTTAGATGATTTAGGGTTTTGAAGTTGGGTCGCTCCTGGGGTTTTGATCAAGCAGGATACACACACAAAGTGTGTATCCTGATGTTTATCCATGATTAAAACAAAACAACTTTCATAATTTGCACCTTTGGCCCCTCTAGTTTCTAAGTGTTATAAAAGAGTTAAAATGCTTTGACTTCCCTTCTTTTATGACAAGATTTTAACTAGGTTAATTATTCCTAGTTTTTATTCTCACCATTTTTATTATTAATATTATCACTTATTCATGTGCACAAACGTATATAGTTTAAATAATTTAGGGGTGTTACAAGTCTACCCCCCTTAAAGAGGATTTCGTCCTCGAAATCGTAATATGTACTGAATAAGGAAGGGTATAAGCGTCCCATCTCTTCTTCGGACTCCCAGGTGGTGTCCGATCATTTCCGGTGTTCCTATTTAACTTTAACTTGATTGATCTCTTTATGTCTTAAGCTTTTAACCTTTCGATCAAGAATTTCGATAGGCTTTACGACATAATTCAGTTTATCATCAACTTCAATGTCGTCATAGTTTATATAAGCCGTTTCATCAGCTAAGCACTTTCGTAGATGTGAAACATGGAAAGTGCTATGTATACTGCTCAACTCTTCTAGCAATTCAAGTCGGTAAGCTATCTTACCCCCACGTTCCACGATTTTGGATGGTCCAATAAATCTCGGACTCGGTTTTCCCCGTTTTCGGAAGCGGATAACCCCTTTCCACGGAGATGTTTTAAGCATCACCATATCACCAACCTGAAAACTCGATTGGTCGTCGTCTTTGATCTGCGTCGAACTTCTGTCGATCTTGAGCAGCTTTTAAATGAGCTCGGATCACTTCAATCTTTTCATTAGTGATCCTGACTACATCTTTGGGGGCTAATTCTCGCGGACCCACTTCGCTCCAACACACCGGGGTTCGATATTTTCTGCCGTAAAGCATTTCATACGGGGCCATCCCAATACTGGAATGGTAGATGTTGTTGTATGAAAATTCAGCTAGTGGTAGGTAAATATCCCAGCCACCACCAAAATCAATAATACATGCTCGTAGCATATCTTCGAGTGTTTGAATAGTTCTTTTGCTCTGCCCATCGGTCTGTGGATGATATATGGTACTAATGAACAACTTAGTACCCATCTGCTCTTGGAAATCGCTCCAAAAGTTTGAAGTAAACCGTGTATCTCTATCCGATACGATAGACACCAGTACTCCATGGCGAGATATAATTTCATTCGTATATACTTCTGACATCTTCTCGAAAGTATATGTCTCACGAATTGGAATGAAATGGGCGCTCTTGGTTAATCTAGCAACTACTACCCATATGGCATCATATCCCCGTGTTGTCTGTGGTAGTTTAGTTAATAGATCCATAGTGATGTGCTCCCATTTCTACACCGGAATGTCTAATGGCTGAAGTTTATCGTAAGGCTTCTGGTGTTCTGCTTTTAATTGTAAACAAGTTAAGCATTTTTCCACATACATAGTGATATCTCGCTTCATTCTGGGCCATCAATAATTTTGTTTCAAGTCATGGTATATCTTGGTAGCTTCCGGATGAATAGAATAGCGAGACTTGTGGGCTTCATCAAGAAGAGGAGTTCTAACATTACATGTGTTTGGAACCTAGGTCCGATCGAACCGGGTTTTCACTTCTTTCACCGTCTCTAACCAATGTCTTTGTCTTATATTCAACTCCTTTTGATCAAAGAAGCAATTGAGACTTTTATGGTCAATGAAAATTGTACATTTTACACCACAATAGTAATGCATCCATATCTTTTTAAGGCAAAAACTACTACTGCCAATTCAAGATCATGTGTCGAATACTTCTTTTCCTGAATCTTTAATTTTCTTAAAGCATACGCGATCACTTTTCCTTATTGCATAAATACACACCCCAGACTAAGCTGGGATGCGTCAGAATAGATGACTATATCTTCAGCCCCATCTGGTAATGTTAATACCGGAGCGCTAGTCAACTTTTCTTTAGGTATTCGAAAGGCATCTTCTTGTGCTCTTCCCAAGATGAATTTCTTATCTTCACAGGTTAACTTAGTTAATGGCATTGTGATTTTGGAGAAATCTTGTATAAATCTCTGGTAGTAACCCGCAAGACCTAGGAAACTCCTAATCTCTGATGGATTTTTCGAAGGTTTCCCTTTTTGACATAACTTCTATTCTGGACAGGTCTAACGACACTCCATCGGGATTAATAACATGCCCTAGAAACTGTACCTCACGTAGCCAAAAGGCACATTTCTAAAACCTCGCGTAAAGTCTCTCACGCCTAAGCATTTCAAGTACTTCACGCAAATAACACTCATGATCCGTTTCACTCTTTAAATACACAAGAATATCATCGATAAAGACTATCATCGACTTGTCTAGCATCAGTTTGCAGACGCGGTTCATGAAACCCATGAAAGCCGCAAGTGCATTAGTTAATCCGAAAGACATTACTAAGAATTCGTAATGTCCATAACGTGTTCGAAATGCTGTTTTTGATAGATCTTCTTCTTTTACTTTCAACTGGTAAAAACCCGACCTTAAGTCGATCTTTGAAAACCAACTCGCGCCTTGCAGCTGATCGAGCAAGTCGTCGATCCTAGGAAGCGGGTATCAATTCTTTACCGTGAGTTTATTTTACTCTCGATAAGTAATACACATTCGCATGCTTCCATCTTTCTACTTTATGAATAATACCGGCTCTCTCACGGAGAAACGCTCGGTCATATAATCCCTTATCGAGACGATCTTGCAATTACGATAACAGTTTTTGTAGTTCCAATGGCTCAGTCTATAAGGAGCCTTGGCTACCGGTGTCGCGCCCGTAAGCTATTTCGATGCCAAACTCCACCTCGTGTTCAGGTGGTATCCCCGGTAAATTTTCTGGGAAAACATCCTCTACTCTCGTACAACTAATACATCTTAATTTTCTAAAGACTCTTTAGTCGAATCATGCATGTAATCCCGATACGCCTTACATCCATGTTGAACAAGCCTATAAGCTTAATTAAATAAACAAATTAGGGGACTACAACTTTTCTCCCCATAAATAGTAATATGTTTTCCGCTCAGAGACATTAGTTGTATCTCCTTACGGTTGCATATTACTTTTGCGTGATATCAAGCTAGTCAATCCCTCCCGATGACCACTTGAAATTTTCACATTGACTTAGGAATTAGGTCGACGAAGTATTCTTCGTTATCAATACTCAATGTACAGTTTCAGCTCATATCATAAACAATAAAACTTTTATTATTACCTATTTCTACTTCTTAAAGCATAGGTAATTTCGTTAACGTGAATGTAGGGTATTGAATAAATCGGTGTAAAACAAAAGATTTATTTGCACCCGTAACCATTTAAATTCATGTTGAATTTAAATTTACAAGAATATACCTGAAACAACATCAGGTTTAGTTTTAGCCTCTGTGGCTATCATGTGGAAAGACCTTGCCCTTGCTTTCTGGGAGTCAGGCTTTACATCAGTTGTGTCTTTGGTTCTAACCAACTCCGGACATTTTGACTTCTTATGTCCCAGCTTACAGCATTTACCCTTGTGAATTTTTCCACATATATTACACTGATATAACCCTCTTTTTGTATCTCCTTTCTTGGGAGCTTTATTAGACTTTGATTTCTTTACGCGACTTGGATTCACATCCAACACCCTCCTTTCATCTCTTTCTTGTAAGATACTGTCTTTTAATTCAGTCATCATATCGTCCACCACCGGCACAATTGTGGTTTGTGATTTATCGATAAACTGCGATAGACTATTTTCTAAAGTGTCACACCCCGACCACGTAAAACAACAAAACGTGGCGGAAATGTCGGGGAGTGTTGTAACAGAATCATTGTTTCATAACACATGGAAATTGAAATATTGTTTTATTGATTAAAAGAGTTACAATCTCTTGACAATCAAAGAAATATAACATAAATAACTAGTCTTGCATCTTTTATTGTCACTAAGGCCCAAGTCCGCCTAAGTGTATCTTGATAAATCCTATGCATCATATCCTGAAACACATATGAAAATAGGTACGTCAGCATAAAAATGCCTTTGAGATACATAGGTTTTGTGAAAATAGGATTCATGACTTGTAAGCTTAGAAAAAAGTTGTTTAGCAAAAGTCAGTCATGAACCTTGTAAATTGATTTGTTTTGTAAATCGTTTGAAAAACAATAAGTTCAGATGATATGTATAAATAAGAGAATAATGTATGGTTAAATGAATAACCATGTAAAATGAGTTTGTATAAGATAAGTTGTTTGTAAAACAATGTCTTGTGAAAAGTATGTTATTTGTATAAAATGTTATATGTCTTAAATTGAAATGATTCAAAAAACGCTACGATATGTAATACCATATAAACACTTATACATAGGAAGTACCAGCGGCGTATCCACCATGCTTGTATCATATTACACACGCCTCGTTACTTAAATCACTTGCTCAAACCAAACCACCAAAGTAAAATGTTTACGTATAATCAAATGTCAAAATGCTTATGTGAAAACCATGTCTAATGTCTATGTCTAATGTTTATGTCTAATGTAAATCATGAATTGTGTATGTAAATGTCAAAATGTATATGAATGGTAAGTGAAATATATCAACTAAACCATATGTAAAATGCACAAAAACAAGGTATTGAAGTAAAACATGGTTTAAATCAAAGTTATGTTTTGTGTAATAAATGCATGCTATACTGATATAAACATTTATGCGGTATTGTGAAAATTCATACATCCAAGCCTTGCGACAGTCGGATAACCCTTTTAGTAAAGGTTATCAAAAGATGTATTCGGATTCGGTCATTCCTTACGTCCAAACAAACCCGAGATTTCAGGAATGGGATTTGTCAAGTCCAATGGTACCACTACCTACTACCGAGCGGCATGATCGGTGTTAATGAATGTACATTGTCCCATTTAAACAAACCAAATGTCATACCAAAATGTAAGCATGTGATGAATAATAAATGTACTAAGTATGCACACAATGGGCATACATAGCATAGCATAAAATGTAATGTAAGATAATGTACTAAGTACGCACACAATGGGCATACATAGCATAAAATGTAATGTAAAATAATGTACTAAGTACGCACACAATGGGCATACATAGCATAAAATGTAATGTAAAATAATGTACTAAGTACGCACACAATGGGCATACATAGCATAAAATGTAATGTAAAATAATGTACTAAGTACGCACACAATGAGCATACATAGCATAAAATGTAATGTAAAATAATGTACTAAGTACGCACACAATGGGCATACATAGCATAAAATGTAATGTAAAATAATGTACTAAGTACGCACACAATGGGCATACATAGCATAAAATGTAATGTAATGTAAAATAATGTACTAAGTACGCACACAATGAGCATACATAGCATAAAATGTAATGTAAAATAGTGTACTAAGTACGCACACAATGGGCCTACATAGCATAAAATGTAATGTAAAATAATGTACTAAGTACGCACACAATGGGCATACATAGCATAAAACACAATGAAATCATGTACTATAAATGTACTAATGAACATAGCAAGTATATGATGTGAAAACAGGAAAGCATGAAAGTAACAAGTAGGCACATGTGTTCCACCCCAAAATGTTTGGAAAACAGTAAAAGAGGGGTCTATGTACTCACATAAACACCTTGAAAACATTTAAAAGAGGGGGTTCTATGTACTCACTTGAGATTGCTTAGTAGTCCTTGAGTAACAACCAAACAATGCTAGAGATCACGGGTATCAAACGGCACCTAATATAGGTAACTACATTAATAAACCGGACCTATAATCGGAGGATTGGATAGTATGAGGTTTCGTAAACCAAATGAGTATTGGAACTCATATGATATGGTTTAACAAAGCCCACATACTAAAATGAAACCCAACCTAAGTGCTTACGACCCATTACGACCCGTTTAGGTAGCTTATGCTACTTTAACGCGTCGTTCGCGTAAAAGGCGTTTGGAACGCCTAACTAGCCCTATGATAAGTAAAATATGCCTTAACATGTCTAATATTGTTGCCAAATCAGTTTAGATATCAAAAGTTATGTTACATATGCTTAATAGGAATTTTGGCGTAAAAAGGGCATTTTGGTAATTTACCTAAGGCATATAAATTACCTATCATACAACTACTTAAACGAAGCGACTATAAGGTATAACCTCGAAAGGTTATTCCCTATATACTATGGTCACCTAATGTGTTTGGTCGGATCCTAATGATCAACCAAACGGGTCGGGTTCAAAAGTATAAGCGATTGTTTAGATCGCTTACCTTACGACCCTATATAAGCACTAAACTAAAAGTGACGAGCTAAGCATGTTAAAACATGCTTAACTTAGTTTAGAAAACAGGTTTGGTATCAAAACAAATGGTTTTGATACCTAAGAGTAGTTTGGTTACAAAACACGCAAGAATGCACATTTTGGCCGAAACTACGGCTCGTCACTGAGCCTAGATAACGTGGTAATCAGTAGGTATAGTCACTAGGGACTATAACCATCGTGATTACGCTCACGTTATGAAGTTCAAATGAACTTCGCATTGACCATAAACTGGTTAATGCAGAAAGTCAAACATAGTTCGAATTTCGGACTAGAAAAGCGATAAAAGAACGAAGGAACACTTACAAAGGGTCCCCGCAAGATTGATTTCCAAGTAATCTCAGGTAGGAAGTGTATAAACACAACCACTTAGAGAAAAACTCAGATTTCAAGTGGGTTTTGCAATGGGGATGGATGGGTATTTATAGTAAATGGACCACCATTAGGATCGTTTCTTGAATATCGTGCCTTGATCTCACCCGTACACTTGTCGGAAGGTTATGGAACCCAAATTGGTCCCCCACCATAAGAGATCAACATGTGGCATTGGGTTTGGGAGTGGGTAACAGCTGTTAACAGCTGTTAGATTCATTTAATCTGGTCTGAATGGGGCCTCGCGGCCTGCGTAAGGGACAGTCAATCCTTACGCACCCCGCCTGGGCATCCTGATCAGAAAACAAGTTTGAAAATTGACAGTTTCAGTCCCTGTTGGTGTTTAAGGCTCATTTCGACATGTTTAAGGCCCGTTAAGCCAACGTTAAGGCCCTAAAATGATGCCTAAACATTGTTGACATGAAACATGCTCAAAATTATGTCGGATGTTGGTTCGTTTGGTCGTACGAACGCGATGTTCGCTTAATTACGACGGAATGCGCATAAGCGTGAAAAACGATCCAAATTGCGCGACGAATGGATTTTTCTCATGCCAAACACTAAAATAAAATATTTTAGTGCTTACATAAATTTTTGGATGTCCGGATGTATTCAGAACGCAAGATATGCGCGAAAGTGCAAACTTGTGCACTTTTTGACGCTTTTAGTCCCTGAATGACCCAAAAGTTTATTTTAGCACACCGAACCCCTCAAAGCCTATTTCTAAGATATGTAAAGGATATTTATGGTATGTTTAACTTATGGTCATGTTCCAGAATGTCTGTTACAGTTCAAATTGGCATACTTTCGCAGTTTGTCAAATTTAGTCCCTGTAAGCGAATTAACTTGATTTTGCTATACCAAAGCCTTCAAAACTTATTTCTAAGTTATGTAAAGGTTATTTAAGGTATGTTAAGCCTATTTCACTATTCCGGAGTGTTCGTTGCATTAAACAGGTTATATTTACGCATCAGTGCGCGTATAACCTTCCAGAAAGCGATTTAAAGCTTGAAATCGAACAAGAATTGATATGTGCAAAGGATACACATATTTATACATGTCCCAAGTATGAAATATAATATTTCATTGATACAATATTTATTTGATGGCCGTGGAGGCACAGGTGTCACATAAAGCCTTTCCGACTACCTCGGAAATCTTAGCTTTCATTTGTTCAGTTAAGTGAGATGTCGCCTCACCTAAAGTTATTCCAGACATTTATTTAACTGAAATGTTCATAATAGTTAATCAATAACTATTTAATTCATTTCCACCTTATTATATGGAAATTTATATCACACATACTTAATCATAAGTAATGTGTTATTTCTTTTTCGGTTTGGTCAAGTACATATCTTTCCTTACCTTTCTTTGCTTAGTGTATTTCCCGGGTTCGAGCGTATTCATACACTCATCCCATACACTTTTCACATATTTCACATCATTTAAATCTAGACTCATTTATAAGTAACTCTTACCGGATGTCTTGATCAAGCTTTGAACCGAACACACATTGTCTTACCGAGGCTCTGATTACCAACTTGTAAGACCCTTACATTTATTTTAAAATTTTACATCTTCTAATATGCATTTCAATTGCCGTTTTTATCAAAACAACGACAATTCCGACTTTTACATAGAATTTTTAAACCTTCCAAGTAAGTTGATCAAGATTTAGTACATCTTGGTTACTAGCACTTATTTAATTTTCAAAACATCCAGACCATATGTACGAAAGTATTAAAACATAACATAAAAGCGTTTGGTGACAAAAGAACTACTTTTATTTGCGGAAGCTCCTTTACGTTCGTGTTCGGCTCAAAGACATAGCTTGATCTTCATCCGCAAGTTCCTATAGTTACATATGACCAAAATCATCCAAAACATCAGCTATATGACGTTATAATGTGGTTCAACAAGTTTAAAATGTCAAACTTATAAGAATAAAAATTTTTGCAGGTCTGTACTGCTGTCGCGGGGCGCGACAGAGTAAGCCATTAGCCCTCGCGGCCCGCGAGGGCCGTCACGTGCCGCGACTATTTCCTGGGTTGCTGTCGTGTAGCGCGACAGACATGTTTTTCCAGCGAGCTTGTTCTATTTCCTACATTTTTCCCAGCTCAAATAGTCTTTACGAAAAACCTCATAACTTATTCGTTTTGGTCCGAATCGGGTCCCGTTTCTTCCTACATGACCGTGATTTAACCATCTATAATATGAACTAAAAACCCGACTTCTAAATTTACAAAATTCTTAAAATTATGCTCTCGGCATTAAAATAAATTCCAAATTATTCAACCCGTTCAAGTTTCAAACATTACTATTGTCCCAAATAGTTTTCATTTTCCTATTCGTAAGGTGTTAATCATAACTTTATGCATCTGTTTTGAATTAATTTAATTACTTGTTCGACCCATCCGACTACAACTAGTCGAAGCTTCATTTAATAATTTCCTTTTTATAAAATATTGACATTTTAGTCATACTCAATCTGAGTTTTCACTATAGACTTGCATTCCCTATTCTTGGATAATGCATTTGATGAATTTTCACCCATAGCCGAGTATAATTTCAGAGTCATTTAGTATGAAACCTTTCTGGTTTACATCAAGACTTACCATTGACCCAGTTTGTCTTACTAGCGAAATCCATCGCTTTATTTCACCAAAGTTTATTACTTTTGTTGTTTTGACCCGTTTGGTTTCGTAGGCGAATTCTATCGCTTTCACACAACCAAACATGTATGATTCGGATCACTTTGATCTGTTTAAACCTTAAAGTGGAGTCCACCAATTCCATGTTTTATTTAGCACTAACACTAGTTATTTCAACCGGTTAATACATACGGAAATCCTCCGTTTCAGCAATAACCAATCTTCATAACGATTTAATCATTTTTCAATTGATTAAACAAAAGATAATAACGATAATCTACGAAGCGCATAGCCACGTATCTTTAGAGCTTTCCTTTCAAACGATTATCCTCTCCGCCTTGGTTACTAGACGATCCACCCAAATTTCCTATGATATCCAATTCGGACATATCGCTTAGAAACCATATTTCTATATTCAACCTCTAGTATTGTCAACTAGTCAAATAAGTGATTACTTCAAAATTCTCACTTGGTTCAATTTCATTCAGGCATTTTATCAAACATCTAGTGTGCATAATTAGTATTCTAACACTATCATGTTCATGATTAAGGGCTTTAACCATGTTTAAGCATAGTAATTGGATTCATATATCAAGAACACCATACCCACACTAGAACTTGCATCATAATATTCAATTTACATCATATATCCCAAAGATTCAAGTATTTAACACCAAACCTATAACACACCTATATGACCAACATTGGAAACTAATAGGTAATGACATGAATTGATCAATTTAAAGTCCAAGACTTGTTCCTAGACTTGTATTTATCCTTTTTGAACCATAACATCAATCAATTCTTCATGAATTTCAGTTATAAGAAATCATAAACTTTCAAAACTTCACCAAATCTAAGAAATTAACATTGTAACATCTGTGTCTAAAATCATTGTGAACAGTACAATTATCAATAAAACAATGTTATTTGATCCCAATGTTATTTTTCATGTTTTGACTTTTGTTCAATTTCAAACTCTATATCGCTTTCTAGAGAATTATACGCAAACTGGTGCGTAAACGTAATCAGTTTAATGCGAAAAATACTCTGGAACATCAACATATACTTAACATACCTTAAATACCCTTTACATAACTTAGAAATAAGTTTTAAAGGCTTTGGTATGGCAAAAACAAGTTAATTCGCCTACAGGGGCTAAATTTGACAAACTGTGAAAGTATGCCAATTTGAACTGTAACGAACATTCTGGAACACGACCATAAGTTAAAAACACGTTAAATATCCTTTATATAGCTTAGAAATAGGCTTTGAGGGGTTCGGTGTGCTAAAATAAACTTTTGGCTCATTCAGGGACTAAAAGTGTCAAAAAGTACCAGCGGCGTATCCACCATGCTTGTATCATATTACACACGCTTCATTACTTAATCACTTACTCAAACCAAACTACTAAAGTAAATTGTTCATGTCTAATGTAAATCATGTAATATGTATAAAAAATGTAATCATGTGATGAATAACAAATGTACTAAGTACGCAACAATAGACATACGTAGCATGTGACCTATACTAAATATGCAACAATAGACATACGTAGCATGTGACCTGTACTAAGTATGCAACAATAGACATACGTAGCATGTAACCTGTACTAAGTATGCAACAATAGACATACGTAGCATGAAATGTAATGTAAAACGATGTACTAAGTAATGCACACAATGGGCACACCTAGCATGAAATGTAATGAAATCATGTACTGTATTGTACTAACGAACATAGCATGTATATGATGTGAAAACAGGAAAGCTTGAAAGTAACAAGTAGGCACATGTGTTTCACCCCAAAACGTTTGGAAAACAGTAAAAGAGGGGTCTATGTACTCACTTGAGATTGCATAGTAGTCCTTGAGTAACAACCAAACAATGCTAGAGATCACGGATATCAAACGGCACGAAGGGTCCCCGAATGCTAATCTCGATCCAAGAACTCAGGTATGAAACAATGGTTTCAACTTAGAGCTCTCAAATCAAGATTCTTGTGAGAAATGAAGTTGGGGATGGATGGGGTATTTATAGTAAATGGTCCACCGTTAGGATCGTTTGATGGAAAACGTGCCATGATCCAAGGCGTACACTTGTCGGAAACTCATGGTGGCTAAAAGTGATCCTTATCAGCTGACTAAGCGAAAGAGAATGTGTGGTTGTGAACGAAACAGCTGGAAACTGCTGTTAGATTCGATTAATCTGGTCAGAAGGGGCCTCGCGGGCCGCCTGAGGATGTAAGGATCCTGAGGCGGGCCGCCTAGCAGTCACAGATCAGACATAAGTTTCAGAAATGACAGTTTCAGTCCCTGCACGTGTTTAAGGCCATTTCCGACACTTCTAAGGCCCGTAAAGCCAACTTTAAGGCCCTAAAATGTTGCCTAAACATTGTGGACATGAAACATGCTCAAAAATATGCCGGACATTGGTTCGTTTGGCCGTACGAACGCAATGTTCGCTTAATTACGACGGAATGCGCATAAGCGCGAAAAACGATCCAAATGACGTGACGAATGGATTTTTCTTATGCCGAACACTAAAATAAAATATTTTAGTGCTTACATAAATTTTTGGATGTCCGGATGTATTCAGAACGTAAGTTATGCGCGAAAATGCAAACTTGTGCACTTTTTGACACTTTTAGTCTCTGAATGACACAAAAGTTTATTTTAGCACACCGAACCCCTCAAAGTCTATTTCTAAGCTATTTAAAGGATATTTATGGTATGTTTAACTTATGGCCATGCTCCGGAATGTCTGTTACAGTTCAAATTGGCATACTTTCGCAGTTTGTCAAATTTAGTCCCTGTAAGCGAATAAACTTTGATTTCACCACACCAAACCTTCCAAAACTTATATCTAAGTTATGTAAAGGTTATTTAAGGTATGTTAAACCTATTTCACTATTCCGGAGTGTTTGTTGCATTAAACTGGTTATATTTACGCATTAGTGCGCGTATAACCTTCCAGAAAGCGATTTAGAGTTTGAAATCGAACAAGAGTTGATATGTTCAAAAGATACACATATTTATACAAGTCCAAAGTATGAAATATAATATTTCATTGGTTTGGCATTTTTTTGATGGTTGAAATGACACAGGTGTTACAGTGGGGTTGCCTGAAACCCATTAGATCTAACATTTTGTTCCGCGGTCTGAATGTATACGTTGATTAATGGTCTTTATGGTACCCTATTCGAGACATGATCTAGAATGTTTCACTTGAATGTTTCACATGAATGTTTTTCCTTTGAATGTTTTTGTACTCATCATACCATATGTAAACAATGTAACATTTGTAACATGTATTTCACCCCCGAAGTTATAAAACTAAAAACAGTTAAAGAAAAGGGGGAGCATGAACTCACAACTTTGCGTTCCTGTGCATCGTAAACTTCACCGGATTTGCTTACTTAACGTCGTAACCTATACGCGTTTTCTTAACGTTAGTCACTAGACTTGCGTCGCACAAGTACAGTCACTCTCTTTTGTATATATTCTTGTGTTAAAAATATTCTATATTTTTAACTACGTATCTTTCTTATATTATTTTCTCAAAAATAAATATAAGTCTTTTGTGTTTTGCACTTTGCACCCGAATTATGTATCTTGTATATTGTAAGTGTATTTTTGTGTTTATACTCCTCATGAGTATTTAGTGTATTTTTAAGTCTTATTACACTAGCACGTATAACACATACTATATAAACTTAGCACATAAGTTGGTGATAACATAATATATATTTTCCTCTCAAAAATATACATACTTATATCCATTTTTATTCTTGAAGAAATCCTCATTTCTTATCACCAAAAAATAGGGAAACCTTAGTAATACTTTTAAACACATTTTTAGGGAATAAGTTTATCAAAAACTTATATTTTCTAAGTGTCAAAATTTATAAAAATTTTGACAGAGTTTCCCCTAAAAATGGAGGTTTCCCATGTTTTCAAAACATGTGTTTATTTTCTTTTAAATCGTCAACAATCATCAACAACAGTTATCAACAATAATCATCAACAATAATCACTAGTTTCTCCATTTCCTGAACTTGAATATTTACAAAAATGTGTAGTAACTTACTAGCATATTTAGTAAGTCTTGTTATCCTTAAAAATAAGTTTAGTTTCTTAAAAACTTTATTTTTAAAGAATATGAAGTTTCACAACTTCTAGTCAAGATTCGCAAAAATATTTCTTTGTTAAATTTTTCTTGTGACACAAGTGTCTACACACTTGTTTATTTACTAAAAATGCTTTTAGTTCGGATAAGATCCGTGTTTTAAACAAGACTAATATTTTTGCTTGGTTCTTCCGAAAAACCACTTGTAGATCTTTAGATCTACTAGTTTAGAACTTCATTTCATAAGAAAAATTGTTTTTACACAAGTTCATGTTTAGTGTGTAATAGTGTTTCATCATTTAACCCCTTTACATACTTTAACAAATTCTATGCCATGATTCTTGAACATGACAAATCCGGGTTAGATGATGATCCGAGCTACCACAACATAGATCGGCACTAAATAATCACCACAAAACAAGTCTTACAAGTTTTACACAACATTATAGTTTTTATCCAACTTATTTCTCATTCTTGTAAACTTTTAGTATGTGATTTAGTATGTTCATGATTTTCACCCGACAAAGTTCATATTAACCACTCTAGACAAGATCAAGAAGGTGTTTTAGAGCACTTACTACTAGCACAAGGCTAGGGAAGTTCAAGAGTGCAAACGAGGTGGATAAAAGCAAATGGTGGAGGTCCTTCGCAATCCGAGTGCACCGAGCCTCCTTATACGTGATCCTTAACCCTTGTATATACTTGGAATGCTTGGTAAAGGATTGGAAAGTGGATGATGATGTAGGGGTGTTTGGGCCGTAGGTTTAGAAAAGGAGGAAGGAGAATGGGAGTGTGGTGAAGTGTGTGTTGAAATGAATTGCTATGATCTCTTGTGTTCTCTTATAACCCAACTTCACCAAGTAACCCTTGGATATTATGTTAGTGATTAAGAGACAAGATTCATTAAAATATGAAATTAAAATCCCATATGGGATTGTGTCTCCCAACCGTCCAACATTAGGGGGGGGGGGGTAAGTGTAACATTTCCAACTACTAGTTAGTGATTAGTTAGAAATCAAATGTCTAGTTAGTGCCTTATGGTGTGTTATTAAATATATAGTGTGTTAGGGTGTTCGGGGACCCTAACTAGCTTAGAAAAAAAATATAAACAATGCTTCTAGCATTATTTTGGTGTTCCGGGTAATATCCGGTTGTTCGGTTAGATACCGATTCGTTAAAGTGCTAAATCACACTTTTTAGTGTCTTTTAAGTACCCTTCTTGTACCCTTTCAATTCCCAACACTTAGGGAAATATTCTGGATGATAAAACGAAATTTCTGCAAAATATTCGTATGTTTAAATGCTGAATTATTGCTGAATTATATAAATTCTGCACTTAAAGTGCGTTTCGGGTGCTTTTTAGTGCTTATTTTTGCTTTTGCAATGTATATATATTAACCCTTGTATGTACACTTGGGTTTTAATGCATTCTTGTTGTCGGACCTACACCTAGGCCACAATTCTAATGTCTGACTGCTTTCTGCAGTTCTTTTGACACAGTGTGTCTTACCGGTGAGTTTACTATTATTTCTGACGCAACGCTCTCGTTTATGCATAAAGCAATATTTTGTAGTATACAACATGCATGAATTCACTTGTTTAGTATGAAATCAGATATTGCTGACAATTAAGCACATAATTGCAGTCATTAAGCAATAATTAATGTGTACGGAAATTACCGGTTTGGGCCAGTTATCACAGGTATAGTTCTCCTAAATCCAAGTAAGTTTGAGCCAGGTCTGGTCTTCATGAATGTTGACGTACAATCCGAATGTACGGAGGGTCAGATGGCGACGTCATGTCGAGATAAGCGTGTGACTAGCTAGAACACCTAAACAATGGTCGTAGTGCGGTGACGAGGGAACATAAAAGAATTTGACCACCACTTGTCAAATTTCAAGTAAACATTCGGGTGTCATATATAACGCATCAGGGTTAATAGATAACATGCTACTACTCTAACTGGGCATACCATATGCAACACACAATGTAAATGTAAACTAGCAAGTAGGCAATACAAAAATAAATCATACAACCTAGAGTGTTGAGTCTTGCACGTGGAGCGAAGCGTCGTTGTGGATCGTCGAGCACTGAACAGGTTATAGTCTGGGTTTTGTCAAAAAGACTTTTCCCTTTTTAAAACCAAGTTCACTATAACCAATGGCTCTGATACCAATCTGTCACACCCCCAAAATCCACACGCGGAGTATCACCGCCTGGAGGCGTGACTGACCAGGATCCAGCCACCAATCATATTGAACAAGCATGTAAGTAATTAGAAAATCCAACCAATACAATTGGTGTCCAAACAAAACATAGTTTAAGTTGCAAGCGGAAGCATAATGATTAAATCCAAAACCAAATATAAGTTCAAATGTTTAAATGTTTAACATGGCACACAGTTGTCCATGTCCCACAACGACCACGCCTCCTCGTGCAAGCTCCATAAGTACCTAACGACCTGCAAGGCATGTAACAACGAGTCAACAACAAAGTTGAGCGAGTTCACAGTTGGTGTTCATTGTTAAGTTGTTTCAAAAACCAGGAATTCATTTGTAAGTTGTAAGTTAATCAGTTTACCCTGTTTCCCAAACATATCCATAGTTGGTGGGGGCTTCCCCATGTTAATCACTAGACCTGCTTACTATATCGACCACTGACTAGAGTAAGTTGGTGCCCTGACGTCAATGTCTATCATCATTGACTAGTGCCCAGATCCATTAGTTCACGCCCGTCCTCTGCGGCACGGTGTGAGGCTTGTCAAACCTAAGTAGCGCTATCTAACTAAGGACCCGCTTGCCATAGGCCCGGCGATTAAGTCGATATAAAAAGGAGGGACATCATGATAGAGAGTTCTGGTCTAGTATCCGTGTTGTCACCCTTCAATAAAGAGGGTGTGTACGAAATCCCCAAACCAGGAGATTACGTAGGTTCCAAATCAATTCCTTATCACCTGTTGTCACCCTTCAATAAAGAGGGTGTGTACGTGTTCCAAACCAGGGAATCACACAGTTTCAGTTTCAATCCTTTACCCATTCCCAACCCCTGGGAATCCCATGCCTTGTGGAAAGTGTGAACTCACTTCAGTTTGCTCGGCAGATAATTTACTTGCTAAAATAACTTTTGATCAATCGCGTCCTATAATAGTTATTACATCTAGTCAGGTTCGCATACAAGTACTTCACACAATTTTTCACATATATAATCAAGTAGCACATAAGGTGTCACATACAACCCAAATATACTACCCATACCAACCAGACCATGTTTCCTCAGTTGATGTTCATGTTAAATTTATATGTCAATCACAAAAGTTATAAGCACATGTCCTTCCCACTAACAACCATGCACAAGACACAAGATTAGGTAATTTCTCATATGATAAAACAATTGATAAGGTTAAAGTACTTAAACTATTCTGACAAAAGGTGCACATGTTTTGATGAGACCAAGACTACCCATGCACATGAGCCGCCACTTCTATTACAAATTCAACAAGTATTTACATAGTACCCTCAATCAAATCACATTAATATCAAACCTTATCTTGACCGATATCATACCCACATCAGGAAGCCATAGTCACAAGTCTTTTCATCACTAAACCATGCATGTGATATCTTCACCTACTGACATAGCATCTAAAAGAAATTCAACATACATATATATATAATTCGTTAATTCAAGATTGTGCCTAAACAAGATTATACTAAGTGAATTCACGTATTATCACCAAGTAATAATTATCCATCTCATAAACAAGTTGTCACACAAAATCATTAATCACGAGCACTTGTTTCAAAACAGACATCATCGTTCTATATTACCTTACCTCTAACACACTATATACATGTTATTAGCACATGGTTTCACCTAAATAACACCATAATCAAAACAACCAACTAATTCAATACACATCAGAAAATACTAACCGGAAGACTAAGGGAAGGATGGTGCTGATGATCACGATGGGGGGGTGTTTCTTCAGTCGTACGCAATATGAAAGAGAGTAGGGTTTGTTTATAAGTTTGTTATCATAACCAACCTAATACAATAACATCTGTTTGGGCGGTTGCCATATAAACGGAATGGGCTTGAGCCCATTTACATGAGGTCACGGTTTAGGGGTGGGCTACAAGCAACCCAAATATCCGCCCCCCCATTTATAACACATATGGGTTTCGGGCCTGTTATTCTATGTGGGCCAAACGGGAGGGTCCTAAACGGCCATGAGGTGTATAAGCGGTTTTGTGAATGATTAAGCACACACGAACATTTAATGAATCAAACGTATGGATACGCGCTGAAGAGTTGTGAAGTTTATGTAATACTAACCTGAATATTCGGGTTATCACAGGCGAGGCTCAGCTTACTGGACCTCCCCTCATTTTAGAGACAACTGACAAGATTAAGAAAGTTCATGATAACCTTCAGACAGCTAGAAGCCGTCTAAAGAGTTACGCGGACCCAAAACGCAAGCCCTTGGAATTTCAAGTCGGTGATCGAGTATTACTGAAGGTCTCACCTTGGAAAGGTGTGATCAGATTTGGAAAGAAAGGAAAACTTGCACCAAGATACGTTGGACCATTCAAGATCGTCGAAAGAATCGGTAAGGTAGCCTACAGACTTGAGTTACCTCCTGAACTTGGAAATGTTCATCCAACCTTTCACGTGTCCATTCTCAAGAGGTGTTTAGCTGATGAGAACCTCCACATACCGCTTGACGAAATTCGTGTTGACAAAACACTGAAATTTGTTGAGAAGCCAGTGGAAATCATGGAACGTGAAGTCAAGTGGCTCAAACGCAAGCGCATTCCTTTGGTCAAGGTTCGCTGGGAATCTAAACGTGGACCTGAGTTTACTTGGGAATGAGAAGATCAAATGAAGGCGAAATATCCACATCTATTCCCACGAGTTTCCTCTAAATAAATTTCGGGACGAAATTTCCACAAGTAGGGGAGACTGTAACATCTGTGTCTAAAATCATTGTGAACAGTACAATTATCAATAAAACAATGTTATTTGATCCCAATGTTTGTTTGGTTATGTTTTACATTTTTCATGTTTTGACTTTTGTTCAATTTCAAACTCTATATCGCTTTCTGGAGAATTATACGCAAACTGGTGCGTAAACGTAATTAGTTTAATGAAAAAAATACTCCGGAACATCAACATATACTTAACATACCTTAAATAACCTTTACATAACTTAGAACTAAGTTTTAAAGGCTTTGGTATGGCAAAAATAAGTTAATTCGCCTACAGGGGCTAAATTTGACAAACTGCGAAAGTATGCAAATTTGAACTGTAACGAACATTCTGGAACATGACCATAAGTTAAACACACCTTAAATATCATTTATATAGCATAGAAATAGGCTTTGAGGGGTTCGGTGTGCTAAAATAAACTTTTGGCTCATTCAGGGACTAAAAGTGTCAAAAAGTGCATAAGTTTGCACTTTCGCGCATAACTTACGTTCTGAATACATCCGTACATCCAAAAATTTATGGAAGCACTAAAATATTTTATTTTAGTGTTTGGCATGAGAAAAATCCATTCGTCACGCCATTTGGATCGTTTTTCGCGCTTATGCGCATTTCGTCCTAATTAACCGAACAACGCAATCGTACGGCCAAACGAACCGACATCCGAGATATTTTTGAGCATATTTTAAGTTCCCTATACTTTAACTTCATTTTAGATCTTTGAAATGTGGTTAACGAGGCTTAAACGTGTCAAAAGTGCATCAAATAGCAAGTTTGGAGCTTTAGGGGCCTGTTCTGCCATTTTTCAAACTTTCTGGTCTGCAAGGTCCTTGCGCACCTCAACACTCAGGACCTTACGGTGCGCAAGCAGGGTTAAGATGCAAAAAATTGTTTTGGCTGCTGATTAATGGCTTTTAAACACCCCAAAGGCCAATGTCACTTGTCAAACTCTTGTGGTGGGGGCAAAATGAGTTACCATAACATTCCGAAAAGTGTACGGGTGAGATCAAGGCACGTTATTCGATAAACGATCCTAACGATTGTCCATTTACTATAAATACCCACCTCAACTTCACTCATTCCTCACAAATCTGATCAAAAGTGCTCTAAGTTGAAGCCAATCACTTCATACCTGAGCTATTCGATCAAGATTTACTAGCGGGGACCCTTTGTAAGTGTTCCTTCGTTCTTTTATCGCTTTTCTAGCCCGAAAGTCGAACTATGTTTGACTTTCTGCGTTGACCAGTTTATGGTCAACACGAAGTTCATTTGAACTTCATAACGTGAGCGTGATCACGATGGTTATAGTCTCTAGCAACTATACCTACTGATTACCACGTTATCTAGGCTCAGTGACGAGTCGTAGTTTCGGCCAAAATGCGCATTCTTGCGTATTTTGTAACCAAACTACTCTTGGGTATCAAAACCGTTTGTTTTGATACCAAACATGTTTTCTAACTTAGTTAAGCACATTTTAACATGCTTAGCTCGTCACTTTTAGTTTTGTGCTTGTCTAGGGTCGTAAAGGTAAGCGATCTGATCAATCGCTTATACTTTCAAACCCGACCCATTTGGTCGATCATTAGGATCCGACCAAGCACATTAGATGACCATAGTATATAGGGAATAACCTTCCGAGGTTATACCTTATGGTCACGACGTTTAGTTAGTTGTATGATAGGTAGTTTATATGCCTTAGGTAAATTACCAAAATACCCCTTTGACGCCAAAATTCATTTTGAACATATGTAACGTAACTTTTGACATCTAAACTGATTTGGCAACAATATTAGACATGTTAAGGCATATATTACTTGTCATAGGACTAGTTAAGCGGTCCGAACGCGTTTCACGCGAACGACGCGTTAAAGTAGCATAAGCTACCTAAACGGGTCGTAATGGGTCGTAAGCACTTAGGTTAGGTTTCATTTAGTATGTAGGCTTTGTTAAACCATACTACATGAGTTTCCATACTCATTTGGTTTACGAGCCTTCATTCTATCCAATCCTCCGATATAGGTCCGGTTTATTAACGTAGTTACCTATATTATGTGTCGTTTGATTCCGTGATCTCTAGCATTGCTTGGTGGTTATCTTAGGACTTCTGAGCAATCTCAAGTGAGTACATAGAACCCCCTCTTTTAAATGTTTTCAAGGTGTTTATGTGAGTACATAGACCCCTCTTTTACTGTTTTCCAAACGTTTTGGGGTGAAACACATGTGCCTACTTGTTACTTTCGTGCTTTTCATGCTTTCATATCATATGCTTGTTATGTTCATTAGTACATTATAGTACATGATTTCATTACATTTTATGCTATGTATGTCCATTGTGTGCATACTTAGTACATCGTTTTACATTAAATTTCATGCTATGTATGTCCATTGTGTGCATACTTAGTACATTGTTTTACATTACATTGATTTACATGACTTTTCTGCTTTGTATGTTAACTTAGCATACTTAGTACATTGTTTTCATATGACATGTATACAATTGCTATAACATTTGGTTTGCACAAACGAGACTTATATACGTTCATTAACATTAGCTACGCCGCTCGGTAGTAAGTAGTGGTACCATAGGACTTGACAAATCCCATTCCTGACATTTCGGGTTTGTTTGGATGTAAGGAATGACTGAATCTGAAAACATTTCTTTTGATAACCTTGACTAAAAGGGTTATCCGACTGTCTCAAGGCTTGAATGTATGCGTTAACTTACCGCATAAATGTTTGTATCAATGTAACATGCATTACTTTGCAAAACATAACTTTTTGATATATTCAAAATACTTTGTTTTGTACATTTCTACATTTGGATTATGTGACAATACTTTACTTACAATACATAACATTTGTTACACATTACTTGACTACTTTTGGACTATTAACATTTGATATGATTTATACAAGGACTTTTGACAATTGGTTTAAACATAGACTTTATACATTGTTGGTTTGTTTAAGTGACTTAAGTAACGAGATGTGAGTAATATGATACAAGCATGGTGGATACGCCGCTGGTACTTCCTATATATAAGTGTTTGTATTATATTACATATCATAGCGTTATTTAAATCATTCAATTTGGACTTATACATTTTACACAAGTAACACGATTTTCACAAGACTTTGGTTTACAAACAATTTACTTTATACAACTCATTTTACTTGGTTATACATTTAACCATACATTATTCTTTTATTTATACATATCATTTGATCTTATCGCTTTTTAAATGACTTACAAAACAAAACAATTTACAAGGTTCATGACTGACTTTTACTAAACAACTTTTTCTAAACTTATAAGTCATGTATCCTATTTTCACAAAACCTATGTATCTCACAGGCATTTTTATGCTGACGTACCTATTTTCACATGTGTTTTCAGGAGCTTTTGCATAGGATGATGATCGTGACACTAGGGCGGACCTGTGCCTTAGAGACTTAAAATAAAGATAGAACTAGTTTAATTATGTTCTGAACTCTTTATTTCCTGTTTTGAGACAATGTAACACGCTTGTTTGATAAATAAAATATAACTTTGTATGCCATGGTTGTGAAACAATTAATTCTGTTACAACACTCCCCGACGTTTCCGCCGCGGTTGCATGTTATACGCGGTCGGGGTGTGACAAACATACCTTGTGATCTACTAAGTATAGGGATCACAAATTCAGCCTTGAATCACCTGCAATTTGGTTTTGTTTCTTTGATTTTGAGTGAATTTAGATGATTTAGGGTTTTGAAGTTGGGTCGCTCCTGGGGTTTTGATCGAGCAGGATACACACACAAAGTGTGTATCCTGATGTTTATCCATGATTAAAACAAAACAACTTTCACAATTTGCACCTTTGGCCCCTCTAGTTTCTAAGTGTTATAAAAGAGTTAAAATGCTTTGACTTCCCTTCTTTTATGACAAGATTTTAACTATGTTAATTATTCCTAGCTTTTGTTCTCACCATTTTATTATTAATATTATCACTTATTCGTGTGCATAAACGTATATAGTTTAAATAATTTAGGGGTGTTACAAGCGGTTCTTACTTCTCCTGAGGAGATTAAGATCTACCTCTCGTGAAGTCTTACTAAGCATGAAGCAGGTTCTAGTAAGATCTATACACTAAACGAGACAAGAATTTACCCAACCACCCTTCTAACCCCCTTCCAGGCAGTTAACGTGCTTTATATTGACCGTAAAGACACGAATGGGTGAATCAACAAAACATGAAGAATGATTAAGTAAAATTCACCTTCAATATAGAAAACTAGTTATTAAAGTCACTAATACATACCCAAATAAAAAGGAGCCAAGGTTGGAAATCAAAAGGTAATACATAAAAGATTTGTCTTCACCAAGTGATGTAAGAGTTTAGCCAAGAATGGCCTTTGTTTGCAAGAACGCTTATGATTGATCTAGGATCCCGAGACTACTACACACTCTAAAAGATGGAAGATGGATGATGGTGGTGGGTGTTGGTGTTGAAGTGGTGGCAAGTGTGAGAGAAGTGGTTTGCCAAGGGATCAGTTGGAATGAAACCAAGCACCCCTATTTATTCTGAAAGCAGACTGTCAACATGGCCACGTGCCCTCCTAGCACGGCCCCGTGGCCTTCATTCTCTCTCTTCTTCATTAACTGCATTGTATGATCTTGTACTAACACGGCCCCGTGTGTCAACGACACGGCCCGTGGTAATTGTACTTGCTGTACTATCTCAAATTCTTCGAATCTTAGAGTTTACCATGCCCCGTGTTGATTTGGCACGACCTCGTGTTGATTTGTATGGTATGTCTTTTGCTGTTGTTTTTTCTTCTGCAGGGAATCTTGACTGGGCACGACCCATGCCTGGTAGGCACGACCCCGTGCTGAAGCTTCTGTTTTTGTTATTTTTGTTGGTTTGGATGTAGACGGGGGCTCGTTGAGTCGTTTCAATCCTCCTTCTTTGTATTTATGTTGGTTTCTATTGTTAATTTTCTTCTTTTGTGCATTTAAGCTCTTTTGATCCTGTAAATTAAAAATGAACAAAGAAACATGCTTTTTCCAACATCAGTACCGAAAACGGGTTGATTTTCGTCTTGTTTGGTGTAATTTATATGTTGCATTTTACGTACATAAAATTCCCCCAGACTTGAATCTTTGGCTGTCCTCAAGCAAAACTCTATATCGTGGCTTACACACCCAAACAAAATAGGTAGGAGAGAAGTTTTGGGCTTATGTTTAGAGTGTCGGGAATCCAAGTTCGAAATTTATTCTGTTTTTATTTTATTTACAATCTTATTCGTCATGATTTATTTAGAACACATACTAAGAAAAATTATTAGTTTTGGCATAACATGCCTTATAAAATTCTATTTAGTTATATACAAATTTACACACCTCAAAATTTGTCACTCAACACTCGGCCGGAGATGTTTAAGTGAAAACGCTCCTACCCGGTTTGGAACTTATTCCTACTATAGGCTTGACAAACAATCAAACCTCCTCCTTTGTGACGTTTAATCCTCGTAAATATCTAGAGGGCCTTAAAAAGGGTAGGTTGTGGCTCGGCTAGGTATGTTTGGTAAAAATGGCGAAAGTCGTAAAATGTATCGGTTTTTCCATTGCTTTATGGCTTAGGAAAAAATAATTTGGCTTTTTTTTTTTAAGAGATTACAAAATTTGAAACTGAGCCATACTTGTAATTTTTATAACAGATCTTTTACAAAAATGAAGGGTGTAAAATAAAAAAATAGCTTTGTGGATGTGGGTGGTTGTTTTTGCAAAAGTATGTTTTTTGCAGGGTTTAGAAATGAAAGGGTTAAGACTCAAAGGGGTTTATCTAGGGGAATGTTTTTGGTAAGGAAAGAAAATAAAAATAAAGGTTTGAAATGAAAAATGGGTTTAGTCCTAATGCCTCCATCATTTACTTACTTGGATTTTTATCGCTAAAGATTTGGAATGTATTGCGTTGGCAAGTTCTAGATTTATAAGAACCAAATGGGCTATTCACACAAGAAACGGAAATTGAGCAATTAGTATGGATGTGTATTTGTAGGCTCGGTAAAGGCTCAAAATTCACTTTTGTGGAAAAAAGGGGTTATAGTGTAAAAATGTATATATAATCAAATTTTACAAAGATTTGTTATGCCTGTTTTTACAAATGATTAGAGGTTTTCACACCCCCCACACTTAAATTACACATTGTCCTCAATATGTCCCAAATAGGATTTGTTTTGATTAAATTTGCAAAAGTGTGTGAAAGTAACATTTTTATGGTTACTGGCACTGCAGCACGGGGGCGTGCTAAGGGGACATGACCCCATGGCCAAAGTGCCAGTAACAATGTTAAACAGAAAACTTACAATATAGTGGACACGGGGGCATGCTGAGTAGGCACGACCCGTGCCACCTTCTCGGTAGAAATTTTTTGACATCAGACAGTTGAGCACGGGGGCGTGCATGGTGGGCATGACCCCGTGCTACAGACACTGATCTGCAGTTTTTGAAGCGGGAGGCTCTAGTTTACGTGCATGGGGTCCCCTTTTCAATGTCCCTTTGGCATTTTTAATTTCTTTCACACATTTATTGATACCACCATTAAAGACACTTCCATTTCACTTAATAAAAACACAAATACAAGAAGAAATGGAAATTACAATCCTAAGATAGATAGAGTCTTGAGAGATGCCCCTACAAGATCTTATTTAAAAATCCTAATAGCTACTTCCTAGATCTAAGAATGTTAGTGTTCGGAGGGCTTAAAGCTATTTCCGGAAACACCCAATTAGAGGTCGTTGAGTATTTCCTCTATCTCCCTTGGAAGGAAGATAAAAGGTTCCTCGTCAACCTCTTCTTGAGGTAGGGGAGAGGGATTGATCAGAACCTCAAAGGCGATATTGATAGGAGATGGTTCCAGGATCTCGACATCCCATCCGGTGGGTTGAATGACCTCGTTAGCAAGGTTCCAATCTTCTTGAGGCCAATTTGGTTCCATAGAGGCATAACCAAGATGTTAAACCTTTGATGTAAAAGGCTGATCTCCCTGAAGCAATCTTCCAATCCCATGGAGAGGTAGTTCACTTGGTCTATTAGAACCTCTTCTACCACGGTCATCTCCTCAAGAGACTCTCTTAAAGCACTTATATACCGAACGAGAGTAGCTTCAAGAGAAAGTTTCCTTCCTCTGCGGTTATTCCTTGAGCTATTTAATGATGTTCCGCTTTGTTGGCTTGACATTCTAGAAAATATGACAAACCATTAACGATTTTGGAATAACAGATGAATTAAGAAGGCCCCATGCCCATGTGGCACGGCCTCGTGCTGCATTACCAGCTCTGAAATGTTAGCTCAATAAATTTTATTTTAAGTTAAATGTGTTTGATTTCTTACTTTTCTAGATGTAAATAACTTCAAATAATGTTTTACTATAGTAGATTTGCAAAACCTTGAGCTAAAAATCATGCTTTTGACCCTCCAATTGAAGCATTTTGAGCTTGAAGCTTGAAGCTTCAATGGAGGTTTGGTGGAAGGAAGAAGAGGAAATGACTATAAAAAGTAAAGACAAGAAGGTTATAGGAAACCTTTTCAAGAACATACCTTTTTGGGTATGTGTACAAGATCTACAGGATCTTGGTCTTTTTGGAATGGTTCCAAACATTCTCCTAAAGGCTGGCTTTATAGATAGTGACAGCACGTCGACACGGCCGTTGTCTGCATGAGTCAGAGAACATTGTCTGTTAGTGAGACAAGGCCCATGTCTATGATGATGCATCCTTGTGTTGAAAAATACGAGGGGCACGGCCCCGTGTTTATTCAACACGCCCCATGTTTGGAAGAAAGATGGACACGACCCCGTGTTCTAGGAACACGGCCCCATGTTTCAGGGTTTTTATGAAGTTTGTCTAAGGTTTTTAAGGAACTATTCTTTATCGAGTGGTTCCTTACTGGTTGGAACAACACCATATTGTTGGATGTACCTTAGGCTCTGGCGAGAGGAACGAAAACGTAAGAGGTTGTTGGAAAGATAGAATCCTAACTTAAAAATAACGGAACCATCCCTTATTTACCTTATCTGAGATCTTGTTAAAGAAGGTTTGAGTCGGCTCGCTCCTGTCCAAATTGTCAGTGTGAAGCTTACACACTGTAAAGGAGACTGTCTTCACGAGGTCGAAACAGGGACGACTATCGCCTTCGTCTTCGCAAGTGTCTAGGGTAGGTTTGTTGGTCACGGTGTTGTTTATACCTGATGGTTCCTCCAATGATTCTCTTTCGTTTAAATTCCTTGATGAAATATCGCCTTCATCATGGATTCTATTTCTTTGAGTTTTTGGAGAATCCTCTTTTCTATTTGACTTACGTCTTCTAAGTCTCCTAGGTAAGAGGGTTGATGGGGTTCAGGTGGATGGACGTTATTATCGTTTTTACTCCCGCCCATCTTAAGGTGATCATTACAGGAAAACGATGGGCTAAGTAGTGGGGAGTGAAGTTGTCACACCCCCAAAATCCACAAGCGGAGTATCACCGCAGGAGGTGTGACTGACCAGGATCTAGCCACCAATCACATTGAACTCATAGGTATATTTAAACAAAACTTTCATTTATTAACATTAAGTGTTACAACATTACATATAATTCATAGAGCACAGCGGAAGCATAATTCATTCGTTAAGTGTTTGTAAACCACATGTAAAAACCATTAGTCTTGTTTTGCAATTCCATGTATCTCGACCCATGACCACTCCAGCCTCCCAGACAGCAAGTTCCAACCATATGCACCTAAAGGCCTGCAAGGCATGTAACAATGAATCAACAACAAAGTTGAGCGAGTTCACAGTTGGTTGTCCAGTTTAAAGTTGTTTTCAAAAATCATAAGTTCATTTGTAAACCAGTAGTTAATCAGTTCCTTGTTTCCCAAACCATAAGCAGTGGGGGCTACCCCATGTTACCCACTAGACTAGTTATATATATATTGGCGTCCTTCCCAATCCGAGGATGGAGGTACATATTCTACCCATCCGAGAATACGCAGGTTAAATGTAAGCGTCCTTCCCAATCCGAGGACAGAGGTACGTATTCTTCCCAATCCGAGAATACGCAGGTTTAGTGTAGGCGTCCTTCCCAATCCGAGGACGGAGGTACGTATTCTTCCGAGAATACGCATGTTTAGTGTAGGCGTTCTTCCCAATCCGAGGACGGAGGTACATATTCTGTTAGAGGTGAATATGTAGGTTTCGTTTTAGCTTCTTAACCCATTCCCAACCCACCGGGAATCCCATGCCTCATAAAAGTGTGAACTCACCTCGGTTTGCTCGGTATGTTTATCTACGTATTCAAGTTGATCAATCAAATCCTAACATGGTTATTAAAGCCAATCAGTATCATGAAAACATAGTCTCATACTCGTTTCACACGTTACACCAGTAGTATATCAGCAATACACATAACACATTAACAGTCATAACAGTTAATCATGCACCTTTCAGTTCATAGTCATCACATAGCTAGTACCCGGTTCACATGTAAGTTTACATGCACACATAAAGTTAACAGGCTAAACATCAAATGCACAAGTGTGTGTGTGGTCCAAACATTCAGGCCCAATACTCAAATTATTCCAATGGATACACTATACAACAGAGGTCATGATTTGTATAATCGTTGAACATTCACAATCCATAGGATCAAACTAGGTCAACATCCTAACTGTTACATGCATCAATCATCGTCCAACCACATCCATGGATATCATGTTCCACAATATCATCAAGTTCTATTATTATGCATCAATTCTAATTCATCGTAACATAGTGTCCCTGCACAGTTCCTCGATGAAACCCCTATGGAAAAACATCTATGTTTCGTCGTAGGTCACATATGGCGAAACAACTATGTTTCGTGGAATTCAAATGTGGCAAGGACCACCTGTTTTGTCAAAGTCATGCACGGCGAAACTCCTCTAGGTTTCGTCGAGGTCAGTTACATATTTAGGCAAACAGTTTCAACAAAGGATATGTGATTTTATTACCAATTCTATCTAACATACAATCCTAATTCATCCATTCATCAGATCTGACATACAATTAATGAGAGGGTGATGGCCCAATTAGATTCATTTATCATTTTATATCACATGCTATTTGAAAGATTATAGAATATATATATATATATATATATATATATATATATATATATATATATATATATATGTGTGTGTGTGTGTGTGTGTGTGTGTGTGTGTGTGTGTGTGTGTGTGTGGTCCAATAGATGATTCTTTTAGTGGGAATCAATTGAAAGTGACATCAAGGAATTTGTGTCAGTAGATCATGTGATCACTACACGGTTTTCGTCACGTACATGCAACCCTAGTTACTCTATGAAATGTAGGAGTGAAATCAACAATTACCCAGCATATATGAATATACATACACAAAATACTCAACAACCAATAATCATAATCAACATCACATAGCATCTCCAATCACATATTCACGAACATGTAAGTGAAACGAAAATAAGACACTAACCCCACGACGAACAAGGCGATCAGTTAACACACAAGGAAAGAGTTGCGACTTGGCTGGCTCCCCTTCTAGTTGTCGTTGAGTGCTGCCATCGTGTTCAAGGCTACGAGGGTTTCTATTTCTTGTGTGAATAAAAGTGCATGGAACCATACATATACATATATTAAATCAGGACAAGGGCCACCAAACCCACTTATCTGTTTTGTTTGGGACCGGGTACAAACCACTAAAAAGGTGGGCCGAGCTTCGAGTTTAAAATTTTTGGGGTTAACACTTCAAGTGTGAGCCGGGGGTGTGTGTCAAGGTGCCCAAATGCGGCCCAATATGTGCGTACTAAACAAGTTCGTGGCCCAAGTGTATCAATTACATTCGCAGTTTAATTCAATTAATCACCTATCTTAATTTAGCGACACATAAAATGTTTAACGATTCCTAGCCTAGTAATTAATCATGTTCACGTAAACATTCAGTGGTGCACAAGATGGGCAATTAAACGTAGAGACACACGTCAAAGGTTGTGGAATGTTAAGTAGTGCTAACCTCAGTTAGTCGGGTTATCACATCATCCCCAACTTGAAAGAAATTTCGTCCTGAAATTTAGCACGTAGGTACTGAGGAAGCTAGCTAGGTTGCGTAGTTTTCCTGGTTTTCCTGGGTTGTCACAACATCCCCCCTGTTGGTTTGGAATTTCGTCCTGAAATTCCGCAGTAGCTTCAGCCGCAGTAGTGGTTTCATTGTTCTCGAACAAATGGGGATATTTGTGTTTCATTTGGTCTTCTAGTTCCCAGGTAAACTCTGGGCCACGAAGGGAGTTCCAACGAACTCGAACAATAGGTATCCTGGTGCGCTTGAGAATTTTGACCTCCCGGTCCAAGATTTCCACTGGTTCTTCGACAAATCGCAACTGATCGTCGATGGTGAGCTCCTTGAAAGGAACTGTGAGGGTTTCATCTGATAGACACTTCTTTAGATTCGACACATAGAATTCGTTGTGAACTCCACTGAGTTCTTCGGGTAGATTCAACCTGCAGGCCACCTTGCCAATTCTCTCAGTGATTTCGAAAGGTCCAACACATCGTGGGTTGAGTTTGCCTCGTTTACCAAAATGAACCACACCTTTCCAATGTAAGACTTTAAGTAGCACTCGATCCCCAACCTGGAACTCGAGTGGTTTCCTGCGCTTATCAGCGTAGCTTTTCTGACGGTCACGAGCTGCCGCCATCTGTTGTCGTATTTGAGCAATCTTCTCTGTTGTGTCTACGACGAGCTCTGGGCCCGTGATTTGGCTGCTTCCAACTTCTGCCCAACAAAGAGGTGATCGGAACTTTCATCTTCATAATGCCTCGAACGGAGTAGCCTGGCTGCTGGTGGGGTAACTGATAATATACGAAATCTCCACTAAAGGTAGTTGCCGCTCCTAGCCGTTACCAAAGTCGATTACACGTGCTCGAAGCATGTCTTCAAGAGTTTGGATGGTGTGTTCAGTACGCCCATCCGTCTGTGGATGATATGCTATGCTCATATCTAGACGTGAGCCAAAGGATTTGTGCATCGCTGGCCAAAAATCAGATGCAAATCGTGGGTTGCGATCAAAGATAATGGAGGTTGGCACCCCGTGCCTAGCAACCGCTCCTTTCAGGTAGATAACTGCAAGTGTAGAAAACTTATCCGTTTCCTTGATGGCGAGAAAGTGTGCCAGTTATGTGAGACAATCAACGATCATCTAGGTGATATTGTTTCCGTTTCGAGTTGTAAGTAGCCCAGTGATAAAATCCATGGCAGTCCGTTCTCGTTCCCATATGGGTGTTTCTGGTTGCTAATACTTCACCTTGACTTTCCCACAAGTCAAACATTATTCCCATACCTAGCTAGGTGGGCCTTCATGCCCGATTACCAGTAGAAGGTTTATAAATCCTAGTGTCTCTCATCCGAACCCAGACAACTAGAATATCGAGGCCGGCGTGCTTTGCTCAAAATAAATTTTCTACAATTACTGTACAATGAGGTCCATACTCGTTCCATGAGGTAGCGAATATTGTCTGACCTACCAAGGTTGCTTCTCCATGCCCCGCATGGGTTCAATTTGAAAATCCTTTCCCTTCAGTTCTCCAGTTTGAATAGGGCGAGTCGGATCAGGTAAGTTAGAGTCGATAGTGAGCTGCAAAGCTCGTGCACGTTCGAATTTCATAGTTGTAATCATCCAAAAGTTCCCTCCAGCGAAGCCATTAACTGATTTAGCTTTGCCGAAGCCAAGGTACACGGGAAGCCCTTGTGATCGGTCTAAATAACGCATCTTGTACCGTCCAAGTGATGCCTCCATCTAAAATCCCAAGACCACGGTTTTCACCGCCAGGTGTGTGTCGTGCAGTTCCTCCTTGTAACTCCATCACGTAAGTCATCACTCTCTAGTGTTGCGTCGGTGTGTAACTGGGACTCTAATTCGGACCATCATGGTATACCACTAATTCACCCGCACCCTCGGGTAAAGACGATGCTCAGTGCATTGCAGAGTTGGAATTCGAAAGCTGAAAAGACGCCCTCCTGTTTCGTCTTTCACGATCACAACACCCTGTTGTGCTAAAGAGTTTTAAGCTGCGTGACCTTGGAAAATCCTATGATTAATCTGCGATAATATCAAGCGGGTCCAAGAAATTGTTGTACCCTCGAAGGACTCTTTGGTATCGACCAGTTTCCAACCAAAACGGGTCTAAGCGAGATCCACGTACATTTCCATTTTGTTGGTTATATAACCCAAAAGGTACCTCTTCAATCCAGAAGTTACCTTTATCAAGACTTCGCGCGGTGAGGCTCCTCCCTCAGGAGCTCTCAAATAAAATACAAAGCTGTCCATGATGTTCTTTTCTCCTAGAAAGGATTCAAACATCATCCAATAGCATGGTCGGTTCACATGATCCATAAAGCTGCTGGTGTGTTGATTACCCTAAGGGTGATGGAATACAAAGTCATATGGCCGAATTGTGTCGGATAAGCCGCTTTAAAACATCCTCCCCTTGGACTTCCACCTGGTAATAGTCCGCTCGTAAATCAACCTTCGAATGAAAGCTCGTCCCTTACAACGAGTCGACAGGTTGTCAGTACATAGTCGAGGCACACGGTTCTCAACTGTCGCCTTGATGAGACCTTGATAATCAGTACACACACAAAAAGACTTATCTTCACAGATATAAATGGGGTTTCCCAAAGCGAGAACTAGGTCCGCTAAAACTCATGTCCAACAATTCTCGTAGTAGCTTATACAGTTCTTGCAACCCTCCTGATGAAAAATAGTTGGAGGACGAGTATTCGGAGCTGCCTTTGGCATGAGATCAACTGAGGTCCCGACTAACAGTTGTGGAAGTAAATCTAAAAGTTCCCCGAATAGCACACTAAGATGTGTTACAAACAACTGGTGGATCCTCGATCCTATTTTCCTTAGTCTTATCATCAGAAACGGTTGATAGCATAGCGGGGTCATCCCTCCGTAGACACTACTGGGCCTTCATAGCTGGAGTGGCACTAACCCTTGCACCTCTCTGACACTTTAGAACAGGCAATGGTCCTCCACTAGGGAGAAGGATACGCAAAACTAACTTCTTATAGGGTATATCTGCGCGATATCTGAGTAACCAATACACCCTAACTGCTGCATCAAAACTGTCGAGGGTAGTTGAAGAAAGGTCAATGTCGAACACTTGCCCCGCAAGGTCGAGTTTGCATCCCAACGATCATATGAGGTTTCCATTGTCTTGCCATCAGCCGATCCCAGAACAGGTTGGGTTTCAAGAAGCATCAGGGTTATAGAGAACAGAGAAGAAGTGATTCGTTACCAAGAACATGTATGCCACCCTGTTATTACAATCCTGGCGTCACCCACGACAAACCTAAATGCCCCTCCATGAGCATCATTTCTCGTGTGGTTGTACTTGTTGCGAGGATTTCCAGTACGACCGTCGTTTCCTTGGTTGTTGTCGTTTTGATTTGGCAACAGCCACTCCATGTCGTAGGCACCTTCATTTCTATACTGTTGGTCGCCATTTCTAGTACCTTGATGTTGCCGTGACTGTTGCCTCCGATGCTGTTGTTTGAAACGGAGCTCTACGATCTTTCATCAGCAGGGTCCATCTTTTCCTATTCTGTGCCACGTTCTAAGGCGCTAATCACTGTGCTGGCAGTTACCCACTCCACGCTTAGTCGATTGTCATTTCTTATTTCCAGATTGATTCGTAAGAGTTGACTCCCATGAGTCGCTGACAAAGGGTAAGGATTTGATTGAAGCTAATTCGCTGGTGTTCGTTACCGGTAATCAGGGTCGTCAAAATACTGAGGTCGGCAAAGTACTGCGCTCATCCTCTTGTTCATCGATGTTGAAAGTTGTTTGAGTAATACACGATCTGTTACGAGAGTGTTGCAGAAGTGATCACTGTTGGACCGTGTTGAGACCCTAAATAGTCAGTATAAGGCAGTTCATCTTCAAATACGAAGGCGGAATCAACGTATACAAAGTCACAACAGCTCAGATCCTTTTAACTTCCTTCTATTACTAATTACAAGTCTTTACATGTGTTTCTGATGTAATTTTGACAGAGGTTCGACACCGTACACAAGACCAGATTCCGCTCCAACTGTTACAACTGAGATCATCCGAACCCTATTTATAGGCCACCTGATTCCGCTCCTACTAACATGAGCATTACGAGTGGAATCACAAAGAAACATCAGGAGCGGAATCATGGTGTTATGTTTGGAGTGGAATCACCACCTAACACACCTAGGAGCGGAATTACATGAAACCTGATTTCGCTTCAAATGACATGTATGTCATTTGGAGCGGAATTACAATCTAAAACCACTTTTTCATTTCCGAGCTCCAATCTAACCTATCTAGACCTAAGACTCAACTAAGACATAGTCAGCAGACATTCCGTGCACCAACAGACTCCCCCTTGGATGTTGACGAAGTCTTCGGCCTTGAGTCTTCAGTCTTGGTCTCTTTCCAACTCTGTCTTCTCATTGCAAAAACTCTTTCTTCACACAAGTTCAGAAACTCAATCTGGCACCATCTTTAAACTCCCCTTTGTTTGTTGATCCAGAACTCTAGACTCCCCCTTTCACAGACTCCCCCGCTCGAAATGCTAGGACTCTAATTCTGGTTCAAACTTTAACATTTTGTTTCCATGGGGATTCCTGAAACCTGCATATACTCTACCCAAATATAAGATATATGACAATAAAAGTTTTAATCCAAAACTTACCATGTAACCTTAAGTGTTAGAAATCCACTTAAGTATTTAGGTCCAAGTCAATGACCCTGATTACTCAATTTATCTACCAAGTTCAATTTAATGACCTTGGTTGATCTGAGACAAATCACACTGACATTTGGTTCAATTTGATTTTCTGAAAATTACAAGTTTTAAATTATTGAACTTGCTTTAACTTTTCAACTTCTCAAGCTTATCAAGATTTAGCTCACAACTCATCCTCCAGTCCAGAAACCTCCTGCATCTGCTTTCAATCTTTCGAATCCGAAGATCAACTCTCCACTTTGGTTTGTCAAAAAAATAAAGCAGAAATGTAAAATCTTTTTGGATTTTAATAAAGCTTCTAAATTAGAAATGAAATACAGAACTAAAATGCAATGAAAATAAGCTATTTACAAACATATTTTTGATGAGCATGTTAGGGAATCATATCAGCTATCCGACAAGTCACAAGTACCGTTAAGCTTTAATTACATACTCAGAATTAAACAATTCGCTTAGAATGTCGATATACTGATCCACTTAAATTTCCACACAATTTTCAATCTGTCCAGGATATGAATTTAGTATTTTAGAGACTTAAACTTATACGTGTGTCCCACCTCTTGAATATACTCCCGTATCCAGATCCCAATATTCAGTCTTACAGGTAATTATTACACAAATGATATCTGTAAGGGGTTATAAATTATGAAGAATCATGAGAGCTCAGGTCAGAACTACCGTTCAACAGAGAGATCATGACTCAACTTGGGTATGTCCCCTTTAGAGGATCTTTTTTACAACAGAATTGCTAAGCAATTTTATTGTCTTATCATATATGCTGAGGGTGATGCTATGTTTCAAGCATTGAGGAAAGTATTATTCGAGGACTAGGTCAGAACTTCCATTCAGCAGAAGTCCTGGAATAATACCCCAGATATCACTGAGTATAAGAACCTAGTATATCAGAAAAAGGAATCTTTCAAACGAGATTTCAGGGGTTACCTATATATCTAAGTAGTGTTCCCCACGAAATAAGCAAGTAAAGATTTAAGTTTATATCCCGAACAAACCTACTAAATGTGTAAAAACCTATCGGCATATTATCAGCAAGACTGTTTAACGCATTTAAAAATTCCATTTCTATAGCATACTATGACTGTTAAGCTGATGTACTATCATTTTCCCTTTTTACACAAGCTCTTTTCTGGTTTTCTATTGTTTTTGGATTTTTAAAAAAAATATCTCATGTTTTTGTATTTTTTGTCATTTTTTATTGTTTTTGTATTTTCTGAAATATTTACCCTATACTCCCCCTAAATACCAAAACAAGTAAAAAATCGACAAACCATTGCAGATTGCTTCTCAACATCATCTACAATGTCTCCTTCATCAACGCCAATGATCTCCTCTAACACCGATAAAAGCTTCATACCATTCAGTTTTAGCAAATATTGAAAACGTGTTTTATCAAATGCTTTGGTATGTAAATCAGCTTTTTGCTCGTCAGTGTGGATTTTCTCAATTCGTATCAACTTCTTCTCAAAACAATCTCGGATGAAGTGATGACGAATCTCTATGTGTTTCGTTTTAGCGTGATGAACTGGAGTTTTAGTAATGTTAATCGCTGCCTCATTATCAACAAAGATAGGGGTGTTTAGAAATTGCAAACCGTAGTCGCGCATCTGTTGCTGGATCCACAAGATCTGTGAGCAGCAACTGCTAGCAGATACATACTCCGCTTCACATGTGGATAAAGCCACAGAGGTTTGCTTTTTGCATTGCCAAGTGACCAATCGTGATCCAAAAAACTGGCACCCTGCTGTTGTTGATTTAGCATTAACTTTGCAACATCCGAAATCTGAATCGGAATACCCTTCGAGCGTAAAATCGCCTTCTCTTGGATACCACAACCCCAACGATGGAGTTCCTTTCAGGTAGCATAATATCCTTTTCACAATCACCATATGCGAAGCTCTCGGGTTAGATTGAAATCTTGCTGCGAGGCAGGTTGGGTACATGATATCAGCTCTTGAAGCTGTCAAATACATCAGCGATCCGATCATAGAACGATACATCGTTTCATCTACCTTCTCTCCGGTGAGATCAGGGTTTATCCCATGATTCGTTGCTAATGGGGTGGAAGCTGGAGTAGAACCTGACATCCCGAATTTCTCCAAGATATCATGAACATACTTCGTTTGATGTATGAAAATTCCTTTGGGTAGTTGTTCAACCTGCAATCCTAAAAAGAATTTCATCTCACCCATCGATGACATTTCGAATTTCTGCTTCATAACACGTTCAAAATCTTTGCATAGATCCTCATTTGTTGACCCAAATATAATGTCGTCCACGTAAATTTGAACTATCAGAAGATGGCCGTCGACCTCTTTGGTGAAGAGAGTGGCATCCACTTTTCCACGAATGAAACTGTTGGCTAGTAGGTGTTGAGACAATGTCTCATACCAAGCTCTCGGGGCCTGGTGTAAACCATACAGCGCTTTGTCTAGCAAATAGACCTTGTCTTTGTGAAGTGGATTGGTAAAGCCCGGTGGCTGACCGACATAAACCTCCTCTTTAACCTTCCCGTAAAGAAAAGCCGATTTAACATCTAACTGATATACTTTGAAGTTTTTCCATGATGCAAATGCTAGAAAGATTCTGATAGCTTCTAGTCGAGCTACAGGAGCATATACTTCAGTGAAATCTATCCCCTCCTGCTGACTGAAACCCTGGACTACGAGTCGAGCTTTGTTGCGAACCACAACTCCTCTATCGTCTCTCTTACACTTGAACACCCACTTGGTGTTTATCTTCCTCTGACCATCTAGAAAATCCACTAACTTCCACACTCCCAACTTTTCGAATTGGCTCAGTTCCTCCTGCATTGCATTGACCCAAGAATCTTCAGTAAGCGCCTCTTTGTAAGTCCTTGGTTCAACCTGCGAGATAAAACAACTCAATGAAAATTCAGTTTGCAAAGGAGCAATTGTTGTATAAAAATATGTAAGCCCTTTATCAATCTGTCTTCGAGTGCGAACGCCAGTCTGCAGTTCTCCAATGATCAATTCCTCCAGATGATATGAAAGAGTTCGTGGCATTACTTCGCCTGGAACATCTACATCACCTTCCAGATTAGTAACATTCTGATTTACATCTTGTTCACTGACTGGGTTTGTTTGACCTGAAATCTGAATTTGCTCCCCCTCAGAATCTGAATCACCACGATCAAACACTGGCATGTTCTCAGATTCTTGCTTATCATTCTGTACCGACTGATTATCTTGAGCAACTTCATTTTGTTGGACATCATCATGTTCACCAGCATTGCTTGGACCTGCATCATTATCATTTGAAGTTTGTCGAGGTCTTCTTGAATACTCCGCTGGGAACCTTTCCTGCGATTCTTCATACTCTCTTAGAATATCCAACTCGTCAAAGAAATCTTCTTCTTCCTTTTCTTCTTCCATGTCAAACGAATCCCCCAATTTTTCGTAATTAAAACGCCATGAATCACCGGGATTTTGAGGTGGCATAGTATAACCTTGACACTCAACATGTTGTGCTTCGATGATCTGCTTCATGCTTGGAACAAAGACACGTCTTTGTGGACTTGAGTAACCCACAAATATTCCTTCGAAACTTTTTGGACCAAACTTACCAAAAGGCTCTAGAACTGTACAAGGAGACCCAAACGGTTCTAAAAACTTCAGGTTCGGTTTGCGATTATTGATCAACTCAAAGCATGTCTTGTTGAATTTCTTTACAGTGAGAACCCGGTTGAGAGTATAGCATGCGGCGGAAACTGCTTCTGCCCAAAAATTTATCGGTAACTTTGAATCAGCAAGCATCGTTCTGGCCGTTTCGATTAGCGTCCTGTTTTTACGTTCTGCGACTCCATTCTGCTGCGGAGTGTACGGAGCACTAAACTCATGCAATATACCTCTTTTATCATAATATTCTTCAATCTTGTCGTTCTTGAACTCAGTACCATTATCACTTCTAATTCTTCTGATACGCCTTTGGTACAAATTTTCAATCTTCCTGAATAACGCCATCAAACTGTCAAACGTTTCATCTTTCGACTTCAAAAATGATACCCACGAAAATCTGGAATAATCATCAGTAACCACAAAACAGTAGAGATCTCCTGTAATACTTTTGACGTTTACTGGACCAAACAGATCCATATGTAGTCTCTCTAACGGTCTGGAAACTGAATTGATTTGCTTTTTAGGGTGTGACTTTTTCTTTTGCTTGCCTTTGATGTAACTAATGCACTCCCCTTCCAGATGAAATCCTTTGATATTAACACCCAGAACCAAATCATTGTGCACCAAGTGATTCATTTTTCTAAGATGTATATGCCCCATCTTCTGGTGCCACAACTTCGATTCTTTCTCTGTTGCTCTAGACACAAAACAATGAGCTTGACCTATAGTTGTAGTAGCTACACTCATGTCCAATACATACAAATCATTCATTCTATGTGCCCGCATGATAATCCATTCTTCAGGGATAACAAATCCTGGCTTCAAGATCAAACATTCTTTGTCTGTGAAGTGAGTGGTATACATCCTATCACAAATCTGTGAGATACTCAGCAGATTATTCTCCAGCTCAGCAGTGTAGTTAACTCTTTCAAACGTAGCAATCCCATTGGATAACGTTCCTTCACCCACAATTCTACCACCATGATTTCCTGCGAATCCCACATAACCTCCATTGAAATTTCTAACGTCATACAACAATGCAGTCTTCCCTGTCATATGTCGAGACGCTCCGCTATCCATAATCCATCTTGAAATAGCTCTCGGAAGTTCCTTCACATATCACAAACAATTCAATAAAGATGCCGATTCATGCTTCACAATTACCAACTAGGAAGCTCCGGCAAGTCCAAAATCTTCAGTGAGATTTTGATGCCACCCAAGCCTCTTTTGACTCGGGTAACTTGACTTTGATGTGAGTTTTAGCATTGTAAAGTGGCGGAAAATTTTTATCATTCATTTTCAAACTTTCATCTGATCCAACCTCAACCTTTTTGTATAAGAAAAACTCATCTATTTTAAGTTGACCAGTTGGTTGATTTTTCTTTTGAACATTCTTCTTCTCTGATGGAGTAGAAGATTGTTTCTCCAACTTTTCATAATAATCCAAAGGAACATCCATCTTTACCAGTGTGGTAGAAGATGATTGTTTTTCCGACACTGAAACCTTTGGTTTATCAACAACTTTTGGCTTCCATGTTTGTTGAGATGATGCAACCCGTTTATAAAATTTGTCATTTTTAGTTACCACATTCTTAACAGATTCAATTTTGACTTTTGATTTCTCATTTTTCAAAATTTTCTCAACAACCATTGGAGCTTTGCCTTTTGCTTCAACCTTCTTCTTTTGATTCTTAACAACTTCAGTCTTAGGCTTGGAGTTGGTGCAATTTCTTGCAATGTGACCAACTTTGTTGCATTTAAACATGTACGAGTATCAACTACCCGACTTGTGCCTTCAGACTGAGGTTGTGAGGCCCTCTTCTCAAAAAACTCTTCATTTGATTTTGAAAAAAAAATCATTTTCCTCATCAGAAAGTGAACTTGAACCGTTCACAAACACTTTCTTCTCAGCAAACTTTTTGTTTTGAAAACTCCTTTTCTGATAACTCTTACCACCCTGATATCCACCCGACCAGTTGTTTCGATTGTTGTTATAAAAACGTGGTGGAACTACAGGTTTCTTGTAGTAAGCTTTATCTTTTTCAAAATTCATTTGCCTTTTTGTTTGTTTCAAACTTTTTACTTCAGACAAATCAATTTCGACCATTTTGAACACATTTGTCAATTTTGAAACATTTACATTCTCCAAAGGAAACTCAGAATCCGAATACAACTTATCAGATCCAGCCATCTTGTACATCACAAGACCCGGTTCATCACCTATGTTGTGTTTGGATTTTGGTTTCTGAATGTACTTCTCCAGAAAACATTTTTCATCGTCAGCTGAATCACTATCCAAAACACTTTCAGCCATGCCTTTAACAATCTCAGTTTGAACACTATCATCAGATGATGATGAAGAAAATGTAACATCAATTGAATCAGGAAGTTTCACTTCATTTTCTTCCTCAAGATTAACCAACCCAGATTGCTTTTTCGAATAATTTTCTAGAACTGGTGGTGGAACTTGATGAAACCCAACCCCAGTTCCATCACAGTATACATCTTCGCCTGCTTTGTCTTTCCCGATGGGTTTGGGAATAATGTGTTGCAAAACAAAGCTTGCAGAGCTGTAACTGTTCAATTTCAAATTGATTCGTTCATTCTCAATCTTGGCTTCTTCAAACTGAAGTTTCAATTTAGCAATCTCATCCAATTGTTTATTGATTAACTCTTCTTTGATTCTCAAAACACATTGCAATTGGCAATTTTCTTTGTAACTTTTACCGTTTCTATCATCATTATCTTTAATCGTGCTTTTAAGCTTCTCAAATTTTTCAGTGATCTGACGATTTTCAAGAACCAACTTTTCATTTTCTTTCCTAACCTTTTCTTGATCAATTTTATCAGTTTCAATTTTGTTAGTTAATTCTTTTAACCGTTCAGTTGAAGCTTTCACCATTTTGTCACGATCAAGGATTTGATCCTCAACACTTCTGACTTTAGCAGTCAGATCCTCAATCTTCTTACCTTTGAGATAAGTGTTTGTACTACAAACCTTGCATTCTTTGACGAAATTTTTGCAGTCAACGTCACCATTGACCTTCTTACCTGACTCAGTCGTTGACGCGTTTGAACTGACTTGGCTTTTAGACACAGAAACAGATTTAGAATCTACCTCAAGTGCATTAGTAGCTAGCACCTTGTCAGCCATCTTTCCCATGTTTTTAGCATTCAACTCCTGTGTCGTGTCAATGATCCCAGTGTCAATCTTCTTTGACTTCTCGTTAACTTCTTTCTCCTTCTTTTCTTTCTCTTCATCTTCACCGCTTCCCCACCATTTCTTCTGCCAATAATCATCTTCAATTTTATACTCTTGGATTATGGTTTCCAAATCAAGAGTTTTATGATCAACAGCAATGTTTCCATAGGGGTCAAGATAACACTCCCTGTCTGGATCCCATCTATTAGCTCTTTTTGCCTCAGAAAAAATACCAGATATTCTGATCATTTTGTTTATAGCTAACTGCTTTCTGTAACCATACTTATGTTCTTCAATTTTGTCATCTTTCCAAGGAACAGGTTCAGATTTTGCCATGAATGCATATCCAACCGCATCCTCTTCAGGTAACAACTCGCTCCAGTCGTAACCTTCATCGTCGTGAATCACCGCAAGAGCTCTAGATTTTTCTTTGTTATCTTCAATTTGTTTCATTCTTGGTGGCTCCGATTTGTTCTGATGATAAATCGCCCTCTTGTAGTAGTCTTCTCTAAACGGGTTTTCAGACTCATCAGCATACGCGTTTCTGCATTCATGCTTAAAGTGACCTTTCTGTTTGCACTTGAAGCATGTCACCTTAGACTTATCAAAGCCCAACTTGGTAGATGGTCCACCAATTGACTTTCTCCTAGTTATCTCCATGAAACGCTGTGCTCGACGAACTGCACTGGCCATACACCACCTTATGTCGATTAGTTCCATCTCCTCAGGATCTATCTGATCATAATCTTCTTTCGTCAGGTTGGTGTTGCCTATCTTCCCTGCTACAAGACTTTCATAAGATTCTAGCACAGATGCTAGGAAAACCATCTGTTGTTTGGCAGACTCCTCGCTGAAGTTCTAAGCGTTCTTTAAGTCTACAACGATGTTGCATTGAAATAAGTTCTTTGCATCAGACTGGTTTGAATTTGATGAAGACCCACTGTGATATCCACTGTGATATCCACTGCTTTGACTTTCTTTGCTTGTTTTGGAAACATTCTCAGCAGAAAACGCAGTCTTGGGAGATGTGTTCTTTGGCATCATATTCTTTGGATAATACAAATCCAAATTTTGCTGGTATGATGTGTGATTGACTTTGTGCGTCTTCTTTAACTCCAACTCATGACTCTCTAATCTCTCAATCAGCAAGTCAACTGTTAACTCTTATGGCGGCTTGATAGTATTCTTTAGCATCAACGCATAATATTGCCAATCCATCTCATCAGGTAATGCATCAAACAATTTGTCGACTAGCTCTTCTCGAGAATAGAAAATATCATGTCTCGCCAGTTCCAGTTTTAGATGCCCAAACCTCTCTATCATTTTACAAACTGATTCATTCTTTAAACACCCAAACAAATCAAACTCTTTTCTAAGTAGTTTCTTTTTGTTTTTCACAATTTCTTTGCTTCCTATACATTTGTTTTTCAATTTGTTCCAGAGATATGTAGCACTAGAGTATTCGATCAAAGATATTATATCTTCTCTGACGGACTGAAACAGCAACGCAATACATTTTTGCTCAGCAACAAACAAATCTATCTCCTCATTTGTTGTTAAGGTTTCACCTTTTTTGTTTCCATTTTGGTATCCATTTTTTAGACTCTTCCAACTAGGAAAAGCAAAGGCCATCAACCAATCTTCAAACTTCTTGGCCCACCGACTGTATTCTTCGATAGCCATCAACTTCGGGGGTTTGTTGTAGGTTCCGAAAGCACTTTCAACCTCCAATGCATCCGATAGCTTTTTCTTTGGATTCTGCATGTTGTCATTGATATTACTCGAAGATGTATCATTTCCACCGTCTCCAGCAAACGCATATATGTCATAAAACGGATTGAAATCATCCATCTTGTACGTACCTGAAAAATCAGCAAACACTTAGAAAATTTTCGAAAATTTTTGAAACACAGCTAATTCAAGCGGAATCAGCTTATGAGCGAAATCACAGAATATGTTCGAGCGAAATCAGCTAAATTCTGATTTCGAGCTGAATCAGAATGTAACTCTAGAACGAAATCAGAATTGATTTTTAGGCGAAATCAAAATCAATCTCGGGCGAAATCAGAAAAATTTGATTTCGAGCGGAAACAGAAAGTGTCTCACGAGCGGAATCAACTTTTCTTTCTTTACGAGCGAAATCAGCTATTTCGCTCCTAATGTCCAATTGATGTTCGAGCGGAATCAACTTTTAAGGATTATCTGCGAAGAACGTTACGAGCGGAATCAGGTTCTTAGGTCATTTTTACCATTTTTAATCCGAGTTTTAAACTGATTCTTTGTAGGCTTTGTTAAAACTATGTTTTACACAGTATACTCGAAAATCAGACCTTTCCGACCGTTGGAACTAGTTCAAATCAGAAAAATATAAGAAGAAGTGATTAGAAATGAGAAATTCTGGTAGAATCAAGTTGCTATAGTATGAACTCCTCGTCCTGAGCTCTGATACCACTTGTTGGACCGTTTTGAGACCCTAAATAGTCAGTATAAGGCAGTTCATCTTCAAATACGAAGGCGGAATCAACGTATACAAAGTCACAACAGCTCAGATCCTTTTAACTTTCTTCTATTACTAATTACAAGTCTTTACATGTGTTTTTGATGTAATTTTGACAGAGGTTCGACACCGTACACAAGACCAGATTCCGCTCCAACTGTTACAACTGAGATCATCCGAACCCTATTTATAGGCCACCTGATTCCGCTCCTACTAACATGAGCATTACGAGCGAAATCACAAAGAAACATCAGGAGCGGAATCATGATGTTATGTTTGGAGCGGAATCACCACCTAACACACCTAGGAGCGAAATTACATGAAACCTGATTTCGCTTCAAATGACATGTATGTCATTTGGAGCGGAATTACAATCTAAAACCACTTTTTCATTTCCGAGCTCCAATCTAACCTATCTAGACCTAAGACTCAACTAAGACATAGACAGCAGACATTCCGTGCACCAACAATCACACTTCGGGATCTAAGACGCCAATACATGAGTTTCAGCAAACGAAGAGGAGTAAGAAAGGTATTGATTAATCATTTGACGCTGCGACATCCAACTCGGGGACGTTCGTCTAAGCACCTAACATTCTACATGGTTCGCTAGGTGTTCAGATAGGTGTTCAGGTGATACTCGATAACATCGAGGTTCGCAAGGATTCAGAGAGGAGTGAAAAGATCATGTTCGTGTAGGAGACAATCACTGCTATGACTCCTATAGGTTTGTTACGTTTCTCATAGATCGAAAAATGGATCAGAACCCCTTTTTCACTCGTTAAGCCTCGCTGGGACTCGCATGCACCCCATATTATTATTGTGTCTGCACCCACAATAATATTGCGATTTGCATGCTCATCTCAGCTCCTCTTAACTCATGTCAAACGGTTCCTCCAACTCGAGTAGCAAGCAAAGAGAATCACGAAGCGTAGGTCATGAATGTTTAGGGAAATACCACCCTAACAGTCACTTAACACATGCAAGTAATATATGAATTCATACTGTTGTGCTAAACGTGCAATCACATGCCATATCATATGTAAGTGTTCACTAGTTACGCAGTACAATGAGTATACGAGAGACGAACCTTGCAATCTGGAGCTGAGTGTCATGGTCGTATTCACGTTTTCAGAGCTGTTCGGTTATAGTCTGGTTTTACAAAAACATTTTCCCACTTTTTAAAACCAAGTTCACTATAACCAATGGCTCTGATACCAATCTATCACACCCCCAAAATCCACAAGCGGAGTATCACCGAAGGAGGTGTGACTGACCAGGATCTAGCCACCAATCACATTGAACTCATAGGTATATTTAAGCAAAACTTTCATTTATTAACATTAAGTGTTACACCATTACAAATAATTCATAGAGTACAGCGGAAGCATAATTCATTCGTTAAGTGTTTGTAAACCACATGTAAAAAGCATTAGTCTTGTTTTGCAATTCCATGTATCTCGACCCATGACCACTCCAGCCTCCCAGACAGCAAGTTCCAACCATATGCACCTAAAGGCCTGCAATGCATGTAACAACAAATCAACAACAAAGTTGAGCAAGTTCACAGTTGGTTGTCCAGTTTAAAGTTTTTTTCAAAAATCATAAGTTCATTCGAAAACCAGTAGTTAATCAGTTCCTTGTTTCCCAAACCATAAGCAGTGGGGGCTACCCCATGTTACCCACTAGACTAGTTATATATATATTGGCGTCCTTCCCAATCCGAGGACGGAGGTACGTATTCTACCCATCCGAGAATACGCAGGTTAAATGTAGGCGTCCTTCCCAATCCGAGGACGGAGGTACGTATTCTTCCCAATCCGAGAATACGCAGGTTTAGTGTAGGCGTCCTTCCCAATCCGAGGACGGAGGTACGTATTCTTCCCAATCCGAGAATACGCAGGTTTAGTGTAGGCGTCCTTCCCAATCCGAGGACGGAGGTACATATTTTGTTAGAGGTGAATATGTAGGTTTCGTTTTAGCTTCTTAACCCATTCCCAACCCACCGGGAATCCCTTGCCTCATAAAAGTGTGAACTCACCTCGGTTTGCTCGGTATGTTTATCTTCGTATACAAGTTGATCAATCAAATCCTAGCATGGTTATCAAAGCCAATCAGTATCATGAACACAGAGTCTCATACTCGTTTCACACGTTACACCAGTAGTATATCAGCAATACACATAACACATTACCAGTCATAACAGTTAATCATGCACCTTTCAGTTCATAGTCATCACATAGCTAGTACCCGGTTCACATGTAAGTTTACATGCACACATAAATTTAACAGGCTAATCATCAAATGCACAAGTGTGTGTGCGGTCCAAACATTCAGGCCCAATACTCAAATTATTCCAATGGATACACTATACAACAGAGGTCATGATTTGTATAATCGTTGAACATTCACAATCCATAGGATCCAACTAGGTCAACATCCTAACTGTTACATGCATCAATCATCGTCCAACCACATCCATGGATATCATGTTCCACAATATCATCAAGTTCTGTTATTATGCAACAATTCTAATTCATCGTAACCTACTGTCCCTACACAGTTCCTCGGCGAAACCCCTATGGCAAAACATCTATGTTTCGTCGTAGGTCACATGTGGCTTAACTACTATGTTTCGTGGAATTCAAATGTGGCAAGGACCACCTGTTTTGTCAAAGTAATGCACGGCGAAACTCCTCTAGGTTTCGTCGAGGTCAGCTACATATTTAGGCAAACAGTTTCAACAAAGGATATGTGATTTTATTACCAATTCTAATTAACATACAATCCTAATTCATCCATCCATCCATCAGACTAGCTCAACATTAACCGCATGCTTTCTTGATTTAAATAGAATATCCTACTATAATTGGTCCAATAATAACAATCAAAACATCTTCATTCTTTCAATATTAAAAGGTTTCAGTCACTTGTCTCAATTAGATTCATTTATCATTTTATATCACATGCTATTTGAAAGATTATAGAATATATATATGTGTGTGTGTGTGTGTGTGTGGTGCAGTAGATGATTCTTTTAGTGGGAATCAATTGAAAGTGAAATCACGGAATTTGTGTCAGTAGATCATGTGATCACTACACGGTTTTCTTCACGTACAAGCAACCCTAGTTACTCTATGAAACGTAGGAGTGAAATCAACAATTACCCAACATATATGAATATACATACACAAAATACTCAACAACCAATAATCATAATCAACATCACATAGCATCTCCAATCACATATTCATGAACATGTAAGTGAAAGGAAAATAAGACACTAACCCCACAACGAACAAGGCGATCAGTTAACACACAAGGAAAGAGTTGCGACTTGGTTGGCTCCCCTTCTAGTTGTCGTTGAGTTCTGCCATCGGGTTCAAGGCTACTAGGGTTTCTATTTCTTGTGTGAATAAAAGTGCATGGAACCATACATATAAATATATTAAATCGGGACAAGGGCCACCGAACCCACTTATTTGTTTTGTTTGGGGCCAGGTATAAACCATTAAAAAGGTGGACCGAGCTTCGATTTTAAAAGGTTTGGGGTTAAGACTTCAAGTGTGAGCCGGGGTGTGTGTCAAGGTGCCCAAATGCGGCCCAATATGTGCGTACTAAACAAGTTCGTGGCCCAAGTGTATCAATTACATTCGCTGTTCAATTCAATTAATCACCTATCTTAATTTAGCGACACATAAAACGTTTAACGATTCCTAGCATAGTAATTAATCATGTTCACGTAAACATTCAGTGGTGCACAAGATGGGCAAATAAACGTAGAGACACACGTCAAAGGTTGTGGAATGTTAAGTAGTGCTAACCTCAGTTATTTGGGTTTTCACAGAGGTTTAGAATGCCGCATTCTAATTCCTCATGCAGCCCACCACATAATTCGCACCATTCACCGTAAGAGTGTCGGGGGTAAAAATATTCATAAAAATCCATGTTTTCTAGAGGGTTTTTTACCATCGGGATCAGGCGGTTACTATTTTCTTACAAACTATTGATCTAACAACGCCCCGTGTGAAGGTCACACAGCCCCATGTTGCAGTCTGTATCTGGCAGAAAATAGTTTTGAAGTTACTGGAGATGTGACACGGCCCCGTCTCACTTTTGCAAAAAGTGAAAAATTTGAAGAAAAAGAAGAAAAACCTAAAAATAAAAGATAAAAATGATTAGGCCATTAATTTTAAGCTTTCTCAAAATCCTTGTTTCCCCGGCAAGGGCGCCAAAAACTTGATGTGTGCGTGTGGTTATATGATTTTTGAGATATATTTTAAGCACTTTTTACTCGCGAATCAAGTTTTAAATTTATGATATAATACTATCACTTTACACACATTAGGGCAAGTGCACCCATCGTGGACGTAGTATAGTGATGGCAAGATATGGAGGTCGTCCAAGGACACAAGAGCTTTTATTACCAGCTTATCGTTAACGTCTAATCTAACCAAATCTTGATAAAAAAAAGTTTTGAAAGTTGTAAAAAGATAAACTAGAAAATAAAAATAAAATATAAGGAAAAACAAATAGACAAGAAGGAATCACTTAGTTCCAACTCTTTTTTATGTATCATTTAATTATTTCCACACTTTGGGTATTTTAAGAGATTATCTTTAAGTTATAGGAGTAGGCCCCCTTCCAGGCATTATTACCCTCAACCTATTGGTCTGAGTCAGCAAGGATACAGTCACGCAAGGTCGGATTTTTGAAAGATAATTAAGTAAGTTATTAATGCGAAAAGTGGTAGGCCCCTTTCCAGGCAGCGTTACCCTCAACCTATTGGTCTGAGTCAGCAAGGATACAGTCCCGTAAGGTTGGTTTAATGTTTAATAGTAGTTTATATAGGGATTCAAGCGGTTATTACTTCTCCCGTGGAGATTAAGATCTACCTCACATGAAGTCCTACTAAGCTTGAACCAGAAGTTGGAAATGTAAAAGTAATACATAAAAGATTTGTCTTCACCAAGTGATGTAAGAGTTTAGCCAAGCATGGCATTTGTTTAACAAGAACTCTAACGATCGATCTTGGATCCCGAGACTACCACACACTTTAAAAGATGGAATATGGATGATGGTGGTGGGTGCTGGTGTTGTAGTGGTGGTGGAGTGGTGGCAAGTGTGAGAGAAGTGGTTTGCCAAGGGATCAGTTGGAATGAAACCAAGCACCTCTATTTATAGCTGAAAGCAGACTGTCAACATGGCCCTGTGCCCTCCTGGCACGGCCCCGTGGCCTTCATTCTCTCTCTTCTTCATTAACTACAGTGTCAGATCTTGTACTAACACGGCCCGTGGCAATTGTACTTGCTATACTATCTCAGATTCTACGAATCTTAGAGTTGAGCACGCCCCGTATTGATTGGGCACGACCCAGTGTTGATTTGTCTGGTTTATCTTTTGTTGTTGTTGTTTTCTTCTGCAGGGAGTCTTGACTGGGCACACCCATGCCTGGTGGGCACGACCCCGTGCTGAAGCTTCTGTTTTTATTATTTTTGTTGGTTTGGATGTGGATGGGGGCTCAGCGAGTCGTGTCAATCCTCCTTCTTCCTATTTATGTTGGTTTCTACTGCTAATTTGCTTCTTTTGTGCGTTAAGCTCTTTTGATCCTCTAAATTAAAATGAAACAAAGAAACATGCTTTTTCCAACATTTGTAACGAAAAGGGTTGATTTTGCGCCTTGTTTGATGTAATTTATATGTTGCATTTGACGTACATTTGTATCAAGGCTGCTGAAGAACATCTTGCCTTGCTTGCTCTGTTTGTAGCTTCGTATGAGAACTACATTCAGGGAAAAATATCTGATCCAGCTACTTTTGATGAAGATTATGATCAGATTGACCCTGATGGCCTAGAAGAGATGGATCTACAATGGAAAATGGCCATGATCTCTAGAGGAGTCAAGAGCTTCATGAACAGGAAAGGAAGGAAGTTTGTTGGGAAGAGTGTTGGTTTTGATAAGTCCAAAGTTAGATGCTATAACTGTCAGAATTATGGACACTTTGCTAGGGAATGTCGAAGACCAAAAATAGAGTATCGCCCTAACTCATCATTTCAAGACTCTCCTGGTCATGGTTCAAGCAACATGAATGCATCAAATAACTCTGGCTTAAAAGCTTTAATCTCTGCTGAATGAGAGGGTTCTTATGATTGGAGCATTCATTTGGAAGGTGATGAAAACGTCACACAAGCCTTCATGGTAGAGATTGCCACAATTGATGATGTTGAAGAAAAGGTAGATGCTGAGGAAGAGAAGGAGATTGGAGCTGGAAAAGTTGATGCTTATCATACGACATAAGTTCAAGAGGAAAACTTAAAGTCTGACAAAGAGAAGGATGTTGAAGATAAGAAGATGGCTGCTGACTATGCTGCTTTCATGGCTGACCTGAGCAAATCAACAGGAGAGGTAAATTCTAATCCTGCTAGTTCAATTTGTTTAAAATCTCGTGAATTACAGGGTGAGGGTGATAGGTTATCAACACAAAATCGAAGTATGATAAATGATCTGTTAAGCTTAAAAGAATCAAACTTTTTCGTAAAAAGAAATTAGTCTTTATATTTGAAGAAAATTAAAGGTTATGAAAATGAAATCAATATTTTAACCTGCAAATTAAATGAAAAACTTCAAATTATAGACTTATCTCATGATACGATGAGTGAGAAAACAAAAAAAGACGTCTGTAAAATGCAAAGAGTTGTTAGAAGCGCAACTGAAAATTGTTGAACTTGAAAAGAAATTAAATCAATTCAGAGATTCCACTTTTGTTATGAAACACAGGATGGGTGGCTTGAAGAAAGGTAATGACAAGACTAGCATGGGCTTCTAGGGCTTTAATGAAGTTCCACAACCTCTTGGTCATGACTATTCATTCTTGCCATATGAAGATGATTTAACAGAACTTTGTGTCAACTGAACCTAGTAGTTCCACATCATAACAATGTTATGTGTCTGAATATGATGGTGTCAGTGTCAAGAAGGAAAATAATAGGGAACCCGTTTTGAAAACAAAGAGTACAATTCCTAAAAATAAAAAGCAAACCTTCATTAAAAAGGTTAATTTTGTTCAACGAAGTGATATGAAAAATGAAACCACTATTATTGATAGTGAATGAAATGTGGATTTTGCTAAAAATAAAAACATAGAAAAATCTGAAATTGAGCAAACTAAACAAAGTCCTTCTAAGACATCATCATCGTTAAATGAAGGATCTAGTTCAAAGGCTTCAATAAAGAATCTTTCGGCAAAAGGATTGTGCTTCAAATGTCACAAAGGGACATGTAGCAACCTGTTGTCCTAACAAAAAGAGTGAAGCACAAGTCAGTGAGAAAAAGAGTGGAAAATCACCAGAAAAGAATGGTGATGCTGAGCAGAGTGTGTCTAACTCTCCAAAGAAATCTGCTCCTCGGTAACAAGAGGGTGCTGCTGTTGGTGTAGATAAGGCTGAAAAGGAACTTAACAAGTTTCGCGTTTTCATGGAAATCAACAAAGGTTTTAGCCTGAATCTACATCTGGCAGATATGAGAGACCTAGGAGTAGTTCACCAAGAATGAACAATTTTAATGGTAATTCAAGTAATTTTAGAAGTCAAAGTCAATATCAAACTCAATACCAAAATAATGGTGGTCGAAAATTTTATAACAATGGCTTTAGAAATTATAAAAATAAAAATTCTTGGAGTCAATCTAGAGTTCAACCGAACTCAGGTTATGCGTGTCAAAACTCAAGGTCTCAAAACCAAAATTTCCAAAGGTCACATAGTTTAAACATGAATAGGAAACCTCAGGACCTGAGACCACGTGGAAATCAAACCCCATTTCCATCAACAGGTCCTAGATCTAAGACTCCAATTAGGAGTGATGGATATTGGATGGATGTTCAAGTAGTTGATGAATTTGGAAGACCTAAGACCATTTAGGCCTGGGTCCCCAAATCTAACTAATTTTTGGTTGATTTGTGTAGGAGCTGCTAAGGAGGATTATCAACTTGTGGTATGTTGATAGTGGCTGCTCCAGGCACATGATGGGGGATGCGAGATTGTTGACTGATTTTGAAAGTATAGATGGAGGTTATGTGAATTTCGTAGGTGCTAAAGGTGGTCATATTACAAGTCGAGGAAAAGTGACCAACGGGAAGATCACACTGGACAAAGTGAACTATGTCGAGCAACTTAAACACAATCTGATGAGCGTGTCACAAGTCTGCGACAAGGGTCACTCGGTCTATTTTACTAAGTCTGAAGTTTTGGTGTTGAAACCGGGTTTGGTGATACAGGAAGATTAGATAGTGATGCGAGCACCAAGGAGGAATGACACTTATATCATGGACATGGGTGCCAAAGATTCTTCCACAGTGGTGGTGTGTCTATTGTCAAAAGCATCTGAGGCTGAGTCAATGTTTTGGCACAGGTGCATAGCTCACATCCACTATCAAAAAATGAATTACATAATTAAAAATGGTTTAGTGGAGAGGGTGCAAGTGCAGAGGTTTCATGTGGAAGATAAATATCTTCCATGTCAAAAGGGGAAACAACATAAGAAACCTCACAAATCTAAAACCGTAAATTCCATAGATGCCCCTTATGGATTACTTAACATGGATTTGTTCGGTCCAGTGAATGTAAGAAGCATAAGTGGAAAGTACTATTATTTAGTTGTCACAGATGATTACTCAAGTTATTCATGGGTTTTACTTTTAGGTACAAAAGATTAGACAGCAGAGCTGCTGATAGATATTTTTACAAAATTGGAAAACGTCTATGATGCACGCATCAAGAGGATAAGGAGTGATAACGGCACGGTGTTCAAGAATCGGATTCTGGATCTCTACTGTCTACGCAAGGGAATAGACGATCAATACTCTGCTCCTTATACACCTAAACAAAATGGAGTCGCTGAGAGGAAAAATAAGTCGTTGATTGCAGCCGCTAGGACCATGCTTTCGGATTCAAAGCTTCCAGTTCTTTTCTGGGGAGAAGATGTGAATACAGCTTGTTATGTCCTAAATAGAGTTTTAACTGTTAAACGTTTTAACAAAATATGTCATGAACTTATGTTTAACAAGAAACCAAACTTAAAAGGCTTTGAACCATTTAGATTACCCTGCACAATTGTGAGAAATAAATAGAAACAAAAATTTGGTGAGGTAGCTGACGAAGGTTACTTTCTGTGAGAACCGGGGGTTCGGTTACTCGAACACGCTCAGATCAGATTAGCAACTATACGCTCATGCGGAATCCAAGATGTAGTAGGAGAGAGAGAAACAACACAGACACCATTTAACATCTTCATTCTCATTGAATATGAAAGCTTGTTACAAGTTCCGGAGAGAATCGGGCAGGGCTTCGCCAAGGTGTCAGGAAGAAGTGTTTCAAATAAGGAGCCATGACCACCTATTTATAGGCAAATCCCTATCCGGATGAAACACCTTATAATGCCCATCTGTCCGGATGGGTTACGTCCGTCCGTCCGGATGGACTCCATCCGCCCGGATGGACTTACAAAACACCTATTCACTATGTTGCAACCCGGATACTGTTCAATACATACATTAAACTATACATAGACAGCAAACAGGTAAATATAGACTCGATACAGATGAAAGCTACGTGCATATGCATCTACAGACTCCCCCTTGGATGTAGTTGCAGTCTTTCTTCCTGTATAGTCTTCATCATGCCTTCCTGTTGCGTCTTCGTTCATTTACCTTCCTTCTTCTTTCTTCTTTATACTCTTCCAACATTCTTTATCTCAAAGGTCTTCCCACATTGATCCACCATTCTCGATATACTCTATCACCATCTCTAGCTTTCGACCACCTGGGAATCTTTCTTTCTTCTTTCTGAATTAGAGTTTGATCAGTGACAGGCTTTTCTAATCCCAATCTCCATCTTGCACGCTTAGCAGCTTCAACCATCTTCTTTTTCTTCTTCTCTTCATAACGTTCTTTCTTTAGAAATTCTTCTAACTCTAAACCCTCCTTTTGGGATTGAACCCTACCAGAGGAACAGATGATGTAAAGCCAAAACCAGGTCACAACAGTGGATTCACAATAAACAGCAGTTTGACTAGACTTTCCCCTTGAAAGTGATTTGGAACATCTGATGATCTCCAATCCACTGATCGTTACAACTGCTGATCACACTAAAGACTGATGAAGTACAAAGCCCTGCTGTTCAAACTACTGCTGTGGGTCAAGCACTGCTGGGTTACAACAAGTACTGCTGGGTTCACATCAGTGGAAGGTTTCAACAGCTGTTTAACTTCTTTTATGTTATATATTGTAGTCAGTGGTTAGCATAAGCAGTGTCTGTATTAGGTCAGTTGTTAGAGTTTGTTAGTTTGTTAAACGTCACTTTCATGGTGACGTCAGCAAAGATGTTTCAGTGGTTTGACTGTGCCTATAAATGGAACAGTACCCTGTACTATTTCATTTGATTGTTCGGGAGATTCCATATCCTCCAATCCTTTCATCCTGTGCAATCAACCTTGGGGCATCTTGCTGAGGGGGAGTTTTAGTATGTAAGTAGTGCTGTAATTATTCTTGTACTTTAATCATTCAGCTCAATGAAAAGCATGTGTTTACTAAAACTATTTTCCTTTTGATTGTGTTTATAAAGTTTGTTTATTATTTCCGCTGCAGCTTACATTGATCAATATCCATTCATTTGTTCAGATTATAACAAACAAACACTATCATGAGACCCTCCGTTCCTAACAATTGGTATCGGAGCTTGGACAATCAAATTTGATTTAACGATCATTTTGACATAAATAGTTCAGCTCATAATCGTTGATACTGATAGTTTGATCGTATTTAGTTGAAAAACAGAGTAACGAGTGATCACGTTCAAAGTGGCTATTCAAAAACTCTGTAAAACAACCAGGATGTCATATGACACACAAAATTCATGTAATGGCAAAATCATGCATAAATCACCAATAGTTCCAGATCTTAAAAAAGTCATCTGGTAACTTTGGTTGGATTATTCATATTACAAAATTGATTTCAAAAGTTATTATGAAGTTTGTGATGTTGTCATCATAACCATTGCTAAGGTGTTCACCTCATGATTAACAAAGGGCTATGATCAGATAAAACATTGGTGTCTTTATTAATGACTAAAAGAGGGAAATCAAAACTTTAGCTATCAGATCTTATGTATTGAAAAACAGGTTGAGAATCCTCAAAAAGGACCAAATCAATTGTGTTAAAAATATATTAAGAAAAATCACCAGTCAAAATTATTCAGATCATAAGTAATGTGAAATTTGGCATAAACATTTGCAAAAATGACCAAATTTCTTAAAACGTTGCTGTAAAATGATTTTGGAATCAAAGTATTCTTTCCTTAGAACCTTCCAGTAAGTATTTAAAACTTATCAATGGAAAGGACAAAAAAGGAAAAAAAATCACAAAACCTCTTAAGTGTGTTTATTTCAAAAACTTTTGAAGTCAAAAGAAGTGAATATAAATACAAAACACTTAAGAGTTCAAAAATTGGGTTAAAAAAAATATGGTCATCAAGCTGATAGTCCCGTAACGATCCGATTTCAGTCTCGGTTCGGTGAAAAATAGTGAGACGGGTGATTCGAGCCAATAACAATCGAAAATAAACAACAAAGATTGAAACTTTAATGATTGTAGCAAAGAAAGTTTCATTGATTTGATAAAAGAGATACAAAGATAATGATCCACCCCGGGTGAGCTCCCCCGGGGTGGCGGCTCACAAATGCACACACACCAAGTGAGGTGTAGTAATCTATATATAGCCCCTGAGCCTTGTCCTCCAAGCAAACCGCCTCTTGCTTGGAAAACCTACTAAACTCGCTAAACCACCCGACTAAAATAATTAAAAACACCATCCTATACAAAAAAATAAAATCGCTAAATAACGTCGCATTAATTGATAACATCATTCTCCATTTTGACCCAACAATATTCCCCCGAGAATGATGCTATCAATTCTTCAAATGATCTTCAAAAAATAAATCTGACGTCGTCTTGGAATCTTCACAAATCGGCTAAATATCCAAAATCTTCATTGTTGTTTTTCCCCCGCAGATGTAGACCCTCCTATATTTTGTCGACCAAAGCTCCCTATCTTACTTTTGAAGATATAATTGTAATAGGCACATGATAGTGTTCGAACTTCAATGATAAAAATTAAATAATTAGCTTCATCATGAGAATCTTCAACTTTGTCAGATTGCATTTAACTCCAGATCCAACGCCAAAGTCGCTGACCCATAAAAAAATTTTGTACTCCCGGCCCAAATATACGACTTAAAAACCCGGCCCAAAATCCAAACCATAAAATTATACTTCATGCTTCAAACCAACCCAATATATAGCATATTAATATTCCAAATTCATGTAGACCAAAAACCGAACCTGAAGTCCAAGACCTTGTACAGCGTAATAGGCCCCATGTACCCATGCACTCAATATCACATCACAATCTTCAATTCCTAGGCCCACAAATGAATTAATTAACAAACCGAAATGCTAATATATCTTAGTCCATAAGAGCCCAAACTAACTTCAGTTTAACATGTACCCATGCACTCAATATCACATCACAATCTTCAATTCCCAGGCCCACAAATGAATTAATCAACAAACCGAAATGCTAATATATCTTAGTCCATAAGAGCCCAAACTAACTTCAGTTTAAGCCCAAAAATATATTTCATTCATTGATTAAAATTAAACTTCCAAAATCAATCCTTGTGGCGGGGCATTTTTAGCAGGTGGACCCCCCAAAAAAACATAATCCAAACTTAACTTCTCTGAATAATTCAAAAAATGAGCTCACTGTCTGAACGTCGTCAAGCAATATTCTAAAACAATTGACCCCGCAATATTCTAAAACAATTGGCCCCACAATATTCAGCTGAAATTAGAGAAATAGCTCACAAAGCCCAAAACAAATAATCATGGCCCAATTATGATGCCACACAATGATGTCATATTGATGATGTCACACTTGTTTAAATCCACAACGAACCCAAGACTCGATATAAGACGAAGTCGACAGATGTGTGCACCAACACATTGATTGATAACATCATTCTCCATTTTGACCCAACACAAGCAACCGTGTGTAATCATTGATTCAGGGAAATTCAGGTAACATAAGTATCACTGGTGATTAACCTTACAAGAGGACTGGACAAAATTTTTCAAAATCATCACATGATAATAAGGTCTATAAAAGGGCTTTCAAAATTATGTGAACATGTCTCCTCATATTTGCAATCAACTGATAAGGAAATGGTTTCAAAGGAGAGGTGATTAAAATGTATTTCAAACCACTGACCATTCTCCTAAACTTAAGAATGATGTGATAATCATACATCAAGTTTTATTTCACCAGATCTTGTTGTTGCTGTTTTCAGAAAACCTTTATTGTTTTTGCAAAGGTTTTTCTTCAATAAAACAGGATATATTATTCTTGATTTCTTTTAGAGAATGATATATTTTGTACTTTTACTTGTTTTAGATAGTAAAAGTCTCAAACTCCTGTCAGGTAGTAGAACCCTTTTTTTTGGGTGATACTTTCCTTGAAAAATAGTTCAAAATGTAATGGTGAAATAGATAAGGTCTTTTCAAACTCAAGTTATCATCTCAGATAAAAGATTGATTGCTAACAGATCTTAAAATGTTTGATTACTCATGGTCTATTCAAAAGATTAAAACACAAAATGAGTGGTCAATATAAAAGGTTTTTATCACCGGGGATATCAAACCACTGTTCATAATCCGAAATGTAAATCTCTGAAAGATCTGTTGATATGTTAATCTTGACAATATGAATCTAAAATGTGCTTTGCAAAGGATGTCATTTTACAGATACTTCAAAATAGCGGGTGTACAAAACAGCTGTTAAAGATATATCAACTGTTGCAGACCAATCTAGCCTCAAAATATCAATCACTGCTGATAAATGTCCATAAAAAATGGATAAAAATCAAAACAATATCTCAATTACATGATTCATGCCCATAACCACTGATCTGTTTCAAACATCTGTTCAGAAAATACTGTCCAGTGCTGAAAATCAACCCCTGCTCTCTTGTTTCCTTGAAAATCACTGATGGTTAAAATCAGTTTTTCAACCACTGATATGCTATCCACTCATAGTGAAAGTCACCCACTGTGGGCCCATACGTCCTTCTAACCACCACTGATACTTGTACTATATCAGTGGTTTCTTAAACAACTGTCTTCCACTATTCGTCTATTGTCAGAGGTTGGCACGTGGTCAGTACTTATCCGTCAGATTTTTGTAACCGTCGCCACGTCAGCACTCACTTTTTCACTTTATAAAACCCTGCCCTAACACCCAAACAGGGTTTTGACTGTCGAATCGAATTCATAAAAATTCCTTTCTCAAAGCAGTTTTTCATCTCATTTCCACAAACTCCTTCACAACTTTCTTCGATCATCTTCTCCAAAATGACTAAATCGAAGTCCTCCACAACATCCACTTCAAAATCATCCTCCAAAGAAGTCTCTCAAAAGGCTAAACCCATCGAAATCCCACACAAACCTTCTCATAACCTTCTAGGTCTTCTCACAAAAATCGGCACCACTGATGCTTTCGACTCCATCATTGATATCATGTCTGCATCAAAGTATAAAACTTTGTTAATAGCAGATGCACCAATTTACTTGGCGACCTAAAGAGAGTTCTAGAAAAATGTAACCCTTGACAAACAAGGTGAGACTGTCATAGCCATTAACTCTTCTCTAAAGGGTAAAGCTATCAATATCACACCACAATCCATCTCGGAAGTCTTTGAACTCAATGATCAGCAAGTTAAAACTTCTTTTCCCAAAAATGAGTTGAAAACTGATTTCCTTGAAAGGGGGTATGCAGAACAAATTAAAAGGGATACCTTACAAAAAGGTAATTTTCCACCTGCAACAAGATTTCTGTTCCATACCCTGCTAATGTGTGTTTCAAACAAAACCACTTCGTTTAATGAAATACCATTAAAGATTCAAAACCAGTGATATGCTATTATTCAAGATGAAAATTTCAATTATTCCCAGGAAATTTTTAATGACTTGGTTAAAAATGTTGATAAAAAACTATTCTTACTTTTTCCAAGATTTTTAAGTTACTATTTTGAAAAGAAACTTGGTAAGAATGATGCTGCTGCAATAAAACAAGGTGACTCGTTTCAAATAAACAGCTTAACTGCAGAAACTTTCACAAGATTGTCAACACCTTGCAAAACACAAGCAGAGGTTCCTGAGCAGAATTTAGCAGCTACCACTGTTCCTCAGGTATCTGCTGCTGAGCCCACTGCTCAAGGTGATCAAAGCAGCAAAACAACTGCTTTGAAACCCACACCTAAAATTACCAAAAAGCCAAAACAGAAGAAAACTCAAAAAACCCACAAAACCCATCAAAAAGGTAACTCTGGAGGATGAGATACCAGAGCAAGTGTCAGTGACAGTACAAAAGTCACAAGAAACCACTGCTGTTACTTCGTCACAGCAGTTGGTAGAAATATCTCAACCTATGACTGAAACTCCTCCTGCTTCTTCTCAAAAAGAACATGTTGTACAAATAGGGACACCACAATATGATGCTCTGGAATCACTTGCTTCCATCATCCAAAGCCCAATGCACGGGGCCAATTCTCTTTCTACACCCAACCTCACCACCACAATTCCCCCACCAACAAAATTATTGTTGGATGCTATTGATTTGAACCAGGCACAAACCAGTCCTTCTCACTCACCTATCAATGAGAATATACAAACGACTGGGTCTGATGTATCAATCATAACTAACCCACCAACAAGACCTGGGGAGGTTACACCCCTTGAGTTACAAGTAACTCATGGTGGTAATCCAAGTGAAGCAGCCACTACAAGTGTCGAACCCACTGGTTTGCATTTGGACAATGGTTACATCAATAAGACTTCCTTGGAGGCAATTTCTTCTATGGGAACATTTGTGTATCCAGTTTTCACTGGTTCACTAAAAAGTGTCTCTCTTTCTGAAGGAAGAAGTCCCCAGTACCAAGAAAAAGGGGCATCAGTGGAGGATATTTGGAATACAATTCCTCAATCAACCACTGTTAGTGGGAAATCAGATGATCCCATTAAGTTGGGTGATGATTTATTGCACCAAGAATTGACGGCAAAAGTTGATAAACTAGACACATCTGTTGCAGAAATCAAAGGCATGCTGCAACAGGTGTTGAAAGATCAAAAGGTACCATCCACTACTGCATCAACTTCAACAGCTGAGCCAACATACACTCTCACTGCAAGTGAGATGTGGAATTTATTTCAACCATTGCTCAACTATCAAAAACAACTAGCTGATCAGCAACATGAGATTTAGGTTTAAAAGATTATGAATGTTATGGATGAAAGGTTTAAAGAAACTCAAGCTGATATCAAGGCAATTAAGGCCCACATATTGAGCACCTCTGGCACTGTTCCTCCCTCTGTCATAATTATAGATAACCCAAAACCAGCAGATGCCAAAAGGGGGAGAAAGTGAAACCTGATGGCTCTAAAAAGATTGATGAGACCACTAAGACCTCTGTTGATGAAAAAGCAAAGGTAAAAAGTGATTTGGAAGCACAGGAAAAAGAAAAGTTTGAACAGGAGAAGAAAGCTTTCATGGAACTGAATGTGCAGGGTACTTCTGTGCCAAAGGATGATGAAAATCCCAAGGATGAAAAGAAGAAGCTCACTAGACAAGTGAGGCAACCCAAATCCATACCATCCAGACCCAGAAAACACACTCCCAAACTTCCTAAAAGCTCCACACATCAATCTTCCACCCAAACAGCTGTTGCAACACCTGCAGTCTCAACAGTTGATACTTCAGTGGTTTCAGCAGTTGTTAAACCAACAACCACCACCCCAGTTACAACAACTACTCTCACTCAAACCATTCAAACCACTGCCCCACCAGAAACACCATCATCTCCAAAAACCATCTCACCTCCATCACCTCCTGCTAAAAAGCAGAAGACATCAGATGTTACAACATCTGTTGTAATGACAACAGTGGATGAAACACCAGTTGTCTCAACACCTGTCAGTCCAAGCACCCTCACTTCACTTCAAACCATCTTCACTCCAATGAACAAATCACCCAAAAGCACTCCTTCACTAGAGAAAACTTACACCAGAAAAAGAAAAACAACTCAGGCAGATGATGACAAATATGATCCTATTGCTGCAAAATATCCACTGGAACTGGAAGCTGTAAAAAATGAGATGAGACAATTCTACACTAAGGATGATCCTTCAAAAAGAAGATTTCCTTCTCTCATAGGCTTCATAAACCCAGAAAATATGGATGAATATCTCAAACTCAAAGCAAGGTAGGCTAAGATAAGGGCCAAACTTAAATGTAAAGATCAAGGTGACAAAACCATTTCTGAAAGAATGGAATTTTTGCTCACTAAAGTCAAACAGATGGAAGACTATGCAAGAGATCTGAGCAAAGAAATGTCAAATTTACCACAAAAGCAGATCTATGAAAAGAAATGAGAAAAGAATATCTTGCATACATCATGAAATAAAAATTCTATCCAGCTGAAGAAAAACAATTCAAAGAATGGACAATAGTTGCATTAAAGCATGAGGCAAACAGAATTGAAAGAATAAAAAATGATCCAAGCAAGAAGTGGACAGCTCCAAACTGGAGCAAATAGAAAAAGCTCATTGCTGATATTACATCTGAGTACAAAAGGAAGAAGCAAGAGCTGGTGGATGCAAAGGTTGGACCTGCTGATGTCATAGCAAAATGGACTAGGCAATATACAGATGAGGCCTATGAGAGGCTAAAGAAAAGGAAGATGACAGATTTAAACACACCAAAGAAGCCTGATCACATAAAGCCAGAACAACATATCAAAACTTCTGAACCACTGCTCACATCAACAGACATCTCAGACATTGAGTTAGATCAAAGAAAGAGACAAGAACTGATTGATAAAGAGATAGCAGAAGATATAGCTGCAGCAAATGAGATCATCAACAAGGCTTTCAAACAAATGGCAGCTGAAAATCCTAAACAAATAAAAGCTCAAGATACTGCTCAACAAATCTTCACAAGGCCACAATCACCAGACTCATCAGTAAATAAACCTCTCCCAAGAAACCCATTGGGTTCAAAAATACTACAATGGACGTCTGATCAAAAGACCCATGTATTGACTACGATCAGATCCAATGGTGAAGTGAAGTACATATCAAGGAAACAAGCACCAGGCCTTGGTGTTGAAGATCTATAAGATCTCCTTGAACTTACACTGTGCAGGGATGAGAATGACTCAAGTTCCAAGGACTTTGAGGTGGAATTTAAAAGACAACCTAAGGAACTTCTTATGAGAAAATAAAGATCCAGAATAATGAAAGGTTTTGGCATCATCTGTTCCAGGGGGAGATTGTTGGGATTGAACCCTACCAGAGGAACAGATGGTGTAAAGCCAAAACCAGGTCACAACAGCGGATTCACAATAAACAACAGTTTGACTAGACTTTCCCCTTGAAAGTGATTTGGAACATCTGATGATCTCCAATCCACTGATCGTTACAACTGCTGACTTACAACTGCTGATCACACTAAAGACTGATGAAGTACAAAGCCCTGTTGTTCAAACTACTGCTGTGGGTCAAGCACTGCTAGGTTACAACAAGTACTGCTGGGTTCACATCAGTGGAAGGTTTCAGCAGCTGTTTAACTTCTTTTATGTTATATATTGTAGTCAGTGGTTAGCATAAGCAGTGTCTGTATTAGATCAGTTGTTAGAGTTTGTTAGTTTGTTAAACGTCACTTTCATGGTGACGTCAGCAAATATGTTTCAGTGGTTTAACTGTGCCTATAAATGGAACAGTACCCTGTATTGTTTCATTTTATTGTCCGGGAGATTCCATCTCCTCCAATCCTTTCATCCTGTGCAATCAACCTTGGGGCATCTTGCCGAGAGGGAGTTTTAGTATGTAAGCAGTGCTGTAATGATTCTTGTACTTTAATCATTCAGCTCAATGAAAAGCATGTGTTTACTAAAACTATTTTCCTTTTGATTGTGTTTATAAAGTTTGTTTATTATTTCCGCTGCACCTTACATTGATCAATATCCATTCATTTGTTCAGATTATAACAAACAAACACTATCATGAGACCCTCCGATCCTAACACCTCCACTTCGATTCCCAGTAACGACCAGAATTGATATCTTTTGCAAAACAAACATTCACCAACTTTTGATACCTTTGTGTTTGTTCTTTGTCAACTTCATTATATACGATCTTGTTGAAGAAGAGACACTCTATATCTTTCTTCGAACAATTGACAAGCCACATCGGATCTAAAACATGTATATGCCTCCAGTCGCCTGTTTTCTCATCTAACAAAGTGATCACTGCTTCACACGTACTTGGATTGAAGATCCAGCCTTTGAAGTCTTTATAGAAAACCTTTTCCATTTCTCTTAGAGGTATGTTCTTCAAACACCTTGGACGTTTGACGTGTAGTGTGATATCTTTCTCTCCTATGATTGGATCGATTTTCACTATTTGTTTATGTTGTTGTGGTTTCCAATCTAGAAAATTCAACTTTGCCTGCTGCTTTATATAATTCCACAACCTTTATTCATGACATTTCACTTCAGAACCATAATAGTATTGCTTTATGTTCTTCGTCTTCACCAACTCTTCAACATCCCACCATAGAAGAGTCTTTATATCCTGAAGAAATTCAAAGTACTGAACACCAAACTCGCGCTTAATTGCATAAACTTTCAAATCTTCTAAGTAGCCCCAAGACAAGATGTCTCCAAGCGATTTGTCTGGATGTCTTGTAAAGAACTTCAATGGTCTCTTAAACTTCCTCTCTTCCGGCATTGCCCTAAACCATTTCTTCTTTTCTTCTCAAAGATCTTTTAAAATTGTTTTTTGAATACCATTTGTGGAGATCTTCTCAGATACTTTCCTTCGAAGTTCATCTTCATTATGCGACCGAAACAACTCATCAAAAGTAGGAACATCGTCATCTAGACTAGTATATTGGAATGGAACATCCTGGTCAGAATCTGATCCCTCTTCAATGATCACATCATTAAAATTATCTGCCTCATTTACAAATTTGAACATATACTCACGATCTGGAGTTGGTGGAATTTCTTCTTCGATGACAAACTTAAACTAATCTTCTTCCATATCCAAACTTTCCAACATAGACTCCCTCGTCCAATTCTCTACTATCTCCCCCTCTTCTTCAGTATGATTAAGGTAAATAACTTTTGGAGTGTTAGAAAATACCTTATGAAGATCAGCATGTTTAGTTCAAGAAGAATACTCCCCCTGATGTTGAGCTTCATCTCGTTCCTCATTCGGCTCATCATTCAGAAAATCATCAACTTGATTCGAACCTGACGGTTTCACGTTCAACGCACCACCATCACTCTCTTGATCATCATCATTGCCTTTATCATCTTTATCATCTTTGTCATCTTGGTAATCGTCGTCGTCATCATCACTAAACCATTCATTCAATTCTTCATCATCGTCATCAACTTCAAACTTTTTCAACTTAGTCTTTAGACGTCGACGTTCAACTTTAATTCTGTTGGTGCATACATCTGTCGTCTTCGTCTTATATCGAGTCTCGGGTTTCGTTGCGGTTCTGAACAAGCTTGACATCATATAGATGACATCATCTTACATCATAATGGTGACATCATCTTGTGCAACATCACGAAATTGAAAGTACACAAAAGACAAAAGTTAGTTTGGTTCAATAGTTAGGTTTCGCTTGAAGTTTATTATGTGAGGTTTCGCTTGAACAGATTGGTTGGTTTCGCTTGAAAGTCAACATGTGTGTTTCGCTTGAATTGTTGAGAGGTTTCGCTTGAATGTGAATAAGTAGGTTTCAAGCGAAACCTAGAATAGTATAAATAGGAGAGTGTTTTATTCATTTGTAACAGTTCGTGAATTCCATACCGAGGTTCTGCCGGTGTGAAGACTGATTGTAATTGCTATTATATCAATTAAATCAGTGTTCAAAGTGATAACCAAGCTGTTTCGACGTCAGTTTCTTATTTTCCGCATCTGAAACTGATAAAATCTCTTCTGAACGGCTCGTTCGGGTCGCAAACCGATCATACAAGTGGTATCAGAGCTCAGGAGGAAGAGATCTTGCAAAAACAGCCTGTTTTCGTCACTTTTTCTGATTTCTACACCATTCTTTTTTAAAATTAAAAAATTTTCACGGTTAAAATCGGCTCAAATTCACACATCTTATGCGTAATCATGTATTAACAAACCCTTGAGAATATCAGCTTAAAATTCGAAGTAAAACTTGTAAAAATGGCCTGAAAACCTGGTTTCGCTTGAACGAACAATTGGGTTTCGCTTGAAAAAGTGGTGCTGTTTGAAGCGAAACACAGGCTTTCGCTTGAATTTACATGGTGACTCTCGCTTGAAATACGTGTTGAGTCCGCTTGAAAACATCGACCGCTTGAAAACATCGTGTATTAGTGACACCGCTTGAATCGTATTTCTGGTGAACAAGTATATTTTGCATGAAAAGTATATTGTGTTGTGTGATACATAAATCGAGATTGTCGGTTTGCATGTGATAGACATTAATCGAAGTTATCTGTTAGTGGGGGATTGTGAAAGTTCTTGGTTCATGTGTTGCATGTAAAAACTTTTGAGTTGATCAATGTTGGCATGTGTATATAATTAAGAATTGAAAGGTCCAATGATAATCCATTGAGTATTGTTTTGATAAGTTGCTGTCAGCCCAAGAAGCAAATCGACCCAATAGATTTGTGAGATATTGATGCTTGTCGGATAAGTGGTTTGTAAGGTCCAATTGAAAATAAGTTGATAGTTAAAAATTGTCGGCATTTAAAATTGAATATGTTGACTAAGTGAAGTGGTTGTCTCGAAACTATAAATCACGTGAACTCTGATTTCATTTTTTTTGCATTAAAAACTTCGGCCCATGTGATTGAGTATATTGTCCAAAGTTGCGGCACGAATCCTAGATCGATTCAATCGTCACACACTTTTACATATCCAGTCCGTTTAAACTGATTGTTTGTTGTGTTTGTTTCAGGTATATTTTTAAAAGGTGATCTATCTTGGACTTGATATTTCGCTTAACGGGACTGTTTTGATAAACGTGTTTCTGAATCATGGATATAAATTTCTTTAATATGAATAGTGAAACAATTAATAGAATAAATGTATTAAAGAAAGAGTTTGATTCGTTTTCATGTTGTCCAGGAGAAAGTACAAAGAGTATTATTGAGAGGTAAAGCCATCTTGTTCGTTCATTGTCTGAGAAGGGTATTCAAAAAAGTCCAAATGAATGGGTTGATAAATTAGCCAATGCCTTACCTCAACAAGAATGGGGTACATATCTTTTGGATTTAAAAAGAACTGGAGAATACTCTGGATTAGCAATTTGTTAATTCATTAAGAAACTTGAAGAACAGATGGAGGGAAATGCTGAGAAGAAGAAAATTCAAAGTGGAAAATCAATATTAAAGAAGAGCAAGAGTAAAGGTGTCCAAGTGGGAGAGGAATAGACTGAAGAGATTTCAGTTATGAAGGATGAAAAGAAATCTGCTGATAAATAGATTCTTGTTTTGAAGGAAATTTGTGAGAAGCTGAAATCTAAAAATGACAAACTATTATATGATTTGAACAGTTTGACATTAGAAAACAAGATTTTGAAAGAGAAAGAAAAATATTTTGAAAGCAAAAAGAAATCTTCAGAAGATGAAGATTTCTGGATAAAACTTGAGAACAAAAATTTGAAAGAAAATGAAACAAAATTTCAAGAACAGTTAAAAGTTTTGGAAAATGAAAAATCTGTTCTTGAAGACATTAAAATTGAAAACGAAAAAATAATCAAGTCTCATCTTGAACGAATATCTCAGTTTGAAAATGAAGCTGAGAATTCAAGGAACAAAATTGATGAGCTTGAAAAGAAATTGAAAGGTTTTGTGACTTCATCTGTGTTCCCCTGTCCAAAACCAATCAATTTTGTTCCAATAAGTGACAATGTCACAAACTTTGACAAAATCAAAGTTGAAGATTGTGATGAGAAAACTGATGATGAAAATGAGGAGTTTTATTCAGCAGACGAGTCTGAGTCTGAGTCTGATGCTGAAAATGAGAAAAAGAAAATATTTTTGAAATTAAAAGAAAAATTTCAAGAAACTGTTCTACAATCGATTGAAAAGGGTGAATGCTCTACGCAAAAACCTTTGAAGAAGAAAGTGGAACAGAAACAAAAAGTTAAAAATTCAGAAAATGGTCAAAACAAGAATAAAAGTTCATCAGTTCAATCATCCAATCGTTATAAAAAATCACAAAAATATGAAAAACAAAACTCAAAAATAGTTGGTGAAAAGTGGTGCAGGTTTGACCATAGTGCTTCAAAGCCAAATCCAGTTTTTAGGAGGGATGATGATCATCACAAAGCCAGACAATGCTATGATCTGAGTGTTTGGTGTGAAAGTGGTGAATGGTACGATAACAGAGTGTGTTACTCTTGCGGTGTTCGAGGACACATTGCTGTTAACTGCCAGAATTGGAGTTATGAGACGAGAAGATGCTATAACTGCCAAATCAAAGGTCACGTTGCCAGAGATTGCCCAATGAGATCAAAGGGAAGATCGAGGGTTGAATCTCAGGAAATGGCAAAGAAACCAGTCAATGTCAAAGCAAAGCCCAAGGAACAGAAAGTTCAAGCACCAAAAGTTCAAGAACAGAAAATTCTAAAACCGAAAGTGAAGCTTTCACAGGGGCAAAAAGACAGACCGAAGAATAAGAGGAAGAAGGCAAGAGAGTATCTCGAAAGGATTTTGTCCTCGGGTTCATCTGTTGGTCAAAATAAGAGTTCTGATAAATCGCTTTCCTCGACTACAAAGTCAAGCAAGACGAATTCATCAGATACAAATCTGAGGACGAAAGAGGAAAAGAAGAAAAAGAAAGTTGATGGTGATGAATCTGTTTCTTTGGAAACAAAGGAGCCACATGTCGGGGATGAATCTGGCTCATCAAAGTCAGACAAGCCACATTCAGGCAATGAATCTGGTATGTTAAAACCAGAGGAGCCATTTGTTGAGGTAAAAGTTGAGAATTCTGGTCTAACAATGGATGATGCAAATTTTCCACCATTGTTGAACAAGAATTCAAAATCACCCAAGGACCGTCAGGCTTGGGTGAATCTGTTTAAATGAAAAACCTGACTTGCCGGAGCTCCCAGGTTGGTAAGTGTGGAGCAGGTATCGGCACATTTCTTAAGAAATTCACGAATGTGATATTTGGACTTAAAAGTGGTAAATCAGGGACATTAAGTTGTACTTGATTTTCTACAAGTGATGTTTGTGGATTGATCTTAAAAATGTTAGTTTTTACAAGTGATTAAAGATAACAAGGTGATGAATGATTCCCATGTTTGAGAAATGACTTTCAAAACTAATTTTCTGGAAAAACCATTTTGATTAAAACAAACTTAAGTGTTTTGAAATCACTATGGGAAAATGTTTTGTTGTCAGGGGGAGTTCTGATTGTTCAAGCCAAGTGAATGGAGAATTGAAGTAATTCTCATCATGTTGTCATTTACTTTGTACAGTTTATTTTCAAATTTACCCAGAAAATCAAAATTGAGATATATTTTGATTTTATGGGGAGAAAAATTTTTAAAAAATTAAAAAAATTTAAAAAAATTAAAAAATTTGAAAATGCCAAAAACATTGAAAATGCAAAAATGAGTTTTGTTGTGAAAAAGAGGAAATGATAGTAGATCAGTTGGACTGTCACAGCATGCTAAAGAAATGGAAAGATAAAATGTTATAAACGGTCTCACTAAAGATGTGACGGTAGGCTCAACTAGACTAGTAGATTTGCGATAACGATACAAACCTAAAATGAAAAAGCCTAGTTCTAGTGGGAAACATGATTGAAAGCATAGTACTTAGTTTTATCCTTCTTGATTGTGTGCCTACTCAGTAATCGCTGATTGTTGGAAGACATAAAACCGGTTAAGTCTGTGAATTTTCACAAACTTTGCTGAAAAGTCACTGTGATTGTGCATTTCATTTTGCAAAGATTTAAACTTGTTTTATTTCTTTATTTTGTTTAAGCACTGGACATCCTCTGCGTATACGTGAGTATCGACCTGGATGTTATTGCCTAAACATTCTACTTTATTTTCTTTGGTGTTTCGTTTAAGCTTTGGATCACCTCTGCATATACGGAAGTATCGACCTGGTGGTTAAAGCCTAAACATCTTCAACTTGTTTTATTTTTCTTATTTTGTTTAAACATTGGACTTTCTCTGCGTATACGGAAGTATCGACCTGATTGTTAATGTTTAAACATTGTACTTTATTTTCGCACAAATCACAGTCGATAAAAGTTTAAAGGCATTACTTGAGTCAGTGTATTGCATGATGAGGGGATATGCTGAGATCGTGGGGTCCATAAGAATTTAGTGCAAAATTAATATACTTTAACGTATCGGTAAGCATGTTTAAAGTTTTTAGATTGAGTTTAAGTGGACAACAATATCGTCAATCTATGTGAATCGTTTAGAGCTTAAAATGTTTAAAGCTTAACGGTGTTGGTGATTTGTCTCAAAAACTGATATGATCCTCTTACGCAAACTCACAAAAATTTTGTTTGTAAATATTTCTTTACTGCATTTCAGTACATTCAAAAATCCAAAAAGATTTTAGTGTGTTTTAGCATAAATTTTGAAAAATTCAAAAAGATTTTCGACAACTGATGATGGAGAGCTGATATTCGAAATTCCAAGTGCTAAACAAGATGAACTGGTTTGGGAGTGTATGTGTTGAATTGAAAAATTTTGATTTGAGAAAGAAGTTGAGATTAGTTAATCAGGGTCATTAATTTGAACTTGATGGAACTATTTCTAATTAGTTTTTCTTATTGATTTAAGTAAAAACTTATTTTTTGATGAGAATTGTGTAGGTGATGAGCTTAAATAGATTTAAAGCCAGAATTTGATCTCAAGGTGATAACTAATTCCAGACTGCGATCCCAGTATATCGAAAGGGGGAGTCTGAAGACATTCGAGTTGAGATTGTTCGTGGGGAGTCTGTTGATGCTGAAGAGAAAGAGATAAAGTTTGAGGATGCTTACAATGTGAGATATTTCAGAAAGCGTTCAGACTGATAAAGACTGAAGATTGTAAAGACTCGACACTTAAGACTCGTCAATATCTGAGGGGGAGTCTGTTGGTGCATACATCTGTCGTCTTCGTCTTATATCGAGTCTCGGGTTTCGTTGCGGTTCTAAACAAGCTTGAAATCATATAGATGACATCATCTTACATCATAATGGTGACATCATCTTATGCAACATCATGAAATTGAAAGTACACAAAAGACAAAAGTTAGTTTGGTTCAATAGTTAGGTTTCGCTTGAAGTTTATTATGTGAGGTTTCGCTTGAACAGATTGGTTGGTTTCGCTTGAAAGTCAACATGTGTGTTTCGCTTGAATTGTTGAGAAGTTTCGCTTGAATGTGAACAAGTAGGTTTCAAGCGAAGCCTAGAATAGTATAAATAGGAAAGTGTTCTATTCATTTGTAACAGTTCATGAATTCCATACCGAGGTTCTGCCGGTGTGAAGACTGATTGTAATTGCTATTATATCAATCAAATCAGTGTTTAAAGTGATAACCAAGCTGTTTCGACGTCAGTTTCTTATTTTCCGCATCTGAAACTGATAAAATCTCTTCTGAACGACTCGTTCGGGTCGCAAACCGATCCTACAAATTCTTCTAAGGCTAACCTTTTCGCTATAAACCACATACTTTGACTTGTCAACCAGAATGAATGACGGTATAAGAATAATAGCAAGATCTACATTCTCTTCAACATTCACCTCAATTTCTGCATCTTTCATCTCAACATCACCATTATTAACTTCAACATGTCAAACATTTACCTCAGCATCAGGTTGTGACTGCTCTTGTTGACTTAACGATCCAAGAATCTCTTCAGTATCAATAACAACCCCTTTGCCTTTATCTTTTAAAGCTTCTGCAGCTTCCTCATCATCTCTTTTCTCTTTCTCCATCCTCCGAGCCTCAGCTCTTTGGATTTCTATCTCATCAAATGCTGCATGAACATGTATTCCAAGGCGATTTACTATCACTGCATACAACATCTTAATCTATTCATCTTTGATTTCTTTGTCTGCTCTCAATTCTTCTACATCTTTCTTCAAGATTTCATTTGCACTTGTCGTTTATACCTCTAAATCAGCATACATCTCTAAAATTATATTATTAGACTCATTTAATGCTTTGTAGCAAGCTTTAACGTCTAAAATTTTTTTATAGTCAACACTTGAACTTCATTCTTTAGCACGATATTTTCTACTTCAACACCTTTTAACTTTTCTTTCGTTTCTTTAAGTCTGCTTCAGAAGTAGCCTTCGCTTTTTGTCACAACCCCCGACCCCATCCCGGGAGCGGGAGCCGTGAGCCAGTTTCGGTGGTATCGTGGTATTTGTTTAATTTGGCAGCGGAAATTTTCATCAGGACCGTAGTTAGGAAATATTTAATCAGAGTAAAATACCACCTTTTTCACAACTTTAAATAAATGTGATAAAACCCAGGTTCATAGTACACACGTTTTCATAGGAATAAATCCTATTTTATTTAATAAAAACATCCATTTTATTTTAGGTAACTTTATTGCCACTTTTCCATGCCTTCGGTGCTGTCCAGCTGGCTTCTATTTGGCTTTCACATTTTGTTACCTGAAACGCGTTTTAAAAACATTTGTCAGTGGGAAATACTGGTGAGTGAATCCCAATTTAATCAAGTTTAAATAAAAAGTCACAGTGAACAGTATTGAGGGCGCATCCGCAATTACATTTGTTTCCAAGTTATATCAATTACCACCACACGGTAATGTCGTTCCGACTTATGGTTATGTTACTCCTTTACCAGGTGGTAACAAATTTTGTATACAAAACCCCAAATTTACCGACTGTAATTGTATTCTTACAAATACTCAATAGCTGCTATTCGCATGGAAAAGTATTTAAGGTTTTGTAAAAACAATAAAAAAGGTTTACAAAAAGTGGATCAACTCACATTGCTGTTTTAGGGTTTTCAGTAAGGATTTCCTGGGAATAATCTATAATTTACTCAAAAGCAGACGTGTTAGTATAATAACCCAATTTAACATTAGCAATACCCTCCCCGAGACGGCATTCCAACGACTACATCGGCAGAACCACGACAGCCGTTACGGAACCCTAGATCAATCAGGCAGAGTATCTAATACGTCTCCAGGGGTTATAATACTTACAACGGAGCAGAACTTCGCTATTAGGGGGATATAATACCCGCGTATAATAACTCTACTACAGAATTTCGAGATTGAGAATGAAATTTGGGACGAACTGAATTGAAACCCGAGGCCTCCTTTATATAGTGCTGAAATCTGAGTCTCACGCGGCCAGCGTAAAGAACAGACAAGGGTTACGCGGCCCGTGTCAACCCTGGTCAACGGAATAGCTTATCTCGGTCATGATCTAGACCTGCCACGATGTTGACACGTGTCAGCTCAGGGTGTCTCCGCGTTGTTGATCTCTCGCGGCCCGCGTTAACTTAAACGGGGTGTTACGCGGCCCGTTTGAACTAAAGAAACTCAAAGGAATCCAGTATCCACCTTGATACTGCCCGCGTAAATGGTTGGGGTGGGTCTACGCGGCCCGCCTCAACTTAAATAAACTTGTTTTTAAGTTATTTTTAATACTATATTGTATTTCGGGCGCGGTTTTCACATACGGGTTGTATTTTGGGACATATTGGGTTATTTTAAAATACACTAGGGTGTCGGAAAAATAATCATGGATGTCGGTTTATTGAGGATTGTTACATCCTTCCCACCTTGTTTTAGAGCTCGTCCTCGAGATCTACTGGAACAAGTGTGGATATTTCTTTTTCATTTCAGATTCAAGCTCCCATGTGAACTCAGGTCCTCTTTTGGAGTCCCACTTCACTTTGACCAAAACTAATCTTTTATGCTTGAGGTTTTTAACTTTCCTGTCTTCGATCTGTAGAGGCTTTTCCATAAACTTGAGTTGTTCATTTACCTCTATATCCTTAAGAGGTACTATCAGTGATTCATCAGCTAAACACTTTTTGAGATTTGATACATGAAACACGTCATGTATTCCTGCCATTTCCTCTGGCATTTGTAACTGATAGGCTACAGGTCCTATTCTTTTAATAATCTTAAAAGGTCCAATATACCTGGGACTTAGCTTTCCTAGTTTAATGAATCTTACTACTCCTTTGCAAGGAGAGACTTTCAACAATACTTTATCCCCTACTTGAAATTCCAATGGCTTGCGTCGGTTATCGGCATAGCTCTTTTGTCGATCGCGTGTGGCTTTCAGTCATTCCTTGACTTGAATGATTTTGTCAGTTGTTTCTTGCACTATCTCTGGTCCAGATAGTTGCTTTTCCCTAATTTCCGCCCAACAGACTGGGGTCTGGCACTTTCGTCCATAAAGTGCTTCGAATGGTGCAGCATTGATACTTGTGTGATAACTATTATTATAAGAAAATTCTATTAAAGGTAAGTGATCGTCCCAATTACCTCCGAAATCAATTACATAAGCTCTAAGCATGTCTTCCATCGTCTGAATTGTCCTTTCGCTTTGTCCGTCCGTTTGAGGATGATAAGCTGTACTTAGTTTTAATTTAGTTCCCATTGCCTTTTGGAAACTTGACCAAAAATGAGAGGTAAATCGGCTATCCCTATCAGAAACAATTGATAACGGTATTCCATGTAAAGAAACGATTTCATTTACATACAATTTAGCTAATTCTTCCATACTAAAAGTTTCCTTCATTGGCAGGAAATGGGCTGACTTGGTTAGCCTATCTACAATCACCCAGATTGTATCATTACCTTTCTTGGTTTTGGGTAATTTAGTAACAAAATCCATTGTTATTAATTCCCACTTCCACACTGGCATTTCTAATTGCTGTAATAAACCTGAGGGTTTCTGGTGTTCAGCTTTAACTTGTGAGCAAGTTAAACATTTAGAAACATAAGCTGCTATGTCCTTTTTCATTCCTATCCACCAAAAATTCTTCTTTAAGTCCTGGTACATTTTATCACTTCCTGGATGCATCGAATACTTGGACTTATGGGCTTCTTCTAATATACGATGGCGTAGGTTTCCTAATTTAGGTATCCACATTCTTTTCTTATAGAATCTCCAAATCCCATCTGTTCCTTGTTCTAATTCCTTAATCACACCTTTTAGTTTTTCAGTATCTTCCTTGATTACTGATTCTTGTTTTTTCTAATTTGATCATTTAAATCTACTTTTAGATTTAATTTAAGAGAACGTACTCTTCTTGGCTTTTCATGATACTTTCGGCTTAAAGCATCTGCCACTACATTTGCTTTTCCTTTCGTAGTAAAGTCAAAAGTGCGTGCAAATGCCTTGCATGATCTTCTTTACTCCTAGAGTAAATTAGAATATCATCTATAAATACAATTATGAATTTATCCAAATATGGCTTACATATTCGGTTCATCATGTCCATAAATGCAGCTGGGGCATTGGTTAAACTAAATGGCATGACAGTAAATTCATAATGACCATACCTTGTTCTGAATGCGGTTTTAGGAATATCCTCTTCCTGTACCATTAATTGATGATATTGTTAGGACCGGTTTGACTCCGATACGATTGCGTAACGAAAGTTCTACGTGCGGAATCCGTGAACTATCGAGACCGAAACATACAAGATGTAATATAATTGTGATTCTATTGATATATCTGAAATGTACAATGAACCTTGAATCAATTGACAACTTTCTCTCTCTAGTTTCTCTCTCTAGAACTAGAGCTCTCCAAAAGTCAAATGTGCAAAAGTGTTCTTCAAGCTAAATCATGATTTAGCTTGAAGCCTATATATAGTGTTGAGGTTTAGCTTGAAGCTGTTCAAGCTAAATCATGATTTCCCTTGAATAAGTTCAAGCTAAATCATCACTTTCAAGCTATATTATCCTATTACATGATACAAGACGCAGTCAATAGACATAGTGCACTAACAGACTCCCCCTTGGATATTGACGAAGTCTTCAGTGACTATTCTTGCAATATGACACCTTCTTCAGTCTTGATCATTCTGCCTTTTCTTTCAAGTTGTAACATTGTATGCATCCATCACTCTCTGTTGAAGCGAAATCAAACAATATGTCTTGAAGCGAAATCAATTATTCTGACTTGAAGCGAAATCAGATGTTAAGTCAGTTCAAGTGAAATTCCACAGTTGTTTTGAAGCGAAATCACATGTTCTTCTATTCAAGCGAAATCTTTCTGAATGAGGATTTTCAAGCGAAATTAACTATTTCGCTTCAAACAATCAATGTTTTCAAGCGAAATCAAGACCAAAACATCAGGTTCAAGCGAAATCCAGCTGAATGTTACGAACTTGGACACAAAAACTCAGATTTCTCCTAAACGACACCGAATTTCGATCTGAAACTTGGTAGAGTTGTTTAACAACTATTTTCGCACATCATACTAAAATATCATCCGATTCGGACCAGTAAAACCCGTTCAATTTGACGAAAAACTGTGAAAAACGTGATAAATGTGAAAAATATGAAGAAATCGGTGAAATTCAGATCTGATTCTGCTGAAATCAGGTACGAATCAATGTGTTTGATCAAGCAATCGAGCTCCTTGCTCTGATACCACTTGTTAGGACCGGTTTGAATCCGATACGATTGCGAAACGAACGTGAAACGTGCGGAAACCGTGAACTATCGAGACCGAAACATACAAGATGTAATATAATTGTGATTCTATTGATATATCTGAAATGTACAATGAACCTTGAATCAATTGACAACTTTCTCTCTCTAGTTTCTCTCTCTAGAACTAGAGCTCTCCAAAAGTCAAATGTGCAAAAGTGTTCTTCAAGCTAAATCATGATTTAGCTTGAAGCCTATATATAGTGTTGAGGTTTAGCTTGAAGCTGTTCAAGCTAAATCATGATTTCCCTTGAACAAGTTCAAGCTAAATCATGATTTCCCTTGAAATGACATGTGACACTTTCAAGCTAAATCATCACTTTCAAGCTATATTATCCTATTACATGATACAAGACGCAGTCAATAGACATAGTGCACTAACAGATATCCTGACCTTAAATCGATTTTTGAGAAAAATCGAGCTCCTTGCAGTTGATCAAACAGATCATCGATTCACGGTAATGGGTACCGATTCTTAATCGTAACCTTGTTTAATTCACGGTAGTCAATGCACATACGCCTTGATCCGTCCTTCCTTTTAACAAATAAGATTGGCGCTCCCCATGGCGATGAGCTTGGTTGTATGAATCCCTTTTCTAGCAATTCATCTAATTGTTTCTTCAGTTCCTGCATTTCGGCAGGTGCCAAACGGTAAGGTGCTTTGGCAATTGGTGCTGTTCCTGGTAGCAGGTGAATTCTGAATTCAACTTCTCTGTTTGGAGGTAGTCCTGGTAATTCTTCTGGGAAGACATCTGAAAACTGAGACACTACTGGAATGTGTTTTAGTTCTTTTCCTTTAGTGTTAGTGATTATAGAAATCAAATACACTACAGAACCTTTTCTTATAGAACTTGCAGTTTTCATCACAGAGATTAATTTTGTGGATCTAGATGGCTTATTTCCTTTAATTGTGATCGTTTTACCTTTAGGTGAATTTACTTGAATTGACTTTTGATCACATAAAATACTGGCTTTATTGGCTATTAACCAATCCATTCCTAAAACAACATCAAATCCTGCCAGATTCATTGGATAAAGGTTTGCCTTAAACGTTTGGTTCAAAATTTCTATTCTTGCTCCCTGTAAGATTTCAGAAATCCTAATAGTTTCTCCGTTAGCTGTCTCTTCTAGACATTCTTGTGGTAGTTTAGTTAATGATTGATTAAGAATTTTGCAAAACGAAGTATTAATAAAACTTTGGTTCGCACCAGAGTCAAATAATACTTTAGCAAATATATCATTTACTAAAAACGTACCAGCTATAACGTCTGGGATCATCTTGGCTTCTTCTACAGTTAGAACAAATGCTCTAGCATTTTTAGTATTCTTGTTGTTCGTAGCTGGAGCCAGTTTTGGACAGTTTGGCTTGATATGCCCTTTTTCTCCACAGTCGAAGCACAGTCCATTTGTTGGTTTCCTTCTGCAAGTCTCTTCCTTATGTCCTGGTGCTTTGCAGAAATTGCAGTAAGTGGAGCATTTTCCAGAATGCTTCTTTTGGCAGATTCTGCAGTATGGTGCAGAGGCAGAACCTACGTTCCTACGGTTGAAATTTCCAGAACGGAATTCTTGGGTAAGCTTTTGAGTTAGGTTTCTCCTCTGATCTTCTTCTCTAGTACGAACTAGTTCATCAGTCAAGGTATTGGCTAGTTCTACGGCTTCTTCTATGGTTTGGGGTCTAGCTGCCTTGACTACATGTCTAATTTCTCCAATTAATCCCCAGATGTAATGGGAGATTAATACCAGTTCGGGTGATGCAAGGGTTGGTACTATCCTAGCATATTCAAAGAATGTAGTAGTGTACCCCTTACTATCTACTCCACTCATCAGAAGATTTAGGAATTTGTTTGCTATTTGCTCTTTTTCATTATGTTGGTGCACACATCTGTCGTCTTCGTCTTATATCGAGTCTCGGGTTCGTTGCACTGCTGAACAAGAGTGATGTCATCATATATGATGATGACATCATATATGTGACATCATCATATGCATCATCAAGTGAAGACAAAACAAAATTCTAATATGTAACCGTTTGAAAGTCAAGTTTGTAGAGACATGACCGTTTGAGAGGGTCATGACCGTTTGAGCATGTAACAAGTTTGAAGGGGTGACCGTTTGAAGCATGTCATGACACCTTCAAACGGTCAGGGGTCCTCCCTATAAATAGGCTTCAAACTGTCTCATTTGTAACATTCTGATTTCCGACAGCGAAGCTCTGTCGAAGTGTCTCTGCGCTGTAAATCCGTTCAAGATCAATAGACAAGACAGTTATTAGTGAATACAAGCTAAACGAAGACCGAATCAATGAATTCCGCCTCTGATTCGGTCCGAGCACTCTTCTGATTGACTCGTTAGGTCGTTTCACGATCCTACATGTGGTATCAGAGCTCAGGAGGAAGAGTTCTTACTGTTTAGCTCGTTTTCGCTAGCAATTTCTGATTTTCTACACCTTCTTTCATAAAATTGATACTTTTCACGGTTAAAATCGGCTAAAACATTCACAATGTGTGCGTAAGTGTGTTTTAACAAACCCTTGAGAATATTAGATCAAAACTGCAAGTAAAACTGGTAAAAATGGCTTGAAAATTGGTGACCGTTTGAACGAAGCAGCAACTGACCGTTTGAAACTGTCCATCCCGTTTGAAAGCATCCATCCAGTTTGAGGTTATTGTTTGAAATTGACCCATCCCGTTTGAAAACAACACCATACCGTTTGAAAAGGGGGGGTCCTGTTTGAACCTCTAGTTTGAAGTGATCCTCTAGTTTGAAGGATACACCTCCAGTTTGAAGGTGTCACCAGTTTAAAACTATCACCAGTTTGAAGGTGTCACCCGTTTGAAACTGGCTTCAAGTTTGAAACTGACTTCAAGTTTGAAACTGGCTTCAAGTTTGAAACTGGCTTCAAGTTTGAAACTGGCTTCCGTTTGAAACTGGCTTCAAGTTTGAAACTGGCTTCCGTTTGAAACTGGCTTCAAGTTTGAAAGTGTCTAAAAGTTTGAAAGTGGTGTAGTTTCAAACGATACAGGACTATTCTGTTTGAGAGGTGATCTAGTTTAAATTTGATATTTCTCTTAACGGTACTGTCTTGAAAAACGGGTTTCCGAATCATGGATATAAATTTCTTTAATACGACTAGTGAAACAATTAATAGATTAAATGTACTAAAGAAAGAGTTTGACTCGTTTTCAGGTTGTCCAGGAGAAAGTACAAAGAGTATAATTGAGAGGTATAGCCATCTTGTTCGCTCAATGTCTGAGAAGGGTATTAAGAAAAGTCCAAATGAATGGGTTGAGAAATTAGCCAATGCCTTACCTCAACAAGAGTGGGGTACATTTCTTTTGAATTTAAAAAGAACTGGAGAATACTCTGGATTGGAAATTGGTCAATTCATTAAGAAACTTGAAGAACATATGGAGAGAAATGCTGAGAAGAAGAAAAGTCAAAGTGGAAAATCAATATTAAAGAAGAGCAAGAGTAAAGGTGTTCAAGTGGGAGAGGAACAGACTGAAGAGATTTTAGCTTTGAAAGACGAGAAGAAAGCTGATAAGAAACAGATTTTTGATTTGCAGGAAAATTGTGAGAGGTTGAAATCTGAAAATGACAAACTGTTAAATGATTTGAACAGTTTGACATTAGAAAACAAGATTTTGAAAGAGAAAGAAAAGGATTTTGAAAACAAAAAGAAATTTTCAGAAGATGAAGATTTCTGGATAAAGCTGGAGAACAAAAATCTAAAAGCAAATGAAACAAATTTTCAAGAACAGTTAAAAGTTTTGGAAAATGAAAAATTTGTTCTTGAAAACATTAAAATTGAAAACGAAAAAACAATCAAGTCTCATCTTGAACGAATATCTCAGCTTGAAAACGAAGCTGAGAATTCAAGGAAGAAAATTGATGAGCTTGAAAAGAAATTGAAAGGTTTTGTGACTTTATCTGTGTTCCCCTGTCCAAAACCGATCAATTCCGTTCCAATAAGTGACTATGTCACAAACTTTGATAAAGTCAAGGTTGAAGATTGTGATGATAAAACTAATGATGAAAATGAAGAGTTTTATTCAGCAGATGAGTCTGAGTCAGAGTCTAATGTTGAAAATGAGAAAATGAAAATATTTTTGAAATTAAAAGAAAAATTTCAAGAAACTGTTCTGCAATCGACTGAAAAGGGTGAATGCTCTACGCAAAAACCTTTGAAGAAGAAAGTGGAACAGAAACAAAAAATTAAAAATTCAGAAAATGGTCAAAACAAGAATAAAAGCTCATCAGTTCAATCATCCAATCACAATAAAAAACCACAAAAATTAAAAAATCAAAACTCAAAAATAGTTGGTAATGAGTGGTGCAGGTTTGACCACAGTGCTTCAAAGCCAAATCCAGCTTTTAGGAGGAGAAATGATTATCACCAAGCCAAACAATGCTATGATCTGAATGTTTGGACTGGAAGTGGTGATTGGTACGATAACAGAATGTGTTACAGATGCGGTTATCAAGGACACATTGCTGTTAACTGCCAGAGTTGGAGTTTTGAGACGAGGAGGTGTTTTAACTGCAATATCATAGGTCACATTGCCAGAGATTGCCCAATGAGATCAAAGGGAAGATCGAGGGCTGAATCTCAGAAAATGGCAATAAAGAAACCAGTCAATGTCAAAGCAAAGCCCAAGGAATAGAAAGTTCAAGAACCTAAAGTTCAAGAACAGAAAGTTCTAAAACCGAAAGTGAAGCTTTCACAGGGGCAAAAAGACAGACTGAGAAAGAAGAGAAAGAAGGCGAGAGAGTATCTCGAAAGGATTTTGTCCTCGGATACAACTGGTAAAACAGATAAAAGTTCTGATAAATCGTCTTGCTCGCCAAAGACTGACAAATCAAGCAAAACGAATTCTTCAGATACAAATCTGAGGACAGAGGAGAGAGTAAAGAAAGAGAGAAAGATGAAAAAGAAAGTTGCTGGTGATGAATTTGTTTCTCCGGAAACAAAGGAGCCAGTTATTGGCGATGAATCTGACTCTTCAAAGTCAGACAAGCCAAGTTCAGGCGATGAATCTGGTGTGGTAAAGCCAGAGGAGCCATGTGTTGAGGTAAAAAGTGGTGATTCCGGTTTGACAATGAATGATGAAAATTTTCCATCATTGTCAAATGGAATTTCAAAAGTACCCAAGGACCGTCAGGCTTGGGTGAAACTCTTTAAATAGAAAAACCTGACTTGCCGGAGTTCCCAGGTTTGTAAGCGTGGAACATGAATCGGCACATTTATTGAGAAATTCACGAAAGTGATTTCGAACTTACAAGTGGTAAATCAGGGACATTAAATTGTACTTGATTTTCTACAAGATATGTTTGTGGATTGATCTTAAAATGTTAGTTTTTACAAGTAGTTAAAGAAAACAAGGTGATGAATGATCCCCATGTTTGTGAATTGACTCACAAAACTTTTTTTCCGGAAAAACCATTTTGATTAAAACAAACTTAAGTGTTTTGAAATCACTATGGGAAAATGTTTCGTTGTCAGGGGGAGTTCTGATTGTTCTAGCCAAGTGAATGGAGAATTGAAGTGATTCTCATCATGTTGTCATGTTTCTTGTATAGCTTGTTTTCAAATTTTCCCAGAAAATCAAAATTGAGACATATTTTGATTTTAGGGGGAGTAAAAATTTTAAAAAAATTAGAAAATTTGAAAATGTCAAAAACATTAAAAAATGCAAAAATGAGTTTTGTTGTGAATAAGAGGAAATGATAGTAGATCAGTTGGACTGTCACAGCATGCTAAAGAAATGGAGAGATAAAATGTGATAAGCGATCTCACTAAACATGTGACGGTAGGCTCAGCTAGACTAGTAGATTTGCGATAACGATACAAACCTAAAGCAAAAAGCCTAGTTCTAGTGGGAAACATGATTAAAAGCATAGTACTTAGTTTTGTCCTTCTTGATTGTGTGCCTACTCGGTAATCGCTAATTGTCGAAAGACATAAAACTGGTTAAGTTTGTGAACTTTCACAACTTTGCTAAAAAGTCGCTGTGATTGTGCATTTTATTTTGCAAAGATTTAAACTTGTTTCATTTCTTTATTTTGTTTAAGCATTGGACATCCTCTGCGTATACGTGAGTATCGACCTGGATGTTATTGCCTAAACGTTCTGCTTTATTTTCTTTGGTGTTTCGTTTAAGCTTTGGATCACCACTGCGTATACGGGAGTATCGACCTGGTGGTTAAAGCCTAAACAACTTCAACTTATTTTATTTTTCTTATTTTGTTTAAACATTGGACTTTCTCTGCGTATACGGAAGTATCGACCTGATTGTTAATGTTTAAACATTCTGAGTTGTTTTCGCACAAATCACAGTTGATAAAAGTTTAAAGGCATTACTTGAGTCAGTGTATTGCATGATGAGGGGATATGCTGAGATCGTGGGGTCCATAAGAACTTAGTGCTATCTTAATATACCTTAAAGTATCGGTAAGCAGATTGAATGTTTTTAGATTGAGCTTAAGAGGACAAATATATCGTCAATCTACGTGAATCGTTTAGAACTAAAAATGTTTAAAGCTTAACGGTGCTAGTGATTGGTCACATAAACTGATATGATCCTCTTACACAAACTCACAAAAATATTGTCTGTAATATTTCTGTATGTTATTTTATTATTTTAGTGTGTTTTAGCATAAATTTTGAAAAATCCAAAAAGATTTTCGACAACTGATGTTGGAGAGCTGATATTCAAAATTTCAAGTGCTGAACATGATGAACAGGTTTGGTAGTGTGTTTACTGAATTGAGAAATTTTGATTTTGAGAAAGAAAGTTTGATTAGTTAATCAAGATCATTAATCTGAACTTGATGTAACTATTACTAGTAAGTTTTTCTTATTGATTTAAGTAAAAACTTATGTTGTGATGAGAAAATGTGTGCAGGAAATGAGCTGATCAGAGATAAAGCCAGGAATTGATCTCAAGGTAATAGCTAATTCCAGATGGCGATCCCATTATGATGAGAGGGGGAGTCTAACGAGGTTAAAGCCAAAGAGAAGATCCTGGTATATGCTAAGAAAGAAAAGAGACTGATAAAGACTGAAGATGCGAAGACTCGACACTTAAGACTCGTCAACATCTGAGGGGGAGTCTGTTGGTGCACACATCTGTCGTCTTCGTCTTATATCGAGTCTCGGGTTCATTGCACTGCTGAACAAGAGTGATGTCATCATATATGATGATGACATCATATATGTGACATCATCATATGCATCATCAAGTGAAGACAAAACAAAATTCTAATATGTAACCGTTTGAAAGTCAAGTTTGTAAAGACATGACCGTTTGAGAGGGTCATGACCGTTTGAGCATGTAACAAGTTTGAAGGGGTGACCGTTTGAAGCATGTCATGACACCTTCAAACGGTCAGGGGTCCTCCCTATAAATAGGCTTCAAACTGTCTCATTTGTAACATTCTGATTTCCGACAGCGAAGCTCTGTCGAAGTGTCTCTGTGCTGTAAATCCGTTCAAGATCAATAAACAAGATAGTTATTAGTGAATACAAGCTAAACGAAGACCAAATCAATGAATTCCGCCTCTGATTTGGTCTGAGCACTCTTCTGATCGACTCCTTAGGTCGTTTCACGATCCTACACATTAGGAGGGCAGAATTTCCTTTCCACCATATTTCTAAATTCTTCCCATTCCATATTATAAACCTTATCACTTCCTCTAGACTGGAGGATAGTGTTCCACCATTCTAAGGCTGAATTCTTGAATAGATTGGAAGCAAACATTATCTTGTCCTCTTCCGCACATTTACTTATTTTCAGAACAGCCTCAGTCTTTTCTATCCAGCGTAGGGCTGCATTAGGTTCTTCATTGCCCGAGAATTCTACTGGTTTACAGGACAAGAATTCCTTGTAAGAACAACCGTAAGGCACGATTCTTCTTCTTTTGGGAACGGGCATTTGAAGTACAGGGCCATTGTTCACACTGTGTTCTGGTTCAATTGGTCGCTTATTGCTATGTTTACTTTTATTATTGGCTTCTTGAATCGTTTGAATAATAAATGGTAATGCATCTATAATTCCTTGTGCCACAATGTGTTGAACGGCACAATTATCCATTTGGTTTCCATGGTTATTGTCGCTTCGATTTTCATTAACCACGTTAATGTTATTCTGGTTATCGTTATTCAGATTATCCTGATGTCCTTCGTCGGCCATCTGAATTTTAAACATTTATCCCGTATTAATATCACAAAATAATGTTTAATATAGTCAATCACATGACACGCAATTTAACCAAAAGCGTCGACCATTGCGACTTACTCTATTCATATACTATGCGTCTATTACACACTAGTACTGAAATAAAAATTACAATACCAACTGAAAGAAAATTACACTAATAATAGTAGGCATCCATACACACCTATTTTATTTTATGATATTATTATATTATTACTACTACCGTTTCTTCCCTTCACACATTCACTGATATGGATTCATCCAAAAATCCATATTGCGTTCGTCATACTTCCAGACGAGACGCTCTCCCACCTGTCGCATTCTTTCACTGCTTTCTAAAATTTCCTCACCGAAAGTCCTAAGTTCTTGGACGTTTTCTGCACTCATTGGGGGTGCAGGTTCTAAGACTGGGTTTGGAATCTGGGGTGCGGGTTCCTGATATGGAGGTGTATGAGTTCGGAGATGGTAAGGATCTTCCAAAATTTCCCTAATGTATTCATCATGGTAATAGGGATCTAAAGGGTCCATACCTGGGTAGTCTCCTAGAGTTGGCATAGGCATGTCTTCATGCATTTGGTAACGTGGCACATAGTCCCTATTATTGTCCCACCAGGGGTCATAATTTGGGTCTAGAGGGTTTGGTGCTGCTACCCTTGGTATTTCCTCGGATTGAGCCTTAAACACAAAGATTCCTTCTTCCATATCAGCAGAGTACCCAGAGAAGGCAGACTGAGAAGAGGAGGTGCCTTTGCTTCTAGGCGAACCAGACAATTGACGATACGCGTCAGATGGTCCTTGGTCGCTCATACTGTAAACTAACAGATAGTCAAATAACACATAACAATATAATACAGTTATGCACGTATTTCTATAATTTATTTCCTAACACTTTAAATTTTGATGTCAGCAGAACACTTCTATGGCTGAATCAGTGGCTTAGCTCTGATACCACCTTCTGTCACAACCCCCGACCCCATCCCGGGAGCGGGAGCCGTGAGCCAGTTTCGGTGGTATCGTGGTATTTGTTTAATTTGGCAGCGGAAATTTTCATCAGGACCGTAGTTAGGAAATATTTAATCAGAGTAAAATACCACCTTTTTCACAACTTTAAATAAATGTGATAAAACCCAGGTTCATAGTACACACGTTTTCATAGGAATAAATCCTATTTTATTTAATAAAAACATCCATTTTATTTTAGGTAACTTTATTGCCACTTTTCCATGCCTTCGGTGCTGTCCAGCTGGCTTCTATTTGGCTTTCACATTTTGTTACCTGAAACGCGTTTTAAAAACATTTGTCAGTGGGAAATACTGGTGAGTGAATCCCAATTTAATCAAGTTTAAATAAAAAGTCACAGTGAACAGTATTGAGGGCGCATCCGCAATTACATTTGTTTCCAAGTTATATCAATTACCACCACACGGTAATGTCGTTCCGACTTATGGTTATGTTAGGGGGATATAATACTCGCGTATAATAACTCTACTACAGAATTTCGAGATTGAGAATGAAATTTGGGACGAACTGAATTGAAACCTGGGGCCTCCTTTATATAGTGCTGAAATCTGAGTCTCACGCGACCCGTGTAAAGAACAGACAAGGGTTACGTGGCACGCGTCCACCCTGGTCAACGGAATAGCTTGTCCCGGTCATGATCTAGACCTGCCACGATGTCGACACGTGTCAGCTCAGGGTGTCTCCTCGTTGTTGATCTCTCGCGGCCCGCGTTAACTTAAACGGGGTCTTACGCGGCCCGTTTGAACTAAAGAAACTCAAAGGAATCCGGTATCCACCTTGATACTGCCCGCGTAAATGGTTGGGGTGGGTCTACGAGGCCTGCCTTAACTTAAATAAACTTGTTCTTAAGTTATTTTTAATACTATATTGTATTTCGGGCGCGGTTTTCACATAGGGGTTGTATTTTGGGACATATTGGGTTATTTTAAAATACACTAGGGTGTCGGAAAAATAATCAAGGATGTCAGTTTATTGAGGATTGTTACACTTTTTCCAATATGTTGGTGCATGTTATGTGACAACAGCTGTGGATTGGTCTTTGGATATTAAACAGAAGATTGGACTATGAAGACTTAAAGATTTCGAGATTATCAAGCCCAATCAAGTCCAAGTTTGTATGAAGTTTATTAGGTCCGAATTTATTATGTAAATTGTATACGGGCCAGGGCCCAATTCGTGTATGGGAGGTTGTAGTATATAAACAACCTCTTGCTACATGTTTAGGGTTAGATTTTTGGAGATTATTGAGAGCATTCGAATTGTGAGAGGTTTAGAACAAACAGAAATTGGCTGTTAGGTTCTTGGAGATCTTAGTAATTGTAAAACGTTTTCTAAGGTTTGATAATCACAGAAGATCAGTTTGAAAGTTTGTGTGTTCGTGTTCTTATTCTTCTACACGTTCTTGTTTCTGTGTTCGAATTGTGTGTTCGAGTTCTTATTCTTCTACACGTTCTTGTTTATGTGTTCGAAGGTTAATCAAGGAGATTCCGCATCCTTGATTAATTAGCAGTCTTGTTAAGATCCATACGGGATTATAGGGACCTACACAATATTGAAATTTTTCTTGTCAAAGCAATTACCTTGCATCCTTAAAGAGATCACCAAAATCTTCTAAACCAGTTGGACCAGAACCAAGATCAGAAGGAACCTTTGGAAAACCATGACTTGAACTTTGTGGAGTTGGAGCTTTCTTCGTCGCTGAACTTGGTTCTTCTACTGTCTTTGGAGGTTGTTCTGGTGTTGTCTCATGAACTTCTTCAGGAATTGGAACTGATTGATGTGTTGGAGAAGGTGGAGGTGTTGCTATTCTGAATTCAGTTTGAACCAGAATCTCCACGTCTACACTTTGTATACGGGCCAGAGCCCAATTCGTGTATGGGAGGTTGTAGTATATAAACAACCTCTTGCTACATGTTTAGGGTTAGATTTTTGGAGATTATTGAGAGCATTCGAATTATGAGAGGTTTAGAACAAACAGAAATTGGCTGTTAGGTTCTTGGAGATCTTAGTGATTGTAAAACGTTTTCTAAGGTTTGATAATCACAGAAGATCAGTTTGAAAGTTTGTGTGTTCGTGTTCTTATTCTTCTACACGTTCTTGTTTCTGTGTTCGAAGGTTAATCAAGGAGATTCCGCATCCTTGATTAATTAGCAATCTTGTTAAGATCCATACGGGATTATAGGGACCTACAATTGGTATCAGAGCTTTTGCTCTTGTACGTGGTTCAAGACTGATCGATTGGAATCAAGGCAGTTGGTCTGTTTGAATATTTTCTAGTTAAAATTCTGGGATTTTGCGAAGAACAGGAAGAACAGTTGAAGAACAGTTTAAATTCGTGTATTTTGATCTGGTTTGATTATTAGTTTTGACTGTTTTCGTGTTTGTAGGAGACCTTGCTTGGAAAGTTTGAAAAAGGAAGTGAATTTCGAGTTTTTGGAAAGAATTGCTGATTGTTAGTTGCTGATTTTTCGGGATTTTTCGGGATTCAGTGGCTGATTAGTTGAATTCAAAGTTTAAAACTTGTGCGTTTGAAACTTGTGTGACCCGGATAGTTCTTGGGCGACCCGGATTGATCTTGTGCGACCCGGATAGTTCTTGTGCGACCCGGATTGTATCTTGTGCGATCAGAAGTGTTCTTGTGCGATCTGAATTCATCTTGTGCGATTGGAGGTTACCTTGTGCGATTCAAAAACTTATGCGATCAGGCCCAGGCCCGTTTAAGTGACTGTTATGCCCAAATTTAGTGGATTGTGCGTTCCAGTAGTACTTGTGCGATTGAGGCTGTCTTGTGCGACTGTATATTGTGCGATTCACTAGTGGTGGAATTTTCATAGGCAAGCGTAGGAAATTTTTCGTTGTTTCGTGTCTAGAGAAGTATCTGGAGTCATCTGGACAAACCGTTTGCACCGTTGAATTCGCGGGATTTTTAGGACAAAAAAAAACAAGTTTCGAAAAAAAAATTGTACTGTTTTACCAGTCTGCAACGTTAAAATGTCGAACATGTCTAGTTTGAATGAGCTGTTGAGAATGGAGCATGAGGTTGGCACTACCAACAAACCGCCTAAGATGATGAAGGTGGAAAATTATCTGACATGGAAGGATCGTTTTCAATCGTTCATTGAATATCAGGATACTCGCATGTAGATATGCATTGAAGAAAGGTACATAGACCCAACACATGACTTTGAAGGCAGACCACGTAAAACTGCCTATGTGAACATGGCAGATGCTGATAAAAAGATGTATGAGGCTGAAAAGAGAGCCTTGGCTGCAATCAAAATGTCTTTACCTGATAGCATCAAGCATACTTTCAAGAGGTACACAAATTCCAAGGATATGTGGGATGCATTGGAAAAGAGATATGTGGGAAATGCAAATGTCAAGAAAAACAAAGTTGATCTACTGAAGAAGCAGTTTGCTGTTTTCAAGTTCATGAAACATGAGTCACTTGAGGACAACATCACTCGCTACTATCATCTGATGTCAGAAATGGAAAATTATGAGATCGATTGCTATACTGACGTAGAGAAGAATGACAAGCTGCTCGATGCTTTACCTACTAAGTGGGATATCTACACTCTCTTGATTAAGGGAGAGGCAGATTATGAGACAAAGGAGCTGGAAGAAATAGTTGGCAAGCTGAGAGCTTATGAGCTCAGTATGAAGAAGAAAGATACTGGATATGATCAGGTTCAAGATCCAATGATTTACAATGGGCTTACGTCTTCTTCATCTCACAACGCTTCTAGCGACTCTGCTACTGCGTTTCTATCGTGTGAAAATGAGCAGGTCACAGTGAATGAGGATGGTGATGTGTGTTTTGTAGCTGCTTCGGGAGGATCAACAGGAGCCAAGAAAATCTCAGCTTCTAAGCAGAGTAGTGGTGTTAAGTCGATGCCTATAAGTGTGAAGTCTGCTGAAGAACATCTTGCTCTATTTGCTTCATTCGTTGCTTCCTATGAGAACTACATTCAGGGGAAGATATCTGATCCTGCCACGTTGGATGAAGATTATGATCAGATTGACCCTGATGATCTAGAAGAGATGGATTTGCAATGGCAAATGGCCATGATCTCCAGACGAGTGAAGAGATTTATGAACCGGACAGGAAGGAAGTTCGTAGGGAAGAGTGTTGGTTTCGACAAGACCAAAGTGAGATGCTTTAACTGTCAAAGTTACGGTCATTTCGCTAGGGAATGTCAGAAACAAAAGCATGAGACTTCAAGGCAGAGTTCAAACAATAGGAATGCATCAAACAACTCTAACTCAAGGGCGTTGATCTCTACTGTAAGAGAAGGCTCATATGACTGGAGTATTCACTTGGAAAATGATGAAAATGTCACTCAAGCTTTCATGGCAGAAATTGTGCCAGTTGATGATGCTGAAGCTAAAGTGAATGATACAAATGTTGAGAAGAAAACTGAAGCTGAGGTAGATAAGGTCGAGCAGACAACAGATGCTGAAAAAGAAAAGCAGGAATCTGAGCATGAAAGGGAAGATGAAGCGAAAGATGAAATCATCAAAAGAATGGAAGCTCAACTTGCTGCTCTTATGGCCAACTCAGACAAATCGACAGGAGAGGTAAGTAACTCTGCTACTTCTGTTTGTTTAAAGTGTTGTGAATTACAGGGTGAAGTTGACAGGTTGTCAACTCAAAACAAAAGTCTGGTGAGCGAAATGTCTAACGTAAAAGAATCAAATTTCTTTGCTAAAATAAATGAGTCATCATATTTGAAAAAGATAAAAGGCTATGAAGCTGAAATAGAAGCTTTAACTTGCAAACTAAATGAAAAACTTCAAGTCATAGACTTAGCTCATGACATGATGGCTGAGAAAACAAAAGAGATTTCTGAAAAATGCAAAGAGTTGTCAGATGCACAACTTAAAATTGTTGAACTTGAAAAGAAATTAGGTCAATTCAGGGATTCTACTTTTGTTATGAAACACATGATGGGTGGGTTAAAGAAGAGTAATGACAAGACCAGTGTGGGATTCAAGGGATTTAATGAAGTCCCACCTCCTCTTAGTCATGACTATTCTTTCTTACCTGATGAAGATGAGTTCACAGACTTTCTGTCAACATCACCAAGTAGTTTCACATCTAGTCAAGGTGATGTGTCTGAAGATAATGATGCTAAGAAGGATAATAACAGCAAACCTGTTTTGAAAAAGAAAAATTCCAATTCTACGAATAAAAATCCAACTTTTGTTAAAAAGGTTAATTTTGTTCAAGGAAGTGACATGAAATATGAAACAGCTGTTATTGAAAATGAATCAAATATAGAGTTTGCTAAAAACAAAAACATAGAAAATCTTGAAACTAAGCAAACTGAACGAAATCCTTCTAAGGCATCATCATCAAAACCAGAATCTAGTTCAAAGGCTTCAGTTGAGAAGTCTTCGAAAAATAGATCGTGCTTCAAATGTCACACAAAGGGACATGTAGCTAGCTGCTGTCCTAACAAAAAGATTGAAGCACAAGTAAATGAGAAACAGAGAGGGAAATCACCAGAGAAGAAAGGTGATAATGAGGAGAAAGTCTCAAACTCTCCAAAGAAATCTGCTCCAAAGCAACAACAGGGTGTTGCTGGTGGTGTAGATAAGGCTGAAAAAGGAACTCCACAAGTTCCTCGTTTTCAAAGAAATCAACCAAGATTTCAGCCTGAATCTACATCAGGCAGATATGAAAGACCTAGAAGTAGTTCACCAAGAATGAACAACCAAAATTCAAATAATTTCAGAAGTCAAGGTCAATATAAAAATCGATACCAAAATAATGGTGGTCGAACTGTTTATAACAATGGCTTTAGAAATTACAATCAAGGTTCTTGGAATCAAAATCAAAATTTTCAATGGTCACATAGTCCAAACACAAATAGGTACCCTCAAGACCAGAGACCTTATGGAAATCAAAACCCATTTCCATCAACAGGTCCAAGATCCAAGACTCCAGTTAGGAGTGATGGATACTGGATGGATGTTCCTGTAGTTGATGAAACTGGAAGACCCAAGACCATTAAGGCTTGGGTCCCCCAATCTAACTAATCTTTTGGTTGGTGTGCGCAGGAGCTGCTAAGGAGGATTATCAACTTATGGTATGTTGATAGTGGCTGCTCCAGGCACATGACGGGGGATGCGAGGTTGTTTTCTGAATTTGAAGAATATGATGGAGGACATGTAAATTTTGCTGGTGCTAAAGGTGGTAGGATAAGTGGACGAGGAAAAGTGACGAATGGGAAGATCACTTTGGAAAAAGTGAACTATGTTGAGCAACTTAAACACAATCTGATGAGCGTGTCACAACTCTGCGACAAGGGTCACTCGGTCCATTTTACTAAGTCGGAGGCATTGGTTTTGAAACCGGGTTTGGTCATTCCGGAAGATTGGATAGTAATGCGTGCACCAAGGAAAAATGATACTTATGTCATGGACATGGGTGCCAAGGATCCGACTGCAGCGGTGGCGTGTTTACTGTCAAAAGCATCTGAAGCTGAATCTATGTTGTGGCACAGATGCATGGCCCACATTCACTACCGCAAAATGAATTATATCATTAAGAATGAGCTAGTGAAAGGGGTTCCATTGCTGAGGTTTCAAGTGGAAGATAAATGTCTTCCATGTCAAAAGGCAAAACAACACAAGAAACCTCATAAGTCTAAAACAGTAAATTCCATTAATGCCCCTTATGAATTACTTCACATGGATTTATTCGGTCCAGTGAACGTGAGGAGCATAGGTGGAAAGTACTACTATCTGGTTGTCACTGATGATTACTCACGTTATTCATGGGTTTTCTTTTTAGGTACAAAAGATGAGACAGCTGAGATGCTGATAGATCTTTTTACGAAATTGGAAAACGTCCATGATGCAAGGATTAAGAGGATAAGGAGTGATAATGGCACGGAGTTCAAGAATTAGATTCTGGATCTCTATTGTCTTCGAAAGGGAATAGAACATCAATATTCTGCTCCTTATACTCCTCAACAAAATGGAGTCGCTGAGAGGAAAAATAGGACGTTGATTGAAGCCGCTAGGACGATGCTTTCAGATTCAAAGCTACCGGTTCTTTTCTGGGGAGAAGCTGTGAATACAGCTTGCTACGTCCTAAACAAAGTTTTGACTGTTAAACGTTTTAATAAAACTTGTCATGAATTGATGTTTAACAAGAAACCAAACTTAGAAGGCTTTGAACCATTTGGATTACCCTGCACCATTGTGCGAAATAAAGATAAACAAAAATTCGGTGAGGTGGCTGACGATGGCTACATTCTAGGTTACGTGCCTGGCACACTGAATAAAAGGGTTTTTAATCTAAAAACTGGTAAAATTGAGGTTGTCTTTAATGTTGAAATTACTTCATACAAACCTCAACAATCAACGAGTGGTCCAGCTATATTATATGATTATGAAAGCGTTTTTAAATCATTTAATATTCCTGAGTTTTCCAATGCAGATGAATCTCAGTTGATTCAAACAGTGATTGGTGAAGACGATGAAGGCGAGTTCATGCCTAGATCGAATGTTGATATGACAGATGCTGCGGAAGCTTCCAAAGGTGCTACTGATCCTGACTCAAGCGATAGTGACTCTGAACCCATTCAGGGGGAGGATTTCACTAATCCATTTGCGGATCAGAATATTCAGGGGGATGTTGGATCAAACTTGAGTGATAATCTAGAAGTTGATGCCGTTGCTACTACACGAGCAAATAGAGATCATCCAGTTGACATGATACTTGGAGATCCTACTGCAGGTGTTCAGACGAGAAGAAGCATAGCAGCGAATTCTGGGTTATTTGTTTCGATTGAAGAGACTGGGATTGTGAACGAGTGCTTGTATAGTTGCTTTATTTCCCAAGAGGAGCCGAAAAACATTCATCTGGCTCTTAAAGACAATTCATGGGTTGAAGCTATGCAAGAGGAATTGGCCCAGTTTGCGAAATTGAAGGTTTGGGAGTTAGTGGACCTTCCTAAAGGTGAAAGAGAGATTGGCACTAAATGGGTGTTTAGGTGCAAGAAGGATGAGAGAGGAATAGTCACACGCAACAAGGCTCGTTTGGTGGTTAAAGGTCTTAATCAGCAAGAGGGAATAGATTACAATGAGGTGTTTGCACCAGTGGCAAGGTTGGAGGCAATTCGTTTGTTTCTGGCTTTTGCTTCATTCAAGGGCTTTAAAGTTTTTCAACTAGACGTGAAGAGTGCATTTCTTTACGGGAAAGTCCAAGAAGTGGTGTATGTCTCACAACAAGATGGGTTCGTTGATCCAGACTATCCAGATCGAGTTTACAAACTTGATAAGGCTTTGTATGGGTTACATCAAGCTCCCAGGGCGTGGTACGAGATACTGTCTACACATCTGATCAAGAATGGTTTTGAGAGAGGTCAGATTGACAGTACACTGTTCATCAAGAGGAAGAAAGAAGATTTTCTGCTGGTACAAGTATACGTGGATGACATCATCTTTGGGTCATCTGATGAGAACATGTGTAAGGAGTTTGAACAGGTGATGAAGAGCAAGTTTGAAATGAGTGCTATGGGTGAGCTGTCTTACTTTCTAGGATTACAAGTTGAGCAGAAGGAGGATGGGATGTTTATTCATCAAACGAAGTATGTGTATGACATTTTGGATCGGTTCAAAATGAATGATTGCTCTACTTTCAACACACCCATTTGTGAAAATCACAATCTTTGCCCAGATCATGAAAGCACTGAAGATGTTGATCCTACTCAATACAGGGCGATGATTGGTTCTCTAATGTACTTGACTGCTTCAAGACCTAACATCATGTTTGTCGTATGCTTGTTTGCCAGATATCAGGCGAATCCGAAAGAGTCACACATGAAAGCAGTGAAGCGTATTCTTCGTTACTTGAAGGGGAAACCTAAACTTGGGTTGTGGTATCCAACTGATAGTGATTTGAGGTTCGTTGCTTACACTGATTCAGACTTTGGAGGATGCAAATCAAACAGAAAATCTACAACAGGTGGTTGTCAGTTCTTAGGAGGCAGGATCGTGTCTTGGCAATGCAAGAAGCAATCATGTGTGTCTACATCTACGTGTGAAGCTGAATATATTGATGCGGGTAGTTGTTGCTCTCAGGTTCTCTGGATTCAACAGCAGATGCGCGATTATGGTTTGGATTGCACTCGTACTCCTATTATGATAGACAATAATGCCACTATTTCAATCACAAACAATCCCGTAAAGCACAGTAGAACTAAACATATTGACATACGTCATCACTTTATACGGGATTGTGCTGAAAAACGTCTAATTGAATTACATCGAGTCGACACACTAGATAACCTTGCTGACCTTTACACAAAAGCTTTTGACAGAGCTCGCTTTAAACACTTAGTCGAACTCAACGGGATGAGGAATCCTGAATAACTGGTTTTTCATAAGAATTTTGTAAATAGTTTACTACTTTCTTAAAAATCAAAAATACAAAAACATTGAAAAATCAAAAACATAAAAATTAGAAAATAAAAAAAAATGAGTTTTCACTGTGTGAAAAAGAAGAAATGATAGTACATCAGCAAGTTAGACTGTCACACTCGATTTAAATTAAAATGCTTAAGTGTGATAGCAGCTTCATCATATGATGTACCAGTAGGCAAAAGCATGAAATAATCAACTTACCAAAGTGATATAAACCTAAATGCACTGAGTATGAGTGGGGAACAAATCAGTGGTGTATGGTTTAATGACCTTAAATCTTGCGTTGATAGATTGCCAAAATCTGAAGTTTTGGGTCTTTATACTGTTATTTCATCTGGGGATATCAGGGGTGTCCTTCTGCTATGTTGACCTAGACACACCCGGGATATCTTAAAAGAGCTAAAAATGCCAAAACCCAAAAATGAAGAAGCTCTCAAAGAGAGTCATTCAAAATGTGCAAAATGCATAAATCGTACCAAAAATGGTATTTGTCATAGCCCTCGTTAGATATTTTGGTCTCTCTGCTGTACGGAAGTACTGACCTGTTCACCAATTATCTAAACGTTGAAAAATAAAACGGATGAATTCAGTATACTCTCCTACTACGATGAATCTTTGTGCATACCTTGATCGCGGGGGTATATCCTGAAGTGGGACACACTAGTATATCAGTAATAAAATTACCTTAACGTATCATACGGTAATGGTACTTGAAATGTTCATGCATTTTGTTTAATAGGACAAACATACTGGTAATCGTCTTGGACTGCTTTTCACGAAAAATTAAATAAAGAATTATCTAATTGTGTGAAACAGTTTGATTTTGCTGATATGATCTTCTTACCGGTGATTCTCACAAAAAATAGAGTGTTTATTGCTTTTCGTATTTATTCGCTTTCAGAAAATACAAAAATAGTGTCTTTTTCTGTTAAAATTCTTAATGTACGGAAAACTGTTATTCTTGGAGGAGTTGTTACCGATAGGGGGAGACTGTGTTAGAAAGTGGGTTCAAAATTTTAAATCATGCAGGTTATAAGGTGTTTGATTAAAAATTGTTGCGTGTTGGTGCTTCAATTGAAAATGCTTAATCTGATACAGTTTCACTATCTCTTGAATAATAATAATTCTTTAACTATGTTGAAAAATTCTTATGGTTTCTCGAGATGTTTGTTTTATAGTATACAGATTGAAGCAGTATGTTGCTGAAGTGTTGCTGTGAAGTGATGAGGAGTTTGTTGCTGCTTGGTAGAGTCCTCCTTCTACAATGCAGAGTGGATGATGTGAAGACTTATTGAGAATGCTGAATCACAACTTAGAAGATTTGGTGATTGGATACATCAGCTTAGGGGGAGTCTGTTGCTGACAGAGTTCATGTTGAAGCTGACGCTATCCAAAGACCAAAGACTGTGAGATTCTGAAGACTAAAGTTTCCTTTGCAAGCTATTGTCAAGGGGGAGTTTGTTGGTGCATGTTATGTGACAACAGCTGTTGATTGGTCTTTGGATATTAAACAGAAGATTGGACTATGAAGACTTAAAGATTTCGAGATTATCAAGCCCAATCAAGTCCAAGTTTGTATGAAGTTTATTAGGTCCGAATTTATTATGTAAATTGTATACGGGCCAGGGCCCAATTCGTGTATGGGAGGTTGTAGTATATAAACAACCTCTTGCTACATGTTTAGGGTTAGATTTTTGGAGATTATTGAGAGCATTCGAATTGTGAGAGGTTTAGAACAAACAGAAATTGGCTGTTAGGTTCTTGGAGATCTTAGTAATTGTAAAACGTTTTCTAAGGTTTGATAATCACAGAAGATCAGTTTGAAAGTTTGTGTGTTCGTGTTCTTATTCTTCTACACGTTCTTGTTTCTGTGTTCGAATTGTGTGTTCGAGTTCTTATTCTTCTACACGTTCTTGTTTATGTGTTCGAAGGTTAATCAAGGAGATTCCGCATCCTTGATTAATTAGCAGTCTTGTTAAGATCCATACGGGATTATAGGGACCTACACAATATTGAAATTTTTCTTGTCAAAGCAATTACCTTGCATCCTTAAAGAGATCACCAAAATCTTCTAAACCAGTTGGACCAGAACCAAGATCAGAAGGAACCTTTGGAAAACCATGACTTGAACTTTGTGGAGTTGGAGCTTTCTTCGTCGCTGAACTTGGTTCTTCTACTGTCTTTGGAGGTTGTTCTGGTGTTGTCTCATGAACTTCTTCAGGAATTGGAACTGATTGATGTGTTGGAGAAGATTGATGTGTTGGAGAAAGTGGAGGTGTTGCTATTCTGAATTCAGTTTGAACCAGAATCTCCACGTCTACACTTTCTACACGTTCAATCTCTGGTATTTGTTCAGGAATCTAATTTGTGACTTTTCTAACTTTCTGTCTCTTAGGAACTTCACCAGTTGGCTGAGCTTTTCGCTTTCGAATCCCTTTCTTTTTCAGCTTTTCTTTCTCTGCTGGTGTAGGCTCATATGTTGCATCTTCTTCATCTGAAGCTTTCATTTTCTTTGGAGTTGTTTGTCACACCCCGACCGCGTAAAACAACAAATCGCGGCGGAAACATCAGGGCGTGTTGCAACAGAATTAATGTTTCATAACCTTAGTTATCTAACCAAGGATTTAAAGGCACAGATGTGCGAAAAGCACGATTACTCATAATGTCACTTAATTTTCTGTACTTTGTTTCTTAGAGTGAAACGAGTACTTAAAATTTTCGAGGGAATCATGAGCAATCATTTGAAAGAGAGAAATCACAAGAGTAGTTTGTAAGGTGCATAGTTCCTTGATGTAGGTATCATAGGAAAAGCCATACACACCTAGCAGGGGGTTGAGCTGGTTGGTTGGGGACTGCTTTACCATTGTGAGCGACCATGGCGAAGTTCTGAGAAGCCTTTCGCTTCTTTGACTTCTTAGGGGATCGTTCATCCATGGTCTTTGATTCCTCGATTGGTTTCTCGGCCGGTGGTGTTGTCGCCTGACTAGGTCCTGCCTGTCTTGGTGACTCTTGAGTGGCTTCATCCTGGAGATGATACATGGCAGTAGCTAATTCAACAGTCTTCAGGACTACTTTGCCTATTCGCTGAGCGAATTTGGCTGCTTGCTCAGATATCTGGGCGTCATCGTGATGAAGAGACATTCTTGAAGAAAAAGAAAGGCATAGGGAGAAACAGGTGAAAGATTATTGGACAATCAAAACAGAAAGATAACGCATGAAAATTGCGATCATTTGTTTGTTACCTAAGGCAAACAAATGAGACGGTGACTAATCAAAGTAAATGGGTCAAAAATAATGTATCGCGAAGACATGCTCGCCTATAAGTGAACACTCATCCCAAGAATTCCCAGGTAAGCACAACTGGTCTCGCGTCTGATGAGATGTATACGAAGTGCTTGCCTAGACAGAAAACCCAGAATACAGGCATTCACCCTTCCAGTTTGCACGTGTTCACATTATTTAAAACCCAAAACCTTGACGAAGTTTTGAAAACTCAAAGGGGTTCAAAACCATATACTAGAGAGTTCAAAACCTTACAATAGAGGGTTCAAAACCTAGTAATCAATCATCCTAGAACAGATGATTAGTTTTCAAAGCGGTTTTGAAATTTATGTTCTTGTTGTGGTCGTCACCTAAGGATAGGTGACGGTATTGTTTTATGACTAAACGCAAGGAAACTCGCGTTAGGGTCCTAAGAAGGTTATAGACTAGGTCAAAGCATTACTAATAACCTAATTCCCTATAACCATTGGCTCTGATACCATCTTTTCTGTCACACCCCGACCGCGTAAAACAACAAATCGCGGCGGAAACATCGGGGCGTGTTGCAACAGAATTAATGTTTCATAACCATGGATACAAAAAGTGTTTCGTTTTATTAAACATTGAATATTTACATCGTCTGGAAATCTAAATACACAATTTTAAACATAGTCTATCATTGTTATTGAGTCACTAAGGCCTCGTCCAATCCTATGTGAGCATGCATCTTATCAATCGATATCATTCAACAATACCTGAAACATATGTGAAAACGAGGTCAGCAAAGAAATGCTGGCGAGTACATAGGTTTTGTGAAAATAAGATTCATGACTTCTGTTTAAGAAAATGTTTAGTCATGAACCTTGTAATTTGCTTTGTCTTTGTAAATCATTTGAAAAATAATAAGTTCGGATGATATGTATAATAAGAGAATAATGCATGATTAAATGAATAACCATGTAAAATGAGTTTGTATAATATAAGTTGTTTGTAAATAAATGTCTTGTGAAAAGTATGTTACTTGTATAAAATGTTCTATGTCTCGAACTGAAATGATTCAAATAACGCTACAATATGTAATACCATACAAACACTTATATATAGGAAGTACCAGCGGCGTATCCACCATGTTTGTATCATATTACACACGCATCGTTACTTAATCACTTAATCAAACCAAACCACCAAAGTAATGTTCATGCCCAAATGTAAATCATGTAATATGTATAACCAAAATGATATGTATGGCTAGTGAAATGCATCAACTAAACCATAGGTGAAACGCACAAAACAAAGTATTGAAGTAAAACTTGGTTTAAATCAATACTATGTTTCGTGGAAATGCATGATCAAATGTAAATCATGTCCAAATGTTTACCCAATCGTTAACCCATTTTGTAAAATCGTTCTATTCGTTCTTGTTATTGTAATCATTCAAAGCGTTCTTGTTTTAATTGTGAAACTACTTAATGGTCGATTCTCTAATAACATTCAAACCTTCTTGACGCGTTCCTCGGTCCAACTCGCTCCATCTCGCTCTCGCTCTCGTTCTTAACAAACCCTTACCAAAGGATAAGTTAATAATTACAGATTCAGTCGCTACCCACAACCCCCACACATAACAATGGGTGCAGTAAATAACGGGATTTGTCAGATCCTATGGTACCATAACCTAATACTGGTCGGCTTGATCATTGCTAATGAATGTCATCGGTTATGTAACTACAACCAACAAGTTTGCTCACTTTTTGAAATTTGTTATTAGTTTTTGAAATCATTGTATTCGTTCTTGAAATCATTGTTAGCGTTCTTGAAATAATTGTTATTGTTCTTGAAACCACATTGTAATTGTTCTTGAAACTATTGTAATTGTTATTGAAATTATTGTTATCGTTCTTGAAACCATATTGTAATTGTTCTTGAAACTATTGTAATTGTTATTGAAATTATTGATAAAACATTTAGCACATATGAGTCACCCCAAAACAGTTGAAAAACAGTAAAAGAGGGGAATAATGTACTCGCCTGAGAATGCTTGGAGGTCTTGAACAACAACCAAACAAAGCTAGAGGGAGCACGGAATCAGTCGGCAATCTAAAACTATATAAATAAACCGGACTTAAATCGGGAGATCGGATAGGATGAGGCTTGGTAAACCAAATGAGTATTGGAACTCATATGATATGGTTTAACAAGGCCTACATACTACAATGAAACCAAACCTAAGTGCTTTCGACCCATCGCGACCCATTAAGGTAACTTATGCTACTTTAACGCGTCGTGCGCGTGAAACGCGTTCGGACCGTCTAACTAGTCCTATGACAAGTGTTATATGCCTAAACATGTTACATAATCAGTTATGTGACAAAAGTTTAGGTTACATATGCTTAATTACCAATTATACATGAAAAGGGTATTCTGGTAATTTACCTAAGGCATATAAACTACCTATCATACAACTACTTAAACGAAGCGACCATAGGGTATAACCTCGGAAGGTTATTCCCTACCTACTATGGTCACCTAATGTATTTGGTCGGATCCTAATGATCGACCAAATGGGTCGGGTTCGAGGTATAAGCGATTTATTAGATCGCTTACCCTACGACCCTAGACAACGTGGTAATCAGTAGGCATAGTCCCAAGGGACTATAACCAACGTGATTACACTCACGTTGCGAAGTTCAAACGAACTTCGCATTGACCATAACTGGTCAATGTAGAAAGTCAAACAAAGTTTGACTTTCAGACTCGAAAGACTCGAAAAGCAATAAAAGAACGAAAGAATACTTACGAAGGGTCCCCGAATGCTAATCCCGATTCAAGAATCTCAGGTATGAAACAATGGTTTCAACTTAGAGGTTCTCAAATCAGAATTCTAGTGATTTTAGCAATGGGGGGGTATGGGGTATTTATAGGAATACCCGAACCGTTAAGATCGTTTCATGGAAAACGTGCCTTAATCCCATCCGTACATGTGTTGCAAAGTTATGGTGCTTAGGTGCTTAAATTCCATCCATACATGTGTTGCAAAGTTATGGTGCCTAAATTCCATCCTTATCCGCTGACTAAGCAAGTTTAGAATGTGTGGTTGTGAATTAAACAACGGCTAATACATCGAATCTGGTCCCGAATGCGAAAAACGATCCAAATGACGTGACGAATGGATTTTTCTTATGGCGAACACTAAAATAAAATATTTTAGTGCTTACATAAATTTTTGGATGTCCGGATGTATTCAGAACGTAAGTTATGCGCGAAAATGCAAACTTGTGCACTTTTTGACACTTTTAGTCCCTGAATGACCCAAAAGTTTATTTTAGCACACCGAACCCCTCAAAGCTTATTTCTAAGTTATGTAAAGGTCATTTAAGGTATGTTAAGCCTATTTCACTATTCCGGAGTGTTCGTTACATTAAGCTGGTTATATTTACGCATCGATGCGCGTATAACCTTCCAGAAAGCGATTTAGAGTTTGAATTTGAACAAGAATTGATATGTGCAAATGATACACATATTTTTACAAATCCCAAGTATGAAATATAATATTTCATTGGTTCGGTATTTGTTTGATGGCCGTGAAGGCACAGGTGTTACATTGTTTTCAACTTGAACTTTCCACTGACGTATGAAGTAGGTTCCATCTTTGTAACTTCAATGTCTCTTTTATTTTCACTAGAATCAGTATGCACCTCACCTTCAACCAACGTCTCTTTCAAGGCTTCACTACCAACTGTAGATTCAACATTATCAGTAGTCTTTGCAGCATCTTTAGCAACCTGAGTAGCTGATAACCTTTCATAGTCAGCAAACGACATATTGAGAAGATCAACACCTCTATCAGTCACTTCTTGTGGAGCAATCACAGGTTCATCAACCAACCGAGGTGGAGATTTCGTCATCTTTGTAACTGTATCACTTGTAACATTAATATTAACATTTTTAGTAAGAAATTCAAATGATTTATCTACCAATCGTGGCGGTGATTCCTGCTTCTTTGTTCCTTTGGAACAACTTTCGGATATGTAACTTTAGGTGTTCTCTTTCTCGGCTTCTCATCCTTCTTAACCCACTATCTGGTCTTCTTTGCTACAAACTAATCCATTTTCTTTGTTTCATTATCAGAGTCACTATTGTCGTGCCTCCACTTGTCGTCTTAAGGAGCTTCATAGTGTCACACCCTGGCTTTGCGGAAGCGTGGGTTTATTTGGTGTGACTTCTTAATACCAGAGCAACAATCATAACAATGCTATATGATAAAAACATGAGATATTCATCCATTAATAAAGTTAGAAAAATCCCATTTTCAACAATCACAAAATCAGTTACAAACCTTAACTTGATTTAATTGAGTTTATAAAGACTTAGCATAAGATTTTAAACAATACTAGGTTTAGGGGTATGTAACCCGTCCAGGAAGAGGTTACACCTTCTAAACCCTGGATGACTTCTTTATTCAAACGCAGCTTGAAAATACGTGCATACCGTGCCAGATCCATTAGTTTCCTGAAATACATGTAGTTTGAAAAATCAACATAAAGTTGAGCGAGTTCATGTGTAAGTGAGTATGTATAACTCGTTAGAATATGTCTGTATAAATGTATGTTCTTGGTATGTAGCAATAAGGAAAAAGAGATCAATTAATGTGTAGCTAATACATTAATAAGTGACATGGCCTAGGAAGCACTCAAACCTGTAACGCAGATTTCATACCGGTCCTTCCGGCGGAACGACATAGTCACCACATGCAGCCACACGCTGGCCCATGTGTGGGGCTCGCAACACCCGATAGATCTATCACTCATGCCTCTCGGTCCTTATACAAGGATTAATGGTCTTACGATAATAGCCTATCCATTCACGTGATCTAGCAGTAAGTTCCTTAGCTAATCATACCGTGTATAAAATGTTTGTAGTAAATGTAACATGTATTTCACCCCCGAAGTGTAAAAACTGAAAACAGTTAAGAGAAAAGGGGGACATGAACTCACAGTATTGCGTCTTCGTATTCATAACCCAAATCTCCGCGGCAAACACGACTACCTACAATGGTCTAATGTCTATTAGACGAACGGGTAGTGCCTTATCTTAGTATGAATGTTTTTGAGTTACGATTCTGGTATTATTCCAAGTAATAATAATTGTATTGAGTTTTGGAATAATTGTTTATGCAGTGATTCTGTATTAATACTTCTCAAGTACTCGTATTCGTATTTCCTTCCCAAGGATGGGGGTTTTTAATACATGTATTTTCGTATATGTATTTGTATAACATGCCAAGTAATGGCGTCGTATTTCGGTGTATTGTTCCAACCAAATATACGTTAATATATCCCCAATATATAATTCCAAAAACATATATTGTAAGTCTCACTTAAAAGAAATATATTCAACTCATTTGTCCAAAATAACGTATACGTTATATTTCCGAAAAATATATTTTTAAGTCTTACTTGAAAAATATATTTTAATCACAAGTCCAAAATATTTTAATCCCAAAATATACATATTTTTCCCAAAAATATTATATTTTACTTCATACAATTTCCCAAAATGTTACTTTGTCAAAATACACCATTAAGAGTATTTTCCAAAAATACGCGCGTCACATTATAGAGTTCGCGTTGGTATTATTTTGGAGTCGTATTCTCATGATTTAACAAGTAATATTATTTTTACCCTAAAAATAATATATCTCTAGTTCACAAAATAATCACGTAAGCACACAAGCGTCTTATTACGAAATATATATTCTCAATATATATATTTAACAAGTTTTATTTACGAAAATCCACCTCCGACACTTGTTTATTTTGTAATAAAAATCATGGCGAAATTTATATTTTGAAAACAAGTTAAAAATATATTTATAACACTTGTCACCAAAAACATTTCTAAGTGTTATATTTTCTGGAAAAATGTCGCCAGAGTTTCCTCTATAAACGGAGGCGTCCACGCTTACTAGCGTATCATTTTCTTTTGTAAAATCATTCAATCAGTTCTCAATTAACCAACCCGTCATTCGAACATGCAAAACACTACTTATATCGTTTCAGTTTTAATATACAAAACTGGGCCGTTTTCGAGTATTTTAATAAAATAGTTATCTTACTCCAAAAATTCTCAAATTTTTATAGAATGTCTTATACGAACCAAAAATTATTGTGTAAAAATATCGGGGTCCAAATCATCACCAATATTTTATAGAAAATGATTTTCCGGACTGAAATCAGATTTATCTTTTTCTGACCATAGTCCGCGGAATAATTTATTTAAAATTTATCCAGAGTCCGATTTAAGAAATTCCAGTGAGAGAGTTACAAATACATCGGTGTTCATCTACAGTATAAATTTTATGATCTGACTCTACACAGAAATCAAGTTATGACTAAAAATATGACTCCCATTTACTGCTGTAAAAACGCAGCTTGAGCTGCTGTTACATAATGGCTCTTTAAAAATAGTAAACGAAGTCCAAAAATTATGATTCCGGTGCCATTAGAACCGTATTTCATAATGACACGTTGTAGACTCAAGAAAATCAGTTTTTCGCTTAGTTATGACCTGTTTACAGCCAGTTAAAGTCGGCTGAAAGTGCAGATCAGCTTGCTGTTAGAAGGTTAAATGTTACTAAAACGCAACCATACGTTCGCCAACCTTTCTAATATGATTAAAATCAGATCATGAGTCTGTTACAGCAGATTATGGTTTGTTTATTTCAGATTTATCATGATTTATACCACTAGTTTCTTTTTAACCAACTGGTTCATCATACCTTCAAGTCTTTTAGTTTTGATCTTTAGTGTTCTCGATTTTTATCCGTTAAACCTCTTATTAACCACTTTAAATAAGAACGAGAGAGTGTTTAGAAGCACTTACAACTAGCTCAAGGCTAGGGAAGAATCAAAGCGAAAACTAGGTGGTTAATAGCGATGTAGAGAGTTCCTTGCGATTCCGTAAGCACCGGGTCTCCTCGTATGCACTCTTGCACCTTAGGATGTTTGTGGAATAGCAATATCAAAATTTGAAAGTGGGTGGATGTGGGTGTGAGCTCTCGGCCGAGAATAAGCAAGAGGGAAAGAGAGAGTGGAACTTTTGTTAAGTGATTGGATAAATGAAATGGTGGGTCTTGTGGTTATTTTTATAAACCACCAACTTAATTAACCTTAGGATAATATGTCATCTAGATTTAGGACAAGTAAGATTAAAATAATCTAAATTGGGTGTGTGTGTTCCCTAGGGGGAAATCCAATCGGATGGGGGTGGGTAATATGGTTCAATTTCAACTAACTAGTTAGTGCTTAGTTAGTTAATTAGGGAATTAAATTAAGTTACTAGTGTGTAGTGTTTTGTAACGGGTGTTAGGGTGTCCGGGTACCCTAACTAGCTCAGAAAAAGAAAACAATGTCGTTAATATTACTTTTAGTGACACAATGAATTCCCGACACTTTGGAAAGTGTCTAGTATTATTTTCTCATGTTTTTGCACTTTACTAGTTAGCTTAAATGCGGAGTTTTGTATTAAAGTGCAGGATTTTGTACTTAAAGTACGTTTTAGGCACATCCGGTCACTATAACTATCACCTAGTGACGCCGTTACAATCCTCACTTCCCTACACTCCCTTCTAGTGTAGTAATATATTCCCGGCTCATACTGGCCACAGAGACAGTGCCTGTCTGATGCTGGTTATGTCAGCATGTTTACTGGGTTATCCGTTCTTTGTGCTACTGTGCTTTTGTGCATCAAGTTTGTCACTATAGTTCTGTGTAAATAATGGAGTGACAGCAATAAAGTATGATGCATGACTATGTATATATCAGAAATCAAGTAGCAGTTTAATCACAACTGTAAGCAAGCACAATAATTAAGCATTAATTAAATATTAATTAATCCGTACGGATACCTGGTTTGGTGAGGGTTCTCACATTCTCCCCCCGTTAAAGAAATTTCGTCCTCGAAATTTGTACTACCCTACTCCTTATGGTTAAGTCACACACGTATGTATATGAATAATATCGAAGTAGGTAATCATCAAATCGAAACTAACATTGCTCACATTTGGTGAGTCCAAGAATATATATCAACCCGAATCCTTGGGTTAAAAAGGTATATGCTTTTAGCATTAGTTGTCAAGGTACAAGACGTACTTGACGTATAATCTAGTGTAAACCAGCTAGTAGGGGTTCCACAAAAGTGGAGTTTTGACTAATAAGATTTTTAATCGCTCGGTTGCAATATGCAACCGAGTTTTCACAAACCATAGCACCCGCTATATGAACTCAAAAGCAGCAACTCAATGTAATAGTAAAATGATATGTCAACTCCTGAATAAATGTCTGGTAAGGTTTAGTGTGTTGACATTTTTGAATGGTGAAGATACACCGAATGGAATACAAGCGAATCTGGTGTATCATTGTCTTGATTCGTAGTTGCATCAGAAATGTTTAAATGATAAATCAAACAAAAGTATGTGTGGCCTCGTGTAAAACGGTTACCATGATTAGCACAAGCTACAAGTTTATGATGACACCACAAGGTGTCGTAATGGCATTACCCAATAATAGTGGTGACTGAACAAGTTCACGGCGTTTGAAATCAAATGAAAGTGTACTGAGACAATCTGAAGATTTGATTTATACCATGTTATATAGAGTTTCCAATTAAATACGGAACATCAAAGAATCACTGTTTCCAATCGAAGATGAAAAGTAATAAGTATCGCAAGGCATTTGATTGACAACGAAAGAATCGTTAGGAGGTACATGGTGCTTATGAAATGAATATATGTACCATTGCCTTAACACACAATTGTGTTGAGACCGCTTTGATCGTGAAGATCCAAAATGGATTGTTAGCAACTAAATAGGGAATTAAATCCGTGTACGAAGTGAGTAACTAAATTAGCGCAAGCTTCAATTTTGTGAAAATATCACCGCAAGGTATCGAAACAATTCAAATGCTTTAGTGGAGTCGTAGACCAACCAAATCTACTACGACTCGAAATTAAAGAATCTCTGCAAAAATAGTTGAATATGATGCTCCCAATACATCATATAGCGTTTCAAGTTAAACCTGTGAACTGGATAAGTTCAAGCAATTGAACTTGGTTTCAACGTAACCCGACAATAAACATATGTATCAACAAAGGAATTCTCGGCATGGTAGCAAAAATAAACCATGACTGTAACTTGACAGAAAGCGGTTTCAAGAAAGTGTGTTGGCTTGGTAACAAAAGAGCCAACAATAACAATAATGTAGGTCACTCGAATCAGGAATTAGTAATTAGGTTTAGCAAAATGATATGTAAATTCCAATGAAGTGTTTATTCAAAACAAAATCACATGTGTAGCATGATGCATGTATGTCAGGTAAGTTTCCTAGAAAAGGGACAACGAGTATCTGCTAAAGTGAAGAAATGACCAGCTATCGAAGCAAATGTGTGTTCGCTCTCAGCGAGAAAATTATTGTGATGCAACTACCATTAAGGGGAGTAGAGATGCAAACGTCTACTCGCTAGAAGTAAAAGAAATTCAAGTACTTCCGGTTTGGTCAACAGAACTGGCATATGCGCCAGGTTAATGATGGTTGATTGAGTTGACAGATATGGTTCCTAAATAAAAACCCTTACGAGTTTGGACCTGGGTTCACAAAGGTCCTAAATATATGTTTTCTAAATCCTTCAGATTTCGTATCCCGTGTAGACTGGTTTGTGCATTGTGTAGGAAACACTATTTTTGTGTACGTCTAAGAACAAGTCGTTGTCCCATAATTTTTCCTCGGTATACCTTCTTACTGAATTTACCGCCAATGACACTCGATCGTCGATCCGTCGTGTAATGGTAGTCGGACCCTTACAGTTAGTCAAATAAGTGATTCGTCAATCCTTAGCAAGAGCCACCGACCCTGGTTGGCTAGCTCGTCCGACTTCCGATCATTTGAAAGTCATCGTCCTTTTTCTTGATGAGCGGAACTGAGGTTACCCAAAAGGGAATTTTGGTCTGTTATCTTCCTTCTCTATTTACTACTGAAACTACACTGTCAATCTTTGCATCTCCGAAAATGTAAGTCGCTATGGTGCATCGACTACAGGTGTGGTGCCTGGAATTAAATCGATGCGAGATCCGACTAATCGTTGAGGAGACGATTCCGGCAAGTCTTCGAGGAAGACTTCAGGATATCCTCTGATCACGGGGGTATCGTTAAGTTTTAGTTCTTCGGCTCCCTTGTCCCCGACATGAGCCAGGAAACAACACATCCTTCCCACAACAACTTCCGTGCCTTAAGTAATTTGTGATCGGTGGTGGCGTATCCTGCTTCGTGAGTCACAATCGTTCCTTCATTCGTCATCGAGGTGCGGATATCAACCTCAGCTCGATCGCTTGCCAACTAATACATCCTATTACCACGTTGAAGCTTCCCAACTCAACTGCAATAGATCTAGCGTAAACTTACGCTCTCCGGGTTCTATCTTGCCGATTCCAGTTACTGCGTTGGCTTCCACTAGCTTCCCCTAAGCTAGTTCTAATGGGTACTGGAATATCTACTTACTCGCTACTTAAACCAATTATACTCTCGAACCCTAGAGGTGCGAATCGTAAAATTTGCAACAACATTTGGCAATACAGATGCATAACATTGAGTAGTATGGGACGTACCGATATCCATTCTTGGATTCCTGGCGTGCTTCCCTGGCTTCGGTGTTAGACATCTTTCCCATGATTTTGCTTAATCTCCCTTGGGCAATCTTTCCTAAAGTGCCTCATATCCCTACAGGTATAACATCCCTTATCTTTCCCTTTTCCTTTCTTTCAACGCTTCGTCTCACGCCAACACGTTTCCTTGTTGTGTCCCACTTTGCCACAATTGTCACACTTCCCATTTTTACATCGCCCGGTATGATGACGTCGGCACCTGTCGCATTTAGGTAGCTTACCCATGTACTTTTTTTCTCTTTTTGGCCTTGTTGTTGCTACTCGACTGGGTACCCTGTTTGAAATCTGCCAACTTTCTCTTGTTGTCCCCAGATGACTCTACATGAGTCTCCTTCTTCTCCTCAGAGGTTGAAAATTTGTTCATCCTGATTGCCTCTTCAGTCAAGGCCACACTTAGATTGATAGCCTCAGCGATCGTTGCAGGCTTTGATGTCGTCACCATGCTCATGATTTGAGGTGCCAATCCCCAAATGAAACGCTCAATCTTCTTAAACTCTGGATCTACCATGTATGGAACAATACGCGACAGAACTTGGAACTTCTCCACGTACTCAGCTATTTTTGGACCTTCCATCTTCAAGTTCCAGAACTCAGTTTCCACCTTCTGGCTTTCTGTTCTCGAGCAGTACTTTTTATACATTAGCTCTTTCGGTTCGTCCCATGATAAGGCATACGCAGCGGCCTCGCCCATCGTCTGAACATGGATTTTCCACCATGACAGAGCCCCATCTTGGAACAGTCCGGAAATGTACGTGACCTGGTGCTCTGGGGTGCATTTACTCGCACGCAATACGGTGTCCGTCTTCTCAACCCAGCGCACGAAGGCTACGGCACCCCCAGTGCCGTCGAAATGTAGGGGCTGGCAGCCTAAGAACTGCTTGTAGGTGCAGCCGTTGGGTGGGTTAATTCCTGAGGTACTTCCGCTGCGCTCGGAGCGAATGGCCTCGTACTGTGCGATGAACTGCAAGAGGCGTTCTTGAAATTCCGCCTCTGTCGTCGGCAGAGGGTTGTTGGTGTTGGTGTTCCCTTGAGTCGACATCTTCCTAGAAGAAAGTCGGTTAGGTCAGGTCTTGCTAAGTACACGAGCACACAAGCCTCTATTTAGCGAATAAGACCTCAGAGGTGTATTACATATATGTATATACACAGTCGTTATATTATTCAATCACATATCATCACAATTATTTCACAACTTGTAAATAAGAACGTAGTGAGTAAGCATGTAGTATTATAGTTATAGCACAAATACGTTGATCAACAACGTGCTTAGTGGGAACATAGCGACTGAGTCTTTCATTAGTTATTAGTCATAAGTATTGTCGCATGTTTAAAGATGATTGGGCTTTCGTTATCCTCCGGCCACAATCACTGTGTCTTACAAAATGTATCACATCAGAAGGGACACAGGGTCACCCTACCCTTGTCCATCAGGTATAATAGTGCATCAAAATTTCGTAATCAGAAGTGGTTCTCACAAGTCTCTGCAATCCCGGCTTATCTTTAGTGTCTTTACCCAAGTGTAATGCAATCCGCATAATCCAGAAACCAACTATACTGGTGACTGAGGTGGAGGAGGAAAGAAAAGTGACTGCTAACATGCGTGAGTCCCTCCTCGAGCTTGTATACATGTCGGAATAATTATCTGCTCTGCCGCTCGATAGTAAAGAAATGAGTATCAGAATCCTAGGAATCGGTGTGATAGCAACGGTCGAGAGCGCAAAAGGAACCTTGATGTATGTGGCGAGTCAAAGTATGCTGACAATAGACAGGGTGGAGGACGTGGTGTCTTACATAAACTTTTCTGACAAAATGTTGTCTTGTGATGTAGACACTTAAATCATGCTTTCGGTTATGTAATGTTTTGCATCTGAAGTTGCCAATTGTGGTGTCAGCTCAAGCTCCAGCATTCTGCGACTCATATCCTCAAACTGTAGTCGATGTGACAGGAGCAGCTCATCCTGTGTACGGCCTCCATAATGAGAGGGATGGCAAGGGTCTAAAATCAGTATAGCATGTTATAAGATCCATCAAAGTGGCTCGTCCGGCGTTGTAAAGGTAAATGTAGCAAATGGTGCGACCTGTGCAGTTGGGAAAATGCTGTTGTCACACCCCGACCACGTAGAACATACAAAACATGGCAGAAACGTCGGGGAGTGTTGTAACAGAATTAATTGTTTCAAATCCATGGCAATTGAAGTTTCGCTTTATTAATCAAACATGAAAGTTTACATTGTTTTAAACAAGAACCAAAGAGTACATAACATAAATTAACTAGTTCTTGTCTCGTTTTAACTCACTAAGGCACAGGTCCGCCTAAGTATGTCTTGATAAGTCCTATGCATCATCTCCTGAAAACACATGTGAAAATAGGTACGTCAGCATAAAAATGCCTGTGAGATACATAGGTTTTGTGAAAACAGAATTCATGACTTATGTTTGAGAAAATGTTTAGTCATGAACCTTGTAATTTGCTTTGTCTTGTAAATCATTTGAAAAACGATAAGATCAGATGATATGTATAAATAAGAGAATAATGTATGGTTAAATGAATAACCATGTAAAATGAGTTTATATAAGATAAGTTGTTTGTAAATCAATGTCTTGTGAAAAGTATGTTATTTGTGTAAAATGTTATATGTCTCAAATTGAAATGATTCAAATAACGCTACAATATGTGATACCATACAAACACTTATATATAGGAAGTACCAGCGGCGTATCCACTGTCCTTGTATCATATTACATACGCCTCGTTACTTAAATCACTTACTCAAACCAAACCATCAAGATGAAATGTTTAACAATTGTAGAAATGTTTATGTATAGTCAAATGTCTATTGTCAAATGTAAATCATGTCAACAGATACAACTGGTTCACACGGTTCAATAGTTACAAACGGTTCATATAATCAAAGGGTTAAGACGGTTCACATAGTCAAATGGTTACAACGGTTCAAAATGTAGTATAATGTGTTCATATGCTGGATGAGCATTTGCAACAGAAATGCAATGTAAATCAATGTACTAAGTATGCACGTAATGGACATACATAGCATAAGTGTAATGTAAAACAATGTACTAAGTATGAACACAATGGGCGTACATAGCATGAAATGTATTGTAAAGTGATGTACTAAGTATGCACGTAATGGACATACATAGCATAAGTGTAATGTAAAACAATGTACTAAGTATGCACACAATGGGCGTACATAGCATGAAATGTAATGTAAAGCGATGTACTAAGTATGCACATAATGGGCATACATAGCATAAAATGTATGGTAAAGTGATGTACTAAGTATGCACACAATGGGCATACATAGCATAAAATGTATTGAAATCATGTACTATAAATGTACTAATAAACATAGCAAGTATATGATGTGAAAACAGGAAAGCATGAAAGTAACAAGTAGGCATATGTGTTTCACCCCAAAACAGTTTGAAAACGGCAAAAGAGGGGTCTATGTACTCACTTGAGATTGCTTAGTAGTCCTTGAGTAACAACCAAACAATGCTAGAGATCACGGATATCAAACGACACCTAATATAGGTAACTTCATTAATAAACCGGACCTAAATCGGACGATCGGATAGAATGTTATTTAGACCCGACAAGTTTGAAGACTTGTTTAATATGGGTATTTCATACACATTCTGGATTTCAAGATAAAACCGATAAGGTTTGACCCGCTTCGGCTAATTTATGTAAACTAGTTATATAAACCGAACCGAACGCGTTATAAGCGTAACGGGTATCCGTAAGAGCCATATACAGGTTTCCTAAGTTAATATGCTTCAAATATGTTGTGACATCAGTAAGATGTCTTTTATTATGCCCGAAACGAATTTAAACCCAAACTATGCCCCGTAAGGGCATTTTGGTAATTTCACATAAGCCGTGAAGCTCAAAACTGAAGTCTGAGTTAAACAACTTTTGCTTACTGTTAAAACATTATAATTTACCTAAAATATCAGTAGGTATCAACCGTTGTATGTCTAAAATAGTTCTAGTACATACTATGCGTTAAAAACGCTTAGAAAGGCGATTAGGAGCCGTTTCCGGGTTATATACATAAAGCTGATATTTTATTATTTTAGAAGGCTTAAAATAATTTATTTATCATTTAAGATCAGTAGCAAAAGGTTTGGAGTCGTTTAGATATGTAAAACTCATTTTATAGCCCGTAAGGGCAAAACCGACAATTACCGGATTAAGCCTACGACTATAAGTTATGCTCAGCCTAAAATCAATTAAAAATCTTCAAAAATCCCAAAATAATATATTACATCAGTGGATAATAAGTTTGATATCGAAAAGTAGGCTTAACTAGGCTATACGCTAATTACGCCATTTAATTAACATAAAGCTTTCATTTTGCGCTAATGAGCATAACTCTCAATCTACACCACCAATTGATCTCAAATTTTGGATACAAGTTTATATATCAGTAACAAAGGTTTCTACTCTTTTACATTTTCAAAAATCATGTTTTAAGGTGAAAAGGGCATAATGGTCAACATATGAGCAATTAACGGAAACATGCATATTAATTGGATAACTAATGAACCAAGGTGTATAATCACAGAGGGTTATACTAGTTTGAAACCTAGTCCAATTAAAGCTCTGAGGCATTTCTAAAACATGCCTAAACGGGTCAGAACTGAAAGTCAAAGCAAAAGTCAAACTATGCGACTTTCGGTTCCGAACCGGGTCTAAACAGGAAATTGTCGGGTTGAACATGTTTGGACATGTTCTTACACTAATTACCAAGTTATAATAATGATCAAACAGGTTGTATATGTTCTACATTGCCAATTATGCATAAATTAGAATTTAAGTCTCCTGTTGAATTTTTATTAGCAAGTTTGACCCGACTTTTGACCTAGTTAGAGTGGGAATCAGGGGAACCCTTTTAAGGGTTTATTACCCACATAGTTACCAACTTATAACTACTTTTGATTTGACTAATCACTGGACCATTAGTGATTAATCTTAAAGTCAACCGTTAATTACGACGGTTTGACTTTTAAGCTAAAACTAAGCAAAAACTAAACTAAGGAAGGATTAGCAAACTTACTGAAGTCCTAAGCTTGATTAGTGATCACTTGAGAGAAGACTTGTGCTCCAGAAATGCAGAAGTGAAGGTGTGAAGAAAGCTTGCAATTCATTGGCCTTTTATAGTGATTTCAATACCACAAAATGTTGACACATAGGTCTACAACTGACCACAATTCATCAACAAGTGTTCCTAAGTGTATAGGGGTCGTTTAGGGGCCAAGCAAGATGAGGAAAATCGTTCAAAGGTCGTTTACAAGGGCTATGGCAGACAAGAATCCAAGAAAATCAACATTCTGTCCAGATAAGGCAGTCACGTAGCTCGACTGCATATGTGGTTAGTGCTCGCGCTACGCGAGCATGTGTGATCCAGCCAAACCAAATTTTCATTAATTGCAGTTTTTGTCCCTAGTCCTTCTAAAGGTCGCTTTCGTGTCTTGTTTTGCACAATGAGCCCTCTAAATTGACTTATAAGGGCTTTAAGACATTTACCCACTTTGTTCAGCCCTCGATTAACTTTATTGTTACCCAAAAAGTCATAAACTTCAACGTTGACGTTTTAACCCCTTGTACACGAATTTGATCATAACTTTCTCGTGCGATAAAGAAACTCTATGAAATTTATATCGTGCATTCTAGTGAGCATAATTAACCGTTACAAGGCTTCGGGTTTGTCAAGTTTAGTCCTTGTAAGCGATTTAACTTGATTTTTCCATACCAAAGCCTTCAAAACTTATTTCTAAGTTAAGTAAAGGTTATTTAAGGTATGTTAAGCCTATTTCACTATTCCGAAGTGTTCGTTGCATTAAACTGGTTATATTTACGCATCAGTGCGCGTATAACCTTCCAGAAAGCGATTTAGAGCTTGAAATCGAACAAAAATTGATATGTGCAAAAGATACACATATTTATACAGATCCCAAGTATGAAATATAATATTTCATTGGCTTGGCAGTTGTTTGATGGTCGCAGTGACCCAGGTGTCACAGTCTCCCCTACTTTAGGAAATTTCGTCCCGAAATTTATTCGTAGGAGTCCATCTGTGACTTTGTGTCAAGTAACCTCCAGATATACAAGGCATAATCCTGTCATTTCCTTAACGGACAATCTTCAGAAACGAAAATGAACAGACGGAGTCATTTTTCTCAACGAGTATTCTTCAGAAACGGAAATGAAGGAATAAACAAACGGGGATTCATTTCCTCAACGGACAATCTTCAGAAACGAAAATGAACAAACGGAGTCATTTTCAACGGGTGCTTCCTCATAAACGGAAATGAAAAAGGATAGTTAAACGGATATTCATTTCCTCAACGGACAAATCTTCAGAAACGAAAATGAACAAACGGAGTCATTTTCAACGGGTGCTTCCTCAGAAACGGAAATGAAAAAGGATAGTCAAACGGATATTCATTTCCTCAACGGACAAATCTTCAGAAACGAAAATGAACAAACGGAGTCATTTTCAACGGGTGCTTCCTCAGAAACGGAAATGAATAGGGCTAATTCTAGACACATGACAAAACTCGTTGTGGTTTCTGTGCACTAAATTCCATAATTATGTATGCATCCATAATTACGTAATTCCTTGCACAGTCCGCACAGTTTGTCTTGTAATGTTTAGGGGCAGAAAATCAAACCTGTGATGAGGGTGACTAGACTACCATAGGGTCCTTTTAATTGGATCGATAAATGATCTTTTTAATTAGGTCACCAAGGAGTCCTTTCAGCTATATCATCACATGATGTTCCTCACCAGATTTTTGGATCAATCTGTTTAACTAGACCACTCAGGGGGTCTAATTATGGAGTAGTACTTTATAACCCAAGGGACTTAACCACAACGTAGAAGTCCATTGAGGATTTTAGATAACTAAAACTTGGATTACACCAAAAACATAAAAGGGAACACATAAGCACATAATCACATAGTTGCTTAACTCAGTTATTAATTTGTTATTAACTTGTTAGTGATTGAATATGGATATTCAAAGTACACCAGGAAACCAGTCGCTGGACTTCAATGTCCTCTGGGATCTATCTGAAAAGATAGGATGATCTCCCAAAATTCGATTTTGTTTTCAAAGAAACGTAATATTCGAATTAAGGAACACAAAAATTTTAGGATTTACGGAAATATCCTTAAGTACCCTTATTAAGGATTTATAGTGGTACTTTGGGTATTCGTCTCGTGTTGTAACTTGCGCCTTGTACTTCGTTTCCTTAGAATAAACGGGTACTTAGGAATTTCGTGGAAACGCAAGAGATCAAAAGATGGAAAAAGTTTGGGGGTAGTTTGCTTTACAAGGAATACGATTTCCTTGATTGTCGGTATTGTAAGAGATATGTTGTTTATACATACAACCGCATAAATACGTTGCAATGTAAATAAAAGATTTATTTATAAACAACGATAACAACTGTTTCTTGGACCTTGACAACAAAAGAAAATAATACATAAGACGTGATTATTTCTAAATGATGTTGTCTTCTAGTCAGTCATATGTTCATCCCTGTGTTGGATTTCCATTAGCAAGCTTTGGGCAATTTCTTCGGAAATGACCCATCTCGCCACAGTTGAAGCAAGAACCTGGTAGAAAACGACCTTGAGCAGGATTGTTGCCAGCTTGGTTTGGTGCAGCTGCAGCTGGGCAGACTCTTGCTGTATGGCCTATAAGTCCACAAGTTTGGCATTTGCGGCACTTTACATTGGCATGATGATGGAGGCTACATTGGTTGCACAAGGGTGCAGTTCCATTGTATGGCTTCCTAGCAGGGGGTTGAGCTGGTTGGTTGGGGACGGCTTGATCATTGTGAGTAACCATGGCGAAGTTCTGAGAAGCCTTTCGCTTCTTTGACTTCTTAGGGGATCCAGTCTGTTCATCCATGGTCTTTGATTCCTCGATTGGGTTCGATTCCTCGACCGGTTTCTTGTCACCTTTTCAGAAAAGTTTACCTTTCCTGATCTTTGATTCAGTCAAGGTTGCATATAGCTCAATGGCCTGTCTAACTGTAGTATGGTTGCTACCACTCACAATGTCTTGTATTGAGTTAGGGAGGCCATCAATGTACTTTTCGATTGCCTTATCCAAAGGCGTGACCATGTTTGGGCATAACAGACTTAACTCCTCATAACGGTCCGTGTAGGCTCGATGCTCACCGCTCTCTTGCGTAAGATCATTAAATTCCCTTTCCAAGGCCCTGATCTCGTGACGAGGACATAATTCCTTCATCATAAGGGCCCTAAGTTCAGCCCATTGAAGAAGCCCAGTCGCTCCCTCAGAACCACTAAACTTGAGTGGTTTAGCCGAGTTAAAACTCTTGAAATTGCATGGACCATTATTGTTGTTATTGGCTTGGTTCCATTGAGCAGAGAGGTTTGGGAATTGAGCAGCCATTTGCTGCGCAATGATTTCTGCCAGTTCGGCAGTCGCTATCTGGTTTTCGCTTCGAGGAGGCATTCTAAAAGAGAAACAAGAAAGAAAACAAATGAAATGGCATTGGGTAAGAATAGGATGTTACAATTACCGACCATAATCATGGTTGATGGTCATTTATTTGAACCACGAAGCAAAGAAACAACACAAAGGCTGAATCAAAGCAAATAGATCCTCATAGTGTATCGCGAATACATGCTCGCCTATAAGTGGACACTCACCCCAAGAGTTCCCAGGTAAGAGTGACTGGTCCGATTATGTGGATTTGTACGAACACTCTAGCCTTAGACAGAAAACCCAGGGTACAGGTATTCACTCTTCCAGTTTGCACGTGTTCACACTATTTAGGACCCAAAACTTTGACGAGAGTTTTGAAAATTCAAAGGGGTTCAAAACCTTATAACAGAGGGTTTAAAACCTAGTAATCAATCATCCTAGAACAGATGATTAGTTTTCCAAGCGGTTTTGAAATTTATGTTCTTGTTGTGGTCGTCGCCTAAGGATAGGTGACGGTATTGTTTTATGACTAAACGCAAGTAAACTCGCGTTAGGGTCCTAGGAAGGTTATAGTCTAGGTCAAAGCATTACTAATAACCTAATTCCCTATAACCATTGGCTCTGATACCAACTTCTCCGTCACACCCCGACCACGTAGAACATACAAAACGTGGCGGAAACGTCGGGGAGTGTTGTAACAGAATTAATTGTTTCAAATCCATGGCAATTGAAGTTTCGTTTTATTAATCAAACATGAAAGTTTACATTGTTTTAAAAAAGAACCAAAGAGTACATAACATAAATTAACTAGTTCTTGTCTCGTTTTAAGTCACTAAGGCACAGGTCCGCCTAAGTATGTCTTGATAAGTCCTATGCATCATCTCCTGAAAACACATGTGAAAATTGGTACGTCAGCATAAAAATGCCTGTGAGATACATAGGTTTTGTGAAAACAGAATTCATGACTTATGTTTGAGAAAATGTTTAGTCATGAACCTTGTAATTTGCTTTGTCTTGTAAATCATTTGAAAAACGATAAGATCAGATGATATGTATAAATAAGAGAATAATGTATGGTTAAATGAATAACCATGTAAAATGAGTTTGTATAAGATAAGTTGTTTGTAAATCAATGTCTTGTGAAAAGTATGTTATTTGTATAAAATGTTATATGTCTCAAATTGAAATGATTCAAATAACGCTACAATATGTGATACCATACAAACACTTATATATAGGAAGTACCAGCGGCGTATCCACTGTGCTTGTATCATATTACATACGCCTCGTTACTTAAATCACTTACTCAAACCAAACCATCAAGATGAAATGTTTAACAATTGTAGAAATGTTTATGTATAGTCAAATGTTTATTGTCAAATGTAAATCATGTCAACAGATACAACTGGTTCACACGGTTCAATAGTTACAAACGGTTCATATAATCAAAGGGTTACGACGGTTCACATAGCCAAATTGTTACAACGGTTCAAAATGTAGTATAATGTGTTCATATGCTGGATGAGCATATGCAACAGAAATGCAATGTAAATCAATGTACTAAGTATGCACGTAATGGACATACATAGCATAAGTGTAATGTAAAACAATGTACTAAGTATGCACACAATGGGCGTACATAGCATGAAATGTATTGTAAAGTGATGTACTAAGTATGCACGTAATGGACATACATAGCATAAGTGTAATGTAAAACAATGTACTAAGAATGCACACAATGGGCGTACATAGCATGAAATGTAATGTAAAGTGATGTACTAAGTATGCACACAATGGGTATACATAGCATAAAATGTATGGTAAAGTGATGTACTAAGTATGCACACAATGGGCATACATAGCATAAAATGTATTGAAATCATGTACTATAAATGTACTAATAAACATAGCAAGTATATGATGTGAAAACAGGAAAGCATGAAAGTAACAAGTAGGCACATGTGTTTCACCCCAAAACAGTTTGAAAACGGCAAAAGAGGGGTCTATGTACTCACTTGAGATTGCTTAGTAGTCCTTGAGTAACAACCAAACAATGCTAGAGATCACGGATATCAAACGACACCTAATATAGGTAACTTCATTAATAAACCGGACCTAAATCGGACGATCGGATAGAATGTTATTTAGACCCGACAAGTTTGAAGACTTGTTTAATATGGGTATTTCATACACATTCTGGATTTCAAGATAAAACCGATAAGGTTTGACCCGCTTCGGCTAATTTATGTAAACTAGTTATATAAACCGAACCGAACGCGTTATAAGCGTAACGGGTATCCGTAAGAGCCATATACAGGTTTCCTAAGTTAATATGCTTCAAATATGTTGTGACATCAGTAAGATGTCTTTTATTATGCCCGAAACGAATTTAAACCCAAACTATGCCCTGTAAGGGCATTTTGGTAATTTCACATAAGCCGTGAAGCTCAAAACTGAAGTCTGAGTTAAACAACTTTTGCTTACTGTTAAAACATTATAATTTACCTAAAATATCAGTAGGTATCAACCGTTGTATGTCTAAAATAGTTCTAGTACATACTATGCGTTAAAAACGCTTAGAAAGGCGATTAGGAGCCGTTTCCGGGTTATATACATAAAGCTGATATTTTATTATTTCAGAAGGCTTAAAATAATTTATTTATCATTTAAGATCAGTAGCAAAAGGTTTGGAGTCGTTTAGATATGTAAAACTCATTTTATAGCCCGTAAGGGCAAAACCGACAATTACCGGATTAAGCCTACGACTATAAGTTATGCTCAGCCTAAAATCAATTAAAAATCTTCAAAAATCCCAAAATAATATATTACATCAGTGGATAATAAGTTTGATATCGAAAAGTAGGCTTAACTAGGCTATACGCTAATTACGCCATTTAATTAACATAAAGCTTTCATTTTGCGCTAATGAGCATAACTCTCAATCTACACCACTAATTGATCTCAAATTTTGGATACAAGTTTATATATCAGTAACAAAGGTTTCTACTCTTTTACATTTTCAAAAATCACGTTTTAAGGTGAAAAGGGCATAATGGTCAACATATGAGCAATTAACGGAAACATGCATATTAATTGGATAACTAATGAACCAAGGTGTATAATCACAGAGGGTTATACTAGTTTGTAACCTAGTCCAATTAAAGCTCTAAGGCATTTCTAAAACATGCCTAAACGGGTCAGAACTGAAAGTCAAAGCAAAAGTCAAACTATGCGACTTTCGGTTCCGAACCGGGTCTAAACAGGAAATTATCGGGTTGAACATGTTTAGACATGTTCTTACACTAATTACCAAGTTATAATAATGATCAAACAGGTTGTATATGTTCTACATTGCTAATTATGCATAAATTAGAATTTAAGTCTCATGTTGATTTTTTATTAGCAAGTTTGACCCGACTTTTGACCTAGTTAGAGTGGGAATCAGGGGAACCCTTTTAAGGGTTTATTACCCACATAGTTATCAACTTATAACTACTTTTGATTTGACTAATCACTGGACCATTACTGATTAATCTTAAAGTCAACCGTTAATTACGACGGTTTGACTTTTAAGCTAAAACTAAGCAAAAACTAAACTAAGGAAGGATTAGCAAACTTACTAAAGTCCTAAGCTTGATTAGCGATCACTTGAGAGAAGACTTGTTCTCCAGAAATGCTCCAGAAATGCAGAAGTGAAGGTGTGAAGAAAGCTTGCAATTCATTGGCCTTTTATAGTGATTTCAACACCACAAAATGTTGACACATAGGTCTACAACTGACCACAATTCATCAACAAGTGTTCCTAAGTGTATAGGGGTCGTTTAGGGGCCAAGCAAGATGAGGAAAATCGTTCAAAGGTCGTTTACAAGGGCTATGGCAGACAAGAATCCAAGAAAATCAACATTTTGTCCAGATAAGGCAGTCGTGTAGCGCGACTGCATATGTGGTTAGTGCTCGCGCTACGCGAGCATGTGTGATCCAGGCAAACCAAATTTTCATTAATTGCAGTTTTGGTCCCTGGTCCTTCTAAAGTTCGCTTTCATGTCTTGTTTTGCACAATGAGCCCTCTAAATTGACTTATAAGGGCTTTAAGACATTTACCCACTTTGTTTAGCCCTCGATTAACTTTATTGTTACCCGAAAAGTCATAAACTTCAACGTTGACGTTTTAACCCCTTGTACATGAATTTGATCATAACTTTCTCGTGCGATAACGAAACTTTATGAAATTTATATCGTACAATCTAGTGAGCATAATTAACCGTTACAAGGCTTCAGGTTTGTCAAGTTTAGTCCTTGTAAGCGATTTAACTTGATTTTTCCATACCAAAGCCTTCAAAACTTATTTCTAAGTTAAGTAAAGGTTATTTAAGGTATGTTAAGCCTATTTCACTATTTCGGAGTGTTCGTTGCATTAAACTGGTTATATTTACGCATCAGTGCGCGTATAACCTTCCAGAAAGCGATTTAGAGCTTGAAATCGAACAAGAATTGATATGTGCAAAAGATACACTTATTTATACAGATCCCAAGTATGAAATACAATATTTCATTGGCTTGGCAGTTGTTTGATGGTCGCAGTGACCCAGGTGTCACAGCTGTTGTAGCAGATGAATCGTTATGCAGGTGCTGATCTAAAGTACCTTCCCAGGGTGCGGTTGTATTCTGAAAGAAAGCTATAGGCACGTTGATGTAATGAACGTCGGTCTTCACAGGGGAAAAGAGCAACATCAGCGGTTATGGGTGTAAAAACAAACGTTTCAACTAATAAGGGGGTTGTCAGGTGCTGGTACTGGGTTAGATAGTAGGGGTGCAATGTCTAGTAAACCAGAGAAACAGGGTCATGATCAAGTAATGATGCAGGATCAGTAGGTGTAACATCCAGCTGACCCAAAAGGTGCAGAAGCTAGCTCAGGAGCAGGCCCTGGGTCGTGTAACGGGGTGGTGCCTCGAGCAGGTGATAGTGCAGCGGCCATGTCGTCGCCGTCTTGTGTTAGTAGTAGAATGCAGTACTCCAGCTGTTTGTCAGGTTGTAGGTATCACAGACTCAAAGGAGTCGGAATGTATGCTAGAATCAAAGGATGGCTTGTTAACAGGGGTCTTAAGAAGTGAAGTTAGTAACTGTGTCCTCGTCTAATTTTCTATCGTCATGGGCATCGGCAGGAGGACCATCGATAAGCATGCCTACGTAGTCATATATTGTTTGTCGAGTAGCCAACCTTCAGTAGAGATGTCCGCAGGAGGCGCATCATTGAGGATTGGAGCCATGGTGTGTGTCCATCATTGGGATGACCAGTGATGGAGTGGCCATGGATTGAAACAAGAGTGACAGGAAGATTCTTGTCAGAGAAACTATCAGCAAAGATAAAGTATCACCAAATCCTGGTAGCACGGACTGTTAGAAGTCGTCCTCGTCCTTGGTCAGCATGTCAGGGTCACTCTCAGTGCCTGACGTAAACATCTCCGGCGCAGGTACAGTCTCATCATTTGTGGCGGTGGCCGTAGGGTTATCAATGTCTGATAACTCGTTCTCTAATTAGAGTGACATGTGTGCCGGTGCGTAACATGTATATCCATAGTAGTTACTAACAATTAGTGTATGCGAATAACTACCACATATGCACGTACATCAATATTAAATCAAATAAGCATGTAAGTCGCAATTAATGTAAGCAAGTAATCATCCTAGTCTTCCCCAGACTATCCTCCCAGTTTCTCAAACTGAACTCCCTAGTCTCTCAGACTATCCTCCCAGCCTCTCAGACTGATCCTCCTAGTTTCTCAAACTATCCTCCCAGTCTCTCAGACTGATCCTCCTAGTCTCTCAGACTATTCTCCCAGTCTCTCAGACTGATCCTCCTAGTCTCTCAGACTATCCTCCCAGCCTCTCAGACTGAATTCTCAATCTCTCAGACTGACTTCCTGGTCTCTCAGACTAAAATCTCCCAATCTCTCAGATTGAATTCTCAGTCTCTCAGACTAACTTCCTGGTCTCTCAGACTAAAATCTCCTAATCTCTCAGATTGAATTCTCAGTCTCTCAGACTAACTTCCTGGTCTCTCAGACTAAAATCTCCCAATCTCTTAGATTGAATTCTCAGTCTCTCAGACTAAGCCTCCTAGTCCCACGAGACTACTCCCTCAGCCTCTCAGACTGAGCCTCCTAGTCCCACTAGACTACTCCCTCAGCCTCTTAGACTGAGCCTCCTAGTCCCACTAGACTACTCCCTCAGCCTCTCAAACTGAGCCTCCTAGTCCCACTAGACTACTCCTTCAGCCTCTCAGACTAAATTTTTCCCCAGTCTCCCCGACTGAACTATAAATTTTGAAAAGTGTATTTGTGCCTTTTTGTTTGTAAAAAGGTTTGTTCCCTGGATCTGGACGGATAGTGTATGCAATGTAAAAGTGTTTGAAAACGTTTTCGTGAGAGCCCTAGTGATCATAGTCTAGACTTGAGAAGGAATCCTAGTTCGCTATGATCGAGGCTCTGATACCAAGCTGTCACACCCTGGCTTTGCGGAAGCGTGGGTTTATTTGGTGTGACTTCTTAATACCATAGCAACAATCATAACAATGCTATATGATAAAAACATGAGATATTCATCCATTAATAAAGTTAGAAAAATCCCATTTTCAACAATCACAAAATCAGTTACAAACCTTAACTTGATTTAATTGAGTTTATAAAGACTTAGCATAAGACTTTAAACAATACTAGGTTTAGGGGTATGTAACCCGTCCAGGAAGAGGTTACACCTTCTAAACCCTGGATGACTTCTTTATTCAAACGCAGCTTGAAAATACGTGCATACCGTGCCAGATCCATCAGTTTCCTGAAATACATGTAGTTTGAAAAATCAACATAAAGTTGAGCGAGTTCATGTGTAAGTAAGTATGTATAACTCGTTAGAATATGTCTGTATAAATGTATGTTCTTGGTATGTAGCAATAAGGAAAAAGAGATCAATTAATGTGTAGCTAATACATTAATAAGTGACATGGCCTAGGAAGCACTCAAACCTGAAACGCGGATTAAATACCGGTCCTTCCGGCGGAACGACATAGTCACCACATGCAGCCACACGCTGGCCCATGTGTGGGGCTCGCAACACCCGATAGATCTATCACTCATGCCTCTCGGTCCTTATACAAGGATTAATGGTCTTACGATAATAGCCTATCCATTCACGTGATCTAGCAGTAAGTTCCTTAGCTAATCATACCGTGTATAAAATGTTTGTAGTAAATGTAACATGTATTTCACCCCCGAAGTGTAAAAACTGAAAACAGTTAAGAGAAAAGGGGGACATGAACTCACAGTATTGCGTCTTCGTATTCGTAACCCAAATCTCCGCGGCAAACACGACTACCTACAATGGTCTAATGTCTATTAGACGAACGGGTAGTGCCTTTTCTTAGTATGAATGTTTTTGAGTTACGATTCTGGTATTATTCCAAGTAATAATAATTGTATTGAGTTTTAGAATAATTGTTTATGCAGTGATTCTGTATTAATACTTCTCAAGTACTCGTATTTCCTTCCCAAGGATGGGGGTTTTTAATACATGTATTTTCATATTTGTATTTGTATAACATGCCAAGTAATGGCGTCGTATTTCGGTGTATTGTTCCAACCAAATATACGTTAATATATCCCCAATATATAATTCCAAAAACATATATTGTAAGTCTCACTTAAAAGAAATATATTCAACTCATTTGTCCAAAATAACGTATACGTTATATTTCCGAAAAATATATTTTTAAGTCTCACTTGAAAAATATATTTTAATCACAAGTCCAAAATATTTTAATCCCAAAATATACATATTTTTCCCAAAAATATTATATTTTACTTCATACAATTTCCCAAAATGTTACTTTGTCAAAATACACCATTAAGAGTATTTTCCAAAAATACGCGCGTCACATTTTAGAGTTCGCGTTGGTATTATTTTGGAGTCGTATTCTCATGATTTAACAAGTAATATTATTTTTACCCTAAAAATAATATATCTCTAGTTCACAAAATAATCACGTAAGCACACAAGCGTCTTATTACGAAATATATATTCTCAATATATATATTTAACAAGTTTTATTTACGAAAATCCACCTCCGACAGTTGGTTATTTTGTAATAAAAATCATGGCGAAATTTATATTTTGAAAACAAGTTAAAAATATATTTATAACACTTGTCACCAAAAACATTTCTAAGTGTTATATTTTCTGGAAAAATGTCGCCAGAGTTTCCTCTGTAAACGGAGGCGTCCACGCTTACTAGCGTATCATTTTATTTTGTAAAATCATTCAATCAGTTCTCAATTAACCAACCCATCATTCGAACATGCAAAACACTACTTATATCGTTTCAGTTTTAATATACAAAACTGGGCCGTTTTCGAGTATTTTAATAAAATAGTTATCTTATTCCAAAAATTCTCAAATTTTCATAGAATGTCTTATACGAAACAAAAATTATTGTGTAAAAATATCGGGGTCCAAATCATCACCAATATTTTATAGAAAATGATTTTCCGGACTGAAATCAGATTTATCTTTTTCTGACCACAGTCCGCGGAATAATGTATTTAAAATTCATCGAGAGTCCGATTTAAGAAATTCCTGTGAGAGAGTTACAAATACATCGGTGTTCATCTATGGTATAAGTTTTATGATCTGACTCTACACAGAAATCAAGTTATGACTAAAAATATGACTCTCATTTACAGCTGTAAAAACGCAGCTTGAGCTGCTGTTACATAATGGCACTTTAAAAATAGTAAACGAAGTCCAAAAATTATGATTCCGGTGCCATTAGAACCGTATTTCATAATGACACGTTGTAGACTCAAGAAAATCAGTTTTTCGCTTAGTTATGACCTGTTTACAGCCAGTTAAAGTCGGCTGAAAGTGCAGATCAGCTTGCTGTTTGAAGGTTAAATGTTACTAAAACGCACACATACGTTCACCAACCTTTCTAATATGATTAAAATCAGATCATGAGTCTGTTACAGCAGATTATGGTTTGTTTATTTCAGATTTATCATGATTTATACCACTAGTTTCTTTTTTACCAACTAGTTCATCATACCTTCAAGTCTTTTAGTTTTGATCTTTAGTGTTCTCGATTTTTATCCGTTAAACCTCTTATTAACCACTTTAAATAAGAACGAGAGAGTGTTTAGAAGCACTTACAACTAGCTCAAGGCTAGGGAAGAATCAAAGCGAAAACTAGGTGGTTAATAGCGATGTAGAGAGTTCCTTGCGATTCCGTAAGCACCGGGTATCCTCGTATGCACTCTTGCACCTTAGGATGTTTGTGGAATAGCAATATCAAAATTTGAAAGTGGGTGGATGTGGGTGTGAGCTCTCGGCCGAGAATAAGCAAGAGGGAAAGAGAGAGTGGAACTTTTGTTAAGTGATTGGATAAATGAAATGGTGGGTCTTGTGGTTATTTTTATAAACCACCAACTTAATTAACCTTAGGATAATACGTCATCTAGATTTAGGACAAGTAAGATTAAAATAATCTAAATTGGGTGTGTGTGTTCCCTAGGGGGAAATCCGATCGGATGGGGTGGGTAATATGGTTCAATTACAACTAACTAGTTAGTGCTTAGTTAGTTAATTAGGGAATTAAATTAAGTTACTAGTGTGTAGTGTTTTGTAACGGGTGTTAGGATGTCCGGGTACCCTAACTAGCTCAGAAAAAGAAAACAATGTCATGTCAATATTTTTATGTTCCGGGTAAAGTCCGGTTGTTCGGTTGGATATTAATCCGTTAAAGTGCTAAATAAGCATTTAAAGTGTCGTTAATATTACTTTTAGTGACACAATGAATTCCCGACACTTTGGAAAGTGTCTAGTATTATTTTCTCATGTTTTTGCACTTTACTAGTTAGCTTAAATGCTGAGTTTTGTATTAAAGTGCAGGATTTTGTACTTAAAGTACGTTTTAGGCACATCCGGTCACTATAATTATCACCTAGTGACGCCGTTACAATCCTCACTTCCCTACACTCCCTTCTAGTATAGTAATCTATTCCCGGCTCATACTGGCCACAGAGACAGTGCCTGTCTGATGCTGGTTATGTCAGCATGTTTACTGGGTTATCCATTCTTTGTGCTACTGTGCTTTTGTGCATCAAGTTTGTCACTATAGTTCTGTGTAAATAATGGAGTGACAGCAATAAAGTATGATGCATGACTATGTATATATCAGAAATCAAGTAGCAGTTTAATCACAACTGTAAGCAAGCACAGTAATTAAGCATTAATTAAATATTAATTAATCCGTACGGATACCTGGTTTGGTGAGGGTTGTCACACATAGTATGCTTTCTTTGTTGCTGCAAACTTATGTCTAAACTTCGGTTCATCACCCTTTTTAACTCCTCTATAGACTTCTAATCGCTTCAAAGTCTCGTTATCCATATGCTCTAGCCTTAACTCGTCACTTTCAACCTTCGACAAATTATGAACTTGATCATCAATAAGCATCTGCACGAATCTTGGATATTGCACAAACCTTTGTCCTTTGATATTGTATAACATATGAATGAATATCACTTGCGATATATATTATAAGGTCTGTTGAGGATTAGGCAAGTGATGATGTTTATTATGTAGTCGGGAGATTCATCATAAGCTCCTTTTCTATGCCCCAGTTCATGTATAACACAATGCACCAAAAACTTGTATGCTCTAGAAAACTTTGACTTCGTATATGCTGGATCATTAACAAACCCAACATATCCCATTCTCATCCAAAGCCCCTTGAATAGCCTTTCAGAACCTATAATTAGATCCTCATCTCTATCTTTCAAATCCAAAACTCTCCTAACATCTTCAACTGTAATCTTCACTGGAATATCTACATCTTTGTTCTTCTCATCCTTTACCTTCACCGCTGAATGAATCGCCTTTTCGTCTTCAACATAGTGAGCTGCACTCCAGAAAGTCCTCACGTGCGATCCATAACACTTATGTTTTTCTGTCAAAGCCTTACATATCCTGCTATCTTTCAAAAACTGCAACACATCTTTAAATGGTTCCATATTTGGAAGTTTTTCATCCAGAACACAACAAATGTTGTGTTTATTATGAAAATCAGAACCCTTTGCCTGCAGAAATAACATCATCAACATATGCACGTTTATCGAGACACATAGTGCACAATGAAAATTTTCCAACACTTAGAAAATTTTCTGACATATCAACACTATGCACTCCATCCGGATGGACTTGGTCCGGATGGTCACATGGTCCGAATGGACTCATCCAGATGATCATGGTCCGGATGGACACCTGGTCCGGATGGATATCTCTGGATGGCTATATGGTCCGGATGGGCCATCTAGATGAATTACAGTGAATACATAAACACAATCAATCAATTTTTTTGCAAATTTTTATCAAATTGAACCCTAATTCTCTTAAAGAATGTGTTGATAAACCCTATTCTATGTTCAATTTCATCAAATTCAGCCTAACAAGCCCTAGATCTAAGAAAAACTAAGTGTCGGTTATCGCTCATCCGAATGAGTAAAATGATGAAATCTAAGCAAGTTATGATGAAACTGAAGCCTAAAACTCTTAAAACTGAGGCCGATTAACACTTATCTATGATCAATTTCATGAAAAACAACCTAACATGGCCTAGATCTAAAAAAACCTAAGTGTCATCGGTCCGAATGAGAAAAACAGACATTAAACGTTGAAATTGAAAGCACTTATCTTCACCATTACAAGTGTTGTGCCGACCAACACTCCTAGGTATGAAATCCGGCAGTGTAACGGCTCAAAATCATAATAAAAGTCGAGAGAAAATATGAGAAGTTCCAGATGGTTGTTGTTCGAATTAGACACCTTATGTCCGAATGGGTTTAAATATCCCTTAGAAATCCATCCGTCCGGATGGCTAATGGTCCGGATGGACCATCCGTCCGGATGGCTTATGGTCCGGATGGACCATCCGCCCGGATGGGTTTTCAAATTACACACTTTTCAAAATTTTCAATCTTTTTCATTTTAATCAGATTTTAACATCCACTCAAGTATCCAGGTCCAAGTTAATGACCCTGGTTACTTGATTTGTCGACCTAGTGCAAGTTAATGACCTTGTTGACCTGATTACGATCCTTCTGACAATTTTGAACAAATTTTCAACTTTTTCAAAAATGCAAGTTTTAATTTAATGAATTCGATTAGCTTTTCAGTTTCCCAACATTCTTAGATAAGCTCCAACCCCATCATTCAGCATCTTCTCTGCATCTGAGATTCTGAAGATCAGCTCTCCACATTGATTTGTCGAAAATCATGCAGAAATAAAATCTTTTTATATTTTAATAAATTTTATATCAAAACACATTGAAAATCTTTTTGGGTTTAAGCTAAAATAAAAGAACATGAAACTATTTACAAACATATTTTTGTGAGCTGTGTTAGAGGATCATATCAGCTACCGACGTGTCACTAGCATCGTTGAGCTTATATTACACATTAAGTTTTAAATGATTCACCTAGATTGTCGATATACTGATCCACTTAAATTCTCACACAGAGTTCAACTGATTCAGGATACGGAATTAATGTTTTAAGCACTTAACTTATTCGGGTGTCCCACCTCAGAATATACTCTAGCATCCAGATTCCCCGTATTCAGTCTTATAGGTGAATATACTATAATGATATCTGTTCTCTGGGTAGTGCGAGACCATGAGAGCTCAGGTTAGAACTTCCGTTCAGACAAAGAGATGATGGCTCGACTTTAGGAATGTCCCACTTAGGGGTCTTCTTTATAACAACACTTGATTTGTATCTTTCGATATTTATCAATTTTTATGCTGAGGGAAAGTTTTTATTTAAAGCGCATAAAGTATTATACAAAGTCTAGGTCATTGCTTCCGCAATATCAGAAGACTAGGTATAATACCCCAGATATCACTAAGTATAAAGACCTAGTATCTCAGAAACAAGCAATCTTTCAAACAAGATTTCAGGGGTTATCTATATATCCAAGAGATGTTCCCCACGAAATAAGCAAGATATATGATTTAGGTTTATATCCCGAATACAATTTACTAAATGTGTAAAAACCTATCGACACATCATTAGTGAGACCGTTTAACGCTTTTTATCTTTCCAAATCTTTAGCGTACCGTGACAGTCTAGCTGATGTACTATGTCACACCCCAACCGATGGTGGAAACATCGGGATGAGACAAACAAATCGCTAAAAAACATCATAACACTAATTGTGACAATATAGATTAACTCAAATTTCATAAATGACTAAATTCAAACACATTGTTTCAATAAAGACAACTTGTAACTCCAAACATGATAATGTTTATTATTCAAATGAGTTTCTAAGTCCATCCTAACTTGATTTCTTAATCACTTTGTCTATCAACCTGCAACATGTATTAAAATAAAATCAACATAAAATGTTGGCGAGTATACAAGTTTGATACATAGCATAATAAAATAAAATAGTTTAACGTGCTCATATCCAACATGAATAAGATGATACAAGTTACTACTTTGCCATTCAATATCGTTCAACATCGTTCAATATCGTTCAAATATCGTTCAACTTCACAATACCCCAAGACTCAAGGGCATTGAGATTAACACGTTCAAGTTGCATAGCATATGAGATTACAAGCATCAAATTGTTTCATGCTTAAATGTGGATAGAGCGTGATAAAAACAAGATTCAAGCGTTGCGTGTCTTTGTATAGAATACATGTTGCACCCAAAATTGTTAAAAGTAAAAATAGGATCAAGTATACTCACATTGGTTGCGTTGCGATTTCTTGTAATAACGCACGAGTAAAGATGGAGAAAATCCAAGAGAACAGAGTGGTTATCCTAGATGTTTAAAATAACACGTAACGGTCTAGTTAATAACTATAGGTTAAATATAGTGTATAAGTTAAATAATATTCCTATTATTTATTGTTTGCAAATTAATTATTTAGATGCAATAATTTAATTATTTATTTATGTTAATATTAATGAATTATTAATTAAAAGAAATTGTAATGAGTTGATAATTTTGATGCTCTAGTGAAGTCGATTCCAACATAAGAAATTTTGAGACTTCTAAGCCTTCGACTCGTTACCTTTTTACCGAATTTTAACCCGTTTATGCATTTTATCAAACAAACGTATTTATTTGATTCCTATATCTCATACACTTCTTCAAATTAATGTTACCTACTATATTAGGTTCTAATCATAGGTTTATTACACAATTTAAACCCGTTTTCGCTCGTATGCTTATTTTGACCCGTTAAGGGTATTTAAGCACTTTAAAGCTTAAAATCGTTTTCATTCCCTTCTAGCATTGTAGTTCTACATTTCTTATCTAGTAACCTCCCACTACAACTATATGTGTATTGGGTTTAATGTGGATATCTATATGTTCCGAGTTTTACCCCTCGGATTACCATTTTACGGCAAAGACTCATATAAAGCCCTTCGACCCAAGAATTTACGTTTTTCACTATCTAAATTATCCTAAGCATTTATATAATCATAAAACTCATTTCCGAACCACCTTTAAGGGTCGTTCGTCCGAATTAGCTTACAAGGGCAATTTGGTCAATTTTCATCCTTCTTTAACTACAAGGGTCCTTTAATACATGATTGACCCAAAATCCGACCCTTTTAACTATAATCTTATTTATAAACCCATGTGCTTCTAAAACACCATGAACATAATTCAATTTATTCGGTTTACCATAAAGATAACCGAATATCTACACTTTAACATGGTTTAACTCTTATAGAACTCCAAATTCTACATGATGAGTTGTGTTATTATACATACCTGGCTCGGATCAATATATTGACCCGTTTCAATACCTCGCCTTAGTAGCCGCTAAGCAATAGCGATGTACTTATCCATTTGATATTTATTCCTATAACATGTAACTCGACAAACCATTAGACAATATTGTCAAAGAGTGATAATTTCACCTTTTGACCCGTTTATTTTCCTAGTGATCTTCGTCACTTTAAGTAAATACCAATTTCATGTATTATGCTAATTTAAAGTCTACTAGCGAGAATACGGAGTCAAGCATAACGTAACGGAAATGTAGTTACGTACCTTTTAAGCACTCTTTTTAAACGCGTATTTCCACCGGCTTGTCCACTTGACGATCCGGATTCCTTGCCTAAAGAGTTCAATTCACAATCCGTTTAGAACCTTTTTTTATAAGTCTTTACGTACAATTTCTTAACACATTCAAATCTGCGTTTTACTCAACCTTTAACACTTTAACCCTCATTTGGGCGTTTTATCAAACACCTAGCGGGTCAGATTTCTACATGGTCTAAATCAAGTTCATGACTTGAGTTTATCACCATAATTAACTTAAATTAGACTACATGTTCATATTTTAACATCAACAATTTAAAGATTTCCTCACAATTTCAGTTTACACTAGAACAAGAGTGTTAATCCTAGTGTTTATCGAATTCCACTAACATATTAGTCACCCACTATGGTGATTTTGATCCTTACAATTAACATGCAGGAATTTATCAAAAAAGCATCTAGGGTTTGTCCCTACACCTTATATCACTTCCAATTTCGTGTTTACAACACATAATTAAGCTCTACACTCGATTTCAATCACATGCATGAACTTTGAATCGAATCAAAATGACCTAATTTGACATACCTTATGACCCTTTTGACGAGGTGATCACGATTCTATGTTCAGATTCCGATTTCAACTGGATTTTGGCCTTCAATTTGATAGTTTAGTACATGTTAGGGTTTTGGAAGTGAGGGTGTCGCCCCCTTCCTGCTCTTGATCGACCAGAGCCTCATTTGAGGTGTTTGGTTTTATTTTTTTTTATTAAAACTAATAATAATAGTTTCAAGTTTAACAACATTGGTCCCTCCTTTTTTGTTTAACATTTAATTTTTGGTTATTCTAACCTTATTTCAAGTTATTTCTAGACTTGTAGTTAACTAGGTTATAATTTTCCTAGTTATTCATCTTGTTCAAGAACCCGTTTTATTTTAAGTCCCGTTAAATCTCGGGCCTTTTTATATACTATGCTTTCTCAAAGTATTTCCCATCCTTTTAATAAATATCAGACTTATTTATTTAAATCCTAATATTCACCGGGTAAATTTTACCACTAACGGTATTTTACCCGTTTTTACTATTAACGAGGTTTGATTACCAAACCCGTTTTCGGGGTGTTACAACTGCTGAGGATATTGTCACCCTCTTGCAGCCCAGGACACTGAACTTTAGTTCAGCAGTTCATACTGATGATAATCAGGGCAATATCATACCAAGCTGTTCCCAGAGCATTGCTCCTGAGATACCCTCAACAGCCAGGATATTGACTGTGAGGGGCCCAGGATACACTCCATGATATGGCAAGAATCAATTAGCTGGTAACTTGTCTAATAATGCTAATACTCTTGCTACTAACAATCTTGGATCTTCGTAGGATACAGGTGTAACGTCGGCATTATCTAGAGCACTTCGGAAGCTGAAGGATATGATATCAAGTGTACCTGGGGTAGTGCAGCCCATACCGGAAGTATCCCAGGATAGTCACATGATATCTCGGTTCGCTTATCCTATCTTTGATGCTGAAATCCCGAAAAGATTCCAAACTCCCAATATGAAGCTTTATGACGGGACGACGGATCCTGAAAAGCATATTGCCCAGTATAAGGAGAGGATGGAGATTAACCCTATTCCACCGGATCTTAAAGAAGCATGCCTCTCCAAGGGCTTCGGCTCTACTCTAACAGGATCAGCCTTGAAGTGGTTCTTAAACGTTCCACCTCATTCAATTACATCATTTGCTCATTTGGTTAATTTGTTTTGTCACACCCGCTCGTAGCGGAAGCACGAGGTGTGATCTGATCGGTTCTCATTGCATAACAATATAAGTGAACTTACTAAATGAATAAAAACATGCTTCAATGCCATTACATAGTTGTTTCAAAAGAACACACAAGATTTAAGTGTATCGGTTACAAACCATTAACATGAAAAGTAAAGTGTCATAGCTTCATACATCAAAATGTAAGTTCTAAAATGTTAAGGCTTTGACCACTATATCACCGCAAAGAGGCGGTATATAACGGGCAAACCCTTCAAATGGTGGCATGGAGTCTTGATAATTGCTTTCTTCTCTAAACATTTGCATGGTCCACTAATTCCCTGAAATATATGTTAAGTTGAAAACATCAACAAAAGTTGGCGAGTTCATGCAGTTTAGTTGTATAAGATGTATCTTGTAAAATGTGAGTTGTATAAAATATATCTGTAAAATGTGAGTTGTATAAAGTGTATCTGTCGAATGTGAGTTGTATAAAATGAAAACCAGTATGTAAAGATGTAGTATGTAAAGCATCAATGAAATCGTTGATCATTAATGTTTCGCGAGGACATTAATATGTGTGACGAAATAGGAAGCAATCCAAACAAAGACGATTTTGTGTTGACTCCTATTGACTGGGACACAAAAGCACTCTTCTGTATGGGTCCATGACCAAGAGTGGGGCTCACCAAAACCCATTAGATCTAAACCTTTGTACCTAGGCCCAAACTGGATTAATGGTGCTTGGATGTATAACCCTAATCGCACATGATCTAAGGTGTTTCATTCCATGACTTTAACATACGATTGAGCATGTATTTTCCTCGATAGTTGTAAAGTTGTAAAACATTTAAATGAATAGGGGACATGAACTCACAGAATTGCGTTCCGTAAATAGTATATAACTGTAACCTCACTGGCTGTTGTCTTGAATTATATGACGACCTACAAAAGTCCTAGATTTGTTAGACACGTCGGTCTTTGTAATGACTCGTGTACAAGTCTATTATCTTGAATCTATGTTAAGACTTGTATATCTTTGTTATTCGTTGAACTGTGTCTTAGATGTATTTAACTGATAACTATTTAGTGTATATATTTCGCCAAATACATATTCTTGTATCTCGTGAGTTGTATCGTAGTTGCATAAATGTGTGTTCACAAAGTGTTAGGTGATGTGAATGTTTATATCGTTGTACGTATAGGAATACGTATGTCCGCGTTGTTCATTATGTGATCTTGTATCCTTAGAATATATACCTATATATTCTAAAATATATTTCATATGAATATATATGTTATACTTGGTAAAAGGTATAGAAAATATCTTAAAAATAATCTATTTTTAAGATTGGTTCTAAAAGTATAATTTTAGTCTTTTACTAAAACAATCTATTTTAGATGGTAAGAAATATATATGTATGTTTATATATTTCAAAAACAATACCTTTTTAATATAAACCATAAGTAATATATTTTGTATATAGTAGAAAATATATGGTTACTTATTCGGTTTAGAAAACGTAGTTTACCAAGTCGTCAATATATTGTGTATTATAGTCTGTAATACTTATATAGTCCGTATATTTGTCCGTAAGTCCGATTTGTCCATAAGTTGTGTCCGAAGGCTCGGATCGTCCATAATTTTTTTAAGTTGTCTTTATATGTAGTCTTGTAAGACTTTAGTTGTAATGTGTCTTGTGTTTATTTGTACCATTGTATTCAAGTCACCAGTTTTCATATATATAACTAATACAACCGAATAACACATAGCACACAAGTTGTTAACATAACTAAATATATATTTTCTAAAAAATATATATTTATATCTAGTTTTGCTTTTATAAGAACTATTCTTTAAAATCTTTTTATTCTAATAAAGATTTTGTCAAAAATGATATTTTTTATATAACATATGATTTTTAAGAAAAATGGCCATATTTCCTTTGAAATATATACTTTGGCCATGTTTAATAAACATATATTTTTCTTTTAAAATCACCAATAACCTTCTCATAACATTTTTAACAAAAACATATGAGATTTATATCATAATCTTAACAAGATGAAATCATAAACATGTAGGGTTTTGGTATGATCATTACATATGTTTACTAGTTCAAAAACCATGCTTTACTTCTAGTTTTATCAAACTTTTTATAAAAACCCATCTTGTATGTTTCTTTTTATAATATTGTAAAAGTATTGTTTTTAGTGAAAAACCTTAAATACTTTAACAAAACCAAAGATTATAATCATCCATTTAGACATTTATGTTTAACAAAAACCCGTTAACATTTTCATGTACACTTGTTAGATCATGTTTTTAAACATCATCTAACAAGTTATTCCTATGATATTCATCAATACTAAATCATATATGCAAGAAATAAGCTTCAATTCACAACATAAACAAACTTATATATCATGATTTTTATTTTGCTTCTTTGTATTTTCATATTATTTTGTATGATTGTTTAGTTATTACATGTTCTTTTATCAATCATAAACATAAATAAGTATGAAAAAGGGATTTTAGGAGGCTTACTTCTAGCACTTGTGGCTACGGATGATCTAGATGATGATCAAACAAAAGAAAAATGTTGATCTTGATGCTTGGAAGCTATGGAATGGAAGGAAAAGCTTGCTTCAACTTGTAGTGTCTTTAGATCCTCCTAAGTTCCTTCAAACTCCATCTTGATCATCAAATACGGCTTGAAATATGAAAGTTTTTGGTGGGTGTTCTTGGCTAAAAGATGATAGTTGAGAGAGTTTCTTATGTGTGTGAAATGTGAGGTGAAAAAGAGATGAAACTACTTGGTAAATCTTGGTAACTAAATGTTATAACAATCACCTTATTCACCGTCTTTCACCACTTGATCCACTTGGTAACCAACTCGGTAAATATCCAAGATATTTTACCAAGTTGCAAAGAAAGGGGGTCCCACATGGGGGGTAGCGGGTTAGATCAATGGGGGGGGGAGGGTCCTCATGCTTGTGAACTTGTTTCATTTGTTTAAGTGTTAGAATCCTTTGGTGAAATGTAAGGAAGCTTATATGTTCAAGTGTTTAAGTGGTTAAAAGGTGTTAAGCGCCCATTACTAGACCAACATGATCCAAATAACATTAGATGGTCACTAAAAAAATGGTCCGATGTCGTTTGGATATTCATTTGGCGTTGTTTCCGTTAGTCGTTATTTGAACGCTAAGCTTGTGTAAGTTGTGTGAATTGATGTAGTTATTGGTTTGGATGATACCCGAAGGTATCCTCATATGAATTCTATGTTAAACAATACTTTTATATGTTTCAAAAAGATTAAAATGCTGATTTCTGCAAAATTTCTGCGGAAAAGTGTTGAATTTGTCGCTTTTAGTGCTTTTCGGGCAGTTTTTAGTGTTATCGGACTTCGGAAGGTTTTAAACCAAACCCTTGTATTCCTAGTTAGGGTTTAATATGTATTAGATGTTGGACTTTTGTCTGAGTCCTAAAGATGTCATTTAGATGGTTTCTGCGGATCCTGTGTTTTAGTCAAAACACTAGTTCACTAAGTGTTATTCTAGTTGTTTCGATGCATTGTTTAAACTGTTTCACATGTAATCAAATAAAATAAATCATGTGAATAAAAAATAAGTATTCCACGAGTATTCTAAGTGTATGTCATGAAATATGCAGTTCGGATGTTTAAAACACATAAAAGTGTAGCTAAAAATGAGTACTTTAAGTGTAAGAAAGTTACCGAAAAGTGGCAGTTGTCACATGTTTAACAGTCAGTTTTCGTGCAGTAGAAGTTTTGAAAAAGTAACAAGTGACCTCTACAGGATAACACAGGGACCTCAAGAATCCCAAAGGGATTATGTGAACAAATTCAGCAGAGAATCCTTGGATATCCCACACCTTGATGTTGCTACGGCTGTACAAGCATTCAAGATGGGATTGAAGAAGGATTCCCAATTTTATCAGGATCTTGTGATGAATCATTGCAGGAACTTCGACGAAGCTCAGAACAGGGCTTTAAGATATATCAGGCTTTAAAATGACAAGAGAATGCAAGAGAGGATGAATGCATCCTCAAAATATGAGTCAACAAACAGGAAATCGGAATCCTCATATAAACCATACCGCTCTAGGTCGTATGGGAAAAATGACAGCAAGAAAGTAATCGCTGTCGAGGATGAGGATGGAGAAGAATATCCTGAGTTATCGGAATATTGATTTTCTGTTAATATTCATGAACTAATGTATGCCATGCAGGGTTTAGGAGCATCACCTCCACCAGACGCCAAGATAATCAATTTCATATCCGGATGATCCGATATATGCAGAGCCTCTTATTCTGCAGCTAAGAGGCATGCCAAGGAGGCTAAGGAAGAAAGCGGAGACAAACCAACAAGGATAACAACACTTACAAATGACAAAGTGATAACATTTGACAGTGATGACCTAGATAACATCCAGGATCCTCGCCATGATGGTCTGGTAATCACTTTATATATTGCTAACCATTTTGTACGCAGGATATTGGTAGACAATGGCAGCTCGGTCAACATCATCCAATTGGAAACCATGAAGAGGATGAACATCCCAAAAATGGAGATTACCTCGAAGTCCACTATGCTTGTAGGGTTCAGTGGAGAAGCAAAGAACATTGTTGGAGAGATAAAGCTGCCCGTATATGTTGAAGGAGTGAATTCGATGCAACGGTTTTGTGTCATGGATTCATTATCCTGCTATTATATTATATTAGGTAGGCCATGGATTCATGATATGAAAGTTGTACCTTCCACCTATCACGAGTTTGTCAAGATTCCTAGTCCTTAGGGGGTAGTCAAAGTGGAAAGTGACCAACAGGAGGTGAAGGAATGCTACTCTTCTTCAATGAAAGCCTCGACAAAGTCCCGGGTAGGATAGTAATTAAGGATACAAGCCCAGGATATCGTAGAAGCTTCAGAGCAGGATCTTAAGAAAGTTATCCTCGATCAGGATAATCTAGATATCTCGGTGCTTGTAGGGGTCAATATCCCTCTGGATATTGAAAATCAGCTTACTAACTTTTTGAAATGCAGGATGTCCACGTTTGCATGGAAACACGAAGACATGCAGGTATATCAAAAGATATTATAACTCACAAACTTGGAATTGACAAGTCTTTCAGGTCCTTTCAACAAAAGAGAAGGAAATTTTCTCCTGAAAGGAATGCAATTATACAAGAAGAGGTTGAAAGACTATTGAAGTCCAAGACGATTAGGGAAGTCAAGTTCCCTAAGTGGCTAGAAAACATGGTGGTGGTCCAGAAGAAGAATGGGAGGTGGAGATTTTGTGTTAATTACACAGACCTCAATAAGGCTTGTCCTAAAGACCCATTCCCATTACCTCATATCGATTCAGTGGTATATAAGACCGCCGGGCATGAAATGCTGACTTTCATGGATGCATCCTCAGGATTTCAATAAATACAAATGGAGCCATCTGATCAGGAAGACACATGATTCATGACACCCACAGGTATATACTGTTATACTACCTTGCCCTTTGGTTTAAAAAAATGTAGGTTTGATATATCAGAGGCTGGTCAATATGATGTTTAAAGACAAACTGATGATATGGTGGTGAAATCCAAGAAAGCAGAGGATCACCTCCAGGATCTGGAGTGTGCCTTCAATATACTGGACCAGTATAATATGAAGTTGAATCCTGCTAAGTGCCATTTCGAAGTGGGGTAGGAAAATTTTTACGATATATGGTGGGATAGAAGCAAGCTCAGAACAAATTAAAGCTATCCAGGATCTCAAATCACCATCCAACATGAAGGATGTGCAAAGGTTAACAGGAAGAGTAGAGGCGTTGAATAGATTCATATCAAGATCCTCAGAAAATGCAAGGAATTTTATGATATCCTAAAGAAGAACAAAAATTCGAATGGGGAGAAAAACATGAAGTTGCTCTACAGGAATTGAAGCAATATCTTTCAAGTGCACCTCTACTAGTGAAGCCCGAGGATGGTGAACCTTTGTCCCTATATCTTGTAGTATCAGGGAATGCAGTAAGTGATGTCTTGGTAAAGGATCATGAAGGTCATTAGTATCCTATTTATTATGTCAGTAAAAGTTTGTTAGATGCTGAAACTAGATACTCACACTTAGAAAAATTGATATTAGCTCTTGTCATGGCATCAACTAAGCTTAGGCATTATTTTGAAACACATAGGATTCATATAAAATCTAATTATCCTATTAAAAATGTGCTTAGGAAACCTGAAATGTCTGGTAGGATGGCTAAGTGGTCCGTAAAACTAAGTGCATATAATTTAGTATATGATCCTAGAAATGCTATAAAGTCTCAGGCTTTAGCAGACTTTGTGGCTGATTTTAGTAGTGATATTCAAGATGAAGTTGACCTAGAAGTACAAGAACTAGGTGAGAGTTCAGAATTCTAGATATTGTATACTGACGGTGCATCCAACATAAGAGGTGTAGGATTAGGGATACTACTAAAATCACCACAGGGGGACATATTACCCCAGGCTATTAGATGTGAATTTCTTGCTACTAATAATGAAGCTGAGTATGAAGCTCTGATAGCAAGATTAGAATTGGCTAAGAATATGAATATTAGATGTTTACAAGTGTATGTTGATTCTCTCTTAATTGTTAACCATTTCAATGGATCTTATGCAGTCAAAGGTGAAAAGTTAGCTGAATATATAGAAATTATTAAAAATTAGCAGGATATTTTGAAATTTTTACACTTGAATAGGTATCAAGAGAAGAAAATACTGAAGCAGATACTCTAGCAAATTTAGGATCTACTGTTAGGATACCGGAAGGAACTCAGATACCAATACTACATATCCTTTATCCTGCGATGGAACACCTCAAATCTCTGGATCAGGAAGTGGCGAGTATCTAGGATCTTGGAGATGAATATCCTGAGAGGAATCCTGAATCATGGATGGCTCCAGTTGTGAAGTATCTTAAAGAAGGAGATATCCCAAAGGATGAAAATCCTTAGGCTTTCAGAATGAAGGTATCTCGTCTTACTATTATAAATAATATTTTGTATAAGAAATCTCTTGCAGGTCCATACCTAAGGTGCTTGGAGGATCCTGAGACCAAGGAGGTACTTCAGGATATACATGAAGGAGACTGTGGCAACCATACTGGGGGCAGAGCTTTGTTCTCAAAGGTGTTGAGGACATGATATTACTGGCCAACCATGAGAAAGGATGTTGTGGAGTATGCTCGAAAGTGCGATGCATGTCAAAGGTGTTAGGGGAGGATTTTATAAATCCTAAGGATCATGGATCCTTAAGTGCTACCAGGATCACGGATCCTCAATTCTGTTTGAATTAAGGATCCTCAGCAGGTGTCGCAGGATCAGGATCCAGGATCACTATTGTTATCCTACTACTAACAATTGTCTTCCTTGTACGTAAACTTGTTTTGCAGGAATGAGAGCATGGACCAAGTCTCACCGAAGTTCCTGGAGTATATTCCCTCAATATTCCGCACGTGCTTGACCATTGTGAACGTTATGGAGATCGTGGGGAGAGTGCACAAATTACGGATAGTTAGTTATACTAGCTATTTTCTAATTTAAAATGGGGATGATAAGCTTGATAGAAACACTTAGCTAATTTTGGTATACACATACACTCGTAACAGTTCTTAGTCGGCTCTCAAGCAATACTTGGCGATTTCATACACTTTTTTGCACTTTACACACTAGTGATCCTTGTAACAAGCTTGTTATCATCCCGAGTTGTAAACTTACTTTTGCTTAATCTTAGTTGGTGATCGGTAGTTTCCATCACCCGAGGTTTTTTGTGCCGGAGATCAACTCTTGATCAAGGGCTTTTTCTTTGTATAAACCTTTGTGTCACTTGTTCATTACTTTTCCGAGTGATCCTTAATATTGTTCATTGATTCAAGCATTACACCTCACAACAGAAAGTTTGGTTGCATTATCTTTGCTTGATTTTTGACCAAAACAGTTTGGCGCCCACCGTGGGGCAATTGGTGCTTCGTTCTTGAAAAGTTATTATTCTTGTGATCATTTCGGTTCATTACAACCAAGCAGAAGGCTTCTTCAACAAAGAACACATCAAGCTCTAAGCCGACAATCAGTTCTTCACAGGGCGTTCCTCCTTTGCCTCCACCACCTTCTGGATCCCAGAAGAATGCTGAAAATGCTGCGAAGAGACAAACCCCCATTTTCCCAAAACCACCAAGTTCTTCTGTTTCCTCTAATCCTACTACTAATGATCTTTTTACTCTGATTTTGCAGATAAGAGATCGCATGCAAGAGCAGGACAAAACCAATGAAAGGATCCTCCAGGAGATTGGTGATATCAAGAAACAGAAGAAATCCGTGGAGGATCACTCTCCTCTGATACCAAGGTCATTGAATTTTGACACTCCAGTTGTAACTACCCTACAATCGGCAGTTCCGGGCATCCAGTATCAAAGTGGTCCATCAGAAAGGCGTTATGGAACAGCAACTATGAGTCAAGCATTTGGCTCTCAGTTCCAGCCTCAAGGATCCTGTTTTCAGCCATCGGGATCCTCTTTTCAGCATCAGGGATCCTTCGTCAGCTCAGGAGGATATTTGGGAATGCACACAGTCCAAGGATCCTCCCAGGTCCAAGGATCCTCCCAGGTCTAAGGATCCTCTATGGTTCTAGGATCCTCTCAGGTTCAAGGATCCTCTCAGCCCCAAGGATCCTTTCAGGTTCAAGGATCCTCTCAGCTTCAAGGATCCAACATCTTTCAGGATTAAGGATTCTTAAGAAGTATGCAGCCTCCAAGCTCGGATGTTCATCAAGGAGACTTCAAATGCAGACCATTGCTTCCTCTGGTCCTTCAATCGTACCGGAACCCCGTCAATATGGATTCACATCTGCAATTCCAAACTTGAATCCCATGGGAGGTAACACTTTTAATAATTCATATAACACTAACCATGGCTCTATGCAGGATACGTGTATCAATCAGGCTATGGCTAGGGAGTTACAGAAGCTTAAGGATATGATATCCAGTGTACCAGGAGTGGTTAAACCCATTCCTGAAATTGCAGATGGTAGCCATAGGACATCTCGCTTTGCACCACCTATTTGTGATGCTGGGATACCCAAAAGGTTCCAAATACCAACTATGAAGCTATATGATGGTTCAACGGATCCAGAGGAACAGGTAGCTCAATACAGGGAGATGATGGAGATCAATCCAATTCCTGAGAGGTTAAAAGAAGCATGTCTATGCAAGGGTTTTGGATCCACACTCACCGGATCTGCTCTTAAATGGCTGCGAAGTCTTCCCCCTTACTCTATTACTTGATTTGCTAATCTAGTTAATTTTTTTAATAGTCAATTCTCTTGTAGTAGAAAATTTGAACGATTAACTAGTGACCTATATAGGGTAACAAAAGGTCAAAATGAATCACTTAGAGATTACATCACTAAGTTTAGTAAAGAATCCTTAGATATCCCTAACCTGGATATAGCTACGGCTGTAGAAGCCTTTAAAATGGGTTTGCTTAGGGATTCATTGTTCTATGATGGTCTTGTTATGACCCCATGCAGGAATCTTGATGAAGTAAGAACCAGGGCCCTTAGGTTCATCCATCTAGAGGATGACAGAAGGATCCAGGAGAGATTGACAGGATCCTCAAAACAGGAAAAGCAAGGATCCTACTTTAAGAATAACAAGTTCAAGTCCTACAACAAGTCTGACAACCAGAATGTGCATGCAGTAGAGCAAGAAGAGGATGATGAGGATTATCCTCCAATTTCTGAATACTGTTTTTCTGTTGATAACAATGAGCTAATTCTCGCAATGCAGAATCTAGGTGAGAAAACTAGGTGGCCAAGAAAAAGTGATAAACCAGCTGCTACATATGTCACACCCTGGCTTTGCGAAAGCGTGATTAATTTGGTGTGACTTCTTAATACCATAGCTTAACCATAACAAAGCTATATGAAATAAAATCATGCAAGATCATCCATTCGATTAAGTTTTAAAACCAGAGTAACATAACATTGTCTTAGAGACTTACAACATCATAACATAAAACATTGTCTTGAAAAACATAAACACCGACATGAAATAAACGCAGTTTAAGATTTGTGACTTGTCCAGGAAAGAGTCACATTTCCTAAACTGGGATGACCTTGGAACCCTTATGCAGCGGGAAAACATAACATACCGCGCCAGATCTTTAATTTCCTGAAATACATGTAAGTTGAAAAATCAACAATAATGTTGAGCGAGTTCATGTGTAAGTGAGTAAGTAAACCTTTGTGAGTATAAAAATGGTCTTGGTATGTAGCAAATAAGGGAATTGAGATCACCAATGGTTTGCAAGGCCACTGATATATGTGAAGTGCAAATAGGGAGACTCAAACCTAGCAGATTTCACCACGGCATTAGTATGTGGACAAAGTCACCCCAAGGTCCGTTTCTAGTTTGGCCTGGGGCTGGGCTCGCTACACCCAGATAGATCTACCGCTCCTGTCCCTCGGTCCTGCCATGAGGACTAATGGCCTCATATTGCTCCTACCCACTCACATGATCTAAGTAGTAAACCTCCTTACGCTAACCATACCATGTATAAAGTACTTGTAATCAAAGTAACATGTATTTCACCCCCGCAGTTAAGAAAACTGAAAACAGTTAGAGAAAAGGGGGACATGAACTCACAGTGGTGCGTCTCTACCAAGTATGCCTCCAAATCGATCAGCTGTATGACGACCTACACGTGCTAACTCTATTAGACGGATGGCCGTGCCTTAGCTTTATGGTTTATGTTTTTGGGAAATAGTTAGGCAACTATTTCGTGTTTACATTCTGTATACTTGGTAGTTATTCTCCTTCCCAAGGATGGGGGATTTAATACATGTGCGTTCGTATAATTCGGATTACACTATTAAGTCTCACTTAATATATTTTATTCCTAACTCCAAAATATAAATATTCTTCCCAAAAATATTATATTTTAATACATGTGATTTTCCCAAAATAATACTTAGTAATATTATTTTTACTCTAAAAATAATATTTACGTAGTTCACAAAATAATCGTAAACACTTATACAAGTGATGTTGTGAAAAATATATACTAAATATATTTATGTATCACGTTTTATTTTGTGAAATCCCACCTCCGATATTTTATAAATAAGGTCGTGGCGAAATTCATAGTTTGAAAACAGGTCGACAAGTATCTCTAACACTTATAGTGAAAATATTTCTAAGTGTTAGGTTTTTGGAAAAATTTCGCCAGAGTTTCCTCTGTAACTGGAGGTGGCCACGCTTTCAAGCGTATCATTTTCTTTTATAAATCAAACCAACCATTTTTATCATTCAATCAAAACAATGTTCAAACCACAAACTAGTCAAAATATGTATATAAATCGCATAAATTTCATGAACCTGTGATTTATTCAAACTATGAAGTAAATCCCATTACTTTTAGTGGATCTTTATATAAAACTATCCGATTTTGTAAAAACCTCGTTTTTATGGAAGTTCCGTCTTTACAACTTCTCGTCATCTTTTTCAAAAATAGTTATTTTGTCGAAACTTTGTGTTACACAAGTGTTTACACACTTGTGTGTTCTAAAAATCATTCGTGTTAGTGTAAGATCCGTCTTTAGAAAACATGATTTCTTTGATACTTGGTTCTTTGAGAATACCGCTTGTAGATCCGTAGATCTACTAGTTTTAATCACTATTTTAAAAGCTAAAACACTTTTACACAAGTTCATGATTCGAGTGTGGTAGAGTTTCATCTTCTAACCCTTGTTATACTTAAACAAGCTTTATGTCATAATCCAAGATCATGACTAAATCGGGTTAAATGATGATCCGAGCTACCACAACATAGATCGGGTCCAAATAATCACACAAATCAATTACTACAAGTTTTACACAACATATGAGCTTTTAACCACCATTTTTAGTGTTTTTAGTAGACTTTTAAGCTTCAACTTGTATGTTCATGACTTTTAACCGTTACACATCGTTTTAACCACTTCAAAATAGTTCGAGTAGGTGATTTAAGCAACTTACTACTAGCTCGAGGCTAGGGAAGAATCTAAGCGCAAATAGGGTGGATAAAAGCAAGAGAGTGAGGTCCTTCGCCTTCCGCTTGCACCAAGGCTCCTTATCCGAGATCCTTAACATTTGTATGAACTTGAAATGGCAAGATCAAAGCTCGACAATGGTTGTGTGTTCAAGGGGGTGTTCGGCCGAAGTCTTGAGAGAGAGAGGAGAGAAAGTGTGAGTGTGTTGAGTTGTAGTGTAAGTTATGATGTGTAATCTCTAGATTTTATAGACAAATCATATGGTAATTATCCAATGGATCATGTGTCTAGATGATATTGAGCATTAGGATTATAAAAATAATTTAGAGGACAAGGTATGTCCCCTAGATGGGGACGGTTTCTAAGGGGGGGGGGGGGGTCTTGTTCCGATTCCAACTAATTAGTTGGATAATAGTTAGGTTAAGTAAGTTAGTTAAGTGCTTAACCCGGTTAGTAGTGTGTCATGCGTGTTATGACGGGTGTTAGGGTATTCAGGGACCCTAACTGGCTCAGAAAAAGATAAATAATGAAAATGACAATATTTTCTGTTCCGGGTATAGTCCGGTTGTTCGGTTGGATAGTAATCCGTTAAAGTGCTTAACAAAGCTTTAAAGTGTCATCAATACCCTTTTTAGTGACACAACTTATTTCTGACACTTTGGAAAGTGTCTAGTAATATTTTTCTCATGTGTTGGCACTTTATTAGTTAGCTAAAAGCTGAATTATTATGTAAAGTGCTGAGTTTTGTACTTAGAGTACGTTTTAGGCACATCCAGTCATTGTGACTTATTCCTAGAGACGCAGTTCTACAACCCTTGTATCCCTACACTCACCACTAGTGTAGCAAAATATTTCTGGCTCATACAGGCCTTAGAGGCAGTGTTTGCCTGATGCTGGCTTTATCAGCATGTCAAATAGGTTATCCGTTTATTGTGCTACTGTGCTTTTGTGCATCATGTTTGCCACTAAGGTTCAGCATGTAAATAGTGTAGTGACGGTAAGTAAAGTATGATGCAGGTATATGCATGTATCAGAAATCAAGTAGCAGTTCATCAGTAATTTCAAACAAGCACAGTAATTAAGCAGTAATTAATCATTAATTAAGTCGTACGGATACCTGGTTTAGTGAGGGTTGTCACATTCTCCCCCCGTTAGAAAATTTTCGTTCCGAAATTTTAAGTTCTGCTTGTAGATGCAGGGTTCTTAGGAAATAGGTGGGGGTACTTCTCTTTCATCCGGTCCTCACGCTCCTAGGTGTATTCAGGACCGTGTCTGGCATTCCAACGAACTTTGACGAGCTTGACACTGCTCCGGCGGGTCTTGTTTACTTTCCAATCCGTAACCTCAACCGGTTCTTCAACGAAATGGAGCGTGTCGTCAACATGAATCTCGTCGATGGGAATGGCAATGTTATCTTGAGTTGGACTTTTCTTCAGGTTGGATACATGAAATGTATCGTGGACTGAATGGAGTTCAGCAGGTAGGTCCAACTTATATGCTACTAGTCCTATTCTTTCCAGAATTCTGAAAGGACCAATGTAGCGCGGATTTAACTTCCCACGCTTTCCGAAGCGTGCCACACCCTTCCAGGGTGAAACTTTCAATAACACCATCTCTCCAACTTGGAATTCCACATGTTTCCGGTTTGGATCCGCATAGGCCTTCTGCCTGTGGCGAGCTGCTTCGATGCATTTTAGAATCTGCGCAATCTCTTCTGTCGTCTCTTGGACGATTTCGGGACCAGCGAGCTGCCTATCACCTACGTCAGCCCAGCATAGGGGCGATCGGCACTTGCGTCCGTAAAGGGCTTCAAATGGCGCGACACCAATACTGGTGTGGTAGCTGTTGTTGTATGAAAATTCGACCAAAGGAAAATGCTTATCCCAGCTACCGCCCAAATCCATAACACACGCTCTCAGCATGTCTTCCAAAGTCTATATCGTTCGCTCGCTTTGACCGTCAGTTTGCGGATGAAACGCAGTGCTCAGATTTAATTGCGATCCAAAAGCTTCTTGGAAGGATTGCCATATCCTTGACACAAACCTTCCGTCTCTATCAGAAATGATTGAGAGAGGCACTCCATGACATGCGACGATCTCTCTCATGTAAATTTCGGCCAACTTGCTCGTATTATCCTTCTCTCTGATAGGTAAGAAGTGTGCTGACTTCTTTAATCGATCCACTATTACCCAAATAGTGTCATGGCCTCTCGGCGTTCTTGGCAACTTTGTAATAAAATCCATGGAGATTTGTTCCCATTTCCACTTGGGAATCTCGGGTTGTTGCAGAAGTCCTGAAGGCTTCTGGTATTCCGCTTTCACCTTAGCGCATGTTAAACATTTGCTCACATAAACAGCAACATCGCCTTTCATCCTAGGCCACCAATAATAATCCTTGAGATCCTGGTACATCTTATCCGCTCCAGGGTGGATAGAGTACCGCGACTTGTGAGCTTCATCAAAAATAACCTTCCTTAAACCTCCAAACAAAGGAACCCAAATCCTTTTCTCAAAACATAACGTTCCTTCCTTGTTTGGTACCAGTAGCTTCTCCATCCCACGGAGATACTCTTCTCCAAGGTTTCCTTCCTTGAGGGCTTCTTTCTGCGCGGCACGAATGCGCAAGGAAAGATTGGTTTGGATAATCATTTCTAAAGCCCTAACCCTTATGGGCTTGATCCTCTCCTTTCAACTTAGGGCATCGGCGACTACATTCGCCTTCCCTGGATGATACTTTATCTCGCAGTCGTAATCGTTCAGCAACTCAACCCATCGTCTTTGCCTCATATTCAGCTCCTTCTGGTTGAATATGTGTTGTAGGCTCTTGTGGTCTGTAAAAATTGTACATTTCGTACCATAAAGGTAGTGTCTCCAGATCTTTAATGCAAACACCACTGCGCCTAGCTCCAAATCATGTGTGGTATAGTTCTTTTCGTGCACTTTCAATTGACGCGATGCGTAAGCAATAACCTTTTGGCGTTGCATCAACACGCAACCCAATCCTTAACGTGAGGTGTCACAGTATACCACAAAATCATCTGTACCTTCCAGTAGTGCTAAGATTGGCGCATTGCAGAGCTTATCCTTCAGTATCTGGAATGCTTCCTCCTGTTTGATTTCCCAATCAAACTTCTTATCTTTCTGCGTGAGGAGCGTCAATGGTTGAGCGATTTTTGAAAAATCCTCAATGAACCTTCGATAGTAGCCAGCCAAACCCAAGAATTGTCGAATCTCGGTTGGCGTCTTTGGCGTTTCCCAATTCTTGATCACTTCGATCTTGGTTGGATCCACATGGATTCCATCTCCATTCACCACGTGTCCAAGAAATTGGACTTCACGTAGCCAAAATTTGCACTTGGAGAATTTGGCATACAACTGTTCCTTCTTCAGCAACTCCAAAATAGCTCTTAGATGCTGTTCGTGCTCGGCCTTTGTTCTTGAATAAATCAAGATGTCGTCGATAAACACAATCACGAACTTGTCCAAGTACGGCTTGCAAACTCTATTCATCAAATCCATAAAGACTGCAGGCGCGTTTGTCAAACCAAACGGCATAACAAGGAACTCGTAGTGTCCATAACGAGTTCTGAAGGCTGTCTTCGGGATACTCTCCTCTTGTATCCTTAACTGATGGTATCCAGATCGAAGATCGATCTTTGAATAAAAGCTTGAGCCTTGCAGTTGATCAAACAGATCATCAATTCTTGGCAGAGGATATCTATTCTTGATCGTCAGCTTGTTCAGCTCCCGGTAGTCGATGCACATTCGAAAACTACCGTCCTTCTTCTTGACAAACAAGACCGGAGCTCCCCAAGGCAAGAAGCTTGGTCGGATAAATCCCTTGTCTAACAACTCTTGAAGTTGTGTCGACAGTTCCTGCATCTCAGACGGAGCAAGTCTATAAGGTGCCTTAGCCACAGGCGCGGCGCCTGGAACTAAGTCAATGCGGAACTCTACTTGTCTCTGAGGTGGCAATCCAGGTAAGTCCTCTGGGAAGGCTTCTGGATATTCCCTCACGACAGGGATGTCTTCTATTCTTGTCTCAGCAGCCTTCTTATCCACAATGTGTGCCAGGAAGGCAACACATCCCTTCTGCAAACACTTTCGCGCTTTCAGGCAGCTGATAATTCTCAACGGCGTATCACGCTTCTCCCCGTGAACCACAATTGTTTCGCCATCTTCGGTCGGGATACGAACGACCTTTTCGTGACAAACAATTTCAGCCTTGTTGCCTGATAACCAATCCATTCCTACCACCACGTCGAAGCTTCCCAACTGGACCAGTAGTAGATCCAGAGCAAACTCACGCTCTCCCAATTCGATCACACAGCCTATGATGACTTCATTGGCTTCTACTAACTTCCCATTGGCCAATTCGATTGAGTACGGAATATCTAACTTATTAGCGGCTAAACCAAGCATATTCTTAAACTCTAACGACACGAAGCTATAATCGGCACCAGTATCAAATAAAACGGATGCATAGCGTTGATTTACAGGGAACGTACCAGTAACGACATTGGGGTCCTGGCGCGCTTCCCTTGCTTCGATTTGGAACACTCTTCCACGGGCTTGGTTTAATTCTGGGCAGTTCTTCTTAAAATGCCCGATATCACCGCAGTTAAAGCATCCAAGTCTTTGCCCGTTTCCACCTCCATTTCCAGCTTGGTTGTTGTTTTGGTTTGCATTTCCCGCTTGATTCGCAATGTTGCCTCGATTCCCGTTTCCTCCATTGTTCCCCTGAGGGCGATTCCCAATACTACCACAATTATTATTCCTATTCCCAAATCCTCCTTGGCCTCCCCGGCCAGCACTAGCCCAACAAGAATCCTTCAAGTGGCCCGGCTTTCCACATGCTTCGCATACTTTCACATTACAATGGCTAGTATGGTGGCGTTGACAGGTATTACACTTGGGCTGGGTGCCCTGATATCCTTTTCCTTTCTTTCCACTACCAGCTGTAACCTGAGCTGGCGTGCCTGATCCTCCTTTCTTAATCGCCACACTGGCGCCCTGCTTGAAGTTTGAGAACTTCCGTTTGTTACCTCCTGATGACTCGACGTGAGTCTCTTTCTTATTAGGCTCAGCATCATCAAACTTGTTCAGGCAAATGGCCTCCTCTGTGAGAGCCACGCTCAAATCAATCGCCTCAGTAATGGTCGCAGGCTTGGATGAGGTCACCATGCTTATGATTTGAGGAGCTAATCCCCAAATGAAACGTTCAATCCGCTTGAACTCCGGAGTGACCATGTAGGGTACCACATGCGATAAGTCATGGAACCTTTGAACGTATTCTGCGATCCTTGGACCGTCCATTTTCAAGTGCCAGAACTCGGTTTCCAATCTTTGGATTTCCGCGCGAGAACAGTACTTTTTGCGCATAAGTTCCTTCAGTTCGGTCCAGGTTAGCGCGTAGGCAGCAGCTTCACCAAGTGTCTGTACTTGCAAATTCCACCAAGAGAGGGCTCCATCCAAGAATAGCCCTGAGGTATAGGTGACTTGCTGATCTAGTGCGCATTTGCTCATGCGTAGAACAGATTCAGTTTTCTCCGCCCAACGAACAAAGGCGACAGCACCTCCTGTGCCATCAAAGTTGACTGGTTTGCAGTCTAGAAACTGCTTGTAGGTGCATCCTGCACATAAGTTATAACATACGATCAGCATTAGCATCATTGCTAAAGATATCCATTTAGGTCATGGTAGGTCTAAATGACTTAGTATTACCATGAGGTGGATTATTGTTGTTGCCAGTGTTGCCAGAGTTGCTTCCACTAGTCCCTCCTTGAGAGGCGGCGTATTGTACGATGGCAGCAGCGATAATTTGCTGGAGTTCCGCCTCATTGGTAGGCATGCGTGTCTCACGTCTCGGCGGCATCTTCTAACAGATGGTTTACGTTGGTCAGGCCATAGTAAAGATCCCATGTTATAATACGTAAGTCAGGTTATAATGTAGCGTACGTATATAATGATAGTAATAGTACATAACATCTCATGTTATAATCACATCAATCACACAACATCCCATGTCATAGAATATAAATAATCAAATCAAGCATCAAATATGATGAGAATACTGCGTTTGCCATATATCGAGACCACATAGTAAGCGTGCAAGTACATCACAGCGTCATACAACATCAGTCGACTAAGGGCTACATCACCCTAGTCCAAAAACTATATCAAATCAGTGTCAATACATCAAATACATGTCAACAAAAGTCAGAATCAAAATGTAGTCTCCAAAAATGCTGTGCAGTCAAAAGCATTCGCCGTCTTCTCACCAATGTCTACCCATACGGTACTGAAGAGCTCTACACGGATGGCGGTGGAGGAGGGGGAAAGTAAGTGTAAAACAAGCGGCGCAAATGGAGCCAGTCCTCCTCCATGGCTCTCTGGGTACGCAAGAATGAAGCAACCTGCTGCTCCAGGGCAAAAAGGCGTGCAGCATAGTCTGGTGGAACAGGTCGAGAGGGCTGCAATGGAGAGTGGGTCTGACCCTGGCACTGACACGGCGGCGTCTGAGCTCTCTCAAGCTCCTGAATGCGCTGTGTGTGTGCCTCGTGCTGGGCGACAAAAGACATCAAAACGTCCTCAATAGTATACCCCATATGGAAAGAATGGTAGGGGTCAGTCGGTGGTATAGTAGAAGATGATGTCCAAAGGAACGGCTCACTGGTGGGATCAAAAGGTGCCACATGAAATGGAGAAACAGGGGGAAAACTAGCAGATGGTGGTATAGCAGGGATAGATACTGGTACATGTCCAAAAGGGTGAGCCGAAGAGCCCTCTCCAGCTCGTGCTGGAGGTGTAAACCGAGGAAATGAAAAGGAAGTATCAATGTGACGGGTATCAGCGATCTGAGGGGGAAAAGGTGGGACCTCGTCATCAGCAGGAATCCACCCACACTGGGCATGCTCATCTCGGGGGTCGATCCGTGCCTCAAAAAGAGCACGATCAAACTGGGCTGGCATAGGATCATGGTGAGGTGCAACAAGAGGGTCAACTGGTGCATCAACAATAAGTGGGGGATCAACATGATCAGCAGCAATGACATGATCGCCCTCCAACAACGGAGCATCTATAGGGTGATCATCAATAGGTGGGTCAGCAAAGACAGGCTTAATAATAGGTGCGTCAGCATGAACTGGGTCATGCTCAAGTACTGGGTCAGGAGCAGGGTCTAGTGGCTACTCGGGCTCATCAAAGGCCATCTCAAAATCAAACTCGGGATCGATGGGGTCAACTGGGTCGACTGGATCCTCCATAGGCTGATCCATGGGTATAAACTCTATATCCTCATCTAGGTCGAATCCTGGGGGAAAGACAGGATCGGAATCCTCCACGTCATCGTGGTCGAAAGTAAAACTAGGAATAGGGGCAACAGAGGATGCCTGGTCGGGATCTGATCCATGAGAAAAGTGCTGCGCACTCTGAGTATGTGAAGGTGCGGAGGCCACAGACTCGAAAGAGTCTGGGACCGGTGAGTGAGCAGGTGACTCCTCGGCGGGAGCATCTGCGATCATCAAGAGATCACCAGCAGCAAGAAGGGCCTCACCCTGAACATCCTCCTCTAAGGGCTCGTCATCAAACAGATCGACGTCGTCATCATCGTCGGCGTCGAGAAGCAAATCATAGGCAGGATAAACAGCTAAGGGTATGGGAGCAGGGATCTCCACTAACGGTAGGTCCCCGGCCAAAGGGCCATCAGCACCATCAGGTAAAGCGAAGGGCTGGAAATCATCCTCGTCCGTGCTAGTAACGTCGGATGTGTGAACCTCGCGCTCAGAAGACTCTAGGTCGTCCGATACTATAGGTCTAGGTCCTGTGGTGTCTGAATCACCAGTGCCAGAGGTGTCCATGGTGTCTGTAACATAAACACAAACATGCACAAACAGTCAATCATACAATCAGATAATCACATAAGTCACCAAGTAAGCATTTCAAATAGTTCTCCTAGTCCCACTAGCCTCCCAGCCTCTCAGACTGCTCTTCGTAGTCCCACTAGCCAATTCTCCTAGTCCCACTAGCCAATTCTCCTAGTCCCACTAGCCAATTCTCCTAGTCCCACTAGCCAATTACCTCGATCTCCCACCGAGCCTCGGCCTTTCTAGACTGAGCCTATAAATAATAAAATGTGCTAAACATTTGTTTGTAAAAAGTTTTGGATCTGGACTTAAGTGGTATGCAGTAAAAATGTTTTCGTGAGAGCCCTAGTGATCATAGTCTAGACTCGAGAAAGAATCCTAGTTCGCTATGATCAGAGCTCTGATACCAAGCTGTCACACCCTGGCTTTGCGGAAGCGTGATTAATTTGGTGTGACTTCTTAATACCATAGCTTAACCATAACAAAGCTATATGAAATAAAATCATGCAAGATCATCCATTCGATTAAGTTTTAAAACCAGAGTAACATAACATTGTCTTAGAGACTTACAACATCATAACATAAAACATTGTCTTGAAAAACATAAACACCGACATGAAATAAACGCAGTTTAAGATTTGTGACTTGTCCAGGAAAGAGTCACATTTCCTAAACTGGGATGACCTTGGAACCCTTATGTAGCGGGAAAACATAACATACCGCGCCAGATCTTTAATTTCCTTAAATACATGTAAGTTGAAAAATCAACAATAATGTTGAGCGAGTTCATGTGTAAGTGAGTAAGTAAACCTTTGTGAGTATAAAAATGGTCTTGGTATGTAGCAAATAAGGGAATTGAGATCACCAATGGTTTGCAAGGCCACTGATATATGTGAAGTGCAAATAGGGAGACTCAAACCTAGCAGATTTCACCACGGCATTAGTATGTGGACAAAGTCACCCCAAGGTCCGTTTCTAGTTTGGCCTGGGGCTGGGCTCGCTACACCCAGATAGATCTACCGCTCCTGTCCCTCGGTCCTGCCATGAGGACTAATGGCCTCATATTGCTCCTACCCACTCACATGATCTAAGTAGTAAACCTCCTTACGCTAACCATACCATGTATAAAGTACTTGTAATCAAAGTAACATGTATTTCACCCCCGCAGTTAAGAAAACTGAAAACAGTTAGAGAAAAGGGGGACATGAACTCACAGTGGTGCGTCTCTACCAAGTATGCCTCCAAATCGATCAGCTGTATGACGACCTACACGTGCTAACTCTATTAGACGGATGGCCATGCCTTAGCTTTATGGTTTATGTTTTTGGGAAATAGTTAGGCAACTATTTCGTGTTTACATTCTGTATACTTGGTAGTTATTCTCCTTCCCAAGGATGGGGGATTTAATACATGTGCGTTCGTATAATTCGGATTACACTATTAAGTCTCACTTAATATATTTTATTCCTAACTCCAAAATATAAATATTCTTCCCAAAAATATTATATTTTAATACATGTGATTTTCCCAAAATAATACTTAGTAATATTATTTTTACTCTAAAAATAATATTTACGTAGTTCACAAAATAATCGTAAACACTTATACAAGTGATGTTGTGAAAAATATATACTAAATATATTTATGTATCACGTTTTATTTTGTGAAATCCCACCTCCGATATTTTATAAATAAGGTCGTGGCGAAATTCATAGTTTGAAAACAGGTCGACAAGTATCTCTAACACTTATAGTGAAAATATTTCTAAGTGTTAGGTTTTTGGAAAAATTTCGCCAGAGTTTCCTCTGTAACTGGAGGTGGCCACGCTTTCAAGCGTATCATTTTCTTTTATAAATCAAACCAACCATTTTTATCATTCAATCAAAACAATGTTCAAACCACAAACTAGTCAAAATATGTATATAAATCGCATAAATTTCATGAACCTGTGATTTATTCAAACTATGAAGTAAATCCCATTACTTTTAGTGGATCTTTATATAAAACTATCCGATTTTGTAAAAACCTCGTTTTTATGGAAGTTCCGTCTTTACAACTTCTCGTCATCTTTTTCAAAAATAGTTATTTTGTCGAAACTTTGTGTTACACAAGTGTTTACACACTTGTGTGTTCTAAAAATCATTCGTGTTAGTGTAAGATCCGTCTTTAGAAAACATGATTTCTTTGATACTTGGTTCTTTGAGAATACCGCTTGTAGATCCGTAGATCTACTAGTTTTAATCACTATTTTAAAAGCTAAAACACTTTTACACAAGTTCATGATTCGAGTGTGGTAGAGTTTCATCTTCTAACCCTTGTTATACTTAAACAAGCTTTATGTCATAATCCAAGATCATGACTAAATCGGGTTAAATGATGATCCGAGCTACCACAACATAGATCGGGTCCAAATAATCACACAAATCAATTACTACAAGTTTTACACAACATATGAGCTTTTAACCACCATTTTTAGTGTTTTTAGTAGACTTTTAAGCTTCAACTTGTATGTTCATGACTTTTAACCGTTACACATCGTTTTAACCACTTCAAAATAGTTCGAGTAGGTGATTTAAGCAACTTACTACTAGCTCGAGGCTAGGGAAGAATCTAAGCGCAAATAGGGTGGATAAAAGCAAGAGAGTGAGGTCCTTCGCCTTCCGCTTGCACCAAGGCTCCTTATCCGAGATCCTTAACACTTGTATGAACTTGAAATGGCAAGATCAAAGCTCGACAATGGTTGTGTGTTCAAGGGGGTGTTCGGCCGAAGTCTTGAGAGAGAGAGGAGAGAAAGTGTGAGTGTGTTGAGTTGTAGTGTAAGTTATGATGTGTAATCTCTAGATTTTATAGACAAATCATATGGTAATTATCCAATGGATCATGTGTCTAGATGATATTGAGCATTAGGATTATAAAAATAATTTAGAGGACAAGGTATGTCCCCTAGATGGGGACGGTTTCTAGGGGGGTCTTGGTCCGATTCCAACTAATTAGTTGGATAATAGTTAGGTTAAGTAAGTTAGTTAAGTGCTTAACCCGGTTAGTAGTGTGTCATGCGTGTTATGACGGGTGTTAGGGTATTCAGGGACCCTAACTGGCTCAGAAAAAGATAAATAATGAAAATGACAATATTTTCTGTTCCGGGTATAGTCCGGTTGTTCGGTTGGATAGTAATCCGTTAAAGTGCTTAACAAAGCTTTAAAGTGTCATCAATACCCTTTTTAGTGACACAACTTATTTCTGACACTTTGGAAAGTGTCTAGTAATATTTTTCTCATGTGTTGGCACTTTATTAGTTAGCTAAAAGCTGAATTATTATGTAAAGTGCTGAGTTTTGTACTTAGAGTACGTTTTAGGCACATCCAGTCATTGTGACTTATTCCTAGAGACGCAGTTCTACAACCCTTGTATCCCTACACTCACCACTAGTGTAGAAAAATATTTCTGGCTCATACAGGCCTTAGAGGCAGTGTTTGCCTGATGCTGGCTTTATCAGCATGTCAAATAGGTTATCCGTTTATTGTGCTACTGTGCTTTTGTGCATCATGTTTGCCACTAAGGTTCAGCATGTAAATAGTGTAGTGACGGTAAGTAAAGTATGATGCAGGTATATGCATGTATCAGAAATCAAGTAGCAGTTCATCAGTAATTTCAAACAAGCACAGTAATTAAGCAGTAATTAATCATTAATTAAGTCGTACGGATACCTGGTTTAGTGAGGGTTGTCACAACAAAAGACAAATCCAAATGGTGTGCATATCATGAGGATTTCGGACATCTCACTGAAGAGTGTATTGCACTTAGTAAAGAAATTGGTTACTTGTTAAGCAAGGGGCACTTGAAGGAGCTTTTGGGACGAAAGAAGTCAAGGATCCAGGATCCTGAAAGGATCCCGGAAAAGGCTCCTGCTCCTGCAGCAGATGCACAAGTTATAAACTTCATATCCGGTGGATCAGACATTTGTGGTACTTCATTTTCAGCAGCCAAAAGACATGCCAAGGAAACCAAGATGGATAATGGAGACAGACCCATCCGGACCTCCACTATTACCAAGGATAAAATTATAACTTTTGATGAGGATGATCGTCTTGATGTTCAAGATCCTCATCATGATGGTCTTGTTATTACTCTATTTATTTCTAACCATTTTGTTCGCAGGATCCTGATAGATGAAGGAAGCTCAGTAAACATCATCCAACTTGATGTCCTCAAGAGGATGAACATCCCTGAATCAGACATTGTCCCAAGATCCTCAGTACTTGTGGGATTTAGCGGGGAAACCAAAAATACATTGGGGGACATCAAACTCCCCATCTATATTGAAGGACTCCATTCTTATCAAAAATTTTGTGTTATAGATTGCTTATCTTGTTGTAATGTTATCCTTGGCAGGCCATGGATACATGACATGAAGGCAGCCCCATCTACCTATCATCAATGTGTAAAGCTTCCTAGTCCGTGGGGGTGGTGAAAATTGAGAGTGATCAACAAGAAGCTAAAAATTGTTACAGATCATCAATGAAGCCAGCCTCAAGACCAAGGGAGCAATAGCAACTAAAGTATCCTCCAAGAGATGTCTTGGAGGCAAGAGAACAGGATGTGAAAGAAATCCTTATGGATCCTCATGATCCTGAATCCATCGTCTTCATAGGATCAGGGATCCTCAGCAACATTGAACAAGATCTAGTATCCTTCCTTAAGAGGAGGAAAACCACCTTTGCCTGGAAGCATGAGGATATGACAGGTATATCTAAGGATATAATTACTCATAAGCTTGGCATTGACAGGTCATTCAAGCCTATACATCAGAAGAGGAGGAAGTTTGCACCTGAAAGGAATGCTATTATCCAGGAAGAGGTAGATAAACTACTTCGCGCAGGTATGATAAGAGAGGTTAAGTATCCAAGGTGGTTAGCCAATGTGGTTGTTGTTCAAAAGAAAAATGGAAAGTGGAGGGTATGTGTCGATTTTACTGATTTAAACAAGGCATGTCCCAAGGATCCTTTCCCATTACCCCACATTGACTCCATGGTGGATGCTACCACGGGTCATGAGTTGTTGACTTTTATGGATGCTTCATCTGGATTTCAACAAATTCAGATGGAACCATCTGATCAAGAGGATACAACCTTTATGACCCCAACTGGTATATATTGTTATATTGCTATGCCATTTGGACTAAGGAATGCAGGTGCTACTTATCAAAGGCTAGTCAATATGATGTTCAAGGAACAAATTGGACACACTACGAAAGTTTACATAGACGACATGGTGGTTAAATCAAAGAAAGCTGAGGATCACCTCAGATCCTTGGAGGAAGCATTCAATATCCTTGATAAATTTAATATGAAACTAAATCCTTCCAAGTGTCACTTTGGTGTTAAAGCAGGTAAATTCCTAGGCTATATGGTGACAAAAAGAGGCATTGAAGCAAGTCCAGAGCAAATTAAGGCTATTGTGAATATCAAATCTCCTGCCAATGCTAAGGATGTGCAAAGATTGACAGGCAGGATCGCAGCCTTGAACAGGTTCATATCCAAATCCTCAGAAAAATGCAAGGAATTCTATGACATTTTGAGGAAGAACAAGAAGTTTGAATGGACTTAAAAGCATGAAAATGCTCTTAAAGCTCTCAAGGATTACCTATCCTCAGCCCCTGCCTTGATGAAACCAGAAAAGGGAGATATATTATCCTTATATTTGGCGGTATCCTCTAAAGCAGTAAGTGCGGTCCTTGTTAAGGATCACGAAGGTACACAACATCCTGTCTATTATGTAAGTAAGAGTTTGCTTGATGCTGAATCTAGGTATTCACATTTAGAAAAACTTATCCTTGCACTAATTATGGCATCTACTAAATTAAGACATTATTTTGAAACTCATGCCATTATTGTTAAGACTAATTTTCCAATTAAGAATGTTCTTAGGAAACCTGAAATGTCAGGAAGGATGGCAAAGTGGGCAGTGAAGCTTAGTGCATATGATATAAGATATGAACCAAGGACTGCCATCAAATCCCAAGCCTTAGCTGACTTTGTGGCAGATTTTAGTAGTGACTTGCAAAAGGAAGCTGAGTTGGAAGTCCAACAGCTAGAAGAAACTAAGGATCCTTGGATACTCTTCATTGATGGAGCCTCCAATGTTAAAGGAACAGGGTTTGGAATACTACTAAAATCGCCACAGGGGGACATAATACCCCACTCCATAGCTTGTGAGTTTCAAACTACTAACAATGAGGCTGAATATGAAGCCTTGATAGCTGGTTTGCAAATTGCTAAGCATATGAGGATCAGGTATCTTGAGGTACATGTAGATTCGTTGTTAATTACTAATCACTTTAATGGATCCTATGCTGTTAAAGGTGAAAAGCTAATCAAATATTTAGAGATAGTCAAAGAATTGGCACTCTCTTTTGTTTCCATTAGTTTGACACAGGTACCAAGGGAAGAGAATGCAGAGGCTGATGCATTAGCCAATCTAGGATCATCCTTGAAGATCCCGGAGGATATCAGGATCCCTATTATCCACATCCTGACCCCTGCTATCGAGGATCATGTAGCTATGGAGATAGGAGAGGATTCTGCAATCATCCCTGCTAGTGATGATACTCAATCTCATTCAGGATCGTGGATCCCCCCAATCATGAGATACATACGACATGGAAAGATTCCTACTGGAGAAAACCCCAGGGCTTTCAAAATCAAGGTATCTCAATTCACAATATTGAATAACATGTTATATAAACGATCTCTTGCAGGGCCATATCTAAGATGCATTAAGGATCCTGAAATCCAAGAGGTCCTAAATGATTTTCACGAAGGAGATTGCGGAAACCACACTGGGGGCAGAGCATTATTCTCAAGGATCCTGAGGACATGATACTATTGGCCTACTATGAAGAAGGATGCTGTGGAATATGCCAAGAAGTGTGATCCTTGTCAGAGACATAATAATATCCTTCATCAACCAGCAGAGCTTTTGTATCCTATATCCTCTTCTTGGCCATTTATGAGATGGGGAATGGATATAGTTGGTAAGCTTCCTAAAGCACCTGGTGGAAAAGTATTCATGCTTGCTATGACTGATTACGTCTCCAAGTGGATAGAGGCTGAAGCCTTTGCTCAAGTCAGAGAAAAGGAAGTGATATCCTTTATTAAGAGAAATATTATTACTAGATTTGGTATCCCTTCTGAAATTATTTGTGATAATGGATCCCAATTTATTGGGAATAGAACTACTAACTTTTGTGACAGTTGGGGGATTAAGATGATAACATCAACACCAGTCCACCCACAAGCTAATGGCCAAGCAGAATCATCCAACAAGATCATCATTAACAATTTGAAGAAAAAGCTTGGATCCAAGAAAGGAAAATGGGCAGAAGAACTACCTTATGTACTTTGGGCTGATAGGACAACTCCCAAAAATGCTACTGGCCAAACTCCATTCTCTTTGGCATTTGGAGCAGAATCAGTGATCCCTACAGAGATGGTGGTTCGTACTGCAAGAACAAGCATTCGTGATCCTGAAGAAAATGCTGAAAACTTGGTTCAAGACTTGGATACTATAGAAGAACTCAGGGATTTGGCAAGGATAAGGATGGCCAGTTATCAACAAAGGATGGCTGGAGCCTACAACAAGAATGTTAGGATCAGGAAATTCCAAGTTGGTGATATCGTATTAAGGAAAGCATTTCAGAATACCACAAATCCTACTGATGGGAAGTTAGCACCAAAGTGGGAAGGCCCCTATTTGATTGAAGCTGAAGCAGGAAAGGGGGCATATCGATTGCTAACAATGGAAGGTGATTTGCTACCAAGAGCTTGGAATGCTGTCCACTTGAAGAAATACTTCATGTAATAAGGATCCATGATCCTTACCTGACAATTATCCTCGAAGGATCCTTACAGGACAGGGGATCCTCATTTTGGTAATGATCTAATTTCAAACTATTCTATTCTTTAATTGTCTTATATACAAGGATAAGGATCCTGGATCCTTTATCCTCCTTTCACTTGATTCTGAGTTTTGCAGAAGGTTTAGGTATCCTTAACAAAGGATTGGGTATCCACAGAAGTATCCAGTTATTTGGGCTTGACCCCAGTTATTTGGGCTTGACCCCAGTTATTTGGGCTAGTCCCCAGTTTTTGGGCCTTTCCCTAGTATCGCCAGCAGCGCACGATAATGCTGGTACAGTTCATGGCAATGGGACCAGCACTCGCTTTAGGGGCTGACAATTTCATTGTACTGGCTGTATCCGGGATCCTACGTATAATGGTAGACGTACCATACATCCGTTCCTAAGGTTTCTAACGTTTTCACGTTAGCTAAGGTTTTGGCATTTTCATGTCACTAAGTTTGGATAGTCGCCAGTGAGGGCCATACTCCAGTTTACTCAAGATCCTTTGGGCTTGTCCCCAGTTATCCTTTGGGCTTGTCCCCAGTATATTGGGCTTGTCCCCATAATTGTTGGGCTTGTCTCCAGTTACTAAATCTTCTTTTATATTTGGCTTAGTCCCAAGTTATATTCTGTTTCAGGGTTTTGAAGTTAAACAGCCAAGGATCCTTGATCCTCACCTTTTACTAAGGTTTGTCTTTCGGTTATCTTGATTATGAATGTTAAAGGGTTAAGATCCTAACTTGGATTCTCAGGTATGATCCTTAATCATTTCGATTTTATTCATTATTCATATAAGTGACCCTTATCCTTTGACAACGGAATTAATGATCCTTAAGTTGCATAACTTTTCTGAATTTATGGGATATTTGATCCTTGATCATATCCTAAAATTTTTAAACATGATTTATTAAACTTGATAAATTCAAACAAAGTGGATAACTATAATAGGAAAATAAAGAATGCACAAGGATAACAACACGGGAAATAGCCAAAAAGTTGAAGTTATTTTTATTCACAAAAATTAACCCTTCGAAGGTTGTCAAAATTACCTACCCCAAGCATCTACCAGCAATACGTGGCCCGTCCGCTGGGGTAGATAAAGGGTGTCCATTGTTCATAGGTCTTTGAAGTGCAGAAAATAAAAGATGGCAGGATAACACATGGCTTCATCCCCCAAACAGAGGATCCCTCCACCACCTATTATCCTACCTATTGTCTAAGGATCCTTGATCCATAACCCTAGAAACTATTGTTCAAAATACAACCCAACATTGTTTAAAACACCATAACCAAAAAACTTTCAAATCCTAAAAAAATGGGCTCCGGCCGCGTCTAGAAATATCCATCATCACCCATTTCAGCAGCTCACACCTTGGCTGCATCACCACCAGCATCATCACCGCCAGCTTGATCCTTCCCGCTGCCACTTGCTTCCATTGCCAAGACCTCGGTAGCCTCTTCTTCATCCTCCAGCTCTGCCAGCTTTGCCTTCCAACCCTCCTTGTCCCAAGTGGTCCGGTCGAAGTCAGGATCCTTAGCCTCCTGAGCCATTTGAAGCTTGATCTTATACATGGTGATGGCGGTAGAGATTTTAGCATCCTCCAACAGCTCAGCTTTCTCGTGATCAGCATCAATCTGGGCCATGACCACCTACTTCTTCGCCAGATTAAGATCCTTCTCAAGGGAGGAGATGGTTTGATCCTTGGCCAGGAAGAACTTTTGGAACTCCTGATGCTTTTGCTCCGCCTCCTCAACATAAGCGTCAAACAGCATTTCGACCTCAGCAAATTTCTGCATAAAATCAAGGTAAAGTTTAGGATCACGTGATCCTCAAGTGGGCAGGATAATCAGGCGGGGTCAGTGATCCTTACATCAGCAAAGTACTCTTGGAACTGATGGCGGATAAGAGGCAAGCCTTCAAGATTTTCAGTCTCAGAGGCCTTCCTTTTCTTTCCCCCCTTGGAGGTGGTAGGCCTTAGAACCACGGCACTTAGCCGTCTTCTTCTTCCCAGACCTGGGACCAACAGTAGTAAGATCGGTGACACTGAAGCGGGAAGCAGACCTTGAGGATTTTCCAGCACCTATCCATCCAAAACAAAAGATAAGTATTCTTGTTTTATCTATGTTTTAACATTTAATTACATACAAACAGGGATACTTACTTGACATTGTGACAGAGCCTGAGGATACTTCTTGAGAATCCTTGGTACTTGCTTGGAATGATCTTATAGCAGGATCAAGACTCCGGAAAGCGTCAAGCCTTTCCTTCATTGCAGGTGATGTAATGATGTGTGAAACAGAAATAGCTGCAACATAGAAACAAAGGGGTTAATGATCCTCAGCGGAGACAGGGTATCCTATGATCCTTCTATAAGGATCCTCTATCCTACCATGAGTGGCCCATGTTCTGGGGAGATCCTTCCCATTAGGGATAGAGTCCCTCCTGACGAAGAAAAAACGCTTCTTCCACTTGTTTTCGTTCTTGGTGGTTTTCAAGATTGGATGTGGTTCACCGGGTTTATGTTTGAATAAAAAGCGGTGTGAACCATGGCTCACAAGGTTGTATAGTTCAGACAACTCCGACATTCCCAACTCAATATCCTCATGCTCAATGATCCTCTCAAGGGTAAACAGAACCCTCCACATCATTGGCATAGCCTGGATGTAGGATATGCCAGTAAGGGAGAAGAAGGATTGGGTAAAATCAGGAACAGGGTAGGAGTACCCTATTGAGAATGGTGTGACTGGAAATGCAACCCAAGTTTCGGAGATGAAATCACCCCGGACAGTAGGATCAAAGGGTTTGAAAACGGTGCTCTCCGGGAAGCAATGGTGAATCCTGTCGATCTTAGGATCAGTAAAGCAGCATCGTTCCTTCGGAGAGTCTTCGATGATCCCCTGGCTTTTTAAAGGACTGTCTTTTCGATGATCCTTAGCAGGGGATGATCTTAGCTTCATTGTGATTCGGAGATTTGGAAGAAAAAGAAACATAGTAAGAAGGAGAAGAGAAAGAGGAAAGAGAAGTACATGCTTGATCTTCAAATGTGGATTTAAAGGGAGTTTCGCTCGAATTTAAATGCACATTGACCCTTATCTCTAATTTCAATTTATAATCATGATTCTGCAGGAACATCGCTTCAATGACGTGTGATCGGTAACGGCTAGTCAGATTACAACGGCTATATATCCGTTGGTTTGTTACGGAGAAGATCAAGAAAATATAACTCGACAATTTACACTTTACTCCTTATATTTTGGGGGCATTTGTTAGTGGAGGATTTTATAAATCCTAAGGATCATGGATCCTTAAGTGCTACCAGGATCAAGGATCCTTAATTCTGTTTGAATTAAGGATCCTCAGCAGGTGTCGCAGGATCAGGATCCAGGATCACTGTTGTTATCCTACTACTAACAATTGTCTTCCTTGTACGTAAACTTGTTTTGCAGGAATGAGAGCATGGACCAAGTCTCACCGAAGTTCCTGGAGTATATTCCCTCAATATTCCGCACGTGCTTGACCATTGTGAACGTTATGGAGATCGTGGGGAGAGTGCACAAATTGCGGATAGTTAGTTATACTAGTTATTTTCTAATTTAAAATGGGGATGACAGGCTTGATAGAAACACTTAGCTAATTTTGGTATACACATACACTCGTAACAGTTCTCAGTCGGCTCTCAAGCAATACTTGGTGATTTCATACACTTTTTTGCACTTTACACACTAGTGATCCTTGTAACAAGCTTGTTATCATCCCGAGTTGTAAACTTACTTTTGCTTAATATTAGTTGGTGATCGGTAATTTCCATCAACCGAGGTTTTTTGTGCCGGAGATCAACTCTTGATCAAGGGCTTTTTCCTCGTATAAACCTTTGTATCACTTGTTCATTACTTTTCCGAGTGATCCTTAATATTGTTCATTGATTCAAGCATCACACCTCACAACAGAAAGTTTGGTTGCATTATCTTTGCTTGATTTTTTACCAAAACAAAAGGTACAACAATATATTGCATCAGCCTGCTGAGCCAGTATACCCTATCGTATCCCCTTGGCCATTTATGAAGTGGGGTATGGATATAGTGGGGAATCTCCCAAAGGCACCAGGAGGAAAGATTTTCATGTTGGCAATGACAGATTATTTCTCCAAATGAAGTGGGGTATGGATATAGTGGGGAATCTCCCAAAGGCTCCAGGAGGAAAGATTTTCATGTTGGTAATGACAGATTATTTCTCCAAATGGGTTAAAGCATAAGCCTTTTCCCAAGTTAGGGATCAAGAAGTGGTATCGTTCATAAAAAGGAATATCCTGACAAGATTTGGGGTACCGGCTAAGATAATTTGTGATAATGGCTCCCAATTCATCAGCAAAAGAACTACTGATTTTTGTAAAAGTTAGGGAATCAAGATGATTACGTCAACACTAGTGCATCCTCAAGCAAATGGGCAAGCAGAATCCTCAAACAAGATAATTGTCGACAACTGAAAGAAGAGGTTAGGTGCCAAAACAGGAAAATGGGTAGAGGAACTACCATTTGTCCTATGGGCTGATAGAACAACTGTGAAGAATGCTACTGGGCAAACCCCATTTTCTTTAGTGTTTGGGGCAGAAGTAGTGATCCCGACAGAAATGGTGATACCTACAGCTAGATCAAGCCTACGGGATCCTGAATCAAATCTTGAAGTCTTATGTCAAGAACTAGATACTGTTGATGAAACAAGAGATGCGGCAAAGCTGAGGATGGCAGCATATCAGCAAAGGATATCCAAGTCATATAATAAGAATTTAAGTACTAGGAGATTTCAGGTTGGAGATTGGGTGTTAAGGAAAGCTTTTCAAAATACAACCAATCCTGCTGATGGGAAGCTAGCCCCAAAATGGGAAGGACCTTATGAAATTGAATCAGACATGTTTGAACTTGAGTGTTGGCTTGGGGATGCTGAAAATGGAACGAAACTCCTTTCGATGTCCGAAAGCTTTTAGATGGCTTTAATCCTTTTCTCTAAATCGACGAGGGGAGGTGCTAGTTTTCTGAAGTCTGCTGCACAAAACACAAGAAAAATATCAGTTCAGGATATAGGATAGGATATTTCTGGTAATGATCCTAAAACCCTAAATCCTACCCCTTGTTAACCACTTCACCGGATAATCCGCTCCACCAGGGATTGAACTTCTTTTTACAAAAAAGAACTTAGACTTCTATTCCTCTTCATTCATGGTGGCCCGGAGAATCAGAGGGTCATGGGAGGTGGAGTAAAACAGAAACCTGCTAGACCGGTGGGATCTTAGTAGGTATGCTATAGTAAGATCATTGACGGAAAGCTTAGGGAGATGGGCATTCTTGATCCGATCAAGAACAACCAAGACACGCCAGAGCATGGGCATGGTTTGACTGAAGCTAAGGCCGGTGATGCGAAAGATCGGTGATAAAGTCAGAAAAAGTGAATCGAAGACCTAATGTGAAGGGGAAAGCATTAAAACAGAGCCATTCTATGGACGACGTGTCTGATCGGAGTTCCCGATTGTATGGCCTGAATATCATGCCGTCAGGGAAGATACCGGAGGTCTGAAGGGCCGACAGGTAGGCACTATTGAATGTGCACCATTCTTTCTCCGGATACTGGAGAAGATTTTGCGGTGTGAAGGTGGGGGCCGAATCTTCGGAGCTGCACCTGGTTTGCCTTGCCATTTATTAGGCCCTTCGTACAGGATCTGTTCTTCACGAACGTGGATGAATCGACCTCGATCAATGTGCGGAATCCATTGGATCAAGTCACAGAAACACAATAGAGTATTCAATGTTTAACACCATCTGATCTTTCTATTAGATGATATGAAAGTACACAAGTGCCAGAAGATAGTCAGACTGGACAGAGTTCTCCAACAGAATGTGCAAAAGTCCTAAATGACATACCCTGCCCGGGTATTTATAGGCAAGCTCAGGAACTAAGTAAGTGTTGTCCATCCGATCGAGTGACAGTGCTGTCCGATCGGGTGGCTATCCGATCAGATGGTCATCCGATCGGGTGACCCATGACATCACTATTACATAAAACTTCCATTTCCTGAGCTGTCTTTCTACGTACATACATATATAAACATAAATGTTCACAAAGGACATAAACAGACAAAATACGACTCAATTCTGACGAAAGCTACTGACGCATGAACTAACAAACTCCCCCTCGGATGTAGCTGCAGTTCCTTCCAGCATAGTCTTCATTCCTTCCTATTAGGCCTTCGTTCCTTGGCCCTCTGTCTCCTCTTCTCGGCTTTTTCTTCTAACATTTTACGTCTCAGAAGCCTTCCCTCTTCAATCCACCATTTCCTGTATACCGGATCACCATCACGCTTTCTGTCCCACTTGGGAATCTTATTTTCTTCTTTTTCGATCAGTGTTTGATCCGTTGGCGGCGGTCTCATCCATTTGAAATTTCCCATCTTTGCAGCATTCTCTGATATAGCCTTGAATCTTTGCTCTCGCTTGTACTTCTTTAGAAACTCATCAATCTCCAAGTCTATCTAGTTAGACTTCCAATACCTGCCGGAGTTGATGTCTTGAGCAAACCATACATCTACAATCTTTTGGTACTGCAATGCTTGTTCTTTATCTCTTTTCTCATACACTATCTTGTTGTAGAACAAGCAGTTGATGTCTTTCTTTGTGCAGTTAACAAGCCACATAGGATCCAGAATGCTGATTCTTAGTGACTTTTCGGTGGACTTGTCAAACAATGAGATTACTGCCTCAGCCGTTGTTTCATTGTATAGCCAGCCTTCGAAGAATTCATGAAAATCTTGCTCCATTGCTCTAAGAGGCAAGTTCTTTAGACATCTTGGAGGCTTGATATCCAAAGTTATATCTTTCTCTCCATTTTCCAGGATAGTCACAATCTGCTTTGGACATTGTGGCTTCCAATCAGGATATCCAGCCTTAGCCTGCTGCTTTACATACTCCCACAGATGTTGATCATGTTGCTTCACTTCCAAACCATAATAGAACTGCTTGATGTTCTTTTTCTGAACCAACTCATCTACATCCCACCACGGGAGGGTCTTAATGTCTGACAAACACTCAAAATACTGTACCCGCTGCTCCCGTCTAATGGCATACACCTGTAGGTCTTCTAGATATCCCCATGAAAGAATATCTCCCCATGAAATGTCTTTATTGTGCGTGAAGTACTGAAGAGGCCTGATATACTTTCTTTCCTTTGGCATCACCTTAAACCATTTCTTTCTCTCTTCAGCAAGATTCTCTCGAGGAATGGTCTTTGCATACCTTCAGTTGAAATCTTCTCAACAATCTTTCTCCTGATCTCATCTTCGTTCTGATCTTTGAACATTTCATCAAATGATGGAAACGTTTCCTCATCAGATGAGTCAGAAGCGTCTTCAACAAACACATCGTCGTACTTATCAGCTTCTTGGGCATAAACAAATTCATGCTCTTTTTCCGGTGAAGCAGGAATTTCATCCTCAATGTCGAACTTGAATTTCCCATCATCTAATCCCAGCTCCTCTAACATCTCTGCCCTAGACTTTGGTATTTCTACGTCCCCCTCATTTTGAGCATGTAAATAAATCACAGTAGGTTGAGTGAGGAATACCTGATCGGCATGATTTTTGCCAGATTTAGAGGCTTCTTGATGATCATCATCTTCTTCTTCATTGATTTCATCGTTCAGAAAATCTTCAATTCTTTGTTGATCATTAGGATTAACACTCAGCAACCCTGACGAACCCTGATCTTCATCATCATCTTTCTTATCAATAAATTCATCCCAAGATGGATCATAGTTGTCTATCGCATCAAGATCTTCTAGCAATCCTTCATTCACATTCTCTACCTCTACCTCTTCTTCTTCTTCTTCGTCTTCTTTCCACTTTAACAATAACACCTTAGGCTCTTTCGCCTTTCTCCTCCGTTGTTCAACCAACACACGGTGAATAATATCATTAAGATCATAAGAAAGAATAGAAGCCTTACCAACAAGCACAAATCCCTTAGGATCTGCTTCATCATCAACCATTTCTTCATCAACTTGACTAGAAGAACCTCCTGCTTCTGTTTGACTTGAAGACCCAAGGATTTCTTCTGTATCAACTACCAACCCTTTTCTCCTTTGAGTTTCTTCGTGAGCCAACTCTCTTTCTCTTTCAATTCTCCTTTCCTCAGCTCTTTTTACTTCAAGATTATTGAAGGCAGTATGAATATCAATGTTTAGATGACTTTCTATAACTGCGTAAAACATATTGAGCTATTCATCTTTCATAACTTTGTCAGCCTTCATCGCTTCCATCTCCAACTTCATCGCTTTCATTTCATTTGATGAAGCTTCATTGATTTCGCTCAAAAGCTGATTCAGGGTTTGATTCACATCTTGCAGATTCTTCATCTTCTGACGCATCTCAACATTTTCACTGACAAAATCTCAAACAATTGTGAGTTATCATGATTGCCATCTTTCACTTTCTTTAACTTCTCTTGTTGCTTTATCATGACAGTCTTGATTTCTTCGTTAACTTTCGTCAACTCTTTAACCTGCTTCTTTAACACATCTCGTTCAGCAACAGCTTTGTCTTTTTCTTTTTCAAGATCACCAACTTTCTTCGTCAATACTTTCACAGCTTCATTATTGAACATATCATAATCTTCTTATGGAATATCTTCTCTGTATACTCCAGTTGCATGAGGAAGCTCTCCAAATAGATTATCAAAAGTTGTATTCTTTGGTTGAGAGGATTCAGGAATATTTGGATTCGGTTGATCTTGTGGTGGAGGTGGTGGTGGTGTAGCAGCTTTAAACCCTGTGATTTCAACATAATCATCACCACCTGTCTTTTTCTAAACCTCAACCTAAGGCACCTCAGCACTTTGAACTTCAGGTTCTTTTGGAACTTCGACACTTTGTATCTTTTCAACTTAAGGAACCTTTGAAGTAGCAACATGTTTCTCGCTCTCTCCATCTTTATCCTTAGGAAATGTAACACCAGTTTTCTTTGCGCGTACATTCCTAGGAATCACTCCAGCTTGAACTGCCTTTCTCTTTATTCTAAGCTTCTTTGACTTTTCAGGTGGCACATAGGTAGAATCCTCTTCATCAGATGCCTTCTACTTCTTTGTTGGCTTTTTCTTCAACTGAGCTTTACCTCTTCCAAGTGTAGAAGGATCCAGTTTTGACTCTGTCTCAGTGGACTCTGAATCAGCTTTGCTTGAATCATCACAAACCACACCTTCAGGCTCTATAGCTTTGACATTCTCAGCATGAACACTTAAACTTTGATCTTTCTGAGTTACAGCTACTGTGTGCTGTAGTTATTGTTCAAATGTTGCTTTAGCCAACTCAACATCATCTTGTGGTATGCTTGACGGATCCACCACTGGCTCGTCCACCAACCTTTGTTGTGGTTCTTTTGAAGGTCCTGCAAAACAAGCATTAACAAATTCATTAGAAACATATAACAATTTAAAGTTTTAACTACTTATGACTCCCCCTTTCACTATACCCTTTACTACAATCTTCGGTGCTAGTTCCGTAGGAATAGGAACTACTGGGGATGTCTTCGGTGTCCTCTTTCTTTTTCCATCTCTCACAAACCACCATCTAGTTTTCTTCTCAACTATTCCACTCATCTTTTCATCTTCATTATCAGAATTACTGTCTTCATGTCTCCACTTATCATTCTCTGGAGCTACATAATTTGGTTTGCTAATTTTGCATATCATTCCCTTAGCATTGGTATCAGGTCCCTTAAGCAATCTGGTTATCATTTCAGATGTCATGTTCCTTAGACCAAGCACATCATTAGCATCCTTCAGAATGTCTTTGAATTGATCGTTAATCATCATCATGATGAACCTTGGATACATGATGTACTTTCCACTACCAGACATGATATTTTCTTTCAAGGATTCAAAAATCACTTGTGAAACATTGTATGGCCTATTTAACACTAGACATGTGATTATGTTCATGATGTAATCAGATGTTTCGTCGTATGCTCCCTTCCTGTGTGATAAGGCATGTACCACACAGTGAATCATGAACTTGTAAGCATGACTGAACATTGTTTTTATCATTTTTCCATTGATGTGACTTGTGAATCCCATCCTGCACCATAATCCTTTACATAGACATTCAGGAATGATGGTAGGATCATTATCAATGTCTCGCAGCTCCAACACTCGTCTAAGATCTTCAACATTAAACTTTATTTCCAAATCCACATCTTGCCCATTCTCATCCTTCTTTCTTACAGCAGAACAAATTGTCTTATCTGTCTCTTCATATCTTGCTGAGTTCCAAAATCGTCTCACATGAGATTCATACACTATGGTCTTGTCAGTTAAAGCCTTACCAATCCTGCTTTCTCTCAAAAACTTGGCTATATCCTCAACCACAGTTTTTTCTATATAAGCTGCATCTAGCAGACAATATACGTTATGACCTTTGTCCTAGTCTGAACCTTTTCCCTGCAAAATTATTCATTAATCATTTGCACAAAGTTTAAGACATTACAGATGAATCATGAAAATTTTGAAAACTTCAAAATTTTTCTAACTTTGGAACACTCTAAGTGTGCTAGTACTGAGAATCGGATGGTTGTCCAATCGGATTGCCATCATGTGCAATGAAGAAAGTCAACATAGTCAACAACATTTGAATCGGATGCCCACTCGATCGGATTGTCACCCGATCGAGTTGCCACTAGATTCTTGTGACAAGCAAATAAATTCCTTTGACCAGTCAACTATATGAGAGAATGTTTTGAATCGGATGACCACCCGATCGGATTGCCACCCGATCGGGTTGCCACTCGATCGGGTTGCCACTTTGCTCTTGGCATTTATGAACAGTTTGAAAGATTTTGTCATTTAGTGGCTGTCCGATCGGATTGCTGTCCGATCGGATTGCCACTTGATTCATGAATAGTGAATGAATTTGGAACAAGTTGCCACTCGATCGGATTGCCACCCGATCGGGTTGCCAATCATTCCAAATGTCTTTGTGAGAGCACAGAAACCTAGGCAAACATTGTGATGTGCCATGAATCGAATAGCTGCCCGATCGGATTGGCATCCGATCAGGTTTCCAAACTATTCAAAACAACTGTTTATCATTTGAAGGCACAAATTTCAAGATGTAAAACAATCTAACAATTAAGGCACAGATACCTAGGCACGAACACTTAGAAATTTATTCAACAAAAACATGAATTGAATCAGGTGGTCACCCGATCGGATGGCCACCCGATTGGGTTGCTCCTTGTTCCATGAACAGTGAAGAACAACTTGAACACAATCATGAACATCAAAATAATCTATGGCTAAACATCAAATTGAACATAGATCTACGTAAAGTTTTCAGACGCGATCAAAACCCTATGTTCATCATGTTCTAAATCGGCTTATTCTAGGTTTAATTTGGCAAAAACAGTACCGATGGCCGACACCCTCTAACTTCAGATCTACTAGATTCTACCAAGTTATAGCATAAATCAACACGGTAAACATGTAGATCTCATCATTGCGAACAAAACCTCATGCTCAGATTTTATCAATTCATCCTAAATCTATCTAGATATAACAAAGAAGGTCCGAACAGTGACGTCATGACGGACAGTTAATCAAAACATCAAATTAATCAGTTTAGATCTTGAAAAACTTACCTTTGCCACTGAGAAAGTTGTGATAACCAACAATCTAATGATTTGTGTAAAGAGAAAGAGTGAAATCAGATCAAACGTAAGAGTGTGTGAGAGAGAGTAGGGCAGTCGGTCGAACGAGTGAAAAGTTTGACTTGAACATTGACCACCTAAGTATAGTGTGACTTGAATCGGATTTCTATCCGATCGGGTTGGATCGGGTTGCTGCCTGAGCCAAGCACACCTTTTTGACTTTTTGACCTTTTGTTCTTTTTATCAGTTTTTAGAAATCCACTTAAGTATCAAGTTCCAAGTTAATGACCCTAGACACTTAATTTACCGACCAAGTTCAACTTAATGACCTTGGTTGACCCGAAACAAAGCATACTGAGGTTTTGTTCAATCTTTTTCAAACATTTTTCTGAAAATTACAAGTTTCAACTTAATGAACTTGTATTGACTTTGCATTTTTGCCAGGTTTAACATGATAAGCTCCCAACCCATCTGTCCAGCTTAGAAACTTCCTGCATCTGCTTCAAAAACTACGAGTCTGAAGATCAGCTTTCCACTTTGGTTTGACGATAAAACAAAGTAGAAATGTAAAATCTTTTTGGATTTTTAAGAAAGTTTCTAGACTAGAAAGCTATGGAATCTTTTTGGGTTTTGAATGTTAAACTGTAATGAAAAGAAATACAGTAAACGTAAACTATTTACAAACATACTTTTGGTGAGCGTGTTAGGGGATCATATCAGCTGCCGACAAGCTACTAGGACCGTTAAGCTTGATTTCATTCTAAGCATTAAACAATTCACAGTGATTGCCGATATACTGATCCAAATTAAATTTTCACACAAATTTCAATCTGTTCAGGATATGAATTAGTGTTTTAAAGTTTTAACTTATACACGTGTACCACCTCAGAATATAATCCCATATCCAGACTCCTATATTCAGTCTTACAGGTGAGTGCACACTAATGATATCTGTAATGGGTAAATGCGAGGCCATGAGAGCTCAGGTTAGAACTTCCGTTCAGTCAAGGAGATGATGGCTCGACTTTACGTGTGTCCCCCTTGGGGATCTTCTATTCAACAGCACATGATTAGCATGTTTCAATGTTTCATCATTTTTTATGCTGAGGGTGGGCTTTATGAATAAAGCAGTGTAGAGTATTATACGAGGACTAGGCTATTGCTCCCGCAAAATCAGAAGTCTCGGTATAATACCCCAGATATCATCACGTACAAAGACCTAGTATGTTAGAAATAGAAAGCCCTTCAAACAAGATTTTAGGGGTTACCTATATATCCGAGAGATGTTCCCCACGTAATAAGCAAGAAATGATTTAGGTTTATATCCCGAACAAACTTACTAAATGTATAAAAACCTATCGGCATACCATCAGCGAGACTACTTAACACTTGATAAAAATTTCATTTCTTTAGCATACTGCAACTGTCTAGCTGATGTACTATCATTTCCCCTTTTTACAGAAGCTCTTTTTCAGATTTTCTATTGTTTTTGGATTTTTGATTTTTTATTGTTTTTGTATTTTCTGAAAATATTACCTATCACCCCCTAAATACCAAAACAAGTAAAAAATCGACAAACCATTGCAGATTACTTTTCAACATCATCTACAGTGGTACCTTCATCTACGCCAAGAATCCCCTCTGCAACCGATAATAACTTCATGCCATTAAGTTTTAAAAGATATTGAAAACGTGTTCCGTCGAACGCTTTGGTATGTAAGTCAGCTTTTCGTTCATCGGTGTGGATTTTTTCTATTCGTATCAACTTCTTCTCGAAACAGTCTCGGATGAAATGATGACGAATTTCAATGTGTTTGGTTTTAGCGTGATGAACATGATTTTTTTTATATTAATAGTTGCCTCATTATCAACAAAGATAGGGGAGTTAAGAAATTGCAAACCATAGTCGCGCATCTGTTGCTGGATCCACAAGATCTGAGAGTAGCAGCTGCTAGCAGATACATACTCGGCTTCACATGTAGATAAAGCAACAGAGTTCTGCTTCTTACATTTCCAGGTGACCAATCGGGGTCCGAAAAACTAGCATCCCGAAGTTGTTGACTTAGCATTGACTTTGCAGCATCCGAAATCGGAATCAGAGTACCCCTCAAGTGTGAAATCGCCTTCTTTTGGATACCACAACCCTAAGCTTGGAGTTCCTTTCAGGTAGCGTAATATCCTCTTGACGATTACCATATGCGAAGCTCTGGGACTTGATTGAAATCGGGCCGCGAGGCAGGTTGGATACATAATATCAGGTCTCGATGTCGTCAAATACATCAGAGATCCGATCATGGAGCGGTACAATGTTTCATCCACCTTCTCTCTGGTGAGATCAGGGTTTATTCCATGGTTCGTCGCTAACGGGGTGGAGTTTGGAGCAGTCCCGGACATCCCAAATTTCTCTAAGACGTCGTGAACATACTTTGTCTGATGTATGAACGTTCCCTCAGGCAGTTGATCAACTTAAAGCCCTAAGAAGAACTTCATCTCACCCATTGATGACATTTCAAACTTCCGCTTCATCACCTTTTCAAAATCTTTGCAGAGTTCTTCATTTGTTGACCCGAAAATTATATCATCCACGTAAATATGGACTATCAGAAGATGGTCGTCGACTTCTTTTGTGAAGAGGGTGGCGTCTATCTTTCCTCGGATGAAGTTGTTGGCTAGCAGAAGTTGAGACAGGGTCTCGTACCAGGCTCTCGGGGCCTGATGTAAGCCGTATAACGCCTTATCCAAGAGATAAACCTTATCCTTATGGATTGGGTCGGTGAAACCCGGTGGCTGTCCGACATATACCTCTTCTTTCACCTTGCCATAGAGAAATGCCGACTTCACATCTAGCTGATGCACTTTAAATCCTTTCCAATATGCAAATGCTAGGAAGATTCTGATTGCCTCAAGTCGAGCAACCAGAGCATACACTTCAGTGAAATCTATCCCCTCCTGCTAACTGAAGCCCTGGACCACGAGTCGAGCTTTGTTGCGAACAATAACCCCTCGATCGTCCCTTTTACACTTAAACACCCACTTAGTGTTTATCTTCCTATGCCCATCAGGAAAGTCCACCAATTTCCATACGCCCAACTTCTCAAAGTGATTCAACTCCTCCTGCATAGCGTTGACCCAGGAATCTTCAGTTAGTGCTTCCTTGTACGTTCGCGGCTCAATCTGCGAAATGAAACAACTAAGTGAAAACTCTGTTTGTTAAAGAGCAACTTTTGTATAAAAACAAGTAAGGCCCTGGTCAATTTGCCTTCTAGTACGGACGCCTGATTGCAACTCTCCAATTATTAGCTCTTCTGGATGATATGAAAGAGTTCTCGGCATCACCTCGCCTGGAACAACTACATCACCTTCCAAATTTGTAACGTTCTGATCTACGACTTGTTCATTGATAGGATTTGTCAGATCTGGAGACTGGATTTGCTCCCCCTCAGACTCTGAATCACCACGATCGAATGTTGGCCTTTCATTAGATTCTGAATTATCATTGTCTATCGTCTGATTGTTAGGATCATGTTCTCGTTCCGAAGTTGTCTGAGTTTGATGAACTTCATCGTTTTCTCCAGCGTTACTTGGACCAGCCTCATCTTCATTTGAAGTTTGACGTTGACGTCTAGGAGATTCTGTTGGGAATCTTTCTTGTGCTGCTTCATATTCTCTCAGAATATCCAACTCATCAAAGAACTCTGGTTCTTCCTCTAATGCAAATGAATCCTAAAGAGTATCATAATTGAATCGCCATGAGTTTCCGGGATTCTGAGGTGGCATTGTATAACCTTGGCACTCAACATGATGTGCTTCGATGATCCGATTCAAGCTTGGAACAAAGACTCTTCTCATTGGACTTGCATAACCCACGAAGATACCTTCAATGCTCTTTGGACCAAATTTGCCATAGGGTTCTAGAACTGTGCAGGGAGACCCGAATGGTTCCAGATACTTGAGATCAGGTTTGTGGTTGTTAATCAGCTCGAAACACCTCTTGTTGTACTTTTTCACCGTAAGAACCCGGTTGAGCGTATAGCAAGCGGCTGACACTGCTTCTGCCCAGAAATTGACAGGTAATTTAGAATCAGCAAGCATTGTCCTAGCCGTTTCAATCAGCGTCCTATTCTTTCTTTCTGCGACTCCATTTTGCTGCGGAGTATAAGGCGCACTGAATTCTTGCAATATACCTCGTTCATCACAATATTCTTCCATTTTGTTATTCTTCTAATCCGAGTTCGGTACAAGTTCTTAATCTTTCTGAAAAGCGTCATCAAACTCTCAAATGTCTCATCCTTTGTCTTCAGGAATGTCACCCACAAAAATCTCGAAAAGTCGTCTGTGACAACTAAGCAGTAGAAATCACCAGTTATGCTTTTGACATTCACAGGAACAAAGAGATCCATGTGAAGTCTCTCTAACGGCCTCGAGACTGAGTTCATCTTCTTTCCAGGGTGAGATTTCTTTCGTTGTTTACCTTTGATACAACTAATACACTCCCCCTTAAGATGGAAACCCTTCAAGTGAACACGATTTACTAAGTCGTTGTGCACCAGGTAGTTCATCTTGCGCAGGTGAATGTGGCCCATCTTCTGATGCCACAATTGCGACTCCCTTTCGGTGGCTCTTGACATGAAATAGTGAGTCTGACCCATGGTAGTAGTGGCTACACTCATGTCCAACACGTATAGATCGTCGAATCTTGGTGCTCTCATGATGACCCATTCTTCGAGGACAACAAACCCCGGCTTCAAGATCAAACATTCTTTATCCGTGAAGTGCGTTGAATACATTCGATCACAAATTTGAGATATGCTCAGAAGATTGTTCTCTAGCTCGGCGATGTAATTGACTCTTTCAAACGTGATTATCCCATTCGATAAAGTTCCCTTACCAATGATACGACCTCCCTGATTACCAGCAAAACCAACAAAACCTCCATTAAATCCTCTCACATCGTATAGCAGGGCTTTTATCACTGTCATATGCCAAGAAGCTCCACTATCCATAATCCAACGTGTCGCAACCCCTGCCCCCTATCTGTCCCGGGAACGGGCGGCCTCGAACTCAGTGTCGGTGGTATCGGTGTTTATTAATTCGGCAGCGGAAATTACATCAGGACCGTAGTTAGGAAATATTTTATCAGAGTAAAACACCACATTTTATATAAATAAACATATTGGGATGAAACCCAAGTTTTCATTACAAACTGATTTATTGGGATAAATCCAATTTTATTGAAATAAAACGCCCTCTTTATTTAGGTAACTTTTATAGCCACTTTTCCAAGCCTTCAGTGCTGTCCAGCTGGCTTCTAATTGGCTTTCACATTGTGTTACCTGAAACGCGTTTTAAAAACAATTTGTCAGTGGGAAATACTGGTGAGTGAATCCCAGTTTAATCAAGAAATGTTAATTTAATTTATACAGTATTGAGAGCGATTACAATGTTTATATCTGCCCAATTACTCATTCAGTACTGTCAATCCTGACTGCTAGGTCATATTACACATTGGCTAACTCTTCGTCCAATGGTAACGTGTCTCACATTTTGTATACAAAACCCCAACATACCGGCAGTAATCGTAGAATTACAAAGAATCAATCACTACTAAATTGCATTGTAAAATAGTTAAAATTTTGTAAAAACTGTTTACAAAAAGGAGATTACTCACATTGTTGTCTTAGGGTTTCTGTAAGGATTTCCCGAGAATTATCTATAATTTACACAAATGTATACGTGTTAGTATAATAAACCATTTTAACATTAGTAATACCCTCCCCGAGACGGCATTGCAATGACTACGTCGGGCAGAACCACAACAGCCGTTACGGAACCCTAGATCAATCGGGCAGCGTATCTAATACGTATCCAGGGGTTATGATACTTACAACGGAGCAGAACATCGTTATTTAGGGGGATATTATACCCGAGTATAATGTATACTATGTGAAATTTAGAGAAAGAAAGAAAGATTTGAGCGAATTCAACTGAAGGCCCGAGCTCTAGCTTTATAGGGGCTGAGTTCGGGTTTCTTGCGGCCCGCGTAGACCTTAAGGGTCGTCTTACGCGGCCCGCGTAATAGGGGGTCTAGGGTTGTAGCTGATCCAGGTCACGTATAGGTTCAACACATTTATGACACGTGTCGACACCAGGTTTCGCCGCGTTTGACGATCGCTCGCAGCCCGCGTAAGCTAAAGGGGTGGCTTACGCGCCCCACGACAGCCCCAAAATTTTGATTTTTAATTAATTTTAATAATATAAAAAGTATCCGGGGCCCGTTTTCACGTATGGGGGTATTTTAAGAGATATTGGGATTTTTAAATATTTTTAGGGTGTCGGAAAATTTATGAGGGTGTCGGTTTTCTTTAGGGTTGTTATATCATCCCCACCTTGTTTTAGAGCTCGTCCTCGAGATCTATTGGAACAAGTGTGGATATTTCCTTTGCATTTCTGATTCAAGCTCCCATGTGTATTCTGGTCCTCTTTTGGAGTCCCACTTCACTTTGACCAGAACTAATCTCTTGTGCTTGAGGTTCTTGACCTTCCTGTCTTCAATTTGTAGAGATCTTTCTATAAATTTGAGTTGTTCATTTACTTCTATATCCTTAAGAGGTACCATCAGTGATTCATCGGCTAAGCATTTCTTGAGATTTGATACATGAAATACATCATGTATTCCTGCCATTTCCTCTGGCAGTTGTAGCTGATAGGCTACATGTCCTATTTTTCTAATAATCTCAAAAGGTCCAACATACCTGGGACTTAGCTTTCCTTTTTTTATGAATCTTACCAATCCTTTCCAAGGAGAGACTTTTAACAATACTTTATCTCCTACCTGAAATTCCAATGGCTTGCGTCTGTTATCTGCGTAGCTCTTTTGTCGATCACGTGCTGCCTTTAGTCGTTCCTTAACTTGAATGATCTTGTCGGTTGTTTCCTGCACTATCTCGGGTCCAGATAGTTGTTTTTCCCCAATTTCTGCCCAACAGACTGGGGTTCGGCACTTTCGTCCATAAAGAGCTTCGAATGGTGCAGCATTGATACTTGTGCGATAATTGTTATTATAAGAAAATTCTATTAATGGTAAGTGATCATCCCAATTACCTCCGAAATCAATTACACAAGCTCTAAGCATGTCTTCCATTGTCTGAATTGTCCTTTCGCTTTGTCTGTCTGTTTGAGGATGGTAAGCTGTGCTTAGATTCAACTTGGTTCCCATTGCTTTTTGGAAACTTGACAAAAAATGAGAGGTAAAATGACTATCCCTATCAGAAACAATTGAAAAGGAATTCCATGTAATGAAACTATTTCATTTACATATAATTTAGCTAATTGTTCCATACTGAAAGTTTCCTTCATTGGTAGGAAATGAGCTGATTTGGTTAGCCTATCTACAATCACCCAGATTGTATCATTACCTTTCCTTGGTTTGGGTAATTTAGTAACAAAATCCATTGTTATCAATTCCCATTTCCACACTGGCATTTCTAGCTGCTGCAACAAACCTGAGGGTTTCTGATGTTCAGCTTTGACTTGCGAACAGGTTAAACATTTAGAAACATAGGCTGCTATGTCCTTTTTCATTCTTATCCACCAAAAATTCTTTCTTAAATCCTGGTACATTTTATCGCTTCCTGGATGCATTGTATACTTAGACTTATGGGCTTCTTCTAATATATGATGACGTAGGTTTCCTAATTTAGGTATCCACATTCTCTTCTTATGGAATCTCCAAATTCCATTTGTTCCTTGTTCTAATTCCTTAATCATACCTTTTAGCTTTTCACTATCATCCTTGATTACTAATTCTTGTGCTTTTCTAATTTGATCATTTAAATCTACTTGTAGATTTAATTTAAGAGAACGTACCCTTTTTGGCTTTTCATGATACTTTCGACTCAAAGCATCAGCAACTACATTTGCTTTTCCTGCATGATACTGGATATCACAATCGTAATCACAAAGCATTTCCATCCAGCGTCTTTGTCTCATATTTAACTCCTTTTGCCCGAAAACATACCTTAAACTCTTATGATCAATGAATATGCTAAACTTACTACCATAAAGGTAATGTCTCTAAATCTTAAGGGCAAAAATTATAGCTCCTAACTCTAGATCATGGGTTGAATAATTCTCTTCATGATTCTTAAGTTGCCTAGATGCGTAAGCTATAACCTTTTGGCGTTGCATTAATACACGTCCATAACCTAGTTTGGAAGCGTCACAATAGACTACAAAGTCTTCAGTTCCTTCTAGTAACGCTAGTATGGGTGTATTAGTTAATCTTTGCTTAAGAATTCTAAATGCTTCTTCTTGTTTTGGTGCCCATTCAAACTTAATAGATTTACTGGTTAACTTAGTTAAAGGAATGGCTATTCTAGAAAAATCTCGAATAAACCTTCTATAATAACTAGCCAATCCTAAGAAACTTCTAACCTCGGTTGGTGATTCAGGGGTCTTCCATTTGGTAATCGCCTTGATTTTTGTGGGATCCACATGAATTCCTTCATGATTCACTAAGTGTCCAAGAAACTGTATCTGCTCTAACAAAAATTCGCACTTTGAAAACTTAGCATAAAGTTTTTCTTTTCTTAATAGACTTAAAAGTGCGTGCAAATGTTTTGCATGATCTTCCTTACTTTTAGAATAGATGAGAATATCATCACTAAAAACAATTACGAATTTATCCAAATATGGCTTACATATTCGGTTCATCATGTCCATAAATGCGGCTGGGGCATTGGTTAAACCAAATGGCATGACAGTAAATTCATAATGGCCATACCTTGTTCTAAATGCGGTTTTAGGAATGTCCTCTTCCTGTACCTTTAATTGATGATATCCTGACCTTAATTCGATTTTTGAGAAAAATCAAGTGTCACACCCCGACCACGTAAAACAACAAAACGTGGCGGAAACGTCGGGGAGTGTTGTAACAGAATCATTGTTTCATAACACATGGAAATTGAAATATTGTTTTATTAAATTAAAGAGTTAAAATGTCTTGACAATCAAAGAAATATAACATAAATAACTAGTCTTGCATCTTTTATTGTATCTAAGGCCCAAGTCCGCCTAAGTGTATCTTGATAAATCCTATGCATCATATCCTGAAACAGATGTGAAAATAGGTACGTCAGCATAAAAATGCCTGTGAGATACATAGGTTTTGTGAAAATAGGATTCATGACTTGTAAGTTTAAAAAAAAGTTGTTTAGCAAAAGTCAGTCATGAACCTTGTAAATTGATTTGTTTTGTAAATCGTTTGAAAAACAATAAGTTCAGATGATATGTATAAATAAGAGAATAATGTATGGTTAAATGAATAACCATGTAAAATAAGTTTGTATAAGATAAGTTGTTTGTAAAACAATGTCTTGTGAAAAGTATGTTATTTGTATAAAATGTTATATGTCTTAAATTGAAATGATTCAAATAACGCTACGATATGTAATACCATACAAGCACTTATATATAGGAAGTACCAGTGGTGTATCCACCATACTTGTATCGTATTACACACGCCTCGTTACTTAAATCACTTACCCAAACCAAACCACCAAAGTAAAATGTTTATGTATAATCAAATGTCAAAATGTTTATGTAAAAACCATACCTAATGTCTATGTCTAATGTTTATGTCTAATGTAAATCATGAATTGTGTATGTAAATGTCAAAATGTTTATGTATGGTAAGTGAAATATATCAACTAAACCATATGTAAAATGCACAAAACAAGGAATTGAAGTAAAACATGGTTTAAATCAAAGTTATGTTTTGTGTAATATATGCATGCTATACTGATATAAACATCTATGCGGTATTGTGAAAATTCATACATCCAAGCCTTGTAACAGTCAGATAACCCTTTTAGTAAAGGTTATCAAAAGAAATGTATTCGGATTCGGTCATTCCTTACGTCCAAACAAACCCGAGATTTCAGGAATGGGATTTGTCAAGTCCTATGGTACCACTACCTACTACCGAGCGGCATGATCGGTGTTAATGAATGTACATTGTCCCATTTAAACAAACCAAATGTCATACCAAAATGTAAGCATGTGATGAATAATAAATGTACTAAGTATGCACACAATGGGCATACATTGCATAGAATGTAATGTAAAATGATGTACTAAGTATGCACAAAATGGGCATACATAGCATAAAATGTAATGTAAATTATGTACTAAGTACGCACACAATGGGCAACATAGCATAAAATGTAATGTAAAATAATGTACTAAGTACGCACACAATGGGCATACATAGCATAAAATTTAATGTAAAATAATGTACTAAGTACGCACACAATGGGCATACATAGCATAAAATGTAATGTAAAATAATGTACTAAGTACGCACACAATGGGCATACATAGCATAAAATGTAATGTAAAACAATGTACTAAGTATGCACACAATGGGCATACATAGCATAAAACACAATGAAATCATGTACTATAAATGTACTAATGAACATAGCAAGTATATGATGTGAAAACAGGAAAGCATGAAAGTAACAAGTAGGCACATGTGTTTCACCCCAAAATGTTTGGAAAACAGTAAAAGAGGGGTCTATGTACTCACTTGAGATTGCTTAGTAGTCCTTGAGTAACAACCAAACAATGCTAGAGATCACGGATATCAAATGGCACCTAATATAGGTAACTATTTTAATATACCGGACCTAAATCGGAAGATCAGATAGAATGAGGGCTTGTAAACTAAATGAGTATGAGAACTCATGTAATATGGTTTAACAAAGCCTACATACTAAATGAAACCTAACCTAAGTGCTTACGACCCATTACGACCCGTTTAGGTAGCTTATGCTACTTTAACGCGTCGTTCGCGTGAAACGCGCTCGGACCGCTTAACTAGTCCTATCACAAGTAATATATGCCTTAGCATGTCCAATATTGTTGCCAAATCAGTTTAGATGTCAAAAGTTACGTTACATATGTTCAAAATGAATTTTGGCATCAAAGGGGTATTTTGGTAATTTACCTAAGGCATATAAACTACCTATCATACAACTAACTAAACGTCGTGACCATAAGGTATAACCTCGGAAGGTTATTCCCTATATATTATGGTCACCTAATGTGTTTGGTCGGATCCTAATGATCGACCAAACGGGTCGGATTCGAAAGTATAAGCGATTGTTTAGATCGCTTACCTTACGACCCTATATAAGCACTAAACTAAAAGTGACGAGCTAATCATGTTAAAACATGCTTAACTAAGTTTAGAAAACAGGTTTGGTATCAAAACAAACGGTTTTGATACCTATGAGTAGTTTGGTTACAAAATACGCAAGAATGCGCATTTTGGCCGAAACTACGACTCGTCACTGAGCCTAGATAACGTGGTAATCAGTAGGTAGTGTCGCTAGGGACTATAACCATCGTGATTACGCTCACGTTATGAAGTTCAAATGAACTTCGCATTGACCATAAATTGGTCAATGCAGAAAGTCAAACAAAGTTTGACTTTAACGCTAAAAGAATAAAAGAACGAAGGAACACTTACGAAGGGTCCAAGAATGGAAGGTTTGAATCCGAACACTCTCAGGTATGAAGTGTTAAACACAACAACTTAGAGAGTAAGTTCAGATTAAAAAGGTGTGGGATTTTGGGGTTGGGATGGATGGGTATTTATAGGATATGCAAGACCGTTAGGATCGTTTATCGAATAACGTGCTTTGATCACATCCCTACACTTGTTGGCAAGCTCATGTACATCAAATTGGCCCCCCATAAGCAGGAAACAACACTTGGAATTGGATTGGGAGTACTAAAAAGCTGTTAACAGATGTTAAAAATGGCTTTTGCTGATCAGAAGGGGCCTCGCATGATGCCAAGTGGGCTAGGTGTCACGCTAAGGTCCTTCTGATCAGCAACCAGTTTCCAAAGTTTCCAATTCAGTCCCCGTTGTGTATTAAGGCCATTTCCAACATGTTTAAGGCTCGTTAAGCCATTTTCAAGGTCCTAAAATGATGCCTAAACATTTTGGACATGAAACATGCTCAAAAATATCCCGGATGTCGGTTCGTTTGGTCGTACGATCGCGATGTTCGCTTAATTACGACGGAATGCGCATAAGCGCGAAAAACGATCCAAATTGCGTGACGAATGGATTTTTCTCATGCCAAACACTAAAATAAAATATTTTAGTGCTTACATAAATTTTTTGATGTCCGGATGTATTCGGAACGTAAGTTATGCGCGAAAGTGCAAACTTGTGCACTTTTTGACGCTTTTAGTCCCTGAATGACCCAAAAGTTTATTTTAGCACACCGAACCCCTCAAAACCTATTTCTAAGCTATATAAAGGATATTTAAGGTGTGTTTAACTTATGGCTATGTTCCAGAATGTTCGTTACAGTTCAAATTGGCATACTTTCGCAGTTTGTCGAATTTAGTCCCTGTAAGCGATTTAACTTGATTTTGCCATACCAAAGCCTTCAAAACTTATTTCTAAGTTATGTAAAGGTTATTTAAGGTATGTGAAGCCTATTTCACTATTCCGGAGTGTTCGTTGCATTAAACTGGTTATATTTACGCATCACTGCGCGTATAAACTTCCAGAAAGCGATTTAGAGCCCGAAATCGAACAAGAATTGATATGTGCAAATGATACACATATTTGTGCAAATCCCAAGTGTGAAATACAATATTTCATTGGTTTGGTATTTGTTTGAGGGTCGCAGTGACCCAGGTGTCACAGTCTCCCCTACTTTAGGAAATTTCGTCCCGAAATTTATTTAGAGGAAACTTGTGAGAGCTTGAAACATGAAGTTGAAAAGATCGAACAACATTAGTTAGGGTTCTGAACTTCTAGTAACTTTAATAACATCATGCTTGCAATGTAAGAGGGATACTTATATACAAGTATATGAAGCGTCATTGGTGCGTCCACCGTACCTCCATTACATCGTTCTCATTTTGTTATTGTTGTCACTATCGGTTCTTACACCTAATAAATCTTATTGGGTCTCTGTGCACTAAATTTCATAATTATGTACGCGTCCATAATTAGACAATTCCTTGCATAGTTCACACAGTCTATTTTATAATGTGTAGGGGAAAACCAAATGAACAAACCTGTGATGAGTGTGACTAGACCACCATAGGGTCCCTTTTATTAAATCATCAATAAATGATTTTAATAGACAACCAAGGAGTCTTTTCAGCTTATATCATCACATGTCATTCTTAACCAAATTTTTGAATCAATCTTTTTTACTAGACCCCTAAAAGGGTCTCTTATGAATCATGGAGTGGTACTATATAATCCAAGGGTCTTAACTATTACATAGAAGCCCATTAAGGATTTAAGGTAGTACCTTTTTGAACATCCTACTACGAATCTCTCATATGAAGATATGAAAGATTCTTCGAGGATTTGGATAACGAATATCCAGAGTATACAAAAACACAAGATGCATAAACACATAGTCATATAACCACAAAGATTGTTTATCTAGATCTTTAATTTGTTAATTAGTTTTGCTAACAGAGCACATGTATTTAAAGCACACTAGGAATCCATCTCATGGATTTCATTTGGTAGTTTAAACATTATCAAGAATCTAACTATAAAGATAGAAAGATTTTTAAAAGAAAAATTAGATTTCGATTATAAGGAACCGAAATGTTCGAATTTAGGTACATAAGGAATCCAATTAAGGACTTTGATTTGAATGATAATCATCCACAAAGGTCTAATTGTGGAGATAAAAAAGATTCCATAAGGATTTTAGAAGTTGAAGATGCTTTGAAACCTCGCACTGGATGTGCTTAAGTCAAAACATGAAGTAAAAATGCTTATGAAGTTGAGATGCTAGATATGTCAAGGCGACATATGAAGCAGAATTTGAAAGTTAAGTCAATGTATTGAGAAAAATGTTTTTGAAAACTATGCGTGGGGTTCTAAAAAAGTGTGTTCAATGTTTTTGAAACCTTATATATAATACTTTTGAAATCATAAAGTAGGTGTATTAGGTGGGTATATTTATAAAAATGTTTTAAAATCATGCGAGATGAATTTTGAAATTATGTATAAGGTTTTTGAAAATATGAATAATGCTCTTTGAAATCATGCACTTGATAAGAAAATATACTGTGTCAATATTGTTTTCAGACTATATGAGACATTTTGAAATTATGAAGGTTGTTTTTGAAAACTTATGTTATGCATGTTGAAAAAAATCAGAACGTAATGGGTATGAGATTTGAAAATACCCTTAGTTATCTAACCAAGGATTCAAAGGCACAGATGTGCAAAAAGCATGATTACTCATAATTTCGCTTTATTTTCTGTACTTCGTATCTTAGAATGAAACGAGTACTTAAAATTTTCTATGGGAATCATGAGTAAACACAAGAATGGGAAAATATTCACAAGAGTAGTTTGTAAGGAACATAGTTCCTTAATGTAGGTATTATAGGGAAATGCCATACACACATGTAACTACACTTGTATATCAGAATTTGTGATCAACGATTTATTTATAAACAAAACTGATTGTTTCACATTACAAGAAAAACAAAGAAATAAAAGCATAAAATTTTAAAACAGTAACATCTTATACTCAGCCAAATGCTCATTCGTGGGTCAGATTTGCATTGACAGTCTTTGTTCACTTGTTCCTGAAATAGCTCGTCTCGTCGTAGTTGTACCAAGTACCAGATGGTAAACGAGCTGGAGCAGGGTTGACTTGGGGTTGGTTTGGAACACCTTGGATTCGGTTGAATTGACAAGCATTTGCCAGGTGACCGAGTCGTCCACATGATGCACACATACGACACTGCAGGTAAGCTCGGTGAGGTGCATTACACTTGTTGCACATCAGTGCAGTACCGGCATAAGGTTTCCTAGCAGGGGGTTGAGCAGCAGCAAGGTTTATAACAGCTTTATTTTGGATAGCAAAGCGGCATATGTTAACCAAATGTCCCCGCCGTCCACAGTAGGTACATTTGGAGCAGGGTATAAGGTTTGAATGATGACGGTTGCATCGTTTGCACAGAGGAACAGCTCCTTTGTATGGCTTCCTAGCAGGGGGTTGAGCTAGTTGGTTGGGGACGGCTTGACCATTGTGAGCGACCATGGCGAAGTTCTGAGAAGCCTTTCGCTTCTTTGACTTCTTAGGGGATCGTCTATCCATGGTCTTTGATTCCTCGATTGGTTTCTTGGCTGGTGGTGCTGGCTTGACTTCTGCTTCCTTTGGTGGCTCTTGAGTGGCTTCATTGTTGAGACGAGACATGGCAATGCCTAATTCAACAGTCTTCAGGATTACTTCGCCTATTCGCTGGGCAAATTTGGCTGTTTGCTCGGACATTTGACCGTTGCTGAGAGGAAGAGACATTCTAGAAGGAAATGAAAGACATAGGATGAAACAAGTGAAATGTTATCAGACAATCAAAACAGGATGGCAATGCATAAAAATTGCGATCATTTGTTTGTTATCTAAGGCAAACAAATGAGACGGTGACAAATCAAAGTAAACGGGTCGTATTAATGTACCACTGAAGACATGCTCGCCTATAAGTGAACACTCGCCCCAAGAGTTCCCAGGTAAGAGTCACTGGTCCGATACTGCGGATTTGTACGAACACTCTAGCCTTCGACAGAAAACTCAGGGTACAGGCATTCACTCTTCCAGTTTGCACGTGTTCACATTATACGACCCAAACTTTGACGAGATTTGAAAACTTAGAGGGTTCAAAACCTTATAACAGAGGGTTCAAAACCTTACAATAGAGGGTTCAAAACCTAGTAATCAATCATCCTAGAACAGATGATTAGTTTTCAAAGCGGTTTTGAAATTTATGTTCTTGTTGTGGTTGTCGCCTAAGGATAGGTGACAGTATTGTTTTATGACTAAACGCATGTAAACTCGCGTTAGGGTCCTAGGAAGGTTATAGACTAGGTCAAAGCATTACTAATAACCTAATTCCCTATAACCATGAGCTCTGATACCAACTTTTCTGTCACACCCCGACCACGTAAAACAACAAAACGTGGCGGAAACGTCGAGGAGTGTTGTAACAGAATCATTGTTTCATAACACATGGAAATTGAAATATTATTTTATTAAATAAAAGACTTAAAATGTCTTGACAATCAAAGAAATATAACATAAATAACTAGTCTTGCATCTTTTATTGTCACTAAGGCCCAAGTCCGCCTAAGTGTATGTTGATAAATCCTATGCATCATATCCTGAAACACATGTGAAAATAGGTACGTCGGCATAAAAATGCCTGTTAGATACATAGGTTTTGTGAAAATAGGATTCATGACTTGTAAGTTTAAAAAAAAGTTGTTTAGCAAAAGTCAGTTATGAACCTTGTAAATTGATTTGTTTTGTAAATCGTTTGAAAAACAATAAGTTCAGATGATATGTATAAATAAGAGAATAATGTATGGTTAAATGAATAACCATGTAAAATGAGTTTGTATAAGATAAGTTGTTTGTAAAACAATGTCTTGTGAAAAGTATGTTATTTGTATAAAATGTTATATGTCTTAAATTGAAATGATTCAAATAACGCTACGATATGTAATACCATACAAGCACTTATATATAGGAAGTACCAGGGCGTATCCACCATACTTGTATCGTATTACACACGCCTCATTACTTAAATCACTTACCCAAACCAAACCACCAAAGTAAAATGTTTATGTATAATCAAATGTCAAAATGTTAATGTGAAAACCATGTCTAATGTCTATGTGTAATGTTTATGTCTAATGTAAATCATGAATTGTGTATGTAAATGTCAAAATGTTTATGTATGGTAAGTGAAATATATCAACTAAAGCATATGTAAAATGCACAAAACAAGGTATTGAAGTAAAACATGGTTTAAATCAAAGTTATGTTTTGTGTAATATATGCATGCTATACTGATATAAACATCTATGCGGTATTGTGAAAATTCATACATCCAAGCCTTGTGACAGTCGAATAACCCTTTTAGTAAAGGTTATCAAAAGAAATGTATTCGGGTTCGGTCATTCCTTACGTCCAAACAAACCCGAGATTTTAGGAATGGGATTTGTCAAGTCCTAAGCTACCACTACCTACTACCGAGTGGCATGATCGGTGTTAATGAATGTACATTGTCCCATTTAAACAAACCAAATGTCATACCAAAATGTAAGCATGTGATGAATAATAAATGTACTAAGTATGCACACAAGGGGCATACATAGCATAGAATGTAATGTAAAATAATGTACTAAGTATGCACACAATGGGCATACATAGCATAAAATGTAATGTAAAATAATGTACTAAGTACGCACACAATGGGCATACATAGCATAAAATGGAATGGAATGTAAAATAATGTACTAAGTACGCACACAATGGGCATACATAGCATAAAATGTAATGTAAAATAATGTACTAAGTACGCACACAATGGGCATACATAGCATAAAATGTAATGTAAAATAATGTACTAAGTACGCACACAATGGGCATACATAGCATAAAATGTAATGTAAAACAATGTACTAAGTATGCACACAATGAGCATACATAGCATAAAACACAATGAAATCATGTACTATAAATGTACTAATGAATATAGCAAGTATATGATGTGAAAACAGGAAAGCATGAAAGTAACAAGTAGGCACATGTGTTTCACCCCAAAATGTTTGGAAAACAGTAAAAGAAGGGTCTATGTACTCACTTGAGATTGCTTAGTAGTCCTTGAGTAACAACCAAACAATGCTAGAGATCACGGATATCAAATGGCACCTAATATAGGTAACTATGTTAATATACCGGACCTAAATCGGAAGATCGGATAGAATGAGGGCTTGTAAACTAAATGAGTATGAGAACTCATGTAATATGGTTTAACAAAGCCTACATACTAAATGAAACCTAACCTAAGTGCTTACGACCCATTACGAAGCGTTTAGGTAGCTTATGCTACTTTAACGCGTCGTTCGCGTGAAACGCGCTCGGAACGCTTAACTAGTCCTATCACAAGTAATATATGCCTTAGCATGTCCAATATTGTTGCCAAATCAGTTTAGATGTCAAAAGTTACGTTACATATGTTCAAAATGAATTTTGGCATCAAAGGGGTATTTTGGTAATTTACCTAAGGCATATAAACTACCTATCATACAACTAACTAAACGTCGTGACCATAAGGTATAACCTCGGAAGGTTATTCCCTATATACTATGGTTACCTAATGTGTTTGGTCGGATCCTAATGATCGACCAAACGGGTCGGGTTCGAAAGTATAAGCGATTGTTTAGATCGCTTACCTTACGACCCTATATAAGCACTAAACTAAAAGTGACGAGCTAAGCATGTTAAAACATGCTTAACTAAGTGTAGAAAACAGGTTTGGTATAAAAAAAACGGTTTTGATACCTATGAGTAGTTTGGTTACAAAATACGCAAGAATGCGCATTTTGGCCGAAACTACGACTCGTCACTGAGTCTAGATAACGTGGTAATCAGTAGGTATAGTCGCTAGGGACTATAACCATCGTGATTACGCTCACGTTATAAAGTTCAAACGAACTTCGCATTGACCATAAACTGGTCAATGCAGAAAGTCAAACAAAGTTTGACTTTAACGCTAAAAGAATAAAAGAACGGAGGAACACTTACGAAGGGTCAAAGAATGGAAGGTTTGAATCCGAACACTCTCAGGTATGAAGTGTTAAACACAACAACTTAGAGAGCAAGTTCAGATTTCAAAGGTATGGGTTTTTGGGGTTGGGATGGATGGGTATTTATAGGATATGCAAGACCGTTAGGACCGTTTATCGAATAACGTGCTTTGATCACATCCCTACACTTGTTAGCAAGCTCATGTACATCAAATTGGCCCCCCATAAGCAGGAAACAACACTTGGAATTGGATTGGGAGTGCTAATCAGCTGTTAACAGCTGTTAAAAATGGCTTTTGCTGATCAGAAGGGGCCTCGCGTGACGCCAAGGGGGCTAGGTGTCACGCTAAGGTCCTTCTGATCAGCAACCAGTTTCCAAAGTTTCCAATTCAGTCCCCATTGTGTATTAAGGCCATTTCTGACATGTTTAAGGCTCGTTAAGCCATTTTCAAGGCCCTAAAATGATGCTTAAACATTGTGGACATGAAACATGCTCAAAAATAAAAATATCCCGGATGTCGGTTCGTTTGGTCGTACGATCGCGATGTTCGCTTAATTATGACGGAATGCGCATAAGCGCAAAAAACGATCCAAATTGCGTGACGAATGGATTTTTCTCATGCCAAACACTAAAATAAAATATTTTAGTGCTTACATAAATTTTTGGATGTCCGGATGTATTCAGAACGTAAGTTATGCGCGAAAGTGCAAACTTGTGCACTTTTTGACGCTTTTAGTCCCTGAATGACCCAAAAGTTTATTTTAGCACACCGAACCCCTCAAAACCTATTTCTAAGCTATATAAAGGATATTTAAGGTGTGTTTAACTTATGGCCATGTTCCGGAATGTTCGTTACTGTTCAAATTGGCATACTTTCGCAGTTTGTCGAATTTAGTCCTTGTAAGCGATTTAACTTGATTTTGCCATACCAAAGCCTTCAAAACTTATTTCTAAGTTATGTAAAGGTTATTTAAGGTATGTGAAGCCTATGTCACTATTCCGGAGTGTTCGGTGCATTAAACTGGTTATATTTACGCTTCAGTGCGCGTATAAACTTCTAGAAAGCGATTTAGAGCCCGAAATTGAACAAGAATTGACATGTGCAAATGATACACATATTTGTACAAATACCAAGTATGAAATACAATATTTCATTGGTTTGGTATTTGTTTGATGGTCGCAGTGACCCAGGTGTCATATCAAGTCCCTTGCAGTTGATCAAACAGATCATCGATTCTTGGTAATGGGTACCGATTCTTAAGTGTGATCTTATTCAATTCACGGTAGTCAATGCACATACACATTGATCCGTCCTTCTTTTTAACGAATAAAATTGGTGCTCCCCATGGCATTGAGCTTGGCTGTATGAATCCTTTTTCCAACAATTCGTCTAATTGTTTCTTCAGTTCCAGCATTTCTTCGGGTGCCAAATGGTAAGGTGCTTTGACAATTGGTGTTGTTCCTGGTAATAGGTGAATTCTGAATTCGTCTTCTCTGTCTGGCGGTAGTCCTGGTAATTCTTCTGGAAACACGTCTGAAAACTGAGACACTACTGGAATGTCTTTTAGTTCTTTTCCTTTAGTGTTAGTGATTATAGAAATCAAATACACTATAGAACCTTTTCTTATATAGCTTGCAGTTTTCATCACAGAGATGAATTTCGTGGACCTAGATGGTTTATCTCATTTAATTGTGATCTTTTCACCTTTTGGTGAATTTACTTGGATTGACTTTTGATCACATAAAATACTGGCTTTATTGGCTATTAACCAATCCATTCCTAAAACGACATCAAATCCTGCCAGATTCATTGGGTAAAGGTTTGCAATAAACTTTTGATTTAAAATCTCTATTCTTGCTCCATGCAAGATTTCAGAAATCCTAATCGTTTCTCCATTTGTTGTCTCCACTAGACATTCTTGTGGTAGTTTAGTTAATGACTGATTTAGAAGTTTGCAAAATGAAGTATTAATAAAACTTTGGTTCGCACCAGAGTCAAATAATACTTTAGCAAAAACATCATTAACTAAAAACGTACCGGCTATCACGTCTCGAATCATCTTGGCTTCATCTGCAGTCAGAACGAATGCTCTCGCATTTTTAGTGTTTTTGTTGTTTGTCGCTGGAGCTGATTTTGGACAATTTGGCTTGATATGACCTTGTTCTCCACAGTTGTAACATATCCTGTTGTTGGCTTTCTTCCTGCAGTCTTCTTCCTTGTGTCCTGATATTTTTGCAGAAATTGCAATATATGGAGCATCTTCCAGAATGCTTCCTTTTGCAATACTTGCAATAAGTTGCAGATGTAGAACCTACATTTTTCCCACGGTTGGAATTTCCAGATCGGAATTCCTGGGTAAGTCTTTGAGCTAGGTTCTTCCTTTGGTCTTCTTCTCTAGTACGGATTAATTCATCTGTCAAGATGTTTGCTAGTTCTACAGCTTCTTCTATGGTTTGAGGTCTAGCTGCCTTGACTACATGTCTAATCTCCCCGATTAATCCCCAGATATAACGGGAGATTAATACTGGTTCAGGTGATGCAAGGGTAGGTACTATTCTAGCATATTCAAAGAATGTAGTAGTATAACCTTTACTATCTACCCCGGTCATTCTAAGGTTTAGAAACTTATTTGCTATCTGTTCCTTTTCATTGGGATGGCAGAATTTCCTTTATACCATATTCTTAAATTCCTCCTATTCCATGTTGTATACCCTATCACTTCCTCTTGACTGGAGGATAGTGTTCCACCATTCTAAGGCTGAGTTTTTAAACAAATTAGAAGCAAACATGATTTTGTCTTCTTCAGCACACTTGCTTATTTTTAAAATAGCCTCAGTCTTTTCTATCCAGCGCAAAGTTGCAATGGGTCCTTCATTGCCCGAGAATTCTATTGGTTTGCAGGACCATAATTCTTTATAAGAACAACCATAAGGCATGGTTCTTCTTCTTTTCGGAATGGGCATTTGAAGTACAGGTCCATTGTTCACGCTGTGTTCAGGTTCAGTTGGTCGTTTACTGCTATGCTTACTTTTATTATCCGCTTCTTTAACAGTTTGAATAATAAATGGCATTGCATCTATGATTCCTTGTGCCACTATGTGTTGGATGGCACTATTATCCACTTGGTTTCCATTGTTATTATTGTTCGGATTCTCATTATCCAGATTATCGTTATTCGGGTGGTTATCATTCTGGTTTTCCTGGTTCACTTCGTTGTCCATCTGAATTTTAAACATTTACCACGCATTAATATCACAAAATAATATAGCCAATCTCATGACACGCACTTTGGTCAAAAAGGTCGATCATTACGACTTTACTCTATTTTTATATAATATGCATCTACTACAAACCAACACTGGAAATTAAAATTACAATACCAACTGAAATAAAAATTACACTAATAGTAGTAGGCATCTGTAGTTTTTTTTTTTCATACACATACACACATATTATATTATTTTATTATTAGTATTATTATAACTACCGTCTCCACCATCACATTCATGAATATGGATTCATCCAGAAATCCATATTGCGCTCGTCGTACTTCCAGACGAGTCACTCTCCCACCTGTTTCATTCTTTCACTACTCTCTAAAATTTCCTCACCAAATGTCCTAAGTTCTTGTACATTGTTACCCTAGAATGAATGGTAATCGTATGTGTACATTTTAGTGGCATTTAGACTATAAAAAGCATGCTGAGTAAAGTTTCCAGCCAACTTCAACTGGCTGTAACCGGACCATTATAAATCGAAAAATTGATTTTCTGAAGTCTAAGTTATGTATTTTCAAAAAATGAAGCAAATGGCACTGGAATCATATTTTTTTGAGGTTGTTTACTATTTTTAAAGACCCGTTTTGTAACAGTAGCTAAAGCTGAGTTTTTACTGCAGTAAATGGGTGATTTGTTTTTAGTCATAACTTGAAATCTATGTTGAATCAGCTCATGAAAATTATACTGTAGATGACCACTGATGTCGTAGTAATTCTCTCACTGGAATTTCGTCAAACGGACTTACGATAAATTTTAGATGAATTATTTCGTAGACTGCAGTCAGAAAGTGACAAATCTGATTGCAGTCCGGTAAATAAAATTTTATAAAATATTGGTAATTAACTGGACCCCGATATTTTTACGCAATAATATTTGGATCATATAAGACATTATGTATAAATTTGGGAATTTTTGGAATAAGATACCTATTTTATTAAAATGCCCGAAAACAACCCAGTTATGTATATTAAAACTGAAATGATATAAGTAGTATTTTGCATATCTAAATGACGGGTTGGTTATTTGAGAACGATCTAATGTGTTATATGCTAAAGAAAATGATATGTTATTTAGCATGGACACCTCCATTTACAAAGGAGACTATGGCGAAATTTTCTGAAAATCCTAACACTTAGTAAATATTTTCTAGACAAGTGTTTACTAGTATATTTTAGACTATGTTTTTCAAACATAAAACTCGCCATAATTTTTGTAACGAAAATACAAAGTATCGGAGGTTGGTTTTATACATGAAAATGGTTAAATATATATTTAGAATATATATTTTGTATTAAGACACACGTGTGGATAATTGTTGTTTTGTGGATTATTTATATATTTCTAAGTGGGACTTAAAGATGTATATTGTTTTGGATTAACACCGGAATACGACGCCACTACATGGCTAGATAAACAAATACAAGAATACGGATAACCATGTATGAAATACCCCATCCTTGGGAAGGAAATACGAATACGAATACTTGAGAAGTATTAATACAGAAATATTGTATAAACAATTATTCCAAAACGAAATATAATTATTATAACTTGGAATAATATCAGAAACGTAACTGAAAAACATAAATGCTAAGACAAGGCACGACCCGTTCGTCTAATAGACGTTAGACCATTGTAGGTAGTCGTGTTTGCTGAGGAGATTTGGGTTACAAGTACCGAAGACGCAATACAGTGAGTTCATGCCCCCCTTTTCTTTTAACTGTTTTCAGTCTTATACTTCGGGGGTGAAATACATGTTACAATTATACAGACACTTTATACATGGTATGGTTAGCATAAGGAGGGCATACTACTTAGATCATGTGAGTGGGTAGGCGGAAACTTAAGGCCATCAATCCTCGTTATAGGACCGAGGGACATGAGTGATAGATCGATTCGGGTGTAGCGAGCCCCACTCCTGAGTCCGCTGAGTGGACCATGTGGTGACTATGTCTTACAGCCGGAAGCCCGGTACAAAATCTGCTAGGTTTGAGTCTTCCTGCATCATTTCACACATATCAATGGCCTTGTAAACCATTGGTGATCTCTTTTTCCTTATTGCTACATACCAGGGACTTACATACATACTTACAACGTTACAAAGGTTTATACATACACACAAACGAACACATGAACTCGCTCAACTTTTGTTGATTTTTCAAACTACATGTATTTCAGGGAACTAAACGGATCTGGCAGGTGTATGCATGTGTCTACAAGCTGCGTGTTAAATAAAGGATATATCCTATTCCTGGACGTGATACATGTTACTAAACTCAGGATTATTTAAAGTCTTTTGTTGAGTCCATGGGAACTCATTTGAACATGTTATGGTTTGTAACTAATTGGCGTCAATGTTTTCAAGACAATGGTATTGTGGTATTTTCTAAACTTTATTATGGATGAAAATCTTTTGGTTTTATCATATAGCATTGTTATGATTGATTGCTATGGTATTAAGAAGTCACACCAAATAACCACGCTTCCACAAAAGTCAGGGTGTGACACAAGGATTGGTCCACTAAATTGAATGATACTTTGTGGGCGTATTGTACGGCTAACAAAACGCCTATTGGAACTACACCATATAGATTAGTCAATGGAAAGGGTTGTCACTTACCGGTAGAGATTGCACATCGTGCACTTTAGGTTGTTAAATAGGTTAACACTGATTATGACACTACAAGTAAGGAGAGACAGTTGGAATTATGAGACTTGGAAGAGATCCGAAATGAATCTTATGATTATGCATCATCTTATAAGGACAAGATGAAGAAGGTGCATGACACAAAGCTATGGCCAAAGGTATTTGAGGTTGGTCAGTTGGTTTGGTTGTATAATTCCAGGTTGAAGTTGTTTCCTGGAAAGCTAGAGAGTAAATAGACGGGTCCACACCGCATTATGCGTAATGGAAACCAAGGAGATGTGGAGATTGAAGATTTTGATGGTCATATTCAACAAATGGTGAATGGCTACAGACCGAAGCCATATATGAATGCACGGGAAAGCAATGGACCAGAGAAGCATGTGGAGGTCCTTTATGTGAGCACTCTTCTCACGAAGGCTACTTGAGCTTACATGTATGATCTGGCTAAAGATCTAAAACTTAGCGCTCTTGGGAGGCAGCCTAAGTTTTCTTTCTCTTCTCTTTTGTTTTTAAATTATGTGTTATACGCACAATCGAACAGGTGTGGGGAAGTATGAGGAAGTTTATTCTAAGTTTTGGAGTAGTTGAGGGCACTGTATCATTATTAGGGGGGGGGGGGGGTAGGGCAAGAGATTAAACGTTTTTCATCTAAATTTGGACGAAAAATTGTAAATTGTATATTGTTTTTTGTATAGTTTTCTTGGTTGTTTAGAGTTTGCAAGAAATTGAAGTGTTCCGACGTTGAGGAAACACGAAAAATACACTCCCTCGTGCCATGCGGGGAGCACATCAAATCTTTCGCGACGCGCGACGTGTTTCCAAATAACGAAGGTCAAATTGCATGTCCCTGCGCCTCGCGGGGGTTATGACTTCTTTTCCGCGACAGCGGACGAGTGCAACATTCTGAAAAAATATATACATCAGCGGCTTCAGCCTTTTTCCCCAAATCATAATAACTTTCTTGAACCCTAATCACCGATACCTACCACAAACCACCATCAATCTCCACAACAAAATCTACCACCACCCCCATCGACCACACCTCCACATCCATGTATCACCACCGCTGATACCATCTCTCCACCGTTCACCACCTAGTTCAGGCCATAGCATCACCACGAACCACTGTTTTCCGTCGCCATCCGCCACCAGCCGCCAAAAATCTGATTTCCAATCACCACCGTCCGTGAACAACCTCTTCGTCAACCGTGATTTCAGTTGGTCGCGTGTTTTGGTTCGTGTCTTAGTCGTCAAACATGTATGAAGTTAATGTATTTTGTATTTTGTGTTCTTGTAATTCCGTTTTGGTCTTAGTTGTCAACATTGAGTCGCCTTGTTGTTTATTAGACCTGAAGATGTTAGTAGATTTAGGTTGCGAAGTGAGAATGATTTAGTGTTGACATGGAATGATAGATGGAAGATATGTGAATGAATGAAGGGACTTGATAAGCTTTGTGATGATTGGGGGTTATTGGATGTTTAGGATGGTGGGCACATAAGTAGTGTGTTAAGAAGTATAAGGGTGGTCAGTGTTGTTGTATTAATTTGTTAGAAGGGTCTTCGAGTATCTGATGCTTCGTGGAAGAATGTTGAAGAGATGGAGACGCGTTTCCCAGATTCTAATTTTGATCTTTAGTTTTGAGGTAAAAATTGTCAAAGTAATGGGGATTGTTATTTGGTAAAAGTCTAAGGGTTAAAATGTAAATGTTTGTGAGCTTAGGGACTGTATGTGTCACAAGTTTAATAGGTCTGTTAGTTGTATGTCACTGTGTACTTAACCAAATTCATTAATGATAGTTGGTATCGTTTTGTGAGCTAACATCTGTTACTCTTTCTCTATCTAAACACTTTCTCTAGTTCTTCACGTAACAATCGACCTACTAGCCACCTAGGGTTTTGCATGAGGCCCAAAAGGTTTTTATAATTATCGGAGACCGCCCTGGTAAAAGGGTTAAGTAGAAACTAAAAACTGACCGTATGTCAAACTAGAACAGTCACTGACCGATCTGAACATGCCATATATGACCCAACTCACTTTCTTTAAGTTTAAACTTAAAAAAATGGACATATTTAATCTTACTTTTTTTTTATAATTTCATGCAAACCATGTGAATTGTGGGCGTTGCCTACTTCTCTCTTATAAATTTGTTGCAAACTTCGGCATGATGTAATAGGGTTTAAGGTTTTATCCTCATTAAAGTGTTAGGTTTTCTTACCTAATATCATGTCTCATTAAAGTGTTAGGTTTTGTTACATAATATCATGTATATGGGTAGGGGATTATTTGAGAAGATAATCTAATTGAGAAGAAAAAGAATAAAAGGTATAATAATAGTTTCTCTAATTTTATTTATTGTTATCTTTGACTAAAATTAATTAGTTATTTAATATTATTGAATGTTTTTACTGTATCATGTAGGGGAAACAACAGAAAAAGATACAAGCCTTCAATTGAAGGAGAATACTTACTATGGTGGATGAAGCTCTAGTGATGGATTCATTCCAAATTGTGTTGTAGGTTTGTGATTTTTCAAATCTTTGGTCACACTATGCAACTACCCACATCAATAATACAGGGGAAAAAAAAAACGATAAATCTGCTTATACCTGGCTATCGATGATTACAATGATGATGATACGACGGATCAGACGACGACCGGCGGCGGAAGATTGGTGGTCACGACAATCTACTAAAACCCTAGGTCGCCGGGATAAATTCCCAGCCCTAAGCGGCCACCTAAGGACCACCGTGACGCTACATATACGCCGCCCATCTCTCCTTTGTCTCTATCTCTTCACTCTCGGCCGAAATATGTTTGGAGTTGGGATCAGGTGGAGTGTGTGGGTGTCGATGGAAGAGATGACAAAGAAGCTGGTATACAACTCTGTAAAGGAAGAAGTAACAGAGGTAACGTCACTATGGGTACAACGAATTATGCAAAGAATACAACCCTTAGTGCATACAAATGTTGCAAAATAATAGTATATAAATATCATGTATATGTGTAGGGGATTATTTGAGAAGATAATTTAATTGAGAAGAAGAAGAACAAAAGGTATAATAATAGTTTATCTAATTTTATTTATTGTTATCTTTGACTAATTAATTAGTTATAAAGACTATCATTATTTAGATTAAAAAATTTTGTCTGCACACCGAAATTTATTCTACACATTTCAAAATTTATCCTACACGTATCGAAATTTATTCTACGTTTTATCCTACACATTTCATATTTACCCAACACTCTAAATTATTATCATTTGAAAAAATATATATTTTGAAAATAAGTTAGAAATTTAAAATTGGTAGCTATTAAAGAGTAAGACTAAAATTAATGATTATTATGTAAGTTGAATATACCTTTACAATAACATTAAATATAATATTAAATGAGGTAAAATAAAGTATTTTTATTGGTTGGATTTTATTTTTTTTTGTTCTTATAAAGATTTCCTTCTTATAAAAATCAAATATTTTTTTATTGGTTGCTTTTATAGACAAAAGATCAAATACAAATACTCTTATCATACAAAAGATATGAATAGGGTGAAAATGTAAAAAAGGCGGTGGTGTTTCGTAATTATTTACTCGCAGAGTAATAATCAAAATTACTTTACAAATGATCTTGTATGGTAATTTTGATATTGTATAGTAATTTGTAAAATTTTCTTGTGTGGTAATTTTGATCTTGTAAGTAATTTTGTAGAGTATTATAACTACGCTACAAATGATCTTGTATGTTAATTTTGATCTTGTAAGGTAATTTTGTAGAGTATCATAATTACTCTACAAATGATTTTGTAGAGTAATTTTGAATTGTATGTTTTTTTTATAAACTTACAGAGTAATTTTGATACACTTGTAGAGTAATTTTGATGCAGAATACTTTTGATACACTTGTAGAGTAATTTTGATAATTACCCTACAAGATCAAAGTTACCCTGATCATTTTTAGAGTAATTTTAATAATTACCCTACGAGCAAATAACTACGAAAATGTCATCGCCATTTGTTTTGCTTTTTAAGCCTTTCGTACGTTTTGTACGATAAGTCACTTTGTACGTGAACTTAGTATCTATCGTTGAATATATCGTGAGTTTAGTAATTGCGCATCTTAATGAACCAATGTCGGTAGGATTGAGAAAAATCCTGTAGTACGATATGTCCTTTTTTTAACTCAGTTTAGAAAAAAAAAAAAATGAAAGAGAATAGAATGTTTGATTTTTTTATTCCTAATCTTCCAACTAAAATAAGATTTTATATATGTTTCAGGCTTTCAGCTGTGAATCCGAACCCACTAAAAACTCAAAACAGTCGAGGATTAAATTTTTAACAGATATTTTTACCCACACACCTGCATTTTGTTTTGTTATTTTGAACGGGTAAAATAAATTACTTTTTCCAAATATGGTGCATTATTTAAATAGACCTTGTACTTCTTGTTCAAACACCAAATGTTAACCATTAACGCATAATTAGATTTGACGCTTCATCGTAAATAATAGCCTGTATAATAAGCCCCGCGTTATTATTATATATTAAAAGTAACAAGATCGCGCACAACTTTTAATATATAATAATCTCATCCCTACAAGATCGAGATCGATACAGGACGGAATCAGGATCGGGATCGGTATTTAATAACAAATGCTCATCCCTAGTTTTGAATGATATGAAATAATGTTACTCCACGTTATTCACGGATTGGTTGCTCTCAAAGACTTCGAGTTTTGGTCCTTTGGACTTTGATTACGAATCTCCACCTCAAGCCAAGCTATTTGATTCACTTTCATCTCTGCTTTGATTGGTGTTGGGCTAAGCAATTTGAACTTAGATATGTTAGGGAGGATCTCTTGGACAGCCCATTTCCACACAGCCCATTTTTACTTTTAGCCCATTTCTAACCCTCTTTTCTTAGGGAGGATCTCTTGGCAATATCTAACTACTATAATAAAAGAAACAAACTTTTGGAAACGTGTTAGTTATCATCAAATTTATATTTATCTAAATAATAAATTAATATTAAATTTAATCATACTTTAATAAAATATTATCCTTAATTTAATATATTTTTAAAACAAATACCTATCTTATCTATTTATCTTATATTAAATATATAAATAATAAATTAATATTAAATGTTATCCTAATTTATTAAAAGCATAACTTTTTTTTAATTATTTGGTATACAAAATTATGTTTATTCAACTCGAGTAAAACGCGAGGTTTTTAAAGATATAATTTTTTTTAGAGTAAACTGCCATTTTGGTCCCTGTGGTTTGGGCACTTTTGCCATTTTAGTCCAAATCTCAAACTTTTTACATCTGGGTCCCTGTGGTTTCGTTTTTGTTGCCGTTTTGGTCCAAAACTCAAATCAGATCAGATTTCTCAAAAAAAAAACCCTGCTATTTTGTCCTTTTCTGAAGGGGCATTTTGGTCATTTTCAAAAAAAAACCCTGTCTGTCTCTCTTCTCTCCTCTCTATCTGCAGATCACCAAAAAAACCCCTGTCTCTCTCTCTCTCTCTCTTTTCTCTCTCTCTCTATTTGCAGATCATCACCAAAAAACCCGTCTCTCTCTCTACTCTCTCTCTCTATCTACAGTCTATACCCTTCACTTAGGGTTATATGACAGTGAGCAAAGAAGAACCAGAAGCAGCACTCCTGATGAACACAATCAGTTCTTAAACAAGAACTGAATCAAGAACCACAAGTAGCCTTCGTCGAAGATATCGGTTCGAAGACACCAAAAACCACATGAATCAAGAGGTCAACGGTTCGAATACACGAAACCCTTCACCCCACCACCACCATCAATTCCTGCCGGCCAAACACCACAACATACAATCATTTCATCAAACACTTAATCTACATATAAGCAATAACAACAGACCAAACACTTCATCAATCTGCAATTAAACAAAAACCCACATGGCGGGGACCAACGGCGGCTCAGCCGAACCACCGCTGCCACCTCCGCAATACCCAGATGTTGATTGTCGGTCGTTTTCGCATCATCTCGCGGGAGCTATGGCTTCCCCTGTTTCAAAAATTTGACCGGCGATTGCTGTTGAGGGGTTGAAAGAGACGGATGAGAAGAAATCAGGGGTTTTAGTTGGGTCCTAAGATGACTTTCGTATTTCTACTAAGGGTGAACGGTGTCTTGGTCGTACCCGACTTCTTTTTTAACCCCGTGAAGCATGTGTGTATGTATTTTATGTGTGTGTATCAGTGTATGTATTTCATGTTTATGTGTGTTTTCCAGGTTGGAATAAGGTGTTTTTTCTTTTTTCTTTTTCATTTATAAATTATATACATATTTTTTTTTAAATCTTAAATATTTTTTAAATTACGTTTGTGTAATATTAGGTGTGCGTAATACTTTTAATTCGGTTTGCGTAATATTAAGCGTGTGTAATATTATAAAGGTTTGTTTAATTTTTATGTAATTTGTTTTATATATTTTATATATAAATTTATGTGTTTAATTAGACTTCCTTTAAAAATATATTTTGTTTTAAACTTTAAATTAAATTAAATTAAAAAATTTTGGTTTTAGAAAAATTTGGGACAACACTGTGCAATCTGAGAAAATATAGGGAAAGCTCGGAATAGCTGATATGGCACTGACGTGTGACACAAGAAAATCTGTGAAAAATGAGACAACACCCTCTACCCTAAGCATTTGTGTTTTTTTTGGCATCAATAACAAATAACAAAATTGGGTCCGACTACAAAGGCAATTAACCAAGGCAGGAACTTTTGTATTAAAATAGAACTAGATGAAAGCTCTAATGTTAAAAGAATATAAGCAAAGTATGTAAATTATTATATTTTGCAATATAATGCGAACGACGTTGCTTCTTGAAATCTAATGAACATGTAATACGTTACATTATCCATTGTCCATTTTTTTTTTGTTTTTTTTTGTTTTTTTTTTTTTTTTGAATGGCTAAACTTGCACACCATGGGGATTGAACCCATGACCTCCTATTATTCTACACCTTATCTAACTCACCAACACCATTAGGCTATTCCCAATGGATATCCATTGTCCATTTGATGTTGAAGACAACATGAATGCATATCATGTGTTCATTTGGGTTAATTGCCGGGTCTAATTACTAGTTTTAACTTATTACCAAATTCTCAATTAACTCAAGAAGTTAATAAGAGGAATAGGAACCCATAAATTTTTTTTTAGAACTCATGTAAAAATATAACTATTTCTGTTCAAAATTAGTGAAAGTTTATATTCCAACTATTTTTTTTTTCTGAATCTAATTAAACCATTTAATCGAAAGAATTTGACCATTTCATTATTTCATAATTTAATAGAACGTTTGGAATTTTATACACCTTTAATTCAGTTTGGTATTTGGTATTTGGTATTTGGTATTTGGTTTTGAGGTCAAAGCTTGCTTGTTTTGCCGAATTTAACCACTTAATATTTTAAACGACTATACAAGTTGGTTGATTTCTTACTACCTACAAATGTGTTCAAATTATGAGTATTTATAAACTTTTCTTTCATTTTGGAGTTTCATATTTTATGCTTGCTTGACTAATTTATATCTGGCAGGTGTTCAAGTAATGATTACCTTTTCTACAAGTTGTTTTTGTAACTAAAATAAGGGAATATCATGTGTTCATTCGGGTTAAAATGAAAATGAACAAAAATATAATAGTTTGTTTTGGTGCAACTCTGGCCGTATGATATGTCAGCATATGCATGTTTCTTTGGTAACTTTTTTTTTTTACTTTTTAAATAAATTTTGGTAATTAGTAAAGACAAAAGTTGACGGCCATGATGACCCAGCTGGGTCCCAACCGAATGATCCCATGTTGTTTGGTCCACATGTGATGAGACTCAACAAGGATGTGCACATGCTCTTCATGTGATCCCATCCCATTTGAAATTTCATTTTCTAAATCACTCGTTCAATTATTTGGCATATATTTTTGTTGTGTGCGCATGAGAAGGGGCGTCTAGACCGGCTACTTTAACTTCCTTCAATTTTATTGTGTTATGACATTTAAATTATTAATTATCGTTTTTAGTGGCACCAATTAGACTTTCCAACCTTCTTTTTTATTTTTTTTATTACAAATAAATAATTAAACACATAAACAACTAATACATTCCTAATAATTTTTAAAAATACATTCCTAAAAATAAAGATAAAAATTAAAACATTCCTAAAAATAAAAATAATACATTCCTAATAAATATAATTAAACATTCAACACACAATTTTAAACTAATACATTTCTAACAAAAATAATTAATCCTAATCACCCAAGAACGATTCGGGCGAGGAGACGGAACAATCACTATCACGACCGTCCGACCTATGGTTGGGAGTTCGATGAGGTGCGATTTCGGGTGTTGTGCAACGCATTTCCTCATCCGATCTTTCAATTTATTCCTCCCCCAGGCCAGTTTCATAGCCTTCGACCTATGCTTGGACTTCTTGTGTCGGCGCAAGACGAGACACCTGAACAGTTCTTATACCACAAGTTGAAGCAGACTAAAGGTATAATGGTACACACAATTCAACTATTCCACAGGTAAATCGTCATGATGTTGTGGTTGGTAGTATTCATAAATAAGAGGTTGGTTTGTAGGCGGTGGGTTTGTAGGTTGTTGGTTTGCAAGACGTGTTGACCGTCGATGGTTTAAAGGCGGTGGGTTTGGAGCTTGTTGGTTTGAAGGTTGCGGGTTTATACAACGATGTGTTGATCGTCGAAGATGTGAAGATTCAGATGGTTCGGTAGCTAGGAAACGGATAACCACCATCATTTTAATGAAATATGGTGAAAAAACTGGATGTATAGATACATTTGTAGTGAAATTGTAGAGATATTGAAATGGGGTAAAATGTGAATTGGGTTGGTTTAAATATGAATGGTAAAATAGTTGAAATGTAAATTATTTAAATATTTTTTTTATTTAAACGACATATTAGCCGTTGGAAAAGCATCGCTTCAAATCACAAGCGGCAACCACCCAACCCAATCCTACCCATTGGGCCATATCCACATAACCGATGGCGGTGTGTGGTCTACAGATTAGGGGTGCCCGATGGCAAGGGGTTGAGTGGCCCACCCCCTTATATTTCGTTTGGTGAGTAACTTTTAGTTATATAGATTATAGGTTTAAATTTTTAATATCAATTATAAAAAATAAGTTGATAATCATATATTCTCATAGCAGTTTGAGTAAAAAACTACCACGTATTAGATGAAATACTATTCTTGATGTACCTTCTTATAATTTGTTATTGTTGTGAGTTCTTAAATGTAAAACCCTCTAGTATAAATTTGTATCATTCATAATGTTAATTCATTCCTTAAATAGACAATAAACATGGTATCAACCTTTGATGTTGAGTTCTAATCCCAAACTCTATCAAATTCCTTAAAACCTTTTTCTTTTCTGCTTCCTTTCTTTTCTGTTTCCAAGCCACTTCTAACTCCCCTCCTTGTGTTTCAATCTTTTTTCCACTCTATCTTTTTTCCTAGTACCTTCTACCCTCCATTCTTTCCATCACAAAATCAACAATGGCTTCATCCTCTTCCACCAAAGAATCCCATCTCTATGAATGGTCTTACCCACATGCTTGCCATCAAACTCACCTCAATAAGCTACCTCTATTAGAGGAACCAAATGTTACCCCTTGTATCCTACCAACAACTTCTCCATCATGTTGATGGCTCCAAGCTTCTCCACCAAAAACATTTATCCTCAATGAAAAAAGTTGATGAAAATGCAGATTACCTTGATTGGATTACGGATGAGCAATGCACGTGATCATCTTCAACATTTCTCTCACTGAAGAAACACTCTTAGTCATCGTGGACCTCCCCATGGATCGTGACATTTGGCTTGCCTTAGAAGCGGCATATAGTAATTCCTCGGTTGAACGGGTACAAAACCTACGCGACAATCTCCAGTTAACTCTCAAAGGAGATAAGTCAGTTTTCGATTATGAATGTTCTTTCAACGCTGTTTGTGACCAATTGTGTGCTATTGGACATTTAGTTGACCTATCAGAACAACTCTAATGGTTTTTATGCGATCTTGGTCCATCTTTTGAGAATTCCCCAACATCAATAAGATCCTCTTGTCCTTTACATTCATTTTCTTATCTTTTAGCAAGGGGTGAGAGTCATGATTTATTTGTGAAAGCTTTGCATGGAAATCAATCCCCTGCCCCTACTTTGATTTCACAACCAATCAATCCCATCCACCTTCTAATCGCTACAACAGTAGTCTTAGCCCAAGACCATTTTTGGCCCAAATACACCACAACAGAAACCCACAAGTCTTTTCTCACCCTAATCGCACCCACACTCAACCGAACTACTCCACCTCCTCGTTCCCAAACCGTGCCTGTCACCCACCTCATTGCCAACTCTACCGTACTCAAGGACATTATGCCACTAAATGCCCTAAACTTGCTTCATTTGCTAGTTCTGTCACACCCACTGAAGAACAATTTGCACATGCCTTCCATGCTCAATGTCATATGAATACCAACATACAAGATTGGACTTATGACACGATGTCACACTCTAATTTCCTGGTGGGCTCGGACTTAGGGTTTATGCATGACGGTTAGATAACAGTATCATAATTGGCAGCAGAAGTAAGGAATGATAAAGTACAAGTATTAAAACTTGAATTTATATTACATTAAATTTATAACATTGTGTTTGGTACAAACACTAGGCAGGATTAAAATAAAATGGACTTTTGACATCGTAGGTCTTTAGCCATAGAGTCGCAAATTCCAAAGCTTTATGGCCGAACCGTATCCAGCCTACTATTGAGGTTCGTCACCTATGCTTAATCTTTAATAAATACATCAGTTTACACTGGTAAATACTATTAACCGACTCTTTTGAAAATCATTTTTCAAAGTCATTTGATATATGAAAACCATAGGGTAATCATTTTATTATTAAATTGGGATAGATTCTTGTTACTAGTTTTACATGCTTGTCAATATAGTCGGAGACAAGAATCAAATGCCGGTACATGGTCAATATACACACCATCTTTAATATTTTACGTCTGTCAGGTGTATGCCTACACCCCGCACTTATTTTATATGGCCATTTTAGTTAATAAGTCGGGACACCCGGACACAATACCATTAACTCCCAAGTGTTTAATGTTTTCAAGCAAAACAAATTAACCTGGATTGTTGCATTTCTATAACAACTTTTGCCCATTTACAATACCTGCTCCAAGTGGCTAATGCCATATCCCAAGTTTTTAAATAAAAATAGGCTAAAAGTATTTACCTTTGCTAGCTGTTAAAACAATGTATTTGATTCTTGTAGTAAAGTCGTATTCAAAGTATATTAATCCTAGACGCAATTATCTAGAGGGCTCTATAGTCCGGAATGAACATAATTACTATCTATTAGAATCTTTACGGGTCATTGGTAAGTCTCTTTGACTTTGACCCGTTAACTTAGAATTGCGCCCGGTTCTGCTAGATTAAGCGTGGACATGATAGAATATGGTTTATACCGTCCGAGTAAGAAGTCTCATGTGATACGGGTTATTTGACCAATCATATTGATTTGGAAAGGTTTTTGAAAAGGTTTGACCCGATACGACTAGTTTATATGGTTTATGCCATTTTAACTAGTCGTACCCGTAAATGCGGGTTGGGGGTGTTTGAATGTGTTCGTGATAAATCCGACATGTTAAAATATATTTAATGATGTTATGCAACTTCTTTGGTATCCAAATACCTAGTTTTAATACTTAAAAAGTTCATTTGCCACAAAATACATAGAGTTGCGTTTGACTTTTATTAATACATGTTTGACTCCTCACTTGACCAATTTGAACGTGATGATCACGGGATATAGATGCAGGGAATTATACCCTATGATATAATGATCATGTGGGAATTTTTTATCTGGTTTTAACTTGACCAAAATGGTCAGAACCAAAAGTTAAATCAAAAGTCAAACTACTTGACTTTCGGATAAAATCTAACTACAAAATTGAAATTAACTTATAGGAAATACTTACCTAAACTTGAAGAATACTTAGAACTCAGAGAAGGAGGCTTCCTAAAGGCAGAAGTAAGCTCCAAGATTTTTGAGAGTGAAGTGAGAAAGGTGTGAATGAAACTTTTGAAGAAGGTGCCTATTTATACTAATCCTTAAGTGCTAATATGATGCCAAGTGTTTCCAAATATTCTCAAGTTTTGATTAGTTTCATAACAGGTGGAGGAAGGTGGATAAGTGTGGCAAGAACCGGGGAGAGGTGGCACAAGACTGAACCTGTTGCTGCTAGAAAGGGTTCTGCTATCAGCGACTGTTGGACCTATAAAAGAACAGATGATGTTGGAAAGCCAAAACATTCCAAACAACTAGTCAAAGTTCAATAAAGAGCAGCCTGATATAAAGACTCCTCCCAAAGATAGAGAATCTTGAACACCTATATCAGAGCATCTGTTGAAAACAAGCAAACCACTGATCAAAGCCTTGGAACCACTGTTCAAGAAGAAACAAAGTCTGTTGAAGCCAAAAGTCTGATGAAGAAAACCAAGCATCTGTCCGGGCAAACAGATGTTTGGATCAAGGCAATAAAGGATAGTCAAAATAGATGTTTCCCAATGTAATAGTACTTTAGATTTGTTAGATGTCACTATCAGGGTGATGTCAGCAAATCACAAACAAAGGTTCTGTACTCTATATAAATAGATCTCATTTGTTTGAGATCTAGTATCACTTCATTCCTTTTGTATGAACCAATTATGAGTGATCGGCTGAGGGGGGAGTTTATGTAAAATCAATTGTGCTGTATTTGTAACCATGTGAGTTTAATATAAATCAGTCTTTGATAAATGGATTCCCAGCTTGTGTTTTATTTTACTTGCATTTACAGTTTATAAATTGTTTATGTAATTGTTTGCTTATTTCACAAGTTACAAAAACAAAGGTAAAGTTGCAAATGTAAAAGCAATAAAAGGAGGAAAAGAAAAATCTTTCCTCCTGTATCCAAGACTTCTAAGTTACATATTACAAAGGGTACTGGCACAAAACATTTTTGCACAGGGTAAAGCCCTGCAAATAAAAGGCCTTTCAAACGAAATATTCACTCGCATGATGATCATGAGTCAAGGAAATATGAGTGAACAAAATGTTTTTGAAAACCAAGAACCCGGAAAACTATTCTGAGCTAGATTTTCAAATGTTTGAGTTAGATGCAAAAGCATTCAATAATATTGCAACTTCTCTACCAAACGAAATCTATGCCGATCTATTAGACTATTACATGACAATAGAGGAAAAGTGTTGGGTGTTATTTTAAACTCAAAATTCAGAAAATTAGGGAATATTACGGCAAACATTCTCAAAATTCCCAACCGGCGGCATGAGATTTTTAGTAATGTTAAGGAAGGATTCCTAACAAAAAAACTAACTAAAAAATTGTAAGACCCATAGTAGTTTTTAACATTATTATAACGTTAAAATAAGCATAAAAGTTAGTTTTGATAGTTTATTAACAAGTTACAACAAGTCCCATGAGCCAAACAAACAAAATAACAAGGATTTGCAAATTCTACACCCGTCGCGTGCCGCGACGGGTCTAGTATTTCTTTGTCGCGCGCCGCGACAGGTGTTGCATGACACGACGGTAAAACCACCCACCTGTCGCGCGACGCTAGCACCCACTTTTGAAAGAAAGTTCCCTTTTGTTGTTGCACTTGCCCAGCTCAAACTTAAACCAAAATCCTAACTTTAAAACTTGATAACTTTTGTTCTACTTATCCGATTCGTGTGATTCTTTTTCCTACGCGATCGTAATTTAATTCTCCATCTTATGGAGTTAAAACCTGATATCTAACTTCTCAAAATATAGGATTTCAAGCCCTCGGCTTGAAATTGATTTACTAAGACTTTTGACCCGTTTAAGTTTAAAACCACTAACTTGTTTCCAACTAATCAAAATACACGCTGCAATTCATTTAACACTAAATCTTTAGCTAGGGTTCATAATTCTTATGAATCACGCAACTAGTACGCAAGCTATGCGCATAGATCTGTTTTGACCCGTTTAGGGGATTTAAGCAATTTAGTCTAAAACTAGCTCTTTTCTTTTCACACTTCGTAATTCTACATCTAAAATATCTACTTATATTCCACCACAACTATTTTTGTTGTGGATTTGGCATAACTAATTTATTATCCCAAACTTACCCTTCGGTTGGTCATTTTACGCAAATGACCCATTTTTAGGCATTTGAACCACAAATGCGTATGCCAATAACTTTTATTCAAATCTACGGATTACATAATCATAGTTCAAATTCCTAAACAACCTCTAAGGGTCGTTTGTCCGGTTTTCCCATCAAGGGCTTTTTGGTCAAATTTAGTCCCCCGTTTTACGACGAAGGACTTTCGCTACTTATTTGACCAAAAATGTACGTTTAACCACAATCATATTTATATGTACCTGGCTTGGGTCAACCTATTGACCCGTTTAAATACCTTGCCTCCATAATATGCTAATTCATAGCATTGGTAATTCATAAACAATTTTATCCTGTAAGCATAAGACTTGACAAGTACTTATTAGTCATCGTTTGTCAAATGGCATCAACATTACCATTTGACCCGTTTGGTCTAAATGACCAACATTTTGTGCTTAAATTAAAGGGTATTTATTTACCATTTCATTTAGTAACTCTCTTCGATTTTTTTACCATTTAGTTATGTCCTTAACTCGTTTCTTATGTGATTAACCCAACATAGTTTATGCCACTTGGTGTCTTTTAAAATTTTGACTTTTATCCATTTATATGTGGCTAAAATCATCGTTTACCCTTTTTATCTGTTTAGGCTTAATCATAAGGTAGACATTCGAAAACTCATTTTTACATATATCATTTCATGACTAAATTGCCATTTCGTCATTTTTACCATCATATATGGTTTTTCAACTTTTGATATGTTCCGACCCGTACCATTTCGCATCGAAAACCATATCTTAGATATTATCTTTATCGTATATGTGATTTTTAGAATAAGCTCGTATTCTACAAAAAGGTGTAAGTTTCACTTACCTTGGATCCGGTTATGCTCTTTTCCGCGGACTCGATCCGTTTGACCCGCTTCTTTCCCAAGCCTCAACCTAGCTCGTTTAGCGTCAAACTATCGTCATCATTTACATGGTGGTTAGATTATTTTTTAACAATCACGACTATTCCACCTTATGTATTTTCTATGTCAAAACTACTATTTGACTTCATCATTTGTTAGTTCAACTTATCAAAAGTTAACTACTTTTGATCACATGATTTACACAATTAAGTCTAAATCAACATGATGTTTAGAACCCTTACCGCTTCATATTACCCATAATTTTTCATATCATTCAAATGCACGTTTCACTCGAAATTTCAACATTTTAGATTCATTTAGGCATTTTAACAAAAACCTAATGGGCATAATTTTTACACATTTACAAACTAGTTCATAACTAGTTATTTTTACCAAGATTAACATCAAAATCAAACCTATATGTCCAGTGTTCATGAACTACATCTAGAACTTGTATCCTAACACCAATATTCATCAATTTAACACTCTAATTCAAGTGTTCATCATATTGTCATAAAACCCACTTAGCACCTACATAATTAGCTAGCTGAAACACAAATTTTTGGCACTAAATCGACAAGTTTACATCTAGGGTTCGTTCCTAGACTCATAGACATCTCAATTTCATTATAACATTCATAATTCATACAAGAATTTCGTTCAAGAATGTTTATCATATTTTTCAAAATATCACCAAATGACTAAATTCAACATACCTTGTGATTCCCACGACTAGGTGATCGTTTTTATGTATTCATGCAATGATTTAGGGCTTGAATCGAGCTTCAATTTGAAGATTTGTTGAGCTAGGGTTCATCTCCCTTTTTCCATACTCCTGGTCGATCGAACACACACACACACACGTGTGTGTTTTGATATTTAATATTGTTTTAATTAAAACATTTCTCTAGTTGCCCACTTTTAGTCCCTCATGTTTAGAAGTTTTATGAAGAGAGTTTAAAGTCTCGATCTTTATTCATTCACTTAATTATACATTAATAACTAGGTTAGTTATTCCTAGTTAACTTAGTAGGTTCCAGGGGTTATAACCCGTTTTTATTCTGAGTCTCGTTAACTCGGGCCCCTTCTAAACTTTATTTCCTCAAAAGCTTTTATTCCCTTTTTATTTAATATTAGGTTTATTTATTTAAATCTTTTAGTATTAACGTGGTTTGATTACCAAACCTATTTTCGGGGTGTTACAAAAATTAGATTCAAGTGCCAATGTTGAGGAAGCAATTAATCTAATATAAACACTTGTTTGTGAAAAGATTGATGCAGAGGATGATGTATATCCTGTTTCCCTGAATTTCACTGAAAATCAAAGAGCTGACACAGTAAATGGGGAGGACAATACGAAAGCTGATAAGGCTTTTGACTCATTTATGAACTAACCCATATGCTAGTGTTCAGGAAAATAAACCTCTCTTTGCAATTCAAAAGTGCAAACAGTGGCTAGTCTTTACAGATATCTTTCATGAATAAATTTTTGAAAACATGAAAATAAAATAAAATTTAAAAATAAAGAGGATGGTTGAAAAACCCTTCAAAAACAAAAACTCTGTTCAAAAGAGTGTATCATCTGTTTGAGGTATCCAAAATTCTTTTTGACTAAAGTCAACAACTGCTAGTAAAGGGTAATCTATGTTTTACCAAACCATTGTTTTCTCAAAACTCTATTTGTAACCAAACAGAGGTTTCAAACGTATATTTCTCCAACCACTGTTTGAAATACTAACCTCTGTTTCAAAAATAAATGTTACAAAAGGAAAACAAACATCTAATTGACCAAAAGTCAACATGCATTTAACCTTTGATTTCAAAAACCAAACCTCTAATTAATAAACAAATGTTTCAAAGCCTTAACAAATGTTACAAAAACATATGTGAGCTTTCCTTCACAAAAGGGTTTACTCAGTGGGCCAGACCTTCACAACAGACCTTTGTAATAAAACAAAGTTAAAGTTACAAATGTAACAACCATAAAAGGAGGAAAAGAAAAAGCTTTCCTCCTGTATCCAAGACTTATAAGTTACATTTTACAAAGGGTACTGGCATAAAACATTTTTGCACAGGGTAAAGCCCTGCAAATAAAAGGCCTTTCAAACGAAACATTCACTCGCATGATGACCATGATTCAAGATAATATGAGTGAATAAATTTTTTTGGAAAACCAAGCAATAAAATGCTTTCCACACAAACCCATTCCATTCTCATAACCGGCCCTAAAAGAAAAACCAAAAAGAGGGTATCTCTGGGGCATGAGATGCTAGAGACACCTGCTGTAGCACAAATAAAGCAAACATCTGTTGTTACTTCCTCATAACAGATGCAAACATCTCTACCTAACCTAACTTCATACATATCCTCACAAAGGACTGTGTTATAAGCACAAGGGAACCAAAACAAGAGGGATATGATTCACTTGAATATCTCTTCTCAAGCCTCTCTCCCAAGGTTGCTTCTATTTCCATACCTCCTCCCACAATTTTCCATACAATTCAACCATTGTTAAAAGAAATTGAACAAACAACTTTGGATACACTCAGTTCCTCCCAACCAAATCACAGGGAGTGAGCCACAACAAATGACTTAGCCAGAGTTAGTCATTGCTAACCCACAAACATAGGAGGTTACACCTCTTGTGTCCAAAGAGACACTTGCAGGTATTTCAAGTGAGGCAGCTACTACATTTGTATTGACAACAATCTCAAATTATACAATAGTTACATAAATAAGACCTCCTTGAAGGCAACAACTTTTAAGACAATAGTCTCTACACCAGTTGGAAGTCCCTAGTACCAAGAAAAAGGGGTACCTAGTTCAAAACTAGGTACAACCACCTTAGGTGGGAATTCAGATGATCCTATTAAATTAGGTGATGAATTAAACTATCCTGAATTGACGGAGAGAGTCACCAAGTTGAAGTCATCAGTTGAAAAAAAATCAAGGAAATGATGAAGACTTTGGTACAAAACTCTAAAGCTCCACCATAAAATGCAGACATTGCAAAAGAAATCTGGGCACATGTTCAACCATACCTACACCTTCAAAAGCAAGTTGCTGAAGAAAAGCATAACATGCAAGTAGAGTTGATAAGACAAATGGTGGATGCCAAGTACAAAGATACTCAGGCAGAGGTTAAAGCCATCAAAGACTTTATCCTTGAAAACACTAGTACAACTCTCACTCTCCCCAAATATGAAGATGATGTGGTGTAGAAATTTGAATGGCGAATTAAGCGGTGTAGAAAAAGTTTTCAAAAATAAGTTCGCTTCATTTGCACCAAAACAAGAAATTTTAAATTTTGGAGGAGAAAGCGTCGATCCTTAGAAAAGAAATTTAGTAAAAGGGCTTAGTGATTAAAATTTAACAAATGATTTGTTGATGTTGAAATGAGTCTTTGGTAAAACGATCATATAACATCCATAAGATCTTATAAGTGTATGAGAAGGGTTGATTTGATTTTGATTAAGAGTAGAAGTCCCTAGTATGATGGTATAATGTGAACGTGTTTTAGTTATTAAATCGAATATGAAGTTCATGGACAAGAGATTCATTGGACCGATTAAATTGATAGGTAGCATTTCGTAAGGTTTGGAAATTTGTGTAGTAAAACGTTTAAGAAATGTTTAAGAATCTTGTGTATATGAGTAAGTGAAAGTAGGCTGTAGGATAAGAAGTACGTTTGATAAAACAATGTATTTTGAATTTAATATAGGTAGGTATTTCGATAAATGATAAATGACTTAGGTATAAAACATGATCGGATTTGCATAATAGGACATGTTGAGGTAAAGTTTTGGTAACGATCACCTAGGTAAGGGAATCACCCCTAACTCGTCGGTGAGGTCGTTTTCAGAAAAGAAGGAGTGGAGCTAATCATCAAGGTAAGGAAATCACTCCTATCTCGATGATATGCCTCCATGTTGGTGTTACAAAGAATGTAAACAAAATTGAGTGACGTTTTGAAATCATGCATATGTATAAATGTATGAAAAAGATTTAATATGTTGTGTGTGTGAGAAGAAAATATCGAATGTAAATTTGAAAGATTGCATCGTATAAGATAAATAATAGAAACACATGTTTCATTAAAATTTGGATGGTTCCAAAACGGAACTTTGACTAACCAAAGTGGTCGAAAAGTCTTTCGAATTTGAGGAGCATGCTTTGGCCTAATAGGTGACATACTCTCGCCGACAAGTCGGTTAACGGTATCTACCCTTCCGGTTACTACATGTCCCTAATCAATCGAAATTTCGAGACTTGGCGGGATTTATGAAAAAAAATCAAGGAATGGAACTAGTCGACAAGGTGCGGGTTTCACCCCTAACTTGGCGATTTCGTATCCTAAGTGTGGTTGGTACTCGTCGGGTCAAAATTTAATTTCAACACTTTGACGAGGGTCCACTAGAATTTGAGATTTGAATTTCTCCATCAAGGTGAGGATTTCACTCCTAACTTGATGGCGAATTTCGTGTAAAAAGAATAGGTGGATTGAGAGTCGTTCACCAAATTGTGGGTTTCATGCCTATTTTGGTGAAGTTGTCTCGTTTGGGTATTACGAATGTTTGGATTTAGAATAGTCGAGTAAAATGTAGGGATTAAACAAACAAGTATAAACATGTCAAGAATGACACATAAAGAATGAAATATTAAATCAAATATTAACACATAATGAAACATGTATTATCACATAAGAATAGCGTGTCAATTATGATACATAAGGATAAAACGACATATATGTTTAAAAGGCTCAAAGAGAATGTATAAGAAACACATAAAGTGGCATGCATGTAGTTTCAAATAAAACATAAGAATAAGGCTCTAGAACTATAGACTAGGTAAAAAGCATGGCAATTCTACCTAATTCCCTATAGTTATGGCTCTGATACCAATCTGTCACACCCCAACCAATGGCGGAATCATCGGAGTGGGACTTGTTCAAGATTGCAAGAGACTTCATAACACTAATTGTGAGAATATTTAATTCAACCATTTTCATTTCATAGATAAATTGTCAAAGCATTACAAGAAATTCAAATAACAACATTGTTCAACGTAACATAACAAAATTTATACAACACTTTAAACCTAAACGTCTAAATGAGTATCTACGCATCTTTGCTAATCCATTTTCGTAGCATCATCAATCCTCAACCTGTAACATGTTTAAAATACAATTCAATGCAAAAGCAAAGGCGAGTATACAAGTTTAAGAATAAGTATAAGTATAAATTTTAAAACGAATCCACATGGCAACTTAGTTTATACAAGATCAACCTAACATGGCATGCAATATTTCTAGCCAATCCTCTGTTTACGCAAGAAAGTTTAGTTAATTCGACATGACCACAAGTTTAAGGGGGGCGGTGCGTTACTCCTATAGCGCTATACATGTCGAATGGAGGCTCGTGAAAGCTAATGACTAAAACATATCACATAAGTATGGTCCACGTAAGCATCAAGTATCATAACATTGTATTCATGTATAAGGATTGTTTTCGTACATTGCATAAAGAATAAGTTTAAGTGTAGTTTAATAGTTAAACACGTTACACCCCAAAAAGTGGTAAAAATAAAAAGGGGGTTGCGAGTATACTCACAAAAGGGGGTTGAATATGTTCGTTTAGGGACTTAGGAAGTTAAAACACAAGAATATATGTATTCGAAAGTAATCATCCTTTAACACCAAGTACTTGTTCTTGACACTATGAAACCTCAAGGGTTAATGTTTTCATGAGTAGTATACTCATTAGAATCGTAACAAGTCTTATGTCTTGGATGATGTATTCTAGTACTTTGACGAATGAACACAAGTCCACCATCAAGAGTTCGAATAGTAAATATATGTATAAGTATTATATGTATTTTTAGTCCAATAATCAAGCATGAGGTAGAAGATTAATCTTCATTTAGGTACCTCTATTGTGTCATAGAATTCATGTAGGAGGTAGGAAGAACAAACTTCTATTTAGGTACCTCTTATGGTTCACCACTACACTTGATGTAAAAACATACAAGGAGGGTCATGAACTAATATCAATACAAAAATAACAAACATCTACACTATGAAAAATCATCAAGGGATGTGGGGATTTTATGTTGGACAACCCAAGTTAGTCCACAATCACACCTTTATCAAGCTTGAAGCTTGAACACCACTTGTGGGTCAAAAACCCTAAACAAAACAGAAAGTATTTGAGGATTAACCTCCGATTTTGTATGTCTCAGCCCCGTTTTTAAGCTTAACTAACCATAGAAGAGGTTATAAGCATAAAGACGTGGGTTTGAGTGAGTTAGACTCAAGTTTGAACAAGTATAAACAAGGATTAGTAAAGCTTAATGAAAAAAGTGAACTTTGGAGCCTATTTGCCGGAGTTCCAGGGCCTTATTCTCTGTGAAATACCCATGGAATCGAAGCTAAGTTCAAGCCAAGCGTTCTGGAAAAAGAATGAGCTAATTCAGACAAGAAATGAAGAAGTTATGCTCATTTTCGTGAAGCTTGAACAATCTGCTCGAACACTGAATTGCAGCTGCGTTTTTGAGAGTTTTAGGGTGATTTGGATGAGTTTGCAAAGTGAAAATGACTTGGAGTATGCTTGGTATTTATAGGGGATGGATTAGGGTTAAGGTGGTTGGCAATAAATATGATTAGTTGGAAGATACACATTAAAAACAAGCAATAAAAAAAAGACAATCAGCCAAGCTGATCAACCTTCTCGGCTGTTGAGTTTATTGGCGCCATTTGTTGAGCATTTTCAGCTATCACCCTTTTCTTTTATTAGTCATAAGTCACTAAGATTTTTATTTACACATTAGAAAAAAAAATGGGCCGTGACTTTGGGCTGGGATATTCGAATGGCCACAAAGCCATTTGTTATGTTGCCTTTTTTTTTGTTTGAGAGTATTTTATGTATCGCTAAAATTAATTTGTTAATTAATAATATATATATATATATATATTAATGTTTAAATTTATACATAAAACATGAAATTAAATAAGTTTGTTATGAAATAAAGTATAGGTTATGTACCGTGAATGTAAAATTAAGTGATTGCACGTATATGATATCTAGAATCACGTATTGACTATAAGGCACTAGTATGTGTCAAATGTATAAAATGTTTAAGCATGTAAAAGAATAACGAAGTATAATTCATATGAAATAATTGATTTTATTACGATCGAAGTCTCGGATTACAATGATACGGAATGAAATACGATAACGAGAATTACAAGTTTCAAATAAATAAATAAATACACGACACATTTTTTTTAATTAAGAAAAGTTATGAAAAAGCGGAGCGTTACATAATCGGACCAGTCACTCTTACCTGGGAACTCTTGGGATGAGTGTCCACTTATAGGCTAAAGCATGTCTTCGCGATACATTATACTAACCCATTTACTTTGATTAGTCACTGTGTATTGTTTGTTTGTTCGAGGTAACGAACGAATGATCACCTTCCTTATCTTTTGTCGATGTTTTCAATACCTCTTTTGTTTATCCAATTATCGATCTCACTCGTTTCTCATGTTTCATTGTTCATTTTAGAATATGCCTCATCGACGAGATGTACAACCTCAAACTAACGCCGAACTCGCAGCTATTATCACTCAGCAGATCGTTGCTGTGATTCCGAACCTAATTACTCAGATAATCAAGCGAACAACAATAACAACAAAAATGCTCAGTGTAGTTTCAAAACGTTTAATTCGGCTAAACCACTAAAGTTTTCTGGGTCTCAAGGAGCAACTGCGCTCCTACAATGGTTTGAGAGCCTGGAGAGTACATTTAGACATGTTCAGTGTCCCAATGAACGAAAGGTTGAGTTTGCATCCAGTGTTTTCGAGAAGCGTGCTCTTACATGGTGGAACGGTGTGATGTGTGAGAGGGGTTCCGATGTGGCAATGGCACAAACTTGGGAAGAGCTTCGGGCTCTCATGATGAAAGAGTTCTGTCCCCGTCATGAGATAAGGGCGGCTTTGGAACGAGAATTCGATGATCTAAAACAAGATGGGGGAGAACACCGTGCCTACACGGATCGTTATGAGGAGTTAAGTTTGTTGTGTCCTACTATGGTTTCCTCGTTGGAGAAAGCGATTGAGAGGAATATCGATGGTTTGCCTGATTCGGTACAAGATATTGTAACTGGTAGTAATCCTACCACTGTGCGTCATGCTATTGAATTGGCTGCAACTCTGACTGAGTCACAAGTCAGAAAAGGTAAACTGACCCACAAGGGTGATAAGAAGCAGTCGACCGATTCCGTTCAAGACAAGGGTAAGGGTAAGAAGAAGGGCGAGTCATCTAGGAGGTCAAGGAAGCACAAGGCTTCCCAAAATTTTGCTGTTACTGCACAGAACGCTCAGAACCCACCAGCACAACCTCCTGCCAAGAAACAGTATGCTGGTACCGCACCTCACTGCAATAGGTGCAATGGTCATCATGCGACCCAACAGGCTTGTAAACAGTGTACTACGTGTGGTAAACTTGGGCACACAGCCAACATTTGTCATTTGGGTTAGAACCAAGCTGCTCAGAATCCAGCACAGGTTCAGGGAAATGCTGCTAGATTTCCACCTGGCTCGTGTTACAACTGCAGTGAAATGGGTCATTTCCGCAACAATTGTCCGAGGCTTGCGAATCCGAATGCCAATGCGAATGCAAATGCTAATCCCGCTCATGGACGAGCATACAATTTGAACGCCAATGAGGCCCGTGCTGAAAACGAGGTTGTTAATGGTACGTTCCTTGTTAACCATCAACCTGCATCTGTACTTTTCGATTCTGGTGCCGATAGAAGTTTTGTATCGTTATCATTTGAGCCTTTGCTTGCGATACCTAGATCTAAACTGAGGAAACCCTTAACTGTCGAAGTTGCTATTGGTAAACCTCTTGTACTCGATTCCGTTATTCACGATTGTCAATTGAACCTCGATAACCATCTTTTTCCTATTGACCTCACACCAATGCAACTTGGGAGTTTCGATATTATTGTTGGGATGGATTGGTTAACTGAGTTTCATGCTGAGGTGGTTTGTTTCTATAAGATTATTCGTATTCCTCTTTCGTCTGGTGAAGTCCTAGAGGTTCGTAGTGAGAAACCATCTGGTGGTTTGAAACTCATGTCGTGTACGAAAGCCCAAAGTTATTTACAAAAAGGATATGTCGCATTTCTGGCACATGTCACCGAGGAGAAAGGCAAGAGCAAGTGTATTCAAGATATTCCGATTGTTCGAGATTATCCATAGGTGTTTCCTGATGAACTACCTGGTTTGCCTCCAGTTCGTCAAGTTGAGTTTCATATTGATCTTGTACCTAATGCCAACCCAATTGCTAAGGCACCTTATCGTCTTGCACCGTATGAGATGCAAGAACTATCTAAACAAGTTCAAGAGTTATCTGATAAAGGATTCATCCAACCGAGTAATTCACCTTGGGGAGCTCCAGTCCTATTTGTGAAAAAGAAAGATGGATCATTCAGGATGTGTATCGATTATCGTTAGCTTAATAAGCTTACCATCAAGAATCGATATCCCCTACCATGAATTGATGATCTCTTTGATCAGCTGCAAGGTGCTACATGTTTTTCCAAGATCGATCTACGTTCTGGGTATCATCAGCTTTGTGTATTCGAAGAAGATATTCCCAAAACTGCTTTCTGTACGAGATAGGGACACTACGAGTTCATTGCCATGCCTTTTGGTTTGACGAATGCCCCAGCTATTTTCATGGATTTAATGAATAGGGGTTGTAAACATTATTTAGACAAGTTCATCATTGTGTTCATTGACGACGTTCTCATTTATTCGAAGTCTCGAGCCCATCACGAACAACACTTTCGTCTAACACTGGAACTCCTGAAGAAGGAACAACTTTTTGCCAAGTTCTCCAAGTGTGAATTCTGGCTTAAAGAAGTTCAATTCTTGGGTCATATTGTTAACAAGCAGGGTATTCATGTGGATCCTTCCAAAATTGCAGCTATTAAGGATTGGAACACACCTACGACACCTACAGAAGTTCGTTCTTTTCTTGGTCTTGCTGGTTATTATCGACTATTCATTTCAAACTTCTCGAAGATTGCGGTTCCTCTCACTGCTTTGACTCAGAAGAATAAGCCTTTTGAGTGGGGACCTAAACAAGAAGAAGCGTTTCAAACGCTGAAACAAAAACTATGTGATGCTCTTGTTTTATCTTTGCCAGATGGAAACAACGATTTTGTTGTCTATTGTGACGCGTCGAATCTAGGCCTTGGTTATGTTCTCATGCAACGAGGCAAGGTTATTGCTTATGCGTCAAGACAACTAAAGTTTCACGAGAAGAACTACACGACTCTTGACCTTGAGTTGGGTTCTGTGGGTTTTGCTCTAAAAATCTGGAGACACTATCTCAATGGCACAAAATGTGTGGTTTTCACAGACCACAAAAGTCTCCAACATATTCTCAATCAGAAGGCGCTAAACATGAGGCAACGACGTTGGGTTAAGCTATTGAACGATTACGATTGCGAAATTCACTACCATCCTGGTAAGGCGAATGTTGTAGCCAATTCGCTAAGTCGAAAGGAACGAGTCAAGCTTAATTTTGTTTGCACCCTATCTGATATTCAAACTCGTGTCTCTCAAGCTCAACGGACTTGTGTCGCACAAGACTCGATGGGTAAGGAATTACCACTTCAACTTGAGTTTAAACTCAAAACGAAAGACGATGGGTTACTCTATTCTAAGAATCGTTTGTGGATTCCGAAACAAGACAATCTTCGCACTTTAGTGATGGACGAATCTCACAAGTCTCGATAATCTATCCATCCTGGTGCTGACAAAATGTACAAGGATCTTCGTACTCAGTACTGGTGGCCTGGTATGAAAAAGGATGTTGCCTTGTATGTATCGAAATGCCTAACTTGTCTAAAAGTCAAGGCTGGACACCAACGACCATCTGGTTTGCTTGTACAACCAGAGATACCGGTATGTAAGTGGGAGAACATTGCGATGGATCTCATCATAAAGTTACCACGTACATCTAGAGGTCACGATGCTATTTGGGTTATCGTCGATCGATTAACGAAATCAGCTCATTTTATACCAATTCCCGAGGATCTATCTGCCGATAAACTTGCAAAGATTTATGTTGATGAGATTGTGTCTCGAAATGGTGTTCCTTTGGATATCATATCCGATCGTGATGCTCGATTTTCATCTCATTTTTGGAAGACCATGCAATCTGCTATGGGAACCCAACTAAATCTAAGCACTGCTTATCATCCCCAAACAGAAGGACAATCCGAGAGAACGATACAAACATTGGAGGATATGCTTAGAGCATGTGTGATAGACTTTGGTGGTAATTAGGATTCTTATCTACCATTGATCGAGTTCTCTTACAACAATAGTTATAATGCTAGCATCAATATGGTACCGTTCGAAGCTCTATACGGTCGAAAATGTCGTTCACCTGTCTGTTGGAATGAGATCGGTGAAGCTCAGCTTACTGGACCTGAGCTCATTCTAGAAACAACAGATAAAATCAAGAAGATTCGCGATAATCTTGTGACAGCTAGAAGCCGTCAAAAGAGTTATGCGGATATGCGACGCAAGCCCTTGGAATTTCAAGTCGGAGACCGTGTCCTACTCAAGGTATCCCCTTGGAAGGGAGTGGTGAGATTTGAAAAGAAAGGAAAACTTGAACCTCGATTTGTTGGACCATTTGAGATTGTTGAAAGAATTGGAAAGGTTACCTATCGACTAGAGCTACCTCCTGAACTTGGGAATATTCACCCAACATTCCACGTGTCCAATTTGCGAAAGTGTTTAGCCGATACTGATCTTCACATTCCACTCGACGAAATTCAAGTTGATGAAACAATGCACTTTGTCGAGAAACCTGTGGAGATGATGGACCGTGCAGTCAAACAGTTGAAGAACAAGCGAATACGATTAGTCAAAGTTCGCTGGGAGTCCAAACGTGGCCCAGAGTTTACTTGGGAACGTGAGGACCAAATGAAAGCGAAATATCCACATTTGTTTTCACAAGTTTCCTCTAGTTAAAATTTCGGGACGAGATTTCCTAAAGTAGGGGAGACTGTGACAACTGTGTCTTGTAAACAATGTACGATGTAAAACAATATCAGTTATCAATAAAACGATGTGTTTTGGTGTTAATATTTGTGTATTTGTGTTTGACGATTTTACGATTTGATTCGAGTTCGATTTCAAGCTTTAAATCGCTTTCTGGAAAGTTATACACAAACTGATGCGTAAACGTAATCAGTTTAACGCGACAAACACTCCGGAATAGTGATATAGGCTTAAAATACCTTAAATAACCTTCACATAACTTAGAAATAAGTTTTGGATGGTTTGGTGTGTCGAAAATAAGTTTATTCGATCGTAGGGACTAATTGCGACAAACTGCGAAAGTATGCCGATTCGTACTGTAACGAACATTCTGGAACATGATCATAAGTGAAACATACCCTAAATATCCTTTACATAGCTTAGAAATAGGCTTTGAGGGGTTCGGTATGCGAAAATAAAGTTATTTGATCAACAGGGACTAAAAGCGTCAAAAAGTGCATAAGTTTGTGTAGGATCGTTTGCATGACCAAAACGAGTCATTCAGAAGAGTTCTTGTCTATATGAGAGGCGGAAACTAACGTATTGACTTTGAAACAACTTGATATACACTCTAATTGTCTTTTTGATTGATATAACAACGTTTTACAGCGAGTAGACACTTCAGCAGCACTTCGGCTCTGAATCGGAAAATTACAAATGAAATGAACAGGCACACTATATATAGGCAGAGCATTTCGTACGAAATGGGAAAAACCTATTTCGTGCGAAATGGTCTTGTTCCATTTCGTGCGAAATGGTCACACTCACACAATTCTCGTATTTCGTGCCCTGATCTTTCTAATCTAATACAAGACTCGATACAAGACGAAGTCGACAGACATATGAACCAATAAACTCCCCCTTGGATGTCGACGAGTCTTCAGTGTGACAAAATTTTAGTATGTCAACTCTTCAGTCTTGATCAGTCTTCGTGCTCATCCCAAAGTATCTAACAATGTAAAGCATCCTTCAATCTTTTCTCTTTTCTAGGATCTCACCCCGATTCAATCTTTTCTTGATCAGATCTCTTGAATCCTTAAGACCTTCAGCATCAGTAGCTTGCGTGATCCTCTGGATTTGAATCCGGCTCTTGCATCTACAGATTCCCCTTTGCTAGCAGACTCCCCCTTAAATTGTTCCGGGATCGCAATCTGACTTAGCTCTTGTTCCAAGATCGTGACCTTGCTCTTATTCAGTCTCAGGTTTAAACACGGGGACCTGCATAAATCTCTACCCGAAAATAAATTTCACAAGTTTACCATTTGACAAATTTAGAAAATACTGGTAGATTTTATTCAACAACACCACTCTTATTGTGAGATAGATTTGTTTATAACAATTTTCATTTCAAAATCAACTCTCCCAACCCATTGTTCATCATTCTTAGCACCCGGAATTTTGAAAATCAGCTTTCCAAAAAATTTGTCGAAAATCCTTTCGTATTTTTCAAAATTTTATGCTAAAACACACTTAAACTCTTTTTGAATTTTTGCTTTAAATGAAATGCAATAAAAAAATATTTACAAAACAATATTTTTGTGAGTTTGCGTAAGAGGATCATATCAGTTTATGAGACAAATCACCAACACCGTTAAGCTTTAAACATTTTAAGTTTTAAACAATTCACGTAGATTGTCAGTATACTGATCCACTTAAATTTTCACACAAAGTTCATCTGTTCCGAGATACGAGATTAATGTTTTAGAGACTTAAACTTATTCGCGTGTCCCACCTCAGAATATACTCCCGTATCCAGACTCCTATATTCAGTCTTACAGGTGAATGTACACTAGTGATATCTGTAAAGGGTTTAAATGCGAAACCATGAGAGCTCAGGCTATTGCTTCCACAAAATCAGAGAGATGATGGTTCGCTTTTCGGTGGGTTCCCTTTAGAGAATCTTTTTTACAACAGCACATGATTAGCATTTTCAATGTTTCATCATTTTTTATGCTGAGGGCGAGCTTTATGATTAAAGCAATGCAAAGTATTATATGAGGACTACGCTATTGCTCCCGCAAAATCAGAAGTCCAGGTATAATACCCCAGATATCACCACGCACAAAGACCTAGTATGTCAGAAATAGAAAGCCCTTCAAACAAGATTTCAGGGGTTACCTATATATCTGAGAGATGTTCCCCACAAAATAAGTAAGTTTGATATTTAGGTTTATATCTCGACAACAATCTACTAAACGTGCAAAAACCTACTGGCATATCATCAGTGAGACCGTTTATCACATTTGACTTTCCAATTCTTTAGCATGCTGTGATAGTCCACTGATGTACTATCATTTCCTCTTTTTCACAACAAAACTCATTTTGAATTTTCTCATGTTTTTTATTTTTCAAATTTT